>CM057224.1:31501004-34389337 GCA_029891385.1 Erythroxylum novogranatense
GTTTGGCTCTTAAATTTGAATTAGGAAGTTTTGTTCGAACCATTCTTTCTAATTCATTGAGATACCCGGCTTTAAATCCAATGATCGACATTATACTTTCCCACATTATACAAATCAACCATACAGAAACTAGGCAACATCCTCATCATAAGTCCACTTTCGTTTTGTTCGTTTTGAACTTTCAATCTCAACAGCGGAGGGAGAATTCATCGACATACTTATCTACCAAATTAAAGCAATAAAGATAAATTAAAAATAATCATCATAATTAAGGAAAAATAAAAACATTAAAAAAATTCTTCATACCAAGTAACATTAAGCATCAACAATTAACGAGAACAATATGGTCTACAATAACAACGTATAATATAAAAACAAAAGTACAACTTACATAAACAATTATATCAAACCTCGTAATAAAATACAATACTTGGAAAAAAAGTCAATTTTCAATTTGCCTAGATGTTTGCCATTCATTGAACATTTCACGTGCCAATCCAATTCTCCAATTTGTCCAAGCATTAGTTGGGTCAATAGCAGTGATAGGCTCTTCCTCAACAATTGGATTGATGTAAAAATCATCCCTAAATCGCTCTCCATGGGATCAAAACTCATCTCCCGCCTAATAAAATTATGAAGCAAACAACAAGCTAAAATAATTCGATTGTGTGTTTTTATTGGATAAAATGATGGACTCCTAAGAATAGCCCACCTAATTTTTAATAATCCAAAACACCTCTCAATTACATTGCGTGCACTCGCATGTTTCATATTAAAAATTCCTCTGCGGTTCTTGGTTGATAACCTTGGCGCCATTCATTCAAATGATACCTTTGACCCCTAAAAGGTGCAAGGAAGCCCTCACAATTTGTATAACCTGCGTCGACTAAGTAATAACAACCTATATAAAAAACACTACATAAGTTATAGAATTATGATTTTCTTATGTACAAAATTCCAAACAACCTTCTTTTATCATATAGGAAAGCTTACCATGGGGCACTTTTAATCCATGTCTCCTAGTTATTGCATCACGAAGAACTCGACCATCAGCTACTGACCCTTCCCAGCCAGGAAGAACATAAACAAATTGCATGTTAGGTGTGCACACACCTAACATGTTTGTTGCAATGTCGCCCTTACGAGTTCGAAATCTAGCCTTATCTTTAATTGGCACATTAACCCTGATATATGTCCCATCTAGAGCACCTAGGCAATTCTAAAATTGAAATGAAATAAAAAAATAAGAAACCTTAATCACATTCACTATATTTTCTTATAAAAATAAAATGGTGATTATCTACCTTAAACCATCTCCACCGATGGTCCAAAGAGTTTGTTGGTATCGGCTCAGGTTTCTTAAACAAAAGCTCTTGCAAATGCATCACCGCATTTAGGACATTATGAAAACACCGACTAACTGTCTCACCCGACCTTCTAAAATTTCTCCCAATGACTCGATTTTTAACATGATGAGCAATAATATGTAAGAAAATTCCTACTTGTTCATCAATAAGCATGTTTTTTGTTGTCTTCAATCCTCCCATACTTTCTAGCATTTCACAAAGTTTAAAAAAAGCTTGCCTATTCATCCTAACCATTGAAATACATGACTCATCATTGTCATGCAAAATTCGCCTCAGATAATCTCTATTTGCATAAAAATTGTGCAAATATCTTCTAACCCTTGGCCTATAACTAAACAAAGAAGCCTCTGATGCCAACAAAATCAATAGCGAACTAACAATATTACACAACTGTAACCATATAGTCAAGACAACCACAATCCTTTTTGTTCTTTCCGCATTTCTACGTAAACTCAAACTGAAACGAGCCATGACTGCAAGAATGAATAAATATTGTCAACTACATAATGTAAGATCCTAAAAAGCAATGATTACATACAGTCATATAATCACCAAATTCAAGCATCCGAATTCATACCTAAACAACGTAAAGAAGAAACACCTAGGACGCTTCCACCCAAGGGAGCAACCGAATTTAATACTTCAGCCTGTTGCAATCACAACCCAAAAAATCAATCTATTTTAAGTATCATAATCTTGCAGCTAACTCTGTCAAAAAAATTCAAGTTTTGCTCTTGATCACGTAAACTTCTTATAACATTTTTTAGAGTAAAACTTAAACAAAAAGATTTAAGAGGATCATAATAGAGAAAAGTACAATACATAGATGACTGATAAAAGTATCATCACATCAAATTCCAAATAGAGTTAAAGTCAAGGACTTGATTTATTCCTGTTTTAAAGGAAATTATTTTCATTAAACATGGATTTACTTTATGGTTAAAAAAACTAAAAAATGAAGTTGAACTGAAATAGGAACACATAACAGACAGGAATACAAGCTTGACCATCCCTCTCAGCTTACTATTCTTTTTAGCTTTATTAATCCTTATAAATGAATACTTATTTTATGTGTCTCTTTGAATTAAAGTGATGCACTTCTAATGCTAAAATACTCTCCCTTTCCTTGGCACTTCCATAAGAACAGACCAATCCTTCGTTTATTCTTAAAACCCCAAATCCCACCACCTCCCACCCAACCGGATGGTGCATGTAGCTCATTTTAAATGATGTTCTCCATATTATCATATGATAGTTTACCAACAAGCAATCATTATCGCAGCCAACAACTTTGTTCACAACGTGACATTGTTACCAAACACAATATCGTCACCAAGAAAACCAAGATGGAAGATATTATCAACTAGATGCTACCAATATGTTGTCACCAAATGAAAAGACCAATTCAAACCAAAGCAAACAAAATAGAAGGTAACTATGAACTGCATAACTGAAACATTTACCAATATCAAGGGACACTTTTCCAAACAAGTACGATGGAAAACTTCTGCAAATTAAGAAAAACAAGTACAAACCTGTGTTCATTCAGACCATGCATAACAACAACCAATCCCACAAAATAGGCCGAATCACACGCAACATCAATTAGTATTTCCATTTTCTTTCCTCCACATAACGCACTTTCGGTAAAAGTATTTCCACTGTTATCCTTTTAGATTGTTGTTTTGGAGCTCTCTTTAGTCTTAAGTAGTTCCACTTGTCTCTTTTTGGTCATGGAAGCATATCGGTCATGCGATAACTTTGGAAGATTAATTAACCAAAAAAGAAGTTTTTTATTTTGATGTAGATCAATTTTTCTTCTTACTCATACTAGTAGCATCACAAATAATTAGTAAATTTAGTTTCCAAAAATATTCTTTACTCATTAAGTGAGAGATTTAGCCCTTATCTTTATAAAAATAGAAAAAAGTTGAACAAAATTTCTCTCCAACAACTATTCTCACAACGTCCCTACCAAAGAGCTGATTATTTTCCAAGCCTGATTCTATGAGAATATTTTACCACAGAGTTTCTTATGCTGAAAACAAAAAAGCTTCTACAAGATTTTATCAATTGCTAGGCAATGTTATGCACATCACAAACCACGAAAGTAAGAAGAATGAAAGAAATAGAATTGCGTGCCAGCTAATGACTATAAGGTCAGGGAATAACACAAGGGAGTAACAGAAAACTGATAAAACTAGTGGTGCCTGGTACTCATAAAGGGAGTAAGATAAGAGGTGGTGGGCGTTGACGATAAGAGGGGGCTTTTATTTGTGAGATAATAAGGTATTGCTTAAAGAAAAGGAGGGACTTGGTTATGGCTAGAGACGTTTACGGTGATGAAATGGGTAAAGAGTAAATGCAAATGGGACAAAGAAATGGGTATAGAACACACGATGCTTTAATCCAAACCCATTGGAAATACCCAGATGAAACTCAGAAATACCCAGATGAGAAATGGGTATCTCAAAATACTCAGATGAAATACCCACATGAAACCCACTCAATCGAAACCTCACTCAATCGAAACAATACAAATAACTTACCTAGAATCTGGTGGTAAAACGTTGGAACGTCCAGAAGATGAAGAACTTTCGAAGAAGAGGAAGAACTTTCGAAGGTTGAAGAAGAACAGTTTCGGGAGGAGGCAAGGATAGGTTTGTAAAAAGGTAATCACCTTTAAACGTAGAAGAAGAATAGGGATTCGTCGAATAAATAAAAACAGGTGGTAGATGGTTTTATCTATTCCGTAAAATCGAGGAATACAAATTGATATGGAATGCGTATGACGTGTTTATTTTAAACCAAACGTTGGCTTAATAATTATCAAAGAATACGGAGGGAATAGAATTTCTATTCCTTCGTACCAAACAGGCTGTTAGAGTTTGTTATACTAACAATTTTGTCAAAATTGTGTCACACCTAGCATTTTGTGTGTTCTATAGTTGTTGGCATGGCAGGATATTAGAAAACTGAAAAGGGAGTATGAAAGGTGAGCATGTGATTAGAAGTAACTTAAATGATTGGGAAGGGTGAAATCATTAAAACCATTCATTGATCTGTTGGGGGCTCTTTGTCTTTCTGATTAACAAAACAAAGAGTTGCTTGAAGGCGGACTTACTTTCGTAGGTAATTGTAGGGGTGTTCAAAAAAACCCACGAACCTGTGAATCGGACCTGAACCTCATAAATCAAACCTGTAAATAAGGTTAACCGAACCCGAGTTTAGGTTCGGTTCGAACCGAACCTGCAAAATCAGGTTCATGGTTCAGGTTCAGGTTTCTAACTTGTGGTTTTAGGTTAACTGAACCTAAACCGCACCTATAGCAATTAACCGAACCGAACCTTATTTATAGGTTTAGGTTTAAACCTGAACCTGAAATACCTAAAAAAAATCATATATTTAGATGCAATTTAAGAGGATATCAATAATAATAAATTCACTAGTATTTACTATATTAATTCTTGAATGAAAAAAAAGAAAAGGAAAAAAAACTACTTTACTTCTATGTTATTAAATGTTAATATTAAACATTGTTATTATAAGTAACAACTAATGCATAACATTCAATACTTCTACTTTAAATAGTAATTAATATGTGTCAAAGTTATTGATCAAGTATTAAACTATTAATAAAAATATTCATTGACTAAAATAATATAATCGTTTAGAGATTAATTAAAGAAATTAAGGTGTAAAACACATTTATTAAAAATCCTACAATTTTAGTTTTTAAGGCACATATTAGTTTAGATATTCATGAGATATTATAAACATTAAACTAGCAAGTAATATTGATTCTTAAAATATATAATATAGTTGTTAATAAATAATAAGAATATAATAATATTGTCTTGTACAAATAAAAACATAGTTTTATTTATTAGAAGCGAATGAAAATGAGTTGATTTAGTAATAGACTATGGGATTGTATTTTTTATACAATTTGCGCTTTTATAATATAATATTTGAAGTTTTAACTATGATATTAATTGCATTTTCTACACTAAGTTGCAATAAGAAGAATGATACTTTTGTGCTTATTAGTTTATTATTATTATTATTATTATTATTTATTTTAACATGATAAAATAAGATTTAATGATGTTAGAAGAATATTTTCATTATTATTTTAATCAATGAGATCTAGTAGAGCAATTCGTTCCCTCACTATTGCATCTGAGTCAGCTTTTAGTATAAGAGGTCAAGTGCTTGATTCATTTTGTAGCTCTCTTACTCCAAAGATGGTGGAGACTCTTGTTTGTAGACAAGATTGGTTGAGAAAATCACAGGCTCCTCTTTACGTCGAAGAGAGACTTGAAAAATTTGAACAAATTGAATCAGACAATCTAATTTACTTTATCTTGTTTTAATATACAAATAAATAAAAATTCTTTTTCAATTAAAAGAAATAAAAGTCTAACTCTTTTATTTTTTATTTTCTATAGATGTGACTTCATGTATAACGGTGAATCATCCTACCATTCTATTCAAAGAATAATTGTTTAATATTTTATCTTTTTTCAAGTATGGATCTTTTATAAGAAATTGTTTGGCTTATTTTTACTTTGTTTTGGTTTAACATATTGGATTAATATTTGATGGATTTGATATGCATACTTTTATGAATAATTTGTATTTTCACAAATTTTTTTATAATTTTATCATATATATTGATATGAATATGTTACAGTTACTTCTAAGAACCTAACACGAAAATAGGTTAACCAATCCTATATGTTCTTTAGGTTTAGGTTCGTGTTCGGGTTTGTGAAATTGCGAACACGACATTCGAGTTCGAGTTCGTGTTCGAGTTACTTATGAGCGGATTGAGTTACCCTACCATGAATACCCCTAGGTAGTTGTATTAAGCTAACATAAGTGCCAATAAACATTGTCCTATTCAGATCATTCAACTGTTTCTTTAGTCTTCAAAATTAATTTTCATTAAACTCTTATAGGATGTTTGGATTATCGGCTAAAATAGATAAGGAATTTAATATTTATTCTTAAGAATATAATAGATGAGAAACAAATGAAACGGGTATTACTTAGTTTAGTTTATTCATAAGAATTTCTAATAATAATGTATACTAATATTTGGTTTTAAAATTTAAATTTGGAATGACAAAGAATAATTAACAAAAGACTAAAATATCTATTATAGTCTCTATTAGTACATTCTCCTTATTATTATTATTATTATTAATTGTTGTTGTTATAAATTTTTATCATTTGTCTAAAAGAATAAACTTCCATAATTTAAGGACTTAGTTTGAAACTTATTAGTATAGTTAAAATAAGTTTCAATTTTTAAAATTCAAATCTAACATTCGAATTAAAAGTTATCATATTGCATAGAGCATTCTACATAAATTAAATGTAGCAATAAACTTAACAAAATACTAAATCTCAAATTAAATATTTTTGGCTCAATTTTTAACTTTACTGTTCAATGTATTTTAACATCTCTTGTTGTTAAAATTAATCAAATTGGTCAATTTTCATAAATTAATAAATTCTTGTAAACCAAAATAAATTAATTTATTTTCATTTAATAATATTTTCAATTAAATTTTAAATTCTTCGATAGAGAAAGATAATCTCTTTCGATCATATTTTATTTTTAATTTTATTCAATCTTTAACCGATTTTATAATGATCTAATAAATCTTTTAAACCTCAAATATTGTGTCCTATTGGTTTAATTTCTGCTCCAATTTTAAAAACATTGGTTACAATTATTCAATTTAATTTTTTATTTCTCATAAGTTAAACATGTACATACGTAAATAACGTACTTGCTATTTGTACCACTCATTCATGATAATCATTGAGCTTATGGATAACCATAAAATATTCAAATATTAAATTAATTTTGTTATATCAATCAATATTAATTACTCATAAAATAAAAGAAAAATATTTAAAATTAAAATAAAATTTTAGAACAAAACCTCCTAAAATTAAAACAAGAGTTTTAATTGCCTTTGAATCAAAAAATTAAATTTAATGATTCAAATATAGATTCACAAAAATACAAGAAAGAAGAAAGAAAAAGTAAGGCAAAAGAAAAATGAGAATGAGACTCTGTGTAACAGTTTTCTCTCCTTTCTTATTCTAAAACTAATCCTTTTAATATTTTGGAGATAATCCTTTAAACAAAAAGGATTGAGACAAATTAAATTTCTTAGAGTCAATCTGACTCATCTTGGCTTTTATTTTAAACTAAATTTGATCTAATCTTTACTGGTCACTTTTTAAAATAAAATAAATATTTCAAGCTAAATTTGATTTAATTTTACTAATTGAATACTAAAATCAGCCTGAAATAAAAAATTAATGACATGATCACATTTTCTCAATTACAATAAAACTGTCAAGATTATTGTTCGTAGCAATACAATACTATAAATAACCACTAGAATCGTATCATTTTCATAGATGCATCCGACAACATGCAGTTCGCGCTTGTTACAGCCGAAGGTGGGATGATTTGTTTAAAGGATTACCAGTTGGGACTTGTCCTTTAAGCGTGTCCCTTGACGTTTCACCTCGTCTATCTTCTTCTTCTCGTATTTCTGTCATTCAATCTCCTGTACTTGGGATCTAAGGCTTGAAAATGTACAACAGCGCTTCAACATCCCCTTGTGGAACAAGAAACCAAGACGGAGAGAAGTGAAATGAAAAGAAGAGCCTCGTACAGGGAGAGAAAAGAGATGAACAGTTGAGAAGCCTTCTCTATTTTTTCACTCCGCTACATTTCAACACAATGATGACAACTGTATATAAGCTTTATGTCGGGACATTTAGAAAGTACATAGCCTTTCACGTAGCCTCAACTTTGGTGGTGAAATAGATAAAATTTTACCCCTAAACTATAGCAAAAGAAGAAAAAGAAAGTGGTCATGTTATGATAAAGTAAAAACAAAGTAGTACATCAACTGATAATGTGGCACACGATCTAATAAAGTAAAAACAAGGTGGTACACATTCTGCGTTGAATTAGTCAACATTCCTCCCGTTAATTCAAGCAAGAGAAAGAACTCCAACCATGCCGCAAAACTTATGTAGCTTACTCTCTAGCAAAGCTTTTGTCAACATATCTGTCGGTTCTGAGCTACCCCATAAGGTCCTACGAGGTAACGGTGAAACATTACCCAAATATACCTCACGCTCAGAAGGCCTCACAAGCCCTCACTCTACTAGTGGTATGAACCTGGACTATGCAGCGGTCCCTTTCTCAAATTAAGTTTTTGGGATTCGAACACGTGACATGAGGCAAATCCAGGCCGTAACCTGGTGGCTCTGATACCACTGAGCTACCCCATAAGGCCCTACGAGGTAACGGTGAAACATTACCCAAATATACCCCACGCTCAGAAGGCCTCACAAGCCCTCACTCTACGAGTGGTATGAACCTGGACTACGCAGCGGTCCCTTTCCCAAATTAAGTTTTTGGGATTCGAACACGCGACATGAGACAAACCCAGGCCGTAACCTGGTAGCTCTGATACCACTGAGCTACCCCATAAGGCCTTACGAGGTAATGGTAAAATATTACCCAAATATACCCCACACTCAGAAGGCCTCACAAGCCCTCATTCTACGAGTGGTATCAAAGCCAGAACAAAACACAGTCCGGGAACATTTCCCATACTGAGTGATGTTAGTGGTGGTCAGGTAGAGTCTGTAATGCCGAATACACCTGAGATATTCCTTGAAGTATATCTACTTCTTGATTAGGTTTTTACTACTGCTTGTGAATTCCTTGGAAATATACCTCGCATCTTTTCCTAAAGAGGGGAAATTATAACAAGGGAGTAAAAGAAGAGAGTTCCATAAGAGTGATGGATTCTTCAGATCCATTTCATTTATCTTCTAGCTTATCTTTAGCGTCATTACCTAGGAGTGTAAAGCGTGTTTTATCACAAAAAATAGAAAATCTTGTTGAAATTACTCTTGTGCTTGTAGAAAACTGTGTTTGTGAGTCTTCTTTGCCTTTGCTTAGTCCTTACAGCATATATTCTCGTGACCGTTTATGGACGAGAAGTATTAGGAGTGTGCTTTCTACTAGTCAGCCTTGTGTAAAGGAAATCATCCAAAGTTCCAAACTGGAACAGTGTGATCTCAGATCTACAACAGCAGAACAATACGTAAAGCTTGAAATACCAAAGGAGCTGATCTCTCTTGGGAGGGAACAAAGCCATACACATCTTCATGTTGGAGCTATACACGTTGTTCTTACCTTACATGGAAGAAAGGGAATACATGCGATAGCCAGGATCTCTCTCTTAGACACTGCCTACACAACGTACCAAAATGCCTTGATTGGTACTGTTAACGAACATTTTTGTATTAATTTCTGATACATAATTCGTTAAATTATTGTCCATTTAATATTTAAATCGCACTAATTAAGAATTATTTGTTTTAATTTTAGGTACACATTATATTTGGAATTTTTAAAAGCTTAAAGCAAGGAAAGCTATAAAAGGAAGGAAGGATATTAAAACAAAAACGTTAATGTTTTGGATGTTAACATTTTGGCCAAGGAAAATGAAAGCTTGTGCGTAAAGGCGGAGTAGCAATGTGCGTGTGTTTATTTGACAAAAGAAGGAAGCTAGCGGTAAAGAATTGAAAAAAATGCAAGAGCTAGGCGTAGCGTGAAAGGTGGACCAAAGATAATACTAAAAGACAATCAATACGTAGAGATAAAGAGAAGTTTGTGGCGTGAATGGAGGGAGAGTTGTGGACATTCCGGAGATAGAAAACGCTGGCGCAGAAGGTGTTAAAAAAGGTGGGTTTAAGACAAGTGACGTGGCTAGGGAATATCGTTTGGCTAGGGAATATCGTTTAGATGATTAAATGCCACAACCAATGGGATTTAATTTGTCGAAAAATTAATCAAGCGACATACTTGAGACTAAAGTGTAGACCAACCTTAGGATCTTGTGTGAGGATACCTAGAATTAACGAACTTAATTTTAGGCTTCTTGTATTTAACGCCTTTTATTCCAAATTTTCTATGAACTAAGTAGTGACTCGGATTTAAAAGAAAAGGGAACACCATGAACCTTGGGTTCGACTTGCTTAAGTGAAGTATTTCCTAAATCAATCCACCATTATAATTTTATTTTAAATGTCCAATCCAATTGAAATCTGATACCTTAACCAAACTTTTGTCATTTGATTAAATCTAGCCGTTTTAAATTCATACTTTGCATTTTTCATATTTTCTTAATTTGCTTACTTTATTTTATTTTATTTTCAAATTAGTCAATTTCAGATCATCTGAGTAATTTTTTATCGTTTAATTTAATTGTCTTACGGTTGGAAAATTTTCCCTTGGGTACGATATCCGGTTCTTACCGATTTATATTACTTGTCGACAAGGTGCACTTGCCTCTAATTGGTCTAGATAGAATTAAATTTATATTGTTTTGTTTAGATCGCAACAAGTTTTTGGCGCCGTTGCCGAGGAGTAAATTTCTAATTTTGAGTCATTAAATTAGACGGTGTTAATTGTCTCAGATTTAATTTTTGCTTTGTTGTTTATTTGCGTATTTTAGTTGTTTGTTCGATTGCTTTATTTTGGGTGTTTTATTTTTCATCCTTAGTTCGGTTATTATTATTTTCTTTTTATTTGTTACATTTTGTTTATGATCACTCGTGGTCAAAATCCTGAGAATTTGCTATTGGATTATGAAATTGAAAAAACTGCTCGCAGGTTGCGTAAGGAAACCATATTAGCTTGGAGTAGTGCTTCAACAGAAAGGACTAGAGAAAAGCTGTTTTCAGAAATGGAATAGCACGAGGAGAGGTTGATGCCACATACTGAAGAGAGAAGGGAGTTGACTATGATGGATTTGACAACGGGGCACAACAATAGACCCAGTCTGTCATTATAAGGCCGACGATCACAGCTGCGAGTTTTGAGATTCCTCACAACATTACATCCATGGTGAGGGCATCTCAATTTGGAGGATTGCCTTTGGAGGATCCGAACACTCATTTGGAGACATTTTTGGATATTTGTGATTTATTCAAGAAAAATGGAGTATCGGAAGATGCGGTGAGATTAAGGTTATTCCCATTTTTTTTAAGGGATAAGGCCAGAGCATGGTTGGCTAGTTTGTAGTCGGGATCGATTACTACATGGGATGAGATGATGAGATAATTTTTGGCAAAATTTTTCCCTCTTGCCAAGGTTGCAAAGATGAAGAATGAGACCACTTCATTCACTCAATATGAAAATGAAAGTTTATATGAAGCTTGGGAGCGATTTCGGGATATGTTGACACAATGTCCTAGTCATAGGTTATCCACATGGCAACAGGTCAATACTTTTTATACAGGAATGAACCCATCAACCAGGAGTAACATAGATGCTGCTGCAGGAGCTAGTTAAATGAGAAAAACACCAGATCAAGCCAATAGGTTGATTGATGAGATGGCCACTAGCAGTTTTCAATATCATACAGAAAGGCATACCAGACGACCTATAGGAGCTTATGTAGTAGACAATACAGTGGCTTTATTTGCTCAGATGGATGTTTTGACCAAGAAGCTGAATAATTTGATGCATTGCGTGAGAGGAGGAGCTAACTCTTCATTAAGGAGTTGTGTTGTTTGTGAGCATTGTGGTGGAGATTCCCATGCATCTTCTGTATGTCAAGTCGGGAATCCTTTTGCTCAAGAGACAGAAGAGGGCCATTATGTAGGCAATTATAACAGACAACGAGATGACCCATATTCTAATACCTACAACCCAGGGTGGAGAAATCATCCAAATTTCTCTTGGCGGAACGATCAGGTGGCACAACTACAGTCATCCAATGTTCAGAGATAGCTACCCCCAGGTTTCAAGGCTCCTAATCCTGCACCACAAGAGAAATCTAATCTCGAAGAGCTACTCTCGAAGTACATTTCCACTACCGAGGTTAGAATGCAGAACCAAGAATCTTCTATCAGACATTTGGAGAATCAGATGAGCCATATTGCAAGTTTGTTAAAGGAAAGACCTTCGGGTTCATTGCCTAGCACTACTGAGGCCAACCCGAGAGAACATGCAAAGGCTATTATATTAAGGAGTGGAAAACAACTTGAAGAAGTTCAAGAGAAGCAGAAGGATAAAGAAGTTGAAAATAGTGAAGAAGATGAGAGTCAGGAAAGTGGAAAGGAGGCCACGAAAGCACCAGCTGAAAAGGAGGACCATCCAAGGTTATTTGCTGATCCCATCACACATCCGGTAAGACCTCGGATTCCTTATCCTCAAAGATTGAAAGGTACGCAATTAGATAAGCAATTTGGTCGTTTTCTTGAGATATTTAAAAAATTGCACATAAACATTCCTTTTGTTGAGGCCATAGCGCAGATGCCTTCTTATGCTAAATTTTTGAAAGAAATTTTGTCTAATAAGAGGAGGCTTGAGGAGTATGCCACGGTGAAGCTGAATGAGGAGTGTTCAGCCGTATTGTCAAGAAAGCTACCACCGAAGCTTAAGGATCCAGGGAGTTTTACTATTCCTTATGTTATTGGTGATTTACATATAGATAAGGCTTTAATGGATTTGGGTGCGAGTATTAACTTAATGCCTCTTTCTATTTTCAGGAAGTTAGGATTTGCAGAGCCCAAACCCACAACTATTTCACTTCAGCTGGCAGATAGGTCAATCACCTATCCGAGGGGAATCATTGAGGATGTATTGGTAAAGGTCGAGAAATTCATCTTTCTGGTGGATTTCTTAGTTCTTGATATGGAGGAAGATATAGACATCCCCATCATTCTTGGAAGACCTTTCATGGCCACTGCGCGGACCATCATCGATGTGCAACATGGAAAACTCATCTTAAGACTTCAAGATGAAGAACTAGTGTTTGATGTGTTCAATGATATGAAGCATCCTTCTACTATTGACTCTTGCCATTTTATTGATATTTATTCTTCTGATGCTAAAGATTCTTCTACTATTTGTGCAGATTTGTTGGAAGTAAAAACGCAAGGAATGATCAAAGAGTTAGGGGAAGAATTGCAAGAAGAGTTGGAAGATATTGCAGTTGAGTTGGAGCAGGCATATTGGACACATTATAGAACATACGAGCTTCTCCAACGTCCAGCCAAGCTAGTTCCGAAGCCTTCAATTGAAGATCCCCCTTATAAGGAGCGATTGTCTCTTCATGACACTTTGCCTCCTTGATCGTAGTGCATGCCTTTCAGTAGGACTGTAATTTTCTTTCTTTTATTTTCTCATTGTTTCCTTTGCGTTTCTTTTTAGTTTAATCCATTTCTTCGAGTTGTTTTGAGTTTTCTTCAAGTTTGAGTGGTTGGTGACAAAAAAAAAATTTTCTTGGCTGATTTTTCTTCAGGGAAGTTTCTTCTTTCTCTTTCGCCTCTTTGTGTTTGATTGTTGACTACTTGAACATTAGGGACAATGTTCATTTTAAGTGTGGGGGGTTGAGATTTTGTGCATGCTGATGAGATTGATGTTGATGTTGAGAAATACACACTTGAATGGTTGCGAGTCTTTTGGTAACTAACTTGGGTCACAGTTGTGATGAATTTGACCATACAATTATGTCAAAGTAGTTGGATGGAAAATTGAGTTGTTTGTATGAACTTGGATTAGGCAGCTTGTGAGGATAGTGAACCATGTGGATTAATTAAAGTAGTCAATTGCATAAACTTAGTCAATAACTGATACTGAGTGATGAGGCAATGTATAAATTTTGATGGATTTTCATTTAAACATTTGTGAGGTTTTGAGCCATATGATTGCATTTCATAGTCATTTATTTTCTTTATCATATGTGATGCTTCCCTATGTGGATTACCTTCAGAACTTGCTCTGAATCTGTTTGATACTGCTAGTTACATGCTTTATGGACATGATAAAAACCTTCTTTGTTTTTAACCTTTAGCTTAAATGACCCACCAAATTATTTTTCCCTTGTTACCCCCTTTGATCCTTTAACCTTGTTGTTTTCTTATTAATCGCATTGCATTGAAACTTGAAAACTTTTAGCCTTACCCTTTCACAAGTTGAATGAAGTACTAAGTATTTGGTGTCTTTGACTTAGGAACTTTTGTTTTACATGTCATTCTGAGATGCTTTAGAGGCACATCTACTCAATTGTTGTTGATTTTTGTTACTGCTATCTTCTTTTATGTTTATTGTTACAAAAAAAACACAAAAAAGAAACAAAAAGACGAAAAAAGAGATAAAAAAGGAAAAAAAATGACACAAATCAAAATAGTAGTGTTTGATAGTGATGAGTAGTTGTAGTCCCGTATGTCTGTATGTATATTTCAAAAATTCTTTTTGATTGTCCTACGTCATTTAGTACTTTGTGAATACTTGTGAGCAGCCTTTGTTCTTTTTACCTCACCTGAACCTAAACCCCATTACAACCTTGAATAAAAGCCCTTTTGGATCCATGATGGCATGTACTCTTTGTAGTGAAAAATGGGTGAATTTGCAAGCCTATGGTAGTGTAACCCTCAGAGGAAGTTTTGAGAGAAACACAACCCTTATACACTTGAGCGACATGAGTGAATATCGTGAGGAAAGTTCATTTTAATTTTGTGCTTGCTTTTGATCAAAGATATCTACCTTTGATTTTGTTTATGTGCATTGATGAAAATATTATGATACATGTTGTAGCTTGATACTCGAGTTTGTCGAATTTTTTTAGGGATTGCAATCACTTGATTTTTGTTGAAAATGAAAAGACAGAATACGTTGTTTGTGACGCAAGTAAGTTGCTTGAGGACAAGCAAAAATTCAAGTGTAGGGGTGTTGTTAATGGACATTTTTGTATTAATTTCTGATACATAATTCGCTAAATTATTTTCCATTTAATATTTAAATCGCACTAATTAAGAATTATTTGTTTTAATTTTAGGTACACATTATATTTGGAATTTTTAAAAGCTTAAAGCAAGGAAAGCTATAAAAGGAAGGAAGGATATTAAAACAAAAACGTTAATGTTTTGGATGTTAACATTTTGGCCAAGGAAAATGAAAGCTTGTGCGTAAAGGTGGAGTAGCAATGTGTGTGTGTTTATTTGAAAAAAGAAGGAAGCTGGCGACAAAGAATTGAAAAAATGCAAGAGCTAGGCGTAGCTTGAAAGGTGGACCAAAGATAATACTAAAAGACAATCAATACGTAGAGATAAAGAGAAGTTTGTGGCGTGAATGGAGGGAGAGTTGTGGACATTCCGGAGATAGAAAACACTGGCGCAGAAGGTGTTAAAAAAGATGGGTTTAAGACAAGTGACGTGGCTAGGGAATATTGTTTTGTCTAGGAGACAAAAACAAGATAGCTGCGTGAATGTAGCGCCCCCTCACCGTAGGGGTACATATCGGGAAACCCGAAGGTCGCTCCGACACGTATCCCACAATAAGGGTGCACTACCAGAACATTATCCAATAATATCCACATGGCATCGCAATAAGTAAAACCATAAAATATCACAATAGTAGAAATCAACAAATTTGAATCCCAAAATAATAATCATCTGGTACAGTCATCCAATGTCAGAATAGACAAGTCTATCAGTCTCCTAACAAAACCAAAAAGGAAACTGATACAAGCATCTATCCTAAGTCATCCTCAAAAGCTAACCCGGTGACCGATCACATGCCATCGCGCCTCTACCAAAGAAATCGGCGATAGAAGAAGAAGATCTTCGGAGCTAGGAGTCTACTCTAACAGTCTTAAAAAATAGGTTGCAATTTTGGGTGAGTTTGCGAACTCAGTGAGAAACCATCATCGATGGTTCACTCAAATCATGCATTACGTAAATTATGATGCAGCCGCGACACAAGAATATCAATTAACGGTATTCTATAACGGTATACGATGAGTCTATATCGATTATGCGATATCGATAACAATATTACGATAACTTAAATACGATTCACGATATTAGATCACAATATCTGATAAATCATGGCATCACATTCGATGTCGTCATACAATTTAACACTTCAATCGGTCATGTATGTAATACATATGAGACTCTTTCGATTATTGATGATTGTGCCCAAGTGCTCGATCGGTGTTCGATGGGGGCGCGTCGAGATTTCTCCCCTGCTAAGGGCTAACAAGACGATGCGATGTTGAGCTCGAGGCTCTTTTCAGTGATAATAGCAACTTGGGACACGTCCATTATCTGATCATGCATTTATGCATGCAGTGCAATGTTCAGTAATTCAGTATTCAGTGATTGAGTCAATTTACAGTATATGGCTATAAAGCCCAGTATATCGATTCTCGATATCATGCATTGATCCGATTCGATTCTGATAAAGCATGTAATTCAATCCAATAAATTTCAGTAATCATGAAATAGTCCAATCCAATTCAGTAGTAGCATGCAATTCGATCCTAATCACATCAGTAATCATCTGATTCACCTTTGCAAGTAATTCATACGAGCGTATAAACAATCGAAATTTGAGAAACCAACTAGGTTACTCACCAGAACTTCCGAAGCTTGCACGAAGTCCCAGCAATATCCGTGGAACGACGGTCTAACGGTGCCTCTATAACAGTAAAATATAAACCATTACTAATTGCACAATTAAATAGTTCAGTAATGCATATGTCTCAGTGAAATGATGTACGATGCATGTTCACGATTTTTTGGTGCTAAATCCCAATTTCGGTACTTTAAGCTCAATCATATCTCTCTGTTCAATTGATCGACAATTATTTGATCCATTCTTAAAATCCAGTCAATTTACCTCCATTCATACTCCTTATAACAATTCCCTATTCATTGGGTTGAAACTTCTATTGAAATTTCCAATTATAACTCCAATAGTCTCAATTTGACATTTAGGTCATACTATGCACCATAATCGACCCAATTCCTTATAATTCAATTCCATTTAGATCAATTCAAATTCCTACACTTATCCTCAATTGTAGACCTCTTTCCCTAGTTCATAACAAATCTGGAATCGCCTCAATCGGAGGTCTGCACCAAAAGTTATGCCCAATAAATCAATTTTAATCCAATGGAGCAGTCCCTCTCGCAGCGACATCGCGTCTCTACTTGGCGCAAAAGCTCGTTACGCCATGCGAACGACGCAGATCTTAACGCCTTGGCGAGAGGAAGCTCACTGCGTCCACGCGCTTTCCCATGAAACGAATCAATATTAAATGCCAAATCAAGCTAGCAGCGAGAACAAGCGTCTGCGTAATCCGCCATCTTCTCCGATCGTTTTCCTCATTAAATCCTCCATTAACACACTTCAGCTACTCAAATCAACTCTAATAAATACCATAAATGCAGTAGAAACCATAAATAACAACATTAATACCATTAAAAGCTTACCAAATCGTCGATCGATCCTCAACCACCGTAAACCTTAAAATCCTTTGAAATCAACGATCCAACAATCTCAAAGCCTCTAACCTTCACTAATCAACATAGACAAGTTAGACTAACACAATAAGGAAGAAGCCATAAGAAGAAATCGAAGGATCTCACCGTTGGGAGAAGAATCGAATCATCGTAGAGGGAGAGAAGAAGAAACGAAATGCCTTAGGAAAATAATCTCAATTTTTCCAAACCTAGCTATTTATAGGCATATGTCTCCAAATCAGTCCAAATTTCAGTCTCTAAATTTCAATGACTCAACATATTTATTTCTTATCAGTATAACTCTAAATTTTTCCATTGCCATCGGACCATTCTTTCAGTACTATACAATCAATCGGTCAGTCTCTCAAATATTTTCGATCCGGGCATTTTCTCCTAAATTTCCCAGAAATTTCCTATAATCCACTATCAAATACCACCTCAGTAACAATATTAAATCAATCATTTGAACCCAAAACTCAAATTTCTCAATTAATCATATTCCATCAATTGATTGATTCACAATTTGATCGGTTCAAACCACCACTTGATCAATTTCAATTCACAATTAAATACCGGAAAATCATGAATGCATGTACCTATGAATATATGCATATGCAGTAAACCAGTTCCTCTATAATTAGAGGCCAGTAGCATACTCAGTCAGTAAATACAGTAAAACCGATCAGTCAGTCCCAATATTACCATAATACCCTTGCTGACAGTAATGGGATGTTACAATTCTCCCCTCCTAATAAAATTTCGTCCTCGAAATTTCATATACAGTAAATCAAGAGGACAGGAGGATTTATCCGCTCTTTTCTATCCTGATTCTCACTCATATCTTTATAATTTTTCGCAATCCATATATTCAGTACCAGAAACACATTTATCATATCTTACCACTGATCTTAATTCAGTCCATAGAACCACTTTACCAATCTATTTTTCACGACGGTCACATAGAGACTATCTAATAACAAATTTAGTTCCTTATCGATTCGACTCATCGACATGAACTGGGATCGTTCAATCCCTTTTTCAGATTCAATTCACTTATCATTATTAACTCAAGTCAATCATAGTCTTCGCCTATGTTCAGGCAATTTCAACGGACTCTAAGGACATTAGTCTCACATTTGTCTCAACAGTCAAATCTATAATTATCCCCACACTTAACTGTTCGATTTCACACTCTCAATCTTTTATTACTCTTTCGGTACATTCTTGTTGAAACACAACGTTTCGATGGATCTTAGAGATTTCTCTAACAGTCTCCTTTGGCGGCAAAACACACACTTCACAAGATAGTCATAAATATCATTTTCTCAAAAATTGACTTCCATTTAAATTTCTCAATACAGTTTGCAATTTTCTGAATCGCCAATTTATTTTGCCAGTCCTTTTTATATACCATAAATTTGGAATTCCTATAACTCATACTACTTTCTTTTTGCCCTATACCAATTTGACAATTATCATTAAATAATAACACATTTACACGCTATTGAATTTCTGTCCAATCCATTTAATTTCATACTTGTCTTAACTTTGCGACTACTCAATCCTTTAATCTCTTTCGCGAATCATTCAAATTCTCAAAATATCTCGATCATCATTGATTTGCATATCCATGGACACATCCATAACATTTTATATAATTAATGGTCCCACACTTTTGATGACACCACAATTTCGGATAATCAATCACAGTACAGTCTACGACATTATACTTGTCCTCAGATACGTTAAATCACATTGCACTATATCAACTAATTCCTCATAACCTTTACGGGGACAATCCACTAAATATTTTCAAATCTCCAATTTAAAACATTGTGATTAATAATGAAGCAGTGCAGTTCTCCAAGTATCTCTTTCACAATTATCAATCATACTTTTTACACATTTTCCTCGAACATTTTGTCAAAGCTAAGGCCAGGAAATCTTTGAAAATTTCTGGATGGATCCAGCACTCGGTAAATTCTCAATAATTCCAAATTCCGAACACATATATTCCTTATACCCAAAGTTAATTTTTTTTATAACTCTCTAAAGATCGATTGTCTCCAATGAGAAACATTGTTCTCATAACTTTCTCAGTTTCATCATAACACATTCTGACACATGTTCCTTTACTCAAATTTTCCTTTTCAGTTCAGTAAACCTATTACACAGTCGAATTCCTTACGTTAACACAATGCACATTTCCTCAGTAACAGAGTCTACCTCTCACACTTGAGTTCCACTAGAATCAGGTCTCCCAATAACGACTTTTATTCACTTCCCGATAACGACTTTTATTCACTTCAATTTATTTCCAGTTTATCCTTTCGCTGCTAAATTCTTCAGTTATCATCATCCGATCAAATCCGGTATCCACTACGACCTCAGGGCACTATGTGCACAATCAATCAGTCTATCCACAAAATCACATCTATCTTCCTATACAGAGGTGTACTCACCTCTAACCCTAACTGTAACCTTTCTCTATCCACATACAGTCTACATGCTGAATGCGATGCAATGCAGTACAATGAAAAGAATAAGTGGATCCAAGATCCAACAATGCATATGCTTCAAACCAGAAATTAGAAGCATACCATGACAACATCCGGAATCTGGGTCTCCCGCCGAGTCATGGCATAAACCACAGCCCGAGATCGCTGTTTCTTTTCAGTCCTCGACCTCAATCTTGATCCTCTCGCTTTCGACCTCGGCCTCTCCATCCGGATCCACTTCCACGGCTCACAGATCGGGTATTGCTACCAGATCTTCCATCATGGCAGATGGCTCCCACGATCTCGGGCAATTCCTCACTAGTGGTCCATCGAACCACACCTCAGCGAGCTCCAGATAACCATCGGCACTCTCCATCGCCTCTTGCCACAATGCTCACATAGAGGAATAGGCGCCTGAACCTCTAACACCGCCTCTGTCACTACCGATCAGGTAAAGCTATCTCTGCCTTGCTAACTATCTCGTCAGCCCCTCCTGCGGACTGAAGGGCCTACTCTGACGCTTGCTGTATTCCCTGTCATCATTTCCTTGACTATCACTAGATCTCTTATGATGGGTCCCCTGACCAATCTCAATCATCTGTTGTCTCGGCTGTGCTCTATCCTCATCGCTTTGCAGCCTCACCAATGAAATTGCCCATGTCGACTGGCCAAGAGGGTACGGATCTCAGTTGAGTCCGCCCTCAAACGCCGACACTTGTCGACCTCGAAGCCACCAAAGGAAGAAGCGTAAACTAACAACTCGTTGAATCAAGACTCATAGTCGGCCACGGTCAATCGCCTCTGTCTCACTCTAGGAACTCTTGTAACTTCATGTCCAGATAAATCTTGGGCATGAAATTGTCCTCGCGCCTCGTAAAGTTAGTCCATGTCGATTAATGCGAAGTGCGGGTAGTACTTGCCGACACGCTCTTCCACCACCGATATGCGAGAACCACAGAACGAGAAACGTGAAACCGAGTAGTCGAAACGCTCATCCGGTTCACAGTCCATCTGATCGAGGACTCTCTCAGTCCTCTCTAGCCATCCTCAGCCTCCGCAGGGTCGGTGCTACCATAAAAGTCAACCGCCCCCTATTTTCGCAGTAGATCATATCTCCGTTCCCGTCTTGCAGGACCTCGAGGAGGCAACTCCTCTGAATGAGGCACAGGAGACTCCCTACTAGCTCCTACCGATTCCAGTTCAACTGGTAACTCAACTCGATCTCCCAGTACGGATGACCTAAAACAGACAAGAGATTCCGATCAGTTCCACTATCCTTTCCGAAATTCCAGCTTAAATTTCAAAAGATGCCAAACCATGCTCTGATACCACTAAATGTAGCGCCCCCTCACCGTAGGGGTACATATTGGGAAACCCGAAGGTCGCTCCGACACGTATCCCACAATAAGGGTGCACTACCAGAACATTATCCAATAATATCCACATGGAATCGCAATAAGTAAAACCATAAAATATCACAATAGCAGAAATCAGCAAATTTGAATCCCAAAATAATAATCATCTGGTACAGTCATCCAATGTCAGAATAGATAAGTCTATCAGTCTCCTAACAAAACCAAAAAGGAAACTGATACAAGCATCTATCCTAAGTCATCCTCAAAAGCTAACCCAGCACACATGTGCCGATCAGCGCCTCGCTACTCGCCAAAGACTCGGCGGCGTAAGAAGAAGATATTCGGAGCTAGGAGTCTACTCTAACATTCCTGAAAAATAGGTTGCAATTTTGGGTGAGTTTGCGAACTCAGTGAGAAACCATCATCGATGGTTCACTCAAATCATGCATTACGTAAGTTGCGTACAGCACGACACAGTAATATCAATTAACAGTATTATATAACGATTATACGATGAGTCATATCGGTTATGCGATATCGATAACAATATTACGATAACTTTAATGCGATTCACGATATTACATCACAATATCTGATAAATCATGGCATCACACGATTCAAGAATCGTCATACAATTTAACACTTCAATCACCATGTATGTAATGCATATGAGACTCTTTCGATTATTGATATTGTGCCCAAGTGCTCGATCGGTGTTCGATGGGGGCGCGTCGTGATTTCTCCCCCGGGCTAAGCCCGACGATGCGATATTCGAGCTCGAGGCTCTTTTCGGTGATAATAGCAACTTGGGACACGTCCATTATCGATCATGCATTTATGCATGCGGTGCAATATTCGATAATTGATATTAAGTGATTGATCAATTTACGGTATATGGCTATAAAGCCCGAGATATCGATTCTCGAGATCATGCATGATCCGATTCGATTCTGATAAAGCATGCAATTCAATCCAATAAATTTCAAAGAATCATGAAATAGTCCAATCCAATTCAATAGTAGCATGCAATTGATCCTAATCACGTCGGTAATCATACGATTTCACCTTTGCAAGTAATTCATACAGAGCATATAAACAATCGAAATTTGAGAAACCAACTAGGTTACTCACCAGTAACTCCGAAGCTCTTGCTGAAGTCCCAAAATATCCGTGGAGCAGCAGTCTAACGGTGCCTCTATAACAGTAAAATATAAACCATTACTAATTGCCCAATTAAACAGTTCAGTAATGCATATGTCTCAGTGAAATGATGTACGATGCATGTTCACGATTTTTCGGTGCTAAATCCTAATTTCGGTACTTTAAGCTCAATCCTATCTCTCTGTTCAATTGATCGACAATTATTTGATCCATTCTTAAAATCCAGTCAATTTACCTCCATTCATACTCCTTATAACAATTCCCTATTCATTGGGTTGAAACTTCTATTGAAATTTCCAATTATAACTCCAATAGTCTCAATTTGACATTTAGGTCATACTATGCACCATAATCGACCCAATTCCTTATAATTCAATTCCATTTAGATCAATTCAAATTCCTACACTTATCCTCAATTGTAGACCTCTTTCCCTAGTTCATAACAAATCTGGAATCGCCTCAATCGGAGGTCTGCACCAAAAATTATGCCCAATAAATCAATTTTAATCCAATGGAACAGTCCCTCTCGCCGCGGCATCGCGTCTCTCGCCGCGGCGAACGACGCGTCCTAGCACGCCATGAGAGAGGGCGAGGCAGCACGCCAAGGCGTCATGAATAAATGGCGCGCCATGGCGCGTCCGCACGCCGCCATGCGTAACGAATAAATATTATATTCGTCGCCGCAGCGCAGCGCGAAGTCATGACGTCGGCGAATTCCGCCATCTTCTCCGATCGTTTTCCTCATTAAATCCTCCATTAACACACTTCAGCTACTCAAATCAACTCTAATAAATACCATAAATGCAGTAGAAACCATAAATAACAGCATTAATACCTTTAAAAGCTTACCAAATCGTCGATCGATCCTCAACCACCGTAAACCCTAAAATCCTTTGAAATCAACGATCCAACAATCTCAAAGCCTCTAACCTTCAGTAATCACCATAGACAAGTTAGACTAACACAATAAGGAAGAAGCCATAAGAAGAAATCGAAGGATCTCACCGTTGGGAGAAGAATCGAATCACCGTAGAGGGAGAGAAGAAGAAACGAAATGCCTTAGGAAAATAATCTCAATTTTTCCAAACCTAGCTATTTATAGGCATAGGTCTCCAAATCAGTCCAAATTTCAATCTCTAAATTTCAATGACTCAACATATTTATTTCTTATCAGTATAACTCTAAATTTTTCCATTGCCATCGGACCATTCTTTCAATATTATACAATCGATCGATTGATCTCTCAAATATTTCCTGATGCAGGCATTTTCTCCTAAATTTCCCAGAAATTTCCTATAATCCACTATCAAATACCAGTCACTCGTAACCAATATTAAATCAATCATTTGAACCCAAAAACTCAAATTTATCAATTAATCATATTCCAGTCAGTTCAGTCAGTTCACAATTTGATCAGTTCACAAACCAGTCACTTCAGTCAATTTCAATTCACAATTAAATATCGAAAAATCATGAATGCATGTACCTATGAATATATGCATATGCAGTAAACCAGTTCCTCTATAATTAGAGGCCAGTAGCATACTCAGTCAGTAAATACAATAAAACCGATCAGTCAGTCCCAATATTACCATAATACCCTTGCTGACAGTAATGGGATGTTACAGTGAAGACAGCTGGTGGCAACTTGTGGCAATAAAGCAAGACATTGAAGGAAAAACACGTTAGTAGAATAGGAGAAGCAGGAACTTTACACCATTCAAGAGGAGCTTTGAGAGACAAGAGGGCCACTCACTTCATAACCCATCCATACTTCACAAAAGCTCTCAAACGCTACCTCCATACCAAGACGCACACCACCAGCTAAAGACTTCCTTGTTAGAGACCAAACGTTACAAGCTGTTGGAAAAAATAGCAAGCTGCTGGTGAAAACATTGTGGCTTGGTGAAGAAAAAAAACAGCTGAAGAGTTAAAGGAGTTTGCGTAAGTAGCAGGTGGAGAAAAAGCAGAGAACGTGAGGTAGCTATGGAGGGAGACTAAAAGGACATTGGTGCTAACTTGGTGCGAACGAAGACTCTCCACTCACTCACATTGAGGCAAGCAGTTGCGTGGACAAAAAAGTGAGCTGGAAAATAAGAGAAGGCTTGAACGTTGCAGCTGTGGAAGTGACCAACGTACCAGCTGTGCAGATTCTAAACACACACGTTGAAGCCTGAGCGGTTGACACCTAGCTACTGTGGAGAGGAGAACGTGAGCAGCTGAGAAGACTCCCCACGTTAACAGCTGGTTGGTGAAGCACATTGCAGCTGGACAAGCTGTGGAGAACACTCACGTTGCACCATCAATTACCACTCTCATACACTCTTATCCTCACGTTGACAATTGGTTGGGTGAGACACATGGAGCAGCCACGTTGAAGAAGAACACATGTTGAAGCAAAAGAAGCAGCTGGTGGCTAGAGAGTTAAAAGGAATTTGCGCACAACCAAGGAACATAATAGCTGGAAAAACACTGAACAAAACTAGCACTGAGTGAGGAGGAGGAGTTTGCATGAGCAAGGGATGTTTTTAAAATTTTCTTTATTCCTTATTTAATTTAAGTGTGTGGATTTAATCAATGCAACCATATGTTATAACCATAATTTATGTTTCATTGATAAATATGTGTGAGTAAGTTTTTCTTTTAGGTTAAGGTTAAGATTGATATTGGATTAGGATAATTTTTGTGGTATTGATTTTTACTTGATTGAATGCATATTTAGTCTTAATTTAGTTTGATCACCTAGATTAAGACCTTAGATGACTAAATGCCACAACCAATGAGATTTAATTTGTCAGAAAATTAAGCAAGCAACATACTTGAGACTAAAGTGTAGACCAACCTTAGGATCTTGTGTGAGGATATCTAGAATTAACGAACTTAATTTTAGGCTTCTTGTATTTAACGCCTTTATTCCGAATTTTCTATGAACCAAGTAGTGACTCGGATTTAAAAGAGAAGGGAACACCATGAACATTGGGTTCGATTTGCTTAAGTGAAGTATTTCCTAAATCAATCCACCGTTATAATTTTATTTTAAATGTCCAATCCAATTGAAATCTGATACCTTAACCGAACTTTTTTCATTTGATTAAATCTAGCCGTTTTAAATTCATACTTTGCATTTTTCATATTTTCTTAATTTGCTTACTTTATTTTATTTTATTTTCAAATCAGTCAATTTCATATCATCGTTTAATTTAATTGTCTTACGTGTTGTAAATTTTTCCCTTGGGTACGATATCCGGTTCTTACTGATTTATATTACTTGTCGACGGGGTGCACTTGCCTCTAATTGGTCTAGATAGAATTAAATTTATATTGTTTTGTTTAGATCACAACAGGTACCTTGCTGACAACACTTGATAAAGGGAGTGTGATACTGACCATAGCACCTGATTTCAACATCAGGTTGGATGATCCTACTCTATCTGAATGTCTACAAGTTCAGATCCAGATCACTAGAGCAGATCAAGATCCGACAACCATCATGGCTACTCTTCATCACTAGATGATCTATCGCCTTCAGAATCATGCGTTGGACGTCAATTTTCCCAACTATACTTCGGATGCACTTTACATGGTTTCTGATACTCTAAATAATCAGACAACTATCCTACAAATCCCGAAGCAGTTACCAGCATAGGAGCTTGAAAAGATCATGCCTACAGAATGGATTACCAACTACCAGAAGGTATTCCATGTGCCTCATCGACATTCTTTTCATACTACAACTCGTCCGATTCTGAGGACACTGAAAGATGGCTCAGTAAAGTCCATCTACTCCAGACCTTGCGATGACACGCCTGGTCCTTCTATATCAGGTTCTATCCTGATGATCCAGCCCATTGAACCTTAAGATCTAGCAGATCTATCTTTCAAGGCATCATGTTCTAAACCCATCAGCACTTCAGATCGACCAGATCTATTATATAGGGCTCAAAGCCTTAAGATCCAACTCGTATTCTCATATACGGAAGGTCAAGACAGTCCTCCTATCCATTATTTCAAACCCAATGGAGAGCCTGTCTATATAAGTCATCATCGTGGACATTTTGTATGGGATGTCGACCCATCAATGTGCGAACCAAATTGTGAGATCTGTCTCAACCTAGAGTCAGACTCAGACGACGATGATCCTAGATATCACAAGAGAAGGAAGAAGAAATCCAAGCCCAGATCTAGATGCTTGCCTTCTCGTGACTATCCTCCTCTTAGTGAGGATTCAGATCCAGACGATCATAATGGTCTACTCACAGTACCATCCAGACCAAAGTTTTCTACTATGAAGATTCTCGGTTTGTATGAATATCAGAAGTCAGATCCTTGCAGATCTACTGGTGGATCATGCAGATCTATGTTGCAAATAGTTAAGCCTGCAATTCCTATTCAACCTCCTACTCCTTTTCCTTGCATGATGGTTTTATCAGATGAGGATAACTTTCCTCAACTTTCAAGGAGTACTGATGATTCACAGCGGGTTATCTTCAACCCTTATATCAGAGCATTAGGAATTACATCACAAGGTACATTGGTCTCAAATCCTAGTGATGAAGTTCTTAACTGGCAAACTTCGAATGCATTAGCACATAACAAAGTTCTGAAGGGAATAGATTCCAAGCTGGATGGAATCAGACAATAAAACACTGCTACTCATAAACAAGTCAATACTGTTGTAGAATAGATCTTTTCTTTGGAACTTCAGATTGTATTTTTGCTGAACTATTCGGAGGCTTGATTCTCCATGTTTCACCATTAAATTTTTCAGCAGAATATTCTTCGCCTGCCAGTGCTTTTACACCATTTGAAGCTAGAAATTCCAATATCTTGGTATTCCTAAAACGAAAAGATGCTGCACTTGTATTTGTTAATCTTCCAACTACTCCACGAGTAATTAGTAGATTAGCTTCTCCTTTCCTTCTTGCCATGATTCATAACCTTTTGTTTGAATCACTATTTCCATATGTTGATAGAAATCTTTAATTGTCATCATTTTTTCTGGAAGGAAATTCTACCGGTGAGGATAGTTTCTTTGCTGGGCAGATTGCCCTTTCAATCAGTTTTTCTATTGGAATATTTCCTGTAGGGTTTCCCCTAGCAGGTCTTGAACTTTCTCCTTTTTCTTTTCTGGAAAAATTTGGATTTCTTCCAGTGCTGTTGGTAGATTCATCAGTATCCGTGTCTGAGTAGTGTTTAAATTCTTCTGGGTTTTTACCACGGGCTGAGTAGGGTCGTTGATTTCTTTTTCCTGATCTTCTTGATCTATCCATTTGATGGTTGTTAATTTGAAAACAATTCTGGATAGCTGATCTGCAAGCTTATTTTTCTTCCAGTCAATATGTTCTTTTTCTGTTACTATTACCTTTTAATCGGTTAATAGCATTCTTTGCTGTTTGTTTGTATCGATGATAATCCCTTATTTGATCATCAATAACAGCTTGCATTATTTTATTTTCTTCGATTCTCTTCTTTGGAATCAATCCTCAATCTTTTACGATCTAGATTTCTCAAAGGAGAATCTAGGTTTAGTACCAATTGGTACTTGCTCGCTCATGTTGTTTTTGATTTTATGAATCAAAATTTTCTTGAGATTTCAAATAGTACGATCTTCTTGTCACAGCTGGTGGTGCTTTGTTTCACCTTTTTCTGTGATCTTGATTCTACCAATTTCTTGGACTAACTTATCCAATTGAGGATTTTCTTTTGTTGCCTTTAATAGGCTATCTTCTAATCTTGAGACTTTTGTTTCAAGTTCTTCTAGTTTCTTTAGTGTTTTTACTAGCAAGTAAATAACACTATTATTTTGTTTGACTGTCACTCGAATTCCTTTGGCTGACGTCACTTCTTCGTCAATTCTTTTGAATCCTTCTGCTGGTGCTCCTAATAATTCAGTTGCTTTTAATGCTTCTTTATAATCTTCGTCTTCTGCAGTGACTAAATATGACATTTATGTCCACTGCTTGTGGAGTTGTTCTACCAGCTCTTCAATCTTTTTAAATTTCTTTTCCAAACTTAAAGTTTGAATTTCTTTGCCTTTCTTTGGTTCAATAATTTCTATTAAACCTGCTAAATCTTTCTTTGATGGTAATTTTTCAACCTTCTTTTGAAATTCTTCGAAAGGGAAGATTTCTTTCTGTAACACTTCAAGTTTTTCTTCCAAACTATGCAAATGTTTTAAACAAACTTTGGATAATAATAACAAATGATCGTTAATCACACTAATATTATGCAAGGTATTTAACTGCAGATCACACAATAAATTCAACTGTCTATTATCAGAATGATATGTATGTTTGTATCCTTTAGTAAAACAAGAAAATTCTAGTCCATCAATGGATTCCTTAGAACATGGTGGTTGTATGGCTAGATCCAAATACTCTAGAATTTTTCTGTTTTGGAAATAGTGCTCTATAGATTGTTTAAGTTGGATATTACTCATATAATTTATGCCTAAAATAAGTACTTTCCCGTTTTGGATTTCGAACTCAATTTCCCTTCACGCCTCTCTTTGGCTTCAATTGGTACTCTTCTTTTGTTCTTTTGAATTCCGCACGGCGTAGCTACTTATTTTATTCATAAAACATACAAGTACATTTATGCATTCAATCTATGAGACGCTGCATCTGCCTTTCATAAAACCTTTTTCTTTTTAAGTTCATCTGTATAGCCATGTTACACTCATGAATGAGGTACTTGGTTTCTCCAAGAAGCCAGTATGCTTCCTGCTTGATTTGTTCTGCTTCTCTGAACTTAGGATGGTCAAGAGGTAGATTAAACTTTAAATCTTCCAAAACCTCCCTGTAGTATTTCACTCTTTTATGATGCTTTTCAATATGCAGATGATAATTAGCATTTGTTTGACAGATGTCATTAATTGCACGTTTTAGACTTCACCTAATACTGAAATAACCATATCCCGCCATCTATAATCCATAGACAGAATAGAATTTAAATGTTAGACTAAAGAATATAAACAATATATCAGACTTTAACTAAATATACTCTTTCCAATGTTGTAACATACCATATTCTTAATGGTATAATATTCATTGGAATCTAGTTCAAGCTCAGGGATAGCTAATTTTGTTATCTTGATTTCTTTTTCTGTTGTCACTTTTGACACATTCTTATAGAAGGTCAAAGTATTTCCTTCTATTTGAATTCCTCCTTGTTGAGCTCGTATGAAATTACACCCCATAATCATCTGAATTCCATCTTGTTTTAACATGGGTATGCAATATGTGAGTGGTATTCTGTAAGAATTTCCATCAATTATCATTTCTCCATCTTTCAATCTTTCAGTTGCTTGGTATAAGGAGTTGATACCATTCAGAAAACATGTCCGAGCATTATTGGATCTAGGAGTTATAAGATCATCATCTTCAAGACATAGAACAATGGCAATGATTGTGTATTCTGGAACAACAGTAGATCCAGAAACTGGTCAAGCTAAACATGGAAAGGAACGTATGGTGTTTGACTACAGAAAACTCAACGAGAATACTCATAAGGACCAGTATTCACTACCAGGTATTAATACTATTTTCTTCTGATTCTCTTACTGGAATCAATCCCCAATCTTTTTCTGATCTAGATTTCTCAAAGGAGAATCTAGGTTTAGTACCACTGGTACTTGCTCTGCTCATGTTGTTTTTGATTTTACTGAATCAAAAATTTCTTGAGGATTTCTGAAATAGTACGATCTTCTTGTCACAGCTGGTGGTGCTGTTTCACCTTTTTCTGTGATCTTGATTCTACCAATTTCTTGGACTAACTTATCCAATTGAGGATTTTCTTTTGTTGCCTTTAATAGGCTATCTTCTAATCTTGAGACTTTTGTTTCAAGTTCTTCTAGTTTCTTTAGTGTTTTTACTAGCAAGTAAATAACACTGTAACATGGCTATACAGATGAACTTAAAAAGAAAAAGGTTTTATCATTTTTTTGTTGATTTTCTTACAGGTACAGGTGTCAAAACGGTTTCTTTTGTCATTTCTTGATTACAGTTGATACTGAATTTTTCAACTTCCTCTGAATCTGAATCTGTGTGATATTCTTTGAAGATAACTTTTGTTAAAGTTTCTTCATCTTCATCAAATTCTTTTTGTAAGTGTAAGTCGTGTACAAGTCGACTTGTTACAATGGATAAGTCGACTTACACGCATCTAGTACCGATAAGTCGACTTGTACAAGGCATAAGTCGACTTATGAATGGACGGTACTGTTTATTTGTGCCCTAAAGGCAATCCCCTTTAGCGCGTTTTATTCACGAATGTATCTGGTGAATGAATAAATAAAGAAAAGGCATAATTCATTAATTTGATGTTCATGAACATTGTTTATGAATTGATTGGATCTTTAATCAGATTAATGAAGTCCATGATATATGACATAGCATGAAGGAAATTATAATGTGATCATACTCCTGAGATTCCTATCATGTGCAATTATGTCAAGATCTAAATTCTCCTAGTCATAGGATTAATGAGATTGGACATCATTAATCCGGATAGACTAACACATGTCATATTCCTTGATTGGATCAGCGGTGGATCTCGAAGCGTAAATATGAGATATTTAGAATTGACATGTGGATGCTTACTAAGCGGTAGTAAGTTCATTGGATGACTGCCATGAGATCATCACATGGATATCTTATCTAGTGTCGGTGATAATCTCATCATAGCAATGGTGCAAGTATCCTTAGACTTGAGGTACTCGAGGATATCTTGAATCTTGATCACGTGCTGACTCCATTCCTTGTTGCCTTTCGGAGGTAACTCATAGGGTGGTGCTTGGGTGCGACTTGAGGTATTGAAGGTAATTGAGTGGCCAATAAAGTTCACCACTTCGGATTAGCAGAGGAGATACCCATGGCCTCTTGTCGGATCATTACTCGAAATCTCGGCGAGTGAATATGTCATGAAGAGTGTCTTCATGGACATATAGAGTAATGAGTCCTAGGGCGAGATCTGTTATCACTTAGGCTAGACTCGATCTAGTGAGAGTTGACACTTGACCATACTCATAACCAAGTGGGGTATAGGATGGTGAAAGGACTAATTGCACAGTAATTGTCATGGAAGGGTTTGTGATCTGGTTCTTGATGAATACATCAAACCGATTACTTTCCGGTCAATTGGGGGTCATGATGTGTTGCTAGATACCGCTCATGACTTGCTCAGATTAATTGTTAATCTAAGTGGCCAACATAACCGGGAGCCTAAAGGGTCACACGCATAAGAGTGTCTCAGAGAATCTGTAAAATAGTAATTGGACAGAGTTCCAATTATGGAGAGCATTAGGATTAAATGGATCCCGATGAGATTGGGATATGTCCCGATGAGATCGCGACATCAATATTGCTAAGAAAGGTTTCCAGTATTTGTTTGACCTTTGGGGCCCGAGAGGCCTTTAGGACCATTCCCAGTTGGACTGGACCTTAGCAATTATTTATTAATTGATTAATTAACTAATTAATTAATTAATTACTTAATAAATTAATGTTGTACACGTTGAATGGAGAAAGGAGAAGATATTTGCTTTGAAAAGTCAAAGCTTTCATTCTTTAATGCCTTAAATTGTGTGCCATCAATTTGGAAGCTTACTATTGGTGTTTTAAAAGTTAAAACACATATAAATGGGCAAGATGTTCGTGGATGGCATAAGGAAAATGAAGCATGCTTCGTATGGTTTACAAAGGAGGAAGAAGAGCTTAAGATGTAAGCTTAAAATGAAAGTGTTTCATTTTCCTTCTTTAGCAAAGCCATCATCGTTTTCTCTTCTCCAAGCACATGGTTCAACGTTTTCCTCAAGCTCTCCAGGACAGAGGTAGGGTCTAGCAGCCTTTAATCTGTTCTAACTATTCCCGGGTCAAAGGGGTTTGACTCGGTTAGGTTTTCTGATCTCTGCGTGGATCACCTTTAGAGATAGTCTCTTTTGGCTATTTTGGTTGATGTCTTCATACGGATACCTGGATCCTGGGGATCGGGAAAGTCCCGGGAACAAAAATTTTTTTTTTCCGCTGCGTGTACATGTGATGTACCACCCGGGATTTTCCTACAGTGGTATCAGAGCGTCTGGTATCCCGTATGAAGCTTTAACCTAAGCTAGATCAGAAACCCTAAGTGCTGTTTCTGTTGATGCATGTGTACTGTCCCAATTTCGAATTTATATGGTGATATGTTTTTCGAAATTTTTCTGCCCATAAATGTTCATAACATGTTAGATAATATGTATATGAATTTCCAGAATTTATTGATTTGATTTGATATAGTTTTGCTAATTAATTCCCTAAGGTTACAGATGCTGTTTTGTGAAACGATTCTGTAACAGACAGTAGTATAAAATAGAGAATAAATTCTAGAAAAATGGTTTTTCGGATTTTCCTTCACCTACATGTCTCTAAGATGTTGGTGAATGTCTGTGAGCATGGAAATTGGATTTCAAGGTGATTGGATATTTATTCACGAATTTATTCTATACTGTTGGGAATTGCTGTGCTGATGAACACAGTTTTTGAATCGGTTTTGTTATTTAGGTTGACTGAGTTTTTGATGGCCTAAAATCCTAAAAAAATTCAGGTAGCATTTTCAGAACATGTAGTAACCTATATAATTTTCTCATGATTTATTGAAATTGTTTCATTGATCATTTCAAGCAATGTACAGAACTGGACAGTTTTTGTGAAAATTGTTGGGACTGTTTTGCTTGGCTTGATTGAGTGTGCTTTTTCAGTTCCAATGCCTTGCAGCATTTTTAATGTGATTAAAAATGTGTAATCTTGATGTAGTATGATTGCCAAAGTGAATTGCTTGAATTTGCTTTTCCAAGAATTTTTGGATGCCAAATAGGTCACTTTTGTGTCTCATTAGTGTATGTCGTTATCTCTTTTGTTTTGGCCGTCACAAATTTTGTGACTTGTGACGAAGTAATTTGATAAGGTATAGGCTAGTTAGAGATGCTCAAAGTGATAATTTGGGTATTTAGAAATTAATGAGTTATGACTCATTTTCAAGCTTTTCATATAGTTTGACTATATAAGGCATTCATGGATCAATGAAGTGTTCATTGATACATCACTTTACAGATATTACCCTAGGTATGTAGGTGTTGTGAATTGGAATTGCATTAATTGAGGAATTAGCCGATTAGAGATTTTAGCAAAATTCCCTGAATAAGTCGACTTGTATAAGGTATAAGTCGACTTGTTCAAGAGTTTTGGATAAGTCGACTTGTGGATAGAATAAGTCGACTTGTTCAGGATCTCAGTATAAGTCGACTTGTAGTACCTTATAAGTCGACTTGTTCATGGGCAGGTGACATAAGTCGACTTGTGTGTGGGCAGAAGCATAAGTCGACTTGCATTTGATGAAAATCGACTTGTGGCATGCTCAGGTTGGATGATGGATGATTATAAGGATTGATTCAATTTGATTGATGAAACCTAAATCATTCCATATAGTCATGGTGACTATAATCCTACGGCTTGGAGAAGAAGAAGAAGAGATTCGAAATCCCTCCTTGGAATATGGAAACTAACGCCTTCCATTAATATGGTAAGAACCAGAGTTCTTATAGGGTTGGGTTGTTGAGCTAACCTCAAGCTCACTCTATACGAATATGTTCAAACCATGAAAATAAGATTTTCGGATTAATGGGTCGGTTTTCCTAGAAGCGTTGATTTGTTGAGCTAACCTCAAGGTCAACGTGGACAGAGGCGAAGTTGGGTAGCATACATTAGATGTATGCGCATCAAAGAGTTGATACCCAATGAAGTGCACACATCAACAAGTTGATAGCACTATCGATAGTTGTGTCTAAGATGTAATTGGTATATCGATACCTCCGAGACATAAGGTGGCTTGTTGGACAAATCCAAGGTCATTCTCAATGTCGGTTATCGATGATGCAATTGGTATGACCGATACCTACCGATTGACCTAAGTTGTAGTTTGTTGGGCAAACTCAAGGTCACTCTTAGCAATGTCGGATATCGACCCACTAGGACATTATGTCACTTTGTTTCTCTGGATTTGTAAAGAGGGTTATGAATTCTAGGAAACTAGTGGGAGCCATATGCATATCATGCAAGTCCTTATGATCATCGCAGCAATTCTATCCTATCATTCCTTCTCTTTATCGCGTTTAGGTTGATTGAAGAAGTCTTTCGGTGTGAATTTTAAGCGCATTATTTTGGACCGAATTTTCTTGATCGGTGAGGAATCGAGAATTGTTCTCGATCCGAGGAACTGGATACGTCTAGATGTTCCACTTCCAGATGCACTGCTTTGTCGATGCTTCGATAAGGATCGAGAAAGCATATCGTAAGCATCTAAAGGATTGTGATATGGATACTTGCATTATGCTTGCCTTGATGTCACGAGAGCTGCAGCAAGACAGACAAGTCCATCGATGCTCACTCTATAGTATTTCATCTTAGGGAGTGTTTGTTGAGCAAGCTTCGATGCGAAAGGTTCGAGACCTCAAAGGCTTCTCTTCACCATTAAAGATGGCTCAGGGGACAAGCTAGCATGCGGTATGCCACAAGATGAATGGCTATATTGATGATTGGCGTCTTAGGATTTGTAATGGATTATGAGTTAAGTAGAGACTTAATTACGGTTGGATTGTCGATGGTTATTCATAGTTTGTGATAAACTATCGGATAAACCAAATATCCACAACAATTCGGTGATCAATCTTTCAAGACAATGACGAGCTATCAAGAATGATCAAGAAAGATAGCTAGCAAGTCTAATGGTGGATGCTTCTTCTTAGTTCAAAGAAGAAAAGGCCAAAAACCAAAGATTACGCCCCAAAGGATTTTGCTTTCATTGTGGTAAGGCGGCCACCAAGGCGGCTGTAAAATCTATCTCGAGTCCTTGAAGCGAAGAAGGCATCGATGCCTCTACTTCTTCAAATATGTTTGTCATTGAGGTTAATACTATTCTGATCCAAACATATCGGTATTTGATACGGATGTGGCTCATACATATGAAATGATATCAAGGCCTCGGGGACGATAGAAAGCTCATAAAGGAGAACTAGACCTTTGTGTAGGTAATGCGGCAAGGTTGCTACATTACCCGTAGGCACATATGTCTTGTTACTCCTAGTGGGCTTATATTCAAATTGGATGATTGTCATTTTGTACCCGTTTTAAACAAAGAACATATTGTATGTTTTATGTTTAATTAGAGCTGTTTCCATTGGACTTTTAGGAGCAATGGTTGTTCTATTAGTTCGAATGGAATGTTCTATCGTACTGGTACATTATGCAATAGAAATGACATATTAGATATGTCATATCCAATTATGAATGTCAATGACGCGAAAAGACATAATTGAGATAATTTAAAATCAACTTACTTATGGCATTGTCGGCTTGGCCATATAAATAAGATACGCATTGCTAAGCTCCTAAGCTCCATAAGAGTGGTAGTTTAGGGTCATTTGATTATGAATCATATGACACATGCGAATCTTGTTTATTAGGCAAGATGACTAAGTTACCCTTCAAGGAAAGGGTGAACGAGTGAATGGAATATTAGACCTAATACATTCGGATGTATGTGGTCCGATGTCCATCTATGCCAAAAGTGGTTGTTTTTACTTCATTATTTTTATCGGTGATTATTCACGATATAGGTATCTGTATCTGATGAGATACAAATCTGAAGCATTTGAAAAGTTCAAATAATTCAGAAATGAAGTAGAAAACTAACTTGGTAAAAGTATGAATACATTACGATCTGATCGTGGTGGAAAATGCTTACACCAACAGTTTTGGATTATCTCAGAGATAATGGGATTTTATCTCGAGATACTCCACCTTGCATGCCACAGCACAATGGTGTGGCTGAAAGGAGAAATCGAACCTTGTTAGACATCGTGCGATTGATGATAGGTTTTGCACAGCTTTTGGGAGTATCGTTTGAGGCAATTGTTTACTTGCTAAATGTAATTCCATTAAAATATTGAGGTTACTCCATATGGAATATGGACTAACGAAAAATCCTATCTTTCTCATCTGAAAGTATGGGGTTGTCACCTTCGTGAAGCGGACACGATCGATACATTTGATGTAAAAGCGACATGTGTTTGTTCGTGAAATATCAATTCTACCTTGCTTAGAAACAAAATTTGTTTGTTTCCAAGCATCTTGTTTTCTTAAAGAAAGAGTTCTTTACAAGAAGACGGGGGAGCAAAGTTGAACTTGGAGAAGTTCAAGATGCTCAAACAAACATAGATCAATCGCTCACAAGCTGAAACCGTCACTCATATAGATGAGGTAGCAGTTCAATCTTCTACTACACACACAATTTCGTGGGTCACGTAGGATACGCCTGCTCCTCGAGAAATATGGATTTCGTGAGGAGCGAAATGACGTATTGCTCATATGAGATGATCGCCTACTACCTATGAATAGGTTACGAAAAGTTGAGTGCGGAACATGGCTTTGTGCCATGAAATCAAATGGATTCCATGTATGAAAACCAAGTATGGACTTTGGTTGTTACACTGCGCAGGATAAAACCCATTGGGTGTAAATGAGTTTTCAGAAGAAAACCGACATGGATGGTAATGTGATTACCTATAAAGCAATGCTTCTGGTTAAAGGATTTCGTCACAGACAAAGAGTTGACTACGACGAGACCTTCAGCCTAGTAGCAATGCTTAAATCCATTAGGATACTCCTAGCCATTGCCGCTCATTATGATTATGAGATATGACAAATGGATGTGAAGATAGCTTTCCTGAGAGGAAATCTACCCGAGGATATGTATGACACAACCTGAGGGCTTCACTTCCATCGATGGCGAAAACGTATGCTAGCTTCAGAAATCCATGTTTGGATTGAAGCAAGCATCTAGGAGTTGAAATATCCGTTTTGATGAGACAATCAAAGAGTTTGATTTCTCACAAAATCCGGATGATCATTGTGTGTATAAGAAGGTTAGTGGGACTGCAATCGTATTCCTTGTGTTGTATATAAATGATATACTGTTACTAGGAAACGATGTCTCTATGCTGCAATCAGTTAAAATTTGGTTGTCCAAATAATTTGCCTTGAAAGACCTTGGTAAAGCAACTTATATCCTTGGGATATAGATTTATGCAGATAGATCAAAGGTTGCTTGGTCTTTCACAAGCATCATACATAGATGAGATGCTAAAGAGGTTTAGCATGAAACGATGCTATGTACGAGGCCCGATGTATCGTATGCTCTAAGTGTTACGAGCAGATACCAATCGGTTCCCGGTGAAGATCACACTGAATAGCGTGGCGGTCAGTTTGAAAAGTTCCAAACAAGAGACGACTGCTGTTTCATCAATCGAGGCAGAGTACATTGCCACATGAGATGCGCAGCGGAAGCGGTTTGGATTAAGAAGTTCATTACTGAACTTGATCTAGTCCCTAGCTGTGATGAGCCCATAGGATTGTATTGTGATACAATGGGGCTAGTGCGAAGGCAAAGGAACCAAGCTCTTATCGACGATCCGAACTCGTACTTCGCCGATTCGGGAGATCATTAGTCGAGATGATATCTGATAGAGAATTCCCGAGCAAAGTGTTGTTGTTAGTTGACAAAGCCATTGTCGCAGAAAATTGTGATTCTCATGGACTCGCTTATGGTATTAGATACTAAAGGCGATTGGCTTTAGGTCAAGTGGGAGATTTGTAAGTGTAAGTCGGTGTACAAGTCGACTTGTTACAATGGATAAGTCGACTTACACGCATCTAGTACCGATAAGTCGACTTATGAATGGATTCAGATCGTTTATTTGTGCCCTAAAGGCAATCCCTTTAGCGCGTTTTATTCACGATCGTATCGGTGAATGAATAAATAAAGAAAAGGCATAATTCATTAATTTGATGTTCATGAACATTGTTTATGAATTGATTGGATCTTTAATCAGATTAATGAAGTCCATGATATATGACATAGCATGAAGGAAATTATAATGTGATCATACTCACGAGATTCCTATCATGTGCAATTATGTCAAGATTCTAAATTCTCCTAGTCATAGGATTAATGAGATTGGACATCATTAATCCGGATAGACTAACACATGTCATATTCCTGATTGGATCAAGCGGTGGATCTCGAAGCCGTAAATATGAGATATTTAGAATTGACATGTGGATGCTTACTAGCGGTAGTAAGTTCATTGGATGACCCGCCATGAGATCATCACATGGATATCTTATCTAGTGTCGGTGATAATCTCATCATAGCAATGGTGCAAGTATCCTTAGACTTGAGGTACTCGAGGATATCTTGAATCTTGATCACGTGCTGACTCCATTCCTTGTTGCCTTCGAGGTAACTCATAGGGTGGTGCTGGGTGCGACTTGAGGTATTGAAGGTAATTGAGTGGCCAATAAAGGATTCACCACTTACGGATTAGCGGAGGAGATACCCATGGCCTCTTGTCGGGATCATTACTCGAAATCTCGGCGGAGTGAATATGTCATGAAGAGTGTCTTCATGGACATATAGAGTAATGAGTCTAGGGCGAATCTGTTATCACTGGGCTAGACTTCGATCTAGTGAGAGTTGACACTTTGACCATACTCATAACCAAGTGGGGTATAGGATGGTGAAAGGACGAATTACACAGAATTGTCATGGAAGGGTTTGTGATCGGTTCTTGATGAATACATCAAACCGATTACTTTCCGTCAATTAGGGGTCATGATGTGTTGCTAGATACCGCTCATGACTTGCTCAGTTAATTGTTAATCTAAGTGGCCAACATAACCGGAGCCTAAAGGGTCACACGATAAGAGTGTCTCGAGAGAATCAGAAAATAGTAATTGGACGAGTTCCAATTATGGAAACATTAGGATTAAATGGATCCCGATGAGATTGGGATATGTCCCGATGAGATCGCGACATCAATATTGCTAAGAAAGGTTTAAGTATTGTTTTTGCCAAGATCGGGCCCGATAGGCGTAGGGACCGACCCGAGCTGGACTGGACCTTAGCAATTATTAATTAATTGATTAATTAACTAATTAATTAATTAATTACTTAATAAATTAATGTTGTACACGTTGAATGGAGAAAGGAGAAGATATTTGCTTTGAAAAGTCAAAGCTTTCATTCTTTAATGCCTTAAATTGTGTGCCATCAATTTGGAAGCTTACTATTGGTGTTTTAAAGTTAAAACACATATAAATGGGCAAGATGTTAGTGGATGGCATAAGGAAAATGAAGCATGCTTCAGATGGTTTACAAAGGAGGAAGAAGAGCTTAAGATGTAAGCTTAAAATGAAAGTGTTTCATTTTCCTTCTTTAGCAAAGCCATCATCGTTTTCTCTTCTCCAAGCACATGGTTCAACGTTTTCCTCAAGCTCTCCGAGACGTAGGTAGGGTCTAGCGACCTTTAACTGTTTCTAACTATTCCCGGGTCAAAGGGTTTGACTCGGTTAGGTTTTCGATCTCTGCGTGGATCACCTTTAGAGATAGTCTCTTTTGGCTATTTTGGTTGATGTCTTCATACGGATACCTGGATCCTGGGGATCGGGAAAGTCCCGGGAACAAAAATTTTTGTTTTCCGCTGCGTGTACATGTGATGTACCACCCGGGATTTTCCTACACTTTTCCCCAACTATCACAGATTATTGGATCATCTATTTCTTCAGGAGTGGTGTATTTAACCAAGTAATTACACCCTTCTCCTAAATAATCCCAGATTATTCCTTCTTTTCTTTGACTTTCAATAAAATGTTATGGGAGCATTCGATTAATTCTTCTTTTTTCTTCTTTCACAACTCTATGAGTTATGACTAATGCTCTTTCAATTTCAGCATCATCTTCATCTTCAGATGTTTCTACATCCAGGAAATACGGTTGGTGTACTCCCAAGAGTACATTTCACATGGTTGTTTTTACAAAAAATGTGTAAAGAAGCATCAATGCAAAGAGGTCTTAAAGATCTCAGTACATTATGCAATAAAATACCAATTCCAGGGTATTACAAAGAAAATAAGAAACATGGTCTTAGAAAGGCTAAGACATATAAAGGAAAACCTCATGACACTCATATCAGGGTTTTCAAAAGAAAGAAACCTCCTAATCATAAATGTCGCTGCTATTCATGTGGAGAAGAAGGACATAAAATGTTCTGGGAGCATTCGATTAATTCTTGTTTTTTCTTCTTTCACAACTCTATGAGTTATGACTAATGCTCTTTCAATTTCAGCATCATCTTCATCTTCAGATGTTTCTTCTTTTATTTTTCTATTTTCATACTGAGCAAATCTTAAACTGACAGATCCATCTTTGTTTTCCCATGTTTGAACTTTCTTTGGAACTTCAGATTGTATTTTTGCTGAACTATCCGGAGGCTTGATTCTCCATGTTTCACCATTAAATTTTTCAGCAGAATATTCTTCGCCTGCCAGTGCTTTTACACCATTTGAAGCGGAAGAAAGAAAATTTTGCAGATTTGGTACCGCACAGTTACCAATTTCAGAACCAAACGATCCAAAAGCATTTCGTCCACTGGAAAATCTACCTTTGGATGAAAATCAGAAATGTTTACTTGATGTACTTTGGAAAGCCAATAGCAGTGGTCAAAAACATAAAGCATGTTGTGCTTTACAAGCCCAGATCCAATAATTGGATGCTGAACTTAAACAATACATCGCAGCCCGTCATATTGGGCCAGATTTTGAGTTGATAGTTAGAAAGATACAGGAGATACAAAGGATTGTACAACAAATGGAAGCAGACATGCATGCTTCTCAATCTCAGCAGATGTATGGCTTTATGTCTTCAGAGTTCTCGACTCTTCATTCATCATATCCAACACCTGCGTATTAATGGTATCTAGAAGAAGCTGACTACTCAAAGGTTTTTAAATTCAATTACCCTTTGATTAGACAGTATGTTCATCCTCAGACAACTCAGGAAAAACCTCGATGATCAAAGTCAAAGCCTACATCTGATCGTACTCATAAGCATAGAGTGTTTGATCATTCTTCTGATCATTCTTCAAAGGTTCATGAAGCTTCTACTTCATATAAGCCTTATGAACCAACTGAAGAACAGTGGAGAAAACCTCTAAGGATTCAAACTTCTCCAGAATCTCCACCACCAGCACCAATTCAACCTTCCACTACTTCTCTTGGGAAGGATAAAGCTAAGCAGACAGAGTATATAACTACTCTCACATCAGAGGTACTGATGCCTCTTAAAGAACTACCTAGTTCTTCACCTCTTGCAGAATCTTCCAGTTTTAATGTAGAGAGAACTGACTTGGAAAGCAATACATCTAATTTGTCTGCAACATCATCAAGTTGTTTAGATGAGAAAACTCTCATTGCCTCAGAAGAACAACCATCTTCAGAGTCATCATATGAACCAGATGTATCACCATCATCTGACACTTCAGCAAATCTTGCTGATCTTTTAGAACTATCTAATGTTCTGATGACTATGCCTCAATATATTGAAGTTGAACCAGAAATCAGTGAAGCTGAGTCCACTGGTACTGAACCTTTCAAACCAGAGCCTGCACCTCAGGAAACACCTAATGCAGCTGTGCCTCTGAATACGCATTCAACCAAGCCTACTTCAGGTCCTTGGTTTACTTTTGATGATCAACCTACAAAGAAATGGTGAGATAGACTTCATGAGTTCGGTGCATGGATTGACCTAGAAATGATCAGACCAAATCATCCTCTTCAGGATATTTTGTCTGAATTCACATCTAAGTTTAATGGTACTTTGCAAGAATGGTGGCAAAGTGTTAGTGAGTATCAACATCTTCAGTATATCCAAGTTAGTACAGCTGGAGCACTACTTGGAGTTATTCACAAAGAATTTATTAGTGACTTCCAGTTGATTGACAGACAAATCTGTCAAGAATATTTCAAGATGAAATGTTGTTCTCTTGATAAGCGTGATCTTCAAAAACATTACAAAAGAATGACAGAAATGTATTATTTTCTGAATGGATGGAATGATATTAACTTGCGTTATACATTTATCTCATCCCTTCCAGATGAAATACAACCAGAATTGCAAAGGACCATAGCTTCTCTTCAACGTGACATGGCTACTATATCTCTTGGTGAGATCTATTAGCTTGCTATAGCTTTTCTTGACAAATTATGTGACCAGCATACTTTGTTCAAAAACATCCTCAAAGGAGGTCCAGCTCTAAAACAAGCTTGCAAAAAGCCTTATCTCCAGATCAAATGTAAAGATGAAAAGACTTGTAAATGTCATAGCAGCAGGAAAGCTCATCAATCTCAAGTATATTATGAAAGGAGACATAAGTAGAAGTTCCACAAAAAGGAAGGCAATAAGCCTTGGAAGCAGAGTTCTAAACAGAAGAACCAATCCAACAAGTACAGACGTATGAGGTTCTTCAAGAAGTCATCCTATAGACAGAAAGGGAGACTTAGATGTTTTATCTGTGGAAGCAGGGAGCACTTAGCTAACAAATGTCCTAAGGCAACCAAGAAAGATGCCAAGTTCTTGGAAAAGATTGAAAATCTGTTGCCTATCCATCCTCATAACAACATTGAGGAGGTACTCGAAGAACAATCGAGAGAGGACAGTGAAACGCAATTTGCTGTTATTGTGTCTACATCAGAAGAAGAATCTCAGGATTCATCTCCTTCATCAGATGATGATTCTCTCTTGATGATGCAGCAAAGTTGTTTGAAACTTGATCGTATACCAGATGTAAAAAGACCATATGTCCAGATCCAGATATTCCAACAGGATAAATATGATCGGCCTATTAAGGCTATTGGATTCATGGATACAGGTTCTAGTTGTACAATCATAAAGCCCAACATCCTACCAGCAGAAGCATGGCAATCACATGATGAATATTTCACTGCAGCTGATGGGAATACTTTCAAAATTGGGTTACGAACAAGAAGCATAATTGGCATCCGCTTCTTTCCTCAGTGTACAGTTTGGACCAAAGTACTTGGAAGCAATTTACCAGGCCCAGATGTCTTGATTGGAATGGATGTTTACTGTCAAGCCAAACATCTACAGATATTACCCACAGGACTCAGGTATCGAAACCTTATGAGTCCATACACTGACATAAAAAATGTGTTTGAACTAACACAGGTTCCTACATGTTACATTGGACTACGAGATAAACTGTTGAGCTACTGTCCAGAGTCTCATACACAGTTTACTCATGATAATCCTCTATGGAAGAACCCAGACTTTTTTATAAGTCCGCCATTCAAGAAGAACGAGGATATCAATCCAACTAAAGCCACACATCCAGGATTGAACCCTGATGATCTAAAGCTCGCACAAGATGAGTGTGCTATACTATTACAACAAGGCTTAATAGAGCCCACAAAGTCGGATTGGGCTTGCCAAACGTTCTATATCAACAAGAGTTCAGAACAGAAACGTGGAAAGAAACGTCTAGTAATTGACTACAAGCCTCTGAATGCATTCCAGCAAGATGATAAGTTTCCATTGCCTAAAATCAGTACACTGATACTATTTCTCAAGGAAGCTTGCATATTTTCAAAGTTTGACCTCAAAGCAAGATTTTGGCAACTGGGTATTCAACCCACAGAACGATACAAGACTGCATTTTGCATTCCTATTGCACAGTACCAATGGACTGTGATGCCTTTTGGATTAAAGGTTGCACCATCACTATTTCAGAAGTCCATTACAAAAATCTATGAGCCTATCCTCAACATTGCATTGATCTACATTGATGACATCTTATTGTTCTCAAAGACCCATGAGGAACATCAGGCCTTACTTTAAAGATTTTTGGACCTTACACAGCAGTATGGTATTATGCTCTCAGCATCAAAGAGTGTAATTCGTACAAAGGAAATAGAATTCCTTGGGATGCAATTCAAAGATGGATTCTACGAGCCAGGCCCACATATTGCAAAAGAACTGTTGCAATTTCCAGACGAAAATCTCACGATAAAACAAATACAACAATTTCTTGGAATTGTTAATTACATTCGAGATTTTATTCCACATGTGGTAGCCTATATGTCAAGCTTATATAAGCTATTACGTAAGAATCCACCAAAGTGGGAAGAAGAACAAACCAGAGCTCTTAGCTACCTAAAGAACATCTGTCAACATCTTGCACCTATTAGGTTATCTGATATTCAGACATTGACAGTTGTTCAACATCCCACTGAGAAAACTGCAACATTGGCCACACAACTCCGTCAACATCCACCTTGGCCTCCAGATGCTTTTCCTATCTATAAGTATCCTTCTTCACTTCAGAAAAATCACAAAAAGATTTGCATTTCATTTGAGCCTTCTTATTCAAGTAGCATGGATAGCAACAATTTTGCTCTCACAAAGAAAGCTTTTCCACCTTTTTTTAGGCCTCATCGTAGTATTTCTGAAGTTGCCTCTACTGCACGTAGTAGTTTATTCTATTACTTGCATCTCTTTTTGATTGAACATAATTCTCAAGGTACTCCTTATATGTTCAACATCAAAGCACCATACCTAAATGTGACGTCTATTCAAGACCATCTTCCTGAAAACACATTATGGTATCTTTGGGCATTATCTGCCTTATATGCATGTGCTTTTACTGTCTCCCCACTTCATCTGTATCAGCATCTCTGAAATCCAGATAATGGCAGTTCATTAATTTGGACCTTCTTAGAATGGTTCCAACCTCTTAGCCAATGGAAGAAGCAGTTCAATATAATCATTGACCAACATTGTCTTTGGTCTACTTCAGCAAGACGTCACAACACTCAATGTTTCTTTATTGTGCATCATCCTTACAGAGAAAATTCTATTGGAGTTTTATACACTGAACAACATGTCCAGTTTTGGCATACTGCTTTATACTGGCCACGACATAAAGAGAATGTGCTTAATTCTTTAAGACAACAACTTAAAGAAATTAATCACTTTTCTACAACTCCAGAATTGACTACATCTATTGGACCTTTCATTGGAGAATTTATCCCTGGTGAACCTGAAGCACTAGAAATTAATATTCCTGGCTCCAATAGTCCTGAATATTCTGATTCAGGAAAAGATGAAGATCTTAATATCTCACAAGAAGCAGGTTCATCTCAAAGAACTGATAATACTATTTCCCAAGATGCTCAGGATCCTTACGACTATACTGACAGCATTGACGAAAATAAATTAGACCAGTTCCTGCATCAACTACACATGGCAGAGCTACGTCATATCAAAGGAAAACGACCTTATCAGTCTGATAATGACGACTCTAGTGATCCAGATTCTCCATCCAATCTTCAAAGTTGGCATTCGCCAAAACGCTATCATTAGCTTTGGATGCTTTGGATCCATTATTGTGAAAAGAAGACAGAAGATCTTACTTTACATCTGTAAAGTAAGCAAAGAGACAACTGACGTGACGATAGATGTGTTCCACAGATCACTTCAACATCATGAAGATTCCATCTGATCATCTTTCTCTTTCACCTTTTTGTAAAGTTGTACCTTTACCACTGTTTACTTTTAGACTTTTGTTAAAGTTGTTTACTTTCGGTGTAAAGTTAGGTGAAAGTTGTAAAGTAGATGCCTTAGTGATAAGGTTAGGTTTACTTTTTCAAAAGTTGTATTATTTTGTCTCTAGGATAGTTTACGTTTATGTCCTTCGCTTCGTTTATTTAAACAAGCCTCATCTCAGTTGTAAGATATACGTGTTTAGATAAGTTTTTGAGTGATATAAGAAAATTAAGAATCTTTCTTCACAAAAATAGTGTCTCTTCTTTGATACCTTGTTATCCCTTTCCTTTGAGTGGAAATATTGTAGAGATAAGTATGCTCTACACTTGCCTTGCAAAAGGATCTTGTGTATCAAAACATCTATGATGGTCTGGAAACACTGTTAGCTTCTAAATTCTGCTGCCTTGAGTCAGAAGCATTTAACGGGGAATGAAGAGTAAGAGTGTGTGAGTGAAGTAGGGTTCCTAAGAGGCGTGAGCGGTAAGGCCCATCTAAGTCTAGGGAGGGCATTGAGGGATGTAAGTCTCCGATAACTGGAACAGCTACGTAGTGATACACACTTCCAATCCGACTTGGTTAGGTCAATGTCTTGAACCAGTGAGTGGTTTAGTTGTGAAGCATTAATCTAGTGAGGATTAACAGACAAAGGTCATAGTTTCCATCTATATTCCCTGTGTCTACCCTATAATGGACCATAGGGCTTACTGAGCTACCCCATAAGTCCCTACGAGGTAACGGTGAAACATTACCCAAATATACCCCACGCTCAGAAGGCCTCATAAGCCCTCACTCTACGAGTGGTATGAACCTAGACTACGCAGCAGTCCCTTTTCCAAATTGAGTTTCTGGGATTCGAACACGTGACGTGAGGCAAACCCAGGCCGTAACCTGGTGGCTCTGATACCACTAAGCTACCCCATAAGGCCCTACGAGGTAACAGTACTAACTCAGTTCTATTTCTCCTTTAGAAACATACTCTCTGAAGAAATGATACCAAATCTCAATATACTTGGTCTTCCTTGGTGAACTGGATTTCTAGAGATATCAATAGTAGATTTATTGTCACAATAACTCCTTGTTGGCTTTAGTTGTTGTTGTTTCAAATCTAGTAATATTCTTCTCATCCAAATTGCTTGACAAGTTGTTGTTGTTGTTGTTGTGGTTATGTATTTTTATTTTTGTGCTTGATAAGTTTAGGGCCAGTTCTGAAGTTTTATATGCTCTGGGCAAATAAAAAAGATTCCTATTTTATCTTTTTTTTTCTTTATGATAATTAAGAGTAGGCTTTTATAAAAAATAAAAGAGGTAAAATAGGGGCCCTTTTGTTGCTCTTTATAAATATCAAGACCTTCATAAAGAATAAAATGAAATCAAATGGGGCCCTTGCCTGTCTTTGCCCAGGGTCGGGTCTGGATAAGGTAGTAACTTGTTGCTTCTTTGATAACCACGAAATAGCTCCTCCATAAGACAAAAAGCATAACCCGCGGTACTCTTTATGTCATCTACACATCCAACCCAATCATTATCGGTAAAAGCTAAAAAGATTACATCCTTTGTTTTTAACATATATGATCCCAAACCTTAATGTTCTTTGAATGTATCTCAAAATTCTCTTAGCAACTCCAGGGTGATGTTTACTTGGATTGTGCATAAAGCATGAAATAAGGCTCACAGGAAACATGCAATTTGGCTGAGTGTGAGTAAGATACATCAAGCCATCCACCAAGCTTCTAAAATACTTTTCATTTGCCTTCTCAAATCCATTACCAATAGACAATTTTTCACTAACATTAATGGGAGTCTTAACTGCCTTGCAATTCAACATTCCAAACCTGTTCAAAAGATCTATAGCATAATTTTTTTGATAAAGAGAGATTCCACCTATATCTTGAGCAACTTCTAAGCCCAAAAAAACCCCAAACCATTCATATCAATGTTTCTATCATGGAATCTTTGAAACCTTTCATCAATGTGAAAAAATTTATAGTATAAGCAATATAATCCACATATAAGCAAACTACTAAAGAATCATTTACATAACTTTTAACAGCAAAGTAGGTTCGCTAGCTGTTGGGCCCCGAATTTTTTTCATTGATGTTATTAAGCATGAATTGTGTTAATTGTGTGATTATGGCTTAGTTTGATTAAATTGGGAGTGTTAGTGGATAATTGAGGTTTATTTGAGTATAATGTGGTATAATTGAGAATGAAAGAGTATAAATGTTTGAGGGTATTTTAGGAAGACCACTTAGGTGGGAGAGCTTAAGGCTTTACAAAGAGGGGTGTTTTGGTCTTTTCCTACTCATTTAGAAGAAAGAGATTAGAAGGAGAAGAGAGGAAAAGAAAAGAAAAAGAAGAAGAGAGGGAGAGAGTGCCGTAGGAAGAGGAAGGAGAGAAGAGAAATAGGGCTTTGTGATCCTAGAAGATTTTCGACAGATCGAAGCTCATTCCTGGTAAGTTTAAGTTTGTTTTATCTTGTTTTGGTTAGATTAAACTCTAGTATAGCTTAGTAATGTGTTAGAATCGGTGGTGTAGGGTTTAAGGGAAAATGGGTGAAATCTTTGGGTTGTTGGATTTGTGGCTGATTTTTAAGGTATTGATGGGTTAGAAATGAAGTGTTAGACATGATTTAAGGCTTAGATGTGTTGCATTTGCAAGATAGAAGGATTTGGGGAAGAAAAAGCAGAAAAATCAGGTTCGGAGTTGATCGCGGCTCTGTCGATGCGATCTTACGATCGATCCTTGGAAACCGGTCAAATAAAATAAATTCCAAGATTGCTGTATAGAATGCAACCTCGGGTCGTCTCACTTAATTGGAACCAAATAAAAATGGTCTAATCTAGCCTATATGTCAAAAATTGCGATCGAAGTTGATAAATGGAGGTTTGGTATTCTGGTCAAAATCGGTAAAGTAATCAAAATTGAACAAAAAGTATAAAAGAATATTTTTGGAAATTTTGAAATAATGCAATAAACAAAGAATCAGATAAAATCAAATTGATAAAATCCTCTTGAAAATGAGGCTCAGGCTATCACAGTTCAAAAATAATTTCCAGGGATACAATCCACTAAGTTTCGAAAGATCAACCCTAAAGGACTCTTTAGGTCCAAAGATTTAATTAATGAACTCCATCATTTAAATCTTTGTTAAAAATCTTAGTGTAAAAATAGACAAGCAATTGCAATTGGTCAATTGAATAAAACACAACAATCTCAATCAAACACAACTAGGCAGATTGTCGGAACCCGACCCGAAGATCGGATCCCGATTTGCTTATAACCTAACACTCTTACTCTTGCATTAAATTCCACAACTATTGGACCCGTTTCCAGAGCCCAAATCCGAAGTCCTAAAGCCTTGCGCTTAATTTATTGCAGTGCTATTCGTTGCTGTTCCATAAAAGTGATGAGTGCACACTACCTAAACATCAAAATCACTTATTGACTTGTTCATATCAAATGTAGCTTAAAACCTCATGTTCGCATAGAGACAACAATCACCTTAATTGGAGTTCTATAACTCAAGATATACCCCAAAAACCTAAAAGGGTTTGTACCGGGATCATGCTCTCTCAACCGACCTTTAATTTGCTTTTATTCAAATATTTTCAATTTAACTCCAAATGCTACAAATTTTCATACGAAGAAATATACGTGTCTTATAAATTCAATGGTTCAAGCCTCACCTCAATTGGAGGTCGGACGAAGGAGTTATGACCCGACAAACTCAACGTGTTCATGTTCTGATTCCAATCGAACATGTTTTGGCGCAAATGCCATAACTTTCACTATAGATGTTGGAATGACTTCGTTCTTGTACGGTTAGAAAGTAGGCATCTAGATCTACAACTCATATTAGAGGCCTAAAAATGAAATTCAGAATCTAACTGGGTCGCGCCCGCGATTTACTTCGTTCACGCCCGCGAGGAAGAGATGAACAGAAAGTTTAGGCTCTTCTGATTCGTCTATGGTCGCGCCCGCGAGGTATGGAGCCCGCGCTCGCGAGGAAGAAATGACCAGAAAGTTGAGATTTTTCCCCAAGCCTCTTAAACCCTCACTCATGCTTTCAAACTCATTCCTAATGCCAAATACACTTGTAACTTTGCAAGATTCACTCACTCTACTACTAAAACACTTCATAACAACTTTAAACATCAAACTTACTTTATCATTCAATCAATTCTTGATTGAATGGTCCATCAAATTCTAAGAGAGTCTAAATTCAAATAGAAGTTACTGCACAATTTTTGGGAAAAGTGGACAGCACCACCCCTATTTTATTCCTAACCCAAATCTTCAATCTAAGGCTATAATCTGCATAACAACTCAATATTCAAGGGCAACAACGCACTCTTAGCATTCTAATCATATCCAACTATCACATAATTACATTTCCCCCTTTCTTGTCAAATTCATTCATTCAATCACAACTCTATACACATCTTCACTTGAACTAAACATGCATTTCTACCCACATGGATTTCAAGCCATTTCATGCAACTTTGGATACTATGCTTAAACATGATAATAAATGGTTTTGAGAAACCATGATAAATCGTAATTCATGCATTTCATTCACATTCAAAACAAGTAGCTTACAATGCTTTAGTGGGCATTTCAAGCCCTTTTACAACTTGGCCAAAATACACTTCCAAAATGCTACTGTTTTCTTAAAATGCATCTAAAGCATTGTTTACAACAAATGACTTGAAATACATCAAAAACAAAATCGTGGAGTATGCCTTTTATGCTCATTCCTCGAGATCGCGCTCTTCACCTGAAGATGGGACGGGAATGTGGGGGTGAGCTTTCGCTCGTGGGTAACACATTTATATTTATATTACTAAGCTGAATCTATTCATTACTCATACTGTTGGCAATATTTTCGTCAACAAATCATACAACTTGCATTTCATAAATTCATCAAGCTAAAAGCATAATTTCATGATTCATGCATTCATCATTCTTGCAAACATATGCTAACACATAAACACACAGTTGATGGTTCGAAAAGTCCACGGGTTACTGATGAGCTACACAAGTGTAGTCATATGCTGAGGAGTCCAAAAAGGAACATCCTATGCCACAATCAGGCAAATAGGCGAAAGGCTATCTTGGTCAACGTGCACTTGACTTTGCTGGTGGACTTAACTAACCCACATAACACTGAATTTCATGCATAAAAACTGGACTTTTCTTGTCCACTAGCTGATTTTCTGAAAATGGATTTTCATGCAATTCAAATAGCTAATTTTCTAGAAAATGCTTTTCATGCTTTGCTCAAATGTCATAATCTCACTAATATTCATGCTCATTCAATTCATGACTTTATCAAGTAATGTCAAGCAATGTCATACACTGTCAAGTTCTCATATAATGGCATTCCTACATCTATTTTACTCAATCAAATCATCACAAAGAAATTTAAAAGAACATAATTTCTTTAATTAAGGTAGTATTTATCACTTACTAGCATAAAGATAAAAATGAAACCCACCTTATACTTGCTAAATCCTTGCTAAATGAAGCTCCTCCTCTTGCTCTTCTCCTCTCTCTTGCTCTATTTTAAGAGAAACAAAACCCACTTCAACATAGCTTCAATTGAAAAATCCACAATACTACTTTCATGCAATTGACTTAAGAATCACTAAACCCATTCCATTCTTAGTCTTTCTAACCAAAAACCCAAACAAAATCTCTAACAAAACTTCATGACTTACCTTAAATCTTCAACAACACCAAGAGTTTCTTGGTTCAAGATGAAGCTCTAGCCTTCCTCTTCACTTTTTCTCCTTGGAGTTTCTTCCAACTCCCTCTTGATCTCTTGGAAATCAAAGCCCTAAGCAAGCTCCCTTTTTCTCTCTTCTTTCTCCCGTTCACGACAACACCTTCTCTTCTCCCTCTTAATTTTCGTAAACTCCCTCTTCCTTTCCCTACTCACTTATTTCCTCCTCCCTTTATACTCCTCTTTTATTTAACTTAAGCCCATAAGCCCAATATCCAACTCCTTCTTCTTCCTTCCTCCACATCTTCTCTTTATACTACTTAAGCCCATCTATCTTTAGGCCCACTTAATCTCTTTTCTTTCTCTACTTCATTAAGCCCATTGCATTTAATTCTTAACCTAACTAACCAACTAACATATTAAATGTTATTAACTCTTACTTAACTTATTACTTAATGTTATCTAACTTAATCAATTAATGCTACTTACTCATTTAATGCCATATGCTATTTAATGCTACCATATTTATTTACTATAATCTCAAAATAATGTTAACTCAATTTCTTAATTAGTCTAATCATGCTTAACTTTAAAAATTTTTTGTTGGGGCTAACATTTCTCCCCCCCTTAAGAAATTTCGTCCTCGAAATTCTTACAGTTTCTTCAAGAGGTGTGGACTTGCTCTGCATTGGATCCTGAGGCTCCCACGTCGCCTCTTCAACTGCATGATTTCTCCACAGGACTTTGACTAGCTGAATTGTCTTGTTTCTGAGAACTTTCTCCTTGCTATCCAGAATTGCCACAGGCACCTCTTCATAGCTCAAATCATCACTCAGCTGAACTTCTGAGGTCTGAATGATGTGAGAAGGATATGATCTGTACCTTCTCAGCATCGAGACATGGAATACGTCATGAATCTGTGACAATTCTGGCGGCAATGCCAATCTGTAGGCTAACGGCCCGATCCTCTCTAGAATCTCATACGGACCCACATATCGAGGACTTAACTTGTCTTTCTTGCCAAACCTCATGACTCCCTTCCATGGAGACGTCTTCAGGAATACTTTGTCACCTACTGCATACTTCATCTCCTTCCTGTGAGCATCTGTATAACTCTTCATTCTATCCTGAGCTGCCTTAAGCCGCTGCTTAATCAGATCAATCTTATTCACTGTCATCTGAACCAATTCTGGTCCTACCAGCTTCCTTTCACCTTCTTCATCCCAACATATGGGAGTCCTGCATCTCCTGCCATACAGCGCTTCATAAGGAGCCATCTGAATGCTCGAGTGGTACGAATTGTTATAGGCAAATTCGACCAATGGCAAATGATCATCCCATGCTCCTCTGAAGTCCATGACACATGCTCTAAGCATCCCTTCTAGTGTCTGAATTGTCCTCTCAGACTGACCATCCATCTGAGGATGAAACGCCGTACTGAAATTCAGCTTAGTTCCTAATGCTTCCTGCAAACTTCTCCAAAATCTCGATGTAAATCGAGGATCCCTGTCGGATACTATGGAATCCGGAACTCCATGTAACCCCACTACCTCATCAATATACTTCCTGGCTAAAACTTGCAATGAATCTGTTTGCTTGATTGCCAGAAAATGGGCTGACTTGGTTAACCGATCTACAATAACCCATATGGCATCATGCTTCCTACTAGTTCTGGGTAAACCCATCAGAAAATCCATAGTGATCCTTTGCCACTTCCACTCAGGAATGGACAATGGCCTTAACATGCCTGAAGGTGCACGGTGTTCACCTTGACTTGGCGACACACTAGACATCCGCCACATACTCTGCTACATCTCTCTTCATGCCTTTCCACCGAAATGTTCCTTCAAATCTCAGACATTCAGTGCTGCTGGTGCATGGAATAAGGCGCATTGTGTGCCTCATCCATGATCTCATCTTTAACGGCCTTATCATTCGGAATGCATAACTGCTTCCGACTACCATTAGCCCATCATCCTTACTTACACTTCGATCGCTACCATGTTGAATTTCATCTCAAAGATACTTAATTACAGATCCTGCTCCTACAACTCCTTGACCTTCTCCCTAAGGATAGGTCTCACCCTGAATTGAGCAAGAATACAATCTGACTGATCCTGCTTTAGACTTATCTTAAGCTTGGCCATTTGCTCTAATAGAGGCAAGTAAACTGCCTGAACATAAGCTATGGATGACTTCCTACTCAATGCATCTGCTACTACATTTGCCTTGCCTAGATGGTACTCAATCATCAAATCATAGTCCTTAAGTAATTCAATCCACCTTCTCTGCCTCAAATTCAGCTCTTTCTGGCTCAGTAAATACTTAAGGCTCTTGTGATCCGTGAAGATCCTAGTCTGCACCCCAAACAAATAATGTCTCCATATTTTCAGGGCGAAAATTACTGCTGCTAGCTCTAAATCATGAGTAGGATAGTTCAACTCATATGGCTTCAACTGTCGTGAAGCATAAGCTATCACTTTGTCATTCTGCATTAACACACAACCTAAGCCTCTTCTCGAAGCATCACTGTATACTGTATACCCCTAATCCCCATTGGGCAAAATTAAAATGGGAGCACTAGTTAACCGCTGCTTAAGCTCCTCAAAACTCTTTGGCATTCCTTATTCCGATAAATGCGATTCTTCCAGAATAACTTAGTTATCGGTAGCTATCATGGAGAATCCCTCCACAAACCTTCTGTAATAACCTGCTAGGCCTAGAAAACTCCGTACCTCTTTTACTCTCTTAGGCTCTTGTCAATTCACCACTGCTTCTACTTTTCTTGGATCAACATGAATCCCTCTGCTGGAAATCACATGTCCAAGAAAAACCACTTCATGCAGCCAAAATTCACAGTTGCTGAATTTGGCATAAAGTTCTCGCTCCCTTAACCTTTGCAACACTATTCTGAGATGCTGCTCATGCTCCCCTTCATCCTTAGAATAGACCAGAATGTCATCAATGAACACAATGACAAACTGATCTAAGAATTCCTGAAAAACCCTATTCATAAGGTCCATGAACGCCGCTGGAGCATTGGTCAGTCCGAAGGGCATGACCCTAAATTCATAGTGCCCGTAACGGGTCTTGAAGGCTGTTTTGTTAACATCAGACTCCTTGATTCGGAGTTGATGATAACCTGATCTGAGGTCGATCTTTAAAAAGACCCTTGCTCCCTGCAGCTGATCAAACAGATCATCTATGCTAGGTAAGGGATATCTGTTCTTAACTGTCACCTTGTTAAGCTTCCTGTAATCTATACACATGCGCTAGGTTCCATCCTTCTTCTTAACGAATAGGACTGACGCTCCCCAACGTGATGAACTTGGCCTGATAAACTGCTTCTCCAACAACTCCTCTAACTGCTCCTTAAGCTCCCTTAACTCAGCTGGAGCCATCCTGTAGGGTGGTATGGAGATTGGCGCGGTTCCGGGAATCAAGTCAATTTCGAACTCAATTTCCCTCACCGGCGGCAACCCTGGTAATTCTTCTGGAAATACATCAGGAAACTCCCTCACAACCTGAAAATCCTGCAATCTTCCAACATTTACCTCTGGATCTACCACATGCGCCAAGAAAGCCTTGCACCCTTGGCTCATCATACTGTCAGCTAACAAGGCTGAAATAATCTTCTGACACGATGCTTTCATCCCCTTAAAGATTACTTTTTGACCATCTCCCAGATCAAATTCTACTTCCTTGAGACTACAGTCTAGCTTTGCCTTATTGTAGCACCCCACTCCCGACGAGACCCGAACCCGATATCGACGGTGATATCCGAGCCCGTGACTCGTGATGGTTGTAACATCCCACCCCCTCCTGGAAGGGTAAAATAGTAAAATTGGTATAGGATGAGACTAATAGGGAATATTTAGTATCGTTCATGATAATGTGATTGATACATGTATCAATTGTGTACATGGAATTACAATAAATGCATTCATGACATTCCGGTAATTGGGCCTAACGGCATTTTATTGTGATTAACGTGGTTAATGGGTTTGGAAAATTATTCGAAAAGCGCCTTAAATTGTTTTCTATTTTATGGAATTATAGGAATTTTTCTGAAATTTTTGGAGAAAATTTCGGACCGCAAAATCACCGATGGCGCCTAAACTTGTTTTGGAGTAGAAAAGGTGATTGTTGTGATTGAAAAATTATTTGGAGTGCATCATTACTGCTTTATAATTTTAGGAATTTCATTAATTCTCGAAAAATAATTGGAAATTCTCGATCGGATAAATCGCCAATTAGCGAACAAGTCGATTCTTAGTAGCAAAATCGCTACCCACCGGTACTATAATATTGGGTATATTATTATGGGACTGAAAGTAGGGCCATTGGAGTGAAATGGAGTAAAATTTTGTCTTGGATTAAACAAATGTATTTTGACTTTTCTATGAATTGTGTACCAATTACATTTTGCCATTTAAAAGTATTACATTTAATGCTCCTTCATCACTCTTTCTCGGTTAAGCAAGTGTTTAAAGGAAAGGAGAATTTCTTAAGGCTTTGTTAAGCCATCCGAAAACACAAACTCAAGACTCTTCTTTAAAACCATCGAAAATTGGCTCTCCTTCCTCATCTTTCTTTACAACTTCAAGATACCATCTCTTGATCTCATCAAAGTAGAGGATGAATTTGGTTCATGCTTGTGAAGGATAGAAGGTTGGTATCTTGGGAGTAAAGGTTGAAAAGTGGTTGTTGAAGGTTTGAAGGAGGTTTTGATTTGGTAAGTTGTTATTTAAGGTTTGAGTTTTTAAATGTTATTTTTTTTCATGGAAATAAATGTCATGATAGTATGGGGGTAGTTAATATAAGGATTTAAGCATGTATAAGGTTCATGTAGACATTAAAGTGAAGATTATTGTGATTTGAAGAAAGGGGTATGAGGCTAGGTGAAGATGCATTAAAATTTATGATATGGTTTGATTTTGAATTGATTATGGATAATTATTTGAGTAATTTAATTGAGGAATTTAAGGCTGCCAATTTTCAGTATTAACCCTAACATATGTATGATTGTAGTGATATTTAATTTGTATTTATTTTGATGTCTAGTGATGTGAAAAGGTATTGGGAGTGGTTGAACTAAGGTTAACCTTAGATCTGGAAAATTGGAAGTATAATTGATGTTACTGTTTTATTCATAACTTATTGTGTAGAAATGCAAATGAGGTAAGGTTAGTGGCCACTGAAACTTTGGACTGTTGGCTCCAATTTAGTGTGAAATAAGTGTTGTTGAATTCCATTGTTAGAAGGGTGAAATTTTGCATGGAAAGTTACTGTTCCATTGTCTGTGAACAGTAACCGCAACCATGACATCTGAGTTTTGATGATTTTATGAATTAATTGAGATGGAATTTGGGAGAATGGTCTTCATGGAAGTTGTAGCATATTTGATTATCTTTCCATTGCTACTAATCTTGCTATTTTTGGAATTGTGTATTGGGAGATATGAATTGATTACTAATGACTGGTTTTGAGCATTTTGGATGAAACCTAGTTTAAGTGTGATTTTGTGAGTGTACTGATTGGAGGCAATTTTAACATTTGATGTGGACTGAATTGGTGTGAGTGAGCTTCTGAAAAGTTGTAGAGGATGAGACTATCTTGAAATTGATATTTGGTATGTAATTTTTAGAAGTCAGAATTGGGAGATATGATTTTCAAAAACTGATCCTACATTAGGTTATGAATGGCTGATGATAACAGAAACTTCCATAACAGTTTTGAAATTGTTAGAGATTGAATTGGAGGTTGAGTGCTTCATGAAAAATGAAGTTTGAGATGTTATCTTTACAAGGATATAAAGTTCTGATTTTATTGACTTATATACTGGAAGTTATGCTTCTTGTAAGATTACTGCCCAAAGTGAAGGATTTCAGGGACAGTAACATTAGATGAATTAATTGACTTGGTTGGCAATAGAATTTGATTTTGGGTTGTTCATGAAAGTTGTTGAGGACATTGTGAACTTGTTGACCATATTTTTGTGGTAATTTATTACTAAGGAATCAGTGAGTTATGAAATTGTAAATGTACTGCTCTGTGTTGATGGAAATTGTGAAGGCAGAAGGTTTGATGGATTATTTGACACCCTTAGGGTTAGAATTGATTTTTATGGTCTTCTTGAGAATTGTAGAGCTTTTCATAAGCTTTCCAATGAGGTATAGTGGGTATTTTTCTGAATTGTGTGCTAAAAGTTAGAGTGGATTGAAATTAAGTTATAAATCTGGAAAAATAGGCAAGCGAAGGAGCTGTCTCGCGAGGGCGGTTTAGCCTCATGAGGCGAGATAATTGAGCGGTCATGAGGCGCCGCCTCGCCCTTGAAACGAGGTGATTCAGCCTCGCGAGGCGACGCTACCTCAGGCGAGATTTAAAGAGGCTGGTCGCGAGGCGGCGCCTCGCCTCATGACGAAGGGTGATTCACCTCGCGGCGACGCCTCGCCTCATGAGGCAGGTTTCCGTATACATATATATATATATTTATTTTATTTTGATTATTATTTTGATATTAAATGGTACAAGTGTTCTTTTGTCAATTTCTTTCCGTCAGACGTCCGATTGACTGATTCGAGGCATCGGATTCGTTGAATATTTAATTTCATATTATGAGAAAACGGGAATTTTTAGACGGGAATTTGACGTAGCCCCTATTGACGGAACTTGTAAATACTGTTTTATTTAATTGAGGACCTATAGAGGTCCGAATTGCGCACCGTCAGCGCCTATGGATTTCTAATTTTTCATAGAATTTTATTATGGGAAAATATTGAATTAGGACCGAATTCATGAACATGCATATCTCATCATCATGAGCATGATTTCATATTTAGTGACTCGTAATTTTCTCGATTCATATAGAGGTCCAATTGAGCGTCGATTGACCGACGTCACGAGACTTTCCGCATTAGCTCGAAGTAATAGGTGAGTAACCTAGTTGGTTTCTCAAATTTCGGTTGTGTACATGCTTAACGTGAATTACGTGCAAAGGTGAATTGTATGATTTCGCATGTATAAAAGTGGATGATTGTATTATATGATTTTACCGCATCTTGAATGATACCGATATTGATAGATCGGGCTTTATAGCCATTATCTTGAACATCTTTATATCTTTGGGCTTTATAGCCATATCGTGGATTCACTGATACACTGAGCTTTATAGCCAAACACTGTACATTTACTGCATCCTGTACTGCATGCATAATTGCATGATCAGATAATGGACGTGCCCCAAGTTGCTATTATTACTGATAAGAGCTTCGAGCTCTCATCTTTGTCTTGACCGCCACGAGCCCGGGGAGAAATCACGACGCGTCCCCATCGAACACCGATGAGCACTTGGGCTGTCTTGAATAATCGGAAAGAGTCACATATGCATTGCATTCGCATAAATGACTGTTTTGTGATAAGTACTGCTTTCGTGATGGTATGTGTTACTGTGAATGGTTTACTATTACTGGATATGGTTATTGACTGCTTATTGGTAATTGATGATTACTGTACTGTACTGTACGCCATGGGCGTAATGCATGATTTGAGTGAACCATCGATGATGGTTTCTCACCGAGTTCATAAAACTCACCCAAAATTTGCATCTATTTTTCAGGTCTGAAGAATACTCCGCTGACACGGAGTATGTCTCATCGTAGACGAGTAAAGGTTAGAGGTCGGGATCGGTTAAGTTGCGCATTAGTGTTTTAGTAAATTGTATTCCGTGATCACCGTATAACAAGGCATTGTATATTTTATTGCATTGATCGATTATAATTATTCTTGGATAACCGTAATAACGAAATCTGGTTTTATTGAACACGGATTTTCATTACTTACTGTGTTTGCCGTGTGAACGTGGAGTTAAGGGCTCCAAAGAAAAAAAAATGTATACTGAATTTTAAATCGATCGATGTAGTACGCCACTCGTGGGACACGGACTCGGATATCACCAACGATATCGGGTTGGTCTTACGGTGTGGGGTGTTACATTTAGGTGGTATCGAGCCCAGATGATACGTAATGTATCCGGGCACGATTTGGAACATAGGTTTCATGCATTTGAGTCGCGTCGTTGCGGCATCGTGGTAATCGATCCACTAGTCGAGTCGCCAAGGATAAATCCTACGGTGCATAAGTTTCAAGTGACTAAGTGAGAGAATAGTGAGATCGATTATAGTGTAAATCCCAAAGGGGATAATCAATTAGGAAAGGATAAAGGAAAAATGGATAAGAAGATTGAAATTGTACTGGATTAGAAACCCTTATAAGTGATAGCCGAATGACTGTGTTGGCCTAGACTGATTAAGAATTTCCAAATTAAATTGATAATGTTATGGTGACAGAAAAATGCAAATGTTGAGAACTTGGAGAGGTCCATTAGAGATATGGGAAGCTTATTGGTTATAGTAGATCTAAGTGAAATTAAATGCCCGGGATGGTTAGGTAATTACAGTTCTGACCGTATATGTCATGAAAGGGGAAATATTGGAAGTGAGTAAAATGTAGATGATCCAATCGGGCATATTTTGATTCACTGTATTTGAGTTAGAGATCAGTAGATATTATAGGCGAAAGATAATAGCGAAACGGAAAGAAGCTCAATAGAGTACTGTAACGGTTTATTGAGAACTGAAAGAATGTAAAAGTGTACAGATAGACTGAAATGAATTCGGGAAATGGTTATGAACTAGACCGCATAAGTTTGAAACTGAAATGATTATGTGACTATTATGCTACGAGTTTGGAAATTCGTATGATAAAATCGTAAAAGAAAAAGACAGACAGATGATTTCTACTGATGGTGTATCGGGAAATTCTAAATTAGATGTTTATGGACACAAAAATGTTAAATGGATAGGCCTATAGATAGGGATAAAATGGAGTGGTATCAACGATTTTGTCGGGTATTGGGGATTTGTGAACACCTGATCATAGACTGTTTGAGGAAAATAGCAGATAAGTAGCAGAAAACGGAATGAAAAATAAGAATAATGATCATAAGCTGATAAGCCAAATTGATATGACCTTATAAGGTCAAGTTGCACGTAACGGATAGGGGAATGAGACATACAGTATAATGATATGGTGAGAATGAAATAAAGATCTTGAAAAGAATGAAACCACAATAGTGGTATATGAAAAGAGTCATTGTATTTAAATCGATTTACTGTTAGGGATATCTATTGGACAGTAAGGTTGATAGTGATAAATGAAATGTATGTTACAGATCTATGGAAACCATAGAGTAAATGAGCGGTAAATGTTTAGAGTGATTATAAGTGTGAAGTTCTTAAGAGGTTAAAGTAAGACAAAGGTGGAATGAGTGTACCTGTATGAGAGGAACTGAAAAGTGATTCTGGTATAGATTACAGAACAAGTGGTAAAGAAAGTGTTTAAGTGACTGTCATAAGGAACCTTCGTGAAAGGAATGTTCTGATATTTAAATTATGGCATAAGAGTGTCTTGATTGAGATTGTACGTATAGTGAAGAAGGATTGAAACACAATTAGGAATAATCATTGGTTGATGAGACTTTTGTGGACAAAATTAAAAGTGAAATTGGGTCATAGTTCATACTGCTGAGATTATTTGCATTGTATGTACAGAAATGTAAAGAATTACATATGAGTGAGATTTTAATTTGAGGTGATTCTATTGCAATGTGAAGTGAATCGATCTCCATATATGATGCAAAACAGTTGAGGAATCTAGATTTGAAACGAAGAATAAAAGAGTCCCGAACTGAGAAGAGAGATACTAAATTAAATGGAAAATTTTGGAGGTTTAAATATTGATGACAAGGTATTAACATATGTTGATATGAATGATATGAAAACAGTTGAGAAGAGAAAATGAAAAAGAGTAACTGAATAGAGACAAGAGGGTCAAAAAAAAAGGGGAAACTGACAATGAGGTGATGTAGTGACACCTGCATAAAGAAATTGGAGATACACTCATTGTAGACTCAATGAAAAGGGTAAAAGATGTATGGTAAAGTCAATAAGACCCTAATAGGTTTATGCTAAGTAAGCAAATGGTAGTAGTGGTGATTAGAGATAGAATGTGTTTGGAATCAGGAACAAAGGGAAAGTAAAAGAACGATAGGATTAATTGAGGAATCGACATCGATGATATACATACATGGGAAGAGTGGGTAGTGAGTATTGAATCATGATAATATGTTGAACAAGTATGAAATAAATTGAATCGACTGTGATAAATGGTATTAGTGCCATTCTCATTATTGAAAGCCTTGAGACCGTAGATTCCCATAAGCATACATCGTGTTAATTTGAGGAAAGAGACGGTATAAATCGACAATGCTGCAATGAATGATCAATTACGGATATTGGGATTATGGGTAATAGTGAGGTGTTCTTAAAAAAATAAAATAAATAGTGATGTGTTTCTGGAAAATTGAAGTTGTAAATCTAGTGATAAGAATGGTTAAGAGTGCAGAAAGTAAAGGGGGAAGTTTTTATGATGAGTTTGAATATACAAATGGAATTGGAAAACTATAGTGAACAAAAGTCGAAGGAGAAATAAGTGTACCCAATAAAAAGGTATTAGAACAAGAAAGTGATCACTCAAAGTTAGACATCCTAGTAAGCATATTTGAAAAGTGAGATTGAGTAATTGTAGTTATAGAATGAAGTGATTCTTGGCTCAAGTGTTTATAGATTGAATGTCCAATAGGAAAAAGGTTTGATTATGGTCGTGTTATAGAGTTTTGATTCACTGGAGAATATATACTGTTACACTGCACAGTGCCTACTGGGAGTTAAAGACCGTAATGGGTTTGAGACTAAAATGTGTGAGAAAAAGGAAAGTGACTGAGAAAACTGCATGGTTAGCTAAAGTGGAATCGGATCGGACAAATGAGACAGAGTAAACTGTATATCCGGATAAAGTGTGTGAACACTATTGAATAGTGATTTGTCTTACGAGAATCGATTTTAAATATAAAGTGAATGACATATGATAAATGACTGTATAAGGTACATTGTTACTGATTATAGTGAAGTGGAATTAAATGTTACTGTATTGAGTACCAAAGGAATGTAAATCGTCCCTGACGTGATAAAGAGAGGTATCACAGACATGGAGATGTACTTAAGAGAATACGCATTGGATTTTATGGCACTTGGGGAAAAAGGTATTAGAGGGATAAAATGTGATCAGCGAATAGATTTAAAAATACTGAACTGAGTCACTATCGGAACCAAAGGTAGTGCCTATTCTAGAAATGGCAAGTGAGATAGCTAAGAACATGAGATCGCCAACTAATAGTCCGTCAAATCTATTTACTGTACGAGTTAGCCAAATCAATAACTCGAACCACGATCGAGAGTGGTTATAGTGATCACCGATAAGTGAATTATTAAGTGGAAAAGTGTATAGGATATATAGACTCATATGATTATTGTCATAGTGAACTGTTGATCGGGAATTTCGAGGACGAAATTTTATAAGGAGGGAGAATTGTAACATCCCACCCCTCCCGGAAGGGTAAAATAGTAAAATTGGTATAGGATGAGACTAATAGGAATATTTAGTACTGTTCATGATAATGTGATTGATACATATCAATTGTGTACATGGAATTACAATAAATGCATTCATGACATTCCCTAGAATTGGGCCTAACGGCATTTTATTGTGATTAACGTGGTTAATGGGTTTGGAAAATTATTCGAAAAGCGCCTTAAATTGTTTTCTATTTTATCTGAATTATAGAAATTTTTCTGGAATTTTTGGAGAAAATTCCGGACCGCAAAATCACCCAGAATCGCCTAAACTTGTTTTGGAGTAGAAAAGGTGATTGTTGTGATTGAAAATTATTTGGAGTGCATCACACTGCTTTATAATTTTAGGAATTTCATTAATTCTCGAAAAATAATTGGAAATTCTCGGACGGATAAATCGCCAATTGGCGAACCGTTCGATTCTTGGTAGCAAAAATCGCTACCCAACGGGTACTATAATATTGGGTATATTATTATGGACTGAAAGTAGGGCCATTGGAGTGAAATGGAGTAAAATTTTGTACTGGATTAAACAAATGTATTTTTGACTTTTCTATGAATTGTGTACCAATTACATTTTGCCATTTAAAAGTATTACATTTAATGCTCCTTCATCACTCTTTCTCGGTTAAGCAAGTGTTTAAAGGAAAGGAGAATTTCTTAAGGCTTTGTTAAGCCATCCGAAAACACAAACTCAAGACTCTTCTTTAAAACCATCGAAAATTGGCTCTCCTTCCTCATCTTTCTTTACAACTTCAAGATACCATCTCTTGATCTCATCAAAGTAGAGGATGAATTTGGTTCATGCTTGTGAAGGATAGAAGGTTGGTATCTTGGGAGTAAAGGTTGAAAAGTGGTTGTTGAAGGTTTGAAGGAGGTTTTGATTTGGTAAGTTGTTATTTAAGGTTTGAGTTTTAAATGTTATTTTTTCATGGAAATAAATGTCATGATAGTATGGGGTAGTTAATATAAGGATTTAAGCATGTATAAGGTTCATGTAGACATTAAAGTGAAGATTATTGTGATTTGAAGAAAGGGGTATGAGGCTAGGTGAAGATGCATTAAAATTTATGATATGGTTTGATTTTGAATTGATTATGGATAATTATTTGAGTAATTTAATTGAGGAATTTAAGGCTGCCAATTTTTCAGTATTAACCCTAACATATGTATGATTGTAGTGATATTTAATTTGTATTTATTTTGATGTCTAGTGATGTGAAAAAGGTATTGGGAGTGGTTGAACTAAGGTTAACCTTAGATCTGGAAAATTGGAAGTATAATTGATGTTACTGTTTTATTCATAACTTATTGTGTAGAAATGCAAATGAGGTAAGGTTAGTGGCCACTGAAACTTTGGACTGTTGGCTCCAATTTAGTGTGAAATAAGTGTTGTTGAATTCCATTGTTAGAAGGGTGAAATTTTGATGGAAAGTTACTGTTCCATTGTCTGTGAACAGTAACCGCAACCATGACATCTGAGTTTTGATGATTTTTATGAATTAATTGAGATGGAATTTGGGAGAATGGTCTTCATGGAAGTTGTAGCATATTTGATTATCTTTCCATTGCTACTAATCTTGCTATTTTTGGAATTGTGTATTGGGAGATATGAATTGATTACTAATGACTGGTTTTGAGCATTTTGGATGAAACCTAGTTTAAGTGTGATTTTGTGAGTGTACTGATTGGAGGCAATTTTAACATTTGATGTGGACTGAATTGGTGTGAGTGAGCTTCTGAAAAGTTGTAGAGGATGAGACTATCTTGAAATTGATATTTGGTATGTAATTTTTTAGAAGTCAGAATTGGGAGATATGATTTTTCAAAAAACTGATCCTACATTAGGTTATGAATGGCTGATGATAACAGAAACTTCCATAACAGTTTTGAAATTGTTAGAGATTGAATTGGAGGTTGAGTGCTTCATGAAAAATGAAGTTTGAGATGTTATCTTTACAAGGATATAAAGTTCTGATTTTATTGACTTATATACTGGAAGTTATGCTTCTTGTAAGATTACTGCCCAAAGTGAAGGATTTCAGGGACAGTAACATTAGATGAATTAATTGACTTGGTTGGCAATAGAATTTGATTTTGGGTTGTTCATGAAAGTTGTTGAGGACATTGTGAACTTGTTGACCATATTTTGTGGTAATTTATTACTAAGGAATCAGTGAGTTATGAAATTGTAAATGTACTGCTCTGTGTTGATGGAAATTGTGAAGGCAGAAGGTTTGATGGATTATTTGACACCCTTAGGTTAGAATTGATTTTATGGTCTTCTTGAGAATTGTAGAGCTTTTCATAAGCTTTCCAATGAGGTATAGTGGGTATTTTCTGAATTGTGTGCTAAAAGTTAGAGTGGATTGAAATTAAGTTATAAATCTGGAAAAAATAGGCAAGCGAAGGAGCCGCCTCATGAGGGCGAGATAATCGAGCTTGGTCGCGAGGAGGCGACGCCTCGCGATTTAAACGAGGTGATTCAGCCTCGCGAGATGTTATGCGCCTCGCGAGGGCGACGCTATGCCATGAGGCGAGATTTAAAGAGGCTGGTCGCGAGGCGCGCGCTCGCCTCGCGACGAAGAAGGTGATTCAGCCTCTCGAGGGCGGCTCGCCTCATGAGGTTTTCAGATACATATATATATATATTTATTTTATTTTGATTATTATTTTGATATTAAATGGTACAAGTGTTCTTTTGTCAATTTCTTTCCGTCCGACGTCCGATTGACCTGATTCCAGAGGCATCGGATTCGTTGAATATTTAATTTCATATTATGAGAAAACGGGAATTTTAGACGGAATTTGACGAGCCCTATCGATTTTAACTTGTAAATACTGTTTTATTTAATTGAGGACCTATAGAGGTCCGAATTGCATGCCGTCACGCTTATGGATTTCTAATTTTCATAGAATTTTATTATGGGAAAATATTGAATTAGGACCGGAATTCATGAACATGCATATCTCATCATCATGAGCACGATTTCATATTTAGTGACTCGTAATTTTTCGATTCATATAGAGGTCCAATTGAGCGCCGATTGACCGACGTCACGTAGACTTTCCGCATTAGCTCGGAAGTAATAGGTGAGTAACCTAGTTGGTTTCTCAAATTTCGGTCAGGTACATGCTTAACGTGAATTACGTGCAAAGGTGAATTGTATGATTTCGCATGTATAAAAGTGGATGATTGTATTATATGATTTTACCGCATCAATGATACCGATATTGATAGATCGGGCTTTATAGCCATTATATCAACATCGCTATACTTGGGCTTTATAGCCATATCGTGGATTCACCGATACATCGAGCTTTATAGCCAAACACCGTATATTTATCGTCTTATCGCATCGCATGCATAATTGCATGATCGATAATGGACGTGCCCCAAGTTGCTATTATTACCGATAAGAGCTTGAGCTCATATCAGATCGACCGCCACGAGCCCGAGGGAAGAAATCCTCGACGCGTCCCCACCTAACACCGACCGAGCACTTGGGCACAATCATCAATAATCGGAAAGAGTCACATATGCATTGCATTCGCATAAATGACCGCTTTGTGATAAGTACCGCTTTCGATGGTATGTGTTATCGTGAATGGTTTACTATTATCGATATGGTTATTGATCGCTTATTGGTAATTGATGATTATCAGATTGCATCAGACGCCATGGGCGTAATGCATGATTTGAGTGAACCATCGATGATGGTTTTCACCGAGTTCGCAAAACTCACCCAAAATTTGCATCTATTTTTCAGTCTCAAGAATACTCGCTGACACGGAGTATGTCTCACCGTAGACGAGTAAAGGTTAGAGGTCGGATCGCCAGGTTCGCATTAGTGTTTTAGTAAATTGTATTCCGCAATCACCGTATAACAAGGCATTGTATATTTTATCGCATCGATCGATTATAATTATTATCGATAACCGTAATAACCAAACCGTTTTTATTGAACACGGATTTTCATTACTTATCGTGGTTTGCCGTGTGAACGTGGAGTTAAGGGCTCCAAAGAAAAAAAGTATACTGAATTTTAAATCGATCGATGTAGTACGCCACTCTCGTGGGACACGGACTCGGATATCACCAACGATATCGGGTTCGGGTCTTACGGGTGTGGGGTGTTACAATGGTGGCGTACTAGAACAGTCACTACTTTTTTAAAACTCGTTATAACATTTATCTTCTCTTTCAAAAACAGTTGAGTGTGCAAAACAATAATGATTTGGCCCAATTATAACAAAACATTTGCAATTACAAAACAATTTTAATTATGAACCAATTTCAGTTATACCATACAAGTACACATAAATCAAAAGGGCCCATCAAACAATTCACTACTCTAATGCAGATGTGACGACACCGATCCCGACCCGACATCATTTCTAGCGGTAGACATACTCCCGTGTGTCTAACGGGTACTCTTCACTTCCTGAAAAATAGATGCAATGTCAGGTGAGTTTATGAACTCAAATGAGAAACCATCATCGATGGTTCACCCAACTCATGCATTCACAATCATATACACATAACACACAAGAGCACTTACAAGAATATCACATGCAATTTCCTTATTCACATTTCACACTCATTCACAAATAATTTACATTTTCAACACCATATACATATGCAATGCCCATGAGACACTTTCAATTTTTCTTTTCGTTGTTGTGACCGCTTACCGATCATTTACGCTGAGCGGTGGCTCAAATCGTTGGGCTTGATATGCCTCATGGTGAGCCCGAGGCTCTATCACCGTTGGACCTGAGGTCTGTGTGTTGAGCTTAAAGCTCTATCATATACATTGGGCATGATGTGCCTCGAAAGCCCAAAGGATCGGCACGGTGTATCGAGCACGTGGCTCTGCATACGCTGGTACCACCGGTCACAACTACTATTATCTGATCATTTACTATGCATGAATGCACATGTCACTTTCCAATTTCCAATTATTGCATTTCTATTTCCAATTTCAATTAATTACTATTTCCGATCATTTCCCAATGTCTTCGGACTTTTAGTCCGGTATTTCATTCCTATGCATTTACATTTCATTTCATTAACACATTTACAATCCAATTTACTCATGCATTTACACATACTTATTCACATTTGCACTTCAATATCACAATCCAATACTTCGAACACCCATGGTTCGAAATCAATCAAATCACTCAATCACATATATCCATCCTTGCTTCCTCATGGCAATCAATGCATATAATTAATAAACACATAAGGTTGAGAAACCAACTAGGTTACTCACCGCACTTCCGAAACTATACTGAAGTCCCAAAGATATCCGTGGAATTGCTCCATCGGTGCCTTTAAAAACAAATCAAATAATCACATTACCAAAGATACCAATTTCAATATTCAATAGCAAATACGATAAATACTATACATGTTATGACATTCCCAATCCAATTCCTAATTCCTCAATTTGATCACTCTTTACTAATCCATAACACTTTCAATTATAATAAACCAATTTACCAATTTCCATAGTCTATAATCACATTCCAATTAAACTCACAATCACTATATCGCTTACCACTCAATTCCGATAATCATCAAATTCAATTCCTATTCTCTCAAATGCCATTTTGATCCATAACCAATCCAAATTAGATCCCAAAATTCTCCAATTCAAAACCTCAATAATCAACTTTTCGAACAGTCTCCTCGTCATGACGATAATCCATTGCTCGTCGAACGTCTGTTCGCCGCCGTCAAATCACGGCGCGGACTAAGCTCGCTTTCATCGCACGCGGCTCCACTTCGTCACAGCGCGCGGCCGATACTCTACTCGTCGTGGCACACAAATTAAATATTTAATATTCGTCGCGACGCACGCTAAGGGCTCGCCACAAGGCAGTTCATCACACGTCATGACGCGAACCCGTAAACTCGTCCAAACCCGAAATTTCGCAGATCCTCTGATATAAATCATCCCAAATCCATTCTAAAGACTCTCAATCAGTTTTAAACCTTAAACCCAACTTATTTCTATCCTCAAAACATCATTCAACTCATTTTTCATCAAAAACCTAAATCAAAACCAACAAAAAACCTATCATCGAAACTTTCTAACGTTTTAAACAATTTCTTACTCAAATCTATGATCAAACAACATAAACACATATGAACTTACTTGATTAAGTTATCAATCCGTCGAAAATCCGTCAAACAACTCCAAATCCACGATTTCTCACACCCACGACCGTCGATTTAAGGCTAAGAGAAATGAAGAAATAAGCTTACCTTAAGCTTATACATATATATATATGAGATCCTCCACTTCATGTCCAATTCTTGTGGTCTAACACGTCCGATTCTTATTCTATTTTACTCCCAATTTCAAGCCACTCATAACCAAAAATTCCCAAAATCATAATTCAATTTATTTCATATTATTTGTCAATCAATCTTGGACCCTAATCACATTAATCAGTCCCTTAGTCAAATTTTCCTATCCGATCCAAAACTCTAAAATTCGGAAAAATTTCATAAATTCACAAAATTAGGAAATGCTCATTCCTATACTCAATTTCCAATTTCCTTTCTATAATCCATTTCATTCCAAGTTCATATTCAAAACCCAATTATACACTTACTAAATATCCAATTTTCACAAACCAAATTCTCATATGTACAATTTTGATAAATTCCCAATTGCACAATTAAGCCAATTTCATCGGACCAATTATAACCAATTTCCAATTTCACAATCAAGTCGGAATTGTCATACATGTATGTACATATATATATACTTATGCAATAATAATCATTTATCAATGACTATCAAAGCAGAATGCATGTGCAATGCAACACTTTGTCTGCATGCAAATCCTAACCCGATCCAAATTACTAATCTACCCGTCACTCCGATAACGGATGTTACAATTCTCCTCCTAATAAAAATTTCGCCCTCGAAATTTCATATACGATTTATCACCAAGTTAGGGAGTCTTTTCGATCATTGATTCTCCGATTTTCACTTATTTCGCTATACTAATAATTTCACAAATCTTTCTTAACCCTATATTGCCCTTTTACACACAATTTATCACTTCCAAAATCGATAACACATATATCGGATCTTAACAATATTTTCCAATTCAGTCTTTGTAACATTTTGGGATCCAATCATCTTTTAGGATTTTAGATGACTTCTATTTTAATCACACTACACCGCTTACTTACCTCTTTTCCTTTCTATTTATCTTTTAGGTTACCATCGACTTGTCAATCCATAAATCGATTCACAACACGGTCACATCGAGGCCCCTAATAACAAATTTCATTTCCATTTACCTTATCTCAATCAATACATAGATTGGCCAAGGTGACACATTTAGAAACATTCTCTCAGATCGTTGAACATATTGCATCTCTCCAATGCCAATTTCTAATCTCATCAGTTTCAAATTTGGTAATCATTACTTTAATTCATTCTCATCAATTTTTTTTATAAAAAAACCATATTATCGATTCACACACCGTCAATCTTAACTTAAATCATCCAGTATTCTAATTATATTAGGTCCCGATCATTTTACTATCCTAATGAACAACTCCTTTTAGATATAAAACCTTTCATACACTTTTCAAATGATATCTCCAATGAAACACAATCAATCTTATCTATGCATCAATCTCATAATCTTATGAACTCCAAACCTATATTAGTTTCACACCGATAACACATCGAACCATATAGGTCAAACATACTCATAATCTTTCAACGCCACATTTTACTTTCTGTTACACTTTTAATACACTTACAATTCCTTTCATGAGTTTTACTCAAATTTCCTAATCCAAATACATTACTCATTTTCTTTACACTAATCTATTCACACATTTCTCGATACTATCCACTATTCAAAATTCTCGATTCGGATTTTGCCATGCTTTCAATACACCTCTGCACACTCGATGTGGAATCCCCGATTGCTAATAATTCCTTTTTACACTTTACCAACTCGATAGTTTATATATAATCTTTCATCCAGCCATAATCTTATCATCTAATTATTTGCTTCCTTATCACAATTCGAAACATTCAACACATAATCCTTTTTCCCAATTTACTCATATAACTTAATCATTATTACTTTACAAACGATATTCATCCAAAACATTTTCTGTATAAATAGAATCTTCAAACTTTTCACAACATTTTCCAATACACTATTCAATACAATAGATTTTAAGTCATCAAATACCAATGCAGCCCATAAGCTTATAATTGATCTCCATACACATAGAATCTCTTTACATTTTTCCAATAGATCACATTATCATCTTTACAATTCATTTCATATTATAACACCAATTCAATTGATACGATCAATACCGAATTGAACATTTCTCTAAGTATCTCTTTTACAATCATTTGTCATACACTTCACATATTTTCCTTTTAACACTTTCCTTATCATTTACAAATGTAAGACCTTTACCAATTTCGGATGTATCCAAGATACAATCAATCCTATTATAACTCCAAATTCTTTATATACTTATCCTTTACAATTTCACATTTATCACTGCCTCTATTTGCATTTAATCTCCCAATACCATGTTCAATAATAATAATTCATCCACTAATTATTCTACCAAGATCAAATTCACTCTTATAAAACTTACATGTCAAACAATTTCCTCAATTGTGCCAATTTCTCTTATTCACTTTTCAAATGTATTCAATCGATCATTATCCACTTTGAACACAATTTAAACATTTCACTCTAAACACAAGTAAGATATGTTGCTCTTCAAGAGTATAATGACTCTTCATATCAATAATCAATTTATATCATTTCCTAATTATCGGTTGTCTCCAATGAGGAACAAATTTTCTCACGATCTATCTCCATTTCATCAAATATATTTTGACACACATTCTTTTACACTGGATTCTCCACATATTTCAATTTATTCACTATCATTTCAAACAAAATTTTCAAAACCACTTTATACTTTCCGATATTCACACAAAATATATCTGACCCGATATTCTCCTTAAATCACAACTGATATCCTTTTACTGTTCAATACTCCTATTACACAATCAAACTCTTTACATTATCGTAATACATACTTTCTTAATAACTTATTCTATTTTTTTCCTCTCCTAAAAGCGACTTTTCATTTATTTCACATTTTTCTCCAATTTGTCCTTTCATTTCTAAACTTTTCAATTTTAATCATCTAATCAACTTAATTCAATTCAGGGAAATTCTTCTTTCAATTCCTAATCATCAACCGTCATCACATTTCTTATCGATTTCAATTATTCACAATGTCCGTGACGATCAATCTATACCATAATCCACATAACCAAAGCATCTCTTTTGATACCGCTCATCGAGGTACATACCATTTATAGTATTACATTAATTTACCACTTAGTCACTTACGCTTAAAGACACTTCAATCTCATTTGATCTTTGACCACCTTTTTCCTTTTCGCACCTATCCTCGATCATGAGGCTTTTTCCTTACCAACATCCTAATTACAATCTCAATTCATTTCCAAATATCACTATAAAAACTTTTGGTTCTTACTCTATCTCACATGAACTTTTAACTATTTGACTTGGCGGTTATCCACTAATGCACCAATTGATTTCGATATCATTTCCATTTATCAGGTGTGCATTCGCATAGGCAAATCCACTGACCTTAACAACTTTTTACTTTTTCTTCTCTCAATACTATTTTCTCTCATTTCGATCCTTTCATCATTTTGTTTTACGAACCACACTCAAATCCGTATCACAAATATACATTCATTATTGCTTTCTCTTTAACATATTCAAATTCTAGGTCATAGACCTCCAATCATAACTCCCATCACGCTTTATTTGTAACTCGATCATAAAACATTTTATTTGCCATCTTCACATATCTCTATATTTCTTCTATCACTTCACAACTACACATATACAATTCACATCTACTTCCCATTCACAGATTTTTCCAATATCACTCTAATGTCGATTTCATAATACGCCTATCAATACCAATACACTAAATCTCCAATCATCATATCGCACCGTATACTTGTTCTTTTCTTTGATTTCTACAATTTTCATTTATCACATTTTCCCATATCATCTTTTCCTAACTATTTCTAACCACTTAAATCACTAGTACAGCTCATGTATGAGACTCATATGCTAGACCGGGGATCACCGTCACTATCTCGCCGAGACATAACTTATATGCAAGCACTTTGACACATTTGTCTCGTAATGCCCATGTAAGATTGTACTTCGGACTCGATATTATTAATGTAGCACCCACTCCCGACGAGACCGAACCCGATATCGACGGTGATATCCGAGCCCGTGACTCGCGATGGTGGCGTTTAAACACTACTACTTTTTAAAACTCATTATAACATTTATCTTCTCTTTCAAAAAAATTGAGTGTGCAAAACAATAATGATTCGCCCAATTATAACAAAACATTTGCAATTACAAAACAATTTCAATTATGAACCAATTTCAGTTATACCATACAAGTACACATAAATCAAAAGGGCCCATCAAACAATTCACTACTCTAATGCAGATGTGACGACACCGATCCCGACCCGACATCGCGCTGCTAGCGGTAGACATACTCCCACGTGTCTAACGGGTACTCTTCACTTCCTGAAAAATAGATGCAATGTTGGGTGAGTTTATGAACTCGGTGAGAAACCATCATCGATGGTTCACCCAACTCATGCATTCACAATCATATACACATAACACACAAGAGCACTTACAATAATATCACATGCAATTTCCTTATTCACATTTCACACTCATTCACAAATAATTTACATTTTCAGTCGACCATATACATATGCAATGCCCATGAGACACTTTCAATTTTCGTTTCGTTGTTGTGACTGCATACCGATCATTTACGCTGAGCCGCTGGCTCAAATCGCTGGGCTTGATATGCCTGCGGTGAGCCCGAGGCTCTATCACCGTTGGACCCGAGGTCTGTGCGCTGAGCTTAAAGCTCTATCATATACATTGGGCATGATGTGCCTAAAAGCCCAAAGGATTCGCATAAAGGTATCGAGCTCATGGCTTCGTGATACGCTGGTACCACCGGTCACAACTACTATTATCTCGATCATTTACTATGCATGAATGCACATGTCACTTTCCAATTTCCAATTATTGCATTTCTATTTCCAATTTCAATTAATTACTATTTCCGATCATTTCCAATGTCTTCGGACTTTTAGTCCGATTTCATTCCTATGCATTTACATTTCATTTCATTAACACATTTACAATCCAATTTACTCATGCATTTACACATACTTATTCACATTTGCACTTCAATATCACATCCAATACTTCAACACCCATGGTTCAAATCAATCAAATCACTCAATCACATATATCCATCCTTGCTTCCTCATGGCAATCAATGCATATAATTAATAAACACATAAGGTTGACAAACCAACTAGGTTACTTCACCGCACTTCCGAGCTATAGCACGGAAGTCCCAAAGATATCCGTGGAATTGCTCCATCGGTGTCTTTAAAAGCAACAAATAATCACATTACCAAAGATACCAATTTCAATATTCAATAGCAAATACGATAAATACTATACATGTTATGACATTCCCAATCCAATTCCTCAATTCCTCAATTTGATCACTCTTACTAATCCATAACACTTTCAATTATAATAAACCAATTTACCAATTTCCATAGTCTATAATCACATTCCAATTAAACTCACAATCACTATATCGCTTACCACTCAATTCCGATAATCATCAAATTCAATTCCTATTCTCTCAAATGCCATTTTGATCCATAACCAATTCAAATTAGATCCCAAAATTCTCCAATTCAAAACCTCAATAATCAACTTTTCGAAACAGTCTCCTCGTCATGACGATAATTCATTGCTCGTCAGAACGTATGTCGTTGTCGTCGCGACGCAGGATAAGCTTGTCTTTCGTCACAAGCATGCGCTTCCACTTCGTCAAGGCGTGGGCCGATACTCTACTCGTTATGGCACACAAATTAAATATTTAATATTCGTCGCGACGCACGCTAAGGGGCTCGCCACAAGCAGTTCATCACACGTCATGACGCATAACCCGTAAACTCGTCCAAACCCGAAATTTCGCAGATCCTCGATATAAATCATCCCAAATCCATTCTAAAGACTCTCAATCAGTTTTAAACCTTAAACCCAACTTATTTCTATCCTCAAACATCATTTAACCCGCCATCAAAACCCAAATCAAAACCAACAAAACCCTATCATCGAAACTTTCTAACGCTCTAAACAATTTTTACTCAAATCTATGATCAAACAACATAAACACATATGAACTTACTTGATTAAGTTATCAATCCGTTTAAAATCCACAAACAACTCCAAATCCACGATTTCTCACACCCACGATCACGTCGTTAAGGCTAAGAGAATGAAGAAATAAGCTTACCTTAAGCTTATACATATATATATATGAGATCCTCCACTTCATGTCCAATTCTTGTGGTCTAACACGTCCGATTCTTATTCTATTTTACTCCCAATTTCAGCTACTCATAACCAAAAATTCCCAAAATCATAATTCAATTTATTTCATATTATTTGTCAATCAATCTCGGACCCTAATCACATTAATCACCCTTAATCAAATTTTCCTATCCGGATCCAAAACTCTAAAATTCTGAAAAATTTCATAAATTCACAAAATTAGGAAATGCTCATTCCTATACTCAATTTCCAATTTCCTTTCTATAATCCATTTCATTCCAAGTTCATATTCAAAACCCAATTATACACTTACTAAATATCCAATTTTCACAAACCAAATTCTCATATGTACAATTTTGATAAATTCCCAATTGCACAATTAAGCCAATTCTCATCGGACCAATTATAACCAATTTCCAATTTCACAATCAAGTCGAGAATTGTCATACATGTATGTACATATATATATACTTATGCAATAATAATCATTTATCAATGACTATCAAAATCAGAATGCATGTGCAATGCAACACTTTGCCTGTACCAAATCCTAACCCGATCCAAATTACCAATCTACCCGTCACTCCGATAACGGGATGTTACACTTATACTTCTCCATGGCATCCATTCCTAGTATGACATCTAGCCCTTTAAGATCTAGAGGTAGCAAATCTACTACCAATCTAGTACCACTGATGCTGAGCTCACAATCCTTGTAAGTCAAACTAATCACTACTTTACTCCCCAAAGGAGTACTAACAACCAGAAAGTTATCCATAATCTCAGGATTAACTGCATGCATATTCATACTTGAGGAAACAAAGGAATGTGGAACCCAGATCAATCAAAACATAAACCGCAGAATTGAACAACCGAGCCATACCAACCACAACTTCGTGAGTGCAGCTTCCTCTCTCGTCATGGCAAATACTCTAGTTGGTGCTCGACTGCGTTTGGCCTCCCTACAGATTAGCCTCCCGATCGCTTCCAAATCGCTTACTTGGATCGGCCTGTTCCCACTGCTCCGCTCGCCTCGAGCTTGAACTTGGGAACCCTCCTGCCTCACCTCTGGGACAATCTCTCATCATATGCCCCTTCTCTCCACACCGAAGCAACCACCAAACCCTTGAGACACCTCCTCGATGAAACTTCCTGACCGATCACACTGGGATACTTGCCCTTCCATGACTTCCCGGCCTCCCACACTAGAGACCTGTTCGTAAATTGCCCTGGATCGCTTGTCTCTTGGCAGACCACTACCGCCCATGCCACTGAGTATGATGGGTCCCGGTGCTCCTTTCAGATGCCGGAGCACTCACTCCCTTCCCGAAGATCGCCCCGGTCTTCCTCTTCCCGCCACTTCACTTTAATATTCTCCACTTCTCACCTGAGTGTCAGATCCACTAACTGCTGGTAATCCCGAAACTATAGATCACCACCTTCTTTGATTCCTAAGTGCAATCCCCTTCAAACTTGTGGCACTTGTCCACTTCATTGGCCACAATGTTGGTCGATACTGAAAGTCGAGTGAACTTCATTCATACTCACTCACCGCCGATCCTCCTGGTAGGTTGAGAAATTCGGCTTTCTCTTGACATAGACCATCGAGAAGTACTTCCTCATGAAGACTTCTAGAAATTCCTTCCATGTCACTCAAGGTACCGCCGATCATGAGGCATCGACTCCCACCAAAGGCAAAGCAGCATCCCCTCAGAGTGATCGATCGCATAATCCAAATTCTCTTCATCCGAGCACTTCATCTGCTTTCAGACCTCTCGGTCCTCTTCAACCATGCTTCGCCTCTTGGATTTGTAGTCCCGTTGAAATCGATGCCCCATACTTCCGAACTTGTCATACCGCCCACCCGATCCGCTGGAGTTGGTACTCGAGCTTGCCTTCCTGGCCCCATAAAGATACGCGAAAGCTCGGGCGAAGGCCCGAAAGAATCGGGGTCTACCGGATTTGGCATAGAAGGAGGCTGGGAGGCACCTCATGCTGCACACTTGGTGCCTCTGAATCTGAACAGGATGGTCCTCGATCCCGGGAATCTGGATTCATCCGTACTCGCCGAGAGCCTCGATCGAGATCGAGCTCCTCGAGTTCTTCTTCGAGGCGTATATTACTCCCTTAAATAAAAACCATTTCAAATATTTAGCTCATGCTTTGTGAAACCAGTTCAAATCATGTAAGACAATTCAAAACCAATGATGCATGTATTGTATTTAAAAAAATGCATAGGGTCCATATAACATGATGCATGCTGACTCTACACTTGAGGCTACCCACAAGGGTTCCTAGGAAATCATAAACCTAAAGCTGCTCTGATACCACAAGATGTCGGAACCCGACCCGAAGATCGGATCCCGATTTGCTTATAACCTAACACTCTTACTCTTGCATTAAATTCCACAACTATTGGACCCGTTTCCAGAGCCCAAATCCGAAGTCCTAAAGCCTTGCGCTTAATTTATTGCAAAGGCTATTCGCTGTCGCTCCATAAAAGTGATGAGTGCACACTACCTAAACATCAAAATCACTTATTGACTTGTTCATATCAAATGTAGCTTAAAACCTCATGTTCGCATAAATATAAGAATCACCTTAATCGAAGTTCTATAACTCAAGAAATACCCCAAAAACCTAAAAGGGTTTGTACCGGGATCATGCTCTCTCAACCGACCTTTAACTTGCTTTTATTCAAATATTTTCAATTTAACTCCAAATGCTACAAATTTTCATACAGAGAAAGATACATGTCTTATAAATCCAATGGTTCAAGCCTCACCTCAATTGGAGGTCGGACGAAGGAGTTATGACCCTACAAACTCAACGTGTTCATGTTCTGATTCCTATCGAACATGTTTTGGCGCAAATGCCATAACTTTCACTATAGATGTCGGAATAACTTCGTTCTTGGACAGTTAGAAATTAAACATCCAGATCTACAACTCATATTAGAGGCTTAAAAATGAAATTCGGACTCTAATTGGGTCGCGCCTGCGATTTACTTCGTTCGCGCCAGCGAGGAAGAGACGAACAGAAAGTTTAGGCTCTTCTGATTCGTCTATGGTCGCGCCCGCGAGGTATTATGGTCGCGCCCACGAGGAAGAAATGACCAGAAAGTTGAGATTTTTCCCCAAGCCTCTTAAACCCTCACTCATGCTTTCTAAATCATTCCTAATGCCAAATACACTTGTAACTTTGCAAGATTCACTCACTCTACTACTAAAACACTTCATAACAACTTTAAACATCAAACTTACTTTATCATTCAATCAATTCTTGATTGAATGGTCCATCAAATTCTAAGAGAGTCTAAATTCAAATGGAAGTTACTGCACAATTTTTGAGAAAATTGGACAGCACCTCCCCTATTTTATTCCTAACCCAAATCTTCAATCTAAGGCTATAACCTGTATAACAACTCAATATTCAAGGGCAACAACGCACTCTTAGCATTCTAATCATATCCAACTATCACATAATTACATTTCCCCCTTTCTTGTCAAATTCATTCATTCAATCACAACTCTATACACATCTTCACTTGAACTAAACATGCATTTCTACCCACACGGATTTCAAGCCATTTCATGCAACTTTGGATACTATGTTTAAACATGATAATAAATGGTTTTGAGAAACCATGATAAATCGTAATTCATGCATTTCATTCACATTCAAAACAAGTAGCTTACAATTCTTTAGTGGGCATTTCAAGCCCTTTTACAACTTGGCCAAAATACACTTCCAAAATGCTACTGTTTTCTTAAAATGCATCTAAAGCATTGTTTACAACAAATGACTTGAAATACATCAAAAACAAAATCTTGGAGTATGCCTTTTATGCTCATTCCTCGAGATCGCGCTCTTCACCTGGAGATGGGACGGGAATGTGGGGGTGAGCTTTCCCTCGTGGGTAACACGTTTATATTTATACTACTAAGCTGAATCTATTCATTACTCATACTGTTGGCAATATTCTCGTCAACAAATCATACAACTTGCATTTCATAAATTCATCAAGCTAAAAGCATAATTTCATGATTCATGCATTCATCATTCTTGCAAACATATGCTAACACATAAACACACAGCTGATGGTCCGAAAAGTCCACGGGTTACTGATGAGCTACACAAGTGTAGTCATATGCTGAGGAGTCCAAAAAGGAACATCCTATGCCACAATCGGGCAGTCGGGCGAAGACTATACTGGTCAACGTGCACGTGACTTTGCTGGTGGACTTAACTAACCCACATAACACTGAATTTCATGCATAAAAACTAGACTTTTCTTGTCCACTAGCTGATTTTCTGAAAATGGATTTTCATGCAATCCAAATAGCTAATTTTCTGGAAAATGCTTTTCATGCTTAGCTCAAATGTCATAATCTCACTAATATTCATGCTCATTCAATTCATGACTTTATCAAGTAATGTCAAGCAATGTCATACACTGTCAAGTTCTCATATAATGGCATTCCTACATCTATTTTACTCAATCAAATCATCACAAAGAAATTTAAAAGAACATAATTTCTTTAATTAAGGTAGTATTTATCACTTACTAGCATAAAGATAAAAATGAAACCCACCTTATACTTGCTAAATCCTTGCTAAATGAAGCTCCTCCTCTTGCTCTTCTCCTCTCTCTTGCTCTATTTCAAGAGAAACAAAACCCACTTCAACATAGCTTCAATTGAAAATCCACAATACTACTTTCATGCAATTGACTTAAGAATCACTAAACCCATTCCATTCTTAGTCTTTCTAACCAAAACCCAAACAAAATCTCTAACAAAACTTCATGACTTACCTTAAATCTTCAACAACACCAAGAGTTTCTTGGTTCAAGATGAAGCTCTAGCCTTCCTCTTCACTTTTCTCCTTGGAGTTTCTTCCAACTCCTCTTGATCTCTTGAAATCAAAGCCCTAAGCAAGCTCCCTTTTCTCTCTTCTTTCTCCCATTCACGACAACACCTTCTCTTCTCCTCTTAATTTTCAGAACTCCTCTTCCTTTCCCTACTCACTTATTTCCTCCTCCCTTTATACTCCTCTTTATTTAACTTAAGCCCATAGGCCCAATATCCAACTCCTTCTTCTTCCTTCCTCCACATCTTCTCTTTATACTACTTAAGCCCATCTATCTTTAGCCTACTTAATCTCTTTTCTTTCTCTACTTCATTAAGCCCATTGCATTTAATTCTTAACCTAACTAACCAACTAACATATTAAATGTTATTAACTCTTACTTAACTTATTACTTAATGTTATCTAACTTAATCAATTAATGCAACTTACTCATTTAATGCCATATGCTATTTAATGCTACCATATTTATTTACTATCATCTCAAAATAATGTTAACTCAATTTCTTAATTAGTCTAATCATGCTTAACTTAAAAAAATTTTTTTTGGGGCTAACACAGATGAAGATCGTAAATACAATATCCAATGACATATATGAAACTTCATATATTAAGCATCAAGATGTTCTAGAAATTACTTTGTCCAAATCCAACATAGTTATCAGCACACGGTTAAACTATAACAATGCTAATCTAAATATATCGATGCAATCCTCTAACTCAGAAGTCACACAAATATAAATAACTCGAGTGTCGTCTCCTTCTTCTGCTTCCAGAGTCTGCGTTCCCAACCTCCGAGTCTTCCTGTCTCTCTGCTCCAGTCTCTATCTCTCAATCTCTGTCTGCGTATGACCTAAAAATGACAAGTTTTTATATGATGGAGCGCGGGCCGGGTCGGAACAGTGAGACAAACATTCCATAAAAATTCAGATATTCGCTCATACGTCGCGACGAATAAAATAAATAAATCAAATTCGTCACAAGGCAGTAATGGCTCGCTTCGTCGCGTCGTGTGCATCATCAGACATCGTGACGCATGGAGGTGTTGGCTTGTCGATCGCAGAGATGCCGACGTCATGACGCGTGGAAAGATCTATGGTCGTTGACTTCGACGCTGACTCTTTGTTCCTGCAATAAGATAATAACAACAATTTGCAGTACCAATTGTCCCAATAAAAATTGTAAAGAAATAAGTATCAAATGATGACAATTTACTGACAAATTAAGAATTGAAAGAACTCGGTATGAGGAACCAATTTAAGCACAAAAATCATCAATTAGGAGTCAACATATACACAAGCGGCTATAAAAATGTAGCCAATTTATAGTATAAACTTGGCTCAATCAAATTCCCCCACACTTAGACCTTTGTACTCCTGGACAAAGTTTACAAGAGTCAAAAAGAATACAAGAGGAAAAGAAAATAATAGCCATGCTCAAAACAATAAAATGAAATTGACGCAAGTTACTTCCTCAGAATTCAACCACAGCAAATAAGAAGAAAGCTAACAGAACAAACACTGAAAGAATTCAAGTACAAGAGATTGAACAGAAGAGAAACACTCAAGATATAGTGTTTGCGCTCAGCTCACTTGTGTCTAGGGGTATTTTTTTCTCTCATTCTACTTAAGTCACCTCCTACCATAGGCTTGTGTCAATTCTATTTCTCCACCACAAGAACTATCATTTTGAAGATCAAGAGGACTTTGAGGGTTGTAATGTATGGAAGGCTAAATGAATGGATGAAATAGAAGAAAGAAAATATGAGCATATGCACTAAACAAAGAATTGATGTCAACAGTGAAATTCAAGCTAAACAAGTGCATAAACAGAATGCAACATTATTCTTTTCTTTCTTCTTTTCTGCTTTTTTTTTCTTTATATATTTTTTTAATTTTGAATTTTGAACATTTTAGAGACATTGTCTCTTTCTGGACACACTTTTTTTTAATTGCAATAGGAAAAATAACTAATGACACCAAAAAGATATGAATGCAAATGCTCATAATAGGAGGGCTCAAAGGGGCTAGCAATGGATAAATGTGTAGTAGACAGTGTTTAGGAAAATGGGTTGAGAAAGGAACGCCTCTATCATATCAACAAAAATTCAGTCCATTAAGCTTCAAGTAAGAATTGAAACAAGTTCTAGAAAAGAATGAAATAAGTAAATGCACACAAAGATAGAAGAAAAGTTATGGCTCAAATATCCTTCCACAAGGGTATAATCTCCATGAACAATCTCAAGTCTCAAAAACTTAAAATGCCACTTTATTAGCATGCTTCCATCCACTTTGTATTGAAAACGTTAAAAGCAAGATTTTGTCAAGTCCAATTATCATTAAAAGGATGGAAGATGTTTTCAATAACTCAAGCATCGTTTTGAAACTAGTAAAAGCTTTGAAAACAAAAGCCACAAAATTCCAGTGTAAGACAAATTTGAAATGAGTGGAAGAATTAAGCACAGAATCATTCATGCATAAGTACGGACGTCGCGACGTAACAAGGATGACGTCGCGACGTATGCAAAATTTGAAGAACGTTTCGCCGCGACGTATGGACACTCGTCGCAGCGAAGAAGTGCAGAATGACAGAAGAATGTAAATGTTGGGCCCGGGCCTCGTATGTCCAAATCCCCGAGGGCGGCCCCTCGGGCTGCACCGACATTCAGCGCCCCAAATACCGCCGGACCCGATCCCAACATTTATACACAAAAACGATCAGTCAGAACACACATTCACAACTATCAATTAAAGACCCATAACCATGGGGATTTCATACCATTGCAAATTAAAGGAATTTCAGCAAGTAATTCACCATACATAATACAAATAATCTCAATTCCAAAAGACATGAATTATGCTCCATGATAGTATGCTTGAGGGCCAATCAAAATACTAACGTAATACAAAAGTTTCTAAGTGACTTGAAGTTCCCGATGTCACAAGAAGGTCAACGATCGTCCCGATCGCACTGAGGAGGAAAGTAATGGGTCGAGCTACACCAAGCTGGCTAATATAAATATAGCCATCGACAATTAGCACAAATCCCAGATATGAATGTATATATATATATCTATATACAGACGAGAATTCCAAGATTCACATGCTATTCAACAATTTATGCATTCAATACAATTAGCTCAATTCATAACAATGTCACAATAAACAATTCACATATGTAATGCACATCACAATGGCTCGAGGGTTCCATGGAAACAAAAGGAGAAACCAAGTTTAACCTCGAACTAAATGAGTCCATTCGAGCTCATAGGCCACAAGCGGCAGCCGGAGAAGGCTCTTGTCTACGGCACGTGATTTAACGAAATGGTGCCACTCTCGCCCAAACAAAAGCACATAAGCATGCTCATAATCGTTTATTGATACAATATTCTTTCATGTCTTACATTTAATCAAAATGCCGTGACCGTAGTCTAGGCATAACATATTCACAAGCACCATGTCATGCTATCCATTCCCATGATTCTTTCATAATATGTGCAAACAAAGTCATTCAATTAATCACATTTAAACATGCATCATCTATAACATATATTCATACATAGGCAAGAACCTGCCTAATTACACAATAACTATAAGTATATTACCCACCTAAGATCGCTCGAGAATTCGATTCACTGATATCCTTCCTCTTGTGACGGAATCGGGTCAGCTTGGTTTCCTAAAAATAACCAAGTTTCATTTAATCAATAACCACAGAAAATATTCAAAACAAGAACTAAAAATCTATATTCAATTTTCTCCTAAAATTCCGAACCCTTCGAGGTAAATTCCGAATTTCCCTTTTTCATACCACTCGTAGCCCTTCATTTCTAGGTTACAACGAATCAAGAATCACCTCACTCGGACATCTACACCAAAAGATATCCCCAAAACTATGCAAATCTCAATTTCGGAAACACAGGGGGCTCGCTGCGGCGATCGACCCAACTCGCCGCGGCTAACGGAGGCGTGCACCAAAGCGCAGTCATGGGCGTGAAATCTCTCAGACGCCGCGACGAAAGCACATAGATGCGCCATGCAGCACGCGCCCACGCAGACGCCATGACGCACCTGGTGCACGCGGTGTGCAAATTTTTCTCCGCACACCGCGGCGTGTTCTTGCGCACGTCGCGACGTGCGGGTCGGAGCTGCGACTCCGAAACCCTTTTCCTGCAATTTTCGACGTCGATCCTTACCCAAACTCAAATGCAACACAACCAAACTAAAGATCAAGTCCTCTACTATATTTCTAACCCATTCTAAGCTTCAAATCGACCACAAACACATCAACCTAAGGATTTCTAACGATTTTAACCCTAAAACCCTAAAACCTTCGATTCTCACATCTTCAACATTTTCTAGGTTTAAAATCTAACCAAAACAAGTTTAAAGGAAGCTAAACTTACCAGAAGTTGCTTCGAATCATCGGAACTTGCTTGAAATCGCGAACTCTCTTCTTCTCTTCTCTTCTCCCTCAACGACGCTTCTCCCTTCTTTTCCTCTTCTTTCCTTTCTATTTTCCTCTTCTTTCTATTCTTTTTTTATTCTCTCTTAAACCCTAAGGGCTTGGGCCCTTCCTAATAAGCCAAGGCCCAACACAATTTAGTCAATTTCTCAAGAACCCTTACACACTTTAAATCCTCTAACCCTCATTTAAACCACAATTAACCTATACTTATCCATAATATTCCCAAATAACTCCAATTAAAGCAAAACCACCTAATTATCACAATTTCTCAATTTAATCAAACTAAGGCAAAATCACAATTATCACAATTCATGCTGAATAATATCATAAAAAAAATTCGGGGTCTAACAATAAAATCACCAAGTTTATCAGTAGAACGCACCAATTGGCCAACAATTCATATTGTCCTCAATGAAACAGAATATCAACAGTCATACAATGTGAAAAATAAATGAGGAAATAACTTCCCCACACTTGAAGCACACATTGTCCTCAATGAAAAGTAGAGGAAAGAAAAGAGCAGAAGAAGAAGGCACAAAAATCATAGATTGATCATGAAGTGGATTAAGTCAAGTACAATAGAAACAAAACAACTAAAGAACGAAATACAGGAAGAAAAGACAACCAAAGGAAAGAAATACAATAAAAGAAAAGAACTAAAAGACAAAGCTAAACCGGAGGATCATCAGCTGGTGGGTCCGAAGGAGCAGCTGGAGAAGTACTCGAACCAGCTGAAGGATCCTGAGGAACAGTAGGGATGGGCAGCTGCAGGCGATCCGCAATGAGGGTGAACATCATCTGGTAATACTGGCGGTCTGCAGCCATTTGAGCCTCCATATGTCGCAAGTTGCCGCGAAGAAGGGCGATCGAATCAGAGGAGGCGGAAGGGGCGAGAATGTGATCACGAGGAGGAACCTCGGGCGGAGTAACAAGAACAGGAGGAATAGGGGGGGGGGAAGGAACAGGGGCAGATGTAGCAGGGGAAGGGGAAGGAGAAGAGGGTGGGGAAGGGGTAGATGGGGTAGGTAGGTCATGAGGCTGACGAAGACGGATGTACCTGAAAGCAGGGGAAGGCTCAAAGGTAAGGTCGGTCGGAAGTTCCGGGACCCGATAGGCCCGGAACATGTCAGTGATGAGGTGAGGAAAGATGAGAGAATGGTTGGGGTTGGTAGAGAGGATACATTGACGAAGAGCAGAGGTTATGGCATGGGCGAGATCGACTGGCCGACCGACCATCAACAGATAAATATACAGAGCCTGTTCCTTGGGAACCATGGCTAGGTGGGAGGTAGGGAGGATGTTGTTGCAAGTAAAGTGAAGCCATGGACGGGCTTCAGAGCGAAGGTCAGCGCGGCGGAGATAACGCTGAGCGCCCCTGGGCTGATACCATTCAATACCCTCAGGGTAGAGAGTATGAAGAACATCATCCCACGGGTACTCATGTATGAGCTCCGCGTAGTGGCAACGGGGTGTGGGAGGAAGTTGATAATGCTCCCGGATAGAGATGGAAGTAAAGGCACGGGGGATGGATACACCATGAAACGCAATGCCATAAGAGCCTGAGAAGCGGGCACGGGTATAGTACTGGCGGACGAAGGTGATGTTCCCAGAGGTACGGGTATGGGCAAGGGTGATGAGGTTGAGTGTGAAAAGTTGTTGGACAAATGGGTTAGTGGCGGGGGTCAGAGGAAAAGGTTTTTCCTTCAATATGGCCCGGGCCTCGGTTTTGGCAGCCAGGGCAATATACTCCGGATCAACCTGGGAAGAAGAGGAATGTGTAGGGGAGTGGTGGTGGTGCGAAGAATGTGAGGGTTGAGGAGAGGGAGAGTTAGCGGAGAAAACCCCTAAGGAAGGTGGAGAGACGGCGGGATGAGGGGAAATAGGTGGAGCAGAAATAAACTCGTCAAGCGAGTGCTTAGGAGAAGGAAAGACATGAGAAGGGGTCGTGGGACGCTGGGACTTGCTAACGTTCTTTGTGCGAGGCATTTCCTGCAAACAAAAACAGGCAGAATAGAAAAATCAATAAGGAATTAAACAAAATCAACCTCCTCGTCACGACGTGTGGGCAGACGTCGCGGCGAGGCCAAGTCCTTGACTAGACGTCGCGACGTACTGAAGCAGACGTCGCGGCGAAACAAGGTACTTCATACGTCGCGACGAGGCAATGCGCTCGTCGCGGCGTATGGCGATTTCTTCAAACGCATCGTGGCGAGCAATCGCTCGTCGCGGGAAACCTAACTCATACCTACTAATAGGGAAGACAAAAAACAAAAAGAAACAAGACAATGGGCTACTTACTGAAGTCGAAGATGCACGAGGGAAGACGGATGAGGGCACAACAGCACAGAGAGAGCGAACGGAGGGAGCGAACAGAGAGAGGAGAGCGAGAGTAACGTTGACGGCGGGAACAGAAGAGAATAGAAAGAAAAGAATAAGAAGAAGAAGAAGAAGAAGAAGAAGAAGAAGGTGAAGCAGCGAAAGGAGATGAAACGTCGCGACGTGAAAAGACAAAAAGGGCTCCGGACAAACACGAAGACCACAGGACATAAGGGGCAAAAAGGGTATTTCAAATAATGGGACGTCGAGGTGTCAGAGTGTGGACACGTCACGGCATATGCGCCATATGAACAAGATACGTCGCGACGTATAAATGCAATACGTCGCGATGAGGGCATAAAAGAGGAACGAGGTACGTCGCGACGTATAAATACAAATACGTTGCAGCGCCTCTGCTCGAAAAGAAAGACACAAACCTGACTTAATCCAATCAACAATCAATCTCCCAAAAATTCATCCTCCAGCAATGTCATGCTTCATTAGAAAGATGTAAAGCTAACAAAGGGGAAATGTAGCGCCCCTTCATCGTAAGGTACACATCGGGAAACCCGAAGGTCGATCCGATGCGTATCCCACGATAAAGGTGCACCACCAGAATATTTCCATAATAATTCACATAGCATCGCAACAATTAAATCACAATAATACAGAAATCAGTAAATTTAAAATCCAAATATCAGTCTAATACAGTCATCCAGTAGCAGAATAGACGAGTCTATCAGTCCCCTAAACAAAACCAAAAAGGAAACTGATACAAGCATCTATCCTAAGTCGTCTAAAAATCCAACCCAATGATCGACCATGTGCCATCGTCGCCTCGCTAGCACGCCGACGCACAAGAAGACAATCTTCGAGCTAGAGTCTACTCTATCATCCGAAAAATAGGTTGCAATTTTGGGTGAGTTTATAACTCAACAGAAACTATCATCGATGGTTTACTCAAATCATGCATTACGCTGCGTTCACAGACAAAGATAACAAAGAATAGTCATCAACAAGATTATATATCAATTTACTTGTAGTCTATAACAGCTCTGATGTCGAATAATTTACAATAGCATAAAACAGCTTTACATGATCACATCACATTTTTCAAGAATCATGGCATCGCGCGAGCTCAAGAATCGCCACACAATTTGGCAATTCAATCACCATGTATATGATGCATATGAGACTCTTTCCAGCTTATTCAAGACAGCCCAAGTGCTCACCGGTGTTCAATGGGGACGCTGTCAGATTTCTCCCTGCTAGACCCGGTCAAGATAAAGGTTCGAGCTCAAGGCTCTTTTCAAAGATATTAGCAACTGGGACACATTCCATTATCCGATCATGCATCTATGCATGCAATGCAAGGTTCAGAAATTTACAAAGGTACTGCCATGAAAGCCCAAAGATTAAAATTATCAAGAATTCCAAAGGATATGGCTATAAAAGCCCAGTATTACAGTTCTCAGTGACAAACAGTAATTCAGTCGAAGACAAGAATCCAATTCAAGACAAGAGAAACATGTCATTTGATCATACGCGTTTACATTTCACCTCATGCAATTTCACAGTCCAATACAGTAGAGGCATACCACCCAATCATATATATTTCAGAAATAATACAGTTCACTCTTGTTCATTTCAGTGGTCATACGGTGCAATTCGATCACCTACAATTCAGTAGTCATGTAGTTCACGTTGTCAAGTAATTCACAGTGAGCATTTAGACACTCAAGAATTTGAGAAACCAACTAGGTTACTCACCTGAACTTCCAAGCTATTGCCTGGATGTCCCAGCAATGTTCGTGGAACGACGATCCAACGGCGCCTCTATAACAGTTAAACACAGTCCTATTACTAATAGCTCAATAAAACAGTTCAGTGATGCATATGTCTCTATAGAATTATGTGTCATGCATGTTCACGATTTTCGGTGCTAATACCCAAATTCGATATCCTATGCTCAATTTCAACTCTTCACTCAATTGGGTCAACACTGTTTTTGTTCAATCCTCAATTCAGTTCAATTTTGTCAATTCATATTCCCTATAACAATTTCATATCCATCGGTCAAATTATCCAGTGAAAATCTCAATTAAAACTCCAATTGTCTCAATTCAGTATTTAGATCACACTATAACCCATAATTAACCTTAAATCTCAAGAATCAGTACCATTTAAATTAAATTCCAACTCTCAATATTTTCCTCAATAGTAGACCTCTTTCCCTAGTTCACAAAGGAATCAAGAATCACCTCAATTGAGGTCTACACCATAAGTTATGTCCCATAAACGAATATACATTCAATCGTAAAATCGTCCCTTCGTCGCGATTCCACGCCTTCGTCGTGTGACGTGAAACTCGTTCGTCGCGACGTGGAGGCCGCTTGTCACGCCGCACCAAGCCACGCTCGTCGCGACGACTACCCGAGCTTGTCGCGACTAATAAATTTGATTAAATGCAATTACTCGTCGCGACAAAGCCCTAACGCTTCTGTGCTCGTCGCGACGTGCGACGGTCCGATCGTCTTCTCTGATTGATTTCCGCTATTAATACACATTCAAACCTCCATTAACACATTCAACTACTCTATCTACCATACTAAATGCCATAAATACAACAACTAACCATTAATAACAGTATTAAAGCCATAAACACTTACCAAATCACTGAATCGGTCTTAACCCTAAAATCCTCCGAAATCAACGATTAATCCCTCACAAAACCTCTCAACCTTCATCAATCACAATAAACCAGTTAGCTTAACACAATAGGAGGGAAACCATAAGAAGAAACGACGATTCTCACCCATGAAGAAGGATCGAAGATCACCGTGGAGAAGAGAAGAGGAAAAATGATTTCTTTGCCTTAGGTCATTCTCCACATTCGACTTGGCTATATATATATATACATATACATAGTCTCCAAATCAGTCCCAATTTCAGTCTCTAAATTTCAATGGCTTAACATTTTAATTCCTAGAATCACCAATCCAGTTTTCCCATACTATTTGCCAGTCAATTTCAAAATCCGAAATCGAATTCATCAGTCTCTAAATCAATTTCTCGGTCCGGGCATTTCCTCCCGAATTTTCCGAAAATTTCCTATACGCTACTATTAATTTCCAATTACACTTAAACTATTCTAAATCAGTCATTTGGACCCAATAACTCCTAATTCCTCAATCAGTCACAATTTAGTCAGTTCCAGTCAATTCAGTCAGTTCCAATTCACAATTAAATACTGGAAAATCATGAATGCATGTACCAATGAATATATGCATGTGCAGTAAATCTGTTCCTCTATAATTAGAGGCCAGTAGCATACTCAACAAGAATACAAGAAAGCCTATCACCATCCCCCAATATTACCATAATACCCTTTGCACGACAAGAACGGATGTTACAATTCTCCCCTCCTAATAAAATTTCGTCCTCGAAATTTCATATACAGTGAATCAAGAGGACAGGAGAATTGATCTGCTCTTTTCTATTATGATTCTCACTCATATCCTTATAAATATTCGCAAATCCTTACATTCAGTACCAGAAACATATTTATCATATCTTAATACTGTTTCTTAATCCAGTCCATAAAACATTTCATCAATCAGAACCATCTTTTAGATTTTAAACCGCTTTACCAATCTATTTTCACGACGGTCACATAAAGGTCATTTAATAACAAACTGAGTTTCCTTATCGATTCGACTAATCATCATGAACTGGGATCGTTCAATCCCTTTTACAGATTCACTTCACTTATCATTACTAACTCAAGTCAATCATAGTCTTCGCCTATGTTCAGGCAATCTCAACAGACTCCAAGGATATCAGTCTCACATTTGTCTCAACAGTCACATCTATTAATTATCCCCACAATTAACTGTTCGATTTCACACTCTAAACCTTTTATTACTCTTTCGGTACATTCTTGTTGAAACACAACACTTCGATGGATCTTAGAGATTTCTCTAACAGTCTCTTTTGGCGGGCAAAATACAAACTTCACAATATAGTCATAAATATCATTTTCTCAAAAATTGACTTCCATTTAAATTTCCCAATACGGTTTGCAATTTTCTGAATCGCCAATTTGTTTTGCCAGTCCTTTTTATACACAATTAATTTGGAATTGCGATAACTCATACTACTTTCTTTTTGCCCTATACCAATTTGAAAATTATCATTTAACAATAACACATTTATACGCTATTGAATTTCTGCCCAATCCATTTAATTTCATGCCTGTCTTAACTTTGCGATTACTCAATCATTTAATCTCTTTTGCGAATTATTCAAATTCCCAAAATATCTCGATCATCATTGATTTGCATATCCATGGATATATCCATAACCTTTCTATACAATTAATGCCCCCACACACAACAATTTCAAATAATCAATCACAGTACAGTCTACGACATTATACTTGTCCCTAGATACGTTAAATCACATTGCAATATAGCAACTAATTGCCTCATAATCTTTATCGACATTTCACTAAATATTACCACATCTCCCATTTAAAACGATATGATTAATACTTGTCGAGCGGTTCTCCAATCGTCTCTTTCACAATTATCAGTCATACTATTCACGCATTTTCCTCGAACATTTGTCAAAGCTAAGACCAGGAAATCTTTGAAAATTTTCGGATAGATCCGGCACTCAGTTAATTCTCAATAACTCCAATTTCTGAATACATATATTCCTTATACCCGTAATCAATTCATATAACTCTCTAAAGATCGATTGTCTCCAATGAGAAACAAGGTTCTCTTAACTTTCTCAGTTTCATCATAACACATTCTGACACATGTTCCTTTACACTATACCTATTTTCTCCTCACAGTTCAGTAAGCCTATTACACTGTCGGATTCCTTACGTTAATGAAGTGCACACTTTCCTCAGTAGTAGATTCTATCTCTCATATATGAATTCCACTAGAATCAGGTCTCCCATCAACAACTTTTCATTCATTTCAAATTTATTTCCAGATTATCCTTTCAGTGCTAAATTCTTCAGTTATAATCATCAAATCGACTCCGGTATCCACTATGTGAGCCAGGTGGCCTCACTACGTCCCTACATTAATCTCAGGGCACTCAAAACTACTCGGTCGACCTGAACTAGGCACTCTATACGGGCCTTTCCCAATAAAGTCGTACTTCCTAAAGGAGTACTCACCTCTAATCCATACTGAAATCTCTGTCTATCCTCATGCAGTCTATATGCTTAATGAGATGCAATAAAGAAAGATAAATGAATCCAAAATCCAATAATACATATGCTTCAAAACTAAAATTAGAAGCATACTCGCTATAGCATCCGGGGAATCCTGGGCCTCTTGCCGAGTCATGGCATAGACCCTGGCCGGAGATTGCGGTCTGCTGTCCAGACCCTCTGACCCCACTGCTGATCCCTCTGCTCGACCTCGGCCTCGGCCTCTCCATCCGAATCCACCACCACGGCTCTGCTGTACCGTGGTATTGCTACCAGATCTTCCAGTCATAGTAGACTGGGCTCTCATAGTCTCTGGGCAATTCCAAACTAGGTGGTCCATCGAACCACATCTCAAGCAAGCTCCAGATAGCCACCGACACTCTCCACTGTGCCTCTTGCCACAATGCTCACACAGAGAAATAGACTGCCTTGAACCTCTGACACCGCCTCCACCACTACCAGTCAGTGCAACATTGTCCCTCTGCTCATAATCGGACTGTCTAGCCCCTCCTGAGGATCTAAAGGATCTGCTCTGGCGTCTGCTATACCCTCTGTAAGTACAAGTCGACTTGTTCTTGAAAAGTACCGATAAGTCGACTTGTACATTGGATAAGTCGACTTATTCAAGGACGGTACTGTTTATTTGTGCCCTAAAGGCAATCCCCTTTAGCGCGTTTTATTCAAAGTCGTGTGCAGACTTTATGAATAAATAAAGAAAAGGCATTCTTGATTAATTTGATGTTCATGAACATTGTTTATGAATTGATTGGATCTTTAATCAGATTAATGAAGTCCATGATATATGACATAGCATGAAGGAAATTATGATATGATCATACTCCCGAGATTCCTATCATGTGCAATTATGTCAAGATTCAAATTCTCCTAGTCATAGGATTAATGAGACCGACATCATTAATCCGGATAGACTAGCACATGTCATATTCCTTGATTGGATCAAGCAAAGGATCTCGTAAACCGTAAATATGAGATATTTAGAATTGATATGTGGATGCTTACTAGCGGTAGTAAGTTCATTGATGACCTCGCCATGAGATCATCACATGGATATCTTATCTAGTGTCAGTGATAATCTCATCATAGCAATGGTGCAAGTATCCTTAGACTTGAGGTACTCAAGGATATCTTGGATAATGATCCTGTACTTTGACTCCATTCCTTGTTGCCTTCCAGAGGTAACTCATAGGGTGGTGCTTGGGTACAGCTTGAGGTATTCGAAGATAATTGAGTAGCCAATAAAGGATTCACCACTTCTGGATTAGCAGAGGAGATACCCATGGCCTCTTGTCAGGATCATTACTTGTAAATCTCTGGCTAGAGTGAATATGTCATGAAGAGTGTCTTTATGGACATATAGAGTAATGAGTCATAGGACGAGATCTGTTATCACTTGGGCTAGACTCTGTCTAGTGAGAGTTGACACTTTGACCATACTCATAACCAAGTGGGGTATAGGATGGTGAAAGGACGAATTGCACCAGAATTGTCTATGGAAGGGTTTGTGATCCGGTTCGTGATGAATACATCAAACCGATTACTTTCCGGTCAATTGGGGTCATGATGTGTTGCTAGATACCGCTCATGACTTGCTCAGATTAATTGTTAATCTAAGTGGCCAACATAACCTAAACCTAAAGGGTCACACGCTTAAGAGTGTTTCAGAAAATCAGAAATAGTAATTGGACAGAGTTCCAATTATGGAGAGCATTAGATTAAATGGATCCCAATGGATTGGGATATATCCCATGAGATCGCGACATCAATATTGCTAAGAAAGGTTTTGAGTCGTTTGAAAGACCGGGGCCCTAGAGGTCGGTAGACCAATTCAGCTTGATCGACCTCTTAGTAATTATATATATATGTTAATTAATTAAATAATTAATTAATATATATAAATATAATCCATGTGGTGCGTTGGAATTAGGAGAAGGGATAATAACTTTTGACTTTTCAAAGGTTATTATCTAATTCATTAAAGAATGAATGGCTAATATGGCTTACACTTGTCCTTCTCTTATGGTACTCTTTTAAAGGTTAAAAGATACATATATGAAGGCTTGAAAAGGAGTAGTCGACGGGTGCTTATGGGTTGAAAAGAAAAGTGAAAACTTAAGTGTTAAGTTTTCTATAAAAATGGTTTTCAAGCTTTCTTCCTTAAGGCACCATGATTTCTCTCTTCTTCCAAGCAAGTCTCCAACGTTTCCTTCAGCTCTCCAGGACAGAGGTAGGCTCTAGCAGGCTTTAATCTGTTCTAGCTATTCCCGGGTCAAAGGGGTTTGACTCGGTTAGGTTTTCTGATCTCTGCGTGGATCACCTTTAGAGATAGTCTCTTTTGACTATTTAGGTTTATGTCTTCATACGGATACCTGGATCCTGGTTCGGAAGGTCCCGGAACAAAAATTTTGTTTTCCGCTGCCTGTACATGTGATGTACCTCCGGGATTTTCCTACAGTGGTATCGAGGCGTCGGTATCCCGTATGAAGCTAAAACCTAAGCTAGATCAGAAACCCTAAGTGCTGTTGATGTTGATGCATGTGTACTGCCCAGATTTAGAATTGCTATAGAGATAGGGTTTTCGAAATTTTTCTTCCCAGAAATGTTCATAACATGTTAGAGAATATGTCTATGAAGTTTCAGAATTTATTGATTTGATTTGATATACTTTTTCTAATTAATTCCCTAAGGTTATAGATGCTGTTTTGTGAAACGATTCTGGAACAGGCAGTAGTATAAAATCGTGAGTAAATTCTAGAAAAATTGTTTTCTGGATTTTCCTTCACCTACATGTCTCTAAGATGTTGGTGAATATCTGTGAGCATGTAAATTGGATTTCAAGGTGATTGGATATTTATTCACGAATTTATTCTATGCTGTTGGGAATTGCTGTGCTGATGAACACAGATTTTGAATCGGTTTTGTTATTTAGGTTGACTGAGTTTTTTGATGGCCTAAAACCCTGAAAAAATTCATGTAGCATGTTATGAACATTTAGTAACCTATATAATGTTCTCATGATTTATTGAAATGGTTTCATTGATCATTTCGAGCAATGTACAGGACTGGACAGTTTTGTGAAAATTGTTGAGACTGTTTTTCTTGGCTTGATTGAGTGTGCTTTTTCAGTTCCAATGCCTTGCACCATTTTTAATGTGATTAAAAATGTGTTATCTTGATGTAGTATGATTGCCAAACTGAATTGCTTGAAGTTGTTTATCCTAGAATTTTCGGATGCCTAATTGATCACCTTTGTGTCTCGTTAGTATATTTCATTTTCTTGCTTGTTTTGGCGTCACAATTTTTGTGACAAGTGCGAGTAAATTTGATAATGTATATGCTAGCTAGAGATGCTTAGGATGATAATTTGGGTGTTCCTAAATTGTTTGGACATTAATGAGTTTTGACTCATTTCAAGTTTTTCATATAGTTTGACTATTTAAGGCTTTCATGGTTCAATGAATTGTTCATTGATACATCAAATTTATCAGATATTACCTTAGGTATGTAGGTGTTGTGAATTGGAATTGCATTAATTGAGGAATTAGCCGATTAGAGTTTTTAGCTAATTTACCTGGATAAGTCGACTTGTGCATGAAATAAGTCGACTTGTTCAAGGTTTTTGGGATAAGTCGACTTGTTTATAGAATAAGTCGACTTGTTCAGGATCTCAGTATAAGTCGACTTGTAGTACCTTATAAGTCGACTTGTTCATGGGCAGGTGACATAAGTCGACTTGTGTCATACAAGTCGACTTGTTGATCGTCGGCTTATCGTTCAATTTAAGAATTGATCCTCGGAAACCGGTCAAATAAAATTTATACCAAGGATTGCAATACAGGATGCAACCTCGGGTCGACTCTCAAGGAACCAATGCACCAATTGATCCTAGACTAGCTTAATGTTTGAATTATGCATGCAATGAAAGCAATAAAGGGGTTTTGATTGATTAATCTAAAATTAAACTAAACCAAAGCAAAGGTAAATATTTTGGGATTTTGAAAAGATAAGGCAATTGAAATTAAAAGGACTAAAACAATTAATAAAAACTCTCCTAAAATGTAGCTCGGGTCATCATCGCTCAAAATAATATCGAGGTTTGAAATCCACTAAATTTCAAAGCTAAACCTTAACAACTCGTTAAGTCCAAAAATTAATTAATCAACTCGATTAATTAAAATTGCTTAAAAACCTTAGTGTATGCTATGGAATGATTAATGCAACAGTTAATCAAATAAACACAAAATTAATTTAACCAAACACAACTAGGTAGATTAAATCAACTCATGCAAATTGCTTAACATACATGAGACTTCATGTATTTGGCACAAACTTCAATGTAAATCGATCCATACCATAGATCATAGTTAACATCCTACTAAACTATAGCAAGATTCAATCGTAAATACATTGCAAAATACCAACTCGGATCATTGCAAATACAAATCAAATCCTAACTATAATCGATTACCCTTGTTTAGCTCACTAACTCCAACCATTGCTACATTTCAGAGATCTCGACGCTTAGCCACGCATGACACCGCAGACTCCATTACGGCCGGAAAATCTACTCGGTTCATGACTCCAACGACTAACAGATGAATGTGGTGACGAAAAGGAAGATGGGACAAAGAAACTAAAGTCGACGTCAATGCGGTGGTAGCCGAATCTGCAAAATAAAGAAAACAAAACCTATTGAATCATGGAGAAGACGAAGAAAAGTGTTACCTCGGGATTACGATCATTGCTTTTGCCCTAAATGGCAAGATTTTATAGGAGTTGTGCGGGCGGGTCGGATCGGTGGATTAATTTCCATTTATAGGCGGGTTACCCGACATTCGCCATGCATGTAGTAGTCATGTAGTTCGTTTCTGGCGAAATCCGGATAGTCACTCGTCGCGGCAAATACATTAAATACCATTAATTTGTCATGACGAATGGAGGGTCTTGATTCGTTGCGCGAATCTCAAGATGTTTACTTCTTAAATGTTGACTCCTTTGGTCCTACAAATACAACCTATTTGCAGTATCAATTGTCCCAATAAAAATTATGCAGAATTAATGACAAATGACAACAAAATACTGACAATGTGCAATTTATCAAAACTCAATGTGCGGGACCAAAATAAGCATAAAAATCATAGATCAGGAGTCAACAAATGCATAATTACTAGAGAAAACGGGCCTAATTTATAGTATAAATTTGGTCCAATCAAATTCCCCCACACTTAAACCTTTGTACTCCTGAACAAAGCTTATAAGAGTAAAAAAGGTACAAGAGTAAAAGAAAATTCTGCCCATGCTCAAACAACAACCAAAATTGACTCAATCCACTTTATCAGAATTCTAACGCAGCAAATTGAAAGAGTGCTAATAACACAAACATTGAAAGAATTTAAGCACAAGAGATTGAACAACAGAGAATCACTCAGGATATGGTGTTTACGCTCGTCTCACTTGTATAGTAGGGATATTTTTCTCTCAATCTGCTTAATACATCTCCTACCATAGGCTTGTATCAATTTTATTTCTCCACTACAAGGACTATCATTTTGAAGATCAAGAGGTCTTTCAGGGTTGTAATGAGCGGAGGGCTAGATGAATGGATGAAGTGAAAGAAAAATATATGAGCATGCGCACTAAATGAGGAATTGATGTCAATAGCCAAACTAAAACTAAACACTGAAATAAACTGAATACACACACTTTTTTTTTTCACATTGTGGCTATCTCATTTTGAGATGCTAATCCCTTTTTGGGATACAACACATTATTATCCCTTTTTGGGATACACAAGACTAACACTTTTCCATTTTCCAATAACTTTTTTTTTTTAAACCAAACACAGACTACCGACATCATCTTAATATGTATGCAAATGCTCATAACAAAAAGGCTCAAGGGGCTAGCAAAGGAAAAAGTGTTGAAGGGTTGGTGTTTGGGGAAAGGCTGAAAGAAGGAACGCCTCTATCATATCCACAAAAATCTAGTCCATCAAGCTTTGAGTAAAAATTGACACAAGTTCTAGAGAAGAATGGACTAAGAGATGCACACACAAAATATAGAAGAAAATTTGGCTCAATATCCTTCCAACAAGGTTTTTGTCTCAATGATCAATCTCAAGTCTTAAAACTTAAATGCTACCTTGTTAGCATGCTCCCATTTACTTTGTTTTGAAAACTTCAAAGTTAAAATTTTGCCAAAACCAATTATCGTCAAGAATGGAGAGCATTTTCAAAACTCAAGTATCGCTTGAAACTTATAAGGGTTTTGCATGCAAGGCACAAAAGAACAAGTGCAGAAAATGTTTTGATTGAGTCCAAATTTATCAAGAAAAGCAACGGGCCCACAAAATTATGCACAAGTTTTAATAGGTGTACAATGCAAAATATAAAAGGGAACGACTCCCCCACACTTAGACATGGCATTGTCCACAATGACAAAAGTAGCAGGGCACACAGAAAAGGCAGAAAACACAAATAGACAAAATAGGGAATCAATTTATCAAAGTAAATGAAAATCCTACTTAACTACAACTATTCCTACTGATGGGTTTCTTCCCCCACACTTAAACAATACGTTCATGCAACACAACATTTCAAGTCAAATCAAATAATGTGCACAAATATATTGAAAATGCAGGAAAAGAAACACCGGTGCTCAAGGTGGATCTTGTAGCTCGGGATGGACGTAGGGTTGATATCCAAGCTCCATGTCAACAGCTTGGGTCCTGGGCAGCTCCATGTCCATTCCCGTATCCGAATAAGCACCTGCACTATCATCAAAATAGAAACTGCCTCCAAAGAGATCATTAGTGGTCGGGGTTACAGTTTCTGCAAATTCAGAACAAGCATCATCAATCACAACATCAAGCATATTCACCCCAAGCAAGGAGTAATCCTCGTTAGGGTGCTTCATAGCTTCATACATGTTGAAGCTAACTTGTTGATCTCCAACCTCCATGGTGATCTTCCCTTCCTTCATACTGATCATTGTACTTGCCGTCCGAAGGAAGGGTCGTCCAAGGATTAGAGAAGTGTCCTGCACCACTTCAGTAGACATGTCCAACACGTAAAAATCGGCAGGAAACACTAAACCTTTCACTTGTACTAGAATATCCTCAATGATGCCTACAGGATGCCGGAAAGATCTGTCAGCCAACTGTAACACTACCGAAGTAGGTTTAACGCCTTAACTCCTGTGGCTTCATAGATGATTTTGGCATCACATTGATTGCCGCTCCCAAATCCAAAGAACGCTTCTACCAATTGTCACCTTCCTATGACACAAGGAATGGTGAACGATCCCGGTCCCGACACTTCACGAGAATTTGGGGCTTGAATAATGCGGACACGCTTGAGCTCACTGGACTCTCTCATTCGCCTAAACTTACGCTTGTTTGTGCACAAGTCCTTCAAATATTTAGCGTAGGCCGGAACTTTCTTAACCAGGTTTAAAAGGGGCACATTCACCTCCACCTTCCCAAATAGGTCAATAATTTCCTTTTCATGTTTCAGTTCGTTGACCCTTTTGCTCATCAAGTAGGAATTTGGAAAGGGAAGGTCCTTCAGATTGACTTCCCTACTGGTTACTTCATTTCTACTAGATTTTTCCTTTACAGCTCTTCTTCCTGAAATGCTCGATGATTGCTCTTTATCTTCAATTGTTGATTGCTTCTTATTCCTCAACAATTCTTCTTCGCGATCACTCTCTGATCGCACAGCTTGCTTCTCTCTCACTTGAGGCGCTTCTTCAACCTCAATTTCTTCGGTGCATTCTTCTTCTTCAGGAATGTCGAAATGCACTTTCTTTCCACTCCTCACTCAATTGCATTTAAACTCTTAGGTTAATGACCGTGTTGGAGGGAATGGTTCCGCTTACTCTATTTGGTTGTCACTCAAATTATTAGACAATTGAGTGACATATGAGTTCAAGTTCTCGCCTTGGTCTCCCATTGATCCATGCGTTTCCAAGGTGCTAAACGCAAGCAGCATTCTTAATGCGGAGTCCTGTTGGATGAGGTTTACGATGGCGTTGAATTGATTTCTTTGTAGAAGTTCGCTCCTCTTTCATCAACGCCATCATACCATGCGTAAGTTGATTAGTGTCCTCTTTTGGTGGTCGTGGTTGCACCGCCAACGCTTCTTGATCGGAACCGGTTTGTAGATGGTCCAGCCCACTCCCTTGTTGAAAACGGTTGGGTGCTCTTCCTTCATTATTCCTCCAACTGAAGTTAGGATGAGATCTCCATCCTTCGTTATATGTGTTGGAGTACGGTCCCACTTAGAATTTTGTCCGCCTGCAAACAGCAGACACTTCTTCATACCTTCCGGATAGACACGGAGATGTGCATCACCGATCCACAAGATTCGCAACTAGGTGCGACGATTCAATGAAGGCGATGGGCGATGCACATTCGTATTCTTAAGTTCACCGTGATCGAGGATAATCGAAGTTATCCGATGTTCCAAGGAATCTACTTTCGATTCCGTGCTCTCCATTCTCTTAGTTTGAGCTGTCATGGCTCCTACTTCATTCACATTCCTGGAATCGCAGACACTATACTGTTGATGATTCAGGCCATCCTCTTTATCAGGGCCCACGCTTCCGGTGCGGTGAGGTCAATCAAAGGAACCTCCCGACGCAGCATCCAACATTCCCTTTTCCTGATTTTTCACCCCATCGTAAAAATATTGAACCAATTGTTCATCAGGGATCTGATGATGGGGGCACCGAGATAACAGATCTTGGAATCTGTTCCAAAAGTCATATAAGGATTCGTCGTAATCCTTCTTGGCGGAATAAATCTCTTTTCGCATTGACGAAGTCCTCGAGGCTGGAAAATATTTTTCCAGGAAAGCTTTCCGCAAGTTGGCCCAACTATGATAGGCATTCGCGACATGCCTTGGGAGGCTCATGTACCACTCCCGGGCCTTTCCTTCTAACGACAAGTGGAATACCTTCCACAAAGACTGGTCCAGATGTGCTCCTACAGTGCTTCATACTTTGATGATCATTGTGAGGGCCTCAAGATGCATGTAGGGTCCTCACCGCCAAACCGTGAAATTTGGGTAGGAGTTAATCAATAAACCTTTAACTTCAAATTTACGCCAAAGTTAGGGCAAAGCAGGAAAGGATCGTAGTTTACATCCGAGGTTGTAGCTTCTCGGATGGTTCTACGCCCGATGTTCGCATTGTTGTCATGAACTCTCTCCCGGTCACCATTTAATCCATGATCTCCGCTCCTTGGTTGGTAACCGGAAAATCTTGTTGTTCACCATATCGCTTCTAATCGCTCTAGTGTGCTAAGTCTTTCTTGCTCTCTCTTGTTCTTCCTAAGTCGCCTAAGGTGTTGCTCAATTTCAGGTTGAAAATGAACTAACCTAAGTCTACGGGCATGCACAAGAGAAGTTCACCTAATAACGCCACTAAAACGATAAGCGGATAAAATGAGGCTGAAATTACACGGTTCATTGTGGAGCTCGTAGAAGTTATTGCAATGAATGTAACCTGAATCGAGGATTCGCCATGATTTAATATATGAACTCGCCACGATTTAATGATGAACTTCGTTGCGACGATGATGAACTCACACGCCCAAGAGGCACAAAGAAAGCACAAGCAAGGTAAAATTACCCTTGAACTAAGCACAATAAATGAGAACAAGCGAATAACACCGAAAGCAAATGTAATAAGAATCACAAAATGTAATTAACACTAAAAGATGGAAGCAAAACAATGAAACAAAATTATGAAATGCAAAATAGAATGCAAACAAACACCGCTAACCTAGAAAACCAATTAATTTGGTTCCCGACAATGGCGCCAATTTGATCGCTTCATTATCGCTCAATTTAAGAATTGATCCTCGAAACCGTCAAATAAAATTTATACCAAGGATTGCAATACGTGATGCAACCTCGGTCGACTCTCAAGGAACCAATGCACCAATCGATCCTGACTAGCTTAATGTTTGAATTATGCATGCAATGAAAGCAATAAAAGGGGTTTTGATTGATTAATCTAAAATTAAACTAAACCAAAGCAAAGGTAAATATTTTGGGATTTTGAAAAGATAAGGCAATTGAAATTAAAAGGACTAAAACAATTAATAAAACTCTCCTAAAATGTAGCTCGGGTCATCATCGCTCAAAATAATATCGAGGTTTGAAATCCACTAAATTTCAAAGCTAAACCTTAACAACTCGTTAAGTCCAAAATTAATTAATCAACTCGATTAATTAAAATTAGTTAAAAACCTTAGTGTATGCTATGGAATGATTAATGCAACAGTTAATCAAATAAACACAAAATTAATTTAACCAAACACAACTAGGTAGATTAAATCAACTCATGCAAATCATTTAACATACATGAGACTTCATGTATTTGGCACAAACTTCAATGTAAATCGATCCATACCATAGATCATAGTTAACATCCTACTAAACTATAGCAAGATTCAATCGAAATACATTGCAAAAATACCAACTCGGATCATTGCAAATACAAATCAAATCCTAACTATAATCGACACCCTTGTTTAGCTCACTAACTCCAACCATTGCTACATTTCAGAGATCGGCGACGCTTAGCCACGCATGACACCGCAGACTCCATTACTACTGGAAAATCTACTCGGTTCATGACTCCAACGACGAATGATGAATGTGGTGACGAAAGCAAAGGAAGATGGGACAAAGAAACTAAAGTCGGGCGTCAAATCGGTGGTAGCGAATCTGCAAAATAAAGAAAACAAAACCTATTGAATCATGGAGAAGACAAAGAAAAGTGTTACCTCGGGATTGCGGTCATTGCTTTTACCCTAAATGGCAAGATTTTATAGGAGTTATGCGGGCGGGTCGGATCGATGGATTAATTTCCATTTATAGGCGGGTTACCCGACATTCGCCATGCGTAGTAGTGTAGTTCGTCAAGGCGAAATCCGATGGTCACTCGTCATGCGAATACATTAAATACCATTAATTTGTCACGATTTAATGGAGGGTCTTGATTCACGCGCTGCGAATCTCGCAAGATGTTTACTTCTTAAATGTTGACTCCTTTGGTCCTACAAATACAACCTATTTGCAGATCAATTGTCCCAATAAAATTATGCGAATTAATGACAAATGACAACAAAATACCGATAATGTGCAATTTATCAAAACTCAATGTGCGGGACCAAAATAAGCATAAAAATCATAGATCGAGTCAATGATGCATAATTACTAGAGAAAACGGCCTAATTTATAGTATAAATTTGGTCCAATCACTGTGTGGCGAGAAGCATAAGTCGACTTGCATTTGATGAAAGTCGACTTGTGGCATGCTCAGTTGGATGATGGATGATTATAAGGATTGATTCAATGTGATTGATGAAACCTAAATCATTCCATATAGTCCCGGCGACTATAATCCTTAAGCTTGGAGTCTAGAGACCAAATCCCTCCTCGGATATGAAAACTAACGCCTTCCATTAATATGGTAAGAACCGAGTTCTTATAGGGTTGGGTTGTTGAGCTAACCTCAAGCTCACTCTATACGAATATGTTCAAACCATGAAAATAAGATTTTCGGATTAATGGGTCGGTTTTCCTAGAAGCGTTGATTTGTTGAGCTAACCTCAAGGTCAACGTGGACAGAGGCGAAGTTGGGTAGCATACATCGGATGTATGCGCATCAAAGAGTTGATACCCAATGAAGTGCACACATCAACAAGTTGATAGCACTGATCGATAGTTGTGTCTAAGATGTAATTGGTATATCTGATACCTCCCGAGACATAAGGTGGCTTGTTGGACAAATCCAAGGTCATTCTCAATGTCGGTTATCGATGATACAATTGGTATGACCGATACCTACCGATTGACCTAAGTTGTGGCTTGTTGAGCAAACTCAAGGTCACTCTTAGCAATGTCGGATATCGACCCACTAGGACATTATGTCTCTCTATTTCTCTGGATTCGTAAAGAGGGTTATGGATTCTAGGAAACTAGTGGGATCCATATGCATGTCATGCAAGTCCTTATGATCATGCAGGCATTTCTATTCTATCATTCCTTCTCTCTATCGCGTTTAGGTTGATTGAAGAAGTCTTTCAGTGTGAATTTTCGCTCTCTATTCTGGACTGAATTTTCTTGTTTGACTAAGGAATCTGAGAATTGTTCTCAGATCTGAGGAACTGGGATACGTCCTAGATGTTCCACTTCCAGATGCACCTGCTGTCGATGCTTCTGATAAGGATCAGAAAGCATATCGTAAGCATCTAAAGGACAGTGATATGGATACTTGCATTATGCTTGTCTCGATGTCACCAGAGCTGCAGAAGCAGCACGAGTCCATGGATGCTCACGTTATAGTATCTCATCTTAGGGAGCTGTTTGATGAGTAAGCTCGATGCGAAAGGTTCAAGACCTCAAGGCTTCTCTTCATCATTAAAGATGGCTCGAGGGACAATCGCATCAAGATACCCTCAAGATGAATGGCTATATTGAGAGATTGGCCGTCTTAGGATTTGTAATGGATTATGAGTTAAGTAGAGACTTAATTCTGGTTGGATTGTCTGATGGTTATTCACAGTTCGTGTTAAACTATCGGATGAACCAAATATCCACAACAATTCTCGAAATGATCAATCTACTCATGACAAATGAAAGGTGCTATCAAGATAGATAGCAAGTGCTAATGGTGGATGCTTCTTCTTCCGTTCAAAGAAGAAAAGGCCAAGAAACCAAAGGAAGTGCCAACAAGAAGAAAACCAAAGTATTCTGCCCCAAAAGGAATTTGCTTTCCATTGTGGCAAGTCTAGCCACAGGAGGCAAAACGGTAAAATCTATCTGGAGTCCTTGAAGCGAAAGAAGGCATCAGATGCCTCTACTTCTTCAAATATGTTTGTCATTGAGGTTAATACTATTCCTGATCCAAACATATCGGTATTTGATACCGGATGTGGCTCATACATATGAAATGTTATGCAGGGCCTCATGGACAGTAGAAAGCTCATAAAAGGAGCACTAGACCTTCGTGTAGGTAATGAAGCAAGGGTTGCTACATTAGCCATATGCACTTCTGTCTTGTTACTCCCTACTGGGCTTATATTCAAATTGGATGATTGACATTTTGTACCCGTTTTAAGCAAAGAACATATTGTATGTTTTATGTTTAATTAGAGCTGGTTTCCATTGGACTTTTAGTAGCAATGGTTGTTCTATTAGTTCAAATGGAATGCTCTATGGTACTGGTACATTATGCAATGGAATTGACATATTAGATATGTCATATCCAGTTCTGAATGTCAATGACGCGAAAAGACATAATCGAGATAATTTAAAATCAACTTACTTATGGCATTATCGGCTTGGCCATATAAATGAGACACGCATCGCTAAGCTCCATAAGAGTGGATGTTTAGGGTCATTTGATTATGAATCATATGACACATGCGAATCTTGTTTATTAGGCAAGATGACTAAGTTATCCTTTAAAGGAAAGGGTGAACAAGTGAATGGAATATTAGACCTAATACATTTGGATGTATGTGGTCCGATGTCCATCCATGCCAGAAGTGGTTGTTTTTACTTCATTACTTTTATCAGTGATTATTCACGATATAAGTGTCTGTATCTAATGAGATACAAATCTGAAGTATTTGAATAGTTCAAATAATTCAGAAATGAAGTAGAAAACTAACTTGGTAAAAGTATGAATACATTACGATCTGATCGTGGTGGAAAATACTTAGACCAACAGTTTTGGATTATCTCAGAGATCATGAGATTTTATCTCAGTGCACTCCTCCTTACATGCCGCAGCACAATGGTGTGGCTGAAAGGAGAAATCGAACCTTGTTAGACATGGTGCGATTGATGATAGGTTTTGCACAGTTTTGGGAATATGCGCTCGAGACAGCTGTTTACTTGCTAAACAGAGTTCCATTAAAGACAGTTGATAGATATGGACTAACTGAAAACCTTATCTTTCTCATCTGAAAGTTTAGGATCGTCCTGCTTACGTGAAGCGGACACAGTCAGATTAGCTTGATGCAAAGCTGATAAGTGTTTGTTCGTGGAATATCAATTCTACCTTGCTAAGGAACAAAAGTTGTTTGTTTCCAAGCATGTTGTTTTCTTAAAGAAATAGTTTCTTTTACAAGAGGACAGTGGGAGCAAAGTTGAACTTAGAAAAGTTCAAGATGCTCAAACAAACACAGATCAACTGCCTGAACCTAAAACTGTCACTCATATAGATGAGGTAACAGTTCAACCTTCTACTACACACGAATTTCGTAGGTTAAGTAGGATACGCACTGTTCCCGAGAGATATGGATTTCTCGTAAGGGAACAGAATGACGTATTACTCATACGAGATGATGAGCCTACTACCTATGAAGAGGTTCTGAAAAGTTCAGAGTCTGAAAAATGGCTTTGTGCCATGAAATCTGAAATGGATTCCATGTACATAAACCAAGTATGGACTTTGGTTGTTACACCTGAAGGGATAAAACCCACAGGGTGCAAAGGAGTTTTCAGAAGAAAACCAACATGGATGGTAATCTGATTACCTATGGAGCGAGGCTAATGGCCAAAGGATATCGTCACAGACAAAGAGTTGACTATGATGAAATCTTCAGCCCCGTAGCAATGCTTAAATCCATTCGGATACTCCTAGCCATTGCCACTCATTATGATTATGAGATATGGCAAATGGATGTGAAGATAGCTTTCCTGAGAGGAAATCTACCCGAGGATATGTCTGACACAACCTGAGGGCTTCACTTCCATCGATGGCGAAACGTATGCAAGCTTCATAAATCCATGTTTGGATTGAAGCAAGCATCCAGGAGTTGGATTATCCGTTTAGTTGAGTCAATCAAAGAGTTTGATTTCTCACAAAATTCGGATGATCATTGTGTGCATAAGAAGGTTAATGGGATCGCAATCGATTCCTTGTGTTGTATGTAGATGACATCGTTACTCTAAACGATATCTCTATGTCATGTCGCTAAAATTTGGTTGTCCAAATAATTTGCCTTGAAAGACCTTGGTAAAGCAACTTATATCCTTGGGATTTAGATTTATAGAGATAAATCAAAAGGTTGCTTGGTCTTTCACAAGCATCGTACATAAATGAGATGCTAAAGAGATTTAGCATGGAACAATGCTATGTACGTGGCCCGATGTATCATATGCTCTAAATGTTACGAGCAGATACCAATCGGATCCTGGTGAGGGTCACTGGGTGGTTGTCAAGAATATCCTCAAGTACTTGTGAAGCACTAAGGATGTTTTCTTGATGTGAAATCTCCATATGAGCGGGCATTCAAATGCCAGTATTTAATCTGATAAGGATGATTCTGAATCACAATCAGGTTATATACATTCACACTGAATAGCGAGGCGGTCAGTTGGAAAGAATTCCAAACAAGAGAGGACTGCTGATTCAACAACCGAGGCAGAGTACCTGCCGCATGAGATGCGCAAAGGAAGCAGTTTGGATCAAGAAGTTCATTACTGAACTTGATCTAGTCCCTAGCTGTGGTGGGCCCATAGGATTGTATTGTGATACAATGGGGCTAGTGCACAGGCAAAGGAACCAAGGTCTTATCGACGATCCGAACATCTACTCCGCCAATTCGGGAGATCATTAGTCGAGATGATGTCCTGATAGAGAAAATTCCCACAGAGCAAAGTGTTGCTGTTCCGTTGACAAAGCCATTGTCACAGGAGAATCGTGATTCTCATGGACTCGCTTATGGTATTGGATACTAAGGCGATTGGCTTTAGGTCAAGTGGGAGATTTGTAAGTACAAGTCAACTTGTACTACTGATAAGTCGACTTGTTCTTGAAAAGTACCGATAAGTCGACTTGTACATTGGATAAGTCGACTTATTCAAGGATCTGCATCGTTTATTTGTGCCTTAAAGGCAATCCCCTTTAGCGCGTTTTATTCAAAGTCGTGTGCAGACTTTATGAATAAATAAAGAAAAGGAATTCTTCATTAATTTGATGTTCATGAACATTGTTTATGAATTGATTGGATCTTTAATCAGATTAATGAAGTCCATGATATATGACATAGCATGAAGGAAATTATGATGTGATCATACTCCCGAGATTTCTATCATGTGCAATTATGTCAAGATTCAAATTCTCCCTAGTCATAGGATTAATGAGACCGACATCATTAATCCGGATAGACTAGCACATGTCATATTCCTCGATTGATCAAGCAAAGGATCTCGTAAATCGTAAATATGAGATATTTAGAATTGACATGTGGATGCTTACTAGCGGTAGTAAGTTCATTGGATGACCTGCCATGAGATCATCACATGGATATCTTATCTAGTGTTAGTGATAATCTCATCATAGCAATGGTGCAAGTATCCTTGGACTTGAGGTACTCAAGGATATCTTGATACCGATCCCGCATTTTGACTCCATTCCTTGTTACCTTCTAGAGGTAACTCATAGGTGGTGCTTGGGTGCACTTGAGGTATTCAAGATAATTGAGTAGCCAATAAAGGATTCACCACTTCGGATTAGCAGAGGAGATACCCATGGCCTCTTGTCAGATCATTACTTGTAAATCTCGGTTAGAGTGAATATGTCATGAAGAGTGTCTTCATGGACATATAGAGTAATGAGTCATAGGACGAGATCTGTTATCACTGGGCTAGACTCGCCTAGTGAGAGTTGACACTTTGACCATACTCATAACCAAGTGGGGTATAGGATGGTGAAAGGACTAATTGCACCAGAATTGTCATGGAAGGGTTTGTGATCCGGTTCGTGATGAATACATCAAACCGATTACTTTCCGGTCAATTGGGGTCATGATGTGTTGCTAGATACCGCCATGACTTGCTCGATTAATTGTTAATCTAAGTGGCCAACATAACCTAAACCTAAAGGGTCACACGCTTAAGAGTGTTTCGAGAATCAGAAATAGTAAATGGACAGAGTTCCAATTATGGAGAGCATTAGATTAAATGGATCCCAATGGATTGGGATATGTCCCGATGAGATCGCGACATCAATATTGCTAAGAAATGTTTTGAGTCGCTTTCAAAGATCGGGGCCTATGGTCGGTAGACCAATTCCCAGCTTGATCGACCTCTTAGTAATTATATATATATGTTAATTAATTAAATAATTAATTAATATATATAAATATAAGCCATGTGGTGCGTTGAATTAGGAGAAGGGATAATAACTTTTGACTTTTCAAAGGTTATTATCTAATTCATTAAAGAATGAATGGCTAATATGGCTTACACTTGTCCTTCTCTTATGGTACTCTTTTAAAGGTTAAAAGATACATATATGAAGGCTTGAAAAGGAGTAGTCGACGGTGCTTATGGGTTGAAGAAAAGTGAAAACTTAAGTGTTAAGTTTTCTATAAAATGGTTTTCAAGCTTTCTTCCTTAAGGCACCATGATTTCTCTCTTCTTCCAAGCAAGTCTCCAACGCTTCCTTCACTCTCCAGACGTAGGTAGGCTCTAGCAGTTTTAATCTGTTTAGCTATTCCCGGTCAAAGGGTTTGACTCGGTAGGTTTTCTCGATCTCGTGGATCACCTTTAGAGATAGTCTCTTTTGGTTATTTAGGTTTATGTCTTCATACGGATACTGGATCCTGGTTCGGAAGGTCCCGGAACAAAATTTTGTTTTCCGCTGCTGTATATGTGATGTACCTCCGGGATTTTCCTACACCTCTACTCTCACCGCCTCGACCGTCATGGTGTCTCTTATTCCCGGTCTCTCGACCGGTCCTCGACCATATTCTGCCTCAAGAATCGCCTATCCTCACCGCAAAGAACCCTCAACTCAATGAAATTTCCCATGTTAGACCTAGCCAATAGGGTACGGTTCTCCCAATTGAGTCCGCCCTCAAAACGCCGACACCTGTCAGCTTCAGTAGTAATCAATGTCGAGGCATATCCCGTCAGTTCATTGAACCACACCTCATAGTCAGCCACAGTCATCTGCCCTTGTCTCAGTTCTAAGAACTCTTGTATCTTCATTTCTAGATAGACCTTGGGCATGTAATTGTCCCGGAAGGCCCTCAGAAAGTCATCCCATATCAGTGTACAGGGCCTGGTGGTACTGCCCGAAACAGTCTTCCACCACTGATATGCAGGTCCCTGTAGAAGAGAAACTGCATAGTCAAATCGCTCATCCGGGTCACAGTCCATCTGATCGAGGATTCTCTCAGTCCTCTCAAGCCATCCCTCGGCTTCTGCAGGGTCGGTATTGTCAAAGAAATCAACCGCCCCCTGCTTACGTAGTTGATCATATCTTCGTCCCCGTCTCACAGGAACTCGAGGAGGCAACTCCTCTGAATGAGGCATCAGAGACTCCCTACTAGCTCCTACCGATTCCAGGTCAGCTGGTAACTCAACTTGATCTCCCAGTACGGATGACCTAAAATGCATAAGAAGTTCCAATCGCCTCGCTATTCTTACAAAGGATTCCAAATTAAAATAGACTATGCCTAAAAGATGCCAAACCATGCTCTGATACCACTTAATGTAGCGCCCCTTCATCGTAGGGTACACATCGGGAAACCCGAAGGTCGATCCGATGCGTATCCCACGATAAAGGTGCACCACCAGAACATTTCCATAATAATTCACATGGCATCGCAACAATTAAATCACAATAATACAGAAATCAGTAAATTTAAAATCCAAATATCGCCTAATACAATATCCAAGAGCGTATAGACGAGTCTATCACCCCTAAACAAAACCAAAAGGAAACCGACATAAGCATCTATCCTAAGTCATTCTAAAAATCCAACCCACCGATCGACCAGGTGCCATCGCCGCTCTGCTAGCACGCAAGACGCAAGACAAGAAGACAATCTTCGGAGCTAGGAGTCTACTCTATCATTCCCGAAAAATAGGTTGCAATTTTGGGTGAGTTTGTGAACTCAGCGAGAAACCATCGTCGATGGTTTACTCAAATCATGCATTACGCGTTTACAGACAAAGATAACAAAGAATAGTCAATCAACAAAGATATATATCAATTTACTTTAGTCTATAACGATTACAATGACAAGAATAATTTACAATAGCATAAAACAGCTTTACAGATCACATCACATTTTTCAAGAAATCATGGTATCGCTAGCTCAAGAATCGCCACACAATTTGGCAATTCAATCACCATGTATATAATGCATATGAGACTCTTTCCAGCTTATTCAAGATTGCCCAAGTGCTCACGGTGTTCGGGGGGACGCGTCAGAATTTTCTCCTCTGCTAGGCCCCACAAGACAAAGGTTCGAACTCAAGGCTCTTTTCAAAGGATATTAGCAACTGGGACACATTCCATTATCCGATCATGCATTTATGCATGCAATGCAAATGTTCAAGAATTTACAAAGGTACTGCCATGAAAGCCCAAAGATTAAAATTCTCAAGAATTCCAAAGATATGGCTATAAAAGCCCAAGATTACAGCCTCTTAGTGACATACAAGAATTCATCCAAAGACAAGAATCCAATTCAAGACAAGAGAAACATGTCATTTGATCACGACGCTTCGAACATTTCACCTCATGCAATTTCACGTCTAATACAGTAGAGGCATACCACCCAATCATATATATTTCAGAAATAATACAGTTCACTCTTGTACATTTCAAAGGGTCATCTGAAGGCAATTCGATCACCTACAATTCAGTAGTCATGTAGTTCACGTTGTCAAGTAATTCACAGTGAGCATTTAGACACTCAAGAATTTGAGAAACCAACTAGGTTACTCACCTGAACTTCCAAGCTATTGCCTGGATGTCCCAGCAATGTCCGTGGAACGACGTTCCAATGGCGCCTCTATAACAGTTAAACACAGTCCCATTACTAATAGCTCAATAAAACAGTTCCGTGATGCATATGTCTCTATAGAATTATGTGTCATGCATGTTCACGATTTTCGGTGCTAATACCCAAATTCGATATCCTATGCTCAATTTCAACTCTTCACTCAATTGGCTCAACACTGCTTTGGTTCAATCCTCAATTCAGTTCAATTTTCTCAATTCATATTCCCTATAATAATTTCATATCCATCGGTCAAATTATCCATTGAAAATCTCAATTAAAACTCCAATTGTCTCAATTCAGTACTTAGATCATACTATAACCCATAATTAACCTTAAATCTCAAGAATCAGTACCATTTAAATTAAATTCCAACTCTCAATATTTTCCTCAATAGTAGACCTCTTTCCCTAGTTCACAGTGAATCAAGAATCACCTCAATTGGAGGTCTACACCATAAGTTATGTCCCATAAACGAATATACATTCAATCAGAAAACTGTCCCCTTCGTCGCGACCTACGCCCCTTCGTCGCGACGTGTGAAACTCGTTCGTCGCAACGTGGAGGCTGCTTGTCACGTCGCACCAAGCCACGCTCGTCGCGACGACTACCCGAGCTCGCCGCGACTAATAAATTTGATTAAATGCAATTACTCGTCGCGACGAAGCCCTAACGCTTCTGTGCTCGTCGCGACGTGTGACGGTCCGATCGTCTTCTCCGATCGATTTCCGCCATTAATACACATTCAAACCTCCATTAACACATTCAACTACTCTATATACCATACTAAATGCCATAAATACAGCAACTAACCATTAATAACAGTATTAAAGCCATAAACACTTACCAAATCACTGAATCGGTCTTAACCCTAAAATCCTCCGAAATCAACGATTAATCCCTCACAAAACCTCTCAACCTTCATCAATCACAATAAACCAGTTAGCTTAACACAATAGGAGGGAAACCACAAGAAGAAACGACTATTCTCACCCATGAAGAAGGATCGAAGATCACCGTGGAGAAGAGAAGAGGAAAAACGATTTCTTTGCCTTAGGTCATTCTCCACATTCGACTTAGCTATATATATATATACATATACATAGTCTCCAAATTAGTCCCAATTTCAGTCTCTAAATTTCAATGGCTTAACTTTTTAATTCCTAGAATCACCAATCCAGTTTTCCCATACTATTTGCCAGTCAATTTCGAAATCCAAAATCGAATTCATCAATCTCTAAATCAATTTCTCGGTCCGGGCATTTCCTCCCGAATTTCCCGAAAATTTCCTATAAGCTACTATTAATTTCCAATTACACTTAAACTATTCTAAATCAGTCATTTGGACCCAATAACTCCTAATTCCTCAATCAGTCACAATTTAGTCAGTTCCAGTCAGTTCCAATTCACAATTAAATACCGGAAAATCATGAATGCATGTACCAATGAATATATGCATGTGCAGTAAACCTGTTCCTTTATAATTAGAGGCCAAGAGTATACTCAACAAGAATACAAGAAACCTATCGATCATCCCAATATTACCATAATACCTCTTCGACAAGAACGGATGTTATAGGAAAGCAATTTATTCGAACAGTGAAAAGAAATCCTACCTAACTACAACTAGTCTACTGGCTAGGTTTCTCCCCCACACTTAGTCAAGATATTCATGCAACACAAAAGTTTTCATCACTTCCAAACAGGATGCATGAGTAAAATGAGAATGCAGGTAGAGAAACAACCTGGTATTATGGAGGGTCCTGAAACTTGGGATGGTCATTCGGCTGAAATCTGAGATTCATCCCAGCAGCTTGGTTCTTGTGCAGCTCCATGTCGAACCCCCTACTTGAAGGTTCTCCTGCAAAATCATCAGCAAGCAAATGTTCTCCAAAAAGATTGTCAGTATAAGATGTCAAAGTTTGTGCAAAATCACAACATGCATCGTCAATAACTGTGTCAAGCATATTTACTCTAAGCATAGAGTAATCCTCATGGGGGTGCTTCATTGCTTCATACATGTTGAAGCTCACCCTTTGATCGCCAACCTCCATGGTTATCTTTCCTTCCTTCATGCTAATCATGGTGCTTGCTGTCCGAAGGAAGGGTCGTCCTAGAATCAGTGAAGTATCCTGCACAACCTCAGTAGACATGTCAAGAACATAAAAATCGGTAGGAAACACTAAACCTTTAACTTGGACCAAGATATCTTCAATTATCCCCACTGGATGCCTAAAGGATCTATCAGCCAACTGGAGGACAACAGATGTAGGCTTAATACTCTTCACTCCTAAGGCCTCATAAACTGACTTAGGCATCACATTTATTGCTGCCCCCAGATCTAACAAAGCTCTACCGATAGTCACCTTCCCTAAGGTGCAAGGGATGGTAAAAGATCCGGGGTCTTGACACTTGACAGGTATCTGCGGCTTAAACAATGCAGACACATTGGACCTCACTTGCACTCTCTCATTCAGCCTAAACTTCCTCTTGTTAGTGCACAAATCCTTCAAATATTTTGCATAGGCCGGAACTCTCTTCACTAAATCTAGCAAAGGCACATTCACTTCAACTTTCCCAAACAAGTCAATGATCTCTTTTTCATGTTGTTTTTTCATTTAAGCGCTTACTCATCAAATAAGAGTTTGGAAAAGGAAGGTCTTGAATACTTACCTCCTTACCTGTGCTAGATTGCTTGCTCGATTCTGCACTTTCTGCTTTATCATTGGAACTCTCTGAAATAGTTCCCTTTTTCCTTGAAGCTTGCTTTCTCTCTCTCAATAGCTCTTCTTCCCTCACACTTTCTGATCTCTTAATCTTATCATGTGGTGGAGGTATTGGCTCACTCTCAATCTCATTCTCACATGGCTCTTCATCATCTTGAGGCTTAAACCTCACTTGCTTCCCACTCCTGAGGGCAATGGCATTCAAACTTTTTGGGTTCATCATAGTATTGGAAGGAATGGTCCCACTGCTTTTTGCCTGATTTTCACTCATGTTGTTAGACAACTGAGTGACATAGGAATTGATGTTCTATGCCTTGGTCTCCCATTGTTCCATTCTCTTCTCCAAGGCATTGAACCTGGCAGCAGTCTTTGAGGAATCCTGTTGAATCAAAGAAGCAATAACATTAAACTGGTTAGCATTGGAATCCCTCTCTTCCTTCATCAAGGTCATCATACTGTGGAGCAACTGATTGGTATCCTCCTTTGGTGGGACTACCAGGGCTTGCTGTTGATTAGGGAACTGGCTAATGGAAGTGCCAGCTCCTCCCCCTTGTGAAAATCTGGTAGGTGTCCTGTTCTCCTCATTCCTCCAACTGAATCTAGGATTAGCCTTCCATCCTTCATTGTATATGTTGGAGTATGGGTCCCATTTCTGATTCTGCCTGCCTTGATACATTGCCAAAACTTCCTCATATCGTCCTGGGAAAACACTCGAAATATGCATTACTGACCCACAATTTTCATAACTAGGAGCGGTAAGCTCTGTTGAAGTAGTAGAGCGATGCACATTCAAAATTTTCAGCTTGACCGTGATGCAAGACAGCTGTGATGTTATCCGATTTTCCAAGGAATCCACTTTAGATTCTAGGCTTTCCATTCTTTTAGCTTGAGCCGTCAAGAATCCCAACTCATGCACTCCTCTTTGATCTCTGACACTGTACTGCTGATGTTTTAAAGCCATCTTCTTAATCAGATCCCATGCTTCCAAGGCTGTGAGGTCAATCAGAGAGCCTCCAGATGCAGCATCTAACATACCCTTCTCCTGACTCTTCAACCCATCATAAAAGTACTGCACCAATTGTTCATCAAGAATTTGGTGATGGGGGCATCTGGACAAAAGATCTTGGAAGCGTTTCCAATAATCATACAGTGACTCATCGTACTCTTGGAGGGTTGAGTAAATCTCCTTCCTCATGGAAGATGTCCTGGAAGCTGGAAAGTATTTCTCCAAAAAGGCCTTCCTCAGATTGGCCCAACTATGGTAAGCATTGGCCACATGCCTAGGAAGACTCATATACCACTCTCTTGCTTTCCCTTCCAAAGACAAGTGAAACACCTTCCAAAGCACTTGATCCAAGGTAGCTCCCACTGGCTTCATACTCTGGCAGATCATTGTCAAAGCCTGTAGGTGCATATATGGATCCTCTCCTACCAAGCCATGAAATTTAGGAAGAGAATTAATCAACAAGCCTTTAATCTCAAAATTAACATCAAAATTAGGGCAAGCAGCAGTAAATGGATCATAATGAACATCAGAAGTAGTTGCTTCCCTAATTGTCCTACGTCTCTGGTTCTCATTGTTTTCTCCCACTCTCTCATGCTCACCATTTCCTCCATTAGTCCCATTTCTAGGTTGGTGAACAGGATAATCAGGGTTTGGGAAAATGTTTGGGTTCTTAGCCATGTTTTCACTATCTTGCTCAACTAATCTCTTTCTCTCTTGTTCTTTCCTCTCTTTCCTAAGTCTCCTTAAATGTCTCTCAACTTCAGGTTGGAATTGAACAAGTCTACCTTTCCTGGGCATGCACAAAGAATCAGTCCACCAATAAAAGGAATGGTAACAAAATTTCTCACAGTCACACAAAATCAGATAAAAGTGAAATGCGATGAATGCGAGAGTATGGATGTATGAGTGTATGTATGAGTGTGTATGTGTAAAGATAAAAATGTGCAAAGTAAGGAACAAAATCAAAGTGTGAGTATGCTTATGCTAAAGGAAATGAAACCTATACTATGAACAAGTGTGAAAATCAAACTATACTAAATGCAAGCAAAAATAATGATTCCTATTATCAACGACAAGTCAAAAGAATGACAATGGCTATCCGATGGTAAACCAATTTCTTGGTTCCCCGACAACGACGCCAATTTGATCGCGGCTCTGTCGATGCGATCCTTGGAAACCGGTCAAATAAAATAAATTTCAAGATTGCTGTATAGAATGCAACCTCGAGTCGTCTCACTTAATTGGAACCAAATAAAATGGTCTAATCTAGCCTATATGTCAAAAATTGCGATCGAAGTTGATAAATGGAGGTTTGGTATTCTGGTCAAAATCGGTAGAGTAATCAAAATTGAACAAAAAGTATAAAAGAATATTTTTGGGATTTTTGAAATAATGCAATAAACAAAGAATCAGATAAAATCAAATTGATAAAATCCTCTTGAAAATGAGGCTCAGGCTATCATAGTTTAAAAATAATTTCCAGGGATACAATCCACTAAGTTTCGAAATATTAACCCTAAAGGACTCTTTAGGTCCAAAGATTTAATTAATGAACTCCATCATTTAAATCTTTGTTAAAAACCTTAGTGTGAAAATAGACAAGCAATTGCGATTGGTCAATTGAATAAAACACAACAATCTCAATCAAACACAACTAGGCAGATGAAGACCGTAAATACAATATCCAATGACATATATGAAACTTCATATATTAAGCATCAAGATGTTCTACAAATTACTTTATCCAAATCCAACATAGTTATCAGCACACGGTTAAACTATAACAATGCTAATCTAAATATATCGATGCAATCCTCTAACTCAGAAGTCACACAAATATAAATAGACTTTAGATACTATGTGATTACTCCCCTTCGAAGCTTCAGTGAACTCAAGCCATTGCTACATCTTCAAGAGGAAGGTCGGCTTAGCTACGCATGACTTCGGTTGATCCCTCGGATACTGGAGAATGAACCATGCTCATGTTGGCAGAAGACGCTGACGGTGGTGATGGCGACGGCGGTGATGATGGTAGACGATGATGAAAATATGAAAATGGAATCGAGTGTTGTCTCCTTCTTCTGCTTCCAGAGTCTGCGTTCCCAGCCTCCGAGTCTTCCTGTCTCTCTGCTCCAGTCTCTATCTCTCAGTCTCTGTCTGCGTATGACCTAAAAACGGCAAGTTTTTATATGATGGAGCGCGGGCCGGGTCGGAACAGTGAGACAAACTTTCCATAAAAAGTTGGATATTCGCTCATACGTCACGACGAATAAAATAAATAAATTAAATTCTTCGTGGCGTGTGCAATGGCCTGCTCGTCGCGTCGTGTGCATTGCTGTACGTCGCGACGTGCGGAGGTGCTGTGCTCGTCGCGTCGTGTGAGATGCCGTACGTCGCGACGTGTGGAAAGATCTATGGCTATTGACTTCCTGACGTTGACTCCTTTGTTCCTGCAATAAGATAATAACAACAATTTGCAGTACCAATTGTCCCAATAAAAATTGTAGAGAAATAAGTATCAAATGATGACAATTTACTGACAAATTAAGAATTGAAAGAACTCGGTATGAGGAACCAATTTAAGCACAAAAATCATCAATTAGGAGTCAACACATACATAAGCGGCTATAAAAATGTAGTCAATTTATAGTATAAACTTGGTTCAATCAGGAGTCGCTCTCCAGATCCGTACGTCGCGACGTGCGAATTTGTGTTTGTCGTGACGTGCGAATTTGTATTCATCGCGACGTGCGAATTTGTGTTCGTCGTGACGAGCGTGGGCTTCTTCGCGGTGAGCAGCGGGCCGTTCGTCGCGACGAGCGTAGCTTCACCGCGGCGAGCCCCCAGTTTCTAGTAAAGATGAATTTTGGTATTTTGGGCATATCTTTTGCTGTAGATGTCCAAATGAGGAGATTTTGGATTTGTTGTGAGTTAGAGACAAAGAGCTACAAGTTGTATGAAGAAGGGAAGTTTGGAATTTGCCTCTTAGGATTCGGGAATTTAGATGGAAGTCGAGTATAGATTGTTAGTGTTAGTGTCTTTATTTTTCGAAGCTTTTGATTGTTTCCTTTGAATATTGTTTGGATGGGAACTTGGTTTGTTATAGGAAACTAAGCCGACCTGATCCAATCGCAAGAGGAAGGACAACTGTGAGTTGGATTCTCGAGCGACATTAGGTGGGTAATATATTTATGGTTGTTGTGTATATGGGCAATATGTGTATGCTTGCTTGCATGTGTGTGACACTGCTTGTGTTGAATTATAAGAAATATTGAAAATGCATTGTGATCATGATTGTGTACTACCTTGATAGGCATTATGGCATTTTGCAAGAATGAAAAGAATGAAAGCTTTGATAAAATGCTTTGAGCATGAAATGAATTGTTATGTGCTTTGCTTGGGTGAGAGAGTAACGGATCGTTAGTCACGTGTACGTCGACGTATAGCCTTTTTCCGACTGCCCGCTTGAGGACACGAGATCCTAAGAAATCAGACTCGGATAGTTTACGGTATAAACTTCGGTTTATCCTGATCGTTTTACGGAACTCTAGAGCCAATTGTGTGCATTCATTACTGATTTTTTGGGCATGATGCATGCTGAATTGTTATATTGTGTAATCATATGACATATTCTTGTGAGGATTGTAAATTGATAGATTGATGACTTGCTATATGCTTGTGTATATATATATGTATATGTTTGAACGTGTGGCTCGTTGCCAATAGCTATAAATATATATGCCACTGAGCTTTGCAGCTCACCCTTTTATCTCCCACTCCTCAGGTGCAGAACAAGACGATCGTTGATCTTGCAAGGCATCGGAAACTCCAAGATAGTTAGGAGCTTTGTATTAAGTTAGTATTTTGGTTGGCCCTCCGAGCATATCATCATAGAGCATTTTCATGTATTTTGGATTTAGACTTTATTCTGTATTATGTATGGTTGAGAATACTTGTTGAATTTCTCCGAATGATAATGACATGATGGCTTATGTAATTGGGATGATTAATGCATGTTTAGAATGCATGTGTAGAATGTGTGTATGTATGGGTATATGTTTGTGTGAATTGAAATTATGTATGGATGTTGGGATCAGGTCCAAAGTTTTGGGGAGCTCGTCGCTAGTGCAGCCCGAAGGGCCACCTCGGGAATGGGGAATTGGGACCCGGGCCTAACATGTTTGGTATCAAAGCCTTAGGTTATATGTCCTTGGCTTAGAATGCATAGTAGGATGAATTGTTTGGTGTATGATTATTTGTTGCATTGATTGTTTGCATTAAGTGACATGCATACATATAGGAATTCAGATTGTCAGGTAGCTAATCCTTAGTGTTTATATTTGAAGGAGTACGATGCCACCTCGTAGAAGGACACGAGGAGTTCTGCAAGGATTTGTTGCACCTGACTCTCCGACTAGAGAGGAGAGGACTGATGAGTCGGTAGCCCCAGGAAATGTTGAGGCTTCTGTAGGGCTAGGTAGTGAGCCTAGTCCGTCGCAGACACAGGAGTCGCCAGTTTTGCAAGAGCAACTGCCTCCACTAGATCCGAGGTTGTTCCAGGCATTCACCCAGGCATTTGTTCAGGCTATGGGTCAGATGCCACAGCCTTCTGCTTCAGCCCCAGCTAAGAAGGGGAGACGGTTCGACAAGTTGAGGAAGTATGGAGCAGTGGACTTCTATGGGACCACTGATCCTGAGGAAGCTGAGACCTGGTTGAGAAAGACTGAGAGAGTCTTAGACCAGATAGAGTGTGAGGATGATGAGAGGGTTATTTATGCTACAAGTCTACTTCAGGGGGATGCTCTACACTGGTGGGAGACTGTGCCAGGGAGTCAGATGAGACCAGTAGAGTTGGCATGGTAGGACTTCCTTGTTGCTTTCAGGAAGAAATATCTGTCTGAGGTGTACATTCAACAGAAACAGAGGGAGTTCCTCAGTCTCACCCAGAGGGAGATGACGGTTAGTGAGTATGAGCGTCGGTTCACTCTGTTGGCGAGGTATGCTTCAGATCTGATGCTGAGTGAGGCTGCTAGATATCGCCGGTTTGAGTCGGGGCTGCTTTTGTGTAGCACCCCTTACCGCAGGGTACGCACCAGGACGCTCGTGGGTCATTCTGATGCATATCCCACAATAAGGAAGTGCTACGTTTGATCAATCACTACAATACTCTCATGGCATCAATACAATTAAATCGTAATATGAAAGTCACTATATTTTAAAACCAAGATACTTTTTCATTTCATATCATCAACAGAAATATAGACAAGTCTGTCAGTTTTCCACGGTCTGAATACATTACTCCAAAAAGGAAATCTAATACAAAAGTCTATACTAGGTCATCCACAAAAATCGTCCCAACTGACTGACCTGTGTTCCATAACTTTTCTTGCCAACGCGCTCACACGGTAGGAAAAGTCTATCTCTGCAGCTAGGAGTCTAAACTATCGATCCTGAAAAAATAGATGCAATTTTGGGTGAGTTTGCGAACTCAATGAGAAACCATCATCGATGGTTCACTCAATTCATGCATTACGCAAACAGCGTACAACATATCAGAATAACACATTTAGAACGCCATATAGCAATCTACAATATCTCATATAATCACAGAACACAGAAGTTCACAATTTAGTTATCACAATTGTATCATGCAATGCATATATGACTCTTTCCCATTTTATTACAGTGTTGTGACCGAGCGCTTAATCAGTAATTAGTGTTCAGTGGACGCGTCTAGGGAGTAGGAAAGCCCTCACGCAGGATGCACTAACTCCCTTCGAGCTCGAGGCTCGTTTCAGTAACAGTGGCGACTCAGGTCACAACTATCATTATCTGTTCATGCATTTATGCATGAAATGCAAATGCCCAATAATTCACAGTCATATTGCTATAAAAGCCCATTTATCACAATTTTTCAGAATCATGTAGCAGTCAAATCCAATTTATCAAAAGCAGACATTTCGATCCTAATCATTCACATGATCATACCATTCACATAACAGACAGTTTACAGAGCATTTAACAATCAAAAATTAAGGAACCAACTAGGCTACTCACCTGTAACTTCCGAGCTACTGCCTGGAAATCCCAGCAATGTGGAATGACGATCCAACGATGCCTCTATAACAGTTAAATAATTTTCCATTACTAGATGCTCAATCAAAACAATTCAATGATGCACATGTCTTATTTAAAAGATGTACAATGCATGTTCATGACTTTCCGGCGCTAATCCCCGATTTCACTATCTTTTGCCTCATAACCAATTTCTCAAACTATAGACTCTGTCACATTTAGACAATACCCTTAATCTCAAAGAAGACCTCAAAACCAATATTCACTATTTACTAGGTCAATATCATCCATTGTAGATTCCGGAAACATACGATTGATTTCATAAGTCTCAAATTTAAACTCCAATTATCACAAAACAATCCTTAGGTTGCAATAGGAAACCTTACCCAACTTTCCTTCAATAATTAAGATCTCACTCATTTGATTTCAAACTTTCTTTCTTTACCTCTATTGTAGACCTCTCTCTCTAATTCATAATGAATCAAGAATCACCTCAATTGGAGGTCTACACCATAAGTTATGCCCTAAAAACTAAAATACTTCACTTCAGAAAAAGGAGCTCTCCGCGGCGTACAAAGGATCGCTCGTCGCGACGTCCCATACGCTTGTCGCGGCGAGTAATTATTTGCTCGTCGCGACGAGGCTCGCAGCAGACGTCGCGACGTGCCGGGCTCCGATCGTCTTCTCTGACGAATTTTTACCTATTTCTCTTATAAATCAACCATAACTCACTTTCAACTACCACAAACTTACACAATAAACACCATAAATGCATTCTAACAACAATAAACAACATTAAAGCCATTAAATTACCAATCAAGCCTTAAATCCTCAAATCTTCCACAACCCTATTTCCTTTCTTCTAACACCCACGACTCTCTCTCTCTCTCAAAACTCAACAATCTTCATCTTCCTCATGGTTTTAGCTAGTCTTTAACAACAACGAGGAACAATCTTGAAGAGGGATCGAAATCACCAACAAAGAAGAGAAGGAAAAACCGAAGAAGAGAAGGAAAAACCCTAAGATGGAGGAAAAATAGGTTTTCTACAAATTTCAAAACCTAAGGCTTTTAAAGGTTAATTTTTCTCTTTCCTCTAACACTCATCAAGTTCCTCTTTCAAATCATAATCATTTCCGGTCTAAGTTGTCTCTAAATTCCAATGGCTCGACATATTTATTCCTAACATCAAAAATCTAATTTTCCATTGCCATTGGACAAGTATGCCAGCAATATAAAGTCAATCAGTCCGTTACTCGAAGAATTCCGGTCCGGACATTTACTCCCAATTTTTCCAGAAAATTTCCTATGGGTCACTATCAACTGGCAATCGCTCTAAAACAATTCCCATTCACCTATTCAAACCCAATTATCTCAAAATTCAGAAAACACATCGTATTCACAATAAAATGCCAGAAATGTCAGGAATGAATTTACATATATGTGCATGTGCAAAATGATTTATTCCTCTAAAATTAGAGGCAAAAAAAAAGCTCATTCAATGATATGCAATAAAAATCCTAACCCGTCCCAATTTACCAATATGCCCATCACATCAGTAACGGGATGTTACAATTTAGCCATCAGAGAGAAAGTGATAGTGCAGAACTTTTGTGACTTTCAGCAATTGGTTGAGGCAGCACTGATGGTTGAGAACATAGAGAATATCAAGAGTGCTGTGAACAAGAAGAGAAAAGGAAGAGAGCAGTTCAAGAGGGGAGGTAGTACTAGTACTCCTATGCCCGACAGGAGTGCTAGGAGCTTCCTTATACAGTCTGAAGAGAGGAGCAGCAGTGCTAGCCGATCTCGACCTATGAAGACTTCTACTGTTTCTCACCAAGCCTCAACGGTAGGTGGCAGTAGAAGGGGAGATGGGGATAGGTCGTTTATTCCGAAGTGTGATCATTGCAGAAAACCCCATAGAGGAGAGTGCTACAGATTGATAGGAGCTTGTTTCAACTGTGGGGAGAGGGGCCACATTGCTAGAGAGTGCCCTCAGCCTCCACGACAAGAGAGAAGCCAGATGCAAGCTTCCAAGAGGTCTGAGACTATAGGACACAAGACTTCTTCAAAAATGGGCAGTTCTGATGCAGCCAAAAAAGTGAGCATTCCAGGGAGACCGAGGGGGCAGGCACCAGCTAGGGTGTTTGCGATGACTCGGGAGGATGCAGAGTCTGCTCCAGATGTTGTCACTGTTATGGTTAGACTCTTTTCTGATGATGTGCTTGCTTTGATTGATCCGGGTTCAACTCATTCTTTTGTTTCTTCGAGTAGAACTGTGTGTGTTAGCAATTTGAGTCCATTGGATACTCCGCTGATGGTGAGTACTCCAATCGACTGTTAGAGTAGTGCCCTAAAGGCAATCCCCTTTAGCGCATTTTGTTCATAGTCATGTACAGACTTTATGAATAAATAAAGCAAGGCATATTTCATTTATTTGATGTTCATTTTATTATGAATTGATAGTGATCTTTAATCAAATTAATGAAGTCCCTGATACATGACATAGCATGAAGGAAATTATGATGTGTTCATACTATTGAGATTCCTATCATGTGCAATTATGTCAGTATCTAAATTATCCCTAGTCATAGGATTAATGAGACCGACATCGTTAATCCGATAGACTAGACATGTCAAACTCCTTGATTGGATCAAGCAAAGGATCTCGAAAACCGTAAATATTGAGATATTTAGATTTGACATGTGGATGCTTACTAGTGGTAGTAAGTACATTGATGACCTGCTATGAGATCATCACATGGATGTCCTATACAAATGTCGGTGATAATCTCATCATAGCAATGGTGCAAGTATCCTTAGACTTGAGGTACTCAAGGATATCTTGGTCTTGATTCGTACTTTGACTCCATTCCTTGTTGCCTTTGTGAGGTCGCCATAGGGTGGTGATTGGGTGCACTTGAGGTATTCAAGGTAATTGAGTAGCCAATAGAGGATTCACCACTTCATTATAGCGAAGAGATACCCATGGCCTCTTATCGATCATTACTTTGAAGTCTCTGGCGTCGGAGATACATATATCATGAAGATGGTCTTCATGGACATATAAAGTAATGAGTCCTAGGGCGAGAACTGATTACACTTGGACTAGATTTGATCCGATCGCCTAGTAAGAGTTGACACATTGCCCATACTCAAACCAAGTGGGGTATAGCATGGTGAAAGGATGAATTGCACTGAATTGTCTATGGAAGGGTTCGTGATATGGTTTCATTAGTCAAACCAATTACTTTTCGGTTAATGGGGTCATGATGTGTTGCTAGATACCGCTCATGACTTGCTCAGATTAAGTGTTAATCTAAGTGGCCAACATAACCGGAACCTAATGGGTCACACGATAAGAGTGACTCGGAGAATCAGTAAAATAGTTTGGACGAGATCCGATATCTGGAGAGCAATAGGATTAAATGGATCCCGATGAGATTGGGATATGTCCCGATGAGATCGCGACATCGACATTCTTTGAAAAACTGCTTCCGCGATTTTTCGCCAATGGGCCCAAGAAGTTTGGTAGGACCGAATTCCAGCTTGACTGGACCACTTCAGCAATTATATATATTAATTAATTAAGTAAATAATTAATTAATTATATAAATATATGTTGATTTTCGTGGAAGCCATAAATGGAGGAGAAGATGTAAGTTTGATAAGTCAAACTTCATCATTATTTAGCATTTTAAGGCATTATTATGCCTCCTACATGGATGAGCATCCACCAAGCCCTTTTATATGTATTTTAAGTGTTAAATAAATATAGAAGAAGGCATTGGAAGAAGCTTGTACGTAGGTTGTTGGAGAAGAGTCGAAAAGCTTAAGAGTTAAGCTTTGAAAATTGGTTTTTCATCTTCTTCCTATCATCCTCTCAAGTTACTTCTACTTCTCCAAGGTTCCACCAAGATCATCTCACTTGCTCTCCAAGGCTAAGGTAAGAGCTAGCACTCTTTTCTTTAGTCTAGCTATTCCCGGGTCAAAAGAGTTTGTCCCGGTTAGGTTTTCCGACCTCTGCGTGGATACCGTTAGAGACGGTCTCCTTTGGTCGTTATGCTTTGATTGTTTGTACATACACATGGATCCTAGCTTTCGGGAATGTCCCGGGACTCAAAATTTTAAATTCCGCACTTTGGGCATGTGATGCCTACCCCGGGATTTTCCTACAGTGGTATCAGAGCCACTTGTGTTGTATAAACAGTCGAAATGATAACTAGGTCGGAGTTCCATTATGAATTGAGCTGCTGATGCATGTTATTTGTGTGAATTTCGAATCAGTATAGAGATGCATGTTTTCGAAATTTCTTGCTCAGAATTGTTCATAACATGTTATAGAATATGTTTGTGAAAGATGAGAATTTATCAATTTGATTTGATATGGTTTTGCTATTTAATTCCCTCAAGTTTCGGATGCTGTCTTGTTGAACGTTTCTGAAACAGGTATGCTTGTAAATTCGAGAATAAATTCTAGAAAAATTATTTTTCGGATTGGTTTTCACCGACATGTCCCTAAGATGTTTGTGAATGTCTCTGTGGATGTAAAAATGTTTTCAAGGTGATTTACCATTTATTTCCGAATTACTTGTGTGCTGATGGGAATGTCTGTGTTGGAGAACACAGATTCTGGTTAGGCTAGATTGCTGAGGTTCAATGAGTTTTTGTGGGAAATAAATCCTGGAAATATTCATGGAGCATGTTGGGAACATGTTTTAACCTCTGTAATTTTCTCAGTATTTATTGAAAGTGTTTCAATGGTCATTTTGAGCAAAATGTTTAGCTTAGCAGTTTTGAGAAACTTGCTGGGGCTGTTTTGTTTGGAATGATTGGTTGTGTTATTTTCTGTTCCAATGCCATGAATCATTTTTATAGTGATTAAAAATGTGTTATATTGATGTGTTATGCATGCCAAGTTGAGATTCTTGAATTTAGGTTTCCAATAATTTTTGGATATCGAATAGGTCACTTTAGCGTCTCGTTAGCTTATTCCGTTATCTTGGTTATTTTGGCCGTCGCAATTTTTTGTGACAAGTGCCGGAGTAATCTTGATAACGTGTAGCCTACCTAGAGATACTTAGCATGATTATTTGGTGTCCTTGAATTATGTGAAAATCTAGTGATTAATGGTGGATTAATCGGTTTCAAGGTTTTCATATATAGTTAGACTATATGGCATGCATGAGTTGATGAAAATGTTTCATTAGCACATTAATATAAAGGTTTATATACTTGTTATATTGGTTTTGTGAATTGGAAATGCCTGGATTGAGAATTAGCCGATTAGATAGCAATTCCAATGCATTAATGAACAAGTCGACTTATATGTTCATAAGTCGACTTGTTTGGTGCATCAGATTAATAAGTCGACTTGCACAATGGTACAAGTCGACTTGTTCATGCATTAAGGTGCACAAGTCGACTTACACATACATAAGTCGACTTATATAGAGCCATAAGTCGACTTATACATATACAAGTCGACTTATATCATGCCTCGTGGGATGATGGGTGATTTTCAGATAAATTCAATGTGATTGATGCAATGCCCTAAATCGCACCATATAGTCATGGTGACTATGATCCTTGGATGAGATTAATTAGATGAGACCTAAAATCCTCACTTAAAATATGAAAACTAACGCCTTCCATTAATATGGTAAAACCGAGTTCTTATAGGTTGGGTTGTTGAGCTAACCTCAAGCTCACTCTATACGAATATGTTCAAACCATGAAAATATGATTTTCGGATTAATGGGTCGGTTTTCCTAGAAGCGTTGATTTGTTGAGCTAACCTCAAGGTCAACGTGGACAGAGGCGAAGTTGGGTAGTGTACATCAGATGTACGCGCATCAAGTGTTGATAACCCAATGTATGTGCATACATCAACTGTTGATAGCACTGATCGATAGTTGTGTCTAAGATGTAATTGGTATGTCTGATATCTCCCGAGACATAAGATGGCTTGTTGAGCTAACCTCAAGGTCATTCTTAATGTCGGTCATCGATGATGCAATTGGTATGACCGATACCTACCGATTGACCTAAGGTGACTTGTTGAGCTAACCTCAAGGTCATTCTTAGCAATGTCGGATATCGACCCACTAGGTCATTGTGCCATTTTGTTTCATGGATTCATGATGAGGGTTATGGATTCTGTTGAAACTAGTGGGAGCCATATGTATGTCATTTAAGTCCTTATGAGCATACATTTAATCCTATTCTAACTTTCTTTCTCTCTACGCTTAGGTTGATCAAGATGTCGACTAGTGTGAATCTTCGCCACTAATGGATGCAAACAAATTAACCGGACCAAATTTTCTTGATTGGTCTGCGAATCGAGAATTGTTCTCGATCCGAGGATCTAGGATATATCCTTGATTTTTCGCCCGGATCCACTTCTGAAGGAGCTTCGATGATGATCAAGGCATATCGTAGCATCTAAAAGATAGTGACATAGCCACCTGCATTATGCTTGCATCGATGTCACCTGAGCTGCAGAAGCAGCACGAGTCTATGGATGCTCACACGATAGTGTTTCATCTTAGAGAGTTGTTTGATGAGCAAGCACGGTCCGAACGGTTCGAGACCTCAAGGTTGCTCTTTACAACGAAGATGACTCCTGGTTCATCTGCAGTGTAATATGCATTGAAGATGAATGGCTATATTGAGAGGTTGGCCGTCTTAGGTTTTGTGATGGATTCGAGTTAAGTATAGACTTAATTTTGTTGGTTTGTCGATAGTTATTCACAGCCAGGTTGAACTATCAAATGAACCAAATATCCACCACAATTCCCGAGCTGATCAATCCGCCAAGACAATGAGAACAAGTTGCCAAGCAAGATAGCAAGCGTTGCTATTGGTGGATTCTTCTTCCTCCGCTTCCAAGAAGAGGAAACATAAGAAGAAAAAGGCTCGAAGTCGAAAGGAAGTGTAGCGAAAGGCAAGAAGAAGACCAAAGAGATCGCACTAAAAGGTACCGCTTCCATTGCGGTAAGATCGGTCATTGGAGGCGAATCGCAAAATCTATCTGAAGAATCAAGCGTAAGAAGGCATCACCGCCTCGACTTCTTCGTATGTTTGTCATCGAGGTTAATATCGCTTCGATCATAACATATGGGTATTAGATACCGGTTGTGGCTCACACATATGTAATGATATCGCAGGCCTCGTGGACGAGAGGCGACTCATAAAGGGAGAAATGGACCTACGTGTTGGCAATGGAGCAAGAGTTGCTGCATTAGCCGTAGGGACATATGTTTTGACACTCCCCAGTGGGCTTGTACTTAACTTGGATGATTGTTATTTTGTACCGTGTTAACAAAGAACATACCGTCTGCTTCTTGTTTAAATAGATTTGGTTTCCATTTGTCTTTTGGTAACAATGGTTGTTCTATTAGTTCAAATGGAATACTTTATGGTACTGGTACATTATGCAATGGAATTTACATATTAGATATGTCACATCCGGTTATGAATGTCAATGACGCTAAAAGACATAAAAGAGATAATTTAAAATCAACTTACTTATGGCATTGTCGCTTGGCCATATAAATGAGAGACGATCGCTAAGCTCCACAAGAGTGGAAGTTTAGGTCATTCGATTATGAATCATATGACACATGTGAATCTTGTTTATTAGGCAAGATGACTAAGTTACCTTTAAGGAAAGGGTGAACGAGTGGCTGGATTATTAGACCTAATACATTCGGATGTATGTGGTCCGATGTCCATCCATGCCGTAAGTGGTTGCTTATTTCATTACCTTTATCGATGATTATTCTCGATATGGGTACCAGATCTCGATGAGATACAAATCAAGCGCTTGAAAAGTTCAAACAATTCATAAATGAAGTAGAAAACAACTTGGTAAAAGTATCAAAACATTACGATCCGATCGTGGTGGTGAATACTTAGACCAAGAGTTTTGATTATCTCGTAGATAATTGGATATTATCTCGGTGGACCCTCCTTACACACCACAAAGATAATGGTGTGGTAGAAAGGAGAAATCGAACCTTGTTGGACATGGTACGATCTATGATGGGCTTTACGCTACCAAAATCCTTTGGGGATATGCACTTGAGACAAATTGCTTACTTGTTAAACAGAGTTCCATCAAAGACAGCTTGATGTTACTCCATATGAGATGTGGACTAACAAGAAACCTTATCTTTCTTATTTGAAAGTATGGGGTTGTCCTGCTTATGTGAAGCGGACACAGTCAGATAAGCTTGAAGCAAAATCTGACAAGTGTTTGTTCGTAGGATATCCTAAAGAAACAAGAGGATATCAATTCTACTTTGCTGAGGAACAAAAGGTGTTTGTTTCGATGCATGCTGTCTTTTTAGAGAAAGAGTTTCTTTTAAAAGAGGACAGTGGGAGCAAAGTTAAACTTGAAGAAGTTCAAGATGCTCGGACAGACGCAGATCAACTGCCTGAACCTGAAATTGTAACTCATACAGATGAGGAAACAGTTCAACCTTCTACTTCACACGAAATTCGTAGGTCAAGTAGGATACGCTCTGTTCCTGAGAGATATGGATTTCTCGTGAGTGAACAGAATGACGATTGCTCATAGAGGATGATGAGCCTACCACCTATGAAGAGGTTCTCAAGAGTTCATGCCAAAATGGCTTCGTGCCATGAAATCAAATGGATTCCATGTATGAAAACCAAGTATGGACTTTGGTGATGCACCAAGGATAAAACCTATAGGTGAAAATGGGTTTTCAAGAAGAAAACGGACATGGATGGTAATGTGATTACCTATAAAGCGAGGCTTGGACTAAAGGCTTTCGTCAAAGACAAGGAGTTGACTATGACGAGACCTTCATCAAAGAGCAATGCTTAAATCCATTAGATACTCCTAGCCATTGCCGCCATTATGATTATGAGATATGGCAATGGATGTGAAGACAACTTTCCGAATGGAAATCACCGAGGATGTGTACATGACATAACCTCGAGGGCTTCATTTCACGTGATGGCGAAAAGGTATGCAAGCTTCGTAAATCCATTTATGGATTGAAGCAAGCATCCAGAGTTGAATATCCGCTTTTGATGAGACAATCAAAGAGTTTGGTTTCTCACAAATCCGGATGAACACCGTGTACAAGAAAGTTAATGGAACCGCGATCGTATTCCTTGTATTATTGCTAGGAAACGATGTCTCAATGCCGCAATCAAGAAAATTTGGTTGTCCAAACAATTTGCCATGAAAGACCTTGGAGAAGCAACTTATATCCTTGGGATAAAGATCTATAGAGATAGATCAAGAGGTTGCTTGGTCTTTCACAATCAACGACATATAGACAAGGTGCTAAAGAGGTTTAGCATGGAGCAATCCAAGAGAGGGTTTCTTCCCATTGTTCATGGATAACACTCGAAGTCCATGTGTCCTCGGACACGGATGAGAGGATGCGTATGAATATGATCCCGTATGAGTCTGCAGTAGGATCTATTATGCACGCAATGCTATGTACGAGACCCGATGTATCATATGCTCTAAGTGTTACGAGCGGATACCAATCGAATCTCGTGAGGGTCACTTTGGGTGGTCTGTCAAGAATATCTTAAAGTACTTATAAGAACTAAGGATGTTTTCGATATATGGAGATGGAAATCTCCAAGGCGCGGGCATACAGATGTTAGTTTTCAACTGATAAGGACGACTCCAGTCCCAATCAAAGTTATGTTTTCACACTAAATGGCGGAGCGATCGGTTGGAAGAGTTCCAAACAGAGACGCATCACGATTCAACGATCGAGGCAGAGTACATTGCCGCATCAAACGCAAAGAAAGGAAGCGGTTTGGATCAAGAAGTTCATTTCGAACTTGGTGTGGTTCCTAAATGTGATGGACCCATACTGATTGTATTGTGACAACACCGGGCTATTCGCAATAAAGGAGCCAAGGTCTCATCAACGGTCCAAACACGTATCTACCGATACCATTTGATTCGGAGATCATTGCTCGAGGTGATGTCCCGATAGAGAGAATTCCGAGCAAAATATTGTCGATCCGCTGACAAAGCCATTGTCACGTAAGAATTTTGATTCTCATGTACTCGCTTATGGTATTAGATACCAAGGCGATTGGCTTTAGGTCAAGTGGGAGATTGTTAGAGTAGGCCTAAAGGCAATCCCTTTAGCGCATTTTGTTCATAGTCATGTATGCACTTTATGAATAAATAAAGCAAGGCATATTTCATTTATTTGATGTTCATTTTATTATGAATTGATAGTGATCTTTAATCAAATTATTGAAGTCCCCGATACATGACATAGCATGAAGGAAATTATGATGTGTTCATACTATCAGATTCCTATCATGTGCAATTATGTCAAGATTCAAATTATCCCTAGTCATAGGATTAATGAGACCGACATCGTTAATCCGGATAGACTAGCATATGTCAAACTCCTCGATTGGATCAAGCAAGGATCTCGTAAAACCGTAAATATTGAGATATTTAGATTTGACATGTTGATGCTTACTAGTGGTAGTAAGTACATTGATGACTGCTATGAGATCATCACATGGATGTCCTATACAAATGTCGGTGATAATCTCATCATAGCAATGGTGCAAGTATCCTTAGACTTGAGGTACTTAAGGATATCTTGGTCACCGATTCTGCACTTTGACTCCATTCCTTGTTGCCTTTCGAGGTCGCCTCACGTGGTGGTGATTGGGCACAACTTGAGGTATTCAAGGTAATTGAGTAGCCAATAGAGGATTCACCACTTCATTATAGCAGAAGAGATACCCATGGCCTCTTATCGATCATTACTTTGAAGTCTCTGGCGTGAAAGATACATATGTCATGAAGATGGTCTTCATGGACATATAAAGTAATGAGTCCTAGGACGAGAACCGATTACACTTGACTAGATTTGATCCGATCGCCTAGTAAGAGTTGACACATTGCCCATACTCAAACCAAGTGGGGTATAGCATGGTGAAAGGACTAATTGCACGCAGAATTGTCTATGGAAGGGTTCGTGATATGGTTTCATTAGTCAAACCAATTACTTTCCGATTAATTGGGGTCATGATGTGTTGCTAGATACCGCTCATGACTTGCTCAGATTAAGTGTTAATCTAAGTGGCCAACATAACCGGAACCTAATGGGTCACACGATAAGAGTGACTCGAGAATCAGAAAATAGTTTCGCATGGAGATCCGATATCCGGAGAGCAATAGGATTAAATGGATCCCGATGAGATTGGGATATGTCCCGATGAGATCGCGACATCGACATTGCTGAAACCGCTTCCGCGATTTTTCACGGCGAGGCTCTTGTGAGGTTGGTAGGACCGAATTCAGCTTGATCGACCACTTCAGCAATTATATATATTAATTAATTAAGTAAATAATTAATTAATTATATAAATATATGTTGATTTTCGTGGAAGCCATAAATGGAGGACAAGATGTAAGTTTGAAAAGTCAAACTTCATCATTATTTAGCATTTTAAGGCATTATTATGCCTCCTACGTGGATGAGCATCCACCAAGCCCTTTTATATGTATTTTAAGTGTTAAATAAATATAGAAGAAGGCATTGGAAGAAGCTTGTACGTAGGTTGTTGGAGAAGAGTCGAAAAGCTTAAGAGTTAAGCTTTGAAAATTGGTTTTTCATCTTCTTCCTATCATCCTCTCAAGTTACTTCTACTTCTCCAAGGTTCCACCAAGATCATCTCACTTGCTCTCCAAGGCTAAGGTAAGAGCTAGCACTCTTTTCTTTAGTCTAGCTATTCCCGGGTCAAAAGAGTTTGTCCCGGTTAGGTTTTCCGACCTCTGCGTGGATACCGTTAGAGACGGTCTCCTTTGGTCGTTATGGTTTGATTGTTTGTACATACACATGGATCCTGGCTTTCGGGAATGTCCCGGGACTCAAAATTTTAAATTCCGCACTGTGGGCATGTGATGCCTACCCCGGGATTTTCCTACATCGACCAATATATTATTGTTAGTCAAGTGTTTGGAGGCTGTGAGCTATGTATTGGTGGGGAACTTCTAGTGGTGGATTTGATGCCACTAAAGATGGGAGGACTAGATGTGATGTTGGGTATGGACACGTTGGACAGGTACAATGCCCAACTGGATTGTAAGCAGAAGACAGTGGAATTTGTATTGGATGACGACAGAAGAGTGGTGTTTACTGGGGACAGACAAGCAAGTCCGTCCAGAATTGTTTCAGTTTTGACAGTAGAGAAGATGATGGGGAAGGGATGTGAGGCATTTTTGGCCTATGTGATAGACTCAATAGCAGATAGAGGAAAGTTAGAGGATATTTCAGTAGTCAGGGAATTCTCGGATGTCTTTCCCGAGGAATTGTCAGGACTACTGCCACCTAGGAAAATTGAGTTTCCCATTGAACTTCTGTCCAATACTGCACCGATTTCAATTCTGCCTTACCGGATGACTCCGGCGGAATTGAAAGAGCTTAAGGAGCAATTGGAGGAGTTGTTGGAGAAGGGGTATATTCGGTCGAGCTCTTCATCTTGGGGAGCTCCGGTTCTTTTTGTGAAGAAGAAAGATGGATCGTTGAGGATGTGTGTAGACTACCAGAAGCTTAATCAGGTTACTATGAAGAACCGATATTCGCTTCCTCGCATTGATGATCTGTTTGATCAATTGTAAGGGGCAAAAGTCTTCTCTAAGATAGACTTGAGATCGGGTTACCATCAGTTGAGGATAAAGAATTTGGATGTGCCAAAGACTGCTTTCAGGACACGGTATGAGCATTTTGAGTTTATGGTTATGCCTTTTGGATTGACAAATGCCCCTGCAGCCTTTATGGATTTGATGAATCGGGTCTTTAAGCCATTCTTGGACCAATTTATCATTGTCTTTATTGATGATATATTGGTCTATTCCAAGAGTGATGAGCAGCATGAATAGCATTTGAGGATTGCTTTGGATACATTGAGGAGAAACGAGTTGTATGCCAAATTCGATAAATGCGAATTTTTGCTAAGGAAAGTTGCATTTCTTGGACATGTGATCTCAGAACAAGGAGTGCATGTGGATCCAAAGAAAATAGAAGCTGTGGTGAATTGGGAAGCCCCGACGAATGTAGCAGAGGTGAGGAGTTTTCTGGGTTTGGCAGGTTACTATAGGAGATTTGTGGAGGGATTCTCCATGATAACTACTCCGATGACAAAGTTATTAAGGAAGAATCAGAAGTTTATCTGGGGTGAAGAATGCCAGAAGAGCTTTGAGGAGCTCAAGCACAGATTGACAAGTGCTCCGATTCTGATTCTGCTTTTTAGAGAGGAGGGCTATACCGTGTATAGTGATGCTTCGAGGAAGGGTCTTGGTTGTGTATTGATGCAGGGAGACAGGGTGATTGCTTATGCTTCGAGGCAGTTGAAGCCATATGAGTTGAACTATCTGACATATGATTTGGAGTTGGCAGCAGTGATCTTTGCCTTGAAGATTTGGAGGCATTATCTGTATGGAGTTCAGACGAGGATCTTTACCGATCATAAGAGTCTTAAGTACTTGTTGAGCCAGAAGGAACTAAATTTGAGACAGCGACGGTGGATAGAGTTGCTTAAGGATTATGACTTGCTGATCGAGTATCATCCGGGCAAGGCCAATGTAGTGGTGGATGCCTTGAGTAGGAAGTCTTCGATTGCTCATGTTCGGACGGTTTATCTTCCTTTATTGGAAGAGATGGCCAAGCTTAAGGTAAGCTTGAAGCTGGAGGAGCCTTCTAGCTAACTTCAGAGTGAGACCGATACTCAGGGAGAAAGTTAGGGAATTGCAGGCAGAAGATGCGGATTTGAGCAAGCTTCGAGATGAAATTTAGAATGGTAAGATTTCTGAAGTGGTAGTGAGTGATGATGGGCTTATGATAGTGGGGAACAGGTTGTGTATCCCAGATGTGCAGGGGGTTAAGGTTGAGATTATGGATGAGGCACATAATGCGCCTTATGCCATGCATCCCGGTAGCACCAGGATATACAGGGATTTGAAAGAGCACTTTTGGTGGAAAGGTATGAAGAGGGACGTAGCAGAGTATGTAAGTAAGTGTCTAGTGTGTCAGCAAGTTAAGGCTGAGCACCAGGCACCTTTTGGCAAATTGAGGCTGTTGTCCATTCCGGAATGGAAGTAGCAGAGGGTGACTATGGATTTTCTGATGGGTTTGCCCAAGACTAGTAGGAAGCACGATGCAATTTGGGTTGTTGTAGATCGGTTGACGAAGTCAGCTCACTTTTTAGCAATTAAGCAGACTGATTCTTTGCATATGCTAGCAAAGAAGTACATCGATGAGATAGTGAGATTGCATGGGATTTCAGATTCCATAGTTTCGGACAGGGACCCTCGGTTTACTTCGAGATTTTGGGGAAGTTTGCAGGAAGCTTTAGGAACTAAGTTGAATTTTAGTACGGCTTTCCATCCTCAAACCGATGGTCAATATGAGAGGACCATTTGGAAACTTGAGGGAAAGCTCAGGGCTTGTGTGATGGATTTCAAAGGAGCTTGGGATGAGCATTTTCTATTGGTCGAATTTGCTTATAATAATTCGTACTATTCGAGCATTCAGATGGCTCCATATGAGGCTTTGTATGGGAGGAGATGTAGAACTCCGATCTGTTGGGATGAAGAAGGAGAGAAGAAACTGGTAGGACCAGAATTGATTTAGACGACAATTGATAAAGTCAATCTGGTTAAGCAACGACTTAAGGCAGCACATGATAGGATGAAGAGCTACATTGATGCACACCGAAAGGAGATGGAGTTCGAAGTCGGTGAGAAAGTGTTCCTTAAGACGTCTCCTCGGAAAGGAGTTATGAGATTTGGCAAGAAGGGCAAGTTGATTCCGAGGTATGTGGGTCCTTATGAGATCCTTGAGAGGATTGGACCACTCGCCTACAGGTTGGCGTTACCTCCGAAATTGTCTCAGATTCATGACGTTTTCCATGATTACATGTTGAGGAGGTATAGATCCTTCTCATATTATTTAGACTAGTGAGGTTCAGCTAAGGGATGATTTGAGCTATGAGGAACTTTCAGTGCAGATTTTGGATACAAAAGACAAGGTTCTTAGGAACAAGACGGTTCAGTTAGTCAAAGTTCTGTGGAGGAACCATTCGATAGAGGAGGCTACTTGGGAGCCATTGGAAGCTATGAAGGGGAAGTATCCGCATCTTTTCGATGATTCAGGTAATAATTTCGAGGACAAAATTTTTTAAAGAGGGGGAGAAATGTTGGGCCCTGAATTTTTTTATTGATGTTATTAAGCATGAATTGTGTTAATTGTGTGATTATGGCTTAGTTTGATTAAATTGGGAGTGTTAGTGGATAATTGAGGTTTATTTGAGTATAATGTGGTATAATTGAGAATGAAAGAGTAGAAATATTTGAGGGTATTTTAGGAAGACCACTTAGGTGGGAGAGCTTAGGGCTTTACAAGGAGGGGTGTTTTGGTCTTTTCTTACTCATTTAGAAGAAAGAGATTAGAAGGAGAAGAGAGGAAAAGAAAAGAAAAAGAAGAAGAGAGGGATAAAGTGCCGTAGGAAGAGGAAGGAGAGAAGAGAAATAGGGATTTGTGATCCTAGAAGATTTTTGACAGATTGAAGCTCATTCCTGGTAAGTTTAAGTTTGTTTTATCTTGTTTTGATTGGATTAAACTCTAGTATAGCTTGGTAATGTGTTGGAATTGATGGTTTAGGGTTTAAGGGAAAATGGGTGAAATCCTTGGGTTGTTGGATTTGTGGCTAATTTTTAAGGTGTTGATGGGTTAGAAATGAAGTGTTAGACATGATTTAAGGCTTAGATGTGTTGCATTTGCAAGATAGAAGGATTTGGGGAAGAAGAGGCTGGAAAATCAGGTTCGGAGTCGTTCTCCAGATCCGCACGTCGCGACGTGCGAATTTGTGTTCGTCGCGACGTGCGAATTTGTGTTCGTCGTGACGTGCGAATTTGTATTCGTCGCGAAGTGCGAATTTGTGTTCGTCGCAACGTGCGAATTCACGTCGCGACGAGCGTGGCCTTCGTCGCAGCGAGCAGCGAGCCGTTCGTCGCGGCGAGCCCCCAGTTTCCAGCAAAGATGAATTTTTTGTATTTTGGGCATATCATTTGCTGTAGATATCCAAATGAGGTGATTTTGGATTCGTTGTGAGCTAGAGACAAAGAGCTACAAGTTGTATGAAGAAGGGAAGTTCAGAATTTTCCTTTTAGGATTTGGGAATTTAGATGGAAGTCAAGTATAGATTGTTAGTGTTAGCGTCTTTATTTTTCGAAGCTTTTGATTGTTTCCTTTGAATATTGTTTGAATGGGAACTTGGTTTGTTATAGGAAACCAAGCCGACCTGATCCAATCGCAAGAGGAAGGACAACTGTGAGTTGGATTCTCGAGAGATATTAGGTGGGTAATATATTTATGGTTGTTGTGTGTATGGGCAATATTGTTAAGTCAAAATGACTTTACATAAAAATGATTTTGATGTATAACAAACAAAGAGAGATCATATACAAGAAAAACAGAATGCATACGCGTACGCATTTAATTCGAGATGTATTTAAGATGATATAACTAAAGTCAAACACAGACGTACAAAGACGAATTCGGAGACAGACGAAGTCAGACACAGACGAAGTTAGAAATAGACAAAGCAGACGCAGACGCAAATGCAAAGCAGACGCAGACGCAAATGCAAAGCAGACGCAGACGCAGACGCAGATGCAAATGCAAAGCAGAAGCAGACGCAAATGCAAAACAGACGCAGATGAAAAATACAAATACAAAAACAGACGCAGACGCAGACGCAAATGTGAAGCAGATGCAGACGCAGAAAAGAAACAGACGCAAGAGTCAGTTCGAGTTAGTTACAGAACTCAACTGATTAACCGTTTCTTTAAAGATTCAAGATTCAAGAATCAAGAGGCAGTTAGAGACGAAGGGTATAAATACAAGTCGAAGTCAAAGATTGCAAAGTTACAAAAACTTGACGAAGAGTTACGAAAAAGCTACACAAAAAAGTTACTGATTTAGAAAAATTACACGAAGCGATTAAGTGCAAACTAGCTGAGTGCTATCTTATTGTAACAAAGTGTTCAAATATTTTTCTGAAAAGAAAAAGTTGTACAGATAGCCTACAGAGGCTAAGCGTGAAAGAATACTGGGTGTAGAGACCTGAAGAGGCTCGTGAAAGAATACTTGTAACGATTGAAGAGATAGTGAAATCTCAGAAGAAACTCTGAGGACTGGACGTAGCCCACGGTTTGGGGTGAACCAGGATAAATCCGCGTGTCTACTACTCTTACTCTCTATCTCTATTTTGTTCCAAATATTTTGATTACTTACTGTTCATATACATAGCATTGAAAAGTTTGATCAATCGGAATTAATAAAATTCTGTAAAGATTTTTACTTCTAACAAGTAATTCTGAAAAGACTAATAAAAAGGGGAATACACAATTCAACCCCCCCTTCTCGTGCATTCTATTATTGTTTTGTAAGTGCTGTATTAACGTGTGATTCACTTCAATTGGTATCAGAGCAAGGTATCCAAGAATCACTTTGGCGAAGTGTGGATTAAAGATAACGGCGGAGTCACATGTATACATCGCTGAAGGAGCCTCAGTCACTAGACCTCCAGCATTCAACAGAGAAGACTATCATTACTAGAAAGATAGGATGCGATTATTCATCGAATCTACACATGTCGACCTTTAGGACTTAATAGAGAACGGACCTTATACACCTGTAGATGATGAAGGCAATTCTATTCCACAAAACAGATGGACGGTCGATCAGAAAATAAGAATACAACTAAATTCAAAGGCGAAATTTTTCTTAACGTGTGCCCTAAGCAGGAGCCAGTACGACAAAGTGTTTTAAGTCAGAATGACTTTACATAAAAATGATTTTGATGTATAACAAAAAGAGATCATATACAAGATAAACAAAATAGACACAGACGTACACAGGCGAAGTCCGAGATGCATTTGTTGCAAGAAAACAATGATACGCATTTAATTCGTGAGCGTATCGAAGACGCGACGAAGTTGATAAAAGTCGATACGCATTTAAGTTGATAACAACAAACATGCATTTAAGTTGATAAATGTCAAACACAGACGAAGTTGGCAAAAGCAAAGCAGACGCAGACGCAAATGCAAAGCAGACGCAGACGCAAAAGTGAAGCAGATGTAGACGCAGAAAAGAAACAGACGCAAGAGTCAGTTCGAGTTAGTTACAGAACTCACTGATTAATGGTTTCTTTAAAGATTAAAGATTCAAGATTCAAGAATCAAGAAGCAGTTAGAGACGAAGGCTATAAATACAAGTCGAAGTCAAAAACTGAAGAGCTTGCTGATTTTAGAAAAATTACACAAAGTGAAAAAGCGATTAAGTGCAAACTAGCTGAGCGCTATCTTACTGTAACAAAGTGTTCAAATATTTTTCTGAGAAGAAAAGTTGTACAGATAGCCTGCAGAGGCTAAGTGTGAAAGAATACTGGTTGTAGAGACCTGAAGAGGCTCGTGAAAGAATACTGTAACGCTTGAAGAGATAGTAAAATCTCAGAAGAAACTCTGAGGACTGGACGTAGCCCACGGTTTGGGATGAACCAGGATAAATCCGCGTGTCTACTACTCTTACTCTCTATCTTTATTTTGCCTCAAAGTTGATCATTACTTACTATTCATATACTTAGCATTGAAAAGTTTGATCAATCGGGATTAATAAGAATTCTGTAAAGAATTTTATTTCTAACAAGTAATTCTGAAAAGATTCTGAAAAAGGGGAATATACAATTCAACCCCCCCTTCTCGTACATTCTACTGTTTTTCTAAGTGCTGTATTAACATGTGATTCACTTCAATTGGTATTAGAGCTTGGTATCCAAGAATCACTTTGGCGAAGTGTGGATTAAAGATAATGGCGGAGTCACATGTATATATCGCAGAAGGTGCCTCAGTCACTAGACCTCCAGCATTCAATGGAGAAGACTATCATTACTGGAAAGATAGGATGCGGTTATTCATCGAATCTACACATGTTGACCTTTGGGACGTAATAGAAACGGACCCTATATACCGTGAGATGAAGAAGGCGCCTATTCCACGTAAATGATGGACGGTGATCGAAAAGCAAGAATACAACTGAATTCAAAGGCAAAATTTTTCTTAATGTGTGCCCTAAGCAGAAGCAAGTACGACAAAGTGCATGGTTGCGACACTGCAAAAGAGATGTGGAACACATTGTCCATTACTCATGAAGGCACAAGTCAAGTTAAGGAATCCAAGATAAGTATTCTTGTACATCAATATGAACTTTTCAGGATGGAAGATGAAGAATCTATTGATCAAATGTTTGGAAGATTTCAAACAATTGTCAATGGATTAAAAGCTCTTGGAAGGACATACAATAACCAAGATCATGTTCGAAAGATCCTAAGAAGTCTTCCTAAGAGATGGAGACCTAAAGTTACAGCAGTGCAAGAAGCCAAAGACTTGAACGTGTTAAAGATGGATGAGTTGCTGGGATCCTTAAAGATTCATGAAGTAGAACTCAACGCTGAAGACAAGCCCAAGCGAGATAAGTCAATAGCACTGAAGGCCGGACAAAAGAATCATAAGACTCAGAGAAGGAGGAAGTCATCGAAAGCATTAAAGATTGAAGAATCAAAGGATGATAACTCCAACCAATCAGAATTAGAGTCAAGTGATGCAGATGACGAATTATCTTTCATTTCCAGAAAGATAAGACGTATGTGGAAGAAGAAGCCCAGAGGTAACTAGACATTCAAAAAGAATGGAAAAGATGAAACTAAGCCAGAGAAGTCTTCTATCATTTGCTACTAGTGCAACCAGCCTGGACACTACAAGTCTGAATCCCCTACTCTCAAGAAGAAACCCAAGAAGAGTAGAGAAGGCAAGAAAAGCATGATGGCAACATGGGAGGACCTAGATTCGTCTGAATCAGATACAGGCTCCGAGTGATCAGAACATGCAAATATTTGCCTAATGGCTAAGGAGGACAGTGATGAGGAGGTAAAATCAGATTATGATAATTTGCATGATGCCTATTCAAAATTGTTAGAAGATTCTCATGCTATTCTGAAACAATACAAGCTGTTAAAGAAAAAGTATGTAGAAAATATTAAACATACTGAGATGATAGAGAGAGAAAATAGTTGTTTAAAGAAATAATTAGAAGATAAAAGAAAGATTGTAGACAAATCAGAAGAAATTAATCAGCTTAAGTTAAGGATTAAGAATTTATCAGCTGATTTAGCTACTTTCATAGAAAGTACAAAGAAAATGAATGAAATACTCAGTCTATGAATGAAATGGATGTAGACATCCGAGTGATAAGACTGGATTAGGGTTTACTAGAAACAATACTCAGTCTCGTAACAAATCTGTCATTCAAAAAGAAAGATATAGAATAACACATTTTAATCAACGTCTGAGTAATATGCATTATAGATCACATCATAAGCATACTACTAACCATAAAGGACCCAAGAAAATTTGGGTACCAAGAAATAAAATAGTTTCTCCTGCAGATATCCTTCCTTGGAAGATACGGCAAGCACCATTGGTATTTAGGCAAGGATGCTCATGACACATGACGGAAGAAGGTCTATGTTCCTAGATCTTCAAGATAAGAAGGAGGATCAAGAACTTTTCGGAGACAACCAAATAGGCAAAATTATTGGAATCAGGAAAATAGGTAAAGATTCCTTTGCATGCATAAATAATGTAACGCTTATCGATGGTCGAAGCATAACTTGATTAGCGTCGACCAATATGTGTGATTCTGGTTTCACAGCTACATTCAATCAAAATCTTTGCAAGTCGAAACAAAGATGGGTCTATACTTTTCTCTCGCCAAGAGAAGAAACAACCTTTACAAAATCAATTTAGAAGATTTTCAAAATCAAAATATTTCATGTTTTCTATCTTACAAGAAGAAAGACTAATCTGCATAAAAGCTAGGTCATGTCTCTTTGAAACATATTTCAAAATTAGTAAAACATGATTTAGTAAGAGGTTTGTCAAAAATAAGTTTTGACAAAGAACTTTTCTGTGAAAATTGTTTGAAAGGCAAATAAGTTAAAACCTCTTTCTCTTCTAAAAGTTTTGTAACCTCATCAAGACCTTTAGAACTGTTACATATGGATTTGTTTGGTCCTACAAGGACATTAAGTCTTGGCAGAAAGAAATATGGACTTGTCATTGTTGATGACTTTACTCGATTTTGTTGGATATTATTCTTATCACACAAAGACGAGTCTTTTAAGTGCTTTAGAACTCTATCCAGAAAGTTACAGAATCAAAAAGGAATGTCCATAGCTAGTATCAGGAGTGATCATGGTGGAGAGTTTGAAAATGAGAAGTTTAGAGTATTTTGTGAAGAGAATGGAATTTCCCACAACTTTTCAGCCTCGAGAACTCCACAACAAAATGGAGTTGTTGAAAGAAAGAATAGGACGATTCAAGAAATGGCAAGGACCATGCTATGTGAGACGAATCTTCCTAAGTATTTCTGGGTAGAAGCTGTGAATACAACATGCTATATTCAGAACAGGATCTTGTTGCGACCTATGTTGAAGAAGACTCCTTATGAGTTATGAAATGGAAGAAGACCAAGCATATCGTACTTTCATCCATTTGGGTGCAAATGTTCCATTCTGAATACAAAAGAGCTGTTGGATAAATTCAATTTGAAGACCTATCTAGGAATTTTTCTAGGCTACTCATCATCGTCTAAGGCTTTTCAAGTTTACAACTTGATTTTAAAGACTGTTGAAGAGACGATCCATGTCAAGTTTGATGATAGTTCTCAACCCCATAAGGAAGATGACATGGAGAATGAAGATTGTTAAATCAAACCAGACTTCACGTATTAAATAATTTTGATAATAAACAAAGAGAAATATACGAAAGAAAAACAGACACGTAAAAGCGCATTAAGAAAAGCGAGGCGATACAAAAGGCATAAAAGAAAAATGCAGAGCGGAAGGAAAAGGAGGCGATACAAAAGGCATTTAAAGAAAAAGCAGACGGAAGAAAAGCGGATTTTAAGCTTTACGAAGACAAAAGCGACGGAAGCTTTACGAAGACAAAAGCGAGCGATACGAAAATAAGACGGAAGAAAGAAACATCGCTTTAAGACGGTTACGAGCTAAAGCTGAATAACCGCTTTTTAAAGATTCAAGAAACAGATAGTCAAGAAACAAATGAAGTTCGACTATAAATAAGAGTCGAGATTGAAGAAGAAACAACTTTTGGAAAAAGTGAATGAAACTCGTATTCAATATCTCGCCTATCCGAGAAAATTGCGAACTATTTTCGAGTGTATATCAGGAAGAGCAACTCTTTTGTAAAAGCTCTTTATCGCTTTTTCATTTTGAAAAAGTGCTCTGAGATAGCTCAAGAGGCTAAGAGTAAAAGAATACTTGATGTTAAGAGACCAAGAGGCTCGATCTAAAGAATACTTGTAATCGGTTTGGAGATAGTGAAAATCTCGGAAGAATATCGAGGATCGGACGTAGCCCACGGTTTGGGGTGAACCAGATAAAATTGCATGTTTCTCTCTTTAACTCTTACTTTTCTTAAATCGTAGTTTTCATTATTAACAAAGTTTTCAAACTAGTTAAGAATTGATTTACTATAAGTTTTCCGAAAGAACAAAGCAAGTGTTATTGAAGGATTAAAGAAAATTTTATCACAATTCAACCCCCCTTCTTGTGTATCTTGGTCATATTATTACTCAATATATTAACGTGTGATTTACTTCAATTGGTATCGAGCAAGGTGTTCAAGAATCACTCTAATAAAGTGTGAACTAAAGAAAATGGTGGAATCACACACGATATTGCGAAGGAGCCTCGGTCACCGACATCCAAAGATTCAATGGTGAAGACTACCACTATTGGAAGGATCGGATGAGAATGTTTATCGAGTCTACTCACATTGTCCTTTGGGACATCATCGAGAATGGACCTTACACACCAAGATGATGATAAAATCCAATTCCACGAGAAAGATGGACAATGAAGCGAAAGCAAGATTTCAACTAAACTCCAAAGCGAAATTTTTCTTGAGTTGTGCATCGAAAGCGTAGCGAGTATGACAAAGTGCATGGATGCGATATTGCCAAAGAAATGTGGGATACATTATCAATTGCACATGAAGGAACAAATCAAGTGAAGGAGTCCAAGATAAGTATTTTGGTGCATCGATCGAAGTTATTCAAGATGAAAGAAGAAGAGACCATTGATCAAATGTTTGGAAGATTCCAAACAATTGTTAATGGGCTAAAAGCTCTTGGAAGAACGCATAAAGCAGTCCAAGACCATGTTCGAAAGATTTTGAGGAGTCTCCAAAAGATGGAGACCCAAAGTAATCTACTTGATAAGAAGCCAAAGACCTAAGCGCATCAAGCTTGATGAATTGCTTGGATCGTTGAAGATACACGAAGTAGAGCTTGATGCGGAAGATAAGCCCAAAAGGAGAAGTCCATAGCGCTCAAGCAAGTCAAAAGAATCACAAAATCCGAAAAAGAAAACAAAAGGAATACATCAAAGGCGTTAAAGATTGAAGAAGCAAAGGATGATGATTCCAAAGAAGTCGAATCAATCAAGTGATGAAGACGATGAGCTATCTTTCATTTCAAGAAAGATAAGAAGAATGTGGAAAAGAAGTCCAAAGGAAATTCAACATGTAGAAGGAACAAATGCAAAGACGATGAAAAGTTGATAAAGCATCCATTACCGTTATGGATGCAAGAAGCCAGGACATTACAAGTCCGAGTGTCCAATGTTGAAAAGATAACCCAGAAGGAGTAGAGATAACAAGAAAAGCATGATGGCAACGTGGGAAGATCTGGATTCATCGTAATCGATACAAGTTCACAAGCGTCGAACATGCTAACATATGTCCGTAGTCAAGAAGAAAGTGATGAGGAGGTAACTTCCACTATAATGATATACAAGATGCATATTCGTAATTGTTAGAGGATTCTCATGCTATTCGAAACAAAGACAAGTCGTTGAAGAAGAAATATGTAGAAAACCTCAAACATACTCATGAGATAGAGAGTGAGAATATAAGTTTGAGAAAGCAAGTTGAGGAATTGAATAACAACAAAGTTGTAGATAGATCTCAAGAGATTAATCAATTGAAACGAGAATTAATAATCTCTCAATTGATCTAGCTAAATTTACGATAGTACAAAAAGATGAATGAAATGATAGGAGAATCTGAGACATCCGAGGGATAAAAGCTGGATTAGGGTTTACTAAAAATAAGCCCCAAAGATTACGTAGTAAAATCGGTTGCTCAAAAAATAAGAAAAGATATCAATCGATTTTCGGAAAGGTCATCAACATTATCATTCTACACATCATTATCATTCATTACATCGATTAACCCTAAAGGACCCAAGAGAATCAGGTACCTAAAATAAAATAATATCTCCATAGAAATCCTTCGTTGGAAGAACCAAAGAAGCACCATTGGTATATGGACGGTGGATGCTCGTGTCACATGACGGAAACAAGTCTATGTTCCTAGATCTTCAAGACAAGAAAGGAGGATCAAGAACTTTGGAGACAACCAACAAGGAAAGATAATCGGGTTTGGTAAGATTGGTAAGAATTTCATGCATGCATTAATAACGTCTTACTAGTTGATGGTCTAAAGCATAACTTGATAAGTATTAGTCAATTATGTGATTACGGTTTTGAAGTTTCTTTTAATCAAAAATTTTGTGAAGTCAGAAACAAAGATGGTTCCATCTTCTTTTCAGCCAAAAGACGAAACAATCTTTATAAAATTGATTTAGACGATTTTCAGTCTCAAAATATTTCATGTTTTTATCTATCAAGATGAAAGACGATCCGCATAAAAACTAGGTCATGTCGGTTTTAAACATATTTCAAAACTTTTGAAACATGATTTGGTAAAAGGTTTGCCACAAATTGCTTTTGACAAAGATTTCTTTTGTGAAAGTTGTCAGAAAGGGAAACAAGTTAAAACCTCTTTCTCTTCAAAACATTTCATAACTTCTTCTAGACCACTTGAGTTGTTACATATGGACTTATTTGGTCCAACAAGAACAATAAGTCTTGGTGGAAAGAAGTATGGACTTGTGATTGTTGATAATTTTACAAGGTTTTGTTGGATACTTTTCTATCACATAAAGATGAGTCTTTCAAGTGTTTTAGAAACCTTTCCATGAGATTACAAAATGAAAGAGGAATGTCTATAGCAAGCATAAGGAGTGATCATGGAGGAGAATTTGAAAATGAGAAGTTCAGAGTATTCTCAAAGAAAAGGAATTTTCATAACTTCTACTCCCCAAGGACTCCACAAAGAGAATGGAGTTGTTGAGAGGAAGAATAGGGCGATTCAAGAGATGGCAAGAACAATGTTGTGCGAGATGAATCTTCCTAAATACTTCAAGCGTAAGCATCAATACAACATGCTACATTCGAATAGAGTCTTCTGCGACCAATCTTGAAGAAAACTCCTATGAGTTGTGGAATGGAAGGAGACCAAACATTTCTTATTTCCATCCTTTTGGCTGCAAGTGCACTTTTACTCAACACAAAGGAAGCTCTGGACAAATTTGATGCGAAGACACTTTCAGAATTTTTCTAGGCTATTCTCTCACTTCAAAGGCATTTAGAGTCTTCAACCTCACCTCAAAGACTTGAAGAAACTATTCACGTTAAGTTCGATGATAGCTCTCAACCCAATAAGGAAGAGGAATCGGAAGATGATCTTTATTACGATGCCTGACGCAGTTGTAAGGAAGTATCTTCATCAGAATACTTCATGATGAAAAGATGATATCTCTAAGAATTTTGAGTTAAAGAAAGATTGGAGATACAAAGCTCTCATCCTAAAGAGTCAATTATCGGAGAAACCTCAGAAGGTGTAAGAACAAGGTCCAAGTTCAGAAGAGAAGCCAACGTGGCATTTATATCTGAAGTAGAACCTAAAAAGATTGATGAAGCTCTAAAAGATGAAGCATGGATATTAGCTATGCAAGAGGAGTTGAATCAATTCAGTAGGAATTGTTAGAGTAGTGCCCTAAAGGCAATCCCCTTTAGCGCTTTTTGTTCATAGTCATGTACAGACTTTATGAATAAATAAAAAAAGGCATGTTTCATTTATTTGATATTCATTTTGTTATGAATTGATATTGATCTTTAATCAAATTAATGAAGTCCATGATATATGACATAGCATGAAGGAAATTATGATGTGATCATAATCCTGAGATTCCTATCATGTGCAATTATGTCAAGATATCTAAATTCTCCTAGTCATAGGATTAATGAGATTGGACATCATTAATCCCACGCACTAGATATGTCATACTCCTTGATTGGATCAAGCGGTGGATCTCAAAACGTAAATATGAGACATTTAGAGTTGACATATGGATGCTTACTAGTCGTAGTAAGTTCATTGATGACCGCCATGAGATCATCACATGGATTTAATGTCGGTGATAATCTCATCATAGCAATGGTGCAAGTATCCTTAGACTTGAGGTACTCGAGGATATCTTGATACTTGATCCTGCATTTTGACTCCATTCCTTGTGGCCTTCCGAGGTTACTCATAGGGTGGTGCTTGGAGTACAGTTTGAGGTATTCAAGGTAATTGAGTAGCCAATAAGGATTCATCATACAGAAACGTAAGAGATACTCGCCTCTTATCAGATCATTACTTTAAGTCTCTGGCGAGCATGACTATGTCATGAAGAGTGTCTTCATGGACATATAAAGTAATGAGTCCTCGACAGAACCGATTTCACTGGGCTAGACTTAGTCTAGTAAGAGTTGACATATTAGCCATACTCATAACCAAGTGGGGTATAGGATGATGAAAGGACTAATTGCACAAGAATTGTCTATGGAAGGGTTAGTGATCCGTTCGTGATGAATTCATCAAACCGATTACTTTCCGGTCAATTGGGGTCATGATGTGTTGCTAGATACCGCTCATGACTTGCTCGATTAATTGTTAATCTAAGTGGCCAACATAACCGAAACCTAAAGGGTCACACGATAAGAGTGTTTCAGAGAATCAGAAATAGTAATTGGACAGAGTTCCAATTATGGAGAGCATTAGATTAAATGGATCCCAATGGGATTGGGATATGTCCCGATGAGATCGCAATATCAATATTGCTAAGAAAGGTTTTCCGGTCATTTCAAAGATCGGAGCCGATAAGGCGTGTAGGACCGACCCCAGTTGGACTGGACCTTAGCAAATATATTCTAATTAATTAATTAAGTAATTAATTAATTAATTATTATATATATATATGTACATGCACGTGGAAGGAGAGGAAGGAGGCTTTAAGTTTAACTTTATATATATATATATATATATATATAAAACGTGGAAGCCTCTCATCCAAGCCTTTTAATATGTCTTTTAAATGTTAACAAGACATATAAAAGGGGAAAATGGAAGATGATGGTCGTAGGTTTTATGAAAGGAAGAGAAAAGAAAGCTTAAGTGTTAAGCTTTGTAAAGAAAGTTTGATTTTCTTCTTCTTCATCAAGCCATCATCGATTTCTTCTCTTCTCGAAGCACAAGGTTCCAACGTTTTCTCAAGCTCTCCAGGACAGAGGTAGGGTCTAGCAGCTCTTATTCTGTTTTAGCTATTCCCGGGTCAAAAGGGTTTGACTCGGTTAGGTTTTCTGATCTCTGCGTGGATACCTTTAGAGATAGTCTCTATTGGCTATTCAGGTTTGAGGTTTTCATACCGACACCGGGATCCTGGGTTTCGGGAAGGTCCAGGAATAAAAATTTTGTTTCGCTGCTGGAACATGTGATGTTCCTCCGGGATTTTCCTACAGTGGTATCGAGAGAGTGCGTGTCGTGTATGAAGCTTTAACTGAAGCTAGATCATAAACCCTAATTGCTTGTGATGCTGTAGCATGTATTCTGTTCAGATTTCGAATTGCTATAGAGATAGGGTTTTCGAAATTTTTCTGCCCAGAAATGTTCATAACATGTTAGAGAATATGTCTATGAATTTTCAGAATTTATCGATTTGATTAGATAAAGTTTTGCTAATTATTTCCCTAAGCTTACAGATGCTGTTTTTGAAACGATTCTGTGAACAGGCAGTAGTATAAAATCAAGAATAAATTCTAGAAAAATTTTTTTCTGGATTTTCCTTCACCTACATGTCTCTAAGATGTTGGTAAATGTCTGTGAGCATGGAAATTGGATTTCAAGGTGATTGGATATTTATTTTCGATTTTATTCTATGCTGTTGGGAATTGCTGTGTTGATGAACACAGAATTTTAATCGGTTTTGTTATTTTTTTTGACTGAGTTTTTAATGGCCTAAAATCCTGAAAAAATTCAGGTAGCATGTTCTGAACATGTAGTAACCTATATAATGTTCTCAGAATTTATTGAAATTTTTTGATTGATCATTTCAAGCAATGTACAGAACTGGACAGTTTTGGTGAAAATTGTTGGGACTGTTTTGCTTGGCTTGATTGAGTTTGCTTTTTCAATTCCAATGCCTTGCAGCATTTTTAATGTGATTAAAAATGTGTTATATTGATGTAGTATGATTTCCAAATTGAATTGCTTGAATTTGCTTTTCCAAGAATTTTTGAATGCCGAATTGGTCACATTTGTATCTCGTTGGTATATTTCATTTTCTTGCTTGTTTTGGCCGTCACAATTTTTGTGACAAGTGCCGGAGTAGTTTTGAGAGTGTATACACTAGCTAGAGATGCTTAGGGTGATAATTTGGGTGTTCCTAAATTATTTGGAAATCTTAGAGTTATGACTCATTTCAAGCTTTTCATATAGTTTAACTATTTAAGGCATTCATGGATCAATGAAGTGTTCATTGATACATCAACTAACAGATATTACCTTAGGTATGATGGTATTGTGAATTGGAATTGCATTGATTGAGGAATTAGCCGATTAGAAATAATAGCAATCTTGCAGAATAAGTCGACTTGTTTGCTACATAAGTCGACTTGTTTTCAGCATAAGTCGACTTGTTTGCTATATAAGTCGACTTGTTTGCAGGATAAGTCGACTTGTTTTCTGGATAAGTCGACTTGTTCAAGATTTCAGTATAAGTCGACTTGTAGCTTCTTGTAAGTCGACTTATACATGGGCAGGTGAAATAAGTCGACTTGTGTCATACAAGTCGACTTGTGTGTGGGCAGAAGCATAAGGTGACTTGCATTTGATGAAAGTCGACTTGTGACATGCTCAGGTTGGATGATGGATGATTATAAGGATTGATTCAATTTGATTGATGAAACCTAAATCATGCCATATAGTCCTAGCGACTATGATCCTTCAGCTTGGAGTCTAGAGTTTCTAAATCCCTCCTCGGTATATGAAAACTAACGCCTTCCATTAATATGGTAAGAACTAGAGTTCTTATAGGGATGGGTTGTTGGGTAAACCCAAGCTCACTCTATACGGATATGTTCGAACCATGAAAATATGATTTTCTGATTAATGGGTTGGTTTTCACTGGAAGCGTTGGTTTGTTGAGTAAACTCAAGGTCAACGTGGACAGAGGCGAAATTGGGTAGCATACATCGGATGTATGCGCATCAAAGAGTTGATACCCAATGTAAGTGCATACATCAACAAGTTGATAGCCGATCGATAGTTGTGTCTAAGATGTAATTGGTATATCTGATACCTCCCGAGACATAAGGTGGCTTGTTGGGTAAACCCAAGGTCATTCTCAATGTCGGTTATCGATGATGTAATTGGTATGTTCGATACCTACCGATTGACCTAAGTTATGGCTTGTTGGGTAAACCCAAGGTCATTCTTAGCAATATCGGATATCGACCCACTAGGACATTATGTCACTTTGTTTCTTTGGATTCGTAATGAGGGTTATGGATTCTATGAAACTAGTAGGAGCTTTTTGCATATCATTTAAGTCCTTATGATTATGCAGCTATTCCTATTCTAACATTCTTCCTCTCTATCCGTGTAGGTTGTTTGAAAATGTCGTCAAGTGTGAATCTTCGCTCACTTATGGATTCCAACAAGTTAACTGGACCGAATTTTCTTGACTAGTTAAGGAATCTGAGAATAGTTCTCAGATCTGAAAGTCTGGGATATATCCTAGATTTTCCGCTTCGGATGCACTCTTTGCCGATGCTTGATGATGATTAGAAGGCGTAGAGTAAGCATCTAAAGGACGATGACATGGCGACTTGCATTATGCTTGCGTCGATGTCACCGAGTGCTATGAAGCAAAGACGAGTCCATGGATGCTCATACTATAGTTTTCATCTTAGGGAGCTGTTTGACGAGCAAGCCCGGTCCGAAAGGTTCGAGACCTCAAGGCTTCTCTTCACTACAAAGATGGCTCGGGGACATCTCACCGCATGCGTCGCCTCGAAGATGAATGGCTATATTGAGCGATTGGCCGTCTTAGGTTTTGAATGAATCATGAATTAAGTATAGACTTAATTTGGTTGATTGTCCGACGAGCTATGCACAGTTAGTGCTAAACTATCGGATGAACCAAATATCCACTACAATACTCGAGTGATCAATCTCTTTCAAGATACGGTGCGAGACTATCAAGAGTGATAGTAAGCAAGTGCTGGTGGTTGCTTCTTCATCTTTTGGGTCCAAGAAGAAGAAGAACCCAAAGAAGAAGAAGGCAAAGAAACCAAAGGGAGGCGCCATCAAGAAGAAGACCAAAGAAGCTGCCCCAAAAGGAACTTGCTTCCATTGCGGTAAAGATGGCCATTGGAGGCACAATTACAAAGTCTATCTGGAGTCGCTGAAGCAGAAGAAAGCATCAGATGCCTCGACTACTTCAGGTTTGTATGTCATTGAAGTTAATCTTATCGATCACAACATCCGGTATTTGATCTTGGTTGTGGCTCACACATATGCAATGATATCACGTGGCCTCGTGGGACGATGAGGCAACTCATGAAGGGAGAAGTAGACCTACGTGTTGGAAATGGAGCAAGAGTTCTTGCATTAGCCGTAGGAACCTATGTTTTGTCTCTCCTTCTTGGGCTTGTACCGAATTGGATGATTGTTATTTTGTACTGTTTGACAAAGAATATATTATACATTTCTTTGTCGAATAGATTTGGATTCCATATGAATTTTAATAGCAATGGTTGTTCTATTAATTCTAATGGAATGCTTTATGGAACTGGTACATTGTGCAATGGTATTTACATATTAGATATGTCTAATCCAATTTTAAATGTTAATGACACCAAATGGCATAAAAGAGATAATCTAAAGTCAACTTACTTATGGCATTGTCGGCTTGGCCATATAAATGAGACGCGCATTGCTAAGCTCCACAACAGTGGTAGTTTAGGGTCATTTGATTATGAATCATATGACACATGCGAATCTTGTTTATTAGGCAAGATGACTAAGTTACCCTTCAAGGAAAGGGTGAACGAAAGCGATTGAGTATTAGACCTAATACATTCGGATGTATGCGGTCCGATGTCCATCCATGCCGAAGTGGTTATCGTTACTTCATTACCTTTATCGATGATTATTCACGATATGGGTACTTGTATCTGATGAGATACAAATCTGAAGCGTTTGAAAAGTTCAAACAATTCAGAAATGAAGTAGAAAACCAGCTTGGTAAAAGTATCAAGGCATTACGATCCGATCGTGGTGGAGAATACTTAGACCAACAGCTTACGGATTATCTCAGAGATAATGGCATTTTATCTCAGTGGACTCCTCCTTACACGCCGCAGCACAATGGTGTGGCTGAAAGGAGAAATCAAACCTTGTTGGACATGGTACGATCAATGATGGGTTTCGCAAAGTTACCAAAATCGTTTTGGGGGTATGCGCTAGAGACATCTGTTTACTTGCTAAACAGAGTTCCCTCTAAGGCGATTGATGTTACTCCATATGAGATGTGGACTAACGAAAACCTTATCTTTCTCATTTGAAAGTATGGGGTTGTCACGCTTCGTGAAGCGGATTCGATCGAGATAAGCTTGAAGCAAAGTCGACAAGTGTTTGTTTGTAGGATATCCTAAAGAGACCATGGGATATCAATTCTACCTTCGAGGAACAAAAGGTGTTTGTTTGAAGCATGCTGTCTTTTAGAGAAAGAGTTTCTTCCGCAAGAAGGCGGTGGGAACAAAGTCGAACTTAAAGAAGTTCAAGATGCTCAAACAAGCATGAGATCAATCGCTGAACACGAGGCGCCGCTCATTCAGATAAAGTAACAGTTCAACCTTCTGTTGCACACGAAGTTCGTAGGTCAAGTAGGATGCGCATTGTTCCCGAGAGATACGGATTTCTCGTAAGTGAACAGAATGACGTATTGCTCATAGAAAATGATGAGCCTGCTACCTATGAAGAGGTTCTGAAAAGTTCAGAGTCTGAAAAATGGCTTTATGCCATGAAAGCCGAAATGGATTCCATGTACATAAACCAAGTATGGACTTTGGTTGATGCACCTGAAGGGATAAAACCTATAGGGTGCAAATGGGTTTTCAAGAAGAAAACCGACATGGATGGTAATGTGATTACCTACAAAGCAAGGCTTGTGGCCAAAGGATTTCGTCAAAGACAAGGAGTTGACTATGACGAGACCTTCAGCCCGGTAGCAATGCTTAAATCCATTCGGATACTCCTAGCCATTGTTGCTCATTATGATTATGAGATATGGCAAATGGATGTGAAGACAGCTTTCCTTAACGGAAATCTGGCCGAGGATGTGTATATGACACAACCAGAGGGCTTCACTTCCAATGATGGCGAAAAGGTATGCAAGCTTCAGAAATCCATCTATGGATTGAAGCAAGCATCCAGGAGTTGGAACATCCGTTTTGATGAGTCAATCAAAGAGTTTGGTTTCTCACAAAATCCGGATGAACACTGTGTGTACAAAAAGGTTAATGGGAATGCAATCGTTTTTCTTGTACTATATGTAGATGACATACTGTTACTCGGAAACGATGTCTTAATGCTGCAATCAGTCAAAATTTGGTTGTCCAAGCAATTTGCGATGAAAGACCTTGGTGAAGCAACTTATATCCTTGGGATAAAGATCTATAGAGATAGATCAAAGAGGTTGCTTGGTCTTTCACAATCATCGTACATAGACAAGATGCTAAAAAGGTTTAGCATGGAGCAATCCAAGAGAGGGTATCTTCCCATTACTCATGGGATAACACTCTCGAAATCTATGTGTCCTAAGACACAAGATGAGAGGATTCGCATGGATCAGATCCCGTATGCATCTGCAGTAGGATCGATCATGTATGCTATGTTATGTACGAGGTCCGATGTATCGTATGCTCGAAAGTGTCACGAGCGGATACCAATCGGATCTGGTGAGGGTCCTTTGGTGGCTGTCAAGAATATCCTCAAGTACTTCGAAGGACTAAGGATGTTTTCTTGATATATGGAGATGGAAATCTCCAAGTGGCGAACATCTGGATGCCGCCTAATCGACAAGGATGACTCAGATCCCAATCAGGTTATGTTTTCACGCTAAGCGGCGGAGCGATCGGTTGGAAGAGTTCCAAACAAGAGACGATCACGATTCGACGACCGAGGCGTACATTCTTTGCATCGAGGCGGCAAAGGAAGCTGTTTGGATCAAGAAATTCATTTCTGAACTTGGTGTGGTTCCTAGCTGTGATGGACCCATACAATTGTATTGTGACAACAATGGGGCTATTGCTCAGGCAAAAGAACCGAGGTCTCACCAACGATTTAAACACGTACTCCGCAGATATCATCTGATTCGAGAGATCATTGCTAGAGGTGATGTCGCGATCGAGAGGATTCCCACAGAGCAGAACATTGCTGATCCGTTGACAAAGCCATTGTCACAGAAGAATTTTGATTCTCATGTACTCGCTTATGGTATTAGATACCAAGCGATTGGCTTTAGGTCAGTGGGAGATTTGTTAGAGTAGTGCCTAAAGGCAATCCCTTTAGCGCTTTTTGTTCATAGTCATGTATGCACTTTATGAATAAATAAAAAAGGCATGTTTCATTTATTTGATATTCATTTTGTTATGAATTGATATTGATCTTTAATCAAATTAATGAAGTCCATGATATATGACATAGCATGAAGGAAATTATGATGTGATCATAATCACGAGATTCCTATCATGTGCAATTATGTCAAGATCTAAATTCTCCTAGTCATAGGATTAATGAGATTGGACATCATTAATCCGGACGCACTAACATATGTCATACTCCTTGATTGGATCAGCGGTGGATCTCAAAACTGTAAATATGAGACATTTAGAGTTGACATATGGATGCTTACTAGTCGTAGTAAGTTCATTGGATGACTCGCCATGAGATCATCACATGGATTTAATGTCGGTGATAATCTCATCATAGCAATGGTGCAAGTATCCTTAGACTTGAGGTACTTAAGGATATCTTGATATCTTGATCCTGCATTTTGACTCCATTCCTTGTGGCCTTCGGAGGTTACTCATAGGGTGGTGCTTGGAGTGCGCTTTGAGGTATTCAAGGTAATTGAGTAGCCAATAAAGGATTCATCACTCAAACGAATGAAGAGATACCACAGCCTCTTATCAGGATCATTACTTTAAGTCTCTGGCGAGCATGACTATGTCATGAAGAGTGTCTTCATGGACATATAAAGTAATGAGTCCTCGACAGAACTGATTTCACTTGGCTAGACTTAGTCTAGTAAGAGTTGACATATTAGCCATACTCATAACCAAGTGGGGTATAGGATGATGAAAGGACGAATTGCACAAGAATTGTATACATGGAAGGGTTAGTGATCCGGTTCGTGATGAATTCATCAAACCGATTACTTTCCGGTCAATTGGGGTCATGATGTGTTGCTAGATACCGCTCATGACTTGCTCGATTAATTGTTAATCTAAGTGGCCAACATAACCTAAACCTAAAGGGTCACACGCATAAGAGTGTTTCAGAGAATCAGAAATAGTAATTGGACGAGTTCCAATTATGGAGAGCATTAGATTAAATGGATCCCAATGGATTGGGATATGTCCCGATGAGATCGCGACATCAATATTGCTAAGAAAGGTTTTGGGTCGCTTTCAAAGATCGGGGTCTTGGCGAGGTTTAGTAGAGACCGACCCAGTTGGATCGACCTTAGCAAATATATTCTAATTAATTAATTAATTATTATATATATATATGTACATGCACGTGGAAGGAGAGGAAGGAGGCTTTAAGTTTAACTTTATATATATATATATATATAAAGAAAAACGTGGAAGCCTCTCATCCAAGCCTTTTAATATGTCTTTTAAATGTTAACAAGACATATAAAGGGGAAAATGGAAGATGATGGTCGTAGGTTTTATGAAAGGAAGAGAAAGAAAGCTTAAGTGTTAAGCTTTGTAAAGAAAGTTTGATTTTCTTCTTCTTCATCAAGCCATCATCGATTTCTTCTCTTCTCGAAGCCTGAGGTTCCAACGTTTTCTCAAGCTCTCCGGATGCAGGTAGGGTCTAGCAGCTCTTATTCTGCTTTTAGCTATTCCCGGGTCAAAAGGGTTTGACTCGGTTAGGTTTTCGATCTCTGCGTGGATACCTTTAGAGATAGTCTCTATTGGCTATTCAGGTTTGAGGTTTTCATACCGACACCGGGATCTGGGTTTGGGAAGGTCCGGGAATAAAAATTTTGTTTTATTTCTTTGGAACATGTGATGTTCCTCCCGGATTTTCTCTGACAGAATAAAGTCCGTCCTTAGTTCCTAAACCGAAAAGAAATCCATTATTGGTACTAGATGGATATTCAAGAATAAGCTAGACGAATCGGGAAAAGTAAGTGCAATAAGGCAAGATTAGTAGCACAAGGCTATAATCAGCAGGAAAGAATAGACTATAATGAGACATAGGCTCCAAGAGCAAGACTTGAAACAATAAGGATACTGCTTGCATATCTTTGTTTGCCATGACATAAAGCTTTTTAGATGGATGTAAAAGTGCATTTCTGAATGGCTTTATAGATGAAGAAGTCTATGTCAAGCAACCTCCTGGATTTGAGGATATAAAGTATCCAGATCATGTCTGAGACTTCATAAAGCCTTATATGGATCAAACAGGCTCCTAGAGCATGGTATGATCGTCTGAGCTCATTTCTTATTGAAAATGGATTTACTAGAGGTAAAGTTGACAAAACTCTTTTTAGGAAGAACTTGTATAATGATTTTATTATTGTGCAAATCTATGTTGATGATATTATTTTTGGTGCCACCTCAAAAAGTTATGCATAAGCTTTGAAAATATGATGAAAATGAATTTGAGATGAGCATGATGGGTGAGTTAAAATTCTTTCTTGGATTGCAAGTAAAGCAAACTAAGGATAAGATTTTTATCCATCAACAAAAATATGTCAAAGAATTGTTGTCTAAATTTGATATGTGCAATGTTAAAAGTATGTCTACACCGATGCATCCTTCAAACTTGTTGTCGAAAGACGAAAGTGGTAAGAAGGTGGATCAAACCCTATTAGAGGATGATTGGTTCTTTGCTTTATCTTACAGCAAGTAGACTGACATTCTATTCAAGTATGCTTGTGTGCAAGGTTTCAGCCGATCTAGAGAATCTCATTACATAGGCAGTAAACTAATTTTGAGATATCTCGCAGTACTCCGATCTTTGCTTAATGTATGAGAAAGGTAAAGATTTCAGGTTGAATGGATATTGCGATGCGGACTATGCGGTGATAGGATTGAAAGGAAGAGCACGAGTGGTGGTTGTCACTACCTTGGACCAAACACGTGTCATGGTCAAACAAGAGATAAAGCTCGATTGCATTATCAACCGCAAGCTGAATATAAGTCCGCCGAAGTTGTTGTTCACAATTCATGTGGATCAAGTATCAATTGGAGGACTACTCAATACAAGAGGAAGAGATTCCAATATATGCGACAACACCAAATGCCATCGACTTGTCAAAGAATCCAATTCAACATTCAAGGGTGAAGCACATTGAAGTTAGACATCATTTCTTGAGAGATTACGTTCGGAAGAAAGTTGTCGATCTACAATTCGTGGAAACGAATTTCAGTGGGCGATATCTTCACAAAACCACTAAGTGAAGATCGCTTTAAAGAAATCGACGAACCTCAATATGGTGATGTTAACGGACCAATCATCCGGTTTTTCGCAGAAGAAGCAGATAGATGGAGGAGTTAACGGACCAATCATCGATTTTTGCAAAGAAGAAACAGATGAGACGGAGGAGTTAACGGACCAATCATCGGTTTTTGCAAAGAAGAAAAGATAGACGGAGGAGTTAACGGACCAATCATCTGGTTTTTTCGCAAAGAAGAAACAGATAGACGGAGGAGTTAACGGATCATTCATCTGATTTTTTAAAAGTCAGACAGAAGGTATCTGTAAGAAGTTATATAGATTCTACATCGATTGCCAAAATGGGTCTGATATTTTCAGACAAACAAGGAGCAGAAGAATCAAGGAAAGCAACAACTGAGGGGGAGCCTAAACCGAAGAAATCCTCTATGAAGGAGAGAAGATCACACTCTCAGGAGTCGAAGTCAAGATCTGCTCGATTTTTTGAATCAGTGACTTAAAAGCGAACGGAACCTTTGGTGAGTGACATTCATAAGCAAGCAAGAACGCCACCCACAAAGGAAACTCGTGATGAAAGAAGCCATCCTTCCAGAGATTCAAGCAAACCAAAGCATTATGAACGATGAGATCAAAAGCTACAAAATCATCATCATCAATCCTTGAGAAAGTTTGAAACTCAATCTCAAGGAAATGAAGGAAAAGGAAAGTAGAAGAACCTGAGAAGAAGAAAGTTCAATCCAAGAGGTCACCAAGGTTAAAGAAAATGAGTGCAAGAAAAGAAGAAAATCCAACAACAGAGGCAAAGGCTAAGAAGACAAGGCTAGAAGAAACTGTTGTTGACATTTCTAAAAATCATTGCATGTCTTTGTTAGTGCTATTGATCTTCTGAAGTTAATATGGAAGTCTTGCATCGATTATCAGGAAGTTTATGGTAATATTAAGGATTCTCACAAAATTCTTAATAATCCAATTTTTGAAGAAATAGTTCCTACTACTTTTCAGTCCACACTTGTCCATAAACAAGTTGCTACACATGTTTTGGAACAGAAGGCTACTTCAAAAGTTGTAAGTGTGATGACTAATGTTCCATCCAAGTATTTAACTTCTCAAAGAAAGATGGGAACATAGATTAGTTGTAAGAAAGGAGAAGAAGACCAAGTCAGGTCATCATCGAGACAAACCCAAGAGATTTGTCAAAGCATTCTTCAAATCAGAATATGATAATGGCATTTCTCATCATTGGATAGGGGTTACAAAATTTCTATGATCAATCAAGAGAGTTGGGAGAGAACCATATCCACCGTAACCATTTGGAGAGCGTATCACTTCTTATCCTATACCGAGCGAGACAATAATCAAGGTGGTACCGATCTTCAACCACCAAATTTTGTTGAACTCAATTATGAGAAGCTAAAGTCGAAAGTTCAACTTTGAGCGATATTGGATGACATGTCTTCCGATCGATTGAAGAGGCAAAAATTGATTGATGAAGCATGTAAGGAGAAAAGGAGTGGTAAGTCCATCTGCGTGTATCAAGATCCGGGACCAAGTCTAACTAAGGCCACAGCAGATGATCCATGTGGAGGCAATATCGAAATGGGTCAAGATTGTTACATTCGATTGGCAACTCGTAATGTTGTTTTACTATAATACGTAACATTCTCGCAAATCGACCTCGGGAGATCACTTCAATTGCGAAGCTATGCCATGGTTTGGACACACTTTTCAACGAATAAGAGATTCTATGATCTTGATATCAATGAACAAGTCAGTATTTGTTCCTCCTCCTCTTCGCAAATCATTGAACCAAATGTCTTTAACAAAGAAGCTTATACAACAACAAGGGCTATCGTTGAAAAGCAAGTTGTTAAGGCAAGTACTCTCATTGCAGATGAATCATCAACTCTAAAGAAGCATGTTCGTAAGCTTGATAAAGATATGAAGAAGATTAAGAAGATGCTGAAAAAGTTGGTGAAGCAGATTGGAAAATAATTTTTTGATCAATAACAAATAGGGGGAGAAGGGAGAAGGAAGAGAGAAGGGAGAAGGAAGAAATTAGCTAGAAGGATGAAGATAATTTTTTATCTCAATACTTCTGTATAATTCACAAGTATTTGTTATTATCAAAAAGGGGGAGAATGTTAAGTCAAACCAGACTTCACGTATTAAATAATTTTGATAATAAACAAAGAGAAATATAAGAAAGAAAAGCAGACACGTAAAAGGCATTTTAAGAAAAGCGATAAATACAAAAGGCATTTAAAGAAAAGCAGGCGGAAGGAAAAGGCGATACAAAAGGCGATTTAAAGAAAAGACGGAAGAAAAGAAGACGATACAAAAGCGGGCATTAAGCTTTACGAAGACAAAAAGCATTTATACGAAAATAAAATGTAAGAAAGAAACATCGCTTAAGACGGTTCGGAGCTAAAGCAATAACCGTTTCTTTAAAGATTCAAGAAGCAGATAGTCAAGAAACAGTTGAAGTTCCGACTATAAATAAGAGTCGAGATTGAAGAAGAAACAACTTTTGGAAAAAGTGAATGAAACTCTGTGTATTCAATATCTGTCTATCTGAGAAAAATTGCGAACTATTTTCGAGTGTATATTGTGAAGAACAACTCTTTTGTAAAAGCTCTTTATCAGTTTTTCATTTTTGAAAAAGTGCTACAGATAGCCTGAAAAGGCTAAGAGTAAAAGAATACTTGATGTTAAGAGACCTGAAGAGGCTCAGTCTAAAGAATACTTGTAATCAGTTTGGAGATAGTGAAAATCTCAGAAGAATATCTGAGGACTGGACGTAGCCCACGGTTTGGGGTGAACCAAGATAAAATTGTTGTGTTTCTCTCTCTAACTCTTACTTTTCTTAAATCGTAGTTTTCATTATTAACAAAGTTTTTCAAACTAGTTAAGAATTGATTTACGATAAGTTTTCTGAAAGAACAAAGCAAGTGTTATTGAAGGGATTAAAGAAAAGTTTATCACAATTCAACCCCCCCTTCTTGTGTATCTTGGTCATATTATTACTCAATATATTAACGTGTGATTTACTTCAAAGATCCTTCAAAGAACTTAGATGATACCTCAGAAACTCCCTCGTCAGACACTCATGAGAACAAAACTGAAGATATTCCAGAAACTATAGAACTAAGACGAGATTGGAAGTATAAAAGTTCTCATCCAGAAGAGTTAATTATCGGTGAGACCTCAGAAGGAGTTAGGACTAGGTCCAGATTCAGACGAGAAGCTAATGTAGCTTTTATTTCTGAAGTAGAACCTAAGAAGATTGAGGAAGCTCTTCAAGACGAAGCTTGGGTGTTAGCCATGCAAGAAGAGCTGAATCAATTCACAAGGGACAACGTCTGGTCCTTAGTTCCAAAACCTCCTAAGAAATCCATTATAGGAACGAGATGGGTTTTTAAGAATAAGTTAGACGAATCAGGTAGAGTAAGTCGTAATAAGGCTAGATTAGTAGCACAAGGCTATAATCAGTAAGAAGGAATAGACTACAATGAAACATATGCTCCAGTAGCGAGACTTGAAGCTATAAGGATTTTGTTAGCATATGCGATCTGTCATGATATAAAGCTGTTTCAGATGGATGTTAAGAGTGCATTTCTGAATGGTTTTATAGATGAAGAGGTGTATGTAAAACAACACCTGGCTTCGAAGATGTTAAAAACCCAGATTATGTCTATAGACTTCACAAAGCCTTATACGGCCTTAAGCAAGCTCCTAGAGCTTGGTATGATCGTCTAAGTACCTTCTTAATAGAAAATGGTTTCAGTAGAGGTCAAGTTGATAAGACACTCTTTAGGAAGGGTTTTCAAAATAATTTTATCTTAGTACAGATTTACTCAAATGCTCTATCAACCGCAAAGCGTAATATATGTTCCGCCGAAGTTGTCAGCACGACGCCATGGATCAAATACCAACTTGAAGACTATTCACTCAAAGAGGAGGGGATTCCAATTTATTGCGACAACACCAGTGCGATAAATCTATCAAAGAATCCAATTCAGCATTCCAGAGTGAAGCATATAGAAGTCGACATCATTTCTGAGAGATTATGTTCGAGGAAAGTGGTGATTTTACGCTTGTTGAAACAGAACTTCATGGGCGATATCTTCACTAAACCACTAAGTGAAGAACGTTTTCAGAAGATAAGACGCAATCTTAACATGGTGATGCTAAATGAGCAGTGAGGCTAAAGTAATGTGAGAAACTAATGGCGTTATATACAGTGAGTTACAGTTGGTAACTTTTCTCACAAGGAAGATTTTTTGAGAGAAAAATCTGATAAACTCGAGGTTCTTAATGATTCGAGAACCCATCAGTCCATAACCCTATAAGTAGACTGAAGATGAGATTATAGCAGTCTTTTCATCATGTCCTAACAGTTCATCTCTACTTTACCATTTCTCTCAAAATCTTCTCACTCAAAAAGTTTTCCAGAAGATAATTTTTCGCTCTATACAATGGAAGCAACCATGATTTTTGGAAGACTTGTGGACTTTGAGTCACTAAGGAGTGACGGCATGGATGTAGAACCAGAGATCACAAGAGCTGGTTAGAAGAACTTCTTTCAGATACAAGAACCAGTCTATACGAATGAGGTATATGAGTTCTGGAAGAACGCTCGACTGGTAGAAGACACTATTGTATCCTCTGTGGATAGAATATCTGTTCTTGTCACGAAGGATTTAATAAAGAAGGTGATTGATTGCCCATCGGTTGGTGAGAAACTGTCTACCAAGGCCGGATGGATGTCCTCAGTTGGAATGAAAGAAGAAGATGTCAAGAGGCAGCTATATGGCACAAATGATTCCAGGGAAAGGAAGACATCAAATCTGATTCCAAAGGCTAGGGTTCTTCATGCAATCCTGTTTAATTGCATTCTTTCCAGAGTTGGTTCAAGACATTTGGTGACTACTCTAGATGAACAATGCCTGTTCTTTCTTCTGAATAGAAATCCCATAGATCTACCATTCTTAATCTTTCACTATATGGTGAAGGGGTTAAAGGAAACTACAAGTTATCCTTATGGTATGATTTTGACGAGGATCTTTATGGAATCCAGTATTCGTCTGCACCATGGTATCAGACGAACTGTTCGTGTGAAGAGCAAGATTGATGCACATACGATTCAGCGAATGGGTCTGAACATAGTTGAAAAAGACCAAGCCGACTCTTCAAGGAAGCTAAGAACTGAGGGGGAGCGTGTATTAAAGAAGACTCCTGTCTCAAGTTCTCAATCGCCAGTAAGTATCAAATCGCCTACTGCTGAACTAAGGAGAGTGCTAGGGAGACCTCTCATGAAAATGGCGAGTCCTCTTTTCGGAGAAAGCCAATCTCAGAGGACAAAGCAAAGTGCGCCAAAGAGACAAGGAGAAAGTCTCTTGAGCGAGGTTGTGAAGAAAGCCAAGAGATCTCCAAGAATCAGGACTCTGAGGCAACAGGAAGAGAAGATTGCCAGAGAACAAAGGCGAGAAGAAACTTCTAAATCTTGTGCACCCAAAGCCACAAGATCCTTAGTCTCTATTCTGGAAGAGGATACGGCCAGAAAATCCAAAGAGACTGAGAGGAAGAGAAAAACAACTGAGAAAAGAAAATCTCCTGCGAAGAAATCAGCAAAACTAACTGAAGCAGAGAAAAAGACTAAGAAGGATAGTCGTAAGAAGAACATTTCAACTGCTGAGGACGTTAGTCAACAAAAAGAAGCTACTGATACTGTTCAAGTAGAAACAGAAGCTGAGCAGTATATAGTTCAGGAAACCCCTGTGGTTCAACAAGAAGAACCAGTTGAAGAAAGCACGGTTCAGGAAACACCTAATGCTCAAGAAAAGGAGCTAGTAGAGGAACCAACACTAGAAACACCTTTTGGTCTAAAGAAGGAGCCAGAAGATGGAAGTCCAGTTCAGGTGACGTCTACTGCAGCTGATTGGACCATATTTATACTACAAATTAGGCCTGTTTTCTTTAGTGATTATGCATTTGTTGATGCCTGATCTATGATTTTTATGCTTATTTTGGTCCCGCACATTGAGTTTTGATAAATTGCACATTGTCAGTATTTTGTTGTCATTTGTCATTAATTACGCATAATTTTATTGGGACAATTGATATCGCAAATGGGTTGTATTTTGTAGGACCAAAGGAGTCAACATTCAAGAAGTAAACATGTTTGCGAGATTATTTGGGCGAACGAGAATTCGATTCGCCGCAATAATAAATTAAATACAATTAATTATTTGCGACGAGTGACCAATTGTTACGACCCTACCGCACAATTCCTATAAAAACTAACCATTTAGGGCAAAAACAGAGGCCGCAATCCCTAGGTAACACTCTCCTTCGTCTTCTCCGCTGATTCAATAGGTTTTGTTTTCTTTATTTTGCAAATTGCGCTACCACCGATTTACGCCCACTTTAGTTTCTTTGTCCCATCTTCCACCGCCGTCACCACATTCATCTGCTAAATCGTTGGAGTCATGAACCGAGTAGATTTTCCAGCCGTAATGGAGTCTGCCGGTGTCATGCGTGGCTAAGGCGTCGGATCTCTTGAAGATGTAGCAATGGTCTGAGTTCCATGAGCTTCAAGGGGTAATCAATCTTAGTTTTAGATTTCTGTCGTATTTTTGTAACAACTCCGAGTTAGAGATTGCATTGTATGACCGAATGAATCTTGCTATAGTTTAGTAAGATGTTAAACTTTGATCTATGTTATGGATTGGTTTGTGTTGAATATTGTGCCTGAATACATGAAGTCTCATGTATATCAGTCAGATTTTGCATTAATTAACCTAATCTGCCTAGTTGTGTTTGGTTAAGTTGGTTATGTTATTATCTGATTGATTTATTGCATGAATCATTTCATACCATACACTAAGGTTTTTAACAAGATTTAGTTAATCGAGTTGATTAATTAAATTTTGGACTTAACGAGTTGTTAAGGTTGAGCTTTCGAAACTTAGTGGATTTCAAACCCCGACATTATTTTGAACGATGATGACCCGAGCCACATTTCTAGGAGAGTTTTAGTAAATTGTTTTCAATCTTAATTATTTCAATTTGTCTTGCCTTTCAAAAATCCCAAAAACGTTTATTTCATACTTAGCTTTCTTTAATTTTAAAGACTGAATCAAAACCCCCGTTTTAACTGCTTTCTTGCATAATTCAAACATTAGGTTAGTCTTAGGATCAATTCTGCACTGGTTCCTTGAGAGTCGACCCGAGGTTGCACCCTGTGTTGTAATTCTTGGTATAAATTGATTTTGACCGGTTTCCAAGGATCAATCTTCGGATTGAACGATAAGCCGCGATCAAATTGGCGCCGTTGCCGGGGAAACCAAATTAATTGGTTTTCTAGGTTATCCAGTGTTTGTTTTAATTTTAATTTTTGTTGTTTGCATTTTGTTTGCATTGCATAATTTTATTTTATTATGTTCTTCTTAAGTATTTTTAGTGTTAATCCTGTTTGTGATTTCGATTCTGCTTTGTTTTAAGTGTTTATTCTGATTGTTCTTGTTTATGTTGCTTAATTTTGAGTTAATTTTGTTTGCTTTGCTTGTCTGTGCTTCTTGGCTGTGACGAGTTCATCATTCGTCACGGCGAGTTCATCATTCGCCGCAGCGAGTTCATATATTCGCCGCGGCGAATGTTTAATTTTGTTCGATTAGCAAATGAAAGTGTCTCATGAGCCGATTTAACCGTGTTAATATCTGCCTCGTTTTATCCGCTATCGTTTTAGTGAGCTCATTTAGGAAAACTCTTTTTGTGCATGCCCCGTAGACTTAGGCTAGTTCATTTTCAACCCGAAATTGAGCGACACCTTAGGCAAATTCGGAAAAACAAAAGAGAACAAACAAACCTTAGCACACTAGAGCATCAGGTAGAAGAGATGGTGAACATCAGATCTATCCCGTCACCCACCCCAAATGGAGATCACGGTCTTAACGGTGACCAGGAATGCGTAGATGACAACAATGGGAACATCAGACGTAGGACCATCTGAGAAGCTACAACCTCGGACGTTAACTACGATCCTTTCACTGCCGCCTGCCCTAACTTCGACGTAAATTTGAAGTTAAAACTTCTTGATTAACTCCTTCCCAAATTTCACGGTTTGGCGGAGAGGACCCTACATGCATCTTGAGCCCTCACAATGATCTGCCGAGTATGAAGCCTATAGGAGCACATCTGGACCAGGTGCTGTGGAAAGTATTCCACTTGTCGTTAGAAGGAAAGGCCCGGGAGTGGTACATGAGCCTCCCAAGGCATGTCGCGAATGCCTATCATAGTTAGGTCAACTTGCGGAAAGCTTTTCTGGAAAAGTATTTTCCAGCCTCTAGGACTTCATCGATGCGAAAAGAAATCTATTACAAACAGATTATGACGAGTCCTTGTATGATTTTGGAGCAGATTTCGGGATCTGTTGTCTCGATGCCCCATCATCAAATTCGATGAACAGCTTTTCAATATTTCTCGATGGGGTGAAGAATCGGGAAAGGGAATGTTAGATCTTTGCTTGGAGGATCATTGATCGACCTCACCGCACCTGAAGCATGGGCCTTGATCAAGAGGATGGCCCTCAACAATCAGCAGTACAGTGTTAGAGATTCCAGGAGTGTCCATGAAGTGGGAGCCATGTCGGCTCAGACAAAAAGGATGGAAAGCCTGGAATCGAAGGTGGATTCCCTAGAGCATAGGATAACTTCACAGTTATCCTCGATCACGGCTGAACTTAAGAATCTAAATGTACATCGCCCATCGCCTTCTACTGAACTGACCGCACCCAGTTGCAAATCTTGTGGGTCGGTGATGCACATTTCTAGTGTCTGCCTCGGAAGGTATGAAGAAGTCTCTGCAGTGTACCCGGGGAGACAAAATCAAAAGTGGACCCGTACTCCAACACATATAATGAGGGATGGAGATCCTACCCAAATTTTAGTTGGAGGAGTAACGCGGAAAGAGTACCAAACTGATTTCAACAAGGAAGTGGAGCTGGATCATCTACAAACCAGTTCCAGGATCAGCGAGCATTGACAGTGCAACAACCACCGCCACCAAAGGAGGACACTACCCAGCTGCTGCACAGCATGATGACTCTCATGAAGGAAGAGAGGAATTCTACTGCAAATCAATTCAACGCAATTGCTAATCTGATTCAAAGAGACTCCTCAAAGAACGCTACCCGTTTCAGTGCCTTGGAAAAATGCATGGATCAATGGGAAACCAAGGCAGAAAACCTAAACTCATACATCACTCAGTTATCCAACAACTTGAGTGAAAATCAAGCGAGGAGTAGCGGATCCATTCCCTCCAACACGGTCATTAACCCGAAGAGTTTAAATGCAATTGAGTTGAGGAGTGGAAAGAAAGTGCATTTCGACATTCCTGAAGAAGAAGAATGCACCGAAGAAATTGAGGTTGAAGAGGCGCCTCAAGTGAGAGAAAAGCAAGCTGTGCGATCAGAAAGTGATCGCGAAGAAGAATTGTTGAGGAACAAGAAGCAATCAACCATGAAGGAAAAAAAGCAACCATCTAGCATGTCAGGAAGAAGAGCTGATAAGGATAAATCGAGCAGAAATGACCCTGCTAGTAAGGAAGTCAACAAAGGACCTCCTTTTCCAACTCGTGTCGATGAGCAAGAGAGTTAATGAGCTCAAACACTAAAAAGAAATCATTGACCTGTTTGGAAAGGTTGAAGTAAATGTGCCTTTACTGGACCTAATTAAGAAAGTGCCAGCCTATGCTAAGTATTTGAGGGACCTGTGCACCAACAAGCGTAAATTTAGGCCAAACGAGAGGGTCCAACTGAGCTCAAATGTGTCGGCTTTGTTTAAGCCCCAAATTCCGGTCAAGTGCCAAGACCCAGGCTCATTTACCATTCCTTGTGTTATAGGAAAGGTAACAATTGGGAGAGCATTATTGGATTTGGGGCGGCGATTAATGTTATGCCAAATCATTTATGAGGTCCTCGGAGTGAAGAGCATAAAACCTACATCGATAGTGTTACAATTGGCCGACAGATCCTTGGACATCCTGTGGGCATTATTGAGGATATTTTGGTCCAAGTCAAGGGTTTAGTGTTTCTGCCGATTTTTATGTCTTTGGATATGTCAAGCAAAGTGGTGCAGACACTTCCTTAATCCTTGACGACCCTTCCTTCGGACGGCAAGTACTATGATTAGTATGAAGGAAGGGAGATCACCATGGAAGTTGGTGATCAACAAGTTAGTTTCAACATGTATGAAGCTATGAAGCATCCTCATGAAGATTATTCCCTACTGGGTGTTCATATGCTTGATGTTTCTATTGATGATGCCTGTTCTGAATTTGTAGAAACTTTATATCCTGCCACTGACAATATTTTTGGAGAAAGTTTCTCTTTTGACGATTTTGCAGAGCACAATCTGTTGGAGTGCAGTATGGACGTGGAGTCGACTAGCAACCAAGCTCTTGAGTGGAGCTTGGATATCAAACAGTCGTCTATCCCGAGCTACAAGACTCGCCTTGAGTGCCAGGTTTTCTCTTTCCTTCATTTACTATATAATTGTGCTATGTTTGATACCAACGTGCATATTGTTGAGCATGATTATATTGTTTAAGTGTGGGGAGGAACCAACCATGGGTTTAGAGTAGTAGGTAGGATTTCCATTTCGTTTGAATAAAGTGTTTCCCTTTGTTAGCTATGTGTTCTTCCTAGTTTAATACAGCATGATTTGATTGAAGAGAATGGTTGATACGTGGGATAATAAATTGAATGTTTATGCAATTTGTGCAGGATCCTTAGAATTTTTTTTTTGTTTTGGGTGATTCGTCGCGGCGAACATCGTTGTTCGCCACGGCTAATGTAGGGTTTTCGGTTTTATTCGCCGTGGCTAACGATTGCCTCGTTACGGCGAATAAGTCCGGTTTTGTCCCTCTGGACTGTTGGTCTTCTCTTTTGTCCGAGGCCCTTTTTGGTCTTTTCCTCTCTCGCGTCCCTGCGTCTCCCGCGTCCTTTTTTTCTTCTTCTTCTTTCTCCTTCCCTCCTCATTTCATTGCCTTTTCGCTGTGCCCTCGCCGCCTCCTCCTCCTCGCCGCTGTGCCCTCGGTGTGCTTTAGAAGCTTCCAACATCCTCAAATCTTCTCCCATTTGTATTTTCGTCATTCAAGAAGTGTTTTTATCCATTCCTTTGTCCATTTCCATTGTTATTTGTTAGATTTAGAAGTGAACAATGAAGCGCCATTCACCGCCACATGGCGATTTAATATCTACATGCCATGCGAACGTAGGGTATCGATTCGTTCGACGAATGTTCTTGCTAGCCAGCGAAAGAAGGTGCCAGATCACGCAACGAAAAATCTGTTGGCTGCGGCGAATGGCGAGGCCTCCTCTCGCAGCGAATGCTCTGCTCGTTCTGGCGAATGGTGAGAACTTTAATTACATGTAATTTTCTTAGTAAAATGCCTATTCTAACGTTTGTGTGTGCAGGATTATGCCTAGAATGAAGCGAGCCTCTAGACCGGAGCAACATCCATCCTCTTCTTCCTCCCATTCCTCCGATCACACCCTTTCCCCTTCCTCGCAACCTTCCCGTTTTCCCTCTCGTCCGGTAGATCCTGAGTACGATCAGCTGGTAACTCGTGTTGCCAGTCAAGATATACTCAAGGAAAAACCATTTCCTCTAACCCCCGCAACAAACCCTTTTGTCCGTCAGCTTTTTGAATTAGACTTAAGTGGCCTTGCTCAACCTAATTCCATTGGCAACCTCACCTTTGTCCGCCAGTACTACTCCTATGCTCGCTACTCCCACACCTACGGAATTAATTTCCGGGGTGTTTCCATTCCCAATGTTTTCACTTCCGTAATTATCCGTGAGCATTACCATCTCCCTGTCGTCCCTCATTGCCAATATTCTGACCTCCTCTGTGATTACCCATGGGAGGAAGTCATTGGTACTCTCTGCACTGCAGGGTCTCAGTGGCTTCAACCCCGAGGTTCTCAACGGTACATCTGTCGGACCACCCTCCTTCCTGAAGCTCGTCCTTGGTTACATTTTATATGTAACAATATTATGCCTACCCTCCACCTCTCCAACATCCCCAAAGAGCAGGCCCTATATATCTACTGCGATGGTGACCACCACCAGACCTAGCCCGCCATCTCCGCCGCCCTTCGCCAAGGTGTGTTCTCTCCACCAACCCTAAACACAAACTCCTTTTCCCCATCTCATTTCTCGATCATTACAGGCCTATCGAGTCCCGGAGCATCCTGCCGATCTCCTCTTTCCGCCTGCCCCTCTATTTGTCTATGTCCGTTTAGGTCAGCCACGTGCCATCCCACCACCGCCTCCTGCCCAACCTGCTTCCGCAACTCCTTCCTCACCCTCTCCTCCTCCTAGCCCTCCATCACCTCGAGTCCCCTCTCCCGCCCCTCCAGTCCTTCCTCATGTTCCTTCTCCGCCTTGTGTCTCTTCTCCTATCTTTTCCCCACCTACCACCCCCCCTGCTCCTTCCGAGGTGGCTCTGCTCTGAGACGACATCCATCGGCTTGAGGCGCAACTGGCCGCTGACCGTGCACTGCTCACTTCCTTCCAGGCACAGCTGGCTGCTGATCGTGAATTCAATAGCACCATGCTCTCCATGATTGCAGCTCACCTTGGGTTACCTCTTCCGCTTCCGGCTCCGGTCTCTGCTACTACTCCTAGTTCCTCTGCCGCTGCCCCTCCGGATCCGTCAGTCGACGACCCTCCTGCTTAGTTGGCTGTCCCTACTTTCGTTTGTATTTTGTGTTTGTTGTTTATCTCTATTTTCTTTTCTTTGCTGTATTTTTAGCTAGTTCTTCGGATCCTTCCTTTTTTCCATTTACATTTTGAGCTTAATGATATATCCTCATTTCTCTTTTGTCTATTTGTGTTTCATGCTTCTGTTGTGTGCCTTGCTACTTCTGCCATTGTGGACAATGCCATGTTTAAGTGTGGGGGAGCTAGTTCCCTATTATATTTTGCATTGCATACCTATTAGAATTTGTGCATACTTTTGTGGGCTCACTGCTTTTACTGATAAATTTGAAACTCAATCAGACATTTTCTGCACCTGTTCTTTTGTGCCCTTGCATGCAAATCATTTACAAGTTTCAAAAACTAATACTTGAGTTTTTGAAAATACTCTCCATTCTTCGAACGATAATTGGATCTGACAAAATTTTAACTTTTGAAGTTTTCAAAACAAAGTGAATGGGAGCATGCTAACAAGGTAGCATTGTCAGTTTTTAAGTCTTGAGATTGATCATTGGGACAAAGCCCTTGTTGGAAGGATATTCGAGCCCAAATTTTTTCTTCTATATCTTTGTGTGTGCATCTGCTTAGTTCATACTTCTCTAGAACTTGTGTGGGTTCTTACTCAAAGCTTGATGGACTAGAATTTTGTTGATATGATAGGCGCCCTTCTTTCACCTTTCCCCAAACACCAACCCTTAAACACTTTTTCCTTTGCTAGCCCCTTGAGCCTTTTTGTTATGAGCATTTGAATACATATTAAGATGATGTCGGTAGTCTGTGTTTGGTTAAAAAAAAAGTTGTTGGAAAATGAAAAAGTGTTAGTCTTGTGTATCCCAAAAAGGGATAATAATGTGTTGTATCCCAAAAAGGGATTGGCATCTCAAAATGAGATAGCCACAATGTGTTAAAAAAAAGTGTGTATTCAATTTATTTCAGTGTTTAGTTTTAGTTTGGCTATTGACATCAATTCCTCATTTAGTGCGCATGCTCATATATTTTTTCTTTCACTTCATCCATTCATCTAGCCCTCCGCTCATTACAACCCTGAAAGACCTCTTGATCTTCAAAATGATAGTCCTTGTAGTGGAGAAATAAAATTGATACAAGCCTATGGTAGGAGATGCATTAAGCAGATGGAGAGAAAATATCCTTAAACACAAGTGAGTTGAGCGTAAACACCACATCCCGAGTTATCCTCTTTTGTTCAATCTCATGTGCTTAAATTCTTTCGATTATGCATTTTATTAGCACTCTTTCAATTTGCTGCGTGTGAATTCTGATGAAGTGGATTGCGTCATTTCTGTTATTATTTGAGCATGGGCGGAATTTTCTTTCACTCTTGTAATTTGTTTAACTCTTGTAAACTTTGTCCAGGAGTACAAAGGTCTAAGTGTGGGGGAATTTGATTGGACCATACTTATACTACAAATTAGGCCTGTTTTCTTTAGTGGTTATGCATTTGTTGATGCCTGATCTATGATTTTTATGCTTATTTTGGTCCCGCACATTGAGTTTTGATAAATTGCACATTGTCAGTATTTTGTTGTCATTTGTCATTAATTCTGCATAATTTTTATTGGGACAATTGATACTGCAAATGGGTTGTATTTTGTAGGACCAAAGGAGTCAACATTCAAGAAGTAAACATGCTTGAGATTCACCGGGGCGAACCAGAACCTCAATTCGCCGCAGTGAATAAATTAAATACAATTAATTCGCTGCGACGAGTGACAAAATCCATTCGCCGCAGCGAACTACAGCCATTCGCCGCAGCGAATGTTGGGTAACCCGGCCTATAAATGGCAATTAATCCACTGTTCTGACCCGGCCCACATAATTCCCTATAAAAACTAACCATTTAGGGCAAAAACAGAGGCCGCAATCCCGAGGTAACACTCTCCTTCGTCTTCTCAGCTGATTCAATAGGTTTTGTTTTCTTTATTTTGCAGATTCGCTACCACCGCATTTACGTCCGACTTTAGTTTCTTTGTCCCATCTTCCACCGCCGTCACCACATTCATCTGCTAAATCGTTGGAGTCATGAACCGAGTAGATTTTCCAGCCGTAATGGAGTCTGTCGGTGTCATGCGTGGCTAAGGCGTCGGATCTCTGAAGATGTAACAACGATCGAGTTCCATGAGCTTCAGGGTAATCGATCTTAGTTTTAGATTTACAGATTTTTGTAACAACTTGAGTTGGAGATTGCATTGTATGACCGAATGAATCTTGCTATAGTTTAGTAAGATGTTAAACTTTGATCTATGTTATGGATTGGTTTGTGTTGAATATTGTGCTGAATACATGAAGTCTCATGTATATCGGTCGATTTTGCATTAATTAACCTAATCGCCTAGTTGTGTTTCGTTAAGTTGGTTATGTTATTATCGATTGATTTATTGCATGAATCATTTCATACCATACACTAAGGTTTTAACAAGATTTAGTTAATCGAGTTGATTAATTAAATTTTGGACTTAATGAGTTATTAAGGTTGAGCTTTGAAACTTAGTGGATTTCAAACCCCAAATTATTTTGAGCGATGATGACCCGAGCCACATTTTAGGAGAGTTTTAGTAAATTGTTTTCAATCTTAATTATTTCAATTTGTCTTGCCTTTCAAAAATCCCAAAAACGTTTATTTCATACTTAGCTTTCTTTAATTTTAAAGACTGAATCAAAACCCGTTTTAATCGCTTTCTTGCATAATTCAAACATTAGGCTAGTCTTAGGATCAATTCATTTGGTTCCTTGAGAGTCGACCCGAGGTTGCACCCTGTGTTGCAATTCTTGGTATAAATTGATTTTGACCGGTTTCCAAGGATCAATCTTCGGATTGAACGATAAGCCGCGATCAGCAGCACATGAAGGAGCAACAGCAGTTTCAGCCTCGGATGATGGACCAGATCTGAAGGTATACAACTATCATAGGTTTATGAGGAAACAGAAGCTGAAAATCAAAATGGTGGAAGTTGTTACCAGACAAAGGACTGCTATTGCAATTGGTGTTCAACCAGTGAAGAAAATGGTGGCTATAGTGGAACCTATGGTGATTAATCACAACACATGGCAGTTACTCAAAGAAGACGAAAGGATCTTCTATGACTCCTTGGGATTTGCTGCTACAATGCCATATCCTACAAATCGTCCCTGCCATCCATGTACCATTTTCACAGTCACAAAGAACACAGAAATCATGGTTGCACCAAACATACAACCAAGATTTCCAAAAGATTTCACAAGGGGGAAATTAAAATTATATCCTGAAGATGATGCGAGTGATGATATGTCCGCAGATCAAATTGCAGAAGAAGTGCGAAAATTGATGAAGCATGCGCGCCTGCACAGAATCCAGATCAAGCAAGCTGCAGCTACACTAATCGGAGGGAACACTGTCCAGTAGGGGGAAATATAAGAACACGAACATTTACAGAGTTCCTCGTTCAGCCAATTCTTCGTATTAGCCCTCTGTCTAGTACACTGTCTATAGAAGCACAAGCCTTACCCCTGCATGGAAGACAGTTGCTGATGCTGCCAGTTCCTTTTGATTTAGATCTTCCTGAAACTGAAACGTTCATTCGTCCACCTACTTTTGAGATCAATGAAGACTACACTCCATCCTCTGATGCCTACACTACTTCAATTCCTTTCGCTCCTCCATCAGCAGAAGCAGATCAAGCCTCTTCGTTAGTTGATCCACCAGATGAAGCCAGTAGATTACTTGGTGAACTCAATGACATGAAGGAGACGGTGAATGATTTGAGAAAGATGATAGTAGAACTGCTGAAGTGCCAGAATCGTTAAATCATTTTTTATTATAATAAATAGGGGGAGAGCAGGAAAAGAAGATAATCAACAGAAGAGGAGAGGATGTTCAGATGAAGAAGGTGTGACCACAACGGACGAAAAAAGGAAGAAGATAAGTTTTTTTCTTATTTTGCAACATCTGTAAATTTTTTTGTTTTGTTTTCTTTCCTTGTATGTACTTTGTTATATTCAAAAAGGGGGAGATTGTTAAGTCAGAATGACTTTACATAAAAATGATTTTGATGTATAACAAAAAGAGATCATATACAAGATAAAAAAAACAGAACCTGAGACGATACGCATTTAAGTCCGAGATGCATTTAAGTTGCAAGAAAACAATCGGAACCTGATTTAATTCGTAAATGTAGCGACATGACGACGAAGTTGATAAAAGTCGATACGCATTTAAGTTGATAACAGTCAAACACAGACGAAGTTGATAAAAGTCAAACACAGACGAAGTTGGCAAATGCAAAGCAGACGCAGACGCAAAAGTGAAGCAGATGCAGACGCAGAAAAGAAACAGACGCAAGAGTCAGTTCGAGTTAGTTACAGAACTCAACTGATTAACCGTTTCTTTAAAGATTAAAGATTAAAGATTTAAGAATCAAGAAGCAGTTAGAGACGAAGGCTATAAATACAAATCGAAGTCAAAAACTGAAGAGCTTGCTGATTTTAGAAAAATTACACAAAGTGAAAAAGCGATTAAGTGCAAACTAGCTGAGCGCTATCTTACTGTAACAAAGTGTTCAAATATTTTTCTGAGAAGAAAAGTTATGCAGATAACTGCAGAGGCTAAGTGTGAAAGAATCTTGGTTGTAGAGACTCAAGAGGCTCGTGAAAGAATCTTTATGTAACGCTTGAAGAGATAGTGAAATCTCAGAAGAAACTCTGAGGACTGGACGTAGCCCACGGTTTGGGGTGAACCAGGATAAATCCGCGTGTCTACTACTCTTACTCTCTATCTTTATCTTGCCTCAAAGTTGATCATTACTTACTATTCATATACTTAGCATTGAAAAGTTTGATCAATCGGGATTAATAAGAATTCTGTAAAGAATTTTATTTCTAATAAGTAATTATGAAAAGATTCTGAAAAAGGGGAATACACAATTCAACCCCCCCTTCTCGTGCATTCTACTGTTTTTCTAAGTGTTGTATTAACGTGTGATTCACTTCAAAGTGCACGGTTGAGACACTGCAAAAGAAATGTGGGACACATTGTCTATTGCTCACGAAGGGACAAACCAAGTTAAAGAATCCAAGATAAGTATTCTTGTGCATCAATATGAACTTTTTCAGGATGGAAGATGAAGAATCTATTGATAAAATGTTTGGAAGATTTCAAACAATTGTCAATGGATTGAAAGCTCTTAGAAGGACATACAACAATCAAGATCATGTTTGAAAGATTCTAAGAAGTCTTCCTAAGAGATGGAGACCTAAAGTTACTTCAGTGCAAGAAGCCAAAGACTTGAGCGTGTTAAAGCTGGATAAGTTGCTGGGATCCTTAAAGATTCATGAAGTAGAACTCAACGCTGAAGTCAAGCCCAAGCGAGATAAGTCAATAGCACTGAAGGCCAGACAAAAGAATCATAAGAATCAGAGAAGGAGGAAGTCATCAAAAGCGTTGAAAATTGAAGAATCAAAGGCTGACAACTCCAGCCAATCCGAATCAGAGTCAAGTGATGAAGATGACGAATTATCTTTCATTTCCAGAAAGATAAGACGTATGTGGAAGAAGAAGCCAAGAGGGAACCAGACATTCAGAAAGAATGGGAAAGATGAAGCTAAACCAGAGAAGTCTTATATCATTTGCTACGAGTGCAACCAGCCTGGACACTACAAGTCTGAATGTCCTACTCTCAAGAAGAAACCAAAGAAGAGTAGAGAAGGCAAGAAAAGCATGATGGCAACATGGGAGGACCTAGATTCATCTGAATCAGATATAGGCTCCGAGTCATCAGAACATGCAAACATTTGCCTAATGGCTGAGGAAGATAGTGATGAGGAGGTAAAATTAAATTATGATAATTTGCATGATGCCTATTCAGAATTGTTAGAAGATTCTCATGCTATTCTGAAACAGTACAAGCTGTTAAAGAAAAAGTATGTAGAAAATATTAGACATACTGAGGTAATAGAGAGAGAAAATGTTTGTTTAAAGAAACAATTAGAAGATAAAAGGAAGTTTATAGACAGATCAGAAGAGATTAATCAACTTAAACTAAGGATTAAGAATTTATCAGCTGATTTAGCTACTTTCACAGAAAGTACAAAGAAAATGAATGAGATGCTTGGAAAATGTAAACATCCAAGTGATAAGACTGGATTAGGGTTTACAGGAAACAAGATTCAGTCTCGTAAAAAATATGTCATTCAAAAAGGAAGTTATAGGATGATTCATTTTAATCAACATTCTAATTATATGCATCATAGATCACATCATATGCATACTACTAACCGTAAAGGACCCAAGAAAATTTGGGTACCAAGAAATAAAATTATTTCTCCTGCAGCTATCCTTCCTTGGAAGATACGGCAAACACCATTGGTATTTAGATAGTGGATGCTCGCGACACATGATGGGAAGAAGGTCTATGTTCCTAGACCTTTAGTATAAGAAGGGAGGATCAGTAACTTTCAAAGACAACCAGTAGGGCAAAATTATTGGAATCGGGAAAATAGGTAAAGATTCCTTTGCATGCATAAATAATGTACTACTTGTTGATGGTCTAAAGCATAACTTGATTAGCGTCAGTCAATTGTGTGATTCTGGTTTCACAGTTACATTCAATCAAAATCTTTGCGAAGTCAGAAACAAAGATGAGTCTATACTTTTCTCTGCCAAGAGAAGAAACAACCTTTACAAAATCAATTTAGAAGATTTTCAAAATCAAAATATTTTATGTTTTCTATCTTCTGAAGAAGAAAGACTAATCTGGCATAAAAAGCTAGGTCATGTCTCTTTGAAACATATTTCAAAATTGGTAAAACATGATTTGGTAAGAGGTTTGCCAAAAATAAGTTTTGACAAAGAACTTTTTTGTGAAAATTGTTTGAAAGGAAAACAAGTTAAAACCTCTTTCTCTTCTAAAAATTTTGTAACCTCATCAAGACCTTTAGAATTGTTACATATGGATTTGTTTGGTCCTACAAGGACATTAAGTCTTGGCAGAAAGAAATATGGACTCGTCATTGTTGATGACTTTACTCGATTTTGTTGGATATTGTTTTTATCACACAAAGATGAGTCTTTTAAGTGCTTTAGAATCTTATCCAGAAAGTTACAGAATAAAAAAGGAATGTCCATAGCCAATGATCGGGGAGTGACCATGGTGGAGAATTTGAAAATGAGAAGTTTAGAGTATCTTTGTGAGGAGAATGGAATTTCCACAACTTCTCAAATTTCTAGAACTCCACAACAAAATGGAGTTGTTAAAAGAAAGAATAGGACAATTCAAGAGATGGCAAGGACCATGCTATGTGAGACGAATCTTCCTAAGTATTTCAAGCGGAAGTCGTGAATACAAGATGTCTTGTATTCAAAATAGGATCATATTGCGACCTATGTTGAAGAAGACTCCTTACGAGTTATGGAATGGAAGAAGACCAAGCATATCTTACTTTCATCCATTTGGGTGCAAATGTTCCATTCTGAATACAAAAGAGATGTTGGATAAATTCGATTCAAAGATCTATCTAGGAATCTTCCTAGGCTACTCATTATCGTCTAAGGCTTTTCGAGTTTACAACCTTACTTCAAAGACTGTTGAAGAGACGATCCATGTCAAGTTTGATGACAGTTCTCAATCCCATAAGGAAGATGACATGGAGAATGAAGGTCCTTCAAAGAACTTAGATGATACCTCAGAAACTCCCTCGTCAGACACTCATGAGAACAAAACTGAGAATATTCCAGAAACTATTGAACTAAGACAAAACTGGAGATATAAAAGTTCTCATCCAGAAGAGCTAGTTATCGGTGACACCTCAGAAGGAGTTAGGACAAGGTCCAGATTCAGAAGAGAAGCTAATGTAGCCTTTATCTCTGAAGTAGAGCCTAAGAAGGTTGAGGAAGCTCTTCAAGACGAAGTTTGGGTGTTAGCCATGCAAGAGGAGCTGAATCAATTTACTAGGAATAATGTCTGGTCTTTAGTTCCAAAACCTTTTAAAAAATCCATTATAGGAAGCAGATGGGTTTTTAAGAATAAGTTAGACGAATCAGGAAGAGTGAGTCGTAATAAGGCTAGATTAGTAGCACAAGGCTATAATCAGCAAGAAGGAATAGACTATAATGAAACGTATGCTCCAGTAGCGAGACTTGAAGCTATAAGGATTTTGTTGGCGTATGCAATCTGTCATGATATAAAGTTGTTTCAGATGGATGTAAAGAGTGCATTTCTGAATGGCTTTATAGATGAAGAAGTGTATGTAAAACAACCACCTGGCTTCGAAGATGTTTAAAACCCAGATTATGTCTATAGACTTCACAAAGCCTTATACGGCCTGAAGCAAGCTCCTAGAGCTTGGTATGATCGTCTTAGTACCTTTTTAATAGAGAATGGTTTCAGTAAAGGTCAAGTTGATAAGACGCTCTTTAGGAAGAGTTTTCAGAATGATTTTATCTTAGTACAGATCTACGTTGATGATATCATTTTTGGTGCTACTTCAAAAGAGTTGTGCTTGAAGTTTGAGAGACTAATGAAAAGAGAATTTGAAATGAGTATGATGGGTGAATTAAAGTTCTTTCTTAGGTTGCAAGTTAAGCAGACCGAAGAGAAGATTTTTATTCATCAACAAAAGTATGTGAAAGAGTTGTTGAATAAGTTTGATATGAATAATGTGAAGCCTATGGCAACTCCTATGCATCCTTCAAACCTTTTGTCGAAAGACGAACTTGGTAAGAAGGTGGATCAAACCCTATATAGAGGGATGATCGGCTCTTTCTTGTATCATCATGACAAGTAGACACGATATTCATTCAGCAGTATGCTTGTGTGCAAGATTTCAAGCCGATCTAGAGAGTCTCATTTTATTCTTTTAAAAGAATTACGAGATATCTCGCAGTACTCCGATCTTTGCTTAATGTTTGAGAAAGGTAAAGATTTCAGTTAATTGATATTGTCTTTGCGGACTATGCCGAGATAGAATCGAAAGAAAGAGCACAAGTGGAGGATGTCATTTTCTTGGAGGAAATCTAGTCTCTGGTCAAGCAAGAGACAAAGCTCAATTGCTCTATCAACCGCCGAAGGTAATATATATACCGCCGCATTCTTTCTCACGAGCGCCGTGGATCAAGTATCGACTTGAAGACTATTCATTAAAAGAGGAGGAGATTCCAATTTATTGCGACAACACCAGCGTAATAAATCTATCAAAGAATCCAATTCAGCATTCCAGAGTAAAGCATATAGAAGTCAGACATCATTTCCTGAGAGATTATGTTCGGAGGAAGGTGGTGCTTCTACAATTCGTTGAAACAGAGCTTCAGTGGGCAGACATCTTCACCAAACCACTAAGTGAAGAACGGTTTCAGAAGATAAGACGCAATCTTAACATGGTGATGTTAAATGAGCAGTCAGGCTAAAGTAACGTGGAAACTAACGGCGTTAGTTATAGTGAGTTACAGCTGGTAACTTCTCTCACAAGGAAGATTTTCGGAGGGAAAAATCTGATAATCTCGAGGTTCTTAATGATTTTAGAACCCACCGGACCATAACCCTATATGTAGACTGAAGATGAAATTATAACAGTCTTTTCATCATCTCCTGACGATTCATTTCTGCTTTACCAATTCTCTCAAAAACATTTCACTCAAAAAGTTCTCCAGAAGATATTTTTCACTCTATACAATGGAAGCAGCCATGGTTTATGGAAGACTTGTGGATTTTGAGTCACTAAGAAGAGACGGCATGGATGTAGAACCAGAAATCATAAGAGCTGGTTGGAGGAACTTCTTTCAGATACAAGAACCAGTCTATACGGATGAGGTATATGAGTTCTGGAAGAATGCTCATCAAATAGACAACACCATCGTATCCTCTGTAGATAGAATATCTGTTCTTGTCACAAAGGATTTGATAAGGAAGGTGACTGATTGCCCATCATTTTATGAGAAACTGTCTACCAAGGCCGGATGGATGTCCTCAGTCGGAATGAAAGAAGAAGATGTCAAGAGGCAACTATATGGCACAAATGACTCAAGGGAGAGGAAGACATCAAATTTGATTCCGAAGGCTAGGGTTCTTCATGCAATCCTGTTTAATTGCATTCTTCCCAGAGTTGGTTTAAGACATTTGGTGACTACTCTAGACGAACAATGTATATTCTTTCTTCTGAATCAAAATCCCATAGATCTACCCTTCTTAATATTTCACTATATGGTTAAGGGGTTAAATGAAACTACCAGTTATCCTTATGGTATGATTTTGACAAGGATTTTTAAGAAATCAAGATTCGCCCCGCACCACGGTATCGAATTTAACTGCTCCTCGTGAAGAGCAAGATCGATGCACACACGATACGGCGAATGGGTCTGAACACAGTAGACAAAGACCAAGCCGACTCTTCAAGGAAGTCAAGAACTAAGGGGGAGCGTATATTGAAGAAGACTCCTGTCTCAAGTTCTCAGTCTCCAGTGAGTATCAAATCACCTACTGCTGAACTAAGAAGAGTGCTAGGAAGACCTCTCATGAAAATGGCGAGTCCTCTTTTCGAAGAAAGCCAATCTCAGAGGACAAAACAAAGTGCGCCAAAAAGACAAGGAGAAAGTATTTTGAACGAAGTGGTGAAGAAAGCAAAGAGATCACCAAGGATTAGGACTCTGAGACAACAAGAAGAAAAGATTGCCAGAGAATAGAGTCAAGAAGAAACTTCTAAATCTTGTGCACCCAGAGCCACAAGATCCTTAGTCTCTATTCTGGAAGAAGATACGGCCAGAAAATCCAAAGAGACTGAGAGGAAGAGAAAAGCAACATCTGAGAAAAGAAAATCTTCAGTGAAGAAATCAGTAAAACTAACTGAAGCAGAGAAAAAGACTAAGAAGGTTAGTCAAAAGAAGAACATTTCAACTGCTGAGGACGTTAGTCAACAGAAAGAAACCATTGATACTGTTCAAGTAGAAACGTGTCGAAAGGCGGTTCTGATTCGCTCAGATACCCTAGTGTTCAACAAGAAGAACCAGCTGAAGAAAGCACGGTTCAGGAAACACCTAATGCTCAACAGGAGGAACCAGTGGAGGAACCAACACTAGAAACACCTTTTGGTCTGAAGAAGGAGCCAGTAGATGAAAGCCCAGCTCAGGTGACTCCTACTAAAGCACATCAAGGAGCAACAACAGTTCCAGACTCGGATGATGAACCGCGTCTGATGGTATATAACTACCATAGGTTTATGAGGAAACAGAAGCTGAAAATCAAAATGGTGGAAGTAGTTACCAGACAAAGGACTGCTATTGCAATCGGTGTTCAACCAGTAAGGAAGAAAGTGGCAATGGTACAACCAATGGTGATTAATAGTAACACATGGCGACTACTCAAAGAAGACGAAAAGATCTTCTATGATACTTTGGGATTTGCTGCTTCCATGCCATATCCTTCACAACGTCCCTGCCATCCGTGTACTATTTTCCCAATCACAAAGAACACAGAGATAATGGTTGCACCAGATATACAACCAAGATTTCCAAAAGATTTCACCAGGGGGAAATCAAAATTATATCCTGAAGATAATGCCAGTGATGATCTGTCCGCAGATCAAATTGCAGAAGAAGTGCGAAAAATTGATGAAGCATGCACGCCTGCACAGAAGTCAGATAAAGCGAGATGCAACTATACTAATATGGAGGAAGACTGTCCAGTAGGGGGAAGAATAAGAACAGGAACATTTACTGAGTTCCTCATTCAGACAGTTCTTCGTATTAGCCCTTTGTCTAATACACTGTCTATTGAAGCACAAGCCCTATCCCTGCAAGGAAGACAGTTGCTGATGTTGCCTGCTCCTTTTGATTTAGATCTTCCTGAAGCTGAAATGTTCATTCGTCCACCTACCTTTGAGATCAATGAAGACTACATCCCATCCTTTGATGCTTACACTACTTCAATTCCTTTCGCTCCTCCATCAGCAGAAGTTGATCAAGCCTCTTCGTCAGTTGATCCACCAGATGAAGTCAGTAGATTACGTGGTGAACTCAACGACATGAAGGAGACGGTGAATGATTGAGAAAGATGATAGCAGAACTGCTGAAGAGCCAGAATCGTTAATCATTTTTTATTATAATAAATAGGGGGAGAGCAGGAAAAGAAGATAATCAACAGAAGAGGAGAGGATGTTCAGACAAAGAAGGTGTGACCACAATAGACGAAGAAAGGAAGAAGATAAGTTTTTTTTGTTCTACTTTGCAAAATCTGTAAATTTGTTTTGTTTTGTTTTCTTTTCTTGTATGTAATTTTTTATATTCAAAAAGGGGGAGATTGTTAAGTCAAAATGACTTTACATAAAAATGATTTTGATGTATAACAAACAAAGAGAGATCATATACAAGAAAAACAAAATGTATATGTATTTAATTCGAGATGTATTTAAGATGATATAACTAAAGTCGCATACGTACGTATACGATTTAATTCGGAGATGCGAAGTCGACCTACGCACGAAGTTAGAAATAGACAAAGCAGACGCAGATGCAAATGCAAAGCAGACGCAGACATAAATGCAAAGCAGACGCAGATGAAAAATACAAATACAAAAGCAGACGCAGACGCAAATGTGAAGCAGATGCAGACGCAGAAAAGAAACAGACGCAAGAGTCAGTTCGAGTTAGTTACAGAACTCAACTGATTAACCGTTTCTTTAAAGATTCAAGATTCAAGATTCAAGAATCAAGAAGAAGTTAGAGACGAAGGCTATAAATACAAGTCGAAGTCGAAGATTGCAAAGTTACAAAAACTTGATGAAGAGTTACGTAAAAGCTACACAAAAAAGCTGCTGATTTAGAAAAATTATACGTAGCGATTAAGTGCAAACTAGCTGAGTGCTATCTTACTGTAACAAAGTGTTCAAATATTTTTCTGAAAAGAAAAAGCTCTACAGATAGCCTGCAGAGGCTAAGCGTGAAAGAATACTGGGTGTAGAGACCTGAAGAGGCTCGTGAAAGAATACTTGTAACGATTGAAGAGATAGTGAAATCTCAGAAGAAACTATGAGGACTGGACGTAGCTCACGGTTTGGGGTGAACCAGGATAAATCCGCGTGTCTACTACTCTTACTCTCTATCTCTATTTTGTTTCAAATCTTTTGATTACTTACTGTTCATATACATAGCATTGAAAAGTTTGATCAATCGGAATTAATAAAATTCTGTAAAGATTTTTACTTCTAACAAGTAATTCTGAAAAGACTAATAAAAAGGGGAATACACAATTCAACCCCCCCTTCTCGTGCATTCTATTATTGTTTTCTAAGTGCTGTATTAACGTGCGATTCACTTCAAATATGTGTATGCTTGCTTGCATGTGTGTAACACTGCTTGTGTTGAATTATAAGAAATATTGAAAATGCATTGTGATCATGATTATGTACTGCCTTGATAGGTAATATGACATTTTGCAAGAATGAAAAGAATGAAAATTATGAAAGCTTTGATAAAATGCTTTGAGCATGAAACGAATTATTATGTGCTTTGTTTGGGTGAGAGAGTAACGGATAGTTAGTCACGTGCACGTCGACGTATAGCCTTTTCTCGACTGCCCGCTTGTTGGACCCCGATTCGCATTAAGCATGTTTTCTTTATTTTGAGGTTTAGATTGATTAATCCCTTTTAGTTACAATAATTTGGGATTTTAGTGCTCAGTTAATGATTAAAAATTGAAAGGATTTATTTAAATTAGAGTTTTAATAAGTTACTAGATTTTAAAAAGATTAAGATGGAGTTAGGATAAATTAGGAAGTTTGCTTAGGTTTTAAGGCTTAAAGATTAAGAGATAGGTTTTTAGCCCTTTTAAATGTTATTAAATGAAGAAGGAAAGGATTAAATGAAGACGAAGTGAAATAAATGATGAGAAGCCGTATGGAGGGAGGAACTTACAAAATTTGCAAGGAAAATAAAAGAGTTAGTGAAATGACGTAGTTTTGGATGGAGGGGGCTTAGGTTTTATAAGTTGGAAATAGACTTGTCTAAGTCTTTTAAGAAGACACATGAAACTTACAATAGAGAAAGGAGAAGAGGAGATTTTCGGCTATGTGAAGAGGAGAAGAAGAAGAAGAAAAGAAGTAAGAGCTTTGTCTTATTTTGCTTTAGAAAAGGGAACTAGAGTGATCTTTAAGAAGAAAGAGGAAGAGGAAGAGTTTAATCTTTCCTTGGAAGCAAAAAAAGAGAATTTCATGGGTCACCTCCTAAGGTAAGAGAAATTCGAAATTCTTCAGTATTTTAGGTAGGTTTTGGCTTAAATAGCTTAGTTTAGGTATGGGTTAAGTTAGGTAGGTGTTAATTCAAGTTTTCCTTTCCTTAAAATTGTCCAATTTTGATATCCTATGTGCTTATGGGATAATCATGTTTAATAAAGGTGAAGTGAGGCAATTGGAGGAAGAAGCAAGGCCATTTGATCAATCCTAAAGCTAAAGGAATTAAGGTGGGTGATTCCTTAATAATTGAGTTAATAGGCAATTTAACGTTTTTTTTTAATAAATGCAAATTAATGCTTTCCAATGATTTAATAAGTTTGTATTAATTGTTATTTATGAGGATATAAACTTGTATGTGATGTCTCTTGAATGTAAGTTTATGTTGGAAATGTTGGCGAAATGATTTAATAAGTGAAAAAGATTGATTATGTGATATTGGCAAATTGATGTTTTCTAATGACTTAGAATGTTAGTATGAATTACTCTTTGTTATGTTTTTCACTTGTATGAGATGTTCTTTGATTGTGAATTATGTGAGAAATTAATTGTATAATGTTTTGTTATGTGAAAAAGACTCGAATATGTGATTTCGGAAAAGATTTGCCAGTTTGGCCTAATTATGCGAAAGTGAATTTGTAAAGGCCAGTTACGGCTAACAAATTCGAATTGTGTGAATCATGTGCTTTCTTTGGGTTTGTGGTGGTCCCATTTGAGTCAGGTGCACCTGTCTACCCATAGGCTTCTCCCGCCTGCCCGCTAGTGGCCGTGGAGTTCCTCTCAAGGACTCCTATCCGTCACGGCTACACATGACCGCTTCGCGAAAATGTGTAGTACGTTCTGTTTCGGATTCACCCGAACCACTTTGTTTGTAAATTTGTGAAATGTTATGTTGTCTTGTGATGTGTTAAATGTATAAATTCATTGAAGTGATAAATTCTGTGAAAAGATTTGAAAAGTGAAAGTGATTAACGTAACATTGTTTTGAAAATGAAAAAAATGATTAAATGATGATTTTTGCTTATTTCTCGTTTATTAAATTGTTACCCACTGAGCCGTCATGCTCACACCCCATTTTTCCCTCCACAGGCATTGAGCGAGAAACCGAGTCATTGCATCGGGATTGAGGAAATACTTCGATACATTTTGCTTTTGAAGTCATATTTGAGAAAACAATGCTTTAGGTTGCATTGTGGAGAAATGGTTTTCTTTGTATTTTGGATTTTGCTACTTTTGATGTATTCAAGCTAAAATTTCCTATAAAGCTTTGTATAATATACATCCTCCTTGTAAACGCAAAAAGAATTGGGTTTTAATGTATTTTGTGTGTATTGATCAAAATGTATTGTTGTATGCTTTACAAATGATTAGCAAAGGAAGATTGAGGTTGCTTTATGTTTGAGAATAATTAGAATCCTAAGAGTGTGAATGCTGCCATTTGAGGATATATATATAGATTGGATTGAGTTGTGGAAGATTGGAAATTGAGTTTTTTTATGCAGGTTGATGAGTCGGATTGAAGATTTTGGCTAGAGTATTTTTAGGGGAAGTGCTGTCCAATTTTTCCCAAATTGGACAGCAACTTGTTTTGGGTGTTAGAGTATCTTAGAGTGATATTTTCAGTGAGATGTCTTCTTGAAGAATGTAGAACATGTTGAGATCTTTCCAATGACATAAAGTTTGTCACAATCGGACTTAAAATGAAAAAGTTATGAGAGCTGAAAGGTTTCAGCTACTGTTGTTGTCCATAAAATTTTGCAGAACCTTTGGAGGGCTTTTTCACCCTCTTAGAGACTGATTTGGTTTTTGCTTTCTTCATGAAAAATGTATATTGTCTTTATATCTTTAAAATTAGGTATAATTGGTCAAATTTAGACTTAGGATAAAGAAGTTATGAGATTGAGAAGATGACAGTTACTATTTATTTGAATTGAGTTACTGTTTTATTGGATTTATACAGGCAGTAACTTTGAGAGGGTTTTTAAACCTTTAAATGATTGAATTGATTTTTGATCCCTTCATGAAACTTGTAGATAATCCTTTCTTCTTTCTATTGAGGTATTTCATGCCTTATTTCGAGTTAGGAGTAAAAAGTTATGGGGATTAGACCTAGTTCAGTTACTGTTTTTTTGGCAATTTTGGACAGAACCTTTGGGAGGGTTTTTCACCCCTTTAGAGCTTGTTTTGGTTTTTCCATCCTTCATATAACATGTAGATTATCTTTTCCCCTTTCCAATGAGGTATCATTTGCAATTATTGGAGTTAATAATAAAAAGTTATGAGGTTTGGAAGTTGACAGTTACTGTTCATTGTGTCAAATTACTGTTCCATTGGTTTTTCATTTAGGCTGAAACTTTAAGTGTGTTTTTACCTCTCCTAATGACTTATTTAATTTTTGTACCCTTCATGAAGTTTGTAGATCCTTTCCTTATCTTTCCAATGAGGTAAAATGTGTCATTTTTCGACTTGTGTGCTAAAAGATATGAATTTCCAAATTCTTGGCATTGTGTAGGGAAACTTAACTTTTAGTGACAGCAACTTTGAAGCAATTTATGCCCCTCTTAATGGCTAAATTAGTCTTTAAATCCTTCTAGAAAGTTGTGGAGCTCCCTTTTACCTTTTTATTAATACAAAATTTACGAATTTTAGACTTCGGGAGAAAAAGTTATGATGTTTGTAAATTCTAAAATTTTCCTGCAAATCCAGACTTCATCCTTAGACGTGACCACATCTAGTCTCTAAACCTCTTAGACGTGCCCTCGCCTAATCTCTGAATGTCCTCCCCTCACTCTTTTGCTTGTAACTTTTTCGTTTGGCCTTGGATTCACTCGGTTTTCGAAGCGTTGGTTTTCCCAAAAAGTTTATACCCCTTTTTGGTAAAATGAGAGTGTCAGGTTTTAGTCGGACTTTACGGATAATATTACAGAGAGTCAATTACATGACGGTTTTGAATATAATTCCGTTTTCGGGTGATTTCTGATTCTAATTAATCGAGAGATATGAATTTTCATTTTAGCTTAGGATTGTAGGTGTAAGTCGACTTAAATTGAGATGTAAGTCGACTTATACCAGTTCGGTACTAATAAGTCGACTTGTATACCCGTAAGTTTACTTATGCGTGTCTGATCGCGTGAGATTATTAGAGTAGTGCCCAAAGGCAATCCCTTTAGCTTTTTTTGTTCATAGTCATGTACAGATTTTATGAATAAATAAAGAAAGGCATGTTTCATTTATTTGATGTTCTATATGAATTGATATTGATCTTTAATCAAATTAATGAAGTCCATGATATATGACATAGCATGAAGGAAATTATGATGTGATCATAATCTTGAGATTCCTATCATATGCAATTATGTCAAGATCTAAATTCTCCTAGTCATAGGATTAATGAGACCGACATCATTAATCCCACGCACTAGATATGTTATACCCCTTGATTGGATCAGCGGTGGATCTCGAAATTGTAAATATGGGATGTTTAGAGTTGACACGTGGATGCTTACTAGCGGTAGTAAGTACATTGATGACCTGCCATGAGATTATCACATGGATGTCCTATTCTAATGTCGGTGATAATCTCATCATAGCAATGGTGCAAGTATCCTTAGACTTGAGGTACTCAAGAATACCTTGAATACTTGATTACGTGCTTTGACTCCATTCCTTGTTGCCTTTCGAGGTTACTCATGGGTGGTGCTTGGGTGCAGCTTGAGGTATTCAAGGTAATTGAGTAGCCAATAAAGGATTCATCACTACGTGATAGCGTAAGAGATACTCTGCCTCTTGTCAGATCATTACTTTAAGTCTCGTCAGAGCATAAATATGTCATGAAGAGTGTCTTCATGGACATATAAAGTAATGAGTCCCAAGACAGAACCGATATCACTGGGCTAGACTTAGTCTAGTAAGAGTTGACACTTTGACCATACTCATAACCAAGTGGGGTATAGGATGTTGAAAGGACGAATTGCACGGTAATTATCTATGGAAGGGTTCGTGATCTGGTTCGTGATGAATTCATCAAACCAATTACTTTCCGGTCAATTGGGGGTCATGATGTGTTGCTAGACGCCGCTCATGACTTGCTCAGATTAATTGTTAATCTAAGTGGCCAACATAACCGGGAACCTAAAGGGTCACACGCATAAGAGTGTTTCAGAGAATCCATAAAATAGTATTGGACTGAGTTCTAATATATGGAGAGCATTAGGATTAAATGGATCCCGATGAGATCGAGATATGTCCCGATGAGATCGCGACATCAATATTGCTAAGAAAGGTTTCCGGAGCTTTTTCAGTACCGGGGCCCGGTAGGCCGGTAGGACCGACCCCAGTTGGACTGGACCTTAGCAATTATATATTAATTGATTAATTAAGTAATTAATTAATTATATATATATATATTTAAGCCATGTGTTCGTTGGAATGGGAAAAGAAGAAGATAAACCTTTGAAAAGTCAAAGGTTATTAGTTTATTCATTAAATTCTAAGCCATCCACTTGTCATCTTTTAATGGCTAGTCTTTTAATTGTTAAAAGACACATATATAAGATGAGGATTTGGTGGATTGCCGTGTACAACTTCGTGGGTTTTGAAATTGAAGAGCAAAAAATTGCTTAAGGGTTAAGTAAGTTGAAAAAGGAGTTTTTCATGTTCTTTTCTTAAGCCATCTTCGATACTCTTCTTCTCCAAGCAAGGTTTCAACATTAATCCTAGCTCTCCAAGGACAAAGGTAAGGTCTAGCAGCCTTTAATTTGTTCTAGCTATTTCCAGGTCAAAGGGGTTTGTCCCGGTTAGGTTTTCTGATCTCTGCGTGGATACCTTTAGAGATAGTCTCTATTGGCTATTCAGGTCTGAGTCTTCATACCGACACATAGATCCTGGCCTTCGGGAAGGTCCCGGTAACAAAAATTTTTGTTTTCCGCACCTGGTACATGTGATGTACCTCCCGGGATTTTCCTACAGTGGTATCAGAGACACTTGTGTCGTGTATGAAGCTAAAACCCTAGCTAGGTCGGACTTCCTATTTGACTTTGATGTTGATGCATGTATGCTGTCCAAATTTCGAATTAATATAGGGATATGTTTTTCGAAATTTTTCTGCCCAGAATTGTTCATAACATGTTATAGAATATGTCTGTGAAAGATGAGAATTTATCAATTTGATTTGATATAGTTTTTCTAATTTATTCCCTAAGGTTCTAGATGCTGTTTTGTGACACATTCTGTGAACAGGCATGTGTATAAATTCGATAATAAATTCTAGAAAAACTTTTTTTCGGATTGGCCTTCACCAACATGTCCCTAAGATGTTTTTGAATGTCTATGTGGATGGAAAAGTGTTTTCAAGGTGATTTGCTATTTATTCACGAATTTATTCTATGCTGTTGGGAATAGCTGTGTTGATGAACACAGATTTTGAATCGGTTTTGTTGCTTAGGTTAATTGAGTTTTTGATGGCTATAAATCCTGAAACAATTTATGAGGCATGTTCTGAAAATTTAGTAACCTGTTTAATTTTCTCAGAATTTATTGAAATTGTTTCAATGATTATTTCGAGCAATGTGTAGTACTTGGCAGTTTTGTGAACATTGCTGGGACTGTTTTGCTTGGCATAATTGAATATGTATTTTTTAGTTCCAATGCCTTGGACCATTTTTAATATGATTGAAAATGTGTTATCTTGATGTAGTATTCTTGCCAAACTGAATTGCTTGAAATTGGTTTTCCAATAATTTTCGGATGCCGAATAGGTCACATTAGCGTCTCGTTAGTGTATTTCATTATCTTACTTGTTTTGGCCGTCATAATTTTTATGACTTGTGCCGAAGTAATTTGATAACGTATGGACTAGCTAGAGATGCTTAGGGTGATAATTTGGTGTTTCCTAAATTGTTTGGATATTTATGAGTAATGACTCATTTTCAAGCTTTTCTTGTATGGTTTGACTGTATATGGCAATCATGTAACAATGAAGTGTTCATTGGTACATCAAATTAACAGATATTACCTTAGGTATGATGGTATTGTGAATTGGGATTACACGGATTGAGAAATTAGCCGATTAGATAGCAATTTCTCTTGGATAAGTTGACTTACACAATGTACAAGTCGACTTGTCCGCGTAATCGTAGACGATAAATCGACTTGCACAATGGTACAAGTCCACTTGTTAGTGCATTGATTGCCTACAAGTCCACTTACACATGCATAAGTCGACTTATTATTAGAGGCATAAGTCCCACTTATACATACACAAGTCGACTTATAACATGCATAGGAGGGATGATGGATGATTTTAGGTATAAATTCAATGTGATTGATGAAGTACCCTAAGTCATGCCATATAGTCATGGTGACTATAATCCTACGGCTTGGAGAAGAAGAAGATGAGACCTGAAAACCCTCAAATCATATGAAAACTAACGCCTTCCATTAATATGGTAAGAACCAGAGTTCTTATTGGTTGGGTTGTTGGGTAAACCCAAGCTCGCTATACTGGATATGTTCGAACCATGAAAATGTGATTTTCGGATTAATGGGTTGGTTTTCACTAAGCGTTGGTTTGTTGAGTAAACTCAAGGTCAACGTGACACGAGGCGAAATTGGGTAGCATACATCAGATGTATGCGCATCAAAGAGTTGATAACCCAATGTAAGTGCACACATCAACAAGTTGATAACACTGATCGATAGTTGTGTCTAAGATGTAATTGGTATATCTGATACCTCCCGAGACATAAGGTGGCTTGTTGGGTAAACCCAAGGTCATGCTTAATGTCGGTTATCGATGATGCAATTGGTATGTTCGATACCTACCGATTGACCTAAGTCAGGGCTTGTTGGGTAAACCCAAGGTCATTCTTAGCAATATCGATATCAACCCACTAGACATTATGTCATCTTGTTTCTTTGGATTCAGTAATGAGGGTTATGGATTCTATGAAACTAGTGGGAGCTTTTTGCATATCATTCAAGTCCTTATGATTATGCATCTATTCCTATTCTAACATTCTTTCTCTCTTTCCGTTTAGGTCGGTGGAAGATGTCTTCCAGTGTGAACTTACACTCGCTAAGGGATTCCAACAAGTTAACTGGACCGAATTTTCTTGACTGGCTAAGGAATCTGAGAATTGTTCTCAGATCTGAGGAACTGGGATACATCCTAGATGTTCCACTTCCAGATGCACCTGCTGTCGATGCTTCTGATGAGGATCAGAAGGCATATCGTAAGCATCTAAAGGACAGTGACATGGCTACTTGCATTATGCTTGCCTCGATGTCACCAGAGCTGCAGAAGCAGCACGAGTCCATGGATGCTCACACTATAGTATTTCATCTTAGGGAGCTGTTTGATGAGCAAGCTCAGTCTGAAAGGTTCGAGACCTCAAGGCTTCTCTTCACCACAAAGATGGCTCCAGGGACATCTGCTGTGCAGTATGCCCTAAAGATGAAAGGCTATATTGAGAGATTGGCCGTCTTAGGTTTTGTAATGGATTATGAGTTAAGTATAGACTTAATTCTGGTTGGATTGTCCGAGAGTTATTCACAGTTCGTGTTAAACTATCGGATGAACCAAATATCCACAACAATACCTGAGTTGATCAATCTGCTCAAGACAGCTGAGCAGACTATCAAGAATGATAGCAAGCAAGTGCTAATGGTGACTGCTTCTTCTTCTGGTTCAAAGAAGAAAAAGGCCAAGAAACCAAAGGGAAGCGCCATCAAGAAGAAGACCAAAGAAGCTGCCCCGAAAGGAACTTGCTTCCATTGTGGTAAAGATGGTCATTGGAGGCGCAATTGCAAAGTCTATCTGGAGTCACTAAAGGCGAAGAAGGCATCAGATGCCTCAACTACTTCAGGTATGTTTATCATTGAGGTTAATACTGTTTCTGATCACAACATTTGGGTATTTGATACTGGTTGTGGCTCACACATATGTAATGATATGCAGGCCTAAGGGACGATGAGATGACTCATGAAGGAGAAGTAGACTGCGTGTTGGAAATGAAGCAAGAGTTGCTGCATTAGTCGTAGGAACCTATGTTTTGTCTCTCCCTACTGGGCTTGTACTCGAATTGGATGATTGTTATTTTGTACCCGTTTTGACAAAGAACATATTGTCTGTTTCTTGTTTAAATAGAGTTGGTTTCCATTTGAATTTTAATAGCAATGGTTGTTCTATTAATTCTAATGGAATGCTTTATGGTACTAGTACATTATGCAATGGTATTTACATATTAGATATGTCTCATCCAATTATGAATGTCACTAACACCAAACGGCATAAAAGAGATAATTTAAAGTCAACTTACTTATGGCATTGTCGGCTTGGCCATATAAATGAGACACGCATCACTAAACTCCATAAGAGTGGCAGTTTAGGGTCATTTGATTATGAATCATATGACACATGCGAATCTTGTTTATTAGGCAAGATGACTAAGTTACCCTTCAAGGGAAAGGGTGAACGAGCGACTGGAGTATTAGACCTAGTACATTCAGATGTATGCGGTCCGATATCCATCCATGCTAGAAGTGGTTGTCGTTACTTCATTACCTTTATTGATGATTATTCTCGATATGGGTACTTGTATCTGATGAGATACAAATCTGAAGCGTTTGAAAAGTTCAAACAATTCAGAAATGAAGTAGAAAACCAGCTTGGTAAAAGTATCAAGGCATTACGATCCGATCGTGGTGGAGAATACTTAGACTAACAGTTTCTGGATTATCTCAGAGATAATGGCATTTTATCTCAGTGGACTCCTCCTTACACACCATAGCACAATGGTGTAGCTGAAAGGAGAAATCGAACCTTGTTGGACATGGTACGATCAATGATGGGTTTCGCAAAGTTACCAAAATTGTTTTGGGGGTATGCGCTAGAGACAGTTGTTTACTTGCTAAACAGAGTTCCCTCTAAGACAGTTGATGTTACTTCATATCAGATGTGGACTAACAGAAAACCTTATCTTTCTCATTTAAAAGTTTGGGGTTGTCCTGTTTACGTGAAGCGGATTCAGTCAGATAAGCTTGAAACAAAGTCTGACAAGTGTTTGTTTGTAGGATATCCTAAAGAGACCATGGGATAACACTCTTGAAATCTATGTGTCCTAAGACACAAGATGAGAGGATGCGCATGGATCAGATCTCGTATGCGTCTGCAGTAGGATCGATCATGTATGCTATGTTATGTACGAGACCCAATGTATCGTATGCTCGAAGTGTCACGAGCGATACCAATCGGATCCCGTGAGGGTCATCGGGGTGGTCACAAGAATATCCTCAAGTACTTGCGAAGGACTAAGGATGTTTTCTTGATATATGGAGATGGAAATCTCCAGTGAGCGGCATACGGATGCCGCCAACTGATAAGGATGATTCAAAATCCCAACCAAAGTTATGTTTTCACATTGAACGGCGGAGCAATCAGTTGGAAGAGTTCCAAACAAGAGACGACGGCTGATTCAACGACCGAGGCAGAGTACATTGCTGCATCAGAGGCAGCAAAGGAAGCTATTTGGATTAAGAAGTTCATTACTGAACTTGGTGTGGTTCCTAGCTGTGATTGGCCCATACAGTTGTATTGTGACAACAATGGGGCTATTGCTCGACAAAAGGAACCAAGGTCTCACCAACGATCTAAAACGCATACTCGCAGATATCATCCGATTCGAGATCATTGCCGAGGTGATGTCGCGATCGAGAGAATTCCTACAGAGCGTAACATTGCCGATCCGCTGACGGCCATTGTCACGTAAGAATTTTGATTCTCATGTACTCGCTATGGTATTAGATACCAAGGCGATTGGCTTTAGGTCAAGTGGGAGATTTGTAGGTGTAAGTCGACTTGTATTGAGATGTAAGTTGATTTATACCATTCGGTACTAATAAGTCGACTTGTATACCCGTGTAAGTCGACTTACGCGTACAAGATCGTGAGATTGTTAGAGTAGTGCCCTAAAGGCAATCCCTTTAGCGCTTTTTGTTCATAGTCATGCAGACTTTATGAATAAATAAAGAAAGGCATGTTTCATTTATTTGATGTTCTTTATGAATTGATATTGATCTTTAATCAAATTAATGAAGTCCATGATATATGACATAGCATGAAGGAAATTATGATGTGATCATAATCCGAGATTCCTATCATGTGCAATTATGTCAAGATCTAAATTCTCCTAGTCATAGGATTAATGAGACCGACATCATTAATCCGGACAGACTAGCATATGTTATACTCCTTGATTGGATCAGCGGGGATCTCGTAACACGTAAATATGGGATATTTAGAGTTGACATGTGGATGCTTACTAGCGGTAGTAAGTACATTGATGACCCGCCATGAGATTATCACATAGATGTCCTATTCTAATGTCGCTGATAATCTCATCATAGCAATGGTGCAAGTATCCTTAGACTTGAGGTACTCAAGGATATCTTGATACCGATTCGTGCTTGACTCCATTCCTTGTTGCCTTCGGAGGTTACTCATAGGGTGGTGCTTGGGTATAGCTTGAGGTATTCAAGGTAATTGAGTAGCCAATAAAGGATTCATCACTACGTGATAGCGTAAGAGATACCTCGCCTCTTCGTCAGATCATTACTTTAAGTCTCGGCGAGCATAAATATGTCATGAAGAGTGTCTTCATGGACATATAAAGTAATGAGTCCTAAGACAGAACCGATATCACTGGGCTAGAATTAGTCTAGTAAGAGTTGAAACTTTGACCATACTCATAACCAAGTGGGGTATAGGATGTTGAAAGGACGAATTGCACGGTAATTGTCTATGGAAGGGTTCGTGATCCGTTCGTGATGAATTCATCAAACCAATTACTTTCCGTAAATTGGGGTCATGATGTGTTGCTAGACGCCATAACTTGCTCAGATTAATTGTTAATCTAAGTGGCCAACATAACCGGAACCTAAAGGGTCACACGATAAGAGTGTTTCGAGAATCAGTAAAATAGTATTGACCGAGTTCCAATATATGGAGAGCATTAGGATTAAATGGATCCCGATGAGATCGAGATATGTCCCGATGAGATCGCGACATCGATATTGCTAAGAAAGGTTTAGAGCTTTTTCAAGACTGGCCCTAGAGGTAGGTAGACCAATTTCAGTTGAATCGACCTTATCAATTATATATTAATTGATTAATTAAGTAATTAATTAATTATATATATATATATATATAAGCCATGTGTTCGTTGGAATGGGAAAAGAAGAAGATAAACCTTTGAAAAGTCAAAGGTTATTAGTTTATTCATTAAATTCTAAGCCATCCACTTGTCATCTTTTAATGGCTAGTCTTTTAATTGTTAAAAGACACATATATAAGATGAGGATTTGGTGGATTGCCGTGTACAACTTCGTGGGTTTTGAAATTGAAGAGCAAAAAATTGCTTAAGGGTTAAGTAAGTTGAAAAAGGAGTTTTTCATGTTCTTCTTTTCTTAAGCCATCTTCGATACTCTTCTTCTCCAAGCAAGGTTTCAACATTAATCCTAGCTCTCCAAGGAAAAAGGTAAGGTCTAGCAGCCTTTAATTTGTTCTAGCTATTCCCGGTCAAAGGGTTTGTCCCGTTAGGTTTTCTGATCTCTGCGTTGATACCTTTAGAGATAGTCTCTATTGGCTATTCAGGTTTGAGTCTTCATACCGACACATAGATCCTGGCCTTCGGGAAGGTCCCGGTAACAAAAATTTTTGTTTTTCGCACCTGGTACATGTGATGTACCTCCCGGGATTTTCCTACAAGGATTAGGATTTAGTTATGGGTCCTAAGCAGAGAAATTTTATTGGGTGATAATTAGGGTGAACTTATCAAGTTTCTTTCGGATGACGTTAAAATAAGTTCGATTTGAGGTTCCTTCTAGGGTGAGGAATCCCTCCCTCGTAGGATGCGCGTCTAGATGTCACGTAGGATGTCGGGCCCGCGACTCATCGGGGAGGGGTTCCAACACCGCTTGAGGCCACGAGATCTTAAGAAATCGAACTCGGATAGTTTACAGTATAAACTTCGGTTTATCCGGATCGTTTTACGAAACTCTCGAGCAATTTGTGTGCATTCATTATTGATTTGTTGGGCATGATGCATGATGAATTGTTATATTGTGTAATCATATGACATATTCTTGTGAGGATTGTAAATTGATGGATTGATGACTTGCTATATGCTTGTGTATATATATATGTATATGCTTGAACGTTTGGCTCGTTGCCAATGGCTATAAATGTATATGCCACTGAGCTTCGCAGCTCACCCTTTTATCTCTCGCTCCTCAGGTACAGAACGAGATGATCGTTGATCTTGCAAGGCATCGGAAACTCCAAGATAGTTAGGAGCTTTGTATTAAGTTAGTATTTTGGTTGGCCCTCCGAGCATATCATCATGGAGCATTTTCATGTATTTTGGATTTAGACTTTATTCTGTATTATGAATGGTTGAGAATACTTGTTAAATTTCTCCGAATGATAATGACTTGATGGCTTATGTAATTGGGATGATTAATGCATTTTTAGAATGCATTTGTAGAATGTGTGTATGTATGGGTATATGTTTGTGTGAATCGAAATTATGTATGGATGTTGGGATCGAGTCCGAAGTTTTGGGGAGCTCATCGCTGGTGCAACCTGAGGGGCCACCTCAGGAATGAGGAATTGGGACCCGGGCCCAACACTAGCACTCCTCAAAAAATAAATGTTAGTAAAATAAATGTCAATTTTGCTATACCAAGCTCGTGGTGCTTGGTAAAGCCCCTAGAGTGCTTTGTGTCATTTATACACCTTGTGTTCAAACCCTTTTACTTCAAAACTTTCAGGATATCTAATGTACGCATCTTCACCTAAATCTCCATTAAGAAATACTAATTTTACATCTAATTGAAAAACATACTAGTCACCACCAAGGTATTAACCTTACCGTATCTAAATGTGCAACAAGAGCGAAAGTTTTTTAAAAAATCAATACCTGGAACTTGAGCATAGCCTTTCACCAACAAGGTTGCTTTGTTCCTTTTTAATGTACCGTCAGGATTTTATTTTGATTTGAAAATCCATTTGAGACTAATTACATCTTTCCCATCAGGAAAATCTTATAAACTCCACGCCTAGTTCTTTTCAATAGTTGCCAACACTCCTTTTATTGCTATAACCCATTCTTCTTTATCAACTGCATCTTCATAACAAGTAGGTTTCATGGCAATACAAACAAATTCAGAAGAAGCTATCAGTTAAAATTCTTAATCTTTTAGGAGGAGAGTCTGAAGTATAATTAGTTGAGAAAGGAGTAAGTGTATCGGAGTTGGAAGCGTCTAAACTAGAATTTGAATAGGTAAAATCCAAATATAAAGCTATAATTTCTTTGGCAGCCTTCACTGTATCTTCTTGTTCCCACTTTTAAGCCCTATCTTCATTAAGAACTACATCTCTACTGGTGATTAATCTTTTGGAGATAGGATTAAAGTGTCGATAGCCTTTTGTTTCCTTGCTATAGCTAATGAACACACATTTGGTGCTTTTCTTATCAAGTTTTCTTATGACTTCTAGTAGAACATGATGATATGAAATGGATCAAAAAATCCTCAAATGACTTACATTTAGCCTCCTTCGTAACCAAGCTTCATAAGGATTTGCATCCCTTCAAGACTTATTCACTATAAACTTTTCACGAAGTTGTTTCCCAAATATGCAAGGCTCACAAGTCTTAAAATCATTGATTTGTACCATTGAAAGTCCTGTCACCATATTCTGGTTATATAACTTTTGCAATGTGTTAAAATTGAGATGACCAAACCTTTTGTGGTAGAGTACTGAATCATCACTTAAGGCTATAAAGACATTAAGGTCCAATTGTGAAAACATGGTACGGAACAATCTATTTTCTAACATTTTTCTTGAATGCACCAATAGCTTCTTCTTTTATCATAAATCAAACACCCATCATTGTTAAAGACAACATAGTAACCTTTCTTCATTAGCTAACTAAAACGCATAAGATTATTAACTAAGCCAGGAACATGCATGACATTGTTGATGTATTTCGTATCAACTTTGAAAATCACAAACGTTGTGCCGACATCATTTACTTGAACCTAATTATTATTTCCCAATATCACTTTTGACGTCATTGAATCATCAATCTCCGTAAAATAGTTTTTTTCCTGTCATGTGATTACTGTAGCCACTATCTAGACACTACAAGAAAAGTCTGAAATAGTGACAGAATATTACCGACGGTAAAGAAACAGTCGGTAATTACAAATGGATATATTGTATCGATCGGTAAAGTTGTCCAAAAAATGGAAAAGATAAAATTGTAGTTTGGTGATATAAATTTTTGTCGATAATTTAGTCAGTAAAAGCATCGTCTTCCAGACACAAAAGTTGAACGTTTTTTATTGTAACAAAACGACACGCTTTGGTTTGAAAACCAAAGCGATGTCTTTTTATTCTTATATGTTTTTTTAGTGTACCATAACGATGTCGTTTGGCTTAAAACCAAACGATGTCATTTTGGTACTAAAGTAGAATGTACTAAGACGACATCGTTTGATTTTAATGAAATTGAAAGTTTTGTAGTGTATCAAAAACCAAACGACGTCATTTTGGTAATGAAACTGAACGTTTTGTAGTGTACCAAAATAACATCGTTTGGTTTAAAACCAAATGATGTTATTTTGATACAAAAGCAAAACGTCGTTAAGCAAACCAAGACGATATCGTTTGGTTTAAAACCAAATGAAATCATTTTGGTACAAGCAGAACATTTTAAGTAAACCAAGATGATGTCATTTGGTTTTAAACCAAACGACATCATCTTGGTTTACTTAATGACGTTCTGCTTCTGTACCAAAATGATATTATAAGTCGCCCTTCAGATGAAATGGCATGGAAATATTTTCATTAGTGTATTCGAACATGTCAGGACCTTTCTCGGGAATCCAACCATCGAGGACTCATTTACCTTCACCAACTCTCATGTCACTTGAAATCTAAGAAAATAATTATATCTTTGTGATTTATCTCTACAATACACTAGAATCAGTTTCAAACTAATTACATTATTGTTCTATGACTATAACAATTATTCCCATAATTGAATTCAAAGTTTGTACTTTAATATAATATTCAACAAATTGCAATATCCTATTACATATATTATGTAAAATATTGGACAACCACTACTAATTCTTATATTTCTACAAAATTCAATAAACAATGAATTTCAGGTAGAAATATGGGAGCAAAAAGACAACGAGATGTAATGCGATCCAGGTTCAGACGCATGTTCGGTGGTACTCACTGTGAGGGTGGACCATCATAGTCTCCAACTGCAATGGAATCACTACTTCCACTGCCAGGGCCTACAACTGCAGATGAAGCATCACCTGCTGCTCCTGATGCTTCACCATCCATCAATCATACATCACCCACTAACCTTATAGCGGATGAAGGAGACGATAGCCTGCCTGGAGCTGAAGGACCTGATGGAAGAAAGTATATCATAATAGTCAATCAAATGTAAGTGAAATAGCATGAAACACTATATATGTTTATAATTAAGTTATAGGTTTAAATTTTTTCAAATGGTATAAAATTATTCGCTCTTTTATTAGGTTGATTCCGTCTGGACCGTGTTCCAGACATATGACATCTACATTTAAGGAGAGGATTGATCCTGAGGGTTATGTATGGAAGAAGATCTCTTAGGCCACAAAGACATTTTACTTTCAGGAATTTGAGGTACAATATGCAGATAATTTCTTTTTTTTCATTTATTTATATATAATAAATAATATTAGATTATAAGTTATCGAATTTTTCCCTTTTAATTTCAGAAATAATTTTACTAGGATTTTGGTATCGACTGGGTCATACATAGTGTATAGGAGAGGTGAGCTCGTATACGTTATCGTGACTTTATTGGTGCGATACACAAGGTTGGTGTACGACTGTCTTATATTTCTGAGGGCATATGGAGTCGTTGGCAGGAGTACAGGACATCACCTAAGGCAATGTTCATATTAGGGCGTAACTCGATCAACAAACGTGGAGGCTTAGGGGGAGACAGTCTTCTCGTTCATACAAGAGGATCAATTACCCACTATGAGCATGCAAAGAGACTTGTAAATATCTAACTATTACACTTATATTCTAATTTTTACTTTGCTATTTTTCAATTTAAATTGACGTGTGAATGTTGTGATAATGGATAATGATCATGGTATAAATGTCTGGTATCATATATGGTTATTGTGAGTTTTTTCTTTGTTCAATAGGGGGCAATATCGTAAAAATAAAGGAGACTCTGCTGAAATTTTTATAAATTCTAGTTTAACTTAGAACATTTTATTGTTATGCAGGAAAGGTCTATGGGAATAAGGCTTATACCCTGACTATTGTTTTTACATACTCACACTAAGAAGCATGATGGTGTGACATTTGTCAACAACCGATGTCAAGAACTAAATGTATGTGAAATTGATGCTTTAATATTCATTCTTAATAATTATGACTTATTAATTATAATATAAGCATTGCCTCCAAATAGGACCAAATACAAGAAACATTACAACGACAGTCTCAGGGAGAACAAGCTGTTATGAGAGCCAAGCATATTTTGATATAGTGGGTGGTATGGATAGTCGTGGAAGGATCTTTGAGCTAGGCTCATTTGGGAACATATGTTATTCACACTCCTCACGTCCAATACAGCAACGAGTACGTGGCCGATAGTGGAACGTATCTATCACCTTGAGAGCACAGTGCAAACCTTGAAAAGTCAATTGCAACAGACAATGAAGTACATGACTAAGCTCTAAAATAACATGAAGCAGATGAAGAGGAGGGGTAGAGACTCAGACCATTCGTGCTCACCAAGACAATAGGATTGTTATAGTCATTTGGTTTCAATTAATGTACAATTTAATGTTTTTATTATCAATGAAGAAAATTTTCCTTTATATGTTCAATTAATTTTCTGTTTAATTAAATATATAAAAAAATCAAAAAATTATACATTGATATTTTATAGTTTTTGAAATTATCCAAATCAAATTTAATGTCGAGATTTTTAAAAAGAAAATATTTACGGAGGGAATTGAGGTAGAATGTGTATTGTCGTTATCGACGGAATTCAAGTCTCCATTGGTAAGTGAACACATATTTACCAATGGTTTGTAGTAAACCATCGGTAAATGTTTAGGGATTTTACGAACGGAAGTTTAGTTTCCATCCATAATTGAGCGATATTTACTGACGGTATAACATCCCGTTACCGATGTGATGGGCATAGTGGTAAATTAGGACGGGTTAGGATTTTTATTACATATCATTGATTGAGCATTTTTCTGGCCTCTAATTTTAGAGGAATAAATCATTCTACACGTGCACATATATGTACATGCATTCCTGACATTTCTGGCATTTTATTGTGAATACGATGTGTTTTCTGAATTTTGAGATAATTGGGTTTGAATAGGTGAATGGGAAATGTTTTAGAGCAATTGCTAGTTGATAGTGACCCATAGGAAATTTTCTGGAAAAATTGGGAGTAAATGTTCGGACCGGAATTTTCCAAGTAACGGAATGATTGACTTTATAGTACTGGCACAACTGTCCAATGGTAATGGGAAAAATAGATACTTGATTTTAGGAATGAAAATGTGGAACCATTGGAATTTGGGGATGATTAGACTAGAAGTTGTTTTGAAAAGAGAAAGAGTCTTTATATAGCCTTAGGTTTGAAATCAACCTTTAATGCCTTGATTTTTGACTTTTACCTTTGAGAATTTCTGAAATCCTTTGTCTTCTCTTCTTTCTCTTGGTGATCTTCAATCCTTTCCTTTCTTCTTGCTTACTCCTTTCTTATTGCTAAGATCAACTGTAAGCCTTGAAAAGATGAAGTTTTGTGTGGCTTTGGGAGAGCACCGTGAGTGTTAGGGCTTTGAGAAGAAAATTTCGGAAGATTTAAAGATTTGAGGCTTGATTGGTAAGTAAATTGGTTTAATGTTGTTTATTGTTGTTGAAATGCATTAATGGGTTTAAATGTTAAAGATTGTGGTAGTTGAGTGGAGTTATTACTGGTTTTAGAGAGAGAAATGGCGAAATTCTAGTCGGAGAAGACGATCGAAGCCGCGCATGTCGCGACAAGATGTCGCGATGTGTGCTGAGAGCCTCGTCGTGACGAGCAAACAGTTACTCGCCGCGGCAAGCATGATTGGACGTCGCGGCGAGCGGGTAAATGTACGCCGCGACGAGCCCCTAAGAGACTGTTCATGCCAAGGCGAAGCGTCTTTCCACGCCAAAGGACGACTTCTAGACGCCGCAATGAGGGTTTTGAGGTCACAAGAGGATCAATTTTCTGAATGGATGTGCTTTAGTTTTTGGGGCATAACTTATGGTGTAGACCTCCAATTGAGGTGATTCTTGATTCGTTAGGATCTAGAGAAAGAGGTCTACAATTGAGATATAGGATGAAAGTTCAAATTTAAATTTATAGGATTTTCAATCATAGAAAGAAAGTCGAATGTGGTTTCCTATTGCAACCTAAGGATTGAATTATGATAATTGGAGTTTAAATTGGAGACTTATGAAATCAATGATATGTTTTTGGAGTCTATATGGATGATATTGACCTAGTAAAGAGTGAATATTGGTTATGAGGCAAAAGATAGTGAAATCGGGGATTAACGCCGGAAAGTCATGAACATGCATTGTACATCTTTTAATTTAGACATGTGCATCATTGAATTGTTTTGGTTAAGCATCTAGTAACGGGTAATTATTTAACTGTTATAGAGGCACCGTTGGATCGTCATTCCATGGATATTGCTAGGACTTCCAGGCAGTAGCTTGGAAGTTATAGGTGAGTAACCTAGTTGGTTCCTCAATTTTTGATTGTTAAATGCTCTGTAAACTGTCTATTATGTGAATTGTGTGATCATGCGAATGATTAGGATCGAAATGTCTGCTTTTGATAAATTGGATTTGACTGTTGCATGATTCTGAAAAATTGTGATAAATGGGCTTTTATAGCAATATGACTGTGAATTATTGGGCATTAGCATTTCATGCATAAATGCATGAACAGATAATGATAGTTGTGACCTGAGTCGCCACTGTTACTGAAACGAGCCTCGAGCTCGAAGGGAGTTAGTGCATCCTGCGTGAGGGCTCTCCTACTCCTTAGACGCGTCCACTGAACACTGATTACTGATTAAGCGCTCGGTCACAACACTGTAATAAAATGAGAAAGAGTCACATAGGCATTGCATGACACAATTGTGATAACTGAATTGTGAAATTCTGTGTTCTGTGAGTGTATGAGATATTGTAGATTGGTACATGGCTTTCTAAATATGTTATTGTGATATGCTGTACGCTGTTTGCGTAATGCATAAATTGAGTGAACCATCGATGATGGTTTCTAATTGAGTTCATAAACTCACCCAAAAATTGCATCTATTTTTCAGGATCGTTAGTATAGACTCCTAGCTCCAGAGATAGACTTTTCCTGCCGTGTGAGCGCATTCACAAGAGAAGTTATGGCACACAGATCAGTTAGCTGGGATGATTTTTGTGGATGACCTAGTATAGACTTTTGTATTAGATTTCCTTTTTGGAGTAATGTTTTCAGACCGTGGAAAACTGATAGACTTGTCTATATTTCTGTTGATGATATGAAATGAAAAAGTATCTTGGTTTTAAAATATAGTGACTTTCGTATTACGGTTTAATTGTATTGTTGCCATGAGAGTATTGTAGTGATCAATCGAGCGTAGCACTTCCTTATTGTGGGATATGCGTCGGAACGACCCACGGGCGTTCCGATGCATACCCTGCAATAAGGGGGCGCTACATTAGGTGGTATCAGAGCATGGTTTGGCATCTGTTGGGCATAGTGCAAAATTAGGCTTGAATTTCTATGAGAAAAGCAGAAATTGATCAGAATTCTTGTTTGTTATAGGTCATCCGTCCTTGGTGATCAGGTAGATCAACTAGCTGACCATGGATCAGTCGGAGCAAGTAGGGAGTCTTCAGTGCCTCGATTTGAGGAGCAGCCTCCTAGGGTTCCCACGAGACGGGAGAGGAGGTACGACAGACTACGCAAGCAGGGGGCTGTAGACTTCTATGGTAGCACAAACCCTGCTGAAGCTGAGGGATGGCTGGAGAGGACTGAGAGAGTCTTCGACCAGATGGACTGCGACTCTTATGAGCGTTTTGATTATGCAATCTCTCTCCGCAGGTCCAAAGATATCGCTGGTGGAAGACCGTCCCGCAAGCACCACCGCACACTCAGATTTTGTCATGGGAGGATTTTCTAAGGGCATTCAGAGATAATTACATGCCCAAGGTTTACTTGGAGATGAAGATGCAGGAGTTTTTAGAGTTGAGACAGGGTCGAATGACGGTGGCAGAGTATGAGGTGAGGTTTAATGAGCTCATAGGGTATGCTACTGTTCTTATTACTACTGAGGCTGATAGGTGCCAGAGATTTGAGGGTGGGCTCAATCTGGAGATCCGTACCAGGTTGGCCCGATCTGATATGGGCACCTTTATTGAGTTGAGAGCTGCTGCAGTACGAGTTGAGTAGCTTCTGAGACAGAGTCAGGCTGAGACTGGTCAGGGGTCCAGAGGCAAGAGGCTGAGTGATAGCCAGGGCAGTGCTAGCAGGGGGTTCAGTAAGCGCCAGAGTAGGACCTTCAGGTCCTCTGGAGGAGCTAGACAGTCTGGATTTGGGCAAAGGGAGGTTCATTCAGACTGGCAGTGGTAGTGGCAGAGGTTCAGGGCAGCTTCTTCCAGTGTGTGAGCATTGCGAGAGGAGACACAGTAGGGAGTGTCGGTGGTTGACTGGAGCTTGCCTCAAGTGCGGCTTTATGGACCACCAGGTTAGGGATTGCCCCGCCACCTTGGGAGCTCAGTCTACTATGACTGGGAGATCAGGCAGCAATACCATGATACAACAGAGTCGTGGTGGTGGATCTGGACTGAGGGGCCGAGGTAGAGGCCGTGGCAGAGCTGAGGGGTCCGTTGTGAGGACAGAGGGACTGAGCAGCCGACAGCAGTCCCAGGCTAGAGCCTATGCCATGACTCGTCAGGAGGCTCAGGATTCCCCAGACGTGGTTGTTGGAATGTTTCTGATTTCTGGTTTTGAGGCATATGCATTGTTGGATCCTGGATCCACTCATTCTTTTATTGCACCTCATATAGCATGTAAACTGCATGGGGATAGGGAGAGGTTACAGTATGGGCTAGAGGTGAGTACACCTCTAGGTAGTACGACTGTAGTAGGAGAGGTCTGCAAGGTGTGCCCGATTCAGATTGATCGAGCAGTATTGAGTGCAGACTTGATAGTTTTGCCTCTGAGGGAGATTGATGTGATTTTGGGGATGGACTGGCTTACTGCACATAGGGCTGTCATGGATTGCTATACCAAGGAGGTCGTGTTAGAGTCTCCTGGTCAGCCCAGAGTAGTATTTCAAGGAGTTAGTCAGGCAGTGCCAGCCAGAATGATTTCCTTTTTGAGTGCCCTGAGGTTGATGCAGGGAAGATGTGAGGCCTATCTGGCCCACGTCATTAATTCCAGAGTTGAGCAGAGGTTGCAGGATATTCTCGTGATCAGGAAATTTCCAGATGTGTTCCCTGATGAGTTACCGAGTTTCCCACCGGATCGGGAGACGGAGTTCTCGATTGACCTCGTTCCAGGTACCGCTCCTATATCCATACCTCCGTATAGGATGGTATCAGTGGAACTGAGGGAGCTTAAGGCTCAGCTTCAGGAGCTTCTGGATAAGGGGTTTATTAGGCCCAGTGTTTCGCCGTAGGGAGCTCCGGTTTTGTTTGTGAAGAAGAAGGATGGGACTTTGAGACTGTGCATCGACTACAGGCAGTTGAATCGAGTGACAGTGAAGAACAAGTATCCACTGACTATGATCGATGATCTGTTTGGACCTATGATCTGGTTATTATCAGCTGAAGATAGCAGAGGCCGATGTGCCTAAGAGTGCTTTTAGGAGCAACTATGGGCATTTCTAGTTCTTAGTGATGCCGTTTGGGTTGACTAATACCCCGACAGCTTTCATGGCTTTGATGAATAAGGTTTTTCAGCCCTACCTTGATCAGTTTATCATTGTGTTCATTGATGACATTTTGGTGTATTCGAGGAGTAGATAGGAGCACGCTGAGCATTTGAGGATTGTTTTGCAGATTATGAGAGAGAAGCAGTTATATGCCAAATTCAATAAGTGTGAATTTTGGCTGGATGAGGTTGTATTTCTAGGGCACATTGTGACTGGTGAGGGTATTCAGGTGGATCCTCACAAGATAGAGGCAGTGTTGAATTGGGAGGCTCCTAGGAATATGTTTGAGATTCGGAGTTTCCTAGGATTGGCCAGATATTATCAGAGGTTTATCGAGGGGTTCTCTTTGATCTCAGCCCCTATGAAAAAACTTCTGAGGAAGAACGTACAGCTCAGATGGTCTGAGGAGTGCCGGGAGAGCTTTGAGGAGCTGAAACATCGGTTGACTTCTGCACCTGTGTTAGGCATTCCATCTGGGACTGGAGGATATGAGGTGTATAGCGATGCTTCGCATCAGGGACTGGGATGTGTTTTGATGCAACATGGTAGAGTGATAGCATACGCCTCGAGACAGTTGAGGTCTCACGAGGTGAATTATCCAGTGCATGATTTGGAGTTAGCTACAGTTGTGTTTGCCTTGAAGATTTGGAGACATTATTTATATGGGGAGACGTTTCAGATTTTCACTGATCACAAGAGTTTGAGGTATTTGCTGAGTTAGAGAGAGTTGAATCTGAGGCAGAGGAGATGGATTGAGCTACTGAAGGATTATGACTGCACGATTGAGTACCACCCAGGGAAGGCCAATGTGGTGGCAGATGCTTTGAGCAGGAGATCTCACATCAGTGCAACTCAAATTCAGATTGGGAGATTGCCTAGCTTGATTCATTTGAGAGCTCTGAATGTGCAGATGGATTTGGATCAGGATGGAGCTCTGATAGCTACTCTGAGGCTTAGGCTGATGCTTCATGACAGGATCAGGCGAGTTCAGGATAAGGATCCTGCTATGGTGAGACTGATTGAGAGAGTGAGATTTGATCAGGATTATGAGTTTGAGTTGAGAGATGGGACTTTATGGATGAGTCAGAGGCTGTGTGTGCCTGATGTGGATGATCTGAGGCGTGAGATTTTAGAGGAGGCGCATATGATCACCTATGCTATGCATCCTGGTTCTACCAAGATTTATAATACTCTTAAGTTGCATTTCTAGTGGCCTGGCATGAAGAGACAGGTGGCAGAGTATGTTTCTCGTTGTTTGACGTGCCAACAGGTTAAGGCTGAGCACCAGACTCCAGTGGGGAAATTGCATTCGTTGCCCATTCCAGAGTGAAAATGGGAACGAATTACGATGGATTTTATTATGGGGCTGCCTAGGACGCCAAGGCAGTATGATGCTATCTGGGCCATAGTGGACCGGTTGACTAAATCGACTCACTTCTTGCTAGCGAGGGAGAATAATACTCTCGATCAGTTGGCCCAGAAGTATGTGGCAGAGATTGTGCGACTGTATGGGGTCTCGGTGTCCATAGTCTCAGACAGGGATCCCAGATTTTCTTCGAGGTTCTGGAAAAGCCTGCAGATTGCTATGGGTACTAAGTTGAACTTCAGTACAACTTTTCATCCTCAGACAGATGGGCAGAGTGAGAGGACGATTAAGACTGCTGAGGATATGCTTCGGGCTTGTGTATTGGAGTTCAGAGGAGCATGGGATCAGTATTTAGCTGATAGAGTTTGCATATAACAATCATTATCATAGCAGTATTGGGATGGCACCGTATGAGGCTTTGTATGGGCGACAGTGTCGATCGCCTCTGTATTGGGATGAAGAGGGTGTGAGGATGATTGAGGGTCCCAAGCTGATTCAGGATACTCGCATCAAGGCGGTTCAGGATAGACATAAGAGTTATGTGGATCAACATCGGCGAGAGATGGAGTACAGTGTGGGAGACAGGGTTTTCCTCCGAGTGTCACCCTGGAGGGGAGTTTTGAGATTTGGCAGGAAGGGCAAGTTAAGCCCTAGATACATTGGTCCGTAAGAGATCATCGAGAGGATAGGACCGTTGGCATATCGATTAGCATTGTCAAGTGAGATGTCCCAGTTGCATGATGTGTTTCATGTGAGTATGCTCCGACGGTATCGATCAGACCCAACTCATATGATCCCGGCTCAGGAGATTGAGGTGGCCAGTAATCTGAGTTATGTAAAGGAGCCGGTTCAGATTGTGGGTTCGCGGGTCAAGCAGTTGAGGAATATGGTGATTCCACTAGTAAAAGTCCTTTGGAAGAACCACTCAACTGAGGAAGCAACTTAGGAGACTGAGGAGCTTATGAGGAGGCAGTATCCTCACCAATTTGATCAGACAGGTATGAAATTTCGGGACAAAATTTTTATTAGGAGGGGAGAATTGTAACATCCCGTTACCGATGTGATGGACATATTGGTAAATTGGGACGGGTTAAGATTTTTATTACATATCATTGATTGAGCATTTTTTTGGCCTCTAATTTTAGAGGAATAAATCATTCTGCACGTGCACATATATGTACATGCATTCCTGACATTTCTGGCATTTTATTATGAATACGATGTGTTTTCTGAATTTTGAGATAATTGGGTTTGAATAGGTGAATGGGAACTGTTTTAGAGCGATTGCCAGTTGATAGTGACCCATAGGAAATTTTTTGGAAAAATTGGGAGTAAATGTTCGGACCGGAATTTTCCAAGTAACTGACTGATTGACTTTATAGTACTGGCACAACTGTCCAATAGTAATGGGAAAAATAGATACTTGATTTTAGGAATGAAAATGTGGAACCATTGGAATTTGGGGATGATTAGACTAGAAGTTGTTTTGAAAAGAGAAAGAGTCTTTATATAGCCTTAGGTTTGAAATCAACCTTTAATGCCTTGATTTTTGACTTTTACCTTTGAGAATTTCTGAAATCCTCTTTCTTCTCTTCTTTCTCTTGGTGATCTTCAATCCTTGCCTTTCTTCTTGCTTACTCCTTTCTTATTGCTAAGATCAACTGTAAGCCTTGAAAAGATGAAGTTTTGTTTGGCTTTGGGAGAGAACCGTGAGTGTTAGGGCTTGGAGAAGAAAATTTCGGAAGATTTAAAGATTTGAGGCTTGATTGGTAAGTAAATTAGTTTAATGTTGTTTTATTGTTGTTGAAATGCATTAATGGATTTAAATGTTAAAGATTGTGGTAGTTGAGTGGAGTTATTACTGGTTTTAGAGAGAGAAATGGCGAAATTCTAGTCGGAGAAGACGATCGGAGCCGCGCACGTCGCGACGTGTGCTGAGAGCCTCGTCGCGACGAGCAAACAATTACTCGCCGCAACAAGCATGGTTGGACGTCGCGGCGAGCGGGTAAATCTACGCCGTGACGAGCCCTTTCCACTGCGTCGCGGCGAGCCCCTAAGAGATTGTTCGCCGCGGCGAGCGACTCTAGGACGCCGTGGCGAGGGTTTTGAGGTCGCGGCGAGGACCAATTTTCTGAATGGATGTGCTTTAGTTTTTGGGGCATAACTTATGGTGTAGACCTCCAATTGAGTTGATTCTTGATTCGTTAGGATCTAGAGAAAGAGTTCTACAATTGAGGTATAGGATGAAAGTTTGAATTTAAATTTATAGGATTTTCAATCATAGAAAGAAAGTCGAATGTGGTTTCCTATTGCAACCTAAGGATTGAATTATGATAATTGGAGTTTAAATTGGAGACTTATGAAATCAATGATATGTTTTTGGAGTCTATATGGATGATATTGACCTAGTAAAGAGTGAATATTGGTTATGAGGCAAAAGATAGTGAAATCGTGGATTAGTGCCGGAAAGTCATGAACATGCATTGTACATCTTTTCATTTAGACATGTGCATCATTGAATTGTTTTGATTGAGCATCTAGTAACGGGTAATTATTTAACTATTATAGAGGCACCGTTGGATCGTCATTCCATGGATATTACTGGGACTTCCAGGCAGTATCTCAGAAGTTACAGGTGAGTAACCTAGTTGGTTCCTCAATTTTTGATTGTTAAATGCTCTGTAAACTGTCTGTTATGTGAATTGTGTGATCATGCGAATGATTAGGATCGAAATGTCTACTTTTGATAAATTGGATTTGACTGCTACATGATTCTGAAAAATTGTGATAAATGGGCTTTTATAGCAATATGACTGTGAATTGTTGGGCATTAGCATTTCATGCATAAATGCATGAATAGATAATGATAGTTGTGACCTGAGTCGCCACTGTTACTGAAACGAGCCTCGAGCTCGAAGGGAGTTAGTGCATCCTGCGTGAGGGCTCTCCTACTCCCTAGACACGTCCACTAAACACTGATTACTGATTAAGCGCCCGGTCATAACACTGTAATAAAATGGGAAAGAGTCACATATGCATTGCATGACACAATTGTGATAACTAAATTGTGAAATTCTGTGTTCTGTGAGTATATGAGATATTGTAGATTGTTATATGGCTTTCTAAATGTGTTATTGTGATATGTTGTACGTTGTTTGCATAATGCATGAATTGAGTGAACCATCGATGATGGTTTCTCATTGAGTTCGCAAACTCACCCAAAAATTGCATCTATTTTTCAGGATCGTTAGTATAGACTCCTAGCTCCAGTGATAGACTTTTCCTACCGTGTGAGCGCGTTGACAAGAGAAGTTATGGCACACAGGTCGGTCAGCTGGGACGATTTTTGTGGATGACCTAGTATAGACTTTTGCATCAGATTTCCTTTTTGGAGTAATGTTTTCAGACCGTGAAAAACTGATAGACTTGTCTATATTTCTGTTGATGATATGAAATGAAAAAGTATCTTGGTTTTAAAATATAGTGACTTTCATATTACGGTTTAATTGTATTGATGCCATGAGAGTATTGTAGTGATCAATCGAGCGTGGCACTTCCTTATTGTGGGATATGCGTCGGAACGACCTACGGGCGTCCCGGTGCGTACCTTGCGGTAAGGGGGGGCTACAGACGGTTATTGACAAACCGTCGGCATTTGTTCACATTTTTACTATACATTCACCAATGGTTTACTATAAACTTTCAGACATAATTTCGTCGGTAAACTTTCAGATAGAACATACATTTCGTCGGTAAAGTTACCGACCTCGTATTTGGCTATGTAATTTTTTGTCGGTAAAAACCGTTGTAAAATTAAATTACCGACAAAAAGTTAATATTTTCCGTTAGTAAACATCATTTTTCTTGTAGTGAGATACTAAACTTTTGAAGATATAACATCATTAGAAGCTAAAAAAATAAAAAATAAATTCTCTGAACAATTATCTGTCTCTTCATGAAAGTTTTCTTGATCTTTGACTTCACAATTTCTTACCATATGGCCATATTTTTTGAAATTATAATGGATTGCATTTTTTTCTAATCTGACTTATTTATGTACCAACATTTTTCCTTAACATGATTAGTCTTACCATAATGAGAACATGCAGGCTGAGAGTTAACATTAACCTGGTTTCTTTCTTGGCCATAAGATCTACCATGACCTCTGCCATTACTTAAGCCTCAACGTCCTCAGTTACCATTAGATCTTCCTCCTCTTATTTAGGCATTGGAGTTCTTCCCATCAAGCTTTGTTTGAAAAGTTTGCTTTTGAGATGTCCTGGCTGATGTATTTAATCAAGCTTCATGAAATTCACGTGGCTTCATTAGCTCAGCAAATGAGTAATTAGATAAATCCTTGAATTCCTTTATAGCTGTAACAATATGATCATATTTAGGGAGAAGGCTTCTTAAAACCTTCTCAACAATCTTTTGTCTGGAAAATCTGCACCAAAAGACCGAATTTGATTCACAAGAGTAGAGATTTTGATAGAGAAAACTTGCATTGAATATGTGGATTTCATTAACAAAGTCTCAAAATCACGATGTAGAGATTGCAATTTTAACTTAACAATTTTGCTCAACCCTTGATAGTGTTCTTGAAGCAAATCTCATGCCTCTTTTGATGTTGTTGCTCCCATCATTCGTGGCAATAAAACTTCATCCATGCTTTTTTGGATCAAAAATAGGGCCTTCGCATCTTTGTTTTGCTTCTCCTTCAATTCATTTCTCTGGGCTGCTGTCAATGTTGTAGCTTGATTTGGATTTGCAAGCTAACCAAAACTGTTTTTCACTAAATCCTACAACTCCTGTGACCTGAATAACGTTTACATTTTCACATACCAGAATGATAGTTGGTTAACTGAAAATAGGAACATTAGGAGCACTTAAGATAACATTGTTGGTTGCCATTTCAATTTCATTTTTTTTTACTATACCTTTTCGTCTCTTGTGTGCTCTATTGTCTTCTTTTTTTACTCTCGATGTTTTACTTTCTTATAGACTGTTAGAGTAGTGCCCTAAAGGCAGTCGCCTTTAGCCCATTTTGTACAAATTTGTGTACAGTCTTTATGAATAAATAAAGAAAGGCATATTTCATTAATTTGTTGTTCATTATTTATGAACTGATATAGATCTGTAATCAAATTAATGAAGTCCATGATATATGACATAGCATGAAGGAAATTATGATGTGATCACACTACTGAGATTCCTATCATGTGCAATTATGTCATTATCTAAATTATCCCTAGTCATAGGATTATCGAGACCGACATCGTAATCCGTAAAGACTAGCACATCTCATGCCCCTTGATTTGATCAAGTAGTGGATCTCGAAACCGTAAATATGAGATATTTAGGGTCGAGATGTGGATGCTTACTAGAGGTAGTAAGTACATTGGATGACCCGCCATGAGATCATCACATGGATGTCCTATTCTAATGTCGTGATAATCTCATCATAGCAATGGTGCAAGTATCCTTAGACTTGAGGTGCTCAAGGATATCTTGATACCGATTCTTCGCTTTGACTCCATTCCTTGTTGCCTTCAGAGGTCGCTCATAGGGTGGTGCTTGGGTACAGCTTGAGGTATTCGAAGGTAATTGAGTAGCCAATAAAGGATTCACCACTTCTGTGATAGCAGAAGATGATACCCATGGCCTCTTGTCAGGGTCATTACTTGAAAGTCTCTGGCCGGAGCACATATGTCATGAAGAGTGTCTTCAGTGACATATTAAGTAATGAGTCCCAGGACAAGAACTGATATCACTTGGACTAGATTTGACATAGTCAGTCTAGTGAGAGTTGACACATTGCCCATACTCATAACCAAGTGGGGTATAGCATGGTGAAAGGACGAATTGCACGGTAATTGTCTATGGAAAGGTTCGTGATATGGTCCATGATGAATATATGTTCATTCGTCAAACCAATTACTTTTCGGTAAATTGGGGGTCATGATGTGTTGCTAGATACCGCTCATGACTTGCTTAGATTAAGTGTTAATCTAAGTGGCCAACATAACCGGGAACCTAATGGGTCACACGCATAAGAGTGTCTCGGAGAACTCGTAAAATAGTTTTGGACAGAATTCCAATAAAAGGAGAGCAATCGGATTAAATGGATCCCGATGAGATCGCGACATCGATATTGCTGAAAACCGTTTCTGGTGGTTTTTCCCATACCGGGACCCGGTAGGCTGGTAGGACCGACCCCAGTGTGACTGGACCACTTCAGCATTTATTTATATATATATATATAATTAATTAATTAAACAATTAATTAATTAATATATATATATATATGTATATACGTGGAAGATGGAGAGGAGGAAGCTTTATCATTAAGCTTTATATATATATATATATATATGAAGGAAACGTGGAAAGGTTTTCTCCTTGCAGTTAATGTCTTTAATTACATTAAAGACAAATGGCAAATAGAAAAAAGTAAGTGATGATGGTCGTTGAAAGATGTGAGTGGAAGAGAAAAAGGGTTTTTCATGCTTACTTTTCATAGATACACGATAATCATCTCTTCTTCATCTTTAATGAAGACTTATGGAGAAATGGAAAGGAGGATGATCGTGGATGAAGAATAAGAAGGAGGTTTTGTTAAAACCTAAGTGTGAGAAAGGAGCAGAGATCGTGGGTTTTGAGAAAGAGTTTCTAAAATCCTAAGGTTTTGATCTCTTCTTCATCTTTCATCAAGATCATCTTCTCCAATCTTCAAGTTCCTCCAAGTTCCATCGTGACTCCAAGCTCTCCATAGAACAAAGGTAAGATCTAGCAGTCTTTAATTTGTTCTAGCTATTCCCGGGTCAAAGGGTTTGTCCCAGTTAGGTTCTCCGATCTCTGCGTGGATACCGTTAGAGACGGTCTCCTTTGGTCGTTTGGTTTGAGTTTGTTATATATATACACATGGATCCTGGCTTTCGGGAAGGTCCTCGAACAAAAAAATTTTGTTTTCCGCACCGTGGGCATGTGATGCTCACATCGGGATTTTCCTACAGTGGTATCAGAGACACTTGTGTCGTATATAACAACGAAACCATGACTAGGTCGGAGTTGCTATAGCTTGTGATGATGATGCATGTTGTATGTGTTGAATTTCGAATTCAGTATGAGATATATTTTTCGAAATTTTCTTGCCTAGATATGTTCACAAGTTGTTTTTGCAAATGTCTGTGGAAGCCCGGAATTTATCAATGTGATTTGATATGGTTTTACTAATTTATTCCCTAATGTCCTGGGTGCTGTCTTTGTACACATTCTATAAACAGGCATGCATATAAATTCGAGAATAAATTGTAGAAAAATGGTTTTTCAGATTTGCTTTCACCTACATGTCCCTAAGATGTTTATGAATGTTTATGTGGATGGAAAAATGTTTTCGAGGTGATTTACTATTTATTTGAGAATTTATTGTGTGCTGCTGGGAATATCTGTGTTAAGGAACACAGATTTTGCATTGGCTTTGTTGCTGAGTTTGAATGAGTTTTTGATGGAAATAAATCCTGAAAACATTCATGGAGCATTTTGGGAACATTTAGTAACCTCTTTAATTTTCTCATAATTTATTGAAATTGTTTCAATGGGTTTTTCAAGCAAAACATAGAGCTTGGCAGTTTTGAGAAAGTTGCTAGAGTTGTTTTGTTTGAACTAAGAAATTGTGTAGATTTCAGTTCCAATGCCTTGGATCATTTTTAATGTGATTAAAAATGTGTTACATTGATGTTGTATGCTTACCTAAATGAATTTTTTGAAATTAGGTTTCCAAATAATTTTTGAATGTCAAATGTGTCTCATTAGCGTCTCGTTAGTATATTCCCTTATCTGGATTGTTTTGGCCGTCACAAATTTTGTGACATGTGCCGAAGTAGTCTTGATAAAGTGTAGACTACCTAGAGATACTTAGGGTGATAATTTGATATTCTCGAGTTATTTGGAAATCCAAGTGAATAACAGTGTATTCACCGATTTCAAATTCTTCATGTATAGTTTTGACTATATATGGTAAGCAACAATGAAAGTGTTTCATTGGTACATCATAATAATGTGTATTAGACTTGGTGTTGTGAATTTGAACTACACGGATTGAGAAATTAGCCGATTAGATAGCAATTTCTCTTGGATAAGTCGACTTACACAATGTACAAGTCGACTTGTCCGTGCACTGTAGACGCATAAGTCGACTTGCACAATGGAACAAGTCGACTTGTTCGTGCATAGTTGCATAAGTCGACTTACACAGAGGCATAAGTCGACTTATACATACACAAGTCGACTTATAACATGCAAAGGAGGGATGATGGATGATTTTAGGTATAAACTCAATGTGATTGATCATATGCCCTAAATCATTCCATATAGTCATAGTGACTATAATCCTACGGCTTGGAGAAGAAGAAGATGAGACCTGAAAACCCTCAAATCATATGAAAACTAACGCCTTCCATTAATATGGGGAGAACCAGAGTTCTTATAGAGTTGGGTTGTTGGGCAAACCCAAGCTCACTCTATACGGATATGGTCGAACCATAGAAAATGAGATTTTCGGATTAATGGGTCGGTTTTCACTAGAAGCGTTGATTTGTTGAGCAAACTCAAGGTCAACGTGGACAGAGGCGAAATTGGGTAGTGTAGATCAGATGTACACGCATCAAGAGTTGATAACCCAATGTGTGTGCATACATCAAAAGTTGATAGCACTAGTCGATAGTTGCACCTAAGATGGAAATGGTATGATTGATACCTGCCGATTGAACTAAGGTGGCTTGTTGGGCAAACCCAAGGTCATTTTAGGAATGTCGGATATCTATCTATGATGCAATTGGTATGACCGATACCTACCGATTGAACTAAGGTGGCTTGTTGGGCAAACCCAAAGTCATTTTTAGGAATGTCGGATATCGACCCACTAGGACATTATGTCATAATTTTTCTTGGATTCGTTATGAGGGTAATGAATTCTATGAAACTAGTGGGAGCCATATGCATATCAGGCAAGTCCTTATGATTATGCATCTATTCCTATTCTAACATTCTTTCTCTCTATCCCTATATTCCTTTAGGTTGTTTGAAGATGACCTCCAGTGTGAACAAGCGCTCACTAATGGACTCGAACTAATTAACTGGACCTAATTTTCTTGATTGGCTGAGAAATCTGAGAATTGTTCTCAGATCTGAGGAACTGGGCTATGTCCTACATGTTCCACTTCCTGATTCACTTGCTGTTGATGCTTCTGATGAGGATCAGAAAGTTTATCATAGGCTAGTGAATATGGTGGCATCCTCTCCTTCTGGTTCAAAGAAAAGAATCTAAAGAAGAAAAGGTCTAAGAAACCGAAAGGAAGTGCAGCCAAGAAGAAAACCAAAGAGACTGCACCAAAAGGAACTTGCTTCCATTGTGGCAAGACTGGCCACTGGAAGCGGAATTGTAAAGTCTATCTGGATGAATTGAAGCAGAAGAAGGCATCAGATGCCTCGACTTCTTCAAGTATGTTTGTCATTGAGGTTAATACTATTTCTGATCATAACATATGGGTATTAGATACCGGTTGTGGCTCACACATATGCAATGATATGCGAGGCCTCGTGGACGAGAGATGACTCATGAAGGGAGAACTAGACTGCGTGTGGGAAATGGAGCAAGAGTTGCTGCATTAGCCGTAGGCACTTACTTTTTGTCACTCCCCACTGGGCTTGTAATTAAATTGATGATTGTTATTTTGTACCTGTATTAACAAAGAACATATTATGCTTTCTTGTTTAAATAGAGTGGTTTCCATTTGACTTTTAGTAACAATGGTTGTTCTATTAGTTTGAATGGAATGCTTTATGGTACTGGTACTTTATGCAATGGAATTTACATATTAGATATGTCACATCCAATTATGAATGTCAATGACACGAAAAGACATAAACGAGATAATTTAAAATCAACTTACTTATGGCATTGTCGCTTGGCCATATAAATGAGAGACGATAGCTAAGCTCCATAAGAGTGGTAGTTTGGGGTCATTTGATTATGAATCATATGACACATGCGAATCTTGTTTATTAGGCAAGATGACTAAGTTACCCTTTAAGGAAAGGGTGAACGAGCGATCAAGTATTAGACCTAATACATTCGGATGTATGTGGTCCGATGTCCATCCATGCTAGAAGTGGTTACCTTTACTTCATTACCTTTATCGATGATTATTCTCGATATGGGTACCAGATTCGATGAGATACAAATCAAGCATTTGAAAAGTTCAAACAATTCAGAAATGAAGTAGAAAACAACTTGGGAAAAGTATCAAGACATTACGATCCGATCGTGGTGGGAATACTTAGACCAAGAGTTTTGGATTATCTCGTAGATAATGGGATTTTATCTCAATGGACTCCTCCTTACACACCACAAAGATAATGGTGTGGCGAAAGGAGAAATCGAACCTTATTAGACATGGTACGATCAATGATGGGCTTTGCAAAGTTACCAAAATCCTTTGGGGGTATGCAATCGAGACAAATGCTTACTTGCTAAACAGAGTCCCATCAAAGATGCTTGATGTTACTCCATATGAGATGTGGACTAACAAAAGACCCTATCTTACTCATTTGAAAGTTTGGGGCTGTCCCGCTTATGTGAAGCGGACACGGTCGAGATAAACTTGATGCAAAATCGACAAGTGTTTGTTCGTAGGATATCCTAAAGAAACAATGGGATATCAATTCTACCTTCTTTGAGGAACAAAAGTTGTTTGTTTCAAAGCATGCTGTCTTTAGAGAAGAGTTTCTTTTACAAGAAGACAAGGGGAGCAAAATTGAACTTGAAGAAGTTCAAGATGCACGAACGACGCAGATCAATTGCACAACCTCAAATCAGAACTCATACAGATGAAGTAACATTCAACCTTCTACAACACACGGTTGGTAGGTCACGAGGATACGCCTGCTCCTCGAGAGATATGAATTTCTCGTGAATGAACATAATGACGTATTGCTCATAGAAGATGATGAGCCTACCACCTATGAAGAGGTTCTGAAGAGTTCAGAGTCTCAGAAATGGCTTCATGCCATGCAAGCTGAAATGGATTCCATGTATGAAAACCAAGTATGGACTTTGGTTGAGGCACCCGAAGGAATCAAACCCATAGGGTGCAAATGGGTTTTCAAAAAGAAAACCGACATGGATGGTAATGTAATTACCTATAAAGCAAGGCTTGTGGCTAAAGGTTTTCGTCAAAGACAAGGAGTTGACTACGACGAGACCTTCAGCCCATTAGCAATGCTTAAATCCATTAGAATACTCCTAGCCATTGCCACTCATTATGATTATGAGATATGGCAAGTGGATGTGAAGACAGCTTTCCTAAATGGAAATCTAGCTGAGGATGTGTATATGAAACAACCTGAGGGCTTCACCTCCTATGATGGCGAAAAGGTATGCAAGCTTCAGAAATCCATCTATGGATTGAAGCAAGCATCCAGGAGTTGGAATATCCGTTTTGATGAGGTAATCAAAGAGTTTGGTTTCTCACAAAATCCGGATGAATACTGTGTGTATAAGAAGGTCAATGGGACTGCAATCGTATTCCTTGTGCTATATGTGGTTGACATATTATTACTAGGAAACGATGTCTCTATGCTGCAATCAGTCAAGATTTGGTTATCCAAAAAATTTGCCATGAAAGACCTTGGTGAAGCAACTTATATCCTTGGGATAAGGATCTATAGAGATAGATCAAAAAGGTTGCTTGGTCTTTCACAATCAACATACATAGATAAGATGTTAAAGAGGTTTAGCATGGAGCAATCCAAGAGAGGGTACCTTCCCGTGAATCATGGGATAACACTCTCGAAATCTATGTGTCCTAAGACACACGATGAGAGGATGTGCATGGATATGATCCCGTATGCATCAGCGGGAGGATCTATCATGTATGTTATGCTATGTACGAGACTCGATGTATCATATGCTCTAAGTGTTACGAGCAGATACCAATCGGATCCTGGTGAGGGTCACTGGGTGGCTGTTAAGAATATCCTTAAGTACTTGCGAAGAACTAAGGATGTTTTCTTGATATATGGGGATGGAGATCTCCAAGTGAGCAGGTATACAGATGCCAGTTTTCAATCTGATAAGGATGATTCCAAATCCCAATCAGGTTATGTATTCACACTGAACGGCGGGGCAATCAGTTGGAAGAGTTCCAAACAAGAGACGACTGCCGATTCAACAACCGAGGCAGAGTACATTGCCGCTTGTAAGCGAAGAAGGAAGCAGTTTGGATCAAAAAGTTCATTACTGAACTTGGTGTGGTTCCTAGCAGTGATGGGCCCATACAGTTGTATTGTGACAACAATGGGGCTATTGCGCAGGCGAAGGAACCAAGATCTTATCAACGATTCAAACACGTACTCCGAAGATATCATTAGATAAGGGAGATCATAGGACGTGGTGATGTCCAGATCGAGAGAGTTCCCACCGAGCAAAATATTGCTGATCCGTTGACGAAGCCATTGTCACAAAAGAATTTTGATTCTTATGTACTCGCCTATGGTATTAGATATCAAGGCGATTGGCTTTAGGTCAAGTGGGAGATTGTTAGAGTAGTGCCCTAAAGGCAATCACCTTTAGCGCATTTTGTACAAATTTGTGGTACGCCTTTATGAATAAATAAAGAAATGCATATTTCATTAATTTGTTGTTCATTATTTATGAACCGATATAGATCTCAGAATCAAATTAATGAAGTCCATGATATATGACATAGCATGAAGGAAATTATGATGTGATCACACTCATCGAGATTCCTATCATGTGCAATTATGTCATTATCTAAATTATCCCTAGTCATAGGATTACCGAGACCGACATCGGAATCTGGAAAGACTAGCACATCTCATGCTCCTTGATTTGATCAAGGTGGATCTCAAAACGTAAATATGAGATATTTAGGGTTGAGATGTGGATGCTTACTAGAGGTAGTAAGTACATTGATGACCCGCCATGAGATCATCACATGGATGTCCTATTCTAATGTCGGTGATAATCTCATCATAACAATGGTGCAAGTATCCTTAGACTTGAGGTGCTCAAGGATATCTTGGATACTGATTCTGTGCTTTGACTCCATTCCTTGTTGCCTTACAGAGGTCGCTCATAGGGTGGTGCTTGGGTACAGCTTGAGGTATTCGAAGGTAATTGAGTAGCCAATAAAGGATTCACCACTTCTGTGATAGCAGAAGATGATACCCATAGCCTCTTGTCAGGGTCATTACTTGAAAGTCTCTGGCCGGAGCACATATGTCATGAAGAGTGTCTTCAAGACATATTAAGTAATGAGTCCTGTGACAAGAATCGATATCACTTGGACTAGATTTGACATAGTCAGTCTAGTGAGAGTTGATACATTGCCCATACTCATAACCAAGTGGGATATAGCATGGTGAAAGGACGAATTGCACGGTAATTGTCTATGGAAAGGTTCGTGATATGGTCCGTGATGAATATATGTTCATTCGTCAAACCAATTACTTTTCGGTCAATTGGGGGTCATGATGTGTTGCTAGATACCGCTCATGACTTGCTTAGATTAAGTGTTAATCTAAGTGGCCAACATAATCGGAACCTAATGGGTCACACGACAAGAGTGTCTCTGAGAACTTGTAAAATAGTTTTGGACGAGTTCCAATAAAAGGAGAGCAATCGGATTAAATGGATCCCGATGAGATCGTGACATCAATATTCTTTGAAACCGCTTCCGTGGGTTTTCCCATACTGGGATCTTGTGAGGCAGTGGACCGACCTCGCAGTGACTGGACCACTTCAACATTTATTTATATATATATATATAATTAATTAAAGAATTAATTAATATATATATATATATATGTATATACGTGGAAGATGGAGAGGAGGAAGCTTTATCATTAAGCTTTATATATATATATATATATATGAAGGAAACGTGGAAAGGTTTTCTCCTTGCATTTAATGTCTTTAATTACATTAAAGACAAATGGAAAATAGAAAAAAGTAAGTGATGATGGTCGTTGAAAGATGTGAGTGGAAGAGAAAAAGGGTTTTTCATGCTTACTTTTCATAGATACACGATAATCATCTCTTCTTCATCTTTAATGAAGACTTATGGAGAAATGGAAAGGAGGATGATCGTGGATGAAGAATAAGAAGGAGGTTTTGTGAAAACCTAAGTGTGAGAACGGAGCAGAGATCGTGGGTTTTGAGAAAGAGTTTCTAAAATCCTAAGGTTTTGATCTCTTCTTCATCTTTCATCAAGATCATCTTCTCTAATCTTCAAGTTCCTCCAAGTTCCATCGTGACTCCAAGCTCTCCATAGAACAAAGGTAAGATCTAGCAGTCTTTAATTTGTTCTAGCTATTCCCGGGTCAAAGGATTTGTCCCAGTTAGGTTCTCCGATCTCTGCGTGGATACCGTTAGAGACGGTCTCCTTTGGTCGTTCGGTTTGAGTTTGTTATATATATACACATGGATCCTGGCTTTCGGGAAGGTCCCGGAACAAAAAATTTTTGTTTTCCGCACCGTGGGCATGTGATGCTCACACCGGGATTTTCCTACATAGACCACAACAACTAATTTGATACCAAAATGTGAAACAAGAAACGAAGACGAAGAGGGGTGAAATAAAAAGAAACGCCTTGTATAGGAAGAGAAAAGAGATGTGGTTTGGGTGAGTCACGGATCTTGTCATGCGTGTCGACCCAACTCAAATTTAGTATTGTCCCCTTTGGTCTCCAGTCGCGGATCTCGTCGCTCGAACCTGGGACCTCAGGGTTTTGTTGCATTGAGACGCACGCCTCTCACCACTCATGCACCCAACAAAACCCTGAGGTCTCAGGTTCGACTCCCAAGACCCCCCAAGGAATGGGGAAAGGAGGTAGACAACATAGGCGGCCAAAGGGGACAAAACCTTTAGGTGCAGGCCCACCCAAACCAAAAAGGCGCCTTTTTGGTTTGGGTGGGCCCGCACTATTGAGGTTTTGTCTCCTTTGGTTTCCAGATCCTTTAGTGAACCCTATCCCCGTGGGGCTTGTGGGAGTCGAACCTGTGACCTCAGGGTTTTGATGGGTGTAAGACCCACGCCTCTTACCACTGGGCTACATGGCTCAGTAGTAAGAGGCGTGGGTCTTGTACCCAATAAAACCCTGAGGTCACAGTTTCGACTCCCGCAAGCCCCACGGGGATAGGGTTCACTAAAGGATCTGGAGACCAAAGGGGACAAAACCTCAATGGTGCGGGCCCACCCAAACCAAGATGAATATTGAAGAAACCTTCTTCGTTTTTTCACCCTACTACATTTCAACACAACGATTACAGCTATAAAATATAAATAGACTTTATGTCCTAGAATTTAGGAAGCACTAACCCTTCACATAGCCTCAATTTTAATGGTGAAATGGATAAAATTTTATCCCTAAACTATAGTAACAAAAAAAAAGTGGTCATGGTCTGATAAAGTGGAAAGAACAACGTAGTCAAGCCCAAAAAAATATTGACAGTAATGTGTCTCAAAGGACATGGAGGGACCAACAATGACATCAAGGCTAGAGAACTGCAAACGTGAGACAAACTTTTTTATCGTAGTCTTCAGAGGAGGAACTAAAGAGACTTGACCAACTTTCGACGACCATTTGATTTAAGAAATTGTAAATGAGTATACATATGAAAATATGTATAAGACTCATAGCCATTTTATTTAAAGCACAAAAATGAGCTTATTAAGCTAAGAACTTTATGATGGAAATTTGGGTGGGAACTAATCTTGCGTGTCGAGGAATAATAATCGAACTTTTTTTTGTTTAATTTCCCAAAAGATAAGGTTACTTAAATTCTATAACATATTAATACAGCCAATATCATACACTATGAATCAATTTATAATAAGTTTTGCATATTTTAGTAATTTAATTTTAATTTAATTAAACTTTCATTAAAATTTCAACTAATTCTAATTAAATACCAATTATGTCCAAATAATATCCAATATATCATATTGATTTTTATTTATTAAATATCTTATATTTAATCATAAAGTTTCTTAAACTTTACAATCAAGTCCAACTTGATTAAAAGACCTTTTCTTTCTTCAACTTATTTTTTGTGTAAGATTCATAAGGTTCCTACATATATTGGTAATGAATATAATTATATCCCTGAAATATATTTATGATTAGATAAATTAAACACCTTTAATTTATATTTAATTATCCAATTAAAAATTTATGTCTATATATTAACATTAGAGTTTAGTAATATGTCATGACTACTTAAATATGTAGGAATGTCAAAATGGTTTTAACTAATCTTTCTTTACATGGTTTTTTCACATAATTCAATTTTTTATCAAACAATTGTTTCGATTAAATATAGAGCATCGAAATAATATCTACTCTATTTGAGCCTAATCATATTAGTACTCCACAATTAGTAATTGATTCAATTAAAGAAATTTAAAAGGTAATTTCAAAGTATCATTTCATTTTGACTAAAGATTTCCCAAATTAATACTAATTGAAAACAACAAAATATTCTCTCTAATAATTTTAGGTGATAAATCATATATTAATCACTCAACTATCTTCATATAATTCATGCTACATCCAATGACTATTAACTAAGCTACCTTTAACTAGAATATGTCATACATAGTATCAAAACTTAGCACTCCCTATATAAAATAACTTTGGAGATCTAAAGTTAAAATATAACTTACACACAATCATTATAATGAGATTTCCAAAAGCGTATAAGTAATGTTTGAAATAGATTTCTCATATAGGTTAATTTAGTAAATTTATTCTATAGCAAAACCTACTGATTTGTTTAAATATCTCTATATTTTAGTCTTTGAGATCAACCACTTCTTTTATAAGAAAAACATAACATGGGCTAGTCTTTTATGCTTTATTAATTCAGTCTCACTAAAATAATGACTACAAACTATTTAGGATTAATACATATATGCAATATGAATCTCATAATTATAATATCATCATAATTTCATTTGCTATGTATATTTATCCTATGGACCTCACCAAATACATCTAAATATGTATAAGATAAAGAATGTCTTTAAATAATTATATCACTAAACTACAATCAACTTAATGGTCAGTAGAACATAAAATAATAATAATCTCCTACTTACACTAAATCAATCGCTTAAGTATCTTAAACCTTATCACCATATGACGATTATGTTATTAATGGAATAGTCGCTATTAAGAGAATTCTACAACTATAGTGAGCACTTGCTTAAATTCATAAATTTTCTCTTAATTATCATCATAATTAAGAGCAACTGCCTAAATATATACTTAGATATTTGATGAAACAATAGTTCCTTTTGCATACCTAATGACTCTTATGTTTATAGTATATTATTGTCTTGAAAAATGCAAGGAATTAAAGAACTTCTTAATTCAAATAGTCATTTCCAATAAATGAAAAATGATTTATGGCTTAATTAGCAACTGTTGCTACATTGGAACCTTCTCAATCTCAAAATAATATTATTCTATGTAAAATATACCTTAATCAAGATTTACTTATAAAGTTGATATCCATATAACCTTGACCTCACTTGTACATAGAATAATAGATATTTGATTGATATGTTTTTATGAATATTAAAATACCACAAGTGGACAACGAAGTTATAGCTAGTACAGGAAGTATGAGTTGATCCCACGAAGACTATAAGTATTAGTAATTATCTTTTTTTTCTATTATCTAACCTATGAATCAAATTTTGGATTTTAATTAAAAATTAACTAAAAATAAAACTAAGATTTAAAATAATACTAAATGCGTAACAAGGAAAGACTAAAAAGAATCAATATTAAATAATATTGTCTAGGTATTGAATCTTCTTAAGAATCCTTAAATATTAACACTTTATTATGCAATTATATTATTGATTATTAGATCGTGAAAATTCCTATCTTATATTAATATCAGTTTCAAGAATATTAACAACTAATCCATTAGTTGATTAACAAAAATCTTTCTAATAAAACCCATAGGATTGCATTATTGATTTATAAATTATGATATTAGGTTTGATCCTAATCTAGAGGATTTATGTTGACCTATCTCTAGAATTGCATACAAATCCTTCTAATTATGGTAGATTTATTTATACAAGAGGATTTCTTAATCTCAATCATAAGAAATCAATTCATGCACTAATATTCTAAACATATTAGAATAAGAATAAAATGCAAGATTGAATCACAATAAATCAATCAAGAAAATTTCATTGAAAAAAAGATCAAATCATATTATTATCATGACTTAAGGTTTATCACACTTAGAAACTAAACAAGTTTAGTTCCTATCCATAAAAAACGAAATCAATGACAAATATGTAAAAGAATAACTAGAAAACAAAGAAATCATAAATATCCCTTTTCCTTCTAATGAATCTTCTTGTAAGTTTGAATTAGATGAAGCTCTCTGTTGGATCTCTTGATATTATCTTTATGTTTTCCTTTTTTGTTGATCAGAACTGTCGCCTCTCTATGTATTTTACAACGTAAAGTTGCTTAAAAACTTGACTCTCTTTTTTTTGCCTCCACTCACGTCCTTTTATGATAAAAACTAGGTTTATAGGTTATACACGGTTAAGTTACAAAGGCACATGAGTGATTATGTTTCTCTAAAAACACCTAAATTTGTAATTTAACACATACACAAAGACTTACACAGGCAATATGCACGGTCGTCATATCAACATACACTAGCATATAACTTCACATAACTAGAAACAAAATTATTCAAAATCTTCACATATTTACAAAGACTTACACAGTCACTGTACACGGTCATGTATTTTTAAGTTGCTTCAAATCTTTGTTCCATGCCACAATTTTGTCAAAATTCTCTCCTTTTGGTATAAGAAGACAATTATCACCTACAATTGCACTTGAAGCAAACTAAGTACCAAAAATGCTATAAAACTATTAAATATCAAACAAAACACGTTAAATATAGGTATTATAATTATAGTCAAATAAGTATTTATCATATATCCCCACACTTAGGCCCTATTTGGTTGGGTGTTAATTAATGGAATGGAACAGAATGGAGCATAATAGAATGAAATAGTTTATAATGGAATGGAATGTAATATAGTGAAAAGTTGTTTGGGAGACATGGAATAGTTCATAATGTAATATAGTGAAATGTTGTTTGGAAGATAGATAGAACGGAATGTAATGTATAATAAATGATTATTATACCCCTTATATTAAAATGGTTGTTGCAGGAGGTTTATTATTTTATTATTAATAATACCAAGTTCATTAATTGCATGCCTAATGACTCTTGTCAACGTGTACGTGATGAATAGAATGGTTCTACTCTTGCCCAAACAAAAGCACATAATCGTTTTCTCATATGTTCATACTTTTATGCTTTGTCTTCTTTTCATTTAATACAAAATGCCATGACCTCTTTTGAGGTATAATATAGTCATATTTCATCATGCATTTTTAACATTTACAAACAAGTCAATTTCACTATACACACAAAGGCAAGAATTTGCCCAATTACACTATAACCATAAATATGTTACATAATTAATTAGTTTGAGAAAATCTAAGTCAAGCTTGCCTATCCCCTTGCTCTTGGGTAGGATTCCATTGGTTTCCTAAAACAACCAAGGTCCTATCAAAACAGCATTCCAACAAAAATTCATAAACTTCAAAAATCACAAAATTTCAACAAACACAAATTAAACTTAAATCTAACCTACCCATAGTCCATCTAGGTTAGGAATACCTAAAACCTAGTTTAGAAACCCTAAAATCAATTGGGTTCTCCTAATCCATCTTCTTCTCACACAAACCTCTTTTCTTCCTAACTCCTTCATCCTCAATACAACTCATTCCTTTAATAAAGCAAGAAGAAAAGATGGTTAACCTACTTTAACAAACTTGATTTCTCTTCTTTTCTTTTTCACTGAAACCTCTCATCTTCTCTCCTATTTTCGTTTTTCAATCTCCTCCCTCTTCAATTCACATTTTTCTCCTGTTATAAGCAAGACAACGTATTCTTTTTCCATTTGTACCCTTAATGAGCCCAAAAAATCCATCTCACCCTTCCTTATAAGTTTATGTTCTTTTGTGCTTAAGTGATATCCCAAAAATGCCCTTGAACATCCTTATCACATTAATACTTTAACTCCACTTACCTATTCAATAAATCCTATAACCTTGAAATAATTATAACTCCAAAAATTTAATCTATCTAAACCTCAAAACTATTTCAAATCATGCTTAACTTAAAGAAAAAAATTTTAGGATCCAACAAGAGTACTTATCGACATTCATTAGGATGTTTATGATATTAGATAAGCTAGGCTTAGCCCGATTTTTTTTATTAAACAATGTCTTTTCTTTGATTTTATAGTGATAGCATAGTTGGATGAGGAAGGGGAAGGCGTCGCAACGTGAGACCTTTGCAACCCAAGCCGGAAGAACATAATGCAGAAGCAGTCGCAGAACCCACGATAACTAGCTCTTCGACTCATCGGCAGCCTCAAATCGTAACATAACTAGCGGTAGCACAGCCGGATTTACCACCGGTGTCGAGGGAAGATTTGTAGCAGGTGGTGACATGGTGGGCATAGTACACTGCATAGCAGCAGCCTGGGGTTGGAGCGCCACAGATGCCCCCACAAGTACCGCCACCACAGTAGCTAGTAGTGGTACCTAGTCATACACCAGGGCAACACCTGATGCTTGAAATCTCGGGTTATATCAAAGAGGCAAGGAACCTCGGGTGTAGTACTTTTGATGGATGTGATGGTGTTACAGAGGTCAAAACCTGGATGAGACGAACCGCGGACACATTTCATGATATGGGGATGCCTGATGAGATGAAGCTGAAGGTTGTCATCTGATTGTTGTTAAGTCAGAATGACTTTACATAACAAGTGATTTTGATGTATAACAAACATAGTGAGATCAAATACAAGAAAAAAAAAGTCCAGACGTACACGTATATATACGCATTTAATTCGAGATGCATAAAGATGACGATATGTATCGAAGTTGACACAAACTAAGTTAAAAAAGTCAGATACAGACGCACACAGACAAATCAAACCACAGACGAAGTTTGTCAAAGTAAAAAGTCAACACAGACGCAGATGACAAAAGACGCAGACGCAAATATAGATACAGACGCAGAAACAGAAACAAAAGCAGACGCAGACGTAGACCCAGACGCAGAAAAGAAACAGACGCAAGAGTCAGTTCGAGTTAGTTACAGAACTCAACTGATTAACCGTTTCTTTAAAGATTAAAGATTAAAGATTCAAGAATCAAGAAGGAGTTAGAGACGAAGGCTATAAATACAAGTCGAAGTTAAAAACTGAAGAGCTTTGCTGTTTTGAGAAAAATTACACAAAGTGAACAAGCGATTAAGTGCGAATTAGCTGAATGCTATCCTTCTGTAACAGAGTGTTCAAATATTTTCTGAAAAGAAAAGTTGTACAGATAGCCTGCAAAGGCTAAGTGTGAAAGAATACTGGTTGTAGAGACCTGAAGAGGCTCGTGAAAGAATACTGTAACGTTTGAAGAGATAGTGAAATCTCAGAAGAAACTCTAAGGACTGGACGTAGCCCACGGTTTGGGGTGAACCAGATAAATCATGGTGTCTACTACTCTCACTCTCTATCTCACTTTTAGTTTCAAAGTTGATCTTTATTTACTATTCATATACTTAGCATTGAAAAGTTTGATGAATAAGGATTAATAAGAATTCTGTAAAGAATCTTAATTCTAACAAGTAATTCTAAAAGATATTCAAAAAGGGGAATACACAATTCAACCCCCTTCTCGTGCATTCTATTGTGTTTTTAAGTGTCAGATTAACGTGTGATTCACTTCAATTGGTATCGAGCTTGGTATCCAAGAATCACTTTGGCGAAGTGTGGATTAAAGATAATGGCGAGTCACATGTATACATCGTCAAGGAGCCTCACCACTAGACCTCCAAAGATTCAATGGAGAAGACTATCATTACTAGAAAGATAGATGCGGTTATTCATCGAATCTACATATGTAGACCTTTGGGACGAATAAAGAACGGACCCTATATACCAGAGATGACGAAGGTAGTTCTATTCCACGGCGATGGACGATCGATCGTAAAGCAAGAATACAATCAATTCAAAGGCAAAATTTTCTTAACGTGTGCCCTAAGTAGAAGCGAGTACGATAAAGTGCATGGTTGCACACGTTAAAAGAAATGTGGGACACATTGTCCATTGCTCATGAAGGCACAAGTCAAGTTAAGGAATCCAAGATAAGTATTCTTGTACATCAATATGAACTTTTCAGGATGGAAGATGAAGAATCTATTGATCAAATGTTTGGAAGATTTCAAACAATTATCAATGGATTGAAAGCTCTTGGAAGGACATACAATAATCAAGATCACGTTCGCAAGATTCTAAGAAGTCTTCCTAAGAGATGGAGACAAAAAGTTACGACAGTGTAAGAAGCCAAAGACTTGAACATATTAAAGCTAGATGAGTTGCTGGGATCTTTAAAGATTCATGAAGTTGAACTCAACGCTGAAGATAAGCCCAAGCGAGAGAAGTCAATAACCTCAAGGTCGGACAAAAGAATCATAAGACTCGAGAGAAGGAGGAAGTCATCAAAAGCATTAAAAATTGAAGAATCAAGGGATGACTACTCCAGCCAATCAGATTCAGAATCGAGTGATGAAGATGACGAATTGTCTTTCATTTCCAAAAAGATAAGACGATGTGGAAGAAGAAGCCCGTATAACTAGACATTCGTAAAGAATGGAAAAGATGAAGCTAAGCTTTAAAAGTCTTCTATCATTTGTTACGAGTGCAATCAGCCCGACACTACAAGTCCAATGCCCTACTCTCAAGAAGAAACCCAAGAAGAGTAGAAGGCAAGAAAAGCATGATGGCAACATGGGAGGACCTAGATTCATATGAATCGACACAGTGCTCCGAGTCATCGTAACATGCAAACATTTGCCTAATGGCCGAGGAAGATAGTGATGAGGAGGTAAAATCCGACTCTGAAAATTTGCATGATGTATATTCGTAATCAAGCGATTCTCATGCTATTCAAACAATACAAGTCGCTGAAGAAAAAGTATGTAGAGAATATTAGAAATCTGAGAAAATAGAGAGAAAATATTTGCTTAAAAAGGAGTTAGAAGTTAAAGGAAACTTGTAGAGCAGATCAGATGAGATTAATCAACTCAAACTGAGGATCAAGAATCTATCAGCTGATCTAGTTACTTTCACAGAGAGTACAAAGAAAATGAATGATATGCTAGGAAAATGTAAACATCCTAGTGATCGGCGGTTTATCGTTCAATATTAAAATTGATCCCTGGAAACCGGTCAAATTAAATTTATACCAAGGATTGCAATACAGGATGCAACCTCGGGTCGACTCTCAAGGAACCAATGCATCAATTGTTCCTAGACTAGCCTAATGTTTGAATGATGCATGCAATTAAAGCAATAAAAAGGGGGTTTTGAGTGATTAATCTAAAATTAAACTAGACCAAAGCAAAGATAAATATTTTTAGGATTTTGAAAAGATAAGGCAATTGAAATTAAATGGGACCGAAAACAATTAATAAAACTCTCCTAAAATGTAGCTCGGGTCATCATCGTTCAAAATAATATCGGGTTTGAAATCCACTAAGTTTCAAAATAAACCTTAATAACTCGTTAAGTCCAAGAATTAATTAATCAACTCGATTAATTAAAACTTGTTAAAACCCCTTAGTGTATGCTATGAATGATTAATGCAACAAATCATTTGAATAAAACACAACCAACTTAATCAAACACAACTAGGCAGATTAAATTAATTGATGCAATCATCCAACTGATATACATGAACTCCATGTATTTAAAAACAGCATTCAACAATAATCAAACATTAACATAAATCAAAGTTTAACGTCCTACTAAACTATAGCAAGACTCAATCGGTTATACATCGTAATAATACCAACTCGGATCGTTACAAGTTCATAACCAAATCTAAAAAAATGTTGATTACCCTTGAAGCTCAAGAACTCGACCTCTGTTACATTTCCGGAGACTAAGAGTTTAGCCGCCATGACTCGGATGACTCCATCATCGCCGGAGAATCACCGATAGTCATGATCGACGACAAACCGGAAGATGAAGACAATGACGTGGAATATCGGAGATGAAAAAGATGAAGGCGGAACGCCGCCTCATGCGGTCGAACCTCAAACAAACACAATATAAAAACTATCAAAACTAAAACAGAGAAGAAAAAGGAAACAAACAGAGAAAATAGTGAACGAAGAACGAAAACCGTAGAAGACGAAGAAGAAACATCAGAAGGCGGCGCTTCTCTAACTTGCCCTAATTGGCAAGTTTTTATAGGATACGCAGGTCGGGTCAAATCAAGGATACTTTGCCCAATATAGGTCGGGTTACCCGACATTCGCCATGCGAATGGTTGTAGTTCGTCACATGGCGAATGAATTTATCACTCGTCGCAATGAATAAATTAAATGCCATTAATTTGTCTTTGCGAATCTGAGGGTCTGATTCGCCTCGTGAATCTCGCTGCGTGTTGACTTTTAGATGTTGACTCCTTTGGTCCTACAAAATACAACCCATTTGTAGTATCAATTGTTCCAATAAAATTATGCAGAATTAATGATAAATGACAACAAAATACCGACAATGTGCAATTTATCAAAACTCAATGTGGGACCAAAATAAACATAAAATCATAAATCGAGAGTCAACAGATGCATAATTATTAAAGAAAACGGGCTAATTTATAGTATAAATTTGGTCCAATCAAATTCCCCACACTTAAACCTTTGTACTCTGAACAAAGCTTATAAGAGTCAAAAGGTACAAGAGTAAAAGAAAATTCTGCCCATGTTCAAACAATAACCAAAATTGACTCAATCCACTTTATCGTAAGTCGAACGCAAGAAATTGAAAGAGTGCTAATAAAATAAACATTGAAAGAATTTAAGCACATGAGATTGAACAACAGAGAATCACTCGATATGGTGTTTACGCCAACTCACTTGTATAGTAGGAATATTTTCTCTCAATCTGCTTAGTACATCTCCTACCATAGGCTTATATCAATTTTATTTCTCCACTACAAGGACTATCAATTTGAAAATCAAGAGGTCTTTCAGGTTGTAATGAGCGAAGGCTAAATGAATGGATGAAGTGAAAGAAAGAAATAGTATGAGCATACGCATGAAGTGAGAAATTGATGTCAACAACAAAACTAAAACTAGACACCGAGATAAATTGAATATACACATTTTTTTTTGGCTATCTCATTTGAGATGCTAATCCCTTTGGGATACAACACATTAGTATCCCTTTCGATACACAAGACTAACACTTTTTTCCTTTTTCAAATTTTTTTTAATTACAAAACATAGACTCTTCGACATCATCTTAATATGTATGCAAATGCTCATAACAAAAAGGCTCAAGGAGCTAGCAAGGAAAAAGTATTTAAGGGTTGGTGTTTGGGGAAAGGGTTGAAAGAAGGAACGCCTATCATATCAACAAAAATCTAGTCCATCAAGCTTTGAGTAAAAACTGACACAAGTTCTAGAGAAGAATGGACTAAGTAGATGCACACAAAATATAGAAGAAAAATTTGGCTCAATATCCTTCCAACAAGGTTTTGTCTCAATGATCAATCTCAAGTCTTAAAACTTAAAATGCTACCTTGTTAGCATGCTCCCATTTACTTAGTTTTGAAAACTTCAAAAGTTAAAATTTTGTCGATCCAATTATCGTCAAGAATGGAGAGCATTTTACAAAAACTCAAGTATTAAGTTGAAACTTATAAATGCTTTGCATGTAAGGCACAAAAGAACAAGTGCAGAAATTGTTTGATTTGGGGACCAAATTTATCGCTTAAGCGAAGGCCACAAAATTATGCATAATGTTCTAAAGGTGTACAATGTAAAATATAAAGGAATGGCTCCCCACACTTAAACATGGCATTGTCCACAATGGCAAAAATAGTAGGGCATAGAGGAGACCATAAAAGCAGATAAAAGTAAATGTGGATATATCCTTAAACTCAAAAAGTGTGGACTAAATGAAGAATCCAAGAACTAACTAAAATTACAACGAAGAAAAGAGAATACAGAAAACAATAACGATAAAAGAAAGGAAATAAACAGCCTATACTATTCTGCAGGATCAGTAGCGGGCAGATCCAGAGAGGCAGCTGCAGAAGAGTTGGGGGCAGGAGTCGGAATAGGCAGCCCGAGGTGAGCCGCAATCATGGTCAGCATCGAGCGAGTGAACTCGCGGTCGGCGGTCATCTGGGCCTCGAAAGTAGATAGCCGCCTCAAGTCAAGGACGCCTTAAGCAGCAGAGCCACCTCGAAGGAGCAGGTGGAGGCGAAGGAGGGAAGACACGGTGTAGAGATAGGAGACGGAGAGGAAACAGAGGAAGGACGGGAGGTGCGGAAGAGGGGCTGGAGGGGAGAGGAGAAGAAGAGGGAGCTGGTCAAGGTGAGGTGGTGGTGGAATGGCACGTGATCTGCCCTAAACGGACATAGACAAATGGAGAGGCGGGGGGAAGGTGAGGTCAATTTGGATGTTCTGGGACTCGAAGGCCCTTAATAAGTCGAAATGAGATGGGGAAAGAGGAGTTTATGTTTGGGGTTGGTGGCGAGGACACACCATGGAGGGCGGAGGAAATGGCGAAGCTAGGTCGATTGTGGTGGCCATCATAAGGTGTATATGTACAGGCCCGCTCCTTTGGGATGTTGGTGAGGTGGAGGTGGGTAAAATGTTGTTACATATAAATGTAACCATGGACGGGCTTAGGAAGGAGATCGAACGCTGGATATAGCGCCGAGCCCCCGGGTTGAAGCCACCGAGTACCCTCGAGGCGTAGAGTACGTAATGACGCCGCCCCTGTATCGCAATGATCAGTTCAAAATAGGGACAACGAGGGACAACAGGAGGTGGTAGTGCTCTCGGATTATGACAGATGTAAAAGCATCTGAATAGAAACACCTCGGAAGTTAATTCCGTAGGTATGAGATTGACGGCATGGGTATAATATCGGCGCATAAAGGAAAGGTTGCCGTGGTCCGAGGTTGGGAGGCCGGTCAACTCGAGTTGGAAGAGTTGACCTACAAAAGGGTTGGTAGCCGGAGTAAGAGGAAATGATTTTCTTTAGTAAAGTTTGGCTAGCAACTCGCGTGGCTAACTGTACATACTCGGGATCTGCTAGTGAGAGGGAAAACGGAAGGTTGCAGGAAGGAGAAAGGGTGTGATCGGAGGAAGAAGAGGATGACTTCTTTGCGCCCGGTCTGGTGGCTTGTTTCATTCTAGGCATGATCCTCGCACACACAAAAGTTAGAAATGCATAATTTATCGACAAAATCATCTGTAATCAAGTCTTTTAGCCATTTGCCGCAGCCTAACAAGATCATTCGCGCTGGCGAGAGGAGACTTCGCCATTCGCCGCAGCTAATGTGATGTTCGCCGCAATAACTGGTATTTTCGTTATTGCGCGAACAAAGATATTCGTCGCAATGAGCCGAAACCCTAAGTTCGTCATCGCGGCGAGTATGAATTTCGCCCATGGCGAATGGCGATTCTCATGAATACGATCCGCAATAACAGCGTCATTGCTTTATTTAAATTTAATGAATAACAACGAAAATGGACAAGAGGAAGGAATAGAAACACTTACGTAAGGGTGAAACGCAGTTGGAAGGGATTTGAGGAGAATGGAAGCTTCAAACAGCGAGAAGGCACGGAGAGGACTACGGCGAGGCAAATGAGGAAAGCGGCGAAGTGAGAAGGAAAGGGAAGGAAGAAGAAGAAAAGAAGAAAGAGCGGGAGACGAGAGGGCGCGAGAGAGGAAAAGACCAAAAGGGCCTCTTGACAAAAGAGAAATCCAACGGTCCGTAGGGCAAAAAAGTCCTTATTCACGCGACGAAGCGGTCGCTAGTCATGGCGAATAAGATGAAAACCCTAGGTTAGCCGCAATGAACAATGATGCTCGCTCACGGCGAACCACCTAGAAACGATCACATGATCTAAGGATTCTACTCGGTTTGCACAATCATTCAATTAATCATCCCAAATATGAACCATTTTCTTCAATCTAATTATGCTTCATTAGGAGAACACGAGAGATAACAAAGGGAAACATTTTATTCAAACAGAAAGGAAATCCTACCTACTACTCTAATTCTCTTCGGTTTGATCCCTCCCCACATTTAAACAATATAATCATGTTCAACAATATGCACGTTGGTATAAAACATAGCACAATTATATAGTAAATGAAGGAAAGAGAAACCCGCACTCAAGGTGGGTCTTGTAGCTGGGATGGACGATTACTCGATATCCAAGCTCCACGGCAGACTTGGTTGCTAGTCGATTCACGTCCATACTGCACCTGATGTGCTCTGCAAAATCATCGAGGAGAAACTTTCCCAAAAATATTGTCATGGTAGGAGTCAAAGTTTCTACAAATTCGTAACAAGCATCGTCAATCACCACATTAAGCATGTTGACACCAAGCAAGGAATAATCTTCATGGGGGTGCTTCATAGCTTCATACATGTTGAAGCTAACTTTTGATCGCCCACTTCCATGGTGATCTTCCTTCCTTCATACTAATCATAGTACTTCTTGCTGTCCAAGAAAGGGACGTCCCAAGGATCGGAGAAGTGTCATGCACCACTTCGAGGTCATGTCCAACACGTAAAATCCGCAGGAAACACTAAGCCTTTGACCGACCGTAATGTCCTCAATAATTCCCACGGATGCCTAAATGACCTATCGCCTAACCGGAGAATAACAGATGTGGGCTTAATACTCTTCACTCCCAAGGTCTTATATAACGACTCGTGCATCACATTTATCGCGCCTAGATCTAGTAAAGCTCTACCTATGGTCACTTTCCCTAATGTGCAAGGGATGGTAAAAGATCCAGGGTCCTGACATTTTACTGGTATCTGTGGCTTAAACAAGGCTGAAACATTCGAGCTCACCTGCACTCTCTCATTGGGCCTAAACTTCTTCTTATTTGTACACAGATCCTTTAAATATTTAGCGAGGTCGAACTCGCTTACCAAATCTAGCAAAGGCACATTCACTTCCACTTTCCCAAACAAGTCAATGATTTCTTTTTCATGTTGTTTTTCTCTTAAGCGCTTGCTCATCAAATAAGAGTTTGGAAAAGGAAGGTCTTGTATACTTACCTCTTTACCTTTGCTGGATTCCCTACTCATTTCTCCATCTTCAGCTTTATCTGTGGAACTTTCTAAAGTAGTTCCCTTGTTCTTTGAGGCTTGCTCCCTCTCTCTCAGAAGCTCTTCTTCCCTCACACTTTCTGATCTCTTCATCTTATCATGTGGTGGAGGTACTAGCTCACACTCAATCTCATCTTTACAAATCTCATCTTCTTCGAGGCTTGAACCTTACTTGCTTTCCACTCGAGGGCTATAGCATTCAAACTCTTCGGTTAATCACCGTGTTAGAGGAATGGTCCCGCACTTAGTTTGGTTGTCACCAAATTATTAGACAATTGAGTGACATATGAGTTCAAGTTCTCGGCCTTGGTTTCCCATTGATCCATGCGCTTCTCCAAGGCACTAAAGCGGGCAGCATTCTTAGGCGAGTCCCGTTGGATGAGGTTTGCGATGGCGTTGAATTGATTTGTTGTGGAAGTTCGTTCCTCTTTCATCAACGCCATCATACCATGCAGCAGCTGGTTGGTGTCCTCCTTGGGTGGCGGTGGTTGTTGCCTTTCGTCAACGCTTGTTGATCCCGAACTGGTTTGTAGATTGTCCACTCCACTCCCTCGCTGAAAGCGGTTTGGTGCTCTTCCTCGTTACTCCTCCAACTAAAATTTGGGTGGGATCTCCATCCTCATTATATGTGTTGGAATACGGGTCCCATTTCCGATCCTGTCTACCTTGATACATTGCGGAGACTTCTTCATATCTGCCAGATAAACACTTGAAATGTGCATCATCGACCCACAAGATTCGCAACTAGGTGCGACTAGTTGTTGGAAGTTGATGGGCGATGCACATTCAAATTCTTCACTCATAGTGATTGAGGATAACTCGGAAGTTATCCGATGTTCAAAAGAATCTACCTTCGATTCGTGCTCTCCATTCTCTTAGTTTGAGTGACATGGCTCCCACTTCATTCACATTCCCGGAATCGCGGACACTATATCGTTGATGATTCAGGCCATTCTCTTAATCGGGGCCCAAGCTTCGGCGCGTGAGGTCAATCAATGAACCTCCCGACGCAAAGATCCAACATCCCTTTCTCTTGATTCTTCACCCCATCATAAAATATTGAACCAGCTTGTTCATCGTGGATCCGATGATGGGGCACCGAGACAACAGATCTTGAAATCATTCCAAAAATCATCTGAGGACTCGCCATAATCTTGTTTGGCGTAATATATCTCCTTTCTCATTGACGACGCCCTAGAAGCTGGAAAATACTTTTCCGAAAAGTTTTCCGTAAGTTGGCCCAACTGTGATAGGCATTCGCAACATGCCTTGGGAGGCTCATGTACCACTCCCGGCCTTTCCTTCTAACGACAAATGGAAGACTTTCCACAAGACTGGTCCAGATGTGCTCCTACGTGCTTCATACTCGGCGCATCATGGTGAGGGCCGAAGATGCATGTAGGGTCCTCTCCGTTAAACCGTGAAATTTGGGGAGAGAGTTAATCAATAAACCTTGACTTCAAATTTACATCGAAGTTAGGTGCAACAACGATGAAAGGATCGTGAGTACGTCCGGGTTGTAGCTTCTCGGATGGTCCTACGTCTGATGTTCGCATTGTTGTCATCTACGCGTTCCTGGTCACCGTTAAGACCGTGATCTCCATCTCGGGGTGGTTGACAGGGATATTCTTGTTGTTCAGCCATCTCAGATTCTAATCGATCTAGTGTTCTAAGTCTTTCTTGCTCTCTCTTGTTCTTCCTAAGTTGTCTAAGGTGTCGCTCAATTTCAGGTTGAAAATGAACTAGCCTAAGTCTATGGGGCATGCACAAGAGAAGTTCACCTAAGATAGCTCACTAAAACGACAACCGATAGCAAGGCTTCAATTCACTCAAGTTCGCTGCGACGTGTAAGAACTCGCTGCGGCGAACTGAATAAAACTGTAATGTTCGCTGCGGCGAATATAAACTCGCTGCAGCGACGGATGAACTCACAGATTTAATGAGGAACTCACATCACGACCAAGAAGCACGAATAAGCAAGGCAAATGTAATTAACTTAAAATTACGCACAATAAACAAGAACAATCGAAATAAACACTTAAAACAAAGCGTAATGAAATAACAAACAGGATTAACACTAAAAACACTTAAGGTAATGTAAATTAAATGAAATTATGCAATGCAAACAAAATGCAAACAAAATTAAAATCAAAACAAACATCGGCTAACCTAGAGAACCAATTAATTTGATTCCCGACACGCGCGCCAAAATTTGATCGGCGGTTTATCGCTCAATATTAAAATTGATCCTGAAATCGGTCAAATTAAATTTATACCAAGGATTGCAATACAGATGCAACCTCGTCGACTCTCAAGGAACCAATGCATCAATTGTTCTAGACTAGCCTAATGTTTGAATGATGCATGCAATTAAAGCAATAAAAGGGGGTTTTGAGTGATTAATCTAAAATTAAACTAGACCAAAGCAAAGATAAATATTTTTAGGATTTTGAAAAGATAAGGCAATTGAAATTAAATGGGACCGAAAACAATTAATAAAAACTCTCCCGAAAATGTAGCTCGGTCATCATCGCTCAAAATAATATCGGGTTTGAAATCCACTAAGTTTCAAAATAAACCTTAACAACTCGTTAAGTCCAAGAATTAATTAATCAACTCGATTAATTAAAACTTGTTAAAACCCACTTAGTGTATGCTATGAATGATTAATGCAACAAATCATTTGAATAAAACACAACCAACTTAATCAAACACAACTAGGCGATTAAATTAATTGATGCAATCATCCAACCGATATACATGAACTCCATGTATTTAAAAGCGAGATTCAACAATAATCAAACATTAACACAAATCAAAGTTTAACGTCCTACTAAACTATAGCAAGACTCAATCGGTTATACATCGTAATAATACCAACTCGGATCGTTACAAGTTCATAACCAAATCTAAAACAAAGTTGATTACCCTTGAAGCTCAAGAACTCGCACTCTGTTACATTTCCGGAGACTAAGAGTTTAGCCGCCATGACTCGGATGACTCCATCATCTTCTTTGGAGAATCACCGATAGTCATGATCGAGGCGACAAACCGGAAGATGAAGACAATGAACGTGGAATACCGGAGATGAAAAAGATGAAGGCGGTGAACGCCGCTCATGATCGAACTCAAACAAACACAATATAAAAACTATCAAAACTAAAACAGAGAAGAAAAGGAAACAAACAGAGAAAATAGTGAACGAAGAACGAAAACCGGAGAAGACGAAGAAGAAACATCAGAATGCCGCTCTCTAACTTGCCCTAATTGGCAAGTTTTATAGGATACGTCAGCCGGGTCCTAATCAAGGATACTTTGCCCAATATAGGTCGGGTTACCCGACATTCGCCTGCGCGAATGGTTGTAGTTCGCGCGGCGAATGAATTTGGTCACTCGTCGCAATAATAAATTAAATGCCATTAATTTGTCATGCGAATCGGAGGGTCCGATTCGTCTCAATAATCTCGCGACGTGTTGACTTTTAGATGTTGACTCCTTTGGTCCTACAAAATACAACCCATTTGCAGATCAATTGTTCCAATAAAAATTATGCAGAATTAATGATAAATGACAACAAAATACTGACAATGTGCAATTTATCAAAACTCAATGTGCGGGACCAAAATAAACATAAAAATCATAAATCAGGAGTCAACAGATGCATAATTACTAAAGAAAACGGGCCTAATTTATAGTATAAATTTGGTCCAATCACCTAGTGATAAGACTGGATTAGGGTTTACTGGAAACAATACTCAATCTCGTAATAAATTTGTCTCTCAAAAAGGAAGAAATAGGATAACACATTTTAATCAACGTCCGAGTAATATGCATCAAAGATCATATCATGTGCATACTACTAACCATAAAGGACCCAAGAAAATTTGGGTACCAAGAAATAAAATAGTTTCTCCGCAGATATCCTTCCTTGGAAGATACTAGCAAGCACCATTGGTATTTAGACAAGGATGGTCGCGACACATGACGGAAGAAGGTCTATGTTCCTAGACCTTCAAGATAGGAAGGAGGATCAAGAACTTTGGAGACAACCAATGGGCAAAATCATTGGAATCGGAAAATAGGTAAAGATTCCTTTGCATGCATAAATAATGTACTGCTTGTTGATGGTCTAAAGCATAACTTGATTAGTGTGAGTCAGTTGTGTGATTATGGTTTTATAGTTACATTCAATCAAAATCTTTGTGAAGTCAGAAACAAAGATGGGTCTATACTTTTCTCTGCCAAGAGAAGAAACAACCTTTACAAAATCAACTTAGAAGATTTTCAAAGTCAAAATATCTCATGTTTTCTATCTTACAAGAAGAAATACTAATCTGGCATAAAAAGCTAGGTCATGTCTCTTTGAAACATATTTCAAAATTGGTAAAACATGATTTGGTAAGAGGTTTACCAAAAATAAGTTTTGACAAAGAATTTTTCTGTGAAAATTGTTTGAAAGGAAAACAGGTTAAAACCTCTTTCTCTTCTAAAAATTTTGTAACTTCTTCAAGACCTTTAGAACTATTACATATGGATTTGTTTGGTCCTACAAGGACATTAAGTCTTGGCAGAAAGAAATATGGACTTGTCATTATTGATGACTTTACTCGATTTTGTTGGATATTATTTTTATGACACAAAGATGAGTCTTTTAAGTGCTTTAGAACTCTATCCAGAAAGTTACAGAATGAAAAAGGAATGTCTATAACTAGTATCAGGAGTGATCATGGCGGAGAATTTGAGAATGAGAAGTTTAGAGTATTCTGTGAGGAGAATGGAATTTCCCACAACTTCTTGGCCCCTAGAACTCCACAACAGAATGGAGTTGTTGAGAGAAAGAATAGGACGATTCAAGAGATGGCAAGGACTATGCTATGTGAGACTAATCTTCCTAAGTATTTACAAGCAGAAGTCGTGAATACAAGATGCTATATTCGAATAGGATCTTGTTGCGACCTATGTTGAAGAAAACTCCTTACGAGTTATGGAATGGAAGAAGACCAAGCATATCCTACTTTCATCCATTCGTGCAAATGTTCCATTCTAAATACGAGAGTCTGTTGGATAAATTCGATTCAAAGACCTATCCAGGAATATTTCTAGGTTACTCATTATCGTCTAAGGCATTTCGAGTTTACAACCTGATTTCAAAGACTGTTGAAGAGACGATCCATGTCAAGTTTGATGATAGTTCTCAACCCCATAAGGAAGATGACATGGAGATTGAAGGTTCTTCAAAGAACTTAGATAATGCCTCAGAAACTCCCTCGTCAGACACTCATGAGGATAAGATTGAAGATATTCCAGAGACTATAGAACTAAGACGAGATTGGAAGTACAAAAGTTATCATCTAGAAGAGTTAATTATCGGTGAGACCTCAGAAGGAGTTAGGACAAGGTCCAGATTCAGACGAGAAGCTAATGTAGCTTTTATCTCTGAAGTAGAGCCTAAGAAGGTTGAGGAAGCTCTTCAAGACGAAGCTTGGGTGTTAGCCATGCAAGAAGAGCTGAACCAATTCACAAGGAATAACGTCTGGTCCTTAGTTCCAAAACCTCCTAAGAAATTCATTATAGGAACAAGATGGGTTTTCAAGAATAAGTTAGACGAATCAGGAAGAGTGAGTCATAACAAGGCCAGATTAGTAGCACAAGGTTACAATCAGCAAGAAGGAATAGACTACAACGAAACATATGCTCCAAAGAATGCGAGACTTGAAGCTATAAGGATTTTGTTGGCATATGCAATCTGTCACGATATAAAGTTGTTTCGATGGATGTTAAGAGTGCATTTCTGAATGGCTTTATAGACGAAGAAGTCTATGTGAAATAACCTCCTGGCTTTGAAGGTGTTAAAAATCCAGATTATGTCTATAGACTTCACAAAGCCTTATACGGCCTAAAGCAAGCCCCTAGAGCTTGGTATGATCGTCTGAGTACCTTCTTAATAGAAAATGATTTCAGCGAGAGGTCAAGTTGATAAGACGCTCTTTAGAAAGAGTTTTCGTAATGATTTTATCTTAGTACAGATCTACGTTGATGATATTATCTTTGGTGCTACTACAAAAGAGTTGTGTTTAAAGTTTGAGAGACTAATGAAAAGAGAATTTGAAATGAGTATGATGGGTGAATTAAAGTTCTTTCTTGGGTTGCAAGTTAAGCAGACCAAAGAGAAGATCTTCATTCATCAACAGAAGTATGTGAAAGAGTTGCTAAATAAGTTTGACATGAATAATGTGAAGCCAATGACAACTCCGATGCATCCTTCAAACCTTTTGTCGAAAGACGAACTTGGTAAGAAGGTGGATCAAACCCTATATAGAGGGATGATCGGTTCAGATTGTATCTTCTGACAAGTAGACCGATATTCTGCTCGGTGTATGCTTGTGTGCAAGATTTCAAGCCGATCCTAGAGAGTCTCATTTTACTTCTGTTAAAAGAATTTTGAGATATCTCGCAGGTACTACTGATCTTTGCTTAATGTTTGAGAAAGGTAAAGATTTCAGGTTAATCGGATACTGTGATGCGGACTATGCCGAGATAGAATAGAAAGAAAGAGCACAAGTGGAGGATGTCACTTTCTGAGGAAATCTAGTCTCTGGTCAAGCAAGAGACAAAGCTCAATTGCTCTATCAACCACCGAAGCGAATACATGTCTCGCCGAAGTTGTTGCTCACGTGACGCCGGGATCAAGTATCGACTTGAAGACTATTCGATTAAGGAGGAGGAGATTCCAATTTATTGCGACAACACCAAAGGTAATAAACCCGCAAAGAATCCAATTCAAAGATTCCGAGTAAAGCATATAGAAGTCGACATCATTTCACGAGAGACTACGTTCGAGAAAGGTGGTGCTTCTAAAGTTCGTTGAAACGAGCTTCATGGGCGGATATCTTCACTAAACCACCGAGTGAAGAACGCCGTAAGATAAGACGCAATCTCAATATGGTGATGCTAAATGAGCGGTTAGGCTAAAATAACGTGAGAAACTAACGGCGTTATATAAAGATGAGTTACTGTTGGTAACTTTTCTCACAAGGAAGATTTTTGAGGAAATATCGATAAACTCGAGGTTCTTAATGATTCGAGAACCCATCAGTCCATAACCCTATAAGTAGATCAAGATGATATTATAGCGCCTTTTCATCATCTCCCGACGGCTCACTTCTACTTTACCAATTCTCTCAAAATCTTCTCACTCAAAAGCCTTCCAGAAGATAATCTTTCGCTCAATACAATGGAAGCAGCAATGATTTATGGAAGACTTGTGAACTTTGAATCACTAAGGGGTGACGGCATGGATGTTGAACCTGAGATTATAAGAGCTGGCTGGAAGAACTTCTTTCAGATACAAGAACTTGTCTATACAAATGAGGTATATGAGTTCTGGAAGAACGCTCGTCTGGTAGAAGACACTATTGTATCCTCTGTGGATAGAATATCAGTTATTGTCACAAAGGATTTGATAAGGAAAGTAACTGATTGCCCATCCGTTGGTGAAAAACTATCTACCAAGGCTGGATGGATGTCCTCAGTTGAAATGAAAGAAGATGATGTCAAGAGGCAGCTCTATGGCACAAATGATTCAAGGGAAAGGAAGACATCAAATTTGATTCCAAAGGCTAGGGTTCTGCATGCAATCCTGTTCAATTGCATTCTTCCTAGAGTTGGTTCAAGGCATTTGGTGACTACTTTAGATTAACAATGTCTGCTTCTTTCTTCTCAATCAAATCCTATAGATCTACCCTTCTTAATCTTTCACTATATGGTTAAGGGTTAAAGGAAACTTCCAGCTATCCTTATGGTATGATTTTGACGAAGATCTTTATGGAATCCAAGATTCGTCTCGAACCAAGGTATAAGACGCAACTGCTCTGTGAAGAGCAAGATTGATGCTCATACTATTCGCGAATGGGTCTGAATACGAGAGACAAAGATCACGCCGGTTCTTCAAAGAAACCAAGAACCGAGGGGAGCGATATTGAAGAAGACTCTGCCTCAAGTTCTCAATCCTGTAAGTATCAAATCGCCATCGCCAATTAAGGAGAGTGCTAGGAGACCTCTCATGAAAATGGCGAGTCCTCTTGTCGTGAAAGTCAATCTCGAGGGCAAAGCAAAGTCGCCAAAGAGACAAGGAGAAAGTCTCTTGAGCGAAGTTGTGAAGAAAGCCAAGAGATCTCCAAGAATCGTGACTCGAGGCAACAGAAGAGAAGATTGCCGAGAACAAAGGCGAGAAGAAACTTCTAAATCTTGTGTAGCCAAAGTCATAAGATCCTTAGTCTCTATTCGGAAGAGGATACGCCGTAAGATCTAAAGAGACCGAGAGGAAGAGAAAAGCAACATCTGTTAAAGGAAAATCTCACATGAAGAAATCAGAAAACTAATCAAGCGTAGAAAAGACTAAGAAGGTTAGTCAAAAGAAGAACATCTCAACTGCTGAGGACGTTAGTCAACAAAAAGAGACTGCTGATGCTATTCAAATTGAAACAGAAACTGAGTATTGTACAGTTCAAGAAATTCCTAATGCTCAACAAGAAGAACCAGTGGATGAAAGCACGGTTCAGGAGACACCTAGCATTATAAAGGAGGAACCAGCAGAAGAATGGCCAGTTCAGGAGACCCCTAAGGGAACACAACCAGAAGCAACTGCAGTACCAGATTTGGCTGATGATGAACCAAGTCTGAAGGTATACAATTACCAGAAGTTCTTGAGGAAATATAGGCTGGAAATCAAATTGGTAGAAGTTGTTACCAATCTGAGCAATGCTATTATAATCGGTGTTGAACCATTGAAGAAAATAGTAGCTCTGGTGCAACCTATGTTGATTAATGGTATCACGTGGCAGTTACTAAATGAAAAAGAAAAGTCTTTTTACGATACCTTGAGGCTTACTGATCATTTGCCATATCCTCAAGACGCCCACGCTTGCGTGTACTATGTTCCCAATCACAGAGAACACAGAGATAAAGGTTGTTCCAGATATTCAGCCAAGGTGTCCAAAAGATTTTGCAAAGGGAAAGTCAAAATTATTTCCTGAAGATAATCTTTATGATGATCTGTCCGCAGATCAGATTGCAGAAAAAGTGCGAAAAATTGATGAAGCATGCATTCCTGCACAAGACCCAGATCAAGCGAAGCTGCGACCATACAAATCGTGCGGAAGACCGTCCAATGGGGAAGTATAAAATAGGAACATTTATCGAGTTCCTTGTTCGATAGCTTCTTCGTATTAGCCCTTTGTCTAATACATCGCCTATCGAAGAACATGCCCTATCCTCGCAAGGAAGACAGCTTGTTGATGCCGCCAGCCCATTTGATCTAGATCTTCCCGAAGCAACATTCATTCGCCCACCAACTTTTGAGATTAATGAAGACTACACTCCATCCTCGATGCCTATACTACTTCAATTCCTTTCGCCTCCATCGCCAGAAGGTCAAGCCTCTTCGTCGAGATGAAGTCGAGATTACGTGGTGAACTTAATGACATAAAGGAGACGGTGAATGATCTAAAGAAGATGATAGCAGAATCGCCAAGAACCGTAATCGATAATCATTTTTATTATAACAAATAGGGGAGAGCAGAAAAGAAGAAAATAATCGAAGAGGAGAGGATGTTCAGATGAAGAAGGTGTGACCACAACAGATTTAAGACAGAAGAAGATAAGTTTTGCAACATCGTAAAAAATTTTGTTTTGTTTTCTTTTCTTTTCTTGTATGTAATTTGTTATATTCAAAAGGGGAGATTGTTAAGTCGTAATGACTTTACATAACAAGTGATTTTGATGTATAACAAACATAGTGAGATCAAATACAAGAAAAAAAACAATCCATGACGCATACACACATATCTGCATTTAATTCGGAGATGCGAAGATGACGATCTGAGGCGAAGTTGACATGCACTAAGTTGAAAAAGTCGAATCTGAGCGCTTACGCACAAATCAAAACACGTATTTAAGTTTGTCAAAATAAAAAATCAACATAGACGCAGATGACACAAGACAATAAAAGACGCAGACGCAAATGTAGATACAGACGCAGAAATAGAAACAGACGCAGACGCAGACGCAGAAAAGAAACAGACGCAAGAGTCGGGCTCGAGTTAATTCTGTAACTCAACCGATTAACCGCTTTTTAAAGATTAAAGGTTCAAGATTCAAGAATCAAGAAGCGCTAGAGAGCGAAGGCTATAAATACAAGTCAAGTCGAAATCAAGAGCTTTTGCTATTTTGAGAAAATTACACAAAGCTTAAAAAGCGATTAAGTAATTAATCAACGCTATCCTTCATAATGAGTTTTCAAATATTTTCTGAAAAGAAAAGTTGTACAGATAGCCTGCAGAGGCTAAGTGTGAAGGAATACTGGTTGTAGAGACCTAAAAAGGCTCGTGAAAGAATACTGTAACGTTTGAAGAGATAGTGAAATCTCAGAAGAAACTCTGAGGACTGGACGTAGCCCACGGTTTAGGGTGAACCAGGATAAATCTGCGTGTCTACTACTCTCACTCTCTATCTCACTTTTAGTTTCAAAGTTGATCTTTATTTACTATTCATATACTTAGCATTGAAAAGTTTGATGAATAAGGATTAATAAGAATTCTGTAAAGAATCTTAATTCTAACAAGTAATTCTAAAAGATATTCAAAAAGGGGAATACACAATTCAACCCCCCCTTCTCGTGCATTTTATTGTGTTTTTAAGTGCTGTATTAACGTGTGATTCACTTCAATTGTTGGAGGGCAATTCTAGAGTTTGTAGGGAAAATGTCCAGGGTAGTTACCGTAATCAGATGACCTGGAGAGATTTTATCAGTGAATTCAACGAACAATACTACACTAGATTTGATCGAGATCAAAAAAAGGCTTCCTTCTTGACACTAACATAGGGGAATAGGTTGGTGCACGAGTTTGAGATAGAGTTGAGGGCGCTCACCACCTATGTCCCTGAATATGTGGCTGATGAAGAGAATTTGTGTGTTCGGTTTGAGACAGGACTGCATTTGGCTATCTGGGAGAGGATGATAGTTACCTCAACTACCACATTTAAGGAGATGGTACAGTCGGCTAAAAGAGCCAAGAAGTTGGTGAAAGAGCATGGGAGATAGTGGGAAGAAAGGAACCGGAAAAGGAAGGGAGGAGATTCTTTTAGTTAGCAGCTTAAGAGGAGCCATGATAATTCAACTCCAGGTAGTATTGGAGGCACTACATCATCAACTGCCCACTTACGGTTACCACGACTAGGGGGTTAGAGCACTGCCCCTACTACTAGCTTTGCTTCTCGAGCTCGATCGATCATTTCGGTCTGAGCAGTGTAGAAATTATAGAAAGGTACATACAGGTAGCTGTATAAAGCCGAGAAAGTGTTTTCAGTGTAGAGAAACAGGGCACTTGAGGAGAGATTGTCCACAATAAATTTGGACTTCGACTCAAGGAGGAGATAACTCAGTCCAGTCGGTGAGACACATAGGGGAGACTGTCAGAGCAGGTCCTCAGTCTTTTGGATCTACACAAAGGACTACTGTGGGTAGTAGTGCACCTGTTGGACCCCGAACCTTGAGTGACAATTTGACTTAGTAATATGAATGATCAAGTGGATGAGTTGATTGAAATTAAGTTGAAGATCATGAAATAAAGAGAGAAAGTATGAAAATATGAAAAATTGTGAAATAGTTGACCTTTTTGGCATTTGAAAGTTGACTTTTGATTCGTGCAAAATTTGATAAAATGGTCTTCCGAAACTTGTAGGTTATGTTAAGAGATTTCTGTAGACATAAAGTTTGATATTTTTCGATATCGGAAGTGAGAATTATGACCCGTCAAAGTTCGATTAGAGTTTGACTTTTTGAAGAAAAAGTTGACTTTTTGAAGAAAAAGTTGACTTTTTGATTTAGGCAAAATTTGAGAAAATGATCAACATGAAAATTGTAGCCTCTGTCGAGAGTTTTTTGTGGACATAAAGTTTGCAATATTTCGATATCGGGAGTGAAAGTTATGATCAGTCAAAGTTTATGTTTGATCGGGTATGACTTTTATTATGGTTGAAACTTTGACTGAGAAATTAACCTAGTTAGAGGTTATTTGAGCTTTGATGTTCTTCATGAAAATTGAAGGATTTGTTTTGATCTTTATTTCGATATAAAGTATGCAATTTTTCGATCTCGAATATTAAGTTATGATTTTACAAGTTTGTATAGAGGATAGTATCTTTGACCGAAAATGGACTCGTAAGAGTTGAATTGAGTTTTATGTTCTTCTTGGAAGATTTAGAGCTTCTCTCAAGCTTTCTATAGAGACTAAGTTTGTCAAAATCGGAGTTCGAGAGTAAAAGTTATGAATTTGGAAGTTTTAGATTTAAAAAATAAAAAATAAAAAATTAAGCATCCCGTCACTACGGCTGACGCATCGTCAGAAGCGACGTGACGAGCATTCGCCGTCATTACGGCGACGCATCGCCGTAGCGATCACGAGCTTTCAAGATCACCACCGAGCGACGCGTCGCCCTAGTGATGCAAGCGTTTTCCTTGCTGAAACGACGCTGCTTTGCGTTTTGCTTCTTCCTCCAATCCGACCTTTATTCACTATTTTGCTTATATCTTTCCGTCCGACATCCGATTGAGTTGATTCTTTTGCGTTAGATTCCTAAGACAATGAATTTCATTTTATAAGAAATTTGTGAACTTTTGAGATTAAATTAATGGTGATTAATTTAATCAAATTGAGTCGGGAAATTTTCCGAGCATGATTCAGTGTTTTGTGAAATTCGGGATCTGTAGAGATCCAATTGAAGCGATTCTTGAGGCGATATAAAGATAAGACAAGGGGCTACAAATCATATGAAGACATGAAATGTCAATTTTGCCCTTAGGACTTTTAATTTTTGAATTTAAGTTCGGATTGGGGTGTAATTTTTGGATTGGGAACACCTGTGAGTAATTTGAGTATAACTTTTGATCTGGGAATCGAACTGAGGCGATTCTTGTTTTGAATTAAACTAGAGACATAAGGCTACAATTGTTATGAAGACATCGATTTTCAATTCTGGGATTAAGAATGTGAAATTTTGGACGGAAATAATCGTACATGGAAAATGTGTTAGAATATGGATATTCCCTAACCTGCTTTATGATAACTTTTGATGTAGTGCTCGGAATTAAGCGCGGTCAGTGGCGTTGGATTCGTATGAGTGAGAGGAACATTTCTCGAGAAGAAAGTTTTGACAAATTCCTTCAAATCGATAGTACGAATCAAACCGCAAGTAAGCGTAACTTTAAGTTTTAAATGAAGGACAATTTGGTCATTTGACCATCAATTAATGAAACACAAGGTAGAGATGTCGTTTTGGCTTATTAAAAGCCACGGAAGTGGCTGGAGAAGTCTGGAAAATTTTAGAAGAAAGAAGAAGAAATTAGAAGAGAGAGTTTCGGGTGTGAGAAAACGAAAGAGAGAAAAGAGAGAGAAATCTAGTTTTCGGAAGTTTAAGAGTTTTAAAACTTGTTTTGAGTAGATTTCATGGAAGAAGGATGAAAGATGGTGGAAACTCCTCTAAGGCTCTGGAACCAAGTTTGAAGGAGAAATAGGTAAGGAAAAAATTTGGATTTTGAGTTTTGGTTAAGTTTTGGTTTAGAATCATTAAAATGATGTGGGTTTACTACTTCCATGATCAATTTTAGAGAATACATGTTGAAATCGATTTAATTTTGAGGAAAAATTTAATCGGGATTATGCCCAATTTTAGAAGTTGGGGTTTTTGAAAATTTATGGCTTAGAATTATAGAAAGTATGATGAATTGATGATATATGAAATCAATTGCGAAGAATTTGTATTTTATGGTATTGAATTGGGATAAATTGGTTTAGGCCAATTTTAAGATTTGGGGATTTTTGAAATTGAGGATTTAAATAGTTTGGAATTAATGTAAATTGATGAATTATGAGATTAATTTTGAAGAAATTATGTTTTATGAGATTTAATTTGGGTGTATTGGTTTAGGCCAATTTTGAAAATTGGGATTTTCAAAATTGGAGATTGAAATAGCTTGGAGTTATGATAGTTATGTTTTTCCTATGGTTGAGTTTGAAATTATGCAAATTATGATGATGAATTTGGATGTTATTGGCTTAGGGAATTTTAAATTGAAGAAAGAAGAAGGAATTTGGAGAATTGACTATTTGGACAAGCTTAGCGTCATTTCGAAAGTGGGTAGCATATTTATATTTTGATTTATAAGTTAAATATTACTTTTCGAAAATTTGAGAAAATGAAAGAAAAGATTTTCGTACTTTGTTTATTTCTGAATGATTTTTGGAAAATTATTACAAGCGTAAATTCATTGCTTTAAATGATTTGATAAACTGATAGAAATTCAAAAAATGCATTTGTTGTGTATGCATTGAATGATTTGATTTCTGAAATTAGAATTCGAATGATGAATTGATCAAATTGTATGCTTTATGTGAATGTGTGGAAAATTAAGAAATTGAAAAGTGCCTTCGGGCAATCCGACTTTTCGTTTTGATTATGTGTTATGTGGGTTTGGTAGGTCCTTGGTGAGTCGTATTGCCTCTATGTGTATAGCCTTCTCCAGTCTGCTCGCTAGTGCACGGAGTCTCGTTCGGACTCCTTCACTGCTACAATGGACCGCAATGCGGAAAGTGTAGTACGCCTGCTTGGACCTAGCTGCACCATTACGATATGTTATGTGTTTTGATTTGTTTCTATGTTCGCATTCATGTTTATAAAGTGAGAAATGAAAATTAAAATTAGGTTGCATTCATATTTATGAAGAATTCGAGAATTTTGAAAATGAGAAAAATGAGATTTTATGAGAAGTTTGGGAAAATTGAAAGAGTGTGAGAGAAATATTCCAAAGTTAAAAGTTTGAAATATTAGCCCTTTTGGCAAAAAGTTTATAAAGAAATGTTTTACTTATTTATCGGTTTATAAATGTGTTATCCACGAGCTTAGAGCTCACCCCCCTTTCATCCCCATCTCCGTGTTTCGAAAGGAGATCGGATGAAAGAATGTGAAGACATCAGTTTCGACATATGTGTCAGTTAGATTTTGTGTATTTTGGATTTTGAGTATGGATCTGTTTGTGGTTTAAGAAAGGTTTGAAAGAAAATGTATTTGTGTATAAAGTTAAGTATTGTGAATGATTGTGAAATTTGTATAGGAAATTATGGAGAATTTGAGAACATATTGTATGGTTGATTTGGGAATTTGTATAAATTTGAGATATATATTGATTTTGAATTATGAGATTGGTATATTGATTTGAGAAATATGGAAGTATTAGTTTTAGGTTTGTGTTTCTGCTTGGTGTTAGGATTCCTGGACGGGAGAGTCCGATGGTTCCGATATTCGATTAGGGATTATAGAAGTGTATTTTGCCTTTGCAGGAAATTTTGGGTTAGGATAAAGGCAGCCGTTATGCTGCCGAAATTTTGGTAAAAAAATTTCATAACGGATTTTGGAACGTCTTAGGATTCCCAACGCGATTATGTTCATTCGATAAGTTTTCTTTGATTATTGTTTCCGGATGTCGGATGTGTCTGCTTTGATTTCGTTTCGCTTTGAAATCTGTTCGTTTGATTCGATTAGTATTTGCTTCCGCTTGCATTTGCTTCCGCTTCGCTACTTTTCGATTTGTTTCCGATTCGCTTACTCGATTCGTGCCGTTATTTTCGCTTCCGCATTCGCTTTGCATTTGTTTTGAGTGTGCGCTTCGCTTTCGATTCTTATGCTTTGTTTTCCGTTTCGTTTTCCTTTCTGGTTATGTAGTTGGGTTCCGGTAACGGGATCCAACATTTAGCTAAGGATAGTGGATTTGTTCGCTTCCGCATTTTGTTTTCGATTCGACATTTCCGTTTTCCGTTCTGTTTGCGATGTGCTTTGTTTTCTGATTCGAAATTTCGATCCGAAATTTCCGCTTCCCTTCGTTTCCGTTTGCTTCGGTTTCCGTTCTGCTTTTGTAGTTGGTTCCCAGATCGGGTACCAACAGCACCTCTAGCCGATCAGCAACGCCTAGCTTTGTGAGCTCAAACAAAAGTTTATGCAGTGACGAAGGAGGACGTTCAAGCAAATCTAGACATGATTACAGGTATTTTCTGAATGAACATTTCTTTATTATTGTATTGCTATATTTTATGTTTGATTTGTATAGTATCGGTAAATTCTTAAATAGTGTGAATGCTAACTTATAGTGTTATAAGGTGTTATGTGTGTTCTCGGTAAAGATGCTAAAGTATTGATCGACACTAGCGTGCAAAGGTCTTTAATCAATGTGACCTTTGCTAAGGATATTCGTCATCTCCTAGAGCCGTTAGATCCTCCTCTCATCATAGTCACTCCTCTTGGAGAGTAAGTGGCTTGCGACGAAGTATATATAACTTGTGAGATAAAGATTGACGATGCTGTGTTACAGGCAGATCTTATTCCCCTCGATCTTCGAGATTTCGAGGTGATATTGGGGATTGACTAATTAGAAAGGTATCGCGCTAGGGTTGATTGTTTTAAGAAAGAGGTGGAGTTTGAACCTCAAGATGGATTCCGATTAAATTTACTGATGACCAATTAGTATTCCCAAGTTGTTTGATATCGGTGATCAAGGCTAAGAGGTTGATTCGTCAAGGATGCTAGGCATTCCTTACGCATGTGATTGACAAAAGATGTCCCTATTGTGTGCAAGTTTCCTGATGTCTTTTTGGAGGAGTTGCTTGGATTGCCAGCTGATTGAGAATTTGATTTCATTATTGACTTAGTCTCGGGGACAACACCAATATTTATTCCATCGTATTGTATGGCACTGACAGAATTGAAAGAGCTGCAGATTCAACTACAAGAATTGTTGGACAAGGGTTTTATCAGACCAAGTCATTCACCGTAGGGAGCACCAATATTATTTGTTAAAAAGAAGGATCAGAACCTCTGCTTATGTGTTAATTATCGATACTTAAACAGGGTTACCATCAAGAATAAATACCCACTTCCCAGGGTTGATGGTTTATTTGATCAGTTAAGAGGAGCTACAGTATTCTCAAAGATAGATCTGAGGTCTGGGTACTATCAGTTGAAGATTGATGAGAAAGATGTGCATAAGACTGCTTTCAGGATGAGGTAGGGATATTATGAATTTTTAATGATGTCATTCGGATTGAAAAATACACCTGTAGTATTTATGGATTTCATAAATAGGGTATTGGATCATTTTATCATAGTCTTCAGTGATGATCTTCTAATTTATTCTAAGAATGAAGAGAAGCATACTAGACATCTCCGGATTGTGCTACAAATACTTCGCGAAAGGCAGTTGTATGCGAAGTTCTCAAGTGTGAATTTTGGTTAAGGGAGATAAGATTCCTTGGGCATGTTGTGTCAGGGGAATATATTTTTATGGACTCAAAGAAAGTTGAAGCTATACTTGAATGGGAGCAACCTAAGAATGTCACAGAAGTCTGTAGTTTTCTGTGGTTAGCTAGTTATTATCGAAGATTTATTGAGGGTTTCTCAATGCTTATAGCCCCTTTGTCGAGGCTTACTCGGAAGGAAATAAAATTTTAGTGGGATGATAAATGCAAGGCGAGTTTCCAAGAGCTGAAGAGACGATTGGTGTTGGATCCCGTTACCGGAACCCAACTACATACGTAGAACGGAAACCGAAGCAAACGGAAACGAAGGGAAGCGGATATTTCGGATCGACAACAAAATACGGAAGCGAAAAAATCCGAAAGTAGCGAAGCGGAAGCAAATGCAAGCGGAAGCAAGAACTAATCGAATCAAACGAACAGATTCAATCGAATATAGCGAAGCGAAATAATCGAATACGAATCACAAAGCGGAAGCAAATGCAAGCGAAAGCGGGATCGAATCGAATGCAAATCGAATACGGATAGAAAACAAAGTAAGCAAACAAATCAATGTAAACTGAAACACTTTTCGACATCCGTGAATAAGCAAAGAACAGGAAACAGAATCGCGTTGGGAATTCCTAAGACGTTCCAAAATCCGTTATGAAATTTTTTTTTCTTTCTTATTCTCATTTCTTACATCAATCACATCCATATAATTTCTCATAGGAAAATTCATTCTTAAACCCGAAACTCAACAATCATACAAATTCTTATTCATCCATACAAATCTCAAATTCTATTTTTTTTTTCCAATTTTTATCGAAATTTCGCAAGATAACGCCGCCTTTTCCTAACCCAAACTGCAAGGGTAAAGAAATACACTTCTAAATGCCAATCAATCACACAAATATCGAGAATCCACCGACCCTCCGTCCGGATATCGCAGATAGACACAAACCTAATTCTAAAACAATCTCATACTTGTCATTCAATCTACTATTTTCATAATTCAAACTTATTCCCGTAATCAAACACAAATATATATGCCCAAGCTATTCATGATTTCATATACAAATTTCTCAATCATTCACAATTCTCAACTTTATACACAAATACCTTTTTCCAAACTTATCTAAAGTCATAAACATATTCATACACAAGATCCAAATTTCTCAAAATCAACGATTCAAATGTCGAACCGACGTTTTCACATTCTTTCATCCGATCTCCCGTCAAACCACGGAGATAGGGATGAAAGGGGGGTGAGCTCGAAGCTCGTGGATAACACATTTATAAACCGATATATAAGCGTAAAACGCTTTATAAACTTTTTGCCAAAGGGCTAATGTTTCAAACTTTTCAACTTTGAAATATTTCTCTCAAACTCTTTTCAATTTTTCCAAACTTTTCATATCAAATTTCATAATTTCTGATTGAAACCCCTTTTCTTCATTTTTCCAAAATTTCTCATAAACATGAATGCAATCACATCGGCAAATTATCACGCACATTAACAAAATCAAAATCACATAATGATCAAAATGGTCTGGTTTGGTCCAAATAGAGCATCGCATGCATTCCGAATAGCGGTCCTGCGTTAAATAATAGAACGTACTACACTTTCCCGCATCAAGGTCCAATTATAGCCGTGAGGGAATCCGAATCGGAGTTCCGTACACTAGCGAGCAAATGAGTGAAGGCTTTACGAATAGAGACAATGACGACTCACCAAGGACCTACCAAACCCATATAACACATAATCGAAAACGAAAAGTCGGATTGCCCGAAGGCACTTTTCAATTTCGTACTTTTCTTCAAAATTTTCCCCAAAAATGCATACCACTCAATTTATTCAGTCTATCATTCACTAAATTCAACAATCAAAACATTCAATCAAACAATAATTTCAACAATTGAATAATGCATACACAACAAATGCATTTTCAGAAATTTCTATCGGTTTATCGAATCATTGAAAGCAATGAATTCAAACTTATAATAATCTTCGAAAAACATTCGAAATCGAAATTCAAACCTTTACAAAACAATAATTTGTCAAAATTTTCACATTTTTGCTTTCTTTATTTTTCAAAATTGCTTTCTTTAATTTTTCAAAAATTGCATATTGCTCACAAATCAAAATATAAATATGCTACCCACCTCGAAATGACGCTAGAAGTTTATCCCGAGCTTCAATTTGATCCTTGCTTCTTTCCTTCTTTCACTTAAATCGACCTAAACCATAATAACCCAAATTCACATCATAAATTTGCATAAGTCTCAAAATTAACTATCGGAAATTCATAATTATCATACTTCCAAGCTATTTCAATCTCCAATTTTGAAAATCCCAATTTTCAAAATTGGCCTAATGCAAGACACTCAATTCAATCTCATAAAACATAATTTCTTCAAAATTAATCTCACAATTCCTCAATTCACATTAATTCCAAACTATTTAAATCCTCAATTTCAAAAATCCCCAAATCTTAAAATTGGCCTAAACCAATTTATCTCAATTCAATACCATAAAATACAATTTCTTCAAAATTGATTTCATATATCATCAATTCATCATATTTCCTATAATTCTACACCAAAATATCTCAAAATTCTCAATCATAAAATTTAACCTAAACCTTAATCAATTTTTCATCCAAAATTAAACCCAGCCTGAAGCATATATTTCAAAATTAATTCCACAATCCACAAACTCATCTTATATGTCATAATTCTAAACCGAAAATTAATCAAAATCTCAAAGTAGAAAAATTTCTCTTACCTCTTTCTCATCCAAATTCGAATTTTTTTGGCTTGAAAGGAAGCTCTTATGCTCCTCTACCTTTCTCTCTCTTGGAACCAACCCAAAATCCTTAAGAAACAAGTAGTAAAAATCGAAAATACCTTTCTCTCTCATCTTTTCCTCCATCACCGAAACTTCTACTTCTTTCTCTTCTTTCTTATTTCTCTTTCTCTCTTCTGTAATTCCAGCCACTTTCGTGGCTTTTAATAAGCCAAAACGACATCTCTATATATGTGTTTCATTAATTGATGGTCAAATGACCAAATTGTCCTTCATTCAAAACTTAAAGTTACACTTACTTGCGGTTTGATTCGCACTATCGATTTGAAGGAATTTGTCAAAACTTCCTTCTCGAGAAATGTTCCTCTCACTCATACGAATCCAACGCCACTGACCGCGCTCAATTCCGAGCACTACATCAAAAGTTATGTGCGAAACAGTGCGGGAAAATCCATATTCTAACACATTTCTTATGTACGATTATTTCCGTCCAAAATTTTGCATTCTTAATCCCAGATTTGAAACTCGATGTCTTCATAACAATTGTAGCCTTATGTCTCTAGTTTAATTCAAAACAAGAATCGTCTCATTTCGATTCCCAGATCAAAAGTTATGCTCAAAATACTCTCAGGAGTTCCTAATCCAAAAATTACACCCCAATCCGAACTTAAATTCAAAAATTAAAAGTCCTAAGGGCAAAATTCACATTTCATGTCTTCATATGATTTGTAGCCCCTTGTCTTATCTTTATTTCGCCTCAAGAATCGCTTCAATCGGATCTCTACAGATCCCGAATTTCACAAAACACTGAATCATGCTCGGAAAATTTCCTGACTCACTTTGATTAAATTAATCACCATTAATTTAATCTCAAAAGTTCACAAATTTCTTATAAAATGAAATTCATTGTCTTAGGAATCCAACGCAAAAGAATCAACTCAATCGGATGTCGGACGGAAAAGATATAAGCAAAATAATGAACAAAGGTCTAATTAAAGGAGGAAAGTCAAGAAAATCGAAGAGCAAAACAGCGTCGATGATGACGACGCCCAAATCAGAGGGCGAGGCGCCTCATCATGAGGGCGAGGCGTCGCCTAGCGAGGCGCACAGCCATGAGAGGCGAGCCTGCCTCATGAGGGCGAGCGCACCGCCTCACTAGGCGGGCGTCGCCTAGCGAGGCAAGATGGCGCCCGCCATTAGTATGAGCCGTCATTTCTAATGAGCGCTAAAACTTTTCTCTTTTTTTTTTTTTCACTTAAAATCAAAACTTCCAAATTCATAACTTTTACTCCGAACTCCGATTTTGACAAACTTAGTCTCTATAGAAAACTTGAGAGAAGCTCTAAATCTTCCAAGAAGAACATAAAACTCAATTCAACTCCTACGGGAGTCCATTTTTCCGGTCAAAGATACTATCCTCTATACAAACTTATAAAAATCATAACTTATTATTCCGAGATCAAAAAATTGCATACTTTATATCGAAATAAAGATCAAAACAAATCCTTCAATTTTCATGAAAAACATCAAAGCTCAATTAACCTCTAACTAGGTTAATTTCTCAGTCAAAGTTTCAACCATAATAAAAGTCAAACCCGATCAAACATAAACTTTGACTGATCATAACTTTCACTCCCGATATCGAAAAATCACAAACTTTATGTCCACAAAAATCTCTCAACATAATCTACAAGTTTCATGTAGATCACTTTATCAAATTTTGCCTCAAACAAAAGTCAACTTTTAAATGCCAAAAAGGTCAACTATTTCACAATTTTTCATATTTTCATACTTTCTCTCTTTATTTCATGATCTTCAACTTAATTTCAATCAACTCATCCACTTGATCATAGTCAAATTGTCACTCAAAGTTCGGGGTCCAACATTTCTCCCCCTCTTAAAAGAATTTCGTCCTCGAAATTCACACTTACTTAAACTCTAAGTAACTCATTCTTGCATAAATTTCTTTTTAAACAAAGATCATCAAGCACTTTCTTACTAATTTCTTTCCACAACTCATAATCAATTTCTTTTTCATCACTTTTACTCATCATACATATTCTCAATCTCTTCACAATTTTCACTTCCTTAAATCATATATCACTCATATCATATCAAAACACTATATCTATATCTCATTATTTCTTCATATATGGGCACAAATTAATGGTCCATTTCTTAAGGAACCCTAATATGGTTCAATCATCATTTAATCTTTATCACCATGTCATCTTTCAAATAGTCATACTTTCATCTCACAGAAGTATAGGCTATATCAATTTCTCCCAATTCATTTTGCAATTTACATTTCCAGTTCCACAAACACATGTTTCTAATCAATCATATTCTTAACACCCTAAACAAACAATCACTTTAACTCTTCAAATAAGGCATGACAAGTCATGCTCATCAATTTCACATTCCTAAAATCGATTATGATTCTCGTCACTTTAATCCACAATCAATTTAATTCTCCAAATATTTCTCATTTACTCCTATCCTTCAAGCATTTCTTATTTTAATCTCATAAATGTGTAAAGTCGAATCATCCAAATTCATTTTAAAATTCTCATCGATAATGCCATAATGAACTTCAAATCTCAAGTTCATTAATACACACTACCTTACTCGCACAATCACTAAATTCAATCTCGATAATCATATTGCCCAAGTATGATCATAATATTGGCTCGATACCATAATGTTGATCCCGTTATCGAACCCAACTACATACGTAGAACGGAAACCAAGCAAACGGAAACGAAGGAAGCGGATATTTCGATCGACAACAAAATGCGAGCGAACAACCGAAAGTAGCGGCGGAAGCAAATGCAAGCGAAGCAAGAACTAATCGAATCAAACGAATGATTCAATCGAATATAGCGGCGAAATAATCGAATACGAATCACAAAGCGGAAGCAAATGCAAGCGAAAGCGGGATCGAATCGAATGCAAATCGAATACGGATAGAAAACAAAGTAAGCAAACAAATCAATGTAAAATGAAACACTTTTCGACATCCGTGAATAAGCAAAGAACAGGAAACAGAATCGCGTTGGGAATTCCTAAGACGTTCCAAAATCCGTTATGAAATTTTTTTTTCTTTCTTATTCTCATTTCTTACATCAATCACATCCATATAATTTCTCATAGGAAAATTCATTCTTAAACCCGAAACTCAACAATCATACAAATTCTTATTCATCCATACAAATCTCAAATTCTATTTTTTTTTTCCAATTTTTATCGAAATTTCGGCAGCATAACGGCTGCCTTTTTCCTAACCCAAACCTGCAAGGGTAAAGAAATACACTTCTAAATGCCAATCAATCACACAAATATCAGAATCCACCGGACCCTCCGTCCGGGATATCAGCAGATAGACACAAACCTAATTCTAAAACAATCTCATACTTGTCATTCAATCTACTATTTTCATAATTCAAACTTATTCCCAGAATCAAACACAAATATATATGCCCAAGCTATTCATGATTTCATATACAAATTTCTCAATCATTCACAATTCTCAACTTTATACACAAATACCTTTTTCCAAACTTATCTAAAGTCATAAACATATTCATACACAAGATCCAAATTTCTCAAAAATCAACGTATTCAAATGTCGAACCGACGTTTTCACATTCTTTCATCCGATCTCCGCTCAAACCCGGAGATAGGATGAAAGGGGGTGAGCTCGAAAGCTCGTGGATAACACATTTATAAACCGATATATAAGGTAAAACGCTTTTTATAAACTTTTTGCCAAAGGGCTAATGTTTCAAACTTTTCAACTTTGAAATATTTCTCTCAAACTCTTTTCAATTTTTCCAAACTTTTCATATCAAATTTCATAATTTCGATTGAAAACCCTTTTCTTCATTTTTCCAAAATTTCTCATAAACATGAATGCAATCACATCGCAAATTATCACGCACATTAACAAAATCAAAATCACATAACAGATCAAAATGGTCTGGTTTGGTCCAACGAGATCGCATCGCATTCCGAATAGCGGTCCTGCGTTAAATAATAGAACGTATTACACTTTCCGCATCAAGGTCCAAAGGTAGCCGTGAGGGAATCCGAATTGAGTTCCGTACCCTAATGGCAGCCGAAAGTGAAGGCTTTACTTAATAGAGACAAATACTGACTCACCAAGGACCTACCAAACTCACATAACACATAATCGAAAACGAAAAGTCGGATTGCTCAAGGCACTTTTCAATTTCGTACTTTTCTTCAAAATTTTCCCAAAATGCATACCACTCAATTTATTCATCTATCATTCACTAAATTCAACAATCAAAACATTCAATCAAACAATAATTTCAACAATTGAATAATGCATACACAACAAATGCATTTTCGAAATTTCTATCGGTTTATCGAATCATTGAAAGCAATGAATTCAAACTTATAATAATCTTTCAGAAAACATTCTAAATCGAAATTCAAACCTTTACAAAACAATAATTTGTCAAAATTTTCACATTTTTGCTTTCTTTATTTTTCAAAATTGCTTTCTTTAATTTTCAAAATTGCATATTGCTCACAAATCAAAATATAAATATGCTACCCACCTCGAAATGACGCTAAGTTTATCCCGAGCTTCAATTTGATCCTCGCTTCTTTCCTTCTTTCACTTAAATCGACCTAAACCATAATAACCCAAATTCACATCATAAATTTGCATAAGTCTCAAAATTAACTATCGGAAATTCATAATTATCATACTTCCAAGCTATTTCAATATCCAATTTTGAAAATCCCCAATTTTCAAAATTGGCCTATTCCAAGACACTCGAATTCAATCTCATAAAACATAATTTCTTCAAAATTAATCTCACAATTCCTCAATTCACATTAATTCCAAACTATTTAAATCCTCAATTTCAAAAATCCCCAAATCTTAAAATTGGCCTAAACCAATTTATCCCAATTCAATACCATAAAATACAATTTCTTCAAAATTGATTTCATATATCATCAATTCATCATATTTCCTATAATTCTACACCAAAATATCTCAAAATTCTCAATCATAAAATTTAACCTAAACCTTAATCAATTTTTCATCCAAAATTAAACCCAGCCTGAAGCATATATTTCAAAATTAATTCCACAATCCACAAACTCATCTTATATGTCATAATTCTAAACCGAAAATTAATCAAAATCTCAAAGTAGAAAAATTTCTCTTACCTCTTTCTCATCCAAATTCGAATTTTTTTGGCTTGAAAGGAAGCTCTTATGCTCCTCTACCTTTTTCTCTCTTGGAACCAACCCAAAATCCTTAAGAAACAAGTAGTAAAAATCGAAAATACCTTTCTCTCTCATCTTTTCCTCCATCACCGAAACTTCTACTTCTTTCTCTTCTTTCTTATTTCTCTTTCTCTCTTCTGTAATTCCAGCCACTTTCGTGGCTTTTAATAAGCCAAAACGACATCTCTATATATGTGTTTCATTAATTGATGGTCAAATGACCAAATTGTCCTTCATTCAAAACTTAAAGTTACACTTACTTGCGGTTTGATTCGCACTATCGATTTGAAGGAATTTGTCAAAACTTCCTTCTCGAGAAATGTTCCTCTCACTCATATGAATCCATCGCCACTGACCGCGCTCAATTCCGAGCACTACATCAAAAGTTATGTGCGAAACAGTGCGGGAAAATCCATATTCTAACACATTTCTTATGTACGATTATTTCCGTCCAAAATTTCGCATTCTTAATCCCAGATTTGAAACTCTATGTCTTCATAACAATTGTAGCCTTATGTCTCTAGTTTAATTCAAAACAAGAATCGTCTCATTTCGATTCCCAGATCAAAAGTTATGCTCAAAATACTCTCAGGTGTTCCTAATCCAAAAATTACACCCCAATCCGAACTTAAATTCAAAAATTAAAAGTCCTAAGGGAAAAATTGACATTTCATGTCTTCATATGATTTGTAGCCCCTTGTCTTATCTTTATTTCGCCTCAAGAATCGTTTCAATCGGATCTCTACAGATCCCGAATTTCACAAAACACTGAATCATGCTCGGAAAATTTCCCGACTCACTTTGATTAAATTAGTCACCATTAATTTAATCTCAAAAGTTCACAAATTTCTTATAAAATGAAATTCATTGTCTTAGGAATCCAACGCAAAAAGAATCAACTCAATCGGATGTCGGACGGAAAAGATATAAGCAAAATAGTGAACAAAGGTCGAATTAAAGGAGGAAAGTCAAGAAAATCGAAGAGCAAAAGCAGCGTCGGATGGCGACGGACGCCCAAATCATGAGGCGAGACGCCTCGTCATGAGGCGCGAGGCGCCTCGCTAGGCGAGGCGTCGCCTAGCGAGGCGCACAGACTCATGAGGGCGAAGCGCGCCTCGCTAGGGCGGCGTCGCCTAGCTAGAGAAGATATGGCGCCCGCCTCGCTAGCGAGTCCGTCAATAGCTAGCGCGCTAAAACTTTTCTCTTTTTTTTTTTTTTCACTTAAAAATCAAAAACTTCCGAAATTCATAACTTTTACTCCCGAACTCCGATTTTGACAAACTTAGTCTCTATAGAAAACTTGAGAGAAGCTCTAAATCTTCCAAGAAGAACATAAAACTCAATTCAACTCCTACGGGAGTCCATTTTTCCGGTCAAAGATACTATCCTCTATACAAACTTGTAAAAATCATAACTTATTATTCCGAGATCGAAAAATTGCATACTTTATATCGAAATAAAGATCAAAACAAATCCTTCAATTTTCATGAAAAACATCAAAGCTCAATTAACCTCTAACTAGGTTAATTTCTTAGTCAAAGTTTCAACCATAATAAAAGTCAAACCCGATCAAACATAAACTTTGACTGATCATAACTTTCACTCCCGATATCGAAAAATCACAAACTTTATGTCCACAAAAATCTCTCAACATAATCTACAAGTTTCATGTAGATCATTTTATCAAATTTTGCCTCAAACAAAAGTCAACTTTCAAATGCCAAAAAGGTCAACTATTTCACAATTTTTCATATTTTCATACTTTCTCTCTTTATTTCATGATCTTCAACTTAATTTCAATCAACTCATCCACTTGATCATAGTCAAATTATCACTCAAGGTTCGGGGTCCAACAATTGGCTTCTGCACCAGTGCTTGCCTTACCTACCCTAGGGGTTGGGTATGAGATATACAATGATGTCAGTCGCCAGGGACTTAGTTGTGTACTTATGCAGACTAGGCGAGTGATCGCATATGCTTCTAGATAGCTGAAGAAACACGAGCTAAATTACCCCACACATGATTTGGAGCTTGCAGCGATAGTATTTGCACTCAAGATTTGGAGGCACTATCTTTATGGGTAGACTTATTGTATATACATTGACCACAAGAGTCTGAAATATCTAACGACACAGAAGGAGCTAAACCTTAGACAAAGGAGATGGTTGGAATTGATTAAAGATTATGAATTAATAATCGACTATCATCCGAGAACAACAAATGTGGTAGTCGATGCATTGAGTTGTAAGTCCTGTTCGGCTGTAACTGTTAAGCAAGATCCTTATATGACCCATTTGTTGAGCGTGCGAAGCCTTGGGGTTAGACTCTCAGTGGCAGTGTAACATCCCGACCCTAATGGGAAGGGTATATAGATCAATTTGGTCAGGCTAGTAATTTGCATTTCATATTTCTGATGTGAATATTTATTTGGCCTCTGATTGTAGAGGACTGAGTCTTTTGGCACATGCACATATAGGTACATGCATTCATGACTTTTCCCGGCATTTGATTTTGTAAATGATTTGAATTGTGAATTTGCGAGATAATTAGATTGGATTATGATATATTGTGAATTATGAAATAAATTGGGTTATGTGGAGGAATTAGGGTAAAAGGAACATATGTCAGAATATGATACGATGAAAGTGAGAAAATTATAAGAAAATTGTTCCTCATTGTAGACATTTCGATATTTAAAGAATTATGCAAATCAATCATGGGTATAAGGAATTCATTATACTACTGAAAAGTAAAGTGTTTTAATCGTGTTTAGAGTGGATAATAACTGTGATCATCGATGATCGATTAAATGTATTTGAAAAGTGAAGAAGATAAATCGGCATAGATAAGGAAATTGTATGCTATGCAAGCTTCCTAAGAGTGAATTTGACCTTGATTGAATAAATAGTAGATGAATTATTATTCGAAAATGGCACATTGGGAGACCTAATGACGATAGGGGTATGGATACAATGCGAAATTGTAAGGGACTTATATATGTATACAGGATTTGGAGATTTTGCATTATATACTGAAATGTCCCAGTAAAGGTTATACTGCAATCTGAGGAAAGTGTGTAAAGTGACTTTTGTACCTTGGGATAAGTAAAACTTCATGGGCTGTATTGTGATTGATGATTTGAGATCTGTTGTAATGAGTGTTGTTCTGATACCACAAATGTAGCACCCCACTCCCGCGAGACTCGAACCTGAATCGACTGTTCTAGCATACCACCCTCGTGGGTCGCGGGCTCGGATATCACCATCGATATCAGGTTCGGGTCTCGCGGGAGTGGGGTGCTACAGGCGGAGGAGGATGGAACATTGTTAGCAAGGTTTGAAGTCCGACCTACATTACTTGACAAGATTAGGAGATCACAGGATAACGATCCCGAGTTAAAAGTTATTTAGGAGAAATTGCCATCCAAAGAGAGTGAGGGATTCAGACTAAGAGAAGAAAGGTTATTAGTCTTCAAAGATAGAGTTTGTGTGCCGAACCTGAGACCTATCTTGGAGGAAGCTCACAGTTCATCTTATGTTATGCATCTTGGTAGTACCAACATGTATCGAACTCTTAAAGAGAGTTATTGGTGGTCAGGGATGAAGAGAGAGATAGCAGAATTTGTGACCAGATGCCTTCCCTATCAACAAATTAAAGTAGAGCATCAGAAACTAGCAGGTATGTTACAGTTTTTGCTTATTCCGGAACGAAAGTGGGAGCATGTGACAATGGACTTTGTAATTGGGCTACCTCGTACATCAAAGGGTCATGATGCTATTTAGGTTATAGTGGACAAATTAACGAAGTCTGCTTATTTTCTGCTTGTCCACACAACCTATTCATTAGAAAATTGGCAAAGCTATATATCGACGAGATTGTGAAGCTGCACGGGGTGTTAGTTTCTATAGTATCAGATAGGGATCCGAGATTCATCTCACGATTTTGGCCAAAATTTCAAGAATCTTTAGGGACTAAACTAAAGTTTAGTATTAGCTTCCACCCCCAGATCGATTGTAGCGCCCCCTTACCGTAGGGTACGCACCGGGACGCCCGTGGGTCGTTCTGACGTATATCCCACAGCAAGGAAGTGCTACTAACGAAAACAATCACTAAACACTCGCATGGCATCAATATAATTAAACCGCATATGCAAATCACTAAAAATTTAAAACCACAATTTTCTTTCATTTCATAGCACCAATCCAAAATATAGACAAGTCTATCAGTCCCCTACAGGCTAAATACAATAATCCAAAAAGGGAAACTGATACAAACGTCTATACTAAGATCATCCCACAAATCGCCCCAGCTGACCGACCTGTGTGCCATCGCTTCACTTGATCACGCACTCGCACGGCAAGAAAATCTATTACGAGAGCTAGGATCCTACAGACACTGTCCTGAAAAATATATTGCAATGTTGGGTGAGTTTGTGAACTCAATGAGAAACCATCATCGATGGTCCACCCAACTCATGCATATACACATAATATATCGCATAGTACACTTTAACGCATTTTAGAACACTGTACACAATTTACACATTTCTACGATAACATAGCTCAGACGTGTCACTTCACAATTGTCACATATCACACGCATTCTCAATTTCACTATACAGTCATATGCATAATGTATGCAAATTCTCATTTTATGTCATTGTTGTGATGGCGTGCTAACACCGCCCCAATCCGCACTTTTCACAATGATCACATTTTCAAGTAGGAGAGCCCTCGGGGTATGCACTATCGCCGCTCACATTAGGGATAGGAGAGCCCTCTGGGTATGCACTATTCCCTTTTTGGCCTTAGGCCCATTCACTGATAATCAAGCTTAAAGCTCTGCTCACTAAATGCTCCAGTCACAACTGTTTAATTACCACTTATAATCATGCCTAGCATGCACTAACACTTGCACAGTCACTAGCACATATGTATATATATCACTTCACTCGCTTGTCAAAATCAGAACACTTACTCATAATTCTATACACTGATTCACAATCACAAGTATTCACATTTGCAACACATTCCGCGCAATCACTCACAATCAGAACACTTACTCATAATTGTAGCTTCACATTTGTATCACTCAAATTGGCAATTAGTTTACACATTCACAGCACATATTATCACACAAGGATCGAGGAACCAACTAGGTTACTCACCTGTAACTTCCGAGCTACTGCCTGGAAGTCCCAGCAATATCCATGGAATGTCGATACAACGGTGCCTCTATAACAATTTGAACAAATTCTCATCACTAGATGCTCAAACAATTGAATCCGATAATGCACATATCTTAATTTGAAATTATATAATGCAAGATCATGATTTTCCAGTGCTCTAATCCCAATTCGCTATCTCTCGTTTCACGACCCAAAATTCACTATTCACTAGGTCAAACTCATTCATCGATTCTCAAATTCCTCATTTAAAACTCTAATCAGTCAAACATAACTTTTAGGTCGCATTCAAAACTGAAATCAACTCTCTTTCGATAATTACAATTCCTCTAACCAAAATTCAAACTCTCAGCCTTTACCACAATTGTAGACCTCTTTCTCTAGTTCACAACGAATCCAGAATCGCCTCAATTGGAGGTCTACACCAAAAGTTCTGCTCAAAAGACTAAACCATTTCGCTTCAGAATTTCACCCTCGCATGACGATGACCATTCGTCGCGGACGTCTGAATCACTTCGCACAAGCGTGGGAAACGTTCATCGCGGCGAACATTCCTTTGCGCCTCGCCGCGACGTCTCGAAGAATACTCGTCGTGGCGTGAAATCTATTCGCTCGCCGCGACGTCTCATTCGGCTCACCGCGGCGAGCACACCTTTTCTCGTCGCGGCGTGGTCTATTCCCAAACGTCACGATGTGCGACCACTTCATCTTCTCCGATCGTCAGTTTCCGCCATTAATACTCTTAAGAACCTCCATTAACTCTCTCAACTACCCATACTAACACATTAAATGCCATAAATGCCATATACAACCATAAATACAACATTAAACACAAAAACTTACCAAATCGAAGATCAAAATCTGAAAACCCTAAAACCACCGAAAATCAACAACTCTTCCTCTATCCTTCCTCAACCACGATGAACCTTCAATAACTAGCTCAACATCAACATCTCCAATGATCCAGCAACTCTTTAACCACAATGAAAAGGGAAGCAAGTAAAATCTCCCAAGGAAGAAGATCACACCGCCGACAGGGAGATAAGAGAAAGAAGGAGAAATGTGCTAACCCCCAAAACAAAACCTAACTCTTATATATATAGGGTTTAATTTAAACCTATAGATCTTAGTCTTCAATTTCATTTAATCTCAGTCTCTAAATTTCACTGGCTCATCACAAAAATTCCTAAACTCGCAAAAATCTAATTTTCCAAGTCATTACCACTCACTTTCGGATCCGGAATCTAAATCATCAATCTCTAAGTCATTTTCCCGATCCAAACACCATACTCTAAAAATTTCAGAAAAATTCTCATAATTTCTCAAAAATATAAAAAAACTCGATCCCATACTCAATTTTCAATTTCCAATTCCCTAAAATTCAATTCTCACTCTAATTCCACTATTCCACTCAAATAATCCTTAATTTCACTTAAATCAAATTTAACTCAACTATCTCAAAATTCATAATTCAACTCATAAACACAATTTAAATGCTGGAACAATCATGAATGCATGTCACTATGCATATGCATGTGCAAAATGATTTATCTCTTAATAATCAAAGGCCACAAAGCACTCGATCACAATTCATGCAATAACAGAACTGCCCGTACCAATATGCTCATCGCATCGGTAACAGGATGTTACAATTCTCCCCTCCTAAATAAAAATTTCGTCCCGAAATTTCATACCTGACTGGTCAAACAGATGAGGGTACTGCCTCCTCATGTGCTCCTCAGTCTCCCAAGTCGCTTCCTCAGATGAGTGGTTCTTCCATAGGACTTTCACCAATGGAATCACCCTGCTCCTCAATTGCTTGACCCGCGATCCGATAATCTATACCGGCTCCTCAACATAACTCATATCACTCGCTATCTCAATCTCTTGAGCAGGAATCACATGAGTTGGGTCTGAGCGGTATCTCCGGAGCATACTCATATGAAACACATCATGCAACTGAGACATCTCACTAGGCAAAGCCAATCTATAGGCCAACGGTCCAACCCTCTCAGAAATCTCATACAAACCGATATAGCGAGGACTCAACTTGCCCTTACGGCCAAATCTCAGCACTCCTCTCCAAGGTGAAACTCGGAGGAACGCTCTGTTTCCTACACTGTACTCCATCTCTCGACGATGCTGATCCACATAACTCTTCTGTCTATCCTGAGCCGCCTTGATGCGACTCCGAATCAACCTCACTTTATCCACTGTATCCTGGATCAGCTCGGGACCCTCAAGCATCCTCACACCCTCTTCATCCCAGTAAAGAGATGATCTAAACGATCTCCCATACAAGGCCTCATACGGTGCCATCCCAATACTGCTCTGGTACTGATTATTGTACGCAAACTCAACCAGAGCCAAATACTAGTCCCAAGCACCTCTGAACTCTAATACACAAGCTCTCAGCATATCCTCAACAGTCTCGAGGCATACGCTATAACTCTCCCATGTTGCATCAGAACACAACCTAAACCCTGCTGTGAAGCATCACTAAATACCTCGAAACCTCCGAACCCTGACGGCAAAGCTAACACTGGTGTCGTAGTCAATCGATGCCTAAGCTCCTAAAGCTCCTTTGACACTCATCAGTCCATTTGAAAGCCACATTCTTCGTCAGAAGTTTTATCAAAGGGGCGGAGATCACTGAAAATCCCTCGACAAACCTCCGATAATAACCTGCCAATCCGAGAAAACTCCTCAACTCTGACACATTCCTCGGAACCTCCTAACTCCTCACTGCCTCAATCTTGTGAGGATCCACCCGGATACCCTCACCAGACACAATATGGCCTAAGAACACCACCTTAGCTAGCCAAAATTCACATTTAGTGAATTTGGCAAACAACTGCCTCTCTCTCATAATCTGCAACACAATCCTCAGATGCTCTGCATGCTCCTTTCTACTCCTCGAATACACTAGAATGTCGTCAATAAACACAATCACGAACTGATCCAGGTAGGGCTGGAAAACTCTATTCATCAAGGCCATGAAGGCTGCTGGGGCATTGGTCAACCCGAATGGCATCACTAAGAACTCGAAATGCCCATACCTGCTCCTAAAAGCACTCTTAGGCACATCGGCCTCTGCAATCCTCAACTGATAATATCCTGACCTCATATCCAACTTAGTAAAAACTTGAGCTCCCTGCAACTGATCAAATAGATCATCGATTCTAGGCAGTGGGTACTTGTTCTTGACAGTCACCCGATTCAGCTACCTATAATCGATGCACAACCTCAAAGTCCCGTCCTTCTTCTTCACAAACAACACTGGAGCTCCCCATGGCAAAACACTGGGTCTAATGAACCCCTTATCCAACAACTCCTGCAACTGAGTCTTAAGCTCCCTCAGTTCCACCGGTGCCATCCTATATGGAGGTATAGATATAGGAGCGGTACCTGGAATGAGGTCTATCTCAAACTCCATCTCCCGATCCGACGGCAAATCCGGTAACTCATCGGGGAACACATCCGAAAATTCCCTAATCACGGAAACATCCTGCAACCTCTGCTCAATCCTGGAATCAATCACATAAGCCAGATAGGCCTCACAACCTCCCTGCATCAACCTCAAAGCACTCATAAAGGAAATCATCCTAGCTGGCACTGCCTGACTAACACCTCAAAAAATAACTCTAGGCTGACCAGGAGATTCTAACACGACCTCCTTGGTAAAACAATCCATCACAGCCCTATGCGCAGTAAGCCAGTCCATCCCTAGAATCAGATCAATCTCTCTCAAAGACAAAACTATCAGGTCTGCACTCAACTCTGCCTGATCGATCACTATCGGACACCCCTTGCAGACCTCACCTAAAGCAGTAGTACTACCCAAAGGCGTACTCACCTGCAACCCACACTGCAATCTCTCCCTATCACAATGCGCTACATGTCACATGCAAGTAATAAAGAATAAGTGGATCCAGATCCATCAATGCATATGCTTCAAACCGAAATCGAAGCATACCATGAATAACATCTGAGACTCCAGCCTCCCGCCAAGTCATAGCATAGACTACGGCACTCGATCTGCTGACACCGCTTCGTCCTCGCCCTCACTATCGATCCTCAACTCGGCCTCGGCCTCTCCAACCAGATCCACCCCACGACTCACAGCCCGGTAGCATCGCCGATCTGCCACCATAGTAGACTGAGCCTCCACAGTAAAGGGACACTCTCGGAGCTGATGATCCATCGAACCACACTTGAGGCACGCTCCGGTAAACCTTCAAAGACTCCCACCGTGTTCCTCTCACAATACTCACATAGCGGATACTCGCTCGAACCTCTAGCACCATGCGGCCACTACTAAACCGAGCAAATCGCCTCTCGCCCAAATCAATCGTTTACCTCCTCATACAACTCAAGGTCCGGCACGGTGCTTACTAAATCCTCTACTCACTACCTTGTTCGCCACTCAGTCTCTTGCCATCGGGGCCTGACTGACTCAAATCAGTTACGCCTCGGTCGCCGCTCGACTCTCACCGCAGCTCTCAGCTCAACAAAGGTGCCCATATCAGACCGGGCTAACCTAGTACGGATCTCCAGATTCAGCCCGCCCTCAAATCTCCGGCACCTATCAGACTCTGAAGCAGTCAAGGCAGAAGCGTACCCCATCAGCTCATTGAATCGCACCTCATAATCTGCCACTGACATCGACCCCTGTCTCAACTCAAGAAACTCCTACAACTTCATCTCTACATAATCTCAACTGTGAATCAATTAATTCAGATTCTAATAATATACATGTTTCCCATACATCTCTATATATATGTATATTACTTACAAATGAATCTTGGTACCTTATGACCAGATATATAATGCTCATACAAATAAAACCAAACTCTTTTGTTTTATTAATAATAAATATTTTCATTACAAAATTGTAACTGAAGAAGATAAAGTTACATGTAAATACACTTGCTTTCTAGGGCACTATATTTACATAACTCCAACAATCTCCCACTTGCCCTAAAGCAAGTTTGACATATCCTTCATTCCCATCCCTTCTAGTGACCCTCAAAGCTCTTTTGAGTCAATGTCTTTGTGAACGGATCAGCAAGGTTTTGCTCAGTAGAATCTTTACCACATCCACTTCTCCACGTTGTATTATCTCCCTTATGAGATGATACTTTCGCCAATGTGTTTGGCGCTTTGTGGTTCCGAGGTTCTTTAGAATTAGCCACCCCCCACTATTATCACAATAAAGTGTAATGGCTTTTTCGCCTCGAATTACCTCCAAATCATTTAGGAATTTCCGAGCGATCGCTTCCTTTCACGCTTCACAAGCAAACAACATACTCAACCTCCATAGTCGAATCAGCAATACAAGATTGCTTGACACTCCTCCAAACTATGGCTCCACCTCCTAAAGTAAATATAGAACCGAAGTTGATTTCCTTGAATCAACATCCGATTAGAAATCGAATCCGATATCCCGCCGAATAAGATTACTTCCAAAGTAAACAAGCATTAAGTTCTTCGTCCCACGAAGATACTTAAATATACACTTAACCGCAATTCAATGTTCCATTCTCGGATTGGATCAAATCGCTACCAAATCCCCATCGCGTAATGTATATCCGGTCTAGTGCACAACATTGCATACATCAAACTACCAACCGCCAAGCATATGAAATGTTACGCATGCGTTCAACCTCCTCTTGGGTTTTAGGTGCTTGTTCCTTTGAAAGTTTGATTCCATGTCTAGTAGGAGTGAAACCCCTCTTGGAATCTTGCATGGCGAACTTATTAAGCATATTCTCAATGTAGGTTAGTTGAGACAAAGCTATCTTCTTGTTCGCACGATCCCTTATAAGTTTGATCCCTAGAACATAGGTAGCCTCTCCAAATCCTTCATTGAAAATCGCTCATTCACCATCCTTAATCGCAGATAACATTCCCACATCATTCCCAATGAGCGTAATGTCATCAACATACGTGATTAGGAAAGTAACCTTACCTTCTTGTATTCTTTTGTAAACACAAGGCTCATCTAGGTTTTGTATGAACCCATAGGTTTTGATAGCCTTATCAAACCTAATGTTCCAAGACCTAGATGCTTGCTTAAGTCCATAAATGGACCTTTGCAACTTGCAAACCTTATGCTCATTACCTAGCTCAATGAATCCTTCGGTTGGGCCATATAAAGGTCTCCTCAAGATCTCCATTCGAAATGCGGTCTTGACATCCATTTGCCATATTTTATAATCGAAATAGGTGCTATGGCCAAAAGAATCTCGATGGACTTAAGCATGGCAACCGGAGAAAAGTCTCCTCATAGTCTATACCCTCCTTTTGAGTATAGCCTTTAGCTACCAATCTAGCTTTAAAGGTCTCTACCTTTCCATCCGATCCCTTTTCCTTTTGTAGATCCATTTACACCTTATGGTTTTAGACACGGTGGTAGATCTACAAGGACCTGCACTTCATTAGTATACATAGAATCTATTTCCATTCCATTGCCTTGAGCCATTTTCTGCATCAACATCATTAATAGCCTGTATACGTAACGGGATCTGTTTCTTCTTAGTCCGAGATGGCAATTAAGCCTTCTCCTAAACCCAGATACCTATCTGGTTGTCTCACAACCCTCCCACTACGTCTAGGCACATCTTGATGTTCAGTTGCACTTCGATTCAACTCTTGAATCCATTTCGACATCTTGTTACATCATATCCAAAACAACTCTTGGTTTGGATGAAATTGCTAACTCCTTTAGTACTACTCACTTCTTCCTTTGTGATTTCTCACAAACTCTTCCTCTAAGAAGTTTGCATTTGTTTACACAAATACCTTCCTATCATGAGAACTGTAAAAATAGTACCTCGAGTTCCGTAGGATATCCTACAAACAAACATACTTGACCTTGGTTCCATCTTTGTGGATTCGTGCTTTAGAACATGGGTCGGATGCCCTAAGACCTCAAGTGCCTCAATGAAGGCACTCGGCCATCCACAACTCCCTAGGTGTTTTAGGCACCGATTTGGATGGAGCAAAGTTAAGAAGATATGTTGTCATTTGTATGGCATATCCCCGTAATCCATTCGGAAGGCTAGCATAGACATCATTGATCTTACCATTTCCAATAGAGTTCTATTTCTCCTCTCTCGCTACACCATTCATTGAGGTGTATGAGGAGTCGACAAATTGGAAACAATTCCATTGTCAATTAAATATTGCTGGAACTCTCCAGATAAATACTCACCACCTCGATCCGATCGAAGTCGCTTTTAATGGCTTGCCAAGTTGCTTCTCACTTGAAATTTTGAATTTTTGAACTTTTCAAAAGATTCACTCTTTTATGCATCAAATACAAATAGCCATGTCTTGAGTAATCATCTATAAAAGTTATGAAATATTCATAACCTCCTCTAGCTTGTACATTCATGGGCCCACACACATCAATATGTACTGAAGTAAATCACACGTTAATATATTGAGTAATAAAATGACCAAGATACACAAGAAGGGGGTTGAATTGTGATAAACTTTTTCAATCCCTTCAATAACAATTGCTTGTTCTTTCAGAAAACTTATCGTAAATCAATTCTTAACTAGTTTCAAAACTTTGTTAATAATGAAAATTACGATTTAAGAAAAGTAAGAGTTAGAGAGAAACACAACAATTTTATCCCGGTTCACCCTAAACCGTGGGCTACGCCCAATCCTCGATATTCTTCCGAGATTTTCACTATCTCCAAACTGGTTACAAGTATTCTTTAGATCGAGCCTCTTGTGTCTCTTAACAAGTAGTATTCTTTTACTCTTAGCCTCTTCAGTTATCTCAGTAGCACTTTTTCAAAATGAAAACTGATAAAGAGCTTTTACAAAAGAGTTGCTCTTCACAATATACACTCGAAAATAGTTCGCAATTTTCTCTCGAGATATGTGGATATTGAATACACAGAGTTTCATTCACTTTTTCCAAAAGTTATTTCTTCTTCAATCTCGACTCTTATTTATAGTCTAACTTCAACTGCTTCTTGTCTATCTCGCTTCTTGAATCTTTAAAGAATCGGTTATTCAGTTTAGCTCAGAACTTAGCCTTAAACCGATGTTTCTTTCTTCCGCCTTATTTTCATATCATCTGCTTTTGTCTTCGTAAAGCTTCCGCCTCGCTTTTGTCTTCGTAAAGCTTCCGCTCGCTTTTGTATCGCTCGCTTTTGTCTTCGTAAAGCTTCCGCCTCGCTTTTGATCGCTCGCTTTTCTTCGTAAAGCTTAGCCTGCTTTTCTTTCGCTCGCTTTTCCTTCCGCCTGCTTTTCTTCCGCCCGCTTTTCCTTAGTCTGCTTTTCTTCCGTATATTTCTCTTCGCTCGCTTTTGTATCGCTCGCTTTTTGTCTTCGTAAAGCTTAATCTTTTTGTATCGCTCGCTTTTCTTCTTAAGTAAAGCTTAGCCTGCTTTTCTTTAAATGCCTTTTCCTTCTGTCTTTTCTTCCGTATATTTCTCTTTGTTTATTATCAAAACTATTTAATACGTGAAGTCTGGTTTGACTTAACATTCTCCCCCTTTTTGATAATAACAAATACTTGTGAATTTAGAGAAATATGAAAAGTATCATATACTTGTGAATTATACAGAAGTATTGAGATAATAAAAAATTATCTTCATCTGGACTTCATCCTTCCATTATCTGGACTTCATCCTTCCAGCTGATTTCTTCCTTCTCCCTTCTCTCTTCTTTCTCCCTTCTCCCCCTATTTGTTATTGATCAAAAATTATTTTCCAATCTGCTTCACCAACTTTTTCAGATCTTCTTAATCTTCTTCATATCTTTATCAAGCTTCCAACATGCTTCTTTAGAGTTGATGTTTCATCTGCAATGAGGGTACCGTCTTAACAACTTGTTTTTCAACGATAGCTCTTGTTGTTGTATAAGCTTCCTTGTTAAAGACATTTGGTTCAATGATTTGCGAAGAGGAGGAGGAACAAATCAGATTGTTCATTGATATCAAGATCATAGGGATCTCTTATTCGTTGATAAGTGCGTCCCAAACCATGGCATAGCTTCGCAATTGAAGTGATCTCCACAGAGGTCAATTTCGCGAGAATGTTACGTATTATAGTAAAACAACATTCGAGTTGCCAATCGTAATGTAAACAATCTCGACCCATTCGATATTGCCTCCCCATGGATCATCTATTGTGGCCTTAGTTAGACTTGATCCTGGATCTTGATACACGCAGATGGACTTACCACCCTTTTCTCCTTACATGCTTCATCAATCAATTTTACCGCTCTTCAATCGATCGAAGACATGTCATCCAATCTTGCTCAGTTGAACTTTCACTTTAGCTTCTCATAATTGAGTTCAACAAAATTTGGTGGTTGAAGATCGGTACCACCTTGATTATTGTACGCTTCAATTATAGGATAAGAAGTGATACGCTCTCCAAATGGCTCGGTGGATATGGTTCTCTCCCAACTCTCTTGCTTGATCATAGAAATTTTGTAACCCCTATCCAACAGATGAGAAATGGCATTATCATATTCTATGATTTGAAGAATGCTTTGACAAATCTCTTGGGTTTGTCTCGATGATGACCGACTTGGTCTTCTTCTCCTCTCTTACAACCAATCTATGTTCCCATCTTTCTCTTGAAAAGTTAAATACTTGGATGGAACATTAGTCATCACACTTACAACTTTTTCAAAGATTCTCCCCAAAACATGTGTAGCAACTTGTGTATGGACAAGTGTGGACTGAAAAGTAGTAGGAACTATTTCTTCAAAATTGGATTATTAAGAATTTTGTGAGAATCCTTAATATTACCCTTAACAGCTTCCACAATCGCTTCAAGAGTGCCTTCCATATTAACTTCAAGAAGATCAACAAAGACTAACAAAGAAATGCGTGAGATTTTTAGAAATGTCAACAACAGCTTCTTCTAGCCTTGTCTTCTTAGCCTTTGCCTCTGTTGTTGGATTTTCTTCTTTTCTTGCACTCATTTTCTTTAACCTTGGTGACCTCTTGATTGAACTTTCTTCTTCTCGGGTTCTTCTACTTTCCTTTTCCTTCATTTCCTTGAGATTGAGTTTCAAACTTTCTCAAGGATTGATGATGATGATTTTGTAGCTTTTGATCTCTCGTTGTTCATAATGCTTTGGTTTGCTTGAATCTCTGGAAGGATCGGCTTCTTTCGTCGCACGCTTCCTTTGTGGGTGACGTTCTTGCTTGCTTATGAATGTCACTCACCAAAGGTTCCACTCCGCTTTAAGTCACCGATTCAAAAATTGAATGATCTTGACTTCGACTCGAGAGTGTGATCTTCTATCCTTCATCGAGGATTTCTTCGTTTAGGCTCCCCTCGCTTGTTGCTTTCCTTGATTCTTCGCTCCTTGTTTGTCCGAAAATCTCGCACCCATTTTGGCAATCGATGTAGAATCTATATAACTTCTTGATACCTTCCGTCTCGACTCCCAACCCAATCGATTCCCGATTCTTTAAACATCCTTGTCAACAACATCCCATACGGAGAGTGTTTGTATCCTTTATCGATTTAACCATATATTGATAAATCAAAATGGTAAATCTATTGGTTGGTGATTCAGAGATGAAGGATACATTGTTCATCCAAAGTAGTGACTTGATGTCTTGAACCTATCCTAGGTAACACACAAATCACAAAACAAAGAACAAAACCCTTGCTTTTGGTACAAGCCAAGAGGCTCTTCTTTCATTAGGTTGTTACGACCATAAAGTTGACGAGTAACTTCATCTTCGCTCAACTTCACTTAGTCATCCATTTCACCAAGTTAGTAGGTTGAACTCCACTACTCGGACATTCAAAGGACTCTTTCCAATAACTCCTTGGTTACTATAACAGGAGTGTTTCTACATACGATACGATTGTATTATCCACGGTTTTAGTATGTTTCGTAACTCATAAACTTCATTGAGATAAACTTGCTCTCGTATTTGAAAGAAGTTTCTCCATCCTGCCGCTATTATCTCCTATCTATATCCATTTGTTCCTTCTTAGATCTTCAAAGTTTACCAATCTTCCCGCTTGCTCTGGATCAACTCGCAAAATGGGCTTGACATTCATCTTGTTGATTCGAATAGGAACTCGCCAAGAATTTTCAGAGAGATTTCGAGAACTAGCAATTTCGAATTTGTTAAAGATCCCAAACGCCGCTTTAGGGATTTTATAGCAAATTCTAGAACGATTGTACTTCTCGATGATCCGACGACCTTTTTCCCTCTAAAATTTTTCTTTGTGAAAGAAGTTTTAAGTCCGAAACCGTCAACGCCGCTTAACTCCACCGTTTCATTGTCTTTCTTTTGAAAAATCGATGATCAATCTGTTAACTCGTCGTCTTTTCGTCTTTGTCTTTAAAAATCGATGAATGATCCATTAACTCCTCCGCTCATCTGCTTTCTTCTTTGCGAAAAACCAGATGATTGGTCCGTTAACTCCTCCGCTATCTGCTTTCTTCTTTGCGAAAAACCAGATGATTGGTCCGTTAACTCCTCCGCTCTATCGCTTTCTTCTTTGCGAAAACCGGATGATTGGTCCGTTAACATCACCATATTGAGGTTAAGCTCGATTTCTTTAAAGCGATCTTCACTTAGTGGTTTTGTGAAGATATCGCCACCGGAATTTCGTTTCCACGAATTGTAGATCGACAACTTTCTTCCGAACGTAATCTCTCAAGAAATGATGTCTAACTTCAATGTGCTTCACCCTTGAATGTTGAATTGGATTCTTTGACAAGTCGATGGCGCCGGTGTTGTTGCAGATATTGGAATCTCTTCCTCTTGTATTGAGTAGTCCTCCAATTGATACTTGATCCACGTGAATTGTGAACAACAACTTCATGGCGGACATATATTCAACCTGCGGTTGATAATGCAATCGAGCTTTGTCTCTTGCTTGACCATGACACGGTGTTTGGTCCAAGGTAGTGACAACCACCACTCGTGCTCTTCCTTTCAATCCTATCACCGCATAGTCCGCATCGCAATATCCATTCAACCTGAAATCTTTACCTTTCTCATACATTAAGCAAAGATCGGTAGTACTGCGAGATATCTCAAAATTAGCTTTACGACTATGTAATGAGATTCTCTAGATCGGCTGAAACCTTGCACACAAGCATACACCTGAATAGAATGTCGAGTCTACTTGTTGTAAGATAAAGCAAAGAACCAATCATCCTCTAATAGGGTTTGATCCACCTTCTTACCACTTTCGTCTTTCGACAACAAGTTTGAAGGATGCATCGGTGTAGACATACTTTTAACATCGCATATATCAAATTTAGACAACAATTCTTTGACATATTTTTGTTGATGGATAAAATCTTATCCTTAGTTTGCTTTACTTGCAATCCAAGAAAGAATTTTAACTCATCCATCATGCTCATCTCAAATTCATTTTCATCATATTTTCAAAGCTTATGCATAACTTTTTGAGGTGGCACCAAAATAATATCATCAACATAAATTTGCACAATAATAAAATCATTATATAAGTTCTTCCTAAAAGAGTTTTGTCAACTTTACCTCTAGTAAATCCATTTTCAATAAGAAATGAGCTCAGACGATCATACCATGCTCTAGAGCCTGTTTGATCCATATAAGGCTTTATGAAGTTTGTAGACATGATCCGGATACTTTATATCATCAAATCCAGAGGTTGCTTGACATAGACTTCTTCGCCTATAAAGCCATTCAGAAATGCACTTTTACATCCATCCAAAAGCTTTATGTCATGGCAAACAAAGATATGCAAGCAAGATCCTTATTGCTTCAAGTCTTGCTCTCGGAGCATATGTCTCATTATAGTCTATTCCTTCCTACCGATTATAGCCTTGTGCTACTAATCTTGCCTTATTGCGACTTACTTTTCCTGATTCATCTAGCTTATTCTTGAATATCCATCTAGTACCAATAATGGATTTCTTTTCGTGTTTAGGAACTAAGGACCGGACTTTATTCCTCTTGAATTGATTCAACTCCTCTTGCATAGCTAATATCCATGCTTCATCTTTTAGAGCTTCATCAATCTTTTAGGTTCTACTTGTATATAAATGCCACTTTGGCTTCTCTTACTAACTTGGACCTTGTTCTTACACCTTCCGAGGTTTCTCCGATAATTGACTCTTTAGGATGAGAGCTTTGTATCTCCAATCTTTCTTTAACTCAAAATTCTTAGAGATATCTGTCTTTTCATCATGAAGTGTTCTGATGAAGATACTTCCTTACACTGCGTCAAGGGCACTCGTAATAAAGATCATCTTCTTGATTCCTCTTCCTTATTGGGTTGAGAGCTATCATCGAACTTAACGTGAATAGTTTCTTCAACAGATCTTTGAGGTGAGGTTGAAGACTCTAAATGCCTTTGAAGTGAGAGAATAGCCTAGAAAAATTCTGAAAGTGTCTTCGCATCAAATTTGTCCAGAGCTTCCTTTGTGTTCGTAAAAGTGCACTTGCAGCCAAAAGGATGGAAATAAGAAATGTTTGGTCTCCTTCCATTCCACAACTCATAGGAGTTTTCTTGAAGATTGGTCGCAGCAAAGACTCTATTCGAATGTAGCATGTCAGATTGATGACTTCTCCCTGAAGTATTTAGGAAGATTCATCTCGCACAACATTGTTCTTGCCATCTCTTGAATCGCCCTATTCTTCCTCTCAACAACTCCATTCTCACAGGAGTCCTTGGGGCGTAAAAGTTATGAAAATTCCTTTTCTTCGCAGAATACTCGAACTTCTCATTTTCAAATTCTCCTCCATGATCACTCCTTATGCTTGCTATAGACATTCCTCTTTCATTTTGTAATCTCATGGAAAGATTTCTAAAACACTTGAAAGACTCATCTTTATGTGATAGAAAAGTATCCAACAAAACCTTGTAAAATCATCAACAATCACAAGTCCATACTTCTTTCCACCAAGACTTATTGTTCTTGTTGGACCAAATAAGTCCATATGTAACAACTCAAGTGGTCTAGAAGAAGTTATGAAATGTTTTGAAGAGAAAGAGGTTTTAACTTGTTTCCCTTTCTGACAACTTTCACAAAAGAAATCTTTGTCAAAACGAATTTGTGGCAAACCTTTTACCAAATCATGTTTCAAAAGTTTTGAAATATGTTTAAAACTGACATGACCTAGTTTTTTATGCCAGATCAGTCTTTCATCTTCAGTAGATAAAAAACATGAAATATTTTGAGACTGAAAATCGTCTAAATCAATTTTATAAAGATTGTTTCGTCTTTTGGCTGAAAAGAAGATGGAACCATCTTTGTTTCTGACTTCACAAAATTTTTGATTAAAAGAAACTTCAAAACCAGAATCACATAATTGACTAATACTTATCAAGTTATGCTTTAAACCATCAACTAGTAGTACGTTATTAATGCATGCATGAGAATTCTTACCAATCTTACCAAACCCGATTATCTTTCCTTGTTGGTTGTCTCCAAAAGTTATTGATCCTCCTTTCTTGTCTCAAGATCTAGGAACATAGACTTGTTTCCGTCATGTGACGCGAGCATCCATCGTCCATATACCAATGGTGCTTCTGGGTTCTTCCAACGAAGGATTTCGTGGGAGATATTATTTTATTTTTAGGTACCCATTCTCTTGGGTCCTTTAGGTTAGTACGATGTGTAGAATGATAATGATGTAGAATGATAATGTTGATGTCCTTTCCGAAAATCGATTGATATCTTTTCTTATTTTTTGAGCAACCGATTTTACTACGTAATGTCAGCTTATTTTTAGTAAACCCTAATCCAGCTTTTATCCTTCTGATGTCTCAGATTCTCCTATCATTTCATTCATCCTTTTGTACTATCTCAGAATTTAGCTAGATCAATTGAGAGATTATTAATTCTCGCTTCAATTGATTAATCTCTTCAGATCTATCTACAACTTTGTTGTTATTCAATTCCTCAACTTGCTTTCTCAAACTTATATTCTCACTCTCTATCTCATGAGTATGTTTGAGGTTTTCTACATATTTCTTCTTCAATACTTGTATTTGCTTCGAATAGCATAAGAATCCTCTAACAATTCTGAATATGCATCTTGTATATCATTATAGCTGGAAGTTACCTCCTCATCACTTTCTTCTTCAGCTACCAGACATATGTTAGCATGTTCTTACGCTTGTGAACTTGTATCTGATTCTGATGAATCCAGATCTTCCCACGTTGCCATCATGCTTTTCTTGTTATCTCTACTCCTTCTGGGTTGTCTTTTCAACATTAGACACTCGGACTTGTAATGTCCCGGCTTCTTGCATTCATAACAGGTAATGGATGCTTTATCGACTTTTTCATCGTCTTTGCCGCTGTTTCTTCTAAATGTTGAATTTCCTTTGGACTTCTTTTTCCACATTCTTCTTATCTTTCTTGAAATGAAAGATAGCTCATCGTCTTCATCACTTGATTCAGATTCTGACTTCTTGAATCATCATCCTTTGCTTCTTCAATCTTTAACGCCTTTGATGTATTCCTTTTGTTTTCTTCTTCGGATTTTGTGATTCTTTTGACTTGCTTTGAGCGCTATGGACTTCTCCTTTTGGGCTTATCTTCGCATCAAGCTCTACTTCGTGTATCTTCAACGATCCAAGCAATTCATCAAGCTTCAGTACGCTTAGGTCTTTGGCTTCTTGTACAACATTACTTTGGGTCTCCATCTTTTGGGCAGACTCCTCAAAATCTTTCGAACATGGTCTTGACTGTATGCGCTCTTCCAAGAGCTTTTAGCCCATTAACAATTGTTTGGAATCTTCCAAACATTTGATCAATGGTCTCTTCTTCTTTCATCTTGAATAACTCGTACTGATGCACCAAAATACTTATCTTGGACTCCTTCACTTGATTTGTTCCTTCATGTGCAATTGATAATGTATCCCACATTTCTTTGGCAGTATCGCATCCATGCACTTTGTCATACTCGCTTCGCTCGATGCACAACTCAAGAAAATTTCGCTTTGGAGTTTAGTTGAAATCTTTCTTTCTACTCACCGTCCATCTTTCTCGTGGAATTGGATTTTATCATCATCTTCAGTGTGTAAGGTCCATTCTCGATGATGTCCCAAAGGTCAATGTGAGTAGACTCGATAAACAATCTCATCCGATCCTTCCAATAGTGGTAGTCTTCACCATTGAACGCTGGAGGTCTGGTGACTGAGGCTCCTTCTGCAATATACGTGTGTGATTCCACCATTTTCTTTAGTTCACACTTTATTAGAGTGATTCTTGAACACCTCGCTCTGATACCAATTGAAGTAAATCACACGTTAATATATTGAGTAATAAAATGACCAAGATACACAAGAAGGGGGGGTTGAATTGTGATAAACTTTTTCAATCCCTTCAATAACAATTGCTTGTTCTTTCAGAAAACTTATCGTAAATCAATTCTTAACTAGTTTCAAAACTTTGTTAATAACGAAAATTACGATTTAAGAAAAGTAAGAGTTAGAGAGAAACACAGACAATTTTATCCCGTTCACCCTAAACCGTAGGCTACGCCCAATCCTCGATATTCTTCCGAGATTTTCACTATCTCCAAACTGGTTACAAGTATTCTTTAGATGAGCCTCTTGTGTCTCTTAACAAAGAAGTATTCTTTTACTCTTAGCCTCTTCAGTTATCTCAGTAGCACTTTTTCAAAAATGAAAACTGATAAAGAGCTTTTACAAAAGAGTTGCTCTTCACAATATACACTCGAAAATAGTTCGCAATTTTCTCTCGATGATGTATATTGAATACACAGAGTTTCATTCACTTTTTCCAAAAGTTATTTCTTCTTCAATCTCGACTCTTATTTATAGTCGAACTTCAATCTGCTTTCTTGTCTATCTCGCTTCTTGAATCTTTAAAGAACGGTTATTCAGCTTTAGCTCATGAACTGCCTTAAACGATGTTTCTTTCTTCCGTCTTATTTTCGTATCATCCGCTTTTGTCTTCGTAAAGCTTCCGCCTCGCTTTTGTCTTCGTAAAGCTTGGCTCGCTTTTTGTATCGCTCGCTTTTGTCTTCGTAAAGCTTAAAATGCTTTTGTATCGCTCGCTTTTTCTTCGTAAAGCTTAAATCTGCTTTTCTTTAAATGCCTTTTCCTTCCGCCTCGCTTTTCTTCCGCCTGCTTTTCCTTTCGCCTGCTTTTCTTCCGTATATTTCTCTTTAAATGCTTTTTGTATCGCTCGCTTTTGTCTTCGTAAAGCTTAAATCCTTTTTGTATCGCTCGCTTTTCTTCGTAAAGCTTCCGCATTTTTTCTTTAAATCGCTTTTCCTTCCGTCATTTTTCTTCCAGTATATTTCTCTTTGTTTATTATCAAAACTATTTAATACGTGAAGTCTGGTTTGACTTAACATGTACCATGTCCAAAGTGGATTCAAATCTGCTTCCTTTAGAAGGAAATGAGGCTTTTGTCATTTTTCCTTCAATCTACAAGATTCACAGTGGGTAATGGATCACTATCCAAGCCCATAAGGATCCCATCCTTTACTAGCTTGTCAAGTCTTTTTCGATTGATATGACCCATCCTTAGATGCCACAGATACTTTGAATTAATGCTAGAGATATTGGATTGTCTTGGTTTTATCAATTACATGTGGTGTTTAGTGAGCCTTTCATAGGTTCTATAAAAACAATCCTGCTTAATTATCGCTTCACAAATAAAATCCTTATTCTCATATATTGAAACAACCTTTTAAAATATAAGGAATAGCCAGATTTTATTAGACAAAAATGTAAATCATGTTCCTTACAATCATTGGCATGTAATAAACATCTTCCAAATATAACCTATGACCACTAGGAAAGTCCAAGATAACTACTCCCACCGATTCTCTGAAACATAGGAACCATCTCGCTATCTTAACTTGAAATCGGCCTTTAGGAAGTCTTTTCCTTTCTTTGAACCCCGCAAAGAATTACAAACATGGTTAGTGGCTCTTGAATCTAATATCCAAGAAGTAGATAAATCTGCCACATTTCTAGTTCCTAACAAACTTAGGAAGCCCATACCTTGTTTGCTTTTGAGGGACTCTAGTAGATGGACAATTTCTTTTCAGGGCCCATCTCATCACAAAGGGAAACACTTTCCTTTGATGTTCTCTTTGGCCTTCTTTTTCATGGGTTTGGCCTTGACCCCTATTTGGGCCTTCTTTTCATTGGACCCTTCTTCTTTCCTTGCCTCTTACCTTGGCTTAGAAGAAGAAGCTACATTAACCGGCCCATGAGCCTTAATATTCAATATTTCCTCCGTGCTCTGGAGGGTATTCATCAACTCACTCAAGGTGTAATCCTTGTTGTTGAGCTCATAGTCCAACTTAAACTGCTGAAAAGAAGAGTTTAAGCTATTGATGATCATAATCATCTGCGTGTCCGCATCCATATCCGCCCTAAGCATCTCAAATTCAAGGACCACAGAGATTACCTTCATCATGTAATCCTGCACCTGGTTCACTAGGTTTCATGCGAGATTATGAAAGGTTTGGATAGCTTTCACTCTTGCAGACCTAGTCCTCACACCAAACATCTCATGTAGGTGATGGACCATTGGACTAGCAGCTTTTCATACAAGCAATTTGCTTTTGCAACATGCCACCGACGAAGCGAAATATAACACTTAGTAGTCTTGTCGAGATTCCGCCAACGCCATGTTGTTGGACTTGCTCAGAGTTGCATCTCCACTTAGAGGTGTAGGCTCATTTTCGATTAACACCCATGAAATACGTTCATATTGAAGAACAATGTCAAGGTTACGTCTCCATTCATTAAACTTGTCTCCATTTTCCAATTTGTTATTTGTCAAGAGCGGGGTGAGTGGATTCATTTTGTGGTTGATTATGTCCGAAAATATAAATTATTAAAACATGAGCATACTAGTCAACAATTTATGGAACTTTGTATAAAATCATGATGCATGTATGCATGATGATAGATTTAACAAAACTTAAAAATTAAAACATTATACTGACGGTTATTTTCTTATCTATAACAAACTAAGTGACGGTGGGCCATCTTATCTATTAAAAGAAAAACTGGGACCCTCCCACTCAAAAAACTACCAAGCATCTCATGCTCAATTTTTTAAGAAGCGTCTTAATTTTGTCCATACTTTTACCAACAGAGCTACGGTGGGCAGTTTATTGATAAAAAATGTTGAGTGTATAACCATTTGATTCATTCACTAAAGATACCTACAAATCATGCCTCGGTGGGAGGTCACATTTGCTATCATTAAATGGACTTATCCTTAAGGAGACCCAAACCATGCAAGATCTAGGATCCATGCCCTCCGATGGGGAGTAACACTTCACCACATGCAAACGGGCCATCATTTGGAGACCGTGGACTCTCACAGAGCATCCTCTCCCACTCAATCTTTTGGGCTTTAAGTTTTAAATACCATCTTGTCTAGATGCAATTTATTATCCATCCTATATTGTTTCATTATATATCTCATACATAATGAATGCATGGCAAGGCCTAGGGTTGGCAATTTTCTAAATGACATGCAATCACATAATATCACATATTACAAGCATTCATTTCTCCATTCATCACATGAACTAATAAAGCCACTTTTGATTGTCCATCCTAGAAACATAAAATAATTACAAGCCTTTTAGGCCCAAAATATGCTTCTTCATCTTGGATCTTCCGCTTGAACTCTTCGCTAACATGATCCGCCCATTCGGTAAACAAAATGTAATGACATTTATGAAATTAGAATTTTGTCGGTTTGAAAATAAAATTCCAGCACTAGATTTTTAGAAAACCAAATCTTTGTTTTGACAAAAATTCCAGCACTTGTTTTATTAAAACCAAACTCATTTCATGAAAATTAAAAACAGCACTTAGTATTTTAGCAAAACCGAAATTGGATTCTTTGAAACAAAAAACCAGCACTTGTTTTCTAATCATAACTGAAATATGATTCATTGAAACAAAAATTCCAGCAACTTAGTTTTCACAAAACTTATGCCAAAACACAAAAGGATACACCGAAAATTTTACCTTTCCATTTCTTCAATCCATGGCTGCTCCTTCTTCATCATTACATCAATTTGTACATTACAAAATCAAATAAAATAGAAAAAAGAAACCAAGGAGGAAACATGGTGATGATAGACCACCCTCCTTGTTACAACTAAATGAAGAAATCTTACAAGATAAAATTTAACTTCTATGGACAACCAAAAGAGCAACATACACCATATATATTTCTATCACATAAAAATATGCAGTATACATAAAAAGATTTCCAACCCATGCATCCACCATATAGGAACCGAAATCATGCATGAAAAATCGGCTCTGATACCAATTGTTGGATCGGAAAAAGAAAGCATGCTTAGTTTGGAGAAACGATAGATTTCAAAACCTTTTAAGAAATCATCTTGCAGTGGAAGCAATATATCCAAATCAACATGCTAATCCATACATGATATGGTATAAGGATAATAAAACCAAGAACAAGATAAAAGGAATTACCGACTCCTTCGCTACATCTTTAAATCCTCACTGCGCTATCCTCTCCTTCTTGTATCCAAATCCTTTGCCTTTGAGTCTTTTCCTTTAGCAATCTATCTTCTTCCTTGTTGTAGTATCCTCAACCAATTAGATTTACCACTTGTTCTTCAAGGACAACTAGGTTAACAAAATCCTTTGGTGGGAAAGGAGAAGAAATATTTGGAGGAGATTTTCTTAGAAGAAGAAGAACCAAAATTGAAACTCTTTCAATTCTTTCACTTAGGAATTTCGGTCCTACCTTGCATGAAAGGAGAGATTGTCTAAAAACCATGTAAGAACCCTTTCTTACATCTCAATTTCGAAATATGCATGAATGGAAAGAGTGAGAGGCATCCAATGCATCACTTCTTACATTAATCACTCATCAAATAGCCAATAAATGAGACTTACTTCATTTATCTTTAAAATGGCTATTTGAAAAGACCATAACCTATAATTGAATACCCATTTCGGTTTTGGCAAGAAGAAAGAAGGAAGATGGTCCATCTAATGCACATCTTTCATCTTTAATCTAATGAATGCAAATAGGTTACATGCCAACATTAAAAGCCAACCATTAAACCATTTAATGGTAAGTTCATAACTCCATTTAATAATGATGAACCATAATAAAGACCATCTTTATTTAGTATTTTAATGTCAAATGTGGTTACACATCTAACCTAACACAATTTTGAAATTACTTCTTCTCCATTTAAAAAAATTGTTTTAATATAATTAATCTAATCAATTACATTAAACCAAAACAAGCCCATTTCTAAATGAACATATGGGCTTCCAATTAACCATTAATTAGTATAAGCCCATCATTCAATTATGGACTTCTAAAGCCTCCAAACTACTTCTTACTTAGCTTGATAACCTTCCTTAAAGCCAAGTGGGGAATCTTATTGGACTTTGATAATTCAAGCTCCAATAAGCCCATAAATAATTCAATCTCATTGGAATTAATTCTAGCTTATTAACTAAATATCATTCCACTAAAGACAATTAGTTGAACTCTTGAATTATTAAATATTATGAGAATATGTCCAATTGCAAACCCTATTTAGAACCTTATTATAGCCATCTGCACAACAAAGGGTAAAATTATCGTTTTGCCCTTATGTTGGTTTTTCCTTCTAAATCTCTCATTTTACTTTATATGGTGATTAACACATAAGATCTCATCTTAGTGTTAAGACTTGATGGGTAACTAGTCCATCAAACTATCGCGCCAGCTTAATCACCAAATCTCCTTAAAACATCTAGAAGAGATGATAACACTATAAACTCTTTATTTGAGTGAATATTCACGATACATGTTTCAATTAATAATTCCAACATGCAGACATTGGATTAATACCCTGTAAAAATCCATTCCGATCATATCAAGAATTATAATGAAACACATATGAGTTCACCACTCATCAAGATTGTGGTTCATAATAGCGAATGCTTAAGTTGTATGTTTTAAGATTAAAGTAACGACCCACTTTATTCTTGAAAACATACTTGATTTCGATTCATTTAATAGTGCCATTATCGATAATCTACTACTATCATGATATGAAACTCATCATTCCCTTTAAGTAAACTCCTTTACTTATATGGAGATAAATCGCAACACTACGCCTAAACCATAATTAAACGACCAACTTGATTATTCAACTGTGAATCAATTAATTGATTCTAATAATATACATGTTTCCCATACATCTCTATGTATATGTATATTACTTACAAATAAATCTTGGTACCTTATGACCAGATATATAATGCTCATACAGATAAAACCAAACTCTTTTGTTTTATTAATAATAAATATTTTCATTACAAAACTGTAACTGAAGAAGATAAAGTTACATGTAAATACACTTGCTTTCCACGGCACTATATTTACATAACTCCAATATGAAGGTCCTTAGTTTTTAGCCATTAAGTTTTGAATTCCTGTTTCAATAAAGAATTATGGGTCATTAAGGCTGAAGCTAATTTGGACATTTATAACTTTTCAAATTACTTTAAATGATCAATTTTAGTAATATTAAAGTTACTCAGTGAATAGCTATTGAGTTTTTTAAGTTCCTTCTTGATTGCTTAATGCTTCCTCATACACTTAAATGCCTCAAAGCCTCTCACATAGAAATCAGACCTCTTAAAACAACATCTTAGAAACTAAAAACCTCCATTAAATAATTATTAAACTTAAAATGAGTGTATCTTTTAGTAGTTGACAGGTTATGGAGTAGTATATATTTGAACGATTAAACCATAAAGAGTTACTAAAATTCACCCAAGATAAAGGAAGATCTTATAGCTACAAAGAATTAATTATGGCTCTGTCTAGCTTCATTATGATAAACTACTTGTCATTTTGCTTTTTATTCTAGGTAAATTGATGGCCTCCATATCTCAAATTTGAAAGTCTTGAATAGTTGATGTATATGTGAAAATCATCGCAAAATGACATTTATTGGTTTAAATAGCCTTTAATCTCATAATTAGACATATTGTAGTTGAAATCCCCTAATAAAAGTTATGGAATTGAGTTATTTAAATTGATTTTAGAAATATCTTTGCAAAATTGCTTCTTTAAAGATGTAGTGCTAGGAGTGTAAACAAAGGTGATAGTCAATTTAAGCAAAGAGAGAGACAAAAATAATTATAAATGTAAAAGCTGATCTTATGTTGCATTTGGTTACTGTCTTCAATATACAGAGATGGAACGAGGCAAAAATTTAGAGACGAAACAGAACAAAAATTAGAGATAGTGAGGTGTTTGATTGTGATGGACATAACAGAAAAAACTGGTTCCATCTCGAAGAAAGAAATGTGTTTGGTTGCAGTGGACAGAATATAAAAACAGTGTCAATGACAAAAATGCCCCTGCAGTATAATATGATTGGAAAGATGTAATTCATTGATTATTTTAAAACGAATGACTTATATTAGTAATTTTAAAACGAAATGTCCTGGGTTTATGTTTTATCATTTCTGTCATTTATCGTGTTTTTCACTTGTTTCTACTTGATTTAACTTTTTATTGTGTTGGATGATGAATTTCTGAAAGTTGGATGATGAATTTGTGATTGTTATTGTTGACTGCCAATGGTTGTATAACACCAGTTAATTTTTGAATTGGTTTATTTCTACTGGTGTTAGAAATTCACTGGTGTTGAGTTTAAGTTGAAGCCTAGTTTCGATTGTATTTCTATTTTCTACTGGTGTTGAGTTGAAAATTGAAGTTGAAATTGGAGGCCGTATGTATTAGCCCCGAAAATTTTTTCTTTATTTATTTATTTAATTAAGCATGATTAGACTAATTAAGTAATTTAGTTAGCATTAATTAAGATGATAGGAATTAAATATGATCGCATTAAATAGCATATGACATTAATTAGCATGTAATGGCATTAATGAGTTAGGTAAGAGTTAGTAACATTTAATGTGTTAGATGGGTTTTAAATGGGGTAGAAAAGAAAAGAGAATAAGGTGGGCCTAAAAGATAGATGGGCTTAAGTTAAAAGAAATGGATTTTGGGCTTGGAAGCTTAGAAGAGAGTGTAAGAAGGAAGGGAAATGAGTGGGCTTAGGGCCTTATGGGCTTAAGTGACTTAATTAGAAGTATAAAAGAAGAAGAAATAAATGAGTTAGTAGGAAAAAGGGGAGAGGGACTACCGAAATTGAGAGGGAAAGAGTAGGATTTTCGGTGGTGAGGAGAAAAGAAGGAGAAAAGAAGAAAGCCATGCGTAGGGTTTGATTTTCCAAGAGATTCAAGGGGTTTTTGAAGAAAGTTTGAGAAGAAAAGTGAAGAGGAAGGCTAAAGCTTCACTTTGAACCAAGAAATCACTTGGTTAAGTAGAGATTCAAGGTAAGCCATGGGTTTAAAGTTGAGTTTTTCCTTGGGTTATTGGTTAGAAAGACTAAGAATGGAATAGGTTTAGTGATTCTAGGGTTGATTTCATGATTAAGGTTCATTAGGTTTTCAATTTTAGAAACCCTAAATGATGTGAGGTTCTTTTCTTGCCATGAATGAAGGAGGACAAGAAAGAAGAGGAGAACAAGAAGAGGAGCTTCCTTAGGCAAGCTTTAGCAAGGATTTAGCAAGTTAAAGGTGGGTTTCATATTTATCTTTATGTATATAAGCTATAAATGTAAATTAATGCATGACATTAATGAGTTTTGATTACTTGATGATTGTATTAAATGCTTGTGATAGTAGTGGTTAGATATCATTAATCATGAGTTATGTGTAAATGAAAATGATACATGTTGATGATTTGATGATGGTTGAGCTAGTATTGAATGAAATAGCCTAAATGAGTATGAAATTATGATGCTTATAGATGTACATTGTATGATGGCGAATGAAGTTGTTTTGGAGAAACTTGTTAAATGAATATGATGAAAAGAATGAATGATGTATGACAAAGATGATTTCTAAAGGAATGGAAAATTGGACAAGAACAGTCCAATTTTCTTGTATGATGCATGATTGTTATGTTATGTGGGTAAGGTATAGTCCCAAGAACCGTCACGTGCACGTCGACCATGAAAGCCTTCGCCCGGCTGCCCGATTATGGCATAGGATGATCCATTATTTTGGACTCCTCAAGATTTGCCCATATAACCTCATTAAATGAGACTATATGGTTGCCAAGAATATGGACTTACCGAGCCATTTGATGTGTTTCATATGTGATTACAGGAAAATGCAAGAATTATGAATGTTTGAATTGTGAGAAATCATGTTTGTGTATTGATGAAAATTTCATGATGCACATATAGTATGACTTCATTGAATGATTGTTTAATGTATGGATAAATAACTGGACATGCTTGATATATAAATATAAATGTGTTACCCACGAGCAAAAGCTCACCCCCCACTTCCCGTCCCATCTCCAGGTGAAGATCTAGATCTCGAAGAATGAGCTCAAGGCATACTCCAAGATTTTAGTGTTTTGCCCATGTATTTCATGTTTTTGTAATCAATGCTTTAGGTTGCATTTTGAGAAAACAGATGTATTTTGATTTGAATTGTAATAGGCTTGAAATGCCTACTAAAGCATTTTAAAAACATTGTTTTGATATAAATGAAATGCATGAATTATGATTTATCATGATCTCCCAAAGCCATTTACTATCATGTTTAAGCATAGTTTCCAAAGTTGTATGAAATTGCTTTGGAATTCATGTGGGTAGATGAATGATGTAAGTTTAAGTGAGATTATAGCATGTTGAGAGTGGAGTGGATGAGTTGAGAGGTTTAGAAGTGTTTATGGTGTTTGGAATAAGTCAAGAGAGAGTGTAGAGGGTTAGGAATTGAGTTCAGAATAGATATAAGTCAAGTTATTGGACCCATAAGTCGACTTGTGAAGCTTTTGAATAATAAGTCGACTTGTCAGTTAGCTAAGTCGACTTGTTTGTCTCGATAAGTCGACTTGTTGGTTAGCTAAGTCGACTTGTTTGTCTCGATAAGTCGACTTGTTGGTTATAAGTCGAGTTGTTTGTCTCGATAAGTCGACTTGTTTATCAGACAAGTCGACTTGTTCTGCAGATCCATAGATAAGAGTGTTATTTTGGGGATTGTCGAGAGTAGTCAGGGTCCAGTTCTTAGTCAGTGTATGCTCACCACCAAAGTGAGTCAAATAGAGTGTGTCAAGTTAGGGTCTTAGCAAGGCAAGTGTCTCGGGAATGAGCTCCACCAGGGACCACCTCCCGGGACAGTTGGGTCTCGGATCCAACATCTATAGTAAGTTATATGCAGGTTGGGTAACGGGATCCAACAGTTGGGGTCCGGTCTCCGGGTCGGGGCCCGACATTTGTGGTATCAGAGCAAGAGAATTAGGGTTAAATGAAATGAACCCTACAAGGCAAGATGATCAAGCGTCATGTTTTATGGTTCAAGAGTTGGACTCCAGTAACGGGATCAACAGTTGGGGTCCGATCTCCGGGTTGGGGCCCGACATCTGTGGTATCAAAGCGAAACCGAGTTTAGGGTTTCCTAGGAACCTTAGTGGGATTGTCTAAGGGTCAAGTTCTCATGCATCTTTTTACGTAAATTATATGAATTATGTGCATTGTTTTAAATGCATAACATGCAACATTGTTTTCAAATGAGTGAATTGACTTGTTTTAAATCGATTTACAAGAATTGAACTTGTTTTATGTGAACTAAAGATTTTCACTGATTTTTAAATTGAAGGAGTAATGCCGCCTCGAAAGAAAACTCGAGGAGTTCAATCTCGACCCAGCTCTCAGCGCGGAAGTACGGATGAGTCGTACGTTCCGTAGGATACAGAGACCTTCCCTGTCTCCGACTCTGATGCACCAAGCGTGCAACATGCGGCGCCCCCGCAACCTCCTCCTCAAGTGAACCCTATGGATCCTCAGTTCTTCCAAGCATTTGCCCAGGCTTTCGCGTATGCTATGGGCCAGGGAAGGCAGGTTTAGGTGCCAACTCCAGCAGATCGAAGTGGGCAGTATGATAAGCTCCGGAAGTATGGAGCAGTTGACTTCAGCGGGACTACAAATCCCGAAGAGGCAGAAGCATGGCTGAAGAGGACCAAGAGGGTCCTGAAACAGATGAAGTGTACGGATGAGGAGAAACTCGACTATGCAGTTAGCTTACTGCAAGGGGATGCACTGCACTGGTGGGAGTCAGTACCCCGCAGTCAGGAAGTGCCTCCGGTACTGACATGGAGGGAATTCCTAGAAGCCTTCAGGAGGAAGTATTTCTCTATGGTCTATGTCCAAGAGAAGGCCAGGGAATTTCTGAACCTTACTCAGAGGGATCTGACAGTGAGTGAGTATGAACTGAAGTTCACTCAACTTTCCAGGTATGCAGCCAACATTGTGGCCACTGAAGCAGACAAATGCCGGAAATTTGAGGGTGGATTACACCTAGGGATCAGGGAAAAGGTGGTAATTCACAACTTCTGTGATTACCAGCAGTTGGTTGATGCTGCTCTTCAAGCAGAGAAGTCAGAGAACATCAGGGCTGAAGTGACTAAGAAGAGAAAGAACAGGGAACAGTTATCCAAGAAGGGCATGAGTGCTCCAGCACCTGCAAGGAGTACCAGAACTCAGCTTACACAGAGTGAGGTGGGCAGCAGTGGCCCCACTCAGAGCAAGTAGCCTAAGGCTATGTCAGGGCAAGCTTCCAGTGTGGCAAGTCCGGGATGGACAGGTAGAGGAAATCCCCAGTGTGATCACTGTGGGAGATTTCACAAAGGGGAATGTCTGCTGAAGATAGGAGCATGTTTTGGCTGTGGCCAAAGGGGCATAGAATCAAGGATTGTCCCAGGCGGTCGAGCGGTCGAGCAGAAGGGTCTCGATCTCGGGCCCCGGAAGAGCGAAAACAGTGGCATCTCGTCCAGTGCATGATGTGGGCAGTTCAGGAACTGCAAGGAAGGCATATTCGGCAGGGAGACCTAGAGGACAGGGTCAGGCACCAGCTCGGGTCTTTGCCATGACCAGGGAAGAAGCTGTAACCGCTCCGGAAGTAGTGACGGGTATGGCTATGCTATTTGATTTACCAGTTTATGTGTTAATTGATACTGGCTCCACCCATTCATTTGTATCTGCAAGTATGAATATGCATGCTGTATGTCTTGAGATTATGGACAATTTTCTGGTTGTTAGTACTCCTTTAGGGAGTAAGGTGGTGATTAGTTTGATCTACAAGAACTGTGAGCTCAATATAGACGGTGCTAGACTGGTAGTAGACTTACTATCTCTAGACCTTCAGGGATTGGATGTTATATTAGGGATGGATGTCACGGAGGAATACAAGGCGAAGCTAGATTGTAGCTTGAAGGAAGTAGAATTTGATCTGGGAGATGATCAGAAGATAGTCTTCAAGGGGGACAGGAAACTGAAAGTGCCAAGGATCATTTCGGCTATGTTAGCTGACAATATGATGAGCCAAGGGTGTGAGGCCTTCTTGGCGCACGTAGTGGATCCAGAAGTGAATGAGGGCATATTAGAAGATTTTCAGGTTGTGAGGGAGTTTCCTGATGTATTTCCAGAAGAATTACCAGGGTTGCCGCCGGTGAGGGAAATCGAGTTCAAAATTGACTTGATTCCCGGAACCGCGCCAATCTCCATACCACCCTACAGGATGGCTCCAGCTGAGTTAAGGGAGCTTAAGGAGCAGTTAGAGGAGTTGTTAGAGAAGCAGTTCATCAGGCCGAGTTCTTCACCTTGGGGAGCTCCGGTCCTGTTTGTGAGGAAGAAGGATGGGACATGGAGGATGTGTATAGACTACAGGAAGCTTAACAAGATGACGATTCAGAACAAGTATCCGTTGCCACGGATAGATGATTTATTTGATCAGCTGCAAGGGGCAAGGGTCTTTTCGAAGATTGACCTAAGATCAGGTTATCATCAACTCTGAATCAGAGAGTCTGATGTTAACAAGACAGCTTTCAGGACCCGGTATGGGCACTATGAATTCAGGGTCATGCCCTTCGGGTTGACCAATGCTCCAGCTGCCTTCATGGATCTGATGAACAGGGTGTTTAATGAATTCTTAGATCAGTTTGTCATTGTGTTCATTGATGACATTTTAGTCTATTCTAAAGATGAAGGAGAGCATGAACAGCATCTTAGGATAGTATTGCAGAGATTGAGAGAGCAGGAGCTGTATGCCAAATTCAGCAAATGTGAATTTTGGCTGCATGAAGTAATTTTCCTTGGACATGTGATTTCCAGCAAAGGGATCCATGTTGATCCGAGGAAAGTAGAAGCAGTGGTTAATTGGCAAGAGCCTAAGACAGTGAAAGAGGTAAGAAGCTTCCTAGGTTTGGCAGGCTATTATAGGAGATTCGTGGAAGGATTCTCAATGATAGCTGCCCCTATGACTAAGTCATTAAGAAAGAATCGCAGCTCATATGGAGTCGGGAATGTCGGAAGAGCTTTGAGGAGCTCAAGAACAGATTGACAAGTACTCGAGATTGGTTTTACCCAATGGAGACCGAGGATATCTGATGTCTGATGATGCCTCAAGAAAGGGCTTGGGTTGTGTGTTAATGCAGAATGACAAGGTGATAGCCTATGCTTCACGGCAGCTGAAGCCATATGAGTTGAATTATCCGACTCATGATCTGGAATTGGCAGTAGTGATTTTTGCCCTAAAGATATGGAGACAATATCTGTATGGGGTTCAGACAAGGGTTTTCACGGACCACAAAAGCCTTAAGTACTTGCTAAGCCAGAAAGAACTGAATTTAAGGCAGAGACGATGGTTGGAGTTGCTCAAGGACTATGACTTGATGATCGAATACCACCCAGGCAAGGCTAATGTAGTGGCAGATGCTTTAAGCAGGAAATCTTCGATAGCTTATGTTCAGGCAGTTTACTTGCCTCTATTGGAGCAGATGGCCAAGTTGAAGATCAGTTTAAAGCAGGATGAATCAGGTGGTGTTTTTGCTCAATTCAGGGTGAGACCTATCCTTAGGGAGAAGGTCAAGGAGTTGCAGGAGAAGGATACAGAATTGAGTAAGCTGAGAGATGAAATTCAACATGGTAAGCAGTCAGAAGTGCTAGTAAGGGATGATGGGCTAATGGTAGTCGGAAACAGGTTATGTATTCCGAATGATAAGGCAGTTAAGGATGAGATCATGGATGAGGCACACAATGCGCCTTATTCCATGCACCCAGGCAGCACCAAGATGTACAGAGATTTGAAGGAGCATTTCTGGTGGAAAGGTATGAAGAGGGATGTAGCTGAATATGTGAGCAGATGTCTAGTGTGTCAGCAAGTTAAGGCTGAACACCAGGCACCTTCAGGCATGCTAAGGCCATTGTCCATTCCTGAATGGAAGTGGCAAAGGATCACGATGGATTTTCTGATGGGTCTACCCAGGACTGTTAGGAAGCATGATGCTATATGGATCATTGTAGACCGATTGACCAATTCAGCCCATTTTCTAGCAATCAAGCAAACAGATTCATTGCAAGTCTTAGCCAGGAAGTATGTTGATGAAGTGGTAAGGTTGCATGGAGTTCCGGATTCTATAGTATCCGACAGGGACCCTCGATTCACCTCGAGATTTTGGGGAAGTTTGCAAGAAACATTAGGAACTAAGCTGAATTTCAGTACGGCGTTTCATCCTCAGACGGATGGCCAGTCTGAGAGGACAATCCAGACTCTAGAGGGGATGCTTAGAGCATGTTTCATGGACTTCAGAGGAGCATGGGATGATCACTTGCCGTTGGTCGAATTTACTTATAACAATTCGTACCATTCGAGTATACAGATGGCTCCTTATGAAGCCCTTTATGGCAGAAGATGCAGGACTCCGATATGTTGGGATGAAGAAGGTGAAAGGAAGCTAGTGGGACCAGAGTTGGTCCAGATGACAGTTGAGAAAGTGGATATAATCAAGCAGCGACTTAAGGCAGCCCAGGATAGAATGAAAAGCTATGCTGATGCTCATCGGAAAGAAATGGAATATGCAGTGGGTGACAAAGTATTCCTCAAGACGTCTCCATGGAGGGGAGTTATGAGATTTGGTAAGAAGGGGAAGCTAAGTCCTCGCTATGTGGGTCCGTATGAAGTATTGGAGAGGATTGGGCCATTGGCTTACAGATTGACATTGCCACCAGAATTGTCGCAGATTCATGATGTATACCATGTTTCCATGCCGAGGAGGTACAGATCAGATCCTTCTCACATCATTCAGACCTCAGAGGTTCAACTGAGTGATGATTTGAGCTATGAGGAGATGCCAGTAGAAATTCTAGATAGCAAGGAGAAAGTCCTCAAGAACATGACTGTTCAGTTAGTTAAAGTCCTGTGGTGGAACCATGAAGTTGAAGATGCGACGTGGGAACCATTGGATGCAATGAAGGAGAAGTATCCACACCTCTTCAATGAATCAGGTAAGAATTTCGAGGACGAAATTTCTTAAGGGGGGAGAAATATTAGCCCCGAAAATTTTTTCTTTATTTATTTATTTAATTAAGCATGATTAGACTAATTAAGTAATTTAGTTAGCATTAATTAAGATGATAGGAATTGAATATGATCGCATTAAATAGCATATGACATTAATTAGCATGTAATGGCATTAATGAGTTAGGTAAGAGTTAGTAACATTTAATGTGTTAGATGGGTTTTAAATGGGGTAGAAAAGAAAAGAGAATAAGGTGGGCCTAAAAGATAGATGGGCTTAAGTTAAAAGAAATGGATTTTGGGCTTGGAAGCTTAGAAGAGAGTGTAAGAAGGAAGGGAAATGAGTGGGCTTAGGGCCTTATGGGCTTAAGTGACTTAATTAGAAGTATAAAAGAAGAAGAAATAAATGAGTTAGTAGGAAAAAGGGGAGAGGGACTACCGAAATTGAGAGGGAAAGAGTAGGAGTTTCGGTGGTGAGGAGAAAAGAAGGAGAAAAGAAGAAAGCCATGCCTAGGGTTTGATTTTCCAAGAAATTCAAGGGGTTTTTGAAGAAAGTTTGAGAAGAAAAGTGAAGAGGAAGGCTAAAGCTTCACTTTGAACCAAGAAATCACTTGGTTAAGTAGAGATTCAAGGTAAGCCATGGGTTTAAAGTTGAGTTTTTCCTTGGGTTATTGGTTAGAAAGACTAAGAATAGAATGGGTTTAGTGATTCTAGGGTTGATTTCATGATTAAGGTTCATTAGGTTTTCAATTTTAGAAACCCTAAATGATGTGAGGTTCTTTTCTTGCCATGAATGAAGGAGGACAAGAAAGAAGAGGAGAACAAGAAGAGGAGCTTCCTTAGGCAAGCTTTAGCAAGGATTTAGCAAGTTAAAGGTGGGTTTCATATTTATCTTTATGTATATAAGCTATAAATGTAAATTAATGCATGACATTAATGAGTTTTGATTACTTGATGATTGTATTAAATGCTTGTGATAGTAGTGGTTAGATATCATTAATCATGAGTTATGTGTAAATGAAAATGATACATGTTGATGATTTGATGATGGTTGAGCTAGTATTGAATGAAATAGCCTAAATGAGTATGAAATTATGATGCTTATAGATGTACATTGTATGATGGCGAATGAAGTTGTTTTGGAGAAACTTGTTAAATGAATATGATGAAAAGCATGAATGATGTATGAAAAGATGATTTCTAAAGGAATGGAAAATTGGACAAGAACAGTCCAATTTTCTTGTATGATCATGATTGTTATGTTATGTGGGTAAGGTATAGTCCCAAGAACCGCCACGTGCCGTCGACCATGAAAGCCTTCGCCTTTGCCTGATTGTGGCATAGGATGATCCATTATTTTGGACTCTCAAGATTTTCCCATATAACCTCATTAAATGAGACTATATGGTTGCGAGAATATAGACTTACCGAGCCATTTGATGTGTTTCAGATGTGATTACGGAAAATGCAAGAATTATGAATGTTTGAATTGTGAGAAATCATGTTTGTGTATTGATGAAAATTTCATGATGCACATATAGTATGACTTCATTGAATGATTTTTAATGTATGGATAAATAATGGACATGCTTGATATGTAAATATAAATGTGTTACCCACGAGCTAAAGCTCACCCCCACTTCCGTCCCATCTCGGTGAAGATCTGGATCTCGAAGAATGAGCTCAGGCATACTCAAGATTTTAGTGTTTTGCCCATGTATTTCATGTTTTGTAATCAATGCTTTAGGTTGCATTTTGAGAAAAGCAGATGTATTTTGATTTGAATTGTAATAGGCTTGAAATGCCTACTAAAGCATTTTAAAACATTGTTTTGATATAAATGAAATGCATGAATTATGATTTATCATGATCTCCCAAAGCCATTTACTATCATGTTTAAGCATAGTTTCCAAAGTTGTATGAAATTGCTTTGGAATTCATGTGGGTAGATGAATGATGTAAGTTTAAGTGAGATTATAGCATGTTGAGAGTGGAGTGGATGAGTTGAGAGGTTTAGAAGTGTTTATGGTGTTTGGAATAAGTCGAGAGAGTGTAGAGGTTAGGAATTGAGTTCGAATAGATATAAGTCGAGTTATTGGACCCATAAGTCGACTTGTGAAGCTTTGAATAATAAGTCGACTTGTCGGTAGCTAAGTCGACTTGTTTGTCTCGATAAGTCGACTTGTTGGTTAGCTAAGTCGACTTGTTTGTCTCGATAAGTCGACTTGTTGGTTATAAGTCGAGTTGTTTGTCTCGATAAGTCGACTTGTTTATCGAGACAAGTCGACTTTCTCTGAATCCATAGATAAGAGTGTTATTTTGGGGATTGTCGAGAGTAGTCGGGGTCCGATTCTTAGTCGGTGTATGCTCACCACCAAAGTGAGTCAAATAGAGTGTGTCAAGTTAGGGTCTTAGCAAGACAAGTGTCTCGGGAATGAGCTCCACCAGGGACCACCTCCCGGGACAGTTGGGTCTCGGATCCAACATCTATAGTAAGTTATATGCAGGTTGGGTAACGGGATCCAACAGTTGGGGTCCGGTCTCCGGGTCGGGGCCCGACATTTGTGGTATCAGAGCAAGAGAATTAGGGTTAAATGAAATGAACCCTACAAGGCAAGATGATCAAGCGTCATGTTTTACGGTTCAAGAGTTGGACTCTGGTAACGGGATCCAACAGTTAGGGTCCGGTCTCCGGGTCGAGGCCCGACAGTATGCTTGCTACTGTGCTGACCTGAATGGAAGGAAGTTGAAGTTGAAGCCTAGTTGAAGTTGAAGCAGCTGCTCGAAGGGTTTATCATTTGTGTTGTGATTGATGAAGAGTTGAAGTTAATTCTGTTATGCCGAAGGTGTATTGACTATTTAGCAATGTTGAAGAATTGAAGTTGAAATTATATTTCTGTATTTGTGATTCGGAAATTGAAATTTGAATTTGGTTAGACTGGTTGGTAGTTTGGTATAGTAATATAGATATTAGATATAGTATAGTTGTTGTTGATTGTGGAAAACTAAAAATTGAAAATGAAAGTATGTTGTTTTGTAAGTTGTATTTGGTACTTTGGTATTAGATTTGGATTTGGTATGTTGTTTTGTAAGTTGTATTTGGTACTTTGGTATTAGATTTGGATTTGGATTTTGGACAATTGTTATCAATTGAAAATTTTATGTTATAATTATAAATAATTATCTTGTTAGAAGTTAGAACTTTAGAAGTTAAATGCAATTGGTATATGCAAAATTAAAATATATAAAATCAATTGGTATAATTAATAAAACATATTACATATTAACTAAAATTAACAATTTTAATAAAAGTTTAGAAATATATGTTTGAATTTTTATTATATAAAATATATAAAATCAAATCACAAAATTAAAGTATTAAATTTTGCAGATTTTTATTTTAGTAAATTAATCATTTACATGATTACATCCAATTCTATTTACAATTACATACATAGTTTACAACATATTTGAGGAAACTATTTAAACACCTTTTTCACTTTTTAATTATTAATTATAATGATAAACTACGCATTTAGGATTTAGGTTATCTTTTCATATTTGACATATTGTAAAAGAAAATTATACGAAAAATATTGTGTTAGAATTGAAAATTGTTGATAATTATTGGAATTGAAAATGAAAAGTGTTTGGAAATGTTAGAAATGGAAATGGGATTATGATTTATGAATGTTTTGTCATTGTTCGAATTGGAAATGGTTGAAATAGAAATGGAATTATGAATGTTTTGTCATTGTTGTAATTGGGAATTGTTAGAATTGGTAATAGAATCATGATTATTTTGTGATTGTTGGAAGTTGGAATTGGTAATGGAATCATGATTGTTTTGTAATTGTTGGAAATTGTAGGAATTGATAATGGAATTATAATTGTTTTGTAATTGTTGGGATTGGAAATTGTTAGTTATTGTTGGAATGAAAATAGAATTATGATTGTTTTGTGATTGTTGAAATTGAAAATTGTTAAAATTGGTAATGAATATTTTGTGACTGTTGGGATTGGAAATTGTTGGAATTGATAATGAAACCATGATTGTTTTGTGATAGTTAAAAATTGTTGGAATTGGTAATGGAATCACGAATCACGAATGTTTTGTGATTGTTGGAATTGAAAATTGTTAATTGGTAGGAACGGAAATAGAATAATGAATGTTTTGTGATTGTTGGAATTGAAAATTGTTAGAAATTGGTAAGAATGGAAATCTAATAATGAATGTTTTGTGATTGTTGGAATTGGAAATTGTTAGAAATTTGTAGAAATGGAAATACAATAATAAATGTTTTGTGATTGTTGGAATTGAAAATTGTTAGAAATTGGTAGAAATGAAAATACAATAATGAACGTTTTGTGATTGTTGGAATTGGAAATTGACATTATGATTATTTTGTGATTGTTGGAATTGGAAATTTTTAGAAATTGATAGGAATGGAAATACAATAATGAATGTTTTGTGATTGTTGGAATTGGAAATTGACATTATGATTATTTTCTCATTGTTGGAATTGGAAATTGTTAGAAATTGATAGGAATGGAAATACAATAATGAATGTTTTGTGATTGTTGGAATTGGAAATTGTTAGAAATTGGTAGTAATGGAAATACAATAATGAATGTTTTGTGATTGTTGGAATTGGAAATTGACATTATGATTATTTTCTCATTGTTGGAATTGGAAATTGTTAGAAATTGATATGAATGGAAATGACATTATGATTGTTTTGTAATTGTTGAAATTGCAAATTGTTGGAGTATGTTTTGCGTTACTTATTATATATGTTGAATGTTTTGAATTATTAGCTTTTGACTTATACAAAATGAGTTATATTATATAAGATGGATATGCATATTATCATTGTGTACTGAAATTATGTGTTATTTATTTTTGTATACAAATAAATGGAAGGAAGCTCAAATACTCCCCGATCAACCTACTTCAGGAAGATACAATGATCTAACTTGGGCTCACGTTGTTACAGTTTCTGGTAAAAAAAATCATACCATTTGCTTGTTTTGTAACAAGCATTTGAAAGGTGGAGGAATTACTTGATAAAAAAAGGCATTTAGTTGGGGTTAAAGGAGATGTGGATGCATGTAAAAAAGTAAGTCATGATGTGAAGTGGTCGATGAAAACATTGCTTGATGAACATCAATTTGAGAAAGATAGAAGGGAAAGACTAAATTTTGAAATTAGTAGTAAAAGTTCGTTTTCTGGTTTTCGTGATGATTATGGAAATGTTGAAAGTGGAAGTGGTAGTAGTAGTGATACTAGTAGTGTTCCATCTCAGCCTTAGGATCAGGAATAATCTAATGTGAGGAAGAGAAGAAGGCAAGTGACTAATTTCTTTGCACCACGAACACCTCCTAGAGCCCAATCTTCAATTCGTAGTGCAATGCAATCAAGAGATGCGATTCACAATGTCAATATGGAAGTAGCTAGATGGTGGTATGATACAGGTTTGTCATTCAATGCTTCTCAGTCTTATTATTATCAACTTATGATGGATGTAATAGCCTCTTATGTTCTAGGATACAAAGGACCATCGATTGATGACTTAAGAGGTAAAATTTTGAGTTGTACTTTTTTTTAAATTAGAACTTATTTGTCTGAAAGAAGAGTGAGTTGGGGTACTTATGGTTGTTCAATTATGTGTGATGGTTGGACAAATAGGAGACAAGAGTCTATTATAAATTTTTGGTTTATTCTTCGAATGGCTCTATGTTTTTGAAATCTATTGATGCATCTGACCTTATTAGAAATATTGAGACTTTGTTTGGAATATTTGATGAAGCTGTGAATGAAGTAGGGTCGGAATACATTATTCAGTTTATTGCTGACAATGATTCCGCTTATAAAGTGGCAAGGAAAAGGTTACAGAATACCTATAATTCATGTTTTTGAACTCCTTATGTTGTACATTGCATTGACTTAATGTTGGTAAATATAGGGGATCCTAGATATTTTCCTGTTATTGATGAGACTATGCAGAAGGCTAAAAAGGTAACAAAATTCATTTATAATCATGCATGGGTTTTGAATTTGATGAGAAGAGAATTTACCAATAGTAGGCATTTTTATCGCTCTGTTGTGACAAGATTTGTAACAAATTTTTTATCACTTCAATCTTTTGTTTTGATGAAGATAGAGTTAAGACAAATATTTACAAATGATAAGTGGGTTGCATCTCAACATACTAGGTCTAATGCTGGAATGAAGGTTTGTAGTATTATATCGGAAGATAGAGAATTTTGGTCACAATATCAATTTGTTATCCGAGTTTGTAAGCCTTTGGTGAGGGTGCTTCAGTTGGCTGATAGTGAAGAAAAGCCAATAATAGGTTACATTTTTGATGCTATAGAGAGAGCGACATAAGCAATTAAGGCCAATCTGAAAAATAGGCCTGCTTTATACACACCATATCTCTCAATCATTAATGAGAGAAGGGAAAGACAACTTTCTTTTCCATTGTTTGCAGCTGGGGCATTTTTGAATCCTAGTGTGTATTTTAGACTAGATCTTGCAAAGCAAGCTGAAGTTAGTAGAGGAATGTTTTTCACAATTACAACAACTGGTTCTCATGATGTAATGCAAAATCTTTTAAGCTCATAAATAGAGCTTTAAAAGTTGTCTTATAGGGATTTTGGAATGCTAATTGCTATTCGACAACGAGGAAAATTTCTCCAAGTATTACTTATTTCCTATTTCTTATATGTTGAAAATTAATTATCACTTTATTTTGTTTATAATACTACTTTTGTTATCTTATAACTTGCAGTTTCTTGTTGGGATCAATTCAGAAATTGTGTTCCAAAATTGAAAAAGTTAACGTTTCGAATTTTAAGTTAATGTATGAGTGCAATTAGGTGTGAACGAAACTGGAGCACATTTGAATTTATCCACTCAAAGAAAAGGAATAGATTGGAACATACAAGATTGAATGACTTGGTTTATATTTGTTACAATTTAAAGATTCGGAAAAGGTATGTTATTTTCATTATTATCATTATTAATTTCAATATAATTTTTTATAATTTTCTAATAATTAAAGTTAATTGTTTACTAGGAGTCTTAATAGTACAAGTAGTTCAAATGATCCAACTGTCATTGATAATATTGAAGTTTTAGCGGATTGGGTTTCTGAAGAATTCAATTTGGTTGATGTGAATGATTTGGATTTGAAAGATAATCTTGGATGGGAAAGCATTGACATGTCATTTGATGTATTAAATTTGAATGATAATGATGATGAAGCTCCTCTCAATGATGAGGATTTTGCACCAAATGATCACTAGGGTCAGTGCAGTACTAAAGGGTATCCTCCCATTGACGATTGAATTTCAGGTTTTTATTTTTCCTCTTCTTTTTAATTTTACTTGTATTTGATGTTTATGTTAAGTTGTATATATGTAATGTAACTGTAATATTTTTGTTTCAAATTTAATTTCTACTTGATTACATCTTCGTCATCAACTCTTTTGTAATATTTTTGTTCTTTTTATCGAATGTTTTGAATATTTTGATGCAATATTATTTATTAAAATGATGAAATTGTATTATTGTAATATTTTAAATATTTTGTATTATTCTTAATTTTATAATTTTATGATGATGATTATCTTTATTTATATTAATTGTGGTTATTAATTATATGTAAAATATTTTAAAATTATTGTTATTTCATATTAATTGTCATTATTATTTATTATTAAGATTTTTGAAAATATGATTGATGTAAAAAGTAAACTAGTTAAGTATACAATCTGTTGTATAATATACCAATATGGACTATTTTGTAATTTTTAAAAATTTTAGAAATTATTTCATAAATTTAAAAAATTACCCGAAACGGTACCCGATATCGACTGATATCGGTACAGTTTCGTTCCAGAACTCAATCCGATACCTAACCCGGTACGATATTCATAACTTTGCGTTAATGTCAAAAGAATCCGTTCACCATCGATTTAGGATCATAGCGACCTATAATCTTATTACTAAAGTGAGAATAAAAGTTAGTGATTAAGCACTAATTATTATTAAAAATTGCGAGGTAACAACCACACATTTGGTTTTTATATTGGTCTCATGTAAACCAACCAAATTGACTTTTTAAGTAGAAGAAAATCTCTAATAATTTATTGTTTGGAGGTAGAATCCATCAATTTCACATTCCAAGATATGATCAACATATTTAGAAATGTGAGAAGGAGCTAGATGAGCGTTCTTTATGGGCTTTCTTCTGACTTTCTTCCTTGACACCAAAGTTTTGAAATTAACAAGAGGTCTAGAGATCATAACTGCATCATCAAGAATATGAGATGAGCTATTCTTATTAACAATAGTAACATATGTTACCTCAATTTAAGTCAAGATAGAAAGGCTTATAAAAGATAAGTTAGGAGCTTCTTAATAAGGAGGACATCTAACTTATTCACTTCCTACTCTAGCTAAAGGGAGGGAGCTTAAGGTGAAAAGCTCTTATCAACATCAATTGTTAGGGAGTGAATAGCTTCTATTTCTAGTCCTATGTCCACCTAAGAAATTGATAAATTGTCCCCAGGAAGCTAATTATGATCTTTATAAGTAAAATGTTTCTCGATAAGTCTTCACACTTTTGTTTGATTAAATTTAGTAAGCTTTCACTAGTAACTCAACGTTCGATTCACTTAAATAAAGTTCCTTACATCATCAAGCTTTAATATTCTTAATGTTTTCCAATGTTCCTTTTCAAGCTCTACTCCAATTCAAATTCTTTTGTAGCCTTTCCTCTTTAAAGTTGTTTTGTTTTCATCCAGGCATATGTCTTTTTAGTGAACCTAAAAGGTAACTAAGTCCCTCCACATACTAGTATTCCAATGGAAAACTATAAAAATTCACCACAATATGAGCATATCTATGTTTCATCATTTTCGTCTCAAGTCTCATCGTCCATTTATGGAAGAAGGGGGGTTTACCTATAATATATGATGATCTCATTTCTAAGATCTTGATAAAGTTTGAAAACAATCTAGAAGGGAGGGTTGAATAGATCTTTTAATCTTTTCGCAAAATGCTACAAAAATAGAGAATTAAAACACACAAAACAAGCAACCAAAATTGAAATGTAAAAGAGTAGAGAAGAAACACAAACACAGTGTTTATAGAGGTTCGGTGCTAAGACCTACGTCTTCTACCTAAGCTCCCACTTAGGATTTTGTTAAAGCTCTTTACTACACACTTTTTAGTTCAGTGTGAACTCTTACAACTCAACTTGACTTCCGACTCAAGCTACACCTTACCAATGATTTGTTTTCCCGGCACAAATCCTACTACCTCTCAAGTGATTCCTTTCTAATCACTCAGCTCACAATAATAACGATGATAGAAATGAAGTAGTAAAGCTCAGTACAGCTGAATACAATTAGAATATGCTAAGAGCAAATTGAGAGAGATGTGAAGATAATTTTGAACTATGGTAAGTATGCTTCACTATGGACTTGTACCAACAATCCTCTGAAGTTCCCCCTTTTATTTGCAGGCTTCAAGACATTTTTAGACGTTGTAGAACTCTCCTAGCCATTGTAGAATGCTCCTAGCCGTTGTATGAAGATTTTTCTCTCGTTTAAAATCAATTGACACAGTCAAATTATGTGCAGCTGTATTGATAGTCGACTAGTCGTATGTAATAGTCGACTAGTACATTATAGTCAACTTTGTCTTCAAGAATTAGTCGACTAACACTGTCGTTTTTCAAAAAGTTTCAACTTCGCTCTTCGAATAGTCTATTTATCCAACTGACAAGTCTGATTGTTAATAGTCGACTTGCAACATGATGGTCAACTAGCCTCTAGCTCCAACTGACAGATCTCACATAATCTCCAATCTTTGATTGTTGAGATGCTTATTTTGAATTATTCATACGAGATCTTCAAGAAATACACGTTGGTAATTTCTGATACTCGATATTGCTATCTTGATTAATTTTTATCTGACTTGAAAATAGGTGTGACATCATTTTAATCCAAATACCTGAAATTATTTCTTAACCAATTCTTTAAGTTTTATTATTATCAAAACATAGAAGGATTTAATTTGTCAACCTCCATTGATCCAACAAAGTTTACTTCTTTTATTCAATTTGATAGGGGAAAAAAACTCATTTTCGTTAATAAGTGTATTTCTTAGTCCAAACTTGTCCCAATTTGAAATTCCCCATTTATGTACAATAAGTTATACAAGATGTTTAACTATAAAGTATCCAAATAAGATGGTGCACCACTTTCAGGTTTATATTCTAATAACCTTAACCGGAGGAGGAACAATATATGAAACTTCACTAACTAAAGGAAGGATGAACATAAGGGTCAAAAGAGTAGTCGCCCCTCAAAACCTTTAATTAGGGATGCTTCGAAGAAGTTGGGGAAGAGACAATGTAGAGGGAGCTGATAGAGATGACAAAACGAGGGGTGTCAAGGGCAACCTAAATTAGAAGAGCCACCTAAGTTAAAGAGGTGAGAAGGAAAAGAGGAGGCATGAGAAATATAAGAGACACGAGAGATTGAGACTAAAAGAAAAAAATGAGGAGGTTAATAAAATAGAAGTTGTCTTCACCAAAGAATTAACAAATAAAAAATGGTGATTCATTCTATAAATAGAAATAAATCAAACAAAATTTTCATGGATTAGGCAATTATTTGAAAGATTAAAGAAAGATTAAAAAAACAAGTTAGTAAAGCGAAGATTTCTTGAAGTGTTTTGATAATTGAGTATATTAAGATATAATTTTTTAGTTAAAACCTAAAGAAATTCCTTTTCTTAAATATCAATTGACTAATTTATTTTTAAAATATTTTATTTTATTTTATTTTAATTTATTATAATCACTTGTATGTTGACCAATATTACGAATATCATATCGAGACTTGGTATTGGATTGGGTTACGATACAGTCTTGTTTTGGGTAATTTTCTAAATTTATGAAATAGTCTCTAGTTTTTTTTAAATTACAAAATAGTTCATTGTTATATTGTATAATTATACTGTATATTTTAACCATGTCTTCAAAATAATAATAATAAATAATAATCACAATTTTAATTTAATTTATAAAATTAATTTAATAATTATTAATAAATATAATTAAATTTAAAATATATTTTAAAATATATAAATTTCAAATAAATTTTATTTAATAATTAAAATATATAAAATAAATATTAGTTTATAAATAATAATTTTAAATTATTTATTTTAAAAATAAATTATTTGTATTAATACTTTATTAATAAATATTATATAAAATACGAAAATAAATTTAAATAAAATAATTTATTTTTAAGTTTTATTTAATTTATAGTTATTATTAGTAATAAAAATATTTATTATTATTTCAAAAATTAAAATTAAAATTTACAATAATTATAGAAGTTGAAATAAATAAAATAAATAATTAAAAACTAAAATAAATAAAATAAATAATTAAAAAACTAAAAAAAAACGGGGGAAGGAGAGGTGAGAAGGAGGGAATGAGATTTTTTTTAATTTTGCAAAAAATTTTCTTATTTTTTAAAATTTTCAATACTGGTTAGTATTTGATTGATATTTTGAATATTAGTAGGTACCATACGAAACAGACCGATGCCGACTAATATTTGAACCCAGTACAACCGACACTTTGTTTCGTATCAGTTTTGATCTGGTACCGATCAGTATGAAACAGTATTCACATTCCTGATGATGATATAAAATATGACTTAATTATGTAGGTTTTACATATAACGATAATGATTATAATAAATTAAAATTTTAATTAATTAATATAATTTATAATCTATAATTTTAATTAATATTGTAAATTTATCTGAGTTTAAAATGTGATTTATTTGCTATGTAATGGGATAATATTAACATTTATTCACAATTGTACTTATGCAAATAAAAGGATATATTTTTCACTCTTACATAAAAAGAATCCTCTCGTAATTAACTAATGAAAAAGGTATAAATCACAATTATTTGAACAATATTAAAAATCATATTTATTTTTCTAAATTTGTAAACTTGACTTCGTTTTTTTTTTCTTTGGTATTTCACGGCGTGGTGAAAACTGAAACCCTAGCATAAGCCCTTCTTTGACGACTCGAAACTCCCCAAGCTCTACATGGCAAAAGCCGTTGTTAAAGACGTGATTTTTCTTTTACGAAAGCGTTTCTTGAGCACATCCACAGGACTCTCATCACTCCCCAAGCCATCCTCTTCGTTCACGTTTGATTTCCTCAAGTCTTGTGGGCTTCCTTCAGAGTCTGCTCTCTCAATCTCTGGAAAGCTCCAAATCGACAAAGATAAGCAATATAGGCCTCAATCCGTTTTCAATTTCTTAAAATATCACTGTTTTAGTGATACTCAGATTGTCGAAATTGTAGGAAAATATCCCCGGGTTCTTTTTTGCAAGGTTGAAAACAATCTTAAGCCTAAAGTTGAGTTCTTGATTCAATCTGGATTTGAGGGTAAGGTTTTGCACGAGCTTGTCTTAATTAATCCACAAATCTTTAGAAGGTCTCTGGATTCCCATATTAAACCGTGTATTGAGTTTTTGAAGTTGTATCTTGATAGTAATGAGAAGATTCTTAGAGTTATTAAACGTGCTTCATGGCTGTTGAGTGCATTTGATTTCAAGAAAACTTTGGAAAGGAATGTTCAGTATTTGATAGAGGAAGGAGTGCCTATTAGGACTGTGGCAAACTTGATAGTCTCGCGGCCAAGAGCTGTACTGACAAACCATGGGAAGATTTTGGGTGCTGTCAATGATCTCAGGAAGTTGGGCATTGAACCTAATAAACCGGTCTTTGTCTATGCTCTTAGTGTGATTCTACAAATGACAGGTTCAACTTGGAAGACAAAGTTGGAGATGATGAAAAGTATGGGCTGGAGTGAAGAGGATATTTTATCGACTTTCAAGAGTTATCCAGCTTGTTTAGCCACCTCGGAGACGAAATTTAGGAGGGCCATGGATTTTTATGTGAATACCATGGGGTTGGAACCTAAATCTATAATTCGTTATCCCAAGTTTCTTACGTTTTCAATTGATAAAAGGCTTGTTCCCAGGTACAATGTTTTGAAGCTTTTGGAATCAAAGAAACTCTTATCAGGCCGCAAGAATATCAAATGGCAACTAACGTTAACCGAGCATGAATTCTTGAAGAAATTTGTCATCAAGTTTCAGGATGAAATCCCAGGTATACTGGATATGTATCGTGCTGGGGTTGTTGGTGTCACTGGCTCAAAGGCATAAAGATAGATTCTTGATTTCGACTTTCTGCATATACTTGTTGTGCCCTTTAGTTGAGGAGATTGTTATCATCACAAGTGCCGGTTTCTAAAGGTTCTTTTTTTCCGTTTTTTCAATTCATGAGTTTAATGGTTGATCTTACGGCATTGATGTGAGAAAAGTCGAAAGACTTATTTGAACTTAGGCAGACTGAGGCAAATCTGTGAATCAGGAACAGGCTTGTTACTTTGATGTCAACCTATATTTTTACTTTTCTAACCAGAGGGTCATATAATGCGCCATTTCACTTTTTAAATACTTGGAGTTGAAGAAACATGAAGTCCCGTCCGGTGCCTCTAGTTCAAGGGCTTTGTAGATTATGTGCCATTATATATACAGGAAGCACCTAGTGCCTTGATGACGCAACAGAACAGGCAAGTCATTATCAATAGGGTCAATTGAAGATACGGCCTCTTAAGTCCGCACGACTGTTTATGTTTTGAGACAACCTATGCCTATTTTTATAGTAGTAGATTTTAGACCTAAATCTTGAAGGTAAATGTTTATAGCACTTGGAGACTGTCTACATACTCTGTTCTTCAAACATTAGATCCGTTGCACTTATGTCTGTATTGCTGACTTTATGACCAGTTGGAGTAAACAATCCATAGACTTTTGCTTGCCAAGAGTCTCTTGATTCGTTTCTAGTTTTACTATTTCACAGGGTCAGGTTTTTTTGGTGTGCAGATTTTGACTGGCTGCTTTATTGTCAATCAGGTTAACAAAATCTTAGTCATAAGTCGGAATGAAAAGAACATAAGGAGTGCAAAGATAATATTCTCTTAAAAATTTTAGCAGAATGTTTATTTTGGCTATAAACTTTTGGCTTATGTAAGGAAGTTTTCACTTCATTCCCATCTATTAATCTTAAATATATATATATATATATATTAAATTAAAGATAATGGACAACAACTTGTCAACTTGCAATAGTATAGAAGAAGATATGAAAGTGACCTTGATCATTTTTTCACGTAAAACTTTAAAAGAAATGCGAGCATAAAAACCGATGATAGGACTTCTCCTTATGGTGAGACTGACTGCAAGCGATCAAAACCAATAAAAATAGAACCTTTCTCTCTACGCGATTGGCTTTCGGGAAAGCGCTACGGCTCGGGAAATTTTGACCACCGCATTCTCCTTAACATCAAAAGACGCAACCCGTAACCCTTGTTGTAATTTCGCAAATGAAGCTGCTTTGCTATTTTCCTGGTTGATTGTGTTAGCATCTTCGCTCCACCTTCCCACGATCCTCCCGTCGTCGATCTGAACGCCTACCTCCAGGTACATCTGCTAAATTTGTTATGAAATTGTGAATTTTGGATTGCATTTTGAACTGTAAGTTTTGACTTTGACCGCCTGTGAACTTAACCATGTTAGGGAGCCTACCTGATATTTGTTTTGTTCGTTTGGGAGCTAAAGTTTCTATTTTCCAGTTATTGTTTTGTCATATGTGAAGAAGTAACTTGGAAATCCCTTTCACCTCGTAGTTTGGACTCCTGCTATGTATTACGTAAGATAAAAGATCGGTTTTACATTGGTAAACTCCTCTTTTTGAAGGTTTTGTGAATGTTAAGCAGTATCATGGTATATTAGTAGTTATACCATAGAACGGGAGTTGGGTGATTTTTGGTCCCTTGTCTACTTGAATTGTCGAAGGTGTGTGTTTTCTTTGTGGATCTCTAGTTGTCACGTCGATCGTTATTCGGCTTAGCATTGTCGGTTAGCATATGATACAGTGATCTCGTTGGACTCGTTCAGTGATTTTGACGCTTTGGTGATTTTTATTGAGGACTGGAAATGGTGAAGCAGAGATATATATTTGGATTGATCATTTTTTGATGCAAGTTGTTACAGAACGCTGGGTCTCCTAGAGATACTGGATTATGTACGAACTCGAATAGTATCTGATAACGGTAGAAGCACTTTAACTTTCCATTATTAATGACATTCTTCTTTTCTTTTCAACACAAAAAAAAAAAGCGGTAGAAGCACTTTGTCTTGTTGATGTGTTTTAATGTTTTTACTGAAATTGGGGAGATAAAGAGGATGAATTTTGCTGATCCTAAGGGGGTAGGAAAAGGCTTCAAACTTCAAGGTGTTGTTGAAGGTCAGTCCGGTTAAAAATTGCCAAGTCGCTGTTCTTTATGCTGTTTTAGTTTTTAACATGTGAAGACAGCCATCAGGAACATCTTATCTTCATTGATTAGTGGTATTCCAGGAAACCAGGAGATTCCAATTTAGCTTTTTCCTTCTATGTAGACTCCTAGATCGTTATTTTCAATAAATATTAATCTGCGTGTATCCAACAAATATCACAGGCATGCTTTAGATTCACTGTGACACATGGCCCACAAAAATGACGGCAGTTGGATTTAAGTTTGTGTTATTCAATCTGAAGGATATGGTGTATTGTTATTTTCTTTCAACATTAAGTTGAATGACACATCTTCATACAACACACACATATTCACTACTTCTGTACTGTACCAGGCAATGGATCAGTATGATTTGCAAGCACAGAGGAGGGATATGAAACATAAAGGAAGAAATGTTGTGTGGTCGATTGCAATGGACAAATGTCTCATTGAAGCTCTTGCCATTGAAGCTAGAAATGGCAATAAAATAGACAAATGCTTTAATGAGAATGCATATACTGCTGCTTGTATTGCTGTCAACACTTGTTTTAATTTAAATTTGAATAATCAAAAGGTTGTTAATCGGCTCAAGACAATTAAGAAAAGGTACAAGGTGATAAAGGACATGCTAAGCCACGATGGTTTTTGGTGGAATTCAAATACAAAGATGATTGAATGCAAAGATGAGGATCTTTGGAAGAGATACATTGCAGTAAGTCCAGCTATATGTTTATTTCACTCTTACTTATGTCAAGATGCTAACTATTTTCTAAAAATTTTTGAATAGGTACATCCTAATGCAAGAGGAATTCGAGGAAAGCAGATTGATATGTATGATGAGTTAAAAATTGTTTGCGGGAATTATCAAGCCCCTAGCCGATGGGCAAAGATGAAGGATGGAAATCATCCAGTAAGGCACTATGAAGATTATGCTTCATTTATTTCTCCTAGTTCAGAAGATGTTTGTGAGACCGATGGAACAGAATCATATACTGGGCCACAAGACTACCTCCAAGATGGTTGTCAAGACCCTCCTCTGCCGCAGCCTCTCAGGCAACTTCCTAAACGTACTCGTAGCTCAGAGGTTCTCCAAGATGCACTGATGTCAGTGGCATCTAGCATTCGGCATTTGGCTGATGCAATGGAGCATAGCAAAACTTCAATCAATGCCACTGAACTATTACAGGTCGTGATGGAAATTGATGGATTGGAAGAGGCTAAACAAATGTATGCATTTGAGTATTTGAATGCTGACCCCACTAAAGCAAGAGCTTTCATGACTTACAATACTCGAATGAGGAAAATTTATTTGTTTCGGCAGTTTTGGTGGTGGAAGTGACTTCGGAGGACCAGCATTTGCATTTCTGTCATGCGGTGTACATAATTTCACAAAATGGTGCAAGACTAGTTTGGTGAACGATTTCTGATTCAACATCAATTAATATTCAGAGATGAATGTGTGGATACTAGATGATGTCAGGGTGAAAGTTTAGAGCGGTAAGTTGTTACGGTTGAGGCAGTGAACTGTGTTGATTTTAGGACCAAAGTACGGTGTAAAATGCTGCTTCTTTGTTACCCTTCACAAGGTGTTGCTGCTACCCTTTGGTCTTTCATTTTTGCATATGGCTGGTCGTTTCGTAACTTCTTGGATTGTAATGTTTTTTTTAGTGTTAGCTCTTAGCCATGTAAATTTACAACACATATGAGTTCTACTGGTATGCAGTCATCTCGATACAACAATCGCAGCAAATTCAACTTGGATCTTGTATTGAAGCTTGCTGAACTTCACTTACTAACGCCACAGTATAATTGCTAGATAGCAAAGTAAATCTTCTAATCCTCGAAGATGCCACCACCAACAAAATCTGGAACGCCGAGCATCCTGTGAGTTATTCATCCGTTGTAACCTAAGAGTCCGTTTGTTTTCATTTTTTTTTTGTTTTTAGTTGTGGTTTTTATTAAAAATAAAACTTAACTTTAAAACATGTTTGGTTCTTATAATTGCGTTGCCGTGTTTTAAAAAACAAAAAAACTACAACCATATTAAGGAAACCAAAAAATTACGTTTCCATGATATTTTACAACAGTTTTTGTTTCTTCTAAAATATATTTTTGTCGCCGATCTGCATCTTCAACTATTATTTTTTGCTCTCTTTGCTTTGCATCCTCCTCTTCATTGAGTACTCGAGTTAGTGTTAAAATTATCGAAAGTTGGTCTCTGAAAGTTCTTCTCTTTTGATTGCTTTACTCCCTGTTTGTGCTTGAGTGACCGAGCTAAACAGGGCTTGAAAAGAAATTATGCAAACTCCTTTTTTGTTGTTATGTGTTGGCCTCCATTCGTGTTCTTTTTCTTGTCGTTTCGATAGCCGAATGAAATTTCTGGCTAAATTTCAGCATGTATTTGCGTGAATATTTGATCGTTAGACCGATATTGTGCATGTTTTCTCTATCTTCTTTTTCTCCTTGAGTAGTTTCTGGTATGGGTTCCTTTAGCGGGATAGATCTGGGAGGTTGCTTTTAGAATTCATTTATGCTTCAATTTTTAGATTCTTGGTTGATTTTTCTTGTTCATATCGGTAGCTCTTTGTCGCCTTCGATTTGCCCCATCTTTGCCCATGTTTTCACTCGTCAGCCTTTATCTTCCTCCATTTTTTCTGGGTATTTTATACTTGCCCATTATCAGAAAACAATACTGATCCAAACTCCACTAATTAATGAAAGCTTTGGTTGGAGTCGGATGGACCAATTTCTGGGTATTTCTTAAACTCCACTAATTTCTGGGTATTTTAATCAAGGTTTTCTTTTACTATTCGTTTATTTTACTCAACTTCTCTATTAAGCCACGTTTCATTGACTGCTTGAGTGGTCCTGACGATAAATAATCTCCCTCCTCCTTGAACAGATTTTCGGTTTCAAATAATAAAGTCTTGCATCTCGAAAACCATTGACGTACTCAAGACTTTTGAATATGATATGGAGTGATGAAAAAGTTACAATGGTTCCTCTTGTCAAAACCCCTTTTCGTGTCTTGTTTGATAGATTATGTGAGTATCCATTTTCTGGAAAGTTGTCTTTTCCTGTCAAGACCAGCGTAAACAACTCCAACAGAGTTCATTTTCCAAGCTTTGAATTTTTCTTTAAATTTTAAGAAATGAATGATCTAAAGTTGTTCGTTATTGGGGACTTGAAATGTTTATGATTAAAAGATGACGATCTGACTTCTGATTATGAATGCTAAATTGAGGCCACGAGAACAAGATATGAATTGAAGATGTTCAAAGGTCTTCGTTTCTTAGCATTTAAGCGGGCCCCACTCTTATAAAGTAACATAATCTTCCTCTTCCTCATTTGGCTTCCTTCATTACTTTTGGGGTTTGTTAAAAGAACTTTGAATCCATGAACCTCGAACGTAAGAAAGGTCAACTTGTTGATTTATATATTGATAAAAGAAGAGTTTGACTCGAGATTGTTTTGAGATATTACCTCTCGGTAATGTTAGAGAATCAATGTTTTTTAAGTGTAGAATATAATGCATTGTCACATGTTTATTTTAAATTATATTTAGCATTTAATACTTTAGAAATATTATTATGATTGATGTCACTTATATGTCATTACATTTAGTTATGAAAGGTTTGAACAATATGAATGATGACCATGATTGTATGGAAGTAAATGAAAAAGATGGGGTATGGAATGATACGATAGAGATGTATTTAATCTCCTTGATGGTTGAAGAAGTGAAGAAGGGAAATTGAACAACTACTATCTTTTCGAAATCTGGTTGGAAGAATATTAAAGCAGGGCTTCAAACAAAGTTCAATAAAGAGTATACTGATATTCAATTGAAGAATAAGTATAATGGATTAAGGGCTAGATTGAAGAATTTCAAGAACTTACTCAAAGAAACAGGAATCGGTTACAACTCTTGTACTGGTGAAGTTAATGCTACAAATGAATGTTGGGAAAATCTATTTAAGGTAAATTATGTCTTTTGTTTTGTTGATATATTATATTTATATACTATTCGTTCTCATTTATATTTTTCATCATTATAGGTGCATAAAATGGCTCACAGATTCAAGAAAAAATGATGTAAGGAATTTTTCGACTTGTGTCATATTTTTGGAGATACTAGTGCAATTGGTATGCATGCACATCCATCAACTAAATCTCCATCAAATAGTACAGAAGACGAGCATGGAAATGATATTGATGAAGATTACTCGTATAATGGAAAAGAAGATCAAGATAAAAGTTCTTCGTCTACGATAAAGAAGTCTCATAAGAACAAAAAGGCAAAGAAGACACATTCTAATATTGTAGAAGAAGCCTTGCTTATACTTAGTGAACAATCAAAAAGGAAGAATGATTTACTTGAGAAAAAATTGATGGAAACATTATCCATCGCAGAGAGTAGATCTCAAGAGTCTAGCATAATAACGGAATGTTTGAATTCTTTAGATGAATTGGGTGTTGATGGCGTGCAATATGGAAAAACTGTGAAGGCTTTACATGATTATCCACTTTATAGGGATATGTTTTTGAAGATGACACAAGCAAGGAAGCTGGATTGGATTATGTCGCTTTAGTTATATATTCATGTTGTTGCATATCGAATTTTTATTGATTTGACACTTTTATTAATTCTAAGTTTATAGTTTGTATGAATATTTTTCTATATTTGATTAAATATACGTGATTGAATATTTTACTAATTATTTAAAATTGACATTGTAGATAAATGGATTCCTTATCAATTTTTTCATCAGATTCTGATGATGAACTGAAGAAGGTAATCTTTATTGCTGTAGCTGCAGGAGAGAGCAAATATTTTCAATTACAAAAGCAACCATGTAGAACTTCTGCTCTACCAGGTCATGATTGGGTATTGGAACTTTTGAATGGAAATCCTACAAGGATTTATGAAAACTTAAGAATGGGAAAGACAATCTTCTTGAGCTTATGTGATGAGTTGAAGAGTTTAGGAGGCTTAAAGGCAACAAATCATTTGACTGTAGAGGAACAAGTAGCAATTTTCTTGATGACTATAGGGCATGGTGAGACAACTAGAGTCAATGCAGAACGTTATCAACATTCGACCTGAACAATTTCGAAGTACTTTCGAAAAGTCTTATATACAGTTAATCGTCTTGCAAAAAGAGTCATTACTCCACCATCTTTTACTAATACACCTCCTGAGATTCAACATAATTCAAAATTCTTTCCCTATTTTCAGGTACATTCATATATTTAATTACTATTTCAATTATGTCCTTATGATTAAATTTTATTTTAATATATTTTCTCATTTTTAGGATTGTATAGGAGCAATAGATGGTACACATATTGATGCACATGTTCCGACTGATGAACAAATACCATATAGGGGCAAAAGAATTAATCCAACCTAAAATGTTATGTGTTGTTCATTTGACATGCGTTTTACCTATGTAATGGCGGGATGGGAAGGTCTTGCAAATGACTCTCGAGTTCTTTTGGAAACAGTGACAAATCTAGCGAATCAATTTCCTATGCCTCCACAAGATATTATATTATTTTAAATAAACATAGTAATTATGATTCATTTAAATATATTTTTATTAATATTATGTTCTTTTTATGTTAGGTAAGTACTATTTGGTTGACTCGGGCTATACTAATATGCTGGATTTCTTTCACCATATCGAGGTGAAAGATATCATTCTGAATTATAGAGGCGGAGGAAGACCTCGAGGTCCACAGAATTATTTAACTACGGACATTCTTTATTAAGAAATGTTATTGAAAGATGTTTTGGCGTTCTAAAAGCAAGATTCCTATACTTAAAAACATGTCGAGTTATGATATGAAGAAACAAAATACATCGTTATTGCTTGTTGTGTTATACACAACTATATTAGAATGTGTGGACAAAGCGATGAATTATTTGAAAGTCATGTTGAAAATGAAGAACAAATCGATCGAAGTGAAAATGACGATGCAAGTTCTCAAGTAGAATATAATATCACTCAAAGACAACTTGAGGTATGTCTTGGGCGAGATGAAATTGCTAGACAAATGTGGAGTGATTATATTATTTCTAATTGATTTATGTTTCTTTTGTAAATGATAATCTTGTTATATTTTCAAGAATTATAGTATGATGAACAATTTTTTGGTAATTATCTTGGACATCTTTTATTGATTAGAACAATTTAATGTAATTTTATTATATACAATTAACGTGTAATTTTTAATAATATTTGATTAATATATATTTAATTTTAACTATAATGACAATTAATTAATTTAAAAATATAATGTATTAGATTATAATTATTACACATAATAGTATAATAACAAAAAATAGAAACATGTTAATAAAACCAAACATTTTTGTTTTCGCTTTTTAGAAATCTCAACCAAACAGGTTTTGTTTTCGCTTTTATATTACAAATCTCAACTAATCGAGTTTCGTTTTTAAGGAAAAAAACCAAAAGCAGAAATGAAACCAAAAACAACAACAGAAAAACAGAAGTAGAACTAAACGACCCCTAAATAAATGTATGTACATGTACAGTAAAACTTCTATAAATGAATATTTTGGGACCTAAAAAATTATTATCTTATACGGAGTTATTAATTATCGATAAATGAGTATTTTATTAATTTATCGATAAATTAATATTTATTAATTTATAGAATAATTTTTATTTTGTACATTATATTTGTTGAATTAAACAATTAATTTTTTCATAACTAAGAAAAGAAAATAAATAAACAATTAATTAATGATGGTGCATTGTATCTAAGTTTATTAATCTTGTCAAAAATAAGTTTATTAATATTAAGTTAGCGTGATTCAAAATAGAATGCATGTAGGTGTATTAGAATACTATGCTTGTAAAGATCCTAATTTGACAACATCAAAAATTCAACCATGTGATGCTGGAATTATTCGATCACTTAAGATTTATTATCGACGACGTTTTTATTCTAGCATCTTGGAAGGCTATGAGATGAGAGCAATAAATCCTGAAAAAATTAATGTGCTAGATGATATCTACTTTATTAATGCTGCTTGGAATATTGATGTGAAGGCTACAACTATTGCAAATTATTTTTGACATTACAAAATTCGATCCGAGGAAGGTGTGCTTCTAGAGGAAGAAACTAGTAATGTTGAAGGCATTCAAAGATTAGAGGAAGTTATTTCTAATTTACATTATAGAAATGCCATGAATGTAGAGCAGATTCTTAATTATCCTAGTGAAAATAAAGCTTTAATGGAATCGCCTACGGATGAAGAAATTATTCAAGGAGTAATAGGTATGGAAGATGATGACAATCAAGATCCAGATGATAGTAACGTTATACCACATATTTCTCCAAAAGAAGTTTTTCTTGCTGTAGAGACTTTGAAAAATTACTTGCTTTAAAATGAGAAGAATGTGCCGAATGTAGTTTATGCCCTCCAAAAAGTTAAAGATGAAATTGGATTCAGTTTGTATGAAAAGAAGAATCAATTGACTATAGATTCATATTTTAGGAAAGCATAAAATTTGAAATAAAAATTGTTTAGGAAGTGCTTTATTTTATGAATTATATATGTAATTTTTATACTTATTTAATGAATTATTATTTTATATTTTCAATGGGCCTCAAGGAATTTTTTAAAAATTATTATCTTATGCATTTAGCGATGTTATTATTTTATCCCATTGGTCCAAGTCGAGATAGGAAAAATTATTATTTAATCGAGGTTATTAATTTATCGAATATTCATTTATCGAGGTTTTACTGTATATTAATATAAAGGAAAATTACTTTCTCGAGAGTTGAATAGTGATAAATTTTAAATATATTATATTTAATAAATATATTATATTTATAAATATTTTTGAGGAGACATGATTATCTAAAAATATCTTAATAATTGAAGTTTCTATAAGAGTTGGACAAGTGACAAATCATAAAATTAACTATATTTTTCTAATAAATAATTTGTAAAAATTAATGAATCTATTTATTGACTTTAACAATGATTTAAAATGATAAATGTACCGCATGCTCAAATTTTATATTTAATCGACAATATATGATTCTTTATTTAGAAATTGTTATTAAAATTTTATAAAATATTAGGATTTGATAGTCAAATTAACAATTTTTTGAATATCCCAATAGCATAATAGCTAAAATTTTAATTTAAATTATTCTATTTATAAAAATTATAATAGTTATTCCATTTGTTAAAAAGTTGATAAACCTTAAATTTACAAAATTAAACTTTTATCATAACCATTATACATAATATAAAAGTCAAAATTTTAATATATATTTTGATGCATTAAAAGGGTTTTCTAAAATCAAATAAAATTATGCATTTTGTACAAAATGAAATATGTTTATGCAATATTAAGCCCGTGAACCCCGTATGAATGATTAAGAAAAGATTATAAGAAAGATTATTATAATTTCTTAGATATGGAATAACTTCATTCTATTTTTAATCTTGGTCCATTACACTTAGATTGTTCATGGATTTATTCTTTTCATGACTCTAATTCTTCACATTTTGCTTTATTTTATTATAATGGAGCTATTAGTATCAATACAAGTAAACTTATTAACAAAAATTCAATTTGATATCATTAAAATCATGAATTAGAACCTCATTTGGTCCAATAATCTTCTCCTTTTATGATAAAATTTACTAATATTGTAAAAATAATCAACATTGAATAAATGAATTTGTTCAAAAGTGTCTACCATTTTAAGATTTTTAAAAATTTAATACCTAACCTTAATTTTTAATTTAATGAATAATAGTATGTTTATATTTTATGCATTATTTGAGATTAATTTACTTGGTATTTAGTACTTTTATAATATGTTTTTATGGATTATATTATATTTTTATGTTTAGTTATTTGTCTTACAAGTGATGAATTTGAGGAGCTAACACAAGATTTAGTATTGCTTTCTTTATAATTACCCAATAAAAAATATTCCATGGTCGTTTGGAAGATAAAAAATTAGAGAACAAAAGGAACCAAACATGCATGTACAATAGGCATCTGTCCTACATCAAGGTCTAAGAAGCTGAGAAGGAGAATAAGATTAACACTGGTTGGGTCGGTCGTGCTAGGCCCAAACCCTCTCAAAGCGACTCATGGACCGATCGGTCCACCCCTCAAGGATTGACCTAATTCCTATCGACTATACTAGGCCCAGGCTCCAATCCACACATCCACGGCCCATTCGCAGGTGGAAGTCTCCCATGCATACGTAAAGACCTAAACCTAGCATCCATTCCATATATAAGGTATTATCTTGTCATGATACGGTTACGTGATAAGAACCCTAGCTTCTCTGTTCATAGCTATTAGACCCTCACCTAAAAGACTAACTTGAGCGTCAGAGGGGCCTGCTGGTTATCAACCCCGGCGTGCCTTGTTCTGTTTTGCAGGTACTCTCTCACTCAAGACGACAATTTCATAGATCCAAACTACAACGTTCAGCCTCATCAAAATCAGGCAGAACCAGTTGGCGTCCACCGTGGGGCCCAGCATCAGGGCACCACGTCCAGAAACACGCACGTCCTCCTACACCACAGCATACCTCCCTCACCCGAAAACATATCGAGGAAGCGACGGATCTGTTGATTCATCTAATTTTACAGTCTCAGCAGGAACAACAGCAGCCGCCTGCAAGGCAGATTGGAATGATGACCGATCGCCATTCTGCTGAAGCCCTAGAAAAAATTGTGGACGATTGGATCAATGCGGCCATGAATTTCTGCCCGGATCGCCCATCAGTGCAATATAGCTATCCCTTCATCCAGACGATATTGGATAGCCTCCCTGCGGTCGGCATCAAAATACCGACACTTGAAAAATATACTGGAAAGACCGATCCCCTAGACTATTTGCAGCACTTCCAGTCAATGATGAACCTACACTGCGTCCCCGACGCCATTCAATGTAAGGCATTTTGTATCGCCTTTCAAGAAGGGGCTCGGCGATGGTTCAATAGTTTACCTCCGAGCTGCATCACTTGTTTTGAAGACTTTAAATCGCTTTTTTTCAACCAGTTCGCCACAAGTAAACAGCCGCAGAAGACAGCTTTGGAAGTGATGCAGTTGACCCAAGGAAGGAACGAAAGTTTGCAGGAGTTCCTCACTCGATTTAATAATGAAGCTGTCGAAGTCCCCGACCTCACTTGCTCGTCCATATTGGCGGCACTGATGAGCAACACCCGGGATGAAGAGTTTAAGAAGTCACTGGCCCTCGACCAACCCAAGTCTATTCAAGAGATAAGAAATCGGGTGGACAAGTATATCCAGCTCGAGAAAGTGTTAAAAAACACAAAACGTAGAGCTGACGACCGCGGGCCGAGCGGTCGATTGGATGATTCCCACAAACGACAGAAGGATCAATCGAGCTGGAGAAAGCCGACTGATCGACAGGGAAATCAACGAGAATTTTTCACCCCGCTCAATAGGCGGTATGCAGAAGTGTTAGCAGCCATGAGAGAAGATGGGGAACCCCTTCGAGATCCTAATAAGTTGAAGACTTCCTTCAAAAGGAGGGATCCTGACTTGTATTGCCGTTTCCATAGAGACATCGGTCACGACACGGAGGATTGCTGGGACTTGAAAAAATAAATCGAATTCCTTATCCAAAGGGAAAGGCTGGGTCGATTTTTGAAGCACGGAAAGAATGCCGATCGAGACAATGAGAATAAGAGCGATCGGCCCGATAACTAGCAACAGCCTTGAAGGCGAAATAATAGGAATGATGGAGGGAGGCAGAATGGGAATACTGGCGATCGACGCGAAGCGAGAGGACAACCCAGAACAAGAGGTGACAGAAACGCTGGACATCAGGATGACCGACCAGTTAGGATCATTAACATGATCTTTGGCGGTAGTGCAGCAGGCGGGTCCACCACTAAAGGAAGAAAGAGGTATGCCAGACAGGTCGGTGAAGACTTGTCGGCCAAAAGAAAGAAGCAGCATGATGAGGTCATCCCATTCGACGAATCTGATCTAGATGGTGTTAATTGTCCTCATGATGACGCGCTCGTAGTAAATCTGAACATGGACGATAACGAAGTGAAACGGGTAATGATCAATACGGGCAGCTCGGTCGACCTATTGCATTATGATGTCTTCAAGCAGATGGAGATATCAGAGGATCGACTACTGCCTATAGAAGGACCCATTAAAGGGGTAACTGGAGCATCGGCCTACCCATTTGCCCGAGTCTTTTTGAAAGTAAAATTCGGACAAAAGCCGTGTCAGATGGAGGACATTGAGTTACTGGTTGTGAAGTTTGACGGGGTGTACAATGCGATAATCGGTCGAGCCACTCAAAACGCCCTCAGAGCAATTGTCTCCACCTACTACCAAGCAATGAAGTTCCTAACGCGCCATGGAATCGGTATTGTCAGAGGTCAGCAGAGAATCGCTAGGGAATGCTACTTAGCAGAAACAAGGACACTAGAACAGGGCAGTAGTCTTGACAAGCTCTCTCGATGTGAGAGTTGATGAAGAGACGGAGAGGATGAACCCCGTGGAAGAAACGCGACGGGTAATATTATATGAAGCAAACCGCTCCAAGTTCACAAATCTAGGTTCCGAGCTTCAGGAGGGCCTAGTCAAAGAAATCACGGATTGCTTGATAGAAAACAGATCGGTCTTCGCTTGGGTACCGAGCGATATGCCTGAAATTTCTCAATCGGTCGCATCGTATTCTCTCGGTATCCGAAAAGACTGCAAGCCAGTTAGACAGAAGAAGCGATGGCAAAGTAAAGAAAGGCAAGAAGTGATTGAGAAGGAAGTAGAAAAACTGCTTAATGCTGGGTTCATTCGGGAAGTCAAATACCCTGAATGGCTGACAAATGTTGTACTCGTGAAGAAGAAAAACGGAAAGTGGAGAATGTGCATTGACTTCACCGACTTAAACAAGGCATGCCCAAAGGACAGTTTTCCTTTGCCCAAATCGATCAGCTGGTAGATTCCACATCAGGGCATGAACTCCTTAGCTTCTTAGATGCCTTCTCGGGCTACCATCAGATTCAAATGAGTTTCAAAGACCAAGAGAAGACAACTTTTATAACTGACTAGGGCACGTATTGCTACCAAGTAATGTCTTTCGGTTTGAAGAATGTGGGAGCCACCTATCAGCGGCTCGTCATGGAAGTTTTTAAGAAACAGATCGGTCAATCAGTTGAGGCCTATGTGGATGATATGGTGGTCAAAAGTAAGACGGCCGTTGAGCATGTGAAATATCTCAAAGAAGTCTTCCAGACCCTTAACAAATTTCAGATGAAGCTGAACCCGAAAAAATGTGTCTTTGGTGTGGCATCTGGAAAATTCCTGGGGTTTATGATTACTCAAAGGGGGATCGAAGCCAATCCAGAAAAGATCGAAGCTATTGTCCAAATGCCCTCGTCGCGGTGCTTAAAGATGTTGACATCTTGACCAAAGCGGATAGTTTCTTTGAGCGATTCGCTCTGTGGATGGGGACAAGTGCCTCCGTTTTTAAAATTTTGAGGAAGCGGATGTGACCCAATTCCACTGGCCGAATGAATGCGAAAGAGCATTCCAACACTTGAAGCGATGTCGACTAGTCCTTTGTCTTCTGAGCCAGTTGAGGGGAGAATGTGATTACAGATTTGGCGATCACAGAGGGGCGACTAGCGCAGTCCTTGTTTGATCGGAGGGAAATGAGCAATTCTCGATCTACTACGTCAGTAAGGTGCTGAGCAGACCAGAAATACGGTATACGCCCATAGAAAAGCTGGCTCTCTTCTTGATAACTGCGGCGTGGAAGCTAAGACCCTACTTCCAGAGTCATACCATTGAGGTATGGACCGACAAACCCCTCAGGCAATGCCTTCAAAAACCTGAGACCTCGGGGCGATTAATAAAATGGGCGGTAGAGCTGGGAGAGTTTGATATACAATATAAGCCTCAGACTACGATCAAGGCTCAAGTATTGGCGGACTTCATTGCAGAAATGAGTCAATCTGACTCGCAGGGCGAGCAACGCCCTACCTGGAGCCTATTTGTCGACGGGTCATCTAACGCTGAGGGGTGCAGAGCAAGAGTGGTATTGATCAGCCCGCACGGGGAAGAAAAGGTAGAATATGCTCTTCGGTTAGAATTTAGAGCCTTCAATAACGAAGCAGAATACGAGACTCTGATAGCCGGCCTCCAATTGGCAAAGGAGATGGGGGTAAAGCATCTGAAGGTGTACAATGATAGCCAAGTAGTGGTTGGTCAAGTCACCGGGCAGTACGAGGCCAAGGGGAACAGTATAATCAAGTACCTGGAGTTGGTAAAACAGGAGTTGAGTAATTTCGAGCAATACTCGGTCAGCAGGATAGAGCGGACTCAAAATGACAAAGCAGATGCACTCTCCAAAATGGCCTCTGATCAAAATGCGAGAAATAACGTTTTGGTCAAGCGACTAGACCGACCTAGCATTCAGAAAGCCAATGAAGTCCTTGACGCAAATGTCAAGCAATCGAGTTGGATGGAACCGATCAGACAGTACCTCCTTGGGGGAATGCAGCCTGAAGATACCTTGGAGGCTAAGAAACTAAGGATAAAGGCAACCGAATATGCAATCGTTAATGAAACCTTGTACAAGCGATCTTATGACTGGCCACTACTGCGATGCCTGAGTGAAGAAGAGGCAAAACAGACAATGGCCGAAGTCCACGGAGGAATGTGCGGAAATCACGTAGGAGGCAGAATGTTAGCTCATAGGTTGATTAGACAGGGGTATTACTGGCCGACAATGAAGAGAGACTGCCAGGAAAAAGTCAACCGGTGTGAGGCTTGTAAGAAAAATAGTAGCCTACCTCACCAGCCGACCGAGAGGATGAAAATCGTGAGCCATCCTATCCCCTTTGCTCAATGGGGAATGGATATACTAGGACCTTTTTCTCTCGGTCCTGGGCAAAAGAAGTTTTTGATAGTAGCAGTGGAATACTTCACCAAATTGGTAGAAGCTGAAGCGGTCGCTACAATTACTGAGCAGAAGATGAAAATTTTGTAAGAAGAAATATAATAAATCGCTTTGGGATGCCTATGGTGTTGGTTACAGACAACGGTCGGCAGTTTGACAACGACAAGTTCAGAGACTTCTACGAGCGACTTAAGATAAGGCTCCAATTGACTTCAGTATCTCACCCTCAAAACAACGGTCTTGCGGCGAACACTAACAAAAAGATAATGAGCGCCCTCAAGAAGCGCTTAGATGGACGTAAGACTTGGGTAGACTAACTAGATGAAGTATTGTGGGCTTATAGGACCACCCCAAATTATAACATCCCGTCACCGATGGGATGGGTACAGTGTATTGCATTCATGATGTGGCATGTTCATGCATTTTAGTTATGTATAATTGGTAATTTGGGCAATTATTGCACTAGCATACGTACGTACATACATGTATGACATATTCCCGAGATGATTGTGTAAATTGGAGACTTGGAGAAAATTAGGTCAAATTGAGCATTGAAAATTTAATTGGAATGAGAAATGAGATTTTAGGAGTTTGAAATATGAAATTGGAGTGTATGATCATGAGTTTTATAATTTTGAGGATTTATAGGATTTTTTTTGGAATTTTCGGAGTAATAGGTCCGGACCGAAAAATTGACCTGATGACTGACTAATTTGATTTCCGGTTCTGAAATTGATTATCCAATGGCACGGGAAGATTAGAAATTTGATTTGAGGAATTAGGGTTTAGAACCATTGGAATTCGGGAGAAATTAGAATCAAAAATTTGTTTGAGGTTGTTCGGTCTGGTCTTTTAATCAAGTAAGTTACTTCTTTCTTGCCTATTATAGCTTGATTTGTTGATTTATTGAGTTAGATTGATGATTTGGTTTGAATATTTGAGGAAATGGAAAATGTTAGGTTTCGGATAATGATTTTTGCTTGATTTAGGGATAATGATTGTTTGATGAAATAGAAGCTAAGGATTTGTTGTTTGATGTGTATTGAATTATTTGGGAGTGTTTTGAAAAGGAAATATGGATTTGGAAGTTGCAGAAGTCGAAATTTCGGGTTTTAGGCGTTCTTTGGGTTTGCGTCGCGACGTCTTGCGAAGAACACGCCTGTGGCGGCGTGTCGACTTCGGACGTCGCGATAAGCGCGAAACGCGTGCCTTGACGAATGAGAGGAGTTGCATCGCGTCGTGCGCAACGCGAACGCCGCGGTGAAGAAGAGGAGGCTCACCACGGCGAGCGATCACACGCCGCGGCGAGGAACGCCCAATTTATGAAAATATGATCTTTTAATTTGGGGATTTAGGAGTTAGCTGATTCAATTGGTTCTCGATTGATTTCGATTTGGAGATTTTGAATTTGAGACTTAGATTTGGATACCGGAGCAAGCCTCAGAGCTTTAAGCTCAATGCAATAGGAACTCAGGTCCAACGTATATGAGAGCTTTAAGTTCAACGCATAGGACCACTGGTCCATCGTTTTCAGATCCACTGACTCAATGTATCAAGGCATATCACGCCTAACGTAGCAGAGCCTGAGGCTCAACGCAATGTGCCCGTCACTGGGACAGTTTCAGGCGCACGGTCACAACAACGTAAGAAAATGAAAATGTCACATGCGCATTGCATATGTAAATGATTGACTGTAAAATGTGAAAATGAAAATGCATGTGATATTTCTGTAAATGCTATTGTGTGATTATATGTATTTGATTTGTGTATGCATGAGTTGGGTGGACCATCGATGATGGTTTCTCGCTGAGTTCGCAAACTCACCCAACATTGCATTATATTTTTCAGGACAGTGATAGTAGGTTCCTTAGCTCCAGATTGTTAGAGTCTTCTCTGCCTTGAGGATCGTCGGCAAGAGAGGCTATGGCGCAGAGGTGGGTCAGCTGGGATCTTTTGGATGACCTAGATAGGTGTTGTCAGTTTCTTTGTGTATTGTATAGTTGATGTTTTGGACAAGATTATGTATTATCGGATTTGAGAAATGAAAAGTAAAATTTGGTTTAAATTTTTAGTGATATTTATATTTGATGCCATGTGGATTATAGTTGGTTGCTCGGTAGTGCACCTTTATCGTGGGTTACGTATCGAAGCGACCTGCGGACGTCTCGATGTGTACCCTACGGTAAGGGGGCGCTACATTTGGTGGTATCAGAGCATGGTTTGGCATCTTTTGGGATTAGTCAGTTTTAGGCTTGAATTATAGTGAGAAATGCAGAAATTGATTAGAATTGTGGTTGTGTTGTAGGTCATCCGTCTTTGGTGATCAAGTCGATCAACCAGCTGACCATGGATCTGCTGGAGCTAGTAGGGAGTCGTTTGAGGAGCAGCCTCCTAGAGTTCCCGTGAGACGGGAGAGGAGGTATGATAGGCATGAGCGAGGAGTGTGGACTTCTGGTAGCAGAGACCTGCTGAGGTGAGGATGGTTGGAGAGGACCGAGCGGGTCTTTAATCAGATGGGCTGTGATGAGGAGGAGAGGTTTGATTATGCGGTGTCTCTCTTGCAGGGCCCGACTTACCAGTGGTGGAAGACTGTCTCGGGCAGTACCACCAGCCTTGCCTATTGTCGTGGGATGATTTCTTGAGGGCATTTAGAGATAACTACATGCCCAAGGTGTATTTGGAGATGAAGATGCAGGAGTTCCTTGAGCTGAGATAGGGTGCGATGTTAGTAGCAGAGTACGAGGTCAGGTTTAATGAGCTGATGGGGTATGCTACAGTTCTGATTGCTATAGAGGCAGATAGGTGTCGGAGATTTGAGGGTGGGCTCAATCTGGAGATCCGTACCAAGTTGGCTCGATCTAATATGGGCACGTTTGTGGAGTTGAGGGCTGCTACAGTTAGGATTGAGCAGCTGTTGAGACAGAGTCAGGCTGAGGTTGGTAGTCAGGGATCCAGGGGCAAGAGGCTAAGTGATGCCTGGGGAAGCTCGGTAGGAGTTTGATGAGCGCCAGAGCAAGACTTTCAGATCTTGTGAGGATCCCAACAGATCGAGATTTAGGCGAGAGGGGTAGATTTGTGCAGTCTGGTAGTGGCAGTGGCAGTGGTAGAGGTGCAGGACAATTCCCTCCGATTTGCAGGGCCAGAGAAGAGGCACAGATGGGAGTCTTGGCGGATGGCCCAGGGCTTGTTTAGCTTGTGGCTCTATGGAGCATCGGATCGAGGATTGTCCGCTTCTGATGGGAGAGGCTCGGTATCATGAGTGGGAGAGTGGCGGCAAGGACAATCTGGCAAAGTCATGATGGTGGACACGGACGGAGGGGCCGAGGTAGAGCCCGGGGGAGAGCTGGAGATTCTTTTGGACGGACTGAGGGACGGGGCAGTCGACCGCAGTCCGAGGCTAGAGTCTATGCCATGACTCGGCAGGAGGCTCAGGACTCCCCAGATGTGGTAGCTAGTATGCTTCTGATCTTTGATATTGAGGTTTTTGCATTGATAGATCCAGGGTCCACGCATTCGTTTGTTGCACCGCATTTGACATGTAGATTGCATGTGGATAGGGAGATGTTGCAGTGTGGGTTGTAGGTTAGTACACCTTTGGATAGTACTACTACTTTGGGCGAGGTCTGCAAGGGGTGTCCGATTCGGATTGAGTCCGCAGTGTTATGTGCAGACCTGATTGTGTTGCCCCTTCGAGAGATTGATCTGATTTTGGGGATGGACTGGCTTACTGCACATAGGGCCGTCATGGACTGCTATACCAAGGAGGTTGTGTTGGAGTCTCCTGGTCAGTCTAGAGCTATTTTTCGAGGCGTTAGTCAGGCAGTGCCAGCCAGGATGATCTCGTTCATGAGTGTTTTGAGATTGATGCAGGGTGGTTGTGAGGCCTATCTGGCTCATGTTGTGGATTCTAGAGCTGAGCAGAGATTTCAAGATGTTCCCGTAGTCAGGGAATTTTCCGATGTGTTTCCCGAGGAGTTATCAGGTTTGCCGTCAGATCGGGAGACAGAGTTCTCGATTGACCTCGTTCCAGGTACCGCTCCTATATCGATACCTCCATATAGGATGACACCTGTGGAACTGAGGGAGCTGAAGGCTCAGTTTCAGGAGTTGTTGGATAAGGGGTTCATTAGGCCGAGTGTTTTGCCTTGGGGTGCTCCAGTGCTGGTTGTGAAGAAGAAGGATGGGATTTTGAGGTTGTGCATCGATTATAGGTAGCTAAATCGAGTGACAGTAAAGAATAAGTATCCACTGCCTAGGATCGATGACTTGTTTGATCATTTGCAGGGAGCTCGAGTGTTTACTAAGTTAGATTTGAGATCAGGATATTATCAGTTGAGGATAGCAGAGGCCGATGTGCCTAAGAGTGCTTTCAGGAGCAGGTATGGGCATTTTGAGTTCTTAGTGATGCCGTTTGGGTTGACCAATGCCCCGGTAGCCTTCATGGCTTTGATGAATAAGATTTTTCAGCCCTACCTTGATCAGTTCATTATTGTATTCATTGACGATATCTTGGTGTATTCGAGGGATAGGCAGGAGCATGCGGAGCATTTGAGGATTGTGTTGCAGTTGATGAGAGATAGGCAATTGTTCGCCAAATTCAGCAAGTGTGAATTTTGGCTAGATGAGATTGTATTCTTGGGGCATGTTGTGTCTGGTGAGGGTATTCAGGTGGACCCTCACAAGGTTGAGGCAGTGATGAGTTGGGAGGTTCCTAGGAATGTGTCTGAGGTTTAAAGGTTTCTAAGATTGGCCGGCTATTACCGGAGGTTTGTCGAGGAGTTCTCATTGATCTCCGCCCTTTTGACAAAACTTCTGAGGAAGAGTGTGGCCTTGGATGGACCGAGGGTGTCGTGAGTTTTGAGGAGTGAAACGCTTGTTGACTCTTGCACGGCGTTAGCTTTACCGTCAAGAACTGGAGGTTTCGAGGTCTTTAGTGATGCTTCTCAGCATGGATTAGGTTGTGTTTTGATGCAGCATGGCAGGGTAATTGCCTATGCTTCGAGACAGTTGAGGTCTCATGAGGTTAATTATCCGGTGCATGATTTGGAGTTGTCTGCAGTGGTTTTTGCTTTGAAGATCTAGAGACATTACTTGTATGGTGAGACGTTCCAGATTTTCACGGATCATAAGAGTCTGAGGTATTTGCTGAGTCAGAGGGAGTTGAATCTCATACAGAGGAGATGGATTGAGCTGCTTAAGGACTATGATTGCACCATTGAGTATCACCCTGGGAAGGCCAATGTGGTGGCTGATGCTTTGAGTAGGAGATCTTATGTTAGTGCAGCTCAGATTTAGGTTTCGAGGTTGCCGTGTTTAGTTCAGTTGAGAGCTCTGAATGTGCAGTTAGATTTGGAGTAGGATGGAGCTTTGATGGCCACTTTGAGACTTAGGCCGATGCTTCAGGACAGGACAGGATCAGGCTGGTTCAGATTCTGATTTTGAGTTGAGAGACGGAACATTGTGGTTAGGTCAGAGATTGTGTGTTCCAGATATTGATGATTTGAGGCGGGAGATTTTGGAGGAAGTGCATTTGTCTGCCTATGTTATGCATCCTGGTACTACCAAGATGTATAACACTCTGAGACAGCATTTCTGGTGGCCTGGCATGAAGAGGCAGGTAGCGGAGTTTGTTTCTAGATGTCTGATATGTCAGCAGGTTAAGGCAAAGCACCAGGCTCCAGCTGGGAAGTTGCATTCGTTGCCCATTCCGGAGTGGAAATGAGAGCAAATTACTATGGACTTTGTGATGGGATTGCCTAGGATGCCGAGGCAGCATGATGCGATCTGGGTCATAGTGGACTGGTTGACTAAATCGGCTCACTTCTTGCCAGTGAGGAGTGGGAGTGCTGGATTGGATTGGCCCCCAAGTGTGTCGAGATAGTGAGACTGTATGGGGTTCCAGTGTCTATAGTCTCAGACAGGGATCCCAGGTTTACTTCGAGGTTTTGGAGGAGTTTGCAGTCCATTATGGGTACTCGGTTGAGCTTCAGTATGACGTTTCATCCTCAGACTGATGGGCAGAGTGAGAGGACGATTAAGACGGTCGAGGATATGTTACGGGCTTGTGTGTTGGAGTTCAGAGGAGCATGGGATCAGTATCTGGCTCTGATTGAGTTTGCTTACAACAATCAGTATCAGAGTAGTATTGGGATGGCTCCTTATGAGGCTCTGTATGGGAGGCAGTGTAGGTCGCCTCTTTACTGGGATGAAGAGGGCATGAGGATGCTCGAGGGTCCCGAGCTGATCCAGGACACAGTGGATAAGGTAAAGCTGATTCGGAGTCGCATTAAGGCGGCTCAGGATAGACAGAAGAGTTATGTGGATCAACATCGGAGAGAGATGGAGTATGGTGTAGGTGATAGAGTGTTCCTCCGAGTGTCTTCGTGGAAAGGTGTTCTGAGATTTGGTCGGAAGGGCAAGTTGAGCCCTAGGTACATTGGTCCCTATGAGATCCTTGAGAGGATAGGACCTTTGGCCTATAGGCTAGCTTTGCCGAGTGAGATGTCGCAGTTACATGATGTGTTCCACGTGAGTATGCTCCGACGGTATCGGTCAGACCCGACCCATGTGATTCTGGCTCAGGAGATTGAGGTAGCCAGTAATTTGAGTTATGTGGAGGAGCCAGTTCAGATTGTGGGGTCGCGGGTCAAGTAGTTGGGGTCCAGGGTTATTCCATTGGTAAAAGTCCTTTGGAAGAACCATTCGACTAAGGAGGCTACTTGGGAGACTGAGGAGCACATGAGGAGGCAGTACCCTCACCTATTCGATCAGTCAGGTAAGAAAATTTCGGGATGAAATTTTTTTATTAGGAGGGGAGAATTGTAACATCCCGTCACCGATGGGATGGGTACAGTGTATTGCATTCATGATGTGGCATGTTCATTCATTTTAGTTATGTATAATTGGTAATTTGGGCAATTATTGCACTAGCATACGTACGTACATACATGTATGACATATTCCCGAGATGATTATGTAAATTGGAGACTTGGAGAAAATTAGGTCAAATTGAGCGTTGAAAATTTAATTGGAATGAGAAATGAGATTTTAGGAGTTTGAAATATGAAATTGGAGTGTATGATCGTTAGTTTTATAATTTTGAGGATTTATAGGAATTTTTCTGGAATTTTCGGAGTAATAGGTCCGGACCAAAAAATTGACCTGATGATTGACTAATTTGATTTCCAGTTCCGAAATTGATTATCCAATGGCACGAGAAGATTAGAAATTTGATTTGAGGAATTAGGGTTTAGAACCATTGGAATTCGGGAGAAATTAGAATCAGAAATTTGTTTGAGGTTGTTCAGTCTAGTCTTGTGGCAATTAAATTGCCAAACACACCCTTATTTTCCTTAGTTTATAAACCCTTACCTTTGAATTTTGTTCTCCACGATGCTAGCTCCCTTTTGGAAGAAATTTGGCTCTTCTTTTCCTTCCTTCATCGTGGATCTCTTCCTTGTTGTTGCTCCTTCCTCCATCTTTGATCAATTTCCTTTGGTTTGGTGTTGAAGAAGATGAAGATGGGTTTTGTTTTTGGTGTTGCCGTGGGTGTCGTTGAGTGGGGGTTAGTGTGATCCTTGAAGATTTGAGGCTTTTAATCAAGTAAGTTACTTCTTTCTTGCCTATTATAGCTTGATTTGTTGATTTATTGAGTTAGATTGATGATTTGGTTTGAATATTTGAGGAAATGGAAAATGTTAGGTTTCGGACAATGATTTTTGCTTGATTTAGGGATAATGGTTGTTTCATGAAATAGAAGCTAAGGATTTGTTGTTTGATGTGTATTGAATTATTTGGGAGTGTTTTGAAAAGGAAATTTGGATTTGGAAGTTGCAGAAGTCGAAATTTTTGGGTTTTTGGGCGTTGCTGGGTTTGCACGTCGCGACGTACGCGAAGAACATGCCGCGGCGAGCAAGTCAGCTTTCGGACGTCGGGACGGCCTGCAACAGCTACCTCGCGAACGAGAGGAGTTAACGTCATGACGTCTCTAGCAGCGTCGCTGGCGAAGAAGAGGAGGCTCGCCGCGGCGAGCGATCATACGCCACGGCTAGGAATGCCCAATTTCTGAAAATATGATCTTTTAATTTGGGGATTTAGGAGTTAGCTGATTCAATTGGTTCCCGATTGATTTCGATTTGGAGATTTTGAATTTGAGGCTTAGAATTGATATTGGGGTAATTCGGATTAGTGTCGGAATGTCATATACATGTATGGTAATGCATGATTAATTAAACCGTGTGCATAATTGATTCCAAAAATTGGGAAATTAGTAATATTTATGTGTTTTGATTGTATAGAGGTACCAGTGGAGCGTCGATCTTCCGACGTAGCTGAGACTTCCCGATATTAGCTCGGAAGTTACAGGTGAGTAACCTAGTGGGTTCCTCAATATTTGTGTATTTAATTATGTGCCTATACCATGTGGAAGATGGAGGATTATATGTGTTTGATTAAAATTTGGGTTCGGACCTAGGGTGTCCGAAGAATCGGTAAATTGTGATTGAAGTGCTATTCATATATGTGAAACTTGGTGTACATTTGGCATGTGTTAAATTGGCAATTTAGAGCATGTACATCTCATGCATAAAGGTATGCTCAGATAAAGACAATTGTGACCGGAGCAAGCCTCAGAGCTTTAAGCTCAATGCAATAGGACCTCAGGTCCAACGTATATGAGAGTTTTAAGCTTAACGCACAGGACCACTGGTCCAACGTTTTCAGAGCCACTAGCTCAATGTATCAGGGCATATCACGCCTAACGTATCAGAGCCTCAGGCTCAACGCAATGTGCCCGTCACTGGGACAGTTTCAGGCGCACGGTCACAACAACGTAAGAAAATGAAAATGTCACATGCGCATTGCATATGTAAATGATTGACTGTAAAATGTGAAAATGAAAATGCATGTGATATTTCTGTAAATGCTATTGTGTGATTATATGTATTTGATCTGTGTATGCATGAGTTGGGTGGACCATCGATGATGATTTCTCGTTGAGTTCGCAAACTCACCCAACATTGCATTATATTTTTCAGGACAGTGATAGTAGGTTCCTTAGCTCTAGATTGTTAGAGTCTTCTCTGCCTTGAGGATCGTAAGCAAGAGAGGATATGGCGCAGAGGTGGGTCAGCTGGGATCTTTTGGATGACCTAGATAGGTGTTGTCAGTTTCTTTGTGTATTGTATAGTTGATGTTTTGGACAAGATTATGTATTATCGGATTTGAGAAATGAAAAGTAAAATTTGGTTTAAATTTTTAGTGATATTTATATTTGATGCCATGTGGATTGTAGTTGGTTGCTCGGTAGTGCACCTTTATCGTGGGTTACGTATCGGAGCGACCTGCGGGCGTCCTGATGTGTACCCTACGGTAAGGGGGCACTACACAAATGGAGCCACAGGGGAAACACCGTTCAGGATGACCTTCGGGGCAGAAGCCCTAGTTCCAGTGGAAGTGGTGTTGCAGAACCAAAGAGTGTCGAGCTATGAAGAAGAGCGGAATAATGAAGCCCGTCGTGTAGAACTCGTGCTTCTCAGTGAAGACAGGGATAGGGCAGCCGCTAGTTCGGAAGCCGTCAGGCAAAAAGCAACGAAGTTCTACAACAAAAGGGTAAAGTCGAGTGATATAAAGGTCGGCGGATACGTCCTGCGAAAGGCCAAGGCATTTGGAAAGCATCTTGGAAAGGTCAGACAGGCGTGGGAAGGACTCTATCAAGTGATCAAGCAAGCCGGACATGGCTCTTACATCCTGCGCGATGGCCTTGGAACTCTCAAACCCTGAAGGCGTTCTACCAATAGATAAGCTTTATTTTAGTTCTCAATCTTTGTTTATTATTGTTTATTGTACACAATTTGTGGGTACTTTTTTCCTAGCCCTGCCAGTCAGGTTTTTTAACGGCCCACGCCCTATCATCGTTAATAAAGGGGTTCCAATTTTCTTGGCAAGCAAAATCTCACTAAAATTTTCAAAAGGGGAAGATTCCATCAACTGATCGCTCGGCCCCCACTCCGCTTGGCCAGGTTGCCAAGACAAGATCCTTGGAACCATGGCTCGGCCTCGACATCACCCGAACAGGTTGCCAAGACAAGATCCTTAGAACCATGGCTCGACCTCGACATCACCCGGCCAGGTTGCCAAGACAAGATCCTTGGAACCATGGCTCGGCCTCGACATCACCCGGCTAGGTTGCCAAGACAAGATCCTTAGAACCATGGCTCGGCTTCGCAATCGTTCGGCGAGGTTGCCAAGACAAGATCCTTGGAACCATCGCTCGGCCTCGACATCGATCGACTACGCTTGGCCAGGTTGCCAAGACAAGATCCTTGGAACCATTGCTCGGCCTCGACATCGATCGACTACGCTCGGCTAGGTTGCCAAAACAAGATCCTTGAAACCAAGCGATGCCGAGAAAATGAATCTCGGATTGCTTGACCTCGACATAGCTCGCCAAGTTGCCAAGATAAGGTCCTGGAACCAGCCGTTGCCGAGAAGATTAATCTCGGATTGCTCGGCTTCGCAATCGTTCGGCCAAGTTATATTGCTTTGGTCGACTATGACTCTCTCAGACACTACGACCCATTGACGCACATTGAGTGCGCTCGTTTACTACCCGCTATTGAAAAAGATCGTCCAATTTTAACACGACAGACGGTGATGAAAAATAAAAATTTTATTTCCTTGAATATGTTCTGGCCACAAGCCCGACCAGATGAGCTTTAAAACAGGGGGGAAAATTATTTTGATCCTCCGGCGAGAGAGGAAGGGCCAGCAGCCAGATCGGAAGAGGAAGGGCCAACAGCCGGATCGACAGAGGAAGAGCCAGCAACCGGATCGGCAGAGGAAGGGTCAACAACCGGATCGTGAGGAGAAGACATCAGAGAGACATCCTCTTCCTCTTCTGAGCTCAGGTCTAGCTTCTTATTCGGAACCAGCACTCGTTCTCCCTCGGCCATCTCCTTCATTTCCTTTAGAGAAAGGCCGAGAGAGGTGGGAAGCATCGGCTCGGCGTAATCCTTGAATGAAGAACCACCCGACCCGTCAGGGATGTGGACATCGTGGCAACTCCTCAAGATTGAAAGGGCCAAATCACAAGCGAAATCTAGGCACTCCCCATGTAGGAACCGCCTTTTCCACCGCTTGATCGTCCCAACCCTTTGCTTTTTGACGGAGCTCCGCAATTCTTTCAATGTATCCTCGGCCCCCAGTTTACCCTCCACCGCTTCATGGCAATCCTGGAGGAATTTCTTACGAAGCTCCTGCTCCGTCTTCACCACCTTCTTCAAGCCCTCACACTCCTTAGCTAGCCCGTCCTTCGCCGCAATCACTTGGCTCCTCTCCTCCTCCCCCGTAGCAAGTTGAGCTTTCAGAACGCTCCTCGCCTCCTCCCAAGATTTCTTCCCCTCCTCCAAGGAAGAGAGTTGAGCCTAGAAGACGTCTCTCTCTTCCTTAGCCTCCGAAAGCTCGTCCCTCAAAGTTTTCACCTGCTTAAGGAGATCGTGGACTTCCTGGTCCAGCGTTTGATTAATCCCGTCGAGCTGTTCCATACGTTGGTGCATCGCGAAGGATAGCGCCAGACCTCTCGCACAACTACGGATGAGACGGGGCCCTAGCTGCTGATTGCTCAACGAGTCCATGAGCTTCTCGTCTACAGGGGGAACGATCCTCTCAACAATGTGAAGGGACACATCGAGGTTCCCAATCGATGCAGTTTTAGCCAAACTGATCGTTGGCTCCCACCTTTTGGTGCTTGCCGATCACCCTTTCCCCTTGCTTTCTCTCTCCTTCTCCTTCCTGCCTTGGCCCGATGGGTAGGGCGATCGGTCGATAACCCGAGCAGTCTTCTTCCTCTTGAGAGATGGCTCGACCTCCTCCTCCTCCTCTTCTATGACCACTAGGCCTTAACCAGTCGACCGGGTCACCGCTGTTGACTGCTCAGGTGCGACAGCCAGGGCAATCGCTGCAGACAGCTCGGAGACCGTAGGCCGAGTGACATCCGCGCTGGCCTCTCCTCTCTTGTCCTGCCATTTTGTCTTCGAGGAGGGCCTGACAGCTTTGTGCTAGCCTTTGGTAGGGGCGGAGGACCCGGCGAAATCATCGAGCCTTGCCATGGCTGCACAGCAATAAAAACAGGTTAGAAAATGTAACACCTCACTCCCGCAAGACCCGAACCCGACATCGACGGTGATATCCAGGTCCGTGCCCATGCGAGGGTGGCGTGCTACATCACTCGATGAAAACTCAAGATAACATTTTTTTTTACACAATCGCACACATATTATCATTAACGCGAAAGCAATTTATATAATCAATCTGATGGCCTTGGGCCCACTTTTTACATTTACAATTTATTTCGGTCAATTGACTTTACAATTTGTCCAAATTAGTAATACAAAAGTCCAAGAATAGAAACACTAAGATGACGCGAACTAATCCGACCACTTCTCCGCTTCTTCAACGGCGGATGTCATACGCCTGATGCCTAACGGGTATTCTTCTAAGTCTGAAAAATAGATGCAAATTTTGGGTGAGTTTTGCGAACTCGGTGAGAAACCATCATCGATGGTTCACTCAACTCATGCATTCACCAATCATATTAGCACACGGTAGCATTAAAGGTAATATCACATATTATCACATTTCAGCCCAATTTCATATACACATACAATTTCATCATTTACATCTTCCACTATTTACAAATATATATATATATGCAATGCGATGTGACACTGCTCCATTTTCATTTCGTTGTTGTGACTGCTACTGAAATCGTCCCCAAGAACGGGCACATTGCGTTGAGCGGTGGCTCGAAAACATGGGCTTGAAGCCTCGATATATCGAGCTGCTTGACTCTGAATACGCTGGACTGAGGTCCCATGCGTGAGCTGAAAGCTCTCATCGTTAGGCGTGATATGCCCCGATCTGATGGTTGCTCGGTCACAATCGCCTTTTATCGATCACACATTTATGTTTATGCATGCAATGTACATATTCCAATTTCCATTTACATATCATTACTATTTGCCAATTCTTGGACTTTCGGTCCCAGATTTCAATTATCTACATTTCAAGTTATTGCATCCTACTATATCACATTTACAATCCCATCCAATGTATCGAAACGAAATGACAATTAACACTTCAATATCAATTTCCCATTTCCTCGGACCTCGGTCCGAGATCTCAATATAACATTTACAAACACTCACAAGTAGCACTTCGTTATCTCATTCCAAATATTTCGAACACCTATGGTCCAAATCAATCAAATTCAAATACACATAAACTATAAACCCTCCATTATCTCCATATGGCATAATTGCAAAAACTTAAACACATAAAGGTTGAGGAACCAACTAGGTTACTCACCGTATTCGAGCTAACATCTGGAAGTTTCAAGAACGTCGATGAGATCGGCGCCCAAATGTGCCTCTATAACAAAAGAGAGGAATCCGATCACTAATTATCCAATCCGAATTAGTATAATGCACATGTAAGTGTATAATGCATGTTCATGAGATTTCGCCCTAAATCCAAATTTTCTCAATAAAATTCCATCTAAAATTTAGAAACCTTCCAGCGGACGGCATGCAATTCGGACCTCTATAGGTCCCCAATTAAATAAAAAAGATGATTAACGGTCCATTACTCGAGCCACGCCGCTTTCCGTCTAAAATTCCCAATTTTTCACAAATGAAATTCAATATTTTACAAATCCGATGCCTCGAGAATCAGGTCCATCGGACGTCGACGGAAAAGAAATTGACAAAAGAATCACCAAATACCAAATAATCAAATCATACTAAAAATAATACATTCATATTACACTTGCCTCATGAGGGCGAGGCGTCGCCCTCTTGAGGCCGACCCATTGGCCTCGTCGCGAGGGCGTGGCGTCGCCAGCGATCGGGCTGACTTACCTCGCCTCGCGACTGACGAGGTTCCTCTACTTCTTGCCCTTTTCCTGTTTTCAATCCAAATTTCCAACAATCATAAATCTTAGCACACAAATCAGAAAAATACAAATTATACCTTATTGGAAGATAAAGAAACCCTCTACAATTCTCAAGAAGACCATAAAATCAATCTCACCCCTAAGGGTGTCAAAATCCTTCAAAGCTACTGTCTACTCAAATCCCGTTAAAACAGAACAGTACTTTGCAAATTCCATAACTCTTTGATTCTTCAGCCAAAAATTACCACATAAATATGCTCCATAAGTTCACAATATCATCTACAACTTTCATAACCAACACAAAATCAAATTCCATAACTAACTAGATCAAACAATTCAACAAAGAATCTGTATACAGAAATTAACCAATCTGGTCAGTAATTTTCAATCAACATAACTCTTAGTACAAATGTCACAAAATTCACTACCTTATATCCCTGAAAAGATGAGTTCTCAAACTTCAATTTTCATGAAGAACTCAAAATCCAATTCAATTCCTAACAATGTCAAAACCGTTATGGAAGTTACTGCCATGATCAGCAATTCATAACCTAATACAGGTTCAATGTTTGCAAAATCATAACTCCCAAATCTGACCTCTAAAATTACACACCATTTATCATTTTCAAGATAATTCCTTCCTCTGCAACTTTGCAGAAGATCACTCACACCAATTCAGTTCACATAATTTGATAAAATTGCTTCCAATCCACAAGCTCACAAAATCAACACTTTGGCTAGGTTTCTCCAAAAAGCATAAAACCAATCAATAGAAATCAGTTCATATCTCCCAATATACAACTCGAAAATTAGCAAGATTTGTGGCAATGGAAAGCTAACTCAATATTCTACAACTTCCATAAAGACCACTTTCCCTAATTCCATCTCAATAAATTTAGAAAAATCCACAAAGAAATCAAGTCATATATGCGGTACTGTTCATAGACCCTACAAACAGAAACTTTCCATGCAAAACTTCACCTTCCTAACATTACAATTTAACAACACCTATTTCACACAAATTTGAAGCCAACATCCCAAAGTTTCATTAGGCACAAACCTCACCTCATTTTCACTCCTACACAATTAGTTATGATCAAAACATTACAATAGGTCAAATTACATTTTCCAGCTTTTTCAACTACAACCTAACTCCTATCACTTCTAACATCAATTCCACATGCATAAGCATCCTAATGACACAAGAATTTTGCCAATAGGTCATCAAGACCTTCATGTCAATATATATCCATAAATTTCAGTACCTATTTTCAATCATTATCTTATGAATTCATGCATTAAAACCATAAGTAAAACATAAACATAAACCTCATCTTACCTAAAGCTTCCAACTCCACCTCTTTAAGTCTTTAATTTCTCCAACCACTCTACTTCCTCACTTCCCAACCCCACACATAGTTATCATCATAGCAAGGAGGAGAAGGTTTAAGCTTATAAGCATGCAAGAAAGATCACTTAAGGTTGGAGGAAGAGACACTTGAAGATGGAGAAAAAATCGATGGAGAGACCAAGTGGAGGATAGTTTGGATGTTTTCAACCCAAAAGCCATAAAATCATCTTTTCATTCCTTCCTCATAGAAGAACCGAGAATGCATAGGATAATCATGCATTAATTGAATGGAACACTTGGCAATTGGAGGAGAATGAGGAAAAGTCAAAGAACCAATCAAATGTTTGTAAAAGAAAATAAATACCAACAAATTTCAATCCAATTTGGTTCCCACAACTTTTAAGGGTCCACTTTAGGGTCCCACCAAAATATGCAAGAGTTTTAAGATCAAATAACAGAGAAATTCAACCGTTCGCTAATTGGCGATTTTTTCCTGCAGGAATTTCCGAAATTTCGCCAATCAATTTTTGAAAATTACCTAAATTGCCCAAAATTGTAAAACATATGACAATCCACTCCAAATAATTGTTCAAACTCGAAAACCACATTTTCCACAACAAAACACATTTAGGCCATTTACCGCGATTTTGCGGTCCGAAACTTTCTCCTGATAATTTCAGAAAAATTTTCATAAATCTCTAAAATGTAAAACACTCGAATGGCGACTCCATATAATTTTCCAAGTACAATTATCCCATAAATTTCACAAAGGTCTTAATTTGAAACCTAAGTTTAAAATATCATGAATGCATGTTTACCATGTGCAAGTGCAACAACCCATCATTCATAGAGGCTAAATTCTGATGCGCATGCCGAGCTATAAATCAATACTCCTAGCCCGTCCCAATTTACTAAATATCCTTCCCATCGAGATGGATGTTACAATTCTCCCTCCTAATAAAAATTTCGTCATCGAAATTTCATATACGATTTATCGGAAGGTAGGGAGTCTTTGATTAATACCCTCTATTGCCCATCGCTTTTCACTACATGACCAAATTCGGTCAATGAGCGGAGATTAAAACAATCAATTACTCTTTTCCTTTTTCAAACTTTATCGCTTTCTCGTGATTACGCGTAATTCGTCACTTTCAATTTCAATAACTATCAATATCATATAAATCGAATCCTAATAATATTTCCCAATTACATATGAAACATTTTGTGAATCCGAATCATCTTTTAGATTTTAGTCTAGCTTACCAATCTATAATGCTATTTACACCACAATCGCATAGAGGCCCCTCATCACTTAATTCAATTTCCTTAACTACACCTTTATTTCCATCTAAGTACATTTTGGCCGAGGTCATACCCTTCAAAATATTTCATTTATTACATATCAGATTTCGTTATTATCAAACCACAAATCTCATGAGATTTAGAACCTCAGTGAATCAATTCGACTTATTGTCACCATCTTAAATTACTTATCCTATCACTCATAATATAGGATAACGACTCCTTTTGAACAGTAAGACCCTTATACACTTTTCGAATGGTGACACTAATATAATGATTGTCATGCCATAATCCCTTTTTACTATACATCAATCTTATATCCCAACGAAATCCAAAAATACCTGTTGGTTAATCACACATGTCATCGTTCACTTTGATGACTATACCATCAATTGCTTTTCCACAATACTTTTACTAGAACTTAACGCTCGATTGTTTCTTGTGCTTTCTTGAACTATTCACTTATAATCATTTGATTTCCCATTTTAACTTTTCAATTACTCTATCAATACACTCTTGCTAAAACTTAAAGCTTGATCATTCCTTACATTTTCACTAACGGTTCCGTAATGAGTATCACCCATATTTCTTAATTTGAACTATACCTACCATTTTTCTCAACAATTGAGTTAATTCCGTTCCTCAATACGGTTTACAATTTCTACATCCTCACTTGGGTTTTGCCAATCCGCTTTGATGCACACCAACTTTGAAATTCTATAACTAATAATGCTTTCTTTTTACCCTTTTTGTCGGGCCACTATTAACACTCAATAATACACTAGATTTGATCACCTTATTACCCAAATTTTGATCTTCGCAATAGAATTTATTTATTTATTTGCTCAATCCCTTGAATTGCACCATTAACTTAGTTTGGAGTAATCAGCCGTTGAATCCTTTTCAAAGCATTCAACTGCATGAAATAACTCAATCGGTATCGATTTACATATTCATAGACATCTCCAAACTATTTCTGTACGATTAATGTCTCCAAGCTTTTAGGTCACACTCAGTAGAACAAAGTTCAAATCATCAATCATAATACCACCCATAGAATTATATTTGTCCCAAGGTGCATAAAATCACTTTATATAATTTCAATAGATCACATCAGAATCTTTACTAGAACACTTCAGTATAGGTAGTAAATTCTTCAATTGTCTCCTTTATGATCATCAGTCATAACATTCACATGTTTTCCTCAATTATTCTTGTCAATTTGTTAAAACCAGAAAATCTTTGACAATTTTTGAACGCATCCAAGGATTCCATTAGTTCTAATTAATTCCAAATTCCGCATACACATATCTCTTGAACTTTCACATTTTATCAATACCTATATCTTGATTCATTCTCCCAATATCCCATGTTCGCATACTAATTCATCCTTTATTCATTCAATCGAAGTTAAGATTCACTTTTAAGAGACTTGCATGTTAACCAATTTCCCTCAACTATACCAATTCCTCTATTTTTTTTCTACTTATATCCATTATCCATTACAAAACACAATTTAGACCTATTCCTTTTCGTACCCATAGTTGATTCATATAACTTGTTAATTATCTAACGCTCCAATAAGGAACAATTTTAGATAATTTGTCTCATCATAAATATTCTCGCCATATGTTCCTTACCTAAATTTATCCATATAACTCAATTTATTCGTGATAGACCACTCACTGACTCAAATAAACAATCGTTATATCGGTCTAGTACTTTCAGAACATAAACTTTTAATCCCCTCAAATTCATAATTAATAAGTAATTCTTTTCTTCAATAATCGTAATCATCTCATTTACATAATGTACACTCTTTCAAGAATATAGTTTAGCTCCTACACTAGAGTCTCGCGGATGTAATACAAATCGCCATTACTCTTGATACTTCACAAAGATAAATCTCTGAAGAGCACTTACACAATTTCTTTTCCTCTTCTATCTTGCCATACATCACCAAAATCATCACATCCTATCTGAAAATATATCTCAATAGTCTTATCAATTTGCCCGTTAATAGATCATACTGCTAAGAATACCTTAATTGCATTTAATTCTCGATAACCATTCTCTTTTGGTACCAATTCTCAATCATAGGGACTTTACTATATTCATGTCCCTCATTTTATTTCCTCAAGCTCATTACCAATGCTAGCATCTTTAATCGCCTCACTTCTTTCTCAATTAATCAAGATAAGTATTCTCATGCCTTACTCTCACTCATTTTAAACTTGAGCTACCGCATTATAATCAAAGCTTATGTAGTAGGCCACCAATTACTTCGATATCATATTCACATAAATTATTCATTTCACCCATGATGGTAATCCCACTATCACATATACACTTACAAAGTGATAATATATTCGAACTCAACAACCTTCCTGCTTACAATCGTCCTCGCTCATGAGGATCATATACAATCTGAATTCATTTACAACCGATCGTTATAAGCACTTTCATTTCTTCTTTAACTCATAAAGGATTTTTTTTTTGACAAGAATTCTAGCTAGCAAGTATCCATTAACTCATCAATGACTGCTTAACATTTTCACTTACTAAAGGGCTCCCATAATCAGTGTGCATTTACTTAGGCGCATCAATTAAACCCTAACAACTTTTTCATCTACCAATTTCATTGTCTTACTTTTCAATCTTTTCCTTATTGCATTATACCCATATATTTCCACACTCAAAGCAATATCACGAATGAAATCATTTTCGATTTTACACTTAATATATTTTCACCCAAATCACCAATCCTTATTTATAACTCTCATCATAGTAATCAATCCCAAATGTAACTTTTCTATATCATAGAACACTTTATTTTCATTTACCTTATACATCGTAAATCTTACCATTGTCACATCTCTAGTTTTCCTCTATGAATTCACAACTTTAATAATATACCCAATATAACTCCAATATTGTACTTCACAATATACCGTCAATATCAATACACTAGATATTCGTCTATCTGATCAAACCGTACACTCTTTCCTATTTTGCAATATCCATTTCTTCCTTTCATCTCATTCTAACACACTATCCTTTTTCTCACTTTTTCTAACCACTTAAACGACTGAGACATACTTATGTAAACGACTCGTATACTACACTAGGGATCAGTTGTCACTGTCTGTCGTGACATGACTTAAATGCACGTAACTTGACACATTTGTTTCAGAAAGCCCATGTAAGATTGTACTTCTGGGCTCTGATACCACCTAAATGTAACACCTCACTCCCGCAAGACCCGAACCCGACATCGACGGTGATATCGTGTCCGTGCCCATGCGAGGGTGGCGTCTACATCACTCAAGAGAAAACTCAAGATAACATTTTTTTTACACAATCGCATTACATATTATCATTAACGCGAAAGCAATTTATATAATCAATACAATGGCCTTGGGCCCACTTTTTACATTTACAATTTATTTCGGTCAATTGACTTTACAATTTGTCCAAATTAGTAATACAAAAGTCCAAGAATAGAAACACTAAGACAGACGCTAACCCATCCCGACCACTTCTCCGCTTCTTCAACCAGCAGATGTCATACGCCTGCTGCCTAACGGGTATTCTTCTAAGTCCTGAAAAATAGATGCAAATTTTGGGTGAGTTTTGCGAACTCAAAGAGAAACCATCATCGATGGTTCACTCAACTCATGCATTCACCAATCATATTAGCACACGGTAGCATTAACAAGAATATCACATATTATCACATTTCAGCCCAATTTCATATACACATACAATTTCATCATTTACATCTTCCAATCATTTACAATCATATATATATATGCAATGCGCATGTGACACTGCTCCATTTTCATTTCGTTGTTGTGGACTGCTTTGGCTGTCCCGATAACGGGCACATTGCGTTGAGCGGTGGCTTTCGAAAACATCGGGCTTGAAGCCTCGATACATTGAGCTCGCGGCTCAATACGTTGGACCCGAGGTCACGTGCGCTGAGTGAAAGCTCTCACATACGTTAGGCGTGATATGCCCCGATACATGGGTCTTCTCGGTCACAATCGCTTTTTATCGATCACACATTTATGTTTATGCATGCAATGTACATATTCCAATTTCCATTTACATATCATTACTATTTGCCAATTCTTCTGACTTTCGTCCCGGTATTTCAATTATCTACATTTCCAAGTTATTGCATCCTACTATATCACATTTACAATCCCATCCAATGTATCAAACGAAATGCATAATTAACACTTCAATATCAATTTCCCATTTCTCGGACCTCCGTCCGAGATCTCCAATATAACATTTACAAACAAGCACTCACAAGTAGCACTTCGTTATCTCATTCCAAATATTTCGATACCTATGGTCCAAATCAATCAAATTCAAATACACATAAACTATAAACCCTCCATTATCTCCATATGGCATAATTGCAAAACTTAAACACATAAAGGTTGAGGAACCAACTAGGTTACTCACCGCATTTCCGAAACTAACATCTGGAAGTTTCAAGAACGCCGGTAGATCGACGCCCAAATGTGCCTCTATAACAAAATGAGAGAACTGATCACTAATTATCCAATCCAATTAGTATAATGCACATGTAAGTGTATAATGCATGTTCATGAGATTTCGCCCTAAATCCAAATTTTCTCAATAAAATTCCATCTAAAATTTAGAAACCTTCCGGCGGCGACGGCATGCAATTCGGACCTCTATAGGTCCCCAATTAAATAAAAAAGGATTAACGGTCCATTACTCGGGGCCACGCCGCTTTCCGCCTAAAATTCCCAATTTTTCACAAAATGAAATTCAATATTTTACAAACCGATGCCTCGAGAATCAGGTCCATCGGACGTCCGACGGAAAAGAAATTGACAAAAGAATCACCAAATACCAAATAATCAAATCATACTAAAATAATACATTCATATTACACTTGCCTCAAGAGGGCGAGGCGCCGCTCTTGAGACCGACCCATTTGGCCTCGTCGCGAGGGCGAGGCGTCGCCTCGCGACTGGGCTGACTTACCTCGCCATGAGGGCGAGGCGTCGCCTCGCGACCGACGAGGTTCCTCTACTTCCTTGCCCTTTTCCTGTTTTCAATCCAAATTTCCAACAATCATAAATCTTAGCACACAAATCAGAAAATACAAATTATACCTTATTGGAAAGATAAAGAAACCTCTACAATTCTCAAGAAGACCATAAAATCAATCTCACCCCTAAGGGTGTCAAAATCCTTCAAAGCTACTGTCTACTCAAATCCCGTTAAAACAGAACAGTACTTTGCAAATTCCATAACTCTTTGATTCTTCAGCCAAAAATTACCACATAAATATGCTCCATAAGTTCACAATATCATCTACAACTTTCATAACCAACACAAAATCAAATTCCATAACTAACTAGATCAAACAATTCAACAAAGAATCTGTATACAGAAATTAACCAATCTGGTCAGTAATTTTCAATCAACATAACTCTTAGTAAAAATGTCACAAAATTCACTACCTTATATCCCTGAAAAGATGAGTTCTCAAACTTCAATTTTCATGAAGAACTCAAAATCCAATTCAATTTCTAACAATGTCAAAACCGTTATGGAAGTTACTGCCATGATCAGCAATTCATAACCTAATACAGGTTCAATGTTTGCAAAATCATAACTCCCAAATCTGACCTCTAAAATTACACACCATTTATCATTTTCAAGATAATTCCTTCCTCTGCAACTTTGCAGAAGATCACTCACACCAATTCAGTTCACATAATTTGATAAAATTGCTTCCAATCCACAAGCTCACAAAATCAACACTTTGGCTAGGTTTCTCCAAAAAGCATAAAACCAATCAATAGAAATCAGTTCATATCTCCCAATATAAAACTCGAAAATTAGCAAGATTTGTGGCAATGGAAAGCTAACTCAATATTCTACAACTTCCATAAAGACCACTTTCCTAATTCCATCTCAATAAATTTAGAAAATCCACAAAGAAATCAAGTCATATATGCGGGTACTGTTCACAGACCCTACAAACAGAAACTTTCCATGCAAAACTTCACCTTCCTAACATTACAATTTAACAACACCTATTTCACACAAATTTGAAGCCAACATCCCAAAGTTTCATTAGGCACAAACCTCACCTCATTTTCACTCCTACACAATTAGTTATGATCAAAACATTACAATAGGTCAAATTACATTTTCCAGCTTTTTCAACTACAACCTAACTCCTATCACTTCTAACATCAATTCCACATGCATAAGCATCCTAATGACACAAGAATTTTGCCAATAGGTCATCAAGACCTTCATGTCAATATATATCCATAAATTTCAGTACCTATTTTCAATCATTATCTTATGAATTCATGCATTAAAACCATAAGTAAAACATAAACATAAACCTCATCTTACCTAAAGCTTCCAACTCCACCTCTTTAAGTCTTTAATTTCTCCAACCACTCTACTTCCTCACTTCCCAACCCCACACATAGTTATCATCATAGCAAGGAGGGAGAAGGTTTAAGCTTATAAGCATGCAAGAAAGATCACTTAAGGTTGGAGGAAGAGACACTTGAAGATGGAGAAAAAAAAATCGATGGAGAGACCAAGTGGAGGATAGTTTCGGATGTTTTCAACCCAAAAGCCATAAAAATCATCTTTTTCATTCCTTCCTCATAGAAGAACCGAGAATGCATAAGATAATCATGCATTAATTGAATGGAACACTTGGCAATTGGAGGAGAATGAGGAAAAGTCAAAGAACCAATCAAATGTTTGTAAAAAGAAAATAAATACCAACAAATTTCAATCCAATTTCGGTTCCCACAACTTTTAAGGGTCCACTTTAGGGTCCCACCAAAATATGCAAGAGTTTTAAGATCAAATAACAGTAGAAATTCAACCGGTTCGCCAATTGGCGATTTTTTTCCGGTCTGGGAATTTCCGAGAATTTCGCCGAATCAATTTTTTGAAAATTACCTAAATTGCCCAAAATTGTAAAACATATGACAATCCACTCCAAATAATTGTTCAAACTCGAAAACCACATTTTCCACAACAAAACACATTTAGGCCATTTACCCACGATTTTGCCATTCCGAAACTTTCTCCTGATAATTTCAGAAAAATTTCCATAAATCTCTAAAATGTAAAACACTCAATGGCGCACTCCATATAATTTTCCAAGTACAATTATCCCATAAATTTCACAAAAGGTCTTAATTTGAAACCCAAGTTTAAAATATCATGAATGCATGTTTACCATGTGCAAGTGCAACAACCCATCATTCATAGAGGCTAAATGTCAGATGCGCATGCCGAGCTATAAATCAATACTCCTAGCCCGCTCCAATTTACTAAAATATCCTTCCCATCGAGATGGATGTTACGTAAATAAAACCAATACTTACAAATACAAGAATAGTTCAAATACTGATTTAATCAACCGGAGGGGCGCTTTTCTCTAGCCCGCTAATTTGGGGCGGAGGGTCGATTAGAAACGAATCAGCCGAGGCCCCCTCGCGATATTCCAGAATGAGGCGACCGAAGTCATACCGACCTAGCCCCTTTATGTGATCGACTACCTCCCACTCCTCTCTAGTAAGAGATAGGCTCGACGTGTCATTTCATCGCTCGGCTAAAGGATATCTCCACGACTGGAACTCGAGGGAAGATCCCGGAGGCCTCACGAAAAAGTACTTTGTCTGTCAAGCGGTAATTTTTGAAGCCGTTCTGGCCGAGCGAAATTGGGCATCTCTATACTGCAGTTGAGGGATCCCGGCCATAGAGCTTGAACTCTGGTTCATTATCAAAAAATGGCGTAGGATGCCAATCGAAGGAGGACAGCCGAACTGATGGCACAGCAAGGCCAAACCATTGATGAATCTCCATCCATTCGGAGGAATTTGGCCCGGCCTCAGATGGTAGGCGACGCACACCTCGTCAATGATCGGGGCATATGGGAGCTTCATGCCACCGACTGAGAAGGAGCTGTCGAAAATAGCAAAATACCCTCCCCCACTGCTATGAATCCTTTCGTTCTGGCCATCCAGCCTAGGACCCCAGGACATAGGGATATTATTCCTAATAATTGACCGTTTCAGCTTCCCTACGGTCATCATCGATTCGTCTCTCAGTGGCTCCTCCACTACCATCCCATCATTCCGATCACTCATCGGTGCTACTTCCGCCGTTACTTCAAGCAGCCCAGCTAGTTGGGAGGCCCTCTCAGCGGTTTCATCCCTAGGGCTAACCCCACTTCTAGAATTGGTTGACAACATGTTTACAAGAGGAAACTTTAGGAAAAGACAAGGGAAAAGGACGTACCTAGTTGATGGTGGAAGTTGGGAATTTGAACGACGATTGAAAGAAAATTTAGGAGATTGTAGGCAAGAAGGTGCAAATGAAAGCAGAATGAAAATCAGAGAACAAAACAAGCGTGAAGAAAATCTGTAGTCTATCGACCCTGAGTATTAATAGAAGATCGGTCGAACGGACGCTCCAACCAACGCTTGACATGCGGAGAAAATCCAAGCCAAACCTAGATATGTGGCAGGATCTGAGCTGAGGTGAATTAGGGTTGTTAGAAATTCGGAACGGCGCAGCAGTTAAAAGGAAGTACGTGACAGCTGCACAACGGTTACAAAGACGTTTCGTTTCAAATTTTGAAAATCTGTCAGAAGGCATGCGCCGTCAGTAATAATTACACCAAGTACCTTCACGCGCTCAGCGTCGATGTTCACCCGATCTATATTGGCGCGAGCTATCATGCAATAAGCATCGACGCCAACCAATCAGGACACTCAACCGATCGATCCCAGTACGAGTAGTAATGCACTATGCATTGATGTCCGACCGATCGGGCCTACCACGAACTGTCCTATAGACAAGCTACAAGGTCCTTATGTACTCCTCCGACTCTTCTCCTTGCTCAGACTCGAGGAGTAGGGGGCTTATGGTTGGGTCGGTTGTGCTAGGCCCAAACCCACTCAAAACGACTCATGGACCGATCGGTCCACCCCTCAAGGATTGACCTAATTCCTATCGACTATGCTAGGCCCAGGCCCCAGTCCACGCATCCACAACCCATTCGCAGGTGGAAGTGTAACATCCCGACCTTAATGGGAAGGGTATATGGGTCTATTTGGTCAGGCTAGTAATTTGCATTTCATATTTCTGATGTGAACATTTATTTGGCCTCTGATTGTAGAGAACTGAGTCTTTTGGCACATGCACATATAGGTACATGCATTCATGACTTTTCCCATAATTTGATTTTGTAATTGATTTAAATTGTGAATTTGCGAGATAATTAGATTGGATTATGATATATTGTGAATTATGGAATAATTGGGTGTGAATGGTGGAATTGGAACTGTGTTAGAATGATTGCAAAGTGACAGTGATAGTTAGGATAAGTTTCTGGAATAATTAGGAGAAAATGTTCGGACCATAAATTCTCCGAGTGGCGGACCGATTGACTGAATAGGACCGAAATAATTGTCCAATGGCTATGAAAATTTAGATATACGATCTTGGAATTTAATATGTTAAGCCATTGAGATTTTGAGATGAGTGGACTGATTAGAAAGTTAAATGTTTTGGGAGGAAAAATGATAAGAGGTTTATTGTTCTGTATCTATATATATATATATATCTCTGACGTTTGAAAAAAAAAGAAAACAGAAATTGTTTCTCCTCCCTAGGGTTCGATCCTCTTCTCCTTCGATTGAGCTTCGTTTCTTTCTTCCTGCTTGATCCTTGCTTGTTTGCTTTCTTCTGTGCTAAGACCAACTCTAATCCTTGAAAGGATGAAGGATCATGAGATTTCGGGTGAAAAATCGTGATTGTTATTCTTGGAAGAATTTGAGGAAGATTTGAGATTTAAGCTTCATTCGAGCCGATGGATCGATAATCCACGGACAGTGCTGGAGCTTTCAGGCAACAACTAGGAAGTTCAGGTGAGTAACCTAGTTGGTTCCTCAGCCTTTATATGTTTAATATCTTGCCATTATGCCATGTGGAGAGAATGGAGGGATGAATGTGTTTATTTTGATTGATTTCGGACCACGAGTGTCCGAAGTATTTGAATGGGATATTGAAGTGCAAAATGTGAATGCTGCTGTGAAATGATTGGAAATGTGATTTGATACATGTGTATTGTCTATAGAGATATGAATGAACGCGTGAAATCTATAATTGGCTAATAAAGAATGGTTGTGACTGGAGCATATTCTGATCGGAGCTATAAGCTCATCAATTGTGAAAAGGGAATAGTTCATACCCAGAGGGCTCTCTTATCCCAATGTGAGCGAGCAAGAGTGCATACCTGGGGGCTCTCCTACTTGCTTAAAATGTGATTATCAGGAATGAACCGAGCTTTGAGCTCGAGGGAGTCGATGCATACCAGAGGGCTCTCCTACTCCCTAAGTGTATTTGAATTACTTAAGTTAAGCGCCAAATACAACTCAAAGTAAAACAATGGAAACTTTGGAAAGAGATTTGTGTTCAGTGTTGTTATGTATGTGAATCGTGTGAAAGGCGATACGCCTTGTATGTGTACAAATTGGCAATGCCTGAGTTGATTTGGAATGTGATAATATGTGATAAGATGTGAATTGTTTGGTTATGCATGCGTTGAGTGAACCATCGATGATGGTTTCTCACGGAGTTCGTAAACTCACCCAACATTGCAATTATTTTTCAGGAATTGAAGAGTACCCCATTAGTAAAACGGGAGTACGTTTGCAGGATTCAAGTGAAGGTCAGAAGTCGGGATCAGTTCGTGTCTGCATTACATGTCATTGTTTTTGTAATAGAGTGTTTATTTGTATTTGTGAAAATTGACCTCAGTGGCTTTTGAAAGTGTGTGTATTAAAATTTGATGTGATTGAATGAGTACCCAATTTGGGCATGGAATTCCGCACATATGTTTTATAAAGAATAATGTACCGATTTCTGAATGAGTGGTTAGCACGCCACCCTCGCGGGGCACGGACTCGGATATCACCATCGATATCGGGTTCGGGTCTTGCGGGAGTAAGGTGTTACAGGAAGTCTCCCATGCATACGTAAAGACCTAAACCTAGCATCCATTCCATATATAAGGTATTATCTTGCCATGATACGGGTACGTGATCAGAACCCTAGCTTCTCTATTCATAGCTATCAAACCCTCACCTAAAAGACTAAATTGAGCGTCGGAGGTGTAACATCCCACCCCCCTACTGGAAGGGGTAAAATAGTAAATTGACATAGTATGCGTTAGAACGGGATTTCACAGGATTGCTCATGCATAATAGGATTGCTACATAGTCACAATCGTGCACAGAAACTTACCGCACATGCATACATGACATTCCCGGTTTTTGTGTCTAATGTAATTTCATTGTGATTAACGGGGTTATCGGGTTTGAAAAATTATTCTGAGTGCGCCATAAATCGTTTTCTATTTTTAGGGATTTATGAAAATTTTTCTAAAATTTTTCGGAGTTCTTTCCCGGACCGGAAAATTCCAACTGACTGACTGAGTGAACTGTTTTGTACCGAACAGGATTGCCTAATGGCATGAGATTAGTGGATAATTGATGTTAGGGAATTATTTTAGTGTCATGATTAGAGTCATGATTAGTGTTTAAGTAGGATTAATGAAAGTTTGTAATTAAAGTAGGTTAATTAGTTAGTTTTGTCTTTTTCATGTCTTAAAAAGCCAAGTGTCCCTTTTCTTAATGCATTTTGTCTTCTTCCTATCATCATCCACGACTCTTCTAGTGTTTTTCAATAAAGGGACCACTTGAAAGCTTTATTATACTTATACATCTTCTCTCATCCAAAAGAGCAAACCTATCCGTTTTCCTCTCCATCTTTAACCATCGATTTTCTTCTTCTTGTTTTCATCTTCCTCCAAACACTTACCAAGCTATAGCCTTCCCATGATGATGAACTACATATGTATGGTGGTGGAAGAAGTGATTAGTGAAGGTAGAAAGTAAAGAAGTTAAGAAGGAAATAAAGATTGGAAGCTTGATAGGTAAGGTTCTTTTAAGTTCTTTGTTTTAATGATGTTTATGATGCTTAATACATGGAAACAAAGTATGGGAATTGTGTATATGTGTGCTGCCAATTTTTGTGTCATTGTAGAAGTGTATGTTGTGATGAGTTTGGGGTTGAATTAGAGGTAGGAATGGATGCTTAGTGATATGTTATTGATGTTAGAAGTGATAGAAGTTAGATTGTTGATTTAAGCTGGAAATTGAGTTTTGAACCTACTGTCATGTTTTGTTCATAACTAATTGTTTAGATGTTCAAATGAGGCAAGGTTTGTGCCCAATGAAACTTTGGGATGTTGGCTTCAATTTAGTGTGAAATAGGTGTTGTTGAATTCCAATGATAGAAGGGTCAATTTCTGTATGGAAAGTTACTGTTCCATTGCCTGTAAACAGTAACCGCAACCATGACATCTGAGTTTTGTTGATTTTTCAGAATTAATTGAGATGGAATTAGGGAAAATGGTCTTCATGGAAGTTGTATAATATTGAATTATCTTTCCATTGCTTCTAATATTGTTATTTTTAGAATTTTATATTGGGATATATGTATTGATTACTAATGACTGGTTTTGAGCATTTTGGATGAAACCTAGCTTAAGTGTGATTTTGTGAGTTTACTGATTGGAGGCAATTTTAACATTTTATGTGGACTGAATTGGTGTGAGTGAGCTTCTGAAAAGTTGTAGAGGAAGAGATTACCTTGAAATTGATATATGGTTTGTAATTTTTAGAAGTCATAATTGGGAGTTATGATTTTGCAAAAATGAACCCTACATTAGGTTATGAATGGCTGATCATAACAGTAGCTTCCATAACAGTTTTGAAATTGTTAGAGATCGAGTTGGATGATGAGTGCTTCATGAAAATTGAAGTTTGAGATGTTATCTTTACAGGGATATAAAGTTCTGATTTTACTGACTTGTGTATAGGGAGATATGCTTGTTGTAAGGTTACTGCCCAAATTGAAGGATTGCAGGGACAGTAACATTAAATGAATTAATGGACTTGCTTAGAAATAGAATCTGATTTTGGATTGTTCATGAAAATTGTTGAGGACAATGTGAATTTATTGACCATATTTTTGTGGTAATTTATTTCTGAAGACTCAGTGAGTTATGAAAGTGTCAAGGTACTGCCCTGTGTTAATGGGAATTGAGTAGGCAGAAGGTTTGATGGGATATTTGACACCCTTAGGGTTGGAATTGATTTTTATGGTCCTCTTGAGAATTGTAGAGCTTTTCATAAGCTCTCCAACAAGGTATAGTTTGCATTTTTCAAAAATGTGTAGAAAGAGTTATGGGTGTTGGAAGTTTGGTTGGAAATCAGAAAATAAAGGGAAAAATAAGGGCAATATTTATATATATTACTTGTTGAATTTTGATTTCTTTTGTGAATAACTTTTCCGTCCGACGTCCGATTGACCTGATTCTAGAGGCATCGGATTCATTGAATATTGAATTTCATTTTATAAGAAATTGTGAATTTTTAGACGGGAAATTGACGTGGCCCCGGGTGACGGAACTTTTAATCACTGTTTTATTTAATTGGGGACCTATAGAGGTCCGAATTGCGCACCGTCAGTGCCAATAGGTTTCTGAATTTTTGATGAAATTTTATAATGGAAAAAAAAGGGGAATTAGGGTCGGGAATTCATGAACATGCATATATCATCAACATGAGCACAAATTTCATATTTAGTGACTCGTACTTTTTCTGATTCATATAGAGGCCAATTGGAGCGTCGATCGACCGACGTCACAGAGACTTCCCGACATTAGCTCGGAAGTAATAGGTGAGTAACCTAGTTGGTTTCTCAAATTTCTGGTTGTTTACATGCTCAACGTGAATTACGTGCAAAAGTGAATTGAATGATCACTGCATGACTACTGGCATGTATGTGATTGTATTGTTTGATTTTACTGTACTGAATGATACTGATACTGATAGACTGGGCTTTATAGCCATCATACTGAACACTGCTATACTGGGCTTTATAGTCATATCATTGACTTACTGCTACACTGGGCTTTATAGCCAAACACTGTACATTCACTGAATACTGCACTGCATGCATAATTGCATGATCAGATAATGGACGTGCCACAAGTTGCTATTTTTACTGATAAGAGCTTCAAGCTCTCATATCTTGATCGACCGCCTCGAGCCCGAGGGAGAAATCTCGACGCGTCCCCCATCGAACACCGCTCGAGCACTTGGGCACAATCTTCAATAACCGGAAAGAGTCACATATGCATTGCATTCGCATGAAGTAATCGCTACGTGATAAGTACTGCTCTCGTGATGGTATGTGTTACTGTGAATGGTTTTCTGTTACTGGACATTGTTATTAATCGCCATCGGTAATTGATTATTCTTTGATCGTCTTTACGCCACGGGCGAATGCATGATTTGAGTGAACCATCGATGATGGTTTCACCGAGTTCGCAAAACTCACCCAAAATTTGCATCTATTTTTCAGGTCTGAAGAATACCCGGTTGACACGGAGTATGTCTCTTGTAGCGAGTAAAAGTTAGAGATCGGGATCGATTCGCGTCGCATTGTGTCTTAGTAAATTGTGTTCCGCAATCATCGTATAACAAGGCTTTGTATTTTCTTGAGCCCATTGTGGTTTTGATGTTTCTTGCATTGATGATTGTAAATTATTACTGGATGACTGTAATAACTGAAACTGGTTTTTATTGAACACGGATTTTAATTACTTACTATGTTGGTCGTGTTAACGTGGAATCAATGGCTTAAAAAAATGTATACTGAGTTTTAAATCGACTGATGTAGTACGCCACTCTCGCGGGGCACGGACTCGGATATCACCAACGATATCGGGTTCGGGTCTTACGGGAGTGGGGTGTTACATTTAGGTGGTATCGAGCCCAAGAGTACGTAATGTATCCGGCACGATTTGGAACATAGGTTGCATGCATTTGAGTCGCGTCGTTGCAGCATCGTAGTAATTGATCCTAGTCGAATCGCATCGAGGATAAATCTTACAGGTGCATAAGTGTCAAGTGACTAAGTGAGAGAAGAGTGAGGCGGATTAGAGTGTAAATCCTAAAGGGATAATCAATTAGGAAAGGATAAAGGAAAATGGATAAGAAGGATGATATTGTCTCGGGTTAGAAACCCTCATATGTGATAGCGAGAATGACCGTGTTGGCCTAGACTAATTAAGAATTTCCGAATTAAATTGACAATATTATGGTGACGTAAAATGAAGATGTTGAGAACTTGGAGGTCCATTAGAGATATGGGAAGCATATTGGTTATAGTAGATCTAAGTGAATTAAAAAGCCCGGATGGTTAGGTAATTACAGTTTTATTTGTATATGTCATGAAAGGGAAATATTGGAATTGAGTAAAATGTAGATGGTCCAATCGGGCATATTTTGATTCACTGTATTCGAGTTAGAGATCAGAAGATATTATAAGCAGAAGATAATAGCGAAATGGAAAGAAGCTCAATAGAGTGCTGTAACGGTTCATTTACTCTTTTCATTTTCTCTTCTCAACTGTTTTCATATCATTCATATCATCATATGTTAATACCTTGTCATCCATATTTAAACCTCCAAAATTTCCATTTTATTTTAGTATCTCACTTCTCAGTTCGGGACTCTTTTATTCTTCCCTTCAAATCTAGATTCCTCAACTGTTTTGCATCATAAATGAAGATCGATTCACTTCACATTGCAATAGGATCACCTCAAATTAAAATCTCACTCATGTTGGATTCTTTACATTTCTGTACATACAGTGCAGATAACCTCAGCAGTATGAGCTATGACCTAATTTTACTTTTAATTTTGTCCACGAAAGTCTCATCAACCATTTATTATTCCTAATTGCTTTTCAATCCTTCTTCACTATACGTACAATCTCAATCAGGACACTTTTATGCCATCATTTAACATATCAGAACATTCCTTTCGCGAAGGTTCCTTGTGACAGTCACTTAAACACTTTCTTTACCACTTATTCAGTAATCTATACCACAGCATTCTATCCGGAATCCAATTTGTAATCCATACAATTCAGACTTCCTTAAGACTCCTTTCAGTTTATACCCCTCCTCATGAGAACTGAAAGAACCGAAAAAAGTAAGATGCCCAGTGCCTATTAGAGTGAGATAAGTGTACAGATAAACTGAAGAATTTGTGAAATGGTTATGATCTGGACCGCATAAGCTTGAGATTGAAATGGTTATGTGATTATTGTGTTACGAGTTTGGAAATTGTATGATAAAATCATAAAGGAAAAAGATGATGATGATTTCTCCGATGGTGTATCGGAAATTCGAATTGGTGTATATGGACACAAAACGGTAAATGGATAGGCATATAGATAGAGATAAAATGGAGTGGTATCAACGATTTTGTCGGGTATTGGGGACTGTGAACACCCGATCATAGACTGTTTGAGGAAAATAGAAGATAAGTAGCAGAAAACCGAATGAACAAAAAAAATCATAATAATAATAATGATCATAAGCTGATAAGCCAAATTGATATGACCTTACAAGGTCAAGTTGCACGTAACGGATATGGGAATGAGTCATACAGTTTAATGATACGGGGAGAATGAAATAAAGATCTTGAAATGAATGAAACCACAATAGTGGTATATGAAAAGATTTGTCGCATTTAAGTCGATTTACTGTTGGGGATATCTATTGGACAGTAATGTTGATTGTGACTAATGAAATGTATATGACAGATATATGGAAATCATAGAGGAAATGAGCGGTGAATGTTTACAGTGATTATAAGTGTGAAGTTCTTAACGGGTTAAAGTAAACTGTATTAGGGACAGAATGTGTTTGGAAGTGTTGAACAGTGAAAAGTAAAAAGAACGATAGGACTAATTGAGAAAATCTGATACTGATGATAAACATACACTGGAAGAGTGGGCAGTGCGTGTTGAACTGACTTTGATAAATGGTATTGGTGTCATGCTCGCGACTGAAAGCCTTGGAAACTGTAGATTCCTATAAGGGTACACTGGGTTAATTTGAGGAAAGAGACAGGTATAAATACGACAATGCTGAAATGAACGAACAATTACGCCTACTAAACTCAACTAGTGAATGATAATGTTGTAATGAACAAATCAATTACGAGATATTGGGATTTTCAATGACAATGAGTGTCAAGCAGATTATGGGTAATTGTGAAGTGTTTCGAAAATTGAAGTTGTAAATCTAGTGATAAGAATGGTTAAGAGTGCGGGAGTTAAAGTGGTAAGTCTCATGAGGAGTCAAAGAAGAAGTTGGGTGCCATAAAAGTGACGAAACAAGAAAGTGAATAGTCAAAGCTTGACATTCTAGTAAGCATATGCGAAAAGTGAAATTGAATAACTATGGTTATAGAATGAAATGATGATTGATTCAAGTGTTATAGGTTTGAATGTTCAGCAGAAAAAAAAATGCTTAAGTGGTTTGAGTTTCACAGGATTATGATCGTGTTATAGAGTTCTGCTTTACTGTAGGAATACACTGCTACACTGTACAGTGCCTAATGGGAGTCAAAACCACAATGAATTTGAGACTGTGATGAGTGAAACAAAAGAAAGTGGCTTAGGAAAACTGCATGGGTTAGCTAAAGTGGATCAAGATCGGACAAATGGAACAGAGTAAAAATGCATATCCGAATAGAGTGCGTGAACACTATAGAATAGTGAATTGTCTAAGGGGAATTGCATTTGAACAGAGAGTCAATGGGATATAGAGAATGACTGTATTAGGTAAAGTGTCACTGGTTATAGTGGAATGAAGCTAAATGTCATTGTATTGGTACCAAAGGAATGTGAATCGTCCCTGACGAGATAAAGGAGGTTAGAGTAAGTATCACCATGAAAAGATGTACTCAATGGAATACTAATTAGTCTCAGATGTTACCGAGAAAAGATATTGGATGGTAGTGAGAATAAGGTAATATTAGTAACCTAGATCGGATGGATAACACGTGATGAGTGATCGTGTTCTAAATAAGGAACTAAGTCATAACATCTAACTACTATGAAAATGGCAAGAGAGATAGTGAAGACAAGGAGATCGCCAACCGAAAGCATTGTTGAATCCGTCACTTTGATGAGGGATAGAGTTAGCCAAATAAGTGGTGAACAATCCGATCGACCGTGTCACCGTGACCTTCGGAAAATAAATTATGGAATGAAAAAGTATATGGGACATATAGGAACATATGATTACTGTTATACTGACCTGTTGATCGAGAATTTCGAGGACGAAATTGTTATAAGGAGGGGGGAATTGTAATATCCCACCCCCTACTGGAAGGGGTAAAATAGTAAATTGGCATAGTATGCGTTAGATCGGGATTTCACAGGATTGCTCATGCATAATAGGATTGCTACATAGTCACAATCGTGCACAGAAACTTACCGCACATGCATACATGACATTCCCGGTTTTTGTGCCTAATGTAATTTAATTGTGATTAACGGGGTTATCGGGTTTGAAAAATTATTCTGAGTGCGCCATAAATCGTTTTCTATTTTTAGGGATTTATGGGAATTTTTCTGAAATTTTTCGGTTCTTTCCGCATCGAAAAATTCCAACCGATCGATCGAGTGAACTGCTTTGTACCGAATGTGATTGCCTAATGGCATGAGATTAGTGGATAATTGATGTTAGAGAATTATTTTAGTGTCATGATTAGAGTCATGATTAGTGTTTAAGTAGGATTAATGAAAGTTTGTAATTAAAGTAGGTTAATTAGTTAGTTTTGTCTTTTCCATTTCTTAAAAAGCCAAGTGTCCCTTTTCTTAATGCATTTTGTCTTCTTCCTATCATCATCCACGACTCTTCTAGTGTTTTTCAATAAAGGGACCACTTGAAAGCTTTATTATACTTATACATCTTCTCTCATCCGAAAGAGCAAACCTATCCATTTTCCTCTCCATCTTTCTTCTTGTTTTCATCTTCCTCCAAACACTTACTAAGCTATAGTCTTCCCATGATGATGAACTACATATGTATGGTGGTGGAAGAAGTGATTAGTGAAGGTAGAAAGTAAAGAAGTTAAGAAGGAAATAAAGATTGGAAGCTTGATAGGTAAGGTTCTTTTAAGTTCTTTGTTTTAATGATGTTTATGATGCTTAATACATGGAAACAAAGTATGGGAATTGTGTATATGTGTGCTGCCAATTTTTGTGTCATTGTAGAAGTGTATGTTGTGATGAGTTTGGGGTTGAATTAGAGGTAGGAATGGATGCTTAGTGATATGTTATTGATGTTAGAAGTGATAGAAGTTAGATTGTTGATTTAAGCTGGAAATTGAGTTTTGAACCTACTGTCATGTTTTGTTCATAACTAATTGTGTAGATGTTCAAATGAGGCAAGGTTTGTGCCCAATGAAACTTTGGGATGTTGGTTTCAATTTAGTGTGAAATAGGTGTTGTTGAATTCCAATGATAGAAGGGTCAATTTCTGTATGGAAAGTTACTGTTCCATTGCCTGTAAACAGTAACCGCAACCATGACATCTGAGTTTTGTTGATTTTCAGAATTAATTGAGATGGAATTAGGGAAAATGGTCTTCATGGAAGTTGTATCATATTGAATTATCTTTCCATTGATTCTGATCTTGTTATTTTTAGAATTGTATATTGGGAGATATGAATTGATTACTAATGACTGGTTTTGAGCATTTTGGATGAAACCTAGCTTAAGTGTGATTTTGTGAGTTTACTGATTGGAGGAAATTTTAACATTTTATGTGGACTGAATTGGTGTGAGTGAGCTTCTGAAAAGTTGTATAGGAAGAGATTACCTTGAAATTGATATATGGTTTGTAATTTTTAGAAGTCAGAATTGGGAGTTATGATTTTGCAAAAATGAACCCTACATTAGGTTATGAATGGCTGATCATAACAGTAGCTTCCATAACAGTTTTGAAATTGTTAGAGATCGAGTTGGATGATGAGTGCTTCATGAAAATTGAAGTTTGAGATGTTATCTTTACAGGGATATAAAGTTCTGATTTTACTGACTTGTGTATAGGAGATATGCTTGTTGTAAGGTTACTGCCCAAATTGAAGGATTGCAGGGACAGTAACATTAAATGAATTAATGGACTTGCTTAGAAATAGAATCTGATTTTGGATTGTTCATGAAAATTGTTGAGGACAATGTGAACTTATTGACCATATTTTTTTGGTAATTTATTTCTGAAGAATCAGTGAGTTATGAAAGTGTCAAGGTACTGCCCTGTGTTAATGGGAATTGAGTAGGCAGAAGGTTTGATGGGATATTTGACACCCTTAGGGTTGGAATTGATTTTTATGGTCCTCTTGAGAATTGTAGAGCTTTTCATAAGCTCTCCAACAAGGTATAGTTTGCATTTTTCAGAAATGTGTAGAAAGAGTTATGGGTGTTGGAAGTTTGGTTGGAAATCAGAAAATAAAGGGAAAAATAAGGGCAATATTTATATATATATTACTTGTTGAATTTTGATTTCTTTTGTGAATAACTTTTCCGTCCGACGTCCGATTGACCTGATTCTAGAGGCATCGGATTCATTGAATATTGAATTTCATTTTATAAGAAATTGGGAATTTTTAGATGGGAAATTGACGTGGCCTCGGGTGACGAAACTTTTAATCACTGTTTTATTTAATTGGGGACCTATAGAGGTCCGAATTGCGCACCGTCAGCGCCAATAGGTTTTTGAATTTTTGATGAATTTTTATAATGAAAAAAAAGGGGGATTAGGGCTGGGAATTCATGAACATGCATATATCATCAACATGAGCACAAATTTCATATTTAGTGACTCGTACTTTTTCTGATTCATATAGAGGCCAATTGGAGCGTCGATTGACCGACATCACAGAGACTTCCCGGCATTAGCTCGGAAGTAATAGGTGAGTAACCTAGTTGGTTTCTCAAATTTCTGGTTGTTTACATGTTCAACGTGAATTACGTGCAAAAGTGAATTGAATGATCAACTGCATGACTCTTGGCATGTATGGGATTGTATTGTATGATTTTACCGCATCAATGATACCGACATCGATAGATGGGCTTTATAGCCATCATAATTTAACACTTTGCTATACCGGGCTTTATAGCCATATCATTGACTTCTCGCTACTTTGGGCTTTATAGCCAAACACCGTACATTCATCGAATCTTGCATCGCATGCATAATTGCATGATCGGATAATGGGCGTGTCCCAAGTTGCTATTTTACCGATAAGAGCTTCAAGCTCTCATCTTCGACTTGCCTCAACCCGAGGGGAGAAATCCTGACGCGTCCCCATCGAACACCGCTCGAGCACTTGGGCACAATCTTCAATAAGCGGAAAGAGTCACATATGCATTGCATTCGCATAAGTAATCGCTCGTGATAAGTACTTGCTCGTGATGGTATGTGTTCTTGTGAATGGTTTTACATTCTTCGACATTGTTATTAATCGCCATCGGTAATTGATTATTAATGGACTGTGTTGTACGCCATGGGCGTAATGCATGATTTGAGTGAACCATCGATGATAGTTTCTCACTGAGTTCGCAAAACTCACCCAAAATTTGCATCTATTTTTCAGGTCCTGAAGAATACCCCGGTTGACACGGGAGTATGTCTACTGTAGACGAGTAAAGGTTAGAGATCGGGATCAGTTCGCGTCTGCATTGTGTCTTAGTAAATTGTGTTCCGCAATCACTGTATAACAAGGCTTTGTATTTTTACTGAGCCCATTGTGGTTTTGATATTTTACTGCATTGACTGATTGTAATTTATTACTGGATGACTGTAATAACTGAAACTGGTTTTTATTGAACACGGATTTTAATTACTTACTGTGTTGGTCGTGTTAACGTGGAATCAATGGCTTCAAAAAAAAATGTATACTGAGTTTTAAATCGACTGATGTAGTATGCCACTCTCGCGGGGCACGGACTCGGATATCACCAACGATATCGAGTTCGGGTCTTACGGGAGTGGAGTGTTACAGGAGGGGCCTGCCGATTATCAACCCCGGCGTGCCTTGTTCTGTTTTGCAGGTACTCTCTCACTCAAGACGACAATTTCATGGATCTAAACTACAACGTTCAGCCTCATCAAAATCAGGCAGAACCAAACACTAAAATTGATCCTAGAGTAGAGATGGACTTGACCTTAATTTAAAAAGAAATAGTATAAAACAAGGGTCAGTTACAAGTTAGTGTCAAGCATTAGTTACACCTTAACTCACAAAAAATAAAAGTTTCAAAACATGACTAGTGTCGATGTTGACACTACTAAGGTACCATTTCTCGAACACAATTTAAGAGGATGCATGATTTATCAAGTTTAAACTCTCTGGGACTTTACTTTTGTAATCCTATCTATAAATACTTATATTAAAAGTAACATAGGGATCTTTGGAATAACTTCTAGCAAACTTCATGCTGAGTATTGAGAGTTTGTTCTTTCTTTGCTTTAAAGGAAGATTTGGAGAATGGATTGGAGGAACTTGTGATATCTTCTCTTATTCTTTTTGTTCCTATGTTGAGAAGTATTTATTTTTATTTAGTTTTTATTACATTTAGTGGCCACAAACCCTAGTTAAGATTAGGGATTAACTTATAAGGATGTTTCAATTATTTATACAAGATTTGATATTTAATTGGATGAATTTATTCTCTTTATTTTTAATATTGGATTTGTGATTGGATGTTATAGATTCAATATTTTAGATTATATGAAGGACTAATAAGGGAAGTAAATTTTAGACATTAGGAAAATAAATATTTTAGCAATAAATAACAACAATATCCTAGTTACCTCACTAGAAATATACTTAACTAATTTGATTGAGTTAAATCATACATCGAGAGGTGGTAGTTACCTCACTAGATATATGTGTGTGCCTTAATGGAGGGCATAAATACCTTATTAATTGTTATTTTAACCTAGATAATCAATTGTGTGTGATAATTAAAATTTTATATAAGTAAACTTCAGTATTCTAACGTTTGTTTATTTGTTTTATTTTGTTAGTTCATTGTTTAATTATCTTTTAATCAAATTGATTTGATTTAGTTTATTTTTTAACTATGATTCATAAAATTAGTCACTAGTTCTTAGTGGAACTGATACTATAAAACCACTCTAGTTTTAGTAAGCTATCTACAATTGACTCTACGTGCTTACATATAAAAAGTAGATCAAGTGCATCGTAGTAGTCAGGGAACTGCACTTGCTATGTTTGTTTAGTTTAGTTTTGCTTTTATTTTTATTTTTATTTTATTTTCATTTACTTAAGATTTCTTCCATTTGTTTTAAGTAATTAATGTAAGATGGGAAATCAGGGTGATAGCTTAGATTCCCTGCTTCAATTTGATCCTACAATAGATTAAACATACAAACAAAATTGAGATAGAAGAGAGTAGAGATGGCTGCATAACAAGATAATTTAGGTATAGATATGGAGGAGTAGCCACATATGTTGCATATAGAGGATTTTCATTATCTAGTGATTAATATCAGTCCCTCATGTATTATACTTTCGACTTTTGGTAGATCACCAAAGTTAATATATTGCCAATTATGCATATCCACAATTAAAAAACTCTTATAAACAAACATTGAAATTCTTATTTATTAATTTTGGTTAGTTTTAAGGATTGTTTATATTGAATTAGTAATGCGATTAAAATTTAGTAAATAATTTATTTAAAGAACGTTATTAATAATTGTTACATATTATTAAATTATTCAATATATATCAAAAATATTTTGATTTTTATTGTGAAAATTTAAAATATAACTAAAATTTAAAATCTAAAGCTATATAGAGAAAAGCATTATAATTTAGATCGAGAATTAAAATTATAATGAAACTTTCTTTTATGATATTGCCTTTATAATTATAATTATAATTATAAATTTTGAATTCTTATTTAACTTAAATGATCCAATGGATCGGATTTTATTTTTAATTAAGTTAAAAATAAGAAATTGACTTTGAAAAATAAAAGAGGCATTTTATAGGGTTCTGTTTATATTTAAGTTGCAGAGGTTCTATGGATACAGTTATATGATGAATTCAAAAAATTTAAAGAAAACATGAAATATTTCATCAATATCTTTAGCAGTTGTAACATCCCCCCTTAAGTTGGAGTTTGGTTCCAATCATATAAACCCAACTTGGATAGTAGACACCATCTAAAGATTTTGTGAAAATATCACTCAATTGTTGTTTAGAAGAGATACACTGTGGATGTATAAAACCAGCTTTGCATTTGTCCCAGACAATATAACAATCGATCTCCAAATGCTTTGTTAATTCATGGAAAACATGATTAGCAGATATATGTAAATCTGATTGATTATCGCAATATAAAGAAATTGAAAATTGAGTAGGAATGCAAAAATCTTGTAAAGGATAAGTTATCCACTATAATTTATAAACTGTTGCTCACATAGTGTGATATCCAACTTCAGTAGAAGATTTTGATACTCTATGTTGTTTCTTTGTTTTTCCAAGAGATCAAAGAAGAATTTAAAAAACTCACTCTATAAGACAATGGGTATTTAATGACATAAATTACCAATAGAACATGAAGGCTTTCCATCAACAAGCGAATTTGCACACGGAAATTACCGACCCCACGAGTCGTCGTAGAAACGGCCGTCGATAATCTTTAGTGAAGACATAAAAATATTTTGTTTTCAGAAAAATTTCACCTATAAATATTACCGACAAACAAATTTTTGAAAATTCATCGAAACATTTAGAGACAGTAAGTTGTGCCCCGTTGGTAAATTTAGCGATGTATTTTGTATGTGCGTCGGTAAATTTAGTGACAAGCAAGGTGTTGAAGTTTCGCCAGAAAATTTGACGACGATAAGTTTTTCGTCAGTAAATTATTTACCGACAGAATGTTCTTATTTATCGACAAATATTATAATTCCATTATTAAATGCATCGAGATTGTTTTTTATTCATTTTCATACATTTATGTTGTAAATTTATTTTTGATTGGTAATCTTATGATCGATATTTAATTTCTACAATTATCGATGATAATATATTGAATTTTTCTACGATTAATTTATCTAAATAGTAAGTTAAATGATAATATAATGTAAAACTATATTAATTGATAATAAAAGTTATTATCTATAACAATAGATATGTAATTCATACAAAATGACTTGAGAGTAACAAAACTAAGCTATGCAATTGGCAAAGGTGGATGGTCTGACTGCTACGATGAGGTGCTACCCCTTCCCTTCAACTCATCAATTTCATTACGGAGCTGAGCTATATAGTCCATTAGCCTCTCTACTTTGCTTTCAAGTTCAACGACTCTCTGATCATTAGATGTAGATCGCCTATTAGCTACAATTGTACTAGATGTGGAAGATTGTGAATAGTATGTATTCGCAAATGAACCTAAGTCGAAGATCCTTTCATGATAGTCCCTACCACCCACTGCATCAAGATATGTATGACTCTCATAATAGTTTCAAAGTGTTAAGAACTTTGAATGTTTTCTTGTATTTAGTCTTATCAGGAGGCAATATTTACATTACTAAGTGATAATCATTAAGAATTAATATTAATAAGGAAGACTCTCTACCTCTGGTTCTCTACATCTGTTTGCAAAATTGCAGTGTGAAATAGACATTGCCTTAGGTGATCTCCAATAGTGCTACCAACGACTCCATATTTTCTCAGATATATAAGTAGGTCATACACTAGTCTTATGTATTGCATGAAGAAAGTTTCTATAATATGTACGAGCTCATCTCCCCCATACTTTATAAATTATTGCGTCAAATTTGAAATCCCCAAAAAATTCTTTTTAAAAAAAGAAAATATATTATAAGTACTTATAATCAATAATATTTATCTAATTAATGTATAAAACTAATTAGATAAAAATAATTGTACCTCAAACTCTTGATAATAAATATCATTTGTCGCCTGAGAAATATTCTTCCATATATAACTCTTAAGATTAATCTTCTCTTTAAACTTAGATATCATGTTTCTTGAGCATGTTCCAATCGGAATTAACATAATATATAAGCTGTAGTGCCCCCTTACCGCAGGGTATCCACCGGGACACCCGGAGGTCATTCCGGCACATATCCTACGATGAGGGCACGCTACGATCGATCACTAACATCCCTCTCTATGGCATGGTAACATAATTCAAGAATAAAGCATCATAAGAAGATCACAATATTTTAAAACCAACTTTTTCCTCATTTCATTTCGCAAAAATCAAAGTCTGCATCGACTGTCCACAATATCCATATGTACATCATCAGAAAACCTAATACAGTAGTACTATGCGAATGAGGAAAGTGAATCAAAATTTTCTAAACCATCCAAAAGTACTCCAACTGACCGACCTTTGAGCCATGACCTCTATCTCCAATCGCAATCTACTCGGCTAGAAGATCCTCTTTAACAACTAGAGTTGTCTCTCGATCCTGAAAAGACAACGTTGCAATTTTGGTGAGTTTTATAACTCAATGAGGTAACCATCATCAATGGTTCACTCAATTCATGCATCAAATCATCGCATATAACATAATATTCACTTCATTGCATATTCACAATGTATCACATTGTTCATATAAATCACACATCAATTATTATTGGCAATGCCGTGAGACTCACTTTCATTTATTATTGTCGTTATGACCGAAAGTGCCTTTTCCAGCTCATCCCTTTCGGATGTCGAGCTTAGTCGAATAACGTCCCATATCTCTTCGTGATATCGGGACACGATGACTTTTTTCAAGGCTCTATTCACATTTTGAGCTTTTAGCTCCTTATCCCGCAACTCCAAATATAACTTCCTTTATCTTTCATGCATACATGTAATGAGTGTTTCACATATCATAATCTCAGTCAATTACATGGATGCACATTCACGTTTTGATCACATTTATCATCGGACCTTAGTCCGGCATTCAGTAGAAATGCTTAGCACACTTTTGCATTCATATGCACGTTCACAATTTTCAAATGTTTGGAGCACTCAGATAACCCATTCAAAACATATTCTAAAGCAAACAATTAATTGAGTGAGACCGTCTAGGTTACTCACTGGTTTCTCCTGAAGCTAATGCTTGGAAGATCCAGCAACGTCTGGAGGTTGACGTTCCAGTGGCTCCTCTAAAACAAATAACATATACAGATATCACAATTTGAACAATCGTAAGTGTTTAATAATACACATGAATGAGATGAAATATGTACAATGCATATTCATGATTATCCCGGGTATCAATCCATAAATTTCTTCACAAGACATTCAACTATCAAAACTCACTTAACTAGCCCCATTCTGTGGGATTTAACCCTCCATAAACCATTTGAATCCAATCTCATAATCCAATGAACCATTTCAGATCTTTCTCCAAAACAGTGTATTATATCCGACTTCCATCTAGAATTTGAACACCTTAGAGACCGTATCAAGATTCAGGTTCTTCATATAATTTGCAGCCCTATTACTCTAGTTCACTACAAATCAAGAATTACCTCAATAGAAATCCTATAGACCAAGATATCATCAAAATACTAGAATACAATCAGTAAAATATCCAAATTCATACTCCTTCCACCGGTACCCTTACTTTGATTTGATTAATCATTTCCAATATAATACCAAAGACCATAACTTTTTGTGGAGAGATAAATAAATGTGTTAGGAATCTAATGCTTCAAAAATCAGGTCATTTGGAGGTCTAGAGAAGAATTTATGACCCAAAAAGTACAATCTATTTTTCTGCGTCTGCGTCTCAGTTTCTGCGTCTGCGTCTCAGTTTCTGCGTCTGTGTCTTAGTCTCTGTGTCTGCGTCTCAATCTCTGCGTCTGCATCTCAGTCTCTGCGTCTGCGTCTCAGTCTCTGCGTCTGCGTCTCAGTTTCTGCGTCTGCGTCTCAGTCTCTGCATCTGCATCTCAGTCTCTGCGTCTGCGTCTCAGATGCATCCACTTAAAAAGGTCATAACTTTTGACTCTGATATCCAAATTTTACCAACTTTATACCGTTAGAAAGATAAAAGAAAGATCTACAACTTTTCAGAAGGAAACTTTGCCAGAATCTATCTAAATCAGGTCCAAATTTCCTCCCAAAGTTGGAACATGAATTTTCGTTCAACTCTCAACATCCTGCACCCAGTTCTCAACTTTGTGACAACTTTTGAGACTCTTAGAGACAGAACTGAAATTCAATGTCTTCATACGAATTGCAGACATATATTCCTAGTTTACTCCAAATCAAGAATCATCTCATTTAGACAACTACAGAAAATGTTATGGTCAAACTACTGAAACATGCTCAATGAGAAATTTCCAGACTTTCTAACTTTCAACACTTTACGTCTCCAAACACCAAAAGTTTTCTCAAAAACTAATTTAACACTATAACTGAATTTATTTCTCTCCAACTACCCAGTATTTAAGAACAAACACATGAAGTACATTTTTCATGCAAATGACAATAACCTATCAGCTTTATTTCTCAAACCCCCAATAGTGAGGGATTCTCTAACACTTACCTGCTGAAAACTCCAAAATCTTCAAGCCCTAAACTCCACACGTTTTCGTACTCCACTGAGTGAAATGATCAGCTTCTGGTTTTTTTCCTTAGAGTAGATGACACACATGGCAAAGTAAGGTTGGTGAAAGAAGGAAGAACTCAAGAGTCCCTTAGAAGATATTTTTCTGGAAAATTCTGTGTTTCGAAGAGAGAAGTTTTAGAAAGATGAAAGCAAAGAAGGGACTTGGACAAGACTTAACCTGCCAACTCTCAAGGAATAGTAACCTACTTCTAGCTAGAGTACAAGGTCTAAGTGACACATGTCACTTTCTAAATGATTAAACCCTAATTTAGTTTCTTTGGAAACTAACTCCATTTAGTTCCCCTCTTTCCAATACAACAATCATCTTTACAACCCAACTATCTCCAAATCTTTATTTAATTTCTTTCTTGTTCCCTACTATAAATATATCTCTCTCAATACTCCATAACTTCACCAACATATACAAATACAATAATTCCACTAAAATTCAAAACATCAAGATCTCACTAACCCATAAAATTTTCAATATAATAACATTCAAGATTCTCAAATCATTCCAATTATACCCGGAATTATTCATGAATGCATGTACAAGTATTTTCATGTGCAACAATCAAGTCTAAGTATGAAGCAAGTTATACATGAACATGTTGAATACATTCCTAACTCTCATTAGTCACTCACATTGACCAACCTACCCCTTTCCACTAGCAATGGGATGTTACATAAGCAATTTTATATAATTTTCAAATTAAAACTTATAACTTCAGTATAAACTTATAGTGTTATCATGCATATATTTTCACTCACAGATTCTTGATAATTGTACATAAGCTCTTCCATCTACTTCCTTAGCTTCAGGTTGGAAGTTGCCTCCTTCATCTTCAACGTTTACCCCTTGATATCTTTGTCAGTATAGGGGCAGTGGATGGTGTAGGACTGTTGAATGGTGTAGTAGGGTTGCTAGATGGTGTAGTAGAAGGTATAAAAGGTGATACCTCATCTAGATGTGTAGTAGCTGGAGGTACAACACCTGATTTTATAACAACTACAAAATGTGATGCTTCACTTGAAGAGTAACTGACTCCAAATCATGGTAACTTTAACCTTGGTTGCATCATTTTTTTCTTTGGTGGCATATTTTTAACTTGAAATTCACATTTTATTGAACCATATTTTCAAAGATGATGTAATTAAGATACCAATGGTTGTAAGAATACATCAATTTTATGCTTTAGATTTCTAAACCTAGGACAATCACTGTCAAGAACATAAATGCCTCATTTATACACATTCATAGAGGCAAATTATAAGAAGTAATTATGATTGGCCATGATGAATACTGTTGGCCGGATTAACCAAAAGGTTGGAATCCATCCGTCGACAATCCTAACCTAACATTTTGACTTTTAACTGCAAACTCATAATGCGTGTTATTGAAATGTTTCCATGCTAGTGCATTCAATGGATGGCTCATTATTCCATCTTCCTGTTCGTGTTCATTATGTCATCTTATGTGAGATATAGTAACATCAGAGACATATAGTCTTTAAAGTCTTGAAGTTAGTGGGAAATAATAAATTCACTTTCAAGGTACTAATTTTTGTTTCATATTATGTTTTCGAGGTTTGAACCTAGATTGACCACAAAAATTGCATTCTTATAATTCCATATCATCTCCCCAAAACAACATACATCTTAATTTGAAACAATTAATTTTTTCAACTGACAAACCAAGACCCCTAATAAGTTTCCATATATTGTAAAAATTATCAACCATTGTATGATCAGGAGACAATGATTCATTATACTAACCAAGAATTTTATCAAAACTTTGATAATAAATATGACCTATAAACTTTATGTTCAATATTCGAGCAATTGAAGACAATTGAGTCATCATCTCACAATTTGGCCATAATTCTTGGTTAGTTGGTTGTAATTGTAGTAAGTCGAAAACCTATTTTGTATGTGGGTTTGGTTCTTCTTGAAGATTTTTTATATTTTCCTGAAAGATATAACCAATTGCATCATAAATCATTTGGATGTAAGGATTTTCAGTTGCACTGTTGGGCGCCGATTCTGGAACCCAACTCTTACTCTGATACCACAATTGTTGGGCACCGGTTCTGGGGTCCAATATTCAGAGTCATAAAACGAATGCTTATGCTTGTTACCATGTATAGTTATTCCAATTAACCGGTTTGTCTTCATTCTCTGATACCATAAGTATTGGGCCCTATTTTCAGAATCATTTTTATATTGAAGCAAATATTCTATGCTCAACTTCCATCTAGATATTGAACATCTTATAGGCCGAATCAGAATTCGACCTCTACATATAACTTGTAAACCTATGTCTTTAGTTTACTCCACATTGAAAATTGTCTCAGTTGGAACCCTACAGATCCAGATATATTCAAAATGTTGAAGCATGTTTAGTAACATAACACCAGTTCATACTATTCCAACATATTCCTTTACTTTAATCAAAAACATTTTCCAATCAATTCAGAACGCTGTCAATTTTTGTAGAGAGATAGAAAAATGTGTGTTAGGATCTATTCCTTAAAGAATCACTTCATTTGGAGGTCAAATGATGAAGTTATGGCCATAAGAATCAAGTATGTTAGACCCCGATCCTTTTTTCCCTATTAAATAGGTTTGCAATTTAAATTGTCTTTCGGTTAGAATAATTTGGGTTTTTAGTGCAATAATTATTAATTGAAGGAATTTAGTTAAATTAGAATTTTTAATTTTGGTGTTAGATTTTTAAAAGAATAAGAAAATGGTAATGAGGCCATAAAATAGTGTTAGGATAAATTAGGAAGTTTTTATAAGGTTTTAAGGCTTTAGGTTACTTAAGTGGGCTTTTACCCCTTTGGCATGTCTTTTAAATGATGGGGAAAGCAAATAAGTGGGCTAGGGTTTTTAAGGTGAAGTAAATGAAAAAGAAAGAAAGCAAGTGGGCTTTTAAGTGGGAGCCCAAGAAATTATTAAATGGTTGGAGGGAAAGATGAAATTTTGGGAAAGTTTAAGTTAGATGGAGGGAAAGTTGGACTTTTGGGCTTAGGTTTTAACTTTAGGGTTTGGTTAATGTAGGAAGTTTCCTAAGGCTTAAAAAAAAATGGCTAACGAAAATGCATGGGAGGGAGGCTTTAGTGAAGTGAGGTCGTTTTTTCTTAGGAAATAAGATAGGAAGAGAGAAACCTAGGTCATTTGTTGGACCCCTTCGCCGAGGCCCAACATTCGGACCACACAAGCACACATAAGCATAGAAGACCCATAACTCACCACAATAGGGGAAACTTGCAATAGAAAATTTGGATAGTATTTTTAATAAAATATGTTCCTTATGCTCTCACGATACCAACGCCACTGAAAACGCTCAATTCGAATTAGAAATGAAGAAGTTATGGTTAAATTACTATTTCAAAGAAAACAGTCAAAACTGAGCACTACCGACTTCAGGTCAGAATTTGAAAATCTTAAAGGCTTAATTGTCAGTCGGCTCCTTCATAAAACTTGTAGGTTTATGTCTCTAGTTTAATTTAAAACAAGAATCGCTTCGATCCGAGCTCTCTAGCTCCAGATATTTTAAAATTTGTAAAGTATATTCAGACTTGATCAGCCGACCTCCACAATTGGTTTCAAACCACCTTTTTCAATTTAAAATAAAAACTGATAAATAAAGTTTTGAAAGATAGAAAAATCCCTTAGGAATCCATCGCTTCAAAAATGGGGTCAATCGGAGGTCTACACAACAAGTTATGGCCAAAAGAAGGAAGAGGGGTTGGTCGGTCAGAATCGACCCCAACGCTTCATAAGAGTCATGAATACTGGGCGACCGCCTACAAACCCGACCTATCTGACTTCTAACCCTCATAACGTTTGACTCCGAGCTCCAAATTAGACACGGTCGGAAGCGTTGGAAAGCTAGAAGAAAAACCTATATTTTTCAAGAAGGACTGACCAGCAAGCTCGGACTCTAAAGAAATCAAAAGTTCTCACTAAGACAGATCGAATAGCTCTCCACCAACAAAGATTAAAACTTACAACTACCATAACTTTTGACCTGGACTCAAATTTAGCAAACTTGGTGCCTATGGAAAGCTAAGAAAATGCCCTACAACTTTCATGAGACCACCGACCTATATTCCAACTCTATGAGGGTCAAAAGTGGACTCAAAGCTCTGCCTGACAATCTGTCATTTAGACAGCACCCACAATTAATTCTAACAACTCACGCCTACCAATTTAACACATCATAAATGTAGCACCCCACTCCCGACGAGACCCGAACCCGATATCCATGGTGATATCCGAGCCCGTGACCCGCGAGGGTGACGTACTAGAACATTTATTACCTTATTAAAAATCGTATGACATTTTCTTTTTCTTTCAAAAACATTAAAGTGCGCAAAACAATCATTGACTTGGCCCAATTATAACAAAACATTTTCAAATATAAAACCATTTCATTTATAAAACAATTTCAATCATTATTAGCACTCATTAGTGCTCAGTCACTCTATACAATTACATAAACCAATTGGGCCTACTAAATACCAAATCAATACACTAATGCAGATACAGATGACACTGATCCCGACCCGATACTCTGTCTTGCTAGCAGTAGACGTACTCCCGTGTATCCAACGGGGTACCCTCCATTTCCTGAAAAATAGATGCAATGTTGGGTGAGTTTGCGAACTCAATGAGAAACCATCATCGATGGTTCACCCAACTCATGCATATCCAGACAATCACACAATATTGTACATATATCATAAACAAGAAATCACGGGCAGTCAATTTCACATTTTATAAGGCAACAAGCCTTTCACACAATTCACATAAAACATTCATTTATGCAGTGTGCATGTGAGTCTTTCATTTTCTTTCGTTGTTGTGACCGTGCTTTGAGCTCATATACATTGAGCCATTGGCTCAAACATTGGGCTTGAAGCCCCAAAACGTTGGGCATAGCTCGATCATCGAAATGAGGCTCTAATACGTTAGACACGAGGGCTCGTGCGTTGAGCTTAAAGCTCAAATCGGTGGCTACACCGGTCACAACCGCCATTATCGATCATTTACTATGCATGAATGCACATGTCATTTTCAATTTCCAATTATCGCATTTCTATTTCCAATTCCAATTAATTACTATTTCCGATCATTTTCCAATGTCCTCGAACTTTTAGTCCCAGATTTCATTCCCATGCATTTACCTTTCATTTCACTAACACATTTACAATCCAATTTACTAATGCATTCTCACGCACTTATTCTCATTTGCACTTCAATATCACAATCCAATATTTCAACACCCATGGTCCAAATCAATCAAATCAATCAATCACATATATCCATCCTTGCTTCCTCATGGCACTCAATGCATATAATTAATAAACACATAAGGTTGAGAAACCAACTAGGTTACTCACCTATTACTTCGAGCTAATGCTTGGAAGTTTTACATACTGTCGATCGGACGACGCTCCACTTGGGCCTCTATAAGAAACAGAGAAAGAACGAGTCACTAATTATGCAATTTGTGCACATGTAGGTGAAATATGCATGTTCATGAATTCCCGACTCTAATCTCATTTTTTTCCCTAAAAAAAATTCGTCTAAAAATTAGAAACCTATTGGCGCTGACGGTGCGCAATTCGGACCTCTATAGGTTCCCAATCAAATAAAACAGTGATTAAAGGCTCCGTTACCCGGGGCCATGTCAATTTTCCGTCTAAAAATTCCCAATTTCTCACAAAATGAAATTTAATATTCTATGCATCCGATGCCTCAAGAATCAGGTCAATCGGACATCGGACGGAAAAATTATTCACGAAAGAAACCAAAACTCAACAATTTATATTTATATATATAACCCTTATTTACCCCTTTATTTTCTGATTTCCAACCAAACTTCCAACTCCCATAACTCTTTCTACACATTTCTGAAAGATGCAAACTATACCTTGTGGGAAAGATAATGAAACCCTCTACAAGTTTCATGAAGACCATAAAAATCAATTTCACCCCTAAGGGTGTTAAAACCCACTCAAACCTACTGCCCACTCAAAACCTATCAAAACAGGGCAGTATGTTTCAAATTCAGTAACTCTCCGATTCTTCAGTAAACAATGACACAATAAATATGATCATTAAGATCACCATGTTATCTATAACTTTCATGAACAATCCAAAATCAGATTCATTTGTTAACTATGTCAAACAATTCACCAACGTATCAACCTACTGAAATCAACCAATCTGAACAGTAATTTCCCAAACAGCATATCTCTTAGCACAAATGTCACCAAATTCTCTACCTTATATTCCTGAAAAGATAAGATCTCAAACTTCAAGTTTCATGAAGAACTCAAACTCTAATTCGATTTCTAACAATTTCAAAACCGCTATGCAAGTTACTGCCATGATCAGCCATTCACATTCTAATGTAAGATCAGTTTTTACAAAATCATAACTCCCAACTCTGACCTCTAAAAATTATATGCCATATATCATTTTCAAGATAATTTCTTCCTCTGAAACTTTTCAGAAGATCACTCACACCAATTCAGTCCAAAAAAATGGATAAAATTGCTTCTAAGCAGAATACTCACAAGTCAGACACTTAAACTAGGTTTCATCAACATGCCCAAAACCAGTCCATAGAAAACAGTTCATATCTCTCAATGTACAGCTCTAAAAATATCAAGATCAGTGGCAATGGAAATATAACTCAATATTCTTCAACTTTCATGAAGACCATTCTCTCCAATTCCATCTCAATTAATTTAGAAAAATCAGCAAAGCTAATAGGTTTTGGTTTCGGTTACTGTTCACAGACAATAAAACAATAATTTTGCATGCAACAATTCACCCTTCTAACATTACAATTTAACAACACCTATTTCACACAAAGTTGTAGCCAACATCCCAAAGTTTAAGTGGCCACAAACCTCACCTCATTTTCATTCCTACACAATTAGTTATGATTAAAACAATAAAAGCAATTAAAAACCCTAATTTTCCAGATTTGGTGTTAACCTTAGTTCTATCATTTCCAATGCCATTAACACATCATTAGACATCCAAATAGACACAATTTAGGTCTTACCACACTCATACATATACTAGGGCTAATACTTAAAAAATAATTTCAGCACTTAAGTCTTCCTTTCTAAGTAAAATCACTCATCCATAAGCATTCAAAATCAAGTTAAAAAAACACTCATTCATACTCCTACATCAATTCATAACTAACCCTCACCTAACACCCATTAATTCAAGCCATATTAGTCATCAATTTAAGGTCTTTATATTCATCATAAACACACCATAACTCCCATTAAATGCATCAACAATCATGATTCATTTAATGCACAATTCAAAGCATAATTCAAGCTTAAATGAAAACTTAACTTAAACCTTACCTACTTAAGCTTTTCCCCCTTCAATGCTTTAATCCTACACCAATTTCTCACTTTCTCTACTTTCTTCTACCATCAAACATGTATCTCCTCATCATAGCAAGAACACAACTTAGTTGGAAGTAGAAGAACTCTTGAATGTTTGGAGGAAGATGAGGAAAGAAGAATAAAATCAATGGATATGGAGAGGAGATGAAGGTTTGGTGAGAAGGTTTCTAAGAAGCAAAAAATCATCTTTTCATTCTTTATTAAGGAAAACCGTGGGAGATGGGTAAGGAGCAATTAATGATAGCATATGATGGCAAAATATGATTGGTTCCAAAATTAAAGAAAAGTCAAAGTAATATTTCTTTAATCCAGATCAAAAACTAACCCAATCAACTCAATTAACCCCAATTTCAATCCCAAAATAATATACCCAATATTACAGTGTCATTGGGTAGAAATTTTCGCTACCGAAAATCGACCGATTCGCCAATTGGCGATTTTTCCGGTCCGGAAATTTTTCCAAAAATCCAGAAAATTCTAAAATCCTTTAAAATAGAAAACAATTTATGGCGACTCGAATAATTTTTCAAACCCGATAACCCCGTTAATCACACTAAAATTACATTAGGCACGAAAACCGGGAATGTCATGTATGCATATGCACAATTGTGACTATGCAGCAATCCTATTATGCATGAGCAATCCTATGAAATCCCAATCGAGCACATCCTATGCCAATTTACTGTTCTACCCTTCCAATTGAGGTTGGGATGTTACAATAAATAGCTCTTAAAACCTCCTGGGAGAGCTCTACAGCTCACCTAACACCATCAAGGAGTCAAAAGATCCCATACGACTTATAGCAACCCAGAAATTCCAGAACTTCTACAGCTCACCTCAACAACACGAATTATAGCAAAATTTTCCAGCGAGCTCACCCAAGGTCAAAAACCCAGCAGCAACTCAAAAATTAAAATACTCATACACATGCTATTTCAAGGCCTTACACAGATCGGAAATCAACAATTTCACAAGATGGAGAGTACTAGAGCTCTCATTCACATTCCAAATCATAACAAAGATTCATGCATAGCTTTGGTTACATATTGGCATATTCATCAAGATCAAGTACAAAATACAAAAGATGAGATGCTTAATGATCAATATGCTTACAAAGCTATTCCAAAAGCTAGTTACTAACTTAATACAAAAGTAGCTAAATTTCTTGGAGTGATGCCCGATGCCTTGCAAGGTTCAACCCTCAACTTGAATTTGCACCTGAGGAGGGAGAATGAGGTGAGCTAACATGGCTCAGTGCCTAACATGTTTATAGCCATCGGGTAATGAGCCACACAACACGTCATTAACAATCCGAAATAATAGCAATTTATCATATAAAGCTCAAATAACCCAAAATCATCACATAAGGCAATACATGAGACTTTATATCAATCAAACACATATTATGCATCATATACACAATTAAAGGATGGAATGCACACAATTGGCTCGAGAGTTCCTTAAACACAACGAATAAACCGAAGTTTATCGTAAACACAACGAGTCCATTTTCGGATCTCGTGGGCCACAAGCGGGCTGCCGGGAGAAGGCTAGGAGGGGTCAACGTGCACGTGACTAACGATATAAGTTCTCTCTTACCCAATCACAACCAATTTATGCTCACATATTCAAACACAAAAATAGCATTTTATGCTTCTTCCATTGTATCAAATCATCATAGTTTCGTTCTTTTCATTCAAATCAAGGGAAATACACTTTCAATATACTCACAATTAACAAAGATAGTACACATAGGGCATTTGCCCATTACACAACAACTATAAAAATGTTACCCACCTATCGTCGGTATCCAAATTCAAGATTGCCCTTCCTCCTTGTCTTAAGTGGGGGTCTCTTGATTTCCTTCAATTAAATCACACTCTATTCAATAAATACATTTTAAAGGAAAGTATAACATTCATAAAAATCAAGCAAAATAAAAGTCTACTTTAAACCTAACCTACCCATAAGCCATTTAAGCTAGAATACCCAAGACCTTAGCTTAGAAATCCCAGAAATCCATAGATCTCACCTTCTCTTCTTCCTTTCTTCAATCTCTACACAAACCCTAACTTCCATCCTACACCATTTTCGAACCTAACCTAAGCAAAGGTGGAACTTACCTCTCACAAGTAGTTTCCTCTTCCTTTTTCTTCTTCTTTCTTCTTTCCTCCAAACCTCCTACGACTCTCCTCTTTCTTCTTGGCGAAAGCTTCTCTTTTCCCTTGCTCACGTTTTCTTCTCTTCTTTCCTTTAAGTCTACGACAATCTCTCTTCTTCTCCTCTTTCCTTTAATTCATTTAACTCTTTTATTCTCATCTTAAAAACCTACCTCCAAAACTACATAGTTTTGATACTCCCTCTTACAATCCCCTTTGGGCTCTGCTCCTCACAAGCCCACTACACATAATCCACTCATTTCTAATCCTCCTCCTTATTCCACTTATTCCATAAAGCCCATTCTTTCCAACATTAAATCCAAGCCTTCAATTAATTTCTAACTTCTAATCCCAAGCCCAACATAAAAATATCTATATAAACACATAATTAAATCAATTAAGGCAAAAAAAATTAACGAATAAATCCATAAATCAATAAATAATTATTTCAAATAAAAAAAATTTTCGGGGCCCAACAATTCTCCCCTCCTAAAAGAATTTCGTCCTCGAAATCCTTACCTGAATCCATGAAGAGGTAGGGATACTTCTCCTTCATGGCTTCCAAAGGTTCCAAGTAGCCTCCTCGGTCGAATGGTTCCTCCATAAGACCTTAACCAGCTTCACACTCTTGTTCCTTAACACTTTTTCCTTGGAATCCAAGATCTCCACTGGTTGTTCCTCATAAGTCAAATCCTCTCTCAACTGAACCTCTGAAGGTCGAATTATATGCGAAGGATCTGATCTGAACTTCTTTAGCATCGACACATGGAACACATTGTGAATCTTAGACAACTCCAATGGCAAATCTAACTTATAAGCCAAAGGCCTGATCCTCTCAATGATCTCATATGGGCCTATATACCTCGGGCTAAGCTTGCCCTTCTTGCCAAACCTCAAAACACCTTTCCATGGAGAAGCTCTAAGAAACACTTTCTCACCCACTTCAAACTCCATCTCTTTCCTATGGGCATCTGTGTAGCTCTTCATCCTATCTTGAGCTGCTTTAAGCCTCTGTTTTACCAATTTGACTTTATCCATTGTAGCCTGTACCAACTCAGGCCCTACTAGCTTCCTTTCTCCTTCCTCATCCCAACATATAGGAGTTTTGCATCTCCTACCATACAAAGCCTCATAAGGTGCCATCCCGAGTGATAGGAATTATTGTAAGCAAACTCAATCAAAGGTAGGTGATCATCCCACGAACCTTTGAAATCCAAAGCACAAGCTCTCAACATTGCCTCCAAAGTCCATATCGTCCTCTCCGATTGTCCATCAGTTTGCGGATGGAAAGCTGTACTAAAATGCAATCTAGTCCCCAGAGCCTCCTGCAAACTTTCCCAAAATCTGGAGGTAAACCTAGGATCCCTATCAGACACTATCGAACTCGGAATCCCATGAAGTCTGATTACCTCATCCACATACTTCTTATCCAAAACATTCAAAGAATTTGTCTGTCTAATTGGCAAGAAGTGGGCTGACTTAGTCAGCCTATCCACAATCACCCAAATAGCGTCATGCTTCTTGCTAGTCCTCGACAATCCCATCAGAAAATCCATGGTAATCTTCTCCCATTTCCATTTCGGAATCGGCAAAGGATTAAGCTTGCCTTAAGGTGCTTAGTGTTCAGCTTTAACTTGCTGACACACTAAACATCTTCTAGCATACTCTGCCACATCTTTCCTCATTCCCTTCCACCAAAAATGCTCTTTCAAATCCCGATACATCTTAGAACTCCCTGGGTGCATTGCATAAGGAGCGTTATGTGCTTCATCAAGGATCTCATCCTTCAGCTCTAACACATCTGGAACACACAATCTGTCACCCATAACCATCAATCCATCTTCCTTTACCTCTACATCGGAGGGCTTGCCATCTTTATCTCTTTCTAAGCTTACTCAAGTACTCATCCTGTTCCTCGCAATTCTTTGATTTTCCCCCTCAACACTGGTCTCACTCTAAAATTTGCCAAAATACAGTCAGGCTCAACTTGCCTCAATGTCACATCAAGTTTGGCTAATTCCTTCAGCAACGGAAGGTACACTGTCTCCACATGTGACATAGTGGACTTCCTACTCAAAGCATCAGCTACCACATTAGCTTTCCCCGGATGGTAGTCTATCACCAAATCATAATCTTTTAATAACTCCAACCATCGCCTCTGCCTCAAATTCAGCTCTTTTTGAGTCAACAAGTACTTAAGACTCTTATGGTCCGTAAATAATCTAGTAGTAACTCCATACAAGTAGTGTCTCCAAATCTTCAATGCAAAAATAATAACAGCCAATTCCAAGTCATATATAGGATAGTTCATCTCATAAGGCTATAATTGCCTAGAAGCATAGGCAATCATTTTCTCTCCTTGCATCAATACACATCCTAAACCCTTCCTGGAAGCGTCACTGTATACAATGTATCCATCATCACCATAGGGTAATGTCAAAATCGGTGCGATAGTAAGCCTATTCTTCATTCCTCAAACTACTCGCACTCCTCGGTCCCACTCAAACTTTTGATTCTTTCTCGTCGATTTGGAAAGTGGAGCATTTATCAAAGAAAAGCCCTCCACAAACCTCCTGTAGTATCCAAATAATCCCAAGAAACTCCTCACCTCACCCACATTCTTAGTGCTTCCCATTTAACCACGACCTCTATCTTTGTGGATCCACATGCACTCAAGCTCAAATCACATGCAGAAATACTACTTCCTTAACCAAAATTCGACTTGTCAAATTTGGCATACAATTCATTCTTTCTCAAAGTCTCCAAAGCAACCTCAAATGATCCTCGTGCTCCTCATCACTCTTAGAATAGACCAATATGTCATCAATAAAGACAATGAAAAATCGGTCTAGAAAGACTTGAAGACTCTATTCATCAAATCCATAAAGACTGCGGGAGCATTTGTTAACCCGAAGGCATAACCAAAAACTCGAAGTGGCCATACCGGCGTCCTAAAAGCGATCTTTGACACATCGGTCTCCTTAATCCTCAATGATGATAACCCGATCTCAAATCTATTTTGGAAAGACTCTAGCCCACTGCAGAATCGATCAAATAAATCATCTATGCTTGGCGGAGCGATATACATTCTTAATGGTGGCATGATTCAACTTCCTGTAATCCACACACATCCGCAACGATCCATCTTTCTTCTTCACAAAGAGAACCGGAGCTCTCCAAGGCGAAGAGCTCGGCCTAATATAACCCTTCTCTAATAGATCCTGCAATTGCACCTTAAGCTCTCTCAATTCCGCCGGGGCCATCCGGTAAGGCGGAATTGAGATCGGCGTAGTACCTGGAAGAAGCTCAACGGGAAACTCAATTTGTTGGAACCTCTCCCCGGTGGGTCGCGTGCCCGACGTCCTACATGACATCTGGACGCGCATCTCACGGGGGAGGGATGCCTCACCACGAAGGAAACCTCGAATTGAACTTAATTTATTGTCATCCGAACAAAACTTGCTAAATTCACCCTAATTATCCACAAGTAAAATTAATTTGCTTAGGGCCCATAACTAAATCCGATTCCTAAACTAAAAAGAAATTCCATATCTCTAGGGCGGATAGAAACGAACCTCACTTCAATCAGATCCCCAAAAATTCGAAAACTTATATGAAAGGGTAGGAAATTTTTCTTATAAAACCAATGCTTCAAAAGTCGAGTGAATCGGAAGCCAAACAAAAAACAATTACAAGCAAAAGAGTAAGAGGAGGACATTCAAAGATTAGGCGTGGGCATGTTTAAGAAATTTAAAGACTAGGCGTGGCCACGCCTAAGGATGAAATCTGGATCTGTAGGAAAATTTCAGACTTTACAAAATCATAAATTTTGCTCCCATACTCCTTAGCCATAAAAAGAGTCATTATTTGCTTCAAAATTTCAGTCCAAAACTAAGTTTTCCTACACAATGTCAAAAGTTTGAAAATTCATATCTTTTAGCACACAAGTCGAAACATGACACATTATACCTCGTTGGGAAGATAAAAAGAAGATCTTCAAGTTTCATGAAGATAAAAAAAATCAATCCAATCATTAAAGAGAGTAAAAACCCACTTGAAGTTTCAGCCTAAAAACTAGCCAATGGAACAGTAATTTTGCAGCATAAACAGTAACAGCAATCTTCAAATGCTCATAACTTTTGATTTCTAACTCCAATAACTGCAAATCATACCTCATTTTAAAGGTAGAAAGATAATCTACATTTTTCATGAAGAACACAAAAACCAGATCAGTCTTTAATTGGGTGAAACATCCTTCCGAAGTTGCTGCAAAATTTCATATCTAACTATAGTGGCTGAAACCTTTTCACTCTCATATCTTTTTCATCCTAAGTCCAATTGAAGCAAACTTTATGTTGTTTGAAAGCTCTAATCATGCACTACATTCTTCAAGAAGGCATCACACTAAAATTCAAACTCCAAAGTATCCTAAACCCTAAATGAAGTTGCTGCCCAATTTTTACAAAAATTGGACAGCACCTCCCCTATTTTTCATCTAACCAACTCTTCAATCCAACACACAACCTGCATGAAAACTCATTTTTTCTATTTCCATAAAACACAACTTAAATCCAATATACTTCAAATCCAAGGCAGTGGCACACTCCTAGGATTCTATTTGTTTCCAAAACATAACATAACCCAAATTCACTCTTCTTCTCTCTTTTTTTTAGTTTAGCAACATAAATATACAATCCTTGAAAACGTATACAAGGTACATGAAAACTTCGAAACCGCTATATTTACATAAAACAAGTCAATACAAAGCTCTAGAGGACATTAAGCCCGATTACATCTCAATACAACAAAAGTAAAGTTTACAAAGAATAAGCTAATGCTTGATTTATCAAAACACAACTTTAAAAGCAAACTACATCGAAGTTGCCTCAATCCCGATGCGGTGACTCGGTTTCTCGCTCGACACCTGTGCAGGGGAAATGGGGGGTGGGCTCGACGGCTTCGTGGGTAATAGGTTAATAAATAAGCAATAAGCAAAACCATCATTTACTCATTTTCAAACAACGTCACATTTCCAAAATGTTTCACATTTCTCAAAATCATTTTACAAAGTTGTCACATCAGCACTTTACAATTCAACCAATCACATAAGCACAGAAATATGATTCAGGTGGATCCGAAACAGAACGAACGACACATTTCCGCGAAGCGGTCATGTGTAGTCATGACGAATAGGAGTCCTTAAGAGGAACTCCATGGCCACTAGCGGGCAGGCAGGAGAAGCCTATAATAGATATGTGCACCTGACTCAGAAGGGACCACCCCAAATCCAAAGATAGCACATATAGTTCACTCAATTCAAAAACAACTGCCTCTACTGGCATTCACAAATTCAGTTTCACATAAATTGCCCAAAACGGCGATCTTTTTTCCGAAATCACAGTTTTTTTATTGTTTTCACTTAACAAATCGTTAAACCAACCATTCCCACATAAATTCATAAACAAGAATATCACATACGAGTTCAAACATCATCAAGCGTAATTCTTACAAACTTTCCAATTCATTTTAACACCTTAATTCGCATTTATTATAAAAACGGTAATATACCTATTAACTCAATTATTAAAGAATTACCCACCTTAAAATCCTTTAGCTTTGAGATTGATCCAAAGGCCTTGCTTCTTCCTCCAATTGCCTTAATTCACCTTCATTAAGCATGATTATCCCATAAGAACATAGGATATCAAAATCTGACAATTTTAAGGACACGAAAGCATGGAATTTTACCTATCTAACTTTACCCATAACCTTTCTAAGCTCTTTAAACTAAAACCTACCTAAATAAATCAAAGAAAATTCAAAATCCCTTACCTTAAGGAAACCCACGTTTTTTCTCTTTTTGTTCCAATGGAAGATTAAACTCTTCCTTTCCACTTTCTTCTTACACAAAACTCTTAAACCTTCCTTTTTCAAGTATAAAAGCCTAAGCTCTTACCTCTCTTCTTCTTCTTCTTCTTCTTCTTCTTCTTCAACCGAAAACTCCCTCTCTCTTTCACTATAAATTCGAAAACCTCTCTTCTTTCTTGTAATTTCGGAAGTTTCTAGGTTTAAAAGCCTAAGGAATTATTCTAACTTATAACCTAAACCCTCCAAAACGTGGTAGTTTCAATAACTCTTCTTTTCCTTATCATTTTCTTCCCTTTCACACCATCATACGACTCCTTCCTTATTCCCATTTAATTCATCACTAATTCCTTCTTTTTTTCATTAATGTCATGTAATATGGGCTAAAAGCCTATCTTGATACACTTAAGGCCTTATAACCTAAGCTAACTTCCTAATTTATCCCAACTCCATCTTATTCTTTTTAATTCGACCAACTTATTAAAATTCTAATTTTAACTAACTTCCTCCAATTAATTCTATAAATCACGCACTAAATCTCAAATTATTCTAATTAAAAGCAATTAATCAATCCAAACCTCAAAATAGAGAGAACATGCTTAAAGCGAATCGGGGCCCAACATTTCTCCCCCCCCCCCTTAAAAGAATTTCGTCCTCAAAATTTGTACCTGAATCGCTGAAGAGATGGGGATACTTTTCCTTCATAGCTTCCAATGGCTCCCACGTGGCCTCTTCCATTGAATGATTCCTCCATAAGACTTTTACCAACTGAACAGTCTTATTTCTTAGCACCTTTTCTTTGGTATCCAAGATCTGCACTGGAAGCTCTTCATAACTCAAGTCATTACTCAATTGAACTTCATCAGCTTGAATGACATGAGAAGGATCTGATCGATATCTCCTTAGCGTAGAAACATGAAAAATATCATGAATCTGCGATAATTCAGGAGGTAAGGCTAACCTGTAAGCCAATGGACCAATCCTCTCCAGAATCTCATACGATCCCACGTACCTCGGACTCAGCTTACCCTTTCTGTCGAATCTCAGAATCCCTTTCCACAGAGAAGTCCTAAGAAACACCTTATCGCCGACCTCATACTCCATCTCTTTCCTATGAGCATCCTCATAGCTCTTCATCCTGTCCTGAGCTGCCTTCAGCCTGTGCTTAATCAAATTGACCTTATCAACGGTCATCTGTATCATCTTTGGACCCAAAAGTCTCCTATATCCCTCTGCATCCCAACACACGGGAGTCCTACATCTCCTCCTATACAGAGCCTCATAAGGAGCCATCTGAATGCTCGAATGATACGAATTGTTATATGGAAATTCGATCAAAGGCAAGTGATCGTCCCATGCTCCTCTAAAATCCATCACACAAGCCCTGAGCATTCCCTCAAGAGTCCGAATGGTCCTCTCAGACTGACCATCGGTCTGAGGATGGAAAGCAGTGATGAAACTCAACTTAGTGCCCATAGCCTCCTGCAAACTGCCCCAAAATCTCGAAGTAAAACGAGGATCCCGATCAGATACAATCAAATCCGGGATCCCATGCAATCTCACAACCTCGTCAATGTACTTCTTAGCTAGCACATGCAGAGGATCATGCATCGATTGGCGTAAAAATGGGCTGATTTCGTCAATCTATCCACAATCACCCATATGGCATCATGCCTCCTACTGGTCCTGGGCAACCCCATCAGAAAATCCATAGTGACTCTCTGCCATTTTCACTCAGGAATGGATAATGGCCTCAATCGCTCAAGGGCCTGATGTTCAGCCTTGACTTGCTGACACACGAGACACTTACTCACATACTCGGCCACATCCTTCTTTATCCCTCTCCACCAGAAATGTTCCACGAGATCCTCAGACATCCCGGTGCTGCTGGGTGCATAACATAAGGTGCATTGTGCGCCTCATCCAGAATCTCATCTTTAACCTCCTTGACATCAGGAATACATAGCCTATTCCTAACTGTCAGGAGTCCATCATCACTCAGCACCATATCAGACTCCTTACCCCTCTGCACCTCTTCCCGCAGCTTACTCAACTCGGGATCCTGAATCTGTAACTCTCTCACTTTCACTCTGAGGATCGGTCTTACTCTGAAAGTAGCAATCATGCAATCAGACTCTTCCTGCTTCAAACTAATCCTGAGCTTAGCCATTTCTTCCAATAGCGGCAAATACACTGTCTGCACATAGGCTATGGAAGACTTCACCTTTCAAGGCATCTGCAACTACATTGGCCTTACCGGATGATACTCGATCAGCGGATCATAGTCTTTGAGCACTCGATCCACCGCCTGCCTCAAATTCAGCTCCTTTTGACTCAGCAGATATTTGAGACTCTTGTGATCTGTGAAGATCTGGTTTGCACTCCATATAAATAATGCCTCCAGATCTTCAAAGAAAAGACCACAATCGCTAACTCCGGATCATGGGTGGATAGTTCATCTCATAAGGCTTTAGCTGCCGTGAGGCATATGCTATCACCTTATCTCCCTGCATAAGCACACATCCTAATCCCTTCCTGGAAGCATCACTATATACAGTATAACCCCCTCTCCTGTGGGTAAAGCCAAAACTGGAGCACTAGTCAATCTGTGCTTCAGTTCCTCAAAACTCTATTGGCACTCTTCACTCCAGATAAACTTCGGTTTTCCTTAATAGCTTAGTCAAAGGAGTGGCAATCATCGAGAAACCTCCACAAATCTCCGATAATACCCCGCCAAACCGTAAAGCTCCTCACTTTCGGTCCGGCGTTGGAACATGCTAGTTTACTACTGCTTCAATCTTCTTGGGATCCACATGCACCCCTTTCTCAGAAACAATATGACCCAAGAAGACTACTTCACGAAACCAAAATTCACATTTCGTGAATTTGGCATACAGGTCTCTCTCCCTCAACTTTTGCAACACAATCCTCAAGTGCTCCTCATGCTCTCCCTCATCCCTGGAATACACCAGAATGTCATCGATAAACACGATAACAAACTGATCCAAAAACTCCTTGAAGACCCTGCTCATCAGATCCATAAAAGCAACAGGAGCATTGGTTAATCCAAAAGGCATGACCAGGAATTCATAATCGCCATACCGTGTCCTGAAGGCTGTCTTGCTCACATCAGACTCCTTAATCCTGAGTTGATGGTAGCCAGACCTAAGGTCGATCTTAGAGAAAACCGTTGCCCCTCAGGTGATCAAACAAATCATCTATCAGGAAGAGGATACTTGTTCTTCACCGTCACCTTATTGATCCTCCCGTAATCAATACACATTCGCCAAGTTCCATCTTTCTTTTTAACAAACAAGCACCGGCGCACCCCAATGTGAGGTGCTCGGCCTAATAAACCCCTTCTCCAAAAGATCCTCCAGCTGCTCCTTAAGTTCTTTCATTTCACCGGAGCCATTCTATAAGGTGGAATAGAAATAGGAGTCGTCCGGAGCCAAATCAATAGAAACTCAATCTCCTCTCCGTGGCAAACCGAAACTCCTCGAAACACATCGAAATTCCTCACAATGGAATATCCTCCACCCTACTCTCCTGACATTTGGTATCCATAACACACGCCAAGAAGGCTTCACACCTCTCCCCATCGGTCTGTCACCAACAAAGTCAAACAAGCCTTAAGCGGTGTCAACTTTCTATCTCCTCCGAAACCACCGTCGACCCTCTCCTGGATCAAATTCAACTTCCTTTTACTACAATCTAGCTTCTTTATACTTCTCCATCACGTCCATTCCGACGATCACATCTAACCCCTTCAGATCTAGAGGTAGCGGTGTACTACTAAACTAGATCCATCGATAATAAGTTCACAATCTCGAAAGATCCGACTCACGATGACATTCCTCCTAACGGAGTACTAACAAGAAAATCATCGATAGAATCGATATCATACCGGGCAATATCATACTAGTAGAGACAAAGGAATGGGTGCTACGAATCAAACAGAACATACACAGCAGAATGAAAGAGCTGAGCCATACCAGTAACAACCTCCGGTGCGGCTGCATCCTCCTCACGAGTCATAGCAAAAACTCGGGCCTGTGCTTACCCTCTCGGTCTCCCTGGCATATTGGGCTTCCGATGACCTGTAATCGCCACCCTGGCTGGTCTGGTCCCCACTGTCTCCGCTCGCCTCTAAGTCTGAGGCTGAGATCCTTCTCCTCTAAGCATCTGAGGACACTCTTTGATTTTGTGTCCCTTCTCCCCACACTTGAAATAGGCACCCGATACCCTATAACACTCTCCCCGATGCGGGTGCCCATAGTGTTGACACGAAGGAATCTGGTTCCTGGTTCTCTCTGTTCTGCTGTTTCCTCCCACTGAGGAACCTGTCTTCGACTCCGCTCAATATGCTCGCTCTGCGAGGGCCCTATCTTGCCTCCCGACTCGAGTCAAGCACTCTTACCACCCTCGCCACCGACCGCACACCCCCCTCTCTGAATGATCGCTCTCTGCTCTTTCTCTTCCTCTCGACATCTGTTTGATATTCTCCACTTCTCGGCTGGAGTGCGACTTCCACCAATCGCGATAATCACGAAGTTATGAAGCATTACCTTCTCTCGATGCCCAGTGGGCCTCCTCAAACTTCCTGCATTTATCTTCCTCATCGCCACATATGAGCTGCATATCTCGACAACTGAGTAAATCTCAGCTCATACTCGGTCACAGTCATCTCCCTCTGAGTCAAATTAAGAAACTCCCTGGCCTTGTCTTGCATGTAGACCCGGAAAAGATACTTCTTCCGAAATAACTCTCCAAAATCCTTCCATGAAAGCACTGGTGGCACAACCTGGCTCTGTGGGACTGACTCCCACCAGTGGAGAGCATCACTCTGCAATAAGCTAATAGCATACTCCAGCTTCTCATCATCAGAACATTTCATCTGCACCAGGACTCTCTCTGTCCTCTTCAACCAAGACTCAGCTTCCTCGGGATTAGTGGTACCATGAAAGTCCACCGCTCCGAACTTCCGCAGTTTATCAAATTGTCCGCCCCTCACATCAGAAAATGGCATAGAAGCTCGAGACCCTTGACCCATGGCAAAAGTGAAAGTCTGGGCAAAGGCCTGGAAGACTTGCGGGTCCACAACTGGCACAGTAGGAGGAGGAGGAGGAGGAGGCTCCTCAGGTTACACACTGGGTGCCTCAGGGTCAGGAGCAGAATGTGTCCCTGCATCTTGTGGGACATGAGACTCATCTGCACTCCCCTGGCGAGAACTTGAGCGAGATCGAGTCCCTCGGGTTCTACCCCGACGTGACATATTAATCCTTCAAAAGAAAACCAGTGAAAATCTTAGTGCATGCAAAAACAATTTTCAAAGTATTTCGAACGCTTTAATTCATGCAAAAATTCATGCAAAATCCATATTTAAAATCATTTAACACAATGCAAATAATACAACAATGCACAAAAGGCACTTTCACACAACTCCACAAAAAACCTAAAAGTCTCTTTATAAACGAACCTACAACCGAAAGCTCTGATACCATAAGTGTTGGAACCCCTCCCCGGTGGGTCGCGTGCTCGACATCCTACACGACATTTGGACGCGCATCTCACGGGGGAGGGATGCCTCACCACGAAGGAAACCTCGAATTGAACTTAATTTATTTTCATCCGAACAAAACTTGCTAAATTCACCCTAATTATCCACAAGTAAAATTAATTTGCTTAGGGCCCATAACTAAATCCGATTCCTAAGCTAAAAAGAAATTCTATATCTCTAGGGCGGATAGAAACGACCTCACTTCAATCAGATCCCCAAAAATTCGAAAACTTATATGAAAGGGTAGGAAATTTTTCTTATAAAACCAATGCTTCAAAAGTCGAGTGAATCGGAAGCCAAACAAAAAAAAAATACAAGCAAAAGAATAAGAGGAGGACATTCAAAGATTAGGCGTGGGCATGTTTAAGAAATTTAGAGACTAGGCGTGGCCACGCCTAAGGATGAAATCTGGATCTGTAGAAAAATTTCAGACTTTACAAAATCATAAATTTTGCTCCCATACTCCTTAGCCATAAAAAGAGTCATTATTTGCTTCAAAATTTCAGTCCAAAACTAAGTTTTTCTACACAATGTCAAAAGTTTGAAAAATCATATCTTTTAGCACACAAGTCGAAACATGACACATTATACCTCATTGGGAAGATAAAAAGAAGATCTTCAAGTTTCATGAAGATAACAAAAATCAATTCAATCATTAAAGAGAGTAAAAACCCACTTGAAGTTTCAGCCTAAAAACTAGCCAATGGAACAATAATTTTGCAGCATGAACAGTAACAGCAATCTTCAAATTCTCATAACTTTTGATTCCTAACTCCAATAATTGCAAATCATACCTCATTTTAAAGGTAGAAAGATAATCTACATTTTTCGTGAAGAACACAAAAACCAGATCAGTCTTTAATTGAGTGAAACATCCTTCCGAAGTTGCTGCAAAATTTCATATCTAACTACAGTGGCTGAAACCTTTTCACTCTCATATCTTTTTCATCCTAAGTCCAATTGAAGCAAACTTTATGTTGTTTGAAAGCTCTAATCATGCACTACATTCTTCAAGAAGGCATCACACTAAAATTCAAACTCTAAAGTATCCTAAACCCTAAATGAAGTTGCCTATTTTTTATCTAACCAACTCTTCAATCCAACACACAACCTGCATGAAAACTCATTCTTTCTATTTCCATAAAACACAACTTAAATCCAATATACTTCAAATCCAAGGCAGTGGCACACTCCTAGGATTCTATTTGTTTCCAAAACATAACATAACCCAACTTCACTCTTCTTTTTTTTTTTTAGTTTAGCAATATAAATATACAATCCTTGAAAACGTATACAAGGTACATGAAAACTTCGAAACCGCTATATTTACATAAAACAAGTCAATACAAAGCTCCAAAGGACATTAAGCTCGATTACATCTCAATACAACAAAAGTAAAGTTTACAAAGAACAAGCTAATGCTTGATTTATAAAAACACAACTTTAAAAGCAAAGCGCATCGGAGTTGCCTCGATCCGATCACGGTGACTCGGTTTCTCGCTCGACACCTGTGGAGGGGAAATGGGGGGTGAGTTCGACGGCTCCGTAGGTAATAGGTTAATAAATAAGCAATAAGCAAAACCATCATTTACTCATTTTCAAACGTCACATTTCCAAAATGTTTCACATTTCTCAAAATCATTTTACAAAGTTGTCACATCAGTACTTTACAATTCAACCAATCACATAAGCATGTAAATATGATTGGGTGGATCAAAGCGAGCGAGCGAACGACATTTCCATGGCGGTCATGTGTAGTCGTGACGAATAGGAGTCCTTAAGAGGAACTCCACGGCCACTAGCGGGCAGGCGAGAGAAGCCTATAATAGACAGGTGCACCTGACTCAGAAGGGACCACCCCAAATCCAAAGATAGCACATATAGTTCACTCAATTCAAAAACAACTGCCTCTACTGGCATTCACAAATTTAGTTTCACATAAATTGCCCAAAACGGCGATCTTTTTTTCGAAATCACATTTTTTTATTGTTTTCACTTAACAAATCGTTAAACCAACCATTCCCACATAAATTCATAAACAAGAATATCACATACGAGTTCAAACATCATCAAGCGTAATTCTTACAAACTTTCCAATTCATTTTAACACCTTAATTCACATTTATTATAAAAACGGTAATATACCTATTAACTCAATTATTAAAGAATTACCCACCTTAAAATCCTTTAGTTTTGAGATTGATCCAAAGGCCTTGCTTCTTCCTCCAATCGCCTTAATTCACCTTCATTAAGCATGATTATCCCATAAGAACATAGGATATCAAAATCTGACAATTTTAAGGATACGAAAGCATGGAATTTTACCTATCTAACTTTACTCATAACCTTTCTAAGCTCTTTAAACTAAAACCTACCTAAATAAATCAAAGAAAATTCAAAATCCCTTACCTTAAGGAAACCCATGTTTTTGCTCTTTTTGTTCCAATGGAAGATTAAACTCTTCCTTTCCACTTTCTTCTTACACAAAACTCTTAAACCTTCCTTTTTCAAGTATAAAAGCCTAAGCTCTTACCTCTCTTCTTCTTCTTCTTCTTCTTCTTCTTCTTGACCGAAAACTCCTCTCTCTTTCACTATAAATTTGAAAACCTCTCTTCTTTCTTGTAATTTCGGAAGTTTCTAGGTTTAAAAGCCTAAGGAATTATTCTAACTTATAACCTAAACCCTCCAAAACGTGGTAGTTTCAATAACTCTTCTTTTCCTTATCATTTTCTTCCCTTTCACACCATCATACGACTCCTTCCTTATTCCCATTTAATTCATCACTAATTCCTTCTTTTTTTCATTAATTTCATGTAATATGGGCTAAAAGCCCATCTTGATACACTTAAGGCCTTATAACCTAAGCTAACTTCCTAATTTATCCCAACTCCATCTTATTCTTTTTAATTCGACCAACTTATTATAATTCTAATTTTAACTAACTTCCTCCAATTAATTCTATAAATCACGCACTAAATCTCAAATTATTCTAATTAAAAGCAATTAATCAATCCAAACCTCAAAATAGAGAGAACATGCTTAAAGCGAATCGGGGCCCAACACAATTTCCCTCGGAGGAGGTAGTCCTGGCAATGCCTCGGGAAAGACGTCCGGGAATTTCCTGACTACCGGAATATCCTCCAACCTCCCTCTATCTGTCTTCGTGTCTAACACATAGGCCAGGAATGCTTCACACCCCTTACTCATCAATCTCTCTGCTGATATAGCTGAAACAATCCGAGGCGGACTGGCTTTCCTATCTCCCATAAATACCACTTTTCTTTCATTCTCTGACTCGAATTCCACTGTCTTTTGTTTGCAGTCTAAGTTGGCATGATACTTCTCTAAAGTATCCATACCTAGGATCACATCCAATCCTCCCATCTTCAAAGGCACCAAATCTACCACAAACTTCCCTCCACTAATCTCTATCTCACAGTCTCTATACACTTGAATGATAATAATATACTGGCCGATCGGAGTACTCACCATCAACGGAGTATCCAATGGGCTCAAGACTTATCACATCTGCTTCTACCCGACGACACAAAAGAGTGGGTAGAACTGGATCAATCAAAGAAAGCATACAATCATCAAACAATTTTATCATACCACACCACTTACGAGTGTCTCGCCTCCTCTCGAGTCATTCTGAAAACTCTAGGCGGGATTGGCCTGGATCTGTCACGGAGGATGAGCTCTCTAGTACCAGAACTACCCACTTCAGTCACAGTCCTCTGTCCCACTGCCTCTGTCCTTCTGGAAGCTTGCATATGTGATTCCTCTCTTTTATCCGGCTTAGGACACTGTCTGGCTATGTGTCCTTTCTTCCCATAATTGAAGCATGCTCCTGATACTCTGAAACATTCCCCTCTATGATGCCTCCCACAGTGCTCACACTTGGGAAGAGGTGGTCTCTCCCCATCTCCTCTTCTACTGCCGCCCATCGTTAAGGCTTGGTGAGAAATAGTAAAGGTCCCCATCTCCTCGGATCAAGACAGAAAGGTTACGCACTTCTCTCGGTATAAGTACCACCTCCCTCTGAGAATCGCTCTTCCCTTCCTCTTTCTGCTAACTGCGCTCTTAATGTTCTCGATGTTCTCAACTCTCAACACTACTTCAACCAGCTGTTGAAAGTCGCCAAAGTTCTGCACTACCACCTTCTCTTTGATAGCTAGGTGTAGTCCCGACTCAAACCTGCAGCACTTGACAGCCTCACTGAACATCAGTTCCGAAGCATACCTCGACAACTGAATAAACCGACGCTCATACTCAGCAACAGTCATCTCCCTCTAGGTGAGACTCAGAAACTCCCTCTGCTTTTGCTGAATGTACACCTCAGACAGATACTTCTTCCTGTACATAGTCAGGAAGTCTCCCCATGTCAATCCTACTGGTCTCATCTGACTCCCTGGCACTGTCTCCCACCAATGCAAGGCATCACCCTGAAGCAGACTGGCAGCATAAACCACTCTCTCAGCATCCTCGCACTCCATCTGATCCAAGATCCTTTCGGTCTTCCTCAACCAGATCTCAGCTTCCTCGGGGTCAGTGGTCCCGTAGAAGTCCACTACTCCATACTTCTTTAGCCTATCAAACTGTCTCCCCTTCTTAGCTGGGGCCGAACCAGAAGCCTGAGGCATTTGACCCATAGCCTAAACAAAGGCTTGGGTAAATGCCTGGAAGAGTCTCGGGTCAGAGGCGGGCACTTTCTCGGGCCCGACTAGGCGACAGTGAGGCCCAGGATTGAAGGGCTCACTACTCGCCTAGAGAGCCTCGGTGGGGCCACTCTCGGGGCTACGGACTCATCCGTGCTCTCCTCTCTCAGTGGAGAGTTAGGTGCAATAGAACCTTGCAGAATTCCTCGTGTCCTTCTACGAAGTGGCATCTTACTCCTTCAATGAAAACATTTATAATTAGCTACAATTCGTTTTAATCTTAGTTTCTATATGTATGCATGATGTGCATGTCATTTAATACAAACAATCAATTCATAATGCAAACATTTAATCACATAACAAAACAATTTCCCTACTATGCATTCTAAGCCTAGGAGTAAGCCTAAGCTCTGATACCAAACAATGTTGGACCCCTTCGCTGGGGCCCAACATTCGGACCACACAAGCACACATAAGCATAGAAGACCCATAACTCACCACAATAGGGGAAACTTGCAATAGAAAAGTTGGATAGGATTTTTAAGAAAATATGTTCCTTATGCTCTCACGATACCAGCGCCACTGAAAACGCTCAATTCGGATTAGAAAAGAAGAAGTTATGGTTAAATTACTATTTCAAAGAAAACAGTCAAAACTGAGCACTACCGACTTCAGGTCAGAATTTGAAAATCTTAAAGACTTAATTGTCAGTAGGATCCTGCATAAAACTTGTAGGTTTATGTCTCTAGTTTAATTTAAAACAAGAATCGCTTCGATCTGAGCTCTCTAGCTCCAGATATTTTAAAATTTGTAAATTATATTCAGACTTGATCAGTCGACCTCCACAATTGGTTTCAACCCACCTTTTTCAATTTAAAATAAAATCTGATAAATAAAGTTTGGAAAGATAGAAAAATCCCTTAGGAATCCATCGTTTCGAAAATGGGGTCAATCGGAGGTCTACACAACAAGTTATGGCCAAAAGAAGGAAGAGGGGTCGGTTGGCCAGAAACCGACCCCAAACGCTCGCAAGAGCCCGGCACATGGCGCCGCCCGCCAGCGCCTGCCCTACAGCCCGACCTATCTGACTTCTAACCCTCATAACTTTTGACTCTGAGCTCCAAATTAGACACAGTCAAAAGCGTTGGAAAGCTAGAAGAAAAACCTATATTTTTCAAGAAGGACTCACCAGCAAGCTCGGACTCTAAAGAAATCAAAAGTTCTCACTAAGACAGATCGACTAGCTCTTCACCAACAGTACTAAAACTTACAACTACCATAACTTTTGACCTATGACTCCGAATTTAGCAAACTTGGTGCCTATGGAAAGCTAAGAAAATGCACTACAACTTGCATGAAGACCACCGACCTATATTCCAACTCTATGAGGGTCAAAAGTGGACTCAAAGCTCTGCCTGATAATCTGTCATTTAGACAGCACCCACAATTAATTCTAACAACTCACGCCTACCAATTTAACACATCATAAATAGCTCTTAAAACCTCATGGGAGAGCTCTACAGCTCACCTAACACCATCAAGGAGTCAAAAGATCCCATACGACCTATAGCAACCCAGAAATTCCGAACTTCTACAAATTTCACCTCGATAACACGAATCATAGCAAATTTTTCCAATGAGCTCACCCAAGGTCAAAACCCAAAGACAACTCAAAATGAAAATACTCATACACATGCTATTTCAAGGCCTTACAGATCGAAAATCAACAATTTCAAAAGATGGAGAGTCTAGAGCTCTCATTCACATTCCAAATCATAACAAAGATTCATCGTAGCTTTGGTTACATATTGGCATATTCATCAAGATCAAGTACAAAATACAAAAGATGAGATGCTTAATGATCAATATGCTTACAAAGCTATTCCAAAAGCTAGTTACTAACTTAATACAAAAGTAGCTAAATTTCTTGGAGTGATGCCCGATGCCTTGCAAGGTTCAGCCCTCAACTTGAATTTGCACCTGAGGAGGGAGAATGGGGTGAGCTAACACGGCTCAATGTCTAACATGTTTATAGCCATCGGGTAATGAGCCACACAACACGTCATTAACAATCCTAAATAATAGCAATTTATCATATAAAGCTCAAATAACCCAAAATCATCACATAAGGCAATACATGAGACTTTATATCAATCAAACACATATTATGCATCATATACACAATTAAAGGATGGAATGCACACAATTGGCTCGAGAGTTCCTTAAATACAACGAATAAACCGAAGTTTATCGAAACACAACGAGTCCATTTTCGGATCTAAATGGGCCCTGGCGAGCTTAGGGAGAAGGCTAGGGGGGTCAACGTGCACGTGACTAACGATATAGATTCTCTCTTGCCCAATCACAACCAATTTATGCTCACATATTCAAACACAAAAATAGCATTTTATGCTTCTTCCATTGTATAAAATCATCATAGTTTCGTTCTTTTCATTCAAATAAAGGGAAATACACTTTCAATATACTCACAATTAACAAAGATAGCACACATAGGGCATTTGCCCATTACACAACAACTATAAAAATGTTACCACCTATCGTCGGTATCTGAATTCAAGATTGCCCTTCCTCCTTGTCTTGAGTGGGGGTCTCTTGATTTCCTTCAATTAAATCACATTCTATTCAATAAATACATTTTAAAGGAAAGCATAACATTCATAAAAATCAAGCAAAATAAAAGTCTACTTTAAACCTAACCTACCCATAAGCCATTTAAGCTAGAATACCCAAGACCTTAGCTTAGAAATCCCAGAAATCCATAGATCTCACCTTATGTTCTTCCTTTCTTCAATCTCTACACAAACCCTAACTTCCATCCTACACCATTTTCGAACCTAACCTAAGCAAAGGTGGAACTTACCTCTCACAAGTAGTTTCCTCTTCCTTTTTCTTCTTCTTTCTTCTTTCCTCCAAGCCTCCTACGACTCTCCCTCTTCTTCTTGGCCGAAAGCTTCTCTTTTTCCCTTGCTCACGTTTTCTTCTCTTCTTTCCTTTAAGTCTACGACAATCTCTCTTCTTCTCCTCTTTCCTTTAATTCATTTGACTCTTTTATTCTCATCTTAAAAACCTACCTCCAAAACTACATAGTTTTGATACTCCCTCTTACAATCCTCTTTGGGCTCTCCTCCTCACAAGCCCACTACACATAATCCACTCATTTCTAATCCTCCTCCTTATTCCACTTATTCCATAACGCCCATTCTTTCCAACATTAAATCCAAGTCTTCAATTAATTTCTAACTTCTAATCCCAAGCCCAACATAAAAATATCTATATAAACACATAATTAAATCAATTAAGACAAAAAAAAATAACGAATAAATCCATAAATCAATAAATAATTAATTCAAATAAAATTAAAAAAAAATTCGGGGCCCACCATCATTTGTTTAGCACCATCCGAAACGCATCAAGAGAGGAGGAGAGTGAGAAGGTTTGGAAATTTTTGAAGAGAAATAGAAGGCAGAGGTTCGGCCATCAAGCAAGAAGAAGAAGAAGGTAGGTTTTCAAGGTTTTCAAGCTTTAGGAAGGTTGGTTCATGTGTTTTATGTAAGAAGGAAGGACAAAGAAAGAGGTTCTCCATCTTTAGAAGAAAAAGAAGATTTCGTAGGTCACTACAAGGTAAGAGAAATTCGAATTTCTTGGTTATATTTTTAGGATTTTATCTTTCTTGTTTCATATTGGTGATTAGAAGAGTGATTAGAAGGATTTGTTGTTGGAGAAGAGGAGAAAAAATCAGATTGTATGGATTAGGGTTTTCGAAATTTATGAATTGATTTGTTAGAGTTTTGTTTTTCATGCTTTAAATGGATGATTGGAAGAGGTTTTAGAGAAAGAATGAGAAAGGAAAGAGTTTCCTATCATTAGAAACTAGTAAGGTGAGGTCGTGGGTGTCCTAAGAGAAGAAGAACTTGAAATTTCATGGCTTTATTGTTAGGGTTTGTCTAATGGTGGTTTGGAGATTGTGTTGTGAAGGAAAAATGAAAGACGAAAAGTTAGGGAAGCTTAGTGGAAAAAATCAGCATGCATCGATGGCTCTAGCGTTGAGAATTTTCGAAAATAATGGAATCAATTGAGAGAGGTTTTAGTTAATATAGCATAGGAAAGGTATAGGAAAGGTGTAGGTAAGGTTCGGTAGGTTTAAATTCAAGTTTCGACTTTTTTTTTTTAAATTCCAGCATTGTGCTTTGTGATTAATTAGACTTGTTATGCTTTGATTAAGGTCATTTAAGCTACTTGTCCCAATTGATTAACTTGTCCCAATTGATTATCTTGACCCTCCTCAAATTTTGAATGCATTATTGTTTGTGATAGCGTAAACATGTATTATGTGCCTTTTTATGTAACTATATTGTGTAAAGATTCGTATAATTGTTAGACAGGTAACAAAGTTCCAAATATGAGACTTTGGTGATTATGTGAAAGTGACTAGTTGTAATGGCCATTTGTGGCAAATCCTTATGAATATTGTAATGTTTGGAAACTCGATTTAAAATGAGAAAAATGTAAGTATGTCATTTTGGATGAATGCCTAAAGTGAAATTGCATGATTTCTTGGGTTTGTAGTGATCTCTTACATTGCAAGTGCGCACTTGTCTATTAGGCTTCTCCCTTTGCTTGCTAGTAGCACAGGAGTTCAAATCGGACTCCCTCTCATTCACGACTACATGATAAACTTGTTTGACATGTGTAGTACGTCCTGTTAGGATCACTCAAACCATCTTATATTTGATTTTGTGTTATTATATGACATTCGTTGATTTTGTTGTAAATGTTTTATTGTATTAGAAACTGAAGTTATTGAATATTAACTTGAAATTTAATTGTTGATGCATGCTTTAGCTTATGCTTGACTATTAAACTGTTATCTACGGAGCTGTCGTGCTCACCCCCCTTCCTCCCTCCACAGGTATTGAGCGAGAAACCGGGTCGTCGCATCGGGATTGAGGCATTACTTTGATGCTTTTGTTTTTGAAGTCATATTTTTGAAAACAATGCTTTGGCTAGCATTTTAGACAAAGATTGGATTTTGTAAACTTTCTTTGAAATTTTTGTATTCGGGCTAAAATGCTCTTTAAAGCATTGTATTTGCTTATTTCATGTAAATATTAAAGGTTTTGAAGTTTCTATTGTATATTGTGTATGTTTAAGCATGTATGGTTGTATGTTTGTAAAAGCAAGCATGAGCTTGTAGTTTCTTTATGATTTGGAAATGGGTTGATGTTTAGGAGTTAGGTTAGAATGCCTACGATTGCGTTGTTGCCTTTTGAATTGGTGTTTGGGACAATTGTAGTTGGATGTTTGTGTAAAATTGGATGATAGAAGTGCTTTTTATGTAGGTGGAAGTTAGGTTGAATTGAAAATTTGGCTAGAGCATTTTTAGGGGAGGTGCTGTCCATTTTTTTTAAAATGGGCAGCCACCTTGCTTTGGCTTTTAGAGAATGCTAGAGTAGGAATTTGAGTGAGAGGTATTTCTTAAAGTTTGTAGAGCTTGTCAAGATCTCTAAAACGGTATAAAATGGGTTAATTTCCGACTTAGGATGAAAAAGTTATAGGCATTTGAAATTTTCTGATTACTATTCATTTGGTCATTTTTACTATTCATATGGTAATTAGCTAGACAATATCTTTAATCAAGTTTCTACTTCTTTTGATGATCGATATGCCTTTTGTTTTCTTCATGAAGGTTGTAAAACATCTTTGAATCTTTCCGATGATGACATATAGGACATTTTCGATTCTTTTATATCAAAAGTTGTAACTTTTCAATTTTGGCATGATTTAGGAGCAGTTAAGTTTGGAATAAACCTTTAAAACAACTTATGGATGACTTTGTTTTTAACATCCTCTTCGAAAGGTATAGCGTTTCTAATTAGTTTTTTATAGATGCTAAATCTTCGAAATTCGGATTTTCGAGACATTTTCTGTTTTCATTTGACCTAGAGGCATGGAATTTCATATTAGCTTAGGCATAGGAGTAATTATGGACCCTAAGCAGATCAAATTTTATTGGAGGATAATTAGGGTAAATTTATCAAGGTTTATTCAGATAACGTGAACTTAAGTTCAATTTGAGGTTTAATTAGTGGTGAGGAATCGCTCCCTCATGAGATGTGCGTCCAGACATCAGGCAGGACGTCGGACACGTGTCGCACTAGGGAGGGGTTCCAACACTTATGGTATCAGAGCTTTCGGTTTAGATTCGGGTAGAAGGAGAACTTTAGGGTTTTCATGATCTTTATTAAACTTACATGATGTGTGTTCTTTTGCATTGTTTTAATTGATTTTACATGCCTACATGGTGATTTCGACTAAATGATGATTTTGGATTATTGTAACTTGAGTGTTGCACGATACTTTTGAATTAAAGTTTTCACTTTGGTTTTATTTTGAAGGAGTAAATATGTCACCTCGGAGTAGATCCCATGAACTTCGTTCTCGCTCTAGTTCCCTTGAGGGAGCACAGATGAGTCGCATGTCCCACAAGATGCGGGACACACTCACTCTTGGCTCAGAGGCACCTAGTGTGCAACCTAAGAACAACCTCCTCCTCCTCTACTTGTACTGCGATGGATCCGCATTTTCTAGGCTTTGCCCAGGCTTTCACCTTAGCCATGGGGCGGGGATCTCGAGCTCGAGTGCAGCTCCGGTGATTGGTAGGCGGTATGACAAGTTCTGAAAGAATGGGCGGTGGACTTTATGGTACCCTGAAATCACGAGGAAGCGAAGCTTGGATGAAAAGAATGCGAGAGGGTTCTTATGCAGATGAAATGCATGAGATGAGGAGAAGCTTTAGTATCAGTGAGTCTATTGCAGGGGAATGCTCTTCACTGGTGGGAGTTGGTGCCACAGAGTCAGGCTGTACCTCCCGTGTTATCATGGAGGGATTTTGGAGAATTATTTAGGAAAAAGTACTTCTCCTGGGTTTATATGCAAGAAAAGGCCAGAGAGTTTTTGAATTTGGCTCAGAGGGAGCTATCTGTTAGTGAGTATGAGCTGAGATTCACCCAACTATCTCGGTATGCAGCCTACATGGTGGCTAATGAGGAAGACAAGTGTAGAAAGTTTGAAGGAGGCCTCCACCTGGGAATCAGGGAGAAGGTAGTGATTCATAACTTTTCCGATTCTCAGCAGCTGGTGGATGCGGCACTCCAAGCAGAAAAATTGGAGAACATCAGACAGGAGGTGAGCAGGAAAAGAAAGGACAGAGAGCATTTTCCTAGGAGAGGGGGTAGTGTTCAGACGACTTTCAGGGGTGAGAAGAGTTTTCGCGTCTGAGTCGGGAGGCGTGAGTGCCCTCAATGAGCGAGCAATTCAAGCGAGTCGGTCTGAGCCTCCTCGGTGGGAGAAACAGCGGAGACGAGAGAAGCAGGAACCCGACCCCTCTATGTAAGCATTGTGGGAAACCCCATCGAGGTGAATGTCGTAAATTATCAGGTGCTTGCTTCAAGTGTGGAGAGAAGGGACACGGGATTAGAGACTGTCCTCTGGGGCCCGAGGCGGGATCTCGATCCACGAGCTCGAGAGGAGAGTGGAGGCAGTGGGAACCGGACCGACTTGGAATGGGCGATTACAGGTCGATGAAGAAGCCCATTTCTCCAGGGAGACCGAGAGGGCAAGCACAGGCTCGGGTGTTTGCTATGACTCGAGAGGAGGCTACAGCCGCACCGGAGGTTATTACTGGTATGGCTCAGCTTTTTCATTCTGATGTTTATATTCTCTTTGATTCTGGTTCCACCCATTCCTTTGTCTCTGCGAGTGTGGTATTGCCTGGTATGCAGTCAGTTCTTTTGGATGAGTTTCTGTTTGTTAGTACTCCGTTAGGGAGGACTGTTATCGTGAGCCAGATCTTTCGGGATTGTGACCTTGTGATTGATGGATCTAGGTTAGTAGTAGATCTACTCCCTCTAGATCTGAAGGGGTTAGATGTGATCGTCGGAATGGACGTGATGGAGAAGTATAAGGCGAAACTGGATTGTGCTAAAAAGGAAGTGGAATTTGATCTGGGTGAGGGTCAGAAAGTAGTTTTTAGAGGAGACAAAAAATTGACACCGCCACGACTTGTTTCAGCTTTGTTAGCTGATAGACTGATGGGAAGAGGCTGTGAAGCCTTCTTGGCGTGTGTTCTGGATACCAGTGTGAAGGAGAGTAAGGTGGAGGATATTCCCATTGTGAGGAATTTCTGATGTGTTTCTGAGGTTGCCTGTTTACCCTTTGGAGAGGAGATTGAGTTTGCTATTGATTTGGCTCCGGAACAACTCTATTTCGATTCCACCTTACAGGGATGGCTCCATTTGGTGAAGGAGCTAAAAGAGCATTGGAGGATTTATTAGAAGGATTTATTAGGCTGAGTTTCTCACCACAGGGGCCTTGGTCTTGTTTGTTAAAAAGAAAGATGGAACCTGGAGAATGTGCATTGACTACAGGAGGCTAAATAAAGTGACAGTGAAAAAAAAGTATCCATTGCCCCGGATAGAAGATTTGTTTGATCAACTGCAAGGAGCAACGGTCTTCTCCAAGATTGATCTCAGGTCTGGCTACCATCAACTTAGGATTAAGGAGTCTGATGTGAGCAAAACAACCTTCAGGACTCGGTATGGCCATTATGAGTTTTTGGTTATGCCATTTGAACTGACCAATGCTCCTGCTGTTTTTATGGATTTGATGAACAGGGTCTTTAAGGATTTTTTGGATCAGTTTGTTATCGTGTTTATCGATGACATTCTGGTGTATTCGAGAGTGAGGAGATCATGAGGAGCACTTGAGGATTGTATTGCGAGGCGAGGGAGAGAGAATTGTATGCCAAATTCACGAAATGTGAATTTTGGCTGCGTGAGGTGGTCTTTATTGGACATATCGTTTCTGAGAATGGGGTGCATGTAGATCCAAAGAAAGTTGAAGCTGTAGTAAATTGGCACGCTCTGACGACAGTGAAAGAGGTGAGGAGCTTTCTGAGTTTAGCTAGTTACTATAGGATATTTATGGAGGGATTTTCCTTGATTGCTGCTCCTTTGACTAAGTTGTTAAGGAAAAATCAGAAATTTGTGCAGAGTGATGAATCTTTAGAAGTTTTGAGGAGCTTAAGCCAGATTGACTAGTGCTCGAGCTTCTAGCTTTGCCCACGGGAGATGGGAGTTTTTACGTGTATAGTGATGCTTCGAGAAAGGGTTAGGATGTGTGCTTATGCGGGAAGATAAGGTGATAACATATGCCTCACGGCTAAAGCCTTATGAGGTGAATTATCAGACCCATGATTTGGAGTTAGCGGTGATCTTTGCTTTGAAGATCTGGAGACATTATTTGTATGGGGTTGAGGGCGAGGATCTTCTGAGATCACAAGAGTCTCAAATATTTGTTGAGTCAGAAGGAGCTAAATTTGAGACAGAGGAGGTGGATTGAGCTACTTAAAGACTATGACCTGTTGATCGAGTATCATCCAGGTAAGGCAAATGTTATTGCAGATGCCTTAAGCAGGAAGTCTTCCATAGCATATGTTCAGACAGTATATTTGCCGCTATTGGAAGAAATGGCTAAACTCAGGATCAGTTTAGAGTAGGAAGAGTCTAATTGTATGGTTGCCACTTTTCGGGTAAGACCAATTCTTCGAGAGAAAGTGAAAGAGTTGCAGGTTCAGGATGCATAACTGAGTCGGTTGTGGGAAGAGATTCAGAAGGGTAAGAAGTCTGACATAGTAATGAGTGATGATGGACTCCTGACAGTCAGAAATAGGCTGTGTATTCCAGATGTGAAGGTGTGGTAAAGGATGAGATTCTGGATGAAGCGCACAATGCACCGTATGCTATGCACCCAGGTAGCACCAGGATGTACAGGATGAGGAAAGATGTGGCCGAGTATGTGAGTAAGTGTCTGGTGTGTCAACAAGTTAAAACTGAGCATCAGGCACCTTCAGGACAGTTAAAGCCTTTATCCATTCCGGAGTGGAAGTGGTAGAAAGTGACTATGGACTTTCTGATGGGATTGCCTAGGACCAGTAGGAGGCATGATGCCATATGGGTGATTGTGGATAGATTGACAAAATCAGCTCATTTTACGCAATCGAGACGAGCGGATCCATTGCATATGCTAGCTAAGAAGTATATCGATGAGGTTGTGAGATTGCATGGGATTCCAGTTCGATAGTGTCGATAGAGATCCTCGATTTACTTGATTTTAGGGCGATTCTGAAAGCCTTAGGTACTAAGTTGAACTTTAGTACTGCTTTTCATCCTCAGATAGATAGTCAGTCTGAGAGGACCATTTGGACTCTTGAGGGAATGCTTCGAGCTTGTGTGATGGATTTTCTAGGAGCTTGGGATGAACACTTGCCATTGATCGAATTTGCTTACAACAATTCGTATCATTCGAGCATTCAGATGGCTCCTTATGAGGCTCTGTATTGGAGGAGGTGTCGGACTCCGGTGTGTTGGGATGAAGAGGGAGACAGGAAACTTTTGGGTCCAGAATTGATTCAAATGACAGTGGATAAGGTCAATTTGATTAAGCAGAGGTTAAAAGCAGCTCAGGATCGGATGCGAAGTTATGAAGATTCTTAGAGGAAGGAGATGGAGTATGAGGTAGGCGAGAAGGTGTTTCTTAAGACTTCTCCGTGGAAAGGAATTATGAGATTTGGAAAGAAGGGTAAACTGAGTCCGAGGTATATGGGACCGTATGAGATTCTAGAGAGGATTGGTCCGTTGGCTTATAAGTTAGCTTTGCCTCCAGAGTTATCTCAGATTCATGATGTTTTTCATGTCTCAATGTTGAGGAAATACCGATCAGATCCGTCTCATGTCATTCAAGCTGATGAAGTTCAATTGAGTGAGGATTTGAGTTATGAAGAGCTTCCCGTGCAGATTTTGGATACAAAAGAAAAGGTTCTCAGGAATAAAACAGTATAGTTAGTAAAAGTATTATGGAGGAACCATTCAGTGGAAGAGGCCACGTGGGAGCCAGTGGAAGCTATGAAGGAGAAGTATCCTCAGCTCTTCATTGATTCAGGTAAGAATTTCGAGGACAAAATTCTTTTAAGGGGGGAAGAAATGTAAGACCCCGATCTTTTTTTCCCTATTAAATAGGTTTGCAATTTAAATTGTCTTTTGGTTAGAATAATTTGGGTTTTTAGTGCAATAATTATTAATTGAAGGAATTTAGTTAAATTAGAATTTTTAATTTTGGTATTAGATTTTTAAAAGAATAAGAAAATGGTAATGAGGCCATAAAATAGTGTTAGGATAAATTAGGAAGTGTTTATAAGGTTTTAAGGCTTTAGGTTACTTAAGTGGGCTTTTACCCCTTTGGCATGTCTTTTAAATGATGGGGAAAGCAAATAAGTGGGCTAAGGTTTTTAAGGTGAAGTAAATGAAAAAGAAAGAAAGCAAGTGGGCTTTTAAGTGGGAGCCCACGAAATTATTAAATGGTTGGAGGGAAAGATGAAATTTTGGGAAAGTTTAAGTTAGAAGGAGGGAAAGTTGGACTTTTGGGCTTAGGTTTTAAGTTTAGGGTTAGGTTAATGTAGGAAGTTTCCTAAGGCTTTAAAAAAAATGGCTAACGAAAATGCATGGGAGGGAGGCTTTAGTGAAGTGAGGTCGTTTTTGCTTAGGAAATAAGAGACGAAGAGAGAAACCTAGGTCATTTGTTTAGCACCATCCGAAACACATCAAGAGAGGAGGAGAGTGAGAAGGTTTCGAAAATTTTGAAGAGAAATAGAAGGGAGAGGTTCGGCCATCAAGCAAGAAGAAGAAGAAGGTAGGTTTTCAAGGTTTTCAAGCTTTAGGAAGGTTGGTTCATGTGTTTTATGTAAGAAGGAAGGACAAAGAAAGAGATTCTCCATCTTTAGAAGAAAAAGAAAATTTCGTAGGTCACTACAAGGTAAGAGAAATTCGAATTTCTTGGTTATATTGTTAGGATTTTATCTTTCTTGTTTCATATTGGTGATTAGAAGAGTGATTAGAAGGATTTGTTGTTGGAGGAGAGGAGAAAAAATCAGATTGTATGGATTAGGGTTTTCGAAATTTATGAATTGATTTGTTAGAGTTTTGTTTTTCATGCTTTAAATGGATGATTGGAAGAGGTTTTAGAGAAAGAATGAGAAAGGAAAGAGTTTCCTATCATTAGAAACTAGTAGGGTGAGGCCGTGGGTGTCCTAGGAGAAGAAGAAGTTGAAATTTCATGGCTTTATTGTTAGGGTTTGTCTAATGGTGGTTTGGAGATTGTGTTGTGAAGGAAAAATGAAAGAAGAAAAGTTAGGGAAGCTTAGTGAAAAAAATCAGCATGCATGGATGGCTCTAGGGTTGAGAATTTTCGAAAATAATGGAATCAATTGAGAGAGGTTTTAGTTAATATAGCATAGGAAAGGTATAGGAAAGGTGTAGGTAAGGCTCGGTAGGTTTAAATTCAAGTTTTGGCATTTTTTTTGAAAATTCCAGCATTGTGCTTTGTGATTAATTAGACTTGTTATGCTTTGATTAAGGTCATTTAAGGCGTTTGGAGATTGAGGAGGGTCAAGATAATCAATTGGGACAAGTTAATCAATTTCCAAGCCAAAGAAGTCAAGGTGGGTAACTTTTTAATAATTGAGTAATAAGCTACTTAAATGTCTCTTGAATGGTTTCCTATGACTTTCAAATTTTGAATGCATTATTGTTTGTGATAGCGTAAACATGTATTATGTGCCTTTTTATGTAACTATATTGTGTAAAGATTCGTATAATTGTTAGACAAGTAACAAAGTTCCGAATATGAGACTTTGGTGATTATGTGAAAGTGACTAGTTGTAATGGCCATTTGTGACAAGTCCTTATGAATATTGTAATGTTTGGAAACTCGATTTAAAATGAGAAAAATGTAAGTATGTGATTTTGGATGAATGCCTAAAGTGAAATTGCATGATTTCTTGGGTTTGTAGTGATCCCCTCTATTAGCAAATGCACACTTGTCTATTAGGCTTCTCACTTTTGCCTTTGCTTAGTAAGACAGGAGTTCAAATCGGACTCCCCTCATTCACGACTACACATGGTAAACATGGGACATGTATAGTACGTCTGTTAGGATCCTCAAACCATCTTATATGTGATTTTGTGTTATTATATGACATTCGTTGATTTTGTTGTAAATGTTTTATTGTATTAAACTGAAGTTGTTGAATATTGACTTGAAATTTAATTGTTGATGCATGCTTTAGCTTATGCTGACTATTAACTTTGTTACCCACGACGTTGTGCTCACCCCCCCTTCCTCCCTCCACAGGTATTGAGTGAGAAACCGGGTCGTCGCATCGGGATTGAGGCATTACTCCGATGCTTTTGTTTTTGAAATCATACTTTTGAAAACAATGCTTTGGCTAGCATTTTAGAAAAAGATTGGATTTTGTAAACTTTCTTTGGAATTTTTGTATTCGGGCTAAAATGCTCTTTAAAGCATCGTATTTGCTTATTTCATGTAAATATTAAAGGTTTTGAAGTTTCCATTGTATATTGTATATGTTTAAGCATGTATGGTTGTATGTTTGTAAAAGCAAGCATGAGCTTGTAGTTTCTTTATGATTTGGAAATGGGTTGATGTTTAGGAGTTAGGTTAGAATGCCTACGATTGCGTTGTTGCCTTTTGAATTGGTGTTTGGGACAATTGTAGTTGGATGTTTGTGTAAAATTGGATGATAGAAGTGCTTTTTGTGTAGGTGGAAGTTAGGTTGAATTGAAAATTTGGCTAGAGCATTTTTAGGGGAGGTGCTGTCCATTTTTTTTAAAATGGGCAGCCACCTTGCTTTGGCTTTTAGAGCATGCTAGAGTAGGAAATTGAGTGAGAGGTATTTCTTAAAGTTTGTAGAGCTTGTCAAGATCTCTAAAACGGTATAAAATGGGTTAATTTCCGACTTAGGATGAAAAAGTTATAGGCATTTGAAATTTTCTAATTACTATTCATTTGGTCATTTTTACTATTCATATGGTAATTAGCTAGACAATATCTTTAATCAAGTTTCTACTTCTTTTGATGATCGATATGCCTTTTGTTTTCTTCATGAAAGTTGTAAAACATCTTTGAATCTTTCCGATGATGACATATAGGACATTTTCGATTCTTTTATATCAAAAGTTGTAACTTTTCAATTTTGGCATGATGTAGGAGCAGTTAAGTTTGGAATAAACCTTTAAAGCAACTTATGGATGACTTTGTTTTTAACATCCTCTTCGAAAGGTATAGCGTTTCTAATTAGTTTTTGATAGACGCTAAATCTTCAAAATTTGGATTTTCGAGACGTTTTATGTTTTCATTTGACCTAGAGGCATGGAATTTCAGATTAGCTTAGGCATAGGAGTAATTATGGACCCTAAGCAGATCAAATTTTATTGGAGGATAATTAGGGTAAATTTATCAAGGTTTATTCGGATAACGTGAACTTAAGTTCGATTTGAGGTTTAATTAGTGGTGAGGAATCGCTCCCTCGTGAGATGTGCATCCAGACGTCAGGTAGGACATCGGACTCGTGTTGCACCAGGGAGGGGTTCCAACAAAGTATGTTTATGTCCTCAATCATATTGTACCTCTCTTGGGAGAATGAACATAACTTTGTCTACAAACCTCGAATTAGGGTCTTTATTAGATGGTTTGAAAGAGAACTTCAAGACCTACAACTTTTATGAGACTTAGAAGACAAATTTGATAGTCTATAGGGTAAAAAATGTGACCAGACGATAGGGTCAGATGAACAGTGCACTAGACGATATGACGTCATCATCAGACGATATGTCCTCATCAGACGAAGCGTCCTCACCAGACAATATGTCTTCACCAGACGATACGTCCTCACCAGATGATGCATCCTTACCAAATGACATGTCATCACCAGACAATATGTCATCACCAGATAATACATCTTCACTAGACGATATGTCCTCATAAGACGATGTGTTCTCACCAGACGACACGTCATCACCAGACGATACTTCATCACCAAATGATACATCCTATACTCCTGAGCATCTCCACTTATAAGGACCATAACTTTTGGCTCCGATATTCAAAAATTTGATACTTTATAGCGTTTGAAAGCTAGAAAGACAATATACAACTTTCATAAAGACAACTTGTCAGATTCATCCTAGTTCAATCCATATTTTGCCCTAAAATCAGAACACGAATTTTTCCTTTATGGAAGACTTGAAATTTTGTATTATGCAAACTTGGAATGTTCTGAGCTTAACCATTCAACTACCAAATGATTTACTAAACTCTCAAATCTTAACTCATTTGTCTCATCATCTTTAACTACATCTAATCAATCATAATACCTATCTTCCTTTCTGTGACATCTCACTTATGCATACATATATATATATCAAACGATTTATGTTCCAAAATCATCAACTCAGGTTGATTTCTTCTTCACATATATCTAATTTTAACTCACATCATCCATACACTATTCACATTTCATTAACATCAAAAGAATAAAATTTTATAAATCTTTAATGGCATTCCAAGTCACATTATATCATCGTCTCAAAATCTCAAATTACAAAAGGTCCTTGATCACTTGGTCTCTTAACTACTACCTGAAGATGGGATAAAAGGGGGGTGAGCTTGAAAGCTCCTGAGTAACAAGTTTATAACAAAGAATAAACAAAATCGTTGAAATGTTCATTTGTCTTATAAGTCATAGTGAATTTATAAAACTCTTTGTTATCAAATTTTTAGTTAAATTCACAATTCTTGTTTAAAAGTCATAGTTAAAGTATCATCACACCAACATAGCAGAACACACAAATTATGCAACAAACTTGACAACTCAATGATGCAATGTAACAGCCCAAATAACCTGCTTACAGATATTGTCTGCTTTGGGCCTTGGCCGAACTAAGTCCTCACATTTTTGTTCCTCCCGCACACTCACTTAGGAGAACACGTCTGTAAGAGGAGGCTTAATCTCTTGCTAGTCCAACCGGCCCAAGTATTGGCTCTGATACCACTGTAATAGCCCAGATCACCCGCTTACAGATATTATCCGCTTTGTGCCTTGGCCCAAGCAAGCCCTCACGGTTTTGCTTTTCCTGAGGCCTTCTCAGGAGGTCACCCATCCTAGAACTACTCTAACTCAAGCACATTTAACCTCAGAGTTCTGATGGGATCTGGTATGTTAAGGTGTAGAAAACACGTATGTAAAGGAGAGGTATCTATACCATTATGAGGTGTACTTCGTTCCCCTTTTCAACCAATGTGGGATCTCACACTCTTAAATACGTCTTGAGGGAGAGTCCAACTCTCCAGTCGGTCCTACCGGCTCGAGTTTGGCTCTGATAGTATCAGAGCCGGTACCCAAACTATTGTGCCAGCTAGGCTGGGCCCTAAAGAAAACTAGGCCCTAAGGACGTAGAGAGTGTGAGATCCCATATTGGTTGGAAAGAGGAACGAAGTACGTCTTATAAAGGTACAGATACCTCTCCCTTATAGACATGTTTTTCACGCCCTAACATATTGAATCCCATCAGAACTCCAAGGTTAAATGTGCTTGGGTGAGAATAGTTCTAGGATTGGTGACCTCCTGGGAAGGCCTTGGGAAAAGCAAAATCGTGATGGCTTGGCTGGGTTAAGACCTAAAACAGACAATATCTATAAGCGAGTGATCTGGGCTATTATAGTAGATGTTGACTCACTTGCTTTAAGTAATAGGCAAATGTATTATGCTCTTTACTTCATGTTAATGAACCCTTTGTCAATAATCTTGATAAAGAGTTGGTGTAATTAGCCACATGTGAAATAAAATTCCTGACATAGTTAACAATTCTAAGGAATTGTTGTATTTGCTTTAAGCTGAGATTTTTATTAAGAAAATGTAATAATGTAACATCCCATCACCGATGGGAAGGGTATTTTGGTAATTTGGGACGTGTTAGAAGTATTAAATTATATCTCGGCATGCACATACAGCATATAGCTTTTAAGATTGAGGGTTTGTTGCACTTGCACATGGTATATATGCATTCATGACATTTTCCGACTTAGATTTCAAATTGAGATCTTTTATGAAATTTTGGGATAATAGTATTTGAAAAATTATTTGGAGTCGCCATTGAGTGTTTTACATTTATGGGATTTTCAGAATTTTTCGGAATTATCAGGAGAAAATTTTCAGATGAGAAAAATCACCAAGTGGCGAACGGTCAATTTTCGGTAGCAAAAATTGCTACCAATGGTACTGGACTATTAGATACATGATTTTATGATTTATTACTTTGAGTCATTGGAATTTGGAGAGAAATTGGAATGAAATTTGGGCAGGAATTAAAATCGGGACAAATGGCAAGTGACACTTGTCACTTGCCTAAGGATATCTTAAGTTATTAGTTTCATAATTGTTTTAGTGGGCTAGTTGCCCACGACTCTCCTTCATCCATTTAATTATAAAGCACTTTGGAAGCCCTCACTTTCACTCACCGTAGCTTCCTCCATGGCCTTCTCCTTTGAATTTTTCTCATTTTCTTTATACACAAGACAATTCTCGTGGTTTTCCTTGCATGCTTCTAAACTTAAACCTTCTCCTCTTTGCTATGATGATAACCATGCATGGGGTTGAGAAGTGAGGAAGTAGAGTGGTTGGAGAAATTAAGAGTTGGGTTGGAAGCTTGAATTAGTAAGTGTTTAGTTATGCTTTAATTATGTCTTATGAATTATGGTAGGTAGAAGCATCAAATGGGAATTATGGTGTGTTTATTATGTTTATTGATCCATGATTTGAATAAAATTGTAGATGGAATTGGTGGGTATAAGGCTAGGTTAAGTATGGTTTGTTAAAGTGACCATAAATGATGTGGTTTAGAAGTGTTTTTTAGTTTGATTTTGAGTGATTATTGATGATTAATTTTGCATGGGAATGGAGAGCGAGGGCTGCCAACTTGAGATGGTATTTCCTAGTAAATGTATAAATGATATAAGTACTGAATTTGTGTCTAATTGGGATACCTATGATAGTAGAAATTGAATTGGAATGATAAGAAGTGAATTGGTGAAGTAAGGCTGAAAATTGAATTTTGACCTAGTACACTGATTTGATCATAACTCATTGTGTAGATATGCAAATGAGGCAAGGTTTGTGCCCACTTAAACTTTGGGATGTTGGCTTCAAGTTAGTGTGAAATAGGTGTTGTTGAATTGTAATGTTAGAGGCGAAATGTTGCATGGGAAGTTACTGTTTTATTGCCTATGAACAGTAACCGAAACCATAATCTATGAGTTTTACTGATTTTATAAATTAATTGATATAGAATTAGGGCAATGGTCTTCATGAAAGTTGAAGCCTATTAAGTTATATTTCCATTGCCACTGATTTTGCAATTTTCGATATGTATAGTAGGAGTTATGGACTGATAATTATTGACAGTTTTATGAATTGAGTGAAACCTAGCTGGATTAGCGAATTTGGTGTACATTCTGTTTTTACGTAATTTTAGAAATTTTTGTGAACTGAACTGGTTTTAGGGATTTACTGAAGAGTTTTAGATGACACATTGATCTTGAAATTGGTATATGGAATGTAATTTTTGGAAATCAGATGTGGGAGATATGGAATTTCAAAATCTGAACTTGCATTGTGATGTTAAGTACTGATTAGGTCAGTAACTTGCATAACAGATTTTAAATTGTTAGAAATCGAATTAGAGATTGAGTTCTTCATGAAACTTGAAGTTTGAGGAGTTATCTTTTCAGGGATATAAAGTTTGGATTTTTCTGACTTGTGTACAGGGAGTTATGCTTATTATAAGTTTACTGCTCAGATTGAATGGTTTCAGAGACAGTAACATTGAGTGAATTAATTGACTTGTTTAGCTAAGGAATTTGATTTTGGGTTGTTAATGAAAGTTGTAGATGACATTGTGAACTTATTAAGCATATTTATGTGGTAATTTTTGGCTGAAGAATTTCAGAGTTGTGGAATTTGCAATGTACTGTTCTGTTTTTATGGGATTGGAGTAGGTAGTAGTTTTGAAGGGATTTTTGACACCCTTAGGGGTGAAATAAATTGTTATGGTCTTCTTGAGAAGAGTAGATGGTTTTATGATCTTTCCAACAAGATAAGATTTGTATTTTTCTGAATTAGGTGGTAAGAGATTTGAGTGTTGAAAATTTGGATTGGAATGAAGGAAGAAAACAAAAAACAAAAAAAAGGGAAATAAGGCGAGGTGGAACCTCGCTTGATCCTGGCGACGTCTCGCATACAGTGAGGCAGCTCGATTAGGCGCCGTCGCTAGGGCGACGCGTCGCCCTAGCGACGGAGCTGGGCGAGCCGGCCTCGCTGGCGCGAGATTTCTCGCCCCCGCGAGGCTGGTATATATATATAGTTATATAGTATTTTATTTTATTATTTTGGCTTTAAGTGACCTGATTGCTTCTCTTGTCAATTTCTTTTCCGTCCGACGTCCGATTGACCTGATTCTTGAGGCATCGGATTCCGTATAATATTTAATTTCATTTTGTGATAATTTGGGAATTTTGGACGGAAATTGGCGTAGCCCGGTAATTGTTCTATAGTCACTGTTTTATTTATTTTGGACCGATCGAGGTCGAATTGGCTCTTGTCGATGGCTATAGTTTTCTAATTTTAGATGGAATTTTATTACGGGAAAAATTAGGATTTAGGGCGAAATCTCATGAACATGCATTATACACTTACATGTGCATTATACTAATTCGGATTAGATAATTAGTGATCGGTTCCTCTCTGTTTGTTATAGAGGCACATTTGGGCGTCGATCTACCGGCGTTCTTGAAACTTCGGATGTTAGCTCGAAATGCAGGTGAGTAACCTAGTTGGTTCCTCAACCTTTATGTGTTTAAGTTTTGCAATTATGCCATGTGGAGATAATGGAGGGTTTATGTGTGTTTGAATTTGATTGATTTGGACCAAAGGTGTACGAAATATTTGGAATGAGATAACGAAGTGCTACTTGTGAGTAATTGTTTGTAAATGTTATATTGGAGATCTCGGACGAGGTCCGAGAAATGGGAAATTGATATTGAAGTGTTAATTGTCTGCATTTCGTTTGATACATTGGATGGGATTGTAAATGTGATATAGTAGGATGCAATAAATTGGAAATGTAGATAATTGAAATCTGGGACCGAAAGTCAGAAGAATTGGCAAATAGTAATGATATGTAAATGGAAATTGAAATATGTACATTGCATGCATAAACATAAATGTGTGATCGGATAAAAGGCGGTTGTGGCCGGGCGACCCTTGTGTCGGGGCATATCACGCCTAACGTGTGAGAGCTTTATTTCAACGCACAGGACCTCGGTCCAACGTATTGAGCCGCAGACTCGATGTATCGAGGCTTCAAGCCCAATGTTTTCGAGCCACCGGCTCAACGCAATGTGCCCGTTCTTGGGGCGATTTGGTATACAGTCCACAACAACGAAATGAAAATGGAGCAGTGTCACATCGCATTGCATATATATATATATTTGTAAATAGTGGAAGATGTAAATGATGAAATTGTATGTGTATATGAAATTGGGCTGAAATGTGATAATATGTGATATTCTTATTAATGCTACCGTGTGCTAATATGATTGGTGAATGCATGAGTTGAGTGAACCATCGATGATGGTTTCTCATGAGTTATAAAACTCACCCAAAATTTGCATCTATTTTTCAGACTTAGAAGAATACCCGTTAGCAGCAGGCGTATGACATCTATTTGTTGAAGAAGCGGAGAAGCGGTGGGATCGATTCGCGTCTGTCTTAGTGTTTCTATTCTTGGACTTTTGTATTACTAATTTGGACTAGTTGTAAAGTCAATTGACCGAAATAAATTGTAAATATAAAAAGTGGGCCCAAGGCCATTGAATTGATTATATAAATTGCTTTCCGCGTTAATGATATTATGTATGCGATTGTGTAAAAAAAGTGTTATCTTGAGTTTTTCTTGAGTGATGTAACACGCCACCCTCGCGAGACACGGACTGGATATCACCGTCGATGTCGGGTTGGGTCTTCTGAGTGAGTGTTACATTTAGGTGGTATCGAGCCCGTACAATCTTACATGGGCTTTACGAAAAAAAATGTGTGTCTTGCTATGTGCATTTAAGTCATATCACGACAGACGGTGACAATGATCCCGATGTAGTATCTGAGTCGTTTACATAAGTATGTCTCGATCGTTTAAGTGGTTAGAAAAAGTGAGAAAAGGATAGTGTGTTAGAATGTGATGAAAGGAAGAAATGGATATCGCAAAATAGGAAAGAGTGTACGGTTTGGTCGACGATGAATATTTATTGATATTGATGGGTATATTATGAAATGCAATATTGGAGTTATATTGGCAATATCCTTGAATATGAGATAGCTATAAAGATTATAGTTGTAAATTCATAGAGGAAAATAGAGATGTGACAATGGTCGATTTCCGATGTATTAGGTAAATGAAAATAAAGTGTTCTATGATATAGAAAAGTTACAATTGGGATTGATTCTTGTGACGAAGGTAGATGAAAAAGTTGTTCGGGTTTAATTGATGCTGCCTAAGTAAATGCACACTGATTATGGGAGCCTATGTTAAGTGAAAATGTTAAGCTGCAATCGATGAGTTAATGGATACTTCTTGCGAAATTCTTGTCGAAAAAAAATCCTTTAGGAGTTAGAAGAAGAAATTAAAGTGCTTATAATGATCGGTTGTGAATGAATTGAGATTGTAGATGGTCCTCACGAGTGAGGACGGTTATAAAGGAAGGTTGTTGAGTTCGAATATATTGTCCTTTGTAAGTGTATATGTGATAGTGGGATTACCATCATGGGTGAAATGAATAATTTATGTGAATATGATATCAGAAGTAATTGGTGGCCTACTACATAAGCTTTGATTATAATGCCGGTAGCTCAAGTTTAAAATGAGTGAGAGTAAGGCATGAGAATACTTGTACTGATTAATTGAGAAAGAAGTGAGACAGTTAAAGATGCTAGCATTGGTAATGAGCTTGAGGAAATAAAATGAGGGACATGAATATAGTAAAGTCCCCATGATTGAGAATTGGTACCAAAAGAGAATGGTTATCGATAATTAAATGCAATTAAGGTATTCTTAGCGGTATGATCTATTAACGGGCAAATTGATAAGACTATTGAGATATATTGTCGATAGAATGTGATGATTTTGGTGATGTATGGCAAGATAGTAGAGGAAAAGAAATTGTTTAAGTGCTCTTGAGATTTATCTTCGTGAAGTATCAAAAGTAACCGATTTGTATTACATCTGGCGAGAGACTCTAGTGTAAGAGCTAAACTATATTCTTGAAAGAGTGTACATTATGTAAATGAGATGATTTTGATTATTGAAGAAAAAATTACTGAATATTAATTATGAATTTGAGGGATTAAAGTTTATGTTCGAAAGTACTAGACCGATATAACGATTGTTTATTTAAGTCAGTGAGTAGTCTATCACCAATAAATTGAGTTATATGAGTTAACTAAGTTTATTGTATTACTAAAAAGGAACATGTTTCAATTGTGTTTGGAGTGGATAATGGACATAAATATAAGAAATGGATAATGAAAGAGAAATAGATGAATGAGATATTGGGAGAATTAATCAAGATATAGGTACTGATAAAATGTGGAAATTCAAAAGATATGGGTATGTGGAATTGGGAATTTATTAGACCTAACGGAATGTTGGATGCGTTCAAAAATTGTCAAAGATTTTCTGGTTTTAACAAATTGACAAGAATAATTGAGGAAAACATGTGAATGTTATGACTGATGATCATAAAGGAGACAATTGAAGAATTTACTATCTACACTGAAGTGTTCCAGTAAAGATTCTGATGTGATCTATTGAAATTGTATAAAGTGATTTTATGCACCTTGGGACAAATATAATTCCATGGGTGGTATTATGATTGATGATTTGAACTTTGTTCTACTGAGTGAGACCTAAAAGCTTGGAGACATTAATCGTGCGAAATAGTTTGGAGATGTCATGAATATGTAAATCGATACCGATTGAGTTATTTCATGCAGTTGAATGATTTGAAAAGGATTCAACGGTGATTACTCAAACTAAGTTAATGGTGCAATTCAAGGATTGAGCAAATAAATAAATAAATTCTATTGCGAAAGATCAAAATTTGGGTAATAAGGTTATCAAATCTAGTGTATTATTGAGTGTTAATAGTCGAATCGACAAAAAGGGTAAAAGAAAGCATTATTAGTTATGGAATTTCAAAGTTGGTGTGCATCAAAGCGGATTGGCAAAACCGAAGTGAAGATGTAGAAATTGTAAACCGTATTGAGGAACGGAATTAACTCAATTGTTGAGAAAATGGTAGGTATAGTTCAAATTAAGAAATATGGGTGATACTCATTATAGGAACTGTTAGTGAAAATGTAAGGAATGATCGAAGCTTTAAGTTCTAGCAAAAGTGTATCGATAGAGTAATTGAAAAGTTAAAATGGGAAATAAAATGATTATAAGTGAATGGTTCAAGAAAGCACAAGAAACAATCGAAGCGTTATGCTCTAGTAAAAGTATTGTGGAAAAGCAATTGATGGTATAGTTTGTCAAAGTGAGGGATGACATGTGTGATTAACCAATAGGTATTGTTGGATGTTATTGGGATATGAGATTGATATATAGTGCAAAGGATTATGGCATGACAAACATTATATGGGTGTCACCATTCGAAAAGTGTATAAGGGGTCTTACTGTCCAAAAGGAGTCGTGATTCCTATATTATGTGATCAGGGCAATAAAGTAATAGATTAAGTAATTTAAGAGGGTGACAATGTGTCGAATTGATTCAAGTTGAGGTTATAAATCTCAAGAAATTTGTAGTTTGATAATAACGAAATTTGATAAGCAGTACATGAAATATATTGAAGTGTGTCGCCTCGACCAAAAATGTACTTGGATGGAAATAAAGGTGTAATTATAGGAAATTGAATTCGTGATAAGTGGCCTTTATGCGACTACGATGTAAATAGAATTATGGATTGGTAAATTAGGCTAAAACCTAAAAGATGATTCGGATTCACAAAGTGTTTCATAGACAGAATTGGGAATATTGTTAGAATTCGATATATATGTTATTGATAGTGATGATATTGAAAGTGACAAAGTCGCATAATCATGAGAAAGCGATAAAATAATGGAGAGTTTGAGAAAGAAAAATAGAGTCATTGATTGTTATGATCTCCGTTCATTGACTGAATTTGGTCGTGTAGTGAAAACAGTGAGAAACAGAGGGTATTAATCAAAAGACTCCCCTGCCTTTCTGATCAATTGTATATGAAATTTCGAGGACGAAATTTTTATTAGGAGGGGAGAATTGTAACATCCCATCACCGATGGGAAGGGTATTTTGGTAATTTGGGACGTGTTAGAAGTATTAAATTATATCTCGGCATGCACATCTGACATATAGCTTTTAAGATTGAGGGTTTGTTGCACTTGCACATGGTATATATGCATTCATGACATTTTCCGGCTTAGATTTCAAATTGAGATCTTTTATGAAATTTTTGGGATAATAGTATTTGAAAAATTATTTGGAGTCGCCATTGAGTGTTTTACATTTTATGGGATTTTCAGAATTTTTCGGAATTATCCGGAGAAAATTTTGGATGAGAAAAATCACCAAGTGGTGAACCGGTCAATTTTCGGTAGCAAAAATTGCTACCCAATGGTACTGGACTATTAGATACATGATTTTATGATTTATTACTTTGAGTCATTGGAATTTGGAGAGAAATTGGAATGAAATTTGGAACCGGAATTAAAATCAGGACAAATGGCAAGTGACACTTGTCACTTGCCTAAGGATATCTTAAGTTATTAGTTTCATAATTGTTTTAGTGGGCTAGTTGCCCATGACTCTTTCCTTCATCCATTTAATTATAAAGCACTTTGGAAGCCCTCACTTTCACTCACCCGTAGCTTCCTCCATGGCCTTCTCCTTTGAATTTTTCTCATTTTCTTTATACACAAGACAATTCTCGTGGTTTTCCTTGCATGCTTCTAAACTTAAACCTTCTCCCTCTTTGCTATGATGATAACCATGCATGGGGTTGAGAAGTGAGGAAGTAGAGTGGTTGGAGAAATTAAGAGTTGGGTTGGAAGCTTGAATTGGTAAGTGTTTAGTTATGCTTTAATTATGTCTTATGAATTATGGTAGGTAGAAGCATCAAATGGGAATTATGGTGTGTTTATTATGTTTATTGATCCATGATTTGAATAAAAATTGTAGATGGAATTGGTGGGTATAAGGCTAGGTTAAGTATGGTTTGTTAAAGTGACCATAAATGATGTGGTTTAGAAGTGTTTTTTTTAGTTTGATTTTGAGTGATTATTGATGATTAATTTTGCATGGGAATGGAGAGCGAGGGCTGCCAACTTGAGATGGTATTTCCTAGTAAATGTATAAATGATATAAGTACTGAATTTGTGTCTAATTGGGATACCTATGATAGTAGAAATTGAATTGGAATGATAAGAAGTGAATTGGTGAAGTAAGGCTGAAAATTGAATTTTGACCTAGTACACTGATTTGATCATAACTCATTGTGTAGATATGCAAATGAGGCAAGGTTTGTGCCCACTTAAACTTTGGGATGTTGGCTTCAAGTTAGTGTGAAATAGGTGTTGTTGAATTGTAATGTTAGAGAGGCGAAATGTTGCATGGGAAGTTACTGTTTTATTGCCTATGAACAGTAACCGAAACCATAATCTATGAGTTTTACTGATTTTTATAAATTAATTGATATAGAATTAGGGCAATGGTCTTCATGAAAGTTGAAGCCTATTAAGTTATATTTCCATTGCCACTGATTTTGCAATTTTCGATATGTATAGTAGGAGTTATGGACTGATAATTATTGACAGTTTTATGAATTGAGTGAAACCTAGCTGGATTAGCGAATTTGGTGTACATTCTGTTTTACGTAATTTTAGAAATTTTGTGAACTGAACTGGTTTTAGGGATTTACTGAAGAGTTTTAGATGACACATTGATCTTGAAATTGGTATATGGAATGTAATTTTGGAAATCAGATGTGGGAGATATGGAATTTCAAAATCTGAACTTGCATTGTGATGTTAAGTACTGATTAGGTCAGTAACTTGCATAACAGATTTGAAATTGTTAGAAATCGAATTAGAGATTGAGTTCTTCATGAAACTTGAAGTTTGAGGAGTTATCTTTTCAGGGATATAAAGTTTGGATTTTCTGACTTGTGTACAGGGAGTTATGCTTATTATAAGTTTACTGCTCAGATTGAATGGTTTCAGAGACAGTAACATTGAGTGAATTAATTGACTTGTTTAGCTATGGAATTTGATTTTGGGTTGTTAATGAAAGTTGTAGATGACATTGTGAACTTATTAAGCATATTTATGTGGTAATTTTGGCTGAAGAATTTCAGAGTTGTGGAATTTGCAATGTACTGTTCTGTTTTTATGGGATTGGAGTAGGTAGTAGTTTTGAAGGATTTTGACACCCTTAGGGGTGAAATAAATTATTATGGTCTTCTTGAGAAGAGTAGAGGTTTTATGATCTTTCCAACAAGATAAGATTTGTATTTTCTGAATTGGGTGGTAAGAGATTTGAGTGTTGAAAATTTGGATTGGAATGAAGGAAGAAAAAAAAAAAAAAAAGGGAAATGAGGCGAGGTGGAACCTCGCTTGATCCTGAATGACGTCTCGCCTACAGTGAGGCGAGCTCGATTAGCGCGATCGCTAGGCGACGCGTCGCCCTAGCTGACAGAGCTGGGCGAGCCCGGCCTCGCTGGCGAGATTTCTCGCCCATGAGGTGGTATATATATATAGTTATATAGTATTTTATTTTATTATTTTGGCTTTAAGTGACTGATTGCTTCTCTTGTCAATTTCTTTTCCGTCCGACGTCCGATTGACCTGATTCTTGAGGCATCGGATTAGTATAATATTTAATTTCATTTTGTGATAATTTGGGAATTTTGGACGGAAATTGGCGTAGCCGAATAATTGTTCTATGGTCCTTTGTTTTATTTATTTTGGACCGATCGAGGTCCGAATTGAGCAACTTGTCGGTGGCTATAGTTTTCTAATTTTAGATGGAATTTTATTACGGGAAAAATTAGGATTTAGGGCAAAATCTCATGAACATGCATTATACACTTACATGTGCATTATACTAATTGGATTAGATAATTAGTGATCGGATTCCTCTCTGCTTGTTATAGAGGCACATTTGGGCGTCGATCTACCGGCGTTCTTCGAAACTTCGAGATGTTAGCTCGGAAGTACAGGTGAGTAACCTAGTTGGTTCCTCAACCTTTATGTGTTTAAGTTTTGCAATTATGCCATGTGGAGATAATGGAGGGTTTATGTGTGTTTGAATTTGATTGATTTGGACCAAAGGTGTAAAATATTTGGAATGAGATAACGAAGTGCTACTTGTGAAATGCTTGTTTGTAAATGTTATATTGGAGATCTCGGACCGAGGTCCGAGAAATGGGAAATTGATATTGAAGTGTTAATTATGCATTTCGTTTGATACATTGGATGGGATTGTAAATGTGATATAGTAGGATGCAATAAATTGGAAATGTAGATAATTGAAATCTGGGACCGAAAGTCCAAAGAATTGGCAAATAGTAATGATATGTAAATGGAAATTGAAATATGTACATTGCATGCATAAACATAAATGTGTGATCGATAAAAGCGGTTGTGACCGGAGACCATCATGTATCGGGGCATATCACGCCTAACGTATGTGAGAGCTTTCATTTCAGCATACGGACCTCGGGTCCAACGTATTGAGCCGCAGACTCGATGTATCGAGGCTTCAAGCCCATGTTTTCGAGCCACCGCTCAACGCAATGTGCCCGTTCTTGGGGCGATTTGGTATGCAGTCACAACAACGAAATGAAAATGGAGCAGTGTCACATGCGCATTGCATATATATATATATGTAAATGACCGGAAGATGTAAATGATGAAATTGTATGTATATGAAATTGGGCCGAAATGTGATAATATGTGATATTATTATTAATGCTACCGTGTGCTAATATGATTGGTGAATGCATGAGTTGAGTGAACCATCGATGATGGTTTCTCACTGAGTTCGCAAAACTCACCCAAAATTTGCATCTATTTTTCAGGACTTAGAAGAATACCCCGTTAGGCAACGGGCGTATGACATCTGCTGGTTGAAGAAGCAGAGAAGCGGTCGGGATCAGTTCGCGTTTGTTTTAGTGTTTCTATTCTTGGACTTTTGTATTACTAATTTGGACTAGTTGTAAAGTCAATTGACCGAAATAAATTGTAAATATAAAAAGTGGGCCCAAGGCCATTGAATTGATTATATAAATTGCTTTCCGCGTTAATGATATTATGTGTGCGATTGTGTAAAAAAAAAGTGTTATACTGAGTTTTTTCTTGAGTGATGTAACACGCCACCCTCATGAGACACGGACTGGATATCACCGTCGATGTCGGGTTTGGGTCTTGCGGGAGTGAGGTGTTACATTTAGGTGGTATCAGAGCCCAGAAGTACAATCTTACATGGGCTTTCTGAAGAAAAAAAATGTGTGTCTTGCTATGTGCATTTAAGTCATGTCACGACAGACAGTGACAACTGATCCCCAGTGTAGTATATGAGTCGTTTACATAAGTATGTCTCGGTCGTTTAAGTGGTTAGAAAAAGTGAGAAAAGGATAGTGTGTTAGAATGTGATGAAAGGAAGAAATGGATATCGCAAAATAGGAAAGAGTATACGGTTTGGTCAGACAGATGAATATTTATTGATATTGATGGGTATATTATGAAATGCAATATTGGAGTTATATTGGCAATATCCTTGAATATGAGATAGCTATAAAGATTATAGTTGTAAATTCATAGAGGAAAATAGAGATGTGACAATGGTCGATTTCCGATGTATTAGGTAAATGAAAATAAAGTGTTCTATGATATAGAAAAGTTACAATTGGGATTGATTCTTGTGGCGAAGGTAGATGAAAAAGTTGTTCGGGTTTAATTGATGCGCTAAGTAAATGCACACGATTATGGGAGCCCTATGTTAAGTGAAAATGTTAAGCTATGCAATCGATGAGTTAATGGATACTTCTAGCGAAATTCTTGTCGAAAAAAAAAATCCCTTTAGGAGTTAGAAGAAGAAATTAAAGTGCTTATAATGATCAGTTGTGAATGAATTGAGATTGTAGATGGTCCTCACGAGTGAGGACGGGTGTAAACAGGAAGGTTGTTGAGTTCAGAATATATTGTCCTTTGTAAGTGTATATGTGATAGTGGGATTACCATCATGGGTGAAATGAATAATTTATGTGAATATGATATTAGAAGTAATTGGTGGCCTACTACATAAGCTTTGATTATAATGCCGGTAGCTCAAGTTTAAAATGAGTGAGAGTAAGGCATGAGAATACTTGTACTGATTAATTGAGAAAGAAGTGAGACAGTTAAAGATGCTAGCATTGGTAATGAGCTTGAGGAAATAAAATGAGGGACATGAATATAGTAAAGTCCCCATGATTGAGAATTGGTACCAAAAAGAGAATGGTTATCGATAATTAAATGCAATTAAGGTATTCTTAGCAGTATGATCTATTAACGGGCAAATTGATAAGACTATTGAGATATATTGTCAGATAGAATGTGATGATTTTGGTGATGTATGGCAAGATAGTAGAGGAAAAGAAATTGTTTAAGTGCTCTTGATTTATCTTCGTGAAGTATCAAGAGTAATCGATTTGTATTACATCCGGCGAGAGACTCTAGTGTAAGAGCTAAACTATGTTCTTGAAAGAGTGTACATTATGTAAATGAGATGATTTTGATTATTGAAGAAAAAATTACTGAATATTAATTATGAATTTGAGGGGATTAAAAGTTTATGTTCTGAAAGTACTAGACCGATATAACGATTGTTTATTTAAGTCAGTGAGTAGTCTATCACCAATAAATTGAGTTATATGAGTTAACTAAGTTTATTGTATTACTAAAAGAATACCCCGTTAGGCAACGGGCGTATGACATCTGCTGGTTGAAGAAGCAGAGAAGCGGTCGGGATCAGTTCGCGTCTGTCTTAGTGTTTCTATTCTTGGACTTTTGTATTACTAATTTGGACTAGTTGTAAAGTCAATTGACCGAAATAAATTGTAAATATAAAAAGTGGGCCCAAGGCCATTGAATTGATTATATAAATTGCTTTCCGCGTTAATGATATTATGTGTGCGATTGTGTAAAAAAAAAGTGTTATACTGAGTTTTTTTTACTGAGTGATGTAGCACGCCACCCTCGCGGGACACGGACCTGGATATCACCGTCGATGTCGGGTTCGGGTCTTACGGGAGTGAGGTGTTACAAATAACTCACTAGCAATATATAGGGTGGGATGATAAAATTCGTTATGAAAGCTCATACCCATAAATTATGTTCAGCTAAGAGCATGATCCTATATTGCTTGGTAAGATCTAAAAAGGATGGGAGTAATGCTCTATAATCTTCATGGGTCATGGAATATACTAAAATTTCATCAATGTAGATCAAACTAATAGATAAGATGGGCTCATAAATTTTTGTCATGGCCCTTTGAAATAATGATGGAGAGATTTTAAGTCTATGTGGCATAATAGTTCACTAGTATTAGGCGTTAGGAATGTAAAATGTTGTTTTGCATCTTTCTTAAGGTATATTTCTAATTGCTAAAAACCTGCTTTCAAGTCAAACTTTAAAATGGTTTTTGCTTTTTTAAGAAATAAGACTCGAGTATTGATTTTTGGTAAAGGAAACTTTTCATTTTGAATGAATGCATTAAGAGGTTTATATTCAATAAATAAGCTCTTCTCCCTTTATATTGTTTAGCTTTTTTATTTACATAAAAGGCTTGATAAGCATAATCTAATTTTCTGGGCTTAATTAATCCTTGTTCAAGTAATATGGCACACTCCTCTTGTGCCAACTTCAAATCATCATGATTGATTCCAAGATGAGTAGCTTTTATAAGATTGGTATTCTCATTCTTTTTCAAAAGTTAAATATGGATTCTTCTACAGAGGATCAAGATGCGAGAACTGTGTATGGTTCTTATGACAGTGCTCTAAAAATTAATATCACAAGACTTTTATATTAAGTAAGAACTAATTGGGTTCGAACATAATATGTATACCAATATAAACACTAAAATTGTTTTGACATTTGATACTACTAGTTAGGATTTGTAATGGAGATGCCTTGTAATAAACATCCATGCCAATCAAGATACCTAGGTCAGATAAATTATTGTAAAGAACTTTAGTCCACATAACGCAATTAAAGAAAAAGCTTATCTTTTCCTTCTTATGATAAGCCCAATTTTGAATTAATTAATAGCAGTAGTAGTAAAATATTTGTTAAGAGATATCCATGCTTATGGAGGTAAGATGTTAGGCTTCATCACATTTTAATAAGATCCAGTATCCATATATCCAATAGTTTTAATTGGCTTATTATATGTATCTTGTTGTAACAATTGGATACGGACATAAGGACTAGGAATATTGATAGGCTTTGAATCTAACTTAAAGCATGGTTGCTGTGGCATATATAAATTTCATCCTTAGTATTAGCATCGTCATTTGCTAAATCTTCAGATGAGTCAAACTCATCATCAGAGGAATCAATAAGTACAACAAATTTAGTTTCTTCATCTTCATTGGATTGTTCTTCAATGTTATTGTTGTCATGGATTAGCAAGAAAGCCTCAATAGATTCCAATAATTTTAAATCCCTTTTGGTCTTGTGAGGACTTTATCAAGCAAAATGTCCTCATTTGACACAAATAAAACGAAGATATGCTTTTCTAGCATAAAGGGCTCTCTTTTGAAAAAAACATACAAATTTTTGTCATTTGCTTATTCATAATGGGTTTTTATAACCTTTAGTGTAAACTTAGGATTTTTAGATCATCTATAAGAGAACTTCTTATGATGATATTTCTTTTCAGTATGACACTCACAATCTTCTTTCTCCTTATATTTGATCTTTAGATGCTTTTTGTAAGCATTTTTTAGAAGAGAACCACCTTTAATCATGTTTTTGAAAAACACTTACTGATCACATATTTTGATAAGAGAGGTTATTGCAAGTCGATAAATCTCTTCAAGAGATATTTCTCTTATATCTTAATGTAAATTTGTAATGACCCTTTATTGAAATCTCCTTCATACATTGATAATGCTTTTGAAGATCTCTCTGATCCAAAGAATAACATTTCATTTCAAAATATTATTGACAGTTTTGCTTATCAATAAGCTAAAAATATCTAATAAAATCTTTATGGATAACATCACGAACAATACTTGAAGAAGCCACTTGAATGAATATATTGGATTTTTTGATAGTAATCTAGACTTTGCCACTATTCTCTTAAAGTACCAACAAAACAAGAAGTAAACTTACACAAGATATCTCCTAAAGTAGTATCAAGTCGAGTCATTTGTAAATCAATCCAGGTATCAAATTTATGTAGACAATCTCTCCATTTTTTGGGTCAAAGATCATCAAAAGTAAACTAAGGTCCTAAGGTAGATCATGGTGGAGGTACTTGCATAGTTAGTGGTTGAGGTTGTAGGGGTTTAGTCCTTGTTAATTTAGCTTCACTAATTTTTAGTTCAACTTATAAGTTGAGAAGTATTTAGCGTAGACATCATTATTTGGTATAATTCAGATAAGTTTATAAATTGTTCAAAAACCTCCAAAGATTGTTCAAAATCTTCAAATACTGATAATTGGCTTTTAGATTCATCTGAGTTAAAGTTAGAAATTGGTTTAAGAGTTGTAATGAACTCTTATAAAGGGGCTTTGTCTTTCCAGTTGATCAAATAGGTTGGTTTCTAGGTGGTGAATTTGTTGGAGTTTTAATTTGGAAAGGTTTAATCCAAGGATCAACAGGCTTAGTTTAAGAAGGTGATGGATCAGTTTTCTTTTTATCCATGAGCTTTTAGGTTTTATAGGTTTTATATATTAAGCTATTGGGCTAGTGAGTAGCCTATTATTTGATCAAAGGATATCTTATTTTAAACATCTTTCCATAATCAACTACTTCTGGATAAGTTGGAGTTGAATAAATGGGCTAGATGATTGGAAAAGTTATAGGGTAAGCCCCATAAACAGTCTTTGACTATTTTGTTTACATATCTGCCTCCATATGTTGAAGTGCCTTTTTGACTCTTTTGAGTTCTTATTCTTTTATAGTGAAATCATGTTCAAAATATTGAGTATCAATATATCTTCTAATATCATCTTCAAGTTAAACCATTTGATCTCATAATGAATTATACAACTTTTTGATTGATAAGACACAATTCTACCCTTTTTGAGTAGATTGTGTTTGTTAATTAAGACCATCAAGCTTATTATCAATGAGTCGAAGAACATTATTTGAGCAACGGTATTGTTTGTCTGCCAATTGAGTACCTTATTATTGGGATTTGAGACAAGGGTACTCTGAGAAGTAATTTATATTTATAAGGGTTTGAAATAATCATATTAGTTTCATATGTCTGTCTCTCCATAAGAGGAAATTCTTTGTTGTAAGGTTATATCATCAGATATGGGATAGGTGTTAGAGAAGCAACAGGAGTGGAAGGGGTAATAGGCTCAATTTTATCGTGGATTTTAACTTTAAGGAACTGATGTTCCTTTCCAACAACTCTGAGAAGTTTATAAATATTCTCAATTCTGGGTTATGGATTTTTTAGCCGAACATATGGTCTCTTTATGCGTAGGCCTCATCTTCACTGTGGGATTCATCCTATTCTATAATATGACATATCTCACAAGCTTGTTCATATATGGATAGATCAACATGCCATATGAAGTTTCCTCGATGATAACTAATATGCACAGGTTTGCCATCAGAATGTACATAGTGGATAGTGAGTCTGCTTTTTCCTTTTTGATGTGTGAAAACTGGTTGTAGCATTAAAATTGGGCCAGATGTGCCAGATGATCTAGGTTGTTCATCATTAGGTATGGTGTAGATGGATTTAACAGATCCATCACTTAATGTCTTAAGAATGGGTGGAGTGGTAGTATGGATAGAATGTCTATTAGGAGCATGAAACACCTTTTAGTAATTGGTGATTAATTTTATATGAATCAAATTTTCAATCTACATTAATGCTAATTTTTTTTAGATTTGGATAGAAGTGATCTAGTGATGGGCTCGATCTCTTACCATTTATAATGTGAAAAGATAAGTTTATAGATCTACAATATGATTTTGTAAGCAATAAATCATTTGATGGTGTAATGTAACCATAATTATTGTAGGCTTTGTTCAGCTCCAATAATTTGAACTTGAACTCGTAAACTTTTAGATAAACTGGGATCTTCCAGTCTTATGCTTAAATCAGTAATTGTAAGGATGCATTTTCATTATTTAGGGGGTCAAAAAGGCATCAATCAAAGTATTTTGGTATGTTATATAGGTAGTGTAAAGAAGCGATATTTGAACAATAGTTGGAATCCCTTTTCTTCTATGAAGGGTGAGAATCAATTTGATAGAACTAATGTTTAGATGGGTATGATTTTGATCTCTTCAAAGAGTTGTTAGTTCTTTGAAATTTTCTAATTTGGCATATTGCTATACTGAGCTACTTTTAAACCACACTATTCCAATGTGAACATTGAGTAATCTCTTTTACTTTAGGACAGTATGAATAGTGCGAATACTTCTAGCCCAAGAAAGATTATGAGAATAAATACTATATGGACTTAATAAGGAAAGTGAATTATTATGAATACAACTTTCCCTCACTACAACAAATATATACAATTCGTGACGTTTTTAAAAAAACGTCACTAATTGTTCAGTCTTTTTGTGACGTTTAAGAAACGTCACGAAAAGAGCTAATTTTCTATGACATTTGTATAAAACGTCATAGATTTATTAGACTTCTTACGACGTTTTTCCAATAAAACGTTGCAAAATAGAATTCGTTACATTTTATTAAAGAAAACGTCGTTGTTTGTTCCATTAATGTTGAAAAGTTTTTATTTCCCACGATTTTGCTACTTTCTTCTGTCGCGTTCTTCTTCTGGTTTCTTTCTTCTCTTCTCCGCTTTTCGGTCTTTTCTCCCCCTTCACTCTTTTCCATTCCCACTCTCTTCTCTTTCACCAAAGACCCACCACTCATTTCTCTCTTTCAGCTCTCCCTCCTCACTCTTCCCTTCCATGGCTCATTGTTGCCGACAACTCTCCAGGAGAAACTGGTCCTATAGACCTACCTCTCTCTTCCTCGCCCACCATTTTCTCCACTACCGATGATCCTTCGCTTCTTCATCCAAGCACCTTCGGAACAAGATTTTAGAGTTCTCCACTCACCTCATGAAACGGATCCAAAAGGGCCCAGTTCGTGATATCTCGCTCAAGCTTCAGGAAGAAGAGCGCGAGCCTTTATGCTCTGCTTGCTAGTGTTGGGTTTGAATTAATGAGTACTTGTGGATTTCGGGTCCTCAGGAAAAGGTCGAATGTTATCTATATATTTAACGTGATCAGTTATGAATTTGTGCATTTTTGTTGTTGCAGGTGTGCATTCTGCAAAGTTCCTTCTTTAGTGAAAGATGGTAAGTTTATTCCCTTTTGTGGGTATCTATCATTTATGATAATTGATCTTAGTTTACCTGGAAATTTAGTTTTTTATTTTGATTATTATTGGTTGATTTATGTTTAAAAACATCTCATAAAATTTCTCCTTTAGATTCCACGTTGGTGGGGTAGCATTTGCGGAAAACTTGATGTTTGTGGATGAATTGAGATGTTTTTTGGTCTCTTTATTGATTGAAAATGGATGGATTGAAATATTTAGTTGTGAACAGAAAGTTGTTCTATTCATTATTCTGTTTTGTTGCTTTAGAAAGATTCACTTTCTTGATTGATAACATGAACATTTGTTAAAACGAATTTAAAGGGTGCGGTGTCTTGAAACTTGTATGATTCCTTCTATTCATCGGATGTTGTTTTCATCACTTTTACATTTTCAAGCCATAAAATAGTTTAGTGGTAGAGTTTTCTTTGGACCTCACTATGCTCGGTTTGTTTTATTGTGATCTTTTCAATCAATGTATATTCCAGTTAAGCGTAACAAGACAACATACTTTATTCAATGTGATCCAACCGAGAAGATTCTGGGCATCAAGCAGAAATTGAATGTTCTCATAGATCAACCAGTGAATGACCAGCAACTGATCTTATTTGCAACTGGGGAAGATATACTAGTGAAGATATACTGGTGAAAGGAACTCTGGCAAGCCTCTTAGTACAAAGATGGTGACTTTAGTTGCATCTGTTGAACTCATATCCTTTAAGTGTTAGTCTCAATTATGCTTTTTGGTTGAAATTGAATTAGTTTACATTATGATTAACTATAAGTATAATGTCCTATATATCAATGTTTAGTATTTTCAATTCATTCTGAAATTTAAGGTTGTGATCTTGTGTTACTAGAGATTAAGGTCATCAGGGGAAAATAAATCATTGGAAGAGGAAGCATTAGCGACTTAACAAGAATGGCTCCAGTGCCATAGCATCCGAGAAAACTCCTTCACTGTCAGGGCATTGCTAGGTGGAACAAGAAAAGGAAATTGCATAATGAACAATTAGGCTTGCCTATCTGAAAACATCGATCTTTGGGATCATCGATCACTGTTGGATTTCTAGAAAAACTAGAAGAAATCCAAGAAATAGAAGACATTTCCTTGCAAATTTGATAGTTTTAGTTACTCTTCCAATGTTTAAAGGAACTTTATGAGTTGAAGGATCCTTTGTTCTATTCAATGAAAAATAACAATAACACTAAAAGATTTAAAAATTGTATTTTAAAAATAATTATTAAATTAAAATAATTTTCAAAATGAAAATAATAATAATGAATGTTTAAAATTAATGATATACTAAAAATTGAAGAATTATTAAATAAATAAAATTCATAAATAATATTGAATAGTTATTAAACAAATAAGATAAAAAAATAATTATTAAAATTATTAAATTATTAAATTAATTTGATTTTCAAAAAAATAAATAATAATAATAAAAACGTCACAAAAGACATTTCGTGACGTTTTTAAAAACATCACTGAAGACCTTTCGCGACGTTTCCAAAAAAACGTCGCAGATTTCTTAACATTCTGTGACGTTTTAAAAACGTTACAGAATGTTAAAGATTCTGAGACGTTTTTTAAAACATCGCGGATTGTCCAATTTTTTAATGACATTTTTCAAAACGTCGTGAAATGTCAATATTTTTTGCGACGTTTTTCATAAAACGTCGCGGAAACCTTTTACCTATAGCATATTCTGCAACGTTTTTTGTGACGTTTTTTTAAACGTCGCAAAATGCATTTTGCGACGTTTTTTGATATTCTGTAACGTTTTAAAAACGTCGCAGAATGCCTTCTTTTCTTGTAGTGCCTAAAAAGATGAGTAATTTCAACTATATTTTTTATTTTATTGAACAAATTTCTTTTGACATTTAAAGGAAGATTATTTGAATAATTTTTGTTATTAAATCAATAAATTTATTAATTAGTTGGCTAGTTTTTGTGAACTAACCAATTTTTATAAATTAGAATAAATAAGTTAATTTTATTTGATTTCTTTTTTTAATTAAATTCTATTAAAGATAATTTTAATTGTATTTCAAGTTTTTAATTATATCTAATTTTATTATATATCAATTTTATAACAATTGAAGTGACGGTCCATGAACCACCATTTCGGCAGAATATTTTACGCCACCTCTCTGTCTCTCTGCTTTTACGTTGGAGAGGATATCGTAATTATGTTTCATTCATTCTTCGATATTCCGAGAGTCGTTATTCAAACTTTGTTTCTGTTCCTCTCGAAAATCACTCACAGCCATTCACTTCTTAACTACATTAATGACATTACCACTTTACAAGTTAACACCCCTTCTTTCCGCGGCCTCCCTCCCTTTTTCTCCTACCAGTTTGGTGAGTTTCTTATTGAAAGCTATGTTTCTCAAAGAACTTCGACAGTAATATTCTTCTACATAAAGAGAAATCATGTTGTCATTGATTATTCCATAAAATGCGGCCCTTTTGGTTGCTCACACACAAGTTCAAAACTTTTTCAAGGAAAACATGAACCGGAAAATGGAAAATTTTCGTTGGTCTTGAAGCTCTTTGTGATTATTGTATGATTTACTAAGAAATGGTAAGTTGGTAAGCATTAGCTGCAGTACGACGTTGGTAGTATACGTATTTTCGTATGTTTATGATCACATACTGTATTTGATCCATAAGTTTGCTTCAACGTATCGGTACCCCTTTGGTCCTTATTGCTGATTATACTAGAATTTTCTTTGATGGGACATTTCTCTTTGAGGGTTGCCTGAAAGATTGTAACTTTTTATGTTTGATGCGAAAGGAATTTTAAAATGGGCTTTCTGATGTTGTTCAATGAATTTCTTTTGGTTTCAGAATCTATTTTTGCAGTAAGAAGATAGGTTTGATTGAGTAAGCGTTTGAGGTGTCATCGGGGTCTTTTGTCATGGGTACCGAAGGAAATAATCCAGAAAATAGAGGTGATCGAATTCCGGAAAAAGCCAAGGAGATGTTAAAATCACTGGCATCCAAGTGGGAGGATGTTCTTGATGCTAATGCATTGCAGATCATCCCTCTCAAGGGTGCCATGACTAACGAGGTCTTCGAAATAAAATGGCCAACAAGTACAGAAGAAGCATTGCGTAAGGTTGTGGTTAGGATTTATGGTGAGGGTTTGCAGGTGTTCTTCAACCGAGATGATGAGATCAGGACATTCGAGTTCATGTCTAAACAAGGGCAAGGGCCTAATCTGCTTGGACGGTTCGCAAATGGGCGGATTGAAGAGTTTGTCCATGCACGGGTATGTTGGCATTTGGAAATGGTTCTCTTATCTTTTAACTAGCAGTCTGCACATTAGACTCTAATTCATGTTTTAGTTTGCTTATTACACGATTTCCTTTGAATTGATCACTTTTTTCTTGTTTATAATAGATCAAATATATGACCTAGTTGTTGCGGATGGGGTAAAAGTGTGCATGATCTGTCACAATTACTTAGGTCAATGCAAGGAATGGAGTTTCATGTGGTCTTAATTTTTTCAGTTATGCACTTTGGTCAAACCCAACCGTAATTGTTGAAACCTGCATGACTCTCCTCGTCAGCAAGCTGATGCTTCACTATTCATTAATTCACATGCAAATCTTTCTGTATGTGTTCCTTTTTTATCAATAAATTCTAGGTGAATATACGATGATAATCTTGTTCACATCTCTAACTCTTTAACCATGTCAATCTCGGCAAGTTTAACCTATTTTCAGTAATATTATTATTTAAGATGCCCATGCATGTGGTGCTTTCAGTTTATCTTTTAAATTCCTCAAGTTTGGTGACTCAAAGAGATAATAGGCAAAACAAGTGTTTGGTAAAATCAAATGACATTTAGATGGTCTACAGAAAATTTATGTTCCATAGATGGTACACATGTTGTCCACCATCTCTCTTTATGAATTTCAGACATTGTCAGCATCAGATGTGCGTGATCCGGCTATATCTGTTCTTATAGCAGCAAAGTTAAAGGAGTTCCATGGTCTTGATATGGCAGGTCCAAAGCAAATATCCTTATGGGATAAGTTGCGGTATGTGATACCTTTTCTTTGCTCAGGCGAACATGATCAGGATGCTTGATATCACCTTCATTAAGTGCTGTCCTTTTCGTGATTCAGAACTAAGTACTGTTTTCATGTTCTGTCAGAACGTGGCTTAAATCAGCTAAAACTTTGTGTTCTTCGGAAGATGCTGAATCTGTTCGCTTGGACACCATTGAAGGGGAAATTATGCTACTGGAAGAGAAGCTTTCAGGGGATGAATCCATAGGTTTTTGCCATAATGATTTACAATATGGTAACATAATGATCGATGAACAGACAAAATCAATAACACCAATTGTAAGCTTCTTGTCTCTTTTGATGGTTAATTCAATCTCAAGTTTTTAAGAAGTTGATTGGCCGCTTCTTCTGTATTTCGTCTTGCCCAGTCACATGCTCATTGTTACATCTTTACTGTCAAGACGTTTTCTGATGGTTTCTCTTAAAATTACTTGAAGGATCATTATCCTTGAACCTTACACTTGAGAGAGAACATTAACAGACATCGAGCAGAATATGTAAATAATAATTTATACTAACTTTATTATTCTTTTACCCAGGACTATGAGTATGCTAGTTACAATCCTATTGGCTTTGATATAGCAAACTACTTCTGTGAGATGGCTGCTGACTACCATTCTGATACACCTCATGTTTTGGACTACAGTAAATACCCTGGTGCGGTTAACTTCTAACTCTGGCCTGACTGCAGAGGAAAGGTATTTTCTTTATTTGATTTGAGGGTTGTAACAGGTTTCGAGGAACGAAAAAACTTTGTACGTGCATATCTGAATCGGAGTGCATCAGGTAATTCTGCGTCTTTGTCATTCTTACTTGGCTGTTCCGGATGTGTTAAAAATTCTCTTGCAACTGTGGTATGGTGTTGTGTGCTTGTTCAAAGCCTACGTTGCAAGGACAACAGACTTGCCAGCCGAATTGCTAGCATCACTACCGTGTCAGCTCTGCAATTCTGCATATTGCATTTAACTTCAAAATTTGGGTTTTTTGTGGGAAATGATTATGTTGCATTTTCATGTCTTATTTGCATTAGTAAATCGAAAACAGTTTGAATCTTTTGTTGAAGTCATTATAGTTTTGGAAACTAAGTTGTTGGTTGGATCTTGTGCAGGAGATCAATCTAGCGATGGAGACCTGGAACAACTACTGGAAAAAGTAGAGAAATATGGACTTGCAAGCCATCTCTTTTGGGGCTTATGGGGCCTTATCTCGGTACAAGCTTGGACCATGGACTACATGACTGACTACTGAATTTGCTATAAATTTGATAACTTTCTGTTTATATCACATGTTATGATAAGTTAGAAATCATTCAGGCAGTTGATTTGCATGGGATTGATGATGTTCTCTTGTAACATTTTGACTTTTCAGGATCGAGTCAATGAAATTGATTTCGACTACATGGGGTATGCTAGACAGCGATTTGAGCAGTACTGGCTTAGGAAGCCTGAGTTATTGGGCTCTTCAGAAGCTACTCCTGATGGAGCCATTCCTGGTAATTACATCCATATGTTAATTTGTTAGCAGAAAGAGACAGCTAATTGTGTTGATGCTGTATAATATACATTTTGTTAGCCCAAAGAGACAGCTATTTGTGCTGATGCTGTATAAATATATACATTTTCTCCCACAGTCTTCTCTTTATATTTTTATTAGAAAATTATTTCGTAAATTAAACTGTAATCTTATAATAGCATGCAAAAGAGCACTTGATTTGCATTTAGTTTTGTTAAGTACAAATGGTAGCCAAAATTGCTAGAGTTACGAACCCATACATTTCCCATATTTTGGATTTAACATGGCCCGAGTTTAGGAGGTTGATAACTTTATGGAACATCAATGAAAGGTTAATAAACCAAAAGGACAAACAAAATACGGTGATATCATGTTGCCGAAGACAAATCTTGTTGATCATATGTGCGTGACAATTCCATATTAAGATGATGGTAATGTTTTTTCTTGTTTCTGTAAGAAAAATATAATATTCCTAGTGAAGTGGAAGAATGTTTTTCTTTTTTCCTGATGTTGATAAAAAATGAGTGATGTTTTGCAGGCAAAGAAAAAGAAGCTGCGGGAAAAGAAGTCACTGAAAAAGAAGCCGCTGCTGAGAAAACTCCCGGAAGGACAACAAGCGGAGTGTTTAGGAAGATAAGAAATATGATGGGTTTCAGAAGGAAGAGTAAATGAGTACTCTTGGAAGTTTTTGTTCATCAACACTCTCCAGTCCAGCTGTTCGAATTCCCGTGGATTATTTACACTCATTTTTCTGACATGAATTTGAAAATATGTATAAATTTTATGTTAGGTATAAATTACTTTATTGACATCTATTTACATGTGTAAAGGTTTTACTTCCACTGCAATAGACTCGTTGTGAGATGCTCGATCAGTTCAATTGAAAAATAACAATTAATGAACGTCAAGAAGATGACTTTGAATGCTGAGAATGAAGAGAAGGATAGAGGTTTGGATATGGAATTCTTTTATTAAAGTCTTATATGCAAAAAGAAAAAAGATTTCCAGTGTAAAGACGATGATATGATAAATTTACCCAAGTTAGGCTTTAATGTATGTTAACTACACATAGCTCGCTGAAAGTCCCCGCCATAAAATTCTTCTTTCAACCTCCGAAGTGAAAGTCTGTATAACCCAAGAGATAGGACAACCCACAAATTGCTTACCTTTACTGGAATTGGCATTTCTGTGAACCCTATCAACTGACTGAAGAGATAGCTACTGCATCACATGCAATTATATCTGCCAATACCTGCGCTTCGACTTCACCAAGATTCTTCAGGAAATTGAGGAATAGGATATTACTACAGATGCTTCATAGTTAGAGCTTCCTCTGATGATGCTGACTACAACTCTCAAGAGTATCCTCCTGATAAGGAGGTCCATTGAAATGGTTTCTTCTTTCCTGCATGTCAAGCCATTAGCCTTTTGAACTCCCTTTTCTGGTTCTTATTTTCTCTTGTTCGCTGTATTATTACATCTTTGTCCCATATTAATTTTTTTAAATATTGGTTTATACTGCATCTATTAACGAGTTCATCTATTTTGGTTTTTTGTCCAAAAACTGAAGATTTAACTCGAAATCTTAGTGAAAATAACTTGTGGCATCTTCCATGTCAGTTAAGTTTAATACAACAAACATTGGAATATTATTTACGTGTGGAAGTGCGCGCGTCATAAGGTGAGAAGTTAAGCGTTATATGAGAAGGTATGGCTTCTTGGATAAGATGGATGTGGTTATCTGGGTTACGTTGACATAGGACATTCCTAATGTTTTGTAAGCCAAGAATAAAGTAAAAAATAGGTTTTAATAAATTGGCAATATATATCCTTTAAAAATATTTTTATAATTAAAATTTAATACTTATATATAAGTGACTTTAAGTCATAAGTCTACATACTTAATAAACTATTAAATGATCATAATAACATCTAACATTATCTTGCAAATGTCGATAGTAATAAATCACTAAAAATAATAATGGCAACCAAAGCAATATCATATTGTAAAACACTAAGAGAATTGTACTAACATGCACACATATAATTATGAAAAACAATTTCTTTACCTAATTTTAGATGTAAAATTATTAATAATAGTTTCAAGATCAATATTATTCAACTTTTTCTTCTCGATTTCAGGGTGCTGAGAAGCTTTGGAGAAGCAACTAGACTTAATTGGGTGAGATAATTCAGCAGTCAAAGCCTTTGGTTTCAAAGAACCAGTCATGGATCTCGTGACCATGTGATGCCATCAATGACTTGGAGGAGAGTATGAGGAGGAAGGTGGAGGGTGGAGGGTACTGTGTGAGATCAACAACCAAAGGAAGGCCAGAAAAATCGGTATTAGCGGGGGTGGGTAGTGGTGGGGTACCGTGTGAGTGAGGAACGGTGGAAATGTTGGGTGGAATGGAAGAAGATGGAGATGTGGGTAAGGTTGGTGGGACATCGGTAGATGGCAAGGGGGAAGAAGATGGTGGTGGTTTTTTAAAAGGAGAGATGGGTCGGTGGTGAGAAATGGAATTTGAGGTGGGTCCAGATGTTGGAAGGTGGGTGGGCAAATGAATGGGTACTAGTGATGATGGCTCATGGACGGTAATTGTTGGAACCCGATCTCGGAACCGGATCCCAACCGGAGAACAGAAGCTAGAAACGAACGACATAAAGAAAAACGAAGCACAATTTGAAGCGAAGGCGAAAATACAAAGCAGCGGAACGAAATGCAAAACGAAACCAAAGACGAAAACAAAAGCAGATCGGATAGCAAAGCGGATCAAATCGAACAAATTGAAATAAAGGAGACACGAACAAAATCAAAGTACCAAACAAATGCGAAGCAAAAGACGGAGCCGATATCCGAACACATACACTGAATCGCGTTGGAAACCTAGACGAAACATCCATCCGAAACCGGTGTAAATTTTATTTCTTATTCTTTCCTTTTCTTTATCCTTATTCCTTTTTCTTTTTCGTTCTTATTCACCTTATTCCATCACATACAAAATCATTCATGTACAAATTTTAATACTTAATCATATGCTTGGATACTCATACAAAACTCAATACTTGATCATATTCTTATAAATTCATACAAATCCCCAATTTACAATTTTATCCCAAATTTTATTTAAAATTCGGCAGCATAACGGCTGCATTTAACCTAACCCAAAACTTGCAAGGGTAAATAAACACTTCTAAAATGCCCAAGCTATCACACAAATAATCCAAATCTACCGGACCCTCCGTCCGGGATCTCAGCAGATAAACACACTCCTATATCTAAACCACTTCAAATCATTAATCATGTTCAATTCCAATACCCATTTCAATTTTAAATCCATACACAAATTCCTAAATCAATATCATTATCATACACAATGTCATACACAATTTCATATACAAATTCCATGATTCCAAACACATCATCATTTGATTTCTTACAAATCCTTAATGACTTTTCAAGCCATTTACAAACTTACAAATTGCTCAAGATACAGAAATATACACAAATCGAACAAGTGTCCTGACAGTCTTTCATCCAATCTCCTGCTCGAATACCTGGAGATGGGAATGAAAGGGGGTGAGCTAAAATAGCTCGTGGATAATATGTTTATAAATTGAAAAATAAGCAAAAACATATTTGAAAAAACTTTATCCTTTATTTCTGAAATTTCACATTAGAAATTTGACAAATCTCGTATTTTTCACACTTTTCAAAATATTGTCAAAACAATTGCAATCGTTTTTCAGTTGAAAAACCACCATAATTTATTTCTCAAAATTTTTCACATTTTGTTTGTAAAAATGATGCAATGCAACACACTTATAAACAGAACAAAATACACAAAACACATCAAATGGTGCAGTTCGGTCCGAAGCGAGCGTCTTTACATTCCGTATAAGCGGTTACATGCGGTAGTGAATGAAACGTATTACACTTTTCCGCATAGCGGTCCAGTATAGCCGTGAAGGGAGTCCGAAATCGGAGCTCCGTGCCACTAGCGGGCAGCTGGGAGATGGCTATAAACGAATAGAGACAATGCACTGACTCACGAGGGACCTGACCAAACCCACATAACACATAAACGAAAACGAAAATTCGAATTGCCCGAAGGCATTTTTCAAAATCTTAATTTTCACACATTTTCATATCCCAACCACATATCCAAGCATGAAATCATATAGCAATCTACATTCAATCCAAATTCATCAATTTGATCACGTATCAATCTAAATCATAAATATGAATGCAATGTATTTCTTTAAAACATAACTCAAACATATACATATTCAAAATGCCCACTTTTCAAATTTATCTAATAATTCAAAAACCATAAATTTCTTCAATCTTGTAATTTCTTAAAATCATTTATAAAATAAGGAATTTAATCCTTTGAAATCATAATCTTTCAAACATTTACATAAACAATAATTTTTTCAAAGCTTTTCTTCTTGATTTTTCAAATTACATGCTTATGCTTAAAATTCAATAAATAAATGTACTACCCACCTCGAAATGATGCTAGGAACTAGTCCCGATCATCAATTTGATCCTTGCTTCTTTCCTTCTTTCAATTAAAATTGACCTAAGCCATAATCATCCAAATTCAACATCATAATTTGCATAATTCTCAAAATTAACTATAGGAAACCAAAATTCATCACTTTACCAAGCTATCTAAAGCAAGAATTTCTAAAATCTCCAAATTCTAAATTTGACCTAAACCGATTCACTCAAATTCAATATCATACTTAACTTAATTTCTCAAATTGAGCTTAGAAAATATTAATTCCTCACATATTCAAGCTATCTAAATCTCCAATTTTCAAAAATCCCAATTTTCAAAATTGGCCTAAACCAATTTACACAAATTCACTATCATAAATCACAATTTCTTTAAAATTGATTTCATATTTCACAAACCCATATTCTCATCTATAATTCTACACCAAAATTTCATAAAATCCTCTAACATAAAATTAAGCCTAAACCTTAATTAATTTTCCATCCAAAATTAAACACAACCTAAGGCATATACATCAAACTTAGCTTCATAAATCACAAACCCAAGTTGATTTCCATATTTCTAAACTCAAACTTCATCAAAAACACAAAGTCCAAAATTTTCCCTTACCTCTTTTCTTCTCCATTTTTGAAATTTCTTGGTTCCATTTGAAAGCTTTTACCTCCTTCCTCCTTTTTCCCTTGGAAGCTACTCAAAACTCTTGCTTGAAGACCCTTGAAAATCGAAATCTAGCATTTTCTCCTTCTTTTCTCCTATGGCCGAAAGTTCTCCTCTCTTCTCTTCTCCTTATTCTTCTTTCCTTTGTTCTAATTTTCCAGCCAACTTCGTGGCTTTACATTGCTTAAAACGACATCTCCTTTTGTGTTTTAAAGCCATGTCATTAATGAAGGTCAAAAGACCATATTGCCCCTCCATTCAAAGCTTAAAGTCATGCTTACTTGCGGGTTTGATTCGCACTATCAATTTGAAGGAATTTGTCAAAACTTCCTTCTAGAGAAATGTTCCTCAATGTCTTAATTTCATAATGCCACAAGAATCATCCAATTCGGAGCACTACATCAAAAGTTATATGCAAAACATTTCGGGTATATTTATATTCTAACACATTTTTCAGCACGTTATTTCCATCCCGAAATTAACATTCTTAATCTCAAAATTGACATTTGATGTCTTCATAACAATTGTAGCCTTATGTCTCTAGTTTAATTCAAAATAATAATCGCCTCATTTCGATTCCCATATCAAAAGTTATGCTCAAAATACTCTCAGATATTCCTAATCCAAAAACTGCACTCTAATTCGAACTTCCATTTATAATTTGAAGGTCTTAGGGGCAAAATTGACATTTACTTTCTTCATATGAGTTGTAGCCCCATGTCTTAATTTTATTTCGCCTTAAGAATCACTTCAATCGGATCTCTACAGATCTCGAATTTTTCAAAATACTGATCTGTGTTAGAAAAATTTCCCGACTCGCTTTGATTAAATTAATCATCCTTAATTTAATCTCATAAAATTCACAATTTTTTCCATAAAAATGAAATTCATTGTCTTAGGAATCCAACGCTTCGAAAACCAACTCAATCGGATGTCAAACAAAAAAGTTATAAGCGAAAGCAAGATTCGAAAATTAGGCGTGGGCACGCCTAAGGATAGAATCTAGAGCTGTAGAAAATTTCAGAATTTTCAAAGCATATCTTTTGCTCTCGAACTCCAAAATTAACAAATTTGGTCTCTATGGAAAGATTGAAGGAAGATCTACAACTTCCATGCAGAACTCAAAAATCAATTTCATCTCTAAAGGGGTCAAAATTTCAGTCAAAGGCACTGCCCCAATTTAATATATCCCTAAAGAAATGCCAACTTTGAAAATTCATATCTTTCAACTCCAAATTCCGAACACCTCATATTTTATATCACTGCGAAGATCAGAAAGTCACCTACAACTTTCATGAAGGAAATAAAAATCAATTTGACTCCTAAGGGAGTCCATTTTCCGGTCAAAGATTATGTCCTCTTATATTCATGCTAAAACCATAACATAAACTTGTAAAAATCATAACTTATTATTCCTTAATAGAAAAATTCTATACTTTATATTGAAATAAAGATCAAATCACAATCTTCAACTTTCATGAAGAACTTCAAGGCTCAATTTACCTCTAACTATGTAAATTTTCCAGTCAAAGCTTCAGCCATAGTAAAAGTCAATCCTAACACACTTAAACTTTGACTGATCATAACTTTCACTCCCGATATCGAAAAATTACAAACTTTATGGCTACAAAAAGCTCTTAACATAATCTACAAGTTTCATGTAGACTATTTTCTCAAATTTTGCCTAAATCAAAAGTCAACCCTCCAAGGTCAAAAAGTCAAACTTTTCACAATTTTTCATATTTTCACTCTTTTTCTCTTTAATTCTTGTTTTTTTTTACTCTATTTCAATCAACACCTTCACTTTTGAATATTTCTTATTTTTATTCAAAAATCGGGGTCCAACAGTAATAGCTTGGTCAACTGAAGATTCTTTGAAGGGAAACACCTACTCATCAAATAAAACATGTCGTGAAGTATAGATTTTTCTGGTAAATAACTCCAAACAAAAATATCCTTTATGAATTTTACTAAATCCAATAAAAACACATTTGGAGGAGCGAGGAGCTAATTTATTTACAGCATATAGACGTAACCATGGATAGCAAAGAGAGCCAAAAACCTTTAACTCGTTGAGATTTGGATGAGTGTGAAATAATGTAGCACCCTCTTACTATAGGGTATGTACCGGGACGCCCGTAGGTCATTCCGATGCATATCCTACGATAAGGGTGAACTACGAACAATCACTATTCACATGGCATCATAATAAGCATCAGTATAAAAATCAGAAGCTTTTGAAACCAAAATTTGCTTTTACTTTCATTTCATAGAAACCATAAAGTACAATATGTCCTTGTTTACTGATTTGTACATCACTCCAAAAGAAATCTAATACAAACAACCTAACTAGGTCATCCACCAAAAATTCCAGCTAACCGACTTGTGAGCCATGACTTCTCTTGCCAACACGATCTACACGATAGGAAAAGTCCCTCTGGAGCTAGGAGTCTACTCTCTCGGTCCTGAAAAATAAGTTGCAATTTTGGGTGAGTTTGCGAACTCAGTGAGGAACCATCATCGATGGTTCACTCAATTCATGCATCACGCAAGCAATTCACAGATTATTGCACAATAGCACATTCAGAAATACCACATGATTGTTATCGCAAAAGTATAAGGCATTTCGCCTTTCACCCAATCCAAATATTCAATAAGATGCATATGAAATGCGTATGTGACACTTTCTCATTTTATTACGGTGTTGTGACCGAGCGCCTAAAATGTTCCAATATGGGCGCATTAATCGATGAGCATGTGGCTCTGAATCACTACTGCACTCAAGGCCCAATACGTTAAGCTTTTAGCTCTCGATGACTGCTCCGGTTACAACTGTCATTATCTGATCATGCATTCATGTATGAAATGCATATGTCCCAATTTAATAGTAAATGCATCACAATTAATCCACATGTCACAATTAGGCAGTAACTGTATCACAATCAATTCACGTATCACAATTTATCACATCAGAGACAAGTACGTCATAGATTTACAAACAGATAACACTTCTATGTCATAAACAACGCACAAGCCCACCATTATTCTCCACAGAGTTATAAGTGCAGAATTATAAACAAATAATGATTGAAAAACCATCTAGGTTACTCACCTATAACTTCCAAACTAATACCTGGAAGTCTCAGCAACGTCGGTGGATCGATGCTCCAAATGTGCCTCTATAACAGTCAAAATATATAAACATTACCAAATGTACACAGAAATATTTAATAATGCACATGTAGCAATTAAAATGTATACAATGCATGTTCGTGACATTCTCGACATTATCCCGTAATTCACATCACAAAAGATTGCCCTATGACTTAAGAAACCATAGGTACCAAAATCACGCAATTTATACCTCTATAGGTCCAATTATTGATAAAACATAGATCAGAAAACGATTACCTGTCCCCTCACTTTGACCTAACCAATCCATGTCAGTTTTATCTCTAAAATTTTTCAATGTCACATAGAAATGAAATTAAATAATTCACGGATCCGATGCCTCGAGAATCAGGTCACTCGGAGTTCGGACGAAAAACTTTTACACAAAAGAATGGCAAAAGGGTCAAATTAGAACAAAATTTGCAATTCTAAGAAAAATCACATTTGTATCAATTTCCCTTTCTTCTTTCACAAAACCTAACTTTTCACACAAGTGTCCAAATGTGACAAATTTGATATCATTAGAAAGATCACAGAAAACCCTATAAGTTCCATGAAGGGTCTAAAAACCAATATGGCCTCTAAGGAAGTCAAAAACTTCTTCAAAGTTACTACCCATAAAATGACCATATGAACAGTAACTGAAAATTTCCAACCCTCATAAATTCTTACTCCAAATCCCTAAAATTACATATGATAACTCAATGGAAAGGGTAAAAGATAATCTACATCTTCTATGAAGGATGCAAAACTCAATGAAAACTCTAAAGGGGTGAAAAACCCTTCCAAAGATTCTGCCCAAATTTACCATATGAACAGTAACTAAACTAGGTCCAACCCCCATAAGTTTTTACTCTTAACTCCAAATAAGGCAAATTATACACCATTAAAAAGCTCTAAATATGTTCTACAATCTTTGAAAGACCCCCCAATCCAATTCAAGCTCTAAGAGGGTCAAAAACACAAACAAAGTTTCTACCCAATGAAACAGTAAAACTACCATATGAACAGTAACTGCACTCTACTAAAAATCATATCTTTCCATTCCTTATGCCAAAAATTCCAAGATATAAGTCAAAAGAAAGATAAAAACATGTTCTACAAGTTTCATGAATAACTTGGAAGCAAATTCAATCTCTAAACAACTCAAATTTTCAAAAAAAGCTTCTGCCTATATAAGTCTCATTCTCACAGTAACAGAATCTTCCAACATTCATAACTCCATATACCCTTGGCAAAAAATTCCATACCATATAGCAATAAAAAGATCAGACAATATACTACAATTATCAAGAAGGAATCAAAGCAAATTCCACTTCTAACTAGGTCAAATTCACCCATTAATGTGGCTGCCCTGTTAAGGAGTGTTAAGTCACCATAGAACCTAAACCACATCAAAACTTTACAAAATCATAATTTACAATCCACACATCCAAAATTAGCATACTATACCTTATTTTAAAGCTAATTCATTCCTTTACAACTTTCCATAAGACCACTTGAGCTAAGTAGAATCACAACAGTCCAGACTTTAGCTTCAATGTACAGTCACCACCAAACATATATGTAACACATTTTCCAGTACCAAGCCTATTAACATCCAAAGTCAACAGGTCATAACTCTCAACCTAGACATCGAAAAATTTCATACTTAGTGGAGATAGAAAGATAACAAGAACATCTTCAAGTTTCATGAAGACCAAATTAGCAAATTCAATCCAAATCAACCTTAAAAAAATCATCAAAATTTTAGGTCACAAGGTTCGGATTACTATTCATACAGCACCTACAACTCACTTTCAAGGACAAATTCAAGCTCCTTCAAGGCACAATTTAGCATCACTTCCTTCACATAAAATATAACCAAACTTCTCAAGTTTAATTTCAGCCAACAATCACTTCAATTGCTCAACCATAGAAGAAGTTATGACCAAAACATTGAAATTTATACAAAATCAAATTTCCAGCTTTTATACCTAAACCAATTGCTATCACTTCCATACCCTTTTCCAAGCCAATAAGCATCCCAACTAGTCAAGTAATCAACCAAAATTTCATCAAAACCTCACTTAATCACCTAGCCATAAAATGGCAGCACACACACACACAATTGTCTTCCCCAAATTTCCATTCATCTAGCATCACAAAACCAATCTAAAACACTTGCACCATTTCAAAACCAATCCAAAACATATTCACTCATTCATTTACATTCATCCTTAATTAATCAAGAACACATGCAACCCATTTAAACCATCACCATTTCTCATGCAATTAGATGCACAAACATCACAATTCATGCATTAAATGAACAATCAAACTTAAAACATAGTCTTACCTAATCAAGCTTCAATTCTTCTCAATCTTCCACTAACTAACCAAATCCTCTACTTTACTCCACATACACGACATTCACCATGAAAAGGGAGGGAGAAAACTTAAACTTGGACACATGAAGGTAAATAGAAGAGCTTTGGTGTGGGTGGAGCTTAACAAGAAGAAGAAGAAGAAGAAGAAGAAAAACCCATCAAAGAAAAAGGAGGAGAGGGCCACAGATGAGAGGAAGAATTTGGCATTAAAAGTGACTTTTAACTCTTCCTCAACTTAAAGTGTCATAAGTGAATGAAGGGAAGAAGACAAGAACATTAAATAAATGAGGACACTTGTCCTTTAATGGAGAAAAAGACAAAAAAAAATCAATTAATACTATTTAATAAAAGAACCTTAATACAAATTAATCTTTAATCCATCTAATGCTAATGGCTCCTCCACTTTAGGGTGATTATAAAACTATTAATTATAAGACTAAGTAGGCAAGTGACATGTGTCACTTGCCACTTGTCCTGATTTTAAGCACTCTTCAGGTCTTTTTCCAAATACAATTTAATTTCTACTCCAATTCCTCTCCAAATTCTAATGGCTCAAAGTAATAAATCCTAAAATCATATATCTAATTTTTCAGTGCCATTGGACAGTCATTTCCAATACCGAAAATTCCATCAGTCCGTCACTTAGCAATTTTTTTCCGGTCCGAAAATTTTCTCCAAAAAATTCCAAAAGAATTTCTAAAATTTCCTAAAAATGTAAAACACACATAAATCACTTCAATTCAAAATTTCAAACACAAATACCACATATTTCACAAAAAGTTACATTTAGGCACATATACTGGGAAATGTCATGAATGTATGTACAATCATGTGCATGTGCAAAAATTATCATTCATATATATTTAGAGGCCATTTAATGTATGAACATGCCGAGATATGTTTCTAAACTCCTAACCCGTCCCAAATGACCAATTTATCCTTCCCATCAATGATGAGATGTTACAAATAAAGAGTAATAAGGACTACGATTTTGTAAGATTGGGGTAGGTAATCTGTTGATAATATAAATCGCAATATCAAAAGCATAATTCCAATATTGCAAAGGAACAGAGGAATGATGTAAAAGGGACAAACCAGTTTTAACAATATGTCTATATTTACGTTCAATACACCCATTTTGTTATGGTGTTTTTGGACAAGAACTACGATGAATAATGTCATTGTCAGTGAGAAATTTAGTAAGTGATTGAAAATCACCACCCAGTCAGCTTGAAATTGTTTAATAGATCGACCAAATAATTTTTCCACGACATGTTTAAATTTGATGAAGGCATTCAAGACTTCATATTTGTGAGAAAGAAAATAAATCCAACAGTATTTGCTGAAATGATCATAAAATCAAACATAGAAACGTTTTCTATCAATGGATACAGTAGGAGATGGTCCCCATAAATCAGAACAAATTAAATTTAAAGGGCCATCAGCTTTGTAACTAGACTGAGGAAAAGGCAACTTATGACTCTTACTAATCGAGCATGCATGATAAAGACCCGATATTTTATTGGACGACACTGAAATATTAGTTTGAGTGAGAGCTTGACAAACACAACGTAAAATTGGACTTAATGGTTCGAATTTGTGCTTTAGAATCAAAAACATACGCAGAAGACAGTTTCTGCCATGCCTGTCATGCAATAGAAGCACCAATGACTTGTGGAATAAAACCTTCTAAAATAGAAACAATAATCCAACTGAGAACAAGCTGGTCCCATCGAAACCAGGGTAAAAATTCAATATTAGGCATACCATTGTCAAGAGAGCGTGGAGGAGCTATTGCAATGTCGTCAATATGTTTTGCCAAGTCATAACTGTGAAGTAAAGGCATAATTTGAGCTTGCCACGACAATATAATTCGTGGAGTTGAGTTTGATAGGCAATTGGGTAACAGCGTTTGGTAAAGAAGACATCGGTAGTTCAGAGGTACAAGAAGAAACAATTGTGTGGTGTGGAGGTGTGGACATGGTAAAAAAATGAAAAAGAACAGAACAACTGTTAAGCTTTACGTCTTGGCTCTGATACCATATAAGAGCAATATATGCTATGAAGATTGCACTATTATTCACAGCAGATGTCTGTACATTATATACGCAGATACAAGCTATAAAGATAAGCGTAAACAGTTACAAGAGATTACAGTAGATAGAGATTACAACAGATGAGATCATTATCAAGCTTATCCAGTATCAGATGAGAGATATCCTTATCAAAATAGCTAAATCATTCAACCTCATGATATTGATGACCTTAAGTAGGTTTTCAATAATTTTAACTTTGAAAATTTTCTCTCAACTAATGCTACAGTCACACGTGCAATCAATAGAATTTGATAAACAATCTACAACTTTAGTAGATTCAAGAATTTCAATAGATGGCATTAATTTATTTGGAAAAATCATTTGTAACAATTTTAATTAAAAAAGATCATCTAAATTCACATCTAACATATTATCATAAGAAAAGTAGTTGTAAGATTAGTGTAAAGTTCACTTAATTCATTATCATTCAATGATCTCAACTTCTTTGAATCAAATAAAATTTAAAATAAGTTGTTCAAATTTACATTTTCTTTTAAAAAATATCAAATATTACAAAATGTCACAATAATTATCTTTTTCTCAATTCTTTAGTATATAGTTTTAGATAAATGATCATCCATCCTAATCTAATTACTTGTGGGGCTCATTATAACTTAATTCTTCTTAGATGAGATCTTATCTTAATCATTTAAAAGTTTAAACTTTTAAAATTCTAATCTCTAAAAGTTATCAAACCTATACAAGGGCCATTGAAACATTTTATTGAAAGCTGGAGTTTAAACGAAAAGTTAAAGATTGAAATTCCAATTATATATTACTATCAACTATTGTTATATTAATAAATATATCATTGTTAATAAAGATGGAATATATCTTAATTGATGGTTGGAACCGAACTTTTATTTGGCTCTATCAAATAAATCTTGAATTTCATAATAAGAATTTCAACCACAATTTTTTTCTGTTCAATTTCTACAAGGCAAACATTGAGGTATACCTGCATCAACACTACTTCTTGCATTAGTAGTTGCAGACTCCCATTTTTTCTTTCAAAAATTTAAATATGTTTTTTAAAAGAGCCTTAGTGAAAATATCATCCAACTGATCATAAGTCCTGCAATAAAGCAAGCATAATTCACCACTTTTTTAAACTTCTCTAAGGAAATAAAGCTTGATATTAAAGTGCTTGGTATTTCCATTAAAAAATTGGATTGGTGGAGATTGCAATTGATCTTTGATTATCCACAAAAACTCTAATGCTCTCACCCTGTCCCATGAGCAAATCAGCTAAGACTTTCCTTAACCATAAGACTTGGTTTACAGCTGTTGTCGTAATTATGAATTATGCTTCAGAGGTTGACTGAGCCATAATGTTCTACTTCTTAGAGCTCCATGAGAATACACCAGAATCAAGTATAAAGCAATATCCTGAGGTACTCTTCATGTCATCTATGGACTTTACCCAATCACTATTAGAAAAACCATGGAAATTAAAACCATGACCATATTTAAACAACAATCCATAATTAAGAGTCCATTTTACATATCTTAGCACACATTTTGCTACTTTGAAATGCTCCTCATTAGCACAATGTGGAAATCTTGACAATACACTCACGTCTTACAGAATGTTTGGCCTAGTTGATGTGAGATACATTAGACAACGTATGAGACTCTTATAAATAACCTCATCAACATTTTCTTCACCATCTTCCTTGTAGGAAAGCAGGTTGTCATAAATTGCTCCTCTTCTTGCTGGTCTACAACTTGTGCCTCGGTTTATTATTGCCAAGTTGTTTGCATTTGTTGCATTTGACATTAAGCTTTCTCCAACAATTGAAATATGGATGACTCCTTTTTTCATAGTGTTGGCATGAAGAGTAACTTGGCTTGTTATTTCCTCCATTACTGCTATTGTTATTAGCAACTTCAATTTGTTAAGTATTGTTCTTTTCCTTTTCTTTTTCTTCCATTCCCATATTTATTGATCTGCAAGTTAGCTTGTAGAGCACCCTCAATTAAGCCTTCTTACCTCATGAGCCCTTTCTTCTCCTAAGTTTGTAATTCATCTAACAACTCTACGAAAGTGATATTTGACAGGTTTTTAGAATTCCCCAGAGAGAAAATTATTGTTTTAAACTTTTCTCAAACAGTCATAAGAACTTTATGAAAAATTCTAAACCCACAAGATTCAGTTCTAAGCAATCTTACCCTATTGATAATGTTGAGAAGTCTTTTAGCGTACTACTTCACAGTTTCTAACTCATTCATCCTTTACATCTCAAACTCCCTATTGATAATGTTGATAAGTCTTTTAGCGTACTACTTCACAGTTTCTAACTCATTCATCCTTTACATCTCAAACTCCCTGATCAAATTCAGCACTTGCATCCCTTTAGCTCTCTCATTGCCTTCATACTCTTGCTTGAGAAAGTCAAAGTCCCAAATTTCCTTTCTTGACTTTAAGGTCACAATTCTAGTAAAGATTGTTGGTGAAAGCATTTGCAACTAGACATGCCTTCACCTTTGATTTCCTTGCCTTCTTTCTTTATGATTCCTAATTTGAACAAGAGTTAGGTTGTTTGGTAAGGGAGGAACCTTGTAGTCCTCCTCCAAGCCTCCATTCTAGCTACCCATACTTGATAGTTCTTACTCTCTCAAAACACTGGAGGAATAATAGCTAGGAAAGATTTTTTAAAATCTATGGCTTGATGGTTTTATTTGTAATAAGTTTGGTTTAGTTTCTGACTATGGTGTACCCTTAACCTCAAACTCACATAGTCCCTCCAAAAAAAATAGTTCTGATACTAATTTGTAGGAGTTAAATACTTAAGCAAGGCAAAAATACAAAAATCGAAGCAATAGGAACACAAAGAAAAATAGATGAAAATATTATAAAAATTTCATTAGAAAAACATCCTTAAGTACACAAAAATTATAACTAAATTAGGCTTTGACCATGTCTTAAGCTAGATATTAACCATTTTCTATTAATGGCTACTTTGTAGTTAGCAGTTATAATTTTTGTATATTTAAGGACCATGTTTTTATGATCACAAACCACTACTAACTACAAAATAGCCATTAATAGAAAATGACTAATATCTAGCTTAGACATGGTCAAAGCCTTCAATTTCTGCATGTGTATCCCATTTTCTGCTTCCATACTCTATATTGTAGCCCACTATCATTTACTTCTATAAATTTAGTCATTTTCCATATTTTTAGCCTTGCCATGATGTCATGATAGCACCATGTTTGCATAATTTCAATAGATACTGAGAGATACCTACATTAATAGGGACATATCCACCCTATAGTCACAGTTGGACAGGGTTTCTTGAGAAAGATATTACCAGGCAAACTGATATTTACTCTATTGAGATCGTTGATTTTCCAATTAGAGTTAAATGTAGGATTGTCTGTAGTTGATGTACTAAAAATGCCATAATGGCTTTGTTTTAGTTTTGTAGTTGATGAATGAGACAACTATGCCTGGAAGAACTAAACATCCCACAAATTCCCCTATTTGCTTGTTCTGTTTTGCTTATATGAAATTATGATAGGTCCCGATTAGAAGCTGGAAAATATTTAAGAAGATTTCTTCTTTGGGCGAGAATCACCACAGATAATATTGTTGAATTCAAAAATATCCCCTTTCATTCATACTTCTAGTAGTTTAAATATAAAAGTTTCCAACTGCCCTACCTAAAATAAAGGAGCTTATTTTAAATGTGTAAAAAAGAATTTAAATATTTGAAAGGATAAGTGAATAGATAACGTTAGTAAATATAGTGAAGGTGTTGACAGTTTCCTAGCTCCTCCCTAACTGCATGTTTCTTTTCTAGTTAGGATCTTCAAACCTTATCATTGCCTACCCCTTTTTCTGGAACCTTATCCTCAATGTTTAGGATGTTATTTGCCTATGTAGTTTCATCTTCGTCACCTTCCAGTAATAGTAGTTAGGGTTTGTGACATCGGTGGCCTAGCTAAACTGTTCATCACAGTTGAAGCATAATCCTTATGTTCGACGCATCTGCATTTCATCCCAAGAGATTCATTTGGCAGATGCAGTTGGCAAAGTTGTTGGTTATGATGACGGAGTTGCTAGCGCTTGGTATGGTTGAGTGATCGCACCTCGTCTAGATTGAATATACCAACATTGTGCGATTCAATTGATCCTCTCTCATGCTGGCCAATCTAATTGCTTCCTTCAAAGACTTTGATCGGAACATTCTAATTTCGTATGCTATTTCAGGTTTAAGTTCGCTGATAAACGTTCCCACCAAAACCCTTGGGTCCACCCTTGAACTTGATTATCTAATCGCTCGAATTCTTTTTGGTACTCATGCAATGAACCCTTTTCTAGACAAGACTTCATCAAAATCTTCACTTTCAGTCGGCCCGAACCGGAGCCAAAGCTCCTCTTCAAACACTGTCGTGATTTCTTTATCTTCTTCCTTACATACTCAGCATAACCATTGCCACTATTGGTTGGTTTTGCCTTCTAGGTGATATGACACCAACACCATCTTTTGATCTGTAGTGGTATTTTGGTGTTCAAAAAACTGCTCCATGTAGTTAAACTACTCCATCAGGTCATTATCGCTATAGGAAGGAAACTCAAGCTTTGCTAACTTAAAGCAAAATGGTTAGCGGCCCCCCTAGTTCTCTTTGCTCCCTCTTCACACGACAATCGACTGTAACCAGCCCGACCAAAAGCATTGTTGTTGGAACCTTCTAAGTTGGAGGCAATGGTGACGGTAAGCCACTTGAGGTTTTCTTCCATGATACAGAGTTTATCGACCATCCCGAGCTCTATCCGACTAAAGCTATCTTGTAATCCGCCAAGGCTTACTTCCAAGTTCTCAATACGTTCTTTGTTAGAGGTCATTTTGATTTAGCTCTGATACCAATTGATAGGTCTCGAACAGAAGCTGTAAAATATTTAAGAAGTTTTCTTCTTTGGGCGAGAATCACCACAGATAATATTGCTAAATTAAAAAATCTCCCCTTTCATTTATACTTCTAATAGTTTAAATATAAAAATTTGCAACTGCTCTACCTAAAATAAAGGAGCTTATTTTAAACGTGCAAAAAAAAATTTAAACATTTAAAAAGATAAGTGAATGGATGACATTAACAAATATAGTAGAGGTGTTGACATTTTCCTAGCTCCTCCCTAGCTGCACGTTTCTTTTGTAGTTAGGATCTTTAATCTTTATCATTTTCCCAATAAAATCTTTTACTTTCTTGAATATTTCTCACTTACTCTCTACTTTTTCCATTGCATACCCAGGCCGGGCCTTAAGGTCTCCTTTTAGTCCAGGCCTCATTGACAGTCAAGTAATTAGTCTCTGTTTGTTTCTCACGATAACTGCTCATATTATATTGTCTTGCACATTTGTACGGCCCATTATATTCACGTGATTCATCTATAGCTTCCAATATTGGCAGCCTGCAGTTTATGTAACTGAACGCGCAATGGCCTCAGGAAGTGTTGGCCCATCTTCCTCTGGAGCTGAAAATAGTGCAACTATTGCAGCCGGCCTTGCCCTCATGTCCCTAGCCGCAGCATCTTCAATCTCTTACAAGTTGGCAAGAACTCATCGCAGGTACATAGTTGAATATAATGGCCCATCTGTTAGTTACTATTTCAGCAAGTTCAAGTAGAAACCGAACCTTCCCCATATATACGGTCAGAAGTGGAGCCACCCACTTCAAGACCTAATTAAGTCTGATCCAGTTTCTTGAACCATGAAACTTGGAAATTTTCTTCTATACCATTGATGTATTGTGCGTACACTCTTCTCTGTTTACCATATATTGTCCAAAACTGCAGCTATTGAGGTACATGTAGCATTAATGGATAACAAATGCATGACAAAAGATGATTACTGGGGAATCAATGGCAAGGTTCTACGTTTAAAGTGCCACACCAACCTATATGATAAAAATATAGAAGTTACGTCCAAGGACTTAAATTAACCAGATATTGCCACTCCAAAGGTCCTCCATTTCTGCGTTTGTTTCTCTCCAGGAGCCGTGAGATAGATACAGAAATCGGCCATCAAACCACAGCCACCAACTATGGAATTGAAATTAAGTCTTATCTTTTGAATTTGATACGGAAGATTTGGGTGATGATTATGGTCTTGAGGATGCCCAAGATGATATAATATTATATTATTCATCAATTGGGTGGATCAATAATTTGACTGGTAAATTCTACTTTGAAAATGCTTGGAATCCTTAGTAATTAAATTACATTAATATTACTAAAACTTGGGCTTTAATTTAAAAGAAAAAGTTCCGTGTCTTAGAATAGAAAGTAAAAACCTATATTACACCAACACGTGAATTCGACTAAACCTTCAGGTCCGATCCGTTTCATGCGCTTCACCATTTTTTAACCACTTTCTCTTCTCTCTCTTTGTTCCAAGATAAGCATAAACCAAGCTCAAAAGAATTGAATCAATATTACAACAACAGCAATCGCGACTCTCTTCCAGACCCAGTTATTGCAATGTCGGACTTTTCAAGCACTGCATGCATGAGCTTTTCTCACATATTGATTCAACGACCAAACGGGCTTCGCCAACACCGCTTTCTATCATGACCCAGTTTGTTTATATTGCCAATCATAAAGAAAGTACAGTTCTTTTTAGATAATATCGATAGAATAGATACGTAGATTGAGATAGAATAGACAGAGAGGAGAAAATTGTTTTAGTATGTCTGAATTGGTAGCCCGTACAGGTCGACATCAACAGCGGTACGAGGGCGGCTGTCGCCTTGTTGCCGGGTATCTCTTTGTCTTTTGTTTATTTTGCAAATGTCCTTTTGATTTTTGTTTCATTGGAATGATGTTGTCAAGGTGATTTCTAATACCTGATGTGATTGTGCACTGCACTGTGTCATCATCACTAATGCCAAATTTAGATTTTTTTAATTGGATTATAGTTTTTTTTTTAATCGTGCTTGTGATGTTCGTTGTTAGCGCGGTCGGTCACTGTATCGAGATTGACTTTCTTTTTTTTTTTTCACTTTTTAAAATTTGGGTGGAAGTGGTGGGGATGGGGGTGTTGTGTTGGGACAGAAAAGGAGAAGTCTATCGAATGAAATAATGATTAATGGGCATTCTTCCTCTCAACTTGATCTTTCTTCAATGTGTTTAATGGAGTTGCTGTTCATAATTATATATATGTGTATCTTATTGGTATCTGGTGTTTGTTTTTCTGGTTAGACTGGAGATAAACGATTGGAATCATGTTTCGACCTTTTCGTGAGTAGTGATCACTATTTCGTTTTGGATGATACTGAAACCCCTCTTTTCTTTTTTCTTTTCCTTAATACTCACAAGGATCTTGGCGTACTTCCAGAGGATGGGATACAGAGTGCTATCTGAATTCTCATGAAATTGTATATTCACTGAATTAATTGGCAAGGAAGTGCTTAATAATGGGAATAGGAGAGAAGTCAATGGAGAATTGCCCTATGTTTAATCAGCTTTCTGCTCTATTGTAGCCCTATACCTGACAAATGATTTATTCCAAAATAGATTGCGAATAAATTTCTTTTGTTTGACTATGCTCAAGTGTCTCTTTCAGTTTCTTTTCTTTGATAACTAGTCAAGTGCCCTTTGTGATTAGTTGTTTGATTACTTGCTGTTACACTTAGCTCAATTTTTAAATTGCTAAGCTATTAGATCCGATTGACAGGTGCATTCCATTTCGATATAGAGCTTGTGATAATAATGGAGACAGTGATTCTGCGAAGGTTGTTGAGGTTCTTATGATTAACTCGCCAAGTGGACCAGGTCTACTGTTTCCAAAGGTATATAGGTGATATGCTTTCTGGCACTTCTTCTGCCATTTACATTTTTCCTGCGTTTGTTTGTTCATTGCTCAGTCAATGATACATGTTTGTCCTTGTGCTGGAGTAGAATATGACTTGAAATAATTATCCTTATTGGAGTTCTAGAGATTATTCTGGCATGTTTATGCATGGTCATGTGTTAAGGCCTGTCTTTAAAATCAACTACATTTTGGGATACTTAATTTTCTATTTAGTTTTGCCTTATCTGGGTAGATGAGTGAAGGTTTGCGGGCCATTCTTCTCTGAAGGATCCAAAGATGGAAAACATGTCCTCTCATGAAACGATCTTGTCCATCTATCATGTTATTTCCATACCTACATGCTAAATCTTTCATTTCTATTCATAATATCTTCTCTTCTTATTTTCTTCAAGGGAGGGTGGGAAAATGATGAAACTGTTGAAGAAGCTGCAGCAAGAGAAGCTGTAGAAGAAGCCGGAGTTCGAGGGGAAAAAATGGTAAATATTTTTGGTATATCACCTTTTAATAACCAGGTTATGTACATTAATGATAACTTTCGGAGTATATTTTAAATGCAGTGTTTCACTAACTAATCACTTTTCCCAAAGATCTAATACCAAAGCACTATGACTGTGTCAGACCTTTGTTATTTCTTTCTTAGTGGATTTAAAGGGAGAACAAAAATTCCTCTGATGAAGGAAAATCTCCAAAAGCAAAGAGTATAATCAAATTTGTAGGGAAAAGTTTTTCCTTTCAATAATTAGGTTATCAGGTGGATGGAACAAGAGAGATTGAGGAGCTAAAAGTGGTGGAGGTGAGGAAGAGAGAGTCTTCTGCTTTGTGGATACTTGGACCTTAATATTAAAAAACTAGGTGAAATCTAATTATTCGAATACTAACTTATGAATGTATACACCTACTGGCTCATAAATAAGATACCTTTGCATCCTTGACCAACTTCTAGGCACATTTCCTACGACTGCATCATTTAGCTTGTTAAACAACTTGTAGTTTGTACCTTTTAGACGTGTTAACCCAAGTCCTAGCAACATTTTTACACTACAACCACAGTTCTTCGTTAAACCTAAATAACCTCTGTAATCTCTGGGTTCAGGATTTTATAGGAGACTATCACTTCAAGAGTAAAACACATCAAGATAATTGTTGCCCAGAAGGCTTATGTAAAGCTGCGATGTTTGCCTTATTGGTTAAGGAGGAGCTTGAGTCATGGCCAGAGCAGAGCACACGAACAAGAAGCTGGTTAACTATAGCAGAAGCAGTTGAGAATTGCCGGCACAAATGGATGGGAGAAGCTCTAGAGCAATTTTCAGTGTGGGTTGCAGATTATAAAGAGAAGGATTCAGCTGATCAAGATTAATTTGCTATGTGCATAAAGAGAAACTGCCATGTAACAAACCTCAGGTTTTCTTTAACTAGCTGTTCGAAAGAAGATTAGAACACTTCAGGATAAAAGAGCAACTTATTTTTGTATGTGACAGAGTCTTGCGTATGTTTCTGATCTCCGATGCATTTTATTTCAGGGGGCTACTTCATATAAATTAATTGTTGTATCATTCTTATTAGAAGGTTTGGCTGATTAGGTGCACTCATAATCAGTCCTTGCGTTTTTAGAACTGGTAAATTATTGACGAACTGTTCAGTGGAAAAGTTAAATTAGTTTTAACTACTTAAAAAGCAAGTTATGGTACAAAGTTGTCTATTTGTTATATAATAGACATTTAAGAACAATGCTGATGTTAACATAACAATGCCAACTGAAATGAGAGTATTGCATCAATGGTCTTCACATTTTGACAAAGAAGAAATACTTCCAGTCCCAGAACAGAGTAACAATAATCTTGAATCCATACTGGTACTGTTACATAGGTTGTCATCAAAATCAAACTGATAACCCATAAATTTGCAACAATAACGTTTAACATTCTCTGTATCGGATCAGTAATCTGGCTCCCAGATGCTTTTATTCCACAGTCCTGGACAATTCAACAATTGCTTCAACCCTGAAAAGTAAACAATTTGGAAAAGGAAGTTAGTGGGAGGCAACAAAATGTTAAGAGGTTAGCCTCATTGTTAAACACTATGAAAAACCATGTTGACAGGCAATTTTAGATGAGGAAAATTATGATGAGAAACAAATTAATTTCTTATGCGGTCTGTTTGTTGTTAATCTCTACACGTACTTGCAAACTTGAGCACACAACCTCCTTGTCAGTACTCCATTTTTTGTCTTTCCTTAACAAATTGTCTACGATACTGGTTTTTAGCTGTGAAGAACAATTCCACGGCGATTTCATCCTCATGTGTTTTGCTCCAAAAGCATGGCTTATCTGCTCGTTCTATTGTCCCCAGCAGTTCAAGCCAGCTTCACCCCTATTCCAGATAGAATTCAAGTTTATATGGAAAAGGAAATAGGGAAATGAAAGCAAGTAACAAGGAATCATCTTTTTTTCCTCTCTCATTTAGGAATTGCATTATTATACTATCTCTCTAGGAATGAAATGATTTCAACTTTTCAGATTCCTGAACTTTTCCATGAAAGTCAGCTTTTATGACGAGCTGCTGAGATACTTACCGCTGTTTCCTGGAATGGCATCTGTGCTGTTTATCGTATAAACGAGGCACACTAGCCTCCTACAGCTGAACTCAATTTAGTACGAGTTATAATGAAGTAAATTTGATTATATAGCTAGATCTAGATTCTAGCAAGTAAGAAACATGTTTGAACTTCTTTTGTTGTGTCAATCCTCATTGTCCAGAACTTCCATTTGTTTCTTCGTTCTTTCATTCAGACCAAAATATGTGGTTCCAAGTTGAAGTTCCTAAATTGCTTTGTGTCCTTTCTGAAAACCAGATTCATACCACTCTCCGACTCCCGGTTCATGATGACCAGTATGTAATTCACTTATTTGATGAGAGAAGTGCAGTGGTGCTCCAATGAACAAATTATCTATTCGACAATCGACAGGCAGGGAACTTTTTATTTGCTTACGTTTCCAGGTGCTTTGGCTGAACTTTCATGACCATAAATTTAGATACTGGTTAACTGCGGAGTCCTGAACCTCTTATATTTAGATGTGCTCGCTGCTGTGAATCATTAGAAGGCAGAAAGCATGAGAATTCTTATTTTACATGCTCAAACTTGAATGAGATTTTGATTCAACGTGATATGCGGGGAACTCTTTATGAATTTTGACCTAATCGCTGTCCCAAAATTAAATGAGAAAAAGATAAAATTGAAGATGCACGTCAAATTTCTCAGGTATAGGAATGCGCTCGATCTCCTACTATTCTATAATAAAATCTTGTTAAAAGTTGTCTTCGCCATAATCTCAAAACTTGAGTATATATTCATAGAAAGTAACCCAGTTCCGAGTCAAGAGTCCAAAAAGCAGAGTTCTTTTGCAGTGATCTTGTTGGAAGTGAGTTTTGGGTGTAGGACCAACTGTCGCATTATATACGTACATATTTGACCACATCATCAGTTGCGTCTGATTCCATGAATGGACAAGAGGATGAGAGAGAAGCGAGGAAAATAGCGAATTCTACAGAAGGCAAACAGCGTGATGTGTCTTAGATAGGTGCCTATTTCATTCAAATAAGCATGCGGTTGACGCACTCCTTTGCATGAGCACCCCTTCAATGGGGTGAGTGGAGTGGTTGCCAATACATACATACATACATACATACCACTGTAAAGTTGCTGCAAGTAGTTATTTTATACATTTTGGTTCATGCTGCAATTAGTATAAAACAACGTAAACACCCAATAGAAATCATGCTGCAATTAGGAATATGTATTAAAAAAAAAAAAAAACAAGGCATGGAAGAAGTTGTTCTTCAATTTGATTCATCCCTTCCATTCTTTCTATTCAGGTCACGTGCTCTTTCGCACTTCAGAAATCAACCTGTCGGTGGCACACGGGTTTTGCCATTTAGCTCCAGGGACTCCATGAAGTTGTGGCTCAGATTCAAGGACCTACCAATGCTTCTTTGACATAAGGGCTGCTTTGAAAATCCTGCCTGAATAGTCGGCAACTTGGCCGACTTGCTCACTCATGAACAAATTATATACCTCCAGGCGGTGAAATGAACTTAAAAGTCTTTTGATCTGATATTATCGAATTTCATACTGTTCTACTACTTGACAGAATCTCTACCAGGTAACACGATTGTGGCTTTGGCAACAAAGAAAGACGGCTATAAACATCTATTGCTAATAAGAACTTGGTTAACTATATGAAGATAAATATCTTTTATTTGATTAATATGCATTTAAATCCTTGCAAGCTCCGAACCCTTTTCTCTTCTTTAGAAACTGATGAAAAAATTATGTGAAGATAACTTTAATTAAAAATTTGTTTGACGTGTTAGTGGACAAAATCTTGGCCTTCAAATTTGGGCATCAGCAGAGCAAGTGCATAATCTTCATCAGGCATGTAGGGATGAACACCTTATAGTCTACTTTTCAAGGGATGAATAGCTAAAGGCTTACACTAGTCAAGATCCCTGTAGAAACTAGACAGCATGCCTATGAGATGCAAAGTCCTTCATAGCCGGTACTTTTCAATGAGGATACAAACTATCGTAGAAAAACTAACCTTTTGTGGTAAAATCCTAGGGACCATGAAGAGAAAGCGCTTATGTTTGACTAGAGATGTAAATATTTCAATTCTGCACTCATCTCTACCCTCTCTACAGAAGTATGAAAAGAATTTGTAGTTACTTTGACACAAGTTGCTCTCTGCATAAAATCCATTGTAGACACTAGGCCAATGACTTTGGATGGTAAGACAGCAGACTTTGTCAAATTTAGTCTAACAGAGCATATATACCAATGGGGCTCCAACTTATGTTGTTGAGCAGCAGTCATGTGCCAACAAAAACTTTAGCAGTCAATTTAGAACGCCTAATTGAAGAATTTGTGAACCATGAACGGGACTCTCTTTGAGTTCGTGCATTCCATACTGGTGTCGTCCATTTGAAGACCTTCACCTGTGATTGAATTTTAACGTACTTCGTTTTAGTGTCATACCAATCCACAAACATTTTCTTGTATCAGTTCTAAATTGAAATGGATCAACAATATTGAAGGCACTGGCAGCAACTTATCAAAAGCAAGTCTAAGCAGATACATTTTTCCATTCTTTTGGATGTTGTATTTACATATAAGTCCAAAATTCCTAAATGCTCTAATGAAACTGACATACTATATAAAAGGTTCATCGCTTTTCAGTTTGATTATCCTGGAACACTTTTCCTGAGATGGCTGCTACAAGTGCTGAAGTAAATTTGGGATCTTTCGTTAAGGAAGAGGCCATCTGTTCCACCAGAAAATGTCGAACTTCTGGCGCATCCAATCTTGGTACTGAAGTTTTGACATCAGTGCTGGACTTGGATTTTATTAGGTCAAGATTGATAGTTGGTCCAGCTGAGGCAAGTGAAGTAGAACGTGGCACTGAGCCAAGGGTCAGAGTACGGTTTGAACCTGACGTTGCCTCCATTTGTGCGGCATTTGTATGGTTGTGCTCTCCTTCATAAGTTGCAACCAAGATGGATTGATCTTCAATACTTCTTTGCACCTAAAGAGAAGATTAATCTGATCAGATAACTTGTAAAAGGACTCATCGGATCATAGGAAAATACAATTAATTGGTTTTATCATTAAATGATAAGCAACAACATAGTTAAGTGATACAGCAAACTTAGTTAAAAGCAGGTGACCATCAGCATTCAGCAGACCTTTTCTCTACTACCTTCTAATGCATTTGCTAATTGAGGGCAGACCGAGGCATTCCAGGAAGACTCATGTTATATATCTCAAACTTCTTATACACTAAGAAACTGAACTTATGTAGCAGGAGAACGACATAGAGCTATCATGACCGCTCACCTTCTTTTTGACAGGGCAGCTTGGAGCAAACGAGCACTTGAAGTAAGCTCTTGGACAAGGGTTGTCTCTGGTGACTTTTTGGCCATATTTCCTCCACTGGTATCCATCCTTCACAACCTGCAAGTAAGCCCTTATCAATAAATGAAGGCATAAATGTAGGGGGAAAAAAAAAGTAACCGTAGAAACAATGAAATCCACTGTTTCTTTATCCATTTACACATGGATTCTACATCCTAATGAATGTGAACTTACCAGGCTCGTGTCTGATGTTTCTGTCTTGACATAAACCCTTGAAATCTTTGCTTTGATAACTTCTTCTCTTTGTCTCTTGGGAGTTTCTTCATCTGTTGAGCTGCTTTCAGAATTTCCATTCATATCAACATTGTTATCATTGTTACTGCTGTTTCCAGACTTCCTTTTCTTAGAGTTAACAACCTCGATGTCCTGATTCTTACGCTTGTACTCCATTAATTGACTTCTCAAAGCATTGTAATTCTCACACACTACCGTCAGCATCTCAGTTAGCTTCTTGTTCTCTGCGTTAACCCGGTTCAGTTCCTCCACTAAAGCACCAGTCTGCAAGTGAAAGTACAGATAATTCAGCTCCAGTACAAAAAGCAACAAAGACAAATATTCTTGATTTTTTTTCACTATTTTTCATCAACTTATTGAATTCTCATCTAAATAGGCAAACTAGTATTCCTGAAATTGGATGTTCACAAGTTTAAAGATGGAAACTTGCAAGGGCCACTCGTTGAATTCTTTTTTTTGGGGAAAAAACTGCAACTTGTTGAATTCATTACTAAATAAAGGATCTTAACAATTGCAATTTGGGAATCGTAGGAAAGTTGCGTTCGTTTTCTGGAAGATAACTTGAATCCTGGAAAATTTTTCAATTTTATGTTTAGTCACATAAACAAAGACACAAGAAATGAGCAAAATTTCAGTTTCTTTGTTATTGCATGGACGAATGATTCTCTGTCTTCAGCACACATCCAGTTTTCGAAAAAAGAAAAGAAAAAGATCAACAGGTACCAGTAGAGATTGGAGAAGAAAACACGACAGAAGACGATATGCTAATCCATATCATAAATAAACCAAAAAGAAAATGATCCCAGAAAGTTATCTTCGGAAACTGACCTGTTCTTTGACAGAAACGTTGTTCTTCCTCGGGCGTTCCATCAAACTGGCATCCATCTCTTTGGCCAATCCAAACCCGTCAGTTCCCATTTCGTGCCCTCTAAATGGATTACAGTTAAGATCCAAGGAAGTATCAACCCACGAAGAATAATCCATATCCACAGGCAAAGATGAACTAGCAAGCCTCCTTCTGAATCTACCAGAAGACCAAAGCAGGACTTAAAAGAATGCTTCGAGACTCGCTCAAATTTGACCAACTGAAGACATCAACTGAATAACTCTTGAGATAAATTGTTAACCGATCAACAACCTGAGTATACAACCGTGTTGAAACAAATGAATGGAAGCAGGTGGATATATATAGGAGTCCAGGATCTAGTTGTTTCAAGGAAACACGGTGGAAAGTCATGGAGAGAGAGATAAGACACACATGTTCATTTGCTCACGTGAAAAGCTAGCATGACCTCGATAACTTTGTACTTATTATGTGGAGAATATTATATAACAAAAAGAAGACGGGAGGCGGTGTGGTTTGAAATTCCTGGCTTTGTGAAACAATTTTGTCAAAGTCAAGCCCACCAAAAAAGCATTAAACTAATGGTTTTGCATGAGTGTCTTTTCTTCTTCTTTTTGTTTTAGGAGAAAGCTTGTGACATGTACAAGTCTAATGTTGACCCAATTCTGACTACGTCTTTGCCTCAACTCATTATATCTCTTGCCCTCTTCGCCCTCTTTACACTTGGCTAAGTAATTTAATCACTGCATATGTTGAAAACACTCTATAATTTTGATGAGACATTTTTAAAAACTTGTACTACTTGACCTAATAGAAGAAACTATGACCCTAGAGTTCGAGTAAATTCGCCAGCTTCCTCACTCACTTGTTGTTTCTTCTGAAATTGTTGCTTACTTGATTGTTAAAAAATTAGGATGAGAATTACCATCTTAGTTGTCACTAAAGGTTCAATCATGATTCAATATATAATAAACAACATAGACATTGATAATCATTTTTTCACCCTTCAACCCACCTTTACGCAAGCCGTTATGCATTTATCATCGAGGGGACTACAGGAGTTTGCTTTCCAACCACGTTATTTGAAAGACATTTTTCCACGTTGTGTCATTCATTATTTTAAACCTTGAAAAAGATCTTTAAGCAAGGAAAGCATGTTGTTTCCATGCATGTAAACACTATTATTGATTAGGTTCGTATCTGCTTTTGCTTCTACTTGATGAAGTGGTAATAATGTTTCATTTAGGCACAGGAGCACCTCTGAAAACAAAATTATAAGGAGTCCACTCAGGCTTTTCCTTTGTTTGGGATCGTGGGTATCGTCGAATCGTAGTCGAAGTGGACTCCCTAAAAGTAATTAATATCCTCTCTGCCTCACATAGTTTGTTGTCTGACCATTTTCCTTTGGTAACAGGTATACGAGATTTGGTCCACCAGAAGTGGGAGGTTCAATTCCAACATATCTATCAGGAAGACAATCAATGTGTCGATAGACTAGCCGCATTAGCCTCTCGGACGGGTCATGGCTTGCATTACCTACGAGATCCTCCAGAGACTATTCGAGACGTTCTCACTCATGATATGCATGGCATGATGTATCCTTGCACCCTACGTTAGACGCGACGGGTCTGTGAGTCTGTTTGTTTTGGTTTTTCCTTTGTAAATAAAAAATAATAATGTTTCATTTAATGCTAGAAAAGTAATGATAATCCGACTATGTTTGCTTTTGTAAGGTAGTGCAAACTTACATAGGTTACTACCAATGCTATAAAAGATTGTATTATTAAAAAAAGAAGAAGATAATAAGCTCTCAAGAGTTTGCAATTAGCAAGCGACAACTTGCATTCCACACCTTGGGGTGGAGGGTTTATAAAATAAACCCACCCTCCTTCTTTCTATGCATATACTTGATATATATGATATGTGGTGATTGTGAGAAAGTAATTTTTTGAGGTATTTTTATGAAACGACTTTTTAAAAGAGTTAGTGAAAAATAGCGATGATATTGTCATAGGGATAATAAATTTGAGAAATACTTTGTACGTGAGTGACATTGTTTTGCTGTGTCATTTTCACTCCCTATATCTGCTAATTTTTTATTAGTAGAATATTTATTTAAAGTTTAGTCCGTGGATATAGTCCAAATTAAGGGGTAAAAAATATTAAGTTTTTGTGTATTCATTTCTTGCTTATTTTATCTATGGGATATAATTCACTAATTTTTCCCAATATGTAGTATCAAAGCCAGGTTCAATTTTGTGTTAAAGGATTTCTCATTGAAGATGGAGGCAAAAATAAGTAAGAGGATTAGCCTAAATGACTCCAAATACCACATATGGAAGAATAAGATGAAAGATCTTCTATTTATCACAAGAATGTATTTACTGTTATTTATCACATCACAGCAAAACTTGAAAATAAATCAAACAAGGGGTGGGTGTTTAAGCATGAACAGGTATGTGGTTTTATTCAACAATTTATCAAAGATAATGTATATAACCATATCTGCAATGAAACTCACATATGGCCATTGTAGAAGAAGTTCGAGGAGTTGTATGCCTAAAAAATCGATAACAATAAATTATTTTATTTGACAAAATTAGTGCAAATAAAATATTGAGAATGTACCTCTATGGCAAATCACTTTAATGAATTTCAAATGATCGTGAATCAATTATTAGGAATGGGGACAAAGTTCAATGATGAAGTGTTTGCCCTTTTCTTGCTTACCTCCTTGCCAAAGTCTAGGAAGACTTTGAAGATTTCAATTACCAATTCTACAGTTGATGGTGTTGTTAACATGGAATCTATAAAAAGTAAAATTTTGAATGAAAAGATGAGACAGATATTACAGAGTTCGGCTTCTTCAATACAGTCAGAAGTTCTAGTCATAGAATCCAGGGGGAGAAGCAAACCTAGAGGTCTAAATTCTAGAGATAAGAGCAGAGGAAGATCAAATAAATATACAAACATTAACTGCCTTCATTGCAAGAAGAAGGGTCATATTAAAAGGTTCTCCTGGAAGTTCAAAGAAGAAAAGAGAAAAGTCAAAGAAGTTAAGAAAGATGATAGTGGTGCTGATGAACACGCATCAATGACTACCACCATTGATAACTTTCACATTGTCTCATATGATAATGATGTGAATAGTGCATCATGTGAGTTCAGCTAGATAGGTGACGATAGTGTCACTATTCATCCCACATCACTAAATAACTTGTCTCATCATATAGACAAGGAGATTTTAATGTCGTTAAAATGGGAAATAACGGTTTGGCCAAAATCACTGGAAAAGGTAATACTTACTTGGAGGCGAAAAATGACGTGAGATTGTCTCTTAAAGGTGTTAGGCATGTTCCTAATTTTTGCCCAAATCTAATATCTATCAACATACTTGATGATGATGGTTTTTGCAGCACTTTTAAAGATGACAAATAGAAACTTACTAAAGGCTCCTTGATAATCGCCAAAGGTGAGAAGTGCTCAAAGTTATATGTGATGTAGGCATAGCTCTCCAATGATGTTATGAATCTAGTGGAAAAGATGGTGCAATTTAATTGTGACACGGGAGACTCGATCATATGAGTGAGAAGGGAATGACTCAGTTGATGAAAAAGAATGCATTATTTAGAATTGACCAAGTGCATTTAAAAAAGTGGGTTGATTGTCTTAAAGGAAAGCAAAGATTTGTTTTCAAAAGTTTCTCTCCTTCCAAAATGAAGAATGTGTTGGATTTGGTACACTTATATCTTTATGGGAAAATGGAAAAATCACTAAATGGTGCTCGATATAACTTTCATTGATGACCATTCTAGGAAGACGTGGGTATACACCTCAAAGACTAAAGATCAAGTGCTAAATGTTTTCAAGCAATTTCATGCCTCAGTTGAAAGACAAATTGGGAAGAACTTGAAAGGATTCAAACAGATAATGTTGGAGAATACATTGGACCATTTGACGTTTATTGTAAAGAGTATGGTATTTGACGTCAAACTACTCCTCCTAAGACATCGCAGATGAATGACTTAGCTGAAAGGATGAACAGAAATTTAATGGAGAGAGTTAGATGCCTACTCTCACATGCAAAGTTGCCTAAGACATTTTGGGTTGAGGCTTTACTCACAACAATACATGTATTAAATCACTCACCTTGCATCCATTTACAATCTGATGTTCCGGAGAAAGTATAGTTAGGAAAGGATATTTCCTATGATCATCTAAGGGTATTCATCTGCAAAGCTTATGTCCATATTCCTAGAGATGAGAGATCCAAGTTTAATGTCAAGGCTTGCTAGTGCATATTTATTGGTTATGGAGAAGATCAATTCGACTATCGATTTTATAATCCAGCCTATAAGAAGCTAATTCATAGCCGTGATGGTATATTTATCGAAAATTAAGCCATTGAAGATATTAGAAAAGTGAAAAAGGATGTTCCAAGAACTAATGGTTACCTGGTGGATTTAAAGTTAATTCCTCCAAAAATGGTGCCAAGATAACTTGGAAATGAAGTTGAAAATCGCAACTTGATCATAATTGATGATGATGCTCCTATTCAAAATCAGTTAGAAGAAGATTATGACGAAGATGATGTTTAGAATCAATCACCAACAATAGAGACTACTCAGGTTCTAACAAGGAGATCTATGCGAGTAAGACAAGCCTCTGCTAGATACTCCAGTGATCAGTACGTATTACTTACTAATAGGGGAGAACTTGAGAATTTTCGAGAGGTTGTGATAGATGAACATAAGATGAAATGGTTTAGAGCCATGCAAGATGAGATGAAGTCCTTGCATGAGAATAAAAATTTTGAGTTGGTGAAGTTACTAAAAGGTAAGAAAGTTTTAAAAAATAAATGGGTGTTCAAGATTAAGCATGAAGAACTAAATCCTCTTCCAAAATTCAAAGCTACATTGGTTGTTAAAGGATTCAACCAAAGAAAAGGTATATATTTTGACAAGATATTTTCACTAGTTGTGAAAATGACATCCATCCATAAAGTGCTTAGTTTAGCAGCAAACTAGACTTGGAAATCAAGCAATTGGATGTCAAGACAACTTTTCTACATGGAGATTTGTAAAAGGAGATATATATGGAACAACCAGATAGTTTCAAGGAAAAAAGGTAAAAAAAAGACTATGTCTATAAATTGATGAAAAGTCTTTATGGTTTAAAATAGGCATCAGGATAGTGGTATAAGATGCTTAAGCTAGTTATGGGGGAGCAAGGTTTTAAGAAGACTGATCACTGTGTTTTTGTACAGAAATTCTCTTATGATGATTTTATTATCCTTTTGCACTATGTTGATGATATGTTGATTGTTGACTAAAATATTAACAGAATTAACAGTTTGAAGAATCAATTAAACAAGTCTTTTGTCATGAAAGACTTGGGTCCATCAAAATAGATTCTTAGAATGACGATTATAAAAAACAGGGGCACCAAGAAATTATAGTTGTCACAAGAGAAGTATATTGAAAAACTACTTCAATGGTTCAACATGGATAAAGCTAAAGTGGTTAGTTGTCCTCTTGCTAATTACTTTTGGCTGAGTACTAAGCAATGCCCTCCGATGACTAAAGAGAAGGAAGAGATGATGCAAGTCCCCTATGCTTCTGCAGTTGGAAGTTTGATATACATCATGGTATGTACACGATCAGATGTTGCTCGCGTAGTTGGAATAATGAATAGGTTCCTTTCATATCTTGGTAAGGAACATTGGGGCACCATGAAGTGGATTATCAAATATCTACGTGGTATTTCCAAAATATGTTTATGTTTTGAAACTACTAAGCCTGTGCAGACATGGACGATGATGTTGACTTAAGAAAGTCTATTTTAGGATAGTTAATTATCTTTGCAGGGAAAGCTATGTGTCATAGCAATCGAAATTTCAAAAATTTGTTGCTCTATCCACCATTAAAATGAAATTTATTGTTGCAACTGAAGGATGCAAAGTGCTCTTATGGATGAAGAAGTTATTAGATGAACTTCGTTTTCAGCAGGATAGATATAAAATATTTTGTGACAATTAGAGTGTTATTCACTTTGAGAAGAATTCCTCTTATTCAAGATCAAAGCATAATGATGTGAGATATCACTGGATCAAAGAGGTATTAGAAAAAAAATCTATTGTATCTTGAAAAGATTCATAAAATATGATGACAAAAGTTCTACCAAAGGAAAATTTTGAGTTATGTGGATCATCTGTAGGAATGATAGTAAAGCCCATGGGGGAAGCTATACGACGATATCAACTTACATGTGGTACAACTAATGCTCTATAAGATTGTATTATTAAAAAAAAAAAGACAACAAGCTGTCAACAGCTTGCATTTTACAAGCTAGGCTTGTAATGGATGATTTATAAATAGACGCTTCCTCTCTCTTTCTATAGATATGCTTGATGTATGTAATATGTGGTGATTGCGACAGAGTTATTTTTGGGTTATTTTTAGGAAATGTTTTCTTAAAATGGTGAGTGAAAAAGTAGTGAGGATATTATCTTAGAGATAATAAAATTGAGAAACACTTTGTGTGTAAATACTACTTTTTTATCATATCATTTTTCACTCTTTGTACCTGTTAATTTTTTATTAATGGAAGATTTATTCAAAATTTGGCCCATTAACGTAGCCCAAAGTTAAAGGTGAACTACTTTAAATTTATATGTATCATTTCCTTGCTTATTTTACTTGTAAGATATAATTCGTTTATTTTTTCCAAAAGTTTTTCATAAGATATATACGAGATTTGAGTCGTCTAGAGGAACGTCGAGCTGCTTGACTAAATAAGTATTTAAGAGTTATTTGACTTTTGAAAATTTAATGTTGTTTTAATTAATGTATTGAATATATGGACTTTTATTAAAATTTAAAAGTCAATAGAAAATAACTTTAAAACAATTTTTCCTCTTCTTTTAGGTTATGTGTTGGTTGGGTGGTTATTGATGGAATGGAATGAAATGTAATATTATTTCATCGTTTAGGAGGAGGACTTATAATATAATGAAATGGAATAAAATAGAAGAGGAGAGTTTCACATTACATCACGTTCCATCCGAAACAGTAAAAATAAGTAATCTTCGATTTGAAAGGTTTAAGATGGAATATAAAATGCTAAACAATATTTTACTATATTACATTATAAACTCTTCTTTCAAATAACATTTCACTATATATGTTACATTATAAACCTTTCTACCTCTCTCAAAGAATAATTTTCTAATATTACATCAATTATAAATCATTCCATTTTATTCAAAACTTTACATTTAACCAAAGATAGCTTTAGGAGCTCCATTATATTAGTGTTCTAATTATGTGCAAGTTATTTATCAACATCTTGTATCATTTTGTAGGGTCTAATTTAAGTTGTAAATTTTCACTTGCCATTAATTAGTGAAGAAAGTTTATTTATGTAACTCTTTTGAGATACAATCAATTCACCAATTATTTTCTAGCAATTGAATGTTAATTTAGCATGACCTAAATGTTTAAAATCACGGATAATTCAACAAAGACAATATTTATAAAAATATTGATTCAAAGCGGAAAAGAAGCGTCAGTACTTACATCCTGATTGGCTTGCCGTACATTAATTAATTATTGAAAAGCAGAGTATTTCTGGCACGCTGAAAAATAGACTATGGTTTTGGGGAGGCTGTCACTAAGTGAAAGTTCAACGCCTACTTCTAGAAAATTGAAAAGGCAACTGCCTCTAGTCTTTCTTAGCCCCACCTTGAATAAATTTGTCAAACTTGGTTGGCTCATCACGTACAATGTCGGTCTTCCCTTTTCCTCAATAGCTTCTTCTGACAGTGAAGAACACTTGGGGTTGGGGGTTGGGGTTGGGGATGTATCCATTTCAGTTTTTAGTAGCAACATAATTGTAATTTGTAACTTCATGGCTTTTATCCTAATTTTTTACGGTCATACTTCAAATTTTAGTTTGGCATAAGATTATCTATACATACATACATAAACAATAAATGTAATAGAAATTAAAGCAAAACAAACAAACGAACTGGTTAACATGTTAGAAAAGAAGTTGGTGTGCGTCAGAGAAATGACGTCATCTCCTCAGTCACCTTCTTTACTTTTATCCAATAACTCTTTTTTATTTTTAGGATCAACGGTCAGGCGCTTAACAGTCCCTTCTCCAAGACTAAGTAAGACAACGACCAATTACCAACACGAAAATGTTTTTTTTTTTTCCAGAATTAATTAATAAAGATTGGCCAAGATGAGATCCAAATCTTTGGTCCGAGTCTTACTTCTGAAGCACATGTTGGAGACTCAGTTTTTGGCGTGCTCTCTCTAATTCAACAACTAGACTTTCCCATGACTTCAATTCTGCCTCACATTAGAGCCAGAGGTCCACCTCTCTTGCCCCACCCATTCTTGCTTCTCTTTTTTTTTGCTTAATTTGTGCTTTTAACATATTATTCTAGTCCGCTCACTCAATCACCGAATTTCAATTTGTACTATACTGCATCATGTTTCTTCTCTCAAATTCGCATTCATTGAATCTCCGAGTAAAAACTTGTTTGAAAGTCGAGACTATTCTCAGGCTATAAGTCTATGTAATCACGTGTTGCCGTTTAGATAATTTAGATGCTATATCATTAAATTTTATTTTCAGTTAATAATATATTATTCATCAGGAGTTCTTTTAACTATTTTCCCTGAAACTGCTAATTACTAAATCAAGTTATAAGTAAGCTTGGTACTACTTATATGCCTGAAAAGCAAGCAAAAGTATTAAAACGCAATTAGCGGAAAGTATGTAGCAGCAAGAGCCTTGAGGGTATAAATTAAGTTTAGTTAGACATAGGATGTCGGTCAAGATGAGAGCACGGTGTGGGTTGAATGTGGCCGCAAATCGCAAAAGTACTTCTGAATTAATAGTCAAATGGACTTGAAAGGCTTTGAGCACGTTCATGACGGTGACAATGAAACCCCAAATTTGACACGTTCCTTCTCAAGTTGCACGTTAACTCATCTTTCTAGTAGCCCTTTTTTCTTTCTCAACAATTCTTCTCTTCTAATTTGTCCTTTATACATATTATGGTGATATTAATGGATTTTATATTTACTTACATAGACATTTGAATGTGTTGCATCACACTTTCTTATTTACTCCGAAGTTGCCCAAATTGGTCGAAGATTGTGGATATTAACTGGCCACCAAAACCGTATGAACTGCGGGATGAAAGTTGAAGACAAATCTTTTAGGTTCAACAACTACCAAACTTGCCGTTCCCTTTCTTTTCCATTTCTTAGTTGTCAACCATAAATGTGGCATTCAAACTAATTTGAGTATTACCATTAATTTCTTTCTTTAGACTAAAAAAAAAAAAAAAACATTCTTAAACAATTAGGATACATTTAAAAAAATAATAATGATAATGAAAATAAATATAGTTAAGAATTGTCATCTATGAGAGCGGCTTGCTTTACTTGAGAGGGAACCAAGGCTTCAAATCCTCTGTATCACCTCTTCTGTACCTAGCCTGTCCCTTTTAATCTTAACCTTTCATTTATGTGGGATCCACATAAATGAAAGGTTGAGATTAAAAGGGACAGGCTAGGTACAGAAGAGGCGGTACAGAAGATCACGTTCCGGGAACAGCACCAACATATATATTTGGAAACTTTGGAGTTTCATATACGCAGCGTTATATTTTTATGGCCAGACAAACCCATCAATATATGGAAATTTGGGTTCATCTAATATACACAAAAGAATCTTCAATATACTTTAGCAGTATCGAAGTTGGAAAGGAAAGCTAACTTGATTCTATAAACTCTTCCCATTGTAGTCTACTATTCAGACAATGTGGGATAATAATGCCTTGTTAGTTTCTGTCGGTTATGCGCAACTGGAATTGGGTCAAAGTCTTCTTAAATGGTGGGGGTAACTCTGCTCTAACACGGAAGTGGTACAACGTTTTCAATTCATGTTGGAATAGGATAAGAACAAGATAAGACCATGCACTTTTCTCTTGGTTGGTCCAATCACAATTTGCACAACGTCAAAGAAATGCAATTCACAAATTTCAGAAGGCCCAATAACAAGAACAAACAATCAAATAATATATATGATAAGAAAGTAAATCATATATTAGATATACGTGAAAAGCCTTCTAGAAGGAAAAATTATGAGCTAAATTGACAATTAAATCTCATAATTTTAAATAGAAACTTACAATAATTTAAAGTTTCGAAGTTATTGACAACTGTATCACAAAATGACTATAAGTTATTTCACCAAATTTCAACATTGAGTATAAGTTGAAACCCCAAATCAATAACACTCTCGATCTATTCCTAAAACAAACACTCAAAAGATAATTTATAACTAAAACTATTAATTATAAAATGAGAAAGACCTATCGACTGAATCTTACCCTCTCTTTTTTTTTTTCCTTTTTATACTACATTGGGGACTCCGAAGGGTACACAGAAAAAGAGCGACAAGCAAACAACACCTTTGAATAGACCATTGACTAATCAAAATCGGATTGTAGACTACTGCATTATCTGGTAGACTATTGTAGAATAATGTGGAAATCTTATGACTATTAGTAAGTTCCAGATATGATGGCCGAGACACAAAGCCCTTCTCGCCACGGGCACACAAGTCTCACCTTCCTCTTACTAACCTTACACTCTCACAACTTTTTCCTTTTTGAAACAATAGTTGCAACAGTATCTACACTCTTTCCCCGTTAAACTCTAATCTTATAGTGAAATTGTTTTATGCAGTCATAAACTATTTTAGACTTTTTGATATAGAAGATCCTCATAGGAGACGAGTTTAGAGCGTACTTGTCTCTATATAATGACAAATAGTAGCATTACTCAAGACTTAAGCTTTCAGGAGATGATGAACATAGAGAAAATGGAAAATACACAAACTAATATTAATTGAAATCAAACATTGAACTCCTGCCTCCTTACAATGGATGAGGTGCCTTACTTTTATGGGTGAAGCAAGGGTAGAAAAGTAAAACACTCCAAAGAAAGCAAATAACTTTAAAAAAGAAAGCAACTTTAAGAACAATCATCATACCTTTTACAAAATAACTTAAAAAAAACAATCAACTTTCTAAAAACAAACAGTATGATGATAAGAAAGAATCTTACGTAGTGATTTGTGGGTTACAAAGATTCTCTTTCATTAAAAGACGTAAAAGAAAAACACCTAAAAAGGTGAGTCCTATACATTATTTTTCACGTACTGGTTCATGCCATGATTGTAAATTGGACGGAGAGGCTGGATTACTAGAACTGTCAGTATCATTTGGATATGTCTTTTGTCGCTTACTGTGACTGAGCTCACATGTGTGAAGTTTGTGCAGGAATTGTGTTAGGCCCCGACCCGAAGACCGAACCCCAACTGTTGGATCCCGTTACCGGAATCCAAATCTTGAACCAAAGAACATGATACTTGATCATTTTGTCTTGTAGGGTTCATTTAACTTAACCCTAATTGCATATTGATCTCCCTTGTACGTCATACTCTTATGACTCTTGTTTAAATTAAGAAAAGAATTTCTTCAATCCGAGTTCTATAACTCAAGATATCAACAAAAACTAAAGGAGTTCATACCAAACATGCTCTCTTAACGACCTCCCACTTCTTTTAATACAAACTTTCTCAATTTAACTCCAAATGATATAAATTTTAATATGGGGACAGATACACGTCTTAGAAAACTAACGGTTCAAGCCTCGCCTCTTTTGGAGGTCGTATGAGAAAATTATGCCCAAAACAATGGACCTTGCTCACTTCCAAGATCGAAGTGAAACTCTTTTGGCGCGATTTCTATAATTTTTTAATCTAGAGGTCTAAATGTGTTCATTCTTTCACCATATGAAAGTAGACATCTAGATCTACAACTCTCGTGAAGACTACAAAGGCTGATTCTATCTCCTACATTCTGTAGCATCCATTCTTCTATCGTCTGGTTTTCTATCGTCTGGTTTCTATCATCTGGTTTTCTAACGTCTGATTTCTATCAGACATGTTTTGCATAAATGCCATAACTTTCACTATAGGTGTCGAAATGACCTCGTTCTTGGACGGTTAGAAAGTAGACATCTAGATCTACCACTCTCATGAAGACTACAAAGGCTGATTCTATCTCCTACATTCTGTAGCATCCATTCTTCTATCGTCTGGTTTTCTATCGTCTGGTTTCTATCATCTGGTTTTCTAACATCTGATTTCTATCAGACATGTTTTGGCGCAATTGCCATAACTTTCGCTATAGATGTCGAAATGACTTCGTTCTTGGACGGTTAGAAAGTAGACATCTAGATCTACAACTCTCATGAAGACTATAAAGGCTGATTATATCTCTTACATTCTATAGTGTCCATTCTTCTATCGTCTGGTTTTCTATCGTCTGGTTTCTATCATCTGGTTTTTCTAACGTCTGATTTCTATCAGACATGTTTTGGCACATTTGCCATAACTTTCACTATAGATGTTTAAATGACTTCGTTCTTGGATGGTTAGAAAGTAGACATCTAGATCTACAACTCTCATGAAGACTATAATGGCTGATTCTATCTCTTACATTCTGTAGCGTCCACTTTGCCTATCAGCTGGTTTTTCGATCAGCTGATTTTTCTATCAGCTGGTTTTTCTATCAACTGGTTTTGCTATCATCTGTTTTTCCTATCAGCTGGTTTTTCGATTAGCTGATTTTTCTATCAGCTGGTTTTTCTATCAGTTGGTTTTGCTATCATCTGGTTTTCCTATCATCTGGTTTTCCTATCATCTGGTTTTCCTATCAGCTGGTTTTCCTATCATCTGGTTTTCCTATCATTTGGTTTTTTCTATCACTGGTTTTCTATCCAGCACATGTCCACTTATATAGATCATATCTTTTGGCTCCGATATCCAAATTTAGCAAACTTGGTATCTATCTCATAGAAAAGAGATCTACAACTTTCAAGAAGGAAATTTTGTCTAAATCTATCGATATCAAGTCCATATCGTCTGCTTTTGCTTCAGCTGGTTTTTCTATCAGCTGATTTTTCTATCAGCTGGTTTTTTTCTATCCAGCACATGTCCACTTATATAGATCATATCTTTTGACTCCGATATCCAAATTGGACAAACTTAGTATCTATCTTATAGAGAAAAGAGAGATCTACAACTTTCAAGAAGGAAATTTTGTCTAAATCTATCGATATCAAGTCCATATCGTCTGCTTTTGCTTCAGCTAGTTTTTCTATCAGCTGATTTTCCTATCAGCTGGTTTTTTTCTATCCAGCACATGTCCACTTACATAGATCATATCTTTTGACTCCGATATCCAAATTGGACAAACTTGGTATCTATCTTATAGAGAAAAGAGAGATCTACAACTTTTAAGAAGGAAATTTTGTCTAAATCTATCGATATCAAGTCCATATCGTCTGCTTTTGCTTCAGCTGGTTTTTCTATCAGTGATTTTCCTATCATTGGTTTTTTCTATCCAGACATGTCCACTTATATAGATCATATCTTTTGGCTCCGATATCCAAATTTAGCAAACGATATACCCTTGGAAAGTTCTAACCTTCTACTACAACATTCGTGAAGGCTCATTTATCTAATTCAAATCCTACGAAGGTCAAAAACTGGGGCAAAGTTCTGTCAAATTTTAGGAAAATTTGACAGCACTTCTCTTGAAAATACAACTAACCAATTTTTCAACCCTAAGGTATCTTCAAATACCATTCTAAGCAACAGCCACACTCTTAATCATCTAATCATATCCAAACTATAACAATGATGCAATTGTCTTAAACCTGTACGGATTTCTCAAAATACATTTGAACTTAGCATACTTGCATTTCATTTGCATTCATTCCATCATCATCAACTCATGTCATATTCATACAATGCTTTAGTGGGCATTTTAAGCCCAATTACAATGAAGTTTCAAAATACAGTATCATTCTTAAAATGCTACTAAAGCATTGTTTTTACCAAAAATCATTTCAAATACAAAACCAAAAGAAAATCTTGGAGTAAGTGCCTTTAAACTTGCTCCTGGGATCCTTCTCATTTCTGTAGAGTTGAAGGGGTGAGCTTTACAAATGGATAACACATTTATATTTATATATCAAGCAAGTCTGTTTAATTATTCATACTTTTTTTTTGCATTCATTCATTAAATTATAATACATGCATCATGCAAAGTTCATCAATATTCAAACATGATTTCTCACAATTCAAGCATTCATAATTCTTGCATTTTCATGTAATTCACATAAACAACACATCAAATGGCTCGGTAAGTCCTTATTCTTTTCAACCATATAGTCTCATTTAATGAGTCTATATGGGCAATTCTTTAGGAGTCCAAAATGTTGGATCATCCTATGCCACTATCAGGCGTAGGAGAAGGCTTCATGGTCAACGTGCGTGTGATTCTTAGGACTATACCTTACCCACATAACATAACAATCATGCAAAATCATAAAATTGACTGTTTCTTGTCCAATTCTTCGTTTCTTTGAAATCATCTTTTTCATACATCATTCATGCCTTTCATCATATTCATTCATCAAGCATTTAATGCAATCATTCAATGACTTATAACAACTACGTCCAACATTCAATCACACACATTTAGTATAACTTTCAAGTAGGTGAAACTCATTAATGTCATGCATTAATTTGCATTTGTAGCTTATATACATAAAGATAAATATGAAACCCACATTTTTAGAATCGTTAAATCTTTGCTAATGGAGTTCCTCCTCTTGCTCTTCTCTTCTTTCTTGTCCCACTTCAACCATAACAAGAAAAGAACCTCATATCATTTAGGGTTTCAAAAATTGAAAACCCCATGAACTTAAATCATGAAATTTACCTTAGAATCACTAAACCCATCTTCTTTCTAAGCTTTTTAAACTATAAAACTAACAAAACTTAACCTTGAAAACATAACTTACCTTGATTCCTTAACCAAACAAGTGGTTTCTTGGTTCAAAGCGAAGCTTAGCTCCTCCTCTATCTTCTTTCTCTTTGAACTTTCTTCAAACACTTGTTAAATCTCTTGGAAAAATCAAAACCCTAGCCAAGGCTTTCTTTTCTCCTTCTTCTTTTCTCTTTACTACGTTCTCTTCCTCTTCCTCTTCTATTTTCGTTTTTCCTCTTCCTTTCCCTCCTAACTTAGTTCTTTCTTTCTCCTTTTATACTCCTTCTTCATTTAACTTTCGAGCCCAAAGGCCCAAGTCTAACTCCCTTCTTCTTCTTCCTCCTTATTTCCTCTTTATCCTACAACTTACTTAGGCCCAATTATCTTTAAGCCCATTTTATCTTTCTTTTCTTTCCTACCTCATTAAAATCCAACTAACTCATTTAATTCCATTAATTCTTCACCCAACTCATTTATGCTATCACTTGTTAATTAAATCTCAATTCAATTTACGCTAACTTAACTTACTCAATTAATCTAATCATGCTTAAATTTAAAAAAATTTTTTTGGGGCTAACAAATTGATTTAAGTCATCTTCATTAGGACTATAATTATCATCATTAGGGTTTTGAGTATCTTGAAAGACTAAGTCAAGAGGCTGAGAAGGTCCTGCAAGGTCTAAGACTGATTCTTCTGTGTTATATTGAGGGCTATTGGGACCTGGTATGTCAACATCCGGTGCTTTTGGTTCACCAGGAATAAATTCACCTGGATAAGGTCTAATAGAGAAAGAAATGATCAGTGCATCAAAAAAATGATTGATTTGTTAAAGAAAATCTCTAAGAGATTGGAGCATATTGTCTTGATATCGTGGCCAATGTAATGAAGTATGATAAAAATGGACATGGTGTTCAATATAAAGGGCACTAGTATATTGAAGATATGGACGATGAAGGATGAAGGATGAAGAAACAATGAGTAGATTTCCATAGAAGATGTTGTGAAATAACCATAGAACATTGTTGCTTCCATTGATCTAGTGGTTGAAACTACTCAAGAAATGTCCATAACAAAGACCTTTCATTGTTTATGTCACAGAGATGTTGGTAGAGCTGAAGAGGGGATAAGGTGACAGGCTTAGAGGGCAAAAAGTGTCCAAAGATACGATAATGTATTTTCAGAAAGGGGGTCATTTAGAAAAGTCACATTAAGGTAAGGTGCTTAAAGGTTGAACAATGTGGGACTACCAAGAGAGTTAGTTTCACTGAGACAATGATGCAGATAATAAAACAAAATCATACGAGCAAGTGAGGCAATTTCAGAAACATTAGTAGGTATACTAGCAATAGGAGGAAAGTATTTCTTTGTGATGGCAGAAAGGGTTTGATGAGCTATAAGAGCTTGAAAAAATAAAGGGGTTGAGAAGAAGATACCTCGCTGAAGAGGAAGAAGATATCTATAATAAGAAATAAGAAAAATATTTGAAGTCCAGGGTGGATTTTGTGTTAATAACTTGGATAAGCATGAAGTGTAAGCTGCCCGGTATGGTATCAGAGCCATCTTTCGTATCTTGGTCGACAGTAACATTGTCTCTTGATAAGAGTGAGTAAGGAGAGAGCATAACAGTTATGGAAACACTACCAAATGACCCTATTCATATGTCTTCAACTTTATATCTAGTCTACCTTCTAGTGCTCAGCATGTTTTGTCTAATCGTATTGAAAATCTAGTTGAAATTACCCATATTCCTATAGAAAATCGTGTCTGTCAATCTTCTTTACCTTTGTTGGGTTCTTACAGTATCTATTCTCGTTATCATTCTTGGACAAGAAGTATACGTACTATTTTGTCTATATCTAGACCAAAAGTTAAAGAAATAATCTAAAGTTCCATATTGGAACAATGTGGTGGTCTTAGATCTACGACAATAGAACAATACGTAAAGCTTGAGATACTAAAGGAATTGATCTCTCTATGGAGTGAACACAACCATACACATTTACATGTAGGAGCTATATGCCTTGTTCTCACACTTCATGGAAGGGAAAACCAGCTACAACCAAGATATCTCTATTCGACACTACCTATACAACGTACGAAAATGCTTTGATTGGTACTTTGTTGACTAGTCTTAACAATATAAGTGTTATTATGACAATAGCACCTAATTTCAACATCAAGTTGGATGATCCCATTTTGTCTGAATAGCTGTAAGTTCCAATTCAGATCACTGGACAAATCAAGATCTTACGGCCATCAAGGCTCCTTTACTTCACCAGATGATCTATCGTCTACATAATCATGTTTTGGACCTCAACTTTTCAAATTATACTTTAGATGCTCTTTATATGGTTACTGATCATTCTGATGATCAGAATACTATCATCTAGATCCTGAAGCAATTACCAGTTGTGGAGCTCGAAAAGTTGATGACTGCTGAATAGATCACTAATTACCAAAAGGTGTTCCATGTGCCTCATTGACTCTATTTTTATACAACCACTCCTTTGATTTTAAAGATATTATAAGATGGAATAGTGAAGTCCATCTAAGCAAGACCCAATGAAGATCCATCTGGACCTTCTACATTCGCTGCTATTTTTTATCTAACCTGTATTTTCTCATAGGAAGGTAAATTGGCCCTCCTATCCATTATTTTAAATCTAATGGAGATACAGTTTATGTAAGCCATCATTGTGGACACTTTGTATGGGATGTTGACCCATCTATATGCAAACCTGACTGTGAAGTATGTCTCGACCCTGCATCAGACAGTGATGATGATGATGAGTGGTATGCCAAACGATGAAGGAGGAAGAAAAAGTCTAAACCTTGTTGTATGCCTTCTCAATAGTATCATCCACACAAGGATGATTCAGATCCAGATGATTCCAACAAATCTAGTGGTTTATCCATAAAAATATCCAAATCTAGATCTCTTCGTGAGATGCTGAAATCTTCTACCTGTCAACCTAAGCAAGCAATTCCTATCATTACTTCTACTCCTATACCTTGTATGATGGTTAAGCCATACGAAGAAGAATTTCCTTTTCTACACAGGAGTATAGATGAAATAACTAGGTTATCTTTAGCCTTTATATTCGAGCTATAGGAATCACTTCATAAAGAACACTGGTCTCAAATCCTTCTAATGAAGTTCTTAAACTGGCAGACATTAAATGCAGTAGCATAGAACAAAGTCCTTTGAAGAATTTATTCCAAGCTAGATGGAATCAGTCAATAGACTCATGCTACTCAATATAAAGTTAACACTGTCTCTAAATAGATCCAACAACTGTACCATTAATACAAAACTTAGATCAAGCAACTTGATGCTGATCTTTGACACTACATTGCTGCATAGTATTTTAAACCTAACTTCAAAGTCAAAACTAAAGAACTCAGGAAAATACAAGGAATTGTGCAACATATAGAAGTTGATATGCAATTTGCGTAGTCTAAGATTGTATATGGCTCATCTTCTTCAGTATTTCCAAATATATAGCCAGTATACACTCCTCCTCTATATTAGACATATCCAAAAGAAGTTGACTATTTAAAGGTCTTCAAATTCAACTATCCTTTGATTAAACAACTTATATTTCCTCAGATGGCTCAATCAAAACCTAAAAAACCAAAGTCAAAACCAAGGTTTGAACAAGTTCTTGAGCCATCACCTTCATATACTAAACCTGAACCAGTTAACTAGTGGAGTAAACCGTTACAAATCCAAACACCTCCCACTTCTACACGTTAACCTTCCACCTTTACTAGGAAGGATAAAGCTCCTCTGACATAGTTCATAGCAACTCTTGCACCTACACCTGTTGCAGAAGATTCCTCTGCTCAATTAGATAATTCAAACACTTATTCTGAAGCCTTTATCCTAATATCTGAAGTCTCTGCAATAATTTTTGAGTCATCATTTGAACAGATCTCTGAACTGTCTTCTGATTCCTCAACACAGCTAGCTGATTTATTAGACTTAGCACAAGTTCTGATGACTATGCCTAAACATACTAAAGCTGACTCGGAAATAAGTGAAGTAGAATCCGCAGGTACTGAACTTTTCAAACCTACACTAACACCACATGTAACACCAACTCAACCAGCTACAAAGATCAAGCCAACTTCAAGACCTTGGTTTACTTTTGATGATCTTCCCCTAAAGAAATGGATAGATCATTTACATAAATTTGGTGTATGGATAGATCTTTAAATGACTTGACTAAATAATCCTTCATAGGATATTCTATTTGAGTTTACTTCTCGTTTCATTGGTACTTTACGAGAATAGTGGCAAAGTATTAATGAATATTGAAGTCACTACAGTCGGAGCTCTTCTTGGAATAATTCATAAGGAATTTATTGATGACTTTCAGCTTATAGATAAGCATATCCGTCAAGAGTATTTTGTTATGTCAAAATGACTTTACATTAATGATTTTGATGAAGAACAAATAACAAAAAATGAAAAAGCAGACAAAGAATCGAAAAACAGACGGAAGATTAAAAAGCAGACGGAGAATGAAAAGTAGACGAAGATTGAAAAATAGACAGAGTTGAAAAATAGACGGAGAATAAAAAGCAGACGAAGTTGAAAAACAGACGGAGAATAAAAAGCAAACGAAGTAGAAAAAGCATGAAGCCAAAAGCGCAGGCGGAAGCCAAGCGAGGCGGAAGCAAAAGCGAGCGATGAAAAGGCATGAGGCAAATCAAGAGTCAGTTCGAGTTAGTTACAGAACTCAACCGAATAACCGTTTCTTTCAAGAATCAAGAAACAAGATTCAAGAAGCAGTTATAGACGAAGACTATAAATATGAGTTGAAGTCGAAGATTGCAAAGTTACAGCTGATGTACATATACGTGAACATTAAAAGCTTACTTAAGAGTTTATTGTGCAAATAGCTAGAGCTGTCTTACTGTAACAAAGCTCAAAAAATATTTCTGTAAGAAAGTAGTACAGATAGCTTGCAGAGGTTAAAAGTAAAAGAATACTGAGTGTAAAGAGACCTGAAGAGGCTAAGAAAGAAAGAATACTTGTAAAGTTGTTGAGAAGTAGTGAAATCTCATAAAGACATCTAAGGACTGGACGTAGCCCACGGTTTGGGTTAAACCAGTATAAAAATTACTGTGTCGAACTTCTCTCTATCCTTATCTCTCTTATCATTCAAAGTTTCGGTTTTACTTAGTTTTCTAACAAGTTTTCGAGAATACAATTAACTTTGATTTATAGTAGCTTTCGTAGAAAATAACAAGTTTTTCTTTTGATAAAACGTTTTTGAAGATTTTAAAAAGGGAAAATACACAATTCAACCCCCCCTTTTGGTGCATTTATACATCGTATAATAAGCATTGTAATAACGTTTGATTCACTTTAATTGGTATCAGAGCTCAGTGTCCAAGGATCACTGTAACAAAGTGTGGATCAAAGATTATGGCGGAATCACATATGTACATTGCAGAAGGTGCCTCAGTCACTAGACCTCCAGCATTCAATGGAGAAGACTACCACTACTGGAAAGATAGGATGCGGCTGTTTATAGAATCTACTTATGTTGACCTTTGGGATGTGATAGAGAATGGACCATATATACCAGTAGATGAAGATGGAAATCATATTTCACGGATTAGATGGACGGCTGATCAAAAGGCGAGATTCCAACTAAACTCTAAGGCGAAGTTTTTCTTGAGTTGTGCCCTAAGCAGAAGTGAGTATGACAAAGTCCATGGATGCGATACTGCGAAGGAGATGTGGGACACATTGTCCATTGCTCATTGTTGGGACCTGATCCGGAAACCGGATCCCAACCGGAGAATGGAAACGAATACGATATGAAAGCAAATCGAATCAAGGAACACAAGGCTGAAGCAAAATCATAAGCGAATCAAACATCAGATCAAATCGAACGAAACCAATTTACTCGACATCCGTGAACAAATATTTTAGGAAAAGCATCGCGTTGGAAACCTTAAGACTATCAGTCTAAACTAATCCAAATCTGAGTACATTTTTTTCTTTCTTTCATTTCCATTCCATCTCTTACAAAGTGACTTCAATATCCAATTGAAATCATTCGCACTCAAACTCAATTTATTTGCTTCTTCATATACAATCATATCTCATCGATTTAAACTCTCACTTTTCATTTCCATAAAATCGCGCACATTCCAATTTAAATACCATCAATTCTCAAACGATTAGCACTTGAAATATTTCAGACCAACCATCACAATCATATACCCAATTTCCATACACAAAATCCATAACTCGAATCATAATTCATTTTACTATTCCATACACAAATCCATAACTTAATCCAATACATATGTCCAGAATTCAGAATACATTCTCAAAATGAATACACAACAATTCTAAATTTCTTAGCGATCACTTAGCTAAACAAATTATACCATATGAACACATACAAATGGAAACCTTCACTTTTCTTTACCCGATCTTCTTCTCATCACCTGTGGATGGGAATGAAGGGGGGTGAGCTTATAGCTCGTGGGTAACAGTTTATAACAAATAAATAAACAAAACCTTTTAAAAATGTTTTTCTTTTCTTTTCTTGCAGAAACTTTATTTGAAACCCATAATGCACATTTTTAAAAGTTCTTTTCTCGCAATGGTCGAAATCATAATTTCCAAAACATGAATGCATCAATCATAACACTTCACAATGCAAATGCACACATAACGGCTCGAGAGTTCCATAAACACGACGAAAAATTGAAGTTTTACCGTAAACACGACGAGTCCATTTTCGAATCTCGTGGGCCACAAACGGGTAGCCGAGAGAAGGCTAGGGGGGTCAACGTGCACGTGACTTAACGAAATAGGTTCTCTCTCGCCCAATCACAATCACATAACCATGCTTAAATCAATTTATCGAATGCTCTTTTTCGAATACACGAAATGCCATGAAATCTTTCGAGGCATAACACAAATGTATTTTGCAATTCATCAAAAGTTCATGTATTGAATCAATAATGATTTTTCAAACCATTCATACAATGATGCAACATTTATGATGTAGTTGAAATCAGAAAATCTCTTTGTTTAAAGAAAGCAGTAGTGGCTTATAAATTCTATTATAAACAGGTACCCACCTCGAATCGATGCTAGAAACTTGTACAATGCTTCAATTTGACCCTTGCTTCTTTCTTTCTTCCAATTGAAATTTTCCTAAACCATAATCATCCAAATTTAACATCATAATTACAACATCTTCAAAAATTGATATCATATTTCACCAATCCATAATATTTCCCATGATTCTAAACCAATAATGTAACATCCCGTTACTGTTAGCAAGGGCATTATGGTAATATTGGGTCAAACTGATAGGTTTCATTGCATTCACTGATTGAGCATGTTACTAGCCTTTAATTATAGATGAACAGGTTTATTGCATATGCATTTATCCATAGGTACATGCATTCATGATTTTTCGGCATTTTAATTGTGAGCGTGAATTGATTGGACTGTGAACTGAAACCGATCGAATCGATCGGATTATGATTGATTGATTGAGAAATTAAGAGTAAGTGGGCTTGAGTGACTGATTTAGAATAGTCTAAGAGTGATTGGCTACTGATAGTGACTTATAGGAAATTTTCGGGAAATTCAGGAGAAAATGCCCGGACCGAAAATTTTGGAGTGACCGACTGATTGACTGTATAATACTGAAAGGATTGTCCAATGGCAATGAAAAAATTAGAGTTATACTGTTAGGAAATAAAAATGTTGAGCCATTGAAATTTAGAGACTGAAATTTGAACTGGTTTAGAGACCTATGCCTATAAATAGCTAGGTTTGAAATTTGGGGATTTACCCTAAGGCTTGAACATTTCTTCTTCTCTTCCTCCTCCCACGACAATCTTCGATTCCTCCCACCGGTGAGGATTCTTTGATCTTTCTTTATGGTTTTCTTCTCATTATGCTAGCCTAACTGGTTTATTGTGATTGATGAAGGTTGAGAAGGATTGAGAGTGGGTTATCGTTGATTTCGAAGGATTTTAGGGTTACGGTGATTTTTGAGAGATTTGTGAATTGATCTTCGATTGGTAAGTTTTAATGGCTTTAATGTTGTTATTAATGGTTGTTTGAGCATTTATGGCATTTATTATGGTTGAGTTGAGTAGTTGAGAATGTTTAATGGAGGTTTTAGAGAGCTTTAATGGTGGAAATCGAGCGGAGAAGAAGAGGAAATCCCTTGCGTCGCGACGTCGGTGCGGCCTCGCCATGGCGAAAATTAAGTGCTCCCATGACGAGTGCAGCGAGACGCCGCGGCGAAGTCAATTTATTTGATGCCACAAGCGCTTCTTTTCGCTTAGGGCGTGCCCAGAATGGATTGCTTTCGCGATTTACGAGCGATCTTCACGCCGCGAAAGCAAACCATTTTACGCCGCGGCGAGAGCCTCTTGGCCGCGACGAAGGGGTTTTTCTGATTGAATGAGTGTTTGTTTATTGGGCCTAACTTATGGTATAGAACTCCGATTGAGGTGATTCTCGATTCATTATGAACTAGAGAAAGAGGTCTACAATTGAGGATAATTATGGGAGTTAGAATGTAATTTAATTGGTATTGATTTATCGAGATTAAGGTCAATTATGGTTCATAGTGTGACCTAAATATTGAATTGAGACAATTGGAGATTTAATTGGGATTTTCAATAAAGGTTTTGACCTAATGGATAGGGAATTGCTATAGGGAGTATAAATTGAGAAAATTGAACTGAATTATAGGATTGGATCAATTATTATCGATTAATTGAGCGAAGAGTTAGAATGTGACATAAGAGTTCGAATTGGGTTTTGGCATCGGGAAAATCGTGAACATGCATTGTACGAAATTTCATAGAGACATATGCATCACTGAATTGTTTAATTGAGCATCTAGTAATGGGACTGTATTTTACTGTATAGAGGCGTCGTTGGATCGTCATTCCACGAACATTGCTGGAACTTCTAGGCAGTAGCTCGGAAGTTACAGGTGAGTAACCTAGTTGGTTTCTCAAATTAAATCGTCTAAGTGCTCAATGTGAATTACTTGCCAAATGTGAAATTGCATGATTCTTGAAATATACATGATCGAATGGTATGCTTCTACTGTATTGGATTGGACTACTGCATGACACTGAGAAATGCAATACTGGGCTTTTATAGCTATACACTGAATTACTGAACACTGAATTACTAAACACTGCATTGCATGCATAAATGCATGATCGATAATGGATATGTGACCCAAGTGCTATTATCACCGAAAAGAGCCTCGAGCTCGAACCTTTGTCTTGACAAGGACCTCGAGCCCGAGGGGAGAAAATCTCGACGCGTCCCCATCGAATCTTGACCGAGCACTTGGGCACAACATCAATAATCGGAAAAGAGTCTCATATGCATTGTATACATGGTGATTGAATTGCAAACTTCTTGAATTATGTGATGACATGAGAGATTGCAAATTGTTACATGCTTCATCGTAAATCGCTGCATAATTTATCAAAATTGTGGTATGATCATCAGAAATCGTTATATACTATTGTAAATTGCTATTTGATCATCGCAAACTGTTATAAGCTCATCAAATTGTTATATAATATTTATTAATTGAATATTCTTGTGCTATCTTTAGACGTAATTTGCGTAATGCATGATTTGAGTGAACCAAAATTGCATCTAATTTTTCAGGATCGATAGAGTAGACTCCTAGCTCCGGAGATAGTCTTTTCCTGCCGTGCGAGCGTGCTGGCAAGAGAAGCGATGGCACACCGGTCGGTCAGCTGGGTTGGACTTTTGCGGATGATCTTAGGATAGATGCTTGTGACGCTTCCTTTTGGTTTTGTTTAGAGACCGATAGACTTGTCTATTCTCGCTACGGATGATCAGATTAAGATTCTTTTGGATTTAAAAGTTTACTGATTTCTGATATTTGGTTTTAATTATTGCGATGCCATGTGGATATTATTGGAAAAATGTTCTGATAGTGCACCTTTATCGTGGGATACGTGTCAAAGCGACCTTCGGGTTTCCCGATGTGTATCCTACGGTGAGAGGGCGCTACAAATAATTTCCAAAAATCCCAATTACAAAATTAGGCATAAACCCTAATTTCCAATTATCCAAAATTGATCCCATTAAAACATGCAATCTCCAAAATTGACTTTAGAATTCACAAACCCATACCAATTCTAAGGTATCTAATCCAAAAACTCTCTAAAAGGTCAAAGATCGAAAATCGACTCATACCTTCATCTTCTCCAATTTCGGATTTTCTTAGTTCATGAAGGAGCTCTCTTAATTCTCCACATTTTCTTTCTTGAAACAACGTTTAAAATCTCTCTTGAAGTGGTAGAGAAATCGAGCCCTAGCTTTCTCCCCTTTTCTTTCTCCTTCTCCACCATCGAATGCTTCTCTCTTCTCCTTTCTCTTCTTATTTCTTTCCTTCTTTTCTCTTAAGTGTCATGGGTTGCCTCTTAAAATGACAGCCCACTTGCTTTTATAGTGCCATGTCATTTAATGAATGAGGAATGACCCATATGCCCCTCCATTTAAGCCTATAAACTTAACCCTTTAAGTAAACTTCCAAAATTGACCCTTCCTTTTTGCCTTAAAAACTTTATAGAAATATCCCTCTATGTCTTATTAATCCATCGCTTTAAGAATCAGATCGTTCGGAGCTCTATAACTCAAGATATCTCCAAAATACTGAAGTTTGTTCTTCAGACCCGAGGCTGAACACTACACCTAACTTCCGACCTGAATTTGAAAGATTAGAGGCTAAATTATAGCTCGGCTCCTTCATAAAATTTGTAGCCCCATGTCTCTATTTTAATTTTAAAAAAGAATTAGATCGATCGGAGCTCTACCGATCGAGATATCTCCAAAATACTGAACACTGTTCAGCCATTATAACACCGAGAATGAACACTACACCAAACATCCGACCTGAATTTGGAAGTCTTAGAGGCTAAATTATAGCTCGGCTCCTTCATAACATTTGTAGCCCCATGTATCTATTTTAATTTCCAAAAAGAATCAGATCAATCGGAGCTCTACCGATCGAGATATTTCCAAAATACTAAACACTGTTAAGCCATTACAACACCGAGACTGAACACTACACCAAACTTCTGACCTGAATTTGGAAGTCTTAGAGGCTAAATTATAGCTCAAATCCTTCATAACATTTGTAGCTCCATGTCTCTATTTTAATTTCCAAAAAGAATCAAATCGATCGGAGCTCTACCGATGAAGATATCTCCAAAATACTGAACACTATTAGGACCTTTTCCACAGGTCAGCTCACTTAGATCAGGTCGATCTTTTTCCATTTAATGCTAAAACCAATAAATCTAGTATGGAAAGATAGAAAAATGTCTTAGGAATCCAACGATTCAAAAATCGGATCGATCGGATGTCGGACAAAGAAGTTATGGCCAAAACAAGGAAGAGAGGTCGATCGACTGAAGATCGATCGCAAAGGTCGCACAGCAGGTCGGCCCGCCCATGCGCACATGGGCGCTCGCTGCCGAGCGGGCGTGCGCGTGGGCGCTCGCTGCAGAGCGATCGGCCACACGATCCGACCTCTAAACTTCAAACCCTCATAACTTTTGACTCTGAGCTCCAAATCAGTCGCGGTTTGTTTCGTTGGAAAGCTAAGAGACAACTCTACCATTTTCAAGAAGGACTCAAAGGCAAGCTCGGACACTAAAGGAATCAAAAGTTTGCTACAAGGTGACCGATCGATAAACTCCTCAACAGTTCCAAAACTTGTAAACATTATAACTTTTGATCCAGAACTCCAAATTTGACAAACTCGGTGTCTATAGAAAGGTAAAAGAACCCTCTACAACTTTTATTAAGGCCTTAAAAATCAGATCGACCTCTAAATGGGTCAAAAACTCCACACAAAGTGAATGGTCGATCAGCTTCACACTAAACAGCATCAAAACTTCTAACAATCATAACTTTCTACTCCCTTGTCCAATATTTTTGTGCTTTATATCAATGGAAAGATAAAAACAAACTCTACAATGTTCATGAAGGACTCCAAAGCAACTTCAACCTCTAGCTAAGTTAATGTTTCAATCAAAGTTTCTGCCCTGATAGCAATCACCTAAGCAATATCCAAATTTCACATTATCATATCTTTCAACCTCCACAACCAAGAATCGCATATTATACATCATTTTAAAGCTATTCAAATTCTCTATAACTTTCATGTAGACCATTTACTCCAATTCAAACCACATCAGTACGACGATTGGCACAAAGCACAACATATACAATCCTACACTTAGAGCATTTTTCAAAACCAAAGCAAAATACACTTAACTTTCAAAGATCATAACTTTCAATCCCGATATCGAAAAATAGCATACTTTATGGCTACGAAAAGCTCTCAACATAAGCTACAATTTCATGAAGATCATTTTTTCAAATTCTGCCTAAATCAAAAAGTCAACTTTCAAATCAAACTTTCTATTTTCTTCAAAATATAACACTTTCACTAATTAGTTCTTGCTTTTCAACTTCCATTTCAATCAACTAGTTCATTTTGACTTTCATAACTCATACTACTCTACTCAAATTTCAAAGTCATCAAAACCAATAAATTCTCTTTCTCATCAATTTCCTCAAGGCATAAAAACTTCTATAACACAATTCATATCCGAAAACACTCATTGAATTTATTTTAATATTCCTAATTTCCATCGAAAGTTCGGGGTCCAACACTCATGAAGGTACAAACCAAGTCAAAGAATCCAAGATAAGCATTCTTGTGCACCAGCACGAGCTTTTCAAGATGAAAGATGAAGAATCTATTGATAAAATGTTTGGAAGATTTCAAACAATCATCAATGGATTGAAAGCTCTCGGTAGGACTTACGATAACCAAGATCACTTACGAAAGATCTTAAGAAGTCTTCCAAAGAAGTGGAGACCAAAAGTTACTGCTGTGCAGGAAGCTAAGGATTTGAGCATACTAAAGCTTGAAGAGTTGCTTGGATCGCTGAAGACTCATGAAGTTGAGCTCGATGTTGAAGACAAGCCCAAGCGAGACAAGTCAATAGCACTGAAGGCCGGACAGAATAATCACAAGACTCAAAGGAGGAGAAAGTCATCAAAAGCATTAAAGATTGAAGAATCAAAGTATGATGACTCCAGCGAATCAGAAAAGGAGTCAAGTGATGAAGATGACGAGCTATCTTTCATTTTCAGGAAAATTAGACGGATGTGGAAGAAGAAGTCCAAAGGAAGTCAGTTCTTCAATAAGAATGACAAAGATGATGGAAAAGTAGAAAAGACATCCATCATATGCTACGAGTGTAATCAACCTGGACATTACAGGTCCTAGTGTCCTACTCTAAAGAAGAAACCAAAGAAGAGTAGAGAAGGCAAGAAAAGCATGATGGCAACTTGGGAGGATCTAGATTCGTCAGAATCAGATACAAGCTTCGAGACATCAGAGCATGCAAACATTTGCTTGGTAGCCGAGGAAGAAAGTGATGAGGAGGTAACTTTTGAATACGATGACTTGTATAATGTATATTCAGAACTACTAGAAGATTCTCATGCTATTATGAAACAGTACAAACTGTTAAAGAAAAAGTATGTAGAAAACCTTAAACATACAGAAGAAATACAGAGAGAAAATATCTGCTTGAAAAAGAAAATTAAGGAGAATAAGAAAAAGAAAGTTGTAGATAGATCTGAAGAGATCAATCAGCTGAAGCTTAGGATTAAGAGTCTTTCAGCTAATTTAGCTACCTTCACTGAGAGTGCAAGGAAAATGAATGAGATATTAGGAAAATGTAGACATCTGAGTGATAAAATCGGATTAGGGTTTACAAAAAATAAATCTCATCAGGGAAGAAATAAGCCTCAACATGAAAGAAAGGTTTTCTTTTAGAAAAAAAATATCACCAAACATGTTTTCATCAACAACCTTATCAAATGTATCATTCTGTGCATATTACTAACCCAAGAGGACCCAAGAAAATATGAGTACCAAAAAATAAAATAGTTTCTCCTGCAGATATCCTTCCTTGGAAGATGCAACAAGCACCGTTGGTATTTAGACAGTGGATGCTCGCGACATATGACGGGAAGAAGGTCTATGTTCCTAGATCTTCAGTATAAGAAGGGAGGATCAGTAACTTTCAGAAACAACCAGCAGGGCAAGATAATTGAGATCGGTAAAATAGGTAAAGATTTCTTTGCATGCATTGATAATGTGCTGCTTATTGATGGTCTGAAACACAATTTGATTAGTGTCAGTCAATTGTATGATTCTGGTTTTGTAGTTACGTTCAATCAAAATCTTTGTGAAATCAGAAACAAAGATGAGTCTATATTCTTTTCTGCCAAGAGAAGAAATAATCTTTACAAAATTGATTTAGAAGATTTTCAAAATCTAAAATTTTCATGTTTTTTATCAACTGAAAAAGAAAGACTAATCTGGCATAAAAAGCTAGGTCATGTCTCTTTTAAACACATTTCAAAGTTGTTAAAGCATGATTTGGTAAGAGGATTACCAAAAATAAGTTTTGACAAAGAGTTCTTTTGTGAAAGTTGTCTTAAAGGAAAACAAGTCAAAACATCATTTTCTTCTAAAAATATCGTAACATCTTTTAGACCTTTAGAGTTGTTACATTTGGATTTGTTTGGTCCAACTAGGACGGTAAGTCTTGGCGGAAAGAAATATGGACTTGTTATTTTTGATGACTTTACTAGATTTTGTTGGATATTGTTTTTGTCACACAAGGATGAGTCTTTTAAGTGTTTTAGGACCCTTTCCAGAAAGTTATAGAATGAAAAAGGAATGTCTATAACCAGTATTAGGAGTGATCATGGTGGAGAATTTGAAAATGAGAAGTTTAGAATATTTTGTGAGGAGAATGGAATTTTTCTATAATTTCTCTGCTCCTAGGACTCCGCAGCAAAATGGAGTTGTTGAAAGGAAGAATATGATGATTCAAGAAATGGCAAGGACTATGCTGTGTGAGATGAATCTTCCTAAGTACTTTTGGGCAGAAGCTGTGAATACAACGTGTTACATTCAGAACAGAATATTGCTGCGACCATTGCTGAAGAAAACTCCCTATGAGTTATGGAATGGAAGGAGACCGAATATATTGTATTTCCATCCATTTGGTTGCAATTGCTCTATTCTGAATACAAAGAAGTTGTTGGATAAGTTTGACTCAAAGACCTTTCCAGGAATTTTTCTAGGCTACTCTTTATCATCCAAGGCTTTTTGGGTTTATAATCTTACCTCGAAGACAGTTGAGGAGACCATTCATGTCAAGTTTGATGATAGTTCCCAACCCCGTAAGAAAGATGACATGGAGAGTGAAGTCCCTTTAAAGCCCTTAGATGATACAATAGAAGCTCCATCATCAGGAACTCAGGTAGACAAAGTTGAGGATATTCCAGAAACTAGTGGATTAAAAAGAGATTGGAAATATATGAGTTCTCATCCAGAAGAGTTAATTATCGGAGAGACCTCTGAAGGAGTTAGAATAAGATCCAAATTCAGAAGAGAAGCTAATGTAGCTTTTATCTCTAAAATAGAGCCTGAGAAGATTGAGGAAGCTCTTCAGGATGAAGCTTGGATTTTATCCATGCAAGAGGAGCTGAACCAATTTACTAGGAATAAAGTTTGGTCCTTGGTTCCTAAACCCTCGAAGAAATCCATTATAGGAACTAGATGGGTTTTTAAGAATAAGTTAGACGAATCAGGGAGAGTGAGTCAGAATAAAGCTAGATTAGTAACAGAAGGCTATAATCAGTAAGAAGGAATAGACTACAATGAGACATATGCTCCAGTAGCAAGACTTGAAGCAATTAGGATATTGCTAGCATATGTGGTCTATCATGATATAAAGCTTTTTCAGATGGATGTGAAAAGCGCGTTTTTGAATGGTTTTATAGACGAAGAGGTGTATGTTAAGCAACCTCCTGGTTTCAAGGATGTTAGGTATCCAGATCATGTCTATAGACTTCATAAAGCTTTATACGACTTAAAGCAAGCTCCTAGAGCTTGGTATGATCGTCTAAGTACCTTTCTCTTAGAGAGTGATTTTAGTAGAGGTCAGGTAGATAAAACGCTCTTTAGAAAGAACTATGATAATGAGTTCATTTTAGTGCAAATCTATGTTGATGATATCATCTTTGGTGCTACCTCAAAGAACTTATGTATGAGCTTTGAGAGTTTGATGAAAAATGAGTTTGAAATGAGTATGATGGGTGAGTTGAAGTTCTTTCTTGGGTTGTAAGTTAAGCAAACCGAAGAGAAGATCTTTATCCATCAACAAAAATATGTGAAAGAATTGTTGTCTAAGTTTGATTTGAATAATGTGAAACCTATGGCAACTTCGATGCACCCTTCAAATCTTTTGTCGAAAGACGAAGTTAGTAAGAAGGTGGATCAAACCCTGTATAGAGGGATGATCGGTTCTTTGCTTTATCTTACAGTAAGCAGACCTGACATACTGTTTAGTGTATGCTTATGTGCAAAATTTCAGGCCGATCCTAGAGAGTCTCATTATATTGCTGTTAAGAGAATTATGAAATATCTCGCAAGTACTACTGATCTTTGCTTAATGTTTGAGAAAGGTAAAGATTTCAGGTTGATCGGATATTGCGATGTGGACTATGCCGGAGATAGAGTTGAAAGCAAGAGTATGAGTTCTGGCTGTCACTTTCTTGGCTCAAACCTAGTTTGCTGGTTAAGCAAGAGACAAAGTTCAATCGCGTTATCAACTGCCGAAGCTGAGTACATACCCGCCGCAAGCTGTTGTTCGTAGACACTGTGGATCAAATACCAACTAGAAGATTATTCAGTTTAAGAAGAGGAGATCCCAATTTTCTGTGACAACACCAGTGCCATCAACTTGTCGAAGAATCCTATACAGCATTCGAGAATGAAGCATATCGAAGTCAGACATCATTTCTTGAGAGACTACGTTCAGAGAAAAATTGTAAGCCTACAGTTTATTGAGACAAAGTTTCAATGGGCGGACATCTTCACTAAACCTTTGAGTGAAGAACGGTTCAAGGAAATTAGACAGAACCTCAACATGGTGATGTTAAATGACCAACCATCTGACATTTCACAGCTAAGTTAAAAAGGTCGTCAAATTTAACAGCGTCAGAAACAGTGAGTTACAGCTGTAACTTCTCTCACAAGGAAATTTTGGAGGGAAAGTCTCATAACCTTGAGAACATCACCGATTCTAGAGCACGCCTGATAAGACCTTTCGAGTAGTCTGAAATCAGAAACCCTTCGAATACTCTTAACCCATAAACTTTTAAGCCCTTTCAAACCTCTGAAATCAACCTTATCTTTGAAGAACAGTTTATTGGAGTCAGCTTCTATTCAAAATCAATGGAGCAAGCAATGATTTACGGAAGGCATGTGGATTTTGAATCTTTGAAGAAAGATGATATGAACTAGAGATTGTAGAAGTCGGTTGGAGGAAGTTCTTTTAGGTGCGGGAGTATGTGTATCAAAATGAAGTGTATGAGTTTTGGAAGAATGTGCAGATGGTAGAAAAAGCTATTGTTTCTACAGTAGACGGACTGTCTATTATTGTAACAATGGAGTTGATCGAGAAGGTGACTGGATGTCCACCTATTGGAGAGAAGCTATCGAGCAAAGCTAGATGGATAACAAAGGTTAGTTTAAAGGAAGACGAAGTGAATAGACAATTGTATGGAGAAAATGACCCAACAGAGAGGAAGACCTCGAGTCTGGTGCCGAAGGCTAGGGTCTTACATGCGATTCTATTTAACTGTGTCTTACCGAGAGCGGGCTCAAGCCACTTGTTGACTACTCTGGATAAACAGTGTCTATTTTACCTGCTAAACCTCCAACTAGTTGACCTACCATTTCTTATCTTTCATTATATGGTTAAAGAAATGAAGGATACAAATAGCTACCCGTACGGAATGTTGTTAACAAGAATTTTCAGAGAGTCTGGAGTTCGTTTTGATTGGGGAATCAGACGAATGGTGCCTGTTAGGAGTGTTATCGACTAAGGTACTATAAGAAAAATGGGCTTGAAGAATCTGGACAGAACAGAGGCAGATTCTGAGAATAAAGCTTGAACTGAGGGGGAGCGGAAACAGAAGAAGTCTCCCACAAAGAGTTCTAAATCTCAGGTTAGTATAAATATGCCCATTATTAAAAGAAAAAAAATCATTTGAAGAAGTTTTGAAAGAAAAGATGATTTCTCAAAAAGAAAGTAGCCAAGTTCGGAGTGTAGATGAAAATGTCTTGAAGAGAAAAGGGGAGAAGCTTCTGAGTGAAATTCCTAAGAAAGCGAAGAGATCACCCAGAATTCGAACCTTGAGATAGCAAGAAGAAAAGCGATCCAGAGAACGGAGTCAGGCAGAAATCTCTGTGATTCGCGTACCAAAGGCTACAAGATCTCTAGTCTTGATTTTAGGTGAAGAATCAACTAGTTAGGCCAAGGAGACAGAGAGGAAAAGAACATTGGAGTATGAGAAACAGAGACCCCGACCTCAGAAAACTCCAAGATTGACTGAGGCAGTAAAAAAGACTAAGGTAATTAGTCAGAAGAAGAGTGTCACTACTGCCAGGGAAGTTAGTCAGAAAACGACTACTTCAATTTCTGAAATACCAAGACAAGAGAAATCAGCAGAAGATAGTCAGAGGAAAGCTACTCCTATTGCTGTTCCACAAGAGATAACAGCAGAACTAAGTCTGGTAAGTGTTATTCCTACTGAGGTTCATCAATGGGAAGCAATAGAACTTAGTTTGGTACAGGTTCAACAAGAAGAATCTGAAGAACTCAGTCTGGTTCCATACAATTATTATGAATTTATGAGGAAAGACGAATTAGAAGTTAGATTGATTGAAGTAGTTGAGCCTGTAACTAAAAGGAGTACTTCAATAGTCATCAGGGATACACCAAGTAGGTTAGTTAAGGCATACTTACAACCTGTTCTGATAAATAGTGAGACATGACATCTGTTGAATGAATATGAAAGAAATTTTTATGAAGCCTTGAGGTATGTTGCCACAAAGTCATACCCTACAAAGATGACCAGTCAACCGTACACTATTTACCCGATTACTGAACATACGGTGATAAGGGTTGTACCAGACCTGCAACCAAGATATCCCTTAGATGTTGATAAGGGGAAGATGAAGTTATACCCAGAAGGGGTAATTGATGATCTGTCCGCAGATTAGATTGCAGAAGAAGTGCAAAGAATAGATCAAGCTTGCACTTCAAAGAAGATGCTTACAGGAGCCAATTGTAGTTTTACAGAGAAGGATGAACATTGTCCAGTAGGGGGAAAGCTGATTAAAGGGATGTTTATTGAATCCCTTGTGTAGGCAGTAGTGCGTATTAGGCCACTATCTAATACACTGTCAATTGAAGAAGAAGCCCTACCCTTGCAAGGAAGACAAGTGCTAATGCTACCTGCTCCTTACGACTTAGACCTTCCTGAGCCCAACCTATCGGTTCAACCACCTACCTTTGAGATTGTTGAAGATTATATTCCATCTTCAGACGCATATGTTACCACAATTGCGTTTGTAGAACTCCCGGAGGATGATGATCAACCCACCTCACCTTTTGACTTGCAAGCTGAGGTAATGCACCTACGAAGAGAAGTCAAAGAGTTGAAGGAGATGATGAAAGAGTTGTTGAAGTATCATCGGCATTGATCATTTTTTGATTATAACAAATAGGGGGAGAAGAAAATGGAAAGCAGAAATCAAAGGGGATGAATGAAGGAGATGAACTTTTCAAGAAGAAAAGAAAAGATAGGGGAAGGAAGAGTCAGCAGAAAATGTAGAAGACAGTACGAAGATAGTATGAAGATATGTTTTTCACCTGAATCACATGATTTTTTGTTATCATCAAAAAGGGGGAGATTGTTAAGTCAAAATGACTTTACATTAATGATTTTGATGAAGAAAAAATAACGAAGAATGAAAAAGGATATGAAGAATCGAAAAGCAGACGGAAGATTAAAAAACAGACAGAGAATGAAAAGCAGACGAAGATTGAAAAACAGATGGAGTTGAAAAATAGACAGAGAATAAAAAGCAGATGAAGTTGAAAAACAGAAGGAAAATAAAAAGCAGACGAAGTAAAAAAGCAGACGGAAGCCAAAAGCAGATGGAAGCCAAAAACAGATGGAAGCAAAAGCAGACGATGAAAAGTAGACGGAGGCAAATCAAGAGTCAGTTCGAGTTAGTTACAGAATTCAACTGAATAACCGTTTCTTTCAAGAATCAAGAGACAAGATTCAAGAAACAAGATTCAAGAAGCAGTTATAGACAAAGGCTATAAATATGATTCAAAGTCAAAGATTGCAAAGTTACAGCTGATATACATATACGTGAACATTAAAAGCTTACTTGAGAGTTTATTGTGCAAATAGCTAGAGCTATCTTACTGTAACAAAGCTCAAAAAATCTTTCTGTAAGAAAGTAGTATAGATAGCCTGCAGAGGCTAAGAGTAAAAGAATACTGAGTGTAAAGAGACCTAAAGAGGCTCAGAAAGAAAGAATAATTGTAAAGTTGTTGAGAAGTAGTGAAATCTCAGAAAGACATCTGAGGACTAGACGTAGCCCACAATTTGGGGTGAATCAGTATAAAAATTACTGTGTCGAACTTCTCTCTATCCTTATCTCTCTTATCATTCAAAGTTTCGGTTTTACTTAGTTTTCTAACAAGTTTTCGAGAATATGATTAACTTTGATTTACAATAGATTTTGTAGAAAAGAATAAGTTTTTCTTTTGATAAAATGTTTTTGAAGATTTTAATCAGGGGAAACACACAATTCAACCCCCCTTCTTGTGTATTTATACATCGTATAATAAGCATTGTAATAACGTGTGATTCACTTCATATTTTGTAATAAAATGTTGTCCACTTGGTAAATGTGTTTTAGAGAAGCATTTTCAACATATGATGGAAAGGTATTATCTTTTCAATAGATGGAATAATGTTAATCTTCGATGTAGTTTTATCTCATCCCTTTCAGATCAACTAAAACTAGAGCTACAATAGGCCATTGTTTACTTACGAAGGGATATTGCTAATACATCTCTTAAAGAAATCTACCAGCTTGCTTTAGCCTCTCTTGATAAGCTTTGTGATCAACATGCCTTACTCAAAAGCATCATTAAAGGGAGTCCACTTCTCAAACAGTCTTGTAAGAAGATTTATCTTTAAATTAAGTGCAAAGACAAAAAGAAGAAATCTCATCACAATTATGTTTATCATCGATGAAAGCTCCGCAGACAAATGGAAGGTTACAAGCCCTTCAGGAAAACTTATATTAGAAAAGATGGAACCAAATGAAAGTTTGTTCGATTCTTCAAAAAGAAATTCCATCATACTCATAAAATTGATCGATGTTTCCTTTGTGGACAACCAATGCATTTTGCATGTGCCTGTCCTCATAAAAACAAAAAAGATGTCAAGTTATTGAAGAAAATGCAATCAGTTTTGCCGATTCATTCTTCTAATAACTTTGAAGATCTTATTAAGGAACAATCTACTGAAGATGAAGACACTAAGTTTGTTGTTTCTGTTACGACCTTTGATGATGAATCCTTTGTCGCTTTAGTATATGATCGCCTCATCAAAACTATTGTATTTATAGATAATGGATCCAGTCGTATGATTATGAAGCCCAACATTTTACCTTCTGAGACATGAACCTCATATAATGATACTTTACTGATGCAAATGGCAATTCATTCATATTGGACTTATTACAAAAAGAAAGGTTAGGATACGATTCTTTTCACATTGTACAATTTGGACTAAAGTACTTGGTAGCAATCAACCAGGCCCAGATATTCTCATTGGTATAGATGTATACAACAAAGTCTCACCTTTACATATCCTACCCACAGACCTCAGGTACCGATCATTTTATAGTCCCAACACTGAAGTGAAAAATGTGTTGGCCCCCAAATTCTTTTCTTATTGAATAAGCATGTTTTCATTTTATTTTTGAGGTTTTGATTTATTAATTGCTTTTGGTTAGATTTTAATTAGCATGTCAACGATTGGATGATTTTATTGCTTAGATTGATGGAATTAGAAGTTTTAAACGAAAAAATTAAGATTAAGTTGGAGTATAGTATGGTGTGAGTTTAATTGAAGGAATAAGAATGTATAAAGGTAAAATGGGAAGATCACTTAAGGTTAAAAGGTATAAGGCTTACAAGGAGGGGTAGTTTGGTCCTTTAGCTTCATTAAAAAGAAAGAAGGAAACAAAAACATTTTGTCTTATGTTTGAAAGAAAGGAACGCAAATTTCAAGTAAAAGAGAGAGTGAGTTTCGGTGGAGGGAGAAGAGAAAGAAGAAAGAAAGCAAAGGTTAGGTCTTGATTTTTCTAAGCTTTTAAGAGGGATTTTGGAGTTTGTTTGAGAAGGAAAAAGGAAGAGGAGGTTTAGAGCTTTCATTTGAGCTAAGAAGCAAAGTGATTAGTGAAGATCCAACGTAAGTGTATAGTAAATCCTTTGGAATTTTGAAGGAGTTTTGGTTCAAATGGCTTAGGAAAAGTTTGGGTATGAGTGTTCTAGGATAAATTTCATGTTTTGTTTCTTAGGTTTCTAATTTTAAGATCTTTTTTTTGATTTTGGGGTTTTTGTAATTGTGATGAAATTTAAGGGAGGAAAGAGGAGTAATAGGAAAGGCATCTTGAACAAGTCTAAAGCAAGGGATTTTAAGGTGGGTAACATCTTTATAATTGAGAAAATGAGCTAGTACACTTGTTTTCAATAAATGGAATTAAATGTTTTCCAACAACTTTGAAAATGTGTATTTATTACTCTTTAGAATGATTTGAGAATATGACATGTGTCTTTCTCTTGTGAATGAATTGTGAGAATGTTTTCATGTTGTGTTGATGATTGAAAAAGAATGTGACGTTTGGAAAGAATGCAATGGTTATTAAATTGCTTTCAGAAATGTGGTATTTTGGCCAATATGTTTGAAAAATGTGAAATGTATGCTTATATGGGTTTGTGGTGGTCCCTTAAGTGATTCAAGTGCACTTGTCTATAAGCTTTTCCCGCCTGCCCGCTAGTGGCATGGAGCTCCTCACGGACTCCCATAAGTTCACGACTACACATGACCGCTACACGGAAATGTATAGTACATTCTGTTTTGGATCCACCCGAATTATTTCCAATGTGTTTATGTGATTATGTTTTGAAGTCATTTTGATGCATTCGTGTGTTGATTTTGTAAATGGCTTGATAAGTTGCAAGTTTGGAACACATATGTGGCATATTTGAAAATGTAAATTTTGCATTGGAAATAAAATGATTCAAGGATTTTTTTTTTGCTTGTGTTCTTGGTTATAAATATGTTACTCACGAGCCGTCGAGCTCACCCCCTTCTTTCCTCCCATACGCAGGCGATGAGCAAGAAAATGAGTGACCGAACCAAGGTCAAGGCATCACTCCCGTTTGATTTTTTATTTTTGAAGCTATATTTTGTAAACAAAGCTTTAGTTGCATTTTTGGAGCAAAATCACTGTTCATGTAGTTTCTTTGAAATTTGAATTTTCGAGACTTTATTGGATTGGAGCTAGAAATGCCTACTAAAGCTTTTTAAGAATTCATATTGTGATATTTATGAAAGACATTTGGGTTTTATTGTGTTTTGCCGATGTTTGTTCTAAAGGTGACGTTGCATTGTTTTGTAAATGTCCATAAGGGTAGGTTTGTGTATGCTGTGCTTTGAGAAAAATTATGGACTGATATGAATTGAATTGGATTAAGTAGCCTTCTTGAAAGTTATAGAGGAATTTCATAGCTTTTCAACGATGTATAATATGCTATTTTTGGATGCGAGAGTTGAAAGATGTGAATTGTTGAAGTTAGGTGCAGGTGTTGTCAAGAATGACAAATTTCGGGACAGAAACTTTGAGTGAATTTTTGACCCTCATAGAGTTAGAATTTGTTCTTAAGGTCTTCATGAAAGTTGTATATTGTCTTTTTATCTTTCCGTTGATACAAAGTATGACATTTTTGGACAATGTAGTAGAAAGTTATGATGCTTAGAAGTTCTGTTACTGTTTAGGATGATTTTTCCAAGCAGCCACTTTGAGGTGGCTTTTGACTCCCTTAGAGGCCAAATTGGTTTTTAAGTCCTTCATATAATTTTTATAGCTTCTTTTTAACTTTCCATTGATACTAAATTTGAAAATTTTGGAGTTCTGGATCAAAAGTTATGAGTTGTGGAAGTGGGGCTGTCGGAAGAAGAAAGACCAAAAGTTTCTAGTCGATCAGATAGTATAGGCTTAGTCGACTAATAATTTTCGACCAGTCGACTATTGTCATATTTTTTACTTACATTAGTCGACTAATAGTCTTCTACTAGTCGACTAATCGTCATGTTTTTACTTGCATTAGTCGACTAATAGTCTTCGACTAGTCGACTATTGTCATATTTTCCCCCCGACCCGATCTCTCTCCACTATTTTGCTTATAACTTTTCCATTTGACCTCCGATTGACCTGATTTTTAAAGAGTTGGATTCCTAGGACATTCCTATACCTCTCCATAAAAATCTATAGTTTTTGAGATTGATTTGAAAATGATGGATTGAATCAAAGTGAGAGGATTGGTTAAAAGAGTATGAGTTGGATAATTTTTTTGAACATGCTTCAGTATTTTTAGCGATATCTCAATCTGTAGATATCCATTTCAATTGATTCTTATTTCAAAATAAACTAGAGACATGGAGCTACAATTTATCTGAAGGAAGAAATTTTCAATTCAGTCTCTAAGTCATTCAATTTCTGAAGTGAAGTTGGGTATTTTTGTTGAGGTTTGAATTGGTGTGGAATTCCTCCCTTGTGGGGTGCGCGTCCAGATGTCACGTAGGACGTCGGGCACGTGAATCGCAGGTGGGGTTCCAAAAAATTGTGTTTAAACTTTCTCAAGTTCCTACACCATATAACTCATTGCAAGATAAACTTTTAGACTACTATCTTGAATCACATACACATTTTTCTCATCTATATCCTCTTTGAAAAAATGTTGACTTTTTCATAAGCCTACCTCTAAAAAAGAATGAGGATATCAATCTTATGAAAGCTACACATCCAGGGATGAACCCTGATGACCTCAAACTTGCACGAGATGAGTGTGCTATCTTTATGAAGCAAGGACTCATTGAGCCCACAAAGTCGGATTGGGCTTGTTAGACATTCTATGTGAACAAACGTTCAAAGCAAAAGTGCAGTAAAAAGAGATTGGCGATTGATTACTTTGGATGCATTCTTCCAAGATGACAAGTTTCCTCTCCCTAATATCAATACTCAGGTACTATTTTTAAAAGAAGTTGTTGTCTTTTCCAAGTTTGATCTTAAGGTAGAATTTTGACAATTGGGTGTTCACCTGACTGAGGAGTACAAAACTGCATTTTGCATTTCCAATGCACAATACCAATGGACTGTTATGCCATTTAGGCATAAAGTTACCCCATCACTGTTTCAAAGAATCATGACTAAGATCTATGAGCTTATCCTTAATAGTACAATCATTTATATTGATGACATTCTTTTGTTCTCAAAGACCCATGAGAAACATCAGGTCTTACTTCAATAATTCTTAGATCTTTCTAAACAGTATGGCATCATGCTTCTAGCCTTTAAAAGCATCATTGGTTCAAAGGAGATTGAATTTTTGGGTATGCATTTCAAAGATGGATTCTGCCAACCTAGTCCACATATCGCACAAGAGTTGTTACACTTTCCTAATGAATATCTTAGTGTGAAATAAATACAACAATTCTTTAGGATTGTTAATTACATTCGTGAGTTCATACTATAGGTGGCAGCTCTCACTTCATGCTTATTCAAGTTATTAACATAGAATCCACACTAACCTTAAGATATTTTTCTTTTTTTATCATTATAAATATCTTCTTCCTCTTCAGTGAGGTATCTTCTTCTCAACCCCTTTATTTTGTCAGGTTCTTTCCTTTCTGCCATCACAAAGAAATACTTTCCACCTATTTCTAGTACACCTACTAATGTTTCTAAAGTTGCCTTACTTGCTCGTATGAGTTTTTTAATTATCTTTATCATTTTCTCAATGAAACTAACTCTCTTGGTAGTCCCACAATGTTTAACCTCAAACCACCTTACCTTAATGTGACTTTTCTTTATGACCCCTTTCTGAAAACACATTATGGTATCTTTGGGCACTTTCTGCCTTCTATGCCTGTGTTGCCACCTTATACCCTCTTCAGCTCTACCAACATCTCTGTGACATAAACAATGAAAGTTTTTTGTTGACATTTTTTGAGTGGTTACAACTAATAAATCAATGGAAGCAATAATGTTGTATGGTTATTTCACAACATCGTCCATTAAAAGCTTTTTCTAGACAACAATCTACTCATTGTTTCTTCATCCTTCATTGTCTATATCGTCAGACATATATTGGTGCCCTTTACATTGAACACCATGTCCATTTTTATCATACTTCATTATATTGACCATGATATCAAGACAATATACTCCAATATCTTAGAGATTTTCTCAAAGAGTTCAATCATTTTTTTGATACATCGATCATTTCCTCCTCTATTGCACCTTATCTAGGTGAATTTATTCCTGACGAACTAGAAGCACCAGATGTTAACATACTAGGTCCCAGTAGCCCACACAGAAGAATCAGTCTCAGACTTTGCAGGACCTTCTCTGTTGGGAACCGATCCGGAGACCGGATCTCAACCGAAAAACGAAATAAAAGTTGCCGAAACCAAAGCGCATTCAAATTGGATAATTCGAATCCGAAGGCAAATCGAATAACAAAATGCGGAAACAACGAATCGAATAACAAAGGTATTGGAAACGAAACAAAGATTTATCGAAGTCAAAAGCGAATAGGATCGAAACGAAAAAAAAAAATAGCAAAGCGAAACGAATACGAATCGAAATGCGAATTCAAATCAAACCAAAACAAACAAAGTAACCGAACTGAATCAAATTGCCGATATCCGTTGGAAACACAAAGTATAGAAAAACTTATCGCGTTGGAAACCTTAGGACATTTTTTTTAACCGGTAAGAATTTTTTTTATTTTCTTATTCCTTTCTTTTTCATTTCATTTATCCTTAGTCGATCTCATTCATAACGTCTCAAATCCTAGAAATCCTCTTAACAATATTCTAAATTCCATAAACCATCTTTTAAACATCTAATTCTTATTTTTATTCTTTTTTAACTTATTATCTAACGAAATTTCGGCAGCATAACAGCTGCATTCTAACTAACCCAAAACCTGCAAGGTGGTAAATAAACACTTCTATAATTCTCACAGAAAATCCAGTATCATCGGACACCCCGTCCGGAATCCAAATCACATTCAACCACAGTATCCACTATTCAAATACACATTCATATCTCAATTCAATGCCCCAATCTCATTCACATACATTCTCATATGAAATACACAATTTCTTAATACAATCTAAATAGAACCCAATCTTTCTTGAATTTCACAATTTCAGAAATCAAATACATCATACTCAAATTTACATTCCGAAATAAATGCTTATAATACAATAATGGCAATTTAAACCATATACCTAACCAAAATCCATAATTCAAAGCACACAAAATACAGACACATGCAAACATCAAATTAATGTCTTGACCATCTTTCATCCGATCTCCTGCTCAAAACCTGGAGATGGGGTGAAAGGGGGATGAGCACAAAGCTTGTGGATAATATGTTTATAAATCAAACAATAAGTAAAAACTATTTTCAAGACTCTTGCTATTTTTAAACACTTCACAGTCGGAAATTTAGCAAAAGCTCATTTTCAAAACTTTTTACTTCTTGAAAATCAAACCATCATAATCAAATTAAAAAATTTCATGATTTAACGCTCACTTTTGCAGTTCTAAATTTTTTCAAATTTCCACATTTCATATTCAAATTTAAAACATGTAATGAATCACGAAATACACAAACCAAAAACACGTAACATATCAATAAGGTTTGGGTCGGTCCAAAACAGAACGTACTGCACATTCCCGCATAGCGGCCCTGTGCAACCGTGAACGAAATGTACTACACCTTCCCGCATAGCGGTTTGATGTAGCCGTGACTTATGGGAGTCCGAGATCGGAACTCTAGTGCCACTAGCGGGCAACCGGGAGAAGGCTATTAAAAACGAGACTAGTGTACTGACTCTAGCTTAAGGGACCTAACCAAACCCACATATCATATAATCATATTCGAAAATCGAATTGCCCGAAGGCAGGTTTTAAAACCTTATTTTTCACATCGTATCATACATGACGTATTCACAATCACATGATTTCATATAGCAATTTAAAATGCAATTACAAATCCTCAATCAGTCTCCGGATCCTAACCGACAAACGAAACGAAAGTTGCCGAAACCAAAGCGCATTCAAATTGGATAATTCGAATTCGAAGGCAAATCGAATAACAAAATGCGGAAACAACAAATCGAATAACAAAGTTATCGGAAACGAAACAAAGATTTATCGAAGTCAAAAGCGAATTGGATCGAAACGAAAACAAAAATAGTGAAGCAAAATGAATACGAATCAAAATGCGAATTTAAATCAAAACAAAAACACATAATATATCAAAACGGTTTGGGTCGGTCCAAAACAGAACGTACTGCACATTCCCGCATAACGGTCCTTTGCAGCGGTGAACGAAACGTACTACACCTTCCCGCATAGCGGTTCGATGTAGCCGTGACTTATGGGAGTCCAAGATCGAAACTCTAGTGCCACTAGCGGACAGTCGGGAGAAGGCTATTAAAAATGAGACCAGTGCACTGACTCTAGCTTAAGGGACCTAACCAAACCCACATATCATATAATCATATTCGAAAATCGAATTGCCCGAAGGCAGGTTTTAAAACCTTATTTTTCACATCGTATCATACATGACGTATTCAGAATCACATGATTTCATATAGCAATTTAAAATGCAATTACAAATCCTCAATCAATCACATAATAAACAAAATCATAATCAAATCACAACTATTCATAAACATAAAATGCAAATTTTTTAATAATTCACATATATGTAACAAAAACATCAATTCATAAATAATAAAATCCTCAAGCATAAAGAAATTCATAAATTTTTAACAATTTCTTGAAAACATTTTAAACAATAATTCTTACTTTTATAATAATTTCCATAATTTCAGAAAATTCCTTATTTTCTCAAAAACTTGTCCAATTTTCCAAAACATTCGGAAACAACTCGATTCAAAACCCTCTTTCTTTATTTTTCGAAAATATAAGCAATAATTTGAAATTTCACTTCTTTAATTTTCAAAAAATTATAATTAACTTATAATTCGAAAAATAAACATCTTAACCATCTCGAATCGATGCTAAAAGCTTGTCCCTAGCTTCAATTTGACCTTTGCTTCTTTCTTTCTTCCAATTGAAATTTTCCTAAATCAAATTAACCCAAATTCAACTTCATAAATGACATAATCCTCAAATTAAACTTAGAAAACACTAATTCCACATATGATCAAGCTATCTAAATCATGAATTTTCAAAATCTTCAAATTCCAAAATTGAACTAAACCAATTCACCCAAATTTAATATCATAAATCACAAAATCTTCAAAATTGGTATCATATTTTACCAATCCATCATATTTCCCATGATTCTAAGCCAATAATTTCCAAAAACCCCAATCACAAAATTAGGCATAAATCCTAATTAATTTCCAACCAAAATTAAACATAACCTAAGGCATAAACATCAAAATTGACTTCATAATTCACATACCCATATCATTTCCAAGGTTTCTAAACCAAGAATTCATCAAAATTCACAAATCTCAAAATTTCGAATCTTACCTTCTCTCACCACCATTTTCAGATTTTTGGGCTCCATAATAAAATTTCATCTTCTTATTCACCTTTCCCCTTGAAAAGCATCAAAAACCTCTCAAGAAACTTGGAGAAAACCGAACTTTAGAAGCTCTCTTCTTCTTCTCTTCGGTTCTTCTCCACCGAAACAAGCCTTTAACTTATGTCCTTAAGTGGACTTCCCAATATGCTCCTGAATTTTACTTTAAGTCATGCTTACTTTGGACCATTTTATAATCATCACTTTGAAGGAATTAGCCAAAACTTCCTTCTAGAGAAATGTTCCCCTATGTCTTAATTTCATAATGCCACAAAAATCATTTAATTTGGTGCACTATACAAAGAGTTATAGTCCAAACATTGCGGATTGTCATTATGTTAAAATTTTTTCCAGTACTTTACTTCCCTCCAAAAATTGACAATCTTAGAGGCTGAAATAAAATTTAATTTCTTCAGACAAATTGTAGCCTTATCACTCTAGTTTAATCCAAAACAATAATCACCTCATTTGGATAACTAGAACAACACTTATGGCCAAAATACTGACAGCACTTATCAGTCCAAGACTGAACACTAAACCCGACTTCAATTCAGAAATTGAAAGTCTTAGGGGCTAAATTGAAATTCCATTCCTTCATATGACTTGTATTCCCAAATCTCAATTTTATTTTGCCTCAAGAATCAATTCAATTGGATCTCCACAGATCAAGAATTGCCCCAAATATTGAACCATGTTTAGAAATTTCCTAACCCACTTTGATTAAATCAATCATCCTTAATTTAATCTCATAAAAATACAAATATCCCTTGAGAATGTAGATAATTGTCTTAGGAATTCAAAGCTTTAAAAACCAAGTCAATCAGATGTCGAAAGGAAAAGATATAAGCAAAACGTTGCAAAGGGGTCGAATTTGGAAGGAAGAAGCAAAATGTGAAGCAAGTAGAAACGACATCATAGAATAGAATTTTTTTTAAATTCATAACTATTGATTCTGAGCTCCAAATTTGATAAATTTAGTGTCTATGGAAAGATAAAAGGAAGCTCTACAACTTCCATGAAGAACTTAAAAATCAATTCCATCTCTAAAGGGGTCAAAAACCTAGTCAAAGTTACTGCCCTGTTAAACATCACCTAAACAAACTCCAAACTTTCAAATTTCATATCTTCCAATTCCCACATCCAAAAATTGCATACTTTATAGCATCGCAAAGATTGACAGACAAGCTACAACTTTCATGAAGACTACTTACTCCAATTCAGACTAAATCCGTACGACGAGTGGCCTCAATGCCGAGCACACGCAAATATACACTTATGGTCATTTTTACAAAACAAACTTTGTTTGATCATAACTTTTACTCCCGATATAGAAAAAAATCAAAATTTATTGCGACGGAAAGCTCTTAACATAAGCTACAAGTTTCATGAAGATCATTTTCTCCAATTTGGCCTAAATCAGAAAATTAACTCTCTATGACCAAAAAGTCAAACTTTTCTGAATTCTTCATATTCTCACACTTTTCTCTTTATTTTTTAAACTTTGCAATTTCTTCACTAACAATTTCATTTAAACTTCAAAGGCCATTTTAGGTCATACCTTAACATAAAACTCAATAACAAAAGCATTTTTCGCCTATCTTAATCTCATCTAACTATTCACATTCAAAATTTTCTTTTTATTTATTCATTCTAATTTTCTCATTTTCATGTCACTTGACACGTCAAAATTTCAAGAAAAGTTCGAGGTCCAACATTGTCAGCCTTTTGACTCAGTCTTTCAAGATGCTTAAAACCCTAATGATGATAATTACAGTTTTATTAAAGATAAGTTAAATCAATTCTTGTACAAACTTCACATATGTGATTTCAATCACAGTTCCAGTAATCCAGCCTCTCTATCCAATTTACAATCATATCATGAACCAATACGTGATAAATAATGTATTACATTCTATAAGACTCACCTTTTTAGGTGTTTTTTTAATGTCATTTGATGAAAGAGAATCTTTGTATCCCAAAAACTACTATGTAAGATTCTTTCTTATCATCATACTGTTTGCTTTTAAAAAGTTGATTACTTTTTCAAAGTAGCTTTGTGAAAGGTGAGATAATTGTACTTAAAGTTGTTTTCTTTTTTAAAGTTATAATCAGTGTATCTTTTGAGTGTTTTACTTTTTTACCCTTACTTCACCTATAAAAGCAAGTCTCCTCTTCCATTGTAAGGAGGTAGAAGTTCAACGTTTGATTTCAATGAATATTAGTTTGTGTGTTTTCCATTTTATTTAAGTTCTTCCTCTCCTAAACGTTTAAGTCTTGAGTAATGTTACTATCTTTATTATACAGAGACAAGTATGCTCTACACTTGCCTCTTTTGAGGATCTTGTATATCCAAAAGTCTAAGACAGTCTATAACTGCATAAAAAAATTTCACTGTAAGACTAAAGTTTAACGAGAAAAGAGTTTAAGTACTATTGCGACTATTGTTTCAAAAAGGTAAAAAGTTGTGAGAGTGTAAGGTTCTTAAAAGGAAAGTTAAGAGTTGTGTGCCCGTGGAGAGAAAGGCTTTATGTCTCGACCATTATACTTGAATTTACCAGTAGCTACAAGGTTCCTCTATTGTTCCATAATAGTCTACCAGACACTGCAGTAGTCTAAAATTTGACTTTGGTTAGTCAATGGTATGTTCAAACGTGTTGTTTTAGCTAGTAGGTTGTCGTACTTTTCTTGTGTACCCTTCGAGGTCCCCGTTGTGTTATCAGAGCCATCTTTCATATCTTGGTCAGCGGTAACATTGTCTCTTGATAAGAGTGAGTAAGGAGAGAGCCCAATAGTTATGGAAAACACACAAACTAATATTCATCGTGTAGCGCCCCTTTACTCGAGGATACGTACCTGGACGCTCGAGGGTCATTACGGTATATATCCTACGATAAGGGCGAGCTACGTTCGATCACTACACTCTCTTCATATGGCATGATATCATTATTCACTTATGAGCATCAATTGAAAATCACAATATTTTAAAACCAACTTTTTTCTCATTTCATTTCATAAAAACTTGATTGTCTACATTGTAACTTTCAACAATTTCCATCTGTACATCATCAAAACCTAATACAATAGTACTACATGAATGAGGAAAATATGTACAATTTAACTAATATGTCCAAAATTCCTAGCTGATCGACCTTAGAGCCATGACTTCTCTTGCCAAATCACAGTCTACACAGCAATAGAGCCTCTCAAAAGCTAGAGTCGTCCCTCGGTTCTGAAAAGACAACATTGCAATTTTGATGAGTTTTGTGAACTCGATGAGGTAACCATGATCGATGGTCCACTCAATTCATGCAACACATCATTTCACAAAACAATTATTTCATTTCACATGAGTACCACAATTTCATTTAAGCTTAAGCAATTTGCATTTCACTATATCAAACATGCTTAACAAGATGCATATGAAATGCTCATGAGACATTTTCCAATTGTTACGTTATTGTGAATGAGTGCCTGAACTGTCCCGTATTCAAATTAGATAATGGGCTCATTAATAACTGTCCTTTATCTGATGAGGATACAAGGCTCATTACACATTGAGCCTGAGGTTCTGAAATACTTGTGAGCTCAAGGCTCATTTTTTTATTTGTTGAGCTTTAAGCTCTGATCACTGGCTACTCTAATCACAACTCCCATTGTCTAATTATGCATTCATGAATGGAATGCATGTAACATAATCAATCACAATATAAAGCACATAAGTCTCACATTCACATTCATTCATTATGAAAGACAGTATTATAAGCAAACAATAATTGAAAAAAACCATCTAGGTTACTCATAAGTTGCTCGCGAAGCTAATGCTTGGAAGTGTCGGCAACGTTTGGAGGTTGACGTTCCAATTGCTCCTCTATAATAATTAACACACACACATATATCACAATTTGTACAATTATGCGTGTTCATTAATGCACATATATGAAATGAATTATGTACAATGCATGTTCATGACAATCCTGGGTATCCTTCCATCAATGTCATCGCAAAACATTCAAATATCAAAACTCACTTAACTGGAATTTGTTCGTAGGGTTTATACCTCAACAAACCATGTGGATCCAATTTCATAACCTAATGAGCCATTTCAGATTTTTCTCCAAACTCTGACTTTCGGGTCTACTGTTTTTGATCATTAAGACAATGAAAATAAAGAAATTTGATAGTACTCTCTTCTATAAAAGTGTTCCTTTATGTCTTATCTTTCTAATTACACCAAAATCATTCAATTTGGTTCAGTATTATGAAAGTTATACTCCAAATATTTCTAGACTACTTTTATTATGAGACAACACCCTATAATCAACTTCCATCCAAAACTTTAAACTCTTAGAGTCCGATTAAGAATTTTATTTCTTGACATAATTTGTATCCCTATATTTCTAGTTTACTCAAAATAAAAAATAATCTCATTTGGAACTCTAAAGTTCAAGATATCATTAAAATACTAAAGTATGTTCAGTAGAATAACACCTGTTCATACTATTTAAGAATACACTCACTGTACCCATTCCACTTTCTCACTCAACCTTGCTCAATTAGATTCATAGGCTATGATTTTTGGTAGGGATGTAGAGAGATGTCTTACAAGTCCAATGGTTCAAGAATCAAGTCATTTGGAGGTCTAGAGAAAAAGTTATGGTCAAAAGAAGCAACCAAGTTTATGTCCTCACTCTTAATGAACCTAGGTTGGAAAAATTAGCATAACTTTCTCTAGAAATGTCAGATTGATTTTGTGTTTAGACGGTTTGAAAGAGGACTTCAAGATATACAACTTTTATGAAGATCTCAAAGACAAATTCAATCTTCTGAGGGATAAAAAATGAAACAGAAGAAAGAAGATGAACAGTAGTTAAGACGATGGGTATGAACAGTAACTAAGACGAAACATATAAATAGTAACTAAGATGAAGCACCTTAAATGAACAGTAACTAAGATGAAACGAATGAACAGTAACTGAGACAAAGCATCTTAGATGAATAGTAACTAAGACGAAGCGAATGAACACTAACTAAGACGAAGTGTCTTAGATGAACAGTAACTAAGACGAAGCGAATGAACAGTAACTAAGACGAAGCGAATGAACAATAACTAAGACGAAATATCTTAGATGAATAGTAACTAAGACAAAGAGAATGAACGGTAACTAATATGAAGCATTTTAGATGAATAGTAACTAAGACGAAGCTTCTTCCTTCTTTCATTTGCATCGTCTTACTTTGGCTCTCCAAAGCATCTCTACTTATAAAGATCATAACTTTTGACTCAGATGTCCAAAATTTTCATACTATATACTGTTGGAAAGATAAAAGAATGATCTACAAATCTCAAGAAGGAAATTTGCCAAAATATATCTAGATTAATCCAGATTTTTTCTGGAAGTCAAAACACGAATTTTACAATCAACTCCTAACATCCTGCACCTCGTTCTCAACTTCCTGAAATTTTGAGACTCTTAGAGATAGAATTGAAATTTGATGTCTTCATACAAAATGTAGCCATATATATCTAGTTTAATCCAAATAAAAAATCATCTTGTTTGGACAGCTAGAGAAAACGTTGTGGAAACATATTCAGTATACATTTTCTAGATTTTCAAACTCTCAATATTTTAGAACACCTAATCGCCAATGATCTTTCAAAACACTAAATTAACAATATAACCAAAATTTTCATCCCCAACAACACAATATTTATGAACAACCATGTAAATTCCATTTTTCATGTAGATGATAGTAACTTATCAAATTTATTTCATAAATCCCCAACTCTAAAGGATTTATTCACTACTTACATGCTGAAAACTCCAAAATCTTCAAGTCCTAAATTCTACACAATTTTCGTACTTCACTGAGTACAATGACCAACTTCTGGTTTTTTCTTAGGATAGAGGATACAAATGGCAAAGTGGCTTGGTGTAGGAAGGAAAAACAGATAAATCTCTTAGGAGGTGTTTGATGGAAAACACTGTGTATGGAAGGAAAACTTGAAGAAGATGACGATGAAGAAAGAACATAGACATATTACTTAACCTATCAACTCTTAGAGAACAGTAGCCTACTTCTAGTAAAAGTACACATCCTAAGAGATATTTGTCACGTCCCTCACATCAAGCTCTAACTTAATTTCTTTTGAACAAAGGTACAGATTTTGTACCGTACCGACTGGAAACCGGTACTAGTACGGGTACACTTATATCGGTTTCACAATCGGGTCGGTACCGTAGGTACCGAAAAATTTCGGTCCATTCCGGTAAATGTTATAAAGCCCAGGGACTATTTTGAAAAAAATAAAATATAACCCTAAAATCTAAAAATCGAACCCCCCCACCCGGCTGCTTCTCTCTGTCGCCTCTCACACTCAGTCACTCCTCTCTCTTCTACCTTCGATTCTTCTCTCTTGCCGTCATTTTCCTCTCGTCGACGCCGTCCCTTCCTGGTGTGGTGGTCTCCTCCTCTTCTCCACGACGTCTTGCATCTTCAACTGTTCATCAGGTCGCGCCTTTATCGTGGAATCGCAACTCTTCATTAACTCTTCTCCTCCTCTTCGGCTTGCCTCGCTTCTTCAACTCTTCATCACGTTCAGGTCAGGTCGTGTCTGGGTTTGTCCGTTCGTCTTCATCGCGTCTTCATCAGATCTGGTCCATTCGGCTTGCCACCGATCCACCAAACGCACCACCGAAGGCATTTTCTAGGTTTGTGTTTTATGATTTCTGTTATTCATCGTGTTTTACACTTGTTTCTACTTGATTTAACTTTTTATTGTGTTGGATGATGGATTGGTTTATTTTGTATCCGTGGTTGAAGTTGAAGGCTTGAAGCCTTGTTTCGATTATGTTTGTATTTTCTGCTGGTGTTAGTTGAAAATTGAAGTTGAAATTGGAGGTGTATACTTGTTGCTGTGCTGACCTGAATGGAAATTGAAGTTGAACTGTTGAAGCCCAGTTGAAGTTGAAGCAGCTGCTTGAAGGGTTTTTCTGTTATGTTGTGATTGATGAAGAGTTGAAGTTGATTATGTAATGCTAATATGTGGAAGGTGTATTGAACATTTAACAATTTAGCAATGTTGAAAATTAATGTTGAAATTACATTTGTCATTTCTGTAATTGTGATTTGGAAAATGGAATTTTTCCTCATTGGGGAAATCAGATATTTAAAGAATTATGAGAATCAATCATCGGTATAAGGAGTCTATTATACTATTGTAGAGTAGAGTGTCTCAATTGTGTTTAGATTGGATAGTGACTATGATCATTAATGATATATCTAATGTATTTGAAAAGTGAAGAAGAATATTTTGCATAGTTGAGGAAATCTTATATCATGAAAGTTTCATAGAAGTGAATCTTAGCTTGATCAAATAAATTATAGGTGAACTAGTATTCAAACATGGCACATTGGAAGACTTAATGAAGATACAGGTGATGATAAAATGCGAAATTGTAAGGAATCTATATGGGATTTGGAGTTATCTAAAACTAGTTATATGTGGGATACGCCCAGAAGTTGTTAAAGGTTTTCTGGTCTTAGCTCTTTGACAAAAATGTTAGAGGAAAAATGTGTGAATCTTATGACCGATGAATGTAAAAAGAGACATTTTGAGAAATTTACAACTCGAGCATTGATTGTATCATTTTAATTTGGAGATTTTGCAATATATATATAAAGGTTATGATGCAATCTGTTGAAATAGTGTATAGTGATTTTATGTACCTAGGGACAAGTATAACCTCATGGGCTACATTGTGATTGATGACTTGAAAATTGTTGTACTAGGTATTGCTTTGAAAGCTTGGAGACACTATTCGTACAGAAACATTTTGGATATCTATAAATATGCAAATCGACAATGATTGAGGTATTTCGTGAGTTTGAAGAAATTGAAAAGGATTATGCGATTGAGTACGTCATAAGAAAGCTAGTGCTGCAATTCAATGTAGTGAATAGAAAATCAAATAACAGAAGATCACAATTTGGGGGATAAGGGTATCAAACTAAGTGTAATATTGAGTGCAAGATGTCGACCTAACAAGGGGGAAAAAAAACTAAAGTATTATTAGCTATTGGAATTCCAAATCAGGTGTGTATAAGAAGGATTGGCAAAGCCCAAATTGAGGATTTAGAATTTGCGAACCTTATCGAGGAATTGAGAAAATGATATTTATGATTGGATTAAGAAGTATGTGTAATACCAACTAAAGAAACTGCTAGAGAAAACACACGAAACAATCAAAGCTTTATGTTTTAGTAAGAGTATATCGAAAGAGTGATTGATGGTTAGAATATAAAATTGAATGATTATATGTTTGAATAACCAACAGACTTGACTGTTGGAGACAAATGTAAAATTGATATTTTTGGACTTCATAAAGACATGAGATTGAGGTATAGTTCAGATTGATTGTGGGAATGACAATGGTTATATTGGTGACACCATTCGAATAGTGTATAAGGGGTCTTACAGCAAAAAGGAGCCGTTCACCCCTATATTAAAGTGATCAGGGCCTAAAAATAGTCGAAGGCCATTATTGAGTTGAGATAATGTTGATGAGTGATCCAAATTAATGACAAATGAGTTGAGTTGATTAATATTGATGTTATGGAATCTTACGAGATTAGTGTTTTAACACTAAAGAGATGTAATCTAGTAAGCGAAAAATGAAATACTTCGAAGAGTATCACCTCGGCCAAGATGCACTTAGATGGAGATAAAGGTGTAAATAGGGGAAACTAAATTCGACATAAAGTGGTCCATATGGAACTATGGCAAAAATGGGACAAAGGCAGTATGAGTGATTTGTATTGTTATAAGTCGATATATATGGTAGTGAAATTGGAAGTAAAGTGTTGAATATGCTGAAACTCATCAAGGACATAATTGAGGAAGTATACTATCTGAACAGAGAATTGATAGAAAGATGACACAAGAAAAGGAGTGTACGAGATGACAGTACCCCTACCTTCTTCAGCGTCAAAAATGAATTTCGAGGACGAAAATTTTATTAGGAGGGAATAATTGTAACATCCCATCATCGATGGGAAGGGTAAATTGGTCAATTGGGACGGGTTAGGAGGGTATAAATTAGGCTCGGCATGTTTATGCATAAGAGGACCTCCATATACACATAAATTGAAATTTTTGCACATGCACATGATTGTACATGCATTCATGACATTTCCCGGCATATGTGTTTATTGTGAAAAATGTGTTATTTGTGTTTGAAAAATTGAGTTGGAGTGATTTTTGTGCGTTTTATGTTTTTAGAGGATTTTGGAATTTTTTTTGAAATTTTTGGAAATCAATGTCTGGATCAGAAAATTTCCAAGTGGTTGGCCGAGTGGATTTCCGGTACTGGAAATGACTGGCCAATGGCACTGAAAAATTAGAGATATGATGTTAGGATTTATTAAGTTAAGCCATTAGAGTTTGACGAGAAATTGGAGTAGAATATGGAACCGGAATAAAAACCGGGACAAGTGGCAAGTGACACATGTCACTTGCCTACCTAGCTTTCTAAAATGGGTAATAGTTATCCTAGGTGGTGAGTCACTCTCCCACGACTCTTCTCCTTGCAACTTGTAAAAAAATCACCTTGAAAGCTGTTAGTTCTCTTTCATCCGTAGCTTCATTTCTTCTTTATTAGTGTTCTCCTCCTTCGATTGTTTTCTTCTCCTCCCATACAAAGCTTCCCTTGCTACTTGCTTGCTCTTTTCTATTCTCAACCAAAACCAAATGTAAGCCTTGTGAAGATGATGATTTGTGTGTGTGTGTTGGAGTGATAGCCGTGAGTGTTGGTGAGTGGTAGAAAGTTGGAGTGATTTGAAGATTGAAGAATTTAAAGCTTGCTACTTGTTTAGGTGAGAATTGTGCATTATATTCTTTCATTTGGTAGTTAGAAGCATTCATGGGAATTAATTGTGCATTAATTTCATAAAGATAGTGGTTGGATTGTTTGGGTGAAGTGTAATGTATGTGTGAGGTTGAATATGTTGTGAGTTGATTTTGGGTTAGTTTTGATTGATTTTGATGTTGAATAATGGAGAATTCAAGTAAGAAAACCTTGTGTGTTGTGTGCTGCCAAATCTTGACTATTGATTCAAGAGAATGTTTTGATGAAGTTATGGTCGAATTAGAGGTTCAAATGGATGCTTATTGATGTAGTTGAGGTAGGGAGGAAATCTGGAAAATGTGACTTTGTGTAGGTTTAAGATTTTTGCTCATAACTTTTGATAGGGTTGTCTAATTGAGCTGAGATTTTTTTAAAATTAAACTTAAGAAGTATGGCTAAATGTCATATGAAGGAAGTTTTGTTCAATTCTGACTTTAAGGATTTTAATTTTGGCATGCAAAGTGAGTTGTTAGGTGCTGTATGAACAGTATCCGAACCTTGTGATCTGAAACTTTGATGATTTTTTTTGGGTGATTTGGATTGAATTTGCTATTTTGGTCTTCATGAAAGTTGAATATTTTTGTGTTATCTTTCTAACGCCACTATGTATGAATTTTTTTGATATGTAGATTGAAAGTTATGGTCTGTTAATGTTCAAGTGGTAATTCAGCTTTTGGTGTTCAATGCTCTAAGTGTATAGATCTTGTACTCTTTGTGTTCTGATATTTATTTGGGACTGTTAAGGGTGAAATTGGTTCAAGTGACCTTCTGGAAAATTGTAGAGGATTGTTGTAGCTTTCTAATGAGGTATTTTATGCAAATTTTTAATGTAAGGGTTGTTCGACATAAATTTATAAAGTTTTGTTACGGTTTACGTGAAATGTTAATTTCATAAACCCTAACAGGACAGCCACCTTAGTGAGAGGTTTTGAAATAGTTTGAATGGGAATTTGATTTGGAGTCCTTCTTGAGGATTGTAGTATATTGTATTATCTTTTTATTGCTATATGGTATGTAATTTTTCGATAAGAGGTTGGAAAGTTATGAATTTTGGAAGAATGTGTTGCTGTTGAAGGTGACAGATCTATGCAGAAACTTGCATTGAGAATTTAATTTGGTTAGAAATGGAATTGGCTTCCAAGTTGTTCATAAAAGTTGTAGCATTTGTTTTCCTCTTTTGATTGATATAAAATTTAGAATTTTTAGCTCAGCGGATGAAAAGTTAAGATTTTTAGAAAAGTGCTGAACTGTTGTGGCAATTTTGTGATTTGGCAGTATCTTTGAGTGCAATTTTGACACCCGTAGAGGTGAAATTGGTTTGTGTACCCTTCATGAAACTTTTCGGGTTTTCTGAGAATTTTCCAACGAGACCAAATTTTTGTTTTATGGATATTTGTGTAAAAAGATCAGGGTTTTGAAAGGGGAGAAGGTAGTTAGTGAAAATTGGAAAAAAAGGAAAAATGAAAATGGAAAAAAAATTTGAAATTGGATCAGGCGAGGAAAGACCTCGCCCTCGCGAGGGCAACGTCTCGTGAGGGCGAGCGTCAGCCTGCCCCTCGCGAGTGCGACCGCTTGCGAGGGCGAGCGTATGCGCCCTCGTGAGCCCGTGGGTGCGAAGCTGCGTCCCTTTTTTTCGATTTATGTTTTAATTTTTGTTTAATTATTATTATTTGACTTACTTGTGACTTAAATTTGGCCAATTCGCTTCTTTTGTCAATTACTTTTCTGTCCGATGTCCGATTGACTTGATTCTCGAGGCATCGGATTTGGGAAATATTTAATTTCATTTATTTGTGAAATTGGGAATTTTTTTAGAGCTGAAATTGACGTGGACCGATTAGGTCAAAGTGAGAGGACCGGAATATGATTTTTTGGATCCGTGTTTATTTATAATTGGACCTATAGAGGTCCAAATTGAGTGATTTTGGTGTCAATGGGTTTCTAATTTATAGAGGATAATTTGGTGACGGAAAATTGTGCAATAGTGTCGGAAATGTCATGAACATGCATTATACACCTTTTTATTGCTACATGTGCATTAGGCGATATTTCTGATTGCCAATTTGGTATTGTTTGGATATTTGGACTATTTTAGAGATGCATTTGGAACGTCAATTTACAGACATTGCCGATACTTCCAGACTTTAGCTTCGGAAGCAAAGGTGAGTAACCTAGATGGTTCCTTAATTATAATTTGTTTTTATTTTGCACTTATAACACTGTGGAAAATAATGGTGGGACTGTTGCGCTCGTTTATGCCTATATTCTGGACCGAAGGTGTCCAATGTAGGTAAGAGATTATGACATAGAAGTGTTATCTGTTTGTGAATCTGTGACTTCCGTGTCTCTGATGTGATAAATTGTGATACTTGAATGGATTGTAATACAGTTATTGCCTAATTGTGACATGTGGTTGAATTGTGATACAATTACTGTTAAATTGGGACATATGCATTTCATACATGAATACATGATCAGATAATGACAATTGTGACCTGAGCAGCCACCGAGAGCTAAAAGCTAAACGTATTTGGCCTTGAGCCCACACTGATTCAGAGCCACAGGCTCACCGATTAATGTGCCCATATTGAGACAGTTCAGAGCCTCAGGCTCACTGATTAATGCACCCATATTGGGACAATTTAGGCGCTCGGTCACAACACCGTAATAAATTGGAAAGGGTCACATGCGCATTACATATGCATTGGATTGCACTTCTTTGAACGAATGAAAGGCTAACTGTCTTGTGATTCTGTGGTATTTCTGAATGTGAATTGGGAAACAACTGTCTTATGTTTGAATGTTGTACGAATTCAATTGGTTATGGATGTTTAAGCGAATGAAATGTGGCACATTGTCTATGTTCCAGTGCAATGTGCTTAACTATGCAATAATGTGAAAATATATGATATGTGAATTGATGTGTTACATGAATTGAGTGAACCATCGATGATGGTTCCTCACTGAGTTCGCAAAACTCATCCAAAATTTGCAATTATTTTTCAGGACTCAGAAGAATACCTCGTTAGGCAACGGGCGTATGACATCTGCTGGTTAATGAAGTAGAGAAGTGTTCAGGATCAATTCGCGTCTGCATTAGTGTATTTTATTTTCTGAATTTTTGTATTAATGATTAAGTCAATTTGTAAGAGCAACAGACTGAAATAAATTGTATTTATGAAAAGGGCCCGAGGCCATTGAATTGTTAATGTAAATTATTTTCCGCATAAATTATAATGTGTGTGTGTGTATGTGTTAAAATTTTTTTTGTAATGAGTGATGTAGCATGCCACTCTCGCGGGGCACAGACTTGGATATCACCATCGATGTCGGGTTCGGGTCATGCGGGAGTGGGGTGTTACAACATACATAGTTTACAACATAATTAAGGAAATTATTTGAACACCTTTTCCACTTTTTAATTGTTGATAACTATTGGAATTGAAAATAAAAAGTGTTTGGAAATGTTAGAAACGGAAATCGAATTATGATTTATGGATGTTTTATGATTATTGGGATTTGAAATTGACATTATTTGGTAGGAATGAAATACAATAATGAATGTTTTGTGATTGTTAGAATTATGATTGTTTTGTAATTGTTAGGATTGGAAATTGTGGTAAATGGAATGAATGTAAATGAAATGAATGGAAATTGAATTGTGATTGTTTTGTAATTGTTAGGATTGGGAATTGTTAGAAATGGAATGAATGGAAATTAAATTGTGATTGTTTTGTAAATTGTAATTGTTAGGATTGGGAATTGTTAGAAATGGAATGAATGGACATTGAATTGTGATTGTTTTGTAATTGTTAGGATTGGGAATTGTTAGAAATGGAATGAATGGAAATTGAATTGTGATTGTTTTGTAATTGTTAGGATTGGGAATTGTTAGAAATGGAATGAATGGAAATTGAATTGTGATTGTTTTGTAATTTTTAGGATTAGGAATTGTTAGAAATGGAATGAATGGAAATTGAATTTGTGATTGTTTTGTAATTGTTAGCATTGGGAATTGTTGGAAATGGAATGAATGGAAATTGAATTGTGATTATTTTGTAATTGTTAGGATTGGAAATTGAATGAATGTAAATGGAATTATGATTGTTTTGTAATTGTCAGGATTAGAAATTGTTGGGAATTGAATGAATATAAATGGAATTGTGATTGTTTTGTAATTGTTAGGATTCAAAATTGTTCGAAATTGAATGAATGGAAATTGAATTGTGATTGTTTTGTAATTGTTAGGATTGAGAATTGTTAGAAATGGAATGAACAATTGTTTTGTAATTGTTAGGATTGGGAATTGTTAGAAATGGAATGAATGGAAATTAAATTGTGATTGTTTTGTAATTGTTAGGATTGGGAATTGTTGGAAATGGAATAAATGGAAATTGAATTGTGATTGTTTTGTAATTGTTAGGATTGGTAATTGTTGGAAATGGAATGAATGGAAATTGAATTGTGATTGTTTTGTAATTGTTAGGATTGGGAATTGTTGGAAATGGAATGAATGGAAATTGAATTGTGATTGTTTTGTAATTGTTAGTATTGGGAATTGTTGGAAATGGAATGAATGGAAATTGAATTGTGATTGTTTTGTAATTGTTAGGATTGGGAATTGTTGGAAATGGAAATTGAATTGTGATTGTTTTGTAATTGTTAGGATTGGGAATTTTTTGAATTGGAATGAATGGAAATTGAATTGTGAATGTTTTGTAATTGTTAGGATTGGGAATTGTTGGAAATGGAATGAATGGAAATTGAATTGTGATTGTTTTATAATTGTTAGGATTGGGAATTATTGGAAATTGAATTGTGATTGTTTTGTAATTGTTATGATTAGGAATTGTTGGAATTTGAATTAATGGAAATTGAATTGTGAATGTTTTGTAATTGTTAGGATTGGAAATTGTTGGAATTGGAATGAATGGAAATTGAATTGTGAATGTTTTGTAATTGTTAGGATTGGGAATTGTTGGAAATGGAATGAATGGAAATTGAATTGTGATTGTTTTATAATTGTTATGATTGGGAATTGTTGGAATTGGAATTAATGGAAATTGAATTGTGAATGTTTTGTAATTGTTAGGATTTGTAATTGTTGGAATTGGAATGAATGGAAATTGAATTGTGAATGTTTTGTAATTGTTAGGATTGGGAATTGTTAGGAATGGAAATACAATAATGAATGTTAGGTGATTATTGAGATTGGAAATTGACATTATTTGGTTTTGTTATGTGTTGGAGTATGTTTTGTGTTACTTATGATATATGTTGATTGGTTTGGATTGTTAGCTTTGTGATTATTACAGAATGATTTATATTATATAAGATAGATATGCATATTGTCATTGTGTACTAAAATTATGTGTTATTTATTTTTGTGTACAGATAAATGGAAGGAAATTCAAATACTCCCGAACAACCTAGTTCAGGAAGATACAGTGATCCAGCTTGGGCTCATGCTGGTGTTTGTCCTGGTCAAAAGAATCATACCATTTGCTTGTTTTGTAACAAACATTTGAAAGGTGGAGGAATCACCCGATTGAAAAGGCATTTAGCTGGAGTTAAAGGAGATGTGGAAGCGTGTAAAAAAGTAAGTCATGATGTGAAGTGACAGATGAAAACATTGCTTGATGAAAATCAATTTGAGAAAGATAGAAGGGAAAGATTGAATCTTGAAATTGGTAGTGGAAGTTCATTTCCCGGTTTCCGTGGTGATTATGGATATGTTGAAGGTGGAAGTGGTAGTGGTACTGGTACTAGTACTGGTAGTGTTCCATCGCAGCCTCAGGGTCCTGAAGAATCTGAAGTAAGGAAGAGAAGAAGGCAGCTGTCTGGTTTCTTTGCACCACGAAGAACTCTTGGAGCCCAACCTTCAATTCGTAGTGCAATGCAGACAAGAGATGCGGCTCACAATGTGGATATGGCAGTAGCTAGATGATGGTATTGTAAGAAAATCCCGGTGTGTGCACGAAAAACAAAATTTTTTGTTCCGGGACCTTCCCGAAAGCCAGGATCAATGTGTCTATATAACAAACTCAAACCATAACGGCCAAAGGAGACCGTCTCTAACGGTATCCACGCAGAGATCGGAGAACCTAACCGGGGCAAACCATTTAACCCGGGAATAGCTAGAATAAATTAAAGACTGCTAGATCTTACCTTTTTTCTTGGAGAGCTTGAAACTAACGATAGAGAAGAGCTTGGAGATGAAGAGCTTGAGAGATGATCGATGATGAGAGAACCAATTTCTCTTAGGTTTTCACAAAACCCTGCTTTCTTATCTTGTCTTCAAAGCCAACGATCATCACCTCCTTTTCATCTTCCAATTTTGTCTTCTAGTCATTAAATGGACTTGATGACAAAGCATAAAAGAAGAAGTTTCTAATACTTCTTCTCCTCTTCCACGTAAACACATATGTATATATATATATATATATATATTAATTCTTTAATTAATTAATAATATATATATGTATATATAAATCTTGAAGTGGTCGATCCTGCTGAATTGGTCCTAAACCTCTAGGGTCCCGGTATGAAAAAACCACCGGAAACCCTTTTCAGCAATATCGATGTCGCGATCTCATCGGGACATATCTCGATCTCATCGGGATCCATTTAATTCCATTGCTCTCCATATATTGGATCTCTGTCCAAAACTATTTTACGAATTCTCCGAGACACTCTTATGCGTGTGACCCATGAGGTTCTCGATTATGTTGGCCACTTAGATTAACACTTAATCTGAGCAAGTCATGAGCGGTATCTAGCAACACATCATAACCCCCAATTGACTGAAAAGTAATTGGTTTGACGAATGAACCTATGTTCATCACGGACCATATCACGAACCCTTCCATAGACAATTACTGTGCAATTCGTCCTTTCACCATGCTATACCCCACTTGGTTATGAGTATGGGCAAAGTGTCAACTCTTACTAGACTGACTACGTCAACTCTAGTCCAAGTGATATCAGTTTTTGTCCTGGGACTCATTACTTTATATGTCACTGAAGACACTCTTCATGACATATGAACTCCGGCCAGAGATTTTCAAGTAATGACCCTGACAAGAGGCCATGGGTATCATCTTCTGCTATCACAGAAGTGTTGAATCCTCTATTGGCTACTCAATTACCTTCGAATACCTCAAGCTATAACCAATCACCACCCTATGAGCGACTTGTGTAAGGCAACAAGGAATGGAGTCAAAGCACAGAATCAGTATCCAAGATATCCTTGAGTACCTCAAGTCTAAGGATATTTGCATCATTGCTATGATGAGATTATCACTGACATTAGAATAGGACATCCATGTGATGATCTCATAGCAGGTCATCCAATGTACTTACTACCTCTAGTAAGCATTCACTTCTCAACCCTAAATATCTCATATTTACAGTTTCTGAGATCCACTGCTTGATCAAATCAAGGAGCTTGAGATGTGCTAGTCTCTCCGGATTACCGATGTCCAATTTCAGTAATCCTATGACTAGGGATAATTTAGATACTGACATAATTGCAATTGATAGGAATCTCAGTAGTATGATCACATCATAATTTCCTTCATGCTATGTCATATATCATGGACTTCATTAATTTGCTTGTAGATCAATATCCATTCGTAAATAATGAACATCAAATTAATGAAATATGCCTTTATTTATTTATTCATAAAGTATGTACAGAACTTTGTACAAAATGCGCTAAAGGCGATTGCCTTTAGGGCACTACTCTAACAATCTCCCACTTGACCTAAAGTCAATCACCTTGATATCTAATATCATAGGCGAGTACATGAGAATCAAAACTCTTTTGTGACAATGGCTTTGTCAACGGATCGCAATATTCGCTCTGGAATTCTCTCTATCTGGACATCACCTCGTCGATGATCTCCCCGATCGGATGATATCTGCGAGTACGTGTTTGGATCGTTGATGAGACCTTGGTTCCTTCGCTTTGCAATAGCCCCATTGTTGTCACAATACAATCAGATGGGCCCATTACACCTAGGAACCACACCAAGTTCGATAATGAACTTCTTGATCCAAACCGCTTCCTTTCGCTTCAAGCGGCAATGTACTCTGCCTCGGTTATTGAATCGACAGTTGTCTCTTGTTTGGAACTCTTCCAACTGACTGCCCCGCCGTTCAGTGTGAATATATAACCTGATTGGGATTTAGAATCATCCTTATCAGATTGAAAACTAACATCTGTATGCCCGCTCACTTTGAGATCTCCATCTCCATATATCAAGAAAACATCCTTAGTCCTTCGCAAGTACTTGAGGATATTCTTGACAGCCACCCAGTGACCCTCACCAGGATCCGATTGGTATCTGCTCGTAACACTTAGAGCATATGATACATCGGGTCTCGTACATAGCATAGCATACATGATAGATCCTATTGCAGATGCATACGGGATCATATTCATGCGCATCCTCTCATCTTGTGTCTTAGGACACATAGATTTCGAGAGTGTTATCCCATGAATCACAGGAAGATACCCTCTCTTGGATTGTTCCATGCCAAACCTCTTTAGCATCTTGTCTATGTACGTTGATTGTGAAAGAACAAGCAACATTTTTAATCTATCTCTATAGATTCTTATCCCAAGGATATAAGTTGCTTCACCAAGGTCTTTCATGGCAAATTGTTTGGACAACCAAATCTTCACTGATTGTAGCATAGAGACATCGTTTCCTAGTAATAATATGTCATCTACATATAGCACAAGGAATACGATTGCAGTCCCACTAACCTTCTTATACACACAGTATTCATCCGGATTTTGTGAGAAACCAAACTCTTTGATTACCTCATCAAAACGGATATTCCAACTCCTGGATGCTTGCTTCAATCCATAGATGGATTTTTTAAGCTTGCATACCTTTTCGCCATTATTGGAGGTGAAGCCCCCAGGTTGTGTCATATACACATCCTCAGCTAGATTTCTATTTAGGAAAGCTGTCTTCACATCCATTTGCCATATCTCATAATCATAATGAGTGACAATGGCTAGGAGTATCCTAATGGATTTAAGCATTGCTACTGGGCTGAAGGTCTCGTCGTAGTCAACTCCTTGTCTTTGACAAAAAACTTTAGCCACAAGCCTTGCTTTATAGGTAATTACATTACCATCCATGTCAGTTTTCTTTTTGAAAACCCATTTACACCATATGGGTTTTATTCCTTCGGGTGCCTCAACCAAAGTCCATACTTGGTTTACATACATGGAATCCATTTCAGCCTTCATGGCATGAAGCCATTTCTCAGACTCTGAACTCTCAGAACCTTTTCATAGGTGGTAGGCTCATCATCTTCTATGAGCAATACGTCATTCTGTTCATTCACGAGAAATCCATATCTCCGGGAGCAGGCGTATCCTACGTGACCTCTTAATTTCGTGTGTTGTAGAAGGTTGAATGTTACTTCATCCGTATGAGTCACAGCTTGAGTTCGAGCATTGATCGCATCTGCTCGAGCATCTTGAACTTCTTCAAGTTAAATTTTGCTCCCACTGTCTTCTTGTAAAAGAAACTCTTTCTCTAAAAAGACAGCATGCTTTGAAACAAACACCTTTTATTCCTCAACAAGGTAGAATTGATATCTCATTGTTTCTTTAGGATATCCTACAAACAAACACTTGTCAGATTTTGCATCAAGTTTATCTGACTGTATCCGTTTCACATAAGCAGGACAACCCCAAACTTTCAAATGAGTAAGATAGGGTCTTTTGTTAGTCCACATCTCATATGGAGTAACATCAACTTTTTGATGGAACTCATTTAACAAGTAAACAAATTGTCTCGATTGCATACCCCAAAAGGATTTTGGTAACTTTGCAAAGCCCATCATCGATCGTACAATGTCTAACAGGTTCGATTTCTCCTTTCTCGCCACACCATTATCTGTGGTGTGTACGGAGGAGTCCATTGAGATAAAATCCCATTATCTCTAAGATAATCCAAAAACTGTTGGTCTAAGTATTCCCCACCACGATCGGATCGTAATGTTTTGATACTTTTCCCAAGTTGGTTTTCTACTTCATTTCTGAATTGTTTGAACTTTTCAAATGCTTCAGATTTGTATCTCATCGACATCTGGTACCCATATCGAGAATAATCATCGATAAAGGTAATAAAGTAAAGACAACCACTTGTAGCATGGATGGACATCAGACCACATACATCTGAATGTATTAGGTCTAATACTCCAGTCGCTCGTTCACCCTTTCCCTTAAAGGGTAACTTAGTCATCTTGCCTAATAAACAAGATTCACATGTGTCATATGATTCATAATGAAATGACCCTAAACTGCCATTCTTATGGAGCTTAGCTATGCGTCTTTCATTTATATGGCCAAGGCAACAATGTCATAAGTAAGTCGATTTTAAATTATCTCGTTTATGTCTTTTCGTGTCATTGACATTCATAATTGGATGTGACATATCTAATATGTAAATTCCATTGCATAATGTAACAGTACCATAGAGAATTCCATTCAAACTAATAGAACAACCATTGCTACTAAAATTCAAATGGAAACCAGCTCTATTTAAATAAGAAACAGACAATATGTTCTTTGTTAATACAGGTACAAAATAACATTCATCCAGTTTAATTACAAGCCCACTGGGGAGTGACAAAAATAAGTGCCTACGGCTAATGCAAAGAACTCTTGCTCCATTTCCTACACGCAGTCTAGTTCTCCCTTCACGAGTTTTACTATCCCTGAGGCCCTGCATATCATTGCATATGTGTGAGCCACAACCGGTATCTAATACCCATATGTTATGATCAGAAATAGTATTAACCTCAATGACAAACATACCTGAAGAAGCTGAGGCATCTGATGCCTTCTTCTGCTTCAATTCATCCAGATAGACTTTCTGAGCTTAAGCTTCAGTGGCCAATCTTGCCACATGGAAGCAAGTTCCTTTTGGGGCAGTTTCTTTGGTTTTCTTTTTGGCTGCGCTTCCTTTTGGTTTCTTAGACCTTTTCTTCTTCAGTTTCTTTTTCTTCGAACCAGAAGAAGAAGAGTCCACCATAAGCACTGACTTGCTATACTTCTTGATAGCTTGCTCTGCTGTCTTGAGCAGATTGATCAACTCAGGGATTGTCGTAGATATTTGGTTCATCCGATAGTTCAACACAAACTGTGAATAACTATCAGACAATCCAACCAGAATTAAGTCAACACTTAATTCATAATCCATAACAAAACCTAAGACGGCCAACCTCTCAATATACCCATTCATCTTGATGCATCTTGCTGCCGCAGATGAACCTGAAGTTATCTTAGTAGTGAAGAGTAGCCTCGAGATCTCGAACCTTTCAGACCGAGCTTGCTCATCGAAGAGCTCTCTAAGATGAAACAATATGGTATTAGCATCCATTGACTCATGCTGCTTCTGCAGCTCTGGTGACATAGATGCGAGCATAATACAAGTAACTATGTCACTGTCTTTGAGATGCTTACAATAAGCTTTTTGATCCTCATCAGAAGCATCAACAGCAGGTGGATCAGGAAGTGGAACATCTAAGACATAGCCCAGTTCCTCAGATCTGAGAACAATTCTCAGATTTCTCAGCCAATCGAGAAAATTGGGTCCAGTTAATTTATTAGAATCCATTAGTGAGCGCAAATTCACACTGGAAGTCATCTTCAATCAACTTAAAGGGAAAGAGAGAAAGAATGTTAGAATAGAATTACATGCATGATCATAAGGACTTACATGACATGCATATGGCTCCCACTAGTTTCAAAGAATCCATAACCCTCATTACAAATCCAAGAAATATTAAGACAAAATGTCTTAGTGGGTCGATATTCGACATTACTAAAATGACCTTGCGTTTACCCAACAAGCCACCTTAGGTCAATCGGTAGGTATCAGTCATACCAGTTGCATCATAGATATCCGACATTATTAAAATGACCTTGGGTTTACCCAACAAGCCACCTTAGATCAATCGGCAGGTATCGGTCATACCAATTGTATCATAGATGCAACTATCGACTAGTGCTATCAACTCGTGATGTATGCACACACATTGGGTTATCAACTCTTGATGCGCGTACATCTGATGTACACTACCCAATTTTGCCTCTGTCGCCGTTGACCTTGAGTTTACTCAACAAATCAACGTTTCTAGTGAAAACCGACCCATTAATCCGAAAATCTTATTTCCATGGTTCGAACATATCCGTATAGAGTGAGCTTGGGTTTACCCAACAACCCAACTCTATAAGAACTCTGGTTCTCCCCATATTAATGGAAGGCGTTAGTTTTCATATTATATGTGAGGGTTTTCAGGTCTCATCATCTTCTTCTCCAAGCTATAGGATTATAGTCACCATGACTGTATGGAATGATTTAGGGCATTTCATCAATCACATTGAGTCTATACCTTTAATCATCCATCATCCCACCTTTGCATGTTGTAGTCGACTGGTGCATGTGCTAGTCGAATGGTGCATGTGCTAGTCGACTGGTACATGTACTGGCATGCTCTCTAATCGGCTAATTTCTCAATCCGTGTAGTTCAAATTCACAATACCAAGTGTAATATCCTTTACTATGATGTACCAATGAAACACTTTCATTGTATCATGCTTACCATATATAATTATACTATACATGAAACTTGAAATCAATGAATACACTCTTATTCATTTAGATTTCCAAATAATTTGAGAATATGAAACTATCACCCTAAGTATCTCTAGGTATTCTACACTTTATCAAGACTATTTCGGCACTGGTCACAAAAATTTGTGACGGCCAAAATAATCAAGACAACGAAATACACTAACGAGACGCTAATGTGACATATTTGACATCCGAAAATTTTTGGAAACCCAATTTCAAGAAATTCAATTTGGCAAGAATAAAACATCAATGTAACACATTTTTAATCACATTAAAAATGATCCAAGGCATTGGAATTGAGAAATACACAATCATTCATTTCAAACAAAACAGCTCCAGCAACTTACTCAAAACTGCCATGCTCTGTCTTTTGCTTGAAAAACTCATTGAAACAATTTCAATAAATTCTGAGAAAATTACAGAGGTTACAAAATATTCACAAAATTCTCCATGAATATTTTCAGGATTTATTTCCAGCAAAAACTCATCCAACCTCAGCAACAAAACCAATGTAGAATATGTGTTCCTCAACACAGTTATTCGTAGCAGCACACAATAAATTCTCAAATAAATAGTAAATCACCACGAAAACATTTTTTGATTCTCATAGACATTCATAAACATTTTAGAGACATGTCGGTGAAAGCAAATCCAAAAAAAAAATTTATACAATTTATTTTCGAATTTATAAGCATGTCTGTTCAAGGAATGTGCACAAACACAGCAACCAGAACATTAGGGAATAAATTAGCAAAACCATATCAAATCACATTGATAAATTCTGGTCTTCCACAGACATATTCCACAACATCTTATGAACACATATGGGAAAGAAAATTTTGAAAACTATATTTCTATACTGAATTCGAAATTAACACAGTCAACATGCATCATCGTCACAATCAATAGGCAGCTCCGACCTAGTTATGATTTCTTCGTTATATACGACACAAGTGGCTCTGATACCACTGTAGGAAAATCCCAGTGTGTGCAACACATGCACACGGTGCGGAAAACAAAAATTTTTGTTCCGGGACCTTCCCGAAAGCCAGGATCAATGTGTCTATATAACAAACTCAAACCATAACGGTCAAAGGAGACCGTCTCTAACGGTATCCACGCAGAGATCGGAGAACCTAACCGGGGCAAACCCTTTGACCCGGGAATAGCTAGAACAAATTAAAGACTGCTAGATCTTACCTTTGTTCTTGGAGAGCTTGAAACTAACGATGGAGAAGAGCTTGGAGATGAAGAGCTTGAGAGATGATCGATGATGAGAGAACCAATTTCTCTTAGGTTTTCACAAAACCCTTCTTTCTTCTCTTGTCTTCAAAGCCAACGATCATCACCTCCTTTTCATCTTCCAATTTTGTCTTTTAGTCATTAAATGGACTTGATGACAAAGCATAAAGAAGAAGTTTTTAATGCTTCTTCTCCTCTTCCACGTAAACACACACACACACACACACACACACACACACACACACACACACATATATATATATAAATTCTTTAATTAATTAATAATATATATATGTATATATAAATGCTGAAGTGGTCCAGTCACACTGGAGTCGGTCCTACCGGCCTACCGGGTCCCGGTATGGAAAAACCACCGGAAACCCTTTTCAGCAATATCGATGTCGCGATCTCATCGGGACATATCTCGATCTCATCGGGATCCATTTAATTCCACTGCTCTCCATATATTGGATCTCTGTCCAAAACTATTTTACGAATTTCCCGAGACACTCTTATGCGTGTGACCCATTAGGTTCTCGGTTATGTTGGCCACTTAGATTAACACTTAATCTGAGCAAGTCATGAGCAGTATCTAGCAACACATCATGACCCCCAATTGACCGGAAAGTAATTGGTTTGACGAATGAACCTATGTTCATCACGGACCATATCACGAACCTTTCCATAGACAATTACTATACAATTCGTCCTTTCACCATGCTATACCCCACTTAGTTATGAGTATGGGCAAAGTGCCAACTCTTACTAGACTGACTACGTCAACTCTAGTCCAAGTGATATCAGTTCTTGTCCTGGGACTCATTACTTTATATGTCACTGAAGACACTCTTCATGACATATGAACTCTGGCCAGAGATTTTCAAGTAATGACCCTGACAAGAGGCCATGGGTATCATCTTCTGCTATCACAGAAGTGCTGAATCCTCTATTGGCTACTCAATTACCTTCGAATACCTCATGCTGTACCCAATCACCACCCTATGAACGACCTGTGTAAGGCAACAAGGAATGGAGTCAAAGAACAGAATCAGTATCCAAGATATCCTTAAGTACCTCAAGTCTAAGGATATTTGCAACATTGCTATGATGAGATTATCACTGACATTAGAATAGGACATCCATGTGATGATCTCATAGCAAGTCATCCAATATACTTACTACCTCTAGTAAGCATTCACATCTCAACCCTAAATATCTCATATTTGCAGTTTCTGAGATCCACTGCTTGATCAAATCAAGGAGCTTGAGATGTGCTAGTCTCTCCGAATTACCGATGTCCAATTTCAGTAATCCTATGACTAGGGATAATTTAGATACTGACATAATTGTACATGATAGGAATCTCAATAGTATGATCACATCATAATTTCCTTCATGCTATGTCATATATCATGGACTTCATTAATTTGCTTATAGATCAATATCCATTCATAAATAATGAACATCAAATTAATGAAATATGCCTTTCTTTATTTATTCATAAAGTATGTACAGAACTTTGTACAAAATGCGCTAAAGGCGATTGCCTTTAGGGCATTACTCTAACAGGTATGATACATGTAGCACCCCAACTCCCGCGAGACCCGAACCTGACATCTACAGTGACATCCGAGCCCGTGACCCGCGAGGGTGGCATGCTAGAGCAATCAATCACAATTTAAAACTCGTTATGAAATTTTTCTTCCAAAAACGTTTTAACGCGCAGAAATCAAAACACACTTTGGGCCCGACATAACACAAAAATATTTTCAGATACAAAACACTTTCAGTTATTAATTAGCACTCGACAGTGCTCAATCAGTACATAAGCAGAAAGGCATGACCCAACTGGGCTCGATGCCATTTCTGAACACAATTCAGTAATCAAAATCTTAATACACTTTTACATTTATTAAGCTAGGGCCCATCAAACAAAACACTGTACTCATGCAGATGTGACGACACTGATCCCGACCCGCTACTCTGCCTTGCTAGCAACGATCATACTCCCGTTAGTCTAACGGGGTACTCTTCAGTTCCTGAAAAATAGATGCAATGTTGGGTGAGTTTGCGAACTCAATGAGAAACCATCATCGATGGTTCACCCAACTCATGCATTCACAATTCATATACACACTGAATCACATATTCACACTTTCATATATTCACATGCATTCAATTTCACTTTCACACAGTTCACTTTAGATCATTTACATATGCGGATGCATCGACGCTTTCGCCATTTCATTGTTGTGACCGAGCGCAATCGTAAATCAAGAATCACATTTTGGCAAGTAGGAGGCCCTCTGGGTATGCACTATTGCCCACTCACATTAGGGATAGGAGAGCCCACTGGTATGCACTAATCCTTTCACATAATAGACCCCACACCCCACCCGTAGGTGTTTGCGAGTTTTATCATGGCGTGTGTTCATGGGTTTTACCATGTGTCCTCAAATATACAATGGCATCTCGGGTCAACAACTATCATTATCGATCATTTAATTATGCATGAGTGCATATGTCATTCACATTTCACAATCATATCTCATTTCTTCTGACCTTTAGTCCGTATTTCGATCATATACATATCTCAATTATTTCACTAACACTTTTACAATTCGATTCACTATTGCATTTATGCACATTTATTCACATTTTGCACTTCCATATCTCAATCCAATATTTCAACACCCATGGTTCAAATCAATCAAAACAAATACACATATCCATCCGTATCTCCACATGGCATATGTACACAAATGTAACACATATAGGTTGAGAAATCAACTAGGTTACTCACCGCACTTCCGAAGCTACAGCACGGAAGTCTCAAAGATCGCCTGTAGAATTGCTCCATCGGTGCCTTTAAAAAAATCAGAAAAAAATCGAAAATCACTCATTGCACAATTTCCAATATTCAAAAATGCAAATATAACAAATACACTGAGTACTGTACATGTTATGACATTCCCTAAATTTTCCCAATTCGATCACTTTCACTCTAATTCATAGCAAAATCCAATTACCATAAGTCAATAGACTAATATCCAATTCTCTGCAGTCACATTCCAATTAAAATCACAATCACTATTTATTGCCACTAGATTCCCATAATCATCGAATTAAAATCCGGAAATTCCATCTTATCAATTCAAATTCTTAATCTCTAAATTCCAATTAATCACTTAGAAAACAATTCAATTGAAATCAAATCTCAAATTCATTACTTGTAACAATCATCTTAAAAATCACTTCATTTCATTCTCCCAGATTGAAATTCCTAGTCTCAGAAATTCAATTGATCCATAGCCAATCCATAGGTAATTGAACTATCAAATTCCTAGATCCCCATAATTTAAAACCTCGAAAATCTCATTTTGGAAAAAATCAGCATTCCTCGCCACAGATCGGATCCTTCGCCATGAAGACTCCATTCTCGCCACGTCATTGCATGGCGAACAAAGAAAGGCTTGTCATGACGCAGACGCATCACCAGACGCCGCGACGCGTTCTTTCTTCCTCCAAGGCTTTCCACAAGACGTCACAAGTCTGGCTTATTCTGCTCACACAGGCGTGTTCTTCATCTTGCCACAAGGCAACGACAAACACGCCTGAAAACCCAGAAATTTCCAGATTTCTCATATTCAACTCCATCCAAATCCATTCTAAACACTCCCAATTAGTTTCATACACTATAATCAACTCATTTCTAACCTCAAAACTATCTAAAACTTATTATTCATCAAAATCCCAAATCAAACTCAACATTTTCTCAAAAACCCTAACATCCGAAACTTTCAAATTCTCTAAACAATTTCATAACTCAATCAATGATCAAATTAAACAACTTATATCATAAGGAAACAAAGACTTACTTGATTCAAGCTTTAAACTCTTCCAAATCACCAAGAAATCCACGCAAGGGAAGAAGAAGAACAAAGCAATTTCTCCGAATGAAGCAAGCATCATCAAATTTCAAAGGCTTAAGTTATATATATCTCAATACCTTAAGACTTGTTTGGCAATTAATTGCCACCAGTCCAGATCGAACAACCTCAATCCAATTTCTGATTCTAATTTCTCCCAATACGCAATAACAATTAATAATAAATCCTAAAGTCATAATTCAACTTGCCTCATATCAATTGCCAATCAATCACGGACCCGAAATCCGGTTTATCAGTCACTATATCATTTTTCCGGTCCGGACTCGATTCTCTAAAAATTCCAAAAAAATTTTCATAAATTCACAAAATTAGGAATTGCATATTCCTACACTCTAATCTCAAAATTCAGTTCTCTAAATTCAAATTTTCTCATTCCAATTCATATACAAAACTCATTTATACACTTTTCGCACAAATTTCCAATTTCCACAATTCAATCGGGAAATGTCATACATGTACGCATATTCATATACTTATGCCATCAATAATCATTTACCGATGACTATAGAAACTATAATGCATGAAGAATTCACATTTGTCTGTACTTTAACCTGACCCGATCCAATTTACAAATATACCCGTCACTTTGGTAACGGGATGTTACAATACAGGTTCTTCATTTAATGCTTCTTAATCATATTATTATCAACTTATGATAGATTCCATAGCCTCTTATGGTCTAGGATACAAAGGGCCATCGGTTGATGACTTAAGAGGTAAACTTTTGAGTTATGCTGTGTCTGAAATGAGAGCTTATTTGGCTGAAAGAAGAGTGAATTGGGGTATTAATGGATGCTCAATTATGTGTGATAGTTGGACGAATAGGAGACAAGAGCCTATTATAAATTTTTTGGTTTATTGTTTTAATGGCTCTATGTTTTTAAAATCGATTGATGCATATGGCCTGATTAGAACTGCTGATAATTTGTTTCGGATATTTAATGAAGTTGTGAATGAAGTAGGGGTGGAAAACATTGTTCAGTTTATTACTGACAATGATTCCGCTTATAAAGCGGCAGGGCTAAGGTTGTAGAGAACCTATAATTCATTTTTTTGGACTCCTTGTGTTGCACATTGCATTGACTTAATACTGGAGGATATAGGAAATCCTAGGTATTTTCTTGTTTTTGATGAGACCATGTAGAAGGAAAAAAAGTTGACAAAATTTATTTATAATCGTGCTTGGGTTTTAAATATGATGAGAAGAGAATTTACCAATGGTAGGAATTTGTGTCGCCCTGCTGTGACAAGATTTGCAACAAATTTCTTATCACTTCAGTCTTTTCTTTCGTTGAGGGTGGAGTTAAGGCAAATGTTTACAAGTGATAAGTGGTTTACATCTCAGCATGCTAGGTCTAATGCTGGAATGGAGGTTTGTAGTATCATACTAGAAGACAGGAAATTTTGGTCGCAATGTCAATTCGTTATCCGAGTTTGTGAGCCTTTGGTGAGGGTGCTTCGGTTGGCTGATAGTGAAGAAAAGCCAACAATGGGTTATATTTTTGATGCTATGGAGAGAGCAACGAAAGCAATCAAGGCCAATCTACAAAATAGGCCTTCTTTATACCAACCATATATCTCAATCATTAATCTTAGTTGTTTGTAGCTGGGGCATTTTTGAATCCTAGTGTGTATTTTAGATTGGATGTTAAAAAGCAAGCTGAAGTTAGTAGAGGAATGCTTATGACAATTACAATAATTGTTCCTCATGACTCAATGCAAGTTGTTTTAACCACACAAATGGAGACTTATAAGTTCTCTTATAGAGATTTTGGAATGTCGGTCGCTATTCAACAAAGAGGACTTCTTTCTCTAGGTATTACTTATTTCCTATTTCTTATTTGTTGAAATTTATTTATCACTTTATTTTGTTTATAACACTACTTTTGTTTTCTTATAACTTGCAGTTGCTTGGTGGGATCTTTTTGGATGTAGTGTTCCAGAATTGAGAAGGTTTGCGATTCGAATTTTAAGTCAATGTGTGAGTGCAACTGGGTGTGAACGAAATTAGAGCACATTTGAATTTATCCATTCCAAGAAAAGGAATAGATTGGAGCATAAGAGGTTGAATGACTTGGTTTATGTTCGTTACAATTTAAAGCTTCGGGAAATATATGTTATTTTCATTATTTTCATTATTAATTGTGATATAATTTCTTATAATTTTTTAATAATTAAATGTAATTGTTTACTAGGACTCTTAGTAGCACAAGTTGTTTAAATGATCCAATTGTGATTGATAATATTGATATTTTGGCGGATTGGGTTTCTGAAGAACCCAATTTGGTTGATGTGAGTGATTTGAATGTGGAAGATGATCTTGGATGGGAAAGCCTTGACATGTCATTTGGTGCATTAAATTTGAATGATGATGATGATGAAGCTCCTCTCAATGATGAGGATTTTGTACCAAATGATCGATTAAATTCGGTCATGCTGCAAGCGGTATCCGCCCATCGACGATTGAACTTCAGGTTTTTATTTTTCCTCTTCTTTTAATTTTACTTGTATTTGATCAATGATGTTTATGTTAAATTATATGTATGTAATGTAAATGTAATATTTTGTTTCAGGCTCAACTTATACTTGATTGCTTATTCGTCATCAACTCTTTTTGTAATATTTATTGTTCTTTTATCCGATGTTTTGAATCTTTTGATGTAAATATGTAATATTATTTATTATAATGATGAAATTGTATGATTGTAATATTTTAAATGCTTTGTATTATTCTTAGTTTTATAATTGTATGATGATGATTATCTTTGTTTATATTAATTGTGGTTATTATTTATATGTAAAATATTTAAAATTATTGTTATTTCAAATTAATTGTCATTATTATTTATTATTAAGATTTTGAAAGTATGGTTGATGTAAACAAGAACTAGTAAAGTATACAAGATAAATTGTATAATATATCAATATGAACTATTTTGCAATTTTTTAAAAGTTTATGGACTATTTTATAAATTTAAAAATATCCCAAATCAGTACCGATATCGATCGACATCGCACAGCCTGCCTCGAGCCCAATCCGCATCGAGCCCAAAGATGGTATTCATAACATTGCTTTTGAAGCTAACTCCCTTAACTTTCATCTTTACAATTCAACTATCTCCAAATCTTCTTTTGATTTCTTTTTCCTATTTTCTTTAATTTTCCAAAAATTTCACATCAATGATTACACTCTCCAAACTCAAATTTCATATATAACCACAATTTTCAATATAACCCACATTTATCAACAATTTTATCGGGAAATGTCAATAAATGCATGTACAATTAGGTTCATGTGCCAAATTTTCACTATTCTCATGTATGTGTATGACACATTATGCATGAGTATGCAATTACATTTCTAAGCTCTCATTAATCACTTGCATTTATTATTCTAACCGTCCCATAAGTAATGGGATGTTACACATTGAAATTAAACGTTGAACTTCTACCTCCTCACAAAAACCTTGCTTTTGCTTTTATAGGTGAAGCAAGGGTCGAAAAATAAAACACTCAAAAGATACACTGATTATAACTTTAAAAAAGAAAGCAGCTTTAAGTACAATCATCACACCTTTCACAAAGCTACTTTGAAAAAGCAAACAACTTTCTAAAAGCAAACAATATGATGATAACAAATAATCTTACATAGTGGCTTGTGGGCCATAAAGGTTCTCTTTCATCAAAAGTTGTAGAAGAAAACACCTAAAAAGATGAGTCTCACAGAATCCAATGTATTATTTGTCATGATGGACCTCGTTTTCGGAGCCCAACATTCAAAGTCACAAAACGTGAGCAAACTCATTCTTCTATTTCAGAACAGATTTTGGGAAACTTCTAACTATAAATAAAGACACCAAAATCATTACATTTGGTTCAGAAATTTGGAAGTTATGGCCCAATGACTTTCGGACTGTTGTTAAGCTGAAATAGTACACTATACCCACACTTACTCCAAAAATTGAAAGTCTTAAGGACCGAATTAAAATTTGATTCCTTTAGATAATTTGTGGCTCTATGTCTCCAATTTATTTAGAGACAAGAATCATCACATTTGGAGCTTTACAAATCAAAATATTGAAGCATGTTTAGTAAAAATATCCAACTCATACTCTTCCAACCGGTCCCCTCACTTTGATTCAATCATCAAATTAATATAAAAAGGTATAAATTTTTTTGAAGAGATAGAGGAATGTGTTAGGAATCTAATGCTTTAAAAATCAAGTCATTTGGAGGTCGGACGACAAAGTTATGGTCAAAAGAGTGGAACATGTTCAGGTTGGGGGGAAAAGGACCTGCAGGTCATGATCACGTGGGCCCGCGATCGTGACCTACGCGCGCAAGACCGTGAAGTCACGATTGCGAGGTCGCGAAATCGCGATCGAAACTACTTTCTTTTTCAACCCGTGTTGGTGAAAAGGGCATAACTTTCACTAAAACTATCGGATTAAGGTCATTCAAAGATCGTTTTGAAGAGAACTTCTGGATCTACAACTTCCATGAAGACATAGAACATAATTTTTGCCTCTATAAGGATCAAAATTTCAATCAATTTAGTTGTCCCGAAATTCCATCCTAAACAGCATCACAAACTTCTAATAATCATCTCTCAACTCCATTGTCCAAAAATTTCATAGTTTATATCAATGGAAAGCTAGAAAGATAAGCTACAATTTTCAAGAGACAACTTTGTCTAATTCAGCCTAAATCAATCCATATTTTTCACTGAATTCAGAAACCCTATTTTACCCTTATGAGAAACTTGAAATTGCAATGTACAACTTGGGAAGTCATGAGCATAACCATTCAACTACCAACTTCACTTCATTAAACTCCCTAATCGCTACTCATTTGACTTATCCCTTACAACTAATTTGCATCATTAATAAAAATCCTTTCTTTCCTTTTTCCATAATATCTCACTTATAAGCAACAACAATTCATGTTCAAAGTTCATCAACTCAAGTGGATAACTTTTTCAAGTATATCTAATTCCAACTCAACAACACCTATACATAATTCATATTTCGTTAACAACAAAATAGGAGTTTACAAAGTTTTAATGACTTTCCAAGCCACATTACATTATCGATATCGAAATCCAAAATACAAAAGATACCAAATCCAATAATTCTCAAAATGAATCTAAAGTCTTACTTTTACAAAATCTAACTTAATATACAGAAACATTGCAAAAATAGAATGATGCCTCGTCTCTTAGTTACTCGATCTCATTTTCTTCACCTGAAGAGGGGAAGGAGAATGGGGGTGAGCTTAAAAGCTTGTAGGTAACAATTTATAATCTATAACAAGCAAAACCATTGAAATTATTCATTTATCATAGAAAATTCTTATTGAATTCAAGAAAAACATAGTTCTTAACCGATTCACAATAATACAAATTATGTATGCTTCAATTTGAAAATTCACATATGCAATGCATAGAAAATGGCTCGAGAGTTCCATGGAATGAAATGGAGAAATCGAAGTTTATATCGTGAACAAAACGAGTCCGAATTCTCATAATCTCGTGGCCTCAAGCATGTAGCATCCCAATCCCGCAAGACCTGAACCCGACATCGAAGGTGATATCCGAGTCCGTGTCTGCGAAAATGACATGCTAGCACTCAATCAAATATGAATCGGTATAATTTTTTTTTTAAAACACTCTCATATCAGAGGTTCGTTTCCAAAGTTGGCCAAAATACGTTTAACAGTCACGATAGAAAACATGTTTTCAATGCATTTCCAATCAATACAATTTCAATAATCAATTTGGGCCCAATTTCATTATAACCCTTTTTCAATTACAAAACAATCCACTTTGGGCCATTGGGGCCCATTTCAACACACAAAACACATACACTCATTTCCAATTGGCACAAATGAATATAAATAGCCATATCCACATTTTAATCATTCCCATTACAAAAATTCCCATACATCATTACTTATTACATACTGAATTAATCAAAACATACTGTACAGGATTCGTGGAATACACTTTATACAAAAAAATAAGACATATCCCTATGCAGACGTGAACTGATCCCAACCTCTAACTTTTCCCTGTGTACAGAAAGTCTACTCCCGTTGCAGAACGGGAATTCTTCTAAATCTTGAAAAAAATGCAAATTTTGGATGAGTTTTTGCGAACTCAGTGAGTGACCATCATCGATGGTTCACCCAGTCACATAACACAATTCACATTCACATTCACATAATAGCCTGCCCATCATGTCACATTTCACATTCGCAATCAATACAATTTTCATTCTTCATATTATGCACATATACATGAGATTCACTTTCCATTTATTACTTTGTTGTGACCGAGTGCCTGAACTGTCCCATATAGGGCTCATTGATAACTGTCTCATGTAGGACTCATTGATAACTGTCCCATATAGGGCTCATTGGTCTTTGTCCCATGAAGGGCTCATTGATAGCTGTCCCATATAGGGCTCATTGATAACTGTCCCATATAGGGCTCATTAACGTTGAGCCTGAGGCTCTGAATCACTATTGAGCTCGAAGCTCATTTTCACTCGTTGAGCGTTAAGCTCTAATCATTGACTACTCTGGTCACAACTGCCATTACATTATACGCATTCATGCAATGAAATGCATCAATCATATTTTTATAAACCCATCCAATCATTTTCCCATGTCATCGGACCTTAGTCCCAAGATTCAAAGATAAAGTCGAGGAATCACACTCTCATTCACATGCAATTGTGCAGTTAGAACAATTTTAACAATCAAATCATGTACACTTAGTTCATCCAATTCACATTCAATGAACACTTCAATATCGCAATTCTCAGTACACAATCATCGGACTATCCTGTCCAGAATCCACAATCAAATCACAATCATTCATTGCTATTAAAAAATTATTCAATATATAGCATAACCAAATAAACCATAAAATAAGACTATCTAGGTTACTCACAGTACACTCCAGATTAACATTTGCTTTCATGATCTGGAAACGTCTGGATGAGGACATTTTATCATGTATCAACCTTATGCAAAACACAATTTGCACACACATTAATAAAACACAATCACATAACCATTCAATTTTCACACATGTATATGTGTAATGTATAATGCATGCTCAATGACAAATCTCGGGTATATGCTTTACATTCTCATCTTATGCTCATTCTCCAATCATGAGTCAATCTGTCTAATGGAACTTAGACTTATATTTCACTTTCATATGATCATTTAAATTGTCCATTCAAGCTTTACCCTTTGTATGCATCTAGCTTATCATAAGCTTACATCTCAAGAACAATTGATCACTTTATATCATAACTCAATTTTCTGTCATTTCTTTTCTAACCTCATAATAATCCCATAATATCTAAATCTCTTTCATAATTAATCACTTAACACCTATTACTCAACTTCCTTGAATAGCATTACAATCATATAACATTTCCATCTCCATTCCACTCTTGCATTTGACACTTTGATTTTATCCATTCGTTTACTAAGTTTTAACCTTCAATTTCACTTCAAACCTTTCATATATTAGTCCCATAAACCAAGGATCATTCTAGGTTCACTTTAAGACCCATTTGAGGCTTAGTTAGTATCATTTGACCCGTGAATGTTCGTTAAACGGACATGCATGTCCGTTAAACGGACCTTTACAGGTCACTTACCAAACTTTGAAAATTTGACCCTCTAAACGTCACAATCTCAACTTTTGTCCTGAAATATAAGTTGTAGCTCTTGAAGTCTTCTTTACAAACATACCTAGATCATCTCATTACGAGTTCTATACAAAGAGTTATGCCTCTTGCCCTAAAGTATGTTCAATTGAGTTTTATGAAATTCCAGATTTCTAACTCTTCACTTACAACACTCAATTCCTCATGCTCAACCAATCATTTATAGTTCAATACTCATTATTTATCCACTATTTTAACTCAAATTCAGTTCAATATCATCCATAGCCAAGATATGGTCCATGGTTACACATAAACACTCATAACAGGACATATATATACATGCACATTCATCATCAACTTTCATCACTCAGTACTCAATTTAAGTCACAATTAGACACTCTTAAAGACAGAATTTGCATTCAATTTCTTCATGGAAAATGTAGCCTTATATCTCTAATTTAACCCAAATCAAAAACCATCCCATTTGGATAACTACATAACAAATGATGACTAGATTACTAAGGCATATCCAGCAAAATGTTCCAGCTAGCACATTCCAACCTCTTTAAATACCATTATCAATTTGCCTCTAACCTTTCATCCTAATTCTTCCCTTTTCCAAAACACTATACTTGCCCTTTTCTTTCACTTCTATACCTTATCCAATCCATTCCTAACCCAACCAACAATCCACGTTTTTCTCCATCACAAAACAGAACATGAAACTCCATTTATCAATCAAATTTTCTATACCATTTCTACATCATTTTGACAATCCTTATATCACTAAATCATCAATATAACATCTTATGATCATCAATCATCATATATGTAAAGGTAAGACAATTATTTGCTCATTCTATCAACCACATGTTATCATATATATAAGCACCACTTTGAGATGAATTAACCCATCATCTACACATCTTATTCAACAAATCATCAAGAATAACATGCTACTTACTTGAGTTGGCTTTAAGATCTTCAAACACCATGAAACCCTAACTCTTTCCTCTTCATGATCATCAACTTCCATTGAGGAATAGGTTGGTTCTTTGAGTAGCAAGATGAAAGAGACAAAGAAAATGAAGTAGCAAGTGAAAAGAGAGCAAGATTTCACATTGAAGAAGGTGGGAGAGAGTGAGTGTCGTTATTAAGGAGAGGGAGATGAAGAAAATGAAGAAAATGGAGAGGAGAGAAAGCATTGTCGTGAATAACAAGTGAAAGACCCAAAACATGGTCTTTCACTTAGTAATTTCGTGCATCAACTTGTGGTGTGGCAAGTGACACATGTTACTTGCCACATGTCACTTCCTTAGGGCTCCATTTGGTCCACTTGCTAACTAGTCCATTTTTTCTCCAATTTTCACTCCAATTGTCTCCTAATTTTCAATGATACAAGTCATTAAATCCCAAAGTCATTTATAAAAAATTTTCATTGCCATTTGACTCTGAATTCTACTGCTATTCACCGATTGTTCTGCCACTTGGCAATTTTTCCTGGTCCAAAATACCCTAAATTTTCAGAAAATTCCCAAATTCCTCCAAAAATTCTAATTCATTAATAAAACATTCCCGCTCAAATTTTAAGACACAAAACCATAATTCACATAATATCCACATTAAAACAATTATTTATACCCGAAAAATGTCAATTGAGAGCATGATCAATTATTTGAATGTGTGCATAAATTCGAATTCACATGCGTGTATGCTAACATTATGCATGAGTATGAATCGCATTATCCTTAATCTCTCTTGATTTCACATGTACCCACTTTTAGGGTTCAAACCCGTAGTATGGGAACGGAATGTTACAAAGCAGGTAGTCGGGAGAAGGCTATGGGTCAACGTGCATATGACTAACGAAACATACCCAATCACAAACAAATTTATGCTCAATTTAGTCAATCACAAATTTTTACTCTCATGCTTCTTTCATTTCATCATATTCTCATATTTTCATGCTTTTCTCTTCTTTTCATTCAATTCAAAATGTCATAACCTTTTTCAAGGTATAACATAGTCATAATTCATCATGCATTTTCAAATATTCACAACAAATCAAATTCATGCAATTTAAACATAAACACACAAGTAGGGCATTTACCCATCACAAACTATAAACATATTACCCACATTCATAACAATTCAAAACCGAATCAATCAAGCATGTACACACATAAAAGCAACTTATTTAAATTATTTAAAAGCAATATATGCACATTTATAAAGTAACTGAAATCATTTTTATTCTCTTAATTTGGAAAAACTTTATTGGCTCATTATTCAATTATAAACATAAAACTCACCTCATTTTCGCTTGAAAATCCAAAATCAAATGTTCCCTTCCTCTTACTCTTGGATAGGGTTTCTCTTGATTTCCTAAAACAAACTAATCTTCCATTCAATTCCAATTCAATAAAATCCCTAAAACTTCAAAATCACAAAAAATAAAATTAACACAAATAAAGCTCAAATCTAACCTACCCATAATCCATCTAGGTTAGAAAACTCAATACCTAGTTTAGAAACCCAAACAAATCAATGGGTTCTCTTAAATCATCTTCCAACACAAAACCTCTTTCTCTCTCTACTCCTTCATTCTCAACGCAATCCATTTCTTAATAAATTAAGAAGAAAAGATGATTACTTACCTTAAGAAGCTTGATTTCTTCTTTTTCCCACGATTTTCCTCCTTCTTCCCTAGCTTCTTCGATTTTTCTTCTCTTCTTTTCTTTCTCTCACATTTCTCTTCTCTTCTCTTCTCACACTCACGACATTATCTCTTCTTCTTCAAATTTTAAGACAAAATTTTAGTTGTCTTTCCCATTTTGCCCCTCATTTAACTAGTCATTCCAGATTTACCTTTCTTTTGTCTTTATAACTCACACCTTATACTTCTAACTCCTTAACTAATGATCATGAGAAAATTGAAGGAATTTGATAACACTTTCCTATAGAAAAATGTTCCTCATTGTCTTAATTTTCTAATGACACTAAAAGAATTCAATTTGGTTTGGTAAACTGAAAGTTATACCCCAAACATTTTTGAACTATTCTTATACTGAAACAATATTCTATGCTTGAATTTTATCCAAAAATTGATGTTCTTAAATATATAATTAAAACTCAATTTCATCAAAAAAATTTGTAGCCCTATATCCTTAGTTTACTCCAAATTAAAAGTCGTCTCATTTGGATAACCAAAGAAAAGGTTATGGCTAAAACACTGAAACGTACTCAATGAACAAGTTTCAACTACATTTTTCAGCTTTTTGGCTTCCAACATTTCACATATAACCTATCTTATACCTAAACCATTTCTTACCTAGAATTCTTCTTTCCTTTACACATGAATATTTGTCAATAATTTCTCATTTAATAGTTTTAACTTTCAAGAAAAGTTCGGGATCCAACATGTCACGTATTGGTTCATGTTATGATTGCAAATTGGATGGAAGGGCTGTATTGCTAGAGCTGTCAATATCATTTGGATATGTCTTTTATCGCTTACTGTGACTGAGTTCACATGTGTAAAGTTTATGTAGAAATTGATTTAACCCATCTTTATTAGGACTGTAATTATCATCATTAGGGTTTTGAGCATCCTGAAAGACTGAGTCAAGAAGTTGAGAAAGTTCTGCAAGGTCTAAAACTGATTCTTCTGTGTCATATTGAGGGCTATTGGGACCTAAAATGATAATATCTAGTGCTTTTGGTTCACTAGGAATAAATTCACTAGTATATGTTTCATGATATGGACGATGAAGGATAAAAAAAGAATAAGTAGATTGTCATCTAGCAGAAGCTTTCCTTAGATGATGTTGTGAAATAACCATAGAACATTGTTGCTTCTATTGATCTAGTGATTTAAACCACTCAAGAAATGTCCATAGTAAAGACCTTTCATTATTTATGTCACAAAGATGTTGGTAGAGCTAAAGAGGGAATATGGTGATAGCACAAGCACAAAGGGTAGAAAGTGCCCAAAGATACCATAATGTGTTTTTGGAAAGGGGGTCATGAAGAAAAGTCATATTAAGATAAGGTACTTTGAGATTGAACATTATGGTACTACCAAGAGAGTTAGTTTCATTGAGAAAATGATGCAGGTAATAAAACAAACCTGTAAGAGTAAGTTAGGCAACTTTAGAAACATTAGTAGGTGTAATAGCAATAGGAGGAAAGTATTTCTTTGTGATGGTAGAAAGGGTTTGATGAGCCATAAGAACTTGACAAACAAAGACGTTAAAAGATAAAGGGGTTGAGAAGAAGATACCTCGCTGAAGAGGAAGAAGATATTTATAATGAGAAAAAGGAAGAAAAATATCTGGAGGGCAGGGTGGATTCTATATTAATAACTTGGATAAGCATGAAGTGTAAGCTACCACAAGTGGTATGAAGTCACGATTGTAATTAACAATCCCGATGACTTGTTATGTTTGTTTAATAGTGAGATTTTCATTAGGAAAATGTAACAACTTTTATATAATATGTGGACCAGGCTGGTATAATTTATCTTTGAAATGCATACCTAGAAATTCATTCTCCTTTGTACCAATGAAGATTTTAGAGGTTGAAAACATGATGCCATATTGTTTAGTAAGATCTAAAAATTGCTGAAGTAAGGCCGGATGTTTCTTATGGGTCTCTGAGAACAAGAGAATGTCATCAATATAAATGATTAAAATGTTGAGGATAGGCTCATAGATCTTGGTCATGGTTCTTTGAAATAGTAATGGGGCAACTTTAAGCCCAAATGGCATAACAGTCCATTGGTATTGTGCATTGGGAATGCAGAATGTAGTTATGTACTGCTCAGTCAGGTGAACACCCAAATGACAAAATCCTGCCTTAAAATCAAACTTAGAAAAGACAACAACATCTTTTAAAAATAACACCTGAGTATTGATCTTAGGGAGAGGAAACTTGTCATCTTGTATGAATGCATTAAAAGGCTTGTAATCAATCACCAATCTCTTTTTACTACACTTTTGCTCTGAACATTTGTTTAGATAGAATGCCTGACAAACCCAATTCGACTTTGTGGGCCCAATGAGTCCTTACTTCAAAAGGATAGCACACTCTTCTTGTGTGAGTTTGAGGTCATCAGGATTCATCCCTGGATGTGTAGCTTTTGTAAGATTGATATCCTTAGTCTTTTTGAAAGGTAGACTTATGAAAAAGTTAGCATTTTTCCAAATAGGATATAGATGAGAAAATTGTGCATGCAATTTAGGACAGTAGTCTAAAAGTTTATGTCGTAATGAGTTATATGGTGTAGGAACTTGAGAAAGTTCAAACACATTTTTCATTTCAGTGTAAGGACTGTAAAATGATCGATACATGAGGCTTGTGGGTAGGATTTGTAAAGGTGAGGCTTTTCTATATACATCTATACTAATAAAAATATCTGGGTCGGGTAGATTGCTGCCAAGTACTTTAGTATAACCTATTAATTGTGGAAAGAATTGTTTCCTGACCTTTCTCTTTGTAATAAGCCCGATCTTGAATGAATTGTCATCTACAGTAATAAAGTACTCATCATGTGAAGTCCATGCCTCAAAAGGTAAAATGTTAGGCTTCATAATCATACGACTAGATCCAATATCCATAAATCCAACAACTTTGATGAGGCGATCATATTTGTCTTATCTAAAGAGTTAGATTTAGACATATGGTCGTTGGACTTGAGTATGATCTAATTTCATGCAAGTCTAATGTAACATGTATAAAGAATCATCCCTTAGAGAGATAGAGGATTCAGAGGATTCATCATCAGAGGTCGTAACAGAAACAACAAACTTAGTGTCTTCATCTTCATTGAATTATTCCTCAATAAGATCTTTAAAGTTATTAGAAGAATAAATAGACAAAATTGATTGCATTTGCTTAAATAACTTGACATCTTTCTTGCTTTTGTGTGGATAGGTTCGTGTAAAATTTCCTGGTTGTACATAGAGGAAACATCAATCAGCTTTATGAGAATGATGGAATCTCTTTTTTAAGAATCGAACAAACTTTTGTTTCGTTCTATCTTTTTTAATATAAGTTTTTCTGAAGGGCTTGTAACTTTCCATTTGTTCGCAGAACTTTCGTCGATGATAGACATGATTGTGATGAGATTTCTTCTTGTTGCTACAATCATAATTCTTTTTATCTTTGCATTTAATTTAAAGATAAGGCTTCTTGCATGCCTATTTAAGAAGTGGACCACCTTTAACGATGTTCTTGAATAAGGCCTGTCAATCACAAAGCTTATCAAGAGATGCTAAAGCAAGCTGGTAGATTTCTCTAAGAGATATATTAGCGATATCCATTTGTAAAGAAACAATGGTTGTAGCTCTTGTTGTAGTTAATCTGGAAGGTATGAGATAAAGGTATATCAAAGATTAACATCATTCCATCCATTCAAAAGATAATAACTTTCTGTTATACATTGAAAACGCTTCTGTAAATTATGGATGTCAAGTGAACAACATTTCATTGCAAAATAACTCCTACATGTAGATATGTATGGTTGTGTTCTCTCAACAGAGAGATCAACTCCTTTAGTATCTTAAGCTTTACGTATTGTTCTACTATGGTAGATCTAAGACCACACTATTCCAATCTGGAACTCTGGATTATATCTTTGACTTTTGGTCTAAATGTAGATAAAATACTACGTATACTTCTTGTCCAAGTATGATTATGAGAATAGATACTATAAGGACTCAACAAAGGTAAAGAAGACTCACAAACACAATTTTCTACAGGAACATGGGTAATTTCAATTAGATTTTCAATACGATTAGACAAAACACGCTTAACACTAGAACGTAGACTAGATATAGATAAAGTTAAAGATAGATGAACAAAGTCATCTGGTAGTGTTTCCATAACTATTGTGCTCTCTCCTTACTTACTCTTATCGAAAGACAATGTTATCGTTGGCCAAGATATGAAAGATGGCTCTAATACCATATCGGGAACCCTGAAGGGCACACAGGGAAAGTATGACAATTAACTAGCTAAAACCAAACCTTGAATAGACCATCAACTAACCAAAGTCGAATTTTAGATTACTGTAGTGTCTGGTGGACTATTGTGGAACAACATAGGAACATTGTGACTACTGGTAAGTTCCAAGTATAATGGGCGAGACACAAAGTCCTTCTCTCCATCAGCACACAACTCTCAGCTTTCCTTTGAGGAACCTTACACTCTCATAACTCTTTTCCCCTTTGAAACAATAGTCACAATAGTACCTATACTCTTTCCCTGTTAAACTCTAGTCTTATAGCAGAATTGTTTTATGTAGTCATAAACTGCCTTAGATTTTCTGATACTTAAGATCCTCAGAAGAGGTGAGTGTAGAGCATACTTGTCTCTATATAATAACAAATAGTAACATTACTCAAGACTTAAGCTTTTAGGAGAGGAAGAACATAGAGAAAATGGAAATCACATAAACTAATATTCATTAAAATCAAATGTTGAACTTCTGCCTCCTTACAATGGAAAAGGAGCCTTGCTTTTATTGGTGAAGCAAGGGTAGAAAAGTAAAACACTCAAAAGAAATATTGATTACAACTTTAAAAAAGAAAGTAACTTTAAGTACAATCATCATACATTTCATAAAACTACTTTAAAAAAGCAAACAACTTTCTAAAAGAAAACAGTATGATGATAAAAAAAAGAATCTTACATAGTTGTTTGTGGGCCACACATATTCTCTTTTAACAAAATACTTGAAAAGAAAAACACCTAAAAAGGTGAGTCTCGTAAAATCCAATGCATTATTTTTCACGTATTGGTTCATGCATAATTGCAAATCGGATGGAGAGATTGGATTACTAGAACTGTAAATATCATTTGGAGATGTATTTTGTGTAGGAATTGTTCTAATTCATTTTCATTAAGACTATAATTATCATCATTAGGGTTTTGAGTATCCTGAAATACTGAGTCAAGAGGTTGAGAGGGTCTTGCAAGGTCTGAGATTGATTCTTCTTTGTCATATTGAGGGCTATTGGAACTTGGTATGTCAGCATTTGGTGCTTCTGGTTCACCAGGAATAAATTTCCCTGGACAAGGTCCACTAGAGGAGGAAATGATCGATGTATCAGGAAAATGATTAATCTCGTTGAGAAAATCTTTAAGAGATTAGAGCTCATTGTCTTGATATCGTGGCCAATATAATGAAGTATGATAAAAATGGACATGGTGTTCAATGTAAAAGGCACCAGTATATGTTTCACGATATGAATGATGAAAGATGAAAGATGAAAAAATAATGAGTAGATTTTTTTCTAGTAGAAGCTTTCCATAAATGATGTTGTGAAATAACCATAGACCATTGTTGCTTCCATTTATCTAGTGGTTAAAACCACTCATGAAATGTCCATAAAAAGACCTTTCATTGTTTATGTCACATAGGTTTTGGTAAAGCTGAAGAGAGGATAAGGTAACGGCACAGGCAAGAGGGCAGAAACTGCCTAAAGATACCATAATATGTTTTTAAAAAGGGGGTCATGAAGAAAAGTCACATTAAGGTAAGGTGCTTTGAGGTTAAACATTGTGGGTCTACTAAGAGAGTTAGTTTCACTGAGAAAATGATGTAGGTAATAAAACAAACTCATATAAGCACGTGAGGCAAATTCAAAAACATTAGTAGGTGCACTAGTAATGGGGGGAAATTATTTCTTTTTGATGGTTGAAAGGGTTTAATGAGCCATAAGAACTTGACAAACAAGACTTTAAAAGATAAAGGGGTTGAGAAGAAGATAACTCCCTGATGAGGAAGAAGATATTTATAATTAGAAAAAAGAATAATATCTGGAGGGCAGCTGGATTCTGTGTTAATAACTTAGATAGGAAACTCAGACTTCTTTGGCCAATGCGGTTGGCTTGTCCCATTCCTTAAGTCCTTCTCTCTAAACCTACACGGGGCAAATCCACCGTGCTAAGCATATAGCTTAGTAAGTAATAACTAATCTATGCTTAAATTGACAACTAAATATATACAATCATGATATATCAAAAGCATGCATTAACAATTTATCGAAACGAACAATTCAACATATTATATTGGATCTCCAACAGATTGTACAGAAAGTAGAACTGAGTCTCAAGAGAGGGTATAAACCCTTCATAATCCGAACACAATTTCTTGTTTATATCATAGTCAAGCAGAAATCAGAATACAAAATCATATAACTGTTAAATCCATTTACTGTAGTGGGTAACGGGACTTATACAGGAGATACCATAATCGGTATCAGTAGGAGAGACATATGTCTCGATATCGGGAGACACCGAAGTGTCAATAGAGGAGACACCGAGGTGTCGATACAGGAGACACCAAAGTCTCAATAACAGAAGCAACTGCAGACCCTTCTAGGCATGCCTATTTACCAATGACTTGGACTTGAAAATTTTAAAACCAAACAATTCATTTCATGTAACATAATTAGCCAGTCATGGCTTTCATGCCAAACATTCAACATATCAATCTGACAGCTTTGCAAATCATTCAATGGACCAAAAATAGTAGCAAACAAACAGTCAAAGCGAAACTATCAAATTTGACCATCTAAATTACTTACACAAAATACCGTCTAAGATTACTTACTAAAGCTCCCTTATTGTTTATTACCTCGAAGTCCTGGCAATATCTGAAATTGGTTGCTCAATGCGTTCCTCTATAGCATTCAATACAAACAAGTATTACTATTGTGCACAATTATGAATTCAATTATACACATGTATATTGAATATATATGATGCATGCTCATGACAAATTCGGGTTTCTTATCCTAAATATTCTCATATTTTCATTCATATGAAACCAAACTCAATTCCTCAATCCAGATTTATTTCATACTCAACTTTCGAGTCCACCTTGCTCAATTATTCACATTTGATAGTTCAGGCAATTAGGTAATACTTCCTTATAGAAAGTTGTCCCTCTTTTTCTAAGGTTTCCAATGATACCAAGTTCGTCCAATTTGGTTTAGTATATTGAAAGTTATACTCAAAAGATTTCAGGTTGTTCTTGAGCTTCAACAGAATTCTTACCTCAACTTCCAATCAGATTATAAAATTCTTAGAGACAGAATTAGATTTTAATATCTTCATACACTTTGTAGCCTTATGTCACTATTTTACTCCAAATCAAAAATCACTCCATTTGGATACTACAGAGAAAGTTTTACCTAAAATATCAAAGTATATGTAAGCTTTTAGGAAATTTCGCCGCGGCGAGCCAAAAGTTCACCACGGCGAACTTTCCAGATAACAAAATTTTCCGACCTTTTCTTAAAAGTTTGCCGGTGAACTTTCATAGAACCATAATCCTCCCTGCATCAATCATCATCTTCTTCTTCCATTCTTTTCCCAGATTTTCTCACTTCCCTCTTATTCAATGAACACAAAACACAATAAAACCAATTCTTTCACTTCCATTTCAAATCATCACAACTCAAACAAATCAAAAATCACAATTCCATGTAATCATCCAAAAATGCATAATATTGTTCACACAAATGCCATACCCATCAGCATGTTTTCATTTTTTTTTCTATCTTACATTCATCTGATGCATTTTTCCACTTCTTCTACCCCATTACTAACTTACATTCTCTACATTTCTACTCCCATTCTAAGTCCACTTACTCTAATAATAACACAAGATTCAAGATTAAAATATGAGCATTCAAAACACACCCACGGAGATCAGTTGTTCACCAATTTTATGCATAAATGTTTCTGCATGTCTGTTAATATCCAACAACAACCTCATTTCATAATATAATTTTATTCTTTTCCCTTCCCTTTAAAACATCTCAAATGCATGATCAAATACAGCACCTAAAAATAGAACATTCTCATGGTTTTTCATCACGTACTTGTTTCCAATAACAACTCCAATAGTAAGAGTAGACAAAGCTTTCGGTGAATGGAGCAAACAGAAATCACTAGTGTTAAACAATATATATGGACCGGTCAGTGATGTATAAGCAAAGAGAGTTTTTGTTTGGTGTTGATGCATGCGTTTTTCTTCATTGAGAATGAGCTGCATAAATGTTTTCCTTACAGAACAAGATGACTATATGGGTTGAGGAGATCTTGCCACATGTCACCCTACATGTGAGCCATTTGTCACACAATGTATGATGTCACATGTCAATCTTTAATCAGTCCACTTGTCACACTAGGATTGGTCCAACTTTTAATATTTTTCTAAAATTCACCAAAAACTCCAAAATAATGCCAATAATCCCCAAATGAGTTTTCCATAATTTAATCACATTTATCAATCCATTTTACCTAAAAAAATGTCATGAATGCATGCATAATAATTATATATGTCCAAAATGCTTATGCACAAATAAGCAAATATTCAAATATGCAAAGCATAAAATGTACTGAATTTCCTTAATATTCTAACCCCTAATATGGGGTGTTACAAGTTAGACCCAACACAGTTCAAATTGAAGTCATCTTGACCACTGGTGAGAAGATTTCATCAAAGTCAATCCCTTTTTTTTTGGTTGAATCCCTTCACCATTAATCTTCCCTTATGCTTTATCAGCTTGCCCATTTATTCTTTAATTTCATTTTTCCTTTTGGAAGTTTCATTAGCTTATAGGTTTCATTATTCTTCAACAAATTCATCTCCTCCTACATAACTATGAGCCAAAGATCTTTGTCTTCATATTACTTTGCATCTTGTATGGTTTAAGGCTCCCCCTAAATAGTAACTAAAAGGTATTAGAACTCAGATACCTTGTAGAAGACCTTTTCTTTCTAGTTGAGCTTCAAAGTTTAACATCTTCTACCACCAAACTAGGTTGCTCCCCCTGCTTATTATTCTCATTGGCCTTATCTACATCATTGTTCGAATATGACTTATGTAGTTCATCATTATTAGGTTGTATTTTATCATTAAAATCATATACCTACTTATACTCTTCGTCCCTTTCACTTGTGGGCCGACTATCAAAAGTCAAAATAAGGGAAATATCAATGGAACCGTAGGATGAACTATCAAGACGCTTAGGGGGAGGAGGCCGCAGGGCTAGTGGAACACATTAGCTGTCCCCTATCTGGTTGGAGAGCAATTTTGCCTCCTTTAATAAGGTATGTACTTATCTCATATTCATAGAATACTACGTGTCTACTTTTAGAAACTTTTTGCCTTTTTGGATCATAGATATAGAAGCCAAACTGATCATCATTATAACTATCAAATATGCAAGGAAGTGCCTTTGAATCAAGTTTCTTTCTTTGCTCCTTGGGCATGTATGTAAACAACTTGCATCCAAATACCCTCTGATGTTAGTATGAGGGATTTTTTTCTTATCCACGCTCTCTCAAAAATCTCAAAATCTAAGAGACCTTATAGAGCTCAGTTAATTAAATAAATAGTCATTCTAATTGCATCACTTCAAAACATCAACTTGGACATTTTGAGTACACAATGAACCTTCTCCACAATTGTTTTGTTCATTCTCTCAGCAACACCATTGTGTTGTGGAGTACCTAGTTCTGTTTCCTTGTTTCTAATGCCATGCCTCGCTCAATAATTTTCAAACTCCTTGAGTGTATACTCTCTTTTGTTGTTTGTCCGTAGGCACTTCAATTTCGTCTTAGCTTCCCTTTATATCATAATGTGAAATTTCTGAAAATTTTCATAAACTTGACTCTTTACTCTTAACTTGTAGACCCAAGTTCTTCGTAAGGTATCATCAATAAATGTAACAGTATTTGTTACTGTAGCACCCTCTTACAGCAGGGTACGCACCGGGACGCCCATGGGTCATTCCGACGCATATCTCACAATAAGGGAGAGCTACGAGCAGTCGGATACTACTGTACTCTCATGGCATCGCATTAATTAAACCACAATATAAAAATCATTACATTTTAAAACCATGATACTTTCTCATTTCATATCATCACACAGAAATATAAACAAGTCTATCAGTTTTCCACGGTCTAAATACATTACTCCAAAAAGGAAATTTGATACAAAAGTCTATACTAGGTCATCCCCAAAATCAATCCCAGCTGACCGACCTGTGTGTCATAACTTCTCTTGCCAACGCGCTCACACGGCAGGAAAAGTCTATCTCTGGAGCTAGGAGTCTAATCTATCGTTCCTGAAAAATAAATGCAATTTTGGGTGAGTTTTCGAACTCAATGAGAAACCATCATCGATGGTTCACTCAATTCATGTATTACGCAAATAGCGTACAGCATAGCACAATAACGCATTCAGAATACCATATGGCAATTTACAATTTCTCATACAATCATAGAACTCAGAAACTTTGCAAATCAGTTATCACAATTATAGCATGCAGTCTTGCCTATATTCCATTCACTGAATTCAATCCATCACAATGTGTATGCAATGCATATGTGACTCTTTCCCATTTATTACAGTGTTGTGACCGAGCGCTTAAACAGTGTACATTGTTCAATAGACACGTCTAGGAAGTAGGAGAGCCCTCTGGGTATGCACTAACTCCCTTCGAGCTCGAGGCTCATTTCAGTATCAGTGGCGACTCAGGTCACAAATATCATTATCTGTTCATGCATTTATGTATGAAATGCAAAATGCCCCTTAATTCACAGTCACATTGCCATTAAAACCCATTTATCACTATCTTTCAGAATCACGTAGCAGTCAAATCTGATTTACCACAAGTAAACGTATCGATCCTAATCATTCACGTGATCATACAATTCACATTCACAGACAGTTTACAGAGCATCTAACAATTAAAAATTGAGGAACCAACTAGGTTACTCACCTGTAACTTCCGAGCTACTGCCTGGAAGTTCCAGCAATATCCGTGGAATGACGATCCAACGGTGCCTCTATAACAGTTAAATAATTACCCATTACTAAATGCATAATCAGAACAATTCAATTATGCACATGTCTTTATTAAAAGATGTACGATGCATGTTCATGACTTTCCGGCGCTAAAACCCAATTTCGCTATCTTTTGTCCAAATATAACTTTTCATTCAATTGATCAATAATGACTCATTGCATTTCAGAAATTCAGTTCAATCCACCCTATCATGCACTCTAGAATAATCCCAAGAAAACCTATTCATTTGGTCGAATTCACTCATTGAAGACCCCAAGTTATACTCCAATTATCATGAAACTCTCCTTAGGCTGAAATAGGAAACCTTACTTAACTTTCTTTCAATAATTACGATCTTACTAATTTAAATTCAAACTTTCATTCTTTACCTCAATTGTAGACCTCTCTCTCTAATTCATAACGAATCAAGAATCACCTCAATTAGAGGTCTACACCATTAGTTATGATCCAAAAACCAAACTACATCAAGTCAGAAGAATGTCCCTCGCTGCGGCCAAGGAATGCTCGTCGCGGCGTCCTGGAGTCGCTTGCCGCGGCGAACAATTTCTTTGGGGCTCGCCGCGAAGCAATGAAGAAGGGCTTGACGCGGTGTAAAAATTCGAGCTCGCCGCGACGTCGAAAGGAGCTCGCCGCGGCATCAAGTGTTTAGAGCTCGTCGCGACGACTTCCTTCACGCTCGCCGTGATGTGCGAGTCGCAGGTGGTCTTCTCCGACCAATTTTTCTGCCATTACTCTCTCTAAAACCAGTAATAACTCACTCTCAATTACCCAATCTTTAACATTTAAACCCATTAATGCATTTCAACTAACAATAAACAACATTAAAACCAACCACTTACCAATCAAGCCTCAAATCTTCAAATCTTCCGCAACCCTATTTCCTTTCTCTAACACCCACGGTAAGCTCTTCTCCTTTCAAAACACCTCATTCTCTCAAGGTTTCTAGATGTTTTTCAACCACAAAGAAGGAGCAAGCAAGAATCTCTAAGGTGGGGGATCGAAATCGTCGAAGGGAGAGGAGAAGAAAACGAAAATCACCAAAGAAAGAAGGAGGAAGTTTGCCCTAGGTGAAGGAGAGGATAAGCTTATCCACCAAATTCAAAACCTAGGGCTTTTAAAGGTTGATTTTTAAATCTAGGGCTCATAAGCCATAAGTCCTCAAATTCTTTTAAATTTCAGTCTCTAATTTCCAATGGCTTGATATTTTTATTCCTAAAATCATAAATCTAAATTTTCCATTGCCATTGGACAATTTTTTCGGTACTATACAATCAATCAGTCTTTTACTCAGAAAAATTTCGGTCCGGACATTTACTCCCAAATTTCCAGAAAAATTTCCTATGAGTCGCTATCAACTGACGATCACTCTTAAGACATTCTAATTCAACTATTCAAGTCTAATTATTCCATAATTCCCAATAAATCATAATCAAACATAATTATCTCAAATTCACAAATCCTATCATAATCACAGTTAAATGCCAGAAAATGCCATGAATGCATGTACCTATAAATGCATGTGCAATTAACTCATTTCTCTATAATTAGAGGCCAAATGGGTGCTCAATCAATAATATGCAATATAAAATCCTACCCCGACCCAATACACCAATATAACCCTCCCATCGGTGATGGGATGTTACAGTTACCTCCCAATGACTCATCTTTAGCAGACACATCTAAATGCAACAATAATAACAAAAACAGCAATCTAGTAAAACTTTTGTTGATAAGTAGGTTTGGGGAGATCTAGTAATACACAGGTTTACCTTTAACTAGTAGAGAAATTATTTTTGAATGACCCACATAAAAAAATAAAAATAAAAAGTAATAAACTAAATAACACAATAAATTAAGATATATAAGGAAAAATAAGTAAATAAATAAATCAAACAAATTATTACAAGAAGAAGAAAATAAATAATAATAATAATTATTATTATTATTATTATTATTATTATTATTATTATAATGATGATGATGATGATGATAATCATCATCATAAGGCTAAATAGGAAATATTTTGATAAATCAAGAAGAAATAAATACTACATATTTAAATCTTTATGCTAAATATAAGAGAAAAATGTTAAAAGACTATGAGAACGATAAATATCTCTTTATGTGAGATCCTTTATCTGTATCCTAGTACGCCAAAGTTTTCTATTGCAAATCATGTCTTCCGTAAGTTCCAATAGAGTCATATTATTTTTGATCACCTCCTCTCAAGTCTTCTTAAACTTTCCTTTTTTCCTCTTACAATCTCTAAGTACAATCTCCTTACGTCCTCTCACTATAGTGTCTAGGTGTCTCCTCTTAATAACCTAAGCCTTGTCTCTCTTATTTTTTCAACAATATTACCTACCTTTAATTTGTCTCTTACCATTACATTATTGACCATATCTGTAGCATCTCACTCCCGCATGACCCGAACTCGACATCGAGGGTGATATCCGAGCCCGAGCCTCACGAGGGTGGTATGCTAGAGCAATCAAAACAGTTCAAAAACTCAGTAAGACATTTTTGTTTTAGAAAACAATCGCAGGCCCAAAAATCAGTAAACGACTTGGGCCCACACTTATACAAAAACATTTTGATCAGAACACAATTTCAGTAATCACATTACAATACAACATTAATGAATTGGGGCCCTCTGAAATAACAGCACTATTCTGCGGAATACCAAAATTACATATGAATCATAATGACACTAATGCAAACGTGAACTGATCCTGACTTCAAACTCTGACTTGCTAACAGTAGGCACACTCTCATTTGTCTAACGGGGTACTCTTCAATTCCTGAAAAATAGTTGCAATTTTGGGTGAGTTTGCGAACTCAGTGAGAAGTCATCATCGATGGTTCACTCAACTCATGCATATACAAACAATTTACAGAATATCACATACGTTATCGATTCACAAATATAAGGCGTTTTTGCTCTTTTCACACATTCCATATTAAATCATTCATATATGCAATGCACATGTGACACTTTCCATTTTATTACGTTGTTGTGACCGTGCGCCTGAACTGTCCCAGTGACGGGCACATTAACGGTGAGCCTTTGACTCTGAAATACTTTGGGCTTGAATGCCCTGATACGGTGAGCCTGTGGCTCTGAATTACGTTGGGCTCGAAGCCCTGATGCGTTGAGCTTTAAGCTCTGAAATACGTTGGCTGCTCCGGTCACAACTGTCATTATCCGATCATGCCTTTATGCATGAATGCACATGTCCAAATTTACATTTACAGCCAGTTTACATTTCAATGTCCAATTCCCATTCCTTCGGACCTTCAGTCCGGTATTTTAGTCATAACAGTTTTCACAATTTATTTCATTGAAGCATTCATAATCAGTTACACACAATAGCACTTCAATATCAAGTTCCCAATACTTCAGACACCTATGGTCCGAAATCAATCAAGGGCAAACACATAATTCCTCCATTATCTCCACATGGCATAAGCACATAATATTAAACACATAAAGGTTAAGGAACCAACTAGGTTACTCACCTGCACTTCCGAGCTACTGCCTGGAAGTCCCAGCAATATCCGTGGAATATCATTCCATCGGTGCCTCTATAACAATCAAATCATTTCTCATTACTAAATGCACAATCAGAATAATTCAATGATGCACATGTCTTAATTAAAAGATGTACGATGCAAGTTCATGACCTTCCCGGCGCTATCTCCCAATTTCCACTTTCTTTTGACAAACCTAACCTTTCACTTAATTGCTCAATAATAACTCATTTCAATTCATTAACATATTACGGAACTCCACCAATTTCAATTCTAACATTCAGTCAATTTACCAAGTCATACTCACTAGGATATTCTCAAGAAAGACCTCAATTTCAGTGTCACTATTCTCTAGATCAAAATTCACCCTTTATGCTCAGTTTCTAAAATCCCAATAACATTTCCTTAAATTCAGAATTCTCACAATTATACCCCAATTATCATGAAACAATCCCTGAGGTTGCAATGGGAAACCATATTTAACTTTCTTTCAATATTCAATATCTCGCTCATTTGATTTCAAATTTTCTTTATTAACATCAATTGTAGACCTCTTTCTCTAGATCATAACGAATCAAGAATCACCTCAATTAGAGGTCTACACCATTAGTTATGCCCCAAAAATCAAACTAAATCAAATCAGAGAAATATCCTCGCCATGCCAGAACACTCGCCATGGCTCTTGAGTCGCATCATGGCGTGGAAAGACGCTCGTCGCGGCGAATAACTTCTATGGGGCTCGCCGCGATGTATAAGAAAGGGCTCATCGCGGCGTAGATTTGCACGCTCGTCGCAATGTCTATCCATGCTCGTCGCAACGAGGCCCATCAACACACGTCGCGACGTGCGGGGCTCCGATTGTCTTCTCCGACGAAATTTTCACCTTTCTCTCACTAAAAACCTCCATAACTCACCCATAACTACCCCAATCTTTCACAATAAACATTATAAATGCATCAAACTCACTAATAACAACATATACAGAAATCACTTACCAAATCAAGCTCTCCTTCGTAAATTCCGAAATTTTCTTCTCCAAGCCCTAACACCTTCGGTTCTCTCCCATAGCCACACAAAACTTCATCTTTTCAAGGCTTACGGTTGGTCTTTACAATAAGAAGGGAGCAAGCAAGAGGAGAGGCAAAGATCGAAGATCACCAAGAGGAAGAAGGAGGATCGATCGAAGGAGAAATGATCGTGCCCTAGGATGGAGGAGAAATGTTATTATGCCAAATTCAAAACCTAAACCATTTAAAAGGGTTACAACCTATCAAACTTAATAACTTGACACTTGTCAATTCCTCAACACATTAAAGCTCATTTTCTTTCCAATTTCATTTCTAGTCTAGGTTATCTCCAAATTTCAATGGCTCGACATAATAATTTCTAAAATCATATATCTAATTTTCCATGGCTATTGGACAGATATTCAAGTGTTATACAATCAATCAGTTCGTCACTCGGAAAATTTCCGGTCTGGACATTTACTCCCAAAATTTTCAGAAATATTTTCTAAGGTTTACTATCAACTGGCGATCATTCTAATACAGTCCCAATTCAATCTTTCAAACCCAAATATTCCATAATTTCCAATAAATCATAAATCATATCATTTTTACAATTAAATGCTGGAAATGTCAGAAATGCATGTACCTATATGTGCATGTGCAAAAAGACTCATCTTCTAACCAAATGAATGTTCACGTCAAAATATGTAATGCATACTACTAGCCTCTCCCAATTTACCAATTTACCCTCCCATCGGTGATGGGATGTTACAATATCTCTTACGCTGCGTTTGGTTGCTATCTCTAGTATCTGGAGATGGAACAGAATAGGACAGAACGGAATAGAAACTGGAGACAGTGAGGTGTTTGGTTGTGGTGGATAGAAAAAAAAATTCTATCTCTGTCTCAAGGACATAATGTGTTTGGTTGCAGTGGACAGAACGAAAAAATAGTGACAATGACAAAAATGCCCCTGGTCCTTAATATAATTAAAAATATGTAATTAATTGATAGTTTTATTACGAACTATTTGTGTTAGGTGAAAAGTTAACAAATTATAATAATTATAAACTATTATGAAATATCGAATAATATTAGCCCATCAAAATAATAATAATAATAATAATAATAATAATAATAACAACAACAACAACAACAACAACAACAACAAAATTAATAACAAGAACAAAATAGACACAAAATGTTCCATAATAATAAATATGAATTATTATAAAGACAAAATATACAATGATAATAACAACATAATAATAATAATAATAAATACATAATGATGCTTGATAATAGAAATTGTACATCTACTTCTACTACTAATAATAATAATAATAATAATGAATTTGTCATAATAATAAAAATGCAAATTAAAAGATAACAATACTAATATAATTAATAATATTGTGGTTTGTTAAAATAATATTGTGGTTTGTTAGAAATGAAAAGGTAAACCGATGAAATAATAAAGAACTAATAACAATATTAATAATAATAATAATAACAAAAAATTATAATACTAATAATTATAAGAATAATAATGATAATGATAATAAGAAATTAATTATAATAATATTGATAATAATATTGCCAATAATAATAATAAAATAATAACAAAATGTATAATACTAATAATAATAAGATTAATAATTATAACAAAACACGTAATAATAATAATAATACATCTATATTATACTACTACTACTAATAATGAATTCCAAATATATGTTAATAATAATAATAATAACAAAATGTATAATACTAATAATAATAAGATTAATAATGATAACAAAATGCTTAATAATAATAATAATACATCTATATTATACTACTACTACTAATAATGAATTCCAAATATATGTTAATAATAATAATTATTATTATTATTATAATAAATACAAAATGAAGCTTAATAATAATAATAATAATAATACATCTACATTATACTACTACTAATAATTATTAATAAATAAACCTTAAATATAAATTATTTTTATTAGTAACATTTATTTCGATATCTTATATAATATTTATTGATAAAATATTATTTATAAATTCATATTTATTTTAACTATCTTTTAATTATTAAATCAAAATTTTATTGAAATATATTTTTAAAGATATTTTAATTTAATTAATATTATAGTTTTGATCAATTTTAAAAACTCATAATAAAACAAAAGAAACAAAACTCATTTAAAAAACATAGCCGTTGGAACTGAGATAACGTGGGAGACAGGGATAGCCTGTCCCTGTCCTACCTTTTTGGGAGGGACAATAAATCTTATCCTTGTCTACCGGAGAGAGTAGACAAAAATGAAGAGACAGTAACCAAACGCTCACGGGGATAGGATTTTTTGGTCCTGTCTACTATCCCCACTCATGAGGACAGTAACCAAACACAGGGTTATAATAAGGTTGCACATCCAACGAAGCATCCTCATTTCCACTACTATTAGCTTATGATTATGTAATTATTTGATGGCGCAACACTCTACCCCATATCACATAAAACTCTTGATGCAATTCTCCATTTAAGACACCATGATCTAACACGAGAACTATGTCTTTATCAATCTCTCTATTGCTCTAGATGATAGATCCTAAATAATTAAAACACTCCTTTTGTGATATGACTTATAAACTAATCTTTACCTTCATATTGGTAACCACCCTATGTCCTAAAAGAGACTTTGACCCTATTTGACAATCAGCTAATTATATTAGCTGTTAGCTAATTCTATCAGTGGTTAGATGAGAGTTAACTATATCAACTGATTTGACAAGTAGATAACATCAATTATTTATTAACGATGTTTCGTAAAATTAGTTGTTTAGTATTAATTGTTTATGTATAAAATGGTTTATAAAGGCATGACTTAAAAAAAATATAACGACATGAGTATTTTCACACTTTTTCTTTTTAATTCTTGCTATTTAACTTCATTTCAATCAACTCATCCACTTTTCTTCTCATAATCCATATAAGTTCACTCAAATATCAAAGTCCTCAAAATTAAAAAATTCTTTTCTCATAGATTTTTTTTAATTTCATCAAATTCCCTTAAATTCATAATTTTCTCACCAATTTCTTTCTCACTTAAATTCATTTTAATATTTCTAATTTTCATCAAAAGTTCGGGGTCCAACATTTCTCCCCTTCTTAAAAGAATTTCGTCCTCGAAATTCATACGTAGTAAATCATCAAGGAACACATTCTCTTAGATGATTTCTGTCCAAAAGATCATAGTCACCTTTCTTATCTAATTTCCGCATCATACACGTTCTTAACTTACTTCTTATATCAAGTACACCACATTTCACTATATCCACAATTCAATATGCCTTACATATATAGATATAAACTCAAGTTGTCTCATCTTTCAAGTATCCCTTAATTGCATCTTACATATGCATATTCGAAAATAATTCATCCAAATTTAATTTGTCAAATATTTCATGACATACCTTCATATCAGTTAATCCTATCCTTCAAGTATGTCTTAATTCGACTCACACATGTATAACTAAAATCAATTCTTCCCATTTCATCATGAAATTCTCCTCTCAATTGCCCTTAACACTTTCTTCTAATCAATCATCACTCATCACCTTAATCAAACAATCCACTAGATTCTTCACATCAAGCATGAAATACCATTTCCATCTTTATCACTCTCTCACTAATGCAATCCTATTCATTAAAACTCTGAACAAACACTTCCGCCCAAGTATGATCATAATACTGGGCTCTGATACCATCTATGTTGGGACCCGATCCGGGAACCGGATCCTAACCGAAAACGAAGAACGAAGAAAACGAAAGTGAATGGAAACGGAAATTTCGCATCGAAATCTTGAATCGGAAACAATCGCTACTTAACAAAAGGAGCCGACATCCGAGAACAATCAAGAACACAGAACCACATTCGCGTTGGGAACCTAGACTATCCAAACCCGGTATAATTTTTTTTCTTTCTTTCTTATTCCTTGTCTTTTCATTCTTAATCACTTTATTTCATTACATACAAAATCATCATATGCTTGGATACTCATATAAATCCCAAATTGCACTCAAATCATAATAAACTTCTTAACATTAATACCAATCTCATAAATCCATCTTTCATACATCTAAATTTTTATTTTTCTTCTTTTTCAATTTATTTTCTAACGAAAATTCGGCAGCATAACTGCTGCATTTATCCTATCCCAAAAATTCCTGCAAAGGCAAAATACACTTCTAATATCACAAAATCCAGAATCATCGGACTCTCCCATCTGGAATCCAAACACCAGCAAACAAACGCAATCTTAGTTCTAATCACTTCAATCAAATTCCCACATCAATTAACAATATATTTTCCTAAAATCATACACAATTTCATATACAATTTCCAAAATTATTTACAATTACAGATTTTAAATCCGTACATCAACATCTTCATTCTTTTACATCAACCCAATATACACCATTACATACAAACTTCATAAATCTAACCATCCATAAAATCCAATACGAACATCAAACTTTACATATAAATACAAACAAGCACAAATTGGACTGAGATCATGCTCGTCTTCCATCCGATCTCCTGCTTAAAAATCTGGAGATTGGGGATGAAAGGGGGGTGAGCTCGGAAGCTCGTGGATAATATATTTATAAATTGAAACATAAGCGAAAATTATCTTTTCAAAATTTTCAAACATTTCCCATTTGGAAATTTATCCAAAAACCCATTTTCAAACTTTCCAAAACATTCATAAACAGTTTCTGAAATTCATAATTGAAAATTCACTTTCTCATTTCTCAAATTCTCAAACTTTTTACGAATCATGCACAGCTTTAAACATGAATGCATCACATAGCACATAAACAAAATCAAAAATCACATAACATAACAGAATGGTTTGATGTTGGACCCCACACTCCACCCGTAGGTGTTTGCAGGTTATACTGCGGCGTGTGTTTGCGGGTTATACCGCAGCATCCAACACAAATCACAATAACACATTAAATGGTTTGGTTTGGTCCATAACAGGACGTACTGCACACTTCCGCATAGCGGTCATGTGCAGCCGTGAAGGAAGTCCGTGATCGGAACTCCATGCCACTAGCGGGCAGTCGGGAGAAGGCTATAACAAGTAGAGACAGTGCACTGACTCACAAAGGACCTGACCAAACCCACGTAGCACATAAGCAAAACGGAATTTCAGATTGCCCGAAGGCACTTTTCAAAATCTTAATTTTCTTTAAATTTTTCAAATCATATCATCATATTGTGTCATAAATGACACAAGCACGTATCCACATGAATTCACATAACAAATCTAATGCAATTCACATCATCACTTAAATAACATATTCATCACAATATATGCACTAATTTTTTAAATCATTTAAATCATAAATCAAATAATTTGAAAACCATGAATTTCATAAATCTTGCATTTTCTAAAACTCATTTTAACCCTTTGAAATCATAATATCAAACATTTACATCCTTTTCAAACATTTTTATCAACAATAATTTATCAAAATCAAAGTTTGTTTTCTTTAATTTTCAAAATTCACATATAACTTATAAATCAAAATATAAATATACTACCCACCTCATATCCATGCTAACATCTTGTCCAATGCTTCACTTTGACTTTTGCTTCTCTCTCTCTTCCAATTTAACAAAACCTAAACCATAATCATCTAAATTCACATCATAAATAACATAATCTTCAAAATTAACTTAGGAATTCACCAATTTATCATAATTCCAAGCTATCTAACTCACCAATTTACAAAAACCCTAATTCACCAATTTGGCCTAAACCAACTTATCCAAATTCAATACCATAAATTACAATTTCTTCAAAATTGACTTCATAATTCACAAACTCATCATATTTCAAGCCATCTTGCTTCAACAATTTCTAAAAATCCCAAAATCCCCCAAATTCTAAATTGAACCTAAACCAATTCAATCAAATTTGATATCACAAAAATCATAATTACTCAAATTGAGCTTAGGAAACATCAATTCCCCACATATTCAAGCTATTTCAATCTCTAATTTTGAAAATCCCCAAATTTTCAAAATTGGCTTATACCAATTTACACAAATTCCATATCATAATCACAATTTCTTCACAATTGATTTCATATTTCACCAATTCATACTAGTATTGATGATTCTACACCATTAATTCACAAAATCCCCAAATTTCTAATTTAGCCTAAACCTCCAATTTACAATTTTTCAAATTAAACTTCACCTAAAGCATAAACATTAAAATTGACTTAGGATATCTCAAATTCATCACTAAATCAAGCAATCTAAAGCAACAATTTCAAAAACCCCCAACTTTTAAATTTGACATAAACTCCAATTTTCAATTAATCCAAAATTAAACATAATCATAGTCTAATCTCTTCAAATAATCATAGATAAACTAAATCCATAACCATTCCAAGCCAAATCAACCAACAAACTCATCAAAAATTCAAAATCAAAACTTTCTCTCTCTTACCTTTTTCTCCTCCATTTTCGTTATTTTTGCTCCAAGACAAGCTTTCATCTTCTTCCTCCCATTTCCTCTTGGAAACCACGAAAATCTCTAAAAAAACTCATAAAAATCAAACCTTGCTTCATCTTTCTTCTCCTTCCTTCTTCTCCTCCCTCCATGGCCGACTCTTCATTCTCTTCTTCTTCATTTCTTCTTCTCCCTTCTTCTGTTATTTTTGTGTCTTTCTGCTGATTTATGGGAGTAAAAACGACAGCCCCAAATGTGTTTCATTTAATGAGTGTCCAATTACCCAATTGCTCCTCCATTTAAGCAATATTCTACCATTGCCCCTGCACAGGATTTTGAAAAATTGACTACTTGCGTCCTGTTTGCAAGCATTTAAACGAAATAATTTGGATAAACTTTCTTCTTGAAAATTGTTCCTCTAGATCATACGAATCCAACGCCACTGACCGCGCTCAATTCGGATCAGAAACGAAGAAGTTATAGCTAAAATACTATCGGACCTTCACAAAATCCGAGACTGAACATTAACATAACTTCAGTCCATAAATTAACAATCTTAGAGATGAAATTAAATTTCGATCCCTTCACAAGAGTTGTAGCCCTATATCTTAACTTTATTTTCCCTCAAGAATCAACTCAATCGAAGTTTTACAGCTCCCGAATTTCGCGAAATACTGAACTATGTTCAGAAAATTATCCAACTTATACCCTATAACCAAATCTCCCACTTTGGTTCAATCAATTTCTTTCCATTTAAACTCCTAAAAATCATAATTCTTCATAAAAATGGAATTAATTGTCTTAGGAATCCAACGCTTCGAGAATCAAATCAATCGGATGTCGGACAAAGGAATTATAAGCAAAAGATTACGAAAGGGATCGGATTAAAAACAGAGTAACTGAACTTCAAAACCGAACTTTTCCACAATCATATCTTTCAATCCCGAACTCGAAATTTGACAAATTTGGTGTCAATAAAAAGATCAAAGGAAGCTCTACAACTTCCCTGAAGTACTCAAAATCAAAGTAGGTCTCGAAAGGGGTCAAAACCTCAATCAAAGATTCTGTTCAAAACAGCTTTTCCTAAACGATTTCCAATTTTTTAAACGCTCATAACTCCTAGCCCCGATATCGAAAAATTGCAAACTTTATATCAATGGAAAGATAAAAATATCATCTAAAACTTTCATGAAGACCACTTACTCCAATTCAAACTAAATCCATACGACAAGTGGCCTCGAAATCTAGAACACACAAATCTATACTTAATAGCATTTTCAAAACAAAGCATATCTTCAGAAAATCATATCTTTCAATCCCGACATCGAAAAATAGCAAACTTTATGTCCACAAAAAGCTTTCGACAAAGGCTACAAGTTTCATGTTGATCATTTTCTCGAATTTTGCCTAAATCAAAAAGTCAACTTTTTCTTCAAAAAGTCAAACTTCAAGCGAGCTTTGACTGATCATAACTCTCACTCCCGATATCGAAAAATATCAAGCTTTATGGCTACCGAAAGCTCTTGACATAAACTACAAGTTTCCAGAAGATAATTTTCTCAAATTCTCCCAAAATCAAAAAGTCAACTCTCAAGTCAAACATTTTATCTCCAAAGTCAAACTTTCTAAATTTTTCAAATTTTCATACTTTTTCTTTTTAATTCTTGCTATTTAACTTCATTTCAATCAACTCATTCACTTTCTTCTCATAATCCATATAAGTTCACTCAAATATCAAAGTCCTCAAAATTAAACAATTCTTTTCTCAGATTTTTTTTTAATTTCATCAAATTTCCTTAAATTCATAATTTTCTCACCAATTTCTTTCTCACTTAAATTCATTTTAATATTTCTAATTTTCATCAAAAGTTCGGGATCCAACAATCATAACATTAACAAATACACTAACAAATATACAGAGGATCAAAATTTATGAAAAACAATTTCTCCGCGTATTTTTAGATGTAAAATTATTAATAATATTATCAAGATCACTATTATCCAACATTTGTTAGACAACATAATATAAACTAATATAATACAAAGATATATAAATAGTATTATATATGTGATAGAGAAAATAATAAATAGCAAAATTTAATATCTAATATTAAAATAAAAACAAAGAGCAAAATATATTTAAAAAATCAGAAATTTTACCTTGAAATTATACTCGAACACAAAAGACAAAATTGTAAAAAATTTATGCTAATTTTTAGTTGGAGTACTTTAAATACATATATTGATGAAAATAAAGAAATTAGAAGGTAAAAGTACACTTAAATATTTCAAGACTATTTATAAATATAAAATGTTAACTTATAACGTTAAATAAACTTGCCTAACGTTAACTTATAACGTCAAAAATTACCAAAGATAAAATTATTTATTACTACCTCTACCTGTAGCCTATGTAACCTGCAATCTTAGAACTTGCAAACTTAGAGTACTTACTGCCTGCAATCTTAGTACTTGCCTAATATTTACTTTTCAAAACATCACCAATGTTAAATTAAGTTTGAGTGAATTACTTATATACTACAGGAGTTAAAAAATCAAAAGATGAGGTTAGGGCCCCTTTCCATCGTGGGCCCTGCTGTCTATATCAATTGTTATATTTTAAGAGTAAAATAAAAGATATAATTAACTTTTGCATATTTTATTTTAAAGCAGTTCAACAAAACGCTCCTATACCCAATTAATCATTTCAATCAACTATTTTATATAATCAGCTAAAAAATTTAAAAGTGCAAAAAATTAACTGATCAAACTGAGTCTTTTGTCCTACTCGTAGATCTCCTGTTGAAGGAGACTCTACGCTGCTTTCCTGATAAAAATTGATCGCATGGATTAAAGAGAAGAGTGGTACTGGGCGGGAGAAGAGATTTGCTGGCTGGCAGCTGGATTTTTTTCTCACTCATAACGCAATCAACGTCAGATATCAACGTCTTCTTCATCTTTTCTTTTTCTGGATCACTTGAGATCCAGAAGAAGAAAACGTTGATATCTGATTGCGTTATGAGTGAGAAAAAATCCAGAAAAAGAAAAGATGAAAGAAGTGATATTTGACGTTGATTGCGTTACGAGTGAGAAAAAAATCCAGCTGCCAGCCGGGAACTCTCTTGCATATATATATATATGTATAGAAAAAAAATCCAGCTGCCAGCCAGGAAATCTCTTTTATATATATATATTTTAAATCTTTATGCAAGCCTGAAGTACATAAATAGAATAACAATAATGTTGTGATACGTGATGGGACCTAAAATAAAAGCTCAGATCTAACTAATTACTACGGCGATTCCCCACTACCAAAAGGTCTCCTTCTTTCTGTCTCCTGTGCCATTTACTAATAAGTGCCTAATCTGTTTCAGCCATTGACCAACTATTCGGTTCGGCAGTTCTTTTACAATAACAGTGGTAGTTTCCATTTTCCTTTTTAACGCATGCTCTGTATTTATATAAGTGCCTTGATCTGGAGTATAGAGTCTCTCGTCCAAGTTTAGATTTTGTTGAACAGCAGTATTTCGTTTCCAGAGTAAGACTAGGTGAATAATAGGAAAGGATAGTCCTTGTCTTCTTTCCGGAGCCTTATGCTGAACATTTCTTGTATGTACATCTCTCCTCTGTAGTAGGTATGCTCTGTTAGTTCTGTTTCTTATGTTTTCTACTTGTCTCCAATATCTGATGCCGTCAGGAAGATATGAACGGAGGAATGTCAAAATAGTAGTCCTTTTCTTCGGTGCATCTGATTTTAGTTTTGGTTAATATGATTTATTTAGAAGATCATCTTTTCAGAAAATTATTTTGCAAGCTCGTATACCTTATTAATCTGCACCTAATTGATGGCCTTATGCTATTAGGTTACCTGGGTTGTCCTCACTTAAAAGCTAGCACCTTGAGGTTTACAGAAAGAGGCACATCGCAGTGTTAATGCCGTGACAGATCAACTAACAAGATTTTTGAGTGAGCCCAATATAGACTTGGTCCATCATTTCAATAAGGTACAGATTCCCCTTCATCTTCTTTGTTGGGTTTAAAGATGGAGCAATTACAATGGTGGTTGGAAAGTCTCAAAGGGTGGTCTTATGTTACCTATGAAATTTTAGTCCAAAAACTACAATCTAGGCATCTGAAAAGTCCTTTGCCTTTACCTCCGCTAGGTGACGTTACATGTGTTGTCACTGGTTCAACTAGTGGGATTGGACTTGAAATAGCCAAGCAATTGGCTGTGTCCAGGGCGCATGTTGTCATGGCCGTTAGAAACAAATCTGCAGCTTACGATTTAATTAAGAAATGGCAGCAGGAGTACAATCACCTGAGTATCGAGGTGATGGAGCTAAATCTTCTGTCACTCAAATCTGTTGTCAACTTTGCTGAGGCATGGAAGACGCGTTCAAAACCTTTACAAGTTCTTATCAATAATGCAGGAATTTATTCTATTGCAGAACCAATAAAAATTTCCAAAGATGGCTATGAAACACATAATCAAGTGAACCATTTAGGTCCTGCTTTGCTTTCTATCTTGCTTTTGCCATCTCTGGCAAAAGGCTCTCCTAGCCGTATTATTAATGTGAACTCAATCATGCACTCCATGGGTGTTCTTGACCCAAATGACTTGAACTTCACGTCGGGTAGACATAAATTTAGCAGTGCAAAGGCATACGCAAATAGTAAGCTCGCGGAGGTCATGTTCAGCGGTGTTCTACAGCAACGTATTCCCCAAGAAGTTGGCATTAGTGTAGTCTGTGTCTCACCTGGAAGTGTCCGTACGAATGTAGCACGGGATTTGCCTAAGAGACTGCAAGCTGCTTATCATCTGATTCCCTTTTTTCTCTTCTCTCCCCAGGAAGGTGCTAGAAGTGCACTTTATGCTGCTACAGATCCCCAAATTCCAGATTACTGCAATGCACTAAGGACCAAAGGGTGGCCTGTTTGTGCTTATGTCTCATGTAATTGTCGAATTGTGAATGCATCCAGAAAAGCAGAAAACTTTACAATTGCTGAGAAAGTATGGGAGAATTCACTAGAAATGATTGGTCTTCCTGTTGACGCGGTGGACAAGATCCTCCAGGGGAAAGAAGTCAAGTGTCAATTCCAGGATGATTGATGATCTATTTTTGTGTTCCCAAACTGGTGTTGTCTCGTGTCCTTTTTGCATTGGTGATTGATGATCCTGGCAGTCCTTTCTAGGCTTCTTTTAGTGATACAGTTATTTTCTTTCGATAGAATATATGACATGTATTACTCCTTTTAAATAACCCATCTGTCCAATTTGAATGTTAACGTTTTGGCTGAAGGAACACATTGATTTCTTATCAACGTTTTTGCTGAAGGAACACATTGATTTCTTATCTTCTGACTTCTATATGTTAATGTGCGTAAATATATATTCTTTTGCACCATCCTCCTAATTATGTAAATCGCAGTTAGAAAGCATTTTCCAATAGTTGCTGCTGCTAATGTGAATTCAGCTAACAAGGAGAAATGATATCCAATTTGCCTTTGCACTGCCTGTCGCAGTTTCCTTATAGTTGCCCTTCATGACGGTACGCAAAGGATCGTGTATACACCGAAAGAAATAATGGACTTTCGTCCACATGATACAAAAAAATAGACGTGGCTGAGTATAGTCTTGCTGAAAGCTCTTATTAATACAATACGATTGGATACTTTATGCAACCAGCTTTGCTTTCCTACTCATGTCTATATAGAAATTCAAGCTAGTAATTTTCGTTTGATAAATTTTTTTGATGCTAGGGTAATTATCATATTTTCATAATTTAAAATTCAAAGTTAAAAGGTCCAAAAGTTCTTCAAATCATCAAGCACTCACAAAAGGTTATACCTCTGACCTAAAATGCAAAGTCCATGTAAATGACAGGAAATGATTAAATGCCATAAGACTAGCATGTGGTGCAATAAATGGCAGGAAGTAGCCAAAAGTTTCCAAGCCACTCGAGTCAAATCCTTTTCAGTTCACTTCAACGGCTTGTTAGAAGCAGAATAATTGAGCGGTGTCCTACTAACTAATTATTTATATATGGTGGAACAGTTCCATATAATGGAAATTCTAGAGGCAAGGTCCTCACGAATAAGACATGCAAGTGTATCTAATCTTTTATGTGGTTTAATACCCCTTGTAGCTTCTTCTTCTATATGAAATGGTTACCTCCATAATTCGGTCCAGAATACCAAACCTGTTGAGAATCTCCTGTAGCTCCTTACCTAGTCCTTTAGGCATAATTTTGTTGCCTTGAGCTATTTGACTCAAGTTGCATAGAAGATAATGATGTCTAATGGCTCACCAATCCCCTCTGCAATGCATGAAAGGTGCACCAATTGGACTAAAGAAGTAATATTCAAGCTTTAAACAAGATTGGGGATGATAAACAATCCTACCATTGTTGTGATACTCAAGGATGGATCCAACTCCCATTTTGCTTCGAACCTTCATACTAGCCTGAAGAGATTTGATTCCAAAAGTGGAAAGGGTATGTTTCTTCTCCTCTAGAAGATTTTAAAAAGTCTATTTTTAAAGAGGTTATTCAAACCTCTAGAATTCTAAGGAGTGCTTGTTTGGGGGTATAAAAAAAGGAATATGGGTATGAAATGAAAATTGATGCTCGGTATGAACTTATTATTGAAGACCTAAGGGGACAGTTGGTTTGTATGGGGAAATGGTAATAAAAATAGAAATGAATATAGTGAGAAATATGAATGGATATCATCATTATAATTATGATGGCTGGTTAAGAGGAAGGAATGATTATCATTACCATTGCTAGTGGTTGGTTTGTGAAAAATAATGTAATTAATTAATTACAATGTATTAATTAATTAAAATATTGTAATTAATTAATAAATTATATTTCAATTAATTATATTGTAACTAATTAATTATTTTAATTAATTATAATGCAATTAATTAATTAATTATAATATTTTAATTAATTAATAACAATATTTTAATTAATGAATAAATATATTTTAATTAGTTATATTTTAATTAATAATAATATCTTAATTGATAATAATGAAATTAATTAATTAATATTAATAATTTAATTAATTATATGTTAATTAAATAATTAATTACATTATTGTAATTAATGAATAATTATATTTTAATTGGTTATATTTTAATAAATAATCATATTTTAATTAATTAATTAATTACATATTTTAATTGATGAATAAATTATATTTTAATCAATTATATTGTAATTAATTATAATGTACTTAATTAATTAATATTATTATTTTAATTAATTATATTGTAATTAATTATATTTTAATTAATTAAATATATAATTAATTAGTATTAAAAATATTTTTTAAAAATGAGTCTCTACTAAGGAATGGATTCCATTCTTCTATTAAATGTGAGGTATAGAGAATTCTCCCAAAGTGGAATATCAAACCATTACCCCTATAATCATAATCAACAACTAACCACTCATTTTTTGTTTCTTACCCATTAACCCCTTCCCAAATCCATCAACCAAGCACCCCCTAAATGGGTGTTTAGAAAGGGGTGAATTGAATTCAATACTGCAATTAAATTCAATTCAGGTGTTTGGAAATATAAAAAATAGATGGGTTCAATTCATGCACGTAATTGAAACCCGTCTTCTTTATAAATTGAATTCATTCCTCCAAGCATAGGAATTCAATTACATTGAAGCTTGAGGAAGACATCTTTCAATAAAAAAAACTATTGTTTGGTGTGAGTTTATAACCAGACATTCATCAAAGTTGATATATTTATTGTGGATTTTTATTGAGTATAATTTTTTGCCTTGTATTTCTTATCAAGAATCACTCTGTACCATTCAAAGATAGCGTCTTCTTTTTTTGTTCTTTCATTCTTTGGACCACTTCACTTCTCACTCCTGTGCTTCACTTGATTGGATTTCAAAAATTATTAATTAAAATTTTATTAATAATTAATTAAATACAATATAATTAATTAAAATATAATTCATTCATTAATTAAAATATTGTAAATATAATTAATTAATTACAATATTTTAATTAATCAATATATTGTAATTGATTAATTACAATATAAGTAATTAAAATCGATTAATTAATTAATTAAAATATAATAAATTTTTATTTTCAATATTTTTACAAATCAACTACAATAGTTTTTACAAATCAACTACTGTTAATGGTAATAATAATCATTCATTCCTCTTAACTAACCATCATAATTATAATAATAATTTTCATTCTTATTCCTCACTATATTCATTCTCATTACAAATAGTATGATTGAATTCATTTCTAATATTACTAAGTTTGTTCCAAATAATGTAAATTGAATTCAATCTCATTAATGTAATTGAATCCAATTCATTAATGAATTCAATTCAAAAGTTTCCAAATAGCCTGTAAGAGTTTCATTCCTTAGTTTTGGGCAATCTTTCATTCATCTCATAATCTAGAGGAATGAGAGAGAGGATGAGAGGAATGGGAGTAAAGCTTTAGGGGAAATAATAAAATTTATGGTGAAATCAATTAAATAATTAATTACATTATAATTAATTAAAATATAACTAATTAAAATATAACTATTCATTAATTAAAATATTATTATTAATTAATTACTTGCAATATAATTAATTAAAATATAATTCATTAATTAATTAAAATATTGTAATTAATTAAAATATAATTCATTCATTAATTAAAATATAATGCATTTTGTAATTAATTAATTAAAATATTTTTACAAACCAACTACTATCAATGGTAATACTAATTATTCCTTCCTCTTAACTACTCATCATAATTATAATAATAATATTCATTATCATTCCTTACTATATTCATTCTCATTCTTATTACCATTCATCTATGCTAACTAACTGCCCAGAGAACATATTCCTCCACTAACAAAGTTTAGGGAGAGTGAGGTTACAAATCTCTTAATTTAGGCTACCTTCTTTTCTTACTCAACTTCCATCTAGAAAAGGAAGAAGAATCCATCAACTTTTCTTCTATTCTAAATAATTTATCGAGAGAGATATCCTCTTCCACCCACCCCAAGTTTAGGATCTTGTTCTTCAGCTTCATTTCCAGATAGAAGAGGGGTGTTGTTATTAAGGAAATCAAAGTTCTCTTCAATCCACAAGTTCACATTATTACCAACTTTAATCACTAGCTAGTCATCCTTGTTAGAAACAATCTCCTTATTATCTATCTTACTTACTGTTACCTTTACAACCTTGCCTACCCCTTGCACCTTGTTGTTGGTTGCATTCTAGCTTTCATCCTTTGAACTAAGGAATGTATTCACCGGTACCGAAAATTGTTGTGCCCTTATTCTCTTTTACATCCAACTCATATATTTTTTTCTCTCTCCCAGTTAATAAATGAATGTTGGGCTCCGTTTTCGAAACCCAACAATCCATTCGGAGTCATAAAGCGTGAGCGAGTTACCTTGAAGGGTTATATCAACGAACCCTCACTAGCCGTCATCTCACAGGAATGGCATGGCCACATCAGCCAATCACCAACATCTCAATTTACCTTCCTCAATACAATTGTAGCTCTATGTCTCTAGTTTATTTTGAAACAAGAACCACCTCGTTCAGAGCTTTATAGCTCAAGATATGCCTAAAAACTCAAAGTATGTTCATAACCCGGTTATGCTCTTCCAACTGATCCCTCATTTTATTTCCATCAATCTTTTTCAATTCAACACCAAAAGTTACCAATTTTTATGGAGAGGTAGATACATGTCTTAGGAATCTATCGCTTTAAGAATCACTTCATTCGGAGGTCGGATGCGGAAGTTATGGACAAAAGAATGTAATATGTTCATGTCCTTAATCATTTTATACCTGTCTTGGCGCAATTGCTATAACTTTTGCTACAAATGACGAATTGACGTCATTTTTGGACCATTTGAAAGTAGACTTTACGATCTACAACTTTTATGAAGAACTAAAAGACAAATTTTACCTTATGAAGGATCACAAATGGAACAGAAGATAACAATACGAACTAAGATGATGCAGAAGGTCAAACTAAGACGGTCAAACTAAGACGATGTAGAAGGTCAAACTAAGATGATGCAGAACTAAGACGAAGCAAAACTAACATCAATCACCATAGTTATCACATACACACATCCTATGCAACCTCACAACTTGTAAAGATCATAACTTTCCACTACGATATCCAAAACTTACAAACTTTATATCATTGAAAAGTTAAGAGGATAAACTAAAACTTCCAAGAAGACCATTATGCCTAATTCTGTCTTCCTTAACTTCAGTACATAATTCTATTCCTATGGAAAACTGGAAATATGGAATGTACACTACAAGATAATGAATGCATCCACAAACAAAACTTCTTCAATTCTCAATTCATTTCTAAATCAAAATGAAGTTCATACATAGCTTTAATTACATATTGACATTACATCAAAGTCTTAACACAAGTTACAAAATACATTGGATGTTCAATGTTCAATATGCTTATAAAGCTATTCAAAATTCTAGCCACTAACTTAGTGCAAAAGCTAACTATCTTAGAAATTGTTCAATTGCCTTGCAAGGATCAATGATCTTCTCGATCTGCACCTGAGGATTGAAAAAAATATTGGGTTGAGCTACATAGCTCAGTGGCTAAGACATTTATAGCTATTGGTAACAAGCTACACAATCAAACATATATGTGAATATTCATATATGCAACATGTCTTCTCTTAATCTAGCAATGCAAGTTCAACATTCACCATTCCAATTCATAGCTCATAGATCAATACATAATCAAAGCATAACACACAAATTTCATTATAACTTAACATATCAAAATGCAAATGCACAAACAATTGGCTCGAGCGTTCCATGGAAATAGAAGGGAGAAACCGAAGTTTGCACCCTGAACAGAATGAGTCCATTTTTAAAGCTCATATGCCACAAGTGGGCAGCCGGGAGAAGGCTCTTGTCAACATGAATATGATGAGCATAATGGTTCCACTCTCACCCAAACACAATCAAATCTCATGCTTAATTCAATCAAAAGTTCATATTCTCATACTTTTCTTCTTTCCATTTAATCAAAATGCCATGACATAAGGCATAGCATAATCATACTCACAATGCCATTTTATCCAATGTCACACATCATTATGAAATTTTCACATCACAACATTTCAAGACAAGTCATTTTAGCATACAATACACACACAAGGCATTTTGCTCATTACATAATAACTATAAATAAATTACTCACCTTATAATTCTTGAAAATCTAAATTCAATTGTGCCCTTCCTCTTACTTTTGGGTAGGTTGTTCTTGATTTCCTAACACAACCAAAAAGTCTCACTTAATTCCAATTCAAATGGAAATCTCCCAAATTTCCATAATCACAAAAAATGGAAATAACCTAAATCAAACTCAAACTTAACCTACCCATACTCCATCTAAGTTAGAAAACCCAAAACCTAGCTTAGAAACCCATCTTCTTCTTCCAATCATTCCCAACACAAAAACTCCTTTCTCTCTCTAAAACTTTTTCATTCACCACACAACCTATTTCTCACTAAACAAAAAGAAGGTAATGAACTTACCTTAAATAGGTTGATTCTTCTCTTCTTTCCACGATTTTTCTCCTCCTTCTCTGGCTTTTTCGATTTTTCTTCTCCTTCTCTTCTTTCTCTCACGTTTTCTCTCTTTTCTTCTCCTCCTTGGTTGCTCACGAATTCTCTCCTCTCTTCTTCTAATTCAAGCCTTTTTGTTAGTCTTTCTTCCAAAATTACCCCTCACTTACTTGCCCTTTCCAATTTTGCCCCTCCTTTGTCTTTTATGACTCTACTCCTTTAATACACTTAACACAAGCCTACTAATTCTAACGCTTCATTCCAATTTCAATTTCTAATCCTTCCCTCAAATTTCTAATTAATGACCCAATTCTAAAAATAAATAATTAAACAAGCAAACAAAACAAAAATAAATAACTAGACAATTGATAAGAAGAGAATACAACCCTCGAGCAAGAGGAATTAGGATCCTGGAGGCCTATAACTTCATAATAATTGCCTATAGCAACGATCTTCCTAGTAGCTCTCCAAATCTTGTTGCTTTTCTTGGGCTTCCAAGAGTAAGAAAGCTGAACCTATGACTTGTATAACTTGTTGAATTCATTTACTTTCACTAGAGGGAGGCTCTCAGGTAGTTCATTATTTGGCTCTACTTCAACACAAATTTTTGCATAGCGGATTCTCTCCACTTTAGTAGTAGGATTATCAATGTAGACTAGTTTTCTAACCAAGCTAGCAAGGAAGCTAAGTCCTTTCCTTTCAAAGTCTAATAGTATAAAGGAACATTGCGGAAATTAATCCATATAGGATATAGTTTCAATTATGGAGTTATCAAGCTCCATTCGCGAACTCTATTTTTGGACTAACATTGGCTGGCCACCAATATGTCAGGGGCTTGAAGCCATTACCTCATCTACAAACTTGAATAGAAATGAATAATCTTCAGTAAGGAAGATTTTATCTAAGCCTTTGTTATCCTATTCAATATCTGCCCATGCTTGAACTTAGGGATAGGAAGGCCTTTTGTTGAGGAAAAAAACCCATAAGTGTACATGACTAAGCTTTAACACTAGCTTGAACCTTTTCCACAAGTGGAGTAATCACGCAATTAACTACTGTGGACTAAAAATGGATAGGCTTTTCAGTCGATAAGGAGGGAAGCTACAACATTTCTCCAATTTCTGTTAAGAGAACCAATAGATTTTTCACAAGCCATCTTTCATAGATTTTAGCAGAGATGGGAAGTGCATTTCTATGACACTAACTGCTTTCGTAGAAGCACCAGTCCCTAGATTTGTGCATGTAAGCATATCAAATCAAATATTTTAGAGAGAGGATGTGTTAGCAAATGGCCTTAACAAAGTTCACGAGCCCCATCCTATATTCATCTCTACCATCGGACCCCTAGAACATGATCGTCTTAATCTCCGACCTCCCACCACCCACCTTTTGACACCTCCAACTGACACATCTCCTAATATTCACTATTGGTATGGTCCTCCTCTTTGCCACTGTTTACTTCTTCTACCCCTTGGACCCCAATCTTGATTTGCCTGACTTCAACTTAACCAAGTTGTTAAAGCTCTCTCCTCCTTGCGGCAAATAGTGGCATGGGGTTAAAATACAATCTTTTATTACGAGTAAAGAAGAATTGTAAATAATTTAATTATTCCATCAATCATTTAAATATAACTCGAACTCCTCTCTTAATCACATAATGCACTAAATGAATCATATTATGTTCACAAATATATGGATACAATGAAACGCTCTCCCCAAAAATCTTTATAATGTCAAAGATCTTTTATATGATCTATTTATAGTAAAACAATCCCAAAACTTGTTAGAAATAAAAATTAATTATTATAATGACAAGTACTATTATCACTAGTTAACTAATATGTAACATTGGTTGGCTAATATACCAATCAATGTTTATGCACAAACTTTTAGCACACAAAATATACCTCTTTCAAAGACATTGGTATATTAATAAATTACATTAGTTAATCAATATATGTACACAATGCATAAAACATTTTGAAATCCTAATATAGGTAGACCTCACTCTAACATACGTCGATTAATCCTCGTGAAATATTTTTCATAATTTTAAAGTTTTTCAAAGACTAAAACATATTTATTTTACAAAAATGATTCAAAATTATTTCAAAAGTTTCCTAAAAGTATTTTGGTGCATCAAAATATTTTCTTTAAACTCAAACTAAAATCGTATCTTAGTTATAACAAAGCATATACAATATGTTCTTTGTGTAATAATTATACAATGATTGATCCATTAATTTACTACAAAGACTAAGATAACATTAAAAGAAGGACTACAGCGATTTCTATATCTTGATGCACTTGATCAAAACCATAGGCTAGAACTCACTTAGTTCAATACTATCTCTCTTTTTGGATGATGAAAATATTAGGTGATATTGTAAAAAGTAAATGACATTAAATAAGCACTCGTACTAAAGCAATATGAAATGCATCCTTCCCTTTAATTCTTGCGTCATAAATGATCAAACATAAATATCACCATTTCCACTCCCTCCCCCTTTTGTCAACATTAAAATGGGCCTATGATATGTAAATCCATAAGCATAAAAATTAAAAATAAATAGATAATTTCACTCTTCTCTTTTTAGAAACTCTATCATATAGGAAAATTTGTCATCGAATTATTTATAAGCAAACAACCATTATTATAATACTCACGTACCAATTTCGAAGATTAATGCACACCTTTCTCCTCCTAGGTACATGAAATGACGTGTTCTCCTTTTAAATATGTTTTCTAAGTCAATATGTTCAAATCCTATTAATATGAAGTAATTATATACCTCCTTTTATGTATCACCAATGGTTCTCTCATTTATTCCTTACTTGGTTCAATAATTAGGCTTTTTATTCAAATTTCTTACTTGGATTTTGTGGAGGCTCTTGATGAATTTTCTTTTAAAAAATTAATTGGAGATTCCATTATTGTTCCTTATTTGATACCAATGAAGGCGATACAAATTGTTGGTATTTATTTGATGCTATTTGACGTTGGTCTGGAAGAAAAAAATCAATATGTTCTAGGTAGCCTTACAAACTTGAGTCCTTGGGGGTTAGTACTTAAACCTTTTTCAACATATATCTTTTTATATTTACTTAACAAGGATTGTTTCAATGACCAATTTCTATGGATATGTCCACAATCACCATAAAAGTGAAATCTCACATAAGATGATTGGATATATATGAATCGTGTGGGTATTACCTATAAGAATGTGACATCTATGCCTTTCTAGGTCTTTTTTAGATGCAGTGTACTTAAGAGCTAATATGGATACATAAGGTTTATGAAGCTCTTTTTGTGTGATAGTAAAGCTAAACAATTAATTGATATAGAATACATTCCTTTGGTAAAAAATTTTCCTATATTGATTACGAACATGTGCCCTTTGATTGTATTGTGGCCTATGATGAATGAGAGCTTGTTTCATGTCATTTTAATAAAAAGTAACCTATATGAATGAGAAAAATATTGCATGCTCTTCTGATATGGATTCGCTTAAAAATTATTCTTCTTTTGCCTTGAATAAACATGTCTTTTAAGTTTAAAATGTGAACTATCTTTGGACCTAAAGGATGATGGATAAGCATGTGATTTTTGTACATATTTAGAAGATGCAATATACTCATGTGATGATTTAGACATAGGCTCATAATGTAATTACTTGCTCTTATCAAAACTTATCTTAACATTGTATAGAGGACCTCTATAACTAAAACGAATTCCATCCCTATTATTTAAGCTCTTTTAGGTTCTATGCATATTATTCAATTTTTTAATTTAAAGTGAACTTAGAAGATGATACTTTGAGAATATAACGACTTATTATCATGCAATAAATCATGATATTTATTATTAATAGTAGGTGCACATTTAGAATATATCATTATGTCATTTCATATTTCAATTTCTCATTCTTAACCACACATGAATCTAAGGGTTGTAAAGCATTTTTATTCTTTGATATACTTTATTACTTTCCAATCTCATTGTTAGTTTATGCCTTGCAGCCAATTTATTTTGGTTGTAAATAATTGTATGACTTTATTTTTATTAATTAAAGGCATTCTTTATCTTTATGAATTTGTTAATTATTTAATTATTATTCGTAAAGATAAAATCCTTGGAATAATTATTGTGTAATTGAAATTATGATGAGATCATAATTTATGAGATTCAATTTACACTTATGTATTATTCCTAAATGTTCCTAATTGTAGTTTCATCAAGACTGGATATTGATGAAACGGTAAAATTAGCACACATTATGTTTCTTTCTTATGAAGAAAGTAATTGATCTCATTAATTAAAGTATAGAGATACTTAAACTAATGTGTGGGTGATTATTAGAGAATAAATCACTGAACTGACCCGATTATGAGAATTCCAAATAGAATATTACTTATGTGTCTATGGACTATCTCATAATGATGGTTGTATAATTAATCCTCAGACTTGAGATTACTAATATATCTAGTATGAGAATTATTGTATTTTGATACTACTTATGAATTGTCCTAGGATAATTCTGTCGGTAGTAATTGGATACAATATGACCCATATGTAGATAATTGACTAAGTCGATAAAGGATTCATCACTTTAAAGTAATTAAAGAGAATATTCTACTGTTCTTGATTGGTAATGATTTATGGAATTCTCTGGCCAGAGTGAATTGATATTTGAAAAGGAGTTTTCAAATTTTAATTATAAATCAATTACTAATTAGCAAGGACGAACATAATTGGATACTAAAGAGTAGACACTATATCCATACTCTGTCCAATTAGAATATTAGATGACGAAAAGATTAAATTATACATTATAGCCATGCATGGACAGGTTAAGTCAATCACATTGACATTCCTAATGTTTGGGTAATTATGACATGTTGCTAGATGTCAATCATAATTTATGATTATGAATTTTTTAGTTGGAGAATTAAAGATAAATTAAAAGGAGTTTTAATTTATCTAATTCTAATTATGAATTAGAATTATAATTTATAATCATTGCCAAATTATTAGGAACCTAATGGGTCACACATCAAAGAGTAATTTGTGAAAGAAAATCAATTTAATTAAGTTGGACTTAATTATAAAGTTTGAGAATCTTTGGGAATCAAATATAAAGATATTTGATTTTATTAAAATTAAATTAATTAGAATTAGAATTTGATTCTAATTATAATTAAAGAGTTTTAATTTTAATAAAAGACAATCTTGATTTTTCTATTTAAAGGGAAAAGTTTTATGAAAGCTAGCACTGTCTGTCTTGTTCCTCTAGAATAGTTTGAAAATTGCTCTGTGGATACCATCAGAGGCTGAACACGTGAACAACTAGTGATTGATCGTTCAGAGAAAAGTTTCTAAGTTTTTCTCGGGAAAGCGAACAAGGTAGGATTTCTAATCCAAATATTGTTTTTTATTCAAGTTTAATCAATTATTGGGATCCGCTCGAAATCCGTAAAATTTTTGTTTCCGCTGCGCCTGTGATTCGATCATAGTTGGATTCCAACACTCATAACATATAAGAATTAAACTAACTTGTCATATGAAAGATCAGTACCACAATCATCATTAACATCATAAAAATTTAAACAAGATGGTAACTAATTAGTATCATCCATAAAACATGTATTTCTTGTCATACTTTTGGATTCCTCACTCTCTAAACTAATAATATTGTCTTATATAGCTATAAGTGCTCTAATTTTCTTTTGGTCCTTCTCCTTCTGTTCACTCCATTCCTAATTATTATTTAAATTCTCATCAAGCTCATCATGAGTTATATTATTAACATTAATATCATTATAAAACCATTACCATATGTAAGATCAAATATACGTGAAACATCATGATCATTTTGATACATTGAAACTTTAGAAATCACATTTCTATCTAATATAGAAGATAAAATATATATTGCATTAGTATTTAATATAATGAGCCTATTATCAATTTTGTTCCACTTAATCTTCTCTACAATTTACCATAGATCAAAATCTTTGACTATGTAAAAAAATTCCGTTTAAGCTCTCTAAAACAAGTAATCATTTCCATTGAAAAATGGAAATCTATTAATTTCTTTTGTTCTCATATCTAAGAAGGGATGAAAGTCGTGCCATAATAATCTTTACTCAAATTTTGGTAAAATCTATTTGCAATGAATGAGATAAGCTGTACTAATAATGGTTGGTCCTTGGATGATACATAAGAGAAGGTGAAATGTTTTATTTAGTTTTTATTTAAAACTAATAAATGAATTACCTATTCAAATGAATAATTATGAAAAATTCATATAAAAGTTACAAGAATAATAAATGAGAGTATAGAAAGAGAGACAAAGTAGGTTTATAGGAGTTTGTCTAAAAAACTCTTGACCTATGTACACCTCCTTATCTCCAATTAGGAATTTACTATCATCTTTTTAATAGAAAGAGATAAACCTTTCGTACATACATCTTCCTTTGGGTAAAAAAGAACCCTTACACATCTTCCTTTCTTAAGATGAAAAGGAGCCTTTTTACAATCTTATTTGTCATGGGTGAAGAAGACAATTGATATATTAATTACTGAAATACAACTCAAAACACTCCTTTCTTTATTATACAATGTGCTATAGGGCTTATATTATGCTCATAAACGCATGAATATAATGAACTCTCTTAAAAGCTTTTTAGCAAAAATTTCAAAATCAGACCGGGCCGGTCAATATGATCCGAATAAATACAAAATAGTCTGATTTTTGATTCAATTTGTGGTTATAATCTTTATAAGAAAAAATTGGCTAATTAAGTAATAAATCAAGATTTTTCTTGGAAAAACTCGTTGGTTTTCTTAGAAAACTGGTTAAGTAGAATCTGTTAAGGCATGTGGGATCCAACAGAGCATACGGGACTAAAAATAGTACAGTTTTTTCCTCCCTTCACGTGAGATCACCTCTTGCACACCAACCTATGTAATTCCTTGTCTTGTCATTGTCAATCTCTATTTTTTTTTATTAAATGAAACAGAACACATAGGTTACAAGACCAGTATGGAGAAACAGATCCCAAATTTTTGAGATTTTGAGATATATTTCAAAAATCTTTTGAATTTTCAATGATTTTTCTTTTCAAATTTCTTACATAACTTAACTAATAAATTATATTTTTAAAATATATATTTTATTTATCTCTTTATATTTTAATGAAAATTTTATTTTAAATTATTATTGTTAAAAAATTAATATTTTATCATTAAAATACTAATTTTGATTATTTATTTATCTCCTTATATTTTAATTGAAAATTTAAATTATTATTGCTAAAACTAATTATTATTTTATTATGAATTTGTTTAATAAATTGGATAACTAATTATTATATATAAGCAATTTTTCTTAAGATAATTTAAGAATGTATAAAAATATTTAAATTGTAAAGAAATATGTTTAAAGGATATTGAAAAGAAGTTAGAATAAAGTTAGAGTCCTTTATGTTGACTTTATTTAAGTATACTACAATTTTATAAGTCTTTAAATAAATAATAATATAGAAATAAAATTATTATTATTATTATTTTAAAATTTATGTTATATTTATTATTAGTTTATTATATATATTAATAGGCATTGTTAGTTCATTTTATTTTAATAAAATATTTATTTTATATTATATTTTATTTATTTTTATAATTTTACTTCTTATTTATTATGTGTCGATTTAATGTGGGTTAAATATTTAAACCTTAAACTTTGTTTTTGACCGATTCTGCATCCAATTTAATTTTTAAAACATTTCATTTCAGGATTCTTTTTAATGCCTAAGGTCCTTTTAAAAAATCATTGTGCCCCGCTTATTCTCAAAACTTATAACCCAACCATTCCCGTATCCTTAGCCAAAAATCAATGCCAATCCTTTATATACGAAAACTATAACATGAAATAAGCACCCACTCAAATATACAAAACTGTGATCTACAAAAGTTTTTTCATTAAACTCTATATTCTCAACTCAACAAAGAAAAGAAAACAAAGATGCCAAATAACCACAAGCGTTGGATAGAATTCTACTTTTAAAAAATTATAAAATAAAAATTCCTTGGAAGTACATTGAAGAACGAAAACTTATGAACTACATTTGTTCCCAAATTAGAAAGCTATCCCAAATATAATTTTATAACTCAAGAACCATATTTTTATATTTAGTTTCAATGTTGAGTTTAGTTTTATATTTATTCTACCCATATTTAATAATTGTGAATTGGTTATTAAAAGTTTTGAATTTTGTCGATATTATTTAATTTTTTAAATTTTTTATATTTTTGATTCGGAAATTTGTACATTTATGCTTTCTAACATTTCTTTATTTCATTATATTTTCATTTTTCGATGCGTCTACCTACGAAAATAAAATTAAGAGGAAAACTTCAAATGTTATATTTCCTTACTTGCCAAACAAATTAAATCAATGCAATAATGACAATAACTAACAAATAACAAGCCACATGTGAGAGATATGAATTGATAAATACAATGATAATGAAACCCCGCTATACGCAACTAGTGCTAAGGCTTTTGCAAAAGAGGAGATCATCTTCAATCATACTTTTGAAAAAAATTAATTATATTTTAAAAATATTTATTAATCACAAAGTTTATTTAAAGCAATTTGATAGGTAATATTTAGAGCTCTATTTCATATTAATTTTTCGTAGTGATAAGTTTTGTAATATTTAGAATACTATTTCATATCAATTTTGTAACATTTAGAATTCTATTTCATATTAATTTCGTAATATTTAGAACTCTATTTCATATCAATTTATGATAGTGATAAGTTTTGTAACATTTAGAACTCTATTTTATATCAATTTTTCTAACATTTAAAATTTTATTTCATATCAATTTATGTAACATTTAGAACTATATTTCATATCAATTTCGTAATATTTAGAACTCAATTTCGTATCAATTTAAAATTTTGATAGTTGAGTTATATATAATCTTTCAACTATTCAATTTATTGATCTAAAGCATCAAAATTGAAAACTAGCAATATTTCAGTTAGGCTATTTAAAGTGGAGCAATTGCAGGAGCAAACTTTAATAAGTGAGAAATATTTGTTGGTCTTTTGTGTATCCATTATGCCATTGTTCATCTTCTTTATTACAATTGATAATGAGAATTATTTAAGTTGTAAACTTTTTCTCTAACAATAATATACCCAATTATTTTTTAATACTTTTAAGCTAAATCATAATGGGGAATATGGAACCATCCTCTACTTGTGGTAAGTCCAATCCAGTATGAAATCATTTTTCTTCTTCTCAAGCATCTAATGTGAATATCCAATATAACTGTATGTTTTGTGGTAGAATATTTAAAGATGGAGGAATTTTTAGAATGAAAAAATATCTTACTGGTGTTAAGGGTAATATTGCTTCTTGCAAAAAAATACCACTTAATGTACGTGATATGATTGAAAAATATTTGTAGCAATTAGTAAAAAAGAAAAAGGAAAATAAAGAGACTCAGGATATATCTTTTGGAGATGATGAAACAACACAAGTAATAGATAAAGGAAAAAGAAAAGTTACTATTGACATAGATTTTTTTTTTCTCCAAGAACTACTCCTGGTTCTCAACCTAGTCTAAAAAGTTTTATGGTTGATAAGGATGTTGTTTTATGTTGTAAAAGAGCATGGGCTAGATGGTTCTATCATTCATGTATTTCTTTAAATGCTTTAAATTCATCATATTTTCAAGAAGCAATTGATGCTACAACAACAATAGGTCCAGGATTTAAGGTACCATCTTATTATGAGTTGCGTGTGCCTTTGTTTTAAGATTTAAAAAGGGAATGTCAGTTAATTGTGGATACATATAAATCTAGTTGGGAATCAACAGGATGCACTATTATGGCAGATGGGTGGATTGATCAAATACAAAGAAGCTTGATTAATTTCTTAGTTTATTGTAATATTGGAACAACTTTTATCAAGTTTATTGATGCTTCTGACATGGTAAAAAGTGTTAATGCTTTATCTGAATTATTCTCTGAAATTGTCGAGTGGGTTTGGTACTGTTGTCGCCTACATCCAAATTTAAAAAGAAACCAATTTTCGTCAATACAAAATAATGTAGTAGTGGAAAGTAGGGATCGTTCCCACGAAGAATTTTTAACGGTAAAGTTTAGCGAGTTTAAAAGTAAAACAAATAGGGGGTTTGGTTCACGTAATTTAAGAAATTAGAAATAACAAAAATCGAAAATTAACAAAGGTAATTGGATCTGAAAATTTAATAAACAAACCTTGGTTTCAGGTCACCGATGTTATCACGCTACAATGGATCCTCGATATAAAATTTTAGCCATTAATAAACATTCATTGGGGGATGTATTCTTTTACATGTAAATGACTAGAAACATGTATCCTAGCATTCTTATCAATCAATAACCTAAATACGATCGTATATTTAATTGAATAATTGCTTTAAGCACCAAGAAACCAATGAATAAGATAATACATGTACGACATGCAATTAATCAAGATGAATATCCTCTTAGAATTTTCGATTCTAACGTAAAGAAGGTAATCCTAATTGCTACTAGCGATTAACAAAGTTGAACATCATATTTCATTTATCTAGCTATTGAAGAAATCAATCCCTAGTTGCGCACCTAGAAATCAATCAACTCAATTAGAAAAAGTAATTCAGAAGATATTCAATGTTCATCAACAACATAAACTTTATTGAAATATCTCATACATAATAACGGATAACATGGCTTCCCTCAACCAAGAAAAAGAGTTTAGCTATTCATAACGAACGTAGAAATCAAAGAAATAATAACATAACAAGTCTCCATCCCTAGTCTTTCTTAAAGAATACGAAAATATGGAAGAAAAAGTACAGAAAACGTAAAAAGACTGGAGAGAAAAACTGCAGAAAACGAAAATTTATTCTAAAACAAAGGCTACGTGAACAATAATTCCACCCCCTTTTATGCTTTTTTTGATTTCTCCTTTATCTTTTCTTAATTTTCAACAGATATTGTATCTCCCAATTTCAGGTGGTCAATCCCCTTGATAGATGGCAATATAATCTTTAAAGATTGTTAAAATCTCGATTTTGAATATTGAAAACAGATCTACAGATTGATTTCATCCTTACACGTACCCATGCTTTGTAACATCCCATCACCGATGGGAAGGGTAAAATGGTAATTTGGAATGGTTTGTGAGTGTGTAAACGTATCTCGGCACGGTCATGCTTATTATGACCTTCATATTTGTATAAATTGTAATTTTTGTAAATGCACATGATTATACATGCATTTATGACATTTCCCGGCATCTGTGTTTATTGTGAAAAATGTGTTATTTGTGTTTTAAAAATTAATTGGAGTGGATTTTTGTGTGTTTTATATTTTTAGAGAATTTCAGGAATTTTTCTGAAATTTTTCGGGGTACTTCCCGGATCGAAAAAATTTCTAACTGACTGACTGAGTGGGTTCTTGTACTGAAAATAACTGTCCAATAGCACTGGAAAATTGAAGATATGATTTTAGAATTTGTAATTTTGAGCCATTGGAATTTGGAGTAGAAATTGAATTGGAATTGGAAAGAGACCCGAAAAGTGTGTAAAAGCAGGACAAGTGGCAAGTGACACTTGTCACTTGCCCACTTAAACTTGTTATATATATATACATATCCTAAGTGTTAGCTTCCACGACACTTGCTTGAGAAAGAGTAAAAAGAGGTGACTTTAAGTGTTTTTCTCCTCCTCCATCCGTGAGTGCCTCCTTCCCTTTCTTCTTTGTTTTGTTTTTCATCCTCCATGCAAGAAGTTTTTCCTTGCTATTTGCTTGCTCTTCTTCTCTTCACACATAATCCACCCTTAAGTCTTGTGAAGATGATGATTTGTGCTTGTATTGGAGAGATGGTCGTGAGTGTTGGTGTGGGGTAGAATGTTGGAGTGTTTTGATGATTGAAGAGTTAAAGCTTATTTAGGTGAGCACTCAGGTTGTATGTTCTTTAATTTGTAATTAGATGTATTTTTTGTGCTTTATGGTGCATTAATTCCATGAAGTTTGTGTGTTAATGGTACGGGTATAAGTATATGTTTGTGTAAGGATAGACAATGCATATAAAGGTAGTTTGTGTGGTATAAAAATTAGGATAGTTTGAAGTGGATTTTGTGATTAAAGATGAATGGAAATTAAGGGAAGCAAGTTGAGTTTAGGTGCTGCAAATTTGTGGCTGTTTGTCCAAGTGAAAGTATTGATGACATGTTAGCTGATTTCTTGTCAAATTGATATGCTTATGGAAGTAGAATTGGAATTGGAATGAGAGGGAATTGGATTGAGTATCAAAGCTGGAAAAGTTACCTTGTACATGTTTCAATGTTTTTGCCATAACTTTTGATTGGGTTGTCCAATTGAGCTGACGTTTGTTTTAAATTAAACTTAAGAAGTATGGCTAAGTTTCATATGAAGGGAGTTTAGTTCAATTCTGACTTTAAGAATTTTAATTTGGGCTTGGAAAGTGAATTGCTAGGTGCTGTATGAACAGTATCCGAAATTGATGATCTGAAATTTTTGATGATTTTTCTAGATTAATTTAGAAGGAATTGGTGAAAATGGTCTTAATGAAAGCTGAAGCCTATCATGTTATCTTTCCATTGCCACTGATTTTGAAATTTTTCGATATGTATATTGTGAGTTATGACCTGTTTAATGTTGACTGGTTATGTGCATGTTGGTGGAACCTAGCCCTAAGTGTAGGTTTGTGACTCTTGTGATTGGAAGCAAATTTACAGATTTATGTGAATTGAATTGGCTTAAGTGATCTTCTGAAAAGTTGTAGAGGAAGAAATTACCTTGAAAATGGTATATAGCATGCTATTTTTAGATATCAGAATTGAGAGTTATGAATTTTTAAAAATTGGACTTAAGTTAGGTCATTGACTAGTGATCAGGGCAGCCACTTGTATGATAGATTTTGAGTTTGTTAGAGATGGAATTGACTGTTAACCCTTCATGTGAAGTGTAGTATTCTGTTTGATCTTTTCATGGGTATAAAGTATGCAAATTTTCAACATTGGAGCAAGGAGTTATGCTTTTTAGAAAATTGCTGTTCAGTTCAGGTGGTTTCAGTGGGCTGAATCATTCATTGAATTGTTTGACCTACTTAGCAATTATATTGGCTTCCAAGTTGTTCTTGAAAGTTTTAACATTTGTTTTTCTCTTTTGAGTGATATAAAGTTTGGAATTTTTGACAAAGGGGATTGAAAGTTATGATTTTTGGAATAATGGGGTACTGGTTTGTATGGTCTTTGAGAGGGCAGTATATTTGATTGCATTTTTGATACCCTTAGAGGTGAAATTAAATTTTAAGTCCTTCATGAAACTTGTAGAATTTTTCAATACCTTTCCAACGGGACCAACCTCGTATCATTTGGACATTTGTGTGAAAAGATCGAGCTATTGAAAGAAGAGTTGGTTTTTGGAAAATTTTGGAGGTCGCATGGTTGGGCACAGCTCGCCCATGTGGGCGAGCAGCGCATCGCTCGCCCATGCGGGCAAGCGATCTTGCGTAGCTCGCCAGGCGAGCGAGACGCTCGCCCATGTGGGCGAGCGGAGAGCCCGGCTCGCCCTCCGACCTCTGTCCAATTTTTTGTGCATAACTTTTCCATCCGACCTCCAAACGACTTGATTTTCGAAGCGATGGTTTCCTAAGAGATTTTTCTATCTTTCCACATCAGACTTAGGATTTTTGAGATCAAACAAAACGGAGGTGGTCGGATTTAAGTGAGTGGATCAGTGGTAATAGTCTGAACATGTTTCAGTAATTTGTGGATATCTTGAGCTAGAGAGCTCGGATCGAGCTGATTCTTTTTCCTAAGTGAACTAGAGACATAGCTCTACAATTGTTATGAAGAGGTTGGTTTTCAATTTATCCCTTAAGATGTTCATTTTTCCTGAGTGAAGTTTCATAATGTGTTGACCCGAACATGTTTTGGGAATAACTTTTCCCTTCGACGTCCGATTGACCCGATTCTTGAGGCATCGGATTTGTGAAATATTTAATTTATTTATTTGTGAAATTGGAATTTTTTTTAGATCCAAAATTGACAGGAATTGGTTAGGTCGAAGTGATGGGTCCGGGTAAAGATTTTTCCTAAGCTGTGTTTTATTTATAATTGGACCTATAGAGGTCCGAATTGAGTGATTTCAGTGTCAATGGGTTTCTATTTTTTAGAGAAAAATTTGGTGACGGGAAATTTTGTAATAGTGCTGGGAATTTCATGAACATGCATTGTACACATTGAATGGCTACGTGTGCATTATTAAATGTTCTGATTGCCAATTTGGTAATGTTGGACATTTGGACTGTTTTAGAGACGCATTTGGAACGTCAATTCACAGACGTTGCCGAGACTTCCTGGCTTAGCTTCGGAAGCAAAGGTGAGTAACCTAGACGGTTCCTCAATTATTATTTGGTTATATTTTGCACTTATACAACTGTGGAGAATAATGGAGGGACTTTTGTGTTTGTTTGTGCTCATATTCCGGACCGAAAGTGTTCGATGTATGTGGGAAATTATGACATAGGAGTGTTTTACTGGTAATTGTGATTAGAATGTGATTGTTTGTGAACCAATTGTATGAATGTGTTAATTGGGATTATTAATTGTGATTGTGACTATACTGTGAATTGTGGTGAAACAATTGTTTGAATGTGATAATTTGGATCCGATTGTGATGTAATATGGTTTAATTGTGACACATGCATTCCATGCATGAATGCATGATCAGTTAATGTGAGTTGTGACCGGAGCAGCCACCGAGAGCTATAAGCTCAACGTTTATATTGGGCCTCGAGCCCCAAAGTGATCCAGAGCCTATGGCTCAACGATTAATGCGCCCATATTGGGATAGTTTAGGCGCTCGGTCACAACACCGTAATAAATTGGAAAGGATCACATGTGCATTATATATGCAATGGATTGCATTTCTTTGAATGAATGAAAGGTTAACTGCTTTGTGTTTCTGTGTATTTCTGAGTGTAAATTGGGCAACAACCGTTTTGTGTTTGAATGTGTTATAAATTCAATTGGGTATAGATATTTAAGCAAATGGAATGTGGCACATTGATTATGTTCTAGTGCAATTGGGCAATGTGTTTAATTGTGTAACAATGTGAAAATATGTAATTTGTGAATTATTGTGTTGCTTGAGTTGAGTGAACCATCGATGATGGTTCCTCACTGAGTTCGCAAAACTCACCCAAAATTTGCAATTATTTTTCAGGACTCAGAAGAATACCCGTTGAGGCAGCGGAGTATGACATCTATTTGGTCAATCTGATAGCAAAGTAGTCGGGATCGATTCACGTCTGCATTAGTGTATTTTTATTTTTCTGAACTTTTGAATTACTGATTTGGACAGTTTGTAAAATCAACAGATTGGAATAAATTGTATTTATGAAAAAGTCCCCGAGGCCATTGATTTGTTTATGTAAATTATTTTTCGCATAAATTATCCAGTGTGTGTGTATGTCTTAAAAAAATTACTGAGGTTTGACTGAGTGATGTAGCACGCTACCCTCACGGGGCACGGACTCGGATATCACTATCGATGTCGGGTTCGGGTCATGCAGGAGTGGGGTGTTACATTTAGGTGGTATCAGAGCCCAGAAGTACTATCTTATATGGGCCATTTCTGAAATATGGGTTAAGTTACATGCTTTTAAATCATGTCACGGCAGACAGTGGCAACTGATCCCCAGGCCAGCATATGAGTCACATGCATGAGCATGTATCAAGTGTTTAAGCGGTTAGAAATAGTGAGGAAGATGTTGATATGTTAGAATGTGATATTTGATGAAGATTAAATTGGTATTGGTGGATGTATTATGTAATACAACATCAGTGTTATATTGGGGTCCATCTTTGAATATAGAATAGATATGAATCTATAGTCGAGGAGTGATACTGGACAATTAAAATATGTTAGAAATGGCAAAATTTCAAGTGTATAAAGAGGATCAAAATAAGATATTCTATGATCTAGAGAGGCTATAATTGGGTTTGATTACCGTGATGAGAGTTTATGAATAAGGGTTTATGTTTTAGAGTCCGAGTATGTTAGTGGAAAATCAAGAATGATTATACATTTATGATTTATGATTTGATTGTGAACATACATGGGTATGATGAAGTAGTGAAAAAAAAAGGGAAGTAAGACAATGAAAATGGTAGATGAAAAAGTTGTTAAAGTTCAGTTGATTTACCTATGTGAACGCACATCTGATAATGGGAACACCATGGCAAGTGAAAATATGAAGCATATATGTACTATATGTGTGGAAATGATATCGGGAGTAATCAGTGAGTTAGTGGATAGTTGCTAAGAATAGTGCTTATAAATTATAGTTCAATAAGAGTTAGAATGCGAAGTGAAAGTGCTTATAGTGATTAATTGGGAATGAATTGAGCTTGATATATATATATATATAAAAGAGAGAGAAAAAAAAGAGAGAAGAAGAAGGATATGATCATGGTAAAATCCTCACGATCGAGGACAGGTGCAAAAAGGGAAGTGTTGACAAAAAAATCAAATGAGATCAAGGTATTCTTAGCCTAAGTGACTGATTGGTGAGTTGTCCTACATTTGTCTCTTGACAAGACGAAATGATTTTGATATTATGTACTTCAATGGCTTTAATCGTTATTAAAAAAGGATGTTCTGATTATATGAGTTATGGCATAAATTGATTTCCATGGGATATTATAAATAGCTAAAATTGATTTCTTAAGGCATTGTGAATGGCTGACAAGAAGTGGTGACGACAATTGATGAGTCGAAATTCTATGAGTGGTATCAATGAAAGTAGCAAGAAATCTTCTTTCAAAAAAGAAAAGAAAAAGAGATCAATGAAAGGACAAATCAGAAATATAACTGAAATGAATTAAAAGTCATTATGGGAATCCTAATCCTAGCGGAGACTCAAGCGTAAGTGGTAGCATATACTATTGAGAAGGTATGAATTATGTTGATGTAAAGAATCCGATTATGTCAATAGGAGACATAAATTGCGAATATGAGGAGAATATAAGTTCATGTCTATGTTGTGTAAATATGTTCAGGAAGTACAAAGTTGGTATGATGAATGTATTATCAACCAAAGGAGTAATGATTGCAAATAAATTGATATATGTGGAGAAACTAGTGTAAAGGAAGAGACGGTAGAATACGTTAATGCAAAAAAAAAAGAGAATTTTTCATGGGTATAAGGAGTTTATTATACTGTTGAGGAGTAGAGTGTCTTTATTGTGTTTAGATTGGATAGTGACGATGATCATTCATGATATATCAAATTTATTTGTAAAGTGATAAAGAATATTTTGCATAGTTGAGGAAATCTTATATCAAGAAAGTTTCATAAAAGCGAATCTTAGCTGGCTCAAATAAATTGTGGGTAAACTAGTGTTTGATCATGGCACTTGGGAAGACCTAATGAGGGATATATATATGGGATTTGGAGTTATTTAAAACTAGTTGTATGTTGGATACCCCAAGGAGTTGATAAAGGTTTTCTAGTTTTAGCTTTTTGACAAAAATGTTTGAGGAAAAATGTGTGAATCATATGACAGATGAATGTAAAAAGGGACATTTTGAGATATTTACAACTCGATTATTGATTGCATCGCTTTAATTTGGAGATTTTGTAATATATAACGAAGGGTCCCAGTAAAGGTTATGAAGCAATCTAATGTAGTGTATAGTGGTTTTATGTACCTCGGGACAAATACAACCTCATGGGCTGCATTGTGATTGATGACTTGAAATTTGTTGTACTAGGTATTGCTTTGAAAGCTTGAAGACACAATTCGTATAGAAACATTTTGGATATATCTATGAATATGCAAATCGATAACTATTGATGTATTTCGTGAGTAGGAAGGAATTGAAAAGGATGATGCGATTGAGTACTTCCTAATAAAGTTAGTGCTGCAATTCATCATAGTGAATAGAAACTTCAATAGCAGAAGATCACAAATTGGGCGATAAGGGTATCAAATCTAGTGTAATGCTGAGTGCACGATGTTGACCTAACAAGGGGGCAAAAAGAAAGTATGATTAGCTATTGGAATTTCCAAATCAAAATCTGGTGTGTATAAAAAGGATTGGCAAAGCCAAACGGAGGATTTAGAATTTGCGAACTTATTCGAGGAATTGAAAATGAATCCAACTTTGGAAGAAAATGATATCTATGATTGGATTAAGAAGTATGAGTAATACCAATTAAAGAAACTGTTAGAAAGAACACAAGAAATAAACGAAGCTTTATGTGCCAGTAAGAGTACATTGAAAGAGTAATTGATGGTTTAGAATGGAAAATCGAATGATTATATGTTTGACTACCAACAGACTTGACTGTTGGAGACAAATGTAAAACTGATAGTTTTGGACTTCGTAAGGGTATGAGATTGATGTATAGTTCAGATTGATTGTGAATATAGCAATCGCTATATTAGTGACACCATGTGAATAGTGTATAAGGGGTCTTACAGCAAAAAGGGACCGTTTACCCCTATATTAAAGTGAACAGGGCCTATAATAGTCGAAGGCCATGAGTAACTTGAGATAATGTCGATAAGTGAAATGAATTTGTAATAGGGGTTAAGTGATCCAAATTAATGACAAATGAATTGAGTTGATTGATATAGAGATTATGAAATCTTACGAGATTAGTGGAAATCTCATAGTGAAAAAAAAATGAATGAAATACTTCAAAGAGTATCACCTCGGCCAAGAAGCACTTAGATGGATAAAGGTGGAAATAGGGATAACAAAATTTGTCATAAAGTGGTCCATTAGTAAATATTGCAAACATGGAACCAAAAAGCAATATGAGTGATTTATATTGGCTCAATGGTAAAAGGTGTTCGCTTATAACGAAACAAAACCCTGAGGTCTTGTGTTCGAGTTATGACTCACGCAAGTACCAAAGGGGACAATACTTGGAGTGATGATTGTAGAGGCTAGGCTCTACATTAAAAAGGCCTTTAAGAAACGGAATGATAGTACCCCTACCTCCTCCAGCATCAAAAATGAATTTCGAGGACGAAATTTTATAAGGAGGGGAGAATTATAGCATCCCATCACCGATGAGAAGGGTAAAATGGTAATTTGGAATGGGTTGTGAGTGTGTAAACGTATCTCGGCACGGTCATGCTTATTATGACCTTCATATTTGTATAAATTGTTATTTTTGTAAATGCACATGATTGTACATGCATTTATGACATTTCCCGGCATCTGTGTTTATTGTGAAAAATGTGTTATTTGTGTTTTAAAAATTAATTGGAGTGGATTTTTGTGTGTTTTATATTTTTAAAGAATTTCAGGAATTTTTCTGAAATTTTTCGGGGTACTTGCCTGGACTGAAAAAATTTCTAACTGACTGACTGAGTGGGTTCTTGCACTGGAAATTACTGTCCAATGGCACTGGAAAATTGGAGATATGATTTTAGAATTTGTAATTTTGAGCCATTGGAATTTGGAGTAGAAATTGAATTGGAATTGGAAAGAGACCCGAAAAGTGTGTAAAAGCAGGACAAGTGGCAAGTGACACTTGTCACTTGCCCACTTAAACTTGTTATATATATATACATATCCTAAGTGTTAGCTTCCACGACACTTGCTTGAGAAAGAGTAAAAAGAGGTGACTTTAATTGTTTTTCTCCTCCTCCATCCGTGAGTGCCTCCTTCCCTTTCTTCTTTGTTTTGTTTTTCATCCTCCATGCAAGAAGTTTTTCCTTGCTATTTGCTTGCTCTTCTTCTCTTCACACATAATCCACCCTTAAGTCTTGTGAAGATGATGATTTGTGCTTGTATTGGAGAGATAGTCGTGAGTGTTGGTGTGGGGTAGAATGTTGGAGTGTTTTGATGATTGAAGAGTTAAAGCTTATTTAGGTGAGCACTCAAGTTGTATGTTTTTTAATTTGTAATTAGATGCATTTATTGTGCTTTATGGTGCATTAATTCCATGAAGTTTGTGTGTTAATGGTACGGGTATAAGTATATGTTTGTGTAAGGATAGACAATGCATATAAAGGTAGTTTGTGTGGTATGAAAATTAGGATAGTTTGAAGTGGATTTTGTGATTAAAGATGAATGGAAATTAAGGGAAGCAAGTTGAGTTTAGGTGCTGCAAATTTGTGGCTGTTTGTCCAAGTGAAAGTATTGATGACATGTTGGCTGATTTCTTGTCAAATTGATATGCTTATGGAAGTAGAATTGGAATTGGAATGAGAGGGAATTGGATTGAGTATCAAAGCTGGAAAAGTTACCTTGTACATGTTTCAATGTTTTTGCCATAACTTTTGATTGGGTTGTCCAATTGAGCTGAGGTTTGTTTTAAATTAAACTTAAGAAGTATGGCTAAGTTTCATATGAAGGGAGTTTAGTTCAATTCTGACTTTAAGAATTTTAATTTTGGCTTGGAAAGTGAATTACTAGGTGCTGTATGAACAGTATCCGAAATTGATGATCTGAAATTTTTGATGATTTTTCTAGATTAATTTAGAAGGAATTGGTGAAAATGGTCTTAATGAAAGCTGAAGCCTATCATGTTATCTTTCCATTTCCACTGATTTTGAAATTTTTCGATATGTATATTGTGAGTTATGACCTGTTTAATGTTGACTGGTTATGTGCATGTTGGTGGAACCTAGCCCTAAGTGTAGGTTTGTGACTCTTGTGATTGGAAGCAAATTTACAGATTTATGTGAATTGAATTGGCTTAAATGATCTTCTAAAAAGTTGTAGAGGAAGCAATTACCTTGAAAATGATATATATCATGCTATTTTTAGATATCAGAATTGAGAGTTATGAATTTTTAAAAATTGGACTTAAGTTAGGTCATTGACTAGTGATCAGGGCAGCCACTTGTATAATAGTTTTTGAGTTTGTTAGAGATGGAATTGGCTGTTAAGCCCTTCATGTGAAGTGTAGTATTCTGTTTGATCTTTTCATGGGTATAAAGTACGCAAATTTTCAACATTGGAGCAAGGAGTTATGCTTTTTAGAAAATTGCTGTTCAGTTCAGGTGGTTTCAGTGGGCTGAATCATTCATTGAATTGTTTGACCTACTTAGCAATTATATTGGCTTCCAAGTTGTTCTTGAAAGTTTTAACATTTGTTTTGCTCTTTTGATTGATATAAAGTTTGGAATTTTTGACAAAGGGGATTGAAAATTATGATTTTTGGAATAATGGGGTACTGGTTTGTATGGTCTTTGAGAGGGAAGTAGATTTTATTGCATTTTTGACACCCTTAGAGGTGAAATTAAATTTTAAGCCCTTCATGAAACTTGTAGAATTTTTCAATACCTTTCCAACGGGACCAACCTCGTATCATTTGGACATTTGTGTGAAAAGATCGAGCTATTGAAAGAAGAGTTGGTTTTTGGAAAATTTTGGAGGTCGCATGGTTGGGCACAGCTCGCTCATGCGGGCGAGCGATCTTACGTAGCTCGCCAGTGAGCGAGACGCCTTCCATGCTTGCGAAGCGGCGGAGAGCCAGTCGCCCTCCGACCTCTGTCCAATTTTTTGTGCATAACTTTTCCATCCGACCTCCAAACGACTTGATTTTCGAAGCGATGGTTTCCTAAGAGATTTTTCTATCTTTCCACATCAGACTTAGGATTTTTGAGATCAAACAAAACGGAGGTGGTCGGATTTAAGTGAGTGGATCAGTGGTAATAGTCTGAACATGTTTCAGTAATTTGTGGATATCTTGAGCTAAAGAGCTCGGATCGAGCTGATTCTTTTTCCTAAGTGAACTAGAGACATAACTCTACAATTGTTATGAAGAGGTCGGTTTTCAATTTATCCCTTAAGATGTTCATTTTTCCTGAGTGAAGTTTCATAATGTGTTGACCCGAACATGTTTTGGGAATAACTTTTCCCTCCGACGTCCAATTGACCCGATTCTTGAGGCATCGGATTTGTGAAATATTTAATTTATTTATTTGTGAAATTGGAATTTTTTTTAGATCCGAAATTGACGAGAATTGGTTAGGTCGAAGTGATGGGTCCGGGTAAAGATTTTTCCTAAGTTGTGTTTTATTTATAATTGGACCTATAGAGGTCCGAATTGAGTGATTTCAGTGTCAATTGGTTTCTATTTTTTAGAGAAAAATTTGGTGACGGGAAATTGTGTAATAGTGCCGGGAATGTCATGAACATGCATTGTACACATTGAATGGCTACGTGTGCATTATTAAATGTTCTGATTGCCAATTTGGTAATGTTGGACATTTGGACTGTTTTAGAGACGCATTTGGAACGTTAATTCACAGACGTTGTCGAGACTTCCCGGTTTAGCTTCGGAAGAAAAGGTGAGTAACCTAGACGGTTCCTCAATTATTATTTGGTTATATTTTGCACTTATACAACTGTGGAGAATAATGGAGGGACTTTTGTGTTTGTTTGTGCTCATATTCCGGACCGAAAGTGTTCGATGTATGTGGGAGATTATGACATAGGAGTGTTTTACTGGTAATTGTGATTGGAATGTGATTGTTTGTGAACCAATTGTATGAATGTGTTAATTGGGATTATTAATTGTGATTGTGACTATACTGTGAATTGTGGTGAAACAATTGTTTGAATGTGATAATTTGGATCCGATTGTGATGTAATATGGTTTAATTGTGACACATGCATTCTATGCATGAATGCATGATCAGTTAATGTGAGTTGTGACTGGAGCAGCCACCGAGAGCTATAAGCTCAACGTTTATATTGGGCCTCGAGCCCCAAAGTGATCCAGAGCCTATGGCTCAACGATTAATGCGCCCATATTGGGACAGTTCAGAGCCTTTGGCTCAACGATTAATGCGCCCATATTGGGATAGTTTAGGCGCTCGGTCACAACACCGTAATAAATTGGAAAGGATCACATGTGCATTATATATGCAATGGATTGCATTTCTTTGAATGAATGAAAGGTTAACTGCTTTGTGTTTCTGTGTATTTCTGAGTGTAAATTGGGCAACAACCGTTTTGTGTTTGAATGTGTTATAAATTCAATTGGGTATAGATATTTAAGCAAATGGAATGTGGCACATTGATTATGTTCTAGTGCAATTGGGCAATGTGTTTAATTGTGTAACAATGTGAAAATATGTAATTTGTGAATTATTGTGTTGCTTGAGTTGAGTGAACCATCGATGATGGTTCCTTACTGAGTTCGCAAAACTCACCCAAAATTTGTAATTATTTTTCAGGACTCAGAAGAATACCCCGTTGGGCAACGGGAGTATGACATCTGCTGGTCAATACAGTAGCAAAGTAGTCGGGATCAGTTCGCGTCTGCATTAGTGTATTTTTATTTTTCTGAACTTTTGAATTATTGATTTGGAAAGTTTGTAAAATCAACAGATTGGAGTAAATTGTATTTATGAAAAAGTCCCCGAGGCCATTGATTTGTTTATGTAAATTATTTTCCGCATAAATCATCCAGTGTGTGTGTATGTCTTAAAAAAAATTACTGAGGTTTGACTGAGTGATGTAGCACGCTACCCTCGCGGGGCACGGACTCGGATATCACTATCGATGTCGGGTTTGGGTCATGCGGGAGTGGGGTGTTACACGCTTAGTCACTGAATTGCTGTCAATTTGGAATTTCAGACTTTCCTTGTTTCTTTTGCATCTTTTTAATTCAATTTCCTCTCTAAAGTGTTCAAAATCATTTGAAAACAATAATGAGATAATTCCATTAATTTTGAATAATAATTTCAACACATTAAAGAAAATTAAATATAAAATAAGTGCAAATTGATAACTTAACAAATTCTCCTACACCAAACTTTTGCTCGCCCTCAAGCAAACATGTCAAACCACTACACTTAATTAATTCATCCTTTACAGGATCAAGTGCACACAATCCATTAACTTGGGCAATAAGACTTAAATTGTAACACATATCATAATCGCTTTTCACCAATGCAAATAAACGAAGTCAAAAGAAGACATCTTTGTTCAAAGGAAAATATGGAACCAAAATGAATTCTTCTCACGGATTTCGCTCTTACACTCAAGTGTTTGAGGAAAAAGTGTTTCTTTCAATCTCTCTTTACTTATTGGACTACCATAAGCTTGCAATTTCACCAGTTATCATTTATTCAAATCACATGAGTTAATAGATCATAAGGACTTTCTTTAAGGTTGTAATGGGGCTAGGTTCACAGGTGAGGTAAAATGAAAAAAGTTTAATCACAAACATTCACAAAGTATTAAGTAAAATGGATACTCAAATTAAAATTATGAGATAAACACATGACACACAAAGGGTTACAACTACTCATACTAACTCATGCTACTGTGCTTTATTCTTCTTTTCTTTTCTTTTTTTGATTTTTTGATTTTTTGATCTTCTTTTATTTTCTTTTATTTTTTCATTTTCGAATAGTGCTAAGAACACGGGAAAACAATAAAAACAAGAGAAAATAGTAAACTCATGAGTAGAAGTACCTATAAAAATATCTTAGAACAACATATAGAACAAAAGTCTCAAATTACTCAATGCTTCATTCAACTTATAATAGGATAAGGCTAACAGGATTTTTGGGTTTTAAAAATAAGGTGATTGATTGAAAAACAAGGACAAAGGCTCAAAAATGTTTGCAAAGGGAAAATAATTAGGTGGGTCATTTTTAAGCTAAACCTATGTAATCAAATAAATTCAAATCGGTTCCATACAAGTTTTGAAGGCAACAGGAATAGAGGAGCATCACACAATTCAAACAAATAGCATGACATAAAGATGATGTCATTTAGGCTCAAATTTCACTCACAGGTTCAATTCAAGAATTTACTTTAATTCCACACATTACCTCATCACTCAAATGTCAAAATTTTGACTAAGTCTATAAGATCAGTTATTGCAATCAATCAACATGATTAACCTTAAAACTCACGTAACCCAATTTAATTTCATGCATATACACAATCTCATCCAAACTAATAAGACAAAGCTTCATGGTTTAACATGCATAACCACATGTAAAAATCAATAAAAATCACACAAAAAATAAAAATATTCAGACACCAAAACTCCAATGTTTTTCCCCCACACATAAACCAACATTGTCGTCAATGTTAAAGAATCATAAATATAATGGAAAACGTGAAAGAAAGCTTTTCTATTATGGAAGTGCCAAAATCAAGGTGTTGGCGGATGTGGTGGTGGAAGTGGGTTGTGGTGTAAGAGTATCAGCAGCAAAACAAATTAGACGGGCTAGTCTACGAGAATCACTCTTCTTCCTTGGCATTGTGCGAATTTTGTGAAAGACAACCTGCAAAAGAACAAAAAAATAATGCAAGCACAAAATCACAAGTTAGGGTCGATAGGTGAGTTGGCGATGAAGAGTAGGAGTGACGTGAGGTAATGGTGGGTAAGTGGGAGTGAATGTCTACGATGGGTGGTGATGTGCGACAATTGGAAATTGAAACATGAAGGAGAAATTTGATGAAAACAGAAGGCAACAAAGAGAGGGGGAAAATAAGGGCGGCGAGAGACGACCAAAAATTACAATTTTTTTTAATTTTAATTTTTAATTTGAAAAAGAAAAGATGAAAATTAAAATGACAAATAAAAATGTGAATTTAAATTCCTAACTGAACTTATTTAAATTTAAAAATGAAAATAAAAGAAAATTGCTAAAAAATCATATAAAAAAGGGATACAATTGGGATGCCTCCCATTAAGTGCTTATTAAAGGTCATAAGCTTGACCCTTGGCAAATGTGCATCATCCATTATCGAATGGATGCTTGATTCTAACAAGAAACATGTTTAAACTCTGTGAGGAGCCTGGAGGACCTTCTCTCGAAGTCGAATCCTTCTCAGCACGATGCTCCATGATTTTTTATGAGTGAAACTTCATCGTTTCACCATCATACTCTAATGTCCACTCGTCTTTTCGGGCATTGCCCTTCTCACACCAGGATGGTCTCTGTAAAAGTAACGCCAATGGTTGTGGAGACTTAACTTCCTGCTTGCCACCTTTGATTTTCAACTCGCTTGCCCACCGCTCTCCTAAAAATTACACTTCTTGCGGCTCTTCCTGTTCTTCTTCTTCTTCTACGTGTAAACAACTAGGAAAAGGAAACAAAATTCGATTAGCGATAACATGAACTGCATCGCTTACCTTAAGAGGTTGCACATCCTCCATCTTTTCTCAAACTATAACCTCTTCCTCTTCTACTTCCTCTTCTAACTCTGCTTGCTCTTCTTTCTTTGCCTTGGCAAATCGACTCGAAAAAGGGGGCAGAACAACCATGTTCTACAGAGTTGTTTGCGCCATTTATGATTTTTCAGATGGCTCTTCCGTTGCTTCTTCTTCTACCTCTCTTCTGGAAATTTTCGGACACGATTCTTGCAATTCCTTACCACTCTGCAATGTGATAGCCTTCAGACTTTGTTTGAGATTGATCTTCGATTGTGCTAGGAAATTTCCAAAATTTTGTGCCTCCAATCGATTTATGGCAGTTGTCATCTGGCTTAATTGATTTTCAATATTTCTTTGTTGATTTTCAATATTTCTTTGTAGATTTTCAATATTTTGGATACTTACTTCAGTATTCCGTTGAAACGTCAAAGTGTTAGTGGCCAAAGATTGAACTATATCTTCCAAAGAAGTCTTACTTTCGGAATTGGATGTTGTCGAGGCATATATGGTTGTCTACACTGCTAGAATTGAAGATTGTTTGTCACTAAACTCATTACGATCTCCTTCAAAGACATCTCATCAGCTTGTGGTGGCGATGGTGGAGGTGGGTGCTTTGTCTGAAGTAGGACTGCTCTTTATAATAGCTTGATGGAGAAGTGAATCCATACTTTGTATCCTGCAAAAAAGAACACATACAAAAAAATAACCCAAAAATGAGCAAACTTCACATACCTTAGCTGATTGGTCATCCCTTGGTACTTGCGCGGCTAAGAGTGAAATCTGCGACTTGATGGTCAAATCTAGAAGTCGCAACAGATGGAAACTCATTATCAGAACAAGGATAATATGAAAAATCAGAATAAAAAACGTACCGATAGTGAGCCATGTCATTAAAAGATCGGAAAATTAAAATTTTTTGAAACTAAAACTAATAGAAGACAAGGTAACCAAGAGCAACGAAACCAAAACCAAAAACAAAAACAAAACATCACTAGAAAAATTGTTAAGAAATTCCCCAGCAATGGTGCTAAAATTTGGTACTGATGTCGTCTGCAACCAAATTTAAAAAGAAACCAACTTTCGTCAATACAAAATAATGTAGTACTGGAAAGTAGGGATCGTTCTTACGAGGAATTTTTAACGGTAAAGGTTAGCGAGTTTAAAACTAAAACAAATAGGGGGTTTGGTTCACGTAATTTAAGAAATTAGAAATAACAAAAATCAGAAATTAACAAAAGTAATTGGATCTGAAAATTTAATTAACAAACCTTGGTTTTGGATCACCGATGTTATCACGCTACAATAGATCCTTGATATAAAATTTTGGTCATTAATAAACATTCATTGGGGGATGTATTCTCTTACGTGTAAATGATTAGAAACATGTATCCTAACATTCTTATCAATCAACAACCTAGATACGATCGTACATTTAATTGAATAATAGCTTTAAGCACCAAGAAACCAGTGAACAAGATAATACATGTACGACATGTAATTAATCAAGATGAATATCCTCTTAGAATTTCCGACTCTAACGTAAAGAAGGTAATCCTAATTGTTACTTGCGATTAACGAAACTGAACGTCATATTTCATTAATCTAGCTATTGAAGAAATCAATCCCTAGTTGTGCACCTATAAATCAATCAACTCAATTAAAAAAGTAATTCGGAAGATATTCAATGTTCATCAACAATATAAACTTTATTGAAACATCTCACACATAATAACGGATAACATGGCTTCCCTCAACCAAGAAAAGGAGTTTAGTTATTCATTAAAGTAGAAATCAAAGAAATAATAACATAATAAGTCTTCATCCTTGGTCTTTCTTAAAGAATACGAAAATATGGAAGAAAAAGTGCAAAAAACGTAAAAAGACTAAACAGAAAACTACAGAAAACGAAAATCTATTCTAAAACAAAGGCTACATGAATAGTAATTCCACCCCTTTTATGTTTTTTTTTTAAATTTCTCCTCTATCTTTCTTTGATTTTCAGCAGATATTGTATCCCTCAATTTCAGGTGGTCAATCCGCTTGATAGATGGCAATATAATCTTTAAAGATTGTGAAAATCTCAATTTTGAATATTGAAAACAGATTTGCAGATTGATTTTATCCTTACAAGTGCCCATGCTTAGTCACTAAATTGTTGCCAATTTGGAATTTTGGATTTTCTTTCTTTCTTTTCCATCTTTTTGATTTAATTTCCTCTCTAAGGTGTTGAAATCGTTTGAAAACAATAATGAGATAATTATAATTCCATTAATTTTGAATAATAATTTCAACACATTAAAGAAAATTAAGTACAAAATAAGCGCAAATTGATAACTTAACAGGGTTGGACCAAAGAATGTTGTGCATTTTGTTACAGATAATGCAGCAAATTATGTATTAGCTGGGTACTTATTACAATCAAAGTATGGGCATATTTATTGGTCTCCATGCGTTGTTCATTGTATAAATCTTATTTTAAAAGATATTGTTGGTATGAGCCATATTTCTAGTCTTGTTTCACGAGCATCTAAGATCACAATTTTTGTGTACAAACATGTCACATTTTTGTCTTAGTTAAGAAAAAAAAAGAAGATTGGGTTGAGATCGTCCATCCCACTGAGACCAAATTTGCAACTACATTTATTGTTTTGAAAAGTATTTATGAACATAAGCAACTACTTCAAAATTTAGTGACAAGTAAACACTTTTCAACTCATAAATTATCAAAGAGTGAAAAAGGAAAAGAAGTTTGTGCTATTATTCTAGATGGTAAATTTTATGATGCTTGCTTGATCATTGTGAAGATTGTGGCTCTACTTATAAGGCTGTTGAGGATTGTTGATTAAGATGAGAAACCATCTTTGGGATATATATATATGATGGAATGTATAGAGCTCACAAAACAATTATAAATATTTTTAAAGGGAAGGAGAAATTGTACAAGCCTTATATAGATATTATTGATCGACGATGGGATAAGCATCTTACACAAAGGATCCACTTAGGAGCTTATTTTCTCAATCCTTATTGCTTATATAATGGAGAAGAACGTACAATTAATATTATGAACGGTTTGTTTGATGTGATTGAATGCAAAGATATTTTCTCTATTGAAGAGCAATCATAAGCAATAAATGAAATAAAATTGTATCGTGAAGGTTTAGAGAGTTTTGCTAGATCATCAACAAAGAAAGAACTTATGTTGAACAAAATGCAGCCAGATAAGTTTTATATTTTTAATTAATTAATTATTTATTTATAATATATATTTTTATCATAACTATTAATTTAAAATACAGATGAGTGGTGGAGATTATTTGGTGAAAGTGCTTTAACATTGAGAAAACTTGCTATTAGGTTACTCAGTCAAATAGCTTTTGCATCAAGTTGTGAACGTAATTGGCGTGTTTTTGAACGTATTCATACAAAGAAACGAAATCGTTTAGAACATCAAAGACTTAATGGCCTTGTTTACGTTACTTATAATATGAGAATGAAGAACAAGTACTTTACTATTTTATAGTTTTGTTTTTATTTCAATAATTTTATTTTATTATTGATTTTATAATTTCTCTATTATGTATTCAGATTGTTTAGTAAGAAGAGAACATATGATCCAGTTGATATTGATTGTATTGAACATACTGATTTTTGGATCGAAGAAGAAGAACCATCACTTGATTTTGATTACAATGAACTTGAAAAGATGATTTATGAAGAAAATGCATTTGTCACAACGAATGAATTAAGAACATTTATTGATGATTAGTTCATATCTTATTTTGATTATATTTAAGTTAAAATTATACTATATTATAAGTTTAAGATTGAGAATAATTTCATACATTACTAATTTGTAATTTATTTTAAAGCAATGGAAGAAGTTGATGCAAATACTTTAGATGAAAGCGTAGTTTATAAATCTTTAAATAGCGTTAGAAAATTTGGAGTTTTGATGATGATGAGACACAACCTCCTTCATAAATACAATTTTGATTTTTATTGTTATTTTAATATTTATATTAGACTTATATTTATTTATTATTAATTCATTATATATTAATAGACATTGGTGTATTTTTATTTCAATAAAATATTTTATTTTTATTTATTTTTATAAGTTTTAATTTTTATTTATTATATATTGATTTTATAATGGTTCACTACTGGTTGAATCTCTAAACCTTAAACCTTTCCTTCGACTGGTTCAATGTCTGGTCTGGTTTTTAAAATATTGCTCAAAATAACCTAAGAAATAAAAATTAGCTATTATAACAACTAATACAAATAACATTGATTAACTAATATATGGCACTCATTAACTAATAACATTTATTGACTAATATATAACAATCATTGAGTTTTAGTTCAAGGCTAAAAGGTGAAGCTATACTACAAGTTCCTATAGCTAATACAATAACTCTTAGGTAAAGCTATACTACAAGTTCCTATAGCTAATACAATAACTCTTAGGTAAAGCTATACTACAAGTTCCTATAGCTAATACAATAACTCTTACTCCATTGCCAACTTGTAGGTCCACTTTACCTTTCCTCAGTGATTTACTCCTTATTAACATCTATATGTTATTACAAATATGAGAACCATATCTAATATCTAATACCTAAGAATGTGAAAAATAAGTAGAAAGATTAATCTCAATCTTAAACATACATGAAGAAGTAGCTTGCTTAAGCTTCTTATCTTTCAAGGTAGTAAGATAAATATGTGCCTTTTCATTAGTCTTCTTCTTGACAACACCTTCTGGCTTTGCTATTATAGTAGAAGCCTTTTGTTTCTTCTTATTATTCTTCTTAAAGCTCTTTTTTTTTTCCTCCTTTAAGAATCCATAATAAGAATATAAATGACTTCATTCTTAAGGTATCCCTCTATAGTCTTAAGCATATTCAATAGTTTAGGCAATGACACATCCTTTTGTTTCATATAGAAGTTCATATCAAACTGTCAAAAGCTTGAACTAAGAGACTATAACACCATATCAATGTTTAACTCATGGTTTATGAAAAAAACTAATTAGCCTAATTTTTCAATATAGCCAATCATCTTCAACATAAGCAACTCCAATTGAAGATCCTTTCACCATCTTTCATTGAAATAGTATTTTGGAGAAATGATATCTCTCCACCTTGCTTTGTGCATCAAACAACTCTTTGGGATGTAGAATTATAGCTAAAGCATCCATATTCTTATGTTGCTTCTGAAGCTCCAAGACATTTTAATATAAAGCATGTAGCTTATATAACATCATCAATATAATGACGATCTCTCCCACAATCCTTATAAGTTGCATCTGAACTAGGCTCTAGTGGAACATTAGTGTCAAAAACATACATTCTACTTTCAAGGAATGGTTATAAACTAATCTTTAGTGACGATATATACACTATCACTAACAAGAAAAATAAGCAAATTATTATAAAGGTAAAAATTCACTCCAACAATGTTTATCCAATCTCCTTAAAGATAAATCAAATTTTAATTTTGATAAGAAGATGATGAAACCTTCCTTTGGCATTTGCAATATAGATATTTGAATTATTAAGAGTTACAAATTTTAAAGAAAAGAACGTAGTGATTAATTTATCTAAATTTGGTGACATTGAAAAAGTTTGTTATAGTTGCATATATGGCAAAATGTATTATAGATTATTACAAGAAAATTGGGTTTTAAAGATATTTAACTATTTTTCGTATACCTCAATAAAATTAAATAGATTGGTTGAATGTAAGGACAAAACAATTATTAAAATGGTAAGGAGCATCTTATAAGATAAAACCTTCTTAATTTCTTATAAGTTAATTTTTCACTCAATATGTCCCTTTATACTAATACTAATTTCAATTTAAATTTAAGAGAACTATAATCATGAAAATAATTAATTAAATTTTTTTAAATTTATGAATGTTTTATTCTTTTCAGATTTATTGATATAAACTTGTGACACCTACTTTTTATATAAGGTTTCACAAGAGTTATCATACTATAAGACTTGCTTTAAAGCTTTTAACTCATTAATAATAATTTTCAACAGAAATTATTCATATTAAAAGTATCAATGAAATTATTTATTTAATTAAAAGTATGTATAATGACTTCATGGATAGATTATTGTATTCTTTTTACCAAGATTAATTTTAAAATTTAAATATGAGAAATATAATTTTAATGGTTATTAAGTAAATTAAAGAAAATGTCTTTTGTAATTTTTGCGATGAGATGTAGTTATAGTGCTAATAAATAAATTATAGAAAATCACATAATTATGGAAATTACTACTTGTGAAACAAAAAGAATCCTAATTAATGAAGATAAAATTCTTATTCATAATTCCAAGATTAAAAAGGTTGGATTGTACTAGCCGAAACAAAGTAGGGATTAGTAAAACTATGGCCATGTTTGGCAATCAGTGGGTTGCATTAGTTGTTACCTGATTTTATCAGCGAATAGCTGACAATGAATTATATCAGCTTATTTGACTAGTGGATAATTTCAGTTGTTTATTAAAAATGCTTAGTAAAATTAGTTGTTTAGTATTACCTAATTATATGTAAAATGATTTATAAGAATATGACTTCAAAAAGATTTATAAGGAAGTGAGTCTTACATCTTATTATTTCTTTGAATATTAGAATTTACAATTTAGATATTTAATTTTACAAAAATTAAGTTTATAATTGTAATTAAAATATATAACATATAATAATAATAATAATAATAATAATAATAATAATAATAATAATAATAATAATAATAATAATAATAATAATAATAATAATAATAATAATAATAATAATAAAACACTTTCAAAAGACGAAATGCTATATATATATATATACTATTTTAAAATAACTTCCAAAAATGAGACTGGACAAGCAATAAAGGAATAAGGAGTCTTCTTTACACATTCGATAGCATTAAAGGGAACGGATGGGGTAATAAACACAAACAATATCAGAGAATACCCTCAACAACCTTGGAAGCCATTGCAACTTAGTCCATGTAAAAGGTATAATTGACTTTTTGTACATTAAATTTTTAGCTGAAGACAAAACGCTCTTACCTATGAGCTTTTACAAAATCAACTGATTGGGTTAAATCAACCAACCCAATCAATTGATTACCAAACATATCCAATAGCTTTTTAATATAGTCAAACAATAAACTTGTGTCAATCAGCTAAAGAATAGCTGTTAAGTTGTTTATCAAACGAGCCCTATGGCACCTAATACTTTATATATGTCTATTAAGATGATTTTTAAATACTAAAATGTCATCTAAAAGTAGTGTTTAGAAAATTGTTCTGTACCAGCTAAAAAACATAACAGTATCGAAGGTATTAGTACCAACAATTAGCACTAAGAGTTTTCATTTGGTACTAGTCAGTATTCAAAATACCGACCATATACCTATTGGTACCATATGTTTAAAAAATGATGGACTATTTAGCAAAAAAAAAAAAAACCTAAACACCCGCCACCCATGACCCATTTGCACACTCTTTGCTACTTTGCTCCCTCTCTCTCTCTCTGACCTCCATTCTCTCTCACTATCTCACACTCTCATCTTCATTCTCTATATCTCGTTCTCCTCTTCGTCTTCGGTGGTGTCTCTCCCCTTTGGCGATAAGACAACCATGAACCATTGCACCACACGACTGTCATCTTTCTCCACTATACGAACCCACCACCATCGACCCTCCTCCATCAGGCCTTATCCCTCCTCTATAAGGACCACCATGCCACCATTGAACCTCTTCCACGTCACTATCACTGGCCACTCTCCTGCTGTCCTCCACACATCTGTAGCTGCCAAATCTGAAATAATACCAAATCTAAACCCGATCTGACCTAAAAACTGATTATGAATTTGTTTTAGTGTGTTTTCACTTTTCAATTGATTTTTCTACTTAACTGCATTTGCGATTGTGAATGTTTTAGAAGTTGGAATGAAATTATTAATTGGATTTGTGATTTGCATTGGATGGTTACTGGATTGGAGTTGAATAAAATGAGTTTGGTTCATTGGTTGTGGTTTGGTTTACGTGAGATTTATCTTAAATTTTTTTATCATTGAAATGTATGACATGCATGAATTAAAAGTTAGAAAGTTTGAACTTAAATTAAAACCTTAAAACCAAGAGTGTAAAGACTTTATAGTAAATAATTAATTGACATATTCTTAAAATTATTATAATGGTATTTGGATATTGGGTAAATAATTAATTGTGTATAATAATAATTTGGTTGTGGTATTGTGGGAGAGTTAAAGAGGGTTTTAATTGTAATTATTGTATAGTAAATTAGGAAAAAAGGTAAAATTTATATCACTAAGTTGTCTTTATCCCAAAATCAGTCCATCTCATCAAGTCTCTACATACTCACCTTTATTTATCCCAAAATTACTCCATCTCATAGTCTTTGCATATTCAAAATTTTATTTCCTTATTATCCCGTTTTTATCTCATCTATAGTACCATGGCACTATATCTTTGTACAAGTATGAAAGTTTCTTTGTTCATCTTAATGAAAAAATTACTCAGCTTGTGCATTCCATTTCAAGATATTTGTTAAAGGTAAGGATTTATGAAGATATGTTAATGACAATAATCATTTTCCTGAAAAAACAAAAATAAAGATGGACATGCTAAGTGAAGTTAAGGATGTTTAAATCATGACTTGTATTTTTGGATTCGTTGAGCCATCATCTTAAATCTTTGAACCTTCAAGACTACAAAGCATAACACTATATGTCAATTTTAAATTTAGCATGAATTTACTACTCTCCAATAGTAAAGTCTCTCTATCTCTGAAATTTACTCTAATTTCATGAATCTTTACTTCTTTAGGCTAAATATAAAGACATTGTTTATGTTGCATTGCCTCATGAAGGACTTAGCACTGCTAATTTTGTTGATGAAACTACTAAAAGATTAATTTCTTACAAAATAATATCTTCATTTATTGTTTCAGATGAATTAGAAGGAAGTTCAAGTACTCCTAATCAAACTGCTTTAGGAAGATATAATGATCCAATTTGGGCTCATGCTATATTGGTCCTAAGTATGAAGAATCATACAATTTGTTTGTTTTGTAATAAGCATTTGAAAGGTGAAGGAATCACACGATTGAAGAAGCATTTAGCTGGGGTTAAAGGAGATGTAAAATCCTGTAAAAAAGTAAATTATGATGTGAAGTAGCAAGTGAAAACATTGCTTAAACAATATCAACATGAGAAAGATAGAAGGGAAATGTTGAATTTCGAAATTGGTATTGGAATTTCATTTGTTGGTTTTCGTGGTGATTGTGAAAATGTTAAAGGTAGTAGTGGTAGTTGTAGTAGTGATAGTGTTCCATCCTAGACCTAGGAAGAATTGAATGTTACACCTAGACCTGATGTGAGGAAAAGAAGAAAGTAGGTGACTAGTTTTTTTGCACCACGAACAACTCCTGAAGCCCAATTTTTAATTCGTAGTGCAAAGAGATACGACTCATAATGTTGGACCTCGAATGTTTCATAGAAGTTAGAATTATTTGAATGAGAAATTTTGGAGATTAGTCATGAGTAAAGAACAAATGATGAAAATTCTTGAACCAAGAAATGATAGGCAAGGGTAAAGTAGTGTAAGAGAAATGTGGATATGTCTAAGTTTTACTTTGGTGTTTCTAGTGGATAAAAGATTTTGAAGTGAGAAGAATTAAGGTGAAAGTTAGAAGTAAAATGAAAGCCAAAAATGAAGTTGCATTTGTGTAGTAAGTTGATGAGGAATAGGTACATAGGTGTACGTTCTGTTATTGGTATTCATGATTAATCGTGGATTATAAATTTTTTATAGATGATATTGATTTGAAATAAAATTGAGAATGAGGAGTAAGTGAACTAGAAAAGGTGATCTTAGTATGATTTGTGTTAAGAAAAGATTGTGAAACAAAATGGATGGTTGATCAGGAAAATGTTTATGGAGTATGCTTCAGTCTTTCAGCCACAACATTTTCTTTAGTTATCCAAAAGAGATTATTCTTTATTTGGATTAAACTAGAAACATATGGCTACATTTCTTATGAAGAGATTGAATTTCAATTCTATCTCTAAGAGTCTCAAAATTTTTCATGAAATGAGAACGGAGTGTAGTACATTGGTGAATGAATGTAAAGTTTGTATTCTGAATTTAAGGAAACTTTGGGATTGATCTAGATAGATTTTGGCTAAATTTCCTTCTTGAGAGTTGTAGATCTTTCAGTTATCTTTCCAAAAGTATATAGTATAAAATTTTTGGACATCGGAATCAAAAGTTATGACCCTAATAAGTGGAGATGCTCAGGAGTGTAGTCTGCTTATTCTTAGGTTGACTTTTGCTTCATCCTAAGTTGACTTTCTGCTTCTTCTGAGTGACTGTTTTTGAACTTCTTCTTAGTCATGAACTTCTTCTTATTCATGAACTTATTCTTAGTCACTGTTCATGAACTTCTTCTTAGTGACCGTCCATGAACTTCTTCTTAGTGACCGTCCATGAACTGCTTCTTGGTGACTGTTCATGAACATACTTCAGTATTTTGATGATTTTTGGATCGGTAGAGCTCCAAATGAGATGATTCCTAATTTGTGGTGAACTAGAGACATGGAGTTACAAATGATATGAAGAAATTGAAATCTAATTCAGTTTTTAATATATTTAAATTTCAGATAGAAGTTGTGCATAGTATACTGATCTGGACAAGAACAGTCCAAAATTTTTTTAAAGTGTATCTTTCGAAGTACTGGATCAAATGGATTGATTTTGATGTCCTTGGGAACTTAATACAAGGAAGAACACTTTTCTAGAAGAAAGAGTTATGTTAGAATATTCAAAGATGTTTTTGGTAAGACATTTAAGTATAGAAGACATAAGGCATAAATGGAAGGGCAAATGGGACATTTCTCAATCATTAAGGGCATAATTGGAAGAAAAAGTGTTGTCTTGCTTATAAATGAAGAAGAAAAACATGAATGGAAGGATAAGCAAAAGAGAAGAATGAAAATTTAAGAGAAAAGAGAGAGAATGTCATGAAAAAGAGAGAAATACAAAGAGAAGAAGAGAATGAGAGAAAGAAGAGAAAACAAGCTAAGGTTTCAATTGTGTTAACCTTCAAAAGAGATTTTGGACTTGTTCAAGAAAGGAAAAGGGAAAAGGAAGAGAAGAGCTTCCCTTTGAGCTAAATATCCCTTCATTTGGTGAAGAATGAAGGTAAGATCATTTTAAGCTTTTGGATTTTTGGAAGGATTTTAGTTCATAGAGTTTAAAAAAGTCTTGGGTTTAAGTATTCTAGAACCAATTTTAGTGATTGTTCTTTGAGAAATTTTCAATTGAAAACCCTATTAAGTGGGATTTTTGTTATTGTATAAAGCGATCAAAGAGGCAAGAAGAATAAGAGAAGAGGCATGTTTGAGTAAGTCCGTAATCAAAGAAATCAAGGTGGGTACATATCTATAATAGAGTAAATAAGCTACTACTGTTTTATTCAAATCAAAAAAGTTTTCTAATTTTTATTGGCATCATAAGTGTTGCATTAGTTGCTCATGAATGATTGTGAAATATGCTATATGTTTGTTACATGGTTTGAGTGATATCTTTTGGAAAAGATACATGTTTATGAAATCATGTTTTCAAAAATAGTTTTCAAGATATACATGAAGCACGTGAAAAGCAAGTTTTTTATGAAAATGTGCCATTTTGGGCATCAAGCTTACAAGATTTTAAAATATATGAGTTATATGGGTTCGTGGTAGTCCCTCAAGAACCGTCACGTGCACGTTGACCCAAGTATAGGCTTCTCCCGCCTGTCTGCTAGTGGCATGGAGCTACCTCAAGGACTTCCTCAAGAATTTATGACTACACAGGACCATTACATTGGAAATGTGTAGCTCGTCATTTTTTGGACTTACCCAAATCATTTGATGTGCTTATGTGCTCATGTTATCTTAATGAGTTTGATGCATTCATATTTTGCAACTTGTGTTGAAAAATGCATAAATTGTGTTATTTGTATTTTTGATTATTGGCGAAGACAAGAATTTTGAGAAACGTGTGTTTTATAGACCCAATGAAAGTTTTCTATAGCAAATAAAATGGTTTCAAAGTTTTTGTTTATCTTTTTATTATAAATTGCTACCCACGAGCTTTCAAGCTCACCCCCTCTCTATCCCCTCTTCAGGTGATAGTTAAGAAGTCAAGTGATCAAGAGCCTAAGGGAACTTCCACAATTTTACTATTTGTATTTTTGTAATAAGTCAATGGTGTGGCTTTTGGATATGTAAATAAAGTTTTCCAACTCTGTTGCTTTAGTAATGAAATGACAGATTAAAGTAGTTCAGTTATGTATGTATGTTTATATTGATTTCCCCATAGTAGGGTTGAGTTTAAGTAATAAGTTTGTTTGATGTTTGATCATCATGGGCACGCCACCCTTGTGGGATGATGACCAATAAGGGTCGTTGAAAATAACCCTACAGGATAATACGCTCAGGCTATATGGTTCCGATTAAGAGTTGGGTTCCGAAAATGGTGCCTAACAATAGTGGTATCAAAGCACCAGTATTAGGATCTTACATTGACATTTTTGAAATAGGTGTCAAGTAGACGAGTGAGAAAAAAATGATATGTCAGAAAGTGAGAAAGGGAAATTTTGTGGATTTTAGAAATAAGAAATATGGCGTAGTCCGATATGTAGAAATATATTCAGTATTTGTGATTATGTTAAGGATTATGGTGATGAAAATTTTGTTATGAATACGTACCTGCATTGATACGGATGTCAAAATATTTACATGACTTGACTGAAGAAGAAATAGAGACAGGGTGAAAATGACAAGATTTAAGGTGTACAAGCAAAGTGGAGTCGAAAGGTTGAACTTAAAATTTATGTTGGACCTCGAACTTTCGGTGGAAATTAGAAATATTAAAATGAATTCAATGAGTATTTTCGGATGTGAATTGCGTTATAGATGTTATTGTGCTTAAAGGAGATTGATGAGAAATGAAGTGATTGATTTTGATGACTTTGAAATTTGAGTAGAGTTGTATGAGTTATGAAAGTCAAAATGAATTAGTTGATTGAAATGGAAGTTGAAAAGCAAGAAATAATTAGTGAAAGTGTTATATTTTGAAGAAATTAAGAAAGTTGATTTTTTGAGGATAGAAAGTTTGACTTGAGAGTTGAATTTTTGATTTAGACGCATTTTGAGAAAATGATCTTAATGAAAATTGTAGCTTATGTTGAGAGCTTTTCGTAGCCATAAAGTATGCTATTTTTTGATATCGAGATTGAAAGTTATGATCTTTGAAAGTTAAGTGTATTTTACTTGATTTGAAAATGCTATTAAGAGTAAGATTGTGTATGACTTTTGTGAAAGAGAAATGTGTATGCGTATATCCTTTGGTGTTGAATTTGATGTGGGGAAATGGCTTTGGAATAGTTTATTGGAGAGTTGAATTGTGTTTGAGATGAATTAGTTGAAGAGTTTGTGGTAGTGGGTGAATATGTGAAGTTGATGTGTTGATATGTGAAGTTGATGTGTTGGAATGGTGTTTAGAGACTTCAATGGCAAATCTGTATTGATTTAGATGGATTTAGCCAAAGTGGTCTTAATGAAATTGGTAGATTATGTTTTTATCTTTTCATTGATATAAAGCACGAAAATTTTGGACAAGAGAGTAGAAAGTTATGATTTTTAGAAGTTCTGATGCTGTTTAGTGTGAAGCTGATCAACCAGTCAGTTTGTGTTACGTTTTTGACCCATTTAGAGGTTGATTTGATTTTTAAGGCCTTCATGAAAGTTGTAGAGGGTTCTTTTACTTTTCTATAGACACCGAGTTTGTCAAATTTGGAGTTCTGAGTCAAAAGTTATGCGTCTTATAAGTTGAGACATTCTGGAGAAAAAGTCAAACGAAGTTACTGTTCACCCTATCGTCTTACTTTGACATTTTGCGTCTCAGTTTGACTGTCTCAGTTAGTGTTCATCTTCTCGATTCTGCTCACGTAAATGAGACGGCAATTATTCATCATCTCAATTCTCGCTTATCGTCTCGATTCTCGCTCATTGTCTCGATTCTCGTTCATATAAATGAGACGGCATCGCGCTCATCGTCTCGATTCATCGTTCATCGTCTCCATTCTTGCTCATCATCTCGCTTATTGTTCATCGTCTCGATTCGCTTATCGCCTCGCTTTGACTTTTGTGTCTCAGTTTGACCGTCTCAGTTACTATATATTGTTACCTTCTGATCCATTTTCTACCCTTAAAACGTTAGAATTGGCCTTTAAGCTCTTCATAAGAGTTTTATCTCTTGAAATTATCTTTCCATCGATATAAAGAAATCCTTAATCCGATATCCCTAGGGAAAGTTATAGCAATTTTCCCAATCTGTATCGTAATGACGTCATCATCACCTGCTTTTGTTTTTGACCCCACAGATGAAAGATTTGGCCTTTGAGACCTTCATGAAAGTTGTAGCTATTCATGTCCTCTTTCGAACCATTCAAATAACACCTCAATCAGACATTTCTACAGAAAGTTATAGCTGTTTCCCCGAAACAGGTTCAGTACGATTGAGGTCATAAACATGGTTGCTTCTTTTGACCATAACTTCTTCTCTAGACCTCCGAATGACTTGATTCTTGAATCATTGGATTCATAAGACCTTTCTCTTCATCTCCACCAAATCGAAGCTATCTGAAATGAAGTGAGAAAGATTGAGTGGAAAAGGTGGGACGGGTGCAGTGAGTGTGTTCTTAGAGGATTTGAGCTGGTGTTTCCCACTAAACATATTTCAATATTTTGATGTTTTCTAAATCAGTAGAGGTCGAAATGAGGTGATTTCTATTTCAAATGAAACTAGAGACATAGATCTACAAGTTATATGAAGGAGCCGATCGACAATTTAGCCTCTAAGATGTTCAACTTCTAGAGTGAATTTACGTGTAGTGATTAGTCTTGATTTAGTTTTGGTCCAAACAAAATATCTAACAGACTTCAGTATTTTTGAGACATTTTGAGATATAGAGCTCCGATCGATCCGATTCTTGAAGCGATGGATTCGTAAGACATAGAGGGACATTTCTATAAAGTTTTTAAGGCAAAAAGGAAGGGGCAATTTTGGAAGTTTACTTAAAGAGTTAAGTTTTAGGTTTATGAGTAAGGGCAAATGAGTCAATTTTAAGTCATTTAATGACATGGCAAGATTGTGGTCTTTTATAAGGAGAGAATGCACGACAATTGACAGAAACAAAAGAAGAAAAGAATAAGAGAAAGAAGAGAGAGGGAGAGCAAGACTTGGATGAGTAAAGGAGGAAGAAAAGAGAGAGAGCTAGGGTTTGATTTTTAAGGGTCTTTAAGCAAGCTTTCCATGTTTCTTCATGAAGGAAAAACGTGGAGGATGACGAGAGCTCCAACATGAGCTAAGAAATCCGAAAATTTGTGAAGGATGAGGTAAGACCCGAAATTTTGATTTGTAAATTTTGGAAGATTGTTGGTTTAGAATCATGGAAAATGATATGGGTTTGTGTATTATGAAGTCAATTTTGGTGATTGCTTAGTATTATGGGTTTAATTTTGGATGGAAATTAATTAGGGTTATGCCCAATTTTATGAATTAGGGTTTTTAAAAATTGGTGATTTAGATGGCTTGATTATGTGTGGAATGAGTGTTTTCTAAGTTCAATATTAAGGATTATGTCATTTATGAGGTCGAATTTGTGTGACATTGGTGTAGAAAATTTTCAATTGGGAGAATAAAAGAAGAAATGGTCAAAATTGAAGCTAAGGACAAGCTTCTAGCATCGATTTGAGGTGGGTACTTATTTATAATAGATTTATAAACCACTACTGCTTTCCTTAAACAAAGAAATTTTCTGATTTCAATTGCATCATAAATGTTGCATCATTGTATGAATGATTTGAAAAATCATTATTGATTCAATACATGAACTTTTGATGAATTTCAAAATACATTTGTGTTATGCCTCGAAAGATTCCATGACATCTCGTATATTCAGAAAAGAGCATTCGATAAATGGATTTGAGCATGATATGTGCTTTTGTGTGGGCAAGAGAGAACCTGTTTCGTTAGTCACGTGCACGTCGACATATAGATAGCCTTCTCCCGGCTGCCCGCTTAGGGTCACGAAATCCTGAGAAATCGGACTCGTTGTGTTTACGGTAAAACTTCAGTTTTTCGTCGTGTTTATGGAACTCTCAAGCCGTTATGTGTGCATTTGCATTGTGAAGTGTTATGATTGATGCATCCATGTTTTGGAAATTGTGATTTCGACTACTGCAAGAAAAGAACTTTTGAAAATGTGCTTTATGGGTTTCAAACAAGTTTCTGCAAGAAAAGAAAAGAAAAACATTTTTTTAAAGGTTTTGCTTATTTATTTGTTATAAACTGTTACCCACAAGCTATAAGCTCACCCCCCTTTCATCCCCATCTCCAAGTATTTGAGCAGGAGATCGGATGAAAGACGGTCAAGATGTCAGATCAACTTTTTGCATGTTTTCGTAATTTGTATAAGTTAGATTTTGAGTAATTTGGATTTTAGTGTTGGTATGTATATGGCTTTAGATAAATTTGGATAAATGTATTTGTGTATGAAATTGGGTATGGTGTATGTGATTTTGGTAACAGTGTAATTCATGAATGATTGGATTGAGAATTATTGAAGCGTTTATGGTGTATGAATTTCGGATATATAAGTATGTGTATTGAGTGTCTATTGACAAAAGAAAGGATTACTAAGATTTTGTGTAATTGACAGTCATGATTTAAATAGGATCAAATAGATTGAGATATCGGTTGAGGATGGATTTGTCCAAATGAGGAATTGAAGTACTTTATATGGGAATGATGAAAGGAATGTATAAGATGAGAAAGAAAGAAAGAAAGAAAAAAAAAGTTATACGGGTTTTGAGAATTGTCTTAAGGTTTCCAACGCGATAAGTTCCTATGCTTTGCGTTTTTAACGAATGTCAAAACTTATTTCAGTTCGATGGATTCGATAGTTTTTTTTTGGTTTTGCATTCATTTCCGATTTGTGATTCGATTCGCATCCGATTTGATTTCGCTTTATGTTTCGTTTCTTTGCTTTGGTTCGATTGATAGCCAATTTGTTTTGCCTCGATTCGCTTTTGCTTACTCTCGTTTTGCGATTAGTTTCCATATTTTGCTATTCGTGTCGCCTTCGGATTCGAATTATCCGTCCTTCGTTTCATATTCGATTGGGATTCGGTTTCCGGATTGGGTCCCAACAATTTATGATCAACTATAAGATTGTATTAGTGAATTTGAGATGTGAATTTCAAGATGACTATATGTTTATACTCCTAAATTGATTAAGAATGTATGTATGAAAAGTGAAACAAAGTAATGGTGATATATGTAGACGTTCTCCAGGTTATGACGATCAGTTAGTAGGAGCACATATTTGATAATGTAGTTAAATGGGTGAATAATATGATTTAGTACATATGTGTAACACCCCACTCCTGAGTGACCCGAACCCGATATCGTTGGTGATATCCGAGTCCGTGCTCCGCGAGGGTGACGTACTACATCAGTCAATTAAAACTCAGTATAACATTTTCTCCTCTCTTTTTTGACCCATTCATTAACGCGCATAAATAAGAAGAAACTTGAGCCCATGTTCACAATTAATCATTTTCAGTTATTACAGTCATCCAATAATAATTTACAATCAGTCAATGTGTAAAACAATAAAACCACAATGGGCTCATTATAAATACAAAACATTATTGCACAATGATTATGAAATATAATTCGATAAGAAACTAATGCAGACGTGAACTGATCCCGACCTCTATCCTTCACTTGCCTACAGTAGACCTACTCCCGTGTCAAACGAGGTACTCTTCAAGTCCTGAAAAATAGATTGCAATTTTGGATGAGTTTGCGAACTCAATGAGGAACCATCATCGATGGTTCTCTCAATTCATGCATCACATAATCAATTCACAGTAATAAGGCAGTTGCAGTAATACTACGGTCTCTGATCCACGATAATATCTGATCATAATACAAGAAACCCATTTCGAGTATTCAGTCCAGTAATGATGCAATGCACATGTGACTCTTTTTCCAGTTTAATTACAATGTTGTGACCGAGCGCGTAAACAATATTCAGTGATCAGTAGACGCGTCTGGGGAGAATTATCTCTCTTCGAGCTCTAGGCTCGTTTCAGTATTTCGAGCTCTAGGCTCGTTTCAGTATCAGTGGCGACTCGGTTCACAATTTTCCTTTATCAGTTGATGCATCTGTGTATGAATGCACATGCCCAGTTACAACATCCTCATAAACAGTTAATCAAGCACAGTCAATTAAAAGTCAGCATGCACAAATAACAGTCCATAATTCACAACAATGAACAGTTCATAATTGACAATCAATCACAGTCAATCACAGTAATGGCAGATAGGTCACATAATGTACACATTCCTGGTCCCGCCATTATCCCCATATTTGACAAGTAATAATTAAGAAACCCATCTAGGTTACTCACCTATATCTTCCGAGCTAATATCGAGAAGTCTCTGCTACATTGGTCGATCGACGCTCCAGTTGTGTCGCTATAAGAATCAGAGAACAAAACGATCACTAATGATCCAATCCGAATTCGTTAATGATACACATGTAGGTGTATAATGCATTCATGAATTCCCGGCCCTAATTCCATTTTTTTCCTTCAGAAAAATCCGTTTAAAAATTAGAAATCCAATAGCGCTGATGGCGCTCAATTTGGACCTCTATAGGTCCCCAATTAAATAAAACAGTGAGGAAATACCCATTTCTCGGACACCTGTCAAATTTCCGTCCAAAAATTCCCAATTTTCCATGAAATGAAATTCAATGTCTCACGAATCCAATGCCTTAAGAATCAGGTCAATCGGATGTCAGACGGAAAAGTTATGAGCAAAAGAAGGAAAATATATGATCCTAGTCGACTTGTTTGAGGATGCAAGTCGACTTATACCACTGTGTATATACTAGTCGACTTATATGGGGTGCAAGTCGACTTATGCTATACAATAGCATATCTGAAACAACGTCCTCCGATATCCCAACTTACACAGGGCATAACTCCTTACTCCGGACTCCAAATTGGACAAACTTGGTATGTATTTTATAGAGAAAAGAGAGCTCTACAGGTTTCATGAAGGACACAAAAGCCAATTTCATCTCTAAGGGTGTCAAAAATACAATCAAAGTTACTGCCCTCACAATGCCTTTCAAAACAGTGTAACATTTGTCAAAACAGTGCAACAGTTTATAAAATCTGTAACTTTCCAGTTCCTTAGTCAAAAATTACACAATAAATATTTTTATAACTATCCCAATGTTATCAACAACTTTCATGAACAACCCAAAATCAAATTCAATTGTTAACTAGGTCAAATAATTCAATCAATGATGCTGCCCCAGAAATCACCCAATCTGGACAGTAATGTTCTATCAAGCATAACTCCCTGTAAACAAGTCAAAAAAATCACTACCTTATATCATTGGAAAGATAAAACCACATAATTCAAGTTTCATGAAGAGCTTAAGAGCCAATTCCATCTCTAACCAATTCAAAACTGTTATGCAAGTTTCTGCCATGATCAGCAGTTAACACCTTTATGCAGGTTCAGGTTTTGAAAACTCATAACTCCAAAATCTGATCTCCAAAAATTACATGCTATATACCATTTTCAAGATAAATGTTTCCTCTACAACTCTTCAGAAGATCACTCAAGCTAATTCAATTCAAAGAAATTGTTAAAATTGCTTCCAATCAAAATGCTCGCAAATCTGACACTTAGGCTAGGTTTCACCACCATGTCCAAAATCAGTCAATAGTTAACAGTGGATATCTCCCAATATACATATCAAAAAATTGCAAAATCCATGGCAATGTAAAGCTAACAATATAGGCTTCAACTTTCATGAAGACCATTTTCCCTAATTCCGTCTCAATTAATCTAGAAAAATCATCAAAACTCTAGGTTATGTGGTTCGGTTACTGTTCATTCCAGCCTTCACTAGTAACTTTCCATGCTAAAATTCGCCCTCTTAAGACTAAAATTAGACAACACCTATTTTACACAAAAATGTAGCCAACAAGCCAAAGTTTAATTGGGCACAAGCATCGACTCATTTTCATAACCACACAATGAGTTATGCTCAAAACAGTACAGTAGGTCAAAAATCTATTTTCCAGCTTTCATCTTCAACTTATATACTATCACTTCTAACACCAATTCCACATGCATAAGCATCCTAATGAAAAAGAAATAAGTTACTAGATCATTCATACATTCACTTAGGCTCAACATACACACTCAAAACACAAGTATGACTAACTATTAATATCAAGTTAAACACATACACCATTAACACTCAATCCTCACCTTCTCATCATGCTAGCTTCAAATAACCATACATGTAACATGAAACATGATACTTACATAATTAAGTCACCAAATCTTCAAATTCTTCAAGGAAAACCTCAAGACCTAGGTTGCTCGACCACCCACAAAGATCACCATCTCTAGGGTTGGAAAGTGAACAATTTCTTTGATGGAAAGAAGAGCAAGGTGGAAGAGGTGTAGGATGTTCAACAACAAAGGAAACTAGAGTGATCATAGCTCACCAAGAAAGGGAAGAAGAGAAGCCACGAAGATGGGAAAAAAATCAACAAATATCTTCCAATATGAGAGAGTGTCGTGAGAGAGTGTGAAAATAAGCTTAAAAGATGACAAACCTAAGGTTACTTAAATAAATCCATGGCTAATAACATGCCATGTGTCAAGCCTTCAATAAATCTTCATCAATTAATAAATTTTAACCCAAATTCCAACAATTAACACTTGTCCAATACCCCTATAGCCATATATCCATAATCCAATACCATTGATAATGAATTCTACTACCCTTGACCAATTGGTCTGTCACCCGGTATTTTTTCTAGTCCGGGATTTAACCCCGAAAAATTCTATAAAATTTCCTAAAATTCTCCAAAATTGAAAAATCATCATTGACACTCTCTAAATAATTTTTCAAGATCAATAACCCATAATTCTCGAAATTCTCAACCAATTACAGTTATAACTAAATAAACTGGGAATGTCAATGTATGTATGTACAATATTTTCATGTGCAACAATGTCATTTTTCACAATACAAATATGTCACATAAGGTATGAATAATACTAATTAATCCCTATCAATTTCATCCTATGATAATTTACTATTTTACCCTTCCTGTCAGGGGGTGGGATGTTACAATTCCCCCCTCCTTATAAAAATTTTGTCCTCGAAATTCTCAGTCAACGGTTCACTATGACCGTTATCAAATGACCCTACATGTCCCATACACTTTTCCACTCAATGATTCATTTTCTGAAATGTCACAGTAACCACACTCAGTCAGTTGTTCAGTCACTTATTTGGCTAACTCATTATCACTCATCACAGTAGACGGACTCAACAAGGCTGTCAGTTGGCGATCTCACAATCTTAACTATCTCAATTGCCATTTTTAGAGTAGCCACTACTTTTAGTTCCAATGATATGACTTAAATCACTATTTCCGAACCTGTTATCACTCAATACCTTTTTCTCAATATACAGACTTATTCTAATAACTTCCTTGATACCCTTTTTGCCAATTCTGCGTACACTTTGTCACTATGATACTTACAATAAAATAGGTTCTCTCATCTGCGACACTTCCCTTTTTTTTGGTACCGACACAGTGGCACTTATGTCTATTTTTCACTATAACCGGTGGTAATCCACCTAACGCATTTATCCCTCATATTTCATTGACTCTTAGATCAGATTCAGTGTTCTTTTGACACGTCACTTTTCTATATGTATTTAATTCTTTTTCATTTGTCCGATCCTGATCCACTTCAGCTAACCCATGCAGTTTTCCTAAGCCCTTTCCTTTGTTTCACTCATCACAAGCATCTCGACTCGCTGTTGGTCTTTGCCTCTTGTTAGGCATTTTTTTTCCTGTAATACAAACGTGTACAATTCCATCTTGTGCTCACCATCAGTTCTATAATCATTCAGTCAAAATTATATCATGAGGTTATAGTCCTCTATAGTCCAAATACTTAAGCACTTTTCCTATTGAACATTCAAACCTCTACGCAATTGAATATATAACCACTTCGTTCTATACTCATAGTTATTCAATTTCACTTTCGCATATACTTACTAGAATGTCTAGCTCCAACTGTTCACTTTCTTGTTCTAGCACTTTTTTTCGGGTACATATACTTCTTCTTTGAAGCATGCAATATTGTTTTTCCGATTTCACTCGCATATTCAGACTCATCATAGGACTCACTACTTTAACTCCTGCACTCTTAACCTTTCTTACCTTTATCCAGTATCACTAGATCTACAACTTCAATTTTCTAGTAACACTTCACAATTACCCATAATCTACTTAACATTCTTTGGAAATCCCAATATCTATAATTGATCTGTTCATTGCAGCATTATCTGTTCACTATTTGAGTTTAGTCGGCAGAATTATCTGTTCATTTCAGAATTGTCGGTATAGTAGTCATTTATGCCCATCATTTTTCTCGAATTAACACAATGTATCCTTATAGGAATCTAAAGTCTCCAATACCATTTATCAAAGTCAGTTCAATTTATCTTATACCATTTTAACATATTGTCTCAGTTCATCACACACTGCCCACTCTCCAAGGGCATGCTCATCCTCAGTATCAAATTCCTTGATTATTCATATAGTTCTTTTTACTTTTCATTGTTCAACACTTTCAAACACATTTCGTCTATAAACATAGTAACTACCATTTGCTTACCTCACATAATTCCCTATTAGGGTCTTGTTGACTTTACCATACATCATTCAACTTTTTCATTGAGTCCACAAGTAGTGTATTTGCAATCCCTTTATGAAGGTAACACTACATCACGTCATTGTCAGTTTCCCTTTAGGACTTCTAGTCTCTACTCATTTTCTTTTTTCAATTTATTTCCTGTCATTCACATCAACATAGGCCAATACCTAGTCATCCGTTCTTGGACTTCCATAAATTCCACTTTATTTGAGTATTTCACTTCGAAGTTCGAGACTATTTTTTTCTTAGTTTCAAATCAAGATTTCTCAACAATTTTGCATCACATATGGAGATCTATTCACTTCACATTGCAATAGAATCACCTCAAATTAAATTCCACTTACGTAGTTGGATACTTTACATTTCCGTACACACAATACAGATAACCTCAATCGTATATTTCACTTGTTATGTCTAAATCTCCTCTTGAGATATGACTCAATTTCACTTTTGATTTCGTCCGTACTTCTTTTCGTTTGACCATTAGTCTTGCTACCATCATTATACTTTTCACGAAAGTCTCATCAGCCAATTAGTGTCCCTAATTACTTTTCAATCATTCTCAACTATACGCACTATCTCAATCAGAACACTTTTATGCCATAATTTAAAGATCATAACAGTCTTTGCGCTAAGGTTCCACGTGACAGTCACATAAACACTCTCTTTAACTCTTATTCCGTAATCTACACCTCACCAAAAATAATTTCATCTTATCCGGAAGCCAATTAGTAACCTATACAATTCAGACTTCCATAAAACTCCTTTCCGTTTATGCTAATCCTCAAATAGAGGACAGATGCCATAATATATACTTTTTTTTTCATTTCCTCTCATAAAGGTACATTCAGTCATCTTATGTCTTACTTTAACCCATTAGGAACTTTACACTTATAGCCACTCTAATCATTCACCGATCATCTCCTCTATGATTTCCATGTGTCTTTCACATATGTTTCATTAATCATGATCAACTTTACTATCCAATAGATACTCCCAACGGTAAATCGACTTAAATGCGACAACTTTTTCATATATCACTATCATTGTTTCATTTTCTTTCCTAGTTTCATTCTCATATCATTCATGTATCAGCTTGACCTTTTAAGGTCATATCCACTTGGCTTATACAATGTCATCACATTATTGCTACGTCTCTCTTTATTATCCTCAAACAATCTATGATAGGGGATTCACAGTACTATTACATTGGGGATGTGTTCCCAAAACACAACAAAATCGTTGATACAACTCCACTGTATCTCTATCTATTTACCCATCCATTTACCATTTCTGTGTCCATATACATCTTTTCACCCAATCCAGAATTTCATGATACACAATCAGTAGAAATTGTCGATCTGTCTTTTTCCCTTATACTGATTTCCAAACTCTTAGCACCAAATTCGCATAACCATTTCAGTCTCACGCTTATGCGTTCAAGATCATTCCCATTTCACGAGTTCATTTCAGTTTATCTGTACACTTTTATCTCACCATTTCTACTTTTTCTTACCCTACTAGGCACTCTTTCAGTTCTTTCAGTTCTAGGTAGATCGTTACGGTACAATATTGCTCTTATTACAATCTCACTATCATCATCTCTATGATATCTACTGATGTCTAACACCAATATAGTGAATCAATATCTGCCTGATCGGACCATCTACATTTTACTCAGTTCCAATGTTTCTCATTTCATCGCATCTACAGTCAAAACTCTAATTCCCTATCATCCCAGACTTTTCATCTCGCTTAGTCCTACTATAACCAGTATGCTTCTCATATCTCCAGTGGACCTCTCCAAGTTCTAGACATATTCGTTTTCTGTCGCCGTAATATTGCCACATTAATCAGGGGACTCAGTTTGATATCAATTCTTTCCTTAATCAGTCTAGGCCAACATAGTCATTCTAACCACAGTACATTATAATTCTCATTATCGATGTTTCCTTTTTCCCCTTCCTAATTGCTCATACCCTTTTATGGGTTCACATTCTGATACCTTCTCACTTTTCTCACACTTAATCACGTAACACATGTTCACACGTAGAATTTCTACTAGTGCGACTCAGACTGGGGATCAGTTACTATAGTCTGCAACAACACGACCCAAATGCATGCAGCTTGACCTATGTTTCAGACTGTGCCCAGATACATTCGTATTGCTGGGCTCTGATACTACCTAAATGTAACACCCCACTCCCGAGTGACCTGAACCCGATATCGTTGGTGATATCCGAGTCCGTGCCCTGAGAGGGTGACGTACTACATCAGTCAATTAAAACTCAGTATAACATTTTCTCCTCTCTTTTTTTTGACCCATTCATTAACGCGGCATAAACAGTAAGAAACTTGAGCCCATGTTCACAATTAATCATTTTCAGTTATTACAGTCATCCAATAATAATTTACAATCAGTCAATGTGTAAAACAATAAAACCACAATGGGCTCATTATAAATACAAAACATTATTCCACAATGATTACGAAATATAATTCGATAAGACACTAATGTAGACGCGAACTGATCCCGACCTCTATCCTTCACTTGCCTACAGTAGACCTACTCCCGTGTCAAATGAGGTACTCTTCAAGTCCTGAAAAATAGATTGCAATTTTGGATGAGTTTGCGAACTCAATGAGGAACCATCATCGATGGTTCTCTTAATTCATGCATCACATAATCAATTCACAGTAATAAGGCGATTCGCGGTAATACTACGGTCTCTGATCAACATAGAATATACAAATACAATCTGAAGAAACCCATTTCGGGTATTCAATCCAGTAATGATGCAATGCACATGTGACTCTTTTTTCAGTTTAATTACAATGTTGTGGCTGAGCTCGTAAATGCGATTCAAATGATCGATATACGCGTCAGGAAGAATTATCTCCCTTCGAGCTCTAGGCTCGTTTTAGTATTTCGAGCTCTAGGCTTGGTTCAGTATCAGTGGCGACTCGGCTCACAATTTTCCTTTATCAGTTTATGCATCTGTGTATGAATGCACATGCCCAGTTACAACATCCCCATAAACAGTTAATCATTCATAGTCAAGCACAGTCAATTAACAGTCAGCATGCACAAATAACAGTCCATAATTCACAACAATGAACAGTTCATAATTGACAATCAATCACAGTCAATCACAGTAATGGCAGACAGGTCACACAATGTACACATTCCTGGTCCCGCCATTATCCCCATATTTGACAAGTAATAATTGAGAAACTCATCTAGGTTACTCACCTATATCTTCCGAGCTAATGTCGGGAAGTCTCTGCTATGTTGGTCGATCGACGCTCCAGTTGTGCCACTATAAGAATCAGAGAACAAAACGATCACTAATAATCCAATCCGAATTCGTTAATGATACACATGTAGGTGTATAATGCATGTTCATGAATTCCCGGCCCTAATTCCATTTTTTCCTTCAGAAAAATCCGTTTAAAAATTAGAAATCCAATGGCGTTGACGACGCTCAATTTGGACCTCTATAGGTCCCCAATTAAATAAAACAGTGAGGAAATACCCATTTCCCGGACACCCGTCAAATTTCCGCCCAAAAATTTCCAATTTTCCATGAAATGAAATTAAATGTCTCACGAATCCGATGCCTCAAGAATCAGGTCAATCGGATGTCGGACGGAAAAGTTATGAGCAAAAAAAGGAAAATATATGATCCTAGTCGACTTGTCTGAGGATGCAAGTCGACTTATACCACTGTGTATGTACTAGTCGACTTATATGGCGTGCAAGTCGACTTATGTTATACAATAGCAGATCTGAAACAACGTCATCCGACATCCCAACTTACACAGAGCATAACTCCCTACTCCGGACTCTAAATTGGACAAACTTGATATGTATTTTATAGAGAAAAGAGAGCTCTACAAGTTTCATGAAGGACACAAAAGCCAATTTCACCTCTAAGGGTGTCAAAAATACAATCAAAGTTACTGCCCTCACAATGCCTTTCAAAACAGTGCAGCAGTTTATAAAATCTGTAACTTTCCAGTTCCTTAGTCAAACATTACACAATAAATATTTTTATAACTATCCCAATGTTATCAACAACTTTTATGAACAACCCAAAATCAAATTCAATTGTTAACTAGGTCAAATAATTCAATCAATGATGCTGCCCCAGAAATCACCCAATCTGGATAGTAATGTTCTATCAAGCATAACTCCCTGTACACAAGTAAAAAAACTCACTACCTTATATCATTGGAAAGATAAAACCACATATTTCAAGTTTCATGAAGAGCTTAAGAGCCAATTCCATCTCTAACCAATTCAAAACTGTTATGCAAGTTTCTTCCATGATCAACAGCTAACACCTTTATGCAGGTTCAGGTTTTGAAAACTCATAACTCCAAAATCTGATCTCTAAAAATTACATGCTATATACAATTTTCAGGATAAATGTTTCCTCTACAACTCTTAAGAAGATCACTTAAGCTAATTCAGTTCACAGAAATTGCTAAAATTGTTTCCAATCAGAATGCTCGCAAATCTGACACTTAGGCTAGGTTTCACCACCATGTCCAAAATCAGTCAATAGTTAACAGTGAATATCTCCCAATATACATATCGAAAAATTGCAAAATCAGTGGAAATGTAAAGCTAACAATATAGGCTTCAACTTTCATGAAGACCATTTTCCCTAATTTCGTCTCAATTAATCTAGAAAAATCATCAAAACTCTAGGTTATGTGGTTTGGTTACTGTTCATTCCAGCCATCACCAGTAACTTTCCATGCTAAAATTCACCCTCTTAAGACTAAAATTAGACAACACCTATTTCACACAAAAATGTAGCCAACAAGCCAAAGTTTAATTGTGAAAAAACCTCAACTCATTTTCATAACCACACAATGAGTTATGCTCAAAACAGTACAGTAGGTCAAAAATCCATTTTCCAGCTTTCATTTTCAACTTATATACTATCACTTCTAACACCAATTCCACATGCATAAGCATCCTAATGAAAAAGAAATAAGTTACTAGATCATTTATACATTCAATTAGGCTCAACATACACACTCAAAACACAAGTATGACCAACTATTAATATCAAGTTAAACACATACACCATTAATACTCAATCCTCACCTTCTCATCATGCTAGCTTCAAATAACCATACATGTAACATGAAACATTATACTTACATAATTAAGTCACTAAATCTTCAAATTCTTCAAGGAAAACCTCAAGACCTAGGTTGCTCCACCACCCACGAAGATCACCATCTCTAGGGTTGGAAAGTGAACAATTTCTTTGATGGAAAGAAGAGCAAGGTGGAAGAGGTGTAGGATGTTCAACAACAAAGGAAACTAGAGTGATCAAAGCACACCAAGAAAGGGAAGAAGAGAAGCCACAAAGATGGGAAAAGAATCACCAAATATCTTCCAATATGAGAGAGTGTCGTGAGAGAGTGTGAAAATAAGCTTAAAAGATGACAAACCTAAGGTTACTTAAATAAATCCATGGCTAATAACATGCCATGTGTCAAGCCTTCAATAAATCTTCATCAATTAATAAATTTTAACCCAAATTCCAACAATTAACACTTGTCCAATACCCCTATAGCCATATATCCATAATCCAATACCATTGATAATGAATTCTACTACCCTTGACCAATTGGTCTGTCACTCGGTATTTTTTCTAGTGCGGGATTTAACCTCGAAAAATTCTAGAAAATTTCCTAAAATTCTCCAAAATTGAAAAATCATTATTGACACTCTCCAAATAATTTTTTAAGATCAATAACCCATAATTCTCGAAATTCTCAACCAATTACAGTTATAACCAAATAAACCGGGAATGTCAATGTATGCATGTACAATATTTTCATGTGCAACAATGTCATTTTTCACAATACAAATATGTCACATAAGGTATGAATAATACTAATTAATCCCTATCAATCTCATCCTATGACAATTTACTATTTTACCTTTCCTGTGAGGAGGTGGGATGTTACAATATGAGACCTACATTTGGATATGGATAAAAAATAATCAATGATCCCTATAGTTAAAGAGTATGAGATGAATCAGAGTAACGAGATGGAAGAATAGTATAGATGATGATAGCAAGAAGTCTTCTCTCTCGAAGAATTTTTGAATTAGGTTAAGCAGATCAGGTAGTTTATATTAAGAAGGATCAATAAAAGAATCAATCAGAGATGAATATGTAATAAATTAGAAGTAAATATTGGATATTCTATTGTATGCAATGATATTATATAAGAGATTTGGATAAATCCAATGCAGCAGGATAAAGTGATTTCATATGTATGGAGATAACTAAAGTCCTATGAATTGATTATTCGATACATGATTTAGAGTTACTATAGTAGTGATTGTTTTGAAGTTTGGAGACAGTATATGTAAAAGAATATCTGGGAGATATATATACAAGTACAGATCATAAGAGTTTGAGGAAAACACTAAATTGAGAGAATTGAATATGAGACCAAGAAAAAGATATAAATATCGAAAGACGATTGTTGTACAAGTGAGAAATTCCAAGTAAGGCTACGTGTTATATTAGATACCTTTAAAAAATTCGATATTGAGGATTATCAGAACTAAAGTAAAAAGAAGCATAAAATGTGGGGCTTGGTTATCCAAAATTAAGGATTCAAGAATTGCGAATCTTATCAAGGAATTGAAAATGGATTTGAATTCCGAGTTTAAATTGGAAGATGAGGCTTTGCGATCGAAAAGGAGAAATATGTATACCTAATAAAGAGATAAAGGAGTTAGTGGATCAATATCGAAAGTATGGAGCAAAGTGAAATAATGTGCTTGGATTGAGTGCAAAATATCAAGTATGTAAAGAGAAATCAATATGATCTGATATTGGTGTTATCAACACAGGAAGTGGGGAAAGTGTGAGTAATCTGAAACCTAATGAGGAACTCGTTAAGAAAGTGAGTGATTACATAGGTGATTGAAAGACTTGATGAGTCTTTTGACAGTGATTTTGAAATATATGTGTTGTGTTGGTTTGTGATAGTCTCTCAAAAATCGTCACATGCACGTTGACCCAAGTATAGGTTTCTTCCGCCTGCTCGCTAGTAGCATGGAGCTTCCTCAAGAATTTATAACTACTTAGGACCATTATGTTGGAGTTATGTAAATATAGTGCCCTGAAAAGCAAGTGTATTTACATGTAACTTTATCTTCTTCAGGTACAGTTTTGTAATGAAAATATTTATTATTAATAAAACAAAAGAGTTTGGTTTTATCTGTATGAGCATTATATATCTGGTCATAAGGTACCAAGATTCTTTTGTAAGTAATATACATATACATAGAGATGTATGGGAAACATGTATATTATTAGAATATGAATTAATTGATTCACAGTTGAATAATCAAGTTGGTCGTTTGATTATGGTTTAGACTGTAGTGTTGCGATTTATCTCCATATAAGTAAAGGAGTTTACTTCAAGGGAATGATGAGTTTCATATCATGATAGTAGTTGACTATCGATAATGGAATCAAGTATGTTTTCAAGAATAAAGTGGCCCGTTACTTTAATCTTAAAACATACAACTTAAGCATTCGCTTATTATGAACCATAATCTTGATGAGTGGTGAACTCATATATGTTTCATTATAATTCTTGATATGATCGGAATGGATTTTTACAGAGTATTAATCCAGTATCTGCATGTTGGAATTATTAATTGAAACATGTATCAGGGAACATTCACTCAAATAAAGAGTTTATAGTGATATCATCTCTTCTAGATTTTTTAAGGAGATTTGGTGGTTAAATTGGCGCCAGTAGTTTAATGGACTAGCTACCCATCAAATCTTAACACTGAGATGAGATCTTATGTGTTAATCACCATATAAAGTAAAATGAGAGATCTAGAAGGAAAAAACCAACATAAGGGCAAAATGGTAATTTTACCCTTTGTTGTGCGGATGGCTATAATAAGGTTCTAAATAGGGTTTGCAATTGGACATATTCTCATAATATTTAATAATTGAAGAGTTCAACTAATTGTCTTTAGTGGAATGACATTTAGTTAATAAGCTAGAATTAATTCCAATGAGATTGAATTAATTCTGGGCTTATTGGAGCTTGAATTATCAAAGTCCAATAAGATTCCCCACTTGGCTTTAAGGAAGGTTATCAAGCTAAGTAAGAAATATAAATGGAGGTTAATTAGAAGCTCATAATTGAATCTTGGGTTTGGTCTAATTAAAGAAGCCCAAATGTACATTTAGTAATGGGCTTGGTTTTTGGTTTAATGTAATTAATTAGATTAATTATATTAAAACAATTTTTTTAAGAAGAAGATAGCAATTTCGGTTATTCCTAGGTTAAATGTGTAACCACACATTTGACATTAAAATGCTAAATAAAGATAGTCTTTATTATGGTTAATCATCATTAAATGTGTAACCACACATTTGAAATATGCTATATGTTTGTTACATGGTTTGAGTGATATCTTTTGGAAAAGATGCATGTTTATGAAATCATGTTTTCAAAAATAGTTTTCAAGATATACGTGAAGCACGTGAAAAGCAAGTTTTTTTTATGAAAATGTGCCATTTTGGGTATCAAGCTTACAAGATTTTGAAATATATGCGTTATATGGGTTCGTGGTTGTAACATCCCATCTCCGATGGGAAGGGTATTTTGGTAAATTGGGACGGGTTAGGAGTATTGAATTATATCTCGGCTTGAACATACAACTTATAGCCTTTATGATTGATGATTTGTTGCACTTGTACATGGTATATATGCATTTATGACATTTTCCGGCTTAGGTTTCAAATTGAAATCTTTTGTGAAGTTTATGGGATAATTGTATTTGAAAAATTATTTGGAGTACGCCATAAATAGTTTTACATTTTTAGAGATTTATGAGAATTTTTCTGGAATTTTTTTGGGGTACTTGCCCAGACCGGAAAATTTTCAACTGGCTGACTGAGTGAATTTTCGGTATCGAAAATGATTGGCCGATGGCACTGAAAAATTTTAGACATAACTTTAGAAATTATGAACTTTGAGCCATTAGAATTTGGAGAAAAATTGGACTAGAAATTTAATTGAGTTTAGAAATGCATAAGAAGAAGACAAGTGGCAAGTGACACATGTCACTTGCCTACCTTGTCTTATTATTAGTGCTTCTTTAATAAGCTAAGAGTTATAACCTTCTACGATTCTTTCCTATAAAGCTTTAAAAAAAAATCACTTTGTAAGTTTAGAAAGGCTCTCTCACCCGTAGCTTCCATTCTCCTCTCCTTCTTCTTTGGTTTTCTCCTCCTTCTTTGAAATTGCTACTCTCCTCATCTACCTAAAGTGCTTCCTTATCATATATCCAAGCCTAAGCCTCCTACACCCCTTAAAAATGGTGATTTTTGTATAAGTAAAGTGAGGTGAAGGAATTGGTATTGGGTGGAGGGATTTGAAGAATTTAAAGCTTGAACTTGTTTAAGGTGAGTATTGATGTTTGTTTTTATGCTTTTGGTAGTTAGAGGCATTCATAGAGAGCATTTATACATGTATTTGATGATGATAGTGGTAGGTTTGAATGGGTTTAAATGTATACTTGGTTATGGATGAATGAATGATTATAGTTTTCCTTGCTTTTGGCTTGGTTTGGATTGAGTTTGTAAGGTTAGATGAATGGAAAACTTAGGAAGATAATTTGTGTTAGTTCTGCCAACTTTTGTTTAATCATGTAAATATATGTTGTGATGAAATTGTTGTTGAATTAGAGGTATATATGAGTGCTTAGTGATGTGTTATTGATGTTAGAAGTGATAGGAGTTAGGTTGTAGTTGAAAAGCTGGAAAATGCAATTTGACCTATTGCAATGTTTTGATCATAACTAATTGTGTAGGTGAGCAAATGAGGTGAGGTTTGTGCCTAATGAAACTTTGTAATGTTGGCTTCAAATTTGTGTGAAATAGGTGTTGTTAAATTGTAAGGTTAGAAGGGTGAATTTTTGCATTGGAAGTTTCTGTTTGTAGGGTCTGTGAACAGTACCCGCATTATGACCTGATTACTTTGTTGATTTTTCTAAATTAATTGAGATGGAATTTGGGAAAATGGTCTTCATTAAAGTTGTAGCATATTGAGTTAGCTTTCCATTTCCACTGATATTGCTAATTTTCGAGTTGTATATTGGGAGATATGAACTGATTTCTATTGATTGGTTTTATGCTTTTTGGAGAAACCTAGTCACAGTGTTGATTTTGTGGGCTTTCTGTTTAGGAGCAATTTTAACAATTTATGTGAACTGAATTGGTGTGAGTGATCTTCTGAAAAGTTGTAGAGGAAGAAATGATCTTGAAAATGGTATATAGCATGCTATTTTTTAGATACCAGAATTGGGACTTATACTTTTTCAAAGATTGGACTGAAGTTAGGTCATGGGCTGCTGATCAGGGCAGTAACTTGCAAGACTGTTTTAAATTGGTTAATGATGGAATTTGATTCTGAGCCCTTCATGAGAAGTGTAGTACTATGTTTTATGTTTTTATGGGTATAAAGTATGCAATTTTTCGACATTTTTACAAGGAGTTATACTGTTTACAAAATCACTGTCCAGATTGGTTGATTTCAGAGGGCTGATGCTTTGGTGAATTGTTTGACCTAGTTAGCAAGTGAATTTGATTTTGGGTTGTTCATGAAAGTTATAGATAACATTGTGAACTTATTGACCATATTTATTGTGTTATTTTTGACTGAGGAAATGATTAGTTACTGAATTTGCAAGGTATTGCACTGTTTGAGAGGTTTTGAGTAGGCAGTAGATTTGATAGGATTTTTGACACCCTTAAGGGTGAAATTGATTTTTATGGTCTTCTTGAGAATTGTAGAGGGTTTCATGATCTTTCCAATGAGATATAGTTGGTAATTTTCTGAATTGTGTGTAATGAGTTATTGATGTTGAAAATTGGCTTGAAATCAAGAAATTAAAGAAAGGAATAAGGGTTAGGTATATATATATATATAAATTGTTTAATTTGAATTTTGGTTTCTTTTGTCAATTTCTTTTCCGTCCGACGTCCGATTGACCTGATTCTTGAGGCATCGGATTGGTAACACATTGAATTTCATTTTGTGAGAAATTGGAAATTTTTAGCCGAGAAATTGACGTGGACTTGGGTAATTGTTCTATGGTCACTGTTTTATTTATTTTTTTGGACCAATCGAGGTCCGAATTGAGTGCTGTCAGTGGCTATAGCTTTCTAATTTTTAGATGAAATTATTATGACAGGAAAATTTTAGATTAGGGTCGGTAATATCATGAACATGCATTGTGCACCTGCAAATTGCTTCATATGCATTATTAAATAGTTCTGATTGGACAAAAGGTAATGGTTATATTTTCTGATTATCATAGAGGCACATTTGGAGCGTCGATCTACCGACGTTACTGAGACTTCCAGATATTAGCTCGGAAGCACATGTGAGTAACCTAGTTAGTTTCTCAACCTATATGTGTTTAATTTATTGCACAGATGCCATGTGGAGTTAAGGTTGGATATATGTGATTGCTTTTAATTGATTTCGGACCATGGGTGTTCGAAATATTGAAATGTGATATAGAAGTGCAAATGTGAATAAATGTGTATGAATGCATTAGCGAATTGAATGGTAAATGTATTAGTGAAATGAATTGAATCTGCATATGATTGAAATACCGGACCAAAGGTCCGAGAGAAATGGAAAATGGTATCGAAATGGAAAATGACTAAAATGGAAAGTGACATATGCATTCATGCATAATTGAATGATCAGATAAAGACGAGCCAGACCGGAGCACCAACGTAATGCCGTGGTATCGCTTGCCCCGAGGTGGTGCATACCCGAGGGCTCTCCCACGCAGCTTTCGGATACCACAGCTCATGTATCGTGGCTTCAGCCCACCAAACATTGTTACTGAACCGAGCCTCGAGCTCGAGGGGAGTTAGTGCATACCCAGAGGGCTCTCCTACTCCCTAGACGCGTCGATTCTCGAACACCGATAGCGCCGGTCACAACACCGTAACAAAATGAGAAGAGTCACATGTGCATATTGCATATATGAATGTTTAAATGTGAATTGTATGAAAGGCGTACTGCATGATAATTGCAAAATTGGAGTGCATGTGATTCTTGATTGTGATAATATATGATTTAGTGTGATTGTTTGTATATGCATGAGTTGGGTGAACCATCGATGATGGTTTCTCACTGAGTTTGCAAACTCACCTAACATTGCAAATATTTTTTAGGGATCGAAGGGTACCCCGTTGGGCACGGGAGTATGAGTACTGATTGCAGGTCAGAGTTAAGGTCGGGATCAGTTTACGTCTGCATTTGTGTCTTTTGAATTATATGTAAATTTGTATTTCCGTAAGATTCGTACTGGTATTGCTGAGTGCCCGATTGATTAATGTTGTATTGTAATTTGATTTCCGAAATAATGTTCTGATTGAAAATGATTTCGTATTAGAACGGACCCAAATTATTTACTGATATTTGCACACTCGATGGGTTTTAAATTTTTTTTTATATTACCAAGTTTTTAAAACTGTATTGACTGCTCTAGCATACCACCCTCGCGGGTCGCGGGCTCGGATATCACCGTCGATGTCGGGTTCGGGTCTCGTGGGAGTGGGATGCTACAGTGGTAGTCCCTCAAGAACCGTCACGTGCACGTTGACCCAAGTATAGACTTCTCCCGCCTGTCCGCTAGTGGCATGGAGCTCCCTTAAGGACTCCCTCAAGAATTTACGACTACACAGGACCATTACATTGAAAATGTGTAGCTCGTCATATTTTGGACTTACCCAAACCATTTGATGTGCTTATGTGCTCATGTTATCTTAATAAGTTTGATGCATTCATATTTTGCAACTTATGTTGAAAAATGCATAAATTATGTTGTTTGTATTTTTTATTATTGAACAAGACAAGAATTTTGAGAAACATGTATTTTATAGACCCCATGAAAGTTTTCTATAGCAAGTAAAATGGTTTCAAAGTTTTTGCTTATTTTTTTTATTATAAACTGCTACCCACGAGCTTTCAAGCTCTCTCCCTCTCTGTCCCCTCTTCAGGAGATAGTTAAGAAGTCAAGTGATCCTATTTGTATTTTTGTAATAAGTCAATGGCGTGGCTTTTGGATATGTAAATAAAGTTTTCCAACTCTGTTGCTTTAGTAATGAAATGACAGATTGAAATAGTTCAGTTATGTATGTATGTTTATATTGATTTCCCCGTAGTAGGGTTGAGTTAAAGTAATAAGTTTGTTTGATGTTTGATCGTCATAGGCACGCCACCCTTGTGGGATGATAACTAATAAGGGTCGTTGGAAATAACCCCACAGGATAATACACTCAGGCTATATGGTTCCGATTAAGAGTTGGGTTCCAGAAACGGTGCCCAACACACAATGTGGATATAGTAGTAGCTAAATGGTGGTATAATACATGTTCATCATTTAATGCTTCTCAGTCTTATTATTATCAACCTATAATGGATCCAATAGCTTCTTACAGATCGGGATACAAAGCTCCTTCGATTGATGACTTAAGAGGTAAACTTTTGAGTTATTCAGTTTTTTAAAATTAAAAGTTATTTGGTAGAAAGAAGAGTAAATTGGGCTACATTTAAGTGTTCAATCTTGTGTGATGGTTGGACAAATAGGAGACAAGAGCCTATTATTAATATTTTGGTTTATTCTACAAATGGCTCAATATTTTTGAAGTCTATTGAGCACTTGACCTGATTAGAAATGCTGATACTTTGTTGAGATATTTGATGAAGTTGTGAATGAAGTAGGGTCAGAAAATATTGTTGTTGTGAATGAAGTAGGGTCAGAAAATATTATTTAGTTCATTGCTAACAATGATTTTTCTTATAAAGCAAGAGGAAAAAGATTACAGAATAAGTATAATTTTTTTAAACTCCTTGCACTGCACATTGCATTGACCTAATGTCAGAAAATGTAAGAGATCCTAGGTATTTTCCTATTATTGGTAAGACTATATAGAAAGCTGAAAAGGTGACTAAGTTCATCTATAATTATGCGTGGGTGTTGAAATTAATGAGAAAAGAATTTACCAATGGTAGGAATTTATGTTGTCCTGTTGTGATGAGATTTGCAATAAATTTCTTATCACTTCATTCTTTTGTTACGATGAAGAAATAGTTAATACAAATGTTTACAACCGATAAGTGGGTTGCATCTCAACATGTCAGGTCTAATGTTGAAGTGGAGGTTTTCAAAATTATACTAGAAGATAGAAATTTTTTTTCTCAATGTCAATTCGATATTTGAGTTTGTGAGCCTCTAGTGAGGGTACTTCACTTAGTCGATAGTGAAGAAAAGGCAACAATATGGTATTTTTTTATGTCATGAAAAGGGCCAAGGAAGCAATTAAGGTCAATCAGAAACATAGGCCTTCTTTGTACACACCGTATCTTGCAATCATCAACGAGAGATGGGAAAGGCAACTTTCTTCTCCATTGTTTGTAGTTGGGGTGTTTTTGAATTCGAATGCATATTTCAGGCTGAATTTTACAAAAAAACCTGAAGTTGATAAAGGAATGTTATTCACTATTATAATAATTTTTGGCTATGAAATGATGTAAGATCTCCTAAGCTCACAGATGGAGCTTTATAAGCAGCGTGGTGGGAATTTTGGATTGCCAATTGTTATTCGACAAAGAGAAAAAACTTCTCCAAGTATTAACTGCTTCCTTTTTCTTATTTGTTAAAAATTAATTATCACTTTATTTTGTTTGTAACATTACTTTTATTATCTTATGATTTTCAATTTTTATGGTAGATCAATTTAAAAGTGGTGTTCCAGAATTGCAAAGATTTGCAATTCGGATTTTAAGTCAATGTATGAGTGCAGCAGGCTATGAACGGAATTGAATTTGAATTCATATTTGCAATTCAGATTTTAAGTCAATGTATGAGTGCAGCAGGCTATGAACGGAATTGAATTTGAATTCATCCGTTTCAAAAAAAGGAATAGATTGGAGCACAAGAGATTAAATGTCTTGGTATTCGTTCATTATAATTTAAAGCTTTAAAAAATGTATGTTATTATTATTAATTTCTTATAATTTTTTAATAATTAAATTTTATTATTTACTAGGAGTCTTAATAGCACAAGTAGTTTAACATATCCCATTTTTATTGATAATATCGATTTTTTGGCGGATTGGGTTTCTAAGGAATCGAATTTGATAGATACGAATGACTTAGAAGATAATCTTGGATAGAAAAGTATTAACAAGTTATTTCATGCATTGAATTTGAATGATGATGATAATGTGACTCCTCTTAATGATGAAGATTTTGTACCTAATAATAACTGGCGACAACATAATTATAGTGGATATCCTCTCATAGACGATTGAATGAAGTTCCAGGTTTTTACTTTTCCTTTTATTTTAATTTTACTTATATTTGATGCAAATATTAAATTATATATATGTAATGTAATTGTAAATATTTTTGTTGCATGTTTCACTTCTACTTGGTTAGTTCCTCATTACTGAACTTTTGTCGTAAATTGTAATAATTTGAAAGTTAAGGATTTTATTATTCTTTTATTGGATGTTTTGATGTAGTTGTTATTTATTATATAATGAAATTGTAAATATTTTAAATACTTTTATTATTCTTAATTTTATATTTGTATGATAATAATTATCTTTTTCATATTATTGTGATTATTATTTATATGTGAAATATTTAAAATTATTGTTATTTCATATTAATAGTAATTATTATTTATTATTATGATTTTGGAAACAAAGTTGATGTAAACTTATAAAGTATACAATAAAATAATACAATATGACAATGAATTATTTTACAATTTCTAAAAAAATTTAACGACTATTTCATAAATTTAAAAAATTATCTGAAACAATACCCAGTATTGACTTGTACTGATACAGTACTGTACTAGAATCCAATCCGTACTAAGTTTGGTACGATATTCGCAACTTTGTTTAAGAGTCTTTTACGTATATAAATTAAAGGATGCTAATTGGTAATAACTTAAACCTCAAAATTGTATGGAAAATTTTTTCTTGGACACCTAACTAAGAAATTTCGGTAAGCCATGAAATTCAGAATCATGCAACATTATTGTTGGAACTGTCACATGCACTTAAACCTCAACCAAAAAGTTTTATTTTGTGATGGGACAAACTAGATCCTTAACAAGATTTGCTTTCAATCTCGTTTCTTCCAAATTCATTTTCCAATACTTGCAAAGGAGTACTTTTCAAATCTAACGCTGCAACTTCCATTATAAACCTTCCCACCTATATTACGCCAACATGTACGAATAATGTAACGAGTCAAATGTCTTAGACACTTCTTGCAACGATAGCCTGAAATGTCCCTGGTGCACTGAGCTAACGCATAGATCTTGATTGAACTTTTTTCCAGACTTATACCTCCAACTCCGTAAAGGGTAGTGTGAAAGAAAGCCTGCGAGGTCATTAGACGAAGTAGCCTTGCTCTCTTTCGTCTAAAGTTTGTGGCATGGTTTGTCACTTTTTCAGGGTTACATTGGCTGAAGAAGTAACGGCGATCAATACGGCCTAAAAACTTGACGTTGGAGTACTTCAACATGCAATTATCGTACCAAATTGATGCTGTTTTGTCTGAAGGACAGCGGCTGCGGATCTCGCTACTTGCTGTCTCGAGACATGTTTGGCAGCTCTGGTTTCTGATGTCTCCTGTACAAAGAGCAAGGCCTTGTACCTGGTCTGAGGACTTTTGGCCCATCGAATTTTTAGCAAAACCTGTACGAGGGGCAGAAGAGGATAGCCAAATAATAAGGCTGTTCAGGTTTGATTCGAACCCGTCTCGGGGACTAAATGTAGCACCTGAACATACAACGTTAATAGGATCGATACCAAGAACGGTGTGAAGAACAAGATTGGAAGATAAAAGTAGATAATAAAAGGTATTTGTCAATTTAAAAAGATGCATCTTAATGTTGGCGAGGGCAGATTGATGTGGTTAAGCGTAGGATTGGGGCAGTTTACATATATATAGAGAGAGAGAGAGTCGTCTAAAGAAAATTCAGATGCTGGCTACCAACTCTATCTCGTATAACGCCTATCATGTATCGGCCAATTCTGAGTTATCGCGAAAGTTGATTATATTATTATTCAGTGCAGCTTGAAACTTCCAATTGGGGGCATATCAATGTGCAAGGTATTGGCTATATTATATATGTTTTCTGATGTTGACTGTAAATCCTTGAACAAAGTTCTAAATTATGCTTCACAATCACAATTTTGCCCATGAACCATGATGTAGAGATTTTTTGCAATTGCCTACTTTCTATCTGCGTCAGATGTATTTTCATATCAACTTATAGATATTATGTTCGCTATTTAAAATCTTACGGTTAATTAAAATCTAAAATAGATGGTATGGCACATATATTTAGGACACTCGAGCCAATCACTCCTAATTAGCATGGAGGATGGTTTGTAAGACCTCCCCAATTAAATGTCATGGCTATTTTCTATAAATATACCATAACTTCAAGATATTTTCTTTGATGGGAATGTCTCTCCTTGAATACTCTGGATTTTTCTTCAGAAAATCCTTTGTTCTGATTGTTTTATATGGATATTGTATTGAAATTTTAGTGCCGGACAACTAATCTTGGAGGAGGGCGGTGAAGTGAAATCCACCATAACCATGGCTTCAAACAAGACGAGTTTCAGAACTTTTGGTTACTAGTCTCAAGAACACAAATACCCTGAACCCAATGGCAGTTCGATTGTTCTATATCCACAATGAAATTTACAAATGAAAGATGGTTCATTACCTAAAATCACGAGAAGAAGCTAAACTTTGCTCTCCCACTAAACCTCAAAATTTAATGATAAATAATTTAGGAAAAAAAACTCAAATTGGTCCTTCAACTTAGGTGCGAGGTACACAGAAGTACTACAACTTTTATTATTTTTTTATCAAAATAACCTTAACTCTCTCTTTCAACCTTGACTTTGCCGGAAGATTTAGTTTGTGTAATATGCTTGTTGCGATCAAAATAAAACAATTAAATTCTATCTAGACCAATTAGAAGCAAGCGCACCCCATCAACAAGTAATATAAAACAGTAAGAACCAGATATCATACTCAAGGGAAATCCAACACTCAAGACAATTAAATTAAATGATGAAAAATTACTCAAAAAATCAAGAATTGATTGATTTGAAATGTCTCCCAATAATGATGGGGATGTCTATATTTTCTTCCATGTCAAGGACTAAGAAATCTATCGGGAAGAAAAACTTCTCGATCTTGCTAATACATCCTCAATGATTCCCCTCGAATAAGTGATTGACCTATCTGCTAGCTGAAGTTAAATAGTTATGAGTTTGGGCTCCGCCAATCCTAACTTCCTAAAAATAGAAAGAGTCATTAAGTTAATGCTCGCACCCAAATCTATTAAAGCCCTATATATATGTAAATCACCAATAACACAAGGAATATTAAAACTCCCTGGATTATTAAGCTTCGGTGGTAGCTTTCTCGACAATATGGCCGAACACTTCTCATTCAGCTTTACCGTGGTGTACTCCTCAAGCCTCCTCTTATTAGACAAAATTTCTTTTAAAAACTTAGCATAAGAAGGCATCTGCGCTATGACCTCAACAAAAGGAATGTTTATATGCAACTTTTTTAAATATCTCGAGAAAACGATCAAATTACTTATCTAATTGTGTACCTTTCAACCTTTGAGGATAAGGAATTCGAGGTCTTAGTGGATGTGTGATGGGGTCAGCAAATAACCTTGGATGATCCTCCTTTTCAACTAATGCTTCCTTGGCCTCCTTGCCACTTTCCTGACTCTCTTCTTCTTCACTCTTTTCCACATCTTTATCCTTATGCTTCTCCTTAACTTCTTTAAACTGATTGCCACTCCTCAATAAAATTGCCTTTGTACGATCTCTTGGGTTGGCCTCAGTATTGTTAAGCAATGAACCCGAAGGTCTTTCCTTCAACAAACTTCAAATCTGGCTCATCTAATTCTCCAAATGTCTTATAGAAGATTCTTGATTCTGCATTCTAACCTCAGTAGTGGAAATGTACTTTGAGAGTAGCTCTTCGAGATTAGATTTCTCTATTGGCACAACATTAGAAGCCTTGAAACTTGGAGGTGGTTGTCTCTGAATATTGTATGATTGTGGATATGCCACCTGATCATTCGGCCAAGAGAAATTTAGATGATTTCTCCACCCTAGGTTGTAGGTATTAGAATATAGGTCCCCTCGTTGTCTGTTATAATTTCTCACATAATGGGCCTCTTCTGTCTTTTGCGCAAAAGGATTCTCGACTTGACGCTCAGAAGATGCATGTGAATCTCCACCATAATGCTCGTAAACAACACAACTCCTTAATGAAGAGCTAGCTCTTCCTCTCACACCGTGCATCAAATTATCCAATTTCTTTGTCAAAACATCCATCTGAGCAGATAAAGCCACTGTATTTTCTACTACACGAGCTCCTGTAGGTTGTCTGGGATGCCTTTCTGTATGATATTGAAAATTGCAAGTGGCCATCTCGTCAATCAACTTGTAGGCTTGATCTAGCATTTTCCTCATTAAACTACCTCCTACTGCAGCATCTATGGTACTCCTTGTTGATGGGGTCATTCTTGTATAAAAAGTATTGACCTGCTGCCATGTAGAGAATCCATGACTAGGACATTGTGCCAACATATCCCGAAATCACTTCCATGCTTCATATAATCACTCCCACGCTTCATATAAACTTTCAATTTCATATTGAGTGAAGGAAGTGATCTCATTCTTCATCTTTGCAACCTTGGTAGGAGGGAAAAATTTTGCCAAAAATAACCTCATCATCTCATCCCATGTAGTAATCGATCCCGACTGCAAACTAGTCAACTATGCTCTGGCCTTATCCCTTAAAGAAAATGGGAATAACCTTAATCTCACCGCATCTTCCGATACTCCATTATGCTTAAACAAATCATAAATATCCAAAAATGTCTCAAAATGGGTGTTCAGATCCTTCAAAGGCAATCCTCCAAATTGAGATGCTCTCACCATGAATGTAATGCTGTGAGGAATTTCAAAACTCGCAGTTGTGATCGTTAGCCTTATAATGGGAGGCATGCGTCTATTGTTGTGCCCATAGTCAAATCTATCATAGTCAACTCCCTTATATCTTCAGTATGTGACATCAACCTGTCCTCGTGTTGTTCCATATCTGAAAACTGCTCTTCTCCAATCCTTTTTGCTGTGTTACTACTATGAGCTAATCTGGTTTCCTTACGCAACCTGCGATCAGTTTTTTCAATCTTAGTATCTAGTAGCAAATTCTCGGGTTTTTGACTACAAGTGAGCATAAACAAAATGAAACAAATAAAAAGAAAATGTTAAAAGAGCTATGAAAGGAAAATAAATCACACCTGAAGAAAAGCAATTAAGCAAATAACTAAAATACACAAATAAACAATAAGGTAAGAATTAAATTTGAGACAATTAACACTGTTTAACCTAATGACTCATAATAAGGAGTTTTTTCTCGGCAACGGTGCCAAAAACTTGTTGTGATCTAAACAAAACCATTAAATTCTATTTAGACCAATTAAAGACAAGCGCACCCTGTTGACAAGTAATATAAAATGATAAGAACCAGATATCGTACTCAAGGGAAATCCAACACACAAGACAATTAAATTAAATGATGAAAAATTACTCAGATGATCAAGAATTAATTGATTTAAAAATAAAATAAAATAAAATAAGCAAATCAAGGAAATATGAAAATTGTAAGGTATGAATTAAAACGATTAGATTTAATTAAATGAAAAAAATCGGTTAAGGTATCAAATCTCAATTGGATTGGGCACTAAAAATAAAATTGTAACGGTGGATTGATTTAGGAAATACTTCACTTAAGCAAGCTGAACCTAATTTTCATAGGTGTTCCCTTCTCTTTTAAATCCGAGTCACCACTTGGTTCATAGATAATTCAGAATAAAATTAAGTTAAATATAAGAAGTCTAAAATTAAGTTCGTTAATCCTAGATATCCTCACATAAGATCCTATGATTGGTATACACTTTAGTCTCAAGTATGTCGCTTGATTAATTTTTCGACAAATTAAATCCCATTGGTTGTGACATTAAATCCTCTAAGGTCTTAATTTAGGTGATCAAGCTAAATTAGGACTAAATATGCATTCAATCAAGCAAAAATCAATACCAAAAAAATTATCCTAATCCAACATCAATCATAACCTTAACCGAAAGAAAAACTTACTCACACACATTCATCAATGAAACATAAATCATGGTCATAATATATGTTTGCATTAATTAAATGCACACAATTAAAACAAATGAGGATTAAAAAATAAATTAAGAACACCCCTTTGCCACAGCTGCAACGTCTTTGCTTCAACCTTTTCTTTCTCCACCAGTTAACGTATTTTTCCAGCTAGCTGCCAACGTTGTGTGTGTCACCAGCTGCTTCCTTAGCCACTTGTTGTTTCAACGTTGCTCACCAGTGGGAAGTTGTTCACACCACCAGCTTCCACGTTGCCTTTCTTCACTTGATGCTAGCGTCTCCTCGCTCCACCAGCTGCCTCAACATAAGTTTGTCACCAGCTGCTTGCCTCACGTTGCCTACACAACACCTCCTTGCTTTATGCTGTCAGCCCATGCACGCATGCCTAGCCTCTCCTCACCAGCTAACGTTTTCTTTTTTTAATACCACAAGCTGCCAATGTTTTGGTGCATTGATCACCACCAACTTCTACATATCTTCATCTCCACCAGCTCTACGTTATTCCTCTCACTAGTAGCTACGTTTTTGCTTCCACCTCCTGCTTTGATTTGGTGTCTCACTAGCTGCCACGTTAATCAAAGAAACCACCTGCTTCTTTAACTCCACCAGCTAGATGTCAAGCCCAAAATGCAACGTTGTAAATGGAGGATTTGTTTAGTAATAGTGCAATATGAGTGGAGTCTAAGTTAGCATCAAGTTAGCAACAACTTCTTTTAAATCTCTATCACCAGTTGCCTCACGTTCTCTTCCTTTTTAATTAGAGGAGGCTTGTGTTGCTGGATGTAGCTGTTGGAGAGGGCTGCGTTGATTGTCTTGTAGTGGAGGTGTGAGTGGAGGGTAGCTTATGAGATGGAATGTGGGGCTAGAGAATGGGTTTGTGCATTGACGTCTAAGCAACCCTCCATCCTCCAATTATATATGTAACAGCTTTGAAGATTCCAGCTGCGTGTGCTGTTGAAGTGTGGAGTGTGTGGCTAGTGTTGCTTTTGCAAGTGAGTGGAGAAGTGGGCTGCTGGGATGGAATAATTAAATGTGGGGTTGATGAATAAGGTTGGAGGAGCATTGTGAAGGAATGGAGTGTGGGGCTGGAGAAGTCAATTTCGACAGTGCATAAAAATTAAATGGTGAAGACTTAGGAGCTCAAATTTTATCTGTATCTTTGCATTTGAGTTAGCTTCGATATGAGACTTGAATTATGGGATTTTGCCACCTGAATCAAAAGTGATGATCAAAACATCATTGAAAGGTCATTCTGACGATCCAAAATCTAATGCAAATTTCAGGGATTTATTTCTCTTGAATTCTAGCTCAAAAAAATCTTCAATTGGTCCCAATCCGTTAATGAGTCAAGAATTTAATTATGAAATTTCATAATTTTTTGCTAAACCAATCTCGAGATAAAAATCTCATAATGACTAAAGGTCAAGTATGCTAGAAACCCATAATTTGCTTCTTTTGAGAGCTTTTCTTACTTTGGACTTTTAAATGTCCCTAATTTAATATGTGCCTAGAATTAGAACAGATAACTCTTACTTAGTACATTTAATCATTAAATAAATAAGAGTTTAGCAAATTATAAACTTAAAATTAATATAAAAATGTCCATTAACAATGCTCTGCTCTGGTGGCATTGAATTTGTTATAATGAATAAAAAGAAGGGTAATTTCTTTATTTTGCTACAAAAAATGAATAGCATGTTAACAACTCAGCTTACCCTTAAGTAAATAACTACTTCATCAACACCTATCAGCATTTTTCTCTACTGATCTCTAGCATCCGCGTATGCATAAATCTCTCCAGTAAATATCAGGCTTTCATTTCTCTCCAGCATCCATCTCTAACGTTTTGATTCGATTAAGGTACCTTTATCTACTACACTGTAAGGGCAATATTAGTTTTGTTACTTCGTGTGGATTCATTTGGGTTATGTTGCTTTGTGCGGGTTCATCCATTGTTTCATGGTAATTTAACCCTTACTTGTTGCTAACTCAACTCACCATTGCGTGGTTGCTGCTAAATCAACCATTGTTGCAGTCATATTACAAACATACATGAGTTTCCTAATTTGTGCATACATACGCAATATAATTTTTTAAATTTATTCTTCTGACAATGATGAAATTAATTATGTTATAACTTATGTTCTTTACCATGGGATTAAAATTTTTCTTTCTTGTAGGAGGTTACACTTTGATTGCCTGCTTGATTAAACGACATTTTGATTAAGACTCATACACTATAATGATGAAATTAATTATGTTATAACTTATGTTCTTTACCATGGGATTAAAATTTTTCTTTCTTGTAGGAGGTTACACTTTGATTGCCTGCTTGATTAAACGACATTTTGATTAAGACTCATACACTATAATCATAAACATTAACATATATTAGGATATGCAGATTATGCAAATGAAAAAAGCCTAAATCATATACTATGTAAATTATATTAGGATATGCAGATTACAAAGGGCCAATTTATTTTTTTAGGTTTTCATGTAATACTTCAGTTTATTTTATGCTTCAATTTATTTTGAACTTATAGAAGCAAACCTAATTAAAGTTATAAACTATTAGTACATATTTAGTACACTTATTTCATTTTGGTAATTACGTTACATTAAGTTATATTGGTTTTCTAACATCTTGACACTTGTTTTCATTTCTTAATTTGTATATGATTTTGTCAATTGCAATGGATGGTAAATCTTCAAACTCAACTAAAAGGGGTTGTAGTGAAAAACGATATAGTGAGGAGGTTTTTTGTCAAAGTTGGTTACTTCTTGGACTAATGACAATCCTAGAAGAAGATTTTGTAGGTTCCCTAACTGTGAGGCATTTTCGTTACTAATAATCAATCTATTGATATTTAGTAAGATATATATTATTGCCAATTACTAATATTTATGGCAATAGTATTGTAGGAAGGGGGATGTAATTTTGTCAGATGGATGGATGAAAATTTCAGTGAAAAGGCAAATGCATTATAAATAATTTGAGAATAAAAGGTTGAAGTTTGAGAACAAGAACTTGAAAGATGGTATATGCATAGATAATGTGCATAAGCTACAAGGTGAATTGGCAAAAGTGAAAGTGACACTAAAATATTCAATATCTGAGATAAGAAGACTACAGAAGGTGACATATAATTACAAAGTATGTGTTGTAATATTTGTAGCTATTTTCATAATTATTGAAAAATTGAAGAATATAAGTTGTATAAATTTTGATTTTATGTTATGGTAATTTATTAGTATTGTCTTGTTGGATTAAGAATTTATTATACTTATTAGGACAAATATATAATTAGTTTTATAATGCTATTTGTAGTTCATCTTGTATCCAATTATTGGTAAATCAAATGAACATGTTATCTACAATAACTCTAAATGGCAATTTCAAAACTTAAACAACTCCCAAATTACATAAATAACATAATAACTACAATAGTGAATTAACTAACTTCCATTTTACCAACTTCCAAAACGTCACAATAACAAGCAATTTCAGAACTTCAATTTCCATATTAAAATTCCAAGCAATTTCAAGTTCATTACAATTTTAATTTTTAAACTAGTCCTAAATGAAACAAGTTCACAAACAAGCTTCTAAAGAGTAATTAACTACAAGTTCAAAAATCAAGTTGAATCTCCAAGCCTTCTTCTATTTGCATCCCTCTTATTACTTAAGGTAGATGAAGGGATATTATTCCCATCATTTCATTGCAATCCTCTTAGCTAAAAGTCAATTTCAGTTTGGGTATTAGAATTTATAGTAATGGACCATTGTGAGTTACCTGGCTTCATGATCTGAACATTATCTTCATTTTGTTTAAATATGAAAACGAACATGGTTATTTAAAAACAAAAGTTTAAATATTAATATTAATATTATTATCCCAAATTTTAGTTGGCTTACTTGATACTTAGTTGAACCAATTGACTTATTGAAGTGTACTCCATATATATTCGTCCTTCTCCCTCTACCCCTACCCTTACCCTTGGTCCTACTTCTATCTCTTTCTTTCACTCTACCTCTTCCTTTTTCTCTAATCAGTCTTTATATACTTTCTTGATCTTTACAGGTTTCTTCGACATATGTACATTTATTGATGCAATTCGCCCGTAATTTATGAATTGAATTCCTTATTTTATCCTTACATTTGTACTAGATAATTATGATACTTGTATATATTTTTCAAACATTAATTTGTTAGCAAAAATTGTTTAATAATTTTCAAAATTACCGAAAAATTTCTTAAAGTCATTTTTCTTCCATGTTTAGTCGTTATTCCTATTTTAGGTTGCTTAAATTTCTCTTTTCCTTTTTTTTAGGCTGACTAAGCATTCTACTTATTGTAAGTGGCTTAACAACTCCATATGGGGGCCAATATCTTTATTCATCAAGTGAATCAAGGGAGTGCTTGCATGATTTCGGGTACCTTTCCTTGCTATACCATTTATCAATGTAGTCATCAAGATTTTGGTGGTTACGAAAATTGACAGCCATAATATAAGAGCATGGGATACCTACCAAATCTCAATATCTATAAGTGCAAGTGCAATTACTAATTCTCACAACAACTTGTCTAAGCTATGCTTAATTTCATATCCATAAGCTCCATTCCCAGTCAACAAAGCAATTAAAGTTCTCCTTCTTATTCTCCTCTAACATGATGTGAACTCTTGGTGATATGTTTCTATCCCATTTCTTTTTTTAAATGCTTTTTTGTATGCATCCTCTTCATTACCATCTTCCTGATATGCTCCAACATGCTAATTATAGGCTTAACCCTAGCTTCTAAGATCTAATTATTAAAGGTCTCACTCATGTTATTATCCATACAATCACACTTACAATTAACCCTAAAATATGCCTTACAACTTGTCTCTTTAGGATAGTCTAATAAAGCTTTAACAGAACCTATTTTCAAATCATTTAGCATATGCAGCACATCATTAAAATCAAGAACAAATATTGCCTTAGCTATCCCAAAACCTATTCTCAAATCATTTAGCATATGCAGCAGATCATTAAAATCAAGAACAAATATTGCCTTAGCTATCCTCCAAAACAAAAATTGTCGATCATCTCTATTCCATCTCTATCTTCAATTAGCATAAATATTCCTTGCACACATTCTATGCTCAACATTTGGTAAAATTGTTTTTATTGCATGTAGAAGATCTTGAACAACAATATAAATAAATAAAAATAAAACTTTTATTTTTATTTGTTTCTATTAATTATATATATATATATATTCAATATAGATATACCTTTGCATATTATATATGAAGGGGAAGCCACTACCATTTCCAAGTTATAAATTTGAAACAAGAAGTTCTAGAAACCACATCTATTTTTTAGTAGACTCAACATTAATCACGCCAAATAATAGGAAACATTTGATTATTTTCATCCCTTCCAACAACTGCCAATAATTGTCCTTTACGTATTCCCTTCAAGAATCATCCATCTAGTCTTATTATTAGTCTATAAACTTCAATCCAACCCCTTTTACAAATACCAGGAAAAAAAAACATAGCACCTTGCAAATCTTTTTGCCTTCATCACTAGTTCTTATTCTAATTGCCCATTTCATACCTAGGTTCTTAATCTCCACCTCTTCTATATGCCCTAAGAGTTTAACAAATTCCTCCATATGACACCCATGCATCATTTTGATGGCATTTTCTTTTGCTCTCTGACAACTATTAAAGCTCACATCCACATTTAACTCCTTCCTTAATAAAGCCTTTAATTTAACAATCTTGATATTTTATTGTAACTTAATCTTATTCTTGTAATGACTTGCAATCCATTTTGATATGATGAGCTTGTGATGTTTGTCTTTATACAATTGCGCTTAGCTTCATATCTCTTCATGATAAAACTATTGTCATATCTCCCTAAACTTACATAAAGTAACCAAGGACATTCTGATCTGTATATCAATCCCACTCGAGAATTTTCAGTTTTTATATATTTCAAACTCAAACTCTTTGCAATGGAGTATTTAATCGCAACCTCCTTAAATTCTTTTGCATCTTTAAACTTCAAACCTACATCCTAAGCAGAAATATTAGAAATTGGATTATAATATAGGTTTTTACATTTACCTTTTCTTTATGCATTATTAGCATCTTCATCTAAACTTGTATAGTATTGACTCGGGCCATCACTTTTAATATACTCATTATCTTTTTCAACAACAGGATCCTCTTGGTTATGTTCATGCCCTTTTTCACTTTCATGATTTTCAAATCATTATTCATAGTCCCTTTATTTCTTTTCGTGGACTTCCTCTCTTTATATTTTGATGTGATAACTTGGAGCTTATCATCATCTCTTTCACTTTCACTTTCCAAATCAGTTACCAGATGACTATCACTATCACCATTTTCAGTAGAAGCACTATGCATATCCTCATTAGGCACATTTTGATCAGCAGAAGCATTAGGCACATCTTCTTCATTACACATATCATGCTCAATATTCATGTCATCATGCACAATATTAATATCATCATGTTTAATAGCAACATCTTAAGCTCAAAATTTTCAAATTCAACCTCTGAATTCAAAACATCAACCTCATCATCATACACATTATTCAAAACTTTATGCTCAACATACATATCTTTAATAGGCACACTTATATCATCATTATCATTTAATACTAGAATATTTTTCTTTAATGTTTATTATATCATCTATAGCACTTATTCCTAAAACAAGCATTCCATCCTTTATGTAATGATTATCTTCTTCCATAACATTTGTTGGATCTATGTTATCATCGTCATCATCTACATTATTTGCTTTATGCTCAGCATACATATCTTCAATAGCCACACTTGTATCATCATTATCATTTAATACTACAATATTTTTCTTTAATGTTTATTATATCATCTATAGCACTTATTCCTAAAACAAGCATTCCATCCTTTATGTAATGATTATCTTCTTCCATAACATTTGTTGGATCTATGTTATCATCATCATCATCTACATTATTTGCTTTTGAGGCTTTCTCTTCTTTATACCCACCTTCAAAATAAACCTCCACTCTTCTATGCTTTTCAACAATATAAATCAAATCATGTTTTTTAATCATCTAAGTCTCAATCAACCCTCCTTTTTCATGTTTATTTAGTTGCCTCTAATACACTTTATCTAATCTATCATACTGATTATACTTAGCAATCTCCTTGATACTAAACCAACATAACTTGTTTGAGTCAATACCTTCAACTAATAATTTACTACAATCAATGTATTAAAATGAATTATGTCTATCAATTTCTCCCCATAATGAAACATAATTCCTTTTTGGGTTAATTACAAAAAAAACATAAACTTTATTTAATTTTGCAATTATAACCTAAACTTTAAAAATGGCAATAAAATGCTTAAACTTTTAACTTTTTTCAATTCTAGCCCGACGTTAGTGTCTCTGTTAAGTTTGTTGACCTAAATTAAATTACGCAGCTGCAATGACCTCACACTTTGATTTTAGTTTTTTTTCTTTCATTTTCAATTTGTTCTCTCGATGTCTTTACCTTTCGATTTTCAAATAATGTAACCCTGATTTCTCACACTGAGGGTATCGGGAGAACAAACTAAAAATGAAGAGCTTACTGGTATAGTACGTTATAATGTGAGAGTAGTTTAGGGCGTCGAAAGAACAAACAGAAAACAAAGGCCTGATGGTGTCGAGAGAATAAACAAATAATGAAGGAAGGCTGTATAAATTGATTTAGGGATTTAATTTTTAATAACAACATCATTTCATTAATTTTCATTTGTTGTGTTAATTTTGGATAACGTATATTAATAGTTAGGGTTTCTAATGTTAGGCTAGCATTGAGAAAAATTAAAAGTTTGAGCATTTTATTGTCACTTTTTGAAGTTCAAGCTATAATTGCAAAATTGAGTAAAGTTTGAAAAAAAAAACAACCCTTCCTTTTTAAATGTGATTTCAAATTCTAATAAAATAAGAATTAAATGAGAAACAAATTATTCACCCTAATTATGCGGCAAATCCCTAAATTAATAAGAAAAACATTCATTCAAACTAAAAGTTTCAATTTATATAGGAAGTGTGGCCCTATAAACTAAAAAAATTGTTAACTTATCTCACTATCGACCAATTTATGTCTATTGTCATGAAGGTGTTCCTCCTACTCCTCTACCATGAATATCTTGTCTTCCTACACTCCTCAGTCGCCAACACCTTGGTGAATACCTATTTATGTATTAAATCATCAATTTAATAATAGTGGATTCTATACAAATTGAAATTTTCAATTTAAGCAAAATTTGAAATTTTATAAATTAAGAAAATCACTAATTTACGTCACTATGGATCAATTAACCACACCATACCAACGAGAATCTCCTTCCTACTCCTCTGTCATGAAGATATCCCCTCTAATCCTCCCCTTTTTCTTACTATTAAAACGATAAGTTCACGCTTAGGGGTGATAAAGTCTACTTATAAAATGCTAGCATTTGGTACCAAGGTCCATATTTAGAAAGTCTTATAAAATGTTAGCAACTTTGCGTTTAAACACTCACTCAGTTAAACAAATTTGTTGTATTTGTAGGACAATAATGTAAATACATATTAACATATCACTACAACTTGACACATTGCATAAGGGTGGAGCGTGTTGCACAAATGAAATCTCCAAGTGAAGTAAGGATTAGAAGAGAAAGTTTTGGAAAGTTTAATGTTACTTTGATTAAAAAAATTTTGCGGGACTTTGTACATCTCACATTTAAGTTGGAAGACCAATTTGGACTTCTTTTTTCCTAAAATTTAAATATTATAACTCTAGGTGTATTAATTGGAACGGTTTCTTTTTCTTTAAACGTTTGCGATAAATTGTCTTTGTTAATGTGGTTCCCGAATTTGGTGACTTGTTGCTTTGATCCCTGTTCGTGATTTACTCTCTGTAACTTTTATTACCATGGATATATATATATTAGTGTTTGCTGAAATAGTAGTTGTTTTCTTCTCATACATCTGCTAAGTGGTTTGTTTAGACTTTTGAAGTTCCCCAGCCACTTGGTTAACTGGGTGCTTTTGGTTTTCTTGTCGTTGTTTTCAGAGGTGCAGACATCATAAATGATGTGGAAGTCATAAACCTTAACTAGGAACTTTGTTTTTTTTTCCAAAGCCAAACACGACAATTAGTAGAACCCGGTGGGTATCACCTGAAAACTCGAGAATGGTCGCAGTTATTTCATTAATTTATCCAAAATCACAAAGAAAACTACAACTCTACTGTTCCATCTTCAGTTGTCCAACTATGATTTTACAGTTATTGGATGTCTTGATATTTGTTTTATCTTTCAAATGTTCATGCCGGTCTTTTTAGACCTCAAGATATTACTGATGCACAATGGCTTAATCAACAAACCCCTACCCCTGAACACCATTCTTTCGGCTTCCTTATCAATCTTTCATTCATAACAAACATGAAAAAGAAAAAAAGAAAAGGAAAAGGATGAAAAGAAAAATAAAAAGAAACTTAAAAAACTTGGCCTCTGCTTGAAAGAATTGAAGTCTCAATGATCACTACATTCTAAAAATGTTAATCGCTATAATTATGGCTTAAGTGTTAGAACATTGAACCAGTAATATTAATTGGAAAAAAAATGCTTTAAGGATTAGGTATAAGAAAATTAATTGAAAAAATTATGCTTAACAAAAGGAATTTGATGGAAGACTTGTTGCTAAAAATTGTACTCTTCTTAGCACATGGTGGTGGAGATTGAGATGAACACCCTATTTAAACTCTGGCGTGCCAAGTATGGCTGAGATGTCATTATTTTGAGAATGGAAGTCGTTGCCTATTGTAAATGTAGTAAACTTCCCCATAGTGAAATCACCTGTGAGTTTTTTGACCCATTAACTTATAATGGATTGCTAGAAAATGCGGAGCAAATTTTCTGGGATGCTTGGATGGGTAACAACGGTTTATGTGACTACTTTGAAAGTTAAATTGTTCTCTTCTTCTTTTGACCAAGACCCAAGTGCTTTTGAACTGTAAGAAGTTACCAATGGCACTGTCTCTTGGAAACTCGGAAGTCTTTTCACTTGGGAAAAGGCGCAACATGCTCTTGATTTCAACTTTATTGGCAATACTTCTCTTCTCCATAAAAGAGACGATAAATTGATTGAAAATTATACCAATTTTGGTTTATTAACTTCTCGCCAATTCAAAGAAACTCTGCTAAAAAATGACAAAATTACTGTAGCGACCCCTGTGTTATACGAAAGTAGCTAATTAAACCCTGAGATATAAAATGTTACTCTATTAACCTTATGTTTTCAATTTTGCTGCAAAAAAACCTTTAGCCGTGTGTTGTTCCTTCACGCTTAAGGGGCTGTGAGTTAATAAAATTTCAACTCAGAGTTTTTTTTGCTAATTTTTATATGTCAAAATTTTTTTAGCAACTTTTGAATAACACAGGGTTATTAAGGCAATAAATTCGCTAAAAAACTAATCACACTTTTCATCACACTACAAGAAAACTGTCGTTTAGCGACGGATATTACCGATAGAAAACCTAAATATTCCGTCGGAAAGACAGTTTAGCAACGAAATTTATCAATGGACCAAGGCGTCGTAAAAATGGTTGTAGGTAATAATTTCCGACGGGCAATTTATATAACTGTTGGTGAATATATTGACGGTTGTTTATGCGATCGACCGTTGGTAAATTTTCGACGGTCAAAATTTGCCCTTCGACAGATTTACAAATGATATTGATTATTCTGTCAGTAATTTTATTACAACATTACTGACAATTATGTTCGTTCCGTCAGTGAGTATACCAATAGTTATTTTGAAGCAAATCATGTCAGTAAAGTTGGCGACGAAATTGATTTTACCTGCGTGTTTTTGATTTCTGTTGGTAATTTTTTAAAAAAAATTAAAAAATATCGTCATTAAATGTTAATTAATGATCTTATAGTTGATACATAATTTAAAAAGTTATAAATTATCTGTGCATAATATTTTGATTTGTTTATACATTGAATTTGTTTAAACAGAAAGTTGTTTGATAATATAAAGTTAAAATTATCTTAATTGATAATAAAAATATTAAATTGTACATAATAAGTATTTGTAATTCAAATGAAATGACTGCAAGTACATTATTGATTTGGTAACCGTGGATATTTGATCGTGCATCGTAATGATAGTCAAAATAAAATAACTAAAATACTATTATAGCAGTGGTGAGTCTAGATCGATCCCACAAAAAATGTGTGTAAAGTTTGTGGAATGAAATTAACTGATGTTTAGGTTTAACGGGGGGTTTAGATTTTGAAAGAAGAAAATAAAATGAAACTAACTAATAAAAACAAATTAAATAAAACATGTAAAAATTTATAAAAGTGGAGAATTTGGTTAGGACCCAGTTTATTGATTCAATCTCTGCCTATAGCTTAATTAAACATATTTCATTAATTTGTTGTTTTTTAACCTCTCCTAGCAACTATTAATCGTGGGTTAACAATTAACCCGAGTTTTCCTTTAGGTTTTGTTTAATCAAAATACGATCGTTAATTAAACCTAACTATCGAGTAAACTAGGATACGATCTCTAAATTTAATTAGGCAGTAGTATTACGAATTAGAAAAATAGATTATCAAGGCAACAACCATATACGATGCGTCATTTAACCTAGGTCATGTTATCTCTAATGATTACGAATCATTAGTCGCTATGCATGAATTTCATCATAACGATTATAGATTACATCAAAATTCTAGCCATAGGTTTGCAATTAATGATTTAATGAACGCTTTAAAATCATCATCTCACAATACTCAATGAGTTCATTCACAAATAACCAAACAATAACAAAAATTCGATTATCCATACACAACACCCAATTCAATCAACATAGGATATCACAATTAATTTCTAATGAGAGAAAGAAATAACAAAATAATGAAAAAATACTTAACCCGAGTTGTCGGTGTAGATGTTGCCTTATGTTGGACCAATGGTGGTTGACAAATTAAATCCCTTTATGTTTTGATAATAATAAAATTTCTAGAAATAGTTAAGAAATTATTTCAGGTATTATTCAATGAAAGGATTGTGCAAATCAAGATGAGCAAGTGTCTAATCAATAGAGAATCAAGATGGGAGTTGTCCTCTAAGTGAAAAATGGCATAAAACATGAGGATTATAAAGGATTTGGTCGGATGTTACCATTGAAGGAAATATAAGTTGACTTACAAAGCACAAGTCGACTTACAGATGAAGCAATGTCAATACAAGTCGACTTATCAAATACAAGTCGACCTATCGAGGGCGACAAGTCGACTTACATGGTACAAGTCGACTTATTAGAGAGCGGAGATGAAACTTTTTACGTAAATGGTTGAAACAAGTCGACTTATACATTCGACAAGTCGACTTATGGATGCACGAAATCAGCTCCAACGGTCCAATTTGATAAAAATGGAATGGAGATTATCAAGGAACGACTATATCCAATTAAGCAACGGCTAGTAGAGCTCCAACAGCCATATTTCTTCAAGTATAAATAGAGGATGATGAAAGAAGAGTAGATACAAGTTCCACAAGTCTAAATACTCTTCTATTGCTTCAAATTGCTCACTATTGCTCTTGTTTTGTTACTCTATTGTTTTGAGCACTTGTTCTTCAATCTTTACTATATTTCTTTTACATTTTGAGTGACGAGTGAAAGGTCACGTGTGAGGTAGGATTTGTGCCGTAAGACAAATCGTTTGTAAGGTAGCTTGAGCCGGAAGTCAAGTGGAGTTGTAAAAAGTTCACACTCAACTACAAAGTGTGCAATAAAGTGATTGGCAAAATCCTAAGTAGGAGCTTAGGTAGAGGACGTAGGTCTTAGCACCGAACTTCTATAAAAACAAGTGTTTGATCTTCTTCCCTACACTTTTCAATTAAGTTTATCTAAATTGTTTTTGTGTGTTTTAACTTCTGATTTTCTTGTAGAAATTCTTAAAGAATTTTAAAGATCTATTCAACCCCCTTCTAGATCACTTACAATTGGTATCAAAGCGTATATCCGGATGGCACACAATAACTTAGCGGAAGAAGGTAATACTAATAATCGCCTCCTTTATTTAATGGTACTAATTATTCCTCTTGAAAAATCCTATGAAGTACCACATCATTAACGAGGAGTAGAATATTGGAAGATAATTATCTTCGTCCACAAACACCGTTAAAAGAAAATGGTGAGTTAAAACGAATTTGGAATACGATGACAATGATCGGAGGCAAGCTACATCAACGCTAAAGCGATGAAGCTAATCTATTAAGGCCTCACAGTTGAGGAAAGAAACCGAGTTAACTCGTGTACCAGCGCTAAAGAAATGTGGGAGAGACTTCGCATCACCCATGAAGGAACCAACCAAGTCCGGGAGACAAAAATCAACATACTGCTTCATGACTATGAAATGTTTGTCATGAAGGAAGGTGAGTCCATTTCAACTATGCTTGATCATTTTGCAGAAATCATAAATAGATTAGGCAACCTTGGAAAGCATATGTCGGACAGTGAGAAGGTAAAGAAAATCCTTCGCTCACTACCAAAGGAATGAGACTCACAAGTCACCGCCATTATGGAGTCCAAAGATCATAATCATCTGGAATTCAACGCCTTGGTGGGATCACTTATCAACTATGAAATTATTCTCAAATCCAGAGGAGGTAGAGGTAAGCCTAAAAAATCTATTGCTTTTAAAGCTAACACTTCTTTTGTTGATGAAAGTGATGAGGAAATAGATGAAGACGAGGAAGACGAAGAAATAGCTATGTACGCTAGAAATTTAAGGAAGTTCAAGGGACTTCTCAAAAATCGAAGGAAAGAATTAAATGGCGAAAAACAAGTAGAAAGAAAGAGGTTTGACGCGGAAAGAAAATCAAAAGGCTATGACGAAAAGAAAGGCAACGAAGAATGTTGGAGATGTGAAAAACGGGGACATCTCGCAAGAGAATGCAAAAGCTCATCCTCCACATCAAACTTTCAGAAAAATGACAAATACGACAAAGGTAAAAGGAAAACTAGCCTGGTGGCAACTTGGAGTGATGAAGAGGATGCATATCAAAGCGATGATGAAAACAACCTGGCACTTATGGCAAAAAGTTCATCAAGTGATGATGAAAATGAGGTAACTTTCAATGACCAAGATCTAAGAGATTCTTTTGATGCTTTGCAAGCTGATTTTGAAGAAGCCATTGAGATTAACAAAAAATTAAGAAAGAAAATACAAGAATTGGTTGCTAAAAATAATGCCTTACATGAGACTATTGATGACTTAGATAGTCCAAATGAAGATCATTCTGCATGTCTTATTGAAAAAGAAAATCTTATTTGTGAGCTTGATAGACTTAGAAAAGAATTTTTGTATGTGGTTGGAAAATTCGCAAATGGAAACGAACAGTTTGAAAAATTGTTATCATTACAAAGATATTCCATTTCTAAACATGGATTAGGATATGACCCTTTTGATAGAGATTGCTCTTTAATTTCCAAATTCACTAAGGATGGAAAAATTGCTCAATGTGCTAGATGCTTGAAAGATGGTCACATAGAAATTGCCTGCAAGAGTACTAGAAGATGTGTTAAGATTAAGAAAATTTGGGTTATTAAAGGCACAATACCACCTAATGTGGTTTATATGGCTAACCAAAATGGACCCAAAATGGCTTGGGTACCTATAAGAAGAAAGAACGTTGATATTGTAGGTACAAGCAAGGGATGAAAGGCCGTCAAGCACTTGGTACATCGATAGCGGATGTTCAAGACACATGAGTGGAGACAAGAACCTTTTTGCGGAAATCAAACCAAAGAATCAAGGTTATGTCACTTTTGGAGACAACAACAAAGGTAAGGTCATTGGAATTGGTAAAGTGGGTAAGGAACCTTTGCCAACCATTGACAATGTTTTACTTGTTGATGGATTAAAACATAATTTGTTAAGTGTCTCTTAACTTTGTGATATGAATTTTAATGTAAGTTTTGAATCATCACATTGCATGGTTAAAAGGGACGGTCATGTAGCTTTCAGTGGTTTGAGACACGGAAATACATACATAGTAGATTTACATGATGATAGTTCATTTAATGAAAAGTGTTTAGTGACTTTAGAAGAAAATGCATTTTTATGACATAGAAAATTAGGACATGCACCTTTGCCTCTAATCTCTAAGCTTTCGAAAAATGACATTGTAAGAGGTTTGCCTAAAATAAGATTTGTTAAAGAACACTTGTGTGAATCATGTTTAAAAGGCAAACATGTTAGAGAATCTTTCAAACCAAAGAAAGAAATTTGCATATCTAGAGTTCTTGAACTTGTGCATATGGATTTGATTGGACCATCTAGACATGCTAGTCTTAGTGGAAAATTATATGTCCTTGTGATTGTGGATGACTTTTCTAGATTTACTTGGGTAAGATTCCTTGCGAATAAAAGTGATGCAGTTAATGAATTTACCAAGTGGTGTAGATTGGTTCAAAATGAGAAAAATTTGTCGATCGTTGCTATTAGAACCGATCATGGAGGAGAATTTGAATGTGAACCTTTTGAAATTCTTTGCGACAAATACGAGATGGAGCACAATTTCTCAACACCAAGGACTCCGCAACAAAATGGTGTGGTAGAAAGGAAGAATCGTTCTCTTGGAGAAATGAGCAGAACCATGTTAAATGAGTACAATCTTCCTAAATCATTTTGGGTGGAAGCAGTCAATACCGCATGCTACGTCATCAATAGGGTGCACTTGCGAAGAGACAAAAATAAGACATCCTACGAACTTTGGAAAGGTAAGAAACCCAACATCTCTTATTTTCATCCTTTTGGTTGTAAAGTATTCATTCATAATAATGGAAAGAACAATTTAGGAAAATTCGATTCTAAATCTGATGTTGGTGTGTTTATTGGTTATTCTCAAACTAGTAAGACTTTTAGAGTTTATAATAATAGGAATAAATGTGTTGAAGAAAGTATACATGTTAAATTTGATGATATGATTTCACCCCCGAGAAAGGCTTGTTTTGATGATGATGCAGGAAGTTCAGGAAATAAAATTGAAGAAATTGAATCCAAGATTGAGGAATTGAAGCTAGACGAAGAAAATCATGTACCCGACATTAAATCATGGGCAAAAGCAAAGAACCATCCTATGGAGCAAGTCATTGGTGATTTAAATGTTGGTGTAAGAACTAGGAGAAATATCTATGAGAATATGAGTAATTCAGCCTTCATTTCATTGGTAGAACCCAAAAATATAGAAGAAGCTCTTAAAGATGAAAACTAGCTTTTAACTATGCAAGAGGAGCTTAATCAGTTCAAGCGAAATGATGTATGGGATTTGGTAGCTCCACCAAAGGACAAGACCATCATTGGAGTCAAGTGGGTAAATCGGATAAAATATGATGAGAATGGTGAAGCGATTAAAATAAATCAAAATAGTGGCTCAAGGATTTTATCAAGAAGAAGGTCTTGATTACAATGAGACATATGCTCCTGTGGCTCGTTTGGAGGCAATTAGGCTACTATGTGCATTTGCGTCTCATAAAAGGATCAAATTAAATCAAATGGACGTCAAGAGCGCATTTCTCAATGGGTATATTCAAGAGGAAGTCTATGTCAAACAACCGCCGGGATTTGAAGATCATGAGCATCCGGATTACGTCTACAAACTCAAGAAGGCACTTTATGGACTGAAGCAAGCACCTAGAGTATGGTATGAGAGGTTAAGTACTTTTCTAACTCAACATGGATATGTTCGTGGTAAGATAGATAATACTTTGTTTATTAAACATGTTGATCATGATATGCTTATTTGTCAAATTTATGTTGATAACATTGTGTTTGGTGCCACTAATGAATTTTTGTGTAAAGAATTTAGCGATTTAATGCAAGGTGAGTTTGAAATAAGCATGATGGGAGAACTCAAGTTCTTTCTTGGATTGCAAATCAAGCAACACAAAAATAGAATATTCATCCATCAATCGAAGTATACAAAGGAACTTTTTAAGAAGTTTAAAATGGAAGGATGCAAAGTGGCAACAACACCAATGGCAACAAATGTGGTCTTGGAGAAAAATGAACATGAAGAAGATGTTGATCAAAAACTCTATATAGGTATGATCGGTTCTCTCTTGTATTTAACTGCTTCTAGACCTGACATAATGTTTGCCACATGTCTTTGTGCTAGATTTCAGTCTTGTCCTAAGATTTCTCACTTGAGTGCTTGTAAAAGAATTTTTAGATATTTGAGTAGAACTATTAATCATGGTTTGGGGTATCCTAGTTGTGATTCATTTGATTTGTATGCTTATAGTGATGCTGATCATGATGGTTGTAGAATTGATAGAAAAAGTACCAGTGGATTATGTCATTTCTTAGGATCATCTTTGATATCTTGGGCTAGTAAAAAGTAAGTTAGTGTAGCCATTTCCACTGCTGAATCTGAATATGTAGCAGCTGGGAGTGCTTGTGCCCAAGTTCTTTGGATTAAACATCAATTGCTTCATTATGGTATTGTAGTTAAAAACATTCCTATCTATTGTGATAATACCAGTGCTATTTGTTTGAGTAAAAATCCTATATTGCATAGTAGAACAAAGCACATTGAAATTAGATATCATTTTATTCGTGATCATTGTTTGAAAGGTGACATTGTTTTGAAACATGTTTCGTCTAGTGATCAATTGGCTGACATTTTTACTAAACCTCTTAAGGAAGATGTGTTTGTGAATATTAAATTAAGGTTAGGCATGTGTGATTTAAATTCCTTTGGTTGAATTTGATTTTGCTACATTAAATGGTCAAAATTTGAGGCAAAAGTGCAATCACATCCGAAGATACATTCATCGTGTTGGTTACTTGGGCTGAATAAGTGACTTATTTGGAGTTTTGGACACACCTTTTATGACTTGACCATTAGCAAGTCGACTTATGAAAAAATTAGTATTCTGGGAATGCAGATATTTAAGGATAAGTCGACTTATACAGATCGACAAGTCGACTTATGAAGGTCGATAAGTCGACTTATGAAGGGAACAAGTCGACTTATGGTTGGACGGAGGCTTTAAAACAAGTTCTTCCCTTTCTTCTCCGCAGACCTCTTCTCTCCAAGACCCAGAAATTTCTCTCCCAAAACTCGACTTATCTTCCACAAATTCCTCAAATCTTACTTACCCACAGATTTTCGACCTTCATCAACTCTAAACCACCCCATTTTATCTCCAAATCACCTCTCCTTTTTAAAACCCCTCTTTGAAACCCTAACTGCGTTTTCCTTTCTCTCTAAAATCAATGGCTCTCGAAAATCTTCTCAGAAAGGAAAAGAAACGGCTCAATCTCAAGGTCCCCACGTTCCTCAAAGACCACGGGTTCGGGGGTCCTCATTAAGGGGAGATGCGACAAGGGAGGATGACGCGATTGAACCCAGATTTGCTTCGAGAGATGCTCAAACATTGTATTATAAGGTACTTAAAGATGAAGTATTGATTCCCTCCATGAGATTTGATTTGACTGAGCTAGATAGTAGTGAGTTCTCGGATGTGTTTTATGAAATTGTTAACCTTGGGTTAAGAGATTTTTTGGGTTTTCATGATGATATCTATGAAGAAACAGTAAAGGAATTTTATGCGAATCTGGTTGTTATTGGAAGTAATATTGAGGATGGAGTTACCTTGTCCTCTAAAATTAACGGGAAAGCAATGTATCTTTGTGAATCAGATTTGTGTACCATATTTAATTTGCCTAGAGGAGGAGTTAGGCCTAGAGCTTCTCTTACTGATATTGAGATTTTGAGAAATGCTGAGGGTGACACTGATGAAGAAGCTGAAGAGAATTTTGGCTATACTGAGGAAAAAGGGGCTGATTTGTTAGTTCGGTTATGTTCCGATCATTCCCCTCCATTTGAGGCGATAGATTTACCGTTGAATTATTGACTACTACATTATGCGATAAACAGGGTTGTGTACCCAAAGAAAACCAGTAATAATCAAATTACTTCTTTAGATAAGGAGATTCTGTGGCATATGGAGGAAGGACGAAAAATAAACTATCCGAGCATAATTATTCAGATGATGAGGAAAAAGGCGAGCTTATTACGTGGACAGCTGAAGGGGAAACTAGTCCGGCATAAAGGAATGTCGTATGCCGCACTGATTACCCATATCTCTTAGGTTAGAAAATGCAATCTGGATTCCTATGTTAGTTTTCCCTATCCTCAGAGTTGGAGGTTCACACCTTACAATTTAAGAAGCATGAAGCTTGTTAGAACAAAGAGAAAGGTTGGGTTTACTCTATCATGTTGAGAAGCTTGGGTTGACTTTGGTAGGTGAGCGGTACCTTGAAGGAAACGATCTAGGATAGCGAGATGTCCAAGTAGCTCACGACCAAGTAATGTCGGAAGAAGTGAGGTTTCTCAGTCGATATTCGGAAATTGAGATCAGTTGGATGAGATAAATGAACGACATGATGATCAACAAGATGTGCTTATAAGATTGGAAAGGAAAGTTGATGAACAACGCAGCATGCTTACCCGCTTAGAAAAGAGCATCAAGAAGAATTTTGACAAGCTAGGGTGTAGGCACGATGATTCTTCGTCATGATGTGTATTGCATTATGCCTTGATCAACATTTCAACTTCTGTTTTGTTTTATGTTGTGTTTGTGTTTGTTTGACATTTTCTTGTAATGACTATTACTATCATTTGTGTTTGATGTTATGTTTGGTTTTAAATTTAATTTCTCTTCATTTTCTCTAATTTTTTTTATTATGAAAAAAAGGGGGAGTAAGATTGAAATTGATATTTGATTTAGGGGGAGTGAAAAGTGAAAATGAAAATTTCATTGATTTGCATTTTAATTTTTGCTTTATAAATTAAGGGGGAGACAACCTAACCATCAAAAAAAGGGAAACCTTGATCAAATTTTATGTCCTTCAAATTTCTTGTCAATTTCTACATATTTTGTCATTATCAAAAAGGGGGAGATTGTTAGACCAATGGTGGTTGACAAATTAAATCCCTTTATGTTTTGATAATAATAAAATATCTAGAAATAGTTAAGAAATTATTTCAGGTATTATTCAATGAAAGGATTGTGCAAATCAACATGAGCAAGTGTCTAATCAATGGAGAATCAAGATGTGAGTTGTCCTCTAAGCGAAAAATGGCATAAAACATGAGGATTATAAAGGATTTGGTCGGATGTTACCATTGAAGGAAATACAAGTCCACTTACAAAGCACAAGTCGACTTACAGATGAAGCAATGTTAATACAAGTCGACTTATCAAACACAAGTCGACCTGTCGAGGACGACAAGTCGACTTACATGGTACAAGTCGACTTATTGGAGAGCGGAGATGAAACTTTTACGTAAATGGTTGAAACAAGTCGACTTATACATTCGATAAGTCGACTTATGGATGCACGAAATCAGCTCCAACGGTCCAATTTGATAAAAATGGAATGGAGATTATCAAGGAACGACTATATCCAATTAAGCAACGGCTAGTAGAGCTCCAACAGCTATATTTCTTCAAGTATAAATAGAGGATGATGAAAGAAGAGTAGATACAAGTTCCACAAGTCTAAATACTCTTCTATTGCTTCAAATTGCTCACTATTGCTCTTATTTTGTTACTCTATTGTTTTGAGCACTTGTTCTTCAATCTTTACTATATTTCTTTTACAATTTGAGTGACGAGTGGAAGGTCACGTGTGAGGTAGGATTTGTGCCGTAAGACAAATCGTTTGTAAGGTAGCTTGAGCTGGAAGTCAAGTGGAGTTGTAAAAAGTTCACACTCAACTACAAAGTGTGCAATAAAGTGATTGGCAAAATCCTAAGTGGGAGCTTAGCTAGAGGACGTAGGTCTTAGCACCGAACCTCTATAAAAATAAGTGTTTGATCTTCTTCCCTACACTTTTCAATTAAGTTTATCTAAATTTTTTTATGTGTTTTAACTTCTGATTTTCTTGTAGAAATTCTTAAAGAATTTTAAAGATCTATTCGACCCCCCTTCTAGATCACTTACACCTTAGACTAGCATCAGGACATTTAGCCTTTCACGGGTCTTTCCCGAAAAAATGGTTCAGCTCCCATTTTAATCAAAGCTCCCGGCGTCTCTCTTTCACTGCCCAAGCTTCTTATTTCTCTTAATGTTCATCGACAGTACAATTTAATGTGTTAGTATTTGGTCCAAGGATACTGTACATTAGATGTTCACTCCACGCTACTCCTCTTCTACGTTTAATGCAAAAAATTGTGTTAAACGCAGACCCTCACACAAGCCTCACCAAAGATGCAACCCCCTGTTTACAGTAACTGATGGGACGAATTAGTTGTGGTGGTCCAACATGCTATAGCTTCAAATCCCTTTCACGCTCGCAACCTTCTTCACGTTGCGTTTCACACAGTGTATGCATGCGTAAAAGTGCATGCGTTTATGTTTTGTTAAGTTGTTGCTTTGCTCATCTATTAGCATGAAATGTCTGCGTTTCTACTTGAGGCTGCCATCTGATCCATTAGGTGTTACAATCTCTGTTGGTTTACTTTTGTCTTTTGTCATAATTATTGCATATCCTGTTGAAATTATAAATTGTTAGCAGCAATATTCTTAACAAGTTCTTCTAAAAATACACTTGAATCGTGATGGCTTTTTGAATCTTGGGCGCTAGACCATGTGTTTATTAGAAATTGCCCTCCATCCTTTTGAAATTGTAGAGTATTCTGCTGCAATTGCAAAGTATTAGCGTTCACAATATTAATAAACTCTTTCAAAGATTGACCGAAGTCATGATACGAAGCTTATGATCTGTACGAGAATTGTTATGCATCGTGCAAACTATCATAGAAATAATTATGATAATTATCATATCCATAACAAAAGTTAGGTTGATCAGTCCAAACATTGTTATAGGATTGAGAATACGAGTTATAAAAGAAATTACTTCTGTCCATATCAATTTTTTAAAATGCGAAATAAAAAATGAAAAGATCACGAAATAACTGAAAAGAAATCAATTACAAACAAATATATACAAAACACCAATTAAATCACAAATAAAAACTAAAACATCGCACTCTCCGGCAACGATGTTAAAATTGACCGTGCATTGTTATGCTAGTCAAAATAAAATAACTAGACTACTACTATAGTAGTGGTGAGTTTAGATTGATTCTATGGAGAGTGTGTGTAAAGTTTATGCAATGAATTAACTGGTGTTTAGGTTTAACAGGGGTTTGGATTTTGAAAGAAGAAAATAAAATGAAACTAACTAATAGAAACAAATTAAAGAAAACATGTCAAAAATGATAAAAGTGAGGAATTCAGTTGGGATCCAATTCTTTGGTTCAATCTCTACCTACACCCTAATTAAGCATATTTCATTAATTTGTTGTTCTTTAACCTATCCTAGCAACTATTAATTATGGGTTAACAAGTAACTTAATTTTTCCTTTATGTTTTGTTTAATCATGATATGATCGTTAATTAAACCTAACCAACGAATAACCTAGGATACGATCTCTAGATTTAATTATGCAGTAGCATTACGAATTAGGAAAACCGATTAATCAAGGCAACAACCATATACGATTCGTCATTTAACCTAGGTTACGTTATCCTTAATGATTACGAATAATTAGTCTTTACGCATGAATTTCAACATAACAATTACGAATTATATTAAAATTCTAGCAATAGGTTTGCAATTAACGATTCAATGAATGCATTAAAATCATCATCTCATAATACCCAATGGGTTCATACACAAATAACCAAACAATAAAGAAAATCCTATTATCGATACATAACACCTAATTCAATCAACATAGGATAAGACAATTAATTTCTAATGAGAGAAAGAAACATCAAAATAATAAAAAAATAATTAACCTGGGTCGTTGACGTCAATGTTGCCTCCGAACCGACATCAGGACATTTAGTCTTTCATGGGTCTTTTCCCAAAAAATGCTTTAGCCCCTATTTTACTAACCCTATCGAAGCCCCCTACGTCTCTCCTTCATTACCCAAGCTTCTTATTCCTCTCACTATTCATCGACGGGACAATTTAATGTGGTAGTTTTCTATATTAAACGTAGACGAGGAGTCTTCTTTATGATGTCATTTTGCTCATCTGCTGGCATGAAACATCTGCATTTCTGCTTGAGGCTGCTCCATCCTTGGCTATGTATTGTCATTTTGATGCTCTTGTTATATCTTCATTTTTCCAACAAGCACTTTTAATTCTCCTTCTTTGTAATTTGATTTTTCTTGTCTTCTTCTTACTCCATAAAGATAAGTGAAAATAAATCTTCGAAAAATGGCCCATATGTCATGCTTTCAACTCATTTTAATTCCTTTGCTTCCAAATTGTGCCTAAAATCATATATGAGTTAAAGTGAATATCTTAAGCAATTTCATATCAGCAATAGTTAAATGTTATGGGACAATTTCATCATCAATTAAGGACCTATCAATTCTCTTATTGCTGCAATGAGATGCTACCCTTCCCCCTTCCCCTTCAACTCATCCATCTCATTACGAAGCTGAACTATGTACTCTATCCACTGTTGTAACTGAGTTGCCAATGTCTGCATTGTGCTCTGAAACTCATGGACTCCATTGGTTGTCAACTTTCAACTAGATGTTGCTGTACTAGATGTGTAGCACCCCCTTACCCTAGGATATGTATCGGGACGCCCGTAGGTCATTCCGACACACACCCTACGATAAGGGTGCGCTACAAACAATCGCTAACACTCCACATGGCATCAAAAATTCATAAAGCATTAATATGAAATCCACTAATTTTTGAAACCATAAATTCTCATTTCATAACCTCAAAGCAGTAAATTTACACAACTGGTATGTTCTGTACATTACTCCAAAAGAAAATCAAACAAAAAGCTAGCTAGGACATCCCTCAAAAAGTGCCAGCTGACCGACCTGTGTGTCATGACTTCTCTTGCCTACTCAATCCCTCTGGAGCTATAAGTCTACTCTCTCGGTCCTGAAAAATAATTTGCAATTTTGGGTGAGTTTGCGAACTCAGTGAGGAACCATCATCGATGGTTCACCCAATTCATGCATATACACAGTATATCACATATACATACAGTTATTTCACTAATACACATTCAGAAGTATAACATGATTATTACGATATCAGTCAAAAGAACCAATTCTAAAGCACATGAAATGCGTATGTGACTCTTTTCCAATTTATTACGTTGTTGTGACCGAAGCGCAAATCGTCCCATTAAGGCGATTAAGCGGTAAGCCTTAGGCTCGAATCATTTGTGGGCTCAAGGCCCAATCACGTTGAGCTTAAAGCTCTCGTTGGTACTTACGGTCACAATCGCCATTCATCGATCATGCAATTATGCATGAATGCAAATGTCCAAATAAAACAAAACCAACATCATAACCGATCCCAATTCAACATATTCACACAAGTCACTCACAAGTAACCATATGAAAATCACATATAGCACTTTTATGTCAGAATCTCTCAATCCGTCGGACCTCCGGTCCGCAATCCAAGCACAAACAAACACAATCGTCCCTCCATTATTCTCCACAGAGTTATAAGTGCAGAATTATAAACACTTACTAATCGAGGAACCATCTAGGTTACTCACCTAATAACTTCCGAGCTAATGCCGGGAAGTCTCTGCAACGTCTGTGGGATGACGCTCCAACTGTGCCTCTATAACAATTAAAATAAGGACACGTTACCAACTGGATAGTTAGCAATATCAACCAATGCACATGAGATAATTAAAACGTGTATAATGCATGTTCATGGAATTCCCGGCCCTAATCCAAAATTTTTCCATCATAAAAAAATCCGTCTAAAAATTAGAAACCTATTGGCGCTGACGGTACGCAATTCGGACCTCTATAGGTTCCCAATTAAACAAAACAGTGATTAAAGGCTCCGTTACCCGGGTCCACATCAATTTCCCGTCCAAAAATCCCGAATCTCTCAGAAAATGAAATTCAATATTCTATGAATCCGATGCCTCAATAATCAGGTCAATCGAACGTCGGACGGAAAAGTTATTCACGAAAGAAACCAAAATTTACATTAAACAATTAATATCCATATATACATAACCCTTGTTTCCTTCTTTGTTTTTCCTGATTTCTAACCAGACTTCCAACAGCCATAACTCATTGCACACAATTCAGAAAATTATAAACCATATTTCATTGGAAAGATCACGAAAACCTCTACAATTGTCAAGAAGACCATAAAAATCAATTTCACCCCTAAGGGTGCCAAAAATCCTATCAAACCTACTGCCTACTCAAAACCTATCAACACAGGGCAGTACATTGCAAATTCAATAACTCTCTGATTCTTCAGTCAACAATTACACAATAATTAAGGAAGTAATATCACAATGTTATCTACAACTTTCATGAACAACCCAAAATCAAATTCACTTGCTAACAAGGTCAAACAATTCCACAAAAAATCTGCCTACTGAAATCAACCAATCTGGACAGTAATTTTCCAAACAGTAATTCTCTTAGAAAAAAAGTCGCAAAATTCACTACCTTATATCCCTGAAAAGATAAGATCTCAAACTTCAATTTTCATGCAGAACTCAAACCCCAATTCGATTTCTAACAATTTCAAAACTGTTATGGAAGCTACTGTCATGATCAGCCATTCACAACCTAGTTTAGGTTCAGTTTTTCCAAAATCATAAATCCCAAATCTGACCTTCAAAAATTACATGCCATATATCATTTTCAAGATAATTTCTTCCTCTACAACTTTTCAGAAGATTACTCACACCAATTCAGTGCACATAAATTGCTAAAATTGCCTCCAATCCGAAAGCTCACAAAATCGACAATGAGGCTAGCTTTCCACAAATGACAGAAAATCAGTCAACATGCCACAATGCATAACTCCCAATATACATATCGAAAAATTGCAAGATCAGGGCAATGGAAAGCTAACTTAATATGCTTCAACTTTCATGAAGACCATTTTCCCTAATTCCATCTCAATTAATTTAGAAAAATCAACAAAGTAATCAGGTCATATATGCGAGTACTGTTCACAGACCCTACAAACAGAAACTTTCCATGCAAAAATTCACCCTTCTAACATTACAATTTAACACCACCTATTTCACACAAAATTGTAGCCAACATCTCAAAGTTTAATTGGGCACAAACCTCAACTCATTTGCTCACCTACACAATTAGTTATGATCAAAACATTTCACTAGGTTAAACACCAAAATTTTCAGATTTCATCTATATCTTATCCTCTTCCATTCTATCACTTTACCTACATTAATATACCTTCATTTACACCTCCAATTCAGCCACAAACTCAACAAAACATTTATTTGTATTCTTACACAAAAGTTGGCAGCATTAATTCCTCAATTCCTATGCATAATTCATCATCAACATGCAATTACAATCAAGCTAAAACCATTCGTCACTCATCCTACTTTCAATTCATAACTAACTCTAATCTTATACCCATTAATTCAAGCAATAATTATCATCAATTTAATGCATCAATAATCATAATAAATATACCATAACTCCCTTTCAATGTTTCTAACTACCATGATTCATAAATTCATACTTAAGCATCATTGAAAACTTAATTAAACTTACTTACCTAATTAGCTTTTCCACTTCAAAGCACACCAATTTCTCAGTTTTTCTACTTTCTTCTAACATCAAACATGGCTATCATCATGAAAAGAAGGTAGGAGACTTAAGCTTGTAAGCATATAAGGAAGGCTCTCAAAGTTGGAGGAAAAAACTTAAAGAAGGAGAAAAAAATTGATGGAGATGAAGAAGGAAGGAAGATTCTCGGATGTGAAGGTTTTAAGAGGTAAAAATCCTCTTTTTCATTCTTTTATAAAGGCAAAACCGTGGGAGGAAGCAAGTGAGCATTAAATGATAGCATTTGGTGGCTAAATGTGATTGGTTCAAAAGTTTAAAGAAAAGTCAAAGTATTAATTCTTTAATCCAGATCAAAAACTAACCCAATCAACTCAATTGACCCCAATTTCAATCCCAAAATAATATACCCAATAAGACAGTGCCATTGGGTAAAAAAAATTTTGCTACCGAAAATCGACCGGTTCGCTAATTGGCGATTTTTTTCCGGTCCGGGAATTTTCTCCGGAAAAATCCAGAAATTTTTTTAAAAATCCTTTAAAATGGAAAACAATTTATGGCGCACTCAAAATAATTTTCCAAACCCAAAAATCACGTTAATCCCAATAAAATTGTCTTAGGCACGAAAATCGAGAATGTCATGTATGCATGTACAGTAAGTTCATGTGCACAATTGTGACTATGCAGCAATCCTATTATGCATGAGCAATCCTATGAAATCCCAATCTAGCACACCCTATGCCAATTTACTATTCTACCCTTTCAATTGAGGGTGTGATGTTACAATTCTCCCCTCCTAATAAAAATTTCGTCCACGAAATTCTTACCTGATTGAGCGAACAGGTGAGGATACTATCTCCTCATATGCTCCTCGGTCTCCCAGGTAGCCTCCTCAGTCGAATGGTTCCTCCAGAGAACTTTCACCAGTGGAATACTCTTGTTCCTCAATTGCTTCACCTGTGACCCGACAACCTGTATCGGTTCCTCTACATAACTCAAATTACTAGAGATCTCAATCTCCTGAGCCGGTATCACATGTGTCAGATCTGACCGATATCTACGGAGCATACTCACATGGAAGACGTCATGCAACTGAGACATCTCACTCGGTAAAGCTAGCCTGTAGGCCAAAGGTCCTATCCTCTCAGTGATCTCATATGGACCAATGTACCTAGGGCTTAACTTGCCCTTCTTGCCGAATCTCAGTACACCATGCCACGGTGACACCCGTAAGAATACTCTATCACCTACATTATACTCCATCTCCCTCCTATGCTGATCCACATAACTCTTACATCTATCCCGAGCCGCGCGATGCGACTCAAATCACTTTCACCTTATCAGCGGTATCTCCCGATCACCAGGACCCTCGATCATCCTCACACCTCTTCATCCCAATACAAAGGCGATCTACGGTCGCCCATACGAAGGCCTCATATGGTGCCATCCCGATGCTCTTGTGATAATGATTGTTTATGCAAACTCAATCGAGCTAAATCTGATCCCATGCTCCTCTGAACTCCAATACACAAGCCCGAAGCATATCCTCAACAGTCTTAATCGTCCTCTCACTCTGCCCATCTGTCTGAGGATGATGTTAAGTCAGAATGACTTTAAATATAAATGATTTTGATGTATAACAAATATAGTGAGATCAAAAACAAGAAAAGCAAAACAGATCCGCAGGCAATTAATTCGCAGATGAAGAAGACGTATCTGAGGCGAAGTCCAAGACGAGCGAAGTTTGAATAAACAGACAAAGACAGATGAAGTTGCAAGACATCGATACAGACGAAGTTGATACAAGTCAAACACAGACGAAGTTTGTCAAAGTAAAAAAATCAACACAGACGCAGATGACACAAGACAATAAACAGACAAAGACACAAATGTAGATACAGACGCAGAAAGAAAAGCAGAAGCGAAGCAGACGCAGACGCAGACGCAAAGTGAAGCAGACGCAGACGCAGAAAAGAAACAGACGCAAGATTCAGTTCGAGTTAGTTACAGAACTCAACTGATTAACCGTTTCTTTAAAGATTAAAGATTAAAGATTCAAGATTCAAGATTCAAGAAGCAGTTACAGACGAAGGCTATAAATACAAGTCGAAGTCGAAGACTGCAGAGTTAGCTGTTTTGAGAAAAAATTACACAAAGTGAAAAAGCGATTAAGTGCGAATTAGTTGAGCGCTATCTTCTTCAGAACAAAGTGTTCAAATCGTTTCGAAAAGAAAGAGTTATGCAGATAGCTGCAGAGACTAAGTGTGAAAGAATCTTGGTGTAGAGACCAAGAGGCTCGTGAAAGAATACTTGTAAAGTTTGAAGAGATAGTGAAATCTCGGAAGAAACTCGAGGATCGGGCGTAGCCCACGGTTTGGGATGAACCAGGATAAATCTGCGTGTCTACTACTCTCACTCTCTATCTCACTTTTAGTTTCAAAGTTGATCTTTATTTACTATTCATTTACTTAGCATTGAAAAGTTTTGATCAATCGGATTAATAAGAATTACAGAAAGAATTTTATTTCTAACAAGTAATTCAAAAGATATTCAAAAGGGAATACACAATTCAACCCCCCTTCTCGTGCATTCTATTATCATTTTATAAGTGTTGTATTAACTTGTGATTCACTTGATTGGTATCGAGCTTGGTATCCAAGAATCACTTTGGCGAAGTGTGGATTAAAGATAATGGCGAGTCACATGTATACATCATTGAAGGAGCCTCGGTCACTAGACCTCCGGCATTCAATAGAAGACTACCATTCTTGGAAAGATAGAGCGCGTTATTCATCGAATCTACACATGTAGACCTTTGGGGCGTAATAGAGAACGGACCTATATACCAGAGATGGCGAAGGTAGTTCTATTCCACGAAGCGGATGGATGGTGATCGAAAGCAAGAATACAAGCTCAATTCAAAGGCGAAATTTTTCTTAACGTGTGCCTAGCGAAGCGAATACGACAAAGTGCGTGGTTGCGACCTTGCAAAAGAGATGTGGGACACATTGTCCATTGCTCATGAAGGCACTAGTCAAGTTAAAGAATCCAAGATAAGTATTCTTGTACATCAATATGAACTTTTCAGATGGAAGATGAAGAATCTATTGATCAAATGTTTGGAAGATTTCAAACAATTGTCAACGGATTAAAAGCTCTTGGAAGGACTTACAATAACCAAGATCATGTTCGAAAGATCCTAAGAAGCCTTCCTAAGAGATGGAGACCTAAAGTAACTGCAGTGCAAGAAGCAAAAGACTTGAGTGTGCTGAAGCTAGATGAGTTGCTGGGATCCTTGAAGATTCATGAAGTAGAACTCAATGCTGAAGACAAGCCTAAGCGAGACAAGTCAATAGCATTGAAGGCCGGACAGAAGAATCATAAGACTCAGAGAAGGAGGAAGTCATCGAAGGCATTGAAGATTGAAGAATCAAAGGATGATAACTCCAGCCAATCTGAATCAGAGTCAAGTGATGAAGATGACGAATTATCTTTCATTTCCAGAAAGATAAGACGTATGTAGAAAAAGAAGCCCAGAAGTAATCAGACATTCAGAAAGAATGGAAAAGATGAAGCCAAGCCAGAAAAGTCTTCTATCATTTGCTACGAGTGCAATCAGCCTGGACACTACAAGTCAGAATGCCCTACTCTCAAGAAAAAACCTAAGAAGAATAAACAAGGCAAGAAAAGCATGATGGCAACATGGGAGGATCTAGATTCATCTGAATCGAATCTGAGCTCAAGTCATCGAACATGCAAACATTTGCCTAATGGCTGAAGAAGATAGTGATGAGGAGGTAAAATCCGATTATAATAACTTGCATGATGCATATTCAGAATTGTTAGAAGATTCTCATGCTATTCGAAGCAAGACACATCTTTGTTGAAGAAAAAGTATCTGAGAATATTAAACATATTGAGAAAATAGAGAAAAAATATTTGCTTAAAAAGGAGTTAGAGTTAAAGGAAACTTGTAGATGATCGGATGAGATTAATCAACTTAAGCTAAGGATCAAGAATCTATCATTGATCTAGCTACTTTCACTGAGAGTACAAAGAAAATGAATGATATGCTAGGAAAATGTAGACATCCTAGTGATAAGACTAGTTTAGGGTTCTTTGGAAACAATACTCGGTCTCGTAATAAATTTGTCTCTCAAAAGGAAGAAATAGGACAACACATTTTAATCAACGTCCGAGTAATATGCATTATAGATTACATCATGTGCATACTACTAACCATAAAGGGCCCAAGAAAATTGGGTACCAAGAAATAAAATAGTTTCTCCCTGTAGATATCCTTCCTTGGAAGATACGGCAAGCACCATTGGTATTTAGGCGGTGGATGCTCGCGACACATAACGGGAAGAAGGTCTATGTTCCTAGACCTTCAAAGATAAGAAAGGAGGATCAAGAACTTTCGGAGACAACCAGCAGGGCAAAATCATTGGAATAGGGAAAATAGGTAAAGATTCCTTTGCATGCATAAATAATGTACTGCTTGTTGATGGTCTAAAGCATAACTTGATTAGTGTGAGTCAGTTGTGTGATTCTGGTTTCACAGTTACATTCAATCAAAATCTTTGTGAAGTCAGAAACAAAGATGGGTCTATACTTTTCTCTGCCAAGAGAAGAAACAACCTTTACAAAATCAATTTAGAAGATTTTCAAAATCAAAATATTTCATGTTTTCTATCTTCTGAAGAAGAAAGACTAATCTGGCATAAAAAGCTAGGTCATGTCTCTTTGAAACATATCTCTAAATTGGTAAAACATGATTTAGTAAGAGGTTTGCCAAAAATAAGTTTTGATAAAGAACTTTTCTGTGAAAATTGTTTAAAGGGAAAACAAGTTAAAACCTCTTTCTCTTCTAAAAGTTTTGTAACGTCTTCAAGACCTTTAGAACTATTACATATGGATTTATTTGGTCCTACAAGGACATTAAGTCTTGGCAGAAAGAAATATGGATTTGTCATTGTTGATGACTTTACTCGATTTTGTTGGATATTATTTTATCACACAAAGATGAGTCCTTTAAGTGCTTTAGAACTCTATCCGAAAGTTTCTGAGCGAAAAGGAATGTCCATTGCTAGTATCGGGAGTGATCATGGTGGAGAGTTTGAAAATGAGAAGTTTAGAGTTTTACGTGAAGAGAATGGAGTTTCCATAACTTCTCGCCCCTAGAACTCCACAATGAATGGAGTTGTTGAGAGAAAGAATAGGGCGATTCAAGAGATGGCAAGGAATATGCTATGTGAGACGAATCTTCCTAAGTATTTACAAGCGTAAGTCGTGAACACAAAGATGCTATATTCGAGCAGGATCTTATTGCGACCTATGTTGAAGAAAACTCCTTACGAGTTATGGAATGGAAGAAGACCAAGCATATCCTACTTTCATCCATTTGGGTGCAAATGTTCCATTCTGAATACGAAAGAGCTGTTGGATAAATTTGACTCGAAGACCTATCCAGGAATCTTTCTAGGCTACTCATCATCGTCTAAGGCTTTTCGAGTTTACAACTTGATTTCAAAGACTGTTGAACAGACAATTCATGTCAAGTTTGATGATAGTTCTCAATCCCATAAGGAAGATGACATGGAGATTGAAGGTCCTTCAAAGAACCTAGATGATGCCTCAGAAACTCCTTCGTCAGACACTCACGAGGATAAGATTGAAGATATTCCAGAAACTATAGAACTAAGACGAGATTGGAAGTATAAAAGTTCTCATCCAGAAGAGTTAATTATCGGTGAGACCTCAGAAGGAGTTAGGACAAGGTCCAGATTCAGATGAGAAGCTAATGTAGCTTTTATCTCTGAAGTAGAACCTAAGAAGGTTGAGGAAGCTCTTCAAGACGAAGCTTGGGTGTTAGCCATGCAAGAAGAGCTGAACCAATTCATAAGGAATAACGTCTGGTCCTTAGTCCCAAAACCTCCTAAGAAATCCATTATTGGAACCAGATGGGTTTTCAAGAATAAGCTATACGAATCAGGAAGAGTGAGTCGTAACAAGGCTAGATTAGTAGTACAAGGCTACAATCAGCAAGAAGGAATAGACTACAACGAAACATATGCTCCAGTAGCGATACTTGAAGCTATAAGGATTTTGTTAGCATATGCAATCTGTCACGATATAAAGTTGTTTCAAATGGATGTTAAGAGTGCATTTTTGAATGGCTTTATAGACGAAGAAGTCTATGTGAAACAACCTCCTGGCTTTGAAGATGTTAAAAATCCAGATTATGTCTATAGACTTCACAAAGCCTTATACGGCCTGAAGCAAGCTCCCAGAGCTTGGTATGATCGTCTGAGTACTTTCTTAATAGAAAATGGTTTCAGAAGAGGTCAAGTTGATAAGACGCTCTTCTGGAAAAGTTCTCAGAATGATTTTATCTTAGTACAGATTTACGTTGATGATATCATATTTGGTGCTACTTCAAAAGGGTTATGCTTGAAGTTTGAAAGTCTAATGAAAAGAGAATTTGAAATGAGTATGATGGTTGAATTAAAGTTCTTTCTTGGGTTGCAAGTTAAGCAAACCAAAGAGAAGATCTTCATTCATCAACAGAAGTATGTGAAAGAGTTGTTAAATAAGTTTGACATGAATAATGTGAAGCCAATGGCAACTCCGATGCATCCTTCAAACCTTTTGTCGAAACAGAGCTTCAATGGGCGGACATCTTCACTAAACCACTGAGTGAAGAACGTTTTCAAAAGATAAGACGCAATCTCAATATGGTGATGCTAAATGAGCAGTTAGGATAAAATAACGTGAGAAACTAACGGCGTTATACACAGTGAGTTACAGCTGGTAACTTCTCTCACAAGGAAGATTTTTGGAGGGAAATATCTGATAAACTTGAGGTTTTTAATGATTCGAGAACCCATCAGTCTATAACCCTATAAGTAGACTGAGATGAGTTTATAGCAGTCTTTTCATCATCTCCTGACGGTTCATTTCTACTTTACCAATTCTCTCAAAATCTTCTCACTCAAAAGTTTTTCAGAAGATAATCTTTCACTCTATACAATGGAAGCAGCCATGGTTTATGGAAGACTTGTGGATTTTGAGTCACTAAGGAGAGACGGCATGGATGTAGAATCAGAGATCACAAGAGCTGGTTGGAAGAACTTCTTTCAGATTCGAGAATCTGTCTATACGGACGAGGTTTATGAGTTCTGGAAAAACGCTCGTCTGGTAGAAGACACTATTGTATCCTCTGTGGATAGAATATCAGTTATTGTCACAAAGGATTTGATAAGGAAGGTAACTGGTTGCCCATCGGTTGGAGAGAAACTGTCTACCAAGGCCGGATGGATGTCCTCAGTTGGAATGAAAGAAGAAGATGTCAAGAGGCAGCTCTATGGCACAAATGATTCCAGAGAGAGGAAGACATCAAATCTGATTCCGAAGGCCAGAGTTCTTCATGCAATCTTGTTCAACCGCATTCTTCCCGAGTTGGTTCGAGGCATTTGGTGACCACTCTGACTTAACAATGTCTTCTTTCTTCTCAATTGAAATCCTATAGATCTACCCTTCTTAATCTTTCACTATATGGTTATGGGTTAAAGGAAACTTCCAGCTATCCTTATGGTATGATTTTGACAAGGATCTTTATGGAATCCAATGTTAAATGCTAAGGTATAAGATTAACTGCTCCAAAGAAGAGCAAGATTGATGCTCATACTATTCGCGAATGGGTCGAATACGATGACAAAGATCACGCCGGTTCTTCAAAGAAACCAAGAACGAGGGGAGCGTATATTGAAGAAGACTCTGCTTCAAGGTCTCAATCGCTGTAAGTATCAAATCGCCTCTTCTTAGAATTAAGGAGAGTGCTAGGGAGACCTCTTATGAAATTGGCGAGTCCTCTTTTGAAGAAAATCAATCTCGAGGGCAAAGCAAACGCACCAAAAGACAAGGAGAAAGTCTCTTGAGTGAAGTTGTGAAGAAAGCCAGCGATCTCCAAGAATCGGGACTCGAGGCAACAGAAGAAAAGATTGCCCGAGAACAAAGGCGAGAAGAAACTTCTAAATCTTGTGCAACCAAAGCCACAAGATCCTTAGTCTCAGTGCGGGCGAGGATACGGCGGAAGATCTAAAGGCGAGAGGAAGAGAAAAGCAATCTGATAAAGGAAAATTTCCGATGAAGAAATCAGCAAAACTAATCAAGCAGAGAAAAAGACTAAGAAGGTTAGTCAAAAGAAGAGCATCTCAACTGCCGAGGGCGTTAGTCTACAAAAGAGATAACGACTTCGTTCAAGTTGAAATGAAATCGAGCATTTTATAGTTCAGATACTCCCGTGGTCCAACAAGAAGAACCAAGAATGAAAGCACGGTTCATGAGACACTGGCATTATAAAGGAGGAACCAGCGGAAGAATGGCGGTTCAGAAACTTCTAAGGAACACAACAAGAAGCAACTACTGATGCAGATTTGATGATGATGAACCAAGTCGAAGGTATATAACTACCGAAGTTCTTGAGGAAATATAGGTTTGGACATCAAATTGGTAGAAGTTATTACCAATCTGAGCAATGCTATTATTATCGGTGTTGAACCAATGAAGAAAATAGTAGCTCTGGTGCAACCTATGTTGATTAATGGTATCACGTGGCAGTTAGTAAATGAAAAAGAGAAGTCTTTTTACGATACCTTGAGGCTTACTGATCATTTGCCATATCCCTCAAGACGTCCTTGCCCACCGTGTACTATGTTCCCAATCACAGAGAACACAGAGATAAAGGTTGTTCCAGACATTCAGCCAAGGCGTACAAAAGATTTTACAAAGGGAAAGTCAAAATTATTTCCTAAAGATAATGTTGATGATGATCTGTTCGCATATCAGATTGCAGAAGAAGTGCGGAAAATTGATGAAGCATGCATTCCTGCACAAGATCCAGATCAAGCGAGCTGCAGCCATACAAATCGTGCGGAAGACCGTCGATGGGGAAGTATAAGAACAGAACATTTATCAATTCCTTGTTCGATAGCTTCTTCATATTAGGCCTCATCAGTACACCGCCTATAGAAGCACAAGGTTTATCCTCAGAAGAAAGACGATTCTTGATGCTTTGCCAGCCTTTTGATCTAAATCTTCACGAAGTTGCAACATTCATTCGCCCACCGACTTTTGAGATTAATGAAGACTACACTCCATCTTCGATGCCTATACTACTTCAATTCCTTTCGCCCTCCATCGCCAGGCGGATCAAGCCTCTTCGTCGAGATAAAATCGATGAATTACGAGGTGAACTCAATGACATGAAGGAGACGGTGAATGATCTAAAGAAGATGATAGCAGAACTGCTGAAGAACCAGAATCGATAATCATTTTTAACAAATAGGGGGAGAGTAGGAAAAGAAGAAAATAATCAGAAGAGGAGAGGATGTTTAGATGAAGAAGGTGTGACCACAACAGACGAAGACAGGAAGAAGATAAGTTTTTTTGTCTTATTTTGCAACATCTGTAAATTTTGTTTTGTTTTGTTTTCTTGTATGTAATTTGTTATATTCAAAAAGGGGGAGATTGTTAAGTCAGAATGACTTTACATATAAATGATTTTGATGTATAACAAATATAGTGAGATCAAAAACAAGAAAAAAAAACGATCCTGATTTAATTCGGAGGCATTTAAGAAGGCGTATCTGAGGCGAAGTCCGAAGATGATTTAAGTTTGAATAAACAAACAAAGACACAGATGAAGTTGCAAGACATCAGTCAGATACAGACGAAGTTGATACAAGTCAAACACAGACAAAGTTTGTCAAAGTAAAAAAATCAACACAGACGCAGATGACACAAGACAATAAACAGACAAAGACACAAATGTAGATATAGACGCAGAAAGAAAAACAGACGCAGACGCAGACGCAGACGCAAAGCGAAGCAGACGCAGACGCAGAAAAGAAACAGACGCAAGAGTCAGTTCGAGTTAGTTACAGAACTCAACTGATTAACCGTTTCTTTAAAGATTAAAGATTAAAGATTCAAGAATCAAGAAGTAGTTACAGACAAAGGCTATAAATACAAGTCGAAGTCGAAGACTGCAGAGTTAGATGTTTTGAGAAAAAATTACACAAAGTGAAAAAGCGATTAAGTGTGAATTAGCTGAACGCTATCTTACTGTAACAAAGTGTTCAAATACGTTTCTGAAAAGAAAGAGTTGTACAGATAGCCTGCAGAGGCTAAGTGTGAAAGAATACTGGTGTAGAGGCCTGAAGAGGCTCGTGAAAGAATACTTGTAATGTTGGGACCCGTTTCTGGAATCCAACTCATAACGAACGAATCACAGCTTAACTAAAGTCGCTTCATATATTTTTTTTTCAATTACACAACATTCAGGGTAGTTCAAATTTCCAATTTGAAATTCGGCAATTCCTCGATTCATTATATCTTTCATAATCAAAACATATCAATTAATTTATCAAAATCATATTATTCCTTTTCTTTTGCCAAATGACACTTAATACCCTTAATTTATCAAAAATTGGGCAGCACCTCCTCTAAAATCTCACTAGCCAAAAGTTTATCCAAAACCAACCATACACAAAACACTTCAATATCTCCAATCCATCACACAATTCCTTGGACCTCCTGTCCGGAATCCCATCATACACATTCACAAACCTATATCTAAACATTTCCATAATTCTCAATCACATCTCAAGTCATAATCATAATTCACATTCATATATACTAACCATAATTTACTTACATAATTCAATCCCATAATCATATACAAACTTTAATGGCATTACAAGCCACAATACAACAACAATATAGGAATCCCGAATGCAAATACAAGGATACAAAATCCTTCTTTTCGTTCACCGATCTTCTTCTCATTACCGTGGATGGGAATGAGGGGTGAGCTTACGCTCAACGGGTAACAAGCTTATAACGAAAATAAGCAAAACTATTGAAAAGTTCAATTGAAATCGATGCCACATATTTCCAAAGTCAATGTTTAGAACTGTTGAAAAGATCATAATTGCTCCGCTTTCGGTCAAAATTTTAATTTGGAGCTTTGATAAAACTAAAACTCATCGTGATTAAACACAAAACCATAACTTTTCTTTGTAAACTCACATTTGAAATTCATGTAACATAACTCTTCCAAATTCATCACAAATCAGACAATTCGTAAACATTATAAATCATCATTCATTTTATAGCACATCACATGTCAAAATGCAAATGCACACATAACGGCTCGAGAGTTCCGTACACACACCGGAAACCGAAGTTTACCGTGAACACAACGAGTCCATTTTTGGATCTCGTAAGCCACAAGCGGCAGCCGGAGAAGGCTTTTATTTTCTTTTGTCTACGTGCACGAGACTAACACAACGTTCCTCTCTCGCCCAAACAAAGCACATATTCATTTTCACATGTTCACAATGCCATTCTCTAAGGCATATCGAAATCACAATCATATGATCTCATGACATGTCATTCTCAGGATATTCATAAAATTTCAATGCATTTTTCAAAAATCACGATAATTCACAATAACAATTTCTTTCGAGCATTTACAAGCAATAATGGAAGTAGTTGAAATCATTTAATCAATTGAGTTCCGAAAACTGACTTTTATTTCTTATATTTGAAAACACAAGAAAGCTTAGTGGCAGTGTTATGGCTCATTTCTCAATCATAAACAAGGTACCCACCTCGATTCCATGCTAGGAACTTATCCAATACTCCAATTTCTCCATTGCTTCCTTCTTTCTTTCAACATACTTTTTCCTAAACCATAAATACCCAAATTCAATATCATAAATATCATAATCCTCAAGATTAACTATAGGGAACCCACTTCCAACATATTTCCAAGCTATCTTAGTCATCAATTTACAAAAGCCCCAATTTCCAAAATTGGGCATAAACCCTAATTTATAATAATCCAAAATTAATCACCATCTTAGCATAATCATCACAAATAACTTCAAAATCCACAACCCATAATATTTTCCATGATTCTAAACCAAAAACTCAAGAAAAGCTCAAGACTTAAAAGTCGGCTCTTACCTCCATCTTCTCCATTTTTGGATTTTCTTAGCTCATCTTGGAGCTCTCTTCATCTTCCACCTTTTTCCCTCTTGGAGCATGCTCGAAATCCTCCTTGAAAGCTCACAAAAATTGGAACTTAGCTGCTGTCTCTCTTTTCCCTCCATCGTGAAACCACTCTTCTCTTTCTCTCTTCTTTCTTTCTTTTGTTCTATTCTGCTTTCTAAGTATCGGGCTTCTCCTTCAAACAACAGACAGCCCCTTATATTTATAATGTCATGTCATTTAATGAATGGCCAATGACTTAATTGCCCTTCCTTATAAGCCTACTAACTTAACCCTTTAAGTAAACTTCCAAAATTGCCCCTTCATTGATCTTCAAAACTGACATCTTGTCTGATTATTTCAATCAAGTAAATGAAGCCATTTGATAAAACTTTCTTCTAGAGAAATGTCCTCTATGTCTTACTTAACCCATCGCTTCAAGAATCAGGTCGTTCGAGCTCTATAACTCAAGATATCTCCAAAATACTGAAGTCTATTCTTCGGACCTTGCATGAACACTACACCTAACTTCCGACCTATTTTTGGAAGTCTTAGAGGCTATATTGTCGATCAGCTCCTTCATAACATTTGTAGCCTCATCTCTCTAGTTTAATTTAAAACAAGAATAAACTCAATTCGAGCTCTAGCGAGTTCTAGCGACCTATAATACTGAGCACTGTTCGGCCGTTACAACACCAAGACTGAACACCACACTGAACTTCCGACCTATATTTGGAAGTGTTAGAGGCTAAATCATAGCTCGGCTCCTTCATAACATTTGTAGATATATGTCTCTAGTTTAATTAGAAACAAGAATCAATTCAATCCGAGCTCTATAGCTCAAGATATATCAAAAATACCAAACACTGTTCAAACTTTTACAACTGATCGGCTCATTATAATCCGAGCTATCTTTCTCCATTTAATGCAAAAACTGATCTATCTAGCATGGAAAGATAGAAAAATGTCTTAGGAGTCCAACGCTTCAAGAATTGGGTCGATCGAATGTCGGACGAAGAAGTTATGGCCAAAACAAGGAAGAGAGGTCGGTCGCCCGTACCAGGTCGGTCGCCCGCACCAGGTCGGTCTCCCGCACCAGGTCGGTCGCCCGCACCAGGTCGGTCTCCCGCACCAGGTCGGTCGCCCGCACCAGGTCGGTCGGCCTTGTGCGCCCGCGTAGGTCGCTCGACTACTCTGATCCGACCTCCGAATTTCAAACGTTCATATCTTTTGACTCCGAGCTCCAAATGACACGCGGTTTGTTTCGTTGGAAAGCTAAGAGATAGCTCTACCATTTTCAAGAAGGACTCACAAGCAAGCTCGGACTCTAAAGGGATCAAAAGTTTACACAACGATGACTGATTGATAATTTCTCAACAGTACCAAAACTTGCAAACATCATAACTTTTGATCCAGAGCTCCAAATTTAACAAACTTAGTGTCTATGTAAAGCTTAAAGAAAGATCTACAACTTTCATGAAGATCACCAACCCCAATTCCAACTATATAAAGGTCAAAAGTAGCCTCAAAGATCTGTCTGTGATCTGCCATTTAGACAGCCCACACTCAACTCTAGCAACTCACATTAACACCTCCAAAACTAGCTCATACACATCATGGACAAGCTCTACAACTTGTCTACCACTCTCCATAAGACTAAATGATTCTATCCTATCTAAATCAGTCCAGAAATTGCAGTACAACACACATTCTCAAAATTGACCACATGAACACATCACCCGAATTTCATACTAAACAATATTCAAACTTCACAATTTCACATCTTTCAGCCTCCACATCCACAAATTGCGTATTATACATCAACAATAGCTCACATTCAAAATTCATCAACTCATCATCCCTACTTAAGTCCTCCATACACAATTAGTTAAACACATTCTCGTCAAGCATCAAGCCATTTCTCAAATCATCCATAAGCCACAAAATACAACTTTTGGGAATAAATTTAAAAGCAACCACATATCACACAAAGTCCATGTACAAGGTTCATATACACAACTTATGGCACATTTTCAAATCAATGCAAGGTCATACTTGAACAAGCATGGGCGTAACACAATAAAAGGTTCTTTACAAAGCTTTAGTGGGCATTTCTAGCCCCAATAAATCGAAGTCTCAAAATTTGCAATTTCAAAGAAGTTACATAAATAGTAACTATCTGACTTACTTTTTCAATTATAAAGATGTTACCCATAATACAACATACACAAAACCCATTTCACGCTTTAACCCCAAATATCATTTAAAATTTCTCCAATTCACATTACCCAAATAAACATTTAACATCACTAATTCCTCATTTAATAATTCTGACGTCCAATTAAAGTTCGGGGTCCAACAATTCTCCCCTCCTTAAAGAATTTCGTCCTCGAAATTCATATCACTTTCTTATTTGGTTCCTCATTCTAGTTCGGATCACTCACATCTTCCAACTTCTTGTGACAATAATACCAATATCATCTAATTCAAACATACTCACGAATCACATTTGAATCCGGACATCTTTTATCGATAACACTATCTCATAAAACTCCATACGAACTAATTCATAACGACTTAGCAAATTCCCCACTCGACCATCATTATTAATTTCACATCTTTCTTATTGCAATTTCCATGCAGTCCTCCTTCTATTCAAACTCAAAATTCAGATCTGCTTTTCCAATCTCTCAATCGATTCATAATCTCTTGATCCTTAATTCAGACGTAATGTTAGCGCCCATATGTTATGCTTCCTTTTTGCTTTGGTTCGATAGCCTCGATATCGATTTTACATTTTATACATTTGACAAAACACTCGGCATTGCTAGGAATTTCTCATTTATACACTCAAAATATTTTTTTCATATTCCATGCTCTCGATTCAATGATTGTCTCGACTTTTCGATCAGACTTGCATAAATACATCCAAGATGTTGCTTTACTCATCTTGTCTCCAAACTTTAAAACAATCGTTAGCGTGGCGACTCTTAAACATGTATCAACTCAAGAACTCATAGGACCTTAGTTGGCTCGGCATATATATATATAAATCACTTCATTATGCTTCATTAGATTTGAGCCAAATCTCTTATACAACACCAAAGGCATACAACAAACTTTCCAAATTCATGCGGTTTGATTTACATCGTAATCATTCTTCAAAATTCTCTATCCTTCCATTAATCATATGCTTTATATATATATATATATGTATTTTCCTCACATATTCCACTAGTCTCTCAATTCCTCGAATACTTTTAATACATCATCGGATCTTTGATCACTTCAGGTCTCGATATTATAGTGTTATCGGTCCCTTTGGTTAACACCACCCATTTTTATCATATTCCATGTGCTTCTTGATTAGTCCTCGCGATTCCTTAAATAATTGATCCCTTATGGAGGTACATTATCACACCTTCTTTTCAAATTTTCTACTCCATCGCAGCTACCTTTCCAAAGAAAATCATCTATACCATACTTTATCTTAGTTCTCGATTCATCTCATAACTTGACTCTAGGAATTAAAATGACTCCATAAGCCATATCTGAAAATAGATCTCACATACCCACTCACATTATCGAGGTGGACTCTTAATAACTGAGTCGCCACTTTTGAAAATTTATCCCGAATCCACCATTTATAAGAAGCAAATCCAAAAGGAGTACAAGATCCACATCCCAACTCCTAGAGACCTATCATCTCATTTCAAACTTCCTCCCTCGCATCATCGGTTCCTTTCTAAAACAACCCGATTGATCCATACCAGGGTCTTTGTCCTCTGGACCATGGATGAATTACAGATTCCATTGTTGAATCGAGGAAGAACTTATAATCCCACTACTAGTCCGAAAGACACGCCGTCTATAGTCATACACTAACTTATCTGGCCGTCTGACCAATTCCACTTTGCTTGCATACTATCTTTCATTTGATTCCTGTGAGTCATGTCATATTCAAATCGATTCAAATACTTACCTTCAACATAATTCCATTACCAAAGTCACTGAAACATCCATAAATACTGAATTCTTGCCTAACATATCGGACCACAAAAATTCTTATTCCCAATTAGTCATAATTTCCTTGCTTTATACTCTAACCAAATACCCTTCTTCAGTATTGGCTCTCATAGTCCAAACATTTAACGGCAGCTCACCCATATAACGGATTCTATACTTATCCGTGCCCTTCTTTAAGGTGAGAAATCAGTGTAGCCGATCCTCATAAAACTCCTCGTATTCCGTTACGAGGTGGCACACTACTCCTTCAATGCAAACACTAAAGTTTAACGATATTCCTCACCAATTCGAAACATCATGAAATTTTGACCTCAATTCCACTAATCTCTTCTTAATGCGAATCATTACCATCAAAAGGAAAGTCGATAAGTACTCTGATCGAGGTCTAAATCATCTGACCGTTAAGGACGTCAACTTAACGATCCGAGACTTAAATTCTCAACTAAAGACTTTCGACACTTCCAATGTAATGGCATTGAATCAAAATCTGCCATAATTGCCTCTGCTTATCCACAACTTCCTTTTTCTCATGTCAGAGTATCATCATTTTCCTATTAGATCTATCACCTCAAACTTTTATCAAGTTCTTATGCGTCTAATCCATACACACGCCCATGTAAGATCATAATACCGGCGCTCGATACCACAAATGTTGGGACCCGTTTAGGAACCCAACTCATAACGAATCTAATCACGACTTAACTAAAGTCGCCATATATTTTTTTTCAATTACACAACATTCGTGGTAGTTCAAATTTCCAATTTGAAATTCGCAATTCCTCGATTCATTATATCTTTCATAATCAAAACATATCAATTAATTTATCAAAATCATATTATTCCTTTTCTTTTGCCAAATGACACTTAATACCCTTAATTTATCAAAATTGGGCAGCACCTCCTCTAAAATCTCACTAGCCAAAAGTTTATCCAAAACCAACCATACACAAAACACTTCAATATCTCCAATCCATCACACAATTCCTTGGACCTCCCGTCCGAATCCCATCATACACATTCACAAACCTATATCTAAACATTTCCATAATTCTCAATCACACCTCAAGTCATAATCATAATTCACATTCATATATACTAACCATAATTTACTTACATAATTCAATCCCATAATCATATACAAACTTTAATGGCATTACAAGCCACAATACAACAACAATATAGGAATCCCAATGCAAATACAAGGATACAAAATCCTTCTTTTTAGTTCACCGATCTTCTTCTCATTACTGTGGATGGGAATGAGGGGGTGAGCTTACGCTCGATGGGTAACAAGCTTATAACCGAAAATAAGCAAAACCATTGAAAAGTTCAATTGAAATCGATGCCACATATTTCCAAAGTCAATGTTTAGAAGCTGTTGAAAAGATCATAATTGCTCCGCTTTCGGTCAAAATTTTAATTTGGAGCTTTGATAAAACTAAAACTCATCGTGATTAAACACAAAACCATAACTTTTCTTTGTAAACTCACATTTGAAATTCATGTAACATAACTCTTCCAAATTCATCACAAATCGCACAATTCGTAAACATTATAAATCATCATTCATTTTATAGCACATCACATGTCAAAATGCAAATGCACACATAACGGCTCGAGAGTTCCGTACACACACCGAAACCGAAGTTTACTGTGAACACAACGAGTCCATTTTGGATCTCGTAAGCCCTGCGGGCAGCCGGAGAAGGCTTTTATTTTCTTTTGTCTACGTGCACGAGACTAACACAACGTTCCTCTCTCGCCCAAACAAAGCACATATTCATTTTCACATGTTCACAATCCCATTCTCTAAGGCATATCGAAATCACAATCATATGATCTCATGACATGTCATTCTCAGGATATTCATAAAATTTCAATGCATTTTTCAAAAATCACGATAATTCACAATAACAATTTCTTTCGAGCATTTACAAGCAATAATGGAAGTAGTTGAAATCATTTAATCAATTGAGTTCCGAAAACTGACTTTTATTTCTTATATTTGAAAACACAAGAAAGCTTAGTGGCAGTGTTATGGCTCATTTCTCAATCATAAACAAGGTACCCACCTCGATTCCATGCTAGGAACTTATCCAATGCTCCAATTTCTCCATTGCTTCCTTCTTTCTTCCAACATACTTTTTCCTAAACCATAAATACCCAAATTCAATATCATAAATATCATAATCCTCAAGATTAACTATAGGAACCCACTTCCAACATATTTCCAAGCTATCTTAGTCATCAATTTACAAAGCCCCAATTTCCAAAATTGGGCATAAACCCTAATTTATAATAATCCAAAATTAATCACCATCTTAGCATAATCATCACAAATAACTTCAAAATCCACAACCCATAATATTTTCCATGATTCTAAACCAAAACTCAAGAAAAGCTCAAGACTTAAAAGTGGCTCTTACCTCCATCTTCTCCATTTTTGGATTTTCTTAGCTCATCTTGGAGCTCTCTTCATCTTCCACCTTTTTCCCTCTTGGAGCATGCTCGAAATCCTCCTTGAAAGCTCACAAAAATTGGAACTTAGCTGCTGTCTCTCTTTTCCCTCCATCATGAAACCACTCTTCTCTTTCTCTCTTCTTTCTTTCTTTTGTTCTATTCTTTCTCTAAGTATCGGGCTTCTCCTTCAAACAACAGACAGCCCTTATATTTATAATGTCATGTCATTTAATGAATGGCCAATGACTTAATTGCCCTTCCTTATAAGCCTACTAACTTAACCCTTTAAGTAAACTTCCAAATTGCCCTTCATTGATCTTCAAAACTGACATCTTGTCTGATTATTTCAATCAAGTAAATGAAGCCATTTGATAAAACTTTCTTCTAGAGAAATGTCCTCTATGTCTTACTTAACCCATCGCTTCAAGAATCAGGTCGTTCGGAGCTCTATAACTCAAGATATCTCCAAAATACTGAAGTCTATTCTTCAGACCCGCGGCTGAACACTACACCTAACTTCCGACCTATTTTTGGAAGTCTTAGAGGCTATATTGTCGATCGGCTCCTTCATAACATTTGTAGCCTCATCTCTCTAGTTTAATTTAAAACAAGAATAAACTCAATCCGAGCTCTAGCAAGTTCTAGCGACCTATAATACTGAGCACTGTTCGGCCGTTACAACACCAAGACTGAACACCACACTGAACTTCCGACCTATATTTGGAAGTGTTAGAGGCTAAATCATAGCTCGGCTCCTTCATAACATTTGTAGATATATGTCTCTAGTTTAATTAGAAACAAGAATCAATTCAATCCGAGCTCTATAGCTCAAGATATATCAAAAATACCAAACACTGTTCAAACTTTTACAACTGATCGGCTCATTATAATCCGAGCTATCTTTCTCCATTTAATGCAAAAACTGATCTATCTAGCATGGAAAGATAGAAAAATGTCTTAGAGTCCAACGCTTCAAGAATCGGGTCGATCGAATGTCGGACGAAGAAGTTATGGCCAAAACAAGGAAGAGAGGTCGATCGCCGTGCAGGTCGGTCGCTCAGACTTGCCAGTCGGTCTCCCACCAGTCGGTCGCCCGCACCAGGTCGGTCTCCCGCACCAGGTCGGTCGGCCTTGTGCGCCCGCGTAGGTCGCTCGACTACTCTGATCCGACCTCCGAATTTCAAACGTTCATATCTTTTGACTCCGAGCTCCAAATGACACGCGGTTTGTTTCGTTGGAAAGCTAAGAGATAGCTCTACCATTTTCAAGAAGGACTCACAAGCAAGCTCGGACTCTAAAGGGATCAAAAGTTTACACAACGATGACTGATTGATAATTTCTCAACAGTACCAAAACTTGCAAACATCATAACTTTTGATCCAGAGCTCCAAATTTAACAAACTTAGTGTCTATGTAAAGCTTAAAGAAAGATCTACAACTTTCATAAAGATCACCAACCCCAATTCCAACTATATAAAGGTCAAAAGTAGCCTCAAAGATCTGTCTCGTGATCCGCCATTTAGACAGACCCACATCCCAACTCTAGCAACTCACATTAACACCTCCAAAACTAGCTCATACACATCATGGACAAGCTCTACAACTTGTCTACCACTCTCCATAAGACTAAATGATTCTATCTATCTAAATCAGTCCAGAAATTGCGATCTGAACACACATTCTCAAAATTGACCACATGAACACATCATTTGAATTTCATACTAAACAATATTCAAACTTCACAATTTCACATCTTTCAGCCTCCACATCCACAAATTGCGTATTATACATCAACAATAGCTCACATTCAAAATTCATCAACTCATCATCCCTACTTAAGTCCTCCATACACAATTAGTTAAACACATTCTCGTCAAGCATCAAGCCATTTCTCAAATCATCCATAAGCCACAAAATACAACTTTTGGGAATAAATTTAAAAGCAACCACATATCACACAAAGTCCATGTACAAGGTTCATATACACAACTTATGGCACATTTTCAAATCAATGCAAGGTCATACTTGAACAAGCATGGGCAGAACACAATAAAAGGTTCTTTACAAAGCTTTAGTGGGCATTTCTAGCCCCAATAAATCGAAGTCTCAAAATTTGCAATTTCAAAGAAGTTACATAAATAGTAACTATACAGACTTACTTTTTTTCAATTATAAAGATGTTACCCATAATACAACATACACAAAAACCCATTTCACGCTTTAACCCCCAAATATCATTTAAAATTTCTCCAATTCACATTACCCAAATAAACATTTAACATCACTAATTCCTCATTTAATAATTCTGACGTCCAATTAAAGTTCGGGGTCCAACAATTCTCCCCTCCTTAAAGAATTTCGTCCTCGAAATTCATATCACTTTCTTGACTGGTTCCTCATTCTAGTTCAGATCACTCACATCTTCCAACTTCTTGTGAAAACAATACCAATATCATCTAATTCAGAAACATACTCACGAATCACATTTGAATGGGACATCTTTTGTCGATAATAATATCTCATAAAACTCCATACTGAACTAATTCATAACGAACAGCAAATTCCCCGCTTTCAACCATCATTATTAATTTCACATCTTTCTTATTGCAATTTCCATGCAGTCCTCCTTCTATTCAAACTCAAAATTCAGATCTGCTTTCCAATCTCTCAATACGATTCATAATCTCTTGATCCTTAATTCAGACGTAACAAGCGCCCATATGTTATGCTTCCTTTTGCTTTGGTTACGATAGCCTCGATATCGATTTTCTGTTTTATACATTTGACAAAACACTCGGCATTGCTAGGAATTTCTCATTTATACACTCAAAATCTTTTTTTCATATTCCATGCTCTCGATTCAATGATTGTCTCGACTTTTCGATCAGACTTGCATAAATACATCCAAGATGTTGCTTTACTCATCTTGTCTCCAAACTTTAAAACAATCGTTAAGCGTAGCGACTCTTAAACATGTATCAACTCAAGTAACTCATGGGACCTTAGTTGGCTCGCATATATATATATAAAATCACTTCATTATGCTTCATTAGATTTGAGCCAAATCTCTTATACAACACCAGTGCATACAACAAACTTTCCAAATTCATGCGGTTTGATTTACATCAGAATCATTCTTCAAAATTATCTTTCCTTCCATTAATCATATGCTTTATATATATATATATATGTATTTTTCCTCACATATTCCGACTAGTCTCTCAATTCCTCGAATACTTTTAATACATCATCAGATCTTTGATCACTTCAGTCTCCAATATTATAGTGTTATCGGTCCCTTTGGTTAACACCACCCATTTTTATCATATTCCATGTGCTTCTTGATTAGTCCTCGCGATTCCTTAAATAATTGATCCCTTATGGAGGTACATTATCACACCTTCTTTTCAAATTTTCTGCTCCATCGCAGTTACCTTTCCAAAGAAAATCATCTATACCATACTTTATCTTAGTTCTCTGATTCATCTCATAACTTGACTCTAGGAATTAAAATGACTCCATAAGCCATATCTGAAAATAGATCTCACATACCCACTCACATTATCAGAGGTGGACTCTTAATAACTGGTCGCCACTTTTTGAAAATTTATCCCCGAATCCACCATTTATAAGAAGCAAATCCAAAAGGAGTACAAGATCCACATCCCAACTCCTAGAGACCTATCATCTCATTTCAAACTTCCCTCCCTTGCATCTGTCGGTTCCTTTCTAAAACAACCCGATTGATCCATACCAGGGGTCTTTGTCCTCTGGACCATGGATGAATTACCAGATTCCATTGTTGAATCGAGGAAGAACTTATAATCCCAGCTACTAGTCCAGAAAGACCTGCCGTCTATAGTCATACACTAACTTATCTGGCCGTCTGACCAATTCCACTTTGCTTGCATACTATCTTTCATTTGATTCCTGTGAGTCATGTCATATTCAAATCGATTCAAATACTTACCTTCAACATAATTCCATTACCAAAGTCACTGAAACATCCATAAATACTGAATTCTTGCCTAACATATCGGACCACAAAAATTCTTATTCCCAATTAGTCATAATTTCCTTGCCTTATACTCTAACCAAATACCCTTCTTCGTATTGGCTCTCATAGTCCAAACATTTAACAGCAGTTCACCCATATAACGGATTCTATACTTATCCGTGCCCTTCTTTAAGGGTGAGAAATCAGGTGTAGCCGATCCTCGCAAAACTCCTCGTATTCCGTTACGAGGTGGCACACTACTCCTTCAATGCAAACACTAAAGTTTAACGATATTCCTCAACCAATTGAAACATCATGAAATTTTGACCTCAATTCCACTAATCTCTTCTTAATGCAAATCATTACCATCAAAAGGAATGTCGATAAGTACTCTGATCGAGGTCTAAATCATCTGACCATTAAGGACGTCAACTTAACGATCCGAGACTTAAATTCTCAACTAAAGACTTTCGACACTTCCAATGTAATGGCATTGAATCAAAATCTGCCATAATTGCCTCTGCTTATCCACAACTTCCTTTTTCTCATGTCAGAGTATCATCATTTTCCTATTAGATCTATCACCTCAAACTTTTATCAAGTTCTTATCGTCTAATCCATACACACGCGCCCATGTAAGATCATAATACCGCGCTCGATACCACAAATGTTGGGACCGTTTAGGAACCCAACTCATAACGAATCGAATCACGACTTAACTAAAGTCGCTTCATATATTTTTTTTTTCAATTACACAACATTCAGGGTAGTTCAAATTTCCAATTTGAAATTCGGCAATTCCTCGATTCATTATATCTTTCATAATCAAAACATATCAATTAATTTATCAAAATCATATTATTCCTTTTCTTTTGCCAAATGACACTTAATACCCTTAATTTATCAAAAATTGGGCAGCACCTCCTCTAAAATCTCACTAGCCAAAAGTTTATCCAAAACCAACCATACACAAAACACTTCAATATCTCCAATCCATCACACAATTCCTTGGACCTCCTATCCGGAATCCCATCATACACATTCACAAACCTATATCTAAACATTTCCATAATTCTCAATCACATCTCAAGTCATAATCATAATTCACATTCATATATACTAACCATAATTTACTTACATAATTCAATCCCATAATCATATACAAACTTTAATGGCATTACAAGCCACAATACAACAACAATATAGGAATCCCAATGCAAATACAAGGATACAAAAATCCTTCTTTTTCGTTCACCCGATCTTCTTCTCATTACCTGTGGATGGGAATGAGGGGTGAGCTTACGCTTCGATGGGTAACAAGCTTATAACCAAAAATAAGCAAAACCATTGAAAAGTTCAATTGAAATCGATGCCACATATTTCCAAAGTCAATGTTTAGAATCATTGAAAAGATCATAATTGCTCCGCTTTCGGTCAAAATTTTAATTTGGAGCTTTGATAAAACTAAAACTCATCGTGATTAAACACAAAACCATAACTTTTCTTTGTAAACTCACATTTGAAATTCATGTAACATAACTCTTCCAAATTCATCACAAATCGACAATTCAGTAAACATTATAAATCATCATTCATTTTATAGCACATCACATGTCAAAATGCAAATGCACACATAACGGCTCGAGAGTTCCGTACACACACCGGAAACTGAAGTTTACCGTGAACACAACGAGTCCATTTTTGGATCTCGTAAGCCACAAGCGGGCAGCCGGGAGAAGGCTTTTATTTTCTTTTGTCTCGTGCGAGACTAACACAACGTTCCTCTCTCGCCCAAACAAAGCACATATTCATTTTCACATGTTCACAATGCCATTCTCTAAGGCATATCGAAATCACAATCATATGATCTCATGACATGTCATTCTCAGGATATTCATAAAATTTCAATGCATTTTTCAAAAATCACGATAATTCACAATAACAATTTCTTTCGAGCATTTACAAGCAATAATGGAAGTAGTTGAAATCATTTAATCAATTGAGTTCAAACGACTTTTATTTCTTATATTTGAAAACACAAGAAAGCTTAGTGGCAGTGTTATGGCTCATTTCTCAATCATAAACAAGGTACCCACCTCGATTCCATGCTAGGAACTTATCCAATGCTCCAATTTCTCCATTGCTTCCTTCTTTCTTCCAACATACTTTTTCCTAAACCATAAATACCCAAATTCAATATCATAAATATCATAATCCTCAAGATTAACTATAGGGAACCCACTTCCAACATATTTCCAAGCTATCTTAGTCATCAATTTACAAAAGCCCCAATTTCCAAAATTGGGCATAAACCCTAATTTATAATAATCCAAAATTAATAACCATCTTAGCATAATCATCACAAATAACTTCAAAATCCACAACCCATAATATTTTCCATGATTCTAAACCAAAAACTCAAGAAAAGCTCAAGACTTAAAAGTCGGCTCTTACCTCCATCTTCTCCATTTTTTGGATTTTCTTAGCTCATCTTGGAGCTCTCTTCATCTTCCACCTTTTTCCCTCTTGGAGCATTCTTGAAATCCTCCTTGAAAGCTCACAAAAATCGGAACTTAGCTGCTGTCTATCTTTTCCCTCCATCGCCGAAACCACTCTTCTCTTTTCTCTCTTCTTTCTTTCTTTTGTTCTATTCTGTTTCTCTAAGTATCGGGCTTCTCCTTCAAACAGCAGACAGCCCCTTATATTTATAATGCCATGTCATTTAATGAATGGCCAATGACTTAATTGCCCTTCCTTATAAGCCTACTAACTTAACCCTTTAAGTAAACTTCCAAAATTGCCCCTTCATTGATCTTCAAAACTGACATCTTGCCTGATTATTTCAATCAAGTAAATGAAGCCATTTGATAAAACTTTCTTCTAGAGAAATGTCCCTCTATGTCTTACGAACCCATCGCTTCAAGAATCAGGTCGTTCGGAGCTCTATAACTCAAGATATCTCCAAAATACTGAAGTCTATTCTTCAGACCCGCGGCTGAACACTACACCTAACTTCCGACCTATTTTTGGAAGTCTTAGAGGCTATATTGTCGATCGGCTCCTTCATAACATTTGTAGCCTCATATCTCTAGTTTAATTTAAAACAAGAATAAACTCAATCCGAGCTCTAGCTAGTTCTAGCGACCTATAATACTGAGCACTGTTCGGCCGTTACAACACCAAGACTGAACACCACACTGAACTTCCGACCTATATTTGGAAGTGTTAGAGGCTAAATCATAGCTCGGATCCTTCATAACATTTGTAGATATATGTCTCTATTTTAATTAGAAACAAGAATCAATTCAATCCGAGCTCTATAGCTCAAGATATATCCAAAATACCAAACACTGTTCAAACTTTTACAACTGATCGACTCATTATAATCCGAGATATCTTTCTCCATTTAATGCAAAAACTGATCTATCTAGCATGGAAAGATATAAAAATGTCTTAGGAGTCCAACGCTTCAAGAATCGGGTCGATCGGATGTCGGACGAAGAAGTTATGGCCAAAACAAGGAAGAGAGGTCGGTCACCCAGCATTGCCGGTGGTCGCTCGCACCAGTCGGTCTCCCACTTTCAGTCGGTCGCCCGCACTAGGTCGGTCTCCCGCACCAGGTCGATCGCCCGCACCAGGTCGGTCTCCCGCACCAGGTCGGTCTCCCGCACCAGGTCGGTCTCCCGCACCAGGTCGGTCGGCCTTGTGCGCCCGCGTAGGTCGCTCGACTACTCTGATCCGACCTCCGAATTTCAAACGTTCATATCTTTTGACTCCGAGCTCCAAATGACACGCGGTTTGTTTCGTTGGAAAGCTAAGAGATAGCTCTACCATTTTAAAGAAGGAATCACAAGCAAGCTCGGACTTTAAAGGGATCAAAAGTTTACACAACGATGACTGATTGATAATTTCTCAACAGTACCAAAACTTGCAAACATCATAACTTTTGATCCAGAGCTCCAAATTTAACAAACTTGGTGTCTATGGAAAGCTTAAAGAAAGATCTACAACTTTCATGAAGATCACCAACCCCAATTCCAACTATATAAAGGTCAAAAGTAGCCTCAAAGATCTGTCTGTGATCTGCCATTTAGACAGCCCCTGTACCCAACTCTAGCAACTCACATTAACACCTCCAAAACTAGCTCATACACATCATGGACAAGCTCTACAACTTGTCTACCACTCTCCATAAGACTAAATGATTCTATCCTATCTAAATCAGTCCAGAAATTGCAGTACAACACACATTCTCAAAATTGACCACATGAACACATCACCTGCAATTTCATACTAAACAATATTCAAACTTCACAATTTCACATCTTTCAGCCTCCACATCCACAAATTGCGTATTATACATCAACAATAGCTCACATTCAAAATTCATCAACTCATCATCCCTACTTAAGTCCTCCATACACAATTCGTTAAACACATTCTACGTCAAACATCAAGCCATTTCTCAAATCATCCATAATCTACAAAATACAACTTTTGGGAATAAATTTAAAAGCAACCACATATCACACAAAGTCCATGTACAAGGTTCATATACACAACTTATGGCACATTTTCAAATCAATGCAAGGTCATACTTGAACAAGCATGGGCAGAACACAATAAAAGGTTCTTTACAAAGCTTTAGTGGGCATTTCTAGCCCCAATAAATCGAAGTCTCAAAATTTGCAATTTCAAAGAAGTTACATAAATAGTAACTATACAGACTTACTTTTTTTCAATTATAAAGATGTTACCCATAATACAACATACACAAAAACCCATTTCACGCTTTAACCCCCAAATATCATTTAAAATTTCTCCAATTCACATTACCCAAATAAACATTTAACATCACTAATTCCTCATTTAATAATTCTGACGTCCAATTAAAGTTCGGGGTCCAACATGTAAAGTTTGAAGAGATAGTGAAATCTCAAAAGAAACTCTGAGGACTGGACGTAGCCCACGGTTTGGGGTGAACCAGGATAAATCTATGTGTCTACTACTCTTACTCTCTATCTCACTTTTAGTTTCAAAGTTGATCTTTATTTACTATTCATATACTTAGCATTGAAAAGTTTTGATCAATCAGGATTAATAAGAATTCTGTAAAGAATTTTTATTTCTAACAAGTAATTCAAAAAAGATATTCAAAAAGGGGAATACACAATTCAACCCCCCCTTCTCGTGCATTCTATTATCATTTTATAAGTGTTGTATTAACTTGTGATTCACTTCAGATGAAACGCTGTATTGAAGTTCAGCCTAGTACCTATAGCAGACTGCAAACTCTGCCAGAACCTCGAAGTAAATCTGGGATCCCTGTCAGACACTATCGACACTGGGACCCCATGCAGTCTCACTATCTTCGCCACATACTTCTGGGCCAACTGATCCATAGTATTGTTCTCCCTCACTGGCAAGAAATGGGCCAATTTAGTCAACCGATCCACTATGACCCAGATAGCATCATGCTGCCTCGACGTCCTAGGCAAACCCATAATGAAATCCATGGTAATTCGTTCCCATTTCCACTCCGAAATGGGCAACGAATGAAGCTTCCCTACTGGAGCCTGGTGCTCAGCCTTAACCTGCTGGCACGTCAAACATCTAAATACATACTCCGCTACTTGCTTTTTCATGCCAGGACACCAGAAATGTTGCTTAAGAGTGTTATACATCTTGGTAGTACCAGGATGCATAGCATAGGCGACCATATGAGCCTCCTCCAATATCTCTAATGTAGCACCCCCTTACCCTAGGATATGTATCGGACGCCCGTAGGTCATCCACATCAGGCACACATAATCTCTGCCCTATCCATAAAGTCTCATCTCTCAACTCAAACTCAGAACTCGAATCAGCTTTTATTTTCTCAATCAGTCTCACCATAACAGAATCCTTGTCCTGAACTCTCCTGATCCTGTCCAGTAGCATCGGTCTTAGTTTCAAAGTAGCCAATAATACTCCATCCTGCTCCAGATTCATCTGAACATTCAAAGCCCTCAACTGAATCAAGTTAGGCAACCTCATTGCTCAATCGAGCAGCACTTAGTATGCGACTTCCTACTCAGAGCATCTGCCACTACATTGGCTTTCCCAGGGTGATACTCGATAGTACAGTCATAGTCCTTCAACAACTCAAGCCATCTCCTCTGTCTCAAATTCAACTCTCTCTAGCTCAGTAAATACCTCAGACTCTTATGGTCAGTGAAGATCTGAAAAGTCTCACCATACAGGTAATGCCTCCAAATCTTCAAAGCAAACACTACTGTAGCTAACTCCAAATCATGCACTGGATAGTTTACCTCGTGAGCGCTCAATTGTCTCGAGGCATAGGCAATCACTCTACCGTGCTGCATCAAAACACACCCCAATCCCTGATGCGATGCATCACTGTATACCTCAAATCCTCCAGTCCCAGATGGAATAGCCAACACCGGTGCAGTAGTCAACCGATGTTTCAGCTCCTCAAAGCTCCTTTGACACTCCTCACTCTATCTGAATGGTACATTCTTCCTCGGAAGTTTTGTCAGAGGGGCTGAGATCAATGAAAACCCCTCGACAAACCTCCGATAATAACCAACCAATCCGAGGAAACTCCGAATCTCCGGCACATTCCTAGGAGCCTCCCACTTCAGCACTTCCTCAACCTTACTCGGATCCACCTGAATACCCTCTCCAGTCACTATATGTCCCAAAAATATCACCTGATCCAGCCAAAATTCACATTTACTGAATTTGGCATACAACTGTCTCCCCCTCATCGTCTGCAACACAATCCTCAAATGCTCACTATGCTCCTGTCTGTTCCTCGAATACACTAAAATGTCATCAATAAACACAATAACAAACTGATCCAGGTAGGGCTGAAATACCTTATTCATCAAGGCCATGAAGGCTGCTGGGGCATGAGTCAACCCAAACGGCATCACTAGAAACTCGAAATGCCTATACCTGCTCCTAAATGCACTCTTAGGCACATCAGCCTCTGCTATCTTCAGCTGATAGTACCCTGACCTCAGATCCAACTTAGTGAACATCTGAGCTTCCTGCAACTGATCAAATTAGTCATCAATCCTAGGCAGTGGATACTTATTCTTCACTGTCACCCGATTCAACTGCCTGTAATCAATACACAGCCTCAATGTCCCATTCTTTTTCTTCACAAATAAAACTGGAGCTCCCCATGGTGAAACACTAGGCTTGATAAAACCCTTCTCCAACAACTCCTGCAACTGAGCCTTAAGCTCCCTCGCCCACAAAGCCATCCTATATGGAGGTATAGATATAGAGCAAGACTGAACGAGGTCAATAGTAAACTCGTCTCCGATCCGCGGCAAACCCAGAACTCATCAGAAACACATCTGAAATTCCCTAATCACGGAATATCGTGAAGCCTCTGCTCAACTCGTGTCAACCACATGAGCCGATATGCCTCACGACCTCCTGCATCAATCTCGTGGCACTAAGGAAAGAGATCATCCGGCCGGTACCGCTCGATTAACTCCTTTGAACACGGCTCTAAGTGACCAGAGACTCTAATACAACCTCCTTGGTATAGCAGGTCCATGATAGCCCTATGGGCGATAGCGACCCATCCCGTAATCACATCGATCTCTCTCAGAGGCAACACTATAAGGTCCGCCTCAATCGCTTGATCAATCTGGATCGAGCATCCCTGCAACCTCTCCCAATGCAAGAGTAGTACTGAGGTGTACTCACCTCTAGCCCATACAAGAAACATCTCCCGATCCCCATGCAATCTACATGCCATATGAGGTGCAATAAAGAATGTGGATCCAGATCCAAGAATGCAAACGCCTCAAAATCGAAATAAGGAGCATACCACCACAATATCGGGAATCTGGGCCTCCGCCTCGTCATGGCATAGACTACGGCTCGGGCGTGGTCGGTGCCCTCACCCTCGGTCCTCACAAAGGATCCTCACTTACCTCGGCCTCTACCTCGGCCCTCCGTGCAATCCACGTCCGGATCCACCCACTCTACTCATTGTATTATAAGATTACTCCCTCCCACTACCTACCAGATCGAGCTCCCGATGTAGTGGGCAATCCGAATCGATGATCTATGGAGCCGCATTTAAAGGCAAGCTCTAGTCAATCGCCAAGACTTCCATCGTGCCTCTTCTCGCAATACTCACGTAATGGGGAATCGCCCAAAACCTCTCGCCATCGCCAATCTGCATAAATCTCCTCTCGTCTAAAACTCGATCCGTCTCGATCCTCCTCAAGATCTCAAGGTCCCGCTCTGGCGCTGCTAAAACTCCTACCAGAGCGCCTCGATCGTCACTAACTCTCTTCCTCTGACCTTGACCCATCTCTGCTGTCTCGCCTCACAATCGCTCTCCCTCACAAGCAAGCTCTCTCAACTCTATAAAGGAGCCCATATCGATCGGGCCAATCTGCATGGATCTCCAGATTCACCCCATCTCAAACCTCCCAAGACCTATCTCATCTCAAGAGAAACCACAAGAGCAAGATACCCCATCAACTCATTAAACCTAACCTCGTACTGCCATCACATCCTACCCTGTCATAGCTCCAAAAACTCCTGCATCTTCATTTCCAGATACACCTTGGGCATATAATTGTCTCTAAAGGCCCTCAGAAAATCTGCCCATGTCAATAAGCAAGGCACAGTGGTACCGCCGGACAGCCTTCCACCATGTATAAGCGGGGCCCTGCAGAAGAGATACTGCGTAATCGAACCTCTCATCAGGTTCGCAATCCATCTGATCAAGGACTCTCTCAGTCCTCTCCAACCATCCCTCAGCTTCAGCGGGGTCTCAGATCGCCATAAAAGTTCATAACCCCTCGCCACGCAAAGAAATCGTATCTCCTCTCCCGTCTCATGGGGACTCTAGGAGGTAACTCCTCAGATTGAGGCACCGAGGACTCTCTACTAGCTCCAACAAATCCCTGGTCAGCTGGTTGATCAATCTGATCACCAAATACGGATGACCTAAAACAAAACAAGAACTCTGATCAATTTCTGCATTTCTCACAATAATTCAAGCCTAATTATGTACTAGTCCCAACAGATGCCAAACCATGCTCTGATACCACCTAATGTAGCACCCCCTTACCCTAGGATATGTATCGGGACACCCGTAGGTCATTCCGACACACACCCTACGATAAGGGTGCGCTACAAACAATCGCTAACACTCCACATGGCATCAAAAATTCATAAAGCATTAATATGAAATCCACTAATTTTTGAAACCATAAATTCTCATTTCATAACCTCAAAGCAGTAAATTTACACAACTGGTATGTTCTGTACATTACTCCAAAAGAAAATCAAACAAAAAGCTAGCTAGGTCATCCTCAAAAGTGCCAACTGATGGACACATGTGCCATGACTTCTCTTGCTTACTCAATCTACACAAGCAGAAAAGTCCTTCGGAGCTATAAGTCTACTCTCGATCCCGAAAAATAATTTGCAATTTTGGGTGAGTTTGCGAACTCAAATGAGGAACCATCATCGATGGTTCACCCAATTCATGCATATACAAGATATCATGATACATACAGCTATTTCACTAAGACACATTCGAAGTACCACATGATTATTACGATATCACCAAAAGAACCAATTCAAATGCACATGAAATGCGATGTGACGCTTTTCCAATTTATTACGTTGTTGTGACCGGCGCTCAAATCGTCCCATTAAGGCGCATTAAACGGTAAGCCTTAGGCTCGAATCACTTTGTGGGCTCAAGGCCCAATCACGTTGAGCTTAAAGCTCTCGCTATCGTTTCGTCACAACTGCCAATTACTGATCATGCAATTATGCATGAATGCAAATGTCCAAATAAAACAAAACCAACATCATAACCGATCCCAATTTAACATATTCACACAAGTCACTCACAAGTAACCATATGAAAATCACATATAGCACTTCTATGTCAGAATCTCCCAATACGTCGGACCTCCGGTCCGCAATGCAAGCACAAACAAACACAATCGTCCCTCCATTATTCTCCACAGAGTTATAAGTGCAGAATTATAAACACTTACTAATCGAGGAACCATCTAGGTTATTCACCTAATAACTTCCGAGTTAATGCCAGGAAGTCTCTGCAACGTCCGTGGGATGACGTTCCAACTATGTCTCTATAACAATTAAAATAAGGACACGTTACCAACTGGATAGTTAGCAATATCAACCAATGCACATGAGATAATTATAAACTTCCAACAGCCATAACTCATTGCACACAATTCAGAAAATTATAAACCATATTTCATTGGAAAGATCATGAAAACCTCTACAATTCTCAAGAAGACCATAAAAATCAATTTCACCCCTAAGGGTGTCAAAAATCCTATCAAACCTACTGTCTACTCAAAACCTATCAACACAGGGTAGTACATTGCAAATTCAATAACTCTCTGATTTTTCAGTCAACAATTACACAATAATTAAGGCAGTAAGATCACAATGTTATCTACAATTTTCATGACAACCCAAAATCAAATTCACTTACTAAAAAGGTCAACCAATTCCACAAAAAATCTGCCTACTGAAATCAACCAATCTGGACAGTAATTTTCCAAACAGTAATTCTCTTAGCACAAAAGTCACAAAATTCACTACCTTGTATCCCTGAAAAGATAAGATCTCAAACTTCAATTTTCATGAAGAACTCAAACCCCAATTCGATTTCTAACAATTTCAAAACTATTATGGAAGCTACTGTCATGATCAGCCATTCACAACCTAGTTTAGCTTCAGTTTTTGTAAAATCATAACTCCCAAATCTGACCTTCAAAAATTACATGCCATATATCATTTTCAATATAATTTCTTCCTCTACAACTTTTTAGAAGATCACTCACACCAATTCAGTCCACATAAATTGCTAAAATTGCCTCCAATCCAAAAGCTCACAAAATCGACAATGAGGCTAGCTTTCCAAAAATGAAAGAAAATCAGTCAACATGCCACAATGCATAACTCCCAATATACATATCGAAAAATTGCAAGATCAGGGGCAATGGAAAGCTAACCTAATATGCTTCAACTTTCATGAAGAATATTTTCCCTTATTCCATCTCAATTAATTTAGAAAAATCAACAAAGTAATCAGGTCATATATGCGGGTACTGTTCATAGACCCTACAAATAGAAACTTTCCATGCAAAAATTCACCCTTCTAACATTACAATTTAACACCACCTATTTCACACAAAATTGTAGCCAACATCTCAAAGTTTAATTGGGCACAAACCTCAACTCATTTGCTCACCTACATAATTAGTTATGATCAAAACATTTCACTAGGTTAAACACCAAATTTTCCAGATTTCATCTATATCTTATCCTCTTCCATTCTATCACTTTACCTACATTAATATACCTTCATTTACACCTCCAATTCAGCCACAAACTCAACACAACATTTATTTGTATTCTTACACAAAAGTTGGCAGCATTAATTCCTCAATTCCTATGCATAATTCATCATCAACATGCAATTACAATCAAGCTAAAACCATTCATCACTCATCCTACTTTCAATTCATAACTAACTCTAATCTCATACCCATTAATTCAAGCAATAATTGTCATCAATTTAAGGCATCAATAATCATAATAAACATACCATAACTCCCATTCAATGTTTCTAACTACCATGATTCATAAATTCATACTTAAGCATCATTGAAAACTTAATTAAACTTACTTACCTAATTAGCTTTTCCACTTCAAAGCACACCAATTTCTCAGTTTTTCTCCTTTCTTCTAACATCAAACATGGCTATCATCATGAAAAGAAGGTAGGAGACTTAAGCTTGTAAGCATATAAGGAAGGCTCTCAAAGTTGGAGGAAATAACTTAAAGAAGGAGAAAAAAATTGATGGAGATGAAGAAGGAAGGAAGATTCTCGGATGTGAAGGTTTTAAGAGGTAAAAATCCTCTTTTTCATTCTTTTATAAAGGCAAAACCGTGGGAGGAAGCAAGTGAGCATTAAATGATAGCATTTGGTGGCTAAATGTGATTGGTTCAAAAGTTTAAAGAAAAGTCAAAGTATTAATTCTTTAATCCAGATCAAAAACTAACCCAATCAACTCAATTGACCCCAATTTCAATCCCAAAATAATATACCCAATAAGACAGTGCCATTGGGTAAAAAAAATTTTGCTACCGAAAATCGACCGGTTCGCTAATTGGCGATTTTTTTCCGGTCCGGAAATTTTCTCCAGAAAAATCCAGAAAAATTTCTAAAAATCCTTTAAAATGGAAAACAATTTATGGCGCACTCAGAATAATTTTCCAAACCCAAAAATCACATTAATCCCAATAAAATTGTCTTAGGCACGAAAACCGGAAATGTCATGTATGCATGTATAGTAAGTTCATGTGCACAATTGTGACTATGCAGCAATCCTATTATGCATGAGCAATCCTATGAAATCCCAATCTAGCACACCCTATGCTAATTTACTATTCTACCCTTCCAATTGAGGGTGGGATGTTACAAGATGTGGAGGATTGCGAATAACATGTGTTCACAAATGAGCCTAAACTTAATATTCTTCCACGACAGTCCCTAACACCTACTGCATGAAGATAAGTTTGATTCTCATCAACATCTTTATACTGTTGAGAATCTTGTTGAATGTTTTCTTGTATTTGATCCTATCAGAAGGTAATGTTTATATTAGTAAGTGATAATTATAATGTAGTAATATTAAACCATAAATTTAACATACATTTAGTTCTCTACATCGGGTGTTGACAAATGTCACACCGTCATGATTCTTAGTGTGAATGTGTAAAAAGAGTTGACGGGGTGTAGGCTTCATGCCCAACGACTTTCTCTGGATAAGAATAAAATGTTATAAGTGAACTAGAATTTATAAAAATTTCAACAAAGTTTCCTCTATTTTTATGATATTTACCCCCTGTTGAACAAAGAAAATAACTCAACAACACAACCATATATGACACCAGACATTTATAACATTATTATTTTTCATAATATACATATTTTTATTCCAAAATTCACACATCAATTTAAAGTGAAATACAACAAAGTAAAAAAATCAGAATATAAATATAAAATGTAAATAATTACAAGTCTCTTTGCATGCTCATGGTGGGTAATAGATCCTCCCATATATACGAGAAGACTCTCTCCCCCTAGTCCTCCACGTCTGTTGGTAGAATTACACTATGAAATGGACATTCCCTCAAGTGATGTCTAATACTACCAATGACTCCATATTTGTTCAGACATATAAGGCAGTCGTACACCAACCTTATGTATTGCATCAACAAAATCCCAATAACGTGTACTTACTCGTCTTTGCCATACTTTATTAATGACCGTGTCAAATTTAGAATCCTAAAAAAAATTTCTAAAACAAAAGGAAAAATATTCGATAAATACTTATAATGTAATAATATTTATCTAATTAATGTATAAAAATCAATTTAAAAAAATAATTTTTTTACCTCAAACTCCTGATAGTAAAATTCCTTTGTGGCCTGAAAGATATTCTTCCATACATAACTCTCAAGATCAATCTTCTCCTTAAATTTGGATGTCATATTTCTTAAGCATGGTCCAGACGGGATCAACCTAATATAAAAACAAATAATTTGATATCGTTTTTAAAATTTAAACCTATAACTTAATTCTAAACATATAATGTTTCATGTATTTTCACTACAGATTATTAACAATTGTGATGTAAGTTCTTTCATCAGGTCCCTTAGCTCCAGGCTAGCGGCCACCTCCTTCATTCGCATCATTTATCCTTGATATCTCTATCACTATAGGGGTAGTGGATGATATAGGGGTGGTGGATGGTGTAGTAGTAAGTATGGAATGTGATGCCTCATCAGCTAGTGTAGCAGCCGGAGGGGGAGGAGGTGATTCAACTCTAGCTGCAGAATGTGATGCTTTACCTGGACAGTAAATAGCTCTAAATTGTTGTTTGAACCCTAGTCACATTATATTCTATTTTTTCTTTAGTGGCATTTTTCAACATGAAATTCATATTTGATTGAATTTTCTAGAAATATAACAATTTGAATTCATTATTTTACACAATATATTAAAAGGAAATAATTGATTTATTGAATATAATATTCAATTACAAACACAAATTAATCACTATCATCACTTAATTGTAAATCAAAATTATCCACTTTTTCTGAAGAACTAGAATCAAAGTCAGGCTCCTATTCAAATCTTTAGCCCTCATTATTCTCTCCAGATTAAATTTCAACATATTCATTAGATGGATCATTCAAAGTTTCATTATCGTCATATGTGATAGATGCATTTATTTCTTAAATATCTTCCTGAAACACTTCACTTTCAATTATTTGTTCTCATTTTCCATGTGATTCAAAAACACCTCTAGGTTTAACTTTGCAAACAGCCAAACAATCTAACTTATCTTATCGTAAGCTGAGAAAAGGGATATAATACACCTGGAGCGCTTCCATTGCCAACAAACAAAGGTTAAAATTGTCTAAATCTTCTTGTCTTGTTGATTTTAACTAGTCTATATCAACTATGCACTTTTGTACCAATGTTTGGAGTTAGATCAAACCAGTCATACTTAAATATCGCACTTCGCTTTATTGGCAATGCAGGGTACTCAATTTCAAGTATCTTAATAATTTTACCATAGTAATCCATCAATTCTCTCTGTATGAAAACTCCACTATTTATTGTTTCCATGTTATATGACTATGATATTTTGTATGATATTTATTTCTATTAACAAAATAGACTAGATACGATTAACAATTCACAAAACTCCCTTCGCAAGATCACATATAAACTTATTCTTTATTGGATTTTCTAAGTCCTACACAAAATAAATTATCATATTAACCAGTATAATGTCATTTGAACACTTAAATCTTATAAGTCAATCATTCCATGTTAGGACCCGATCCGAAGACCAGATCCCAACCAGAAAACAAAAAACGAAGGAAACGAAAGCGAATGGAAGCAGAAGTTTCGCATCTAAATTTCGAATCGTAAATCAAAGCATTCGTTAACACGAAACGAAAAACGAAACCAAAGACGAAAACGAAAACAGATCGGATAGCACAGCGGATCGAATCAAACAAATCGAATATACGAAAGCGGAACAAAAACATAACAAAATGGATCCGAAATCCGAGAACAAAGAACAGAGAAACACAATCGCGTTGAAAAACTAGACTAAACCGATCCAAAATCCGGTATAAATTTTTTTCCTTCTTCATCCGAACTTTGTTCAATCTTTCGCTCATATATTTTCCGTCCGACATCCGATTGACTTGATTCTTAAAGCATTGGATTCCGAAGACAATGAATTTCATTTTTATGAAAATTTGTGAATTTTTTAGATTAAATTAAGGGTGATTAATTTAATCAAAGTAAGTTGACTAATTTACTGAACATGGTTCAGTATTTTGCAAAATTCGGGATCTGTGGTGATCCGATTGAAGTGATTCTTGAGGTAAAATAAAATTAAGACATGGGGCTACAAATCATATGAAGAAATGAAATGTCAATTTTGCCCCTAAGACCTTCAAATTATGAATGGAAGTTCGGATTAGAGTGCAGTTTTTGGATTAGGAATATCTGAGAGTATTTTGAGCATAACTTTTGATTTGGGAATCGAAATAAGGTGATTCTTGTTTTGAATTAAACTAGAGACATAAGGCTAAAATTTTTATGAAGACATCAAGTTTCAATTTTGTGATTAAGAATGTTAATTTATGGATGGAAATAATCGTACATGGAAAATGTGTTAGAATATGAACATGTCGGAAATGTTTTGAGCATAACTTTTGATATAGTGCTCTGAATACGATGATTCTTATGGCATTATGAAATTAAGACATAGAGGAATAATTCTTCTGAAGGAAATTTTGACAAATTCCTTCAATTTGATAGTGCGAAACATGTCCGCAAGTGAGAATAACTTAAAGGAAAGTGTAGGGGCAATTTTGGAATTAGGCTAAAGAGTAAGGGTAATTTGGTCAATTACTCCTCATTTAAATGACATGGCATACAAATGTTAAGTGGGCTGCCATATAATGCTAAGAATCATGATTATTCTAGAGGAGGGAAGAAGAAATAAGAAGAAAAGAACCAAATAGTGTTGTAGCCATATGGATGAATGGGAGCCACACAAATTTGCAAAGGAAATAAGAAGAGCATGAAACGTTGTAGTTTTATTATAAGTTATAAGTTAAGAATCAAATGGGCTGTCGATTTTTACATAGGAGAGCCGAAGACTTGAGCAAATAAAAAAAGAGAAGAAAGAATAAGAAGAAAGAGGAGAAGCTCATTCGGCCATGGAGAAGATGGAAGCTTAGGAACTTTCGAATTTTTAAGACTTCAAGCTTGTTTTTGGAGTAGATTCAAGGGAGAAGGATGAAAGAAGGTGGAAGCTTCCTCTAAAGCTCTATAAATCCGAAAATAGGAAGAGAAAGAGGTAAGAAAAATTTTTAAGTTTTGAGTTTTTAGTGATTTGTTGGTTTAGAAATATGGAAAAGGTGATGGGTTTGTGATTTCCATGATTAATTTTGGAAGATTTCATGATGAATTGATTTAATTTTGGATTTATGTGAGTTAAGGTTTAGGTAAAATTTGAGAATTTGAGATTTTAGAAATTCTTGATTTGGAAAGTTTGAAAATATGATGATTATGAATTTCCTATAGTTAATTTTAAAAATTATGCAAATTATAATGTTGAATTTGGATGATTATGGCTTAGGTTATTTTAAATTGGAAGGAAGAAAGAAGAAATGGTCAATTTGGAGCTTGGAACAAGTTTCTGGCATTAATTCGAGGTAGGTAGCATATTTATATTTTAATTTGTAAGTAATATACAAATTTTCAAAAATTAAAGAAAGCAAAAAAATAATATTTGAGATTATGAGTTCCGAATGATTTTTGAATTATCTGAAAAATTGGAACAATGAGCTTTATGAAATTGTATACGTGTTGATATATGTTTGAGAGAAATAAATTGCATTCATTTTTATGCATTAGATTGGTACGTGATTAAATTGTTGAATTTCAATTAAATGTGAATTGTCATATGATTTGATGTGATTTGTGTATGTGAGTGTGTCAAGTGTGACATGATATAGAAATATGAAAATTTTGAAAAAAATCAAGATTTTCAAAAGTGCCTTCGGGCAATTCGAATCTCCGTTTTCGCTTATATGTTATGTGGGTTCGGTTAGGTCCCTCTGTGAGTCAGTGCACTGTCTCTATTCGTTTATAGCCTTCTTCCGGTTGCCTGCTAGTGGCACGGAGCTCCGATTTTGGACTCCCTTCACGGCTACACTAGACCGCTATACGGAAAAGTGTAATACGTTCTGTTCACGGCTATACAGGACCGCTATGCGGGAATGTACAGTACGTTCTGTTTCGGACCGACCAGACCATTTTGTTATGTTACATGCTTTTGATTTGTTTTTGTGTGCTGCATTCATGTTTAAAATTGAGAAATGAAAAAGTAGGATTTGTATAAAAAGTTTGAAAAATTGAAAGGTTTGAGAAAATTGTTTGAAAAGTTACAAAGTTTGAAAAAAAAATTATCCCTTTTGGCAAAAAGCTTATGAAAAATGATTTCTGCTTATTTGTCAATTTATAAATGTGTTATTCACTGAGCCGTCGAGCTACTTTCTTTCATCCCCATCTCCAGGTTTCGAGCGGAGATTGGATGAAAGAATGTGAAGACGTTTGGTCCGATTTTGCATCGTCTGTATTTTTATGTGAAATGAGATTTGGATATTAATATTGTTTATGGCTTGAATTGTCGTTAAGTAAGTGATTATGATATATTTGGAGCATGTATTTCAGAATGTATGAGGATTATGAATTAATGTATGAGAGTATGAAATTGTATATGAAATTGTGTAAGAGTTTGGGAATGAGATTGAATTATGAGACTAGTAGATTGAATTACAATTATGAAAGTGTTTTAGAATTAGGTTTGCGTTTGTGTATGCTGAGATCCCAGACGGAGGGTCCGGTGGATTTTGATGTTTGTATATTTGATTGAGAAATTTAGAAGTGTATTTTGAACCCTTGCAGGTTTTGGGTTAGGTCAAAGGCAGCCGTTATGCTACCGAAATTTAGTTAGATAATAAGTTGAAAATGAATAAAAATAAGATTAAGATATGTGTGATGATGGATTATGGGACTTATATGATTGATAAAAGGTTTGTTATGAATTGAAAAATGGATTGAGGACACTTTCCAAGAAAGAGGAAATTGTAATTTTGATTTGCATTAGTTTGAATAAAGAAGAAAAAAAAATTTATACCAGATTTTGATCGGTTTAGTCTAGTTTTCCAACGCGATTGTGTTTCTCTGTTCTTTATTCTCGGATGTCGGATCCGTTTTATTACGTTTTTGTTTCGCTTTCGTATATTCGATTTGTTTGATTCAATCCGCTGTGCTATCCGATCTGTTTTCGTTTTCGTCTTTGGTTTCGTTTTTTGTTTCGTGTTAATGAATGCTTTGATTTACGATTCGAAATTTCGATGCAAAATTTCCGTTTCCATTCACTTTCGTTTCCTTCGCTCTTTGTTTTCTGGTTGGGATCTGGTCTCCGGATCAGGTCCCAACATGTCAATATTGGTAAATGAAAACTTACATATTTTTTGAACCATCGAGGAAAGTGTCTTCCAACTTCTTTATTGCTATCATCATGTCTTTTTTCGGGCATTAGCTCTCATAATAAATCCTTGTATAATCTAAAAACATTATTATGTATTTTAGTTATGAATAACAGTAAATTGCAAAACCCAAATAATCAATTTTAACTTACTGTATGAAAGGTTGAACCTTTTAACAGTTCAATAAAATGTAACCATAGGTAGCCTCAATTTCTTCCTCTATTAACATTCTTCTTGTTGAATGTCATATGTTCATCCAGGATATGTGAAAGTGGATAAGTTACCATCAGCATCACTCGTTCCTCCCCCATCGTCATTACGAGGAACTTTTCTTTTTCTTATGTAAACAGACGACTCAAAATAATAGGAACAAAATATATTAACTTCCTCCACTAAATAAGCATTACATATCGAACCTTCAACTTACCCTTATTTTTGACATTTTTTGTCAAGTGATGCAAATAACTATATTAGTGAACAAGGTTATTACAATTTAGTTATTAAAACATGTTATTACTTCAATTACAGTCATTTTTGTTGAATTACCTCTCAAATAGATACATCCATCGATATTGAACTTGACCAACTAGTTTTGCCTAGTATGCTAAATGCACAGATAGATGCTCCATATAGTCAAAGAAGGTTAGAGGAAAAATTCCTTCTAACTTGCATAAAATTATTGGAATTTCCCTTTCTAGTTTTTCCATTTCAGCCAACTTGATTTCAAATGATGTTAAACTTTTGAAAAGCAAACCTAATTCTATTATTACTTCTTAAACCTTATTTGGTAGCAACTATCGAAATTCAATTGGAATTAGCTTTTGTATAAACACATGACAATCATGACTTTTCATCCCAAATAATTTGTACTTCCTCATATCCAGACCTTGCCAAGTTAGAAACATAACTTTTAGGAAACTTTAGACTTTTCAACCATTCACACAATACTTCCTTTTGTTTTTTTGACTAAAGTGTAATATGCTTTCAGATATTTACTGGTGTGAAGATCATTATGTAACTCATTCCTTCTACAAAAAAGTTTCAAATCAACTTGTGATTTTACATTGTCTTTTGTCCTCCCCTCAATGTTCATTATGGTATTGAACAAATTGTCAAAAATATTTTTTTCAATATGCATCACATCTAGATTATGAAGTATCAAATTAGTTTTCCAATATGGCAAATCCTAAAAGATGCTTTGCTTTCTCCGACCAAAATTTTTACTAATGCTTGTATTAATTTTATCAGCTTCAAATTCTGTAACTTTCAACAAGCCTAATTCCTCAATCTCCTGTAATATGTCTTCACCAGCTTTGTGAGGGGGAGGAGTTGTTTTTACCATCCTATTCTTGATGAACTTTTGTTTATTGTGTCTAAAAGGATGATCTGGAGGAATAAATTTCCTATGGTTGTCAAACTAATATGTTTTGCCCCCGCTTGGAAGATAAAACGTATCAGAATTATTGTCACAATAAGGACAAGCCAATTTCCCTACTGTGCTCCATCTAAACAACATGGTATATGCCAAAAAGCCACTAATGGTCCACATCAAAGCCACTCTCAACACAAAATTTTGTTTCAGAGATATATCATATGTCTCAACACCATATTCCCAAAGATGTTGCAATTCAAATATCAATGGTTATAAGAATACATCAATTTTATACTTTAGATTTGTAGGCCCTAGCACAATCACTGTCAAGAACATATATGCATCTTTCATACAAATCCATTGAGGAAAATTATAAGGAGTAGTTATGATTGGCTATGTTGAATATTGCTATCCAGATTGACCAAAAGGTTAGAATCCATCCGTCGACAATCCCAACCTAACATTTTGACTTTCAGCTGCAAACTCATAATGGGTGTCATTGAAATGTTTTCATGCCAGTGCATCTGATGGATGAATCATTATTCCATCTTCCTGTTCATGTTCATTATGCCATCTTATGTAAGATGGAGTAACATCAGAAGTACATAGTCTTTGAAGTCTCGGAGTTAGCAGGAAATAATATATCTGCTTCCAGGGTACTAATTTATGTTTCATAGAGCGCTTTTTAGGTTTGAACCTAGATTGACCACAAAATTTGCACTCTTGTAATTTCACATCATCTCCCCAACACAACATACATCCCAATTTGCAATAATCAATCTTTTCAACAGACAAACCAAAACCTCTAAAAAGTTTATTTATATTGTAAAAACTATCAACCATTGTATGATCAAGAGACAATAATTCATTATACCATACAAGAATTTTTTACAAAACTAGGATTAGAAATATGCCCTTAAGACTTTATGTTCAATATTCGAGCAATTGAAGACAATTGAGTAATTGTCTCTCAATTTGGCCATAATTCTTAGTCAGCTAAGTGTATTAAGTCAAAAAGTTGTTTTATATGTGGGTTTGGTTCTTCTTCAACATTTTCTATATTTTCCTTAAAGGCATAACCAGATGTAACATAAACCATTTGCATGTAAGGATTTTCATTTGCATTCACATTATTTCTAAATCCAATTCCCCCCCCCCCCTTCAAACTCATTTAAGTTCACTAACAGTTGTACTCCATTACCTATTAAGGTGCTATAAATCAATGGTTCCCCATGTTGTGTCCACTCAAAATAATTCGGGACAAATCCTTTTATCAACAAATGCCCATTCACTTCATCAACAGGAAGGAAACGAATGTGTTTTCACTTTTTACATAGACATTTGATCTTTGTGCCATCCATATATGTAGGTTAAGAACATGCATAATGAATAAAAGCTTCAACTCCCTCAACAAACTCAAGATTAATGAAACCATCAGCTGTTAATCATCTATACATCCAAGATCTATCAGTACTACTCATTTCTGCAAAATTGTTAATTTCAAACAGTGATTCTATAGTTAGTATCCTTCATATTCCCCAAAGTTTACAGAACATGTAAACTTTACATAACATCCCCTAAGTATTAACCAATTGAATTAATCACCTACAATTACGTTCAAAACTATGTTAAGTCGCATTATTTACACCTGTGAATCAAGAAAATAAGTTCTCATTATGACTCCTAAGCTCATGAAATTTTTAGAATTCTAGGCTCGTGGAATTTATAGAATTCAATCAATATGTAGACTTTGTGTACATTTAACATGAGTTAAATGTTAAAGAGTCTTCTTTGTTCATAATCAATACATGAATTTTCCATTCCACCAACTCTCTTATTTGATGGAATTGATGAGTGGAATTCCCAGTTTTTAATATAATAAAGTTTTTCTTAACAATACAGAGGAGCATAAACCTATTGAAAATGCACATATACCATATAGTTATTGTCTTAATTTCTATTCACTTTACTACAGTTAAACTTAAAAGTGTTAGTATACAATAGCTTGCCTTAATTGTTTTAACTGTCAGAGTTTTCTTTCTACTAGTGAAACTATGACCAACAATATTTAAGCCAAAAGAGCTCAAGTGCCAAGTAGAAATTCCAATAAAAATTTTACCAATTCTAGCATAAATCAATAAAAACATAAGAAAAATACTAGCAAACTAAGCAATGTAAATTTCCAGAATTATGTTAAGGTTTATAGTCATTGCTCAACTACTTAACTTATAAAGAAGTAAAATAAATTACTAGAACACAAAAGACTAATGATTCAACCATCTCTAAAGTCCTAGAATTATGTACATTAATATTATGTAATATTTAGTTGATTTGTTTTTATTTAAATTCACTTAGAGTACATAAACAGTAGATATCCATCACATTATATACACAAAAATAACACTTTTATATTTCTTCTTCGTTCTTTATTTCGGTAGCAACTCAACAATATCCTATATTAAAATTCCTCAAAAACCCCTAAAATCATTCATTTATCAATCCCATCATAAAAAAAAATATGTTCATACCACAAACTTAAATTTACATTAACAATACTTAAAATTTAAACCCACAAACCGAATTTCATATCACTAACAAGTTTTGGTTGTTTCTGGCCTTTTACATTAAAAATGTAGCAAGTTAAAATGGGAGCTTCAAACCACAATAAATACCTAAGTTAAACCAAGTACACAAAAGCCTAGTAAATAACAAAACCCACTTACCTTAACTGACTCGTAAAAGAAGTCATTAAAACACGTGAAGGAAGAAGATGACGAAGCTAGAGTGAGTTGACGACCAAAGATGATAACGAAAACAAAGAAACGAAGATAATGATAATCAAAGCAGTACATAAAATACATTAACAAATAAAACTCGATGACGTCCTTAAAAAAAATTAAAGAATAAAATATTACCTTAACTAACAATTAAAGGAAGACAACGATGATGACACGTGATAGGTGAGTGATGGCAATGAGTGACGGCGAGGAGAAAAGATGGTTAACTATACATGAAAACAAAAGATCATCCTTAAATGATATATTGTACATCTTCAATTTCTCACATTTTATTTAAAAAAATTAGATAGGAAATACTAAAATAAGATAGATAGGAAATCCTAAAAATTAGAATGAAGTTCCAATTGATATAATCAAAACTTTGAAATAAATAATCTTCATATTGTAACTTTAGTTAAGTGTTTCTTATAGTAGTTTATGGACTTAGATCATCTCATAATAATTTTAAAACGCATAAAATTAACAAATTAACTCATAATCATGCTATATATTCTCATATTAGCATAAATGAGTGATGTAACACCTAATATTAAGTATATGTAAAATGGAAATTTAGCAGCTATAAAAATGTTAAAATGCATGGATTTGGAATTAAAGGCTTGGACATACAAGCATGGACCTTATCTCTATCCTTAACTCTAAATAACTTTTCAATAAACTTCCAAGGGTAAATTTTAATAAGGACAAGATTTATGGAGCTTTCTAAATAGGAAAACAAACCAAAAGCTCTTTCAAGAATGAAAGATCAAGAGTGACCATAGTATGAAGTTCGAGAATGAAAGATTTGAAACCTTTTTATAAGGATAAGGACATCTTTCATAATGTTTCTAATAGAAGATCCCCTCAATAAAATGATCTTGTTGAGAGGAAAAATAGGACTTTGTAACAAATAGTTAAGACTATGAGAAATGAGTATGATCTCCCTATATATTTTTGTGCAAAAGTTATGGCTACAACATGTTACAGTTCAAATAGAGTCTACATAAGACCAACTTTGGCTAAAAACCGTTTGTGAGATTTGGAATGGGAAGAAGCCAAAAATTAGTTACTTTAAAGTTTTTAGATGCAAATGCTACATTTTTAATACTAAATATAACTTAAAATTTTTGATTCAAATGTGAATAAAGGAATTTTTGGCTATTCCTTAACTAGCAAAGTATACAGGGTATTTAATAGGAAGAGTCTTATTATTAAAGAGTCTTTACATAGTATGTTTGATGAATCTAACCCTATTGTATCTAAGAAAGTTTTTAAAGATGATGATGTAGGTATATCTAAGGAGTTAGAGCAAGAAAACAAGAGTGCTCACCAACACACCTCTCATGAGCTTATTATCAAACCAAATAAGGGAGATAAGAAGGATGAGGAGCTCCTAAAAGTTTGGAAATTTAAGAATAATAATCCTCCAAATTAAATTCTAAGTGATGTTCAACAAGAGCAATCGCTAAATATCATCTTATAGACTTATCTCATCTTTTTTTCATTTCTCAAATTAAACCTTCTAAAAGAAACTCATGGTGATGGAAGTTGGGATCTTGCTATGAATGAGGAGTTAAAATAATTTGAGATGAGTAAGATGTGGACTTTAGTACCTAGACCTAAAGATGATCAAATCATAGGTACCAAGTGGGTCCTTACATACAAATTAGATGAATCAGATGAATCATGTACCATTACGAGAAACAAAGCTATATTGGTGTCAAAAGGATATAATCAGGTCGAGGGCATAGACTTTGAGGAAAAATTTGTTCCAGTGGCTAAGTTAGAAGCTATTATGCTCTTACTTACATTTGTTTCCTATATGAAGTTCAAATTATTTAAGATATATGTTAAAAGTGTTTTTAAAAATGTTTTTATTAAAGAAAAAGTTTATGTTGATCAACCTCTTAGGTTTGAAAAACATAAAGCACTTAACTATGTTTATAAACTTTCAAAGGCTCTATATGAGTTGATACAAGTTCTTAGAGCTTTGTATGATAAGTTAAGTGCATTTTTTTAAAAATGATTTCTTTATAAGTAAAGTTGACACTACACTCTTTACTAAAACACACAAGCATGATATTTTAATTGTTCAAATTTATGTTGAAATGACATTATTTTTGGTGCTGCTAATAAAAGTATATGGAAAGATTTCTTAAAGGGTTACTCTAATACCATTTATTAGAAATGGTAGCAGGAAAAGAAGTAAAGAATGAAATTTCCTCTAAATTACATACTGAATTTCATTTTATTAATTTAATTAAACACAAGATATGAGAGATTTTTAAACATAAAATCTTAATTACTAATTATATTATTATTCTTAATTCAACAGACAACAAACCTTATCTAAAATTTCAAGAATTACTTTCAAATTCAAATAAACATATATTTAAAAAATAAACTAAGAGCAAATATGAGAAATGAGGATTGAAAGGTATCTAACAAAGAAGTTTAACACAATCACAGAACCAACTTATTCACAGAACCAACTCCACATTTACAAAACCAATCAATGTCGTAATGATCCTACACATTTATAAGACCACTACGGTGATGAGGTATGGTGCACGAGATACGATTATACAATACTTGAAGTAAATGCGAAGACGATGGTGAGGACGAGCGGTGGCCTTTGGTAGCAACAATGATGACGAAGTTGGCACGTCGAGGACGGTGGCATACTGAGGATGCACAGTGGCATGATGATGACGCATGGTGGCACGACCTTGACTCATGGTGGCACGACAAGGAGGCATGGTGGCACAATGACACGTGTGGTCGGACGATGATGATAGGAGAGAAAAAAAGGGACTACAATGGACGAGGGGAAAGGGGGAGGAAGCTGTAGTCGATTTAGTTTAAACGTAACACCAAACGACGTCATTTTCAATTTTTTAAATGTTGAGCCAAAAGCAAATGACGATGTTTACGACTAAAATTTACCAATGGACTAACGTCGGTAAACTCAAAACTTATTTGCTCCACTAAGCATTCCCACTTTCTTTACCCATGGGCATTTCTTACCGTTGCTATATTATGTCGAAAAAATTACCAAATTGGTTTCTCAACATATTTACCGATAGATTTTTTTTATTGCAAATTGAAAATTTTCTCGACAATTTTACTGATGGAACATGATTTTTTGTTGGTAATTTTCAACGATTCTGTTGTTGTCGGTAATTGTCCATCGCTAATAACTAATTTTCTTATAGTGTCACTCTTTAAGTAAATGTTAGTTTATATCCTATGATTATAGTTTTGTAATATAATTATTTTAAAAATATTTTTCTTATACATATTTTTAATTAATTGATGTATAAATAATATATATAAGATGACTATACATTACAAATAAAATTATTATGAGATCATAATTATGAGATTTATCTTTTATTTATGTATTATCTCTATATTATTCTTAATCATTTTGTTGAGACTATACATTAGTAGAGTATAAAGACTAATACATGTTAAGTTTCTTTCTTATAAAAGAAATAGTCAGTGTCATAGACTAAAATACATTGATAGTTAAAAAAACGTAGATGCTTGTTAAAGAACAAATTTGCTAAACTAAATCAATATAAGAATTTCATTTATAACATTATTTATATGTCTGTGAAAAATTTTATTGTGATAATTGTATAATCGATCATTTATATTTAGATATTTAAAGTACCTCATCTAGAGATTATTATATTTTGATGCTACTTATGATATATCATAGTCAATGATAACTTAATGGGTAATTATTGGATCTAACATGAACTATAAAGTAGTTGAATAATCAATATATGATTGATCACTGAAAGTGATCAAGGAGACTTCAAAGTTTAAATATGATATATTTATTAAATAAACATCAATATAAGATATTATATTTTATTTGGGACTAGTTGATATTTAATGAGAATTAATTAAGTTTCTAAATAAAGTTTAATTAAAATTAAATTTATATTTCAACTAAATTACTAAAAGTTCCAAGTCTTATTATAAATAAACATAGGATCTAAAGATGCTAGCACTCCTTATTTACCTCTCTCTACACCATTTATAGAGTTCTCTCAATCAATTATTATTATTATTGTTAAAGATCAAATACTTTTACGTCCACTATAGTGTCAACAAACTAATTTCACAATTTGGTTTAAAAAAAGATGGCCCATCACTGGTAGCATTATTATCTCCACAATCCAAGAATTATTTGATAATGGGAGACTCGTCTCTGAGATAACTAACACCCACATATGTCTTATTCTAAAAATTCTTAATCCTTTGTCCTTAACCATTTTCTTAATCCTTTGTCCCTAACTGATTTTTTAATGATCTTATATTGTAATATAATTTACAAAGTCATTTATAAACTCCTTACTATTAGGCTTAAGCATGTTTTGAGCTCTATTATCAACCCTTATCAAGGTGGTTTCATCCAAGGGAGACCAATTGGTGATAACATTCTTATTTCTCAAAAAACTTTTATGAATTACTATATAGATGGGGCTATTAAAAGTTATGCTTTTAGGGGTGGACTTTGATGTGGTTTTTGACTTAATGAATTAAAGCTTTATGACCTCTATATTAAAGGCTTAGGGATTCTACCACATGTGTGAGGAATTTCTTATCACTAGTTTTCCTGTTACAAATGAACCACTTCTCCTATGTAGAGCAAACTATGAATCCATTTCATTAGTTCCTATCTAGTCTATACATTAATCCTAACAAGAGAAAATTTTTCCTCTTAAAAGGCGATGAAGGAATAGTTGACTTTATAAGGAACTTTTTTTTTAATCAGGGATAACTCCCCTTCAAGTACTTCAGAATTCTTATCACAAAAAAAACTCTCCTTTTTATAAATTCCTTACAAAAGAAGTTAAGGAATTAGTCTAGTCAAGCTCTTTCTTTCATTGATAATTTTTATAGCTTATTAACTTTAAGCTCAATCATATAAAATTCTACTGGCTATTCCACTTACATATTCTAGTTGAAATCACCAAAATACTAGAAAGGTTGATTAGGAACTTTTAATGAAAATGTAAGGAACTTAACCCATTTGGTGTTGAAGTTAAATGGTCTAGGTTATGTTGTCCTAAAAGCCAAAAAAGATTACAAATCAAATCTTTATGAGAAATATTGTTATATTGATTAAAAGAATCTAGAGAATCATAGAAAATAAAGAATTCGTATGGATAAGATGGATCTATGCTTACTGTAAACGATCTAGAAGGAGGGTTGAATAGATCTTTGAGCCTTTTGTAAATTTCTACAACAAAATCAGAAGTTAATTCACACAAAAACAATTTAATCAAAATTAAATATAAAGAGCAGGGAAGAAGAGCAAACACTATTTTTATAGAGGTTCAGTGCTAAGAACTACGTCCTTTACCTAAGCTCCCATTTAGGATTTTGCAAACCACTTTATTGCACACTTTCTAGTTGAGTGTGAACTTCTTACAATTCCACTTGATTTCTGGCTCAAGTAACCTTTACAACCGATTTGTTTTCCGGCACAAATCCTACCTCACACGTGACCTTTCACTAGTCACTCAAATTGTAAGAGAAATAACATAAAGGTTGAAGAACAAATGCTCAAAACAATTGTGTAATAAGCTAAGAACAATAATGAGCAATTTTGGTGCAATAAGAGAGTATTTTCACTAGTAGAACATTGGTAGTCTCTTCATAAATTATCCACCCTTTATACTTGAAGAAATATAGCTGTTGGAAGTCATTCTAGCTGTTGTATGATTGTTATGACCGTTCCTTAACAATCTCCTTTCCATTTGTAGCTAATTGGACCGTTGGAATTAAGTTGCTGTACCCATAAGTCGACTTGTCGTCATGTATAAGTCGACTTGTGATAACATTTTATGTAAAATTGCATCTCCGCTCTTCTATAAGTCAACTTGTGCTATGTAAGTCGACTTGTGGTCCTCGATAAGTCGACTTATGTATGATTAGTCGACTTGTGTTGACATATCTTCATATGTTAGTCGACTTATGCTTTTCTAGTCGACTTATGCTGTTCAGATCTTGATGTATAAGTCGACTTATGCTGTGCAAGTCGACTTATGTTGGCTTCAACGGTAACATCCAACTAAATCTTCAATAATCCTCATTATTAATGTCTTTTTCACTTATAAGGAAACTCCCAACTTGATTCTTCAATGATTTATCACTTGCCCATCTTGATTTGCATAATTCTTTCATTTAATAATAGTCCCAAAATACCTGAAATAATTTCTTAACTAATTCTAGATATTTTATTATTATCAAAACATAAACGGATTTAATTTGTCAACCACCATTGGTCCAACAATCCCCCCTTTTTGATAATGACAAAATATTTAGAAATTGACAAGAAATTTGAAAAACATAAAACTTGATCAAGGTTTTTAATCCCTTGTCTTGATGGTTAGTTTGTCTCCCCCTTAATTAATAAACCAATGAATTTAATAGAAATTACGGTAGTCACAAATCAAACAATTTTCACTCCCCCTCAATCAAATGACTGTGACCATATCAATTTCCAATTTTACTCCCCCTTTTTGTCATAATCAAAAATCAATAGGAAAAATAGTCTTAAATGAAGTTTATAAACAAACACAGCATCAAACGCAAATAAGAGCAATAGTCATTACAAAATATATCAATCCAACAATTAACGCAAAAAGAACACCAAAGACACAAAACAGAAACAGAAGATTAAATGTCGGTCAAGGCAAAAGTCAATACATATCATGATGAAGAATCATCATGCCTATACCCTAACTTCTTAAAAATCTTCTTAAGCATGCGGTGTTGTGCATCAACCTTCTTCGCCAACCCACCAAACATACTCTGAATACTATCAACACGATCATTCAGGTCATCCAATTGATCGTTGATTTCATTTAGCTCCTCGTGGGATACCTCACTCCTTCTCACATTACTGGGCCGTGAGCTACTTGGACGATACGCTGCCCTCTTAGATCGTTACCTCGAAGGTACCTGCTCACTTTCTAAAGTCAGACCAAGCTTCTCGACATGATAAGAGTAGACCCAGCCTTTTTTCACAGTTTTCACCAGCTTCATACTTCTCAAGTTGTAAGGAGTGAATCTCCAACTCTGAGGATAAGGAAGATGAGCATAGGAATCCAGATCGCATCTTTGGAACTGAGAGAGATGGGTAATCAAAGCAGCATAAGGCATTCCTTTATGCCGGATTGGTTTCCCTTTCAGCTGTCCTCGTAATAAACTAGCCTTTTTTCTCATCATTTGAATAATTAAGCTTGGATAATTGATTTTCCTTCCTTCTTCCATATGCCAAAGAATCTCCTTATCTAATGAAGTGATCTAATTATTACTAGCCTTCTTTGGATACACAATCCTGTTAATTGCATAATGTAATATCCGATAATTTAAAGGCAGATCCATAGCCTCAAAGGGAGGGGAATGATTTGAACATAGCCGACTGAGCAGATCAGCCCCTTTTCCTCAGTATAGTCGAAATTCTCTTCGACTTCCTCATCAGTATCACCTTCAGCATTCCTCAAATTTTAAAGTCAGTAAAAGATGCTCTAGGCTTTACTCCTCCGCTAGGCAAATGAAAAAGAGAACGCAGATTTGATTCACACAGATAAATTTCTTTCCTTTTAATTTTGGATTTCAGAGTGACTCCATTAACAACATTACTACCAGTCACAAAGAGATTCGCATAGAACTTTCTTACTACATCTTCATAAATATCATCCTGAAATCCTAAAAAATCTCGCAATCCTATATTTGCAATTTCAGCAAACACATCAGTAAACTCACTATGGTCTAGTTCACCCCAGTCAAATCTCATAGAAGGAATCAATACCTCATTTTGTAGCACCTTGTAATATAGAGTTTGTGCGTCCTTTGACACAAACCTAAGTTCAACCACATCATCCTCTCTTGAAGCATCTCCTCTCGAAGAGGACCCACGAACTCGTGGTCCATATTGAACACGGAGACCTTGTGGAGGAGCGGTTTCTTTCCCTTTCCTTGAAGATTTTCGAGGAGCCATGGATTTTTAGAGAGAAGGGGAAAATCGTAGGTTAGGGTTTGAGAAATATGAGAGAGGGGTTTTTAAAAAGGAGGGTGATCTGAAGAGATAATGAGTGGGTAATGTGAAAAAGGTGGTCAAAAGTTTATGGGTAGAGAAGATCTGAAGAGATTTCAAGAGATAAGTCGACTTGGAGAAGAAATTTCAGAGGTTTTAGAGAGAATAAGGTTTCGGAGAAAGAAAGGGAGAAGAAGTTTTAAAGTGTCTGTGTAGACATAAGTCGACTTGTATACCTCATAAGTCGACTTATCGACCCTCATAAGTCGACTTGTCGAACCTCATAAGTCGACTTATAGACCTTCATAAGTTGACTTGTCGAACATAATAAGTCGACTTATCCTCAAATAACTCTAAGTCCAAAGAGCTGCGTATAACATAGGTCGACTTATTGATCCATATAAGTCGACTTGTTACTAGAAAAGTCACTAATTAGTCGACTTAGAATGTGCCAAAACTCCAAAACAGCCACTTTTCAGCCCAAGTGTAAATCATGATGAAGAGATCTTCATATGTGACTGCACAATTGCCTCATAAATTGACCATTTGATATATGAATGTAGCCAAAACAAAAAATTCACCCAAAAGAATTTGAATCACACATGCCTAGTTTCAATTTAATATTCACAAACACTTCTTCCTTAAGAGGTTTAGTAAAAATGTCAACTAATTGGTCACTAGATGATACATGCTTCAAGCAAATGTCATCTTTTAAACAATGCTCACGGATGAAATGATGTCTAATTTCTATACGCTTTGTTCTACTATGTAGAATTGGATTTTTACTCAAACAAATTGCACTGGTATTATCACAATAAATAGGAATATTTTTAACCACAATACCATAATCAAGCAATTGATGTTTAATCCAAAGAACTTGGGCACATGCACTCCCAGCTGCTACATATTCAGATTCAGCAGTGGAAATGGCTACACTAACTTGCTTTTTACTAGCCCAAGATATCAAAGATGATCCTAAGAAATGACACAAGCCACTAGTGCTTTTTCTATCTATCCTACAGCCACCATGATCAGCATCACTATAAGCATACAAATCAAATGATTCACTACTAGGATACCATAAACCATGATTAACAGTTCTACTCAAATATCTAAATATTCTTTTGCAAGCACTCAAATGAGAAATCTTAGGGCAAGATTGAAATCTAGCACAAAGACACGTGGCAAACATAATATCAGGTCTAGAAGCAGTTAAATACAAGAGAGAGCCGATCATACCTCTATAGAGTTTTTGATCAACATCTTCTTCATGTTCATGTTTCTCCAAGACCACATTTGTTGCCATTGGTGTTGCTGCCACTTTGCATCCTTCCATTTTAAACTTCTTAAGAAGTTCCTTGGTATACTTAGATTGATGGATGAAAATGCCATTTTTGTGTTGCTTGATTTGCAATCCAAGAAGAACTTGAGTTCCCCCACCATGCTCATTTCAAATTCTTTTTGCATTAAATCACTAAATTCTTTGCACAAAAATTCATTAGTAGTACCAAACACAATATCATCAACATAAATTTGACAAATAAGCATATCCTTATCAACATGTTTAATGAATAAAGTATTATCAATCTTACCACGAACATACCCATGTTGAGTTAGAAAAGTACTTAACCTTTCATACCATACTCTAGGTGCTTGCTTTAATCCATAGAGTGCCTTCTTGAGTTTGTAGACATAATCCGAATGCTCATGATCTTCAAATCCCGGTGGTTGTTTGACATAGACTTCCTCTTGAATGTATCCATTGAGAAATGCGCTATTGACGTCCATTTGATTTAATTTGATCCTTTTATGAGACGTAAAAGCACATAATAGTCTAATTGCCTCCAACCGAGCCACAGGAGCATATGTCTCATTGTAATCAAGGCCTTTTTCTTGATAAAATCCTTGAGCCACTAACCTTGATTTATTTTTAATCGCTTCACCATTCTCATCATATTTTATCCGATTTACCCACTTGACTCCAAAAATGGTTTTGTCCTTTGGTGGAGCTACCAAATCCCATACATCATTTCGCTTGAATTGATTAAGCTCTTCTTGCATAGCTAATAGCCAGTTTTCATCTTCAAGAGCTTCTTCTATATTCTTGGGTTCTACTAATGAGATGAAGGCTGAATTGCTCATATTCTCATAGATATTTCTCCTGGTTCTTAAGCCATCATTTAAATCACCAATTACTTGCTCCATAGGATGGTTCTTTGCTTTTGCCCACGTTTTAATATTTGGTACATGATTTTCTTCATCTAACTTCAATTCCTCAATCTTGGATTTAATTTCTTCAACTTCATTACCTGAACTTCCTGCATCATCATCAAAACAAACCTTTCTCGGGGGTGAAATCATATCATCAAATTTAACATGAATACTTTCTTCAACACATTTAGTCCTATTATTATAAACTCTAAAAGCCTTACTAGTTTGAGAATAGCCAATAAACACACCAACATCAGATTTTGAATCAAATTTTCCTAAATTGTTCTTTCCATTATTATGAATAAAGACTTTACAACCAAAAGGATGAAAATAAGAAATATTGGGTTTCTTACCTTTCCAAAGCTCGTATGGTGTCTTATTTTTGTCTCTTCATAAATGCACCCTATTGATGACATAGCACGCTGTATTGACTGCTTCCGCCCAAAATGTTTTAGGTAGATTGTACTCATTTAACATAGTTCTGCTCATTTCTTTAAGAGAACGATTCTTCCTTTCTACTACACCATTTTGTTGCGGAGTCCTTGGTGTTGAGAAATTGTGCTCCATTTCATATTTGTCGCAAAGACTTTCGAATGGTTCACATTCAAATTCACCTCCATGATCGGTTCTAATTGCAACAATTGACAAATTTTTCTCATTTTGAACCAACCTACACCACTTGGTAAATTCGTTAAAAGCATCACTTTTATTCGCAAGAAATCTCACCCAAGTAAATCTAGAAAAATCATCCAAAATCACAAGGACATAATTTACCACTAAGACTAGCATGTCTAGATGGTCCAATCAAATCCATATGAACAAGTTCAAGAATTCTAGATGTGCAAATTTCTTTCTTTGGTTTGAAAGATTCTCTAACATGTTTGCCTTTTAAACAAGATTCACACAAGTGATCTTTAACAAATTTTATTTTAGGCAATCCTCTCACAATGTCATTTTTTGAAAGCTTAGAGATTATAGGCAAAGGAACATGTCCTAATTTTCTATGCCATAAAAATGCATTTTCTTCTAATGTCACCAAACACTTTTCATTAAAAGAACTATCATCATGTAAATCAACAATGTATGTATTACCATGTCTCAAACCAATGAAAGCAACATGACCATCCTTTTTAACCATGCAATGTGATGATTCAAAAACTACATTAAAATTCATATCACATAGTTGAGAAATACTTAACAAATTATGTTTCAACCCATCAACAAGCAGGACATTTTCAATGGTAGGCAAAGGTTCCTTACCCACTTTACCAATACCAATGACCTTACCTTTGTTGTTGTCTCCAAAAGTGACATAACCTTGATTCTTTGGCTTAATTTCCGCAAATAGGTTCTTGTCTCCACTCATGTGCCTTGAACATCTGCTATCGATGTACCAAGCGCTTGACGACCTTTCATCCTTTGCTTGTACCTACAATATCAATGTTCTTTCTTCTTATAGGTACCCAAGTCATTTTGGGTCTATTTTGGTTAGCCATATAAACCACATTAGGTGGTGTTGTGCCTTTTAACACCCAAATTTTCTTAACCTTAACACATCTTCTAGTACTTTTGCATACAAGTTCTATATGACCATCTTTCAAGCATCTAGTACATTGAGAAATTTTTCCATCGTTAGTAAATTTGGAAATTAAGGAACAATCTCTATTAAAAGGATCATATCCTAGTCCATGTCTAGAAATCGAATATCTTTGCAATGATAATAGTTTTTCAAATTTTTCGTTTCCATTTGCAAATTTTCCAACCACATAAGAAAATTCCTTTCTAAGTTTATTAAGCTCACAAATAAGATTTTCCTTTTCAACAAGGCATGCAGAATGATCTTCCTTTGGACTATCTAAATCATCAATGGTCTCATGTAAGGCACTATTTTCAGCAACTAGTTCTCTTATTTTCTTTCTCAATTTTTTGTTAATCTCAATAGCTTCTTCAAAATCAGCTTGCAAAGCATCAAAAGAATCTCTTAGATCTTGGTCATTGAAAGTTACCTCATTTTCATCTTCACTTGATGAGCTATTTGCCATAAGCGCCAAGTTGTTTTCATCACTGCTTTGGTATGCTTCCTCATCATCACTCCAAGTAGCTACTGGGTTAGTTTTCTTTTTCCCTTTGTCGTATTTGTCATTTTTCTGAAAATTTGATGTGGAAGATGTACTCTTGCATTCTCTTGCATGATGTCCCCTCTTTCCACATTTTCAACATTCTTCATTGCTTTTCTTTTCATCATACCCCTTTGATTTTCTTTCCACGGCAAACCTCTTTCTTTCTCTATGTCTTCCACCATTTAATTCTTTCCTCCGATTTTTGAGAAGTCCCTTGAATTTTCTCAAATTTTTGGTGTACATTGCCATTTCTTCATCATCCTCTTCTTCATCTATTTCTTCATCACTTTCATCAAGAGAAGAAATATTAGCCTTTAAAGCAATTGACTTTTGTGACTTACCTCTACCTCCTCTGGAGTTGAGAATGATCTCATAGTTGATAAGTGATCCCACCAAGGCGTTGAATTCCAAATGATTTAGATCCTTGGATTCCATAATGGCGGTGACTTGTGAGTCCCATTCCTTCGGTAGTGAGCGAAGAATTTTCTTCACCTTCTCGCTATCCATCATATGCTTTCCAAGGTTGCCTAATCCATTAATGATTTCTACAAAACGATCAAGCATAGTGGAAATAGACTCACCTTCCTTCATGACAAACATTTCATAGTCATGGAGAAGCATGTTGATCTTTGTTTCCCGGACTTGGTTGGTTCCTTCATGGGTGATGCGAAGTCTTTCCCACATTTCTTTAGCGCTAGTACAAGAATTAACTCGGTTTCTTTCCTCAACCGTGAGAGCACAATAAATTAGTTTCATAGCTTTCGCGTTGATGTAGGCTTACCTCCAGTCATTGTCGTCGTATTCCAGCTCCGTTTTTAACTCACCATTTTCTTTCAAAGGACCTTGTGGACCAAAAATTATAATCTTCCAGTATTCCACTCCCTCGCTTATGATGTGATATTTCATAGGATTTTTCCAAGAAGAATAGTTAGTACCATTAAATAAAGGAGGGCGATTGTTTGTGTTACCTTCTTCCGTTAGGTTATTGTGTGCCATCCCTGGATACTTCTGCTCTGATACCAATTGTAAACAATCTAGAAGGGGGGTTGAATAGATCTTTGAGCCTTTTGTAATTTTCTATAACAAAATCAGAAGTTAATTCACATAAAAATAATTTAATCAAAATTAAATATAAAGAGCAAGGAAGAAGAGCAAACACTGTTTTTATAGAGGTTCAGTGCTAAGACCTACGTCCTCTAACTAAGCTCCCACTTAGGATTTTGCAAACCACTTTATTGCACACTTTCTAGTTGAGTGTGAACTTCTTACAATTCCACTTGATTTCCGGCTCAAGTAACCTTTACAACCGATTTGTTTTCCGGCAAAAATCCTACCTCACACGTGACCTTTCACTAGTCACTCAAATTGTAAGAGAAATAAAATAAAAGTTGAAGAACAAATGCTCAAAACAATTGTGTAATAAGCTAAGAACAATAATGAGCAATTTTGGAGCAATAAGAGAGTATTTTCTCTAGTAGAACATTGGTAGTCTCTTCATAAATCATCCACCCTTTATACTTGAAGAAATATAGCTGTTGGAAGTCATTCTAGCCGTTGTATGATTGTTATGACCGTTCCTTAACAATCTCCTTTCCATTTGTAGCTAATTGGACCGTTGGAATTAAATTGTTGTACCCATAAGTCGACTTGTGACAACATTTTACGTAAAATTGCATCTCCGCTCTTCTATAAGTCGACTTGTGATATGTAAGTCGACTTGTGGTCCTCGATAAGTCGACTTATGTATGATTAGTCGACTTGTGTTGACATATCTTCATATGTTAGTCGACTTATGCTTTTCTAGTCGACTTATGCTGTTCAGATCTTGATGTATAAGTCAACTTATGTTGGCTTCAACGGTAACATCCAACTAAGTCTTCAATAATCCTCATTATTAATGTCTTTTTCACTTATAAGGAAACTCCCAACTTGATTCTTCAATGATTTATTACTTGCCCATCTTGATTTGCATAATTCTTTCATTTAATAATAGTCCCAAAATACCTGAAATAATTTCTTAACTAATTCTAGATATTTTATTATTATCAAAACATAAAGAGATTTAATTTGTCAACCACCATTGGTCCAACACTTACTACTTTAAGGATGCTATTTTGTGGAATGTTCAACATAAATGCAACGCCTATAGTGAGAAATGGAAGAAGGTATAGTTTTGGTTTGATAATTAACATGATTTGGGCAGAAAATAATTCAATTAAAACGTTCTTCCCTGATTCAATAAAAGTAAAAGTGTTTGTTAATATTTCCAAACAATAATTCAATTAAAACATCCTTCCCTGATTCAGTAAAAGTAGAAGTGTTTGTTAATAGGGATAATTGGCATTAGCCTTTACATAGCTCTAGAAGATTATCTATAATAAGGGAACTCTTACCAATTTTAGTCCCTTATCAAGGTAGAGATGACCATTGGATGTGGCTCAAACATAAGTCTTAATCTTTCAATAACCAACCTGATTTGAAAATTTGTGTTCCTGTATACCGAAAATGACCTGATATAATCTTATATGGCAAGACCTCAACAATCCAAAAATATCTTTCATCCTTTAATGAGCTATCTTAAAGAAGTTAAGATTCAAGGGCGGGATAAAATTTATCATTCAAGATAAATTATATATTTTATGCAACTTAGAAGATGAGTCTATAGACCATTAGTACTTCAAATCCCTTTTCTTTATTATATGCCTTAGCATTTTCTCCTATAACTTTTATATACATAATTATGAACATGTTTCTTAAGACGAGATAGTCGAATGTAACATCCCGTCACCGATGGGATGGATACAGTTCATTGCATTCATATGTGGCATGTTCATGCATTATCTATTTATGTATAATTTGGTAATTGGGCAATTATTGCACTGGCATACGTACGTACATACATGTATGACAATTCCCGATTGGATTTGTGTAAATTAGAATTTGGAGTTTGAAATATGAAATTGGAGTATACGATCATGAGTTTTCTATTTTTGAGCATTTATAAGAATTTTTCCGAAATTTTCGGCGTAATAGATCTGGACCGGAAAATTGACCTAATGACCGATTAATTGGATTTCTGGTTCCGAAATTGATTATCCAATGGTATGGAAAGATTAGAAATTTGATTTGAAGAATTAGGGTTAGAACCATTGGAATTCGGGAGGAATTAGAATCAGAAATTTGTTTGAGGTTGTTCGGTCTGGCCTTGTGGCAATTTCATTTGCCAAACAAGCCTTATTTCTCCTTTGTATTTAAACCCTACCCTTTGAAATTTTGTCTTCCACGAAGCTTTCTTCTCTTCTTCATCTTCCTCTTCCTTCCTTCATCGTGGATCTTCCTCTTGGAGTTTCTTCTTGATTCCTTCTTGCCATTTGCTTCTTCCTTTGTCATTGATCATTTCCCCTTGGCTTGGTGTTGAAGAAGATGATTTGTGGGTTGATTTTCGGTGATGCCGTGGGTGTGCGAGAGTTGTGGGATTGGTGATTTTTGAAGGATTTGAGGTTTTAAGCAAGTAAGTTTCCTTCCTTCCTTGTCTTAGATAGTTGATTAGTGATTTATTAAGTTATATTGATGATAGATTTGATAAATTTGATGAATGGAAAATGTTAGGGTTTCGGTAGACGATTTGCTTGATTTTGGTGTTGTTGAATTAGGAATAATGGTTGTTTGATGATTGTGAGGTTAGGAATGAATTGTTTTGGAGTGTTTTTAAAGAGAAAAGTTGGATTTTGGCAACTTTGGAGAGAGAGAGATGAGAAAGAGGAATCGGAGAAGACGAACCAGGCTTCGCACGTCACGACGTGAAAATAATTTATTCGCCGCGACGAGCGTTCGCCGCGACGAGCACGGAAGGCACGCCATGCGATCGAGTAGAGTTTCGTCATGACGCACGCAACGCAGACTCATGACGAGGAAGGTCTGCTCATCATGGCGAGGACCAGCGCCATGACGAGGAGCCCAGATTTCTGAAATTGTTTTCTTTAAGGATTTTGAAGTGGGGATTTAGGAATTGGTGAATTAAATTGGTTAGGGATTAATTTCAATTTGGAGATTTTGAATTGGTTTTTAGAATTGATATTGAGGAAAATTTCGGATTAGTGTCGGAATGTCATAAACATGTCATGTACTTAATTGATTCGCTTCATGTGCATAATTGACTTCAGAATTTGGATAATTAGTAATATTTATATGTTTCGATTGTATAGAGGTGCCAGTGGAGCGTCGATCCTCCGACGTAGCTGAGACTTCCCGGCATTAGCTCGGAAGTTACAGGTGAGTAACCTAGTTGGTTTCTCAATATTTGTGTGTTTAATTATGTGCCTATACCATGTGGAAGATAGAGGATTATATGTGTTTGATTGAATTGGTCGGACCAAGGGTGTCTGAAGAATCGGTAATTTGTGATTGAAGTTTCATATATGTGAAATTAAGTGTACATTTGACATGTGTAATAGGCATTTGGGCATGTACATTTCATGCATAAAAGTATGATCATATAAAAGCAGTTGTGACCGGAGCAATGCCTCAGAGCTTTAAGCTCAACGCAACAGGACCTCAGGTCCAACGTATATGAGAGCTTTAAACTCAACTCACAGGACCTCTGGTCCAATGTTTACAGAGCCACTGGCTCACCGATCAGGGCATATCACGCCCAACGTTTACAGAGCCTCAGGCTCAACGCAATGTTGTCACTGAGACAGTTTCAGGCGCACGGTCACAACAACAAAAAGAAAATGGAAGTGTCACATGCGCATTGCATATGTATATGATTGACTGTGAAATGTGAAAAATGAAAATGCATGTGATATTTCTGTTAATGCTATTGTGTGATTATGTGTATATGATTTGTGAATGCATGAGTTGGGTGGACCATCGATGATGGTTTCTCGCTGAGTTTGCAAACTCACCCAACATTGCATTATATTTTTCAGGTCAGCGATAGTAGGTTTCCTAGCTCCATATTTTTAGAGACTTCTCTGCCTTGTGGATCATTGGAAAAAGAAGCTATGGCGCAGAGGTGGGTCAGCTGGGATCTTTTGGGATGACCTAGTTAGGAGTTATCAGTTCCTTGTTTATTGTATAGATGATGCTTTGGACAAGATAATGTATTTTCAGAGTAAAGAAATGAAAAGTAAATTTTGGTTTCAATTTTTAGTGATTATTTATAGTTGGATGCCATGTGGATTTTAGTTGGTTGCTCGGTAGTGCACCTTTATCGTGGGCTATGTGTCGGAGCGACCTACGGGCGTCCCGATGCGTACCCTATGGTAAGGGGGTGCTACATTTTGTGGTATCAAAGCATGGTTTGGCATCTTTTGGGGTTAGTCAGCTTTAGGCTTGAATTATAGCGAGAAATGCAGAAATTGATCAGAATTGTGGTTTTGTTATAGGTCATCCGTCTTTGGTGATCAAGTCGATCAGCCAGCTGACCATGGATCTGCTGGAGCTAGTAGGGAGTCGTTTGAGGAGCAGCCTCCTAGAGTTCCAGTGAGACGAGAGAGGAGGTATAATAGGTTGCGCAAGTAGGGGGCTGTGGACTTCTACGGCAGCACAGACCCTGCTGAAGCTGAGGGTTGGTTGGAGAGGACCGAGCGGGTCTTTGATTAGATGGATTGTGATGAGGAGGAGAGGTTTGACTATGCGGTGTCTCTCCTGCAAGGCCCGGCTTACCAGTGGTGGAAGACTGTCCCGGGCAGTACCACCAGGCCTTGCTTATTGACGTGGGATGAGTTTCTGAGGGCATTTAGAGACAACTATATGCCTAAGGTTTATTTAGAAATGAAGATGCAGGAGTTTTTGGAGTTGAGACAGGATGCTATGTCAGTAGCAGAGTATGAGGTCAGGTTTAATGAGCTGATGGGGTATGCTGCTGTTTTGATTGCTTCAGAGGCAGATAGGTGCTGGAGATTTAAAGGTGGGCTCAATCTGGAGATCCGCACCAGGTTGGCCCGATCCGATATGGGCACGTTTGTGGAGTTGAGGGCAGCTGCAGTTCGGGTTGAGCAGCTGCTGAGACAGAGTCAGACTGAGACGGTTAGTCAGGGATCCAGGGGTAAGTGGCTGAGTGATAGCCAGGGCAGCTCTGGTAGGAATTTCAGTAGGCGCCGGAGCAAGAAGGTGAGGTCTTCAGGAGGATCCCGACAGTCTGGATTTGGGCAGAGAGGCAGATTTGTGCAGTCTGGCAGTGGTAGTGGCAGTGGTAAAGGTGCAGGATCATTTCCGCCGATTTGTCAGTTTTGTGAGAAGAGGCACAGTGGGGAGTGCTGGCGGATGACTGGGGCTTGTTTAGCTTGTGGCTCGATGGAGCATCAGATTAGAGATTGCCCACTTACAGTAGGGGAGGCCTCGATCGCCATGAGTGGGAGAGTCGGCGGCGAGGCGACAAGACAAAGAAGATCGCGGTGGTGGACCTGGACAGAGGGGCCGAGGTAGAGCCCGGGGGAGAGTTGGAGATTCCTTTGGACGGACTGAGGGACGGGGCAGCCGATCGCAGTCCCAAGCGAGAGTCTATGCCATGACTCGACAGGAGGCTCAGGATTCCCCCGATGTGGTGGCTGGTATGCTTCTGATCTTTGATTTTGAGGTTTTTGCATTGATAGATCCAGGGTCCACGCATTCGTTTGTGGCCCCGCATTTGGCATGTAGATTGCATGTGGATAGGGAGATGTTGCAGTGTAGGTTGCAGGTGAGTACACCTTTGGGTAGTACTACTACTTTGGGCGAGGACTGCAAGGGGTGTCCGATTCGGATTGAGTCCGCAGTGTTGTGTGCAGACCTGATTGTGTTGCCCCTTAGGGAGATTGATCTGATATTGGGGATGGACTGGCTCACTGCTCATAGGGTCGTCATGGACTGCTATACCAAAGAGGTTGTGTTAGAATCTCCTGGTCAGCCTAGAGTAGTGTTCAAAGGAGTTAGTCAAGCAGTGCCAGCCAGGATGATTTCGTTCATGAGTGCTTTGAGATTGATGCAGGGTGGTTATGAGGCCTATCTGGCTCATGTTGTGGTTCTAGGGCTGAGCAGAGATTGTAGGATGTTCCCATAATCAGGAAATTTTCAGATGTGTTTCCCGAGGAGTTACCGGGTTTGTCGCCGGATCGGGAGATGGAGTTTTCGATCGACCTCGTTCCGGATACCGCTCCTATATCGATACCTCCGTATAGGATGGCACCTATGGAACTGAGGGAGCTTAAGGCTCAGCTTCAGGAGTTGTTGGATAAAGGATTTATTAGGCCGAGTGTTTCGCCTTGGGGTGCTCCAGTGTTGTTTGTGAAGAAGAAGGACGGGACTTTGAAGTTGTGCATCGATTATAGGCAACTGAATCGGGTGACAGTGAAGAATAAGTATCCACTGCCTAGGATCGATGACTTGTTTGATCAGTTGTAGGGAGCTCGAGTGTTTACTAAGTTGGATCTGAGATCCAGATACTATCAGTTGAGGATAGCAGAGGCCGATGTGCCTAAGAGTGCTTTCAGGAGCAGGTATGGGCATTTCGAGTTCCTAGTGATGCCATTTGGGTTGACTAATGCCCCGGAAGCCTTCATGACTTTGATGAATAAGATTTTTCAACCCTACCTCGACCAGTTCATTATTGTGTTCATTGATGATATCTTGGTGTATTCGAGGTCTAGACAGGAGCATGTGGAGCATTTGAAGATTGTGTTGCAGCTTATGAGAGAAAGACAGTTGTTCGCCAAATTCAACAAATGTGAGTTTTGGCTGGATGAGATAGTATTTCTAGGACATGTTGTGTCTGGTGAGGGTATCCAGGTGGATCCTTACAAGGTTGAGGCAGTGATGAGTTGGGAGGTTCCTAGGAATATGTCTGATGTTCGGAGTTTCCTAGGATTGGCAGGCTATTACCGGAGGTTTATCGAGGGGTTCTCATTGATCTCCGCCCCTTTGACAAAACTTCTGAGGAGGAGTGTGGCCTTCAGTTGGACTGAGGAGTGTCAGAGGAGTTTTGAGGAGCTGAAACATCGGTTGACCACTGCACCGGTGTTAGCTCTGCCATCAGGGATTGGAGGTTTCGAGGTCTTTAGTGATGCTTCTCAGCATGGTTTAGGTTGTGTTTTGATACAGCATGGCAGGGTGATTGCCTATGCTTCAAGACAGTTGAGGCCTCATGAGGTTAATTATCCGGTGCATGATTTGGAGTTGGCTGCAGTGGTGTTTGCTTTGAAGATCTGGAGACATTACTTGTATGGTGAGACGTTCCAGATCTTCACTGTGAAGTGAATCACACGTTAATACAACACTTAGAAAACGATATTAGAATGCACGAGAAGGGGGGGTTGAATTGTGTAATCCCCTTTTTTTTATAAATCTTTTCAGAACTAGTTGTAAGAAATAAAATTCTTTACAGAATTTTATAGATTCTGATTAATCAAACTTTTCAATATTGTGTATATAAAAAATAAGTAATGAGATATTTTGAAACTAAAATAGAGATAGAGAGTAAGAGTGGTAGACACGAAGATTTATCCTGGTTCACCCCAAACCGTGGGCTACGTCCAGTCCTCAGAGTTTCTTATGAGATTTCACTATCTCTTCAATCGTTACAAGTATTCTTTCACGAGCCTCTTCAGGTCTCTACCACCAGTATTCTTTCACACTTAGCCTCTGCAGGCTATCTGTACAACTTTTCTTCTCGAAAAATATTTGAACACTTGTTACAGAAAAATAGCACTCAACAAAATCACTTTTTCTCACGTAGTAATTTTTCTCGCTATTTCGTATAAATATCTGTAAGCTCTTTGTAAAACTGTTTTGTGTAAACTTTCCGTAACTTTCAGTAAGTTTTTGTAACTTTTCAATCTTCGACTTCGACTTGTATTTATAGCCTTCGTCTCCAACTGCTTCTTGATTCTTAAATCTTGAATCTTTAAAGAAACTGTTAATCGACTGAGTTCAGAATTAACTCGAATTGACTCTTGCGTCTGTTTCTTTTCTGCGTCTGTGTCTGCTTTGCATTTACGTCTGCGTCTACTTTTGTATTTGCGTCTGCGTCTGCTTTGCATTTGCGTCTGCGTTTGCTTTTGTATTTGCGTCTGCGTTTGCTTTGTATTTGCGTCTCGCGTCGCTTATGCGTCAGATTCGACTTCGCTATTTCAACTTGCCTCGTCTAAGTTCGTCGTGTCCGACTTCGCCTCGTATGCATCTTAAATCGTATCAGGTCTCAGATTCGTATGGTCTCGACCTCGTCTGTTTTGTTTTTCTTTGTATTTGAACTCTTTTTGTTATACATCAAAATCATATTTAAGTAAAGTCATGTTGACTTAACACACTGATCATAAAAGTCTGAGATATTTGCTGAGTCAAAGGGAGTTGAATCTCAGACAGAGGAGATGGATTGAGCTGCTTAAGGACTATGATTGAACTATTGAGTATCACCCTGGGAAGGCCAATGTGGTGGCGGATGTGTTGAGTAGGAGATCGCATGTTAGTGTGGCTCAGATTCAGGTTTCGAGGTTGCCTTGTTTGATTCAGTTGAGAGCTCTGAATGTGCAGTTAGATTTGGAGCAGGATGGAGTATTGATGGCCACTTTGAGGATTAGACTGATGCTTCATGATAGGATCAGGCGAGTTCAGGATAAGGATCCGATTTTGGTGAGATTGATTGATAGAGTGCAGGCTGGTTCAGATTCTGATTTTGAGCTGAGAGATGGGACTCTGTGTATGGTACAGAGGTTGTGTGTGCTTGATGTGGATGGTCTAAGGCGTGAGATTTTGGAAGAGGCGCATTTGGCTATCTATGCTATGCATCCTGGTACGACCAAGATGTATAACACTCTGAAGCAGCATTTCTGGTGGCCTGGCATGAAGACGCAGGTAGCGGAGTATGTTTCTAGATGTCTGACATGCCAACAGGTTAAGGCCGAGCACCAGGCTCCAATTGGGAAGTTGCATTCGTTGCTCATTCTGGAGTGGAAGTGGGAGCGAATCACTATGGATTTTGTGATGGGACTGTCTAGGACGCCGAGGCAGCATGACGCGATCTGGGTCATAGTGGACCGGTTGACTAAATCGGCTCACTTTTTGTCAGTGAGGGAGAGCAGTACTTTGGATCAATTGGCCCAGAAGTATATGGCAGAGATAGTGAGACTGCATGGGGTTCCAGTGTCTATAGTCTCGCATGTGATCCTGTGTTTACTTCGAGGTTTTGAAAGAGTTTGCAGTCTGCTTTGGGTACTCGGTTGAGTTTCAGTACGGCATTTCATCCTCAGACTGATGAGCAGAGTTAGAGGACAATTAAAACAGTCAAGGATATGTTGCGAGCTTGTGTGTTGGAGTTTAGAGGAGCATGGGATCAGTATTTAGTTTTGATCGAGTTTGCTTATAACAACCAGTATCAGAGTAGCATTAGGATGACTCCTTATGAGGCTTTGTATGGGAGGTAGTGTAGGTCACCTCTTTACTAGGATGAAGAGGGTATGAGGATGCTCGAGGGTCCCGAGCTGATCCAGGACACAGTGGATAAAGTACAACTGATTCGGAGTCTCATCAAGGCAGCTCAGGATAGGCAGAAGAGTTATGTGGATCAGCATCGGAGAGAGATGGAGTATGCTGTGGGAGATAGAGTGTTTCTCCGAGTATCTCCGTGGAGAGGTGTTTTGAGATTTGGTCGGAAGGGCAAGTTGAGCCCTAGGTACATTGGTCCCTATGAGATCCTTGAGAGGATAGGACCTTTGGCCTATCGGCTAGCTTTGTCGAGCGAGATGTCGCAGTTGCATGATGTGTTCCACGTGAGTATGCTCAGGTGGTATAGGTCTGACCCGACCCATGTGATTCCGACTCAGGAGATTGAGGTAGCCAGTAATTTGAGTTATGTGGAGGATCCAGTTCAGATCATAGGGTCGCGGGTCAAGCAGCTGAGGTCCAGGGTTATTCCATTAGTGAAAGTCCTTTAGAAGAACCATACGATGAGGAGGCTACTTGGGAGACTGAGGAGCACATGAGTAGGCAGTACCCTCATCTGTTCGATCAGTCAGGTAAGAAATTTCGAGACAAAATTTTTATTAGGAGGGGAGAATTGTAACATCCCGTCATCGATGGGATGGGTACAGTTCATTGCATTGATATGTGGCATGTTCATGCATTATCTAGTTATGTATAATTTGGTAATTGGGCAATTATTGCACTGGCATACGTACGTACATACCGTCACCGATGGGATGGGTACAGTTCATTGCATTCATATGTGGCATGTTCATGCATTATCTAGTTATGTATAATTTGGTAATTGGGCAATTATTGCACTGGCATACGTACGTACATACATGTATGACAATTCCCGATTGGATTTGTGTAAATTAGAATTTGGAGTTTGAAATATGAAATTGGAGTATACGATCATGAGTTTTCTATTTTTGAGCATTTATAGGAATTTTTCTGGAATTTTTGACGTAATAGGTCTGAACCGGAAAATTGACCTAAAGACCGATTAATTGGATTTCTGGTTCTGAAATTGATTATCCAATTGTATGGAAAGATTAGAAATTTGATTTGAGAAATTAGGGTTAGAACTATTGGAATTCGGGAGGAATTAGAATCAGAAATTTGTTTGAGGTTGTTCGGTCTGGCCTTGTGGCAATTTCATTTGCCAAACAAGCCTTATTTCTCCTTTGTATTTAAACCCTACCCTTTGAAATTTTGTCTTCCATGAAGCTTTCTTCTCTTCTTCATCTTCCTCTTCCTTCCTTCATCGTGGATCTTCCTCTTGGAGTTTCTACTTGATTCCTTCTTGCCATTTGCTTCTTCCTTTGTCATTGATCATTTCCCCTTGGCTTGGTGTTGAAGAAGATGATTTGTGGGTTGATTTTCGGTGATGCCGTGGGTGTGCGAGAGTTGTGGGATTGGTGATTTTTGAAGGATTTGAGGTTTTAAGCAAGTAAGTTTCCTTCCTTCCTTGTCTTAGATAGTTGTTTGGTGATTTATTAAGTTATATTGATGATAGATTTGATAAATTTGATTAATGGAAAATGTTAGGGTTTCGGTAGACGATTCGCTTGATTTTGGTGTTGTTGAATTAGGAATAATGGTTGTTTGATGATTGTGAGGTTAGGAATGAATTGTTTTGGAGTGTTTTTAAAGAGAAAAGTTGGATTTTGGCAACTTTGGAGAGAGAGAGATGAGAAAGAGGAATCGGAGAAGACGAACTAGGCTTCGCACGTTGCGACGTGAAAATAATTTATTCACCGCGACGAGCGCGGAAGGCACGCCGCGGCGAACAGGAGCAGGTTTCGTCGCGACGCATGCAACGCGTACGCCGCGACGAGGAAGGTCTAACTCGCCACGGTGAGGGACCAGGCGCCGCGACGAGGGAGCCCAGATTTCTGAAATTGTTTTCTTTAAGGATTTTGAAGTGGGGATTTAGGAATTGGTGAATTAAATTGGTTAGGGATTAATTTCAATTTGGAGATTTTGAATTCGGGTTTTAGAATTGATATTGAGGAAAATTTCGGATTAGTGTCGGAATGTCATAAACATGTCATGTACTCAATTGATTCGCTTCATGTGCATAATTGACTTCGGAATTTGGATAATTAGTAATATTTATATGTTTCGATTATATAGAGGTGCCAGTGGAGCGTCGATCCTCCGACGTAGCTGAGACTTCCCGGCATTAGCTCGGAAGTTACAGGTGAGTAACCTAGTTAGTTTCTCAATAGCGCCCCCTCACCGTAGAGTATACACCGGGTCGCCCGTAGGTCGTACCGATGCACAACCTACGACGAGGGTGCACTACCAAACTATCATTTCTATAAACTCATGGCATCCATATAAAGAAAGCAGTATTATCAAATTCGCTAGAATTTAAAACCAAAAGATTCATTTCCATTCATTCATGAAACCGTCAATACATCATCAGTCATATATATGTACATCTGTACGACCCAAAAAGGACTAACATAGCTCCTACATAAGTCATCCACAAAATACCCCCAAAAGATCCCCAGCTGACAGACCTGTGGGCCATGCTCCTCTTGTCGACACACACAGCAGGATAAGTCTCACTGATCGGAGCTAGAAGTCACACTATCACTGTCCTGAAAAATAGATGCAATGTTGGGTGAGTTTGCGAACTCAGTGAGAAACCATCATCGATGGTTCACCCAACTCATGCATAGCAAAACAATCATATAATATCGTATACTATCACATTCAAGAAATCACATGCTGTCAATTTCACATTTATAAGGTGGTATGCCTTTCACACAATTTGCATGTAATCATTCATATATGCAATATGCATGTGACTCTTTCATTTTCTTTCGTTGTTGTGACCGTGTGCCTGAGCTCATATACGTTGAGCCATTGGCTCTGGAAACATTGGGCTCAAAAGCCCTAATACGTTGAGCATATAGCTCGACAATCGTTGGGCACGAAGCCACATGCGCTGAGCTTAAAGCTCTCATATACAAGTGCTGCACCGTCACAACCGCCTTTTATCTAATCATATCATATGCATGTATGCACATGTTCACTTTACAATACATGCATCATATTCAATCCCATATACCTAATTCTCACCATTTGAAATCAATTATGAACAATTTATGCACAATCAACACTTCTATATCACAACCAAATATCCCAATACCCGTGGTCCGGAATCAATCAAATCAAACACATATAGCCCGTCCTTAACTCCACATGGCATATTTGCATAAAATTAAACACATAAAGGTTGAGAAACCAACTAGGTTACTCACCTCAGAACTTCCGAGCTACTGCCGGGAAGTCTCGCCTACGTCTGATGATCGGCGATCCACTTGAGCCGCTATAACAATCAAAATATAAATAGCATTACTAATTATGTCAATTATCATGTTCCATGATGCATATGAATTGAATAATGTACGTACTATACGTGTTATGACATTTCCGACACAATTTCAAATTTCCCGATCTCAACTTCAAATTCTCGAATTCATAATCTCCAAATTGAATTTAATCCATAATTAATTGAACCATCAAATTCCTAAATCCCATTCTTAAAACCTCCATTTCATTAATCAGATTCCTCGCCATGGCATCGATCTTTCGCCGCAAAGACTCCTCGCGCATCTCTCGTCGCGACGTACACACGCCAGACGCTGCGACGTCGCCATCCATCCTCACCATGGCGCACCTTCCACGCGACGTCACAAGGCATGCGAAGCATTCTGCGTCGCCACAAGCAGTGTTCTTCAGCAGCGTCGCGTGCGATCAGAAACACGCCTTGAAAACTCGAAAATCTCGATTCTCGATGCGAATCAGCACCAAATTCAGGTTTTCCTCACAAATCACTCCTAAATAATTCCACACATATCATACAACTAATTCTTAGCTTCTATTTCATCAAACAATCATTTTCCCCAAATCTAAACCCTAAAATCATTGAGAACCCCTATCGGAAACCTAACTCACAAATCCTTTAATATACCAACTAAATCATTCAAATAACTTTATAAATCAACTAATCAAACCAAAAGAGACAAGATAGAAGTAACTTACTTGATTTATAACCTCAAATCTTCAAGGATTTCTCAACTCCAAGATCATCGACACCCACGGCTATCACCAAATAAAATTCCATCAACTTCTTCTTTATTCTTTTCCAAGCCAAAGGAATGATCAATGACAAAAGAAGAAAACAATTGGCACAAAGAAATCGAGAAGCAATCCAAAAAAAGAAGATCATGAAGAAGAAGGAGAAAGCTTCGTGGAAAAGAAAGATTTCAAAGGGTAAGGGTTTTAAATATCAAAGGAATAAGGGCTTGTTTGGCTAATAGAATTTCCACCAGTCCAAATCCGAACAGCCTCAAACTAATTTCGAATTCTAATTTCTCCCGAATTCCAATGACTAAGCCCAAATTCCTCAATTCTAATTTCTAGCCTGTCCATGCCATTGGATAATCAATTTCGGAACCAAAAATCCAATTAATCTGTCCTTGATCAATTTTTCGGTCCGGGCCTATTTCTCCGAAAATTCCAGAAAAAATCCTATAAATCCTCAAAAATAGAAAACTAATTATCATATGCTCCAATTTCATAATTCAACTTCCTAACATCATTTCCCATTCAAATTCAATTTCCAAGTCTAGTATGACCTAATCATATCCAAATTCAAATTATCCAAATCAAATCGGAAATATGTCATACATGTATGTACGTACAAATGCCAATAATACACATATTATATAATGAATGCTCATGCCAAATACGAATGCAATGAACTGTACACATCCCATCGGTGACGGGATGTTACAATTCTCCCCTCCTAATAAAAATTTCGTCCTGAAATTTTCTTACCTGACTGATCAAACAGATGAGGGTACTGCCTCCTCATGTGCTCCTCAGTCTCCCAAGTCGCCTCCTCAGATGAATGGTTCTTCCAAAGGATTTTTACTAATGGAATAACCCGAGACCTCAACTGCTTGACCCGCGATCCAATAATCCGCACCGGCTCCTCAATATAACTCAAGTCACTGGCAATCTCTACCTCCTGAGCCAGAATCACATGAGTCGGGTCAGATCGATATCTCCGAAGCATGCTCACATGAAAGACGTCATGCAACTAAGACATCTCACTTGGCAAGGCTAATCTATACGCCAACGGTCTGATCCGCTCGGTAATCTCATACGGACCGATATACCGAGGACTCAACTTGCCCTTACGGCCAAATCTGAGAACTCCTCTCCACGGAGACACTCTGAGGAACACTCTATCTCCCACAGCATACTCCATCTCTCTCCGATGCTGATCCACATAACTCTTCTGCCTATCTTGAGCTACCTTGATGCGACTCAATCAATCAGATCTTATCAACAAAGGTCCTGGATCACCAGACCTCTAACATCCTCATACCCTCTTCATCCCAGTAAAGAGGGGATCTACACGGTCTCCCATAGAGTGCCTCGTACGGTGCCATCCCAATGTTGCTCTGGTACTGATTATTATAAGCAAACCCCACCAGAGGCAAATCCTGATCCCATAAACCTCTGAACTCCAACACACAGGCTCTCAACATATCCTCAACAGTCTGAATAGTCCTCTCACTCGCCCATCCGTCGAGGATGAAACGTCAGGTCAAGTTCAACTCGCATCTATAGTCGATCGCAGCTCCTCTAGAACCTCGAAGTAAATCTGGGATCCCTATCTGACACTATCAAAACTGGGACCCCATGAAGTCGAACTATCTCTGCTACATATTTCTGGGCCAACTGATCGAGGGTATTACTCTCCTCATCGACAAAAGTGAGTCGATGAATAATCGGTCCACTATGACCCAGATAGCATCACTCGCCTCGGCCCCGGCAACCCCATAATAAAATCCATCGAATACGCCCCATTTCCACTCCGAATGGGCAACGAATGCAATCTCCCGATCGGGCCCGTGCTCACTTAACTCACCGCACGTCAAACACCGAGAAACAACTTCGCCACATGCCTCTTCATACCGCCACCAAAATGCAACTTAAGAGTGCGATACATCTGGTGACACCAGATGCATGGCATAAGCGACCAAATGAGCCTCCTCCAAAATCTCTCGCCTCATATCGCTCACATCCGAACACACAACCTCTGGCCCATCCACAAAGTACCATCCCTCAGCTCAAACTCAGACTGCCATCCTGATCTGACTCTATCCATCAATCTCACCAATACCGGATCCCGATCCTGAACTCTCCTGATCCGATCATGCAATACTGGCCTCAGCCTCAAAGTCGCTATCAGAGCTCTCTCCTGACTCAAATTCATCTGCATATTGAGAGCTCTCAACTGAACTAAGCACGGCAACCTCGAACCGAATCGAGTCAGACTACCATGCGATCTCCTACTCAATGCATCAGCCACCACATTGGCCTTCCCTGGGTGGTACTCGATAGTGTAGTCGTAATCCTTAAGCAGCTCTAACCACCTCCTCTGCCTCAAATTCAGCTCTCGCTGACTCAACAAGTACTTCAAACTCTTATGATCGGTGAAGATCTGGAACGTCTCCCTATACAGATAATGTCTCCAGATCTTCAGAGCAAATACAACTGCTGCTAACTCCAAGTTATGCACAGGATAATTACCCTCATGGGCTCTCAACTGTCTCGAAGCGTACGCGATGACTCTCCCATGCTGCATCAACACACAGCCTAAACCCTGCTACGAAGCATCACTGAACACCTCAAATCCTCATGCTCCCGGCGGGGCTATACATGGCGCCGTCGTCGCCAACCGATGTATCAACTCATCGAAACTCCTCGACACTCATCTATCCAATCAAGGCTACCCTTCCTCGAAGTCTTGTCAAGGGGCGGAGATCATCGAGAACCCTCGACAAACCTCCGTAATATCCGTCAATCCGAGAAAACTCCTCAACTCGACACGCCCTCGGAATCTCCCAACTCTTCATCGCCTCAATCTTGTGAGGATCCACCCGATACCCTCACCGCATACCGCGATATGACCTAGAACACCACCTCATCCACCAAAATTCACACTTGGTGAATTTGGCATATAGCTGCCTATCCCTCATAATCTGCAGCACTATCCTCAGATGCTCCGTATGCTCCTGTCTAGACCTCGAATATACTAAAATGTCATCGATGAATACGATCACAAACTGATCCAGGTATGGCTGAAAAACCCTATTCATCAAGGCCATGAAGGCTGCCGGGGCATTAGTCAACTCGAACGGCATCACTAAGAACTCGTAATGCCCATACCTGCTCCTAAAAGTGCTCTTAGGCACATCGGCCTCTGCGATCCTCAACTGATAATAACCGGATCTCAAATCCAACTTGGTGAACACCTAAGCTCCCTACAACTGATCAAATAAGTCATCGATCCTAGGCAGTGGGTACTTATTCTTAACAATAACCCGATTAAGCTGCCTATAGTCGATGCAAAGTCTCATAGTCCCGTCCTTCTTCTTCACAAACAACACCGGAGCTCCCCATGGTGAAACACTCGGCCTGATGAACCCTTTATCCAATAACTCCTGAAGCTGAGCCTTAAGCTCCCTCAGTTCCACCGGTGCCATCCTATACGAAGTTATCGATATAGGAGCGGTACCTGGAATGAGGTCTATCTCGAACTCTGTCTCCCGATCTGGCGGCAAACCCGGTAACTCCTCGGGAAATACATCTAGGAACTCCCTGATCACATGGACATCCTGCAACCTCTGCTGCACTCTAGAGTCCACCACATGTGCCAAATAAGCCTCACAGCCACCCCTCATCAATCTCAAAGCACTCACAAACGAAATCATCCCTGGCGGCATCGCCGACTAACACTCAAATACCCTTTCTACCGACCAGAGACTCAATACTACCTCCTTGGTATAACAATCCAAAATAGCCCTAAGGCGATGAGCCACCCATCCCAAAATCAAATCAATCTCCCAAGGGATAGCACAATCAAATCACTTTCAATACCACTGAATCTACCCGAATCGGGCATCCCCGCAGATCTCACCTAAGCAAAGGTACTACCCAAAGGTGTACTCACCACACCCATATCAGAACATCTCCCTATCCACATGCAATCTACATGCCACATGCGGTGCAATCAATGAACGCGGACCTGGATCTATCAATGCATACACCTCTATATCCGAGAGTAAGCAAACCTCAGAATAACCTCGAGAATCCTAGGCCTCCCGCTCGGTTATGGCGTAGACCACGGCCTGGATCATGGTCCGCCCTCGTCCCTCGGTCCCACAAAGAATCTCGCCTACTACTCCGAGCTCTGCCTCGACCCCTAAATCCAGGTCCACTACTACGGCTCTGCTGCACCGTCGAGCTACTACCAGCTCTCCCACTAGCGGCTGACTGAACTCCCAAAGTCAAAGGACAATTCCTGATCATATGGTCCATCGAACCATAAGCTAAACAAGCTCCTGTCACTCGCCAACACTCTCCACTGTGCCTCTTATCACAATGCACGCAAACCGGCAAAACCTCTCCTGCCCCTCTGCCACCACTACTAGTACCACTGCCAATCTGTCCAAATCTCCCTCTCTGACCAAAACCTCGATCGTCTCAATCCCCAACCGATCTAAACTCGCTCTGGTTCGCTCGTGCTCCTACCGGAGCTACCCCGATCACATCGATCTCTTACCTCCATCCCCGATCGATCTCGGCTCGGCTCATCTCAAAAGTCGCTCAACTCGACAAAGAATGATCTCATCTCCACAAAGGTACCCATATCCGATCGGGCTAACTCAGCACGAATATCCAGATTCAGCCCTCCCTCAAATCTCCGCACCTATCATCCTCGGAGGCAATCGAACGACGATACGCCGACAAATTTCATTAAATCGACCTCATAATCGCCATCGCCATCGATCCTGTCCTCAACTCTAAGAAGTCCCGCATCTTCATATTCAAATACCCTCGGGCATAAAATTGTCTCGTAAAGCCCTCGTAAAGTTAGTCCAAGTCAACACGCAAGGCCCGTGGAACTACCCGGACACCTTCCACCACCGATAAGCCGGACCACAGGCAAAGAAACAAGATAATCGAAGCGCTCTCGTGGTCGCAATCCATCCGATCTAGACCCACTCGGTCCTCTCCAACCAACCCTCACCAAGAAGGTCTCTTCTGGCCAGAAATCGACAAATTTCGCCACGCTTAGCGATCATACCTCCGCTCCGCCTCATGGAACTACCGAGGTCGCCTCAAACATCGCACGTAAGACTCCTACTCGCTCGACCGATCCTGGTCACCGGTTGATCAACTTGATCACCAAAAATGGATGACCTACAATAAAGTCACAAATCTAATCAATTTCTTGCTTTCCTTACGAAATTCAAGCCTAAAATATACTATGCCCAAAAGATGCCAAACCATGCTCTGATTCCACCTAATGTAGCGCCCCCTCACCGTAGAGTATACACCGGGTCGCCCGTAGGTCGTACCGATGCACAACCTACGACGAGGGTGCACTACCAAACTATCATTTCTATAACCTCATGGCATCCATACAAAGAAAGCAGTAATATCAAATTCGCTAGAATTTAAAACCAAAAGATTCATTTCCATTCATTCATGAAACCGTCAATACATCATCAGTCGTATATATATACATCTGTACAACCCAAAAAGGACTAACATAGCTCCTACATAAGTCATCCACAAAATACCCCCAAAAGATCCCCAGCTGACAGACCTGTGGGCCATGCTCCTCTCGCCGGCACACACAGCAGGATAAGTCTCACTGATCGGAGCTAGAAGTCACACTATCATCGTCACGAAAATAGATGCAATGTTGGGTGAGTTTATGAACTCAAAGTGAAAACCATCATCGATGGTTCACCCAACTCATGCATAGCCAAACAATCACATAATATCGTATACTATCACATTCAAGAAATCACATGCAGTCAATTTCACATTTATAAGGCGGTATGCCTTTCACACAATTCGCATGTAATCATTCATATATGCAATGTGCATGTGACTCTTTCATTTTCTTTCGTTGTTGTGACCGTGTGCCTGAGCTCATATACGTTGAGCCATTGGCTCTGGAAACATTGGGCTCAAAATCCCTAATACGTTGAGCATATAGCTCTGACAATCGTTAGGCACGAAGCCTATGCGTTGAGCTTAAAGCTCTCATATACAATGGATCGACCGTCACAACTACCTTTTTATCTGATCATACTGTTATGCATGTATGCACATGTTCACTTTACAATACATGCATCATATTAGAATCCCATATACCTAATTCTCACCATTTGAAATCAATTATGAACAATTTATGCACAATCAACACTTCTATATCACAGTCCAAATATCCCGAACACCCGTGGTCCGGAATCAATCAAATCAAACACATATAGCCCGTCCTTAACTCCACATGGCATATTTGCATAAAATTAAACACATAAAGGTTGAGAAACCAACTAGGTTACTCACCTCAGAACTTCCGAGCTACTGCCGGGAAGTCTCGCCTACGTCTGATGATTGGCGATCCACTTGAGTCGCTATAACAATCAAAATATAAATAGCATTACTAATTATTACCATGTTCCATGATGCATATGAATTGAATAATGTACGTACTATACGTGTTATGACATTTCCGACACAATTTCAAATTTCCCGATCTCAACTTCAAATTCCCGAATTCATAATCTCCAAATTGAACTTAATCCATAATTAATTGAACCATCAAATTCCTAAATCCCATTCTTAAAAACCTCCATTTCATTAATCAAGATTCCTCGCCATGCATCGATCTTTCGCCATGGCGCCACGCATCTCTCGTCCCGACGCTTTTCGCCAGACGCGTTGCGGCGTCGCCGTCCATCCTCATCACAAGGCGCCTTCCACGCACGTCATGGCGTCGATAGCATTCTCGTCACGACGTGTTCTTCACAGATCGCGCGTAGACGATCAGAACACGCCCGAAAACTCGGAAAATCTCAGATTCTCGACAGCAATCAGCACCAAATTCAGGTTTTCTCCTCATAAATCACTCCTAAATAATTCCACACATATCATACAACTAATTCTTAGCTTCTATTTAATCAAACAATCATTTTCCCCAAATCTAAACCCTAAAATCACTGAGAACCCCTATCGGAAACCTAACTCACAAATCCTTTAATATACCAACTAAATCATTCAAATAACTTTATAAATCAACTAATCAAACCAAAAAAGACAAGATAGGAGTAACTTGATTTATAACCTCAAATCTTCAAGGATTTCTCAACTCCAAGATCATCGACACCCACGGCTATCACCAAATAAAATTCCATCAACTTCTTCTCTATTCTTTTCCAAGCCAAAGGAATGATCAATGACAAAAGAAGAAAGCAATTGGAACAAAGAAATCTAGTAGCAATCCAAAAAAAGAAGATCACGAAGAAGAAGGAGAAAGCTTCGTGGAAAAGAAAGATTTCAAAGGGTAAGGGTTTTAAATATCAAAGGAACAAGGGCTTGTTTGGCTAATAGAATTTCCACCAGTCCAAATCCGAACAGCCTCAAACTAATTTCGAATTCTAATTTCTCCCGAATTCCAATGACTAAACCCAAATTCCTCAATTCTAATTTCTAGCCTGTTCGTGCCATTGGATAATCAATTTCGAAACCGAAAATCCAATTAATCAGTCCTCGATCAATTTTCCGGTCCGGGCCTATTTCTCCGAAAATTCTAGAAAAATTCCTATAAATCCTCAAAAATAGAAAACTAATTATCATATACTCCAATTTCATAATTCAACTTCCTAACATCATTTCCCATTCAAATTCAATTTCTAAGTCTAGTATGACCTAATCATATCCAAATTCAAATTATCCAAATCAAATCGGAAATATGTCATACATGTATGTACGTACAAATGCCAATAATACACATATTATATAATGAATGCTCATGCCAAATACGAAAGCAATGAACTGTACACATCCCATCGGTGACGGGATGTTACATGTGTGTTTAATTAAGTGCCTATACCATGTGGAAGATGGAGGATTATATGTGTTTGATTGAATTGGTCAGACCAAGGGTGTCCGAAGAATCGGTAATTTGTGATTGAAGTGTCATATATGTGAAATTAAGTGTACATTTGACATGTGTAATAGGCATTTGGGCATGTACATTTCATGCATAAAAGTATGATCAGATAAAGGCAGTTGTGACCGGAGCAATGCCTCAGAGCTTTAAGCTCAACGCAACAAGACCTCAGGTCCAACGTATATGAGAGCTTTAAGCTCAACGCACAGGACCTCTGGTCCAATGTTTACAGAGCCATTGGCTCACCGATCAGGGCATATCACGCCCAACGTTTACAGAGCCTCAGGCTCAACGCAATGTGCCCATCACTGGGACAGTTTCAGGCGCACGGTCACAACAATGAAAAGAAAATGGAAGTGTCACATGCGCATTGCATATGTATATGATTGACTGTGAAATGTGAAAATAAAAATGCATGTGATATTTCTGTTAATGCTATTGTGTGATAATGTGTATATGATCTGTGAATGCATGAGTTGGGTGGACCATCGATGATGGTTTCTCGCTGAGTTCACAAACTCACCCAACATTGCATTATATTTTTCAGGTCAGCGATAGTAGGTTTCCTAGCTCCAAATTGTTAGAGACTTCTCTGCCTTGTGGATCGTTGGCAAGAGAAGCTATGGCGCAGAAGTGGGTCAGCTGGGATCTTTTGGGATGACCTAGTTAGGAGATATCAGTTCCTTGTTTATTGTATAGTTGATGCTTTGGACAAGATTATGTATTTTCGGAGTACAGAAATGAAAAGTAAATTTTGGTTTCAATTTTTAGTGATTATTTATAGTTGGATGCCATGTGGATTTTAGTTGGTTGCTCGATAGTGCACCTTTATCGTGGGCTATGTGTCGAAGCGACTTGCGGGCGTCCCGATGCGTACCCTACGATAAGGGGGTGCTACATCGAATGGTTAACTAAAATTTAAGTTTGGATAACCCCAGGGCACAAGTGAGTTGATAAGGGGCTCTCTAGGCTTAAGTGAGGTTATGAGTTCGAACCGTCCTTATGTATGCAACCGTTAAAACTTGGGACTAGAGTTTTGCCTCCTGCAAAAGACCTACCCAGCTTGAGCGGGGATTAGTCTGGGTGTGGATGGCTTAAAGGTGCCTTCCCATAATTTGGACCCTCCTAGGACACCTCGTGAGCAACCAAAAAAAATTAAGTTTGGATTAAGGAGGATCTCAAACTGCTCAAATTTAAAATTTAAAACAAATTGTGTTTTATTAAGGAGGATCTCAAACTGCTCAAATTTAACATTTAAAACAAACTGTGTTTTATGCAACTTAGAAGATGAGTCTATAGAACATATGTACTTTAGGTTCCTTTTTGCTATTTTCCTTGACACATTCTCCTCTAGTTGTTTAGTGTGCATTGCAACAAGGTTTTATGGGACAGGATCATCAAATGGTTAACTAAAACTCAAGGCTAGATCAGAGAGGATCTTAAACTATTTAGAATAGAATTTGTTATTAATAATAATGGTTTAATTCCATTCAAAGAAAGATTAGACATTGCAATCAATCTTTATAATTTAGATAATCAAAATTAAATCTCTAAATATAACCAACTTAAAGAGCATTAAAGAATCTCTCATCAATCTAACTAACTTCAAAATGACTAAATAATTCAAGAATCTCACATTAACAATAACAATAATACTATTTTAGAAGTAGATACTTTAGAATTAACTAAGTCTATCGATGTTTTCCATATTAATACACTATTATCACAAGAAAAAAAACAAATAGCAAAAACACAATTAAATTTAAAAGATGGACAAGATATTACACACCATCTATTTAAAAACTTAATTAATAGAGAGAAATATCATTAAATTATGGAAAATTTATACATGAAACACCTATTAGAATAGATCAATGTAATGGACATATTCACATAAGTTTAATAGACTAAGAACAAATTTATAAACAGTTATAAAATATTTCAAGAAAAAAGACATAAAATTGGATATATACATCTTTCTACAATTCAAATTTTGTTAAAATATGTCTTTCAACGAGGAATGATTCTCCAATAAGAATGGCTATAATTGATAAAAGAATGACTTATTTAAAAGACCAAGTAATCAAAATCATAAATGGAAATTTAGGTTATGGAAAATTAAATTTAATACCACTTTAAATTAGAATTTCCTTTACAATCACATAATTTAGATGAAACAATTACTATAGCTTATAAATTTTATCGCAAAAATTTAATGACAACAGACAATATCATTTTTCATTATTTATCAAATTAGTTATGCTTTAACTAATTCTCATCGAATATTGAATTTTAAAATACTGATTGAATTTATATCGAACAATTATTTAATAATATAGCTAAAGTAGGAATAAATCTAAGAACTAGTTTAAGAGAATTACCAAATATCAATTATCCTATATAATTACAAAATATACCAAGTTCTCATGATATACCTTATTTATCTTTAAGTGAAAATAGATTACTTAAACAAGAATCTAACCTTTAAGAACATCTTCAACAAGATTATAAAACCTATTAGATTTATTGAACTGCAATATCTAATAAGAAAACAAACAAAATTCGAACAATTAGATGATGAATTAATTGATATTAAAAACAACTTCAAGACTTAAAAGCCGTCTTCGAGAATATGTTATGAGTGTCACTAAGCAATTATCTAAATTGTTAGACAACAACTTAATATTGAAAATAAATTAAAAGAAATAATACAATTATTAAATCAAAATTATCAATCATAACAATTTAATGAAATCAATGAAGTTTATAAAATATTAGAATCTTTAATTAAATGCTATGAAAATTTTTTTAAATAGTATATCCAATAGATGAAAGACTAGAAAAATAGAAAATTAATAACAAAAATATTGGACTAAAATTGTTATCGAGCCATCCAACTCATCAAATATCATTAGAAAAACCTTTTGAAGGCTTAACAAATATTAGTACTTTATGGAATTTTATTACCTATAAAACTACTCGGTATTGTATTAAATTTTTATTAGACAACGAAATACTAATAAAAATACCATTGAAATTTTAATACTATTGAACCAATAAAAGCTTTTCATATAGTTATCAACAAAATTTATAAAGAATTTATTGAAAAGATATAACTTCATATAATCAAGAAATTGAAAATGAAGAAAGAAAAAATGCCTTGTGGTGTCTAAATAATATACTGAATATGTGATATCTATTATTTGAAGAATACATTTGTGAATTTAAAATATTATTATAAATTAACTCATACAGAACAAGAAATGTATATACAAATATTTATTCAAAATTACCTTATCTAATAAATAAAATAGTAGAAGAATCATTTTCAATAAAAATTTTAGAAAGAAAGCTTATGGACAAACTAAACCCAAGAAAAAATATTGTCCTCAAAATAAGAAAACATTTAAATATTGGTTATGTAAGGAAGAAGGTCATTATGCAAACGAATGCCCAAAAAGAAATCAAAATAAATATAAAAAATTAATATTTTGAATTCAACATTTAAATATAATTTAGAACATATTGAGTCGACTATGAAACAAATTAAAAATCTCTTCATTATATTGTTATGAATTCCAAACTTGAAATCAACAATGAATCCAAATACAATATGTATTCAAATGATTATTCAAAATGAAAAGTTAATTTTATATAGATACAAAGTGCTACTATTTGTATAGCATCTAAAACACTATTACAAAGTGGAAAAATTTAAATAAACCTTTACTAAATAGAATGGCAAATGTAAATATTAAATCTATTTGGTATGTAATTTGTTATAATAATATCATCACTGAAAATCACACTTTTATTATACCTTCAATTTATCAACAAGAATCGGGTTACCATTAATTTTAGGAAATAATTTTCTTAAATTATATAATCCTTTTTTCAATATTTGCATTATATAACTTTACAAACACCAATAATAAAATCCCTAAATCAAAATCTATAATTCTCAATATTCCTATATACCATACCACTTATTATAAAAATTTAAAATTATAACAAAAATTAAATCAATTACATATAACATTAGGACCAAATGGAATTCTTAATTTAGACTATGTTTTATCTCCAAAAATTATTATTTGAATGATCTAACAAATTAACATTAGTCATTCAATTAGAAAAACCTTTGAAGGCTTAACAAATATTAGTACTTTATGGAATATTCACATAAGTTTGTAGATCAATAACAATTTTATAAACAGTTACAAAATATTTCTAAAGAACAAAGACATAAAATTGGATATTTACATATTTCTACAATTCAAATTTTGTTAACATCTACCTTTCAAGAAGGAGTAGATTCTCCTATAAGAATGGCTATAATTGATGAAAGAATGACTTATTTAAAAGACCAAGTAATCGGAATCATGAATGGAAATTTTGTTTATGGAAAAATACTAAATCGAGATACAGAAAACTTTAATCAAGAAAGATTAGACTTAAAACAATCTATAAACAATTTTAAGAACATTACAAAATCCATTATTCATGAATAATTGTCCTATTTGTCAATTTATGTCACAATTATTTTTAATGCATAACTATACATTCTATAACCAATTATTAACAGAAATTATTTATTTAGAAACTTTAGTCATTGAATATAGGTCGATAAAGAGTATTATGAAAGACGATATAACTATCTACGATTTTTATTAATAATAATGGTTTAATTCCTATCAAAGAAAGATTAGACATTGCAATCAATCTTTATAATTTCATAATCAAAATTTAATCTATAAACCTAACCAACTTACAAAACATCAAAGAATCATCATCAATCTAACTAACTTCAAAATGACTAAAATAATTCAAGAATCTCACACTAGCAATAACAATGATACTATTTTAGATGTAGATACTTTAGAATTAACTAATATACCAGTGTTTTCCATATTAATACACTATTATCACAAGAAAACAAAACAAATAGAAAACACAATTAAATTTAAAAGATGGTTTTGAGCCTTCAAATTGTGGTTTATCCATATATATCTCTTGTTGATCGATTCATAATCGTAAATTATTTCATCTTGATCGGTAATAGGTTTTATAAGTTTATATTTTAAAGACTTTTTTGTTATTTAGTGTAATTTTATTTACTAATTGTCTAATAATTCGATAATTGCTTGGTGACACTCATAACATATTCAAGATGACTTTTAATTATTGAAGTTGTTTCTTAATATCAACTAATTCATCAACTAATTGTTTTAAATTTTGTCTATTTCCTTATTAGATATTCCAGGTTTAGTAAATCTAATAGATTTTCTAAACTTGTTTAATATAATCTTGAAACGTTAGATTTTTACTTAATTAATCTATTTCCACTTAAAGATAAATGAGGTATATCATGAGAACTTGGTATATTTTGTAATCTTATAAGATAATTGATATTTGGTAATTCTCTTAAACTAGTTCTTAGATTTATTCCTACTTTAGCTACGTCATTAAATAATTGATCGATATAAATTCAAACTATGTTTTTAAATTCAATACTATGATGAGAATTAGCTAAAGCCTAGCTAATTTGATAAGTAATTGAAAAGGATATTGTCTGTTGTCATTAAATTTTCTTATTAAAATTTATAAGTTATAGTAATTGTTTCATCTAAATTCTGTGATTATAAAGGAATTCCTAATTTAAGGTGGGTATTAAATTTAATTTTTCCATAAGCTAAATTTCCATTCATGATTCTGATTACTTGGTCTTTTAAATCAGTCATTCTTTCATCAATTATAGTCATTCTTATAGGACAATCTAGTCCTTCTTGAAAGGTAGATTTTAACAAAATTTGAATCGTAGAAAGATGTATACATCCAGTTTTATAAGCTTAAGGAACTTGAGGGATATTCAAAAGGATTAAATAAGAGGATTTAGTTTTTTAAGAATACTTTGAATTGGATAGAGAGTTGATGATACTAAGATTCATAGACAATAATATTAGTCAAAGATTAACCATAGCTTGCAGTTGGCATAGTGATATTCTAAAAGTAGTTTGCAAACATATAAAAAGACTACATGGTTAATTTTGTAGTCAGTCAAGTGCTAACATTATGTAAATTATTTTGTCACTAATTAGATCTAGATTTATTAGGATTCATGTCCTAAAAGATCACAAGATCTTAGCTGAGCATATGGTCTATTAGTTATCTAATCACCTTGTTTAGTTCTATATTTTTTAACGTTAAAAGAAATTTCATTGAATGGCCTAAAGGCCTACCATGCTAATACAAGGTTGTTATAGTTATAAGGGACATGAATCTAAGTAGATCAGCCTCTTAATAAAACAAAGTTAGTATTGATGCCAGAGCAATCAAGATAGAAGTTACAATAGGCCCTAATTACATTTAATGGAAAAGCTTAAACTATTGGTTGCTTGATTAGAAATTATTATCTCCCTAATCCAAAAGTAATTCCTATTATCACGGTATACTTTGTCATTGTGTACATCTCTGAAGATCCCTTGATTTCTTTCAAACCAAATTGAGTAAACTGAGTAGGAAAGTCTTAGACTTAAGCACTTCTTATCATCCCCGATTCTTTTGTAGATATTTTCAGGTCAAACTAATATATTTTCCCAATCAAATATGTGTAGTTTACGGCTTTAGGTTTTAACTTACAAAGAAAACATACTGAAAACATTGTTTCCCTTCAATCTATCATTGGTTTTGAGTCTTCCTCTAGTTGCTAGCTCAGTTACAAATGATGCATTGGCCATTAGAGATTTCCACACTATGTTATACTAGGAAGTATTCAAATGTTAAGGTCTTAATGCTTTCAACAAGAAGAGTTAGAGAAATCCCCATTTACAATAAGAGATGAGATCAATCTATCCTTATTCAGGGAGTTAGACATGTACCTTGGGACAATAGCTAGAAATATGTCAGCCCCTCAACTTGAAATGATCCATTCATTATTAATAATTATGCAAGATACCTTGGATTAGATTGGCCATCTTCTCAGCAGATTGAGCATATCATCTCTATTAATTAAACAACTTTAGGTAGACCATTTATCAAACTACATCTAAGAGTCCTCACCATTACCAATATGCACTTCAATGAGAGGGTAAATAACTTGCCTATGCCTTAGAATATTTATGAAAGGCTAGGAGTATTCAATTTTTTTTGTCAACTGCAAAAAATTGAGGTTATTTAAGTAATAAACATGCATCTATTTGCTCCAAAAAAACCTCCCTATCATTTAGAAACTTCCAAATCTTCTTAGAAATAATCTTAGTTTGGACTAGCTAGAATGAAGTGAATCCTAGCCCTCCCTCTTATTTTCTTTAACACAGTTAACCTCATTTCATCTTAGCACCCTTGTATACTTTAGTTTTTCCAAAACAAAGGAAATTCTTCATAAATATTTCAATTTAGTTTATGATCTTCCTTGGTATAGCTATGTATGAACTTTAATGTAGATGAAGTTTACTAAGAACTGATAAAATGAGTTGAACTCTCCCAACTTGGGAGAGAAATTTATTCTGCCATGCAATCTTGATAATTTAGTTTCTTAGAAGATACGGGTACCCAAAGTAATTAAATGGGAGGTTTTGAATACTCAGACTAAAAATGTGCTTCAGTCTCCCAGAGTTAGTGACATCTTAAAAGAAATACATCCTACTTTTCTGATAGTTAATTTCCAAACTAGATAGTGTATAAAACTCCATGAGGGATTTATGCAATATTATTAGAGATTTTGAATATGTAACACAAAACATCATTAAGGAATCCGCAAAACTGAGGTGAGTAAGGTGTAAAGCTTCACATTTATGATGGTAAGAAAAACCTAAACTTCCCTCAATGTTAGAGCTGATAATTATATCAAGTATTTCCACATATATAGCAAAAAGATATGAGGATAAGGGATCACCTTGATTTATCCCTTTTGAGTCTTTGAATAACTTGATGGGGAACCATTTAGAGAATGCTATATGAGGGTGTTAAGATGCACTCATATATCCAAGAAACAAATTTTAGGGAAAACCAAACCACTCTAAGCTGTTATTAATGAAATTCTAGTCAAAATTATCAAATGCCTTTGAGAAATCAATTTGAATGGCATATCCTCTTATTGCTTTCTTTGAGTTATGGTCCTTTATTGGCTTTTGCACTAAAAGTATGTTCTCTGAGATTTCTTTTCCATGTATAAATGCACTTTATGAATGATTCACCAAAGAATTGAGAGGGATCTTTAGTATGTTAGTTAATAATTTACCTATCATCTTATAAACTGTGTTGTAGGTAGACATAGGTCTAAAATCATTTAAGTAGATAGCATGAGCAACTTTATGTATAAGATAGATATAGGTTACATTTAACCCCCTTCAACGTTCTCCTTGCGTGAAGGAACTCCCGCACCGCATCAGTTAGTAGAATGTTATATGAGGGTGTTAAGATGTACTCTTATATCTAAGAAACAAATTTTAGGGAAAACCAAACCACTCTAAGCTGTTATTAATGAAATTCTAGTCAAAATTATCAAATGCCTTTGAGAAATCAATTTTAATGGCATATCCTCTTATTGCTTTCTTTGAGTTATGGTCCTTTATTGGCTTTTGCATTAAAAGTATGTTCTCTGAGATTTCTTTTCCATGTATAAATGCACTTTATGAATGATTCACCAAAGAATTGAGAGGGAACTTTAGTATGTTAGTTAATAATTTACCTATCATCTTATAAACTGTGTTGTAGCTAGACACAGGTCTAAAATCATTTAAGTAGATAGCATGAACAACTTTATGTATAAGATAGATAAAGGTTACATTTAACCCCCTTCAACGTTCTCCTTTCGTGAAGGAACTCCCGCATCGCATCAGTTAGTAGATTGCCAAGATATTCCATGAACACTGAAAGAAAAAAGCATTGTAACCATCTAGTCCTATTGTTTCTTTGAGAGAGAAGAATGTTTCTTTGATCTCTTGATTTGTAGCTTGTAGTTGTAATGAATCCAGATTGGATACTAAAAGAGGCCTAATCACCTTTATCAGGTCCTGTAGATAAATCTTACTAGTTTTGTTTGATGCTAGTAAGTGTATATAGTAATTGGTAACCAAATTTTCAATCAAAAATGCATCAAATATCAATTGTTCATTGTTGTGAAGAAGCCAATGAATCTTATTAGAATTCTTTCAGGTTAATATGGAATTGTAGTAGTACCTTAAGTTAGAATCCCCCTCTTTTAACCATAAGTTCCTTTCCTTCTGCATTAGCATTGAATTAATTATATTCTGCCATTGCTTTAATATATTCCTATGGTTTTTTATTTTCCTCAATTTTGAAGTTTTGATTATGTAAGGAGAGTTATAAAGCCCTTTGCTCATCACTAAGATCTTCCTTAGCTTTTTATATTCTTCTTTCTATTAGCATTCCTATTTTGAGAAAGATTTTGAGTTTAGTTGTTAATCTATATAGCTTCCTCATCATCTGGAAAGATTTGTATCTATTTAATGTATCACTAACTAGCTCCTTAAAACCATCCTTATTAGTTAGGAATTTCAAATTTTTGAATGGGCATTAATCTTCTTTACGGTGAAAAGATCATTAACAACATTTAACAGTTCAGGCAATTAGACTTTCAAATTTAGCTTAATGCATATTATGGAAAAACATATTTTCTCCATCTTCTTTGTGACAAAGTCAAATGTTAATGTATTTCCCATAGAGCTCGTAAGGAAGCTCAATCCATCTAGAGCGTAGTACTCTAGTGGGATATTGTGGAAGTTAATCCACAAGGGTATAGTTATTGGAATTTAATTTGAAAAGGAATGAATTGAGGAAAACGTAATATAGAGGCATGAAGAAATGGTTCAATTTTCAATTTTCCTTATTCCAAGACAAAACCAGTACAATTATTTATATAATTTTAAAACAAAAAATAGGAAGTAATGACCCACTAACTAACCCCACTACTTACACTAATTGACCCCACTACTTAATTTGTTATTGACTAAGTAAAAAACGTGGACTAAAAATTGCAGACCATAACAACATGATTTTGAATCAATCAACACTCCCCTTTGATTCAAAACGACAAACTCCAAGTTGTTGTCGAAAATAGTCATGCTTCACTTGAGAAAGTGATTTGGTAAGGATATCTGCAACCTATTCATTTGTACCACAGAACGTTAAAACAACATCACCTTTTGTTATGAGGTTTTAGATGAAATGATGATGAATGTCAATGTGCTTTGTTCTGTTGTGAAACGCTAGATTTTTTTTCATCACAATGGTTGCCTTGTTGTCACAGTAGAGTTCGGTAAATGTTTGTTGCACTTATTAAAGATCTGTCAGTAATCTTCTCAACCAAACTGCTTGACAACCAGCTATAGTTACAGCAATATACTCGGCTTCAGAGGATGATAAGGCTACAATATCCTTTTTTTTAAATCCATGAAATAGCTCCAGATCCAAGAAAAAATATACTCCCTGAAGTACTTTTTCGATCATCTAAACATCCTACCCAATTGCTATCAGTAAATCCAAATAATTTGAAAGCTGATCCTTTTGAGTACCAAATGACATAGTCATAAGTTCTAGAAATATAACGTAGTACTCTCTTTACCATTCCAAGATGTTGCTTGCTAGGATTATGCATGTACCTAGACAATACACTTACAGAATACATAATGTTAGGACAAGTGTGTGACAAATAATTTCAGCCACCAATCAAACTTCTGTAATGTTTTTCATCAGCTTTTCTCATTCCATCATCTCGTTCCAGCTTCTCATTCGTATTCATTAGTGTGAAAACAGCTTTGCAGTTTTCCATTTTGAACTTCTTTAAGAGATCTGACGCATACTTTTGTTACGAGAAAAAGATCCCATCTGCAACTTGTTTCACTTCAAGTCCAAGAAAATATTGCGAAGAACCCAAGTCTGACATTTCAGACTCCTTCATCATGTATGACTTAAATTCAGCAGCCAAAGATTCACTAGACCCCATATAAATCATGTCATTCATATAAAGACACCACCAAAAATTAACTCTTTTGATTCTTCAAGTATAACGTAGGTTCATTTTCACTCCTTACAAACCCATTTTTCAGAAAATAGGAATCAATTTTATTATACCACACACGAGGAGCTTACTTAAGACCGTACAAAGCCTTTTTTAAGCTATAGAATTTATCTTCTTTTCCATCAACAACAAAACCTTCAGGTTGAAAAACATAAACCTCATCTTTTAATTCTCCATTCAAAAATGTCAATTTAACATCAAATTGATAGACATTCCAATTCAATTGAGCAGTTAACGACAATAACATTCTCACTGTTTCAAAACGAGCTACAGGAGAAAAAGTTTCATTTAAGTTTATACCTTGTTGTTGTGAGTAGCCTTTTGCTACTAGCCTTTCCTTATACTTTTGTATACTCCCATCAACATTGTACTTTGTTCGAAACACCCATTTGAGACCAATGGAGGCTTTATCAACCGGCAAATCTACAAGCTCCCAAGTCTGATTTTTTTCAATTGCCATTCTTCTATTTCTGCTACTTCATCAAAAGAAATAAGATCTAATGCATATAAAGCAAAATAACATACGTAAATATCATCCAATGACCTGAATTTTCTTGGTGGAGTCTCACTAGATGAACTTGATGATGTCAAGCTCGATGAGGAGGAATGGCTATTGCTGGTTGTACGAGCAGTTGCTAAAAAATCTGATGGAAGATATGTTAAATTTGGAACAGTAGTAGGTGGATTAATAGAATCCTCAACACAAAATGATAATTGAGGTCTTGAAGCATTGTTATTGGAATTGAAATCCCAACTTGCATTTTCATTGAACACAACATTCCGACTAATCAAGACTTTACCGCTCACAAGATTATATAACTTATAAGCTTTAGATTGTGTATTATACCCAATAAATATGCATTTCTCATATTTATCATCAAGCTTTTGGAGTGTATGAGAATTCAACAAAGCATAAGCTACACATCCAAAAACACGTAAGTGACTTATCTTGGGTTTATTACCTTTCCATGCTTCATATGGTGTTTGATTGTAGATTGCCTTTGTAGGTGAAATATTCAAGAGATAGACACCTGTAGCAATTGATTCAGCCTAAAAATTTAGCGAATGCCTTTAGCTTTCATCATGCTTCTACCCATTTCAATAACTATGCGATTTTTCCTTTCTGCTACACCATTTTGTGGATGCCATTTTCTTCAGAAAAACACCCGAATTTTGCAGATGTAAACTCACCTCCTCTATTGGTTCGAATAGTTTTAATTTCACAACCACTTTGCTTCTCCATAAAACACTTAAATTTCTTAAAATTCTCAAGTGTTTCATATTTATATTTCAAGAAATATACCCAACTCATATGACTATAGTCATCAGTGAACAACAAAAAATATTGACACCCACTTAAAGCCTCCACACTCATAGAATCACACAAATCAGCATGAACCAATTCAAGATGAGTAGCAGCATGCCATGAGTGACCAACAGGAAATGAATGTCTACTTTGCTTACCATAAACACACCCTTCATAAAAATCAACAGCATCAATTTTCGGTAACCTAACAACCATACTCCTAGATTCCAATAATTTCAAACCATTCAAATTCAAATGACCATATCGTAAATGCCACAAATTAGTGTCAACACTTTCTTTAGCAACCAAAGCACAATTTCCAACATTCGAAACATCAAGAGGAAACATTCTATTTTGAGTCATTTGAACACCAACAATTTTTTTACCAGAATTTTTATCATGAATAATAGAAGATTCATCATCAAACAAAACTGAGTACCCACTAGTCATTAACTACCCAACACTAAGCAGATTATGAGCTAAACAAGGACTGTACTGAACAAAAAAGAGAAGGTTGGCATTACCCTGTAAGGTATTGATTGATACCGTACCTATGCCTTTAACTAGTCGAACTTCCGTCTTTCTTGACTCATCAAATTCATTAAACATAAACTTTGTGCCACACATTAGAACACCCACTATTAATAAACCAAATATCACTAGACATATTAATAGGAGAATGGGCCTTGAATAACCTACCTTCTTCAACAGATTTTTTTAGAAAATTTGCTTGGTTCTGCATTTTTTTTTTGCAAAATTTTCTTGGTTCTGTAGATCTTTGTGTTTACTCCAACAATTAGCTTCTATATGACCATATTTGCTATAATACCGACATTGGATAGAGCTTTTAAACTACCGATCACTTGATTGGCCTCTACCTCTACCTCTGTCACGTCCACGGCCACCACGAAAACCACCTCTACCATTACTACTGTCAATAAGCTTTTTAGATTCACCCTTCACTTGAAATGCTTTTTTTGTGCATTCTTCCGAGACATTTAATCTGTCTTCATGAGCAAGTAAAGAACTCATTAACTCATCAAAATAGAATAATAAGTCATGAGCTTCTTCAATTGTAGGTACCACATAATTAAATTTTGAATTGAGACTCCTTAGGACTTTTGAAACAATAACTTCGTCATCAATGCTATCACCATATGATTTCATTTTATTAACAAGAGTCAAAACTCTAGATAGATAATCTTGAACAGATTCAGTATCCTTGTTTTGTAAATTTTCAAATTCACGACAAAGTGTTTGAAGTTTCACGATCATTACCTTTGTTGACCCTTTATACTCCTTCTTAAGAGTCTCCCATGCCTGATTTGAAGTTCCCACTGCCGCAATTCTATAAAAAATTGAGTCTTGCATTGCTGTTTGAATGAAGAAGAGAGCTTTTGAATCCTTTTGCTTGATCTCCTCTTGCTCATCATCATCTTCAATAAACCCATTTTCAACCAAATCCTATAACCCAAGTGATTCATTGTTGAAAGCTGGAATCATAGGCTGCAACGCCATCGAAGAACCACTAGCTGCCATGGGCTTTGTTTGATTTCCCAAATAATTGAACCTGGAAGGCTTTGATACCAAAGATTTTATTGTAATTTAATTTGAAGATGAATGAATTGAGGAAAACATAATATAGAGGTGTGAAGAAATGGTTCAGATTTCAAATTTCCTTGTTCCAAGACAAAACCAATACAATTATTTATATAATTTTAAAACAGAAAAATAGAAAGTAATGACCCGCTAACTAATCCCACTACTTACACTAACTAACCCCACTACTTGATTTGTTATTGACTAAGTAAAAAACGTGGACTAAAAAGTGCAGACCATAACAACGTGATTTTGAATCAATCAACAATAATCTTCGACCTATCATGCTCCAGCCAAGGCATGCATTCATCCTTGAACAAACATAGGTTGACCCCCAACGTGTCATGGCCAGCTTCCATCACCTTGTTCAAGGATTCTCCGTCTGAAAAATAAAATAGAAAAGTGTCCTTAGTCAAAAGAACCTTGGTGAGACCTTTGTTACCCCACCTGACATAATCCCAATTTTGAATACGCGGGAAGGCTGGTATTTTGTCGAGAAAATAACCCACCATCATGTTATTTCAATGCTTGGCTTCCTGGAGTAACTCCATAAGTGGAGAAACAATACCTTTGCTGACAATTGATGGAACGTGTTTGGGCTTCACTCTCTAAGATTGAGCAGCAACCACCCTACTCTATATTCTCTTAGGTTTTTCATCCCTAGCCTCCCAGAGAAAAGGGAAATGGCTTCCCTCCAAGTCTGAGGGATTATCTCCATATAAGCCTCCCTCGGAGGCCTCCGTAATTTCCCCCAAAATAGTAGCTTACCAGTTTATCCAACATTACCTTGCTAAAATAGGAAAGTCGCCAACATAACTTCGAAGTCACCCTCCAATTGCCCTATCTTATATCCCTCCAATCAGCCTCTGTCTCTTCTTCAATGCTAGAAAGTTACTGTTTACGTCACTATAATCTACAATGAACGTAGAGATCCTCGTTACACCTCTCTCTCTCTTGCACACAGAGTTTCGCTCCTGTTCACGGTGTTTTACCAATCGCTCTCGCTCTTTTCAATCGGATATCTTTATATATTGATTTGCATATTTATTTTTGTCAGCATTTTTTGTTATTAAATATTTATTACTGTTAAGTCTTGTTTTCTGAAGAACTTGCTTTCCTGGTACTCTCGTTCCAGTGGAGTGGTTTTTAGACTTGGCTGGTTTATAGATGTATTCATCTTGTACTTCATCTGGTATTGGTTTTAATACATTATATTCTTCACTTAAAAAGAAAAATAATAATAATGAAGCTGGTTACCTCCGTTTATATTACCAAAATAGAATCTATCCTTCCAACTTATGAATATTCAACACGTTAGAATTGCAAGGATTAATGGTGATTTTTGCTTGGACTGTAAAATGAAACCTAACAGTAGCATGCATTTCATACAAACATTTATGTACAAAATACATGCATATAACGACCATATATAACCATATATCTATGTGAAGCAAGCAGCGAAAATTTAACCAAAACCATAAAATACCTCCAACCATTGCCTCTCCACTGAAGAACTGAAAGTGTCTCTGAAGTTTGGAGCTTCTATCATCTTCCTTAGCACAACAATGGTGTCAACAGATGCTCGGGTGAAGATAGGGACCAAACTAGACTTGCCTATGGGCTAAGAATTATTCAATTAGATTCATCCGAAATGTTATGATAAAACTATAAAATTATATTCCTTTTCTTAATTCCTATGGGTAAATTAAGAAATATAGTCCAATATTTTATCCTAATTAATCATAAAAATATAATAAAATTTCTGTGGGTAAATTTTATTATATCACATACAATCATGTCAGTAGAGTCTTCTAATAAATGCATGATTTACATTAGTAAATCATGAATTGTTATTGGTCTCGAAATATATATAATGAGCATATATTTTATTTCTCAATTTGCAATTACTCAAACATTTAATATTCAGTGTGATATTTCCGAATTAAGAGGTGACAACTAAAAGCATTGGAAGGAGAGAATTCTGCTTCATTTATGCTAGATGGACATAGACTATGCTATTAGGAAGACTGAACCACTGAGTACGACTGAGACCAGCACTCCAGAAGCTATTGCTTTTTATGAAAGGTGAGAGAGATCTAATCATCTCTCCGTGACGTTCGTAAAGACCAAAATATATAGTGGCATTCGTAGTTCTGTTGACTAGCATAGTAACGTGAAAGATCTATTAAAGGCTACTGATGAGCAATTCGCTACATCCGATAAGGCCCTTACCAACAATTTAATTATGCAGTTGTCATCCTTAAGGCTCACCGAAATAAAGGGCATACGTGATCATATCATGCGTATGAGGGACATAGTAGCTCAGTTGAAAGCGTTGAAATATACAATATCATAATCTTTCTTGGTGCATTACATTTTGTGTAGTACCCCCTTACCCTAGGGTAAGCACCGAGACGCCCGTAGGTCATTCCGGTACATATCCTACGATAAGAGTGAACTACGAACAACCACTACTTTACCTCACATGGCATCAATCATAAAGCATTAATATTGAAAATCACTAATTTTTAAAACCATAAACTTTTCCATTTTATATCACCAAAACAGTCATAACATATTTGTCTGTTTTTCACTATTAGTACAAAACTCCAAAGGAAATCTAGTACAACATGTCTAACTAGGTCATCCCCAAAAGATCCCAGCTGACCGACCTGTGTGCCATGATTTCTCTTGCCAACACGATCTCCACGGTAGGAAAAGTCTCTCTCTGGAGCTAGGAGTCTACTATCTCGGTCCTGAAAAATAATTTACAATTTTGGGTGAGTTTGCGAACTCAGTGAGGAACCATCATCGATGGTTCACCCAATTCATGCATTGACAAGTATAATACAATTATCACATAATAATTCATTCAGGAATATCACAGAATGATTTATATGGTACCAAAGCGATTTGTCTTTCACATAATTAAACATTCAATCAAGTGCACATGTAATGCGTATGTGACCCTTTTCTTTCAATTTATTTCGTTGGTGTGATCGAGCGCCTATACTGTCCCAATAAGGGCGCATTATTCGTTGAGCCTGAGGCCCTGGATCGCTGTGGGCTCAAGGCCCAATTACGTTGAGCTTTCAGCTCTCGGTGGCTGCTCCGGTCATAACTGTCAATTACTGATCATGCATTATGCATGAAATGCACATGGCAATGCCAAAGAAAGCTCACATCACATTCGATTCCAAATTTATCGCATTCACACACATAGTCACAATTAATCACATTACAAATCACATATAACACTTCTATGTCAAAAACTCCCAATATATCGGACACCTTCGGTCCGGAACCAGGCACAAACAACGCAATCCCACCATTATTCTCCACATTGTCATAAGTGCAAAAGTATAAACAATTAAAAATTGAGAAACCATCTAGGTTACTCACCAAATAACTTCCAAGCTAATGCCGGGAAGTCTCAACAACGTCAGTGGGGCGACGTTCTAACTGTGCCTCTATAACAATCACAATAGTCACACATTACTAATTGCACAATCAGAAATATTAAATAATGCACATGTAGCAATTTAGATATGTACAATGCATGTTCGTGACATTCCCAGCACTAAAGCACAAATTCCCGACACTACCATTTCTTTTACACATTAGAAACTTATTTCCACTAAAATCACTCAATTCGGACCTCCATAGGTCCAATTATTAAGAAAACATGGATCGGAAAAGTCATTACCCGATTCCCTCACTTCGACCTAACCCAATCCCATCGATTTCCGCTCTAAAAATTCCCAACTTCACAAATAAATGAAATTAAATTTTTTATGAATCCGATGCCTCGAGAATCGGGTCAATCGGACGTCGGATGGAAAAATTATTCCCAAAACATGTTCAGGTCAACACATTATGAGACTTCACTCAGGAAAAATGAACATCTTGAGGGCTAAATTGAAAACCGACCTCTTCATAACAATTGTAGAGCTATGCCTCTCGTTTACTTAGGAAAAAGAATCAGCTCGATCCGAGCTCTCTAGCTCAAGATATCCACCAATTACTAAAACATGCTCAGATTATTTCCACTGATCCACTCACTTAAATCCGGCCACCTCCGTTTTGCTTAATCTCAAAAATCCTAAATCAGGTGTAGAAAGATAGAAAAATCTCTTAGAAAACCATCGCTTCGAAAATCAAGTCATTTGGAGGTCAGATGGAAAAGTTATGCACAAAAGATTGGACAGAGGCCGGGGGACGAGCCGGGCTCCCCAACCGTCAGGCGAGCTCGGCATGGGGATGCTCGCCCGCCCACCTGGGCGAGCTATGCAGCCCTTCATATTATTATTATTATTTTTTCCAAAAACCAACTCTTCTTTCAATAGCTCGATCTTTTCACACAAATATCCAAATGATACAAAATCAGTCTCGTTGGAAAGGTCTCGGAAAATCCTACAAGTTTTATGAAGAACTTGAAATTTAATAACACCTCTAAGGATGTCAAAACTTCACTCAAAGACTCAGCCTAGTCACATATTCACTATCACAAGGCAACATTGCCACAAAAATTCATAACTTTTCATCCCCTTAGCCAAAAATTTCAAATTTTATATCAATAAAAAGAGAAAAACAAATGCTACATCTTTCAATAATAGCTTAAAAGCCAATTCCATTCCTAACCAAATCAAATTCGCAAATAAAGATTCAACCTACTCAATTTAGTCTCAACAGAAACCCATTCTTTCAAAATTCATAACTCCAAATCCCCTTGGCGAAAATTTCCATACCATATAGGGATAAAAAGCTAAGACAATGAACTAAAATTCTCAAGAAGGACTTCACAACAAATTCCAATTCAAACAAGGTCGAATTCTCTCATGAAGGTGATGGTCCTGTCAAGCTTATGAAATCAGCATGTAATCTCAACTACAACAAAACTTTCCAAATTTATATCTTACAATCCTCACATCTAAAATTCGCATAAAATATATCATTAGAAATCTATGACAATCCTCTACAACTTTCAGTAATACCAATCTCTCAAAATTGGTCTCCTTTATCCTTGAAAAATCCTCAAAGATTTAGGTCATCAAGATGGAACCAAAGTTCGGGTACTGTTCATCTAGCATATACATTTCAAACTTCCGAGCTGATTTCAAAGCTCTTCCAGCCATGATTGGGCAGAACTTCCTTCATAGGAATTCTATCCTTATCTCTCAAGTTTAATTTAAAGCAAACCCCAACTCAATACCATAACCACATCAAAAGTTATAAGCAAATCACTGAAACATATACAAAATTCCATTTTCCAGATTTCATACTAAATCCTACTTCTTTCATGAAACCATCAATACCACATCACTAAACATCCCATTTAGCCAAGAGATCAGCCACAAACTCATCAAGACAAATACTTGAGTAATAAAGCACAATTTGGGCAGTACACATCATACACAATTTTCTGATTTTTATTTCAATTCATCTAACAATATATACTTCATTGAAAGCATTAAAGTCACATTCTTTCACTTCCATACCAATTTCCCTCACACAAGCATACACCTACACACCTATACAATTATCACACAAGTTTCATGAAATTAATGCACTAATAAGCACAATAAATGCTTCTACCTACTAAGGAAAGAACACAAATATAATTACTCACCTAAATAACCTTCAAGCTTTAATTCCTTAAATCTTCAAATCACTTCAACTCTCCACCCCTCACCAACACCTACGACTCATCACAATCCTCATAAATTCAAAGCTTGAGTTTGGTCTTGAGTATGACTAAGGAAAAAGCACTTAAGGAAACAAGGAAGACTTCTTGTATGGGATGAGAAGAAGGAAAATTCAAAGGAGGAAGGAAATGAAGGAAGCTACGGGTGAATGAAGAACTTAAGCTTTCAAAGTGAATTTTTTAAACATTTCCAAGGAAGAGTGTCGAATTTACATGGAGAGTATAAGACAAATCTCATAAATGAAGGAGGACACTTGGCTTTTAATGGGAAAAAGACAAAAATCAATATATTATCCTATTAAATCATTTAATCAAAGAACTCCAATCCAAATCCAATGGCTCCTAAAACAACCCCAAATTAATGTACCCATTATTCTAGTACCATTAGACAGAAATCTTTGGTACCGGAAACCAGTCAGTCCGCCACTTGACGATTTTTCCGGTCTGAAAATTTTTTCGAAAAATTTCAGGAAAATTCTAGAAATTCCCTAAAAATATAAAACACACATAAACCATTTCAAATCAATTTTTCAAATACAATTATCCCATGAATCACACAAAATTACATTTAGACCCACATGCCGGGAAATATCATGAATGCATGTACAGACATATGCGTGTGTAAAAATAACCATTCATATAATTATAGAGGCTATGTGATGCATGTTCATGCCGAGATCTATTAGCTCTCGCTTAACCCATCCCAATTTACCAAAATACCCTTCTCATCGGTGATGAGATGTTACAATTCTCCCCTCCTAATAAAAATTTCGTCCTCGAAATTCTTACTTGTTTGATCGAACAGGTGAGGATACTGTCTCCTCATATGCTCCCCAGTCTCCCAAGTTGTTTCCTCAGTTGAGTGGTTCCTTCGTAGGACTTTCACCAATGGGATAACCCTGTTCCTCAACTACTTGATCCGTGACCCTATAATCTGAATCAGTTCCTCAACATAGATCAAGTCACTAGCTACCTCAATCTCTTGAGCCGGAATCACAGGTGTCGGATCCGATCGATACCTCCGGAGCATACTCACATGGAAGACATTATGCAGCTGAGACATCTCGCTCGGTAATGCCAACTTATATGCCAAAGGTCCTATCCTCTCGATAATCTCATACGGACCAATGTACCTCGGGCTTAACTTGCCCTTCCTACTGAATCTCAGCACTCCTCTCTATGGTGACACTCGAAGGAAGACCCTGTCTCCCACATTATACTCCATTTCTCTCCGATGTTGATCCATATAGCTCTTCTGTCTATCCTGAGCCGCTTTTATTCGGCTCCAGATCAATTTCACCTTATTCACTGTATCTTGAATCAGCTCTGGACCCTCAATTATCCTCTCACCTTCTTCATCCCAATACAGAGGCGATCGACACTGTCTCCCATATAAAGCCTCATATGGCGCCATCCTGATGCTACTGTGATAATGATTATTATATGCAAACTCGATCAAGGCCAAATACTGATCCCATGCTCCTCTGAACTCCAATACACACGCCCGAAGCATATCCTCAATAGTCTTAATTGTCCTCTCACTCTGTCCATCTGTCTGAGGATGAAATGCTGTACTAAAATTCAACCGGGTACCCATAGCAAACTACAAACTCTTCCAGAACCTTGAAGTAAACCTAGGATCCCGATCCGACACTATAGATAATGGAACCCCATGCAGTCTCACTATCTCAGTCACATGCTTCTGGGCCAACTGATCAAGAGAATTGTTCTCCCTCACTGGCAAGAAATGGGCCGATTTAGTCAACCGATCTACTATGACCCAGATAGCATCATGCTGCCTCGGCGTCCTAGGCAACCCCATAATAAAATCCATAGTAATTCGTTCCCATTTCCACTCAGGAATGGGCAACGAATGAGGCTTTCCCACTGGAGCCTGGTGCTCAACCTTAACCTGCTGGCACGTCATACATCTGGAGACATACTCTGCTACCTGCTTCTTCATGCCAGGCCACCAGAAATGTGGCTTAAGAGTGTTATACATCTTGGTAGTACCAGGATGCATAGCATAGGTGGCCATATGTGCCTCCTCTAGAATCTCTCGCCTCAAACCATCCACATCTGGCACACACAACCTCTGGCCTAACCATAATGTCCTATCTCTCACTTCGAATTCAGAACCCGAATCAGACTTCGCTCTCTCAATCAGTTTCACTATAGCAAGATCCCTGTCCTGCACCTTCCTGATCCTATCATGTAGCATCGGTCTGAGCTTCAGAGTGGCTACCAAAGCTCCATCCTGTTCCAGATTCAACTGTACATTCAAAGCCCTCAACTGAATCAAATTAGGTAATCTAAATACTTGAAGCTGAGCTGCACTGATGTGAGACCTTCTGCTCAACGCATCTGCCACCACATTAGCCTTTCCCGGGTGGTACTCAATCGTACAATAATAATCCTTCAGTAGCTCTATCCATCTCTTCTGCCTCAAATTCAACTCTCTCTGACTCAGCAAATACCTCAAACTCTTGTGATCAGTAAAAATCTGAAATGTCTCTCCATACAAATAGTGTCTTCAAATCTTCAGGGCAAAAACCACTGCAACTAGCTCCAAATCATGCACAGGATAATTTACCTCATGAGACCTTAACTGTCTCGAGGCATAAGTGATCACTCTGTCATGCTGCATCAAAACACACCCTAATCCCTGATGGGAAGCATCACTGTACACCTCATAACCTCCAGTCCCAGATGGAATAGCTAACACCGGTGCAGTGGTCAACCGATGTTTCAGCTCCTCAAAGCTCTTCCGCACTCCTCACCCATCCGAAGGTGCATTCTTCCTCGAAGTTTTATCGAGGGTCATGCATCAATGAAAACCCTCGACAAACCTCCGTAATAACTCGCCAATCCTAGGAAACTCGAATCTCTACACATTCCTAGGAGCTTCCCACTTCATCACTGCATCAATCTTACTAGGATCGACCTGTATACCCTCTCCAGTCACTATGTGGCCCAGAAACACCACCTCATCTAGCCAAAATTCACACTTACTGAATTTGGCATATAACTGCTTCTCCCTCATAAGCTGCAGAACCACTCTAAGATGCTCAGCATGCTCCTGTTTACTCCTCGAATACACCAATATATCGTCAATGAACACAATGACAAACTGATCTAGGTAGGGCTGGAAGACCTTATTCATCAAGGCCATAAAAGCTATAGGGACATTAGTCAACCCAAACGGCATCACCAGAAACTCGAAATGCCCATACCTGCTCCTAAAGGCACTCTTAGGCACATCAGCCTCTGCTATCTTCAGCTGATAATACCCAGACCTTAGATCCAAATTTGTAAATACCTGAGCTCCATGCAACTGATCAAATAAGTCATCGATCCTAGGCAGTGGTGTAACATCCCGTCACTGTCATTAAGGGTATTTTGGTTATTATGAGTCATACTGATAGGTTTCACTGCATTCATTGAATGAGCATGTTACTGGCCTCTAATTGTAGAGGAACAGGTTTAATGCATATGCATTTATCCATAGGTACATGCATTCATGATTTCCGGTATTTAATTGTAAGTAAGAATCGATCGAGTTGATCAAATCGATCGGATTGAGAGTTAATTGAGAATTTGAGTAATCGAGTGCAATTGACTGATTTGATATCGCTTATGAGTGATGGCAATTTATAATGGCTTATAGGAAATTCTCGTGAAATTGGGAGATAATGCCCGACGGAAAGTTTTGGGTGATGATGGATCGATCGACCCTACAAGATCGAAAGCATCGTCCAATGGCAATGGAAAAATTAGAATTTTACCGATAGGAAATAATTATGTGGAACCATTGGGATTTAGAGACCTAAATTTGACCGACTTGGAGACTTAGGTCTATAAATACTAGGTTTGAGGAATTTGGGAAAACACCTAAGACAATTTCACGCTTTCTTCTTTCCCCTCTTGTGACTTGCGATTTCCTCCCATTAGTAAGGATTCCTCGATTTTCTTTATGGATTCTTTCCTTGAGATGAGGTTAATCGATTGACCGTTATTGGTGAAGGTTAGAGGCTCGGGATTAGTGAATCGTTGAGCTTGAAGGATTTTAGGGTTTGGAGGATTTTGAGGAATCCGTAGCTTGATCTGTGATTTGGTAAGTTTTAAGAGCTTTGATGTTGTTATGGATGATTCTTACTGTATTTATGGCATTTATTATATTTGATCGGGTAGTTGGGAGTGTTTATGGATGGGTTTTGTTATTGATGATTACCGTAGGAGTGTATAGGGTCGAAGTGTGGATTTGTGGAGGTAGATTATCGATTTGTTGATGGATAGAGTTATATGGATGATTGAATATGCTAAGGTTGCCGATGATGATATTGCTTGATTTATGTGTATTGAGTTACTAGTGAGTTGCAGAATCGGAAATCTGGAAATCCTGGACTGGTGTGTTAAAAGCTATGTGTTGGGGAAGAAGGAGAGCTGTGCGTAGTGGATTTAGGTTGGAGACCGCACAGCTTCGTGAGGAGCTCGGCATGCGGACGAGCGGTGAGGAGCTCGGCATGCGGACGAGCGGTGAGGAGCTCGGCATGCGGGCGAGCCGTGAGGAGCTCAAGATGCGACGAAGCGGTGAGGAGCTTCGGCATCTTGGCGAAGCCGTGAGGAGCTCGGCATGCGGACGAAGGTGAGGAGCTTCGGCATGCGGACGAAGCGGTGAGGAGCTTCGGCATGCGGACGAGCGATGAGTAGCTTCGGCATGCGGACGGCGAGCAAAGGAGTAGCATCTGATACGCGAGCTGCGGATCGATCGATCATCCGAGCGACCGACCGACGAGTTGCGTATCGTTCGGCTATGTGAGCGACCGAGCGACGAGCTTTGGGAGTCGCTTCGACGCAGCGCGCAGCATGGGACGGCGGTCTGCGTAGCTCGTCGATGAGCGAGCGGTTTAAGCGTCGGGCTAGGGCTCACGTCCGTGTCGACTGTGGCATGCGGGTGAACGCCAGCGCACCCATGGTCGCAACCTTTGCCCTAGTCGTCCAAGAGGAGTGTTTGAGGCTTTGGCATTGGGACTTAGGAAATTAACCGATTGAGGTGATTAAGGATTAGATTTGATTTGAAGTTTAAATTGGAATTTTTATGGATGTGTTCACCCAAGGAATAGGAAATTGCTATTGGGGATCCTAATTGAGGTAAATTGATCGGATTTTAGGAATGGATCAATTATTGTCAATCAACTCAATGAAGAGTCGAATTGGGTTTTAGCACCGGAATCGTGGCGTGCATTGTACATTATTTAACCGAGACATATGCATTATTGTCTCGCTTTTATTGGGCAATAAGTGATGGGTTGTACTTTATTGTTATAGAGGCACCGCTGGACCGTCGTTCCATGGACATTCTTTGGGACTTCAGCAAGAGTTCGGAAGTTACAGGTGAGTAACCTAGTTGGTTTCTCAAATTCCTGATTTGCTTATATGCTCTACGTGAATTACATGCAAAAGTGAATTGTATGACTACTGTATGACTACTGGCATGTATTGGATTGAATTGCATGTTTTACTGAACTGACTTGTACGGTTATGTGATACTGTATTGAATATTGGGCTTCATAGCCATGCCATTGAACTACTGAGCACTGATGTACTGGGCTTTATAGCCACACATCGTAAATTATCGAACGTGACATCGCATGCATAAATGCATGATCACATAATGGAATGTGTCCCAAGTTGCTATTTTCACCGAAAAGAGCTTCGAGCTCAGATATCTTGTCGACTGGGGCTTAGCCCGAGGGAGAAACTCGACGCGTCCACACCGATTCTTGATCGAGCACTTAGGCACAAAATCAATAATCGGAAAGAGTCACATATGCATTGCATTTACATGATTGACCGTTGTGACGACATCGGAATATGTGATGACATGAATTATCGAGATCGTTACTTATTATCGCAAACCGATTCGATTTACTTATTGTTACATGTATCGTAAATTGCTACCGATATCGCAATCGTTATATTATATCGACAATAAATATTATCAGATTATGCTGTACGCGCGTAATGCGTAATGCATGATTTGAGTGAACCATCGATGATGGTTTCTCACCGAGTTCGCAAACTCACCCAAATTTGCAACCTATTTTTCAGATCATTAGAGTAGACTTCTAGCTCAAGATCTTTCTTTCTGTCGTGCGAGCTCTTTGGCGAGGGTCGTGATGGCACATAGTCGGTCACCGGATTAGTGTTTTGAGGATGACTTAGATAGATGCTTGTATCAGTCTTTTTGGTTTTGTTAGAGACCGATAGACTTGTCTATTCGGATTGGATTATCGTCTTCGATAATTATTACTTTGGATGTCAATTTGTTGATTATCGTTATTTTGTGATTTAAAATACTTGATGCCATGGATTTTAGCGAAATTTTCTGGTAGTAAATCCTTTATCGTGGGATACGTGTCGGAGCGACCTTCGGGTTTCCCGATGTGTACCCTACGGTGAGGGGGCGCTACAAGTGGATACTTATTCTTCACTATTACCCGATTTAGCTGCCTGTAATCGATGCACAACCTCAGTGTCCCATCCTTCTTCTTCACAAACAGTACTGGAGCTCCCCAAGGTGAAACACTGGGCTTGATAAAATCCTTCTCCAATAACTCCTGCAACTGAGCCTTCAGCTCCCTCAGTTCCACAGGTGCCATCCTATATGGAGGTATAGATATAGGAGCAGTACCTAAAACGAGGTCAATGGTGAACTCTGCTTCCCGATCCGGCGGTAGCCCCAGTAACTCATTAGGAAACACATCTGGAAATTCCCTAACCACGGGAATATCCTGAAACCTCTGCTCAACTCTCGTGTCAATAACATGAGCCAAATAGGCCTCACAGCCTCCCTGCATCAATCTTAGGGCGCTCAAGAAAGAGATCATCCGGGCTAGCACGGCCTGACTAACTCCTCTGAACACTGCTCTAGGCTGACCAGGAGACTCTAATACGACCTCCTTGGTGTAGCAGTCCATAATAGCCCTATGGGCAGTAAGCCAGTCCATCCCCAGAATTACATCGATCTCTTTCAATGGCAATACTATGAGGTCCGCTCTCAACACTGCTTGATCAATCTGGATCGAGCACCCCTTGCAGACCTCTCCCAATGCAGTAGTACTACCTAGAGGTGTACTCACCTCTAGCCCATACTGTAATAACTCCCTATCCCCATGCAATCTACATGCCAAATGCGGTGCAACAAAGGAATGTGTGGATCCTGGATCCAATAGTGCAAAAGCCTCAATATTAGAGATAAGAAGCATACCAGCTACCACATTTGGAGAATCCTAGGCCTCTTGCCTAGTCATGGCATAGACCCTGGCCTGGGATTGTGGTCGACTGCCCCGACCCTCAGTCCTCACAAAAGATCCCTTAGCTCTGCCTCGAGCTCTACCTTGGCCCCTCTGTCCAAATCCACCTCCTCTGCTCTGTTGCACCGTAGTGTTACTGCCTGATCTAGCACTAACCATAGATTGAGCTCCTACGGTGGCAGGACAATCCCTAATCTGATGATCCATGGAGCCGTATTTAAGGCAGGCTCCAGTCAAACGCCAACACTCCCCACTATGCCTCTTGTCGCAATGCTCGCATACTGGGGGAAACTGTCCTGTACCTCTACCACTGCCACTGCTATCCTGAGCAAACCTCCCTCTCTGCCTAAAACCAAATTGTATAGATCCTCCCGGGTCGAAAAGTCCCGCTCAAGGCGCTTAAATCTCGTGCTGAATCGCCTGGCACACTCGGTCTCTTTCCTCGAACCCCGACCCATCTCGCTCGTCTCGTCTCACGAGCTTTTCGGCTCGCATAAGATGGCGCCTCTCACCGACAAAATACCCATATCAGATCGGGCTAATCTGGTGCGAATCTCAAGATTGAGGCCATTCTCGAACCTCCGGCACCTATCAACCTCTGTGGAAATCAATGCAGTGGCGTAACCCATAAGCTCATTAAATCTTACCTCATACTCAGCTACTATCATCCTACCCTGTTTCAGCTCTAGAAACTCCTGCATCTTCATCTCAAGATACATTTTAGGCATGTAATTATCTCTAAATGCCCTCAGAAAATCCTCCCATGTCAAATGGCAAGGCTTGGTGGTATTGCCCGGGACAGTCTTCCACCACTGATAAGCTGGGCCCTGCAGAAGAGAGACCGCATAATCGAACCGCTCATCTGAGTCACAATCCATCTGGTCGAAGACTCTCTCAGTCCTCTCCAGCCATCCCTCAGCCTCAGTAGGGTCTGTGTTACCATAGAAATCTACAGCCCCCTACTTGCGCAGTCTATCATACCTCCTCTCCCGTCTCACGAGTACACTAGGAGGTAGCTTCTCAGAACGAGGTACCGATGACTCCCTACTAGCTCCTACCGATCCCTGGTCAGCTGGTTGATCAATCTGATCACCTAAAATGGATGACCTATAACAAAAAAATAATCTCGATTAGTTTCTACAGTTCTCACAAGAATTCAAGCCTAAATATTTAACTAGTCCCAACAGATGCCAAACCATGCTCTGATACCACCTAAATGTAGCACCCCCTTATCCTAGGGTAAGCACCGAGACGCCCGTAGGTCATTCCGGTACATATCCTACAATAAGAGTGAACTACGAACAACCACTACTTTACCTCACATCGCACCAATCATAAAGCATTAATATTGAAAATCACTCATTTTTAAAATCATAAACTTTTCCATTTTATATCACCAAAACAGTCATAACATATTTGTCTGTTTTTCACTATTAGTACAAAACTCCAAAGGAAATCTAGTACAACATGTCTAACTAGGTCATCCCAAAAGATCCCAAATGACCGACTCAGGTGCCATGACTTCTCTTGCCAACATGATCTACACTACAGAAAAGTCTCTCTCGAGCTAGAGTCTACTCTCTTCCCGAAAAATAATTTGCAATTTTGGGTGAGTTTATGAACTCAAGTGAGGAACCATCATCGATGGTTCACCCAATTCATGCATTGACAAGTATAATACAATTATCACATAATAATTCATTCAGGAATATCACAGAATGATTTATATGGTACCAAAGCGATTTGTCTTTCACATAATCAAACATTCAATCAAGTGCACATGTAATGCGTATGTGACCCCTTTTTTTCAATTTATTTCGTTGTTGTGACCGAGCGCCTATACTGTCCCAATAAGGGCGCATTATTCATTGAGCCTGAGGCTCGATCATCAGGCTCAAGGCCCAATTACATTGAGCTTTAAGCTCTCGGTGGTCTCCCGGCCACAATCACAATTATCGATCATGCATTATGCATGAAATGCACATGGCAATGCCAAAGAAAGCTCACATCCCATTCGATTCCAAATTTATCGCATTCACACACATAGTCACAATTAATCACGTTACAAATCACATATAACACTTCTATGTCAAAAACTCCCAATATATCGGGCACCTTCGTCCAAACCGAGCACAAACAACGCAATCCCACCATTATTCTCCACATTGTCATAAGTGCAAAAGTATAAACAATTAAAAATTGAGAAACCATCTAGGTTACTCACCAAATAACTTCCAAGCTAATACCGGGAAGTCTCAACAACGTCAGTGGGGCGACGTTCTAACTGTGCCTCTATAACAATCACAATAGTCACACATTACCAATTGCACAATCAGAAATATTAAATAATGCACATGTAGCAATTTAGATATGTACAATGCATGTTCGTGACATTCCCAGCACTAAAGCACAAATTCCCGACACTACCATTTCTTTTACACATTAGAAACTTATTGCCACTAAAACCACTCAATTCGGACCTCCATAGGTCCAATTATTAAGAAAACATGGATCGGAAAAATCATTACCCGATCCCCTCACTTCGACCTAACCCAATCCCATCAATTTCCGCTCTAAAAATTCCCAACTTCACAAATAAATGAAATTAAATTTTTTATGAATCCGATGCCTCGAGAATTGTGTCAATCGGACGTCGGATGGAAAAATTATTCCCAAAACATGTTCAGGTCAACACATTATGAGACTTCACTCAGGAAAAATGAACATCTTGAGGGCTAAATTGAAAACCGACCTCTTCATAACAATTGTAGAGCTATGCCTCTCGTTTACTTAGGAAAAAGAATCAGCTCGATCCGAGCTCTCTAGCTCAAGATATCCACCAATTACTAAAACATGCTCAGATTATTTCCACTGATCCACTCACTTAAATCCGGCCACCTTCGTTTTGCTTAATCTCAAAAATCCTAAATCAGGTGTAGAAAGATAGAAAAATCTCTTAGAAAACCATCGCTCCGAAAATCAAGTCATTTGGAGGTCAGATGGAAAAATTATGCACAAAAGATTGGACAGAGGCCGGGGGACGAGCCGGGCTCCCCAACCGCCAGGCGAGCTCGGCATGGTGATGCTCGTCCGCCCACCTGGGCGAGCTATGCAGCCCTTCATATTATTATTATTATTATTTCCAAAAACCAACTCTTCTTTCAATAGCTCGATCTTTTCACACAAATGTCCAAATGATACAAAATCGGTCTCGTTGGAAAGGTCTCGGAAAATCCTACAAGTTTCATGAAGAACTTGAAATTTAATAACACCTATAAGGATGTCAAAACTTCACTCAAAGACTCAGCCTAGTCACATATTCACTATCACAAGGCAACATTATCACAAAAATTCATAACTTTTCATCCCCTTAGCCAAAAATTCCAAATTTTATATCAATAAAAAGAGAAAAACAAATGCTACATCTTTCAGTCATAGCTTAAAAGCCAATTCCATCCCTAACCAAATCAAATTCGCAAATAAAGATTCAACCTACTCAATCTAGTCTCAACAGAAACCCATTCTTTCAAAATTCATAACTCCAAATCCCCTTAGCGAAAATTTCCATACCATATAGGGATAAAAAGCTCAGGCAATGAACTAAAATTCTCAAGAAGGACTTCACAAAAAATTCCAATTCAAACAAGTTCGAATTCTATCATGAAGGTGATGGTCCAGTCAAGCTTATGAAATCAGCATGCAATATCAACTACAACAAAACTTTCCAAATTTATATCTTACAATCCTCACATCCAAAATTCGCATAAAATATATCATTAGAAAGCTATGATAATCCTCTACAACTTTCAGTAATACCAATCTCTCAAAATCGGTCTCCTTTATCCTTGAAAAATCCTCAAAGATTCAGGTCATCAAGATGGAACCAAAGTTTGGGTACTGTTCATCTAGCATATACATTTCAAACTTCCGAGCTGATTTCAAAGCTCTTCCAGCCATGATTGGGCAGAACTTCCTTCATAGGATTCTAGCCTTATCTCTCAAGTTTAATTTAAAGCAAATCCCAACTCAATACCATAACCACATCAAAAGTTATAAGCAAATCACTGAAACATATACAAAATTCCATTTTCCATATTTCATACTAAATCCTACTTCTTTCATGAAACCATCAATACCACATCACTAAACATCCCATTTAGCCAAGAGATCAGCCACAAACTCATCAAGACAAATACTTGAGTAATAAAGCACAATTTGGGCAGTACACATCACACACAATTTTCTGATTTTTATTTCAATTCATCTAACAATATATACTTCATTGAAAGCATTAAAGTCACATTCTTTCACTTCCATACCAATTTCCCTCACACAAGCATACACCTACACCCATACAATTATCACACAAGTTTCATGAAATTAATGCACTAATAAGCATAATAAATGCTTCTACCTACTAAGGAAAGAACACAAACATAATTACTCACCTAAATAACCTTCAAGCTTTAATTCCTTAAATCTTCAAATCACTTCAACTCTCCACCCCTCACCAACACCTACGACTCATCACAATCCTCATAAATTCAAAGCTTGAGTTTGGTCTTGAGTGTGACTTAGGAAAAAGCACTTAAGGAAACAAGGAAGACTTCTTGTATGGGATGAGAAGAAGGAAAATTCAAAGGAGGAAGGAAATGAAGGAACCTACGGGTGAATGAAGAACTTAAGCTTTCAAAGTGAATTTTTTAAACATTTCCAAGGAAAAGTGTCGAATTTACATGGAGAGTATAAGACAAATCTCATAAATGAAGGAGGACACTTGGCTTTTAATGGGAAAAGACAAAAATCAATATATAATCCCATTTAATCATTTAATCAAAGAACTCTAATCCAAATCCAATGGCTCCTAAAACAATCCCAAATTAATGTACCCATTATTCTAGTACCATTAGACAAAAATCTTCGGTACCGGAAACCAGTAAGTCTACCACTTGGCAATTTTTTCGGTCCGAAAATTTTCTCGAAAAATTTCAGGAAAATTCCAGAAATTCCCTAAAAATATAAAACACACATAAACCATTTCAAATCAATTTTTTAAATACAATTATCCCATGAATCACACAAAATTATATTTAGACCCACATGTCGGGAAATGTCATGAATGCATGTACAGACATATGTGTGTGCAAAAATAACCATTCCTATAATTATAGAGGCTATGTGATGCATGTTCATGCCGAGATCTATTAGCTCTCGCTTAACCCATCCCAATTTACCAAAATACCCTTCCTATCGGTGATGGGATGTTACATTTTGTGCATTCTACCTCAACAATACGGTCCTTTTAATGTCTCCTATAACACATAAAAGGATAAATAGTCAATCAATGAACTGTTGATCATGTGTGTATAAGAGGAGGAGAGGTTGTTGATGGAAGATGGTGAAAGGGTCAATTTGATCGTTTCTGGAAAGAAGAGGCATAACGATGCCAAGAGTAAGGGAAAGGGCAAAGTTCCTCCTCAAGGATATATAAAGAAGCCATCAAAGTGTTTCTTCTGCAAGAAGAGGAGACACATGAAGAAAGACTGTGTCAAATTTAAGGACTGACTCGAAAAGAAAGGTACTCAATTTATTTGTTTGTTATAAGTCTAATATGGTTAATGTTAATCATAACACATGGTGGATTGATTCTAAAGCCAGTGGGAAGTGAAAAGTCATCTATTTAGGAAGCAAGATGAGTTCACATATGGAAGCCATCGGCACTTGCAGTTTGGTTTTAAGTAGTGGTTTTGTTTTGTGTTTGGAAAAGACCTTTTATGTTCCAAATTTCTCTAAAATTTTCATTTCTGTATCAAGACTTGTACCATTTGGTTTTTCCTTTAACTTTTCAGATTCTGGTTTTAGTTTGTGTAATGAATCGAAAGTTATTGGTTGTGGTACATTATCTGATGGTCTCTATTCCCTTTAGTTACAAAATAATGATGCCTATAATTCGATGCATGTCACTGCTGGATTGAAACGATGTGTTGTGAATGAAGAATCCTCTATGTTGTGGCACCGTAGATTAGGACACATCTCCATTGAGAGAATTAAGCGATTAGTAAATGAAGGGGTACTTAGTACTTTGGATTTTGTTGATTTTGAGATTTGCGTGGATTGTATTAAGGGTAAATAAACTAACAAGTCTAAAAGGGGTGCCAAGAGGAGTACAAACCTATTAGAAATCGTACATATAGATATTTGTTGTCCAAATATGGATGCAAATAGTCTAAAATATTTTATCACCTTCATAGATATGGATGCAAATATTAAATCGAGTTCCATATATGGATGCAAATAGTTTGAGGCATATATGTGATATAAAGTGAGAATTTATCACCGTTTGAGTTATTTAAGGGCTAGACTTAAGGATCATTAGTGGGTATTCGCGTATATGCCTCAGACTTGGTTTCTAACCCTTAAATAACTCAAACAGTGTCTTCAAGACAGCCTTGATTGGAACCCAATTTAATATATACACAGCCATCTTTAAAGCTTTTGTCCACAGGAATTGAGGAAGTTTTGTGTTACTCCTCTACTCACTTCGTTCTAAGGGCGAAGCTTTGGATGCTTTTAAACTGTTTAAGGCTAAAATGGAGAATTAATATGAAAAAATTGATTAAAATCGTGAGGTCAGATAGAGGTAGAGAGTACTATGGTAGATACACTGAAAGTGGACAAGCACCTGGTCCTTTTGTGAAGTTTCTTCAGAAATATGGGATTGTTGCCCAGTACACCATGCTTGGTTCTCCGGATCAGAATGGTGTGGTAGAAAAAAGAAACCGAGCCTTAATGGACATGGTGAGAAGTATGAGGGGTAACACAAAACTTCCTCAATTCCTGTGGACATAAGCTCTAAAGACGGCTATGCATATATTAAATCGGGTTCCAGATGTGGATATAAATATTATGAGGCATATACGTGATATAATGTGAGAATTTATCACCGTTTGAGTTATTTAAGGGCTAGACCCAAGGATCATTAGTGGGTATTTCATTGGATATGTTGAAAGGTCTAAAGGGTATAGGTTCTATTGTCTATCTCACAACACTAGAATTGTGGAATGAAGAAATGCAAAATTTCTTGAGAATGACTTGATTAGTGGGAGTGGTCATTTTCAAGACATAGGTTCTGAAAGTGCCCATTATGAAGCTCAACCCTTTGGTTCAAGTGATCGACTGATTGTCATTCACACCCCTCAAAGTCAAACGAGTGTGGGACAACCAATTACTGAAGTTCCACGAGTTGTTAACACTAATCCAGTAGATCAAGTTGTAAATGAGGAACAACCAGAAATTGTTGAGCAACCAGTTGAACAACAGATTGAGCAACAAGTTCCTTGTGAGGATAACAATACAACATTAAGGAGATCCACTAGGGTTAGAAGATCAGGAATACCTAGTAATTACATAGTGTATCTACAAAAGTCAGATTACAACGTTGGAGCTGAAAATGATCCTGAAACGTTTTCGCAAGTTATGAGTTCTAAGGAATCAGACTTGTGGTACAATGTTATGAAGGATAAGCTGAATTCTATGGCATATAATCAAGTATGGGATCTCATTGAGTTGCCAAATGGTGTGAAAACCATTGGATGTAGATGGGTATTTAAGATAAAGAAAGACTTACGAGGCAACATTAAGAGACATAAACTGAGACTTGTTGCCAAAGGGTTCACTCAGAGACAAGGAATTGACAACATGGAGACATTTTCTCCTGTATCGAAGAAAGATTCTCTTCGTGTAATCATAACATTAGTAGCTCATTTTGATCTTGAATTACATTAAATGGGAGTGAAAACGACGTTCCTTAATGGTGAACTAGAGGAAAAGGTTTACATGAAACAACTTGAAGGATTCTCCTCTAATGATGGTGAGCATTTAGTCTATAAACTTAATAAATCCATATATGGGTTAAAACAAGCCTCCCGGTAGTGGTATTTAAAATTTCATGAAGTTATCACTTCATTCGGTTTTTAAGAGAATATAATGGACCAGGGTTTATACCAGAAGGTCAGTGGGAGTAAGATTTATTTTCTTGTATTATACATGGATGACATTTTGTTTGCGACTAATGATAGGGGTTTGCTATATGAGGTGAAACAATTTCTCTCAAAGAATTTTATTATGAAAGATATGGGTGAGGCATCTTATGTCATTGGCATTAAGATCCATAGAGAAAGATCTCGAGGCATTTTAGGTTTTTCTCCAGAGACCTATATCAACAAAATTTTAGAGAGATTCCGGATGAAAGATTGTGCACCAAGTGTAACACCCACAGTCAACGGTGATAGATTCAATTTAAATCATTGCCTAAAGAATGAATTTGAATAGGAACACATGAAGAACATTCCATATGCTTCAGCTGTAAGAAGCCTTATGTATGCTCAGGTCTGCACCCGACCTGACATTGCATATGTTATTGGAATGTTAGGAAGATATCAGAGTAATCTAGGTATTGATCACTGGAAAGGTGCAAAGAAGTTTTTGAGATATCTTCAGGGCACAAAGGACTAAAGGGTATAGGTTCTATTGTCTATCTCACAACACTAGAATTGTGGAATGAAGAAATGCAAAATTTCTTGAGAATGACTTGATTAGTGGGAGTGGTCATTTTCAAGACATAGGTTCTGAAAGTGGCCATTATGAAGCTCAACCCTTTGGTTCAATTGATCGACTGATTGTCATTCACGCCCCTCAAAGTCAAACGAGTGTGGGACAACCAATTACTGAAGTTCCACGAGTTGTTAACACTAATCCAGTAGATCAAGTTGTAAATGAGGAACAACCAGAAATTGTTGAGCAACCAGTTGAACAACAGGTTGAGCAACAAGTTCCTTGTGAGGATAACAATACAACATTAAGGAGATCCACTAGGGTTAGAAGATCAGGAATACCTAGTGATTACATAGTGTATCTACAAAAGTCAAATTACAACGTCGGAGCTGAAAATGATCCTGAAACGTTTTCGCAAGTTATGAGTTCTAAGGAATCAGACTTGTGGTACAATGTTATGAAGGATAAGATGAATTCTATGGCATATAATCAAGTATGGGATCTCATTGAGTTGCCAAATGGTGTGAAAACCATTGGATGTAGATGGGTATTTAAGATAAAGAAAGACTTACGAGGCAACATTAAGAGACATAAACTGAGACTTGTTGCCAAAGGGTTCACTCAGAGAGAAGGACTTGACTACATGGAGAAATTTTCTCCTGTATCGAAGAAAGATTCTCTTCGTGTATTCATAACATTAGTAGCTCATTTTGATCTTGAATTACATTAAATGGAAGTGAAAACGACATTCCTTAATGGTGAACTAGAGGAAGAGGTTTACATGAAACAACTTGAAGGATTCTCCTCTAATGATGGTGAGCATTTAGTCTGTAAACTTAATAAATCCATATATGGGTTAAAACAAGCCTCCCGGTAGTGGTATTTAAAATTTCATGAAGTTATCACTTCATTCGGTTTTTAAGAGAATATAATGGACCAGGGTTTATACCAGAAGGTCAGTGGGAGTAAGATTTATTTTCTTGTATTATACATGGATGACATTTTGCTTGCGACTAATGATAGGGGTTTGCTATATGAGGTGAAACAATTTCTCTCAAAGAATTTTATTATGAAAGATATGGGTGAGGAATCTTATGTCATTGGCATTAAGATCCATAGAGAAAGATTTCGAGGCATTTTAGGTTTTTCTCCAGAGACCTATATCAACAAAATTTTAGAGAGATTTCGGATGAAAGATTGTGCACCAAGTGTAACACCCACAGTCAACGGTGATAGATTCAATTTAAATCATTGCCTAAAGAATGACTTTGAATAGGAACACATGAAAAACATTCCATATGCTTCAGCTGTAAGAAGCCTTATGTATGCTCAGGTCTGCACCCGACCTGACATTGCATATGTTATTGGAATGTTAGGAAGATATCAGAGTAATCTAGGTATTGATCACTGGAAAGGTGCAAAGAAGGTTTTGAGATATCTTCAGGGCACAAAGGACTAAAGGGTATAGGTTCTATTGTCTATCTCACAACACTAGAATTGTGGAATGAAGAAATGCAAAATTTCTTGAGAATGACTTGATTAGTGGGAGTGGTCATTTTCAAGATATAGGTTCTGAAAGTGGCCATTATGAAGCTCAACCCTTTGGTTTAATTGATCGACTGATTGTCATTCACACCCCTCAAAGTCAAACGAGTGTGGCACAACCAATTACTGAAGTTCCACGAGTTGTTAACACTAATCCAGTAGATCAAGTTGTAAATGAGGAACAACCAGAAATTGTTGAGCAACCAGTTGAACAACAGGTTGAGCAACAAGTTCCTTGTGAGGATAACAATACAACATTAAGGAGATCCACTAGGGTTAGAAGATCAGGAATACCTAGTGATTACATAGTGTATCTACAAAAGTCAAATTACAACGTTGGAGCTGAAAATGATCCTGAAACGTTTTCGCAAGTTATGAGTTCTAAGGAATCAGACTTGTGGTACAATGTTATGAAGGATAAGATGAATTCTATGGCATATAATCAAGTATGGGATCTCATTGAGTTGCCAAATGGTGTGAAAACCATTGGATGTAGATGGGTATTTAAGATAAAGAAAGACTTATGAGGCAACATTAAGAGACATAAACTGAGACTTGTTGCCAAAGGGTTCACTCAGAGAGAAGGACTTGACTACATGGAGACATTTTCTCTTATATCGAAGAAAGATTTTCTTCGTGTAATCATAACATTAGTAGCTCATTTTGATCTTGAATTACATTAAATGGAAGTGAAAACGACGTTCCTTAATGGTGAACTAGAGGAAGAGGTTTACATGAAACAACTTGAAGGATTCTCCTCTAATGATGGTGAGCATTTAGTCTGTAAACTTAATAAATCCATATATGGGTTAAAACAAGCCTCCCGGTAGTGGTATTTAAAATTTCATGAAGTTATCACTTCATTCGGTTTTTAAGAGAATATAATGGACCAGGGTTTATACCAGAAGGTCAGTGGGAGTAAGATTTATTTTCTTGTATTATACATGGATGACATTTTGCTTCATGACTAATGATAGGGTTTCTATATGAGGTGAAACAATTTCTCTCAAAGAATTTTATTATGAAAAATATGGGTGAGGCATCTTATGTCATTGGCATTAAGATCCATAGAGAAAGATCTCGAGGCATTTTAGGTTTTTCTCCAGAGACCTATATCAACAAAATTTTAGAGAGATTCCGGATGAAAGATTGTGCACCAAGTGTAACACCCATAGTCAACGGTGATAGATTCAATTTACATCGTTGCCTAAAGAATGACTTTGAATAGGAACATATGAAGAACATTTCATATGCTTCAGCTGTAAGAAGCCTTATGTATGCTCAGGTCTGCACCCGACCTGACATTGCATATGTTATTGGAATGTTAGGAAGATATCAGACTAATCTAGGTATTGATCACTAGAAAGGTGCAAAGAAGGTTTTGAGATATCTTCAGGGCACAAAGGACTATATGCTTTTGTACAAACGAACTGAGAACTTAGAAGTAGTTGGATACTCCGATTCAGACTTTACTGGTTGCATTGATTTAAGGAAATCAACATCTGGTTATATTTTCATGCTAGCTGGTGGAGTTGTATCTTGGAGAAGTGCCAAGCAAACCCTGATTGCTACTTCCATTATAGAGGCTGAGTTCGTATCATATTTTGAGGCCACCTCGCATAGTGTATGGTTGAAGAGTTTCATATATGGGCTCAGAGTTGTTGATTCAATTTCTAAGTCGTTAAAGTTGTATTGCGACAACTCCGCTGCAGTCTTTATAGCTAAAAATAACAAGAGTGGAAGTCGAAGCAAACATATTGGCATTAAGTATTTAGTCATAAGAGAACGTGTAAAGGAAAAGAAGGTTGTCATAGAGCACATTAGCACTGATTTGATGATTGCAGATCCTTTAACTAAAGGCATGCCACTTAAGCAGTTTAAGGATCACGTAGTGCATATGGGACTTGGTTCCACAATGTGATTTTGTTATATATTTGTTGATTCAATAGAACTCTTATTCAGTTTGATATTTTCTTATCAATTTTTGCACGCATATTTTGATTGGTTTTGAGAAATGTCGTTTAATTTGGACCTAGAATAAACATATGGTTTATTCATTAAGTTGAAGGGCTAATAATGAGAAATTTTGTATATGTGATATATGGAAGATACTACTCACTATAAGAGGACCTATCGCCATGATTCATATATTTGATTTCTTGTTATATATGGTGTTGGGTTAATTGGACCAAGTGGGAGAATGTAAGTTTTTTACGATTTACCTAACCATCCTCATTATTCTGTGTGGTCCATTTAAATGCTTTAACCCTACCCACTATATGGTGTTGCCCATCTACCCAACCCTTTGTCTTTGTGATGGCCAGAGACTGAGTAGGTTTTAGTGGAGCGCTCCAAGAAGAATGAAACACAACTCTAGCGTCTCCTGTCAGTACAAATACGTCAAAAAATTCAACAAACTCAAAACAAAATTTTCGACAGAAACACAACCCATAACAAACGAAGACAGAGAAAATTATTTCGATGGTTTTTAAGGCAAGACAGAGGTGGATTAAAGCTCTGATACTAAATGTAAAATGAAACCTAGCAATAGCATGCATTTCATACAAACATTTACGTACAAAATACATGCATATAAAGACCATATATAACCATATATAGATGTGAAGCAAGCAGCAAAAATTTAACTGAAACCATAAAATACCTTCAACCATTGCCTCTCCATCGAAGAGCTGAAAGTGTCTGTGAAGTTTGGAGCTTCTATCATCTTCCTTAGTATAATGATGATGTCAATAGATGCTCGGGTGAAGATAGGACCAAACCAGCTTGATTTAAACCCACTAAAACCTACTTAGTCTCTGGTCATCACAAAGACAAAGGGTTGGGCAGATAGGCAACACTATATAGTGGGTAGGGTTAAAGCATTTAAATGGACCACACAGAATAATGAGGACGGTTAGGTAAGTCATAAAAAGCTTACATGGACATTATGAATGATTGTCCTCTTTCTTTTTGTTCTCAACCCATACAATCTGGATGTTGGATGCATTTTCTTATTAAATTTCATGGTATTTTTCCTTTAATTTCTGGATTAATTATTGAGTTATATTTTTTTCCTTGTTAAATTGCTTGGTTCGCCTGAATTTGCATTTATAATTGTTCATGTTTAATTTGTAGGAAATGCGCTTGATTCAGTTGTAAAGAACTAAAACAGTCCAAGGCGAAAATCAAAGAAGTAGCTAGGCGTGAATTAAGCATATAAAGGAGGCGTGGACAAAGAGGAAAGCTGGAGCAAAAACGTGAGGAACCAAACAAAGTCACCACCACACATGCAAAGAGAAGATTTTCCAAAGAAAACGTTAGCAAAAGGAGGTTGGCGGCACACACAAGAGACAAGGAAAATCAAGCAGCCTCTACCGACCAAGAAGAAAAACCACGCACTCCAGGAGGCAGACATGACACTTACAACAAAAATACCAAGAAAATAAGGCAAGAAGGAGAGACGTTAGCAGCATGGTGGACATTTGCGTTGAATGAAGAGTGAAGCAACATGGAAACATGTGGACAAGAGGAGCTGAAAACGTTGAAGAGAAGAATGTGAGCTTCAGGCGTGAAGGAGAAACAGCTCCAGCTGAAAATCTACCAAGCAACCACGCCGATAGCTTGCAGGGATTTTAATGACAAGACCACCATGCAAAGGAGAAGACTTGCATGAGCTAGGAGCAAATTAAAAATCAACACAATGGAGGAGCTACACCAAAAGATAACAACTCACGCAGCCAAGATGAAAATGACGTAGGTAACAAATGAGCAAAGACAGCTGGTGGGTGAAGTTAAACAACGTGAGCTTGGACCACCACGCATGAAGACAAGGGAAAATGCAGCAAGAAAATCACGCATGCAGATTACTAAAGCTTTAAGGACTTGGTGGAGTTGTGTCAAGACAAGAGACAAAAAAAACAAGATTCACGCTGAAGGGGATGGAGAATAACATTAAGCCAAAAGAGGGAGCTACTACTGGTGGGACAATAACGCAATAGGGGACCAGCTGGGAAAACGTTGGAGGGGGCCACTCTTCACTCACCAAGCTCCAAGCCCCACCTAAACATTCACTCTTCAATTGAAACATCCACCAAGACTCACAAAAATTACGGAGATAGCGTTGCAAAAGAGAAAAAAAAAAGCAAAAGAGCCCCACAAAAAAAAGACTCACTCATTAATTTATTCAACTCTTCTTCACTCACTCTCTACAAGACCAACGATAACTCTCCATTTAATGGGACAAGATGGCATTCATGTGGAAAAGGAGGGACGACCTCATTCACTCTACATTCAAGGCTCACTCAATTTCTCAACAACGTGGAAGCAATGAGAGAACGACGAAAGTTGAAGCAAAGGTGGGGGCTCCAGCACTCTCCATAAGCCGCCTCTCTTGGACGTTATTTTCATATTCCATTACACAAAAAGGCTCTCAACGTGACACAAAGAAAGTGAGCTTGGTGAGGCTAAAGAAGACATGTTGAAGGAGAGGAGGCAAAATTGAAGAGCAACATCACCATTTGTTCTTCCATTCCTTCTATTTATTTCTTAATCATAATGCTTGCTTTTATTATTTTCATTGCTGCTATTATTATTATGAGTAACTAATCCTTTCATTCTAGGATCTTAACGGAACCCTTGATGTAATCTCGGTTAATTGGTATTTTCTACGTATAATCTCTTATGCCCGTTTTTACTTAAAGGTTTGATTATTGCAATTTGTTCTTAATGCGTTTCATAATTTGATCACCTATGAAATTGATTTTCTTAATCTTTGTGTAACGTAACAGGGAGCAATAGATTTGGAAGAAAATTGCAATAGCTTAGGATCACATTCGTAGTGATTTGTGTCTAGGATCGGGAGAAACCTATCCACCCTAAGTAACCACATTAAGATTGATTCGATAAAGCAATCATCGAATTATCACAATTTACCATAGAAATATAGGAAATTGGTTCAATGATTAGGATTACTAATGATCCGGGAGGGCTTAGTAGTTAATTCTGAATCTTAGGTTATCAAACCCGGTATATGAGTTAAACCGAGAAAATTTTGACACCGAGGTAAAATCAAGGGGGAAGTTAAATTCCTAGATTTTCATTACATCGATATTTCTTATATTTTTATCTTGCGTAATTATTGTTTTTATTTCATTTTTCAAACCACAATCAATCAATCTTTTCTTTAATTTTTATGTTATTAGCTTAAATTAGAAGTTATTACGAGTATTACTTTATAACTAATTTGGTCTCCGTGGGATCGATATTTTTACTACTTGACGATAGAAACGTGCACTTACGTTCATCATCAACAAGTTTTTGGCGCCGTTGTCGGTGACCAATTTTTAGTTTTAATATTGATACTTGTTTTGATTTTTGATTTAAGTTTACTTACATGTCTCATTTTGTTTTTATTGGCTAGGTGATCTGCATGCTCACCAACTCTAAACCGATCCAACCCATACGTGATCCTGAAATAGAGAGAACGTGTAAAGTGAATCGGAGAAGAGTTCGAGAACAAAGAGCAGCTGCAGCCAACATGGCCAACAATAAAGAGACACCCGAACAAATGGTCGAACGACTCCGAAACGAAGAAATACGGAGACAAGTTCGAGAGGAGATGGAAGCCGAGCAAAGAGAATTGGAACGAGCACGAAATTGCTTAGATTTCCATACACCTACTTTTGATGAGAGAATGAGTATAGCTCACACTCAGATTCTAGCCACTCAAACTTTCAAAATCGATGGAGCGGTCATGAATTACTTGAGGGACAAACCTTTCACCGGAGTGGCATCCAATTGTCCCATTACGCACCTCAAAAATTTTCTTGAAATTGTCGATAGTTAGCAAGTAGCAAATGTGTCAAATGAGCAAATGCGACTAAGACTCTTTCCATTTTCTCTTGCAGGTGCAGCTAAAGAATGGATGTGGGATGCAAACCCAAAGGGTTCATTAACGACGTGGGGTGAATTAAAGGACAAATTCATGAGAAAGTACTTCTCACCAGCAAAGACTCACAAGCTCAAAATGGAGATTATCAACTTCAAACAATCCGAGATGGAGTCATTAGCTGAAGCCTTTGAACGATTCAAAGAACTCCAAAGGAAGTGCCCACATCACGTGTAGCATCCCGTTACCGATGCGATGAGCATCGTGTTATGAGTGTAGAGTTGTTAGTGCTTAATTTGTGATCGAGTGTTTTGTGGCCTCTGATTTTAGAGAGATAGATCATTTTGTACATGCATATACATAGTGACATGCATTCATGATTGTTCCGGCATTTGATAGTGATTGTGTTTGGAAAAGTGAAATTGAGATGATTTTGTGAATTGTGATTATTAAAAATGTTGAAATAATTGGGTTAGTGAAATCTTGCGATTTTGAATGTTGGTGGAATTATTGTATTTGTATATGTTGGTGAAGTTATGGTGTATTGAAAGATATATTTATAGTTGGGAGCAAGAAATAAATTAAATGAAGTTTTGGAGATAGTTTGGTTATATTGGAAAGGGGAGAACTAAATGGAGTTAGTTCAAAAGTAACTAAGTTAGAGTTTATTCATTAAGAAAGTGACATGTGTACTTGGACTTTGTACTCTAGCTAGGAGTAGGTGGTCACTATTCCTTGAGGGCTGATGGGTTAAGTCTTGTCCAAGCCTTCTTTATTCCTTTCTTTCAAAAACTTCTCTCTCTCCGAGACATAGAGCTTTCCCACCCAAAATATCTTCTAAGGGACTTTGGTGTTCTTCCTTTCTTTCACCAACCTTTCTCTGCCATTAGTGTTTTTGAGTCTAAGGAGAAACGAGAAGCTGATCTTTTCGTGTGGAGTTTAGGGCTTGAAGATTTGTTTGAGTTCTCAACAGGTAAGTGTTAGAGAAATCCTCTTCGTTAGGGATTTGTGAAATAAAGTTGAGAGATTTCATCATCTTCATGGAAAATGTATTTCATATGTTTGTTCATAAATACTGGGTAGTCAGGGGAGAAATAAATTATGTTATAGTGTTAAATGAGTTGTTGAGAAAACTTTTGGTGTTCGGTGATATGATCTATATAAGTGGACATGTTCGACGTAAAAATCAGCTAAAGGAAAATCAGTGAAGCGAAAATCAGTGAAGGAAAATCACCAAGCAAAAGGCATTTATATGGACTTGATATCGATAGATTTGGACAAAATTTCCTTCTTGAAAGTTGTAGATCTCTTTATCTATGAGATAGATGCCAAGTTTGTCCAATTTTAATATCGGAGTCAAAAGATATGATCTATATAAGTGGATATGTTCGACAGAAAAATCAGTGAAGCGAAAATCAGTGAAGGAAAATCAGTCAAGCAAAAGCAGACGATATGAACTTGATATCGATAGATTTGGACAAAATTTCCTTCTTGAAAGTTGTAGATCTCTTTTCTATGAGATAGATTCCAATTTTGTCCAATTTGAATATCTGAGTCAAAAGATATGATCTATATAAGTGGATATGTTCGACAGAAAAATCAGTCAAGCGAAAATCAATCAAGGAAAATCAGTCAAGCAAAAGCGCATTTATATGGACTTGATATCGATAGATTTGGACAAAATTTCCTTCTTGAAAGTTGTATATCTCTTTTTATCTATGAGATAGATGCCAAGTTTGTCCAATTTTAATATCGGAGTCAAAAGATATGATCTATATAAGTGGATATGTTCGACGGAAAAATCAGTCGAAGCGAAAATCAGTGAAGGAAAATCAGCTGAAGCAAAAGCAGACGATATGAACTTGATATCGATAGATTTGGACAAAATTTCCTTCTTGAAAGTTGTAGATCTCTTTTCTATGAGATAGATGCCAATTTTGTCCAATTTGAATATCTGAGTCAAAAGATATGATCTATATAAGTGGATATGTTCGGACAGAAAAATCAATCAAGCGAAAATCAATCAAGGAAAATCAGCTGAAGCAAAAGCAGACGATATGGACTTGATATCGATAGATTTGGACAAAATTTCCTTCTTGAAAGTTGTAGATCTCTTTTCTATGATATAGATGCCAAGTTTGTCCAATTTGAATATCGGAGTCAAAAGATATGATCTATATAAGTGGATATGTTCGATGTAAAAATCAGTCAAGCGAAAATCAGCTGAAGGAAAATCAGCTGAAGCGAAAATCAGCTGAAGGAAAATCAGCTGAAGCGAAAATCAGCTGAAGCAAAAATCAGCTGAAGGAAAATCAGCTGAAGCGAAAATCAGCTGAAGGAAAATCAGCTGAAGCGAAAACCAGCTGAAGCAAAAATCAGACGGAAGGAAAACAGTCTGTGCATAGATCAGTGTTTTGAGGATAACTTGAACTATAGAGCTCCAAATGACCTGATTCTTGAAGCATTGGATTCCTAACACATTTCTTTATCTCTCCACAAACAATTTATGGTTTTTAGTATTAATTTGGAAATGATTGATTGAATCAAAGTAAGGGTATTGGTGGAGGAACATGAACTAGATGTTTTATCAACATGTTTCAAAGATCTTGATGATATCTTGGTCTGTGGTATTCCTATTAAGGTGATACTTGATTCGTTATGAACTAGAGAAAGAGGTCTATAATTGTGATAAAGATTGAGAGTTTTAATTTTAATTTACGGGATTGCAATTATCGAAAGAGAGTCCATTATAGTTTCTAATGTGACCAAAGAGTTATGTTGTAACTAGCAGAGTATGATTAGAGTTTGAGTGAGTGAATTTGAATTTAAGGGAATGCTATTGACCTAGTGAATAGTGAATTGTGATTGTGAAGTGAGAGATAGCGATTTGGGTCTTAGTGCTGGGAAATCATGATCATGCATCATATAGTTTGAATTAAGTCATGTGCATCAGTGAATTGAATTAATTGAGCAAGTGGTGATGATAATTCATTTGAATTGTTATAGAGGCGCCGTTGGATCGACAGACCACGGACATTGCTGGTACTTCCAGGCAATAGCTCGGAAGTTACAGGTGAGTAACCTAGTTGGTTCCTCAGTTTTTATGTGATTAAATGTGCTGTGAATGTGTGTGAATTAAGTGTCAAAGTGAGTGATATAAATGTGAAGTGAATGAGAATCAGCGTATAAAATTGTGAGTAAGTGTTTTGATTGTGATTAGCGAGTGAAGTGAGATAAATGTGTTAGAGACTGTGCAAGTGTTAGTGCATGCTAAGCATGAACATAAGTGGTAATTAATCAGTTGTGGCTGGAGCTTAGTGATCAGAGCTTTAAGCTCGATATCGTTGAATGGGCTAAGGCCAAAAGGAAATAGTGCATGCCTGCAGGCTCTCCTATTCCTAAAGTGAGTGGGCGAGAGTGCATACCCGAGGGCTCTCCTACTTGTCAAAATGTGAATATTGCCGCCAGTCACAACAACATCATAAAATGAGAAATTGCATACATTATGCATTTGTCGATGTAGCGAAATTGTGAATACGTGTGATGTGTGCATAGTGTGAATTGATATGTGATAAGGTAACTGTAAATTGTGTAAAGTGTTTATAGTGTTATCAATTGTGTTAAAATATATCTATGAGATATATATTAGATGTATATGCATGAGTTGGGTGAACCATCGATGATGGTTTCTCATTGAGTTCGCAAACTCACCCAACATTGCAATATATTTTTCAGACAACGCCGAGAGGACTCTAGCTCCTTGTCGACGCTTCAGATGGTGTGCTCGTGATCAAGAGCGTTGATGGATCGCAGGTCGGTCACCGGGTGACTTCTTTTGGGACTATATTTTTGGGATGACCTAGTATAGACGCTTTTATCGCTTTTCCTTTTGGATTATTGTATTTAGTTGTAGGGACCGATAGACTTGTCTATATTTTGGATTGATATTGTGAAATGAAAGAAATATTGTGGTTTTAAATATTAGTGAATTGCATGTTGTGGTTTATTTTATTGATGCCATGCGAGTATCTAGTGATTGTTTCGTTTAGTAACACTTCCTTATTGTGAGATATGCGTCGGAACGACCCACGGGCGTCCCGTGCGTACCCTACAGTAAGGGGGCGCTACATCACGGGATTCCTCCATCATCTCTAGTCTCTCATTTATATCATGGGCTGACTCTTGCTATGGCAAGTCAATTAGATACAATTGCTGAAGGTACGTTCTTAGAACTCAATCCCGATGACGCTATATCGTTAGTAGAAAAGGTTACTGCTAACAACTGTAGGGCTCATGAAAGAGGAGGATCTCAACCTACGTGGAAAGCCCCTAGTACTTATGAAATAAATCCCTAAGAATTGATGGATGCCAAGATCTCGAATATGTGAAAGAAAATCACAGACACTGTTTTGGAGCAACTTAAACCCATAACACAACAGGTAAAAGCCGTTACATTTACTTATGATTATTGTGGTGAAAGTCATCATTATGAATAGTGTCCAAAAGTCGAGCCACCGACCGAGACAGTAAATTACTTTGGGAATCAAAGAACTCCGTATAATCAAAATGCAAACAACTACAATTCGGGAGCAAGAAATTACCCTCCAAGGAAAAATCACCCATCGGGATTCCAACCGCAACAACAAAATTGGCAATATCAAAACCAACCACAAGGACAACCTCCAAATACATCCAACCAAGCATCATTGGAGAGTATATTGGAGAAGTTCATGGAGCAAAGTGGTCAAAGAATGGTTAAACTTGAAGAATCAACACGAAACTTGCAAACTCAAATGGGACAAGTGATTGAAGCTTTAAAAAGTCGTCCTCAAGGAACATTGCCAAGTGACACCGTGAATCCTCAGAAGGAACAACTTCATGCAATCGTTCTTTGGAATGGCAAAGAGGTGGATACAACACCAACTCCCAAAGGGAAAGAGGTATGTATAAATTCTGAAAATTCTAAAATTTTGCGGGATGATGTTGTTATTGATGTTGATAGATCCATGGAAAAAGAGGAGGAAGAAAAACCAAGGGAAGATAAGGAAAAACAATCAAGGGAAAGACCATATCCACCACCACCATTTCCTCAAAGGCTAGCAAAGCAAAAGCATGAAAGAGGGCCTGAAAAATTTATGGATGTTTTTAAGAAACTAACAATCAACATTCCCTTTACTGAAGCTTTAGAAAATATGCCAAGCTATGCCAAATTTATGAAGGATGTTCTATCAAAAAAGAGAAGGCTTGGAGATCAAGAAACGGTGGCCTTGACGGAAGAATGTAGTGCGATACTATAAAAGAAGCTCCCACCAAAACTCAAGGATCCTGGAAGTTTTGCAATTCCATGTGTAATTGGCACACAAATTTTTGGTAAGGCTCTTTGTGATCTTGTTGCTTCCATTAATTTAATGCCCATCTCTGTTTTCAGGAAATTAGGCATGGGAGATGTAATTAAACCAACTTCGGTGAGACTACAATTGGCCGATCGTTCCATTATCCATCTATGGGGAATTCTTGAAGATGTGCTAGTCAAGGTGGATAAGTTCATTTTTCCAGCAGATTTTATAGTCTGTGATATTGAAGAAGATGTAGAGGTACCTATCATTTTGGGACGACCGCTCCTAGCCACAGGTAGAGTTCTCATCGATGTTGAAAAAGGAGAACTTACCATGAGAGTAAATGGAGAAGAGGTAACCTTTAGCATTTTTTCTTCTATGAAATTTCCAAATGAAAAATGTTATGCAATTTCTTCAACCAGGGCAATTTTAAATGACTCAACTATGAATGCTCTAACTAATGATCCTTTGATAGCTGCTTTAACAACACTTAATGAGTTTGATGAAGAAGAAATTCTCGAATACATTAACTTGTTAGATGCAGGTTCATCTCTAAGACCATATAGACAAGTTATAGAACCATTGAACAATTCCAAGGATGAAGTAGCAAAACCTTCAATCGAAGTACCTCCGGAGTTAGAACTTAAACAACTTCCTCATCACTTGAAGTATGTTTACTTAGGTGAGAACTCCACCCTTCCCGTTATTGTTTCCACGTAACTAACTAATGTGTAGGAAGAGAAGCTACTTGTGTTTGAAAGGACACAAAAGAGCAATCGGTTGGACCATAGTCGATATCAAGGAATAAGCCCACTTTTCATGTCAACACAAGATCATACTAGAAGAAGAGTTCGTTTAGTGTGCAACCACAAAGGTGATTGAACCTGAACATGAAGGAAGTAGTGAAGAAGGAAATCGTGAAGTGGCTTGATGTCGGTATTATTTACCCTATATCGGATAGTTCTTGGGTAAGTCCGGTGCAATGTGTACCCAAAAAGGGAGGAATGACAGTGGTGACAAATGAGAAGAACGAACTCATCCCAACGAGAACCGTTATCGGATGGAGGATTTGCATGGACTACCGAAAGCTGAACAAAGCAACAAAGAAAGATCACTTTCCATTACCCTTCATTGATCAAATGCTTGATCGATTGACTGGTAAGGTATATTATTGCTTTTTGGATGGCTATCCAGGTTATAACTAAGTCCCAATTGCGGTGGAAGATCAAGAGAAAACCACATTTACATGCCCTTATGGCACTTTCGCTTTCCGACGAATGCCATTTGGACTATATAATGCACCAGCCACATTTCAAAGATGTATGATGGCCATCTTTTCATACATGGTTGAGAACGGGTTAGAAGTGTTTATGGATGATTTTTCAGTCCATGGAGATTCATTCGATATATGCTTAGAAAATTTAATCAAAGTTCTAGAAAGATGTGAAGAGACCAACCTTGTGCTCAATTGGGAGAAATGTCATTTCATGGTACAAGAAGGTATTGTTCTTGGACACAAGGTTTCTAGTAAAGGGCTGGAGGTAGATCGAGCACAAATCGAGACAATTGAGAATCTACCACCACCCACCTCAGTAAAGGGAATCCGAAGCTTCCTCGGACATGCTGGGTTTTATAGGCGTTTCATAAAAGATTTTTCTAAAATCTCAAAACCCTTGTGCAATTTGCTTGAAAAGGATTTCCCATTTAAGTTTGATGAAAATTGCATGCTTGCTTTTCAGGTACTAAAGGAGAAGTTGGTGTCTTCACCAATTATTGTTGCACCTGATTGGAACCGCCCTTTCGAGCTTATATGCGATGCAAGCGATTATGCGGTGGGTGTCGTTTTAGCACAACGGTATAACAAGGTTTTTCACTCTATCTACTATGCTAGTAAAACTCTTAATGATGCTCAATTGAATTATACTACAACTGAAAAAAGAGTTATTAGCCGTTGTTTATGCATTTGAGAAATTTTGATCTTACCTTGTTGGCACGAAAGTGAAAGTTTTTATAGATCATTCAACCATCAAATACTTGATTGAAAAGAAGGATGCTAAATCGAAACTTATTCGATGGGTCTTACTCCTCCAAGAGTTCGACCTAGAGATAGTAGATAAGAAGGGAATCGAGAATCAAGTGGCCGATCACTTATCAAGAATGGAGAACGCGAAAGCTCTTCACCAAAGGCCGTGCAAATCAATTTTTCTTGATGAAAGACTCTTCATGGTGAATGACAAACAAATCCCTTGGTATGCTGATTTCATTAATTATTTCGTATGTAAACAATTACCTCCTGATTTTACATATCAACAAAAGAAAAAATTCATGCACGATGTTAGAGCATATTTTTGGGACGAACCATATCTCCACAAGTTGGGTAAGGATAACGTATTGAGAAGATGCGTTCCTTTCGAGGAACAACAAAACATTATTTATCATTGTCATTCTTCTCCATACGGTGGTCACTTCAACGGTGAGCGGACAGCAGCCAAAATCCTCCAATCAGGATTCTTCTGGCCAACACTTTTTGCAGATGCTCATAACTATGTAAGAAGTTATGATGCATGTCAACGAGTCGGCAAGATCACTAAGAAAGATGAGTTACCTTTGACTAATGTTCCTGAATTTGAATTATTTGATGTATGGGGAATTGATTCTATGGGTCCTTTTCCAACTTTAAATAGAAATATTTATATTCTTGTGGCAGTTGACTATGTTTCAAAGTGGGTAGAAGCAATTGCTTCTCCAACTAATGATGCAGGTGTTGTTACGAGATTTCTCAAAAAAATCATTTTCACAAGGTTCGGAACTCCTAGAGCCATCATCAGTGATCGAAGGACACATTTTTGCAACAAACAATTTGTCAATCTCGTTGCCAGGTACGAAGTCCGACACAAGGTGGCACTCACTTATCATCCACAAGCAAATGGCCAAGTTGAGGTTTCAAATAGGCAATTGAAGCAAATTCTCGAGAAAACCGTTGATGCCTCACCAAAGACATGGTTAAATAAGCTAGATGATAGCTTATGGGCTTTCCGAACGACATACAAAACTCCGATAGCGTGTTCGCCTTATCAATTATTATTCGGAAAGGCTTGCCATCTCTTGGTAGAGCTGGAACATAAAGCATTTTGGGCCACAAAGCAATTGAATCTCGACCCAACTGAACAACGTCTTCTTCAACTAAAGCAACTTGAAGAATTTCGTCTTAATGCATATGAGAATGCACGAATTTACAAGGAAAAGATGAAGAAATGGCACGACCGGCACTTAAGGGAGAAACACTTCGAACCAGGCCAACTCGTGTTGCTCTACAACTCTAGACTTAATCTCTTTCCGGGAAAATTGAAGTCTCGATAGTTTGGGCCGTTTCAAGTATTGGAAGTTTTCCCACACAGAGCCATTGAAATTTCACCTCTTAATTCTACACATTCATTTAAGGTGAATGGACAACGCTTAAAGCTATATCTCGGAGGCGAAGTCGATAGGGGGATGGCAACCATTCAGCTCATTGATGCTTGAAGAAGCAAAAATGTCTAGCCAAAGACGTTAAAGAAAAGCGCTTCTTAGGAGGCAACCCAAGTTTCACACTTTTGTTGTTTTCATCTATTTTATTTTATTTTATTTTATTTACCCAAAATTCACGTTGTAACACCCCACTCCCGCATGACCCGAACCCGACATCGATGGTGATATCCGAGTTCGTGCCCCGCAAGGGTGGCGTGCTACATCACTCAGTCAGTCAAAATTCTGTATAAATAAATTTTTTTCAAACATTCATTCCATCAGAGCCATTTCCTTTGTCTTTCATTTACACTAATGTGTGCGGAAAACAGTACACAATTTGCATCAACGTGCATAGATAACCATTTTCAGTTAATACAATCAGTTTCAGTTATTACAAATAGTCAACCATAAATTACAATAACCATTTTATGTACAAAACAGAACCACATTGGCCCATTACACATCCAATTAGTCATTTTGGAATACAATTCTATTGGACACTAATGCAGACGAAAACTAATCCCGATCTCTTCTCTACTTCAATACCCAACAACGTTATACGCCCGTTGCCTAACGGGGTATTCTTTTGAGTCGTGAAAAATAATTACAAATTTTGGGTGAGTTTTGCGAACTCAGGGAGAAACCATCATCGATGGTTCACTCAACTCATGCATATTCAATCAATTTACTAAATAATACATACGATCACATTTCTCAAATGTAAGGCATTTCGTCTTTAACACAATTCATATTCAATCATTTATAGATGCAATGCACATGTGACACTTTTCATTTTCATTTCGTTATCAGGATCAGGCGCTCAAATCGCCCCAAAGGATTTTGGGCACATTGCGCCGAGCCGCTGGCTCGAAAACATCGGGCTTGAAGCCACGATACATCGAGCCCGAGGCTCAATACGCTGGACTCGAGGTCTCGTGCGTTGAAATGAAAGCTCTCATATCGTTAGGCGTGATATGCCCCGACACGGGCCGCTCCGGTCACAACCGCTTTTATCTAATCATACTTTTATGCATGCAATGTACGTGTTCCAATTCACATTCATAGTCATTTTACATTTCAAAGACCAATTATTCTTCGACCTTCGTCCGTAATTCACCACTAATAAATTTCATATTCACAAATTATTCCATTGAAGCACCCATGCATAGTTACACACAAATAGCACTTTGATATCACATTCCAAATATTTCGCATACCTACAAATTCCAAAATCACCAAAATCAAACACACATAACCCTTCATTATCTCCACATGACATAATTGCAAAATATTAAACACATAAAGGTTCAGAACCAACTAGGTTACTCACCTGTGTTTTCGAGCCAAAATCTGGTCGTTTCAAAGGACGCCGGTGGACCGACGCTTCAAGTGTGACTCTATAATGTTGACGAAGATACAAACATTATCAATTGTTCAATCGAACTATATCAAAATGCACATGTAACACTTAGAAGGTGCACAATGCATGATCATGATATTCCGTCCCTAATCTCATTTTTTCTATCATAAAATCCGCCTAAAATTAGAAACCTATTGGCGCCGACGGCAAGCAATTCGGACCTCTATAGTCCCCAATTAAACAAAATAAGAATTAGATGCACCTTATCCGGATCCACGCCAATTTCCGCCTAAAAATCCTGAATCTCTCAGAAAATAAAATTCAATATTCTATCAATCCGATGCCTCAAAAATCAGGTCAATCGGACGTCGGATGAAGAGTTATTCACGAAAGAAACCAAAATTCACATTAAATGTATAACCCTTATTTCCTTCTTTGTTTTCCGATTTCTAACCAAAATTTAATCTATCATATCCCTTTCTACACATTTCAGAAAATGCAAACTATACCTTGTTGGAAAGATAATGAAACCCTCTACAATTCTCAAGAAGACCATAAAATCAATTTCACCCCTAAGGGTGTTAAAATCCAATCAAACCTACGCCCACTCAAAACCTATCAAAACAGGACAAGACATTGCAAATTCAAGAACTCTCTCGATTCTTCAGTCAACAATTACACAATAATTAAGGCAGTAAGATCACAATGTTATCTACAACTTTCATTAACAACCAAAATCAGATTCACTTGCTAACTATGTCAAACAATTCACCAAAGCATCAGCCCTCGAATTTTCCCAATCAACAAAGACATTTCACAACAAGATATCTCTTAGCACAAATGTCACCAAATTCACTACCTTATATCAATGAAAAGATAAGATCTCAAACTTCAATTTTCATGAAGAAATTGAAATCCAATTCGTTTTATAACAATTTCAAAACTGTTATGGAAGTTTTGGCCATGATCAGCAATTCACAACCTAATGCAGGTTCAATTTTTACAAATTCATTTCTCTCAAATCTTACCTCTAAAAATTACATGACATATATCATTTTCAAGATCATTTCTTCCTCTACAACTTTTCATAAGATCACTCACACCAATTCTAGTCACATAAATTGCTAAAATTGCTGCCAATCCGAATGTTCACAAAATTGACACTTAGGCTAGGTTTCATCAAAATGCTCTAAACCACCAATAGTAAATGCTCATATCTCCCAATATACATCTCGAAAATAGCAAACTCAGTGGGAATGGAAAGTTAACTTAATAAAATTCAACTTTCTTTTAGACCATTTTCCTAATTCCATATCAATTAATTTAGAAAATCAGTAAAACTCTAGGTTCTATGTCTCTTGCCATCGCTCACACAAGTCCCAAAGAGAACTTTCCAAGCCAAATTTCAACCTCTTAGAGTTACAATTAGACAATACCTATTTCACACAAAAATGTAGCCAACAAACCAAAGTTTCATTGGGCACAAACCTTGCCTCAATTTCATAACCACACAATGAGTTATACTCAAATCAGTGTAATAGGTCAAAGTAAATTTTCCAGCACTTATGTCTAAGCCATATTCTATGGTTTCTATACCATTTTCACCCCATTTCTAAACCATCAATTTAACAAACAAAGTACCTACCCATATACACTAACACAATTCTCATACAATTTGTTGCATAATTATCACAATTAAAGCATTTAACAACAAAACAAGACAAAAACACAATCTTACCTAATCAATCTTTCAATTTTTTTTTTCAAGTCTTCAAAACAATCCCAAAAGTTCTAAGTTCCTCCGACACATTCAACCATCATCTTCTTGAGAGCTTAGGTGTTAGTGAAAAAGGAAGAGAGAGCAAGATATAAGAGGTTTAGTGTGGTTGGAGATTAGTAATACAATTACATAAGGAAGAAGATCAACTAAGATGGAGGGAGAGTGAGATTTACGATGGTGAAGAGAAACCTAACATACATCATCCATTTTCTTTCAATGAAAAGTGTCGTGGATGAAGGACCAAGGGGGAGTGTTTAATAATTAAAAATGAAGGTTTAATACATGGTTAAACAAGTGCCATATGTCCCAATTTAACTAGTTCCATACAAAGTCAATTTCTAGTCCAATTATCCTCAAATTTCCAATGGCTCAATTTCATAAATCCTAAAATCATTTATCCAATATTTCCGTGCCTTTAGGCAGTCCTTTTTAGTACAAAGAAAATCACTCAGTCAGTCAGTTGGAATTTTCCGGTCCGGGCAAGAACCCCGAAAAAGTCCAGAAAAATTTCCGAAAATCCCTTAAAAATAGAAAACAATTTATGGCGCACTCAGAATAATTTTTCAAACCAAAAAATCACGCTAATCCCAATAAAATTGTCTTAGGCACGAAAACCGGGAATGTCATGTATGCATGCACAGTAATTTTATGTGCACAAATGTGACTGTGGACCAATCCTATTATGCATGAACAGTCCTATGAAATCCCAATCTAGCACATCCTATGCCAATTTACTATTCCTTCCAATTGAGGGTGGGATGTTACAATTCCCCCCTCCTAATAAAAATTTCGTCCGCGAAATTCTCAATCAACAGTTCACTATGATAGTATCAAATGTCGATACAAATTCCATATATTTTTCCACTCAAGATTACAGTAATCACACTCAGTCAGTTATCCAGTCCCTTATTTGGCCCATTCATTAACACTCATCACAGTAGACGGGCTCAACAAGGCTGTCAGTTGGTTCTCACTATCTTAACTATCTCACTTGCCATTTCCAGAGCTATGACTCAGTACATTATTTTCGAACCTATTCACTCTTCACGCTTTTACCCATCCAATACTCTTTTCTTCAAGACTATGCGCCTAATTCAGTATTCCATCGAGTACATTTTTTCAAGGTAATACTTACCATAACCTCCTTCATCTCGTCCCCGATTTATTCACTTTCCTTTGGTACCAATACAAGGACATTTAGCTCCATTTCACTATAACCGTGATACTTTACCTAATGCGGTCATGCTTTATATCCCATTGACTCTCTGCTCAAATTCAATTCTCCTTAGACAATTTATCGCTCTAAAGTGTTAACGCACTTTATTCGGATATGCACTTTACTCTAGTTCATTTATCCGATCCTGATCTACTTCAGCTAACCCCTGCAGTTTTCCTAAGTCTTGTCCTTTGTTTTACTCATCACAGTCTCAAATCCATTATGGTCTTTGACTCCTGTTAGGCCCTATGCAGTGTAGCAGTATATCCCTACAAGAAAATCGAACTCAGAATACGCATCATAATCGAGCATTTTTGAATCAATAATCACTTCATTCTATACCCATAGTTATTCAATTTCACTTTTCGCGTAAGCTTACTAGAATGTCTAGCTTTAACTGTTCACTTTCTTGTTTTATCACTTTTATCTGCACACAACTTATTCTTTCAAGCATTCAATATTGTTGTTCCGATTTCACTCAGATATTCGCACTTCTTATAGACTCACCACTTTAACTCTAGCACCCTTAACCATTCTTTACCTTTATTCAAGATCTCAAGTTTCTAGAAATACTTCACAATTAGCCATAACCTACCGATATTCATTGAAATCCTAATATCTCAGAATCTGCTCATTGCAACATTAGCTATTCACTGCTTGAATTTAGTAGGCGTAATTGTCTGCTCATTTCGTAATTATCGAGACAAGAGTCATTTATACCCGCTTTTACCTCGAATTAACCCAATGTATCCTTATAGGAATCTAAGGTCTCCAAGGCTTGAAACAATTTCGATCATAGCACCAATACCATTTATCAAAGTCACTTCAATTTATCTTATACCGCTTTAACATTATGTTTCAGCTTCAACATACATTGTCCACTTTCCAAAGGTATTCTTATCAAGAGTATCAAATTCTTCAATAATTCATAGAGTTCATTTTACTTTTCACTGTTCAATCCTTTCAAACACATTCTGTCGATAATTATCGTCACTTCCATTTGCTACTTTGCATCATTCCTCTTAAACTTTTCCATACATCACCAAACATCATTCAATTCATTCTGTCCACAATTAGTGTATTTGCAATCCCTTTATGAAGATAACACTACATCACGTCATTGTCAGTTTTCCTTTAGGACTTTTTGTCTCTATTCATTTTCTCCTTTCAATTGATTTTCTGTCATCCACGTCGATGTATGCCAATACCTAGTCATCCGTATTGGACCTCCATAAATTTCACTTCATTTGAGTATTTCACTTCACGCTCGGGACTATTTTATTCTTAGTTTCAAATCTAGATTTTCCAAGCGCTTACATCATACATGGAGCTCTATTCACTTCACATTGCAATAAAATCATCTCAAATTAAAATTCCACTCATGTCGTTGGATACTTTACATTTCCGCACACACAATACGATAACCTCAACAGAATTTTTCTTGTTATGTCTAAATCTCCTCTTGAGATATGACTCAATTTCACTTTTGATACTTCATTTCGCTTGACCATTAGTCTTGCTACCATCATTATACTGCTCACAAAGTCTCATCAATCAATTAGTGTCCTTAATTGCTTTTCAATCATTCTTAAACACTAACTCAATCGTAACAATTTTATGCCATACTTTGAAAGATCAGAACATTCCTTGCACTAAATACACTTTCTTTAACCCTAAACTTTACTATACATATTACCCAAATCATTTCCTCTTATCCGGAAACCAATTAGTAATACAATTCAGAATATGCCATAATCATTTCTCATTTCCTTTCATCAAGGTACATTCAGTCCTCCTATGTCTTACTTTAATCCATTATGAACTTTACTCTTATAGCCACTCATAGTAGCACATATTTAACCATTCACCGATCATCTCTCTATGATTTCCATATATCTTTCACATACGCTTCATTAATCATGATCAACTTTATCGTCCAATAGATACTCCCAATGGTAATTCGACTTACATAGTTTTCTTCTTATATCATGAATGTGTCAGCTTGACCTTAAAAGGTCATATCCACTTGACTTATATACTGTCATCGTGTTATTGCTGCATATCTTTGTATTTTTCTGAAACAATCCACGATAGGGTAGTCACAGTTCCCAAAACACGACAAAATTGTTGATACAACTCCATTGTATCTCTATCTATTTACCCATCCAGTTACTATTTTTGTGTCTATATACAGCTTTTTACCCAAATCTAGAATTTCCCGATACACAATCAATAGAAAATTGTCAGTCTGTCTTTTTCCCTTACCATCCTTTGATACTAGTTTCCAAACTCTTAGCACAATATTCACATAACCATTTCAGTCTCACGCTTATGCTTCAAGGTCATTCCTGCTTCACGATTTCATTTCAGCTTTATCTGCACACTTTATCTTCTACTTTTCTTACTCGACTAGCACTAGGTACTTTGTTCTTTCAGCTTCTAGTAGACCTATGCGGTACAATAGTGATCCTATCACAATCCCGCTATCCTCATCTACCTATGATATCTATCGATATTGAACACAAATGCAAAGTGAATCCATATCCGCCGATCATATCATCTATACTTTACTCCGCCAATATTTCCCATTTCATGACAAATACAATGAGTCAGAATTACCTAATCATCCGGACTTTTAATCTCACTTAGCCTACTATAACCAAGATGCTTCCCATATCTCTAGTGGACCTTTCCAAGTTCTAGACATATTCATTTTTCTCGTCACCATAATATTGCCATTTTAATCCGGAATTCATTAATATCACTTCTTTCCTTAATCGCCTAGCCAACACACTCATTCCGACCACGTGACAATATCAATCTCCTTATCCATTTTTCCTTTTTCCTTTCCTAATTGCTTATACACTTCCAGGGGTTCACCCTCTACTACAGTCTCACTTTTCTCTCACTTAGCCTCTTAACACATTCGCACACGTAGGATTTCTACTCGTGCGACTCAGACTAGGGATCAGTTATCACGGTCTGCAACGACACGACTCAAATGCATGCAACTTAACCTATGTTTCAGACTTTGCCAAGATACAATCGTATTGTTGGGCTCTGATACCACCTAAATGTAACACCCCACTCCCGCATGACCCGAACCCGACATCGATGGTGATATCCGAGTTCGTGCCCCGCAAGGGTGGCGTGCTACATCACTCAGTCAGTCAAAATTCTGTATAAATAAATTTTTTTCAAACATTCATTCCATCAGAGCCATTTCTTTTTTCTTTCATTTACACTAATGTGCGCGGAAAACAGTAGACAATTTGCATCAACGTGCATAGATAACCATTTTCAGTTAATACAATCAGTTTTAGTTATTACAAATAGTCAACCATAAATTACAATAACCATTTTATGTACAAAACAGAACCACATTGGCCCATTACACATCCAATTAGTCATTTTGGAATACAATTTATTGGACACTAATGCGATGAAAACGATCCCGATCTCTTCTACTTCAATACCCAACAACGTTATACGCCTGCTGCCTAACAGGTATTCTTCTCGAGTCCCAAAAATAATTACAAATTTTGGGTGAGTTTTATGAACTCAAGAGAAACCATCATCGATGGTTCACTCAACTCATGCATATTCAATCAATTTACTAAATAATACATACGATCACATTTCTCAAATGTAAGGCATTTCGCCTTTAACACAATTCATATTCAATCATTTATAGATGCAATGCACATGTGACACTTTTCATTTTCATTTCATTGTTGTGACTGCGCGCTGAAATCGCCCCAAAGGATTTCGGCACATTGCGCTGAGCCATGGCTCAAAACATTGAGCTTGAAGCTCGATACATCGAGCCCGAGGCTCAATACGCTGGACCCGAGGTCTCGTGCGGCTGAGTAAAGCTCATATACGTTAGACGTGATATGCCCCGACACGGGCCGCCCGGTCACAACCGCTTTATCTCGATCATACTTTTATGCATGCAATGTACGTGTTCCAATTCACATTCACAAATATTTTACATTTCAAAGACCAATTCCACTCTTTCGACCTTCGTCCGTAATTCACCACTAATAAATTTCATATTCACAAATTATTCCATTGAAGCACCCATGCATAGTTACACACAAATAGCACTTCGATATCACATTCCAAATATTTCGAGACACCTACGGTCCAAAATCACCAAAATCAAACACACATAACCCTCCATTATCTCCACATGACATAATTGCAAAATATTAAACACATAAAGGTTCAGAACCAACTAGGTTACTCACCGTGTTTCCGAGCCAAAATTTGGACATCTCAAGGATGTCGGTAGACCGACGCTCAAGTGTGACTCTATAACGATGATGAGATACAAACATTATCAATTGTTCAATCGTAACTATATCGTAATGCACATGTAACACTTAAGGTGCACAATGCATGATCATGATATTCCGTCCCTAATCTCATTTTTTTCCATCATAAAATCCGCCTAAAATTAGAAACCTATTGGCGCCGACGGTGCGCAATTCGGACCTCTATAGGTCCCCAATTAAACAAAACAAGAATTAGATGCACCCTTATCCCACCCACGCCAATTTTCCGCCTAAAATCCGAATCTCTCAGAAAATGAAATTCAATATTCTATGAACCGATGCCTCAAGAATCAGGTCAATCGGACGTCGGACGGAAGAGTTATTCACGAAAGAAACCAAAATTCACATTAAATGTATAACCCTTATTTCCTTCTTTGTTTTCCTGATTTCTAACCAAAATTTAATCTATCATATCCCTTTCTACACATTTCAGAAAAATTCAAACTATACCTTGTTGGAAAGATAATGAAACCCTCTACAATTCTCAAGAAGACCATAAAAATCAATTTCACCCCTAAGGGTGTTAAAAATCCAATCAAACCTACTGCCCACTCAAAACCTATCAAAACAGGGCAGTACATTGCAAATTCAGTAACTCTCTGATTCTTCAGTCAACAATTACACAATAATTAAGGCAGTAAGATCACAACGTTATCTAAAACTTTCATTAACAACCCAAAATCAGATTCACTTGCTAACTATGTCAAACAATTCACCAAAGCATCAGCCCTCAGAATTTTCCCAATCTGAACAGCACATTTCACAACAGTATATCTCTTAGCAAAAATGTCACCAAATTCACTACCTTATATCACTGAAAAGATAAGATCTCAAACTTCAATTTTCATGAAGAACTCGAAATCCAATTCGTTTTATAACAATTTCAAAACTGTTATGGAAGTTTCTGCCATGATCAGCAATTCACAACCTAATGCAGGTTCAATTTTTGCAAATTCATTTCTCTCAAATCTTACCTCTAAAAATTACATGACATATATCATTTTCAATATCATTTCTTCCTCTACAACTTTTCAGAAGATCACTCACACCAATTCTAGTCACATAAATTGCTAAAATTGCTGCCAATCCGAATGCTCACAAAATTGACACTTAGGCTAGGTTTCATCAAAATGCTCTAAACCAGTCAATAGTAAACAGTTCATATCTCCCAATATACATCTCGAAAAATAGCAAAATCAGTGGGAATGGAAAGTTAACTTAATAAAATTCAACTTTCTTTTAGACCATTTTCCCTAATTCCATATCAATTAATTTAGAAAAATCAGTAAAACTCTAGGTTCTATGTCTCGGTTACTGTTCACACAAGTCCCAGCAGCAACTTTCCAAGCCAAATTTCAACCTCTTAGAGTTACAATTAGACAATACCTATTTCACACAAAAATGTAGCCAACAAACCAAAGTTTCATTGGGCACAAACCTTGCCTCAATTGCATAACCACACAATGAGTTATACTCAAATCAGATTAATAGGTTAAAGTAAATGTTCCAGCACTTATGTCTAAGCCATATTCTATGGTTTCTATACCATTTCCACCCCATTTCTAAACCATCAATTTAACAAACAAAGTACCTACCCATATACACTAAAACAATTCTCATACAATTTGTTGCACAATTATCACAATTAAAGCATTTAACAACAAAACAAGACAAAAACACAATCTTACCTAATCAATCTTTCAATTTTTTTTTCAAGTCTTCAAAACAATCCCAAAAGTTCTAAGTTCCTCCAACACATTCAACCATCATCTTCTTGAGAGCTTAGGTGTTAGTGAAAAAGGAAGAGAGAGCAAGTAAGATATAAGAGGTTTAGTGTGGTTGGAGATTAGTAATACAATTACATAAGGAAGAAGATCAACTAAGAAGGAGGGAGAGTGAGATTTACGACGGTGGAGAGAAACCTAACATACATCATCCATTTTCTTTCAATGAAAAGTGTCGTGGATGAAGGACCAAGGGGGAGTGTTTAATAATTAAAAATGAAGGTTTAATACATGGTTAAACAAGTGCCATGTGTCCCAATTTAACTAGTTCCATACAAAGTCAATTTCTAGTCCAATTATCCTCAAATTTCCAATGGCTCAATTTCATAAATCCTAAAATCATTTATCCAATATTTTTGTGCCTTTAGGCAGTTCTTTTTAGTACAGAGAAAATCACTCAGTCAGTCAGTTGGAATTTTCCGGTCCAGACAAGAACCCCGAAAAATTCCAGAAAAATTTCCGAAAATCCCTTAAAAATAGAAAACAATTTATGGCGCACTCAGAATAATTTTTCAAACCCAAAAATCACGCTAATCCCAATAAAATTGTCTTAGGTACGAAAATCGGGAATGTCATGTATGCATGCACAGTAATTTTATGTGCACAAATGTGACTATGGACCAATCCTATTATGCATGAACAGTCCTATGAAATCTCAATCTAGCACATCCTATGCCAATTTACTATTCCTTTCAATTGAGGGTGGGATGTTACACACGTTCTCTTTATTTTCATTGCAGGAAATTGGACCTTACAAGTGAATTTTGATGGTAGGAACTACATTTCTGAAGAAAAGGGTCCACACTCGTTACAGGGAAGATTTTTATGCCTCTTACTCATAATTTCACATGTTGTAGAATTTTGCTGCTGTTTGTGTTTGCGTATGATCTGCAGCATTTCTTAATTCACATGCATCATTGCCAACATTCTTTTTGTCCTTAACTATGCATATCCATCCATACTTACTTACCTACTTCAATTTATGCCTGCATATTTTGACATTGAGGACAATGTCCTATTTGAGTTTGGGGGGTGAGCATTAATTTCATCAAAAAAATTAAAAAAAAAACCATTATTTTTCATATTTTTTAGTCCTTTTTCTTGCATAGTTAATCGTCATTAAGAAATTTTGATCTTTAAAGGTTTTGATTTTGGCCTTACTTTTGGAAAATTGAGAATTACTTGTGACCTAATTAGATTTACCTTTAGAAGGTTTATGGATAGAATGTTCCGGATTAGTGCTCGGTATCCAATTGTTTAATCATACTCATATTCTTTGATTTAAGTCTTTCCATCCATTTTATTTGAGTTTTGATTGTCCATTAAATTTTTAGGCAAGTTGGAACTTAGTGAGATCTCGCTAATCCTAGAACAAGTTCTCTAGATCTATCGAGGTGAAATGTTAGCACAAATTTGATAAGGAAGTGATTAAGACATTTTCTTTGAATTATTAACCACAATCTAATTTTGGCTTAAAATAACCCTATATTTCCTTTGGAGCCAAGTTGAGCGTAAGTAATATCCCAATTTCTTTGACACCTTCATTTAACCAAGCCATAAGCCAAGCATTCCCCACATTTCATATGGAAATGATTATTTAGGAGTAGGTTATGTGGGGGGTTAAAAAAAATAACAAAACGAATACAAAAAAAAACAAAACGAATACAAAAAAAATGAAAAAATGAAAAAAAAAAAAAGAGCAAGCAAGTAAGGATTTTGCAAGTTATCGCCCCTAGTATACAAGAAACTGAGTTTGGGGGAAAAATCAATTATTTGGAACTTGGGAATTCATTGAAATTGAGTTATGTCTTGTAATTATTACCGATCTCGATAACATGTTGTCTTGTTGAGTATATATTTTTTTTTTCTTGTTTCCACGGTTTTACTTGCTCTTAAAAAAGAAAAAGAAAAGAAAAGAAAAGAGATCCCTTACATTTTCCTATTTCTTGAATAATTGTTTCCATTTAATTTGAGCCTTTATTTTCCTTTTCTTTGGTCTAAGCCGAGTTTAAACCCCAACGACCCCATTACAACCCTCATAAGACCTTTTAATCCTTTGAAAATGAGTGCTAAAAATTAGTGGAGATGGGACGGAGAAATTTTGCCTATGGGATTAGTTAATTTGATAATACCTTCAGAGGGTCTTGGGTTGTAAATTGCCTTTGAGTTTATTTGGCTTTTCCTTACTCTTGTGAAATGGTTGGTTTCTAATTAGACTTGAATAAAGGAGTATGTGTTTGAGCGAGCATTGGTATCCTTGCACTATGAAGGTGGGTATAGTTTGATGAGTAGTTAAAGGTAAATTTTAATTGGTTACTGCAATTTTGAAAATTCCAATTATTGAGTGTTCCTTAATCCATTTTGTAAAATTTTTCTTAATTTTGCTTAGGGATAAGCAAAAGTTTGAGTTTGGGGGCATTTATTGGATGCATTTTCTTATTAAATTTCATGGCATTTTTTCTTTAATTTCTGGATTAATTATTGAGTTATATATATATTTTTCTTGTTAAACTGCTTGGTTCGCCTGAATTTGCATTTATAATTGTTCATGTTTAATTGTAGGAAATGCGCTTGATTGTAGTTGTAAAGAACTACAACAGTCCAAGGAGAAAATCAAAGCAGTAGCTAGGCGTGAATTAAGCATCTAAAGGAGGCGTGGACAAAGAGGAGAGTTGGAGCAAAAATGTGAGGAACCAAACAAAATCACCACCACGCATGCAAAGAGAAGATTTTCCAAAGAAAACGTTAGCAAAAGGAGGTTGGCGACACACACAAGAGACAAGGAAAATCAAGCAGTCTCCGCCGACCAAGAAGAAAAACCACGCACTCCAGGAGGCAGACACAACACTTACAACAAAAATATCAGGAAAATAAGGCAAGAAGGAGAGACGTTAGCAGCATGGTGGACATTTGCATTGAATGAAGAGTGAAGCAACATGGACACATGTGGATAAGAGGAGCTGAAAACGTTGTTTAGAAGAATGTGAGCTTCAGGCGTGAAGGAGAAACAGCTCCAGCAGAAAATCTACCAAGCAACCACGCCGATAGCTTGCAGGGATTTTAATGACAAGACCACCATGCAAAGGAGAAGACTTGCGTGAGCTAGGAGCAAATTAAAAGTCAACACAATGGAGGAGCTACACCAAAAGATAACAACTCACGCAGCCAAGATGAAAATGACGTAGGTAACAAATGAACAAAGACAGTTGGTGGGTGAAGTTAAACAACGTGAGCTTTGACCATAACGCATGAAGACAAGGGAAAATGCAGCAATAAAATCACGCACGCAGATTACTAAAGCTTTAAGGAGTTGCTGAAGTTGTGTCAAGACAAGAGACAAAAAAAATGAAATTCACATTGAAGGGGATGGAGAATAACGTTAAGCCAAAAGAGGGAGCTACTACTGGTGGGACAATAACGCAATAGGGGACCAGCTAGGAGAACATTGGAGGGGGCCACTCTCCACTCACCAAGCTCCAAGCCCCACCTAAACATTCACTCTTCAATTGAAACATCCACCAAGACTCACAAAAATTGTGGAGATAGCGTTGCAAAAGAGAGAGAAAAAAAAGAAGCAAAAGAGCCCCACAAAAAAAAGACTCACTCATTAATTTATTCAACTCTTCTTCACTCACTCTCTACAAGACAAACGACAACTCTCCATTTAATGGGACAAGAGGGCATTCACGTGGAAAAGGAGGGAGGGCCTCATTCACTCTACATTCAAGACTCACTCAATTTCTCAACAACGTGGAAGCAAGGAGAGAACAACGAAAGTTGAAGCAAAGGTGGGGGCTCTAGCACTCTCCATAAGCCTCCTCTCTTGGACGTTATTTTCATATTCCATTACACAAAAAGGCTCTCAACGTGACACAAAGAAAGTGAGCTTGGTGAGGCTAGAGGAGACATGTTGAAGGAGAGGAGGCAAAATTGAAGAGCAACATCACCATTTGTTCTTCCATTCCTTCTATTTATTTCTTAATCTTAATGCTTGCTTTTATTATTTTCATTATTGCTATTATTATTATGAGTAACTAATCCTTTCATTCTAGGATCTTAACGGAACCCTTGATGTAATCTCGGTTAATTGGTATTTTCTACGTGTAATCTCTTAGCCCGTTTTTACTTAAAGTTTTGATTATTGCAATTTGTTCTTAATGCGTTTCATAATTTGATCACCTATGAAATTGATTTTCTTAATCTTTGTATAACGTAACAGGGAGCAATAGATTTGGAAGAAAATTGCAATAGCTTAGGATCACATTCGTAGTGATTTGTGTCTAGGATCGGGAGATACGTATCCACCCTAAGTAACCACATTAAGATTGATTCGATAAAGCAATCATCACAATTTACCATAGAAATATAGGAAATTGGTTCAATAATTAGGATTACTAATGATCCGGGAGGGCTTAGTAGTTAGTTCTGAATCTTAGGTTATCAAACCCGGTATATGAGTTAAACCGAGAAAATTTTGACACCGAGGTAAAATCAAGGGGGAAGTTAAATTCCTAGATTTTCATTCCATCGATATTTATTATATTTTTATCTCGCGTTAATTCTCATTTTTATTTCATTTTTCAAACCACAATCAATCAATCTTTTCTTTAATTTTTATGTTATTAGCTTAAATTAGAAGTTATTACGAGTATTACTTTGTAACTAATTTGGTCTCCATGGGATCGATATTTTTACTACTTGACGATAGAAACGTGCACTTGCGTTCATCATCAACGCTGGACTTTTCGTGCAGACCTTTATGGATTTTGTATGCGCAGTATGGATGATAGTCTAAACTTGGACTTTAAGTTTAGTGTAGATACTGTGACTTTTATGTTCCTTTTTTTGCAGATTTGCTATTTAAGTGACAACTGGGTTAAAAGAAAAAGGAAAAGCTTTATAAGAGGGTTGTATTACAAATGAAGTTGGAATTCTAATTCTGAGTCTACGATCCTTAATGACCGTTGGATACCCTCTAAAGCAATCAGGCATATGTCTTAAAGTTGTTATTACGATATATTAGAATTCGACTAACATTACAGACCTAAAGATTATAATAAATTATATTTTAAAATCTTAGAATTTTACTATATTATTTCTAATTATAAATTATATTAAATAAAATTTATATTTGTTATAAGTAATGCTTATTGTTTATTCATGTTAACAATAAATTTTTTAAATGTAGTTTATTGCTTATTCTATGTTAATATTCCTAGGATTATATATATACATATATATATATATATAATTATAATCCATACATATATAATGTTTTTATTTTAATTATATATATATATATATGGATTATAATTAATTAAAATATTTTTGAATTTAATTATTAACAATAGAATTGTTACAAAGGTATTCGCCGACGACCACAGGACAAGTACGGACCAACCGAAAAGGCACTCGGTTCTGGTTGGGCATGTTTTACATCGTCGTAGTAAGTTGTTAAAGCTTATGATACTGCAACTTTTAGATTTTGAGGAAGCAAAGAAATTATGAAATTTCCTCTCGAAATTGGGATTTTAATGTTTCATTTTTATTGAATCTGTTGTCCCAGAGACTGATTGCTCTAAGATAAGCAAGATTGAAGACACACCGAGTTTGGAGAGTAAGAAGGTGGTAAAGACAGAGAGTTCTTTGTCCTAAACCCGTGTGAAGAGGGAGAGTTCTTGAAGGAAATCATCCGTGAGTCTTTCTATTGATTTGTGAAAACCTTATATACAGATAGGTAGCCTTGATAAGCGTTGATACCGTTGATTAATTACAGCTGTACAGCTAAGTATAAAACTAATAAGATAAATACTATTTACATAATCTAACACACCCCTTCAGTCAAAACGAGAGGTTCACGAACGCTGAGATTGGTTCTGAAATCATCAAAAAGAATGTGTGGTAGACCTTTAGTAAATATGTCAGCGATTTGATACCGAGAAGGAATATGCAAAACATGAACTTGCCCACGAGCAACTTTCTCACGTACAAAATGAATATCCATTTCAATATGCTTCGTATGCTGATGCTGAACAGGATTACCTGAAAGACAAACTGCACTAACATTGTCACAGTAAACCAACGTAGCCTTGCGAATCAGAAAATGTAATTCCAAAAGAAGATTGCGAATCCAACAAGACTCAGAGACAACATTCGCAACTCCTCTATATTCGGCCTCAGCACTGGATCGAGATAGTGTGGGCTGTCTTTTAGAAGACCAAGAAATTAAGTTATCACCAAGAAACACACAGTATCCAGATGTAGAACGCCTTGTATCAGGACATCCACCCCAATCAGCATCTGTATAAGAAATGAGACTAGAGACTGAAGAGTTATATAGATGTAAACCAAAATTGAGAGTCCCTTTAATATACCGCAGAATCCGCTTTAGAGCATTCATATGATCAATTGTTGGATTATGCATATGTAAACAAAATTGTTGCACAGCATAGGACAGATTAGGTCTTGTGAAAGTGAGATACTGCAAGGCGCCGGCTAATCTGCGATAAAGAGTAGGATCCTCGTATAAGGAACCAGATGAGGCACTGAGTTTTGACTTAGTGTCAACGGGTGTCACAGCAGGTTTACAAGACGCCATACCAGCACGTTCAAGAATTTCTTCAACATACTTTCGTTGAGAAAGAAAAAGCCCTATTTTATGCCTTGTAACTGCAATTCCCAAAAAATAACTTAGAGAACCCAAATCTTTCATAGCAAATTCAGAAGCCAGTAATGCCATGATAGAATGTCGAAGCTTGTCAGAAGAGGCAGTAAGTATAATGTCATCAACGTATAAGAGGATGTAGTCCAAATCAGTACCCTTGTTATAGATAAATAGAGAATGATCAGATTTACTCTGCAAAAATCCAATAGTAGAGACAAAATCTGCAAAACGTTGGTACCAGGCTCGAGGAGCCTGTTTCAGTCCATATAGGGATTTTTTAAGAAGACACACATGATCTGGATGAGCTCGATCTTTGAATCCCACAGGTTGATGCATATAAACAGTCTCATGTAATTGACCATGCAAAAATGCATTGGTAACATCTAACTGATGAATACTCCATGCCTTCGAAATAGCTATGCTGAGAACCATTCGGATTGTAGCTGGCTTGACCACAGGACTAAAAGTCTCATCACAATCAACACCAACCTGTTGAGACCTGCCATCACCAACAAGTCGGGCTTTGTGCCTCTCAAAAGAACCATCAGACTTCTTTTTAATTCGAAAAACCCACATTGAACGAATCACATTAACATTAGCAGGACGGGGCACTAACTCCCACGTCTTATTTTTAATAAGAGCATTATATTCATCGACCATGGCAGCTTTCCAATTTGGATCAGACAATGCAGCTATAGGGTTTCGGGGAAGGGGAGATGGTGTGATGGAAGTCATTAAATTGAAGTGTCTTTTGGGTCGAATAATCCCATGCATGCTATGGGTTGTCATTGTTCGAGTTGGAATAGAATTGGGCAGAGCAATAGAATTGTTTGGTGGTGAAATATTTTGGGATTCAAAGTGAGGTGCAGGTTGTAAATCACCATGGTTGTCAATTGAGGAATGTAAAATTAGAGGACTGATCGGATCAATGGTTGTGGTTGGCAGAGTTTGAGGTGTTGAAGATATTGGTTGGGTTTGAGTAGAAGGCAAAGAAGTAACATGGTTCTGCAAATTATGCCATAATAAAGGATGTATGCTATCATCTAGAAAATTATAATAATGAGGCGAAGGAGAATGCATAGCAGCAAAAGGAAATGTGGACTCATAAAAATGAACATGCCTAGAGATTATAATTTTATTACTAGACAAATCATAACACTTGTATCCCCTATGATTTTGTGGATAACCTAAAAACACACAAGGAGTTGAACGAGGTTGGAGTTTATTTATTGTAGGAGATGGGAAAAGGGGATAACATAAACAACCAAAAACCCGTAAATGTGTGTAGGATGGATCACAATGATAAAGAAGTGTTGTAGGAGTAGAGAAAGCAAGATTCTTATGTGGAAGAATGTTGAGAAGATAAGTTGCCATTTGTAAAGCATGATACCAAAAAGATGGTGGCATGGAAGAATGAGAAAGAAGAGTTTGAATCATGTTATTTATGGTACGTATTTTTCTTTCTGCTTTTCCATTTTGTGAAGAAGTAAAAGGACAAGAAAAATGAAAAAGCATGCCATTGTTGTGACAAAATTGTTTGAATTAATCATTATCATATTCTTTTCCATTATCACATTGAAAGCATTTAATGTGGAGTTCAAACTGAGTTTTGACAAGAGCACTGAAGGATTGAAAAATATTATATACTTGGGATTTTCGACCAAGAGGAAAAGTCCACAAAAAATTAGTGCAATCATCCAAGAAAAGAATATAATATTTATGACCAACTGAACTCAAAACAGGAGAAGTCCACAAATCACTATGTATTATATCAAATGACAGTAGAGTGCTAAAAGTAGAAGCAAAGAAAGGCAGTTTAACATGTTTCCCAAAAACACAAGAATTGCAAACTGAGGAACTAGAAGAATGTTTACAATCAATGAAATTATTCTTACTAAGAGAATTGAGAATAGATGGTCCTGGGTGTCCCAATCGATGATGCCATAAAACAGATGATAAAGCAACAAAAGTGGATGGAGAATTAACGGAAGAACTTGAACAGCTGGATATAGGATAAAGATCCCCAATGCTATTACACCTCATTAGTGGCATCCCCGTCTATAAATCCTTCACAGAAAACCCAAAAGGATCAAACTCAACAGAAACGTTATTATCAATAGCAAAACGACGCACAGAAACCAAGTTTTTAATGATTTTAGGTGTATGAAGGACATTGGCTAAATGTAAAGGTGGATGTGGTGGGGTAAGAGATGTATGGCCATAACCACAAATTGGAATTTTCTGCCCACTGCCAACAATTATATCATTATTAGTGCTGCTCATATTAAAATAAGACGAGAGAGTACCTGAAGATGAAGTCATATGTGATGTCACTCCTGTATCCATGAACCAAGTTTCTTCAGGTGGATTTAGAGACATGGTTTGCATTGCAGCATCAATGTCAGTAGGTGCATAGAGAGAAGGAGATGCTTGAGCAACATATGCCTGTTGTGGACAAGAGCCAAGGAGTCCGGACTGTCTGGTAGTTGGTCGTGTCCCAGAAATAGTCGGATATGGACATGGCGGTGTAGGCCAAGCTTGTTGTCCCCAAGATTGCCAAGGCAGATAAGCAGACCATGGATAAAATGGTGGTTGCTGCTGCTGTTGAAAACGTTGCTGCCCACCCATTTGATTACCTCCTTGCTGCCTTCCTCCTTAATTTTGTCCAGTACCGTGGTTGTTTCCACTACAACCTCTACCTCTGCCGCCATTACTTCTGCCTTTGTTATTGTTATTGTGTTGAGACTGTCCTCTTTTCTTCCCATTACTGTTGCGTGGATTGGCATTATTGGAACCATAGTTAGAGCCATGATTAGAAGGAGTATTCTCATCTGTTATACCAGCAGTAAGAAGAGTGGTTCCAGCGGCAGCAGAGACAGTAGTTGATTGATTAGCTTTGCGGGTTTCTTCAAGAATTAACCTTGAACGTGCCTCATAAAATGGAGGCAAGGGATCACTCTGTTGAATTAAAGCAGCAACACCATCGTAATTTTCATTTAATCCCGCAATTAATTGAAGAACTAACCTTTGATTTGAGACCGGTGCACCAACGTTAGAGAGTTGATCAGAAAGCATCTTAAGCTCCTGATAATAGGCTGAAATGTTCGGAAAATCATCCAGAAGAACATGAGAGAATTGATTTTCCAAATAAACAGCACGAGAATTTTTATTATCCTGAAAAATATTTTGCAGTCGTTCCCACGCTTGTTGTGCAGTTGTATCTGTCTCTAAGATGGTGTTGAGAAGATCAATAGAGATCGTTCCATAAATCCATTGAAGAACTGTAGCATCAAGTAGTGTAGGATCGATTTCAACACACGATTCTTTGCCTGTATCAGATGGCTTTTGGGGAATAATGTGGTCAATCACTTTGAATGCACGAAAATGGATTTTAAAGAGTTCAGCCCATGAAGAATACTGTCCTTTTTCCATCTCAAGAGTGATGGGAATAAAGTTTGTGATGTTATTGACAGCGAGGGCTGGGTGGAAGTCATGTTTGCCCGCCATTGAAGAAAATAAGCAAAGAAGAAAAAATAGGGTTTAAAAGAAAAGAATGTAGTCGGCGGTGATATTAGGGCTCTGATACCATGAAGGAAATCATCCGTGAGTCTTTCTATTGATTTGTGAAAACCTTATATACAGATGGGTAGCCTTGATAAGCGTTGATACCGTTGATTAATTACAGCTGTACAGCTAAGTATAAAACTAATAAGATAAATACTATTTACATAATCTAACAGTTCTTAATTGGAAAGTGACGTTAAGGCAGCAACAGAGCTGTTGATGCTGTCAAGCTGGAAAGGGTTTTGGGATTAAGAGGATAAGACGATACCAAGCATACCCCCTTTATCTTCGTTATCTCCACAAACCCATCACAACAATGGGATTTCCTTGAAGACTGAAGATTCCGTAGCATATTAAAATTGAGCTTTTAATGTATTATTTGTTTTGGATTGTTAAAAAAATAATGTGCAATTAACTTGTTGCTTTGGAAACAACTAGAAACCTATCGAGAAAAAAAGTTGCTGCATTCCTTTGTTCCAGAATTTCACAAAAATAAGTTAATCTTAGCTACAAGTGTTTCTGGCATTCTCTTCTTTTTTTTTTCGTATACAAGAGGAAAAAACAGACTACACGAGTGCTCAGGGGTACACTGCGACAGCGCATCTTGATGAAAAAGGTCTTGGACGCCAAAAGGGAGCTCCTAAGGATATGTAAGCTAAAAATAAGTTAATCTTAGCTACAAGTGTTTCTGGCATTCTTACATATGTAATTTTTGCGAGTCCGCACTGCAAGTAAAGGCTTTGGCCCCATCTATTAAGACTCTTAACAATCTTTAAGCGCAAGAAACAAGCTGGCCAATCAAGCATACAAAACAGTCGGCATACTTCTCCTCAGAGATCGAAATGGTTATCAGTTTACAGAACAACACTTCATCATGCATGTTTGGCAATTGCTTATTTTATTAACTTTCCAATGAATTACAGACAAAATTTAAAAGTTCACAAAAGGGTATATCTCATATCTAACGTTGCAACTCCCCGAGTAAAACTTTCCACCAGGGTTCTTCAAGCAGTTAAATGCATGGATATAAGCCATCTTTTCCAGACACTTCTTACAACTTGATCTAGATAGATCCCTGGTGCACTGAACCAACGCATAAATCTTCGTTGACGATCCCAGATTCACGTCTCCGGAAGCAAATAGGCTAGAACTCGCTGAAGCTTCCTTGATTAACCTGCGGAAAAGCTGGCGTCTTCTCCGCCTTAATTTTGCCGGATGTTGTACTTCCCGAAAGTTACACTGCTGGATGTGGGTTTTGTAGTCAACATGGCCAAAAAATTGTTGTTGAGTACTTTAACAAACAATTGTCATACCAAATGATTGCTGCTCTGTCTAAACCGCAGCTCTTTTGGATTTCAACGGCGGCCGCCTGAATACAACTTTGGCAATCCTGGTTTTTGAGGTTAGCTGTACAAAGAGCAATTCCGTAGGAGGTTTGTCCAGGTGAGTTTTGCCCTTGTGTGCTTTGACTAAAACCTGTAAAGGGTGTAGAAGAAGCTAAATCGGAAAGAAGCCGGTTCAGGTTAGATTGGTAAGGATCATTGTCTTGGAACTTATTATTTGAACAAATGTGGAATAGAGGGCCTCCATGAGCAGCTGAGATTAAAACTACAAACGAAAGTAGATAGAAGGCATTGCCCAAATTTGAGAGGTCCATTTTTGTGCTTACGCTTGGAAGCTTAAGGTGGTGTACAAATATATACAGCGTCTTTTCAACTTGTAGACGAATTGTTTATATGCAGGTTGACATAATAATGACTGAGACTTAGTATATAGTTTCTTTTACTTTTAAGTTATTAATCGGTTTATTAGGTTAGAATCACTTAAAAGACAAGAAGGTAGATGAGAAATTGAGAACATATATCTGGTCAAGGGTGTGATCGATATTACTATCCTACTGAATACCTCCAACTCCAACGGAATCTGTCTTTTTGTTGACATCCCTTAATTTGTTGTTACCTACAACCTTGCCTTCTAGTGTGAAGCAATTGAAGAGTTGCTACTTAGATCTAATGACATCCAACAGCATTTAAATTCAAATAAATTTAAGTCACGCTCCCTACGTATGGAAAAATGAAAATTCTATTATGATCAAAATACTTAACTATTTTCGTAATTAGTACATCAACTGTTGTTTTACAAGTCACAATCAACAGTATCTCTTTAATAAAATTAGAAGTTTAGAACATTTAAATGAAACATTCTCGTGAGGTCGAAAAGAATTCAATAAAACTATATATATTTTCACGTTACAATGGAAACTGTACCTTTTTTTTTTGTATATATTTAAGGACTGTGTGCTTCTTCTTTTTTCAATTTTTGTTGTCGTTTTTGTAAAAAGAAAAATAGGTAAGTAAAATGTATTTAGCTTACTCTGTTGCGATTTTTTGTTTCTGAAATTAAAAAAAATCACAACGGTTTTACAAAAAGTAGAAAATATCATTTCTTTAAATTTTGACAACATGTTTTCAATTTTTATATTACAAATCTCAACCAAATAGGTTTTCGTTTTTTAGGAAAAAACAGAAACCAAAAACAACAAAAAAATAAAAATGGAACCAAACGGCCTCTTAACATAAAACTTGTCTTTTTTTAATACAAGGGAAAGGAAAACTAGGGAAAAACTAAAAACTGAAACACACGTCCCTGGGTGCTCCTTAGCGCAGAGCGTGAGGATATTACACACTAGTCATATCATGAGATAAGGCGTCCCGAAGACTCATCGTCGGGTCCTGCAGAAGCTAAAGTCCTGGCGGTGAGCACGCTGCTAGGGTAGATAGTTGATCGACATATTGGTTCCCTTCCCGATGGATATGTTGTATGTGAATCTCCCAATTTCATTGCAGTAACCCACGGATACCTGTCAACAAAGGATAAATGTCATCTGTAGCTCTCGTGGAAGTGGAAAGGATATTAATAACCTCCAGCGAGTTCACTTCAACCACCACTCACCGGTAGCCTTGATCACACGCTAATGTTAGTCCGGAGTGGACCCCCCAAAGTTCTGCCTTCAAAGGTGTATCCAGGCCAATATTCTGTATAAAGCCTCCACACTAGTGACTTTGACTATTCTGCAGCAACCCTCCGGTTGCGGCCCTGTGTGATCCTGCGCTGCCGGTACCATCCGTATTCAGCTTGATCCATCCATCTGTTGGTGGAGTCCATCCCACAAGGATACCCAACGACATGCCCTGTAACATCCTGTCATCGATGGGAAGGTTACATTGGTAAATTGAGACTGGTTATGATTTTTTTTACCGCATATTATTGACTAAGCATTCATTTGGTCTCTAATTTTAGAGGAATGGATCTTTTGCACATGCACATGTAGGTACATGCATTCATGACATTTTCCTAGCATTTAATTGTGATACTGATGGGAATTGTGACTTTTGATAAAATTAGATTTGATTATGATTTATTGGGAATTTTGAAATAATTGAGTTTGAATATTGAATTGGAAATGTTCTGGAATAATTGCCAATTGATAGCGACTCTTCGAAATTTTCTGGAAAATTTGGGAGAAAAAAGGTCCGGACCGGAAATTCTCCAAGTAACGGACTGATCGATTGTATAAACACTGAAATAATTGTCCAATGGCTATGAAAATTTAGAATTTTGATTTTAGAAATTTAATATGTCGAGCCATTGAAATTTGGAGACAAATTAGACTGGAAATGAATTGAAAAGAGAAAGATATTTAAATGTTTTACGAGAAAAAAGAGACAAGAGACTTAGGTGATTAACCTTTAAATATCTAAGGTTATAAGGGAAGAAGAAAGAAAAGTCTTCTTCCCTAGGGCAAACTTTCCTCTCCTTCGATCGATTCTCTGTTTCTTCACTGTGCTTGATCTTTGGCTTGTTGCTTGATAGCTCCTTCTCCTTGTGTAAAGCCAAGCCTAAATCCTAAGGAAAATGATCGTTAGTGTGGTTTTGGGAGGAAACCGTTGGTGTTAAAGGTTTAAAAGATTTTCGGAAGATTTGAGGATTGAGGCTTGATTAGTAAGTGAAATGGCTTTAATGTGTTTTTATGATTGTTTAATGCATAGATGAGTTTATTTGTGGAAGATTGGGGAAGTTTTGGTGAGTTATGACTGGTTTTAGAGAGAGAAAAGTAAAAAGGGAATCGAAGAAGATGAACCAGGGCCCGCACGTCGCGACGAGAAAATGATTAGACGTCGCGACGAGAAAAGGAGTATTGTTGAACCCCGAACTTTTGGTAAAAATTAGAAATATTAAAATGAATTCAATGAGTGTTTTGTATATGAATTGTGTTATAGATGCCTTTTTGTCTTAAGAAAAATTATGAAAAAAGAATTGATTAGTTTCGATGACTTCGATAATTAAGTAGATCTGTGTGGATTATGAGAGTAAAATGAACTAGTTGATTGAAATGGATTTGAAGAATATAAAATAAATAGTGAAAGAGTGAGAATTTGAAGAATTGAGAAAGTTTGACCTTTTGGAGTAGAGAGTTGACTTTTGATTTAGGCAGATTTTGAAAAAATGATCTACATGAAATTTGTAGCTTATGTTGAGAGCTTTTCGTAGCCATAAAGTATGCTATTTTTCGATTTCGATATTGAAAGTTATGGTCTTTGAAAGTTAAGTGTATTTTACTTGATTTGAAAATGCTATTAAGAGTAAGATTGTGTATGACTTTTGATAAAAAGAAATGTGTATGCGCATATCCTTTGGTGTTGAATTTGATGTGAGAAAATGGCTTTGGAATAGTTTATTGGAGAGTTGAATTGTGTTTGAGATGAATTAGTTGAAGAGTTTGTGGTAGTGGGTGAATATGTGAAGTTGATGTGTTGATATGTGAAGTTGATGTGTTGGAATGGTGTTTAGAGACTTCAATGGCAAATCTGTATTGATTTAGATAGATTTAGCCAAAGGGGTCTTAATAAAATTGGTAGATTATGTTTTTATCTTTCCATTGATATAAAGCACGAAAATTTTGGACAAGAGAGTAGAAAGTTATGATTTTTAGAAGTTCTGATGCTGTTTAGTGTAAAGCTGATCGACCAGTCAGTTTGTGTTGAGTTTTTGACCCATTTAGAGGTCGATTTGATTCTTAAGGCTTTCATGAAAGTTGTAGAGGGTTATTTTACCTTTTTATATACACCGAGTTTGTCAAATTTGCAGTTCTAAGTCAAAAGTTATGATGTTTGCAAGTTGAGGTGTTGTGTAAAGTTTTGAGGAGATTATCGATTGGTTATCTTTGAGTACATTTTTGACCCTTTAAATACCGAGGTTGCCTTCGAGTCCTTCTTTAAAATTGTAGATCTTTCTTTTATCTTTCCAACGGTACCGAGTTTGTAAAATTCGGAGCTCGGAGTCAAAAGTTATGAGTGTTAGAAGTTTGAAGGTCAGATTGGGTGCTAGCCGACCTCTGTTGGCCGACCTCTGTTGGCCGACCTCTGTTGGCCAACCTCTATTGGCCGACCTCTATTGGCCAACCTCTATTGGCTGACCTCTGTTGGCCGACCGATCTTCGTTCTGGCATAGCTTTGATTTTCTGGCCGAGCTCTGACCTCCCTTCACTCTTTTGAGAATAACTTCTTCTTCTGAAATCCGATCGATCTAATTCTTTTTGAAAATTAAAATAGAGACATGGGGCTACAAATGTTATGAAGGAGAGGAGCTATGATTTAGCCTCTAAGACTTTCAAATGCGGGTCGGAAGTTTGGTGTAGTGTTCAGTCTCTGTGTTATAATGGCTGAACAGTATTCAGTATTTTGGAGATATTTTGAGCTATAGAGCTCCGATCGATCTGATTCTTTGTGAAAATTAAAATAGAGACATGGGGCTACAAATGTTATGAAGGAGCCGAGCTATGATTTAGCCTTTAAGACTTCCAAATTCGGGTCGGAAGTAAGGTGTAGTGTTTAGCCTCGGGTCTGAAGAACAAACTTCAGTATTTTGGAGATATCTTGAGCTATAGAGCTCCGATCGATCCGATTCTTGAAGCGATGGATTCGTAAGACATAGAGGGACATTTCCCAAAAAGAAATTCTTGGCAAATGGCTTCTTTACTTGATCGAAATAATCAGACAAGATGTCAATTATAAAGACCAATGAAGGGGCAATTTTGGAAGTTTACTTAAAGGGTTAAGTTTATAGGCTTAAATGGAGGAGCATATGGGTCATTCCTCATTCATTAAATGAAATGGAACTATAAAAAGGATTGGGCTGTTGTTTTTATTAGGTGAGGCACGACACTTGAACAAAAGGAAAGAAAAATAGGAAGAGAGAAGGGAGAGCAAGCTTTCGGATGAGTGAAGGAGAAAGAAAAGAGAGAGAGAGCTAGGGTTCAATTTTTAGGGGACTTCAAGCAAGCTTTCTAAGTTGAGTCAAGAGGGAAAAACGTGGAGGATGAAGAGAGCTTCCTTTTAAGCCTAGAAAATCTAAAAATAGAGGAGAAATGAGGTAAGAGCAATTTTTAAGATTTGAGTTTCTCTTGAAGTTTTGGTTTAGAATTATGGAAAATGGTATGGGTTTGTGGAGTATGAAGTCAATTTTAGTGATTGCTAAGTATTATGGGTTTAATTTTGGATAGAAATTAATTAGGATTATGCCCAATTTTATGAATTGGGGTTTTTGAAAATTGGTGATTTAGATGACTTGTTTATGTGTGAAATTAGTGTTTTCTAAGTTCAATATTAAGGATTATGTTATTTATGATATTGAATTCGTGGGAAATTGGTGTAGGGAATTTTTAATTGAAAGAAAGAAAGACGCAATGGTCAAATTGAAGCATTGGACAAGCTTCAAGCATGGAAATGAGGTGGGTACCTGTTTATAATATACTTATAAACCACTGCTGCTTTCTTTAAACAAAGAGATTTTCTAATTTCAATTGCATCATAAATGTTGCATCATTGTATGAATGATTTGAAAAATCATTATTGATTCAATACATGAACTTTTGATGAATTGCAAAATACATTTGTGTTATGCCTCGAAAATTTCATGGCATTTCGTATATTCGGAAAAGAGCATTCGATAATTTATTTAAGCATGATTATGTGCCTATGTTTGGGCGAGAGAGGAACGTTTTGTTAGTCACGTGCACGTTGACCTTTAAGCCTGCTCCCGGCTGCCCATTAGAGGCCACGAGATCCTGAGAAATCGGACTCGTCGTGTTTACGGTAAACTTCGGTTTTCGTCGTGTTTATGGAACTCTCGAGCCGTTATGTGTGCATTTGCATTGTGAAGTGTTATGATTGATGCATCCATGTTTTGGAAATTGTTATTTCGACTACTGCAAGAGAAGAACTTTTGAAAATGTGCTTTATGGATTTCAAACAAGTTCTGCTAGAAAAGAAAAGAAAAACATTTTTAAAGGTTTTGCTTATTTATTTGTTATAAATTGTTACCCACGAGCTATAAGCTCACCCCCTTCATTCCCATCCACAGGTGATGAGAAGAAGATCGGGTAAAGAAAAGTGAAGGTTTCCATTTGTATGTGTTCATATGGTATAATTTGTTTAGCTAAGTGATCGCTAAGAAATTTAGAATTGCTGTGTATTCATTGTGAGAATGTATTCTGAATTCTGGACATATGTATTGGATTAAGTTATGGATTTGTATATGGAATAGTAAAATGAATTATGATTCGAGTTATGGATTTTGTGTATGAAAATTTGGGTATATGATTCTGATGGTTGGTCTAAAATATTTAAAGTGCTAATCGTTTGAGAATTGATGGTATTTAAATTGGAATGTGCGCGATTTTATGGAAATGAAAAGTGAGAGTTTAAATCGATGAGATATGATTGTATATGAAGAGAGTTTGAGTGCGAATGATTTCAATTGGATATTGAAGTCATTTTGTAAGAGATGGAATGGAAATGAAAGAAAGAAGAAAAAAAATTTATACGGGTTTTGAGAATTTTATTAAGGTTTCCAACGCGATAAGTTTCCTATGCTTTGTGTTTTCAACGGATGTCGGAAATTGCTTCCAATTTGTGATTTGATTCATATCTGATTTGATTTCACCTTATGTTTTGTTTCTTTGCTTTGACTCGATTCATATTGGTTTGTATTTGTATTCGATTTCGCTTTGCTTCCACACTTCGTTTTTCGTATTCGTTTTCCCTTTTTCCGATTGGGATTCGGTTTCTAGATCGGGTCCCAACAAGTATACGCCGTGACACGCGTATGTCGCGACGTACATAGGCGCCACGACGAGCGCACGTCGCGACGAGCGATAAATTGCACGTCGCGACAAGCGATAGATTGGGACGTCGCGACGAGTAAGTTTATACGTCGCGGCGAGGACCAAATTTCTGAACTGATTTAGTTTGGTTTTTAGGGCATAACTAATGGGGTAGACCTCCAATTGAGGTGATTCTTGATTCATTATGAACTAGAGAACGAGGTCTACAATTGAGGAAAAGAATGAGAGTTTGAATTCAGGTTTTTGAGATCTCAATTAGTGAAAGAAAGTTAAGGACGTGATTGTATTGCACCTAAAGATAGTTTCTTAACAATTGGAGTATAATGTGAGACTTTGAAAATAAAATCAATGCTACTGGGAATTTTAGAAACTGAGCATAAAGGATAAATTCGATCTAGAGAATAGTGATATTGATTTTGAGGTAATATCCTAGTGGATATGACGTGATAAATTGATTGGATATTAGAATTAAAATTTGGGAGTTCCGTAATATGTTATTGAATTGAAATGAGTCTTTATTGATCAATTGAGTTGGAAGGTTAGAGTTTGACAAAAGAAAGTGAAAATTGGGAAATAGCACCAGAAAGGTCATGAATAGGCATCGTACATCTTTTATTTAAGGCATGTGCATCATCGAATTATTTTTGACTGTGCATTAGTAATTGGGTAATTATTTGATTGTTTTAGAGGCATCGATGGAACAATTCCACGGATATTGTTGGGACTTCCAGGCTGTAGCTCGGAAGTACAGGTGAGTAACCTAGTTGGTTCCTCAATCTCTGATTTGTTAAATGCTTTGTATGAATTGTCTGATCTGTTCGACCTTAATTAATACTGTTGCATGAGATGTGTTATGATGAAATTGCAAACGTATGCTAGGCATGATCGGAAATTGGTAATTAACGGTTGTGACTGGTGCAATCACTGACCAGAGCTATAAGCTCGACTACTGAAAGAGGGCCTAGGGCCAAGTAGGGAATAGTGCATACCCAGAGGGCTCTCCTATTCCTATTCGCGCGAGGCGATAGTGCATACCCGAGGGCTCTCCTACCCTAAAACGCGACATCGCTTGATGTGCCCGAAATGAGACTTTCATCGACACCTGTCACAACACCAAATAAAATGTAAAATGTCATGCATCAAGCATCTGATTGTGCTGTAATTCTTGAAATGGGTTAAATGCATATGTGTGATAATTGTTTAGTGAAATTATGATTGCTATTCAGAGTGTTTTATTGTGTTGATCTGTACGCAATTTTGCATAATGCATGAATTGGGTGAACCATCGATGATGGTTTCTCATTGAGTTCGCAAACTCACCCAATATTGCAATTATTTTTCAGGAATTGACGAGTACCCCGTTAGTGAAACGGGAGTATGATTACTGCAAGAGAGAGTCAGAGTTTGAGGTCAGGATCAGTTCACGTCTACATTTGAGTCATTCTGATTTATTTGTAAATTTGTAACTCTGGAAATTCCGCAGATTAGTACTGATATTAGATCGGGCCCAATTTGGCTATGGATAATGGGTGTATGAATTGATTTATGACTGGAATTGTTTTATGATCGAAATTGATTTTGTATTAAAGCGGGATCAAATTATTTATTGATATCTGCGCACTCGTTTGGTTGCAAAAGAAAAATGGCTTTCTGTGTATTTGAACTGTTTTGACTGCTCTAGCATGCCACCCTCATGAGGCACGGGCTCGGGTATCACCATCGATATCGGGTTCGGGTCTTGCGGGAGTAGGATGCTACATTTGTGGTATTAGAGCCCAGAAGTACAATCTTACATGGGCTTTCTGAAAAATGTGTCAAGTCACATGCATTTAAGTCATGTCACGGACAAAGGATGACGGTGATCCCCGCCTAGTGTATGAGTCACATGCATGAGCATATATCAGTCATTTAAACGGTTAGAAATAGTAAGGAAAATGATAATATGTTAGAAGATGATAAAAGGAAGTTGTGAATATCGAGGAATCGGAAAAAGTGTATGAACATAGTGGATGAAAATAAAATGTTTTGTGACCTAGAGAAGTTACAATTGGGATTGATTACTGTGTCGAGAGTTAGGAATATTGATATATGACTTTGAGTCAAATTATGTTAGGGGGAAATTAAGAATGATTGTACATCTATGAGATTGATTTAAGTATGAAAATACATGGGTATAATGCACTAATGAAAAGATTGAAATTTAAGACAGTAAAGATGGTAGATGAAAAAGTTGTCAAGGTTCAGTTGATTGCCTACGTAAATACACACCTGATTATGGAAGCCCCATGGCAAGTGGAACTATTAAGCTAAAATGTATCATACGTGTAGAGATGATGTCGGAATCAATTGGTGAGTTAGTGGATAACCGCCAGTCATAGTTCTTTTAGTTTAAAATTCAATTCGAGTTGGAATAAGAAATGAAAGTGCTTATAGTGATCAATTGGGAAAGAAGTGAGAAGGTTAATGATGTTAGCACAGGTAATGAGCTTGAGGGAATAAAAGAGGGACATGAGCATAGCAAAGTCTCCATGCTCAAGAACTGGTACCAAAAAGAGAAAGGTTGTCTAGAACTAAATAGGATTAAAGTGTTCTTAGTAGTAAGGCTACTGATGGGTAAATGATGTGAATATATTTTCAGATATGATGTGATGATTATAGTGATGTATACCAAGATATTAAAGTAAATGAAATTGTTTAAATGCCCTACAGAGCCTCATTATAAGGGATGTTCTGATCTTGTAAGGCATGGCATGAACTGCTTTTATTGGGATATTATGCGTAGTTGAAATTGATCTTCTTGAGGTATTAAGAATGACTGATATATATAGTGATGAAAAATAGTTGATTGATAAAGTTTTATGAACAGTATTAATGATTGATAAGGTTTAGTTGATCTGATAATTTGATTTGAGAGTAATCATTGAAGAGATAAATTTGAAATGAAGTAAAAGTTAATTTTGGAGTCCTAATCCTAGTGGAGACTCAAGTGTAAGAGATGAAATATGCTACTGAAAAAGTGTACATTATGTTGATGAGATGAACCCGATTATGTAAGAGAATTTCTGAACATTAAGGAAATATTAATTGCGAATATGAGAAGAATATAGGTTCGTGTATATTTTGTGTAATTATGTTCTGAAAGTATAAAATTGATATGATGAATGTGTTATCAACCCAGTTTGTAATGATGGCAATAAATTGGATTATGTGGAGAACTAGGGTAAAGGAACATGTGTCAGAATATGTTATGATGAAACTAAGAAAGTTATAAGAAAATTATTCCTCATTGGAGACAATCGATATTTAGAGAATTATACGAATTGATCATGGGTATAAGGAGTTTATTATACTACTGAAGAGTAAAATGTCTCAATTGCGTTTAAAGTGGATAGTGACTATAAGCATAGATGATCAATTGAATGCATTTGAAAAATGAAGTAGATAAATTGGCACAGTTGAGGAAATTGTTGATCAAGCAAGTTTCATAAGAGTGAATCTTAGTTGACCAAATAAATAGTGGATGAATTAGTATACAAATATGGCACATTGGGAGACTTAATGATGATAGAGGTGTTGATAAAATGCGAAATTACAAGGAATATATGTATACGGGATTTGGAGCTGAATGCTGGATACGTCCAGAAATTGTCAAAGATTTTTTGGCTTTAACTTTGACAAAAATGTTTGAGGAAAAACGTGTGAATAGTATGACTGATGATATTAAAAGAGACATTTGGAGATTTTGCAATATATACTAAGGTTTCCCAATAAAGGTTATGATGCAATCTATTGAAATTGTGTAAAGTGATTTTATGTACCTAGGGACAAATATAACTTCATGGGTTGTATTGTAATTGATTATTTGAAATTTGTTGTATTGAGTGTTGCTTTAAAAGCTTGGAGACATTAATTGTATAGAAACATTTGGAAGATGTTCATGGATATGCGAATTGATAACGGTTAAGATATTTCGGGAATTTGAAAGATTTGAAGAAGATTATGCGTTTGAGTATTTCAGAATTAAACTAGTGATTCAATTTAAAATATTGAATAGAAAAGTCATTGGCAGATGATCACAATTTGAGCAATAAGGTTGTTCAACCTAGTGTAATATTGAGTGTAATCTATTGAGCTAGCATGGGGGCAAAAGAAAGTATTATTAGCTATTGAAATTCCAAATCAGTCGTGTATATAAAGGATTGGCAAAGACCAAATTAAGGTGTTTAAAATTTGCGAACCTTATCGAAGAATTGAAAATAAATCCAATTGTTGAGGAAAGTGATATGTATAGTTCGATTAAGAAATATGTGTAGTACAGACTAAAGAAACCGTTAGAGAAATCGCCAAGAACGATCAGAGCCTTATAGTTTAGTAAGAGTACATCGAAAGAGTAATTGATGGTTTAGAGGGAAAAATCAAATGATTATATGTGTGATCAACCAATGGACTTGACTGTTGGAAATAAATGTCAAACAGGTATTTTGGGGTTCGTAGGGATATGAAAGTGATGTGTAGTCCAGATTGATTGAGGACATAACAATTGTTGTGTGGGTGACACCATTTGAACAGTGTATTATGTTGATGAGTAAAATGAATCTGTAAGGAGGATAGGAAATCGAAGTAAAAGGGCAATGATTTGAGTGGATTGAGGCTATTAGAATCTTATGAGATTAGTGTTTTAACTCTAAGGAGATGTAATTTGATAAGTGATAAATGAAATGTTTCGAAGTGTATCGCCAGGGTCAAGATACACTTAGATGGAGATAAAGGTTTATATAGTGGCCTCTATGTGACTAGGCTGTTAGTAGAACTATGTTTTGGGAAGTTTGTGTAAAACATGGAAAATGATTCGGATTTACAAAGTGTTACTTGGACAGGATTAGGAAATATTGTTATGATCCGACATATGTGTTATTGATATCAAAGTGAAAAATTGTGAGAAATCTTAAGGAAATAGTTAAGACAGTGTCAAAGAGGTGATTGATCGTATTGATTGCAGTAAATTGGTAGAATTGGACAGATAGTGAAAAAAGTGGAGAAACAGAATGGAAATGAACAAAATAATTTTTCCCCTGTCTTTCTGATCAATCATATGTGAAATTTCGAGGACGAAATTTTTGTTAGGAGGGGAGAATTGTAACATCCCGTCACCGATGGGAAGGTTACATTCGTAAATTGAGACTGGTTAGGATTTTTTTACCGCATATTATTGACTGAGCATTCATTTGGCCTCTAATTTTAGAGGAATGGGTCTTTTGCACATGCACATGTAGGTACATGCATTCATGACATTTTTTCGGCATTTAATTGTGATACTGATGGGAATTATGACTTTTGATAAAATTAGATTTGATTATGATTTATTGGGAATTTTGAAATGATTGAGTTTGAATATTGAATTGGAAATGTTCTGGAGTAACTGCCAATTGATAGCGACTCTTTGAAATTTTTTGCAAAATTTGGGAGAAAAAGGGTCCGGACCGGAAATTCTCCAAGTAACGGACTGATCGATTGTATAAACACTGAAATAATTGTCCAATGGCTATGGAAATTTAGAATTTTGATTATAGAAATTTAATATGTCGAGCCATTGAAATTTGGAGACAAATTGGACTGAAATGAATTGAAAAGAGAAAGAGATTTAAATGTTTTACGAGGAAAAAGAGACAAGAGACTTAGGTGATTAACCTTTAAATATCTAGGGCAAATTTTCCTCTCCTTCGATCAATTCTCTGTTTCTTCACCGTGCTTGATCTTTGGCTTGTTGCTTGATAGCTCCTTCTCCTTGTGTAAAGCCAAGCCTAAATCCTAAGGAAGATGATCGTTGGTGTGGTTTTGGGAGGAAACCGTTGGTGTTAAAGGTTTAAAAGATTTTCGGAAGATTTGAGGATTGAGGCTTGATTGGCAAGTGAAATGGCTTTAATGTGTTTTTATGATTGTTTAATGCATATATAAGTTTATTTGTGGAAGATTGGGGAAGTTTGGGTGAGTTATGACTGGTTTTAGAGAGAGAAAAGTAAAAGGGGAATCGGAGAAGATGAACCAGGGCCCGCACGTCGCGATGAGAAAATGATTAGACGTCGCGACGAGAAAAGGAGTATACGTCGTGACGCGCGTATGCCGCGATGTGCATAGGCGCCGCGATGAGCGCACGTCGCTACGAGCGATAAATTGCACGTCGCGAGAAGCGATAGATTGGGACGTCGCGACGAACAAGTTTATACGTCGCGACGAGGACCAGATTTCTGAACTGATTTAGTTTGGTTTTTAGGGCATAACTAATGGGGTAGACCTCCATTTGAGGTGATTCTTGATTTGTTATGAACTAGAGAATGAGGTCTATAATTGAGGAAAAGAATGAGAGTTTGAATTCAGGTTTTTGAGATCTCAATTAGTGAAAGAAAGTTAAGGACGTGATTGTATTGCACTTAAATATTGTTTCTTAACAATTGGAGTATAATGTGAGACTTTGAAAATAAAATCAATGCTACTGGGAATTTTAGAAACTGAGCATAAAGGATAAATTCGATCTAGAGAATAGTGATATTGATTTTGAGGTAATATCCTAGTGGATATGACGTGATAAATTGATTGGATATTAGAATTGAAATTTGGGAGTTCCATAATATGTTATTGAATTGAAATGAGTCTTTATTGATCAATTGAGTGGAAGGTTAGAGTTTTACAAAAGAAAGTAGAAATTGGGAAATAGCACCGGGAAGGTCATGAATAGGCATCGTACATCTTTTATTTAAGGCATGTGCATCATCGAATTATTTTTGACTGTGCATTAGTAATTGGGTAATTATTTGATTATTTTAGAGGCACCAATGGAACAATTCCACGGATATTGCTGGGACTTCCAGGCTGTAGCTCAGAAGTACAGGTGAGTAACCTAGTTGGTTCCTCAGTCTCTGATTTGTTAAATGCTTTGTATGAATTGTCTGATCTGTTCGACCTTAATTAATAATGTTGCATGAGATGTGTTATGATGAAATTGCAAACGTATACTAGGCATGATCAGAAATTGGTAATTAACAGTTGTGACTGGTGCAATCATTGACCAGAGCTATAAGCTCGACTACTGAAAGAGGGCCTAGGGCCCAGTAGGAAATAGTGCATACCCAGAGGGCTCTCCTATCCCTATTGCGCGAGGGCAGTAGTGCATACCCAGAGGGCTCTCCTACCTCTAAAACGCGATTACTGTTTGATGTGCCCGAAATGAGACTTTACTGACGCCCTGTCACAACACTGAAATAAAACAGAAAATGTCATGCATCAAGCATCTGATTGTGCTGTAATTCTTGAAATGGGTTAAATGCATATGTGTGATAATTGTTTAGTGAAATTATGATTGCTATTCTAAGTGTGTTATTGTGATGATCTGTACGCAATTTTGCATAATGCATGAATTGGGTGAACCATCGATGATGGTTTCTCATTGAGTTCGCAAACTCACCCAACATTGCAATTACTTTTGAGGAATTGACGAGTACCCCGTTAGTGAAACGGGAGTATGATTACTGCAAGAGAGAGTCAGAGTTTGAGGTCGGAATCAGTTCACGTCTACATTTGAGTCATTCTGATTTATTTGTAAATTTGTAACTCTGCAAATTCCGCAGATTAGTACTGATATTGGATCAGGCCCAATTTGGCTATGGATAATCGGTGTATGAATTGATTTATGACTGGAATTGTTTTATGATTGAAATTGATTTTGTATTAAAGCGGGATCAAATTATTTAATGATATCTACGCACTCGTTTGGTTGCAAAAGAAAAATGGCTTTCTGTGTATTTGAATTGTTTTGACTGCTTTAGCATACCACCCTCATGAGGCACGGGCTCGGGTATCACCATCGATATCGGGTTCGGGTCTTGCGGGAGTGGGATGCTACATGCCCTGAGTCGAAAAAACTCAGCCTTCCATCAAGTGGGCCCTAATGATCCAAGTAGCATAATCCGTGACAATACAGGCTCTTGCCTTTGGCCAAGCAAAGTCGAGTTCAAAAATACTTTCATTCCTCCATTTCTAAAGAAACTAGTAAGCGACGCCAAAAATGATAGCCCGCACACTCTGATTAAGAGGGAGCTGGTGACAGAGGTTCCTAGAAACCCACACCTCCTCGTCAACTTGGAAAAATCCCCTGTTGATAAAGTCAGAAGGGAATTGATGCCAGAAGGAGGTAACACATTGGCAATCCCAGAGAGCATGGAGGGTAGACTCTTCTTGACCGTATAACTGGCAGCTACTATCTAAAGTCAAGTGATGCACCAGACGCTGCTGGTTCGTTAATAATTTCCGTTTAGCCAACAACCAAAGGAAAGATCAAATTTACTGTGGTCCGACCCATTTCTAGATGATCTCCCAAAGCCAACCAGGGTCTTGAGTGTGACTTTGTTCGATGAGGTCATAGGCGGATGCCACTGTAAACGGCTTGGGGTAAGTGGAAGCCCATACCAACTGATCAAATTCTTGGTCAACAACATTCAGCCTCCAAGATGCAATCAGCATACAAACTGTGGAAGGGAGGTAGTGTTAGAATCGATGTCAAGACCAATCGCCACCAGCACTCATGTAATCAACCACTGTGGCTATAAGTTCAAAATCCGACACAGGGTTGGTGGCCACAAGATGAAGAGGGCCCAGATCCTCTACCCAATTGTCATACCAGAAGAGGATGATTCGGTCGTTTCCTAGCTGCCAAGAAGCCCCTTGTTGCACTAAAGGCCATGTCGTAACAATCCCCCTCCAAATTGTCGAGGCACTCGGTCGGGCTAAAGTCAAGGGAGGGGAGTGACATCGACTCGATACGTGGTTCGGAGGATTTGAACCCACATCGCGTTGGGTTTAGTGAGGAGATCCCAGTCAAGTTTTGTCAGGGACACGTCATTAGAAGAACATATATTTTTTATACTCAAGCCCCCCGCCTTTTTGGGTTTGCACACTGCTACCCAATTGACAAGAGGAATCTTCGAATGCCCATCCGACGAACCCCAGATGAAGTTCCACATTAATTTTTCCAACTCATCACAGAGTTTCCTAGGCAGTCGGACTGTCTGCATGGTGAAAATGGGAAGGGCGGAGATAACGAATTGTGTTAAGGTCAACTTACCCGCCAGAGATGACATTCTGGATTTCCAGCAGGCCAGTTTCTACTGGGCTCGGTCTAGGATATATTGACACATGTGATGGGTAGTTCGTTCGTGGATCAAAGGGACCCCCAGATATTTGCCAAGGTTGTTCATACGATAGACATTTGACACTTGACTGATCTATCTAACTGTATCCTCAGGAACATTCTTGGAGAATAATATACGAGTTTTTGCTTTATTGATTCATTGGCCCGAAGACCTGCAGAAGAGGTCTACGGTCCGATCGATAAATTGAGCTTGAAGAGCAGTGGCTTCGGCAAACAGGACTAAGTCATCTACGAAGAAAAGATGTGAAAGCGGGGGTCCCCGGGGACTGAACTTGAGAGGTTTTTGGTGTCCTTGGTCTACTGCGTCGTTAATAAGGTACCTCAGTCGTTCCATGCAAAGATCAAAAAGATAGGATGAGAGCGGATCCCTTTGGCGGATGCCTCAGGCGAACTAATGTAGGAAAATCCCGGGGTGTCCATCACATGGACACAGTGCGGAAAACAAAACTTTTTTGTTCCGGGAAGTTCCCGAAAGCCAGGATCCAAGTGTAAGTATAATCAGTCAAACCATAACGACCAAAGGAGACCGTCTCTAACGGTATCCATGCAGAGGTCGGAAAACCTAACCGGGACAAACCCTTTTGACCCGGGAATAGCTAGAATAATTAAAGACTGCTAGATCTTACCTTATTCTAGAAGAGCTTAGGATTACACCTTGTTGAAGCACCTTGGAGATGAGAAGAGATGAAGAAAAGCTTTAGAAAATCAAATTTTCTAAATCTCAACCATGAGAGTTTCGCCATCACCATGATCCAGACCCTCCATGCTTTTCTTAACTCTTAAGACATGTCTCTAGTGTCTCTTAACAACTTAAAAGCCAACTAAAGCTTGGCTAAAGAGGAGTCCACGGGGGTAGTCAAAACCATTAAATAATCTCATTATTTATGATATTTGACTTTTCAACTCTCATCCTTTCCTTATCTCTTATCAAAACCGACGAGCCTCACTACTTAAGCTTTCTAATTGATTTTTTAACTAATTAAAACATGATAGAAAGCTAGGCTAGGAGAGGGGCACGTTGGTGCCTTAGTAATTCCTTAAAAAGTGTGTTAATCATTAAGTTTGACAAAGTCAAACTTATTAACTTCTTTAGGCTAATGACACATGTCCACATATATTAATTAATTAATCTTATTAATTAATTGATATATGGGATTGCTGAAGCGGTCCAGTCAAACTGGGGTCGGTCCTACCGCTCATCAAGGGCCCCGCCAAATGAAAAATCACGGAGATGGTTTTCAAGCGAGGTCGATGTCGCGATCTCATCGGGACATATCCCAATCTCATCGGGATCCATTTAATCCTATTGCTTCCGGATATTGGATCACTATCCAAAACTATTTTACTGATTTCGAGTCACTCTTATCGTGTGACCCATTAGGTTCCGGTTATGTTGGCCACTTAGATTAACACTTAATCTAAGCAAGTCATGAGCGCGCCTAGCAACACATCATGACCCCAATTGACCGGAAAGTAATTGGTTTGACTAATGAAACCGAGCTCATCAGAACCGATCACGAACCTTTCCATAGACAATTACTGTGCAATTAGCCTTTTCACCATCCTATACCCCACTTGGTTATGAGTATGGTCAAAGTGTCAACTCTCACTAGACCGAGTCTAGCCCAAGTGATATCGGGTCTCGTTCGACTCATTACTTTATATGTCCACGAAGATGTCTTCATGACATGTTCACTCCGGCGCCAGATTTCCAAGTAATGATCCCGATAAGAGGCTATGGGTATCTCTTCGCTATTCCGAAGTGGTGAATCCTTTATTGGCTACTCAATTACCTTGAATACCTCAAACTGCACTCCAAGCACCACCCTATGAGCGACCTCTCGAAGGCAACAAGGAATGGAGTCAAAGCACGTAATCAAGATTCAAGATATCCTCGAGTACCTCAAGTCTAAGGATACTGCACCTTTGCTATTATGAGATTATCACCGACATTATAATAGAATACCCATGTGATGATCTCATGGCAGTCATCCAATGTACTTACTACCACTAGTAAGCATCCACATGTCAAATCTAAATATCTCAATATTTACGGCTTCGAGATCCACCGCTGATCCAATCAAGGAATATGACATATGCTAGTCTATCCGGATTAACAATGTCCAGCCTCGTTAATCCTATGACTAGGACAATTTAGATATTGACCTAATTGCACATGATAGGAATCTCGATAGATGATCACATCATAATTTCCTTCATGCTATGTCATATATCATGGACTTCATTAATTTGATTAAAGATCAACATCAATTCATAACAAAATGAACATCAAATAAATGAAATATGCCTTTGCTTTATTTATTCATAAAGTCTGTACATGACTATGAACAAAACGCGCTAAAGGGGATTGCCTTTAGGGCACTACTCTAACAATCTAACGGTACTGAACATCCATAAGTCGACTTACACTGGTGAACAAGGCGACTTATCAGTACCGATCAAGCATAAGTCGACTTACACATGGTACAAGTCGACTTACCACTTACAAATCTCCCACTTGACCTAAAGCCAATCGCCTTGGTATCTAATACCATAAGCGAGTACATGAGAATCAAAATTCTTCTGTGACAATGGCTTTGTCAACGGATCAGCAATGTTCTGCTCTGTGGGAATTCTCTCTATCAGGACATCACCCCGCGCAATGATCTCCCGAATCAGATGGTATCGGCGGAGTACGTGTTTGGATCGTTGATGTGACCTTGGTTCTTTCGCCTGCGCAATAGCTCCATTGTTGTCACAATACAACTGTATGGGCCCATCACAGCTGGGAACTACACCAAGTTCAGTAATAAACTTCTTGATCCAAACTGCTTCCTTTGCTGCATCCGATGCTGCAATGTACTCTGCCTCGGTCGTTGAATCAGCAGTCGTCTCTTGCTTGGAACTCTTCCAACTGATTGCTCCTCCATTCGAGTGAAACGTAACTCGATTGGGACTTGAGTCGCCCTTATCAGATTGAAAATCGGCATCAGATGCCCGCCACTTGAGATTTCCATCTCCATATATCAAGAAAACATCCTTAGTTCTTCGTAAGTACTTTAGATATTCTTGATAGCCACCCAAGACCCTCACCGGGATCCGATTGGTATCTGTCAGAACACTTAGAGCATATGATACATCGGGTCTCGTACATAGATTACGACATAATAGATCCTACTGCAGACGATACGGGATCATATTCATACGCATCCTCTCATCCCGTGTCCGAGGACACATAGACTTCGAGTGTTATCCCATGAACAATGGGAAGAAACCTCTCTTGGATTGCTCCATGCTAAACCTCTTTAGCATCTTGTTTATGTCGTTATTTGTGAAAGACCAAGCAACCTCTTTGATCTATCTCTATAAATCTTTATCCCAAGGATGTAAGTTGCTTCTCCAAGGTCTTTCATGGCAAATTGTTTGACAACCAAATTTTTACTTGATTGCAACATTGAGACATCGCTTCCTAGTAACAATATGTCATCTACATATAACACAAGGAATACGATTGCGCCCATTAACCTTCCTATACACACTATGTTCATCCGGATTTTGTGAGAAACCAAACTCTTTGATTGTCTCATCAAAACGGATATTCCAACTCCTGGATGCTTGCTTTAATCCATAAATGGATTTCTGAAGCTTGCATACCTTTTCGCCATCATAGGAGATGAAGCCCTCAGGTTGTGTCATATACACATCCTCAGTCAGATTTCCATTCAGGAAAGCTGTCTTCACATCCATTTGTCATATCTCATAATCATAATGAGCAATGGCTAGGAGTATCCTAATGGATTTAAGCATTGCTACTGGACTGAAGGTCTCATCATAGTCAACTCCTTGTCTTTGACGAAAGCCTTTAGCCACAAGCCTTGCTTTATAGGTAATCACATTACCATCCATGTCGGTTTTCTTCTTGAAAACCCATTTGCACCCTATAGGTTTTATCCCTTCAGGTGCATCAACCAAAGTCCATACTTGGTTTTCGTACATGGAATCCATTTGATTTCATGGCACGAAGCCATTTTTCGAACTCAACTCTTCGTAACCTCTTCATTGGTGGTAGGCTCATCATCCTCTATGAGCAATCGTCATTCTGCTCACTCACGAAATCCATATCTCTCGGAACAGAGCGTATCCTACTTGACCTACAATTACGTGTGTAGTAGAAGGTTGAATCATTACGATCCGTATGAGTTACAGCTTGAGTTCGAGCGATTGATCTGCGTCTATCCGAGCATCTTGAACTTCTTCAAGCTCAATTTTGCTCCCACCGCCTTCTTGTAAAAGAAACTCTTTCTCTAAAGAAAGCATGCATCAAACAAACACCTTTTGTTCCTCAAAGAAGGTAGAATTGATATCCTCTTGTTTCTTTAGGATATCCTACGAATGTACACCGTCGACTTTGCTTCAAGCTTATTTGACTTTGTCCGCTTCACATAAGCAGACAACCCCAAACTTTCAAATAAGAAAGATAAGGTTTCTTGTTAGTCCACATCTCATATGGAGTAACATCAACTGTCTTTGATGGAACTCTGCTTAACAAGTAAACAAATTGCTCGGCGCATACCCCACAAGGATTTTGGTAATCTGTGCAAAGCCCATCATAGATCGAACCATGTCCAAAGAAGGTTCGATTTCTCCTTCTGCCACCCATTGTCTTTGTGGTGTGTAAGGTGGAGTCCACCGAGATAAAATCCCATTATCTCTCGAGATAATCCAAAACTCTTGGTCTAAGTATTCGCCACCACGATCGATCGTAATGTCTTAATACTTTTTCCAAGTTGTTTTCTACTTCATTTCAATTGTTTGAACTTTTCAAACGCTTGATTTGTATCTCATCGAATCTGATACCCATATCGAGAATAATCATCGATAAAGGTAATGAAGTAACGACAACCACTTCGCATAGATGGACATTGACCACATACATCCGAATGTATTAAGTCTAATAATCCATCGCTCGCTCACCTTTTCCTTAAAGGTAACTTAGTCATCTTGCTAACAAACAAGATTCACATGTGTCATATGATTCATAATCAAATGACCCTAAACTCCCACTCTTATGGAGCTTAGCGATCGTCTCTCATTTATGTGGCCAAGCGACAATGCCATAAGTAATTTGATTTTAAATTATCTTTTATGTCTTTTCTTGTCATTGACATTCAAAATTGGATGTGACATATCTAATATGTAAATTCCATTGATAATGTACCAGAGACCATAGAGCATTCCATTTAAACTAATAGAACAACTATTGCTCCCAAAAGTTACATGGAAACCAAATCTATTTAAACAAGAAATGCATAATATGTTCTTTGTTAAAATCGGTACAAAATAACAATCATCCAAATTGAATACAAGTCCATTGGGAGTATCAAAACATAAGTCCTACACTAATAATGCAAAGAACTTTTGCTCCATTTCTAACACGTGGGTCCATATCTCCTTAATGAGTTGCCATCGTCCCCGAGGCCCCGCATATCATTACATATGTGTGAGCCACAACCGTATCTAATACCCATATGTTGTGATCGTAAAATATAACCTCAATGACAAACATATCTCAAGAAGTCGAGGCATCGATGCCTTCTTCCGCTTCGAGGACTCAGATAGACTTTAGGTTTAGCCTCCAGGTGGCGGTCTTGCCACAATGGAAGCGAGTTCCTTTTGGGGCGATACCTTTGGTTTTCTTTTGGTTGTTCTTCCTACTTTCTGATCTCTATCAGAAACATCAACAACAAGTGGATCGGAAGTGGAACATCAAGGACATGGCCCAGTTCCTTAGATCTGAGAACATTTCTCAGATTTCTTAGCCAATCAAGAAAATCAGGTCCAGGTAATTTGTTCAAGTCCATTAGTGAGCGCAAGTTCACACTGGAAGACATCTTCAAACAACCTAACCATAGAGAGAGAAAGATCATTAGAATAGACTTAAATGCAGGATTTAAGTTAAATGCATGATCATAAGGACTTAAATGACATGCATCTAGCCCCACTAGTTTCATAGAATCCATAACCCTCATTATGAATCCAAGAAACAAAGTGACAAAATGTCCTAGTGGGTCGATATCCCACATTGCTAAGAATGACCTTGGGTTTGCCCAACAAGCCACTTCTTAGGTCAATCGGTAGGTATCGGTCATACCAATTGCATCATCGATAATCGACATTAAGAATGACCTCGAGGTTAGCTCAACAAGCCACCTTATGTCTCGGAGATATCGGACATACCGCCACACCTTAGACATAACTATCGATCGCTGCTATCAACGGTTGATGTGTGCACAAACATTGGGTTATCAACACTTGATGCGCGTACATCCGATGTACACTACCCAACTTCGCCTCATCCACGCTGACCTCGAGGTTAGCTCAACAAATCAACGCTTCTAGGAAAACCGACCTATTAATCCGAAAATCTTATTTTCATGGTTCGAACATATTCGTATAGAGTGAGCTTGAGGTTAGCTCAACAACCCAACCCTAGAAGAACTCTTCTTACCATATTAATGGAAGGCGTTAGTTTTCATATTACGAGGAGGGATTTCCAATTCAGGTCTCATCCAAGCTATGGGATTATAGTCACCATGACTATATGGAATAATTTAGGGCATGGCATCAATCACATTGAATTTATACCGAAAATCATCCATCATCCCGCCAAGGCATGATATAAGTCGACTTATCCAATGCAAGTCGACTTATGCTGCTGCACACGTACAAGTCACCTTGTATAAATATACAAGTCGACTTATGCTACTCTTGCACATGTAAGTCGACTTATCCAACTGAACAAGTCGCCTTACACAAGGAAAATTGCTATCTAGTCGGCTAATTCTCAATCCAAGCATTCTCAATTCACAACACCAATATAACAAGTATATAAACCTTTATATTAATGTGCTAATGAAACATTTTCATCAAATCATGCATGCCATATAGTCAAACTATATAGGAAAAACTTGAAACCGATTAATCACTATTAATCGCTAGATTTCCACATAATTTTAAGAATATCAAATTATCATGCTAAGTATCTCTAGGTAGGCTACACGTTATCAAGATTACTCCGGCACTTGTCACAAAAATTGCGACGGCCAAAATAACCAAGATAACGGAATAATCTAACGAGACGCTAAAGTGACCTATTCGACATCCAAAAATTATTGGAAACCCAAATTTCAAGAATCTCATTTTGGCATGCATACCAGATCAATATAACACATTTTTAATCACATTAAAAATGATTCAAGGCATTGGAATTCAGAAATACACAACCAATCATTTCAAACAAAACAGCCCTAGCAACTTTCTCAAAACTGCCAAGCTCTGCCTTTTGCTCGAAATAATCATTGAAAAAATTTCAATAAATTCTGAGAAAATTACAGAGGTTAGTAAATGTTCACAACATGCTCCATGAATTTTTCCAGGATTTATTTCCCATGTAAACTCATCAAACCTCAGCAATCTAGCCAATTCAGAATCTGTGTTCTCCAACACAGACATTCCCAGCAGCATACAATAAATTCGGAAATAAATAGTAACTCACCTTGAAAATATTTTTCCATCCACAGAGACATTCAAAAACATCTTAGGGACGTGTCGGTGAAAACTAATCCGAAAAAAAAATTTTCTAGAATTTATTCGCGAATTTACAAGTATACCTGTTTCAGAAATGTTCAACAAGACAGCATCCGAAACTTAGGGAATTAAATTAGCAAAATCATATCAAACGACATTGATAAATTTTTTCCTTTTATAGACACATTCAGAAACATCTCATGAGAAGGTATATGCAAGAAAATTTTGCAAACCCTAACTATGTACAGATTTCGAAATAAACATAGGCAACATGCTACACAGCTCAATTCACAAAGGAACTCCGACCTAGTTATCATTATAACTGTTTATACAACACAAGTAGCTCTGATACCAGTGTAGGAAAATCCCGGGGTGTCCATCACATGGACACAGTCGGAAAAACAAAACTTTTTGTTCCGGAAGTTCAAAGCTAGGATCCAAGTGTAAGTATAATCAGTCAAACCATAACGACCAAAGGAGACCGTCTCTAACAGTATCCACGCAGAGGTCGGAAAACCTAACCGGGACAAACCCTTTTGACCCGGGAATAGCTAGAATAATTAAAGACTGCTAGATCTTACCTTATTCTATGAGAGCTTAGGATTACACCTTGTTGAAGCACCTTGGAGATGAGAAGAGATGAAGAAAAGCTTTAGAAAAATCAAATTTTTCTAAATCTCAACCATTAGAGTTTCGACCATCACCATGATCCACGACCCCTCCATGCTTTTTCTTAACTCTTAAGACATGTCTTTAGTGTCTCTTAACAACTTAAAAAGCCAACTAAAGCTTGGCCAAAGAGGAGTCCACGTGGGGTAGTCAAAAACCATTAAATAATCTCATTATTTATGATATTTGACTTTTCAACTCTCATCCTTTCCTTATCTCTTATCAAAACCGACGAGCCTCACTACTTAAGCTTTCTAATTGATTTTTAACTAATTAAAACATGATAGAAAGCTAGGCTAGAGAGGGCACGTTGGTGCCTTAGTAATTCCTTAAAAAGTGTGTTAATCATTAAGTTTGACAAAGTCAAACTTATTAACTTCTTTAGGCTAATGACACATGTCCACATATATTAATTAATTAATCTTATTAATTAATTGATATATGGGATTGTCAAGCGGTCCAAAACTGGGTCGATCCTACCGCCTTGCCTTCTGGCCGCCGTAAAAAATCATGGAGATGGTTTTCAGCAGTGTCGATGTCGCGATCTCATCGGGACATATCCCAATCTCATCGGGATCCATTTAATCCTATTGCTCTCCAGATATTGGATCACTATCCAAAACTATTTTACAGATTTTCGAGTCATTCTTATGCGTGTGACCCATTAGGTTCCCGGTTATGTTGGCCACTTAGATTAACACTTAATCTAAGCAAGTCATGAGCGGCGTCTAGCAACACATCATGACCCCCAATTGACCGGAAAGTAATTGGTTTGACTAATGAAACCGAGCTCATCAGGAACCAGATCACGAACCTTTCCATAGACAATTACCGTGTAATTCGTCCTTTCACCATCCTATACCCCACTTGGTTATGAGTATGGTCAAAGTGTCAACTCTCACTAGACTGAGTCTAGCCCAAGTGATATCGGGTCTCGTTCGGACTCATTACTTTATATGTCCATGAAGACAGTCTTCATGACATGTTCACTCCGGCGCCAGAGATTTTCAAGTAATGATCCTGACAAGAGGCCATGGGTATCTCTTCTGCTATTCCAGAAGTGGTGAATCCTTTATTGGCTACTCAATTACCTTCGAATACCTCAAACTGTACCCAAGCACCACCCTATGAGCGACCTCTGGAAGGTAACAAGGAATGGAGTCAAACACGTAATCAAGATCCAAGATATCCTCGAGTACCTCAAGTCTAAGGATACTTGCACCATTGCTATTATGAGATTATCAACGACATTATAATAGAATACCCATGTGATGATCTCATGGCGAATCATCCAATGTACTTACTACCACTAGTAAGCATCCACATGTCAAATCTAAATATCTCAATATTTACGCTTCGAGATCCACCGCTTGATCCAATCAAGGAATATGACATGTGCTAGTCTATCCGGATTAACAATGTCCAGTCTCGTTAATCCTATGACTAGGGAAAATTTAGATACTGACCTAATTGCACATGATAGGAATCTCAATAGTATGATCACATCATAATTTCCTTCATGCTATGTCATATATCATGGACTTCATTAATTTGATTAAAGATCAACATCAATTCATAACAAAATGAACATCAAATAAATGAAATATGCCTTTGCTTTATTTATTCATAAAGTCTGTACATGACTATGAACAAAACGCGCTAAAGGGGATTGCCTTTAGGGCACTACTCTAACAATCTAACGGTACTGAACATCCATAAGTCGACTTACACTGGTGAACAAGGCGACTTATCAGTACCGATCAAGCATAAGTCGACTTACACATGGTACAAGTCGACTTACCACTTACAACTAAAAGGATTCAAATAAGATACCTTGCCAGTTGACTTGCATGGTTACTTTCATTACACATTACATGATAAAAGTAACAAGATTCGTTGGGAAGCCAATGTCAACTAACGTGGCATGGATGAAATCCCAGCGAAGGCGATCATACGCTTTTTCAAGATCAACTTTAATGGCAAAGTAAGCTGTCTTTCCCAACTTTTTCCTCATTGTGTGGATGGCTTCCTAAGCAATAATTATATTGTCAGTAATCTACCTAGTGGGATGAAACTGCATTAGTTCTCCGCCACAAGGTATTCAAGGTGGCTTTTCAACCTACTCATAACGATTTTCGTGATGATCTTATAGAGAATCGTACAAAGGCTAATGGGTCGAAACTGGGTGATCCGGGTAGGAGCGGGAGTCTTAGGGATCAAGACTAAGATGGTATGATTTAATTCCTCTTCCCACCTTTCCAGACGGAAGATGGCCTGAATAAAAATCACCACTGCAGGCCCGACTGTAGTCCACTGATGTTGGTAGAAAATCGCATTGAAACCATCCACTCCTGGGGCTTTGGTGGTGTTCATGGAGAAGATAGCACTCCGAATCTCACTTTCATGAATGGATGCCACTAATTCAGGGCATCGATCTTCCGAGATGGGAGGGAAAACTCTGGTAAGAAGGCTCGGAGGATTAGACTCAATGTCAGAGGCATAGAGCTGGGTATAAAAAGTCCTAGCTAGGGCCCTAAGTCGATCCAGATCTGAAATGACTGAGCCCTCGTCATCATATAGAGACGAGTGATCGTTAATTTTGTGTGTTTGAATAGAGCGAGGGTATGGTAGTATCAAGTATTTCAATCACCCTTTGATATCCAATCACATTTGGCCTATTAGTGCCAAAAAAGCTCCTGCTCGCTCAGGACCTGGGAGAGCTCGTTGCTCAGCTACTCCTCCAAATCAAGTAAAAATCTAAGGTGTCAGATTCCATAGACTGCTGGATGCTTTCCAATCAGGCGAGCAAGTGTTTTTTTATGGTGGAAGATATTGCTGAAAACCTCCTGATTTCAATGTAGAAATTGAGTAGAGAAAGTGGATGTATATTTTCGAAACGTCTCTTCATCGGGATTCCAATGGGTAGCAACCACTTCGTCAAAGCCTCCATGGGTGAGCCACGCATTCTGGAATCGAAAGACAGGGGAGGGCATCCCTCCTGAATAGGGACAACGGTGATGAATCAGGAGGGGGTTGATGATCGGACCCAAGAAAGGGAAGGTGGTGGTTTACCGTTTGGGGAAATTCATTTTGTCTAGTGACTAATTTATGATAAAGTTCTTGAAAGTGAAGAAATAGGAAAACATATTCAATTCATTGTGCTCACTCCTCTTCAGAAATTATAACAATGTCGGGTTTTCACAAAAGCACTTTGACCACCAACTTTCTGAATGATCCAACTTCCAACTATATTTCTAAAGCTAAGAATCAAGCATTCACAAAAAGGTTTATCTCAAATTTCATGCTGCAACTCCCTGAAACAAACTTTCCACCAGCTAAATTCAAGCAATAAAATTCGTGTTCATAAGCCATCTTTCTAAGAAACTTCATGCAACTCGAGCTCTAGATCCCTAGTGCACTGGACAGCCCAATGTCTCCAGCTGCATAGAGGTCTGAACTCAGGAGAATTTCCCTTACCAACAGGCGAAACAACGTGTGTCTCCGGCGTCTTAATTTTGTGCATGCTTTAAAATTTTGCCATTGCACTGATAGAACTGATCTTTGTAGTCAATATGGTAAAACAACCTGTCACTTGAGTACTTCAACGTGCATTTTTCATACCAAATTATTGCTAATTTATCATAAGGACAACGACTACTCATTTCAGTGCTTGCTTCCTCGAGACAAGTTTCACAATCATGGTTCTTGATGTTGCCTGCACAAAGAGGAAGACCGTGAACTTGGACTGAGTTTTTGCCCAGCGAGTTTCTAGGAATGCCTATGGATGGTGTAGAAGAGATTAATATTAAAAGAAGATCTTTCCGGTAAGATTCAGAAGGATCATTGGCGTTGAACTTAGGGCTTGAACACATATGGCCAGTTGGGTTTCCAAGATCAATTGGGATAAGAACTGCAACTGACGATGGGAATTAGCAGAATTTGAGGAAACCACCTTGCCAACTGGTGGAGGTGTTGAGGCTAGATCTTGTATTACTTTTCTACTGATAACTAAAATTCCAACAAATAACAATCAATCGAATTCTAAAGATGCCGGCAGGATTCTCATTTTTTGCTGTTTATATAAAATACGCCATGTAACCGCACGTGAATTAGATATATACAGCCTAAAACTTAAAAGAATTGAGTTTGAAAATTGAAAATTTTATAGATTAGATTTGATTTATTAAAAAACTTAGTACGAATTTATTTTTATAAATATCTTAAATTTAGGTTAATTTACAATTGCCGTCATAATTTTTACTTATACAATTATTAGAAAAAATACAAGATACAAAATTATCTAAGCATTTATATTTTTAGATTACTTATTTTGTTTTAATTATTTATTAAAATAAAGGATAAAAGACAAGAGCACTCCCTATTTACGGCAATTTTGAAAAACCTATCATTTTGAATTCTCAAAAAAAAAATCTTCTAATTTGAACTTGCCTAGAAAAACCCCCTAGAGGTAATTTTCATTTAAAAAACTACCAAAAAAAGGCCATCTAGTTTGAATTTGTCCAATGTTCAATTTCTATGTATTTGATTCTTTCATGAAACACTGGATTAGAAACAGCATGGATAGCAGTTTAATTATCACAAAATGACTTCATCTGTGATACTTCTACAAGCTTTAACTCTTAAACTAATTGCTTCAACCAAATAAGCTCACAAGTTACTAAAGCCATTGCACGATATTATGTTTCTACACTCAATCTGGCAACAACATCTTGCTTCTTACTTTTTTAAGATACAATATTTCCTCCAACAAGAACACAAAAGCTTGAAATAGAATGCCTATCGGATGGAAAACCTACCCGATCAGCATTAGAGTATCCAATAATTTGTGAATGACCCCATTTTTGATATAATAATCCTTTTCCTGGTGCACCTTTAATGTACCTCAAATAACTACATACTAATGACTATCACATGGAGCTTGTAGAAATTGGATAACAACACTAACAGAGAAAGAAATATCAGGCCATGTGATGGTGATATAATTTTCCTACCAATGTCCAGTATCATCCAGGATCAACAAGTGGCTCCCCCTAACCAAGTAAAAGCTTTGAATTAGGATCTATTGAAGAGACCATTAGTCTACAATCTAACATTCATATTTCTTCTAGAATACCCAATGCATGCATTCTCTAAAAGAGTACAATACCATATTTGGACTAAACAACTTCTATACCAAGGAAGTATCAGATTAAACCAAAATCATTTGACTAAAAATGATGGAACAAATGTTTCTTTTGTCTAAAAATGATGCAACAAATGTTTCTTCAATTGTTCAATCCTACCTTGATCACTTCCAATAATAAAAATATCATCCACATAAACAATCAAATAGATATACTGTTTTGATGATGTATATTTAGAAAAGACAGAGTGATTAGGCCCACGTCGAATCATACCAAACTTTTGAATAACATTACTAAAGTTTCCAAACCAGGCATGAGGATATTTTTTCAAATTATAAGGAAGCTATAGAAGACTAAAGAACTCAAATTACTTAAGTTGTTATTTTATCAACTGAAAGATAAGTTGGATAAGGTATAAAAATGCATTATTAAGATCCTATTAATTCCTTAATACAAATGGAGGGAAATAAGGATTTATTTTGTTATGTGCAAGCCGTTGAGGTTAATTTTTCCTTTTTCAAGAAGAGCATAAGGCTTCAATGGCTTAATCATGGACATAGGAATACTTCTTTTTTCTATAAATCTATGCTTTTAAGAAGGAATCATAGCATATTTACTTCTCTTATAAGGTATGACGGGCTTATTATTTCATCCCATTTTGATCTTTTAGAGGCCATTTATGATCATTTCAACAAATTCCTTGGGTTCACATCAAATTACTCCTCAGTTTAATTGTTACAATTCTTTATCTTTGATAAAAGTTCTTCAATTGAAGCATATTTTTTGATCAAACCTATTACATATTTTGAATTGTAGAATGCCCTCTTATTCTTTATCTTAATAAGACTCCAAATGTAGATGGTCTTAACAGTCTTTTTTTCATAAATCTTGGCATTTTTTAAAGCATTTGGTTACTGATGATGTATTGGAGTTCTTTAATGGTGGTTGCATGCTTAGAGAAATAACCAAAACCTGATCTCCTTAGTGCCAAATATCCCTAATCTTAGTACTTTGAGGGACTTCATGCCTATATCTTATACCAATACAATTTACAGCATAATTAAAAAATAATTATCTCTATTCTCAAAGGAGTGCTTCAACCTTTAATTAACCCTTCTCAAAGTGTCTCTGCACCAGGAAGATTAATTGTTGACAATGTACTATTAGCTCAAGAATTTTTCAAAAGTTATAACAAGAAGCATCCCTTCAAGAGTTATATTATCAAAGTGGATTTCAACAAGGCCTTTGACTATATTAAATGGAGATTTATTATTAATGTTATATATGCTTTCAAAATTGATCCAATGTTTATTCATTAGATCTCCCAATGTATTTCTAATGTGTCATATAATATATTGGTAAATTGTGAGCCTACTAAATTCTTCAATGGTGCTAAAGGACTCAAATAAGGTGACCCTTTATCTCCCTACTTGCTCACACTTGGCATAGAAGTGTTCATATGAATATGCTACGAAGATATCGATCAGATCCGACACATGTGATACCGGCTTAGGAGATTGAGGTTGCTAGTAACTTAAGCTATGTTGAGGAGCCGATCAAGATTGTGGGATTACGGATTAAGCAGTTAAGGAACAAGGTTATTCAATTGGTAAAAGTCCTTTGGAGGAACCACTCAACTGAAGAAGCAACATCGGAGACAGAGGAGCATATGAGGAGACAATATCCCCACCTATTCGAGCAAACAGGTAATAATTTTGAGGACGAAATTTCTTTAAGGAGAGGAGAGTTGTAACATCCCATTAATTGTAAGAGGGTTAGAATAGTAAATGTGAGTGATTAATGAGAGTTAGATATGCATTTCCATGTTCATGCATAAAAATGCCATGCACTTATATATGAATAGGGAATGAATTTGCACATGAAAATAATTATACATGCATTCATGAATAATTCTAAGTATAATTGGATTGATCTATGAATTTTTATAGTAAGGACATTTTTACATTGGAAAATATTAGTGATTGGAGGAAATATTGTATTTGTATATATTGGTGAAATTATGGACTATTGAGAAAGATATGCATAATAAGGAACAAGAAATTAAAAGAAACTTTGGAGATTGTTGGATTGTAAAGATGTCAGTTAAGGGAGTTAGTTTCAAAAGAAACTAAGTTAGAACTTGGGTATTGGCTAAATGACAAGTGTCACTTAGGCTTTTGTACTCTTGCTAGAAGTAGGTTACTATTCTTAGAGAGTTGACAAGTTAAGTCTTGTCCAAGTCCCTTCTTTATTCACATCTTTCTAAAACCTCTTTTTGAGACACAGAGTTTTCCATCAAATACCTGCTACGAGACTTTTGTGTTTTTCCTTTCTTTCACCAAACCTACTTTGCCATTGTGTCCTCTACCTTAAGAAAAAACCAGAAGCTGATCATTGCACTCAGTGAAGTATGAAAATTTTGTGGAGATTAGGGCTTGAAGATTTGGAGTTTTCAGCAGGTAAGTGGTGAAGAAATCCCTTAGAGTTGGGGGATTTGTGAAATAAATTTGATAAGTCACTAACATCTGCATGAAAAATGGCATTTATGTGTTTGTTTATAAATACTGGGTAGTTGGGAAGAAATAAATTCAGTTATAGTGTTAAATTAGTTTTTTTTAAATAACATTGGTGTTTTGGTGATATAAAATATTGAAAGTTTGAAAATCTGAAAAATTTCCACTGAATACACTTCAGTCTTTTAGCCATAACGTTTTCTCTAGTTGTCTAAACGAAATGATTCTTAATTTGAATTAAACTAGAGGCACATGGTTACATTTGGTATGAAGCCATCGAATTTCAGTTCTGTCTCTAAGAGTCTAAAAAGTTGTCATGAAGTTGAGAATAGGGTGCAGGGCGTTGAAAGCTGATTGTAAAAATTTGTGTTCTGATTTCGGGAGAAAATATGGACTTGATCTAGATAGATTTTGGCAAAGTTGCATTCTATGAAATTGTAGATATTTCTTTTAGCTTTCCAATGGTATATAGCATGAAAATTTTGAACATCGGAGTCAAAAGTTATGATTCTTATAAGTGGGGACATTCTGGAAGAAAAATAAGACGATGAAAGTAAGACGATAGAAGTAAGACGATGAAAATAAGACGATGGAAGTAAGACGATGAAAGTAAGACGATAGAAGTAACACGATGAAAATAAGAGTAAGACGATAGAAGTAAGAAGATGGAAGTAAAACGATGAAAATAAGACGATAGAAGTAAGACAATAAAAGTAAGATGATGGAAATAAGACGATACAAAAGTAAGACGATTGAGGACAAAAACAAACTGGACTGTTTTGGTCATAACTTCTTCTCTAGACCTCCAAATGACCTGATTTTTAAAGCATTTGATTCCTAAAACATTTCTTTATCTCTCCACAAAAATTTATGGTTTTTGGTATCAAATTGAAAATGATTGATTGAATCAAAGTAAGGGTATCGGTGGAAAGGAGCATGAACTGGATATCTTACTGAACATATTTTAGTATTTTGAGGATATCTTGGTCTATTGGATTCCAATTGAGGTGATTCTTGATTTTTAGTAAACTAGAGTAATAGGGCTACAAAGCATATGAAGAAGCTAAATCTTGATCCAGTCTTTAAAGTATTCAAATTCTGAATGGAAGTTGAGTATAGTACACTATTTTGGAGAGGAACAGTTTGAAAATGTTTGAGGTATATCTTCCACATTACGGAACCAAATTGAGTGATTTTGGTGTCAATGGAAAGATAAGACATAGAGGAACACTTTTCTAGAAGAGAGTATGACCAAATTTCCTCAATTCCACCTCCTGATTTTATGTGAACAATAGACCCAAAAGGGTGTTTTGGAAAGTCTGAAGGTAAGTCAAGGAGTAATGAATTGTGACTTCAATGGTTCTAATATGGCATAAAACTAAGTGTTAGTTATACTTAAATGAATTTTGTTATGGGGATAGTGTTGAGAAGAATCAAGGAGCGATACCCGAGATTTATCATGAACATGCATTGTACATAATTCATCTCATACATGTGCATTTTTGAACACTCTTAATGGTGCAAATTGTGATATCATGTATGTTATTTGTTATAGAGGAGCAACTGGAACGTCAACTTTCAGACATTGCCGGATCTTCCATGCATTAGCTTTGGGATCAACCAGTGAGTCAACCTAGATGATTTCCTAGGATTGATTTGCTTTGAAATTGTTGATGTGTTAGCTTCCAATTGTAAAGTATTTGTGATTTGATTGAATTCCGAGCTTAAAGTCCGAGGAGTTTGTTATGTGAATATGGTATTGGAAGTGCCTTGTTTGATCTGAAATTCTATATAATATGTGTTTTCTCAACAAAAGTTGAATGCCAGACGTAGTTCCGACGATAATGAGTTTCTGATTCAAATATCGCATGTGTTTATCTGATATGACATAATCCCTGTGTGGTGCATTTCATAAATGCATGCTCAGATAAAGGTGTTGTGATCCGAGTGGCCAATGAAGCGCTTCCACGTAGACCTTTGTGTTAAGTCAAGTTGACTTTACATATATATATGATTTTGATGAATAACAATGAAGTAGTAAAAGAAGACGCAAAATAGAAAACAAATAGACGGACAAATACAGACGCAGACTGAAGAAAAATAGACAGAGAAGTAGAGACGCAGACGCAAAGTAAAACATAGACGTAGACGCAGATGCAAAATGAAAAGCAGAAGCAGATGCAAAATGAAAAGCAGACGCAGATGCAAAATGAAAAACAGATGCAGACGCAAAATAAAAGCAGACGTAGATGTAAAGCAGACGCAGATGCAGACGCAAAGTGAAAAACAAATGCAGACACAGACGCAAACGCAAACGCAAAGTGAGATGCAGACGCAGAAACACAGACATAAAAAATACAGACGGAGATGCAGACGCAGAAACACAGACATAAAAAATACATACGGAGAAAAGCAGACGCGGAATTCAAAAAGAAGACGCAAGAGTCAGTTCTAGTTAGTTACAGAACTCAACTGATTAACCGTTTCTTTCAAGATTCAAGAAACAAGATTCAAGATTCAAGAATCAAGAAGTAGTTGCATACGAAGACTATAAATATGAATCAAAGTCGAAGATTGCAAAGTTAGCAAGTGCAAAAACAAAAAGAGAAAAAGCTGAGATAATTGATTTACGTATGCAACCTCTTTGTAAATTAGCTGAGAGCTAATTTTACTGTAACAGTTTTCAATTACTTTTGTAAGAAAGTAGTGCAGATAGCCTACAGAGGCTAAGAGTGAAAGAATACTGAGTGTAGAGACCTGAAGAGGCTCGTAAAGAATACTTGTAAAAGTTGAAGAGATAGTGAAATCTTAGAAAGAACTCTGAGGACTGGATGTATCCCACAGTTTGGGGTGAACCAGGATAAAATCACTGTGTGAACTTCTCTCTACCTTATATCTCTTAATCATATAAAACCACCTTCTCAAAATAAAAGGTATCATCAAACACGTTTTCATCAACATTCTGGTAAAAAGCATCAAAAGACTCATTATGTGCATTTTACTAACCAAAATGGACCCAAGAAAATATGGGTACCAAAGAGTAAAATAGTTTCTCCTGTAGATATCCTTCTTTGGAAAATGCGACAAGCACCGTTGGTATTTAGACAGTGGCTGCTCGCGACATATGACGGGAAGAAGGTCTATGTTCCTAGATCTTCAATATAAGAAGGGAGGATCGGTAACTTTCGGAGACAACCAGCAGGGCAAGATAATTGGAATCGGTAAGATAGGTAAAGATTCCTTTGCATGCATAGATAATGTACTGCTTGTTGATGGTCTGAAGCACAATTTGATAAGTGTTAGTCAACTGTGAGATTCTGGTTTCATAGTCACATTCAATCAAAGTCTTTGTGAAATCAGAAACAAAGATTGATCTATATTCTTTTCTGCCAAGAGAAGAAATAATCTTTATAAAATTGATTTAGAAGATTTTCAAGATCAAAATGTTTCATGTTTTCTATCTTCTGAAGAAGAAAGACTAATATGGCATAAAAAGCTAGGTCATGTCTCTCTTAAACACATTTCAAAGTTGGCAAAATTTGATTTGGTTAGAGGTTTACCAAAAATGAGTTTTGACAAAGAATTTTTTTGTGAAAATTGTTTGAAAGGAAAACAAGTTAAAACATCGTTTTCTTCTAAAAATTTTGTAACATCTTCTAGACCTTTGGAGTTGTTACATATGGATTTATTTGGTCCAACTAGGACAATAAGTCTTGGCGGAAAGAAATATGGACTTGTTATTGTTGATGACTTTACTAGATTTTGTTGGATATTGTTTCTGTCACACAAAGATGAATCTTTTAAGTATTTTAGAACCCTCTCCAGAAAGTTACAGATTGAAAAAGGAGTATCTATAGCTAGTATCAGGAGTGATCATGGTGGAGAATTCGAGAATGAGAAGTTTAGGTTATTCTGTGAGGAGAATGGAATTTCCACAATTTCTCAGCCCCTAGAACCCCACAACAGAATGGAGTTGTTGAAAGAAAGAAAAGGATGATTCAAGAGATGGCAAGGACTATGCTATATGAGATGAATCTTCCTAAGTACTTCTGGGCAGAAGCTGTAAATACAACATGTTATATTCAGAACAGAATACTATTGTGACCCTTGTTGAAGAAGACTCCCTATGAGCTATGGAATGGAAGGAGACCAAACATATCTTACTTTCATCCATCCGGTTGTAAGTGCTCTATTCCGAATACAAAGCAGTTGTTAGATAAGTTCGATTCGAAGACCTATTCAGGAATTTTTCTAGGCTACTCATCATTGTCTAAGGCATTTCAGGTTTATAACTCTATCTCAAAGGCAGTCGAGGAAACCATCCATGCCAAGCTTGATGATCGCTCTCAACCCCACAAGGAAGATGACATGGAGAGTGAAGATCCTTCAAAGAACTTAGATGATACAACAGAAACTCCATCATCAGGAACTCAAATAGATAAGATCGAGGATATTCCAGAAACTATAGGATTAAAGAGAGATTGGAAATATAGGAGTTCTCATCCAGAAGAGCTAATTATCGGAGAGACCTCAGAAGGAGTTAGGACAAGGTCCAAATTTAGAAGAGAAGCTAATGTGGCTTTCATCTCTAAAATAGAGCCTAAGAAGATTGAGGAAGCTCTTCAGGACGAAGCTTGGATTTTATCCATGCAAGAGGAGTTGAATCAGTTTACTAGAAATAAGGTTTGGTCCTTAGTTCCAAAACCCTCGAAGAAATCCATCATCGGAACAAGATGGGTCTTTAAGAATAAGTTAGACGAATCAGGGAGAGTAAGTCAGAATAAAGCTAGATTAGTAGCGCAAGGCTATAATCAGCAAGAAGGGATAGACTACAATTATAGCATCCCACTCCCACAAGACCCGAACCCGACATCAACGGTGATATCCGAGTCTGCGACCCGCGAGGGTGGTATGCTAGAGCAGTCAATGCAGTTTAAAACTCGGTAATATATTCTATTTATTTTTTTTCTTTGAAAACCAATCGAGTGCGCAGATATCAGTAAATGATTTAACCCTACTTTAATTCGAAAACATATAATTTCACTCATAAAAGATACTCCACAGCATTTAAATATTACAAGTACGAGAATTCAAAACCAAATTGGGCCCAATGCTGTTCCTGAACACTTTCAGTAATCACATTAAAATACAACGTTTATCAATTGGGGACCCTCATAAATAACGGTATCATTTTGCACAAAAATACAAATTTTCACAGGAACAGAATGACACTAATGCAGACGTGAACTGATCCCGACCTCGAATCCTGACTTAAGTGCAGTAGGCATACTCCCGTGTGTCTAACGGGGTACTCTTCAATTCCTGAAAAATAATTGCAATATTGGGTGAGTTTGCGAACTCAGTGAGAAACCATCATCGATGGTTCACCCAATTCATGCATATACACACAATTTACCAATTATCACATACGATCACAATTCATAAATGCAAGGCGTATTGCCTTTCATACAATCCATATTTAATCATACCATATATGCAATGCACATGAGACCCTTTCCATTTTCATTTTGTTGTTGTGACCGTGCGCCTGAGCTTAGTAACGGTGAGCCAGTGGCTCTGAAATCATTGGGCTTGCAACCTCGATACATTGAGCCCGAGGCTCAATACGTTGGACTGAGGTCCGTGCGTTGAGTGAAAGCTCTCATATCGTTAGGCGTGATATGCCCCGACACGGTGGTCGCTCCGGTCCACAACCGCTTTTATCTCGATCATGCCATCACGCATGGATGCATATGCTCTAACTCCCATTTACGATCGCTTATAGTTCAAGGACCAATTTCTTTCTTGGACCTTCGGTCCGTGTTTCACCATATACATTTACAATTTATTGCATCCTACCATATCATATTAAAAGTCACATCCAATGTATCAAATGCATAATTAACACTTCAATATTAATTTCTCATTCCCTCGGACCTTTGGTCCGAGATCTCCAATGTAATTATTCACAAACAGTCACACACAAATAGCACTTTGATAACAAGTTTCCAATACTTCGGACACCTATGGTCCGAAATCAATCAAAAGTAAACACACATAATCCCTCCATTATCTCCACATGGCATCAATGCGTCATATTAAACACACATAGATTGAGAAACCAACTAGGTTACTCACATATTACTTCCGAGCTAATGTCGGGAAGTTTTCGCCACGTCAGTTATCGAACGACGCTCCACTGGGGCCTCTATAAGAAGCAAAAAAGGTACGAGTCACTAACTATTCAATCCGAATGAATTACAGATGCACAATAGATGAAATATGCATGTTCATGAATTCCCGGCCCTAATCCCATTTTTTTCCCATCAGAAAGTCCGTCTAAAAATTAGAAACCTATTAGCGCTGACGATGTGCAATTTGGACCTCTATAGGTCCCCAATTTAATAAAACAGTGATTATACAGACTTTTACCCGGACCCACGTAAATTTTCCGTTCAAAAATTCTCAATCTCTCAGAAAATGAAATTAAATAATCACTGAATCTTATGTCACAAGAATCAGGTCAATCGGACGTCGGCCGGAAAAGATATGAGCGAAAGAAGCTCAAATCAATAAAAATTAAAATAAACATAAAATAGGTTAAACCCTCCCTTTTGTTCCATTTTCTGTCCGAATTTCAATAAATCATAACTTATTCAACACAATTCAGAAAAATACAAACCATACCTTGTTGGAAAGCTAATGAAACCCTCTACAAGTTCCCTTTAGATCAGAAAAATCAATTTCACCCCTAAGGGTGTCAAAATCTCAGTACAAGCTACTGCCTACACAATCACTTCCCAAAACAGAACAGTCATTGGAAATTCGTTAACTTTCATTCTAGGCAGTCAAAAATTATACAAAAAAATATGCTCATCAAGCTCCCAATGTTATCTACAACTTTTATGAAACAACCCAAATTTCAATTCCCATGCTAACTAGGTCAATTAATTCACTCAATATTGCTGTCCCTGAAATCATTCAATTTGAGCAGTAAACTTATAACAAGCATAACTCCCTGTACACAAGTCAGAACAATCAGGACCTTATATCCCTGAAAAGATAAATCCTCAAACTTCAATTCTTCCTGAAATAACCAAACTCCAATTCAGCCTCTAACAGTTTCAAATCTGTTATGCAAGTTTCTGACCTAATCAGCACTTAACATCACAATGTAGGTTCATATTTTGAAATTCCATATCTCCCACATCTGATTTCCAAAAATTATAATCCATATATCATTTTCAAGATCAATGTGTCATCTAGAACTCTTAAGTACATTTCCAACTCCAATTCAATTCACAAAAATTACTAAAATTCTTCCAAATCCGAATGTGCACTAAATGTGCCAATCCAACTAGGTTTCAGTCAATGCATAAAAACAGCCAACACTCATCAGTCCATAACTCCTACTATACATATCGAAAAATTGCAAAATCAGTGACATTAGAAATATAACTTAATAGGCTTCAATTTTCAATCTAATCCATTTATCCTAATTCCTTCTCAATTAATTCATAAAAATTGGCAAAACTCAAGGGTATGATTTCGGATACTGTTCATTCCAGTCATGAGCAGTAACTTTCCAAGCCAAATTGCACACTCTTCAAGCTAACATTGTACAATGCCTATTTCACACAAAAATGTAGCTAACATCTCAAAGTTTAAGTGGCCACAAACCTCACCTCATTTGCATTCCTAGACAATTAGTTATGCTAACAACAGTACAATCAGTGAAAACCATAATTTTCCAGATTTTATGTTAACCTTAGTTCTATCATTTCCAATGCCATTAACACATCATGAAACATCCAAATGAACACAAATCAGTTCTTATACCCTTTATACATGTACTAGGGCTAATACACAAAAATTGGCAGCACTTAATTCTTTCTTTCCAAGTAAAATATGCATGAACAATTCATCATTTCTAACTTCAATTATACAAGATTCAAAACACAAGGCATGCAACTTACTTGATTTAACTACAAATCTTCAAATTCTTCAAGAAAATCACCAAGACCTAACTTGATTCATCACTCACGAGCATCATCAAGCATAGGAGAGGAAAATAGGTTTTGTGGAGAGTAGAGAAGGAGAAAACAAGAAGATGATGGCTAAACTTATCATTGGAAACAAAGAATATAACACTTGGAGGAGGATGAATGATTCACGAAAAGGAGAAGAAATTCTCAAAAAAAAAACCATTTCAAGTGACCTAAGCCAAGAGGAGTTCATGTATGAGCAAAAAGGAAGCTTAATGGAGAAGTATATTAGGTTAAAGTGACTTAAATACATGGCTATTGTAATGCCATGTGTCAAGCTTTGATTGGTTCTTCTTTAATAATCAATTGTAATCTAAATTCCACTAATTTAACACTTGTCCAATAATCCCTATAGCCATATGTCCAATATTCAATGCCCTATGCATTCAATTCTATGACCGCTGACCAATCGGTCTGCCGCCCGACATTTTTTTTTGTCCGGGTTTTAACCTCGAAAAATTCTAGAAAAAGCTCCTAAAATCCTCCAATTTTAAAAAAATCAATAATGGCACTCTCCAAATAATTTTTCAAACCCATTAACCTCATTAATCACAATAAAATTACCTTAGGCCCAATTACCGGGAATTATCATGAATGCATGACCAGTAATTTCATGTGCACAGATTTCACTGGTTACTAGTACCAGTGTGCATGGACAGTCCTTAGTCATTCCGATCCATCTCATCCTCTTCCAAATTTACTACTTTACCCTTCCTGTCGGGGTGGGATGTTACAACAATGAGACATATACTCCATTAGCAAGACTTAAAGCTATTAGGATTTTGCTGGCATATGTTGTTTGTCATAACATAAAGATTTTTCAAATGGACATGAAGAGCGCTTTTCTGAATGATTTTATAGACGAAGAGGTGTATGTGAAGCAACCTCCTGGCTTCGAGGATGTTAAGAATCCAGAATATGTCTATAGACTTCATAAAGCTTTATACGGCCTGAAGCAAGCTCCTAGAGCTTGGTATGATCATCTAAGTAATTTTCTTTTGGAGAATGGGTTTACTAGAGGTCAAGTGGATAAAACGTTTTTTAGAAAGGCTTATGAGAATGATTTTATCTTAGTTCAAATTTACGTTGATGATATTATTTTTGGTGCTACCACAAAGATGTTATGTATGAGTTTTGAGAGTCTGATGAAAAATGAGTTTGAAATGAGTATGATGGGTGAGTTACAGTTCTTTCTTGGGTTGCAAGTTAAGCAAACCGAAGAGAAAATTTTTATTCATCAACAAAAGTATGTGAAAGAATTGTTGTCTAAATTTGATATGAAAAATGTGAAGCCTATGGCAACTTCGATGCATCCTTCAAACCTTTTGTCGAAAGATGAACTTGGTAAGAAGGTGGATCAAACCCTGTATAGAGGGATGATCGGTTCTTTCTTTATCATCTTCAAAGAAGCGACTTGATATTCTGTTCAGTGTATGCTTGTGTGCAAGGTTTTAGGCCGATCCTAGAGAGTCATTTTATTGCTGTTAAAAGGATTATGAGATATCTCGCAGGTTCTACTGATCTTTGCTTAATGTTTGAGAAGGGTAAAGATTTCAGGTTAATCAGATATTGCGATGCGGACTATGCCGGAGATAGAATTGAAAGGAAGAGCACCAGTGGAGGATGTCACACTTTCTTGGCGCAAACCTAGTTTTCTAGTCAAGCAAGAGACAAAGCTCAATAGCTCTATCAACTGCCGAAGCCGAGTACATGTCTGCCACAAGTTGTTGTTCACAAACATTGTGGATTAAATATCAACTGGAGGATTATTCAGTTCGAGAAGATGAGATCCCAATCTATTGTGACAACACCAGCGCCATAAATCTTTCGAAGAATCCGATACAGCATTCAAGAGTGAAGCATATCGAAGTCAGACATCATTTCTTGAGAGATTACGTTCAGAGGAAGGTGGTGACACTACAGTTCGTTGAAACAGAGTATCAATGGGCAGATATCTTCACTAAACCATTGAGTGAAGAACGGTTCAAAAAAATCAGACGGAACCTCAATATGGTTATGTTAAATGACCAGTCAGGCTAGAAGACCGTCAAAGTTAACGGCGCCAGAAACAGTAGTTTACAACTGGTAACTTCTCTCACAAGGAAGTCTTGGAGGAAAAATTTTGATAGCCTTGAGGATCCCAACGATTCTAGAACCCATCGGATAAGACCCTTCGAGTAATCTGAAACTATAGTCATTTCGATTACTTTTACTCCCAGACATTTCAACTCTCTTTCGAAAAACTCTTGCAAACAACTTTACTTTTAAAGAATATCCTACCAGAAGCAGTTTCAAATCAGAAGCAATGGAGCCAGCCACGATGTTCGGAAGGCATGTAGACTTCGAATCTCTGAAGAGAGATGATGTGGATGTTGAACCGGAAATTGTAGAAGTTGGGTGGAGAAATTTCTTCCAAAAGGGAACCAGATATCTGAGATGAGGTATATGACTTTTGGAAGCATCTTGATCGGTTAATAACACCATCGTCTCCACGAGAGATGGAATAAGCATTATTGTGACAAAGGAGTTAGTGGAGAAGGTGACTGAATGCTCTTCAGTTGGAGAAACCCTATCATCCAAAGCCGGATGGATGTCCAAGGTTAGTATGAAGGAAGAAGATGTCAGAAAACAGTTATATGGAGCCAATGACCCATGGGAGAGGAAGACTTCAAGTCTGGTCCCGAAGGCTAGGGTTCTTCATGCTATTTTGTTTAATTGCATCTTACCAAGAGCCGGGTCAAGACATCTTGTGACTACCTTGGATGAACAATGTATGTTCTATCTGCTGAATCGTCGTCCAATAGACCTACCATTTTTTATTTTTCATTATATGGTTAAGGGGATGAAGGATACCAACAGTTATCCTTACGGCATGCTACTTACCAGGATTTTTAAGGAATCCGGAGTCCTTCTTCACAGAGGAATCAGAAGGATGGTATCTGTTAAGAGTACTATTAACTCTGATACAGTAAGAAGAATGGGCTTGAAGACTGTGGTGAAAGTAGAAGCAGAGTCTACAAAGAAAGCTAGAACTGAGGGGGAGCGGTTATTAAAGAAGTCTCCCGCCATTAGCTCTAAATCTCAAGAAAGGATGAGATTACCGATAGATGAAAGAAGAAAACTATCGGGTAGACCGTTGATAAAACAGGCAAGTCCTTAAAAAGAAGTGAACCCAGTTCGGAGAATAGATGAAGGTGCGCAGAAGAGAAAAGGAGAGTCTTTTGGGATAGATTTCTAAAAAGGCGAAGAGATTACCAAGGATTCGAACCCTGAAACAGCAGGAAGACAAGAGAGCCAGAGAGCAGAGTCAAGCAGAAATATCTAGATCTCACGTACCGAAGGGAACAAGATCTCTAGTCTTAATTTTAGAAGAAGACTCAGCCAAACAGGCTAAAGAGACTGAGAAGAAAAGAAAGTCGGAGTCTGAGAAGGAAAAATCTCAAGTGCAGAAATCTTCAAGACTGACTGAAACAGAAGAAAAGAATAAGAAGATTAGTCGGAAGAAGACTGTGTCCACTGCTGGGGAAGTTAGTCGAAAGAAAGATACCTTCAATGCTGCTCAAAAAGAAAAGGAAATTGAGCATAGCAGAGTTCAGGATATCCCCACTACTCAATAGGAGGAACCAGAGGAGCTAAGCCTGGTTCAGGAAAATCCTATTGAAGCGGAACCAGAGGCAGCAGCAGAACTAAACTTGGTTCAGGCACCACGGGAGAAATCCGATGAATCTGGTCTAATTGTATACAACTATTCGAGAATTTTGAGAAGACACAAGTTGAAGATCAAAATGGTTGAAGTTGTTATCAAGAGGAGGACTGCTATCGCTATCTGTAATCAACCAAGGAAGAAGATAATGGCTGTCATACAACCTATTTTAATAAGTAGTGACACATGGCATTTACTGAAAGAAGATGAAAAGATGTTTTATGATGTCTTAAGGGATGCTGCTATTAAGCCATACCCTACAAAAATGTCCAGCAAACCGTGTACTATTTATCCAATCACAGAGAAGACAGTAATAAAGGTTGTACTGGATATTCAGCCAAGATATCCTTTGGATTTCAATAAGGGGAAGTCGAAGCTATTTCCTGAAGAAGTTAGTGATGATCTGTCCACATATCAAATTGAAGAAGAAGTGCGTCGAATTGATGAAGCATGCGCTTCAAAAGAGAATACTGATGGAGCTAGCTGTAGCTATACAGATAAGAAGGAATACTGTCCAGTAGGGGAAAGACTCATAACAGGGACATTTATTGAATTCCTTGTTCGGACAGTTTTGCGTATTAGACCTTTATCTAATACACTGTCTATTAAGGCTGAAGGCATACACTTACAAGGAAGACAGTTGCTTATGCTACCTGCTCCCTTTGATTTAGACCTTCCAGAGTCAAATCTATTCGTTCATCCACCTACATTTGCGATTCGAGAAGATTACATTCCATTCTCAGACGCATATGCTACAACAATTGTGTTCACTTCACCCTCAGCAGATAATGATCAATCCTCCTCACCGTTGGACTCACAAGATGAAATCAGCAAATTACGCAGAGAAGTCAACGAGATAAAGGAGACAATGAATGATTTCAAGAAGATGATGACAAAAATGTTGAAGAGCCATCATCGTTAATCATTTTTAAAAAATAGGGGGAGAAGAAAATGAGCAGAGGAGAAGAGAATGTTCAGAAAAGAATCTCAGAAAAGAATCTCAAAAGGTGTGACGGAAGCAGACGAAGAAAAGAAAGGAAGAAGAGAAAGAAGAGTTCTGAAGATAAGATTTTTTTCTTATACATTGTATTTTGTTTTCTTTTTTGTATATAATTTGTTATCATCAAAAAGGGGGAGATTGTTAAGTCAAGTTGACTTTACATATATATATGATTTTGATGAATAACAATGAAGTAGTAAAAGAAGACGCAAAATAGAAAACAGACAGACGGAAAAATACAAACGCAGACTGAAGAAAACAAACGGAGAAGTAGAGACGCAGACGCAAAGTAAAACATAGACACAGACGCAGATGCAAAATGAAAAACAGACGCAGATGCAAAATGAAAAGCAGACGCAGACGCAAATATAGACGCAAAGTGAAAAACAGATGCAGACGCAAACGCAAACGCAAAATAAAAAACAGACGCAAATGCAAACGCAGAAATACAGACGCAGAAAAGCAGACGCAGAAACACAGACGTAAAAAATATAGACGGAGAAAAGTAGACTCGGAATTCAAAAAGAAGACGCAAGAGTCAGTTCGAGTTAGTTACAGAACTCAACTGATTAATCGTTTCTTTCAAGATTTAAGAAACAAGATTCAAGATTCAAGAATCAAGAAGCAGTTACAGACGAAGACTATAAATATGAGTCAAAGTCGAAGATTGCAAAGTTAGCAAGTGCGAAAACAAAAAGAACAAAAGCTGAGATAATTGATTTACGTATGCAACCTCTGTGCAAATTAGCTGAGAGCTAATTTTACTGTAACAGTTTTCAATTACTTTTGTAAGAAAGTAGTGCAGATAGCCTGCAGAGGCTATGAGTGAAAGAATACTGAGTGTAGAGACCTGAAGAGGCTCGTAAATAATACTTGTAAAAGTTGAAGAGATAGTGAAATCTCAGAAAGAACTCTGAGGACTGGACGTAGCCCAAGGTTTGGGGTGAACCAGGATAAAATCACTATGTCAACTTCTCTCTACCTTATATCTCTTAAAGTTCAAAGTTTTGTTATTACTTAAATTCTGAAACAAGTTTTCAAAGTTTTGATTTATTCGAATTTACAGAAGTTTCGGTAAAAGAAGTTCGTTTTTACAAAACTACTTTGAAAGAATTTTCAAGAAGGGGAATACACAATTCAACCCCCCTTCTCGTGTATTCGTTATCGTTTCATAAGCATTGTACTAACGTGTGATTTACTTCACTGTGCTCCGTGATATATGTTTTGTGTACAGAGCTATGCTCTGTGATTCTGTTCCGACTGAGACCTATGGGCCAGTAATTGTGTATAAGTATGTGATGGGCACTCGGTCACAACAATAATAACGAATGTGAGACTCATGCATATAACATTACAAGATTGAATCCAGTGATTGAATATTAGTGAATTATGTGATATGTGCGTTTGATCCGGTGAACTCATCAATGATGGTTCACTCACTGAGTTCGCAAAACTCATCAAAATTACAACGTTGTCTTTTCAGGACATAGGAGCGATTCATTTCGCTAGGAGCTCCACTATCATACAGATTGTGTCTTAGGCAAGTGTGGTCATGGCTCAAAGGTCGGTCAGCTGAGACTCTTGGATGACTTATATAGATTTAATACATTTCCTCTTTCATGTAAGACTTTTGTATTAGGTTTTTGATGATGTACATAAGAAAAACATGAAAGACACAATGTAATCATCGATTTTGTGAAAGGAAATGAGGACAGAGTAGTTTCATCAAAAAAAGAAATAAATATTTTGATCTTCTTACGATTCCTTATAGGTACATATTAATATTATGTCATTTGGAGTGAATGTAGTGATCGAACGTAGCTCGCTCTTATCGTATATTATGTACCAGAATGACCTCCTACATAGGTACATATTGTATGTTATGTATGGATTTTGTATAGGCAGTATGGATGATAGTCCAAACCTGGACTTTAAGTTTAGTGCAGATCTGTGACTTTTCTGTTCCTTTTTTGCAGATTTGCTATTTAAGTGGCAGCTTAATTGTTGTACAACTCTTGGTTAAAAGAAAAAGTAAAGTGTTATATTACAAATGAAGTTGGAATTCTAGTTCCGAGTCTACAATCCTTAACGACCCTTGGATACCCTCAAAAGCAATCAGGCAAATGTCTGAAAATTGTTATCGCGATATATTAGAGTTCGGCTAGCATTGCAGGACCTAAATATTATGATAAATTATATTTTGAAATTTTGAAATTTTACTATATTATTTATAATTATAAATTATATTAAATAAAATTTTATATTTATTATAAGTAATGCTTATTGTTTATTCATGTTAACAATAATTTGTTTTAAGTGTAGTCTACTGTTTATTCTATGTTATATAATATTTTCGGTTATATATATATATGGATTATAATTAATTAAAATATTTTTGAATTTAATTATTAACAATAGAATTGTTAGAAAGGTATTCGCCGACGACCACAGGACCAACCTAAAAGGCACTCGGGTCTGGCTGGGCATGTTTTACATCGCCGTAGTAAGTTGTTAAAGCTTATGATACTGCAACTTTTAGATTTTGAGGAAGCAAAGCAATTATGAAATTTCCTCTCGAAATTGGGATTTTAATGTTTTAGTTTTTATTGAATCTGTTGTTCCAGAGACTGATCGCTCTAAGATAAGGAAGGCTGAAGAGACACAGAGTTTTTGGAGAGTAAGAAGGTGGTAAAAACAGAGAGTTCTTTGTTCCATCTATTAAGACTCTAACAATCTTTAAGGGCAAGAAACAAGCTGGCCAATCAAGCATACAAAACAGTCGGCATACTTCTCCTCAGAGATCGAAATGGTTATCAGTTTACAGAACAACACTTCATCATGCATGTTTGGCAATTGCTTATTTTATTAACTTTCCAATGAATTACAGACAAAATTTAAAAGTTCACAAAAGGGTATATCTCATATCTAAGGTTGCAACTCCCCGAATAAAACTTTCCACCAGGGTTCTTCAAGCAGTTAAATGCATGGATATAAGCCATCTTTTCCAGACACTTCTTACAACTTGATCTAGATAGATCCCTGGTGCACTGAACCAACGCATAAATCTTCGTTGACGATCCCAGATTCACGTCTCCGGAAGCAAATAGGCTAGAACTCGCTGAAGCTTCCTTGATTAACCTGCGGAAAAGCTGGCGTCTTCTCCGCCTTAATTTTGCCGGATGTTGTACTTCCCGAAAGTTACACTGCTGGATGTGGGTTTTGTAGTCAACATGGCCAAAAAAATTGTTGTTGGAGTACTTTAACAAACAATTGTCATACCAAATGATTGCTGCTCTGTCTAAACCGCAGCTCTTTTGGAGTTCAACGGCGGCCGCCTGAATACAACTTTGGCAATCCTGGTTTTTGAGGTTAGCTGTACAAAGAGCAATTCCGTAGGAGGTTTGTCCAGGTGAGTTTTGCCCTTGTGTGCTTTGACTAAAACCTGTAAAAGGTGTAGAAGAAGCTAAATCGGAAAGAAGCCGGTTCAGGTTAGATTGGTAAGGATCATTGTCTTGGAACTTATTATTTGAACAAATGTGGAATAGAGGGCCTCCATGAGCAGCTGAGATTAAAACTACAAACGAAAGTAGATAGAAGGCATTGCCCAAGTTTGAGAGGACCATTTTTGTGCTTACGCTTTGAAGCTTAAGGTGGTGTACAAATATATATATATACAGCGTCTGTTCAACTTGTAGACGAATTGTTTATATGCGGGTTGACATAATAATGACTGAGACTTGGTATATAGTTTCTTTTACTTTTAAGTTATTAATCGGTTTATTAGGTTAGAATCAGTTAAAAGACAAGAAGGTAGATGAGAAATTGAGAACATATATCTGGTGATCGATATTACTATCCTACTGAATACCTCCAACTCCAACTCAAACGGAATCTAATTTACGTACGGGGAAAATATCTGAATTAAATTGAAAAGAAACAACATATCTGTCTTTTTGTTCACATCCCTTAATTTGTTGTTACCTACAACCTTGCCTTCTGGTGTGAAGCAATTGAAGAGTTGCTGGTTAACTTGCTACTTAGATCTAATGACATTCAACAGCATTTAAGTTCAAATAAATTTATGGAAAAATGAAAATTCTATTATGATCAAAACACTCAACTGTTTTCGTAATTAGTACATCAATTGTTGTTTTACAAGGCACAATCAACAGTATAACTATTTTCATAATTAGTACATCATCCGTTGTTTTACAAGTCACAATCAACAGCATCTCTTTAATAAAATTAGAAGTTTAGAACATTTAAATGAAACATTTATGTGAGTTCGAAAAGAATTCAATAAAACGAATTTATTGCCTTAATAACCCTGTGTTATTCAAAAGTTGCTAAAAAAAATCTTGACATATAAAAATTAGCAAAAAACACCCTGAGTTGAAATTTTATTAACTCACATTTCTTAGCGTAGAGGAGCACAACACACCTAAGGTTTTTTTGCAAAAAATTGAAAACATATAAGGTTAATAGAGTAACATTTTATATCTCGGGGTTTAATTACCTACTTTAGATAACATGCGTCAATCATTCATGTTAATTTTGTCTCAATAAAACTATATATATTTTCACGTTACAATTGCCACTGTACCTTTTTTTTGTATACATTTAACATAAAACTTGTCTTTTATTTTGTCTAGTGACTCATTTATGATAAAGTTCTTGAAAGTGAAGAAATAGGAAAACATTTTTTTTACATATTCAATTCATTGCGCTCACTCCTCTTCAGAAATTATAACAATTTCGGGTTTTCATATAAGCACTTTGACCACCAACTTTCTGAATAATCCAACTTCCAACTATATTTCTAAAGCTAAGAATCAAGCATTCACAAAAGGGTTTATCTCAAATTTCATGCTGCAACTCCCTGAAACAAACTTTCCACCAGCTAAATTCTAGCAATAAAATTCGTTTTCATAAGCCATCTTTCTAAGACACTTCATGCAACTCGAGCTCTAGATCCCTAGTGCACTGGACAGCCCAATGTCTACAGCTGCATAGAGGTCTGAACTCCGGAGAATTTCCCTTACCAGCCGGCGAAACAACCTGTGTCTCCCGCGTCTTAATTTTGCGGATGCTTTAAAATTTCTCCATTGCACTGATAGAACTGATCTTTGTAGTCAATATGGCAAAACAACCTGTGACTTGAGTACTTCAACGTGCATTTTTCATACCAAATTATTGCTGCTTTGTCAGAAGGACAACGACTGCGCATTTCAGTGCTTGCTTCCTCGAGACAAGTTTTACAATCATGGTTCCTGATGTTGCCTGCACAAAGAGGAAGATCGTGAACGTGGACTGAGTTTTCGCCCAGCGAGTTTCTAGGAATGCCTATGGACGGTGTAGAAGAGATTAATATTGAAAGAAGATCGTTCCGGTTAGATTCGGAAGGATCATTGGCGTTGAACTTAGGGCTTGAACAGATATGGCCAATTGGGTTTCCAAGAACAACCGGGATAAGAACTGCAACTGACGATGGGAATTAGCATAATTTGAGGAAACCACCTTGCCAACTGGTGGAGGTGTTGAAGCTAGATCTTGTATTACTTTTTTACTGATTGCTAAAATTCCAACAAATAACAATCAATCGAATTCTAAAGATGCCGGCAGGATTCCCATTTTTTGCGGTTTATATAAAATACGCCATGTAACCGCACGTGAATTAGATATATATAGCCTAAAACTTAAAAGAATTGAGTTTGAAGATTGAAAAATTTATAGATTAAATTTCATTTATTAAAAAACTTAGTACGAATTTATATTTATAAATATCTTAAATTTAGGTTAATTTACAATTGCCGTCTAAAATAATTTGTACTTATACAATTATTAGAAAAATACAAGATACAAAATTATCTAAGCATTTATATTTTAGATTACTTATTTTGTTTTAATTATTTATTAAAATAAAGGATAAAAGAAAAGAGCACTCCCTCCATTTAAGGCAATTTTGAAAAACCTATCATTTTGAATTCTCAAAAAAAAATTCTAATTTGAACTTGTCTAGAAAAACCCCCTAGAGTTAACTTTCATTTTAAAAACTACCAAAAAAATTCCATCTAGTTTGAACTTGTCCAATGCTCAATTCCTATGTGTTTGATTCTTTCATGAAACACTGGATTAGAAGCAGCATGGATAGTAATTTGATTATCACAAAAAAAAACTTCATCTGTGATAATTCTACAAGCTTTAACTCTTAAACTAGTTGCTTCAACCAAATAAGCTCACAAGTTGCTAAAGTCATTGCACGATATTTTGTTTCAACACTCAATCTGGCAACAACATCTTGCTACTTACTTTTCTAAGATACAATATTTCCTCCATGAAGAACACAAAAGCTTGAAATAGAATGCCTATCGGATGGAAAACCTACCCGATCAGCATCAGAGTATCCAATAATTTGTGAATGACCCCAGTTTTGATATAATAATCCTTTTCTTGTGCACCCTTAATGTACCTCAAATAACTACATACTAATGACTATCACATGGAGCTTGTAGAAATTGGATAACAACACTAACGGAGAAAGAAATATCAAGCCATGTGATGGTGATATAATTTTCCTACCAATCTCCAGTATCATCCAGGATCAACAAGTGGCTCCCCCTAACCAAGTAAAAGCTTTGAATTAGGATCTATTGAAGAGTCCATTAGTCTACAATCTAACATTCATATTTCTTCTAGAATATCCAATGCATTCTCTAAAAGAGTATTATACCATATTTGGACTAAGCAACTTTTATACCAAGGAAGTACCAAAGTAAACCTAAATCTTTTGGCTAAAAATGATGGAACAAATATTTCTAAATATTTCTTTTGTCTGAAAATGATGCAACAAATGTTTCTTCAATTGTTCAATCCTACCTTGATCACTTCCAATAATAAAAATATCATCCACATAAACAATCAAATAGATATAATGTTCTGATGATGTATATTTAGAAAAGACAGAGTGATCAGGCTCACGTCAAATCATACCAAACTCTTGAATAACATTACTAGACCGTCCAAACCAAGCACGAGGATATTTTTCAAATTATAAGGAAGCTATAGAAGATTAAAGAACTAAAATTACTTAAGTTGTTATTTTATCAGCTAAAAGATAAGTTGGATAAGGTATAAAAATGCATTATTAAGATCCTATTAATCCCTTAATACAAATGGAGGGAAATAAGGCTTTATTTTATTATGTGCAAGCTATTGAGGTTAATTTTTCCTTTTTCAAGAAGAGAATAAGGCTTTAATGGCTTAATCATGGAGACAGGAATACTTCTTTTTTCTATAAATCTATGCTTTTAAGAAGGAATCTTAACATATCTACTTCTCTTATAAGGTATGATAGGCTTACTGTTTCATCCTAGTTTGATCTCTTATAGGCCATTTATGATCATTTCAACAAATTCCTTGGGTTCACTTCAAATTACTCCTCAATTTAATTGTTACAATTCTTTATCTTTGATAAAAGTTCTTCAGTTGAAGCATATTTTTTATCAAACCTATTACATAGTTTGAATTAGAGAATGCCCTCTTATTCTTTATCTTAATAAGACCTCGAACGTAGATGGTCTTAATGGTCTTTTCTTTCAAAAATCTTGGCATTTTTTGAAGCATTTGATTACTGATGATGTATTGGAGTTCTTTAATGGTGGTTGCATGCTTAGAGAAAAAACCAAAACCTTTATCTCCTTAGTGCCAAATATCCCTAATCTTAGTACTTTGAGGGACTTCATGCCTATATCTTATACCAATACAATTTACAGCAGAATTAAAAAAATAATTATCTCTATTCTCAAAGGAGTGCTTCAACCATTAATTAGCCTTCTCAAAGTGTCTCTATACCAGGAAGATTAATTGTTAACAATGTACTATTAGCTCAAGAATTTTTCAAAAGTTATAACAGGAAACATTCCTTCAAGAGTTATATTATCAAAGTGGATTTCAATAAGGCCTTTGAATATATTAAATGGAGATTTATTATTAATGTTATGTATGCTTTCAAAATTGATCCAATGTTTATTCATTAGATCTCCTAATGTATTTCTACTATGTCATATAATATATTGGTAAATTGTGAGCCTACTAAATTCTTCAATGGTGCTAAAGGGCTCAGACGAGGTGACTCTTTATCTCCCTACTTGTTCACACTTGGCATAAAAGTGTTATCAAGTTTTACTAATTATTTTATAAATCAGAAAAGGAGTTTTTAAAATATCGTTTCAAATGCAAACAGCTTAAAATTTTTATGATGATTTATTGCTTATATCTAGTACAAATTTTATCTCTATCAATGCTTTAATGAATTGTTTGAGATGTTTTAAAGAGTTATTTGGACTAGAAATGAATGAAGATAAAAGTTGTTTCGTTATAACCTTATATGCTACAGATTTCTCTCTTTAGATTACCTATCTAACATGATTATAGCAAAAGTAACTTTTGTTTACTCATCTTGGAGTTCCTATTTCACATAAGAGGGTGTATCATATAGGGAGTTCTTACCACTTATAGAGAAAATTTAGAAGAGGATCAATAGTTGGTGCAACAACAGCCTTAGTTATGCTAGTAGAGTTCAAGTAGTTAATTCAGTTTTAAATTCATTACTTGTTTATGGGCCTTCGCATATTGTGTCCCTTAAAAGTTTGATAAAGACCATTAAAAGCTTGTTTAGGACCTTTTTATGGCCAGCCAAGTAGTTGAAACCTACAAAGTGAAGACTAATGTGAGGTTATGTGTTTTTCTAAAGGGTGAAGGTGGCCTTGGGATAGCCTCTAAAGTTTAATGGTATAAACTTGTGTGTCCTTTATTTTGTGGTTGATTGTTAGTGGTAAGCTACACACTAAAGAGTAAAGATATAATTCATGGTATAAATTTTATTTCTACCATTTATTCTCCTTATAACTAGGAACCTATATGTATTAACCATTTGTTCTTCCAATATGATTTTACAAAATCAGTTTAGTGAGCTATACTAAGGGTAATAACCTCTCATGATTGAGGAGTAATTGGATTAATATTGTATATTAGGGTGTTAGTTTAAATTGGAGATGTGAGGAGGAGGCTAATAGATAAAGGATCTCTTTTAGCACAACCTTTGACCACATCTAGAAAGAAACACTACAAGAAAATTGTAAATTACAGACAAAAACTTTCCGACGGAAAAAATTTCATAGTAAATTAGCGATGGAAACTATTTTTTGTAGGTAAAGTTTTTGGGAAAAAATATAATTTGTGAAGAAAAAATCTGTTAGTAAAGGATGGAAAGGAATTTTGTCGACAAAAATTAGTAAAAGATTAGTGAAAGTCATCGTAAAAATAGGTGTCATTGATTCCTGGCAAAAAATGCTACGAAATTTACTGACAAAACTTTGTTCCGTCAGTAAATTCAACGACCACTAGTTATGAAAATGCCTATGAAATTTACGGACAGAACTTTGTTCCATCAGTAAATTCAACAACATTAGGTTTTTCTTTTAATTATAAGGAGAATGACACTGTTTGTTTAACCACAAACGATGTCATTTCTTTATCACGTTTAAGCCAGGGCATCGAACCCCTCTCCCCATCTATCGAAGGTGTCTAAAAATGTTGTGGTTTTTTTCCCTCCAACGTCGTTGTCGCAATCTTTTGTTATTCTCCGGTTATACATCATAGTTGTCGTCTCTGTCTCCCGTTAGTCATCCATCATAATTAGTTATTCCTCCTTTCCACTTGGTTTTTCATTTTTCTGCTTGTTGGTGTTAAGGAAGCTTTTTGTGGTTTGGTTGATGTCATTTATGTTGTCTACTTTTATTTCAGCAGTTAGTGGTTCATTGTGCATCTGAATGTGTTTCTGTTGGTGAAAAATGTCAAGTACTAGTGTTTTTGTTAATAGTTAGGGATAAATTTACTATGCCTATAAAGTGTTTGATGAAAGGCTTAAAGAGATAAATTTGTTTTGTTTTAATATGGTAAGTTAAATGGATTCAGATGCAGTGTGGATTCGGATACAGTGCGAATAGGATTCATATACAATGTTTATATTTTTTTAACAAAAGGTAGTGTAGTAACACTTAAAATTGTTATTTAGTGAAAATATATAATTAAACTAGTATATGGTTTCCCAAATCTTAATTATTAATAATAATGAAGAAAAAACATATATTAGGAAAAAAATCGTAATGATGATGGTGAATTAAGTATAAGTTGATTAGTTTTAGAACTAAAAGCAATTAAATTAGACAAATCATTCATGGCATGACACTGGTGGGGATAGATACGAATTTGGCATGTCTTTTGCACCTTTAAAATTAGTTTAAACTGTACATTAATTATAGTCTTACTTAGGGGCTAGGGATTGAAAATAAAAATGCAATACTATAATAGATATTAGGTCTTAAAATTAAATTGAAATGCCAAAGTTACATCTTAGGGCTTAATCATAAAATAAAGTATAAGTGGAATGCTTAGAATGAATATTAGTTGTTGGAATCTAAAAAAAAATCCAAGAGTAGTTCCATAAGACTTGAAATGAAAAATGAAATGCCTATGGGTAGGTCTTAGGGGTTAAAACTAAACTAAAATGAAATGGAATCCCTAAAATGAATATTAGGGCTTTAAAATGGAGAAAATGTTTGAAGTTGTATCATAGGACTTGAAATAAAAATGAAATGCTTAAAGGTGGATCTTAGGGCTTAAAAATAAAATATTTAAAATGAATTTCAAAGCTTAAAAATAAAATAAATAAAATAAAATAAGTAGAATGAATATTTGGGCTTTGAAATGGAAAAAATGCTAAGAGTGTGGTGCCAAAGGATTTGAAATGAAATTGATATATCTAGAGCTAAGTTATAAGGCTTAAGAAATAAAATGAAATAAAAGATGACTAAACTAAGTTATTACGTGACTAAACTAAAATTTGAAACATGCTTGTTCATTTGTGAATATTAGTTTGATGTTTTATTTCTTTCGGTATGATTACCATTGTTATATTTAACATAGTCAAAATAGGATTATTAATCCTATGTTGTGAATCGAGTTATGCTTTTAATAATAAACTAGATGTTCATTTCTATATGTGTTATAGTTGATTAAAGTGAAACTTGTAAATTTAACTTATTAATAACTTGTATTGCTTTCATTGAGGCTTAAAATTGAACATAATGATTGATTCGCAACAAAATGAAGAATGATCAAGTATATGTTGATTTTGGACATTACTAGAGATTTCATCCAAGTTGATCAAGTTTTTATCTTCCTTTAGATGTACTTCATTATGTATTTTTAATCTCTTCTCAACTTGAAAAATAGCATAGCTTAATGTATTGTGCTTAAAAGAACTATGTATTGGATATTTCATACAAAAATGTTGATTAATATGCTTATGACAAATCTAGAATGTTTCTTTTACTGGTTCATTAGTTTATAGAAAGGTTGTTTGATTAGTTGAATTATATAAAGATATGTATCTTGATTAAACTAGATGTATAATTGCCAATTAAAGATTACTTTTTAAGTATTATAAAATTAAATAGGGGCTATTGAAGTTTATGAAGTATTGTTCAGATAGGCTATACTAATTGTTAGCTTTTCTTCATACAAATTTGATGACAAAAAAGCCTACATGAATGCAGAAGTGTTACATGCTCTTTTGTTATGTCCTTATATGAACCATAGGAACCAAGTCTTATGGGTTTAGGTTATGAACCATACATATATACATGGAATTTTTTTTTAGCTTTGGATATAGAAGATGATACAAGAGCATTGAAGTTTATATGCCTATAATTGGTATAAGGCCTCAAAATATACCCTAGTTGAACTAATACATGTTTATGAAAGTACATGTATGATAGGAGTTAGAATTTTTCTATGATTAGAATATGAAAGACATATGATTTAAATTTTTAGTCAAGTGGATAATGGTTAGCGAATTGTAATTAATTGATTTCATTAGAGAATTAAGGTATTTAAACGTACATTTGGTCTAGGAAAGGTTATCAAGTGGCAAGTTAAGTTGGTACATAAAAATTAGAACGATTAACTTATGAGTTAGTGACATTTGGCATGGTTAAAGGATTGACAAATGACATAGTTGATACATTGACAAATGGCAGCACTAAGTATGCGACATATGATCTAATGTATCATTGACACATGGCAGTTCCTTTAAGGGACACATGAAGCTCATGCATGAAGACATATGTTGCTCCAATTCCATGACACCTAGCTTTGGATGTGGCAAATTCTATTGGAGCAAGTCTTCACTTTAGTTGACACATGGCAGCTCCTTTAAGGGACACATGAAGCTCATGCATGGAGACATATGTTGCTCTAATTCCATGACACCTAGCTTTGGATGTGGCAAATTTTGCTAGAGCAAGTCTTCATTTTAGTCTTTTCTCTCCACCAAAATTTCATTCTCCTACTCCCCCTCTCAACTTTTGGACCTTTGTTGAAGCTTGGATCATCATCTTTGTAAGTTATTTCATCAAGAAATAGGTCATGTAACTTTATGTAATACTATCTAGTTGGTGCTGAAAGTTACTCCTTAAACTTAGATATGTGCTGAATGTTTAGAAGCTTGGTTTAGCTAGCTTCTTATAGTTAAATTTGAAGTTTAGTAAGGTAATGGAATTATAAATTTTGTATCCTATGATAACATGTGTTGTTTGATGTTTGATAAGGATCAATTGTGTACTAAAATGGGAAAGAATTGAGGTTTGATACATGCTGGAAACTGGTTCGGATGAGTAGTTCTACTGGACAGGCTCGGTATTTTAGTCATATCTTGCTCTGTAAATATCTAAATTGGATGAATTTAAATTATTATTAAACTTGAAACTTATATCTACAAATTTCATGAAGGCTTTGAATTTGATTTCTGTCACTAAGTGTGTCGAAAGGTGTCTTGAAGTTGAGTATTCGGAATCTGTCACTGTTTGTGAATAGTCTGTAGTCATTTAGGGATAATTTTCAAAATACTGAACTAAATAGCATAACATTGGTGTCAATAGAAAATTAAGACATAAAGGAACAAATTTTTAGAAGAATTTTTGGTCTAAATCTTTCATTTTCATTGTCAAAATTACCGTATAACATTGACCCGAATGTCTGTATTAGGGAAAAGCTGCAAGAAAATGAAGTATGTGTTTTCACTGAACTTGCTTTGGTATTTCTATTATAACTTTAACTGTGGATCTCCAAATGAGTTTGTTCTTAATTCAGATTAAACTAGAGATATATTTCTACAACTTTATTGAAGAAGTCAAATTTTAATTCTGTCTCTAAGATTTTCAAAATTTGGCATGAAATTGAGTCTTGGCTTAGGTTGTAGCACTACCAGGGACAGAAATCATATCCTGTGATTTTTGACTAAATTGTATTGATGTAGGCCGAATTAGACTGAGGTTTCTTCACCAAATTTGAAGCTTATTATCTTAGCTTTAAATTGGCATAAAGTTTGTAATTTTTGGATATTGTAATTGAGAGTTATGAGGTGTACAACTTGGAGGCATGATCATGCATTAGTCAAAATTTCAAATGTACACAGTCTGTGGTATTTTGAGCATAACTCATTGAATACTAAACCAAATTGGATGAACTTGGTATATTGGAAACCTAAGACAAAGAGAGAAAACTTTCTATAAGGAAGTATTACCTAATTACCTCACCTTCCTAATTAGAATAATTGAGCAAAGTAGACCCGAAGGTGATTGTGAAATAAATCTGGATTGAGGGATTGAGTATGATTTCACATAATCGATAATGTGATAAGATTAAGGATAAGAAACCTGAATTTTTGACATGAACATGCATCATACATATTCATTATATATGAATGTGCATAATTGAATTCCTAATTGTGCACAATAGTAATATATGTTTGTATTGAATATTTCAGAGGAACCCGTAGAGCGACCGATTCCAGATATTGTCGGGACTTCTCGGCAATAAGCAAACAAGGAGCCTTTGTAAGTAATTTAGATGGTAACTTTTGTGGGTATCCTAAGATGGTCTCACCTTGATTTGTTTTGTTTATTACTAAATTGAATTTGATATTGATGAATGTGTACTGATCCCGGACATGAAGGTCCAAGGTATTGATTGATGAATGTGATATTGAAGTGCTACTTACCTTACTTTATTCTGCTTGTTGAATTTGGTTTATGTTAATTGTGTTCTGAATTCTGGACAATGATTGTACGAGGCGTTTGATGCATGTTTATATCATTGAAAGTGCTACTTTTATGTGAATATAATTGACTACTTGCTTTGCACATGTAATGTCTGAAATGACCTTGTTCTGTTTTAAAACTGTTGAGCCCTAGTCGTGAGTAAATAGGCATGCCTAGAAGACTCTGCAGCTGTTTCTGTGACACTTCAGTGTTTGACACTTTGGTGTCTTCTGTTATTAAGACATAAGTCTCTTCTGTGATATGATTCCAATTATGATATCTTCTGTACAAGTCTCGTTACCCACTTATGTTGATGGATTAACAGTCATTTGATTGTGTATTCTGATATATGTTAGATTTTGAAATAAACAAAATGATGTTTTGAACTGAAGGGATTGTGTCTTCTTTGATACTCAGTTCTGTTAACTATAAAACTATTCAAAAATTTAAATATTTGCTTGTGCTATAACTTGATTCAGTATGATTAATTGTCAAATTATGCATAGTTTAGTTATTACTCACTAAGCTATATATTTAGCACGGTGGATTTGTCCCGTATAGGTTCTGAGCGACGTTTATAAAGATTGGGACAAGGCAACCTCAATGGTCAATGAAGTCTGAGTGTTGTTTTGAAAATAATGTAAAATATTTGGTTTGACTTTTGGGCTTGTATATGATATGTTTATGTGAATTTGTTTGTAAGTTTGTAACAATGATACTTTAGTTTGGTTTGGATTTTTCAGCGAGTTTGTATTAATTACTATGTAATTTAATGTATGTTTGCCTGAATTGTTTACTGGAAGTTTTCGTATGTTTTGATTTATTTGTACTATTTGGTTTGGTATTCATATATCCTTTCAGGGGGTATGTGGGTGTTACAATTGGAGTCTATATGCTCATATGATGACATAGGCAATGGCTCAACAATATGCATATTATTTTTATTACAAAAATGTTTCTTTAGATGATGTACTTCTATAAGTGTGATCAATTACATGCTTACCATTTAAGGTTTTGTGGGACCTAAGATGCATTATAATTTTTCACCTACTAAATTGAAATTATAAAATGAGGCTTTAACAATATTTCTCCATTTTCAATACCTCCTTATCATGCAATAAACATGCTTATTTTCATTGCTGGCAACCACACTCTTAGATTATATAAGGTCATACACATAACATTTCAATTGTTTATCTTAATCAATATGCATCAAAGAGTTTTTGAGCTTCTTTATACTTGGAAGATATTTTCTTCATTTTTTTGCTTATAGCCTCTAGGCATTCAACTAACTCATCATATGAAAGATTAGTATCATAATTATTATTCTCATCACAAGAGATTTAGCAATAGGGTAGCTTATTATTATTGGATATAAAGTACAAACTTTGCATAGTATTTGTTGGTTCATGACTTTAAGAAATAATAGTGTCACCTTATTAATCCTTTAAATGCTTTCTTCTTCTTAGTTAATTACTTTTCTCTCTTAATCTTTGATAATTTCTTAAATTTTTTCATGATTATATTTATGTCCTCCTCATTACTCTCACTTATATAGGTCTTGTATATAATTTTCCTCCTACTTAGAGACTTTAAAATTCACACCTCTTCTTATTAATAAGCTCCTTTTCATGTAATTCATTCATCTACATCTCATAGGTTAGTGATTAGATTAGTTTTTCTAAAGGTATGGTTCCTTTTCTAATGGTATGGTCCTTAATTTTATATTTTTGTTTATTGTCTTTCTTGCAGGCCGTGTTCTGCATTGGAAAGAGTCGATAATTGTCCAACCTCATTCGTCTTTTTTGTAGTTTGCGATTGTCTGTCTATCAAAATAAGTTGTTCAACTGAGTAATGTCTACAATGTGATTGATTTTGTGTTGTTCTTTGCAATTTTACCTATAGCAATGATTGATGAGATTTTAGGCTTGGGTTTAATAGTTTGAGTATTTATGTTTGGGCATTGTTTAAATTGAAACATAAAGACTTGAACTTGTAGGTGATTAATTCAAACTTAGTATTAACATAAGAAATTTACATAATTGACATGACAATTCTTTGCATAATAAACCTCTAGGATGGTATATACGTTGGAAACCCATAATGCAACTCTCATGAGACTTATTAGTGAAAAATTCCATGAGCTTAGGAGTCAAAGCGAGAACTTGTTTTCTCAATTCATCTGGTATAACAATGCCACTTACTATAATTCTTGTTTAAAGTCAAACTTTGGAAAAGAACTTGTAGGTGATTAAATCAAACTTAGTATTAACATAAGAAATTCACGTAATGAACAAAACAATTCTTCGCATAATAAACTCCTAGGATGGTATATAGGTTGGAAACTTGTGATGCAACTCCCGTGAGGCTTATCAATGAAAAAATTCACGAGCCTAGGAATCACAACGAGAACTTACTTTCTCGATTTATCTGGTCTAAGAATGCCACATACTATAGTGCTTTTTTAATTTCCATCGATTTTATTTATTGTAAACTAATTTTCACTTTTTATTTTAATATAAAGTTAGAAAAATGATATGTAGCCTTTTTTTTACTTCTTAATGTCATTTCTTATAGGATATTGGTTGGAAAATTTTTTTTTACTGATACTCACATATGTTGTCCATCAATTAAGTCAATATATCAATAAATCATGTACAGTTCATTTGTAGGTTGCTTATACAGTATTAAGATATATCAAGAATAATAAAGATGAAAGCTAACCTAAAAAAATTCTTCTATGATTGTAAAGTTCATATGACTTAGAATGTGGTGAGTTTCCCATCAATAAGGTGGAATTGGTTATGATTGAGTTATCTAACTATGAAATCATATAATAAGGTAGGTTGGTTTCAATTTGGAGAGGAAATGGTCAGAGACTCATAAAAACTTAGGGGAAATGAAGGATCTAATGATGTGTAAAGTAAAGATCAAATGTTCTGTAAGATTAATATGGATACTACCGTAATGATTATTATATCTTACTACAGTCACTTTTTTAAATAATATTTTTCATAAATAAGTAATGTTAATAGTTCTTGGATGTATAGACGATTAACACCCAATGATTTCATTAGTCCTAAGTTTGTTGAGGGAGTTCAAACTTTTATTTACTATGCATATTCTCAACTTACATATATGGATGGTCCAAAGATTATACGTCCTTGTAAAAAGTGCAAACATATTCTTTTTTTTTTCTACCGATGAAGTGAATCTCTATTTGTTAAGAAAAGGGTTTGTTCCAAATTATTTTAAATGGACATGACGTCAGGAGCCATTAATTTGTAGCACTTTGAGGGGTAATAAAGTAAACTCATAAATAAATGTGGATAAGTTTGAAGGTGGATTGGATGTATAACAAATAATGTGGTTACAATTGAAAATCCTTGCATCCAAATGATTTATGATGCAGTCAGTTATACCTTTTAGGAAAATATAGAAAATCTTGAAAAAGAACTAAACCCACATGCAGAAACAAAATTTTAGGTACTAAAATCAGCTGACCAAGAATTATGATCAAATTGTGAGACCATAACTTAATTATCTTTAATTGCTCGAATATTGAACATAAAATTTGAAGCGCATATTTCTGATCGAAGTTTTGTTAAACTTCTTGCTTGGTACAATAAATCATTGCCTCCTGATTATATAATGGTTGATAATTTTTATAATATAAAAAAATTATTAAGAGTCTTGGTTTTCCAGTTAAAAAATTAATTGTTGCAAATTGGGATGTATGTTATTTTGGGGAGATGATGTAGAATTACAAGAGTACAAATTTTGTGGTCAATTTAGGTTCAAACCTATAAAGTATACTATGAAAAAAATTAGAACCTTAAAAGTGGATGTATTATTTCCCGCTAACTTTAAGACTTCAAAAACTATAAGTTTATGATGTTATTCCATCTCACATGAGATGGCATCATGAACATGAATAAGAAGATGGAATAATGAGTCATCCATTGGATAAACTCGCATGTAAACATTTCAATAACACCCATTATGAGTTTGCAACTGAAAGTTGAAATGTTAGGTTATGATTGTCAATAGATGGACTTCTACTTTTTGGTCAATCCAGCCAACAATATTCATCATAATCAATCATAATTACTCCTTATAATTTGTCTCTATGAATGTGTATGAATGAAGCATACATATTCTTGACGCTAAATTTGTGACAGATTCATTATATCTATCGCTAAATTTTACATACGACCGTTTCTCTAATGACTCTTTCCGTCAGTAATTTTTGTCTCTAAATTTATTTTCCCGTGAAAAATCTTTTTCTTCCGTCGATAATTTCTGTCGTCAAAACCTAATTTCTTGTAATGTAAAAATAACTAAATATTAAATAAAAGTTATCAGTAGATAATTTTACGACTTAAATAAAGTTAAGTTTATCGTAATTAATATATAACATTATTATTAATAATTTTATTATATTATTAAAATAATCAACTAAATAAGTAAAATGATAAACAAAATATTTATTTGTTAATATATATTTTAATTATTAAAACTAAAGTTATTTAAAAATATATTTATCTTAAGATAATTTAAGTTTAAAATGCATATATATAATTATTTATTTCAAAAATATTTTATTTTTAAAAATGAAATAAAAAATTAATTAAATTATCTTGTTCATAATTCTTATTAAAAGTCAGTTTTATGATTTTCATAAGTTACGAAAATAAGAAGAAGTAAAATTAAAAGTAAAAATCAGAAAAACAAATAATCATATTTTATTATATTTAAAAGAAAATAAAACAATATTAAAACAAACAAGTTTTTAATATTTATCGATTCTTATATAAAATATTTTATACTCGTGTAAGTGCTCACTTTACTGGCAAATTGTAACATCCAATTAAAACTTATCGCCTTAGTTAGGAATGACATTGGAATTTAAATTAATGGCTGAGGGAGTATGTCTTTTGCTTTTCTTCAGAGTTTAAAATTCATTGGACTAGGAAAGAAGGTAATTGTCACAAACATATCATTGTCAATGTCTTTTGTTTTTCTTCAGAGTTTAAAATTCACTGGACTAGGAAAGAAGGTAATTGTCACAAACATATCGTTTTCAATACCAAACATCTTTTTTCGTATTGAATTAAGTCTCACGAGGATTGGAAGATATCTTTGATTAGGTTAACTGGGCTTCGGTCAAAGCCCAATTCCGATAAATATAATTTAACATTAATTTTAAGTTAACTCAAATTAATTTTTAATTGAGTTAAAATTTTCTAAAATTTAATTTAATTTTAATTAAATTGAATTTTATCTTAACTCTATCCAAGACTTCACTCAAAAGAAATCCATAATATATTTGTACTAATTTTTTTGAAATATAAACTAAATGAAAGGAAATAAGAAAACGCACAAATTCTTTATAACTACGTCCATCTGAGTTATTAACTCAGCACCACTCAGTTTCCTTGAGATCATATCTTTTGTTTCAATTAACCAGTTTTTACCTTATTTTATTAAATCTTATCTATATATTTAAACTTCACACAAACATGTGAACAAAATTAAGTAGCACAAAGTTGAACTCCTAACTAGATGATCCAACCCTAGGTTCATCTTGTTGAGAAATTGGGTCAGGATCCGATCCGAAATGTAACGGAATAATCACAAATTTTTTTCGTAATTTTTGAATTCCCAAAAACTAAGATCTATTTAATTTTATAAAATAATTAACACGAATCGTAATAAAGTGAAAATTTAATTTGTACTTTATTTTAAAGCTTAATCTTTATCTTGTTACATCCTTCGAACCATTTTCAAAACTGATTCGTCTTAACCACCGTAGCCGCACAAATTTTTGGCCTCTAACGGTATTCACAGAACAGGTTGAGAGAAATCTATAACTTTTACAGAGAGGGTTAAGCATGAAGTGCTAACTCCATAGAGTTCAAGCCTATTTATAATAAGCTTTGAACGTTTTAGTAATTTAATTGAAATTAAATGCTAATTTAAACTTTAATTAAAACTACAAATAATTCTAATTAAATACCAATTATGTCTTCAAGATCTTATATTGATCTTTATTTATTAAATATCTCATATTTAATCATAAAGTTTCTCAAATTTTATAATCAAGTCTAACTTGATTAAATCAACTTTGCTCTCTCCAACCCATTTTATATGTGAGATCTATTAGTTTCTCAAATATGTTGGCAATGATTATAAATTATAATTTTAATTCATAATTAGAATTAGATAAACTAAAACTCCTTTTAATTTATCTTTAATTCTCCAATTAAACAATTTATAATCATAGATCAAAATTAGGCATCTAGTAGCGCATCATGACCACCCAAATATTTAAGAATGTCAAAGTAGTTTTGACTAACCTTTCCATGCATGATTTTTCCATATAATTCAATCATTTCATCAACCAATGTTCCAATTAGACATAGAACATAGAATTAATGTCTACTCTACTTTAAGTCCAGTTATATTAGTTCTCCACCATTAACTATTGATTTAATTAATGATATTTGTAAATTGTTTACAAAATATCATTCCACCTTAGCTAAGGATTTCCTGAATCAATATTAATTAAGAACAACGAAACATTCTCCTTAATTACTTTAGGGTGATGAATCCTATCTTGATCATTCAACTATCTCCATATAGTTCATGCTACATCTAATGACTACCGTTTAAATGACCTTTGATAAAATAGATCAAAAGTAGTATCAAAACATAACAATCCCCATACAAGATAACTTTGATGACCTTAAGTCAAAGGATCACTTATACAATCATCACAATGAGAATTCCATAAGCATACAAGTAATATTCCAAATGAATTTGTCATATCAGGTCTATTTAGTGAACTTGTTCTCTAGTAAGCACCCATACGTTTGTTTAAGTTTCTCTATACTTTTAGCCTATGAGATTGACTACTTCCTTCATAAGGAAAAACAAAACGTGTTCTAGTCTTTTTCCGTTTTATTAATGTCCAATCATAATATAACAATGACTAGGAACATTTAGGAATAATACATAAATGCAATATGAATCTCATAATTATAATCTCATTATAATTTTATTTGCAATGTATAATTATCTGATGAACTTTATCATATACATCTAAATATGTACAAGATAAAAAATGCTTGTAATTAATTTGTCACTAAACTACAACTAAATCGATTGGCTGTAGGACATAAACCAACAATCTCCCACTTGCACTAAACCAATCGTTTAAGTATCATATACCATATCAACATACGGCGATTTTTCTACTATTGGCTTAATGAGAGAATTTTATATGATTCTCTATAGTAAGCATTTGCTTAAGTCTTACAACTCCCATCTTAATTATCATTATAATTAAGAACATTTGCCTAAACACATTCTTAGATCTTTGATGAGACATTAGCTTCTTATACATGCCCAATAGCTCTAATGTTCTGCAGTGCATTACTGTCTTGAACAATGCAAAGAAACTCTATCAAGTTCACTAAAGAACTTGTTGATCCAATTAATCATTTCCACTAAATGAAAAATGTATTATGGCTCAATTAACAACCATTGCTACATTGGAACCTTTCCAATCCTAAATGATATTGTTCTAAGTAAATAAACATTAATTAGGATTTACTTCTAATAACTCAAATATCAACTCATACATAGAGTAATGGATATATTTGATACTTCACAAGTATCTGATATCTTAAATACTAAACATCTTTAGTATATTATCTATGCACTTGGACTTAGAATAAGTTAACAACGTCCAATCTATCTCTATAGATCTAATTCTCATTATTAAGTTGTTACCTTTTCATATCCAACCAGATTTGTTCTAGAAAATTATGTTTTTAACATTAAAAGTTAGAATTATTGTTCTCTATAAGCAATATGTCTCCACATACTCTCATTGAAGAGAACAACTATACTCCCACTAACCTTCTTGCAGATATAATTCACAATCATCTTCAAAACAAACTCTTTGAATTCATCATGAAAGTGAATCTTTCAATATCTCATAACCTTTCAACTACACATCAAATGTATCATTAAAGGCATTAGTTCCAATTAGATGTATAGTCATGAGATTCGAACCTTTTAAATTTCTTCTTACTCCCACTATTTATCTTGAGAACCATTCTCATATAAGCATACATTGAAACAAACAATTTGTTCAATAGGTCTATAAGATTATATCCAACCTTTTGGATATCTCATAACCCTTTATTACCTATTTTAGTTCTAAACTTAATGGATTATATATATATGCTTCAACTAAGCATCACATCCTTAAATCATTAGCTTTAACTATTTCAAAGTCTTAGCGTTTCATATCTAATATGAAAACTTGCTAATTGATTTAACTAGAACTATAGAAGGTAAGTCATTGTACTAAGTATTGCTATAAAAGAAATACTATTGCATCATACAATATCTCATGTTGTATTTTACTCCTTACATAAGTCCATACACTTATGAATTTAGTTGTGAAGGAATTCATTAACGAATCTCATTTCCTATAGATAATCGAAAATTTAAAACTTACCATAATGATCTCATCGATGTGCTTTAGCATTCTAAATGCTTAATTTCTACTTAGATTTAAACAGTTTGAACTCTTCAAAATTTTAAATCATCATTTTATTTAATACATATGACTATATCACATAAAGTCATTAGTAATATAATAAAATATAATATTATCCTTTTATGAATTGTTATTCCATTTAATACGTTACATGTATAAAATTTAACAATTCAATACCATCATCATCCTTTCACCAAAGGTTGATTTGGTTATTCTTCAACTTTACAAGTTTTTGTAGGAAAATCCCGGTGTGAGCATCACATGCCCACGGTGCGGAAAAAAAAAATTTTATTCCGGGATCTTCTCGAAAGCCAGGATCCATGTGTTTATATAACAAACTCAAACCATAACGGCCAAAGGAGACCGTCTCTAACGGTATCCACGCAGAGATCGGAAAACCTAACCGGGACAAACCCTTTGATCCGGGAATAGCTAGAACAAAGTAAAGAGTGCTAGCTCCTACCTTTGTCCTTAGAGAGCTTGGAAGAATCGATGGAGGAAGATGAAAATTGGAGAAGAAGAAAGCTTGATCGTTGGTGAGAAGAGAGAATGTTTAGGATTTTCTCAAAATCCCTTCCTTCCTTCTTTAAAAGCCAGCGTAGATCCACTTCTTTCTTCTCACCTTTTATATGTCTTATAACTCATTTAAAGACATATAAAAGCTAATGGTCATCAAGCTCCCACGTTAGCCTTTTATATATATATATATATATATATATATATATAAAAGTTAAGATGACTAAGCCCCTCCTCCTTCATCCACGTTGCAAGTAATTAATATATATGTATATATATATATATATATATTAATTACTTAATTAATTAATAATATATATATATATAAATAAATGCTGAAGTGGTCCAGTCACACTAGGGTCGGTCCTACCGGCTTACCAGGTCCCGGTATTGAAAAAACTCCCGAAAATATTTTTCAACAATATCGATGTCGCGATCTCATCGGGACATATCTCGATCTTATCGGGATCCATTTAATCCGATTGCTCTCCATATATTGGAACTCCGTCCAAAACTATTTTACGAATTCTCCGAGACACTCTTATGCGTGTGACCCATTAGGTTCCCGGTTATGTTGGCCACTTAGATCAACACTTAATCTAAGCAAGTCATGAGCGGTATCTAGCAACACATCATGACCCCCAATTGACCGGAAAGTAATTTGTTTAACGAATAAACATATATTCATCATGAACCATATCACGAACCTTTCCATAGACAATTACCGTGCAATTCGTCCTTTCACCATGTTATACCCCACTTGGTTATGAGTATGGGCAATGTGTCAACTCTCACTAGACTGACTATGTCAAATCTAGTCCAAGTGATTTCAGTTCTTATCCTTGGACTCATTACTTAATACTTAATATGTCGATGAAGACACTCTTCATGACATATGTACTCTGATCAGAGATTTCCAAGTAATGACCCTGACAAGAGGCCATGGGTATCATCTTCTGCTATCACAGAAGTGGTAAATCCTCTATTGGCTACTCAATTACCTTCGAATACCTCAAGCTGTACCCAAGCACCACCCTATGAGCGACCTCTGTAAGGCAACAAGGAATGGAGTCAAAACACAGAATCAGTATCCAAGATATCCTTGAGCACCTCAAGTCTAAGGATACTTGCACCATTGCTATGATGAGATTATCACTGACATTAAAATAGGACATCCATGTGATGATCTCATAGCAGGTCATCCAATGTACTTACTACCTCTAGTAAGCATCCACATCTCAACCCTAAATATCTCATACGTACAGTTTCTGAGATCCACTGCTTGATCAAATCAAGGAGCTTGAGATGTGCTAGTCTTTCCGAATTACCGATGTCCAGTCTCAGTAATCCTATGACTAGGGATAATTTAGATACTGACATAATTGCACATGATAAGAATCTCAATAGTATGATCACATCATAATTTCCTTCATGCTATGTCATATATCATGGACTTCATTAATTTGCTTATTGATCAATATCAGTTCATAAATAATGAACATCAAATTAATGAAATATGCCTTTTCTTTATTTATTTATAAAAAATGTACACAATTTTGTACAAAACGTGCTAAAGGCGATTGCCTTCAGGGCACTACTCTAACAATCTCCCACTTGACCTAAATCTTCACTAATTGTAGTTACTTCACCAAGGTCTTTCATGACAAATTGTTTGGACAACCAAATCTTCACTAATTGTAGCATCGAGACATCGTTTCTTAGCAATAATATGTCATCTACATACAGCACAAGGAATACGATTGCAGTCCCATTAACCTTCTTATACACAGTGTTCATCCAGATTTTGTGAGAAACCAAACTCTTTGATTACCTCATCAAAACGGATATTCCAACTCCTGGATGCTTGTTTCAATCCATAGATGGATTTCTGAAGCTTGCATACCTTTTCGCCATCATAGGAGGTGAAGCCCTCAGGTTGTGTCATATACACATCCTCAGCTAGATTTCCATTTAGGAAAGTTGTCTTCACATCCATTTGCCATATCTCATAATCATAATAAGTGGCAATGGCTAGGAGTATTCTAATGGATTTAAGCATTGTTACTGGGCTGAAGGTCTCGTCGTAGTCAACTCATTGTCTTTGACGAAAACCTTTAGCCACAAGCCTTGCTTTATAGGTAATTACATTACCATCCATGTCGGTTTTCTTTTTGAAAACCCATTTGCACCCTATAGGTTTTATTCCTTCGGGTGCCTCAACCAAAGTCCATACTTGGTTTTCATACATGGAATCCATTTCTGACTTCATGTCTTGAAGCCATTTCTCAGACTCTGAACTCTTCAGAACCTCTTCATAGGTGGTAGGCTCATCATCTTCTATGAGCAATACGTCATTCTGTTCATTCACGAGAAATCCATATCTCTCGGGAACAGAGCGTATCCTACGTGACCTACGAATTTCGTGTGTTGTAGAAGGTTGAACTGTTACTTCATCTGTATGAGTCACAGTTTCAGGTTCAGGCAGTTGATCTGCGTCTATTCGAGCATCTTGAACTTCTTCAAGTTCTATTTTGCTCCCAATGTCTTCTTGTAAAAGAAACTCTTTCTCTAAAAAGACAGCATGCTTAGAAACAAACACCTTTTGTTCCTCAGCAAGATAGAACTGATATCCCATTGTTTCTTTAGGATATCCTACGAACAAACACTTGTCAGATTTTGCATCAAGTTTATCTGACTGTGTCCGTTTCACATAAGCTGGACAGCCCCAAACTTTCAAATAAGTAAGATAGGGTCTTTTGTTAGTCCACATCTCATATGGAGTAACATCAACTGTCTTTGATGGAACTCTGTTTAATAAGTAAACAATTTGTCTCGATTGCATACCCCAAAGGATTTAGGTAACTTTGCAAAACCCATCATGGATCGTACCATGTCTAACAAGGTACGATTTCTCCTTCGCCACACTTGTTGTCTTTGTGTGTGTCTGAGGAGTCCATTGAGATAATATCCCATTATCTCTGAGATAATTCAAAAACTCTTGGTCTAAGTATTCCCCACCACGATCTGATCGTAATGTCTTGATACTTTTCCCAAGTTGGTTTTCTACTTCATTTCTGAATTGTTTGAACTTTTCAAATGCTTCAGATTTGTATCTCATCAGATACAGGTACCCATATCGAGAATAATCATCGATAAAGATAATGAAGTAAAGAGAACCACTTCTAGCATGGATTGACATCGGACCACATACATCTGAATGTATTAGGTCTAATACTCCAGTCACTCGTTCACCCTTTCCCTTAAAGGGTAACTTAGTCATATTGCCTAATAAACAAGATTCGCATGTGTCATATGATTCATAATCAAATGACCCTAAACTTCCACTCTTATGGAGCTTAGCTATGCGTCTCTCATTTATATGGCCAAGGCGACAATGCCATAAGTAAGTTGATTTTAAATTATCTCGTTTATGTCTTTTCGTGTCATTGACAATTATTATTGGATGTGACATATCTAATATGTAAATTCCATTGAATAATGTACCAGTACCATAAAGCATTCCATTCAAACCAATAGAACAACCATTGTTACTAAAAGTCAAATGGAAACCAGCTCTATTTAAACAAGAAACAGACAATATGTTCTTTGTTAATACAGGTACAAAATAACATTCATCCAATTTAATTACAAGCCTAGTGGGGAGTGACAAAAAGTAAGTGCCTACGGCTAATGCAGCAACTCTTGCTCCATTTCCCACACGCAGGTCTAGTTTTCCCTTTATGAGCTGTCTACTGTCCCTGAGGCCCTGCATATCATTGCATATGTGTGAGCCACAACCGGTATCTAATACCCATATGTTATGATCAGAAACAGTATTAACCTCAATGACAAACATACTTGAAGAAGTCGAGGCATCTGATGCCTTCTTCTGCTTCAATTCCTCCAGATAGATTTTACAGTTTCGCTTCCAGTGGCCAGTCTTGCCACAATGGAAGCAAGTTCCTTTTGGTGCAGTTTCTTTGGTTTTCTTCTTGGCTAGACTTCCTTTGAGATGCTCACGATAAACTTTCTGATCCTCATCAGAAGTATCGACAGCAAGTGGATCAGGAAGTGGAACATCTAGGACATATCCTAGTTCCTCAGACCTGAGAACAATTCTCAGATTTATCAGCCAATCTAGAAAGTTAGGTCCAGTTAATTTGCTCGAGTCCATTAGTGAGCGCAAATTCACACTGGAAGTCATCTTCAATAACCTAAAGGGAAAGAGAGAAAGAATGTTAGAATAGAATTACATGCATGATCATAAGGACTTGCATGTCATGCATATGGCTCCCACTAGTTTCAAAGAATCCATAACTCTCAGTACGAATCCAAGAAACATTATGACAAAATGTCCTAGTGGGTCGATATCCGATATTACTAACAATGACCTTGGGTTTACCCAACAAGCCACCTTAGGTCAATCGGTAGGTATCAGTCATACCAATTACATCTTAGATATCCGACATTACTAAAATGACCTTGGGTTTATCCAACAAGCCACTTTAGATCAATCGGCAGGTATCGGTCATACCAATTACTTTATAGATGCAACTATCGACTAGTGCTATCAACTCGTGATGTATGCACACACATTGGGTTATCAACTCTTGATGCGCGTATCGATGTACACTACCCAATTTCGCCTCTGTCCACGTTGACCTTGAGTTTACTCAACAAATCAACGCTTCTAGTGAAAACCGACCCATTAATCCGAAAATCTTATTTTCATGGTTCGAACATATTCGTATAGAGTGAGCTTGGGTTTACCCAACAACCCAACTCTATAAGAACTCTGGTTCTCCCCATATTAATGGAAGACGTGAGTTTTCATATTAAGTGTGAGGGTTTACAGGTCTCATCTACTTCTTCTCCAAGCTATAGGATTATAGTCACCATGACTATATGGAATGATTTAGGGCAATTCATCAATCACATTGAATCTATACCTAAAATCATCCATCATCCCACCTATGCATGTTGTAAGTCGACTTGTGTATGTATAAGTCGACTTATGCCTCTGTATAAGTCGACTTATGCAAGTGTAAGTCGACTTATGCAACTGTGCACGAACAAGTCGACTTGTAACATTGTGCAAGTCGACTTATGCATCTACAGTGCACAGACAAGTCGACTTGTTCATTGTGTAAGTCGACTTATCCGTGTGAAATTGCTATCTAATCGGCTAATTTCTCAATCCGTGTAGTTCAAATTCACAACACCAAGTCTATTACACTTTACCTTGATGTACAAATGAAACACTTTCATTGTTGCTTACCGTATATAGTCAAACTATACATGAAAAACTTGAAATCGATGAATACGCTGTTATTCACTTAGATTTCCAAATAATTTGGTGAATATCAAATTATCACCCTACGTATCTCTAGGTAGTCTACACTTTATCAAGACTACTTCGGCACTGGTCACAAAATTTATGACGGTCAAAACAATCAAGATAAGGGAATATACTAACGAGACGCTAATGAGACACATTTGACATCCGAAAATTGTTTGGAAACCGAATTTCAAGAAAATCAATTTGGCAAGCATGCAACATCAATGTAACACATTTTCAATCACATTAAAAATGATCCAAGGCATTGGAACTTAAATCTACACAATTTCTTATTTCAAACAAAACAGCTCCAGCAACTTTCTCAAAACTGCTAAGCTTTGCCTTTTGCTTGAAAAACTCATTTAAACAATTTCAATAAAATCTGAGAAAATTACAGTGGTTACTACATGTTCACAAAATGCTCCATGAATGTTTTCAGGATTTATTTCCATAAAAAACTCATTCAACCTTAGCAACTAAGCCAATATAGAATCTGTGTTCCTCAACACAGTTATTCCCAGCAGCACACAATAAATTCTCAAATAAATAGTAAATCATCTCGAAAACATTTTTATTTTCTCATAGACATTAATAAAAATCTTAGAGACATGTTGGTAAAAGCAAATCCGAAAAAACAATTTTTCTACAATTTATTCTCGAATTTATAAGCATGCCTGTTCAAGGAATGTGCACAAAGACCGCAACCAGAACATTAGGGAATAAATTAACAAAACCATATCAAATCAAATTGATAAATTCCGAGCTTCCACAGATATATACAACAACATCTTGTGAACATATCTGGGCAAGAAAATTTCGAAAACATAATCTCTATACTGAATTCGAAATTCACTCAATTAACATGCATCATCGTCACAAGCTATAGGCAGCTCCGACCTAGTCATGGTTTCTTCGTTATATACGACACAAGTGGCTTTGATACCACTGTAGGAAAATTCCGGTGTGAGCATCAAATGCCCATGGTGCGGAAAAAAAAATTGTTCCGGGACCTTCTCGAAAGCCAGGATCCATGTGTCTATATAACAAACTCAAACCATAACGGCCAAATGAGACCGTCTCTAACGGTATCCACGCAAAGATCGGAAAACCTAACCGGGACAAACCCTTTGACCCGGGAATAGCTAGAACAAAGTAAAGAGTGCTAGCTCCTACCTTTGTCCTTGGAGAGCTTAGAAGAATCGATGGAGGAAGATGAAAATTGAAGAAGAAGAAAGCTTGATCGTTGGTGAGAAGAGAGAATGTTTAGGGTTTTCTCAAAATCCCTTCCTTCCTTCTTTAAAAGCCACCGTAGATCCACTTCTTTCTTCTCACCTTTTATATGTCTTATAAATCATTTAAAGACATATAAAAGCTAATGGTCATCAAGCTCCCACGTTAGCCTTATATATATATATATATATATAAAAGTTAAGATGACTAAGCCCCTCCTCCTTCATCCACGTTGCAAGTATATATATATATATATATATATTAATTACTTAATTAATTAATAATATATATATAAATAAATGCTGAAGTGGTCCAGTCACACTGGGGTCGGTCCTACCGGCCTACCGGGTCCCGGTATTGAAAAAACCTCCGGAAATATTTTTCAGCAATATCGATGTCGCGATCTCATCGGGACATATCTCGATCTCATCGGGATCCATTTAATCCGATTACTCTCCATATATTGGAACTTCTTCCAAAACTATTTTACGAATTCTCCGAGACACTCTTATGCGTGTGACCCATTAGGTTCCCGATTATGTTGGCCACTTAGATCAACACTTAATCTAAGCAAGTCATGAGCGGTATCTAGTAACACATCATGACCCCCAATTGACCGGAAAGTAATTGTTTTAACGAATAAACATATATTCATCATGGACCATATCACGAACCTTTCCATAGACAATTACCGTGCAATTCGTCCTTTCACCATGCTATACCCCACTTGGTTATGAGTATGGGCAATGTGTCAACTCTCACTAGACTGACTATGTCAAATCTAGTCCAAGTGATTTCAGTTCTTTTCCTGGGACTCATTACTTAATACTTAATATGTCGATGAAGACACTCTTCATGACATATGTACTCTGATCAGAGATTTCCAAGTAATGACCCTGACAAGAGGCCATGGGTATCATCTTACGCTATCACGTAAGTGGTGAATCCTCTATTGGCTACTCAATTACCTTGAATACCTCAAGTCGCACTCAAGCACTACCCTATGAGCGACCTCGTAAGGCAACAAGGAATGGAGTCAAAGCACGAATCGGTATCCAAGATATCCTTGAGCACCTCAAGTCTAAGGATACTTGCACCATTGCTATGATGAGATTATCACCGACATTAGAATAGGACATCCATGTGATGATCTCATAGCGAGTCATCCAATGTACTTACTACCTCTAGTAAGCATCCACATCTCAACCCTAAATATCTCATACGTCAGTTTACGAGATCCACCGCTTGATCAAATCAAGGAGCTTGAGATGTGCTAGTCTTTCCGGATTACCGATGTCCAGTCTCAGTAATCCTATGACTAGGGATAATTTAGATACTGACATAATTGCACATGATAGGAATCTCAATAGTATTTCCTTCATGCTATGTCATATATCATGGACTTCATTAATTTGCTTATTGATCAATATCAGTTCATAAATAATGAACATCAAATTAATGAAATATGCCTTTTCTTTATTTATTTATAAAGAATGTACACAATTTTGTACAAAACGCGCTAAAGGCGATTGCCTTCAGGGCACTACTCTAACAATTTTGTAAGTTCTATACGATTCATAATCAAAAGGATACACATATCCTTGTATGTAACTTTATGATTCTCGTTTTATTGATTTAACTAACATGGCATAAAAGGATTGTCTCGGTTATCTAACCCTTTATTCTTGTCATTTATGTTAAGCACAAGTCTCCTTTAATCCAACACATACAAACTCTTTGTATAAAATTGGATCAACTACTTTTACTTAACAATCTATTTATAACCATACATTGCACATTACAATAATTTTGAATCTAAATTCAGTATCAAATACTCATACGCATGAATTAGAAATATATATGATCTTATCATATCACATATAGGCAAGAAAAAATCATGCAATAATTTTCTCCTAATGACAACTATCATCATATTGTTGTTAAGCCTTTAGTTGTAGCCCACTATTATGTTTTTAGTAGGCTAAATTAAGTGGAATAATTTTATCAAGGTACTATACCTTTTAGCTTTACTCAATGCAACCTCTTGCATCTTGTTGTCATGGTGTTAACATACGTCTTACATGTTATCATCAAAGTTTATGAGACATTTGTCAACTCAAAATGTCAATATATTTTTGTCATCTATATGATTTTGACATATCTTTAAAACTTTGTCACCGAATCCTCAACAATGATTATAGCACAATAACATAATGGACATACAATTTCTATCCAACTTTTAAGAACTCTTTTTAAACATATCCTATGTCCAAGAACTTGGGTTCACTAACTTAGTATCAACTATACTAAATAAGGTAAATTCCACTAAGAACAAAATATAAGTGTAAGAAAAAAACAAGTAATCAATTATATGTCATGATTACCAAATAAGATTAGGACTTTGATAATATATTTGATTATTCTCACTATTTTATTTGAAATAATAGCCCTCACTAATATTCGGAAGATTACTTTAATCTCTCTAATGGGCTAGGATCTCATTCAAATATAGTTAACCTTGAGTTTACTCAATAGACCAACTAGACTTAAATTAGGTAGATAACAACTTTATCAATCACATCTCATATGACTCTTTGATCCATTAGGTGATAACTCTTGTCAAAACATATCTTATATATCATTCCTAACCCTGCCTCTAAATTCATGTGACTATAAGTTTGCTCATCCAAATCACACAAATTTAGTTAAGTGGAACCTACTATTATAAGATTAAGCATATTCGGGTTAAAGAAGCCTTGAGTTTACTCAACAAGCCTTACAATAAACAAAACTCTGGTTTATTCTTATAACAATGGAAGGCAATAATCACGTTCTTAACGTGTACTTAATATTTTAATGAGAGGTTTAACTTCATTTGTCTCATCAAACATAAATTGCATGTAAAATATCACACATATAAAGCATACAATTTATCATGTATCCGATATATATATCAACCATATCCGTAAGGTATGCAACTTATGCACTCATAATCAAATTAAATGCATAAAATATCAAGCTTCATATGATTCTAGTTATTGATCTTCATAATTTAAAATAACATTTCCAACTCCTTGGAAAAACTTAAATTAGATTAAAACCATTGATTCCTAAATAAATTAAATTCCTATTCCAAATAGAAATTTAATTTGATTTGAAAACAATTTTCAAATCCAATTGGAAACTATTTCTAATTTTCTTGACTCCTTTAATAATAATTTAATTGAAAACAATTTTCAATAAATTATTCTTCTTACTTATTATAATTTAGAAAACTTCTTTTCAAAATTATATAAGTAACATATTCTAATCCAATTAGAAAATTATTTCTAATCTAATTAGAAATTATTTTCCTTTAATTAGAAAACTATTTTCTAAAATTAAAAGAAACTACTTTCAAAATTATATAAAACACTTTTAAATTTAATTAAGAAAGTTATTATATATTATTTATTTAGAAAATTATTTTTGAATAATTAGAAAACCTTTCTTTAATAAATTAGAAAACCATTTTAAAATATTAAAGGAAGTTCCTTTTCTTGATAAATAAAAGAAAACACTCTTCAAAATTTAATCAATATAATATCCTTTATAACAAATCAAGAAACTTATTATTTATAAATAAAGAAACAAATTTTAAATAAATAAAATAATAATTCTTTAAAAAATAAAATTAAGAATTTAATTTATCTCAATCAAATTGAAATAAATAACTTTAATTAAGAAACATATTTCTTGATTACTTAAGAAAAAATTTCTTAATTTTAAGGAGTCTAATTAATTAATTTCAATCTAATTGAAAATAATTAATTCAAAATTTTAGAAACAATTTTCTAATTAATTAATTTCAATATAATTGAAACTAATTAATTCTAATTTTAGAAACTACTTTTGAATTAATTAATTTCAATCTAATTGAAACTAATTAATTCTAATTTTAGAATCTTTTCTAAAATTAATTAGGAATCAATATAATTATTAATCTTAATCAAATTAAGAAAAATAATTACCTTTGGAATTGATTTTTTAATTTTAAAATATTTTAAAATTATGTTTAAAATTTAATAAAATTAAGAATACGTTATAATTAATTTAAAATTTTCTTTTTAAGTTTAAGTCATAATTAAACTACTTCCCCAAAAAACTCATTTCTGAACCTATTACCAAACACCCCTTTTCTTCATCTTTATAGAGACCTAATTTTAAAGAATGAAAAAAACCTACCCTCCAAGGATGCTGACCAGCAGCATGTTGCTTGCTCTTGCAAGCAACGCCAGCTATTGGCCTTGGATCCATTTCGAAGAACCAAAGATATAAGCATCTGGAAACCTTATTCCTATCTACTGTTTATCGATGGGACAAATAAAGATGGTGGTCATCTTTTTCACTTCTCTGCCAAGGTTGTCAACGTTTTCCAAATTGATTCGACGCTGCACATAAGCCTTACACTTGAGGTTGATTTGCCTTCCTTCGTCCACGCTAGCATGTCTCTTTTCTTATCAGATGATGTACGTGCCCTTAATTCTTCACTTCCTAACGCGTGAATGACATAGGAAGAGGGTGATGCAGAACACGCACAGGTACAAGAGACTAAACAATGACGAGGAAGCAGACTTTAAACGTTAAGTTTGATCATTGTCTTTAATACGTAGAGATAGAAAATATACAAAATTTAAATTGAACAAAAATTAGAGATAATAAGTATTTGGTTGTCATGGATAGATATAAAAAAAACTGCTTCTGTCTCGAAGACAGAAATATGTTTGATTGAAGTGAAAAGAACATAAAAATAATATTAATGACGAAAATACTCCTGCAATATAATATGATTAGAAATATGTAATTTATTGATTATTTTAAAACGAATTATTTGTATTAGTAAAAAGTTCACAAATAATAATAATAATAATAACAATAAAAATTAATTTAGTATAATAATAATAATAATAATAATGATAATAATAAATAATGATAGAAGAAGAAGAGGTAGAAAATTAATAATAATAAAGAATTTAATAATCACAATAATAATAAGAAAATTAATTATGAATAATAATGATAATAAAAATAATAATAAGAAAATTAATTTTGTATAATAATAATAATAATAAGTAGAAAATTTATAACAATAATTAATAATAACATAATAGCAATAATTAATTAATTAATTAATTAACATTATTAATATTAATAATAATATTATTATTATTATTACAAAATTTCTAATAATTATTATTATTAATAATAACAATAATTAATAATAATATAATTAATTTTGTATAATAAAATTAATAATAATAATAATAGGTACAAAATTTATAATAATAATAATAATAATAATAAGATAATTAATTTCGTATAATAAAATTAACAAGAATAATAATATTAATAATAAAAAGAATAATAATAAACAGAAAATTTATAAAAATAAGTAATAATAATAATAACAATAATTATTAATAATAATAATGATGATGATGATGATGATGATGATAATAAAATAATGATGATGATGATGATGATGATGATGATGATAATAATAATAATAATAATAATAATAATAATAATAATAATAGGTACAAAATTTATAATAATAATAATAAGATAATTAATTTCAGTATAATAAAATTAACAAGAATAATAATATTAATAATAATAATAAATAATAATAAATAGAAAATTTATAACAATAAGTAATAATAATAATAACAATAATTAATAATAATAATGATGATGATGATGATGATAATAATAATAAAATAATGATAATAATAATAATAATAATAATAATAATAATAATAATCACAAAATTTATAATAATAATAATTATTAATAATAACAATAATTATAATTATTAATAATAAGATAATTAATTTCGTATAATAAAATTAATAATAATAAATAAATAAATAAATAATAGACAAAAATTTATAATAATAATAATAATAAGATAATTAATTTAGTATAATAAAATTAATAAGAATAATAATATTAATAATAAAAGAATAATAATAAGTAGAAAATTCATAACAATAATTAATAATAATAATAACAAATTAATAATAATAATAATGATGATGATGATGATAATAAGAATAATAATAATAATGATGATAATAACGATAATAATAATAATAATAACAATAACAACAATAAATAATAATAATAATAATAATGTTCAAAATTAATAATAATAATAATAATAATAATAATAATAATAAGAGATGATGATGATGATGACGACGACGACGACGATGATGAATTTAATAATATAATTAAGAATAAAAAATTGTTTATATGGGGGAAGGCGTATTTCGGACATTTTCTTATATGTTTTGTTTTTGTCCTTAGGATAAGAAATCTTGTATCACAATCTTGGAAGAAACAAAAAATTTCTGTCATTGTGCTCTGAAGACGAAACAAAAATGGATGAGGACAGCAAGCAAACATTATGAGGCATGGAACTTTTGTGTCTTTGTCATCCGTCCTCACCCATAAGGACAACAACCAAACACTACGTAAGTTTTAGATTCTTAATCAAAAGCTATAACGTTTATTCAGTTTTAATTTGAAACACTTTTCAGATATATTTGCAATTCAATTTCAAATATCAGTCAATAACAACAAAAATTTTAATCAAATTATAGAATTAAAATCTCACTTTGATACCACTATTGAGAAACCGGGTCGAGATCCGATCCAGATTACAGCTGAGTAATCACAAAACTTTTTCGTGACTTTTGATTTTTCGAAAACTAAGATTTATTTAATTTTATAAAATGATTAATACGAATCATAATAAAATGAAATTTTAATTCATACCTTACTCTGAAGCTTGATCTTTATCTTGTTACATCCCTCGAACCATTTCTGAAACCGATCCATCTAAACTACTGTAGTCGCACAAGTATCCAACCTCTAATTGTATCTATTGAACAGGTTGAGAGAATTCTATAACTTTTACAGAGAGGGTTAAGCATGAAGTGATAGCTTCATAAAGCTCAAGTCTATTTATAATAAGCTTTGGACGTTTTAGTAATTTAATTGAAATTAAATTTTAATTTCAATTAAACTTTAATTAGAATTACAAATAATTATAATTACATACCAATTATGCCCAAATAAGATTCAATATCTTATATTGATCTTTATTTATTAAATATCTCATATTTAATCATAAAATTTCTCAAACTTTATAATCAAGTCCAACTTGATTAAATCAACTTTGCTTTCTCCAACTCATTCTATATGTGAGACCCATGAGGTTCTCAAATATGTTAGTAATGATTATAAATTATAATTTTAATTCATAATTAGAATTAAATAAATTAAAAATCCTTTTAATTTGTCTTTAATTCTCTAATTAAATAATTTATAATCAAAGATCAAAATTGACGTCTAGCAACGCATCATGAGCACCTAAATATTTATGAATGTCAAAGTGGTTTTGACTAACATTTCTGTGCATGATTTTTTCGTATAATTTAATCATTTCATCAACCAATGTTCCAATTAGACATAGAGCATGGAATTAATATCTACTATATTTTAAGTCAAATTATATTAGTTCTTCGTCATTAGCTATTGATTCAATTAATGATATATGTAAACTGTTTACAAAATATCATTCTACTTTGGGCAAGAATTTCCTTAATCAATATTAATCGAGAACAACAGAGCAATCTCCCTAATTACTTTAGGGTGATGAATCATATCTTGATCATTCAACTATCTCCATATAGTTCATGCTACATCCAATGACTACCGTTTGAACGACCTTTGATAAAATAGATTACGAGTAGTATCAAAACATAACAGTCCCCATACAAGATAACTTTGATGACCTCAAGTCAAAGGATCACTTATACAATTATCACAATGAGAATTTCATAGACATACAGTTAATGTTCCAAATGGATTTCTCATATTAGGTATGCTCAATGAACTTGTTCTCTATCAAGCGCCCATACGTTTGTTAAGTATCTCTATACTTTAGCTTATGAGATCGATTACTTCCTTCGTAAGGAAAAACAAAACGTATGCTAGTCTTTTTTTGTTTTATTATTGTCCAATCTTAATAGAATAATGACTAGGAACATTTAGGAATAATACATAAATACAATATAAATCTCATAATTATAATCTCATTATAATTTTATTTGTAATGTATAATTATCACATGGACTTTATCATATACATCTAAATATGTACAAGATAAAGAATGTCTTTAATTAATTTGTTACTAAATTACAACCAAATCGATTAGCTGTAGGGCATAAACCAACACATCTCCTCTCCATATAATCGAACATATGCCTTAATTACCAAAAACTAGGAGTGTTCATGGTAGAGCAACCTGACAGTTTATAAATAACCTGAACCTGAATCTGAATATGAAATTCGACAATTTCACGAACCTGAATCTGAATCTGAACCTATAGAACCTATAGGATCGGTTAACCTATTTTCATGTTCGCTTCTCAAGGTAACCAAAATCTATTCATATCAATATATATGACAAAAAATTATAAAAATAATTGGTGAAAACAAATAAAAATCATTCATAAAAGTATGCATATAAAATCCATCAAAGATTAATCCAATATGTTAAACTCAAGCAAAGTAAAAGTAAGCCAAACAATGTCTTATAAAAGATCTATACTAGAAAAAAGAGATAAATTATTAAACAATTATTATGTTAGTCAATGAATTTTTCTATTAATAATTTAATACTTCAATCAATAACTTTGACACATATTAATTACTATTTGAAGTAAAAGTATTGAGTGTTATGCATTAGTTGTTATTTATAATAGCAATGTTCAAGATTAACATTTAATGATATAGAATTAAAGTAGTTTTTTTCCTTTTCTTCTTTTATTACTCAATAATTAATATATTAAATATTAGTGAATTTATTATTATTAATATCCTTTTAAATTATATTTAAATATATGATAGATTTTTTTGGGTGTTTCAAGTTCAGGTTTAAACCTAAACCTATAAATCAGGTTCAGTTTGGTTAATTTGTTATAAGTTCGGTTTAAGTTTGGTCAACCTAGAACTGCAAGTTAGAAACCTAAACCTAAATCATGAATTTGATTTTTCAAGTTTAGGTCAAATTTATGAACTGAACCTGAATCATGAACTTAATTTTTCAAGTTTATGTCAAATTTATGAACTGAACCTAAACTGTATAAATTGAACCTATAAATAAGATTAATTAAATTTGAATTCAAGTTAGGTTCGATCAAGAATTTATGATGAACTCGAATCGTATAAATTAAAACTATAAATAAGATTAATTGAATTTGAATTCAGGTTCGTTTGAACTTGAATTCAAGTTCAATTAATCTTACTTATATATTCAATTTATACAGTTCAGGTTCAGTTCATAAATTTGCGGATCGAACCGAACCTGAATTTAAGTTTGTTTAATCTTATTTATAAGTTCAATTTATATAATTCAGGTTCGGTTCATAAATTTGCGGATTGTCTTGTATACCCCTACCAAAAACAGTTTCAGCCAAAATCATTCACAGTGAAATGGCGGCCCTCCATGTAGAATAGAATCATAAACGTAGGCCATAACTTATGGCTTTTCTGTGCGTACAGGTTCTTGACAGAAACAAACTGCACTTACATTTGACTGAAACTGTCGCATCAGTTCCCATAAACCAAGCACATCGTCTTTTAGTTGAACAGAAATAATAGCCCTACGATCTTCTGACATGGCAGAATCTTCTTGCCACTTGGATCAGATAGGATATAGTAAGTTAATAACATACATTCGCGTGACTACAACGCCCATATACATAAAGAATAAACATTATTATACATTAGAAAGTTGTCACCAAAATGCCTCAATTGATGAGCCCCACCAGATGGGCCACTTTGGACGGCTAACAAAGCACAGGTAAGACGATTTTACAAGTGTTTGAATGTGAAGAATTTGCACATTCTGATGTGACGTGTGATAGTTTTTCAATCAAAAATTATAATTTTCGTCGGTGGATATTAATTAATAAAATATAATATAACAAAACGAAACAGTAAAAATAATTTAAAATAAATATAAAATTTATAATATAATACAGCAAAATATTATTTAAAAATTTAAAAATGAATTAAATAGAATGACTATTATATTTCTTATATTAAAATACTATTATAAGAAGTTTATTATTTTATTATTAATTATATATAATTTATTATTAATTATATCAAATTATTATTATTAATTATTTAATAAATTTTATTGTATTAAATTTTATTCTATTCTATTTTATGTGATTTATATTTAAAAATAATTTATTAACATTTTGATTTATATAGAAATAAATAATATTTTATTTTTTATTAATAAAATTTTATTAAAATTTTTATTTTATTATTGACTATATGCAGTTTACTATTAATTATATAAAATATTATTATTAATTATTTAATAAATTTTATTTCATTAAATTTTATTATATTTTATGTGATTTATATTTAAAATAATTTATTTATATTTGTATTTATATAAAATATATACAAACAATTAAAGAATATATATATATATATATTAATAATAAAATTTTATTTTATTATTAATTATATATACTTTATTATTAATAATATAAAAATATTATTATTATTTGAGGGCCAGTTCATCTGATACAGCAACTTTATTTGAGGGCCAGTTCATCTGATACAGCAACTTTATTTGAGGGCCATCCATTGTCCCTCAAGTTTCTTGTGAGGAACCTCTTAATCTTAAAGCTTTATGTTGACATTGAGTTCAGTGGTTCTCACACGCAGGTGATTGTTGTCAGCTAAGCTCACTTTGACTGACTTGTTTATTCAGGAAAAGTAATTCCCTTCATCTTTTAATGTATTTCAACTAATTATTGCATTTTTTTTATTTCACACAAGTTTGTTTTTTCTGTCTCAAATTTACATCATTTTTATATTGTCTTATTTACATGCGCATCTATTAAAAATAGTCTCTTTATTATATAAGGATAAGGTTGCGTACTATCAAACCTTCGTAAATCTCGTTTCATTGCAGGACTTCAGACTAGATGACGATGATGATAAAAATATTATTATTAATTATTTAATAAAATTTATTATATTAAATATTATTCTATTATGTTTAATACATTAATTTTATTTAATATAATATTATGACTGGTCAATTGGTATTACAAAAAATTATTGAGAATATAATAAATTGTATATATTTATTAGTTTACGTTCTATCATAAACTGTCGAATAAGATGTTTTTTAATTTCATTCCTTAGAATGGAATAGAACATAACATAAAGCTCTCTACTTTCATTTTATTACATTTCATTCCATTAGAAAACTTCATTCTAAACGATAAAAGTGTGTTATACTCCATAACATTATATTATAAAACCCTTAATCACACGGCCTTCGGTCACAAGAGAATGAAAAATGCTCATCCTTGGTACCTATATAAAAGTGGAGTTTCTTTTTGCGATTAAGGTTGTTCCAACGTGCACTTTATTACTAATGAGCACACTTTAATTAATAATATCCTAATAATGGAGAATATATTTTGTAAATACATAAGCGAAGTGATTAATCCATACCAAATTAAAAGGATCCAATAATTTTAAAATATATCTAAATCGCTAGTCGAACTACATTGCCTACGTTATCACTGGAGTGTTGAAATACGGCTAAGGATTAATATGATTGGATGCAGTAAAAGAAGTGCTTTCCGGTACATATTGGTATCCAAAATTTCTCATGTATGGTAGACAAATTGCTGTTTTTCGTTAAGGGTGTTGCTTGATGGCTGACTTGTGTGGAGACTTGATCAATGAAAATCGTAATTTTGACGTTAATATATAAATAAGATGGTAAAGGTTCGTTTGGTTTCACTTCTATTTTTCTGTTGTTATTTTTAGTTTCTATTTGTTGATTTTAATTTCTGTTTTTTTACTTAAACAAATGAAAACTTGTTTGGTTAAGATTTGTAACATAAAAATTGAAAATAAAAATCTGTTTAGTTGAGATTTCTAATAAATTTATTATTATTATTATTATTATTAATAATTTTTAATAAGTTATTATTATTATTATTATTATTATTATTATTATATAAAAGGGTTGATTCCGCCCTACTGTCAACACGTGTTTTCAGTAGCAAAGTAGTATCAGAGCGTCCAGGTATGGGATTGGGTTGCCCCCACGTCTCGAGTTCGAGTTGCAGTATATTCACTACTTCCGATCCAGTGTATGAAAAATAACACAGCGAAGCGTGGTGAGTATAAAAGGTTTGATTTTGCCCTACTGTCAACACGTGTTTTTTTATTATTATTATTGTTATTATTATTAAATTATTCTTATTCTTATTAATTTTATTATGATTAGTTTTTTTATTATTTATTTATTTATTTATAATAATAATTATTATTATTATTAATTATTGTTATAAATTTTCTACTTATTATTTTTAATACTATTAATATTATTATTTTTTATTATTAATTTTATTATACCAAATTAATTATCTTATTATTATTATTATTAATTAATTATTATATTTTTTAATTATTATTATTATTATTATTATTTCGAGATAGAAATCGGGGTTATGTTGATTTTTTGTCAAAGAAAAAACATGTTGTCAAAATTAAGAGAAACGATATTTTTTTGTTTTTGTAAAATTATTGTGGTTTTTTTATTTTCAAAAACAAAAATCGCAACAGAGTTTACTTACCTGTTTTTCTTTTTGTAAAAATGATAACAAAAAATGGAGAAAAAAAACAGAAACAAACAACCCCTGAGTCTTTTTTTTTGCCAGTAATAAGGTCTGTACTCCACGTCTTGTTTGTAATTTATTATTATTGGACATTATATAAACGAAAGTATAAAGATTTAAAACCCTTTTCCCGCTTTAATATTTACAATTCTTATACATTACATTCATAAATCTTTACCCTTTGTTGAAATACTGCTGTCATAATAAAATTATAAGGAAGACTTCTGTAATTAAGGGTTTAATATTTTAATTAAAAGTTTATATTCAAACATTCTAATAAACTTTTAAATAAATATAATTAAAATTTTGTCCTGTACAAGCAATATCATATTATGGCACTCAACGTGCCTTTTTATAAAAATCCGGACTTTATATTATAAATTTAATATAAAGACTTGGAAGGACTAAATAAGGTGACAAGGCTGTATCGTAGCATGGCTTGTAACTGCCCATACAGAAACTTTTGACCTCCAACCCCTTTTCTTTTTTTTTTAATAGCGAGTGGAGAAAAGTCGAAACCGTGCCAGATAAGACAAACACTCTGTATTGTATGTGCACACAGGTTGAATACTATAAATAAATGAAGGCAGCGCTGAAAGAGTAAGACACTGGATTCCCATCTAGCTTTGTCCAGGCTTTGATCGGAGAGATATAAGGAACATGTAATACTGGTCTATTTCTTCAATGGCATTGCTGTTTCATAGAGGGTGAGTTGTTAAACTCTCGTTTGCTTTTGTTTCCTTACATAAGATGAGTGCAATTTGGTTCTTTGCCATTTCATTTATTCCTTTCCATTTTGGCGTTCGTTTGCTGACCGGTGTTTGCTTCTCCAACTGAAGTTGGGTTTTTTGACATTCATGTTTGGTGCCAGATTGATAGCCACTGAAAATTTGGAATCTTTGATGTATTTGTAAGAAGATAAAAGAAAACGTAAGCTATGAGACTAGGTTCAGGCTCAACATCTGGGAGGCCACAGTTCATTTCCAGCACCGGAAACCGAAGCTTTTCCAGTGCACCACTCGTCGAAAGTTCCGATGCAAATCAAATTGTTGTACCCGATGTAAGCTTTCTCTTTGTGGGTATAAATTTTAGATTAATTCTTTTTGGTTTTACGATGCAAGTTCTTCGTGCGAGGTGTCTGTGGGTGGTATGACATCTGTTTCTTTAAATTTAAGGCCTTGCTTTTACTATTTTGTCTTCTTGCTTAAGTAAATCTGGTTCTTTGCGGTGAGAATGTAGTGATTTTTTACGTATTATAGTGAAACATGAAAATATAAGTTCTCCTATTGTTATTAAATGTTCCCATCAAGCTTTCTTTCTGTTTGTGTAATAGTCGAAAACTCCATCTTGAGATTCTATATTTATTTAGTTTTGTACTCCCTTTTTTATCATAATTCAATAAATTTTCAGTTATGCGTTATTTTGATCTTAAAGATACTCTTAAATCCCAGATTAAAGGGTTTAAATTTCTTATATTTTTAGATTTTTATATCCTTTTCAAATCAATCCAAAAAGACATTCTTTTTCAGATATTTCATATTCTTCTTCCACTCCTTTGATACAACGTTCATCCTCTTTAAAAATAGAACGTCCTCTTAATGGGTAAGTTCAAAAATACGAGTTTGATCATTGTTTTGCTTAGCTTTTTCTAATTTAAGTTGAAGTTCTATCTCTTGATATCTATAGTAAAGAGAAGTGTTTGATTGATCATCTCCGTCATTTTTGCAGAGGAAAAGCTGGAAAAATTTATTTGCATACATGGGTCCTGGGTTCCTTGTTTCTATTGCATACATCGACCCTGGAAATTGTAAAAACAAACTTTTTTTTTTGTGATATATTCTTTAATCTATGACCATTTACCTTCACGACTTACTGTTCTTCCAATAAACTTGCAGTCGAAACTGATTTGCAGGCCGGAGCTCAATATAAATATGAGGTACCATACAAATACATTTTTTCTTGTTTTCATTTATATTGCTCACATAGTCTTCTTCTCGATCTAATCTAGGAAACTTGATGCACATTTAACTTCTTCAAAGTTGGGTCGTGTACTCTTAATCCAAAAGAAATAAGAGGTTTTAAGCATCACAGGATGGATAATATTCAAAGTAGTTTAAAATGTGGGACAAACAAATATGTAAATCTTGTTCTTCAAAATAAATTTCCCTCAATTTTCTCTAAGAAAGTAAAAAAAAATTATGCCAAGAGTTGAGGACGTGATGTCGGCTGGAATAGTTTAGTGTGAAGGGACAACTAGATGGATGGACTAGGTGCTTTTAGAGTCCAATACACCTTAGGGTGAACAATGACATTGTCATTCTCTTTGCAGTTGCTCTGGATCATATTAGTGGCTTCATGTGCTGCTCTCATCATCCAATCTCTGGCAGCCAATCTAGGGGTTGTGACTGGCATGTGATACTGTATACTTGTCAATTTTGTTGCTCATGATATTGTATACCTTTCAATTTTGCAACACTTGTATTGATACAATTTTTTTCTCCCAAATTTCAATTCAATGCAGGAAAGCATTTAGCAGAACACTGTAGGTCTGAATATCCAAGGGTGCCTAACTTCATTCTGTGGATTCTTGCTGAGATTGCCATTGTTGCATGTGACATTCCCGAAGGTTAGACACTTCTTCATTCGTTTAATATTGAGCATAATATACACTGTAATTACCTGCATGCAAAATGGAAGCTTTTGTAAAAATCTTATTTTGATTGTTGTGTTCATTTCCCTGTTTATAACTGGGTAAACTTCTAATAAATGCCACCAGAAGTCCTCGTTTCTTTAGTGACATTGATGCTAATATTTTTGCTGTGGCAAGCTCTATGAATCAGTTCCTTCTTTTTCAGTGATTGGGACAGCATTTGCATTGAATATGCTCTTCAATATACCAGTATGGATTGGCGTGCTACTAACTGGGCTCAGTACATTGGTTCTGCTTGCATTACAACAATATGGGGTATTCTGGTCTCTTCATGTTTGCTCAACTTGAATACAGTTTATTTGATTCAAGATTGAATTTGTTAAGACTTTTTATGTAACTAATGAAAAAGGGTAATTATGTCTGAGCACATTTAATTGCTATTAAAATAGAATTTGGCGAAAACAAATGTCACTTTTGAGATTTGTTTGATTGCTTAGAAATCTTCCGTTTCTTGCAATTCCATTTTGGATGAAACTGACTAGCTTAAGCATTTATGTTTTCCTTTTGTAGGTTAGGAAGCTTGAATTCTTGATAGCTTTTCTTGTATTTACAATAGCAGCATGCTTTCTAGCGGAACTTCACCATGCAAAGCCTGCACCTGCAGAAGTTCTGAAAGGGCTTTTTGTTCCCCAGCTTAAAGGAAATGGTGCTACTGGTCTCGCTATTTCACTCCTTGGGGCAATGGTTATGCCGTGGGTGTTTCTTATTTTTATAACTATCTCTTCCAATTTGAAAGCATTCTGATCTTTGTTGACCTTTTTACATTCTTGCAGCCACAATCTATTCCTCCATTCTGCATTGGTGCTTTCCAGGAGAATCCCACGATCTGTTAGTGGCATCAAGGTACGTATTTGATTGGATAAATTCCATTGCGACCAACTTTTACAGCTGGATTAGCATAGTCTTATCACAGTTGATGTGTTGGCTACTGATCTTCATCCATATAATAATGTTAATATGTTCCTTTGGGCCCACAACTTCAACATTAGTCCCTTGATGGATGGAAAGTAGCTTTGATAGTTGGAAAGGATCAACACAAACTTAAGTGAAACCTTGATGTTCACCTCAAATCTAAATTCTATTCTTTCCTATTATATGCATGATAGATGCTATGACTTTCCTAGTGAAAGTCTTTCTCATGATGTGATAAGATCTGCTTCAAGAGTTACAAAAGAGAATTCAGATACATGGGTGATCATTTTCCAAATTATCACTTTGGATTGTGCTGAAAATTTTGTTTCAATATATGATGAGGTGATAACAGATGTGATTCTTGCTCGCAGGAGGCTTGCCGATTTTATATGATAGAAAGTGGCTTTGCTCTTATGGTGGCGTTTCTTATTAATGTGTCAGTAATTTCTGTGAGTGGTGCTGTTTGCAATTCGTCAAATTTGAATCCTGAAGATCAGGCAAAGTGCAATGACTTGGACTTGAACAAGGCTTCCTTTCTACTTAAAGTACGTCATATATTGCATGTTGAAATTGTCACTGTAACTTTGTTCTAGATAATACTTGGTTATGGCTTGACAGCAAGAGCTTGATTCTATAAAAAAGTACCACTCATATGTTGGAGCTTCGTGATTGTGATTTCTTGTTTTCAGAATGTTTTGGGTAATTGGAGCTCAAAACTCTTTGCAATTGCTTTGCTGGCATCAGGTCAAAGTTCCACAATAACAGGAACTTATGCAGGGCAGTATGTCATGCAGGTAACTCTTTTGTGTGTTGATGCTGTTCTTGACTTTAATCAATGAGTTTTACTTGCCGTATTAGCCACTACTTTGACTTGTGTTATGTTGGCACATTTCCCGGTCGAGTATATTATATGTTGCTTGTTGGTAAGATCTACTGCCTAGACAACAAGCTTTGTACAGAATATATTGCGTACAGTTTTCCCCTGCTTCTCATATTATATTCCTTTTGCACACTGAGGACTTTTTCCCTTCTTAATGCACGGATCCCTCTTTGCTGTAGGGATTTCTTGATTTACGATTAAGGCCGTGGCTAAGGAACTTTCTGACTCGATGCTTGGCTATTGTTCCTAGTCTAATTGTTGCAGTGATTGGTGGCTCTTCTGGAGCCGGAAAGCTAATTATTATTGCTTCGGTAAGATATTGTCCCTTAGTATCGTTGGACATTTTAAAACTTCCTCAGTGATTTTCTTTTATTCTTATTATCCAACAATCTCATGAAATCTTACAATTTTAAGGCCCAGAAGACAGCGTTGATCTGGTGTTCTTGGCTTTCACATGATTATTTCAATGCTTATTCTTATGGAATTGCAGACTTATCTTGCATCACTATATATCAATTTGGAAATGATGGAGACAAGTTGAGCAGTAGTAGTCCTGGAAAATCCTAAATAACAATTCTGTTTAGATATTTGAAACAGCTTAGAACACAGCGAAACAATAGTGGGCACTGATCTACACAAAACTTCTAATGTGATATGGCTTTGTATACTTACGATCTGGAGAACTCTCGCTACCATTTCAAAAAAAGTTTTTGCGCATGCAGAATTCTTAGTCACTTTACCCAGTGGAACATTTAGGGGCATGCCTCATCACTATTTAATCCTTACCTTGAACTTTATGTTCTTCAGAGGAAGTATTTTCTGAAAATTTCTTAATGGCACATATAACTTCATGAAAGCCAGCTTTTGGACTCCAGAATTTTCTTTGATGATCTAAAATCTATCACCTAAATAGTGAAAGAAAGCATAGAGCTGTTGATGAAGGAATTTCTAGTTCTGATAATCTGATTCCTAACATTTTGTTTTTCACAAAACATTGAGAAGTTAAATTCCAAAGATTGGAGCAGGTAACGTATGTTTCTCTTTTTGACAAGGATTTCTTGCAGATTGCAGGCAGATTCTTTTTTGTGTTCTCCTAGAGAAATGAATTGACTCATATCTTGAGCAAAGTAGTTATATTTATAAACACAACTCAGTGACATGTAAATAACTTGTGAAAAATGCAGCACGCCTTTTCTCTACGCTTTCATCTATTTACTGTCCTGCAAAAGATTCCGCCATAAATCCTGAAGACAAAAGCTAGGCTGCTAATTGTCCCTTGGTTTATTCTAAGCTAATTTTTGACTGCAGATGATTCTATCATTCGAGCTACCTTTTGCTCTCATTCCACTTCTCAAGTTCACCAGTAGCAAAACTAAGATGGGACCACATGTGAATTCCAAGATGGTATGGTTTTGCCTTTTGAATAACAAATTTTGATTGACCAATCAAACTGCGTGCACTTTTTGTTTTTCTTTTTTGCACAATTACATGATTAACCATTCAACTTACATATTTGATCTTCTGAATGTTAGTACGAAAACGTTGTTGCATTAGAGCCTTGTGTATCGTTCATGCAAGAGCAAAGATTCTTCTTCGCATAACATATGATTGCCATATTAACGTGGATGCAGATTGCAGCTCTCACTTGGGTCATTGGTTCACTCATCATGTCTATAAATTTGTACTATCTGGCAAGTGGCTTCATCAAGATTCTTCTCCACAGCCACTTGAAACTGGTGGCTTCCATCTTTCTTGGAATATTTGGATTCTCAGGAATGGCAGTGTATCTGACTGCAATTGCATACTTAGTATTTCGTAGGAACACGGAGAGTACAAGCCTTGTGCCACTAGCAACTGAAAGCCGACAGGCGAACGAGTCAGGAGATGCACAATTGGAATGTCTTCCCAGACCAGACATAGTGTCCATGCAGTTGCCTCGCAGAGTAGGGAATGATGAGTTGTAGGCTTAATAAAATCTTAGGAACCAATAGGGCTAAGCTAGTGCGATTGCAATATAGCAGTGACTAGAATAATATGAAACATATCGCGCTTCTTTTAAGGAATGTTTTCGTTTTTCTTCGGGCTTAACTAAAAAGCAGTCCTTATGCGAGCACTAACCCCAACTTTGCATTTTGTTTAGAAGAAGACAATTGGCAATCAACAAATTGCATTAGTTTATAGTTGATTTTATCAACGATTAGTTAACACTTGATTACATTAGCTGATTTGATCAGTTGATATATTAGTTGTTTATTAAAATGTTTAATAAAATTATAACCTGTTTGGTTCAACAGAATATTTATTCTATTCCTAGTATATTCTTATTCCTATTCCATTTCTTAAATCTGTGTTTAGTTAGAAACAAATACAAAATAATTAATCATCAAGAATATGTATTTTTTAATTTTGAGGAATAGCTAATACCAATCTATACCTATCTTTATCTACTCTAAGAATTATTATTCTTTTCGAGATAACTTTATCCTTCTTCCACTACTTCTCTTAATAATAAAAATAAGAATAAAAATAATTGATAAAATTAATAATAATAAGTAGAAAATTTATAATGGCAATTAATATTAATAAGAATAATTAATAATAATAAAAATAAAATAAAAATAATAACAACAACAATAATAATAATAAAAATTTAATAATACTAATAATAAGAAAATAAAATTAATTTTTATAATAATGATAACAAAAATAATAAGAAAATTAGTTTTATAATAATAATAATAATAAGAAGAAGAAGAAGAAGAAGAAGAAAATTATTTTATAATAATAATAATAATAGAAGAAGAAGAAAATTAATAATAATAAAAATTTAATTATAAAAATAAGAATAAAAATAATTGATAAAATTAATAATAATAATAAATAAAAATTTATAATAAATAATAAAAATAATAAAATAATTAATAATAATAAGAATAAAAAATAAAAAATAACAACAACAAAAAAGTATAAGAAGAAGCAAATTAATAATAATAAGGAATTTAATAATAATAAGAATAAAATTAATTGATAAAATTAATAATAACAAGAATAATAATAATAATTAATAAGAATAATAAAATTAAAATTAAAATTAATAATAACAGTAGTAATAGTAGTAGTAGTAGTAGTAATAATAATAATAATAATAATAATAATAATAATAATAATAATAATAATAATAATAATAATAATAATAATAATAAGAATATTTTGGTTTTTTGTTAGTTATTCCTTTGTCATTCCAAGTTTATATTTTCAAATCAAACATTGACATAAAATTTTTTATCTATTCCATTTCTTGATTCAAACAAAATAATATTCATTCTATTATATTCCTCATCTTTTCTATTCCTAAGAATAACTATTATATTCCTTATCTATTATATTTCTTGAACCAAACAGACCATTAACTCTTTAATATTATTTGTTTAAATGTAAAATGACTTATGAGGGTATGACGTAAAAAAGAATTTATAAGGCCATGATTAGATATTTAATTTTACAAAATTTAAGTTTTAAACTCTAATAAAAACATAGGACATTCTTAAAAATTTTGTCACCATAACATGTTTTTTATTTTTAACCAAAAACTTATTTCATTAGTAAAAAACCCCAAAGTTTTGTAACTAAAAACTTACTTTATTGTAAAAAAATTATAACTGTAGAATACATGCATTATTTTTAGTTATGTGTGATTTTTAGTTTGAATTATCCATAATATCACTATAGCATAATTAACGTAATTCAAATTACGAAAGGAGAATATAATTAGTTTTTATCCATTAATTTTTGGCTGATCATAAAAAAAGCTCCTCTTACGAAGCTTTTGAAATCAACTTATTGGGTTAAAAAGTCTAACTAATAAATCATTCACCAAATACATCAATAACTTTTTAAGATGGTCAAAAAGTTAACTTTTAATCAATAAGCTAAAAACATCTTATCAGTTTGTTGGCCAAATACCTCTAATAACAACTCTATGTCATAATTTTGAGTTGTCTTTCTAGTTGTTCCACAATGTTTTAATATAAGCAGTAACAATGATTGATTAAACGTTAGTCTTAAATAGTTGTAATATGGGTCTTATTTAAACGGTGTGACCTATTTTACTTAAATGACATCACTCTTCTTATGAAAATCTTTTTTTTTTCTTAAAAGTTCTTAGGGTTTACTTTATCATCTTTATTTGTTTCTGCAATAATTTATGTCCTCTTCAATTACTTGTTCGCCAAGTTAATCTTTGGAAGTTGTTTTCAGAGCTCAAATAGATATTTTTATGATACATTCTCATTCTAACCATCTGACCATTGAATCAACAATTATGTTGTTAAGAGGTTGTTTCTTTTGACCATTCTCCTTTTTTAACATTATTGTAGGAACATGCTTTGTAGTGGTGAGTATCTTTAGTAATGTTGTAGAAGTCCTTATCCCATTTGAGCCTTCTTAAGTTGTGATACATGAAAGACTGGATAAATAGTAGTTCCTATCGGTAGCTCCAATTTATAAGCTACATTTTCCACACGTTTCAGAGCCTTATAAGGGTCGTAGTACAAAGGTGAGAACTTAGGATTGACTATCTTTTGAAGGGAAAGTTGTTTATAAGATTGTAATTGCAATAAAAGCAGGTCCCCAGCTCAAACTATCTATTTGTCCTTTTTAAAATCGTTTGTGCTTCATTCTCTTCAGCGCTCTCTGGAAATAGAATTGAGTTATCTCTGACATCGCTTCTCTGTCTTTGAGAGCTTAATCTACTTCAGTTATCTTTGAATCGCTAGTAAGGTATGGTACATTGGTGGAGGGTACCCATACAAAACTTTGAATGGTGTTGTATTGATAACTTGTGTTAGGTCATATTATACCACCATTTGGCCGGAGGAACCTACTCACTCCATTTATGGGCTGTTTCTTTGCAAAAACATCCAAATTCTTGTTAATCACCTCCGTTTGACCATTTATTTATAGATGATAGATTATCGAATAATTCAAGTTGACTCCTTGCAACTGCAATAATTCTTACCAAAATTTATTAAAAAATATCGAGTCTCATTTGCTGACAAAAGCTTTAAGCATTCTATGTAACTTAAATATATGGTTGAGAAATAATTTTGTGATGTCTCAATTTGAGTAGAGATAATTCATTGGTATAAAATGTGCATATTTAGTAAAATAATCAACCACTACTAAGATTACTAAGTTTCCCTTAGATGCTGGTAACCCTTCGATAAAATTCAGGCTAAGCTCCCTCTAGCTCCCCTTGGAATTTTTAAAGGTTGTAACAACCCTGGGTATAAGGTAGTATCATATTGTTCTTTCAATATATAATGCATTTCTTAACATAATTTCAGATGTCCTTAGCTAAGTCTCTCTAGTGAAACAGGTTTTGTATGTTTTTGTGGTTGTTAACGTTCCCGAATGTCCGTCAATTGCTTCATCATTACTCACCTTGATTAAGTGTTCTCTTAGTGTGTCGTTTGAATCGATCACTAGCCTACCCTTCCAACGTGGTAAACCATCTTTCCATTCATATGAACTTGAGGTAATTTCTCTTATTGTTAATTTCCTTACTAGATCCTACACAATAAAATCTTCTTCCTAGCCTTTTTTTGTCTCTTCCATTAATCCTCCACATATTTGTTACATTGACATCACCAACATTTTTGAACTTGTGAGTCTAGATAAGGCATCTTCCATAAAGTTCTCCTTTTTACAGTGATATTGAACTTTAAAATCATACCCCAAAAGTTTAGGTAACCACGATTGTTGAAATGGTGTAGATATATGTTGTTCCAAAGGATATTTAAGGCTCCTATGGTCTGTTTGAACTATAAAGGATTTAATATTGAGATAATGATGTCATTGTTTAATATGCTTGATCACAACTAGAAAATCTTTCTTATATATTGATAACCCTTGATGCTTTAAAGCTAATGTAGCACTTAAAAATGTTATGGGATGATTTCCTTGTTGTAATATAACTCTTACGCTTGACCCGTCACTGTAAAAGGTTTGGAGAAGTCTGGGAATGCTAAAACTTGTGTTGTTGTAATCAAAGTTGTGAATATCGTACTAGACTTAGTACCGAATTGAGTTCTAGTACGATACTGTATCGATACTGATCAATATTGGGTATCATTTCGGGTAATTTTTTAAATTTATGAAATATTCCCTAAAATTTTTTAAATTTACAAAATAGTCCATTGATATATTGTACAGTTGTATTGCATACTTTACTAGTTTACTGTTTACATCAATCATGTTTTTAAAAATCATAATAATAAATAAAAATCACAATTAATATGAAATAACAATAATTTTAAATATTTCACATATAAATAATAACCACAATTAATATAAAAGACAATCATCATCATACAAATATAAAATTAAGAATAATACAAAGTTTTAAAAATATTAACATAATACAATTTCATCATTTTAATAAATAATAATTGCATCAAAACATCCAATAAAAAGAACAATAAATATCCTTAAACAATTTATAAAAAGAGTTCATGACGAAGAAACAATGAGGTAAAAATTAAACTTGAAACAAAAATATTTTACAATTACATTACATATATAGAATAAAAGAAGAGGACAAACAAAAATTTGGAACGAAATTCAATCATCAACAGGAGGATACCCGCTATAACTGCACTGACCCCAGTAATCATTTGGTACAAAATTCTCATCATTGAGAGGAGCTTTATCATCATTATCATTCAAATTTAATACACCAAATGAGATGTTAATGTTTTCCCATCCAAAATTATCTTCCAAATCATTCACATATACCAAATTCGATTCTTCAAAAACCCAATCTGTCAAAAGATCAATATTATCAATGAAAATTAGATCAGTTGAACTACTTGTACTATTAAGATTCCTAGTAAAAATTAAATTTAATTATTAGAAAATTATAATAATTATATTGAAATTAATAATGATAATAATGAAAATAGCATACCTTTCCTGAAGCTTTAAATTGTAACGAACAAAAACCAAGTCATTGAACCTCTTATGTTCCAATCTATTCCTTGTCTTTGAGTGGATAAATTCAAATGTACTCTAGTTTCGTTCACAGTCTGTTGCACTCACATATTGACTTAAAATCTGAATTACAAACTTTTTCAATTCTGGAACACCATTTCAAATTGATCCCACAAAAAACTGTAAGTCATAAGATAACAAAAGTACTATTATAAACAAAATAAAGTGATAATTAATTTTCAACAAATAAGAGAAAGGAAATAACTAATACTTAGAGAAAGTTTCTTCTTTGTTGAATAGCAATCGACATTCCAAAATCCCCATAAGATAACTTGTAAAGCTCCATTTGTGAGCTTAAAAGATCTTGCATCGCTAACAATTATTGTAATAGTTAAAAGCATTCCTCTATTAACTTCAGCTTGCTTAGTAAGATCCAGTCTAAATAGACATTAGGATTCAAAAATGCCCCAGCTACAAAAAATAGAGAAGAAAGTTGTCTTTTCTTTCTCTCATTAATGATTGAAAGATATGGTATATATAAAGAAGCCCTATGTTTCAGATTAGCCTTGATTGCTTCCGTCGCTCTCTCCATGACATAAAAAATGTAACCTATCATTATCAACCAAACAAAGCACCCTCACCAAAAACTCACAAACTCGAATAAAAAATTGACATTGAGACTAAAATTCTCTATCTTCCAGTATAATATTACAAACCTTCACTCTAGTATTAGATCTAGCATGGTAAGATGCAATCTACTTATCACTTATAAACATTTGTCTTAAATCTTTTTTCATCGAAATAAAAGACTGAAGTGATAAAAAAATTTGTGGCACATCTTGTCACGATAGGACAACACAAATTCCTACTATTGGTAAATTCCTTTATCATCAAATTCAATACCCATGCACGATTATAAATGAACTTTATCACCTTTTTAGCTTTCTGCATAGTCTCATCAATAACAGGAAAATATGTAGAATCTCCTATATTCTCCAGTATTAGGTCAATGTAATGTGCAACACAAGTAATCCAAAAAAAATGAATTATACATATTTTGTAACCTTTTGTCTGCCGCCTTATAAGTGGAATCATTGTCAATAATAAACTGAGCAATATTTTTCGACTCTACATCATTCACAACTTTATCAAATATCACAAACAAAATCTCAATATTTCTAATAAGGCCAGATGCATCAATAGATTTAAAAAATATAGAGCCATTTATAGAATAAACTAAAAAATTTATAATAGGCTCTTGTCTCCTATTTGTCCAACCATCACACATGATTGAACATCCATAAGTGCCCCAATTTACTCTTCTTTCAGTCAAATAACTTTTAATTTCAGAAACAGCGTAACTTAAAAGTTTACCTCTTCAGTCATCAAATGAAGGACCTTTGTATTTTGGACTATAAAAGGCTATTGCATCCATCACAGGTTGATAATAATAAGATTGAAAAATATTGAATGACGAACTTGTATCATACCATCATCTAGCTACTGCCATATCGACACTGTGAGTCATATCTCTTGATTGCATTGCACTACAAATTGAAGGTTGGGCTCCAGGAGTTGTTCGTGGTGCAAAGAAACTAGTCACCTACCTTCTTTTCTTCGTCACATCAGATTCTTCGTGAGCCTGAGATGGAACGCTAATAGTACCACTACCACTTCCACTTGCAACATTTTCAAAATCACCACGGAAACTAGAAAATGAACTTCCACTTACCAATTTTAAAATTCAACCTTTCCATTCTATCTCTCTCATATTGATATTCATCTAGCAATGTTTTCATTTGTCACTTCACATCATGATTAACTTTTTTATAGGGTTCCACATCTCCTTTGAGCCTAGCTATTTTTTTAATCGGGTGTTTCCTCCACCTTTCAAATATTTGTTACAAAACAAGCAAATAGTATGGTTCCTCATACCGAGAACCAATGCAGCATGAGCCTAAGTTGGATCATTGTATCTTCCTAAAGTGGGATGATTAGGAGTACTTGAACATTCTTCCATTAATCTGTAAAAATAAATGAATGCATATATCAAAATAAATAACAAATAAAATGAATAACATATAATTTTAATACACAATATGCATATCCATCTTATATAATATAACTCATTCTATATAATTACATTACACATAATTCAATTTCATGGAACACAATTCACTATAAGTCACAAGTTAACAATTTAAAACATTCAACATATATAATTACACAAAGCATACATAAATACTTTCCATTTCTAGCAATCACAAAACATGTATAAACAATTTAGATTTCCCACAATTTTCATTTCCATTAATCATAAAACATTAATAAAACAATTTCTATTTCCAACAATCACAAAACATGTATAAACAATTTTCATTTCTAACAATTTTCAATAATTTCCATTTCCAACATCCACAAATCATACATAAACAATTTTCATTTTCAGCAATTTTCAATAATTTCTATTTTATTAATCACAAAACATTCATAAAATAATTTTCGTTTCCAACAATCACAAAACATATATAAACAATTTCCATTTCCAACAATTTCCATTTCTAACATCCACAAATCATACATAAATTCATTTCAAATTCTAACTATTTTCAACGATTTTCATTTCTATTTCCAATATTCTCAATACATTCTTAAATTTTTAACATCCACAAATCATACATAAACAATTTCCATTTCCAACATCCATAAATCATATTCATTTCCATTTCTAACAATTTTCAACAATTTCTATTTCCATTTCCAATAATCACAATACATTCATAAAACAATTTCCATTTTAACATCAACAATCATACAAAACAATTTCCATTTCTAACAATTTGTATTTCTATTTTCAACAATACATTCATAAAATAATTTCCATTTCTAACAATTTCAATTCAAAGTTTCATACGTAAGGATTAAGTTGAAGGGTATGATATGATTTACATAATTGCCAAATACTAAATGACATATCTTATATAATTGTTCATACATATCTATTCTTAACATGATGATCAAGTTGGAAGATATATTCATGACATGAGGATCAATGATCAAGTTGAAGGATATAACTTCTTTGGAAATGCTTTTTTTCTTTTTAAAACTTTGAATCTTCTTTTATTTCTAACAAACCATAATGTTATATACACCATTCTATATTTCATTCTTAAATATATAAGTTACTTTTACAATTTTTAATTTTTATTAATAAGTCTAAGTATAAATGATTGGAACCTACAATAACAACATATTCACAATTTGAAAATAAAAAGTTCTTTTTGGGATACATTTATTGTATCACTATTTTCACATATTATCTATTATAAATATTTATGATACCCATACACATATATATTACCAAATAATTGAATTTCAACATATTTTATACTCAATTAATTATTTACCCAAAACTAATACCCAAATAAGTAAATCATCATTAACTACCACTTGAATTATTATTAATTTCTAATTGTATAATTTTATACTTAACTAATTATTTACCTTAATACCGAATAATAAAAATAAAATACAATTTTGATTTACAACTTACAAGTTACAAACTTACAATGTTAATTGTCAATTAATGATTTAAGTTTTACAATTTTACAACTTTCATAACTTTAATGTTATCGGTTTATGTATGTTTTAAATTTAAGATGTTTCCACTTCAACTTTCAAGTTTCATAATCAATATTCAATAAAGTTGTGCATTTCATAATTTTCATACATCCAAAAACTTATCATAAATTTATGATAAACTTAAACCAATCTTTATTCGTTATAACCAAACAACTCATTCATTATCGTGAAATTTATAAATCCATTTCCAATATTCAAATCACAAATGACAAAACAAAACCATGATCATTCAACAATTCAATTCCAATATCCAACCAATTCAGATACACATAAATTGCACATCAGAAAACCAAATTCCAACATCTAACCAATTCACAAATCCATCATCCAACCAATTCACAAATCCATCATCCAATTCCAATCAACACAATAAAAAATCCAATTAATCAGGAAAATTTGAAAACTAAAAAATACACCCAAAAACAATTCACTTGCTTCGAGTCTTCAAGTTGGGTGACGAGTCAGAGGCTTCCATTGGCTTCCAATGTAGATATGCCCGAGCTGTGACCTTCTCTCCTCCTTTAGATGTTCAGTGGCGAGGACGTCGTGTGATGGCCCCCATAGAGGAAGGTTGAAGATGGTGGCATCTTCGGGGGATGCCAAGGGAGGAGCTGAGGAGGATGAGGGAAGGAGCAACACCGTCAGAGAGGGACCAATCACCAGTATCATCGGAGATGAAGAGGAGAATGAGAGAGAGAGAACAACATCGATGTTGAGTGAAGACGTGAGATTCGAAGAGAGAGAGACAGAAAAATGAGAAGGAAGGTAGAAGAAGGTTTGGAAGAGTTGAGAAGACAGAGACGGGGCAGGGAACGACGATGGCGGTGGTGAGAGAGAGGGAGAAAAAATAGAAGCAAGGAGGAGAAGGTTCTAGAGAGGCTGAGAGCGCAGAGCAGAGGTCGGGGGGGGGGGGGGGAGGTCGGTTTAGGTTTAGATTTTTTAGGGTAAGTTTTAAAAATTTTCCAAATTGGATCTTAACTTTTCTGAATTTTATGGTATCGACCAGTATGTCCCGGTATTGTACGTACTAGCTGGTATTGGACAAAAAATACCAGTATCCACCAGTATTAAAGGCTGGTACCAATGGAACGAATATCGTTCCTTTTTTGGCAGGTACAGTACGTACCGGCCGATACAAAATGTTATTCGTTCCTTTGGTTGTAATAGCTCACTTCAATTTCTCAAAAACTTCCTTCTCTTTTTATTGACAACTCCACTGCAAAGTATTATATTTCTTCAATAGTTTTATTAAAGGTCAAGCAGTCATTCCATATCCTTTAATGAATCTTCTATAGTAACCAGTGATTCCAAGAAAACCCCTAATCTCTTTAAGATTCCTTAGTTTTGGCCATTCCTATAGCGTTTTCACCTTCTTCACATATGTAGCTACTCCTTTTTCAAAAACAGAATACCCCAGATATTCAACCTATCTCACTCCATACACACACTTGCTCCTATGAAGATATAGTTGATTTTCTTTCAGTGTTTCCATTGTTGTACTTACGTGTTCCATATGTAACTGAAGTGATTGATTGTAAAAAAGAATATTGTCAAAAAATACTAGGATGAAATGCCTAAGAAATGACTTGAACAACACAGTCATTAACCTTTGAAATGTGAATGGCACATTGGTTAGACAAAATGGTATGACAAGAAATTCATAACGCCATTCGTGCATTTTGAAAACTATCTTAGTGGTATCCTTATGTTGCATTCAAATTTGATGATAACCTGATTGTAAATCTAGTTTTGAAAACTAGCTAACCCCGTGTAATTTCTAGCAACTCTTTGTTTAGAGGGATCAAAAACTTATCTTTGATTGTGTATTTGATGAGTTCTCGGTAATCTACACACATTTGCTACGAATTATCCTTCTTTTTGACCAGGACTATTGGCCATGCAAAAGGTCCTAAGCTATGTCTGATGAGACCTTGATTCATCAACTATCTCACTGATTGCTTAATGATGTCCTTTTGAGCTCTAAAATATCTGTATGTTGAACATTAATGGCTTCCACTCCCTCTTTTAAATGAATCTAGTCTAATTGTTGCAGCTGACACTCAATCGAGTATGTTAACTGCATTATAAAGAGTTGTACTATTTTTGAACGTCTGATTGTTTTGTGGAAACCCTTGCTTGATACCACTTTGGATCCTCTATCAAGATTCTTGTTTAATTGAACCACTAGTCCTTACCAATTGAATATCATAGTTCTCTTCTTGAAATTGCATAAAACATTATTTACCCCACCAACCATTATACCCCAAGCATGACATTACATCTCCTAATGACAACACCAACTTTGTGATCTTCATCTCTTGTTTGAGACCCTTAAGCAAGAACCCTATTAGATACTCTTCAAATAAGGACAGACAATTAGAATGGTGGCCAAAAGCGTAATACTGACACTGAACCTTCATGTTTCAGCTCCTTGAAATCTCTCACTCTGGGTCATTGAAAATCTTCACATCAAAGTATTGTATAAGCACAGTTGTGTACTCCTCCTAATCAACCACTTCGAGCTGTTTCTATTTCTTAAGTAAAGCTAATACCATTTTTGAGCTTGTTCTTCCATATGAAGAATCCTAAGCCCACCTTCATTTCTCCAGAGTAGGTCCAAATGGACAAATTACTTGTTGTATTATGTTAACTTTAGTATTTTTTGTTGACTTTGATGAATTTGGTATTTTTTGACTTTGGTGGCAAAATTTCTATCCCATATTGGGAAGAAATGAAGAAGGGAGGAGTTTGCTAAGTTATAAAATAACTCCTCCCCCTCTTAATGCCTTTCATCCCAAAAATTTGATAAAAATACTCAAAAGTTGTATACATATCAAATTTAGTATTCTTTTTTTAATGAGAGCAGGCTGCTTTAAGTGGTGTTCGGAGAAGTAGGCAAAATTGGCCGAACTCCATTATTAATTTTCGGGTGTGTTCTTTCCTTATCTCTTTTATTTATTCCGCATTTATAGTATTCAATATTATTTGTCGGGTATATTTGTAGTGTTGTGTTCAATTTATTTGAGTGTATTTATTGTTCGTGTGTGTACACGAGTTAGGTTGTGATAAATACACCGTACACTTAATTTCTGTCTAGGAGACCGGGTTTTAAGTGAGACCGTTTGTGACCCCTCCGCCCTTTCCTGAAATCTTACGTGGAATGGTAATACTGTCTTAGGAGTCCGTTTGACGGTCTTTCTTGAATATTACTGAATCGGTTTACTTCACTAGTTGTTTACCTTAGAGGAAAAAATACCCGATTTTCCCAACATTACTCACATCTTTATGGCCATAGTTTGATTCGTTCTCTGTCGAATGTTGGAAAATCCATCCTGCTCAACCTTACAGGGATCACATTTTCATCTTTCTCCTGAACGAGTTTATTACCTCGATTCATATGATCCAGAGTAGTAGGAATAGCTACTCCTAGTTTCCCTCCATATTGCTGCATAAACTAAGTAAAGATAGATTTGAGCTCCAACTTTTTCTTCTCATATTTGTCTGCTTTGTTTTGTGATTCTATCAAAAAGTTTACTTAATTGACCGGCTCCTCTTGTGCGAATCTTTCTTTTTAAAGTTTCCCGTGGTTTGCTTCATCGTATTCATTTGTTTCTGCAACACTCAACACTCCACCTTGCCAATTTTACAAATTAAAGCTCACATGGAGGAAACAGCTGCATCCAAAGAAAGAAAGTTCAAAAAATTACTTAGTCTGAACACTTAAATGGTTTGATAAGAAAGATAAACACTTGCAAGCTTCCTTGTCATCAGTTCTAATGTTTCTTGATTCTTTATATTGAATAGTTCGTCGCTGCCGCCGTACCAACGTTAGCTAGTGAATACCAAAATCTGACATCAAGATCGAATTTTTACAGGGTCTTGTTGCGGTTCTGGGATTGAAAGGATACCCTTTTCCTGCAAGCTCTTGACAGTTTCATATAGGCACTGTTTAACTGGTGTAAATTCCATTCCAAGGTCCTTGAGCTTCTGGTTGGTAAACTTGTAAGGTTTTGTTCTTGGGTTTTTCTCATCTGAGCACCTGCAATCGTAGGTAAGTACATCAGATTAGATTCTAAACGCAGCAAGTACAAGAAAACGATGATTATATGGAGCTTTGGAATCTAACTTTTTTTTTATAAAAACCCTTGTTGTGGGTATTGAACTGATGCAAACTAAAAACAATAAGCTATTCAACAGAATTTTTCAAAAGAAGATGAGATCCGTTAAACATGAAGCTTTGTATAGTACTATATATGGAAGAAAATACGTGATTCCGCTGCTCTTCCACCAAATTGTTTTTTTTCTCGGGAATAAATCTGATTGCTTTTTCTGTGTCATTATCTGGTTGGGCTGGTGTCCCTGCAAGTCAAACTAATCTAAGATTCCCAAATTCTTACGTCACCATGGAACACAAGCTTCCAGATAAGAAGTGGCAAAAAGTACAGTTGTTCAGATGCGGGATTATATGCTATCCTAAGGCCTACTTACTTGTGTTCTGTTTCACCCAACTTGCCCAAGCCACGCATCTTGACCTAGTAGCAATTAGCAAGTGTGAAAATATATTGAAGTTCGGTGAAGGCCCATGAGCTCCACTAGTTTTCTCTTCTCTCGGTTTGTTCTAACTTTAAAAATTTGATTCAACTTATGCTTGATGTGGATTTCAATTCTACCCTCTCTAATATTATATTCTTCATGGTCAAAAGTGGGTATACCAATAATAGCACAACCACAACATGATAGCTAAAAAAGGAACGGAAAGTGCCACCCCAACTCCCACTCTGGTTTGTTTGCCAATTTCCAGTGATGTCCTTTAATAGCCTCATCCCTCATGTAAAGGAAAGGGTTAGGTATTCTCGGAGTTCAAACGTCACTTGGCGATATGCATCATTTCATTTGTGTTGAAAACTTGCTTTATTACTAAGTATGAAAGATGAGCAGCAACAGATGTAACACATATTTCACCAACCCCAAGACGACTTGAACCAAAAATGACGACGAAAATGGACATCACATCTTTCTCATGCAATAGTCTTTTTCTCTTCCAATATTTTTAATGGGAAAAACAATGGATGTCTTTACTCATGCATGCACATGGAAAATACATTTGCTGAAAATACCATAATTAACAATATGTAATCCTAATCACTAAATGCCACTTGGTCCCAATTTTACGCTTCTTTTTGTTGGTAACTTTGAATTATGGACAAGTGTTGTTAGTTCTGTACGTTGAATCGTAAAATTCACCATTAAACAATGACAACGATGACTTACTTGGTGGGAATGGGATATTGCGGGAATAACTTGGCAAGAATTTCAACCAGTTCACCACGGTGGAGTACGCTCTCGGCGCAAAGATAACGGCCAGAGGCAGAGGGTGTCTCAAAGACGACGATGTGCGCCACTGCCACATCTTTAACATGAACATAGGCTTGAACAGAGTTGGCATAGGTCCGAGTGGAGCCATTAAGGTACTTGAGAATGTGAATAATACTAGCATTGACTGTGCGTTGTAACAAGGGTCCAAGAACAAGAACTGGATTGACTACCACTAGGTCCACTGCTTTCTCTTTCGCCATTTCCCATGCTGCCTGCTCTGCCACCGCCTTTCCATAGCAGTACCAGTTCTGCAAGTTCCATTTTGTACTCCACTCATTAATACATCCAACATCCAAAGAATCCCTTTAATTGTTGACCATGTTAACTAGCAGCTGTTGCTTTTCATTCTTGTTCTTATTATAGTAGACAATTCTGACTCCGCATTTTAAAACACAATTACTTCTTCAGAAACTTTAAGAAGCATATTTACTTATGTACATTCCATTCTTATAAATATTTCTATATTCCATGTACTTGATAATGTTGTACATTACCATGTCTGATCACTTTTTTTGGTGTGTTATCTAACCTTAGTGTTCTTGCAAAACTCGAGATCGCTCCAACAAGATTCGTCGACGACAGCATCAGAACTTCTGTTGGGATCCATGTACACTGCTCCGATGGACGAGGTGAACACCACTCGCCGGACTTTGGCTTCAGCGGCTGCAATTATTACATTCTTTGTCCCGCTAACGGCCGGCTCCACCATTTGTTCCTATAAGGGAACCAGGACAAATTAATTATCAGATGAATACAAAGCCATCAAATCTTCACATTTGATCAGAATAATTTTCCCTCTTATCTTAGAATCACATATGCACAATGATAATAACCAACCCTTTTATCTCATCAATAAAATTTAGATTATTGATCACTAGATGTGTAGTTTCTTACTAGAGGAAAGTGGCCAAAGTTCTAAAGTGTGAGAGCTTAATCTTCTACTCCTGAAAATGATATCGGTAAGATGAAGCCGACAAACAAACAACTAAAGCAACGATTGCATTAAGGAACAAGGACCATCCACCTGTACTTGATGATGATTGCAGTAAAACTAAAACTTTAGCAAGGAAAAGATCCAAACTTTAACATTTTTTTAATAAAAAGAAATCTCAAATCTGAACAATTTTTGGTTAGTAAATGACAAAAGTTTCTTGTGCGCTTTTATTTCTTCTTCTTCTTCTTTGCTTATAATTATTGCATTTTGTTATTTTAATTCACAAAAACTTGCTCCACCATCCAAACAAAATCGAAGCAGAAACAACATACTGGATCATCAGTGACTGGGGAGGCAGTGTGAAAAACGCCATCACACCCACTAATGGCTTCCTCGAGACTCTCATAATCAAGAAGATCAACCTTGCACAGAGTTAGTCTTTCAGCAGCGCCTTCAAGCTCTCTCAAATGAGCATTCTTTGGATCATCTATATATAGCGAATAAATCCAACAAAGAACTCCCTCAATATATGAATATATAAATATATAACAGACCAAATACACTTCCCATGAAGTTAATACAATACCCCATGTCCAATCCATTTCCTTATATCGACGTAATCCAGTTATAGTAATATAAAACGAGTCTTCTGTTACAAAGTTGATCTCGTTTTAAAGAAGAGAAGAACAAACCTGGGTTTCTCATGGTTCCTTTAACAGCATAACCTTTTTCGAGAAGAAGCTTTACAATCCATGAAGCGATAAAGCCGCCGGCACCAGTGACACAGACGGTCTGGCCTTGACCGGAAAGTGATGAACTATCAGCTGGCATAGTTGTACGTATATGTACGTTCAAATATAAAGTTACTACGATGATCTTTTAGTGTTGATAGGGAGACGAGGAAAAGAAGAAAGTTAGAGACAAAAGAGATGAACTATTTAGGTTGCAAGGTTGCATACACTTATAAGAAAAAAATGGCTCACCTAACCCCGGTAAATGGCATGGGAAATGAGACAAAGTCCTTACTTCCAAAACAAAGAAAAAAAAGGAAGTAAAGAAAAAAAAGAACCCTTATTCCTATCAGCCAATATTGGTTCTTATATTTAGGAACATTAATTATTATAAGGGGTTGAGGTTGTTGAGGGACTGCAAAAAGAGACAACACTAAAGACAATTTATGACTAGAAGATGTCAACTAATCTCCACATGTTTACGACAATCTCTACATGAGGCGAGGTGATTGGTCAAGTTTGTCTAATCTTTCTCCAAATCCAAGCTTTGATATTTTCCAAATTCCAATTACGCAGAATGGTAAGCGATAGAACAAATATCGGTTACAGAACAACATGGCAAATTCTGGTTTCGTCTCAGTTAATGCAATTTCTATTTTTGGTTTCTTGACCAACCTTTTTATGAATTTACTACTTAGTGCTTGTTCGGATCAATTTATATCAGTTGAGCTTTTTTTTAGTAAAGTTTTTATAAGTGAGCTCTTTTCAGAACACTTTTTTTAAGAATACAGTTGATTGTTTGACTGACAATTAAAAAAAAAGCTTTAAAAAAAAGCTTTGTACAGTAGACTGTTTGATAATATAAAAATAAAAAGCACTTTTATTAATTTTAACTATATTTTATTTTGTAATGAAAATTATTTATGCATATAAATATTATTTAAAATATATTAAACAATATGCAAAGCACAATATATTAATTATTATATAATTTTAAACCATATGAAATATAAATGAAAATATATCTAATCAAATCTTTTATATGGATTATAATATAAGTAAAATTATATCAAAATAAATATTAAAACATATAAAAATCAAATAATATTATATAAATCTCAAAATAAACGTGAAGATAAGCTTGTGGGTATTGTAGAAATTATGTGTAAAACATATGGACAAAAAGGACTAAAAATAGACTTATTAATTGATATGAAAATTTTACTTGAAAAAGTAATTTTTTGAGAAATCCAAATTTGAACTTCTTAAAAAGCTGTATTTTGGTTGCTAAAAAGGCTATATCTATTAAAAAAGTGCTTTTTTTTTTTAAATTTACAGTCAAACACTCATTTTTCTTAAAAACAGCTTTTGCGATAAAAAAAGTGTTTATTCACCCTTCAAAAACTCAATCAAACAGGCACTTACTACTCTACGACTTCCTTCTTTAAAATAAAGTAGCTTGCGTAGTAAAATAATAAAAAATTTATATAATTTTTTGAAAGATAAGATCATTTTAGAATTCTATAATATTATTAACATATAAAATATAATAATTTAGAGGTTTTTTCTCGAGACTCTGGAGTGGTAATGAATTTGCATAAGAGTCAGTTTTTTGTTTTCCCGGAGTTGAGCCCCTTGGTCCCTCAACTTGAAAGCATGTCTGGGCTTAAACTAGGACGCCTTCCCATTCGATATTTGGGACTACCCCTTATATCTGGGCGGTTGTTTAGGAGGGAGTGTCTTCCTTTGTTAGACAAAATTGATTGCAAAGTCAATAACTGGACCGACAAACATCTCTCCTATGCGGGTAGAGTTCAATTAGTGATTTCGGTCTTATCTTCCTTTCAAGTTTTCTGGGCTAGTATCTTCATTCTCCCTTCCTCTATCCTTAAGGAAATCGACAAAAAGCTTAGGAATTTCTTATGATCGAGTTCGGTCGAGAAAAAAGCTACAACTAGGGTTAATTGGAATGATGCTTGTAGGCCTAAAAAAGATGGTGGTCTAGGTTTTAAACATTTGCCCAGCTGGAATAAAGTGTTAATTGGGAAAAGAATTTGCTTTCTTTTTACTGATAGGGAAGCTTTGTGGGTCAAGTAGATTCACACTATTATTTTGCGTGGGAAAAATTTCTGGTCTATTTCTCCTAGTAATAGTCATTCATGGAGTTGGTGGAAGATCTTGTCTGTTAGAGACCAGCTTGGGGACCAATTTCGATTTAGAATTGGGAATGATATTTCAACTTCTCTTTGACAAGATCCTTGGCATCCGAGTGGTATCCTGTTGGCTCAATCGACTCCACGGTTGATCAATGGGTCAGATCTCCCCATAAATGCCAGAGTTTCAGATGTTATTTGGCACGATGAATAGAGGTGGCATCATGCAAATGTGGAGCCTATTCCTTCACTATCTCCCATTCCTTATAACCCAGATCCATCCAGCGAGGATAGCCTAGAATGGCTAGCCAGCCCTTCCAAACAGTATACAAATGAGTCAGCATATAAACACTTGAGACCGATCCGCCCGATGGTGCCTTTGTATCCATTAGTTTGGCATAAGGGGAATAGTCCTCGATGCTCCTTTATTTTATAGTTGGCCTTCTTGAACAAATTGTAGACTAGGGATAAGCTCCTATTTCTCCACACCCCCAATCGTTGTTCCTTGTGTGTTATGGATTTCGAGACTATTGACCATATTTTCTTTCATTGTGCGTTCTTACGATTGGTTTGGTCCACTACTCTCCACCATTTCCACCTTACCAGTTTACAATTTTTTGACCTCCATTCAATTTTACAATGGATTAACCTGAATTCCACGGTTTCAAATAGTGACCTCCATACCTTTTACATTGTCCTGTCTGTTGTTGTGTATAACCTGTGGTATGAACGAAACCTTCGCACCTTTCGTGATGAAGCCTTGGATATAGGGAGTTTTACTTCGCGGGTGATCTTACAAGCTATTGAACAACTCCGCCTAAACACTAAGGGAAGGTAATTATGTGTGTATTCAGTTTTTTTGTTATTCCTATTGCTAACAATGCAGGTTCAGGGACATCTCAGGGTTACTAAGGAGGAGGGGTGTAATTTCCTCCTACTGTTATTGAGCAGGCTACCAGGTGGAGTTTCCTTGTCCACAGCGGTCATGCTAGCATTCTCTAGATGTGTTTTGTTGGCTGTGGATTTAGTCCTGGTTTGTTGTGGTCTTACTGCTGGTCTTTGTGTGGCTTTCTGATGTTTACTGGGGGTTTATGTATTAGGGTATTGGATTTAGCTTTCTTAGGTTGCTTGAGAGGCATGTATTGTGGGTGTGGTGTTTCCTTCTTTGCTTTGTTTAAGGCCCCTATGTTTTTATCCTTTGTGTGATTTTTTTGTAGGCTAGAGATTTTATGAGAAATCACTAACTCTGTATATAACTTTTTCACATTTGCATAAAATTTTACTGATTTACCAAAATAAAATAAAATAAAGCATGAATTATAATTTGTATTTTATTGTAAAACTTGATCATCTCTTAAACCTTTTTAAAACTGACTTATTTCGACTACCATAGTCACCCAAATATTTGACTACTAATGATATCTACATAATGTTAGAGTAGTGCCCTGAAGGCAATCACCTTTAGCGCATTTTGTACAAAGTTGTGTACATACTTTATGAATAAATAAAGAAAGACATATTTCATTAACTTGCTGTTCATTATTTATGAATGAATATTGATCTATAAGCAAATTAATGAAGTCCATGATATATGACATAGCATGAAGGAAATTGTGATGTGATCATACTACTGAGATTCCTATCATGTGCAATTATGTCAGTATCTAAATTATCCCTAGTCATAGGATTACTGAGACTGGACATCGGTAATCCGGAGAGACTAGTACATCTCAAGCTCCTTGATTTGATCAAGCAGTGGACCTCAGAAGCTGTAAATATGAGATATTTAGGGTTGAGATGTGGATGCTTACTAGAGGTAGTAAGTACATTGGATGACCTGTTATGAGATCATCACATGGATGTCCTATTCTAATGTCAGTGATAATCTCATCATAGCAATGTCAGTATCTAAATTATCCCTAGTCATAGGATTACTGAGACTGGACATCGGTAATCCGGAGAGACTAGTACATCTCAAGCTCCTTGATTTGATCAAGCAGTGGATCTCGTGTCGTAAATATGAGATATTTAGGGTTGAGATGTGGATGCTTACTAGAGGTAGTAAGTACATAGGATGACCTGCTATGAGATCATCACATGGATGTCCTATTCTAATGTCAGTGATAATCTCATCATAGCAATGGTGCAAGTATCCTTAGACTTGAGGTGCTCAAGGATATCTTGGATACTGATTCTGTGCTTTGACTCCATTCCTTGTTGCCTTACAGAGGTCGCTCATAGGGTAGTGATTGGGTACAGCTTGAGGTATTCGAAGGTAATTGAGTAGCCAATAGAGGATTCACCACTTCTGTGATAGCAGAAGATGATACCCATGGCCTCTTGTCAGGGTCATTACTTGGAAGTCTCTGGCCGGAGCATATATGTCATGAAGAATGTCTTCATTGACATATAAAGTAATGAGTCCCAGGACAATAACTGATATCACTTAGACTAGATTTGACATAGTCAGTCTAGTAAAGAGTTGACACTTTGCCTATACTCATAACCAAGTGGGGTATAGCATGATGAAAGGACGAATTGCACGGTAATTGTCTATGGAAAGGTTCGTGATATGGTTCATGATGAATACATGTTCATCCGTCAAACCAATTACTTTTCGGTCAATTGGGGGTTATGATGTGTTGCTAGATACCGCTCATGACTTGCTTGGATTAAGTGTTAATCTAAGTGGCCAACATAACCGGGAACCTAATGGGTCACACGCATAAGAGTGTCTCGGAGAATTCGTAAAATAGTTTTAGACAGAGTTCCAATATATGGATAGAAAAAGGATTAAATGGATCCCGATGAGATCGAGATATGTCCCGATGAGATCGCGACATCGATATTGCTGAAAAACGTTTCCGGGGGTTTTTCCCATACCGGGACCCGGTAGGACCGACCCCAGTGTGACTGGACCACTTCAGCATTTATTTATATATATATATATATAATTAATTAATTAATTAAAGAATTAATTAATATATATATATGTATATGTATATACGTGGGAGGAAAGAAGAAGCAAAGGAAGCTTCTTTGACATGCCTAGTCACCATAAGGCATTAAATCACAAAATGACAAAAGAATGAAAGATGTAGGAAGAGTGATGATCGTTGTTCAAGGCTTTTGAAGAAATAAAAGGAAAGAGTTTCTTTCTCCGTGGAAGATGGTGATCTTCGTGGCTTTTGGAAAGTAGGAGAAAAATTGTGAAGAAAAAGTGTTTTTCCTCTCTTCTCCATCAACGATCTTCATACTCTCCAAGCTTCCTCTTCATCTCTTTTCCATCGTTATTCTCAAGCTCTCCAAGAACAAGGTAAGATCTAGCAGTCTTCAACTTGTTCTAGCTATTTCCGGGTCAAAGGGTTTGTCCCGGTTAGGTTCTCCGATCTCTGCGTGAATATCGTTAGAGACGGTCTCCTTTGGCCGTTATGGTTTGAGTTTGTTGTATAGACACATAGATCCTGGCTTTCGGGAAGGTCCCGGAACAAAAAATTTTGTTTTCCGCACCGTGGGCATGTGATGCTCACACCGGGATTTTCCTACACATAACGTATTAAGAGAGCTCTACAACTGTTGTAGAGAAGCTTAGGTACAAAGTATTAACTCCCTAGAGCTTAAGCCTATTTCTATAGGATTTAAAACTTTTAGCAATTTAATTGGAATAAGATTCTAATTTTAGTTAAACTTCAATTAGAATTATAGTTAATTCTAATTAAATACCAATTAGGTCCAAATAAAATTTAATATCTCATATTAGTCTATATTTGTTAAATTTTCCATATTTAGTTATATAGTTTCTCAAACTTTATAATTAAGTACAAATTTATTAAAAATCTTCTCTCTTTAACTATTTTTTTATGTATGACCCATTAGTTACCTACATATGTTAGTAATAAATATATATTATAATCCTAAATCATATTTACAATTAAATAAATTCAACTCCTTTCGTTTATATTTAATTATCTAATTAAACAATTTATATCTATAGATCAAAGTTGGCGTTTATTGACGCATCATGATCACTCAAATATTTAGAAACGTCAAACTAATTTTGGCTAACATTTTCATACATGTTTTTGCGTATAATTAAATTCTTTTATAATACAATATTCTAATTAGATATAGAGCATAAAAATAACTATTTGAGTGTAATCATAGTAGTTCTTCACTATTAGTAATTGATTATATTAATAACATTTCAAAACTATTTGAAAAGTGTCATTCTATTTTGGCCAAAGATTTTCCAAATTAATACTAATCCGGATGATATAATATTCTTCCTAACCACTTGAGTGATGAATCTTATACTAATCACTTAATTACCTCCATATAATTCATGCTATATTCAATGACTACCGATTGAACTTCCATTAACTATAATATATTATAAGTAGTATCAAAACATATCAATTCTGTATAAGATATTTTATAGATCTCAAATCAAATGATTACTTATACAATAATTGCAGTGAGAAATTTAATAGTCATAAAAGTAATCTAAATAAAATGTGCTTATGGGATTAATTTAATTAACTTATTCTCTAACAATCATCCACATGTTTGTTTTAGTCTATGAGATCGACTACTTCCTCTTTAAGGAAGAAACATAATAAGTGATAATCTTTTTAATCTCTATTAATGTCCAATTTTAGTATAGCATTGACTAAGAATAATTTAGAAATAATACATAAATGTAATATGAATCTTATAATTATGATCTTATCATAATTTTATTGAAAATGAACTTTTATCCTGTAGAACTTATCATATATATCTGAATATGTACAAGATAAAAAGTCTTTAAAAATTATGTCACTAAATTATAACTAACTAATTGATTGTAAGACAAACCAATAATCTCTAGCTAATACTAAGTCAATCGTTTAAGTATCTTATACCTTATCATCATATCATAATCATGTTTTTCCTTAGATAATTTTACAAGATTTTCTATAGTAAGTACTTGCTTAAATCTTACAATTTTTAATCTTAAATATCTCCATAATTAAGAGGAACTACCTAAATACACACTTAGATCTTTGATGAGATCTTAACTCCTTTTGGTGCTTAGTAGATCTAATGTTTCATAGTACATTACTATCTGAACAATCCAAAGAGCTATATTAAGTTTATTAAAGAGCTTATTGATCCAAATAATTGTTTACACTAAATGAAAATTTGTTTATGGCTTAATTTGTAATCAATGCTACATTGGAACATTTCTAATCTCAAAACATCATTATTCTAAGTAAAACATACCTTAACTAGGATTTACTTCTACAGTTAATATCCATATAATCTTGATCTCAAATATAAACTCATATATAAAATAATGGATATCTTAAATACTTCACAAGTATTAAATATCTCATGTACTAAACACCTTTAGTAAGTTATCTATGTACTTGAACTTAAAATAGGTAAACAACTTATGTATATATCTTTATAGATATAATTCCTATAATTAAGTTGTTAGCTTTTTATACCCAAAGAAGATTTGTTCTTAAACAATAACAAATTTAACAATTAAAATATGAATTATTTTTGCTATTTGCTATATGTTACCTTTATATGCTCCCTAAAAAAAGACAACTATACTCCATTATCCTTCTTGTAGACATAATAAATTCACATTCATCTCTAGAAGAACTTTATGAATTGATTATAAAAGGGAATTTTTAAAGACTCGTAGCTTTTTTAACTGTACATCAAATGTATCAATAAAGACATTAGGTTTAATTCGATGTATTGTTACGAGAGTTAAACATATTTAAATTTTATTTCACTATCACTAATTATCTTGAAAATCATTTTCCATAAGTTTGAACTTATTCAAAATTTATCTCACTCCACAACCTATCTTGAGAACCATTCTCCTATAAGTGCTTATTGAAACAAACATTTTATTCAATTAGTATATAAAATTATATTCAACCTTTTGGATATCTCATAACTTTCTATTATCCAATTCAGTTATAAACTTATCAGACAATATATGCTTCAACTAAGCATCACATTCCAAAATCATTTACTTAAACTCTTTTGAAGTCTTAATATTTCATATATAATATAAAATCTTGTTAGTTGATTTAAATTGGAACTACAGAAGGTAAAACATTGTATTAAACATAACTGTAACACCCCACTCCCGTAAGACACGTGCCTGACATCTTGGATGATATTCGAGTTCGTGCCCCGCAAGGGTGGCATGCTAGAGCACTCACTCATTCAAAAGTCGGTATAATTTTTTTAAGAATCAACAACAAATTTGGTGGAAATCGATATTCAGATGTGCATGTGCATCTTATGTATGCATGAGCATGAGATGTGTTTCCTAATTTATCAATAATCTCTCACATGGGTAACGGGATGTTACAATAACTATAGAAAATAAATATTGTATCATATAATATCTTATATTGTGTTTTGTCCTTATGCAATTCTATATTGTTATATAATTTAGTTGTTAAGGTATTCACTAAATAATCTCATTCCCTAAATATAACCAAAATTTTTGAATCTCATCACGTCAACTTCTTCAAAGTGTTTATTAAGCTTAATGCTTAATTTCTTCTTATATTAAAAATTTAGTTTTTAAAATTTTAAATAAAATTTTATTTAATATGTAGACTCTATCATGTAAAGTCATTAGTAAATTTAATAAAATATAAGTATCATTCTTTTGTGAATTATTATTACATCTCATATATCATAGTATAAGATTTAACAGTTCATTACCATTATATCCTTCATCAAAGGTTGATTTTGTTAAGGGTCCAACTCCATTTTGAAGACATTTTTTTATTAGCACCACTCACATTTGTACTTCAAGATAATTGATGAATTGAAGTTGTTTCTAAATGACACACACGTGTTGGGGTTAAACATAACTATGTTAATGGTGGACACAGTCGTATGTGTAACCATAAATACGATCGTGTATGTCCCCGTGGACATATATGGTTTGAATCACGAGTGTTGAGAATAGTTATGTCTATATAGAGATGGACACATAGGTATTTGTGGACTACATGAGTTTTTATAGCCATTTATCTCTACAACCATCAAGTATTAAAGTGGTTTTCAGGGACATGGTTACTAGACACGCTTGTGTGCATAACCATGTTTGGTATAAAAACATTAATTTTTTAGACAATGTATAAAAGGCAAAAATTATAAGCATCATTAATAGAATATAAGTAAGATGTCAAAAAAGGGAAAAAAAATCAAGGAGTGAGATAGAACAGAAGGCTTTCTTATTCTATAATTGGTATTCTTCAACTACAAGTTATATTTAGAGGTTATATGATATAGGATCAGTTTAGGAGTAGTGTTGATTTGGAATATCAATTTTATTCTACACTAAAACCTTTTTGGATTATTTATACTTGTATTATGGTAGTGTTTTGAGTTAGGTTCAACAGCTTGGAATTTAAACTCTTATAAGTTTGCTATTTGATTAGTGAATTTACTTGTCAATTTAGCCTATAGTTTTTCTCTATACCATTTTTCATGTAAAGTTGGTGTTCTACTTACTTTTACATCATGTATATTGTTTGGGTTAATTGTTTATTGATTAGTGTTACTTAAAATTGGTTGATTGTGTTTGTTGATTTTATGGGTGTTATTGTTTGGAGCCTAATAATCGTATTAGAGCCTAGGTTATCAAAAGAGTGTTAACAGTTTTATGGTCAAATTAACATCGATCAATTACTCAATATAGAGACCCATGATGGAAGATCTTTCATATTGCAAAGATCTCTGTGATCCAATTGATGTGGACAAAACTACAAAATACAATATCCCATCTAAACTAAATAAATGATAGATAAAGTGTAGGAAAAGAAGAAGTGGAAAACCTTGGGCATTATTAGATGACGTGGATTTTCTTATTGAAAAATAAAGTAGGGCCTGCTTGAGATTAAATGGCACGTATAGGAATAGTTTAAATAGAAGTAGATCTTACTCTTATTTAGGCGATGTGTTTGGGAGGGGATTTCATGTAGAAAGGTTTCTGATTAATTTTTCTGTTTTCTTGTTAGGTAGAAGTAATGCAAAAAGAAAAGTTTGGAATCTACTTATCAAATAGCTTGCACCTTAAAGGCAGAAAGTGGTGGAATATTAGTGGCAGTGGAGCACATTACTAATGTTGGAAGTGAAGTAGACTAACTACCAAAAATCAAACAATAATATATGTTGGACCTCGAATTTTTAGTGGATATTAGAAATATTAAAATGAAATGAAGTGAGTGTTTGTATATAAATAGTGTTATAGATGTCATTGTGCTTTAAGAAAAATTAATGAGAAAAGATTTGAGGACTTTGATATTTGAGTAGATTCGTTTGGGTTATGAAAGTTTAAGTGGATGAGCTGATTGAAATAAAGTTGAAAAGCATGATTTAAATAGAAAAAGTGTGAAATTTTGAATAATTTAGAAAGTTTGACTTTTGGGGATGAATAGTGATAGAAAGCTTGACTTGAGAGTTGACTTTTTGATTTAGGCAAAATTTGAGAAAATAATCTTCATAAAACTTGTAGTTTATGTTAAGAGCTTTTCGTCGCCATAAAGTTTGATATTTTTCGATATCGGAAGTAAAAGTTATGATCAGTCAAAATTTGTTTTGTAAAAATATCTTTAAGTGTACATTTGCGTGTACTCAGCTTTGAGGCCACTCGTCGTACGAATTTAGTCTGAATTGGAGTAAGTGGTCTTCATGAAAGTGGTAGCTTGTCTGTCAATCTTTCCGACTCTATAAAGTATGCAATTTTTGGATGTGGGAATTGGAAGACATGAAATTTGAAAGTTTAGAGTTTGTTTAGGTGATGTTTAACAGGACAGTAACTTTGACCAGGTTTTTGACCCCTTTAGAGATGGAATGATTTTTGAGTTCTTCATGGAAGTTGTAGAGCTTCCTTCAAGCATTCTATAGAGACCAAATTTGTTACATTTGGAGTTTAGAATCAAAAGATATGATTTGAAAATTCTGGAATTTTTTGCAACTCCAGATTCCATCCTTAGGCGTGCCAACGCCTAGTCTCTGAATTTCTTAGATGTGCCCACGCCTAATATTTGAATCTCGCCTTCGCTTATAACTTTTTTGTTTGACATCCGATTGACATGATTTTTGAAGTGTTGGATTCTTAAGACAATTATCTACATTCTCAAGGGATACTTTTATTTTTATGAGATTAAATTAAGGATGATTAATTTAATCAAAGAGAGTTAGATAATTTTCTGAACATGGTTCAGTCTTTTGAGAAATTCGGGATCTGTGGAGATCCGATTGAAGTGATTCTTGAGGCAAAATAAAATTGAGTCATGGGGCTACAAATCATATGAAGAAATTAAATTTCAATTTAGCCCCTAAAACTTTCAATTTCTGACTTGAAGTTCGGATTCGTGTGCAATCTTGGATTAGGAACATCTGAAAGTATTTTAGCCATAACTTTTGATCTAGAAATCCAAATGAGGTAATTCTTAATTCGGATTAAACTAGAGAAATATGGCTACAATTGTTATGCAGAAGTTGAGTTTCAATTTTGTCATTAATAATGTCAATTTGTGGAAGGAAATAACGTGCTGGAAAATGATTTAGTGTAAGACATGTCTGGACTGTTTGAAGCATAAATTTTGATGTAGTGCTACAAATTAAATGATTTTGGTGTCATTAGACAACAAGGAACATTTCTCTAGAAGGAAGTTTCGACAAATTCCTTCAAATTGATAGTGCAGGGGCATGAACTAAAGTAAAGTGCAGGGGCATTTTTGGAAGTTTACTTAAGGAATTAAGTTTAAAGGCATACAAGGAACGGCACAATGGTCTTTGATAAATTTTTAAATGACATGGCATTATAAAAAGCAAGGGTTGTCGTTGGTTTAAGGGAGAAGCACGACAATTCTAGAACAAAAGAAAGAAAAGAAGAAGAGAGGAGAAAGAAGAGGTGGTTTCGGCAAAAATGAAAGAGAAAGAGAGAGAAAAGCTATGTTTCAAAATTTTAAGGGTTTCTAGAGTGAATTTTCGTTGATTTCAAAGGGAAAAGGCTGGAAAAGCTTGAAAGCTTCCTTAGGAAGCAAAGAAATTTCGAAAATGGTGGAGAAATGGAGGTAAGAGAAAATTTTCAACTTTGAGTTTTTCATAAATTTTTGAGTTAAATAGCATGGAAATGGTATGAGTTTGTGTATTATGAAGTCAATTTTGGTGATTACTAAGTATTATAGGTTTAATTTTGGATTGAAATAAATTAGGGTTTATGTCTAATTTTGTGATTGGGGTTTTTGGAAATTATTGGCTTAGAATCATGGAAAATATGATGGATTGGTGAAATATGATTCCAATTTTGAAGATTTTGTGATTTATGATATTAAATTTGGGTGAATTGGTTTAAGTCAATTTTGAAATTTGGGGATTTTGAAAATTTGTGATTTAGATGGCTTGAATATATGTGAAATTAGTATTTTCTAAGCTCAATTTGAGAAATTATGTTATTTATGATGTTGAATTTGGATTAATTTGATTTAGGAAAAATTCAATTGGAAGAAAGAAAGAAGCAAAGATCAAATTGATGCTTTGGACAATGTACTAGCATGGATTCAAGGTGGGTAGTATATTTATTTATTGAATTTTAAGCATAAGCATGTGATATTGAAAAATCAAGAAGAAAAGCTTTGAAAAATTATTGTTTATAAAAATGTTTGAAAAATATGATTTTCGAAGGATTAAATTCCGTATTTTAGAAATGATTTCAAGAAATTACAAGATTTAAGAAATTCATGGTTTTTGAATTATGTGACAAAGTTTGAAAAAAAATATGCATTATGAATTGGTATATGTTTGATTTATGTTTGAACGAAATAAATTGCATTCATTGTTATGCATTTGATTTATATGTGATTAAATTGATGAATTCAGATTGAATGTGAATTGCTATATGATTTGATGTGATTTGTGTATGTGCATGTGTCGAGTACGACACTATTTGTAAATCAAGTTTTCGAAATGTGCATGTGTCAGTACGACACCATTTGAAAGATTAAGATTTTTGAAAAGTGCCTACGGGCAATCCGAATTTTCGGTTTTCGAATATGTGTTATGTGGGTTTGGTCAAGTTCCATAAGTGGGACAAGTGCGCACTTGTCTATTTTTATAGCCTTCTCTCGGCTGCCCGCTAGTGGTACTGGAGTTCCGATCTCGGATTCCCATAAGTCACGGCTACACCGGATCGCGATGCGGGAAGGTGTAGTACGTTCCGTTCACGGCTGCACAGGACCGCTATGTAGGAATGTGCAGTACGTTCTATTTTGGACCGAACCAAACCATTTGATGTGTTATGTGTGTTATTTTGTTTATAAGTGTGGTGCATTGCATATTTTGAAAATGTTTAAGAAATAAGAAATTTGAAAAGTTTGAGAAATAAGAAATTTGAAAAGTTTGAGAAATAAGAAATTTGTCAAATTTTCTACTAAGAAACTTTTAAAAGAAATGGCAAAAAGGTTTTGCAAAATGTTTTCGCTTATTTTTAAATTTATAAATATATTATCCACGAGCTATTTTAGCTCACCCCCCTTTCATCCTCATCTCCAGGTATTCGAGCAGGAGATCGGATGAAAGACAGTCAAGACGTCAGATCGACTCTTGTATGTTTTCGAAATTTGTATAAGTTAGATTTTGAGTAATTTGGATTTTAGTGTTGATTTGTATTAGGCTTGAAATGCCATTTATGTTTGCGAAGTATTCAGTCCATGATGTATATGAATTTGTGTATGGAAATGAGTTATGGGATTGTAAGTGATTTATGGACTTGAGTATGGATTGGAGATATGAGAACTTGTGTGATTATGGAACATGACTTGTGATTATATATAGATATGATTATATGCGTTTGGATTGAATGAGGAATTTGAATAAGGATGTTTATTATTTTGAATTGAGAATTGTGGAAGTGTTAGGTATAGATTTATGTTTTGCTGGTGTTTGGATTCCGGACTGGAGCGTCCGATGATTTTGATGATTGTTTCAGTATTATAGAAGTGTTTTAAACCTTTGCAGGTTTTGGGTTTTTACAAATGCAGTCGTTATCTTTTGAAATTTCGTTAGATAATAAGTTGAAAAGAATAAAATAAGAATTAGATGTGTAAAAGATGGTTTATGGGATTTAGAATATTGTTAAGAAGATTTCTATGATTTGAGATGTTATGAATGAGATCGACTAAAGATGAATGAAATGAAAAGAAAGGAATAAGAAAAAAATATATACCGAATTTAGAATGTCATAAGGTTTCCAACGCAACCAATTTGTTTTGTTTACCACGTTTGTATTATCGGATGTCAGATCTGTTTTGCTTTCGTTTTTGATTCGTATTCGATCCGTATTTGTTTCGTATTTCTGTTATTCGATAATTCGATTCCGATTCGCATTGTGTTTCACCTTATGTATCTGCTTCGTATTCGTTACGCTTTATCGATTGCTTCGATTTCCGATTAGCTCCGTGTTCGTTTCGTTTCATTCGCTTTGGTTTTCGATTTCGTCTGTTTGATTCGGTTTCCGTTTTTGCTTTTCCGGTTGGGATCCGGTCTCCGGATCAGATGCCAACAGAGATGGTATCAAAGCCCAGTATTAGGATCTTACTTGGGCTATACGTTTGATAAGATTGAATTTGTGATAATGTGATGAACATGCAAATGGAATTTTCATGTATAATGTGAAGAACCTAATGGATTGTTTGATTAAGGTGATGGGTGATGATTGATTATAAGAAAGTGTAAATGAAAATTGAGAGGAGAATTTCATGATGAAATTGGATGAATTGATTTTAGCTATACATGTATGAGATGAAATAAGAAATACTTGAAGGATATGATTAAATGATATGAAGGTATGTCATGAAATAATTGAAGAATTAAATTAATTGTGATCAAAGTGACGAGAATTATGATTGATTTTAGGAATGTGTTAATGAAATTGAGATTACAATTCTTAATGAATTTGGATGAATTAATTTCGAATATGCATATGTGAGATGCAATTAAAGGATACTTGAAAGATTGAATAAGTGATAACGATATATGTATGAAAGTCAAAGGGATTAAATTGAATGGTTTTGGTCCATGTTAAGGTTCATTTAGAATTGGACTTTGATTTGATATCGGAGATATAAGCACAAGAAGTGAAAATTTGTGAAGAAATTGAGAGATATGTTTGGTGAGAAATTAGATAAGAAAGTGATTGATGAAAAAGTTTATTTGAGAGAAAGCGTTATTTGGTGTTTTCTTAAGTTAGAATTTTGAGGACGAAATTTTTTTAAGAGGGGGAGAAATGTTGGACCCCGAATTTTCAGTGGATATTAGAAATATTAAAATAAAACGAAATGAGTGTTTGTATATGAATAGTGTTATAGATGTCATTGTGCTTTAAGAAAAATTAATGAGAACAGATTTGAGGACTTTGATATTTGAGTATATTCGTTTGGGTTATGAAAGTTTAAGTGGATGAGCTGATTGAAATGAAGTTGAAAAGCATGATTTAAATAGAAAATGTGTGAAAATTTGAAGGATTTAGAAAGTTTGACTTTTAGGGATGAATAGTGATAGAAAGCTTGACTTGAGAGTTGACTTTTTGATTTAGGCAAAATTTGAGAAAATAATCTTTATGAAACTTGTAGCTTATGTTAAGAGCTTTCCGTCACCATAAAGTTTGATATTTTTCGATATCGGGAGTAAAAGTTATGATCAGTCAAAGTTTGTTTTGTAAAAATATCTTTAAGTGTACATTTGCGTGTACTCGACTTTGAGGCCACTCGTCGTACGGATTTAGTCTGAATTGGAGTAAGTGGTCTTCATGAAAGTGGTAGCTTGTCTTTCAATCTTTCCGACTCTATAAAGTATGCAATTTTTGGATGTGAGAATTGGAAGATATGAAATTTGAAAGTTTGGAGTTTGTTTAGGTGATGTTTAACAGGGCAGTGACTTTGACCAGGTTTTTGACCCCTTTAGAGATGTAAATGATTTTTGATTTCTTCATGGAAGTTGTAAAGCTTCCCTCAAGCTTTCTATAGAGACCAAATTTGTTACATTTGGAGTTTAGAATCAAAAGATATGATTTGAAAATTCTGAAATTTTCTGCAACTCTAGATTCCATTCTTAGACGTGCCCACGCCTAGTCTCTGAATTTCTTAGGCGTGCCCACGCCTAATCTTTGAATCTCGCCTTCGCTTATAACTTTTTTGTTTGACATCCGATTGACATGGTTTTTGAAGCGTTGGATTCCTAAGACAATTATCTACATTCTCAAGGGATACTTGTATTTTTATCAGATTAAATTAAGGATGATTAATTTAATCAAAGAGTTAGATAATTTTCTGAACATGGTTCAGTCTTTTGCGAAATTCGGGATCTGTGGAGATCCGATTGAAGTTATTCTTGAGGCAAAATAAAATTGAGTCATGGGGCTACAAATCATATGAAGAAATTAAATTTCAATTTAGCCCCTAAAACTTTCAATTTCTGACTTGAAGTTCGGATTCGTGTGCAGTCTTGGATTAGGAACATCTGAACGTATTTTAGCCATAACTTTTGATCTAGAAATCCAAATGAGGTAATTCTTGATTTGGATTAAACTAGAGAAATAGGGGTACAATTTTTATGAAGAAGTCGAGTTTCAATTTTGTCATTAATAATGTCAATTTGTGGAAGGAAATAAAGTGCTGGAAAATGATTTAGTGTAACACATGTCTGGACTGTTTGGAGCATTACTTTTGATGTAGTACTCCAAATTAAATGATTTTGGTGTCATTATACGATAAGGAACATTTCTCTAGAAGGAAGTTTTGACAAATTCCTTCAAAGCAAGGGCGGTCGTTGGTTTAAGGGAGAAGCACGACAATTCTAGAACAAAAGAAAGAAAAGAAGAAGAGAGGAGAAAGAAAAGGTTGTTTCGGCAAAAATGAAAGAGAAAGAGAGAGAAAATCTAGGTTTCGAATTTTTAAGGGTTTCTAGAGTGAATTTTCGTTGATTTCAAAGGGAAAAGGCTGGAAAAGCTTGAAAGATTCCTTAGGAAGCAAAATTTTTTTGAAAATGGTGGAGAAATGGAGGTAAGAGAAAATTTTCAACTTTGAGTTTTTCATACATTTTTTAGTTAAATAGCATGGAAATGGTATGGATTTGTGTATTATGAAGTCAATTTTGGTGATTGCTAAGTATTATGGGTTTAATTTTGGATTGAAATAAATTAGGATTTATGCCTAATTTTGTGATTGGAGTTTTTAAAAATTATTGGCTTAGAATCATGAAAAATATGATGGATTGATGAAATGTGATTCCAATTTTGAAGATTTTGTGATTTATGATATTGAATTTGGGTGAATTGGTTTAGGTCAATTTTGGAATTTGGGGATTTTGAAAATTTGTGATTTAGATGGCTTGAATATATGTGGAATTAGTATTTTCTAAGCTCAAATTGAGAAATTATGTTATTTATGATGTTGAATTTGGGTTAATTTGATTTATGAAAAATTCAATTGGAAGAAAGAAAGAAACAAAGGTCAAATTGATGCTTTGGACAATGTACTAGCATGGATTCGAGGTGGGTAATATATTTATTTATTGAATTTTAAGCATAAGTATGTGATATTGAAAAATCAAGAAGAAAAGCTTTGAAAATTATTGTTTATAAAATGTTTGAAAATATGATTTTCGAAGGATTAAATTCCGTATTTTAGAAATGATTTCAAGAAATTACAAGATTTAAGAAATTCACGGTTTTTGAATAATGTGACAAAGTTTGAAAAAAAATGCATTATGAATTGGTATATGTTTGATTTATGTTTGAACGAAATAAATTGCATTCATTGTTATGCATTTGATTTATATGTGATTAAATTGATGAATTTAGATTGAATGTGAATTGTTATATGATTTGATGTGATTTGTGTATGTGCATGTGTCGAATACGACACTATTTGTAAATCAAGTTTTCGAAATGTGCATGTGTCAGTACGACACCATTTGAAAGATTAAGATTTTTGAAAAGTGCCTACGGGCAATCCGAATTTTCGGTTTTCGAATATATGTTATGTGGGTTTGGTCAAGTTCCATAAGTGGGACAAGTGCGCACTTGTCTATTTTTATAGCCTTCTCTCGGCTGCCCGCTAGTGGTACTGGAGTTCCGATCTCGGATTCCCATAAGTCACGGCTACACCGGATCGCAATGCGGGAAGGTGTAGTACGTTCCGTTCACGGCTGCACAGGACCGCTATGTAGGAATGTGCAGTACGTTCTGTTTTGGACCGAACCAAACCATTTGATGTGTTATGTGTGTTATTTTGTTTATAAGTGTGGTGCATTGCATATTTTGAAAATGTTTAAGAAATAAGAAATTTGAAAAGTTTGAGAAATAAGAAATTTGAAAAGTTTGAGAAATAAGAAATTTGTCAAATTTTCTACTAAGAAACTTTTAAAAGAAATGGCAAAAAGGTTTTGCAAAATGTTTTCGCTTATTTTTAAATTTATCAATATATTATCCACGAGCTATTTTAGCTCACCCCCTTTCATCCCCATCTCCAGGTATTCGAGCAGGAGATCGGATGAAAGACAATCAAGACGTCAGATCGATTCTTGTATGTTTTCGAAATTTGTATAAGTTAGATTTTGAGTAATTTGGATTTTAGTGTTGATTTGTATAAGGCTTGAAATGCCATTTATGTTTGCGAAGTATTCAGTCCATGATGTATATGAATTTGTGTATGGAAATGAGTTATGAGATTGTAAGTGATTTATGGACTTGTGTATGGATTAGAGATATGAGAACTTGTGTGATTATGGAATATGACTTGTGATTATATATAGATATGATTAGATGCGTTTGGATTGAATGAGGAATTTGAATAAGGATGTTTTTGATTTTGAATTGAGAATTGTGGAAGTGTTAGGTATAGATTTGTGTTTTGCTGGTGTTTGGATTCCGGACGGGAGTGTCCGATGATTTTGATGATTGTTTCAGTATTATAGAAGTGTTTTAAAACTTTGCAGGTTTTGGGTTTTTACAAATGCAGTCGTTATGCTGCCGAAATTTCGTTAGGTAATAAGTTGAAAAAGAATAAAAATAAGAATTAGATGTGTAAAAGATGGTTTATGGGATTTAGAATATTGTTAAGAAGATTTCTATGATTTGAGATGTTATGAATGAGATCGACTAAAGATGAATGAAATGAAAAAGAAAGGAATAAGAAAAGAAAAAAAAATATACCGGATTTAGAATGTCTTAAGGTTTCCAACGCGACCAATTTGTTTTGTTTACCACGTTTGTATTATCGGATGTCGGATCTGTTTTGCTTTCGTTTTTGATTCGTATTCGATCCGTATTTGTTTCGTATTTCTGTTATTTGATAATTAGATTCCGATTCGCATTGTGTTTCACCTTATGTATCTGCTTCGTATTCGTTACGCTTTATCGATTGCTTCAATTTCCGATTAGTTCCGTGTTCGTTTCGTTTCTTTCGCTTTGGTTTTCGATTTTGTCTGTTTGATTTGGTTTCTATTTATGCTTTTCCGATTGAGATCCGGTCTTCGGATCAGGTGCCAACAATATATATTGAAAATAAACAACGTTACAATATATAAGTTGCAGCTCTATCTCACACTCTCTCTTTTTTTCTTTGCTTTTTTCACTTACAAACATAACCCATGCAAAGGTCTTTTAAAGTCAGCAATGTCAGTTTTTTCAATGACTTTAACAGTCCAAAGACAACCATAATAAATAAGTTTGATAGCTGATAAACAACTACAAAACAACTATAATAAATGAACTTTGATAACTACAAAATAAAATACAATAGCTATACTTAATTGTTTTATCTAAAAGAACCTATAAGTTTCTATCGAGTTTGACTTCTAACACTCCCCCTCAAACCCAACTTTGCATGTCAAGCTTTTCTTTAAGTTTGTGAAATATATTAATCTTCAACGACTTTGTAAAAATATTTACAAGTTGATCTTCAATTCAACAATGAATTAGCTCTACAGTTTTGACTTTCACTTGCTCTCGAATTAAAAGATATTTTGTGTCGATATGTTTGCCCTGAAACACTAACAAACACATCAAACATACCTTAAAAACATAATATTTAAGCTCAAAAACTTGTATTAACCCTTAAAACACTTAAAACATAAATAAATCACAAACTAACACAATTTTAACCTAAACACACACTAAATTATTGAATTAATGGCTAAACACATATCAAACTATACCTTAAAACACGATGCAATATGTGTTTGTTAACATTTTCACACTTAAACATTTGTTTGTCCTTAAGCACACAAAACAACAAACAACACAATATCACAAAGTACACAATGCAACAATGAGGCAATGGTTTCAACTCCATGAAATAAATTTAACTTTAAACATAATTATTCAAGTTGTTCCAAGTCATTAACATCCAAAATCTGCCTCTAGGAGCTCTAGACTAAATATCATATTAATCAAAACTTAAATTTCAAGTTTATTCACCCCCTTTCAATTGTACACACACATTAATAATTATTCGGTCATTCAAACTTGGTAACTAATCCTAAGTACGTTTTCATGAAAAGTTAAGCTACTTACAAGTTTGATAGTTTTTTATTAGAAAACACGATTTTTTAAATTACTTTTTATAGATATGGACCTAGTCTTTTGGGCAAACATTGGTGATGAATTTCAATCCGGTTACTCGACTAAGTCATGTTTTTATTAAGTTGCTTGGTTGGAACGTCATTATAGGCTTTTGACATGAAGGCACACATTTTTGTTGCGAATCAATCTGGTTACTCGGTTACATCACGTTCTCAACTAAATACTAGCTGTATTCATAACCTGATGGCCAGTGGATTAGTTATTTATTTAAAATTTACAAACACACATTTTTTTGTCTAATGTTTATCTTGTTGCTATAGCTACTAGTTTTCATGAAAAAATACTAACTAAGCTATTTAGTCAAAAGACCTAAAATTATGAATGAAAGTGACAACTTGTAGGGTGATAAACTAACACTAAATCCTAATTAACTTGCATATTTTAGCCAAAGAATCCAGATCACTAATTTTGCAAGCTAATGACTCTTCACAACCTAATAGATTATGTTTAAAATTAAAATCAAATTCAATCCATTTAAGCCATTGACACGTTCACACAATTCACTATATATAACCTAAACACACTAACATAAAAATATGTAAAATTCACACACAATGTAAAATGCACAACCCTCCCACACTTGAACAACACATTGTCCTCAATTTGAGAAGAGGACAAACAAACACACATGGAAAGAAGTAACGTAAAATAGAATAAAATAAAAGCTAAAGTTAAAAGAAAAAGGCTAGAAACAAAACCTTACGGTGATGGAGGCAAGGATGGTGTCGGAGGTGGCAGTTATACGCCTTGAATCTCAAAGTATCGATGAATCTGACATATATCCCGGCTCTGATGTCGTTGTGTGCGGTCCTTCATCCTTCTAACATTCTCTGCAAGTGTGTTGGTAATTTCTTTGGTGTTGACGGAGATTGTATTAAGCATTTTCTTCCAATCACGTTTTTATGTGTCTTCTTCCTCTTCAAAATGCTCGCTAGTCAAGTCCTTTTATGCCTACTGATGTGGCACTATGCTAGAACTCGCCTGACTAGCCTCGATCTTCACATGAGTCTTTTGGCTAATATATCGGAGTTCCAAGTTATGGGACTTTAGGATTTCAGCATGTTACAAGTGATGGTGATTTAGAAAATCAAGAAGATAGACAGTTAGTCCACTATAATCCATACCATGGTACTCAACAATGGAAAAAATCAAATACCCCATACCTATATTGTTGCTCATCTTACATAAAGTCATATAATAGCATTCAACATATGTGTGGAGGTGCACACTGAGATACTATGATCCATATATCACAACAGAAAAATTTCCTTCGTTAAACATTTGTTAGTTTCATATTTGTCAAAAACCATTTGACACATGAATTTATGTAACAACAAGTTCTCATGAGTTTGTATAATGTTTTTATGGGCATTCTTAGTGTCGAACCGCTCCAACTTAGTGAGTTTATTCTAATAACAAAAAGCACGAAAATCATCGTGTTGATCAACAATGGAAGATTTGGGGAAATTTCAAATATCACACATGATTTCAATGTTCAACTCATAAGGTTGTCCCTGCAACCTAAACCACATTTCCTTAGGGTTACTAGGCTCAAAATGAAGGGAAGTGAAGAATTTGAGGGTGAGCTCTTGGTAGACAGGATATTGGAAGTGTATAAACTTACTCCATTGAATTCTTTTTACTAAATTCTTGACCCTATCTTGCAATTCTAGCCTATCAAAGCGTATCAAATCAAATTATTTTGGGACTACTATCTATTTAACATTTAGGGAATGTAATTGAATACCTTCCTCCTCTATGTAGATTGGGAAGGGTGCTCTGAAATTTGTCACCATATTCCTTCGCCCTTAACCTGAGACTTGATTTCTTCTCATTGATTAGTTGCACTTCGCTTACTACTTAATGCATGGCATAATGGATTGCAAGTAGCTGGAAGTTGGAATAAAGTGAAAATTTGGAAGTTGGATAGAGATAAGTGAGAGTGTTTGGAGGTTCGTAACTTAGCGAGATAAAGTTAAAATGAAAGTAAGTGAAAAAGTGAAGTAGGACATGAATATATAGGTGAAGGAAGGGTAAAATGGTAAACATTTCAGCTAGAAATTGCATTGACAGGTTTACCCTGCCATAGCTTGCAATAATTTCACCAATTTCTGATTTTTTTGCCTTTTTTCCTTATACACATCCCCTAAGATCCTTTCATAACTTCTTTTTAGTACTATCACCTCATTATACTTTTCTTCCCGGTCATCTTTATTAAAAAGTAATGCCCTACTCTTTCACAATATTTATTTAGAAACAAAAAACTGAACTATGGAGTTCAAATTATCCAAAATCAGGAAATAACTGGTAATTTAAAAACTATAGATTATCTCCTACGTACGCTTCTTTTAACGTTGTTAGATTGACCTTCTATCATTGGAAACTTAATCAAGATCAATTATGAGCAGCTTACTTCCGCCTTTTTTATTCAACATCAGTTTTGTAGCCTGTAAGTAAGCTACAAATTGTACAATAATTAGATGGACAATATTGATAAAATTATGAAAACCAATTAAGTTCAGTAATGTCCTTTTTTCGAGCAAACTATTAACAAAACAGGAAATGACAAAACTCCCTGAATCTTCCATAGAATTTGGTAGTTTGCCCAGTAAGAGGATGAGTTGTTCTCTTTCTGGTTCTTCCTCGTTCGCCCTCATCTCCTCTTTTTCTTTAGCTTCTTGAATAGAGACTTCCATAGCTTCTTCAAACTTGATGTCCGTTGCCATTTGGTCTTCATCCTCTCATCTGTCAAAGATTTGAGCACATCAATTTTGAATGAGTCATTTTGAATGTCACTTGGTCATCACTAATTTGAATGATGAGGTTCTCTTTATGGACATCCACCCAAGTTTTTTCGATGTTCAAATATGATATATCAAGAATTGGTGGATAATAGGGAGGGTTGACATTCTTTTCTTCATCCTTTTTCCTCGTCTTTTGGTCTTTTACAAGATAGGGTTCAGCTTGGTTTTTCATTGGTTCTTCTTGCTCTTCCTTATTTCTAAGTGTGATAGCCTCATATTTGTAGCGCCCCCTTACCATAGGATATGTATCGGGACGCCCGTAGGTCATTCCGACACACACCCTACGATAAGGGTGCGCTACGAACAACCACTAACACTCCACATGGCATCAAAATCATAAAGCATTGATATGAAATCCACTAATTTTTGAAACCATAAATTCTCATTTCATAACCTCAAAGCAGTAAATTTACACAACTGGTATGTTCTGTACATTACTCCAAAAGAAAATCAAACAAAAAGGCTAGCTAGGTCATTCCTCAAAAAGTGCCAGCTGGCCGACCTGTGTGTCATGACTTCTCTTGCCAACTCAATCTACACGGCAGGAAAAGTCCCTCTGGAGCTATAAGTCTACTCTCTCGGTCCTGAAAAATAATTTGCAATTTTGGGTGAGTTTGCGAACTCAGTGAGGAACCATCATCGATGGTTCACCCAATTCATGCATATACACATACATAACACAGATACGCACAATTATCTCACCAAATCACGTTTAGTAGTACCACATAATTTTCATAACAATCCAAAGAACCAATTCAAATGCACATAAAATGTGTATGAGACGCTTTTCTAATTTATTACGTTGTTGTGACTGAGCGCCTGAAAATGTCCCATTAAGGGCGCATTAAACGGTGAGTCATAGGCTCTGAATCACTATGGGCTCAAGGCCCAATCACGTTGAGCTTTAAGCTCTCGCTGGTCGCTTCCGTCACAATCGCCATTCATCGATCATGCAATTATGCATGAAGTGCATATGTCCAAATAAAACAACACCAACATCATATCGATCCCAATTCAACATATACACATAAGTCTCGCATGTAATCGCAAAAAATCACATATGACACTTCTATGTCGAATTCCTCAATCCATCGAACCTCCGTCCGCAATCCAGCACAAACAAACACAATTTTCCCACCATTATTCTCCACAGGGTTCTAAGTGCGTAATTATAAACACTTACTAACCGAGGAACCATCTAGGTTACTCACCTAATAACTTCCGAAGCTAATGTCGAAGTCTCGCAACGTCCGTGAGATGACGCTCCAACCGAGCCTCTTTAACAATTAAAATAAATAAACATTACCAACTAATAGTTAAAATATCAAACAATGCACATGGAATAAGTAAAACGTATAATGCATGTTCATGGCATTCCCGCCCTAATCCAAAATTTTCCCATAATAAAATCCATCTAAAATTAGAAACCTATTGGCGCCGACGGCATGCAATTTCGACTCTATAGGTCCCCAATTAAACAAAATAAGTGATTAATCGCTCCGTTACCCGGGGCCACGTCAATTTCCCGTCCAAAAATTTCCAATTTCTCACAAAATGAAATTAAATGTTCTACGAATCCGATGCCTCAAGAATCAGGTCAATCGGACGTCGGACGGAAAAGAAATTGACAAAAGAAGCAAGAAATCTTAAAATACCAATTAACAAATAAAATAATAAAAAATTAAAAAAAAAAAGAACCAGCCTCGCTGGGGATAGACGTCGCCCTAGCGGGGCTGACTCATCCGGCCTCGTCGCTAGGGCGAGGCGTCGCCCTAGCGATGCCGACCCTTTCTAAGCCTCGTCACTAGGGCGAGGCGTCGCCCTGGTGACCAGGTGAGGTTCAACTTCCTTCTTTTTTTTTTCTATATCCAAACCCAATTTCCAATACGCATAACGTTTTGTACACAAATCAAAAAAATACAAACCATAGCTTGTTGGAAAGATCATGAAAAATTCTACCATTCTTATGAAGACCATAAAAATCAATTTCACCCCTAAGGGTGTCAAAAATCCATCCAAACCTACTGCCCACTCAAAACCCATCAACACAAGACAGTACCTTGCAAATTCAAGAACTCACTGATTATTCAGCCAAAAATTACCACATAAATATGCCCAATAAGTTCACAATGTCATCTACAACTTTCATGAACAACCCAAAATCAAATTCCATAACTAACTGTGTCAAACAATTCAACAAAGAATCAGTCTACTGAAATCAACTAATCTGGACAGTAATTTCCCAAACAACATATCTCTTAGAACAAATGTCACCAAATTCACTACCTTATACCCCTGAAAAGATAAGATCACCAACTTCAAGTTTCATGAAGAACTCAAACTCCAATTCGATTTCTAACAAGTTCAAATCTATTATGCAAGTTACTGCCATTATCAGCAATTCACAACCTAATGCAGGGTCAGTTTTTGTAAAATCATAACCCCCAACTCTGACCTCTAAAATTTACACACCATAAATCATTTTCAAGATAATTTCTTCCTCTACAACTTTGCAGAAGATCAATCACACCAATTCAGTCCACAAAAATTTCTAAAATTGCTCCCAAGCAGAAAGCTCACAAAATCAACACTATGACTGGGTTTCTCCAAAAAGCATAAAACCAATCAATAGAAATTAGTTCATATCTCCCAATATACAACTCTAAAATTAACAAGATCAGTGGAAATGGAAAGCTAACTCAATATTCTACAACTTTCTTGAAGACCATTTTCCCAAATTCCGTATCAATTAATTTAGAAAAATCACCAAACTAATCAGGTCATAACTGCGGGTACTGTTCACAGGCAATAAAACAGTAACTTTCCATGCAATCTAGCATTACAATTTAACAACACCTATTTCACACTAAATTGTATCCAACATCCCATAGTTTAATTGGGCACAAACTTCACCTCATTTGCACACCTACACAATAAGTTATGATCAAAACATTCCAGTAGGTCAAACACCAATTTTCCAGATTTCAACATTACCCTAACTCCTATCACTTCTAATATCAATAATACATCCCTAAGCATCCAATTATACCTCTAATTCAACCACAAATTCATCACAACATATACTTACATGATTATACAAAAGTTGGCAGCACTAACACAAATTATCTTCCTAAGGTTTCCATTCATCTAACCTTACAAACTCAATCCAAACCAAGCCAAAATCAAGGAAAACTATAGTCTTTCATTCATCCATAACTAAGTATACATTTAAACCCAATCAAACCTTCTACTATGATGATCAAGTAAATGTATAAAGGATCTCCATGCATGCTTCTAACTACCAAAAGCATAAAAACAAACATCAATACTCACCTTAAACAAGTTCAAGCTATCAATTCTCCAAGTTCACACACACCTCTCAACCTTTCCCAAAACCTATGGCTATCACAACAACCATGCATATCATCATCTTCTCAAGGATTTAGCTTGGTCTATGTGTGGAGAGAAGCAAGCAAGGAACCAAGGAGATCCTTCTTGTTTTGTATGGAATGAGAATAAGGGAAATTCAATGGAGGAGAAACACACCAAGGAGAAGAAGCAAGTTTCGGATGATGCAAGGGAGAATTGGCCTTTTTTTAAGTGATTCAAATGTTAAAAGAAACAAGGAGAAGGTCGTATGGGAGGGAGAAATAAGACAAAACTAATTAATGAAATGGGACACTTGGCTTTAAGTGTAATAAAATATAATTTATCCTAATCCAAATTAATTTAGTACTAATTCCAATTAATCTCTAATCATGGCACTAGAATATTATCCTAACCTCATTTATCCACTAATCTTATGTCATTAGGCAATCTTGTTCGGTACAAAACAGCTCACTCAGTCAGTCAGTTGGAATTTTCCAGTTCGGGCAAGAACCCCGAAAAATTTCAGAAAAATTCTCATAAATCCCTAAAAATGTAAAACAATTTATGGCGCACTCCAAATAATTTTTCAAATACAATTATCCCATAAATTTCACAAAAAATCTCAATTTAAAACCTAAGCCGGAAAATGTCATGAATGCATGTATACCATGTGCAAGTGCAAAACAATCATCAGTTATAGAGGCTATATGTTGTATGAGCATGCCGAGATATAATCCAATTCTCCTAACCCGTCCCAAATTACCAATAAACCCTTCCTATGGGAGATGGGATGTTACAATTCTCCCCTCCTAATAAAAATTTCGTCCCCGAAATTCTTACCTGATTGATCGAAAAGATGAGGATATTGTCTCCTCATATGCTCCTCGGTCTCCCAGGTAGCCTCCTCAGTCGAGTGGTTCCTCCAGAGAACCTTCACTAATGGAATACTCTTATTCCTCAACTGTTTCACCTGTGTCCCGACAATCAGACGCCTCCTCTATATAACTCGGACATTAGAGACCTCAATCTCCCGAGCCAGATCACATGTGTTGGATCTGACCGATATCTGCGGAGCATACTCACATGGAAGACGTCATGCAACTGAGACATCTCACTCGGTAAAGCTAGCCTATAGGCTAAAGGTCCTATCCTCTCAGTGATCTCATATGAACCAATGTACCTAGGGCTTAACTTACCCTTTTTCCCAAATCTCAGTACACCACGCCACGATGACACCCGTAAGAACACTCTGTCACCCACATTGTACTCAATGTCCCTCCTATGTTGATCCACATAGCTCTTCTGTCTATCCTGAGCCGCTTTGATGCGACTCAATCGGGCCACCTTATCTACAGATCCTGAATCACTCAGACCCTCAATCATCCTCACACCCTCTTCATCCCAATACAAAGGAGATCTACACGGTCCCATACAAGGCCTCATATGGTGCCATCCCGATGCTACTATGATAATGATTGTTGTATGCAAACTCAATCGAGCTAAACATCGATCCCATGCTCCTCTCAACTCCAATACACAAGCTCAAGCATATCCTCAACAGCCTTAATCGCCCTCTCACTCGCCCATCCGTTCGAGGATGAAATGTTGTATTGAAGTTCACTTAGTACCCATAGCAGATCGCAAACTCGCCAGTAACCTCAAGTAAATCTGGGATCCTCGCCGACACTATCGACATCGGGACCCCATGCAGCCTCACTATCTCCGCCACATACTTCGGGCCAATCGATCCATGGTATTGTTCTCCTCACTCGGCAAGAAATGGGCCGATTTAATAATCGATCCACTATGACCCGAGATAGCATCACGCCGTCTCAAGCCCCTAGGCAAACCCATAATGAAATCTATGGTAATTCGTTTCCATTTCCACTCCGGAATGGGCAACGAATGCAGCTTCCCTACTGGAGCCTGGTGCTCAGCCTTAACCTGCTGGCACGTCAAACATCTAGATACATACTCCGCTACCTGCTTCTTCATGCCGGGCCACCAGAAATGTTGTTTTAGAGTGTTATACATCTTGGTAGTACTAGGATGCATAGCATATGTGGCCATATGAGCCTCCTCCAATATCTCTCTCCTCAAGACATCCACATCAGGCACACAAAGCCTCTGCCCTATCCATAAAGTCTCATCTCTCACATCAAAATCAGAACTCGAATCCGCGTTTACCTTCTCAATCAGTCTCACCATAACAGGATCCTTGTCCTGAATCCTCTTGATCCTGTCCAGTAGCATCGGTCTCAGTTTCAAAGTCGCCACTAATACTCCATCCTGCTCCATATTCATCTGAACATTCAAAGCCCTCAACTGAATCAAGTTAGGCAACCTCATCGCTCAATCTGAGTCAGATAGTATGTGACTTCCTACTCGAGCATCCGCCACCACATTGGCTTTCCTGTGGTGATACTCGATAAGACACCATAGTCCTTCAACAACTCAAGCCATCTCCTCTGCCTCAAATTCAACTCTCTCTGCTCAAGAATACCTCAAACTCTTATGGTCGGTGAAGATCCGGAAAGTCTCACCATATGTAATGCCTCCAAATCTTCAAAGCAAACACTACCGCAGCCTAACTCCAAATCATGAACAGATAGTTTACCTCGTGAGACCTCAAATTGCCTCGAGGCATAGGCAATGACTCTACTGTGTCGCATCGTAACACATCCCAATCCTCGATGTGATGCATCATCAGATACTACAAATCCTCCAAATCCCAGATGGAATAGCCAACACCGGCAAGACTCAACCGATATTTCAGCTCCTCAAAGCTCTTCCGACACTCGAATGGCACATTCTTCCTCGAAGTTTTGTCGAGGGCCGAGATCAATGAAAACCCTCGACAAACCTCCGTAAATAACCGCCAATCCGAGGAAACTTCAATCTTTGAAACATTCCTAGAGCTTCCCACTTCAAAGACCGCTCAACCTTACTCGGATCCACCAATACCCTCTCCACCACTATATGTCCCAAAATATCACCGATCCAAATTAAAATTCACATTTATCAATTTGGCATACAATTGTCTCTCCCTCATGGTCTGCAACACAATCCTCAAATGCTCACTATGCTCCTGTCTGTTCCTCAAATACACTAAAATGTCATCAATAAACACAATAACAAACTAATCCAGGTAGGGCTGAAATACCTTATTCATCAAGGCCATGAAGGCTGCCGGGGCATTAGTCAACCCAAACGGTATCACTAAAAATTCAAAATGCCCATACCTGCTCCTGAAAGCACTCTTAGGCACATCGGCCTCTGCAATCTTCAACTGATAGTAACCAGATCGCAGATCTAACTTGGTGAATACCTGAGCCCCCTACAACTGATAAAATAAGTCATCGATCCTAGGCAAGGATACTTATTCTTCATCACACCCGATTCAACCGCTCAGAATCGATGCACGCCTCAAAGTCCCATCCTTTTCTTCACAAACAAAACTGAAGCTCCCATGGTGAAACACTAGGTCCGATAAAGCCCTTCTCCAACAACTCCTCGCAAATCGAGTTTTAAGCTCCCTCGCCCACAAAGCCATCCTATATGGAGGTATAGATATAGAGCAAGACTGAACGAGGTCAATAGTGAACTCGCCTCCCGATCCGCGGCAAACCCAGAACTCATCAGAAACACATCCGAAATTCCCTAACCACGGAATATCCTCAAGCCTCCGCTCAACTCGTATCAATCACATGAGCCGATATGCCTCACACCTCCCCGCATCAATCTCGTGGCACTAAGGAAAGAGATCATCCGGCCGGTATCGCCGACTAATTCCTCTCAACATCGCCTAGGTGACCAGAGACTCTAAAACAACCTCCTTAGTATAGCAATCCATAATAGCCCTATGGGCCGTCACCACCCATCCCCGTAATCACATCGATATCTCTCGAGGCAACACTATAAGGTCCGCCTCAACATCGCTGATCAATCTGGATCGAGCATCCCTCGCAGACCTCTCCCAATGCAAGAGTAGTACCTAGAGGTGTACTCACCTCTAGCCCATACCGTAACATCTCCCGATCCCCATGCAATCTACATGCCATATGAGGTGCAATAAAGAATGTGGATCCAGATCCAAAGAAAGCAAATGCCTCAATATCGTAAATAAGGAGCATACCACCACGACATCGGGGAATCTGGGCCTCCCTCCTCATCATGGCATATACTACGCTCGATCGTGGTCGGTGCCTGACCTCGGCCCGCCTAAAGGATCCTCACTCTACCTCGCCTCTACCTCGCCCTCTGTTCGGATCCACCCACTCGCTCACAGATCAGAGTATTACTCCTACTCGGCCACTACCAAAGCAGATCGAGCTCCCAATGTAATGGGCAATCCCGAATCGATGATCCTCGAGCCGATTTAAGGCAAGCTCCAAATAATCGCCAACACTCTCCAAAATGCCTCTTCTCACAAGGCTCACAGAATGGGAGAATCGCCTAAAACCTCTCGCCATCGCCACCAGCATAAATCTCCTCTTGTCCAAAACTCGACCGTCTCGATCCTCCTCAAGATCTGAAGGCCCCGCTCGCGCCTGCTAAAACTCCTACCAGAGCCGCCTGATCGTCACTAACTCTCTTCCTCTGACCTTGACCCATCTCTCGCTCTGCTCTGCCTCACAACCGCCCACTCTCACAAAGAAGCAGCCTCAACTCTATGAAGGAGCCCATATCGATCAGTTCAGAACACCCACTCCCGAGTGACCCAACTCGATATCGCTGGTGACATCCGAGTCCGTGCCCCGCGAGGGTGGCGATTACATCATCGGTCGGTAAAACTCGGTATATTTTTTTTAAACGCATATACTTACACATCACATATTATGCAAAAACTATTTACATAAACAATTCATCGCCTCGGGCCCTTTTCATAAACACAATTTATTTCATTGGTTAACTATACAAACCGACTTCATCAAGAATACAAAATTCAGAAAATAAAATACAATAATGCAGACGCGAATCGATCCCAACCCCTACCTCAACTTGCACCTGTGCATACTCCCGTGTCAAACGGGTACTCTTCTAGTCCCGAAAAATAGATTGCAATTTTGATGAGTTTATAACTCAATGAGAAACCATCATCGATGGTTCTCCCAATTCATGCATCACATAAGCATGATACAAGACGATCCAAAGAATTATACAAAACACAATACTAATACAATCAAAGTACAATTACGGCATACAGATCACAAGCATACCATAGAACAAAGGTATATATCCAATAAGTATAGTGCCAAATATTCATCCAAGATGCAATGCACATGTGACTCTTTTCCAGCTTCATTACAAGATTGTGACCGAAAGCGCATAATGTTGGATCAAGATAGACGCCTCTGGGAGAATCATCTCCGTCGAGCTCAAGGCTCTTGCTTCAAGATATCGAGCTCTAGGCCTTGCTCAAGACAAGGGTGTCTCTGCTCACAATTTTCCTTTAATAACAGGATGTATTTGTGCATGAATGCACATGTTCCATAGCAAGAAACATGATAATACATACCCAAATATTCAGTCCAATTAGACAGCTTGCCTCATGTAAATCACAATACCATGTCACATATAATCCACGAATCCCCGTAGGCAATCAAATCACGCTTATAATCCACGAATCCCCGTAGGCAATCAATCACAAGAAACACATAGATTGGAATAACCAACTAGGTTACTCACATAATAACTTCCACGCTAGCGCCGGAAGTCTCCGCCAAGTCTCGTGGAACGATGGTCCACTTGAGCCTCTATAGCAAGTTAAATGAATAACCATTACCATTGGTATAAATGACTAAACAATGCACATGAAATCACCAAATGTGTATAATGCATGTTCATGGCAATCCTACCCTAATCCAATATTTTTCCATAATAAAATTCTATCAAAAATTAGGAATCCATAGGCGCCGACGGTGCAATTCGGACCTCTATAGGTCCCCAATTAAATAAAACAAAGGTTTACAAGTTCCATCGATAGGGCTACGCCAAATTCCGCCTAAAATTCGATTTCTCGAAAATGAAATTAAATATTCAACGAATCCGATGCCTCTGAATCAGGTCAATCGACGTCGGACGGAAAGAAATTGACAAAAGAACAATTGTACCTTTTAATAACAAATAATAATCAAAAATAAAAAATAATTATATATACATATATATCGAACGTCATCATGGGCGAGACGTCGCCTCATGAGGCGAAATCGCCTCACTGTCATGAGGCGAGGCGTCGCCTCGCGACCAGCCACTAATTCGCGAGGGCGAGGCGAAACGTCGTCATGAGGCGGCGAAGTTTCCACCGCTACCTCGCCTTTTTTTTTCAGATTTCAATCTTAATTTCCATCCACTCTAACTTTTAGCACACAATTCAGAAAAATACCCACTATACCTCATTGAAAAGCTTATGCAAAGCTCTACAACTCTCAAGAAGACCAAAAATCAAATCCAACCCTAATTCCATCTCAATTAATTCAGAAAATCAGCAAAGTTCATATGTTGTGGTTTGATTCATCGCTCACAGCAATGGAACAGAACTTTCCATTCAAAATTCACCCTTCTATCATTAAAATTCAACAACACCTATTTCACACTAAATTGAAGCCAACATCCCAAAGTTTCAGTGGCCACTAACCTTACCTCATTTGCATTACTACACAATAAATTATGAGTAAAACAAGAACATCAATTAAAACCTTAATTTTCCAGATTTAGTGTTAAACCTTAGATCTATCATTTCCAATGCCTTTGTCACATCACTAGACATCCAATTAAATACAAATTAGGTCTTACCACATTCATACATATATTAGGGCTAATACTGAAAAATTGCAGCACTTAATTCCTCAATTCAGATACCCAAAGTAGTCATCCATATTCCATTTAAAATCAAACCATATCATACTACTTTCAATACAACCATCACTTAACCTTATACCCACTTAATCCAAGCAATAAAAGACATCAATATCATGCATCCCTAAGCATAATAGATGCTCCCAACCTCTCATTCAAAGCTTCTACCAACCATGACATGCAAGTCATTCTAACAACATCATTAAACATAATAATTAAAGAACTTACCTATTAGCTTTTCCTCCCTTCTCTTCCCTTCAATTCTTTCCTATACTTTCTACCTACTTCTACTAACATCCAACAAGCTCATGACTCTTCATGAAGAGGGTAAGACACTAAGTTAGTTGGAAGTAGGAGAATCCTTGAATATTTGAAGGAAGGTGTAATGAAGAAGGTGAAAGTCGATGGTGAGAAACAAAAAGAAGGAAGGAGGCTTCGGATGAGTTAAAAAAAATAGCAAGAACACTTATCTTTTTCTTCTTCCAATGAAACAAACCGATAGGCATTAAGAAGTGGCATTAAAGAAGGTAATTTGGTGGCAAATTATGGTTGGTCACACTTTTTAAGGAAAAGTCAAAGTAATCATTTAATAATCCAGATCAAAAATAAACCCGATCAACTCAAATGACCCTAATTTCAATCCCAAAATAATATACCCAATAATACAGTATCATTTGGTAGCAATTTCACCATCAAAATCAACCGGTTCGCCATCATGCATTTTATCCGTCCGGACTTTCCGAATTTCCCGAATTATTTTTTGGAAATTAATGAAATTCCCAAAATCGTAAAGCATATAACAAAGGCACTCCAAATCAGGAAAATCACATTTTCTACAACAAAACACAATGAGGCCATTTACCATGATTTTGCGGTCCGAAATGTTCTCCTGAAAATCCAGAAAATTCCTATAATTCCAGTAAAATACAAAACACTCAAAGGTGCACTCAGACTAATTTTTCAAACCAATAACCACGTTAATCCCAATAAAATTGCATTAGGCCCAATTATCGGAATGTCATGTATGCATGTACCGTAATTTCATGTGCATGATTTCATCGGTTACTAGTACCAAGATGCATGGACAATCCTAAGTCATTCCGATCCATCTCATCCTATGCCAATTTTACTATTTTACCTTCCAAGAGGGGTGGATGTTACACCCCCTCCTTATAAAAATTTCGTCCTCGAAATTTCCAAATAATACCACCGACAACATCAAATGTCCCATACATTTTTTCCTTAATAATTCATTTTCTAAAAGTCACAAGAACTACACTAAGTCAATTGTTCACCACTTATGTAGCTAACTCACTATCACTCATCACAAGAGATTTGATTCAACAAGGTTGTCAACGATCTTACTACCTTACTATCTCACTTGCCATTTTCAGAGTAACCACTATGACTCAAATTCTTTCCGAACTTGTTCACTTATCAAATTTTATCAATCCAATACCTTTTTCGCCAAGAATATGAAAACTAATTCGTGTCCCATTGATACCCCTTTTATCACTTCGAGTACACAGAATAATTAGGTCCATTTCGCTATAACCAAAGGATAATGTACCTAATGCTTTCTTTATAATCCATTGACTTTCGCTCAAATTCAACTCTTTAAACCATTCATCGCTCTATAGTGTTCACACACTCTATTCAGATATGCATTTAACTCTATTTCATTTGTCCGATCCTGATCCACTTTAGCTAACCCATGCAGTTTTCCTAGGTCAACTTTCCTTTGTCTCACTCATCACAGTCTCAAATTCATTATGGTCTTTGACTCCCATTAGGTACTGTGCGGTATAGCAGTATATTCCTACAGGAAATCAGAACTCTATAACACGATCCTAATCAAGCTTTTTTTTTTGTTGCACATTCAAACCTATAAGCACTTGAATCAATAATCACTTCATTCTATACCAACAGTTCTTCAATTTCACTTTTCACATAATTACTAGAATGTCTACTTCTTCGATGAATCATTCAGTATTGTTTTTCTAACTTCACTCGCATATTCAGTCTCCTTATAGGACTCACACTCCAATTCGATTTCTAACAATTTCAAAACTACTATGCAAGTTACTGCCATGATCAGCCATTCACATCCTAATGCAGGATCAGGTTTTGCAAAATCATAAATCCCAACTCTGACTTCTAAAAATTACATGCCATATATCATTTTCAAGGTCATTTCTTCCCCTACAACTTTTCAGAAGATCACTCATACCAATTCAGTCCACATAAAATGTTAAAATTGCCTCCAATCCAAAACTCACAAATCACACTTAGACTAGGTTTCATCAAAATGCTCAAAACCAATAATAGTAATCAGCCATATCTCCCAATATACAACTCTAAAAAATAGCAAGATCAAGAGTAATGGAAAGCTAATTAAATATTCTACAACTTTCATGAAGACCATTCACCCTAATTCCATATACACAATTGATACTGTGTATCAATCCTATTATGCATGAACAGTAATGATTATTCCTTAACAATCCCGGGCTTTTTAATTTCATTTAGATCTACTATAACCAATATGCTTCCCATATCTCTAATGAATCTCTCCCGCCTCAACATCTGCATTTTTCTCGTCACCATAATATTGTCAATTTAATTCGAAATTTTAATCGCCTAGCCAACACACCATTCTACTATCACTTATAAGGGTTTCTAACCCAGTACAATTTCAATCTTCTTATCCATTTTTTTTCCTTTATCCTTTCCTAATTGATTATCCCCTTTTAGGGATTTTCACTCTAATCCAGTCTCACTCTTCTCTCACTTAATCACTTGACACTTATGCACACGTAGGGTTTCTACCCGTATGACTCAAACTAGGGATCAGTTGCCACGGTCTGCAATGACACGACTCAAATGCATGCACCCTATGTTTCAGACTGTGCCTAGATACATTACGTAATACTGGCTCGATACCACCTAAATGTAACACTCACTCCCGAAAGTGACCAACTCGATATCGTTGGTGACATCCGAGTCCGTGCCCGCGAGGGTGGCGATTACATCACCGGTCGGTAAAACTCGGTATTTTTTTTTTTAAAACGCACATACGTACACATCACATATTATGCAAAAAACTATTTACATAAACAATTCACTGGCCTCGGGGCCCTTTTCATAAACACAATTTATTTCAGTCGGTTAACTATACAAACTGACTTCATCAGTAATACAAAAATTCAGAAAATAAAAATACAATAATGCAGACGCGAACTGATCCCAACCCCTACCTCAACTTGCACCCAGGCATACTCCCGTGTCAAACGGGGTACTCTTCTAGTCCTGAAAAATAGATTGCAATTTTGGATGAGTTTGTGAACTCAATGAGAAACCATCATCGATGGTTCTCCCAATTCATGCATCACATAAGCATGATACAAGACGATCCAAAGAATTATACAAAACACAATACTAATACAATCAAAGTACAATTACGGCATACAGATCACAGTTACAGTCATAGAACAGTGTATATATCCAGTCAAGTATAGTGCCAAATATTCAGTCCAGTATGCAATGCACATGTGACTCTTTTCCAGTTCATTACAGTATTGTGACCGAGCGATAATAAAGGATCAAGATAGACGCGTCTGGGAGAATCATCTCCGTCGAGCTCAAGGCTCTGCTTCAAAGATATCGAGCTCTAGGCTCTGCTTCAAGACAAAGGGTGTCTCTGCTCACAATTTTCCTTTAACAACAGGATGTATTTGTATGAATGCACATGTTCCATAGCAAGAAACATGATAATACACAAATCCAAATATTCAGTCCAATTAGACAGTTGCCTCATGTAAATCACAGTCAGTCATGCCACATATAATCCACGTAATCCCCGTAGGGCAATCAAATCACAGTTATAATCCACGTAATCCCCGTAGGGCAATCAATCACAGTAAACACATAGATTGGAATAACCAACTAGGTTACTCACATAATAACTTCCACGCTAGCGCCGGGAAGTCTCCGCCAAGTCTGTGGAACGATGGTCCACTTGAGCCTCTATAGCAAGTTAAATGAATAACCATTACCATTGGTATAAATGACTAAACAATGCATATGAAATCAGTCAAATGTGTATAATGCATGTTCATGGCAATCCCTACCTAATCCAATATTTTCCCATAATAAAATTCTATCAAAAATTAGAATCCATAAAGCGCCGACGGCATGCAATTCGGACCTCTATAGGTCCCCAATTAAATAAAACAAAGGTTTACAAGTTCATTATAGGCTACGCCAAATTCCGCCTAAAATTCCCGATTTCTAAAAATGAAATTAAATATTCAACGAATCCGATGCCTCGAATCAGTCAATCGGACGTCGGACGGAAAGAAATTGACAAAAGAACAATTGTACCTTTTAATAACAAATAATAATCAAAATAAAAATAATTATATATACATATATATCGAACGCTCGCCATGGGGCGAGACGTCGCCGCGAGGCGAATCGCTCACTTCGTCATGCGAGGGCGAGGCGTCGCCATGAGGCTTAAATCGCCTCACTTCGTCAAGGAGGCGAGGCGTCGCCCTCGCGACCAGCCACTAAATCTCGCGAGGGCGAGGCGAAACGTCGCCCTCGCGAGGCGGCGAGTTTCCACTGCTACCTCGCCCCTTTTTTTTTTCAGATTTCAATCTTAATTTCCATCCACTCTAACTTTTAGCACACAATTCAGAAAAAATACCCACTATACCTCATTGAAAAGCTTATGCAAAGCTCTACAACTCTCAAGAAGACCAAAAAAATCAAATCCAACCCTAATTCCATCTCAATTAATTCAGAAAAATCAGCAAAGTTCATATGTTGTGGTTTCGGTTACTGTTCACAGGCAATGGAACAGTAACTTTCCATTCAAAAATTCACCCTTCTATCATTAAAATTCAACAACACCTATTTCACACTAAATTGAAGCCAACATCCCAAAGTTTCAGTGGCCACTAACCTTACCTCATTTGCATTACTACACAATAAATTATGAGTAAAACAGTAACATCAATTAAAACCTTAATTTTCCAGATTTAGTGTTAAACCTTAGATCTATCATTTCCAATGCCTTTGTCACATCACTAGACATCCAATTAAATACAAATTAGGTCTTACCACATTCATACATATATTAGGGCTAATACTGAAAAATTGCAGCACTTAATTCCTCAATTCAGATACCCAAAGTAGTCATCCATATTCCATTTAAAATCAAACCATATCATACTACTTTCAATACAACCATCACTTAACCTTATACCCACTTAATCCAAGCAATAAAAGACATCAATATCATGCATCCCTAAGCATAATAGATGCTCCCAACCTCTCATTCAAAGCTTCTACCAACCATGACATGCAAGTCATTCTAACAACATCATTAAACATAATAATTAAAGAACTTACCTATTAGCTTTTCCTCCTTCTCTTCCCTTCAATTCTTTCCTATACTTTCTACCTACTTCTACTAACATCCAACAAGCTCATGACTCTTCATGAAGAGGGTAAGACACTAAGTTAGTTGGAAGTAGGAGAATCCTTGAATATTTGAAGGAAGGTGTAATGAAGAAGGTGAAAGTCGATGGTGAGAAACAAAAGAAGGAAGGAGGCTTTGATGAGTTAAAAAAATAGCAAGAACACTTATCTTTTCTTCTTCCAATGAAACAAACCGATAGGCATTAAGAAGTGGCATTAAAGAAGGTAATTTGGTGGCAAATTATGGTTGGTCACACTTTTTAAGGAAAAGTCAAAGTAATCATTTAATAATCCAGATCAAAAATAAACCCGATCAACTCAAATGACCCTAATTTCAATCCCAAAATAATATACCCAATAATACAAGATTATTTGGTAGCAATTTTCGCCATCGAAAATCAACCGTTCGCCATCATGCGATTTTATCCGTCCGGACTTTCCGAATTTCCCGAATTATTTTTTGGAAATTAATGAAATTCCCAAAATCGTAAAGCATATAACAAAGGCACTCCAAATCAGGAAAATCACATTTTCTACAACAAAACACAAAGGAGGCCATTTACCGGCGATTTTGCGGTCCGAAATGTTCTCCTAAAAATCCAGAAAAATTCCTATAATTCCAAAGAAATACAAAACACTCAAGGTGCACTCGCACTAATTTTTCAAACCAATAACCACGTTAATCCCAATAAAATTGCATTAGGCCCAATTACGGAATGTCATGTATGCATGTACCGTAATTTCATGTGCACAGATTTCACTGGTTACTAGTACCAGTATGCATGGACAGTCCTAAGTCATTCCGATCCATCTCATCCTATGCCAATTTTACTATTTTACCTTCCAAGTAGGGGTGGATGTTACAATTCCCCTCCTTATAAAAATTTCGTCCTCGAAATTTCCAAATAACAGCTTCATCGACACCATCAAATGTCCCATACATTTTTTCCTTAATAATTCATTTTCTCGAAAAGTCACAAGAACTACACTAAGTCAATTGTTCACCACTTATGTAGCTAACTCACTATCACTCATCACAAGAGATTTGATTCAACAAGGTTGTCAATGGCGATCTTACTACCTTACTATCTCACTTGCCATTTTCGTGAGTAACCACTATGACTCACTCCTTTCCGAACTTGTTCACTTATCAAATTTTATCAATCCAATACCTTTTTCGCCAAGAATATGAAAACTAATTCGTGTCCCATTGATACCCCTTTATCACTTCGAGTATTATTAAGAATAATTAGGTCCATTTCGCTATAACCAAAGGATAATGTACCTAATGCTTTCTTTATAATCCATTGACTTTCTGCTCAAATTCAACTCTTTAAACCATTCATCGCTCTATAGTGTTCACACACTCTATTCAGATATGCATTTAACTCTATTTCATTTGTCCGATCCTGATCCACTTTAGCTAACCCATGCAGTTTTCCTAGGTCAACTTTCCTTTGTCTCACTCATCACAGTCTCAAATTCATTATGGTCTTTGACTCCCATTAGGTAATCGTATGCAGATAGCAAGATATTCCTACAGAAATCGTAACTCTATAACACGATCCTAATCAAGCTTTTTTTTTGTTGCACATTCAAACCTATAAGCACTTGAATCAATAATCACTTCATTCTATACCAACAGTTCTTCAATTTCACTTTTCACATAATTACTAGAATGTCTACTTCTTCGATGAATCATTCAGTATTGTTTTTCTAACTTCACTCGCATATTCAGTCTCCTTATAGGACTCACACTCCAATTCGATTTCTAACAATTTCAAAACTACTATGCAAGTTATCGCCATGATCACCATTCACATCCTAATGCAGATCGTTTTGCAAAATCATAAATCCCAACTCGACTTCTAAAATTACATGCCATATATCATTTTCAAGGTCATTTCTTCCCTACAACTTTTCAGAAGATCACTCATACCAATTCAGTCCACATAAAATGTTAAAATTGCCTCCAATCCAAAACTCACAAAATCACACTTAGACTAGGTTTCATCAAAATGCTCAAAACCAAATAATAGTAATCAGCCATATCTCCCAATATACAACTCTAAAAAAATAGCAAGATCAGTAGCAATGGAAAGCTAATTAAATATTCTACAACTTTCATGAAGACCATTCACCCTAATTCCATATACACAATTGATACTGTGTATCAATCCTATTATGCATGAACAGTAATGATTATTCCTTAACAATCCCGGGCTTTTTAATTTCATTTAGATCTACTATAACCAATATGCTTCCCATATCTCTAATGAATCTCTCCCAGTTCTCAACATCTGCATTTTTCTGTCACCATAATATTGTCAATTTAATTCGAAATTTTAATCGCCTAGCCAACACACTATTCTACTATCACTTATAAGGGTTTCTAACCCAGTACAATTTCAATCTTCTTATCCATTTTTTTCCTTTATCCTTTCCTAATTGATTATCCCCTTTTAGGGATTTTCACTCTAATCCAGTCTCACTCTTCTCTCACTTAATCACTTGACACTTATGCACACGTAGGGTTTCTACCCGTATGACTCAAACTAGGGATCAGTTGCCACGGTCTGCAATGACACGACTCAAATGCATGCACCCTATGTTTCAGACTGTGCCTAGATACATTACGTAATACTGGGCTCTGATACCACCTAAATGTAACACCCCACTCCCGAGTGACCCGAACTCGATATCGTTGGTGACATCCGAGTCCGTGCCCCGCGAGGGTGGCGTACTACATCAGTCGGTCGGTAAAACTCGGTATTTTTTTTTTTAAAACGCACATACGTACACATCACATATTATGCAAAAAACTATTTACATAAACAATTCACTGGCCTCGGGGCCCTTTTCATAAACACAATTTATTTCAATGGTTAACTATACAAACCGACTTCATCAAGAATACAAAATTCAAAAATAAAATACAATAATGCGACGCTTAACCGATCCCAACCCCTACCTCAACTTGCACCCAGCATACTCCCGTGTCAAACGGGTACTCTTCTAGTCCTGAAAATAGATTGCAATTTTGGATGAGTTTATAACTCAATGAGAAACCATCATCGATGGTTCTCCCAATTCATGCATCACATAAGCATGATACAAGACGATCCAAAGAATTATACAAAACACAATACTAATACAATCAAAGTACAATTACGGCATACAGATCACGCTTCGACCATAGAACAAAGGTATATATCCAAATAAGTATAGTGCCAAATATTCACCCAAGATGCAATGCACATGTGACTCTTTTCCATTCATTACAAGATTGTGACCGAGCGATAATGTTGGATCAAGATAGACGCGTCTGGGAGAATCATCTCCGTCGAGCTCAAGGCTCTGCTTCAAAGATATCGAGCTCTAGGCTCCTGGCTCAAGACAAATGGTGTCTCTGCTCACAATTTTCCTTTTAAACAGGATGTATTTGTGCATGAATGCACATGTTCCATAGCGAGAAACATGATAATACATACCCAAATATTCAGTCCAATTAGACAGCTTGCCTCATGTAAATCACAATCTACCATGCCACATATAATCCACGAATCCCCGTAGGCAATCAAATCACGCTTATAATCCACGAATCCCGTAGGCAATCAATCACAAGAAACACATAGATTGGAATAACCAACTAGGTTACTCACATAATAACTTCCACGCTAGCCGGAAGTCTCCGCCAAGTCTGTGGAACGATGGTCCACTTGAGCCTCTATAGCAAGTTAAATGAATAACCATTACCATTGGTATAAATGACTAAACAATGCATATGAAATCACCAAATGTGTATAATGCATGTTCATGGCAATCCCTACCTAATCCAATATTTTCCCATAATAAAATTCTATCAAAAATTAGAATCCATAAAGCGCCGACGGTGCAATTCGACCTCTATAGGTCCCCAATTAAATAAAACAAGGTTTACAAGTTCCATCGATAGGGGCTACGCCAAATTCCGCCTAAAATTCCCGATTTCTCGAAAATGAAATTAAATATTCAACGAATCCGATGCCTCGAATCAGTCAATCGGACGTCGGACGGAAAGAAATTGACAAAAGAACAATTGTACCTTTTAATAACAAATAATAATCAAAATAAAAATAATTATATATACATATATATCGAACGCTCATCATGGGGCGAGACGTCGCCTCATGCGAGGCGAAATCGCCTCACTTCGTCATGAGGCGAGGCGTCGCCTCATGAGGCGAAATCGCCTCACTTCGTCATGAGGCGAGGCGTCGCCTCATGACCAGCCACTAAATTCGCGAGGGCGAGGCGTGACGTCGCCATGAGGCGGCGAAGTTTCCACCGCTACCTCGCCTTTTTTTTTTTCAGATTTCAATCTTAATTTCCATCCACTCTAACTTTTAGCACACAATTCAGAAAAATACCCACTATACCTCATTGAAAAGCTTATGCAAAGCTCTACAACTCTCAAGAAGACCAAAAAATCAAATCCAACCCTAATTCCATCTCAATTAATTCAGAAAATCAGCAAAGTTCATATGTCAGGGTTTCATTCCATCGCTCACGCAATGGAACAGTAACTTTCCATTCAAAATTCACCCTTCTATCATTAAAATTCAACAACACCTATTTCACACTAAATTGAAGCCAACATCCCAAAGTTTCAGTGGCCACTAACCTTACCTCATTTGCATTACTACACAATAAATTATGAGTAAAACAAGAACATCAATTAAAACCTTAATTTTCCAGATTTAGTGTTAAACCTTAGATCTATCATTTCCAATGCCTTTGTCACATCACTAGACATCCAATTAAATACAAATTAGGTCTTACCACATTCATACATATATTAGGGCTAATACTGAAAAATTGCAGCACTTAATTCCTCAATTCAGATACCCAAAGTAGTCATCCATATTCCATTTAAAATCAAACCATATCATACTACTTTCAATACAACCATCACTTAACCTTATACCCACTTAATCCAAGCAATAAAAGACATCAATATCATGCATCCCTAAGCATAATAGATGCTCCCAACCTCTCATTCAAAGCTTCTACCAACCATGACATGCAAGTCATTCTAACAACATCATTAAACATAATAATTAAAGAACTTACCTATTAGCTTTTCCTCCCTTCTCTTCCCTTCAATTCTTTCCTATACTTTCTACCTACTTCTACTAACATCCAACAAGCTCATGACTCTTCATGAAGAGGGTAAGACACTAAGTTAGTTGGAAGTAGGAGAATCTTGAATATTTGAAGGAAGGTGTAATGAAGAAGGTGAAAGTCGATGGTGAGAAACAAAAGAAGGAAGGAGGCTTCGGATGAGTTAAAAAAATAGCAAGAACACTTATCTTTTCTTCTTCCAATGAAACAAACCGATAGGCATTAAGAAGTGGCATTAAAGAAGGTAATTTGGTGGCAAATTATGGTTGGTCACACTTTTAAGGAAAAGTCAAAGTAATCATTTAATAATCCAGATCAAAAATAAACCCGATCAACTCAAATGACCCTAATTTCAATCCCAAAATAATATACCCAATAATACAAGATTATTTGGTAGCAATTTCGCCATCAAAATCAACCGTTCGCCATCATGATTTTATCCGGCCCGGACTTTCCGAATTTCCCGAATTATTTTTTTGAAAATTAATGAAATTCCCCAAAATCGTAAAGCATATAACAGTGCACTCCAAATCAGGAAAATCACATTTTCTACAACAAAAACACAGTGAGGCCATTTACCCACGATTTTGCGGTCCCGAAATGTTCTCCTAAAATCCAGAAAATTCCTATAATTCCAAAGAAATACAAAACACTCAGTGGTGCACTCAGACTAATTTTTCAAACCAATAACCACGTTAATCCCAATAAAATTGCATTAGGCCCAATTACCGGGAATGTCATGTATGCATGTACCGTAATTTCATGTGCACAGATTTCACTGGTTACTAGTACCAGTATGCATGGATAGTCCTAAGTCATTCCGATCCATCTCATCCTATGCCAATTTTACTATTTTACCCTTCCAGTAGGGGGTGGGATGTTACAAGGCCAATCCTGCACGGATCTCCAGACTCAGTCCCATCTCAAACCTCCGGCACCTATCTGCCTCAGTGGGAACCACAGTAGCAGCATATCTCATCAACTCATTAAACCTAACCTCGTACTCTGCTACTGTCATCCTACCCTGTCTCAGCTCCAAAAACTCCTGCATCTTCATTTCCAGATACACATTGGGCATATAATTGTCTCTAAAAGCCCTCAGAAAATTTGCCCATGTCAAGAAGCAAGGTCCGTGGTACCGCCTTAACAGCCTTCCACCATGTATAAGCGGGCCCTGCAGAAGAGATATCACGAATCGAACCTCTCTTCAGTTCGCAATCCATCCGATCAAGGACTCTCTCGGTCCTTCCAACCATCCTCACCCTCAACGGGTCTCAGATCGCCATAGAAATTCATGTACCGCCACGCAAAGAAATCATATCTCCTCTCCCGTCTCACGGGGACTCTAGGAGGTATCTCCTCAGATCGAGGCACCGAGGACTCTCTGCTAGCTCCTACAGATTCCTAGTCAGCTGGTTGATCAATCTGATCACCAAATACAGATGACCTAAAACAAAACAAGAACTCTGATCAGTTTCTACATTTCTCACAATAATTCAAGCCTAAAAATGTACTAGTCCCAACAGATGTCAAACCATGCTCTGATACCTCCTAATGTAGCGCCCCCTTACCATAGGATATGTATCGGGACGCCCGTAGGTCATTCCGACACACACCCTACGATAAGGGTGCGCTACGAACAACCACTAACACTCCACATGGCATCAAAATCATAAAGCATTGATATGAAATCCACTAATTTTTGAAACCATAAATTCTCATTTCATAACCTCAAAGCAGTAAATTTACACAACTGGTATGTTTTGTACATTACTCCAAAAGAAAATCAAACAAAAAGGCTAGCTAGGTCATTCCTCAAAAAGTGCCAGCTGACCGACCTGTGTGCCATGACTTCTCTTGCCAACTCAATCTACACGGCAGGAAAAGTCGCTCTGGAGCTATAAGTCTACTCTCTCGGTCCTGAAAAATAATTTGCAATTTTGGGTGAGTTTGCAAACTCAGTGAGGAACCATCATCGATGGTTCACCCAATTCATGCATATACACATACATAACATGACACGCACAATTATCTCACCAAATCACGCTTAGTAGTACCACATAATTTTCATAACAATCCAAAGAACTAATTCAAATGCACATGAAATGTGTATGAGACGCTTTCCAATTTATTACGTTGTTGGATCGAAATACTGGTCTGTCCCATTAAGGGCAAGATAAACGCGTGAGCCATAGCTCGAATCACTATGGGCTCAAGGCCCAATCACGTTGAGCTTTAAGCTCGCTATCGCTTCCGTCACAATCGCCAATCATCGATCATGCAATTATGCATGAAGTGCATATGTCCAAATAAAACAACACCAACATCATATTAGATCCCAATTCAACATATACACATAAGTCTCGTATGTAATCGCAAGAAAATCACATATGACACTTCTATGTCGAATTCCTCAATCCATTTGGACCTCCTATCCGCAATCCGCATAAACAAACACAATTTTCTCACCATTATTCTCCACAGGTTCTAAGTGCGAATTATAAACACTTACTAACCGAGGAACCATCTAGGTTACTCACCTAATAATTTCCGAGCTAATGCCAGAAGTCTCGCAACGTCCGTGGGATGACGCTCCAACCGAGCCTCTATAATGCTTAAAATAAATAAACATTACCAACTGAATAGTTAAAATATCAAACAATGCACATGGAATAAGTAAACGTGTATAATGCATGTTCATGGCATTCCTGCCCTAATCCAAAATTTTCCCATAATAAAATCCATCTAAAATTAGAAACCTATCAAGCCGACGGTGCAAGCAATTGGACCTCTATAGTCCCCAATTAAACAAAACAGTGATTAACCGCTCCGTTACTCGGGCCACGCTAATTTCCTTCCAAAATTTCTCAATTTCTCACAAATGAAATTAAATGTTCTACTTAATCCGATGCCTTAAGAATCAGGTCAATCGGACGCTTGACGGAAAAGAAATTGACAAAAGAAGCAAGAAATCTTAAAATACCAATTAACAAATAAAATAATAATAAAGAACCAGCCTCGCTGGGCGAGACGTCGCTTAGCGGGCTGACTCATCCGCCTCGTCATTAGGGCGAGGCGTCGCCTAGCGATGCCGACCTTTCTAGCCTCGTCACTGAGGCGGCGTCGCCTGTGACCAAAGCGAGGTTCAACTTCCTTCTTTTTTTATATATATATCCAAACCGAATTTCCAATACCTATAACTTTTTGTACACAAATAAAAAAAATACAAACCATAGCTTGTTGGAAAGACCATGAAAAATTCTACCATTCTCATGAAGACCATAAAAATCAATTTCACCCCTAAGGGTGTCAAAAATTCATCCAAACCTACTGCCCACTCAAAACCCATCAACACAGGACAGTACCTTGCAAATTCAAGAACTCACTGATTATTCAGCCAAAAATTACCACATAAATATGCCCAATAAGTTCACAATGTCATCTACAACTTTCATAACAACCCAAAATCAAATTTCATAACTAACTGTGTCAAACAATTCAACAAAGAATCAGTCTACTGAAATCAACTAATCTGGACAGTAATTTCCCAAACAACATATCTCTTAGCACAAATGTCACCAAATTCACTACCTTATACCCCTGAAAAGATAAGATCACCAACTTCAAGTTTCATGAAGAACTCAAACTCCAATTCGATTTCTAAAAAGTTCAAATCTATTATGCAAGTTACTGCCATTATCAGCAATTCACAACCTAATGCAGGGTCAGTTTTTTCAAACTCATAACCCCCAACTCTGACCTCTAAAAATTACACACCATAAATCATTTTCAAGATAATTTCTTCCTCTACAACTTTACAGAAGATCACTCACACCAATTCAGTCCACAAAAATTGCTAAAATTGCTCCCAAGCAGAAAGCTCACAAAATCAACACGATGACTGGGTTTCTCCAAAAAGCATAAAACCAATCAATAGAAATTAGTTCATATCTCCCAATATACAACTCTAAAATTAACAAGATCAGTGGCAATGGAAAGCTAACTCAATATTCTACAACGTTCTTGAAGACCATTTTCCCAAATTCCATATCAATTAATTTAGAAAAATCACCAAACTAATCAGGTCATAACTGCGGGTACTGTTTACAGGCAATAAAACAGTAACTTTCCATGCAAAATTTCGCCCTTCTAGAATTACAATTTAACAACACCTATTTCACACTAAATTGTAGCCAACATCCGAAAGTTTAATTGGGCACAAACTTCACCTCATTTGCACACCTACACAATAAGTTATGATCAAAACATTCCAATAGGTCAAACACCAATTTTCCAGATTTCAACATTACCCTAACTCCTATCACTTCTAATATCAATAATACATCCCTAAGCATCCAATTATACCTCTAATTCAACCACAAATTCATCACAACATATACTTACATGATTATATAAAAGTTGGCAGCACTAACACAAATTATCTTCCTAAGTTTTCCATTCATCTAACCTTACAAACTCAATCCAAACCAAGCCAAAATCAAGGAAAACTATAGTCTTTCATTCATCCATAACTAAGTATACATTTAAACCCAATCAAACCTTCTACTATGATGATCAAGTAAATGTATAAAGGATCTCCATGCATGCTTCTAACTACCAAAAGCATAAAAACAAACATTAATACTCACCTTAAACAAGTTCAAGCTATCAATTCTCCAAGTTCACACACACCTCTCAACCTTTCCCAAAACCTATGGCTATCACAACAACCATGCATATCATCATCTTCTCAAGGATTTAGCTTGGTCTATGTGTGGAGAGAAGCAAGCAAGGAACCAAGGAGATCCTTCTTGTCTTGTATGGAATGAGAATAAGGGAAATTCAATGGAGGAGAAGCACACCAAGGAGAAGAAGCAAGTTTCGGATTATGCAAGGGAGAATTGGCCTTTTTTTAAGTGATTCAAATGTTAAAAGAAACAAGGAGAAGGTCGTATGGGAGGGAGAAATAAGACAAAACTAATTAATGAAATGGGACACTTGGCTTTAAGTGTAATAAAATATAATTTATCCTAATCCAAATTAATTTAGTACTAATTCTAATTAATCTCTAATCATGGCACTAGAATATTATCCTAACCTCATTTATCCACTAATCTTATGCCATTAGGCAATCCTGTTCGGTACAAAACAGCTCACTCATTCAGTCAGTTGGAATTTTTCGGTCCGGGCAAGAACCTCGAAAAATTCCAGAAAAATTCTCATAAATCCCTAAAAATGTAAAAACAATTTATGGCGTACTCCAAATAATTTTTCAAATACAATTATCCCATAAATTTTACAAAAAATCTCAATTTGAAACCTAAGCCGGAAAATGTCATGAATGCATGTATACCATGTGCAAGTGCAAAACAATCATCAGTTATAGAGACTATATGTTGTATGAGCATGCCGAGATATAATCCAATTCTCCTAACCTTTCCCAAATTACCAATAAACCCTTCCTATGGGAGATGGGATGTTACAATATTGCTCTCGTTCATGTAATTTCATAATGCTTAGGGAGCATTCCATACTTCTTTTACAAAATTCACGAGAAAGTTGTCTTACTTGAATCTCCAGGTTGTGAATAGAAAAGGCATGATTTTTCGTTACTTGATCAAATTTCTCTTCCAGTCTCTTTTAGGTCTCTTCCATGTCTAGTAGCTTATCCATGATTTTATCCAATTTGAAATTCTATCAGCTAAACTTATCTTGCTGAAATTCTAATAGGTCTTGACGTTCCGTATGAGTACTTACATTGTTAAATCTGTGTGGTTTTGCCACCTTGAAGTGTATGTGATCATATAAAAATTATGATTTCCCCAACTAAATTGGGGCTGATTTAAATATGCAAGAATCCTTTGCTCCCTATATTATATATCCTCCATGATCATTCTTTTTTTTTATCTCTTTTTGATATCTAATTTTCTGGATTCTTCATCGCTACCTTGTGATGTCCAAATTGATGTGTTTTCGACTTTTTGCCCAAGCTTACTAATCTTTTTTTTTTTCACAAAAGATGGTGAAAAATCCTTAGACAACAAATATTAAACTAATCTACATCCCCAGCAACAACACCAGAAACTTGATCATGTTGTTTGAGCTTTAAAATTTATAAGCCCTCAAATACTGTAAGCACACAGGTTGTAGTTGTAGTATAAGAGGTGTCGATCTCATAAGGAGATTGTTTAATCTAATTCTATATTATCTAAGGCCAACAATACAAAAAAACTCAAAATAAACAATGCAACGGAAAGTAATCATGATAAGTGAATTCAACCATTTAAATCAGAAATTAAACACAAAAAATAAAGAATTGAGCAATATGCAATCACAATAGAAATCAACTTAAGGAATTTATCAATTTATGAGAAAGAGGATTTTACTTATCATTAATACCAACTTAGTCGATTATGTGTCAATGGAGTGTCGGTTATAGACTGTCCTCGGACTGATTACTCTCTCTCAAGTTATAACCATTAAACCCTAAATTATAAACCCTAATCAGATTGTGAAAATTACAATCGCTCAATTCACAAATTATCCAAAACCTAATTAGATATGAAGCACTATAATAAACTATTAGAACATCACACATGATCTCTATCGACATAATTACCAATATGATTTATTACAGTTTCTATTAAATCGTTAATTCTCATTAATTTGATTTAATCATTTTTTATTTGATTCACCCTCTCAGTTTATTACCAAATTATGAAATAACATAATTAAATCATGGCATTCATCCAAATAACACAATCAACTAAATTATCATTAAATCAAAATAAAATCTCGAATGAGAGTTTAGAACATCATCAATATTCCAAACCTTGTTATCATATCATTAATCTCAATTCTATACATCAATAAAATCAAATGAAAAGAAAGACAATTTGGAATAGACAATGGAAAGCAACGATGTCAGAAAACCTCCTAATCGGGAAGCTCATTGAGTCAACTTCATCTTCCTCTTCCTTCGTCTCTTTCTCTCTCTCAATATTCTCACTTTAGGGTTTCAATGGTGGCTGCTTGGAAGCTCTCTTTCTTTGCCTCTTTATGTTCTTTTTATACCCCTTTGTGTTTTCGGTAACCCTAGGGTATTTTCGAGGTTCGAAAGGTCCAAAAAAATCTCTCAAAATATGATGTTTGTGAGTGTCTGCATGTCTGCCTAATGCAGCCACGATCGTGGCTCACATCCAAACCTTCTGTCATGATTGTGGCATGTAGGCCACAATCGTAGGCCATTCCTTAAGATTTTGTCACGATCTTTGAAAAGCCACGATTCAGGTCGTTGTTTCAGCCCAAATGCCTCCGAAACTTCTCCGTTCTTCGATGTTAACCCTGAAACACTAGCAAACACATCAAGATATCTCAAAAACATAATATTTAAGCTCAAAAGCTTGTATTAACCCGTAAAACACTTAAAACATAAATAAATCACAAACTACATAATTTTAACCTAAAAACATACTAAATGATTGAATTAACAACTAAACACAAATTAAATTATGCCTTAAAATACGATGCAATTTACACTTATCAATGTACAATCTAGGATTTAAGAGACACATAGTATATGCTGGTCTAATAGGATAGTCTTTCCCCACTAGATTAAATCTACATCTTGAAAAGGGAAAAGAAAATGTATAACCTATAAATGATTATCCTATTATTTTAAAGAATCAATGTCTGACATCGATTCTTTAAAATAACATGAAGCCATGAGATTTGAAACAGAATTTATGTACACTAACCAAGTATAGGCTTTAATGGATCCTCCTGATCATATTATACCTATTGGATGCAAGTAGGATTTTAAGAGAAAAATTGGCATGGATGGTAATATACATATGTACAAAACAAGGTTAGTGGATAAAGGTTACAACAAAAACAAAGAGTTGATTTTTATTCTAAGAGGATTCCTAATCATGTAGGTAAGTTGCAAAAGCCTATTTATAGACTTAAGTAAGTTTTTTGGAGTTGTAACATCCATTTTGATCAAGTAATCAAAAAATTTGAGATTAGTAGGAGTACAGTCATTGTCCTAGTGCTATATATGGATGAAATATTACTAATTGGAAGTGTCATACTGATGCTCAAATTTGTAAGGATTTGGTTGCTCAAAAACTTCTTCATGAAGGATATAGGAGAAGTAGCATATATTATAGGAATAAAAATTTATAAAGATACATCAAATAGGTTTCTTGGCTTATCACAATCCACGTATATAACCAAAGTGGTAAAGAGGTTTAGCAAGGAGAATTCCAAGAGAGGATTCTTAGTTATGCCATATCAGATTTCTCTCACACAAAGTATATGTACTTAGAAATAAAAAGAGAGATAAAATAGATTATGTTTTCTATGCTTTGACAATTATATCAATTATGTATGCGATGTTAAATATTAGAATAGACGCCTCTTATACTCTAAGCACAATAAGCAGATTTCAAGTCAATCCTAGTAATGTTCATTGGATGATTGTGAAAAATATCTTAAAGTATTTGAGAATGACTAAAGTTGTTTTTTTGATCTATAGAGGAGTTAAATTGAGAGTTTAAGGATATTCGAATGCTAGTTTTCAATTCGATCCAAATGATAGTAGATTACAGGTAAAGTACATCTTCACTCTAAATAGTGGTGCAGTAAATTGGAAGAGTTCTCATCAACCAACCATTGCAGATTCTATGATTGAAGCAGAGTACATATCAATGTTAGAGTCTACAAAAGAAACAGTTTGAGTGAAAAAATTCAGCACAGAACTTGGAGTAGTTCTTAGCATTATTGAACCAATAGTATTGTACTATGACAACAATGATGTCATTGTATAAGCAAAAAAATCAGGATCTCATTAATGATCTAAACAAATACTCAAAAGTTTCACTTGAACAAGGAGATAATGTAGTTGAAATTTTATGTATGACATTATTGTTTTTAATTAAAAGGACTATTTTATCTTTATGTATTTTGTTAATTTTATTTAATGCTTTAATACTAAAGGTAAAATCTCTAAAATAATTATTGTGCAATTAAAATTATAATGAGATCATAATTATGAAATTTAATTTATATTTATGTATTATTTTAAAAATTTCCTAGTTGTAGTTTCATCAAGATGTGATATTGATAAAATGATAGAATTAGCACACGTTATGTTTCTTTCCTATAAAGAAAGCAATAGAATTCATCAATTAAAGTATGTAGATATATAAACAAATATGTGGATGCTTATTACGAATAAGTTCATTAAACTAACCCGATTTTGAGGATCCCAGTGAAGTATTACTTATGTATCTATAGATTTTTCTCATTATGATATTTTTATGGTTGATTCTTAGACTTGTGATTACCAAAGTATCTCATGTGAGATTACTATTTTCCGTGCTACTTATGACATATTCTTTCTAGGGTAGTTCATTCGATAGTAATTAAATATAGTATGAAATATATAGAGATAATTAAATAAGTCGATAAATGATTCGTCACCCTAAAGTAGTTAGTGAATATGTTCCATCGTTATTGATTAATAATAATTTAAGAAATCCTCTGGGTAAAGTGAATTAACATATGAAAAAATTCAAATATCAATTATAAATCAATTACTAATTATCAAGAACGAAAAATAATTAGATTTAAAAGGAATAGACATTATATTCATACTTTATATCCAATTGAAACATTGTATAACGAAAAGATTAAATTATACATAATAATTATGTATAAACATGTGGAGTTAAACCAATTTGATATTTCTAATATTTGAATAGTCATGACATGTTAGACATCAATCTTGATATGTGATTATAAATTATTTTCTTTTAATTGCCTAATTCTAATTATGAACTATAATTATAATTTTTAATCATTGACAACTATTATGAACATAATGGGTCATCCATAAAGGTCAATTAAAATAATAAAAATTAATTTAAACTAAGTTAGATTTAATTGTAAATTTTGAAAACTTTAGGATCAAATATGAATATTTGATTTTATTAAAATTAAATTAAATTATAATTAAAGTGTAATTTAATTATAATTAAGCTATTAATTTTAATAAAAGAATAAACCTAATGCTTTTTTATTTATGAGAAATAAGTGTAAGGAGTTTGCATTTATGCTTGTTTCCTCTCAAAGTTGAATTTCTTTTTTTTACTCTATAGATACTCTTAGAGGTTAGATGCTTAAACAACTCGTAATTGATACATTTAAAAGAGTTTATAAATGAATTCAAATCAGACACGAGTCAATTACTTTTATGAGTAATATTTTTTAAGTTATTCAATTATTAAAATCTGATCAAAAAATGTTAAACATTTTATTTTTTTGGTGGTGATTTCCCAGCAGATCTTTCATAATATGTATCCCAACAATTTTCATAATAGCAACAATTGCATAATTATACATAATCCAAAACCTTCGCCTCTTTCTCACACTAACAGACTACGGCTCAATATTTGTTTTAACAACACTTTCTCTTTCAACAACTTAATTGTGATATATTTATATCCAAAATCACCTGCAAATAAAATATAATCATTATAATGACATAGTCAGCTAGTCTCTAAGCACCTTCGACACGTCTTTATCATCTAGGATATCCCCTGGCCTAGCAGCCTTTACCTATGATATGACCTCTTGTTCATGGATTCTAGCTGTTGAACCAAACTCTTACGTTATTTTTAAAAACACTTCCAAGTCATAAACTTTCAATACTTTGAAAATTTATAGAAATATCAAAAGACTCTATTGTTATACATATTTGATTTAAAATCATTCAAACATTTTTTAAAGTTTGTTTGAAAATTAAGAGATATTTTATAAAATCATAAATAAATTACTTCTTTTGATCATTTAATGATTGCCCCATAATTTATTAAAATAACTAAAATAAGATTATAAGAAAATTACAATAATTTATTATATCATGAAATCCTTATTTCCTCTTTATTCTTTATTTTTAACTTGAGTTTTCTTAAAACTCTCTTGAGTTGTGTTTGTTCGTCAATTTGCTTATTTATTCTTTTTTTATTGCCAAATGGTAATTCAATTGATCTTTTGTCAGTTCACCTTTTATTGACATTAACCTTTCACATATTGATTGACTATACTATTAATTATTTTATATTTTTATTAATAACATATTGTCAAAAGACAGTTGATATTTATTCTCTTACGATTTTTATAAGGGATAATAATTTTCAAGCATATAATTAAATATCTGAAAATTTAAGAATTCATTTAAAATTAGAATTTGTTTGTTTTATTTTATTTAAAACTGATATTTAAATATGAATACAAATAAATACTTTGCTTAATATTTAATTCAAATTTTATTATTTAACTGACAATAATTTATATTCACAATATATATACATTATTTTAAACTTAACTATATTCAATTGGTTAATTTTCTCGACAAAATATAACTATTTATTTTAGAACTAAATTATATCTATAGAATATAAAATAAAATAAATGCTACTAAGAAAATAACTCATTATATTAATTTACATAAAATTTTAAAAGCGAGTTTAATTCTAGTAATTCTAAAATACAATTCTAAATAGGTATAAGAGCAAATAAAAAATTCCCTTCTTTAAAAGCTATCATCATAAAAAATGGCTAGCTGGAACAAGTAGCTTACAGCTACGTAGCCTCTAGTAAACTGGAAATGCTGAACATAGTATATCCTGACGTTTTAATGCTAAAAGTAAAACTAGCCAAAATTTGCACATTTCCACTAAAAGATGTTTAGTCCTTAGACATGATGATAACACACGGGTTAAACAAATAGTAAGTCAGAATGAAATGGTAATACCTTAAATTGTTTTATTTGCAGAAGAATGATAAACAAATACCACGGCTTGTTTATCCTTTTCTTCCTTCTTGTTTTCTTTTATCTAAAGACATCACCTTGAAGGTAACTACACCCAGCTTTCTGTTAAAGGTCTGAAATCAAAATTTGGCATCTGAAGCTTCATGAATTTGACAAAAAGGAAGGCCAAGATTCATCAAGTGTTAACCCAGCTACCTACTTTAGGTCACGTCAAGACTAACATGTTTGCATGTACATCAGTTTTATTATACACCAAGGTGAAAATAGGAACTTTTGTTTGTCAAAACCAGAGAGACTAAGACACTTAACCTGTACAAACTCACTTACAAAAATTTCCTAGCCTCTCTACCATTCTCCTGCACAAGATTGACTTCTAATTAACTAGTTTCAGAATTTTGGCTATTGATTAGAGAACACTTATCCTTGAACCCCACGGGGTTCATTTTCTTTGAAGCTGAAGTCATCACATTCCATTGTCTCTTGTTTTATCTGATTAATGGCCAATCTGCGCATCTTCATCTTGTCTGCCGCTCTTGAATCTGTATCTGACCTAGACTTTACCCTCTTTGGCCCAGGAACATGATTGCCATGAGAGTTTTGAGTTTTGAGTTTGGCGAAGCTGGCAGCTCTATTCCTACAAAGTCATCACGCTTCAGTAGCCATAACATAATTCTAGTAGTTAAAACCATTCGCAATAATGGAGGTACAAAAACCAACCTTTTTGAGGATGCATCAGATTTTGGTTGTTTTGGTGATTTTGGCTTGAGATTTTGTTTTCCCTTTCCATTGCTAGCATGTTCAAGAACCAAAAGAAACAAGATCATATGTACAAACTAATAGGAAGCTGGTGATAAGCTTAATGAGCAACATCAACCCTTCATAACTATATGGCAGACAAAAGGAGACATTGCAAATGAATCCAAGTACTCCAGTAAAAGGTCTCATTTTCTGTGATAGTATCAATTACATGCCAAAATCAAAGTGTGTGTGGGAATGGACTTACATAGAAGATGACGCATCAGGTTTTGGAATCCCAATTTTGAAGTCCTGCATATATTAGTGGAAATTACAGCGTAGCAAGTTTTGATATTGTAAGTTTTAAACGGGGAAAGAAAAATAAAACAATGTTAAAACCAAAAGGGGAAAATGCAATGTCAAACCAAAAGACATACTTGGTCCAGCAAAACGTGGCCCTCCATTAGTTCCCAATCTTCTCTTTTGAGATTTAGTGTCTCTTCATCACCATCAGTATACAATACCTACGAAATAATAGTTGAGAACTAAAATAAATAAGACCGTGCATGCATCTGGCCTCAACAAAACTGGATTACCAAACGTAAAATGGGATTCAAGGCCAAAATCAAAGAAATGACTTCTCTGTATTTAACATGAAACTGACCCAGGTAGAGCCATCTCATGCTAAAATAAACTGTAAAATTTACTCAAAGACTGTACAAGCTAAGTAACACCTCATACTCCTCCCAGCCTACACTTGCCATCCAAAATAGGAAAAGAAAGAACAACTTGTTAGATGAGTTAAAAGCATCCAACCCTGTGCTTCTTCCGAATAGGATCATATGAATGAACAACTCCTTCATAATACCTGCAGAACAAGAAGGAAATGTCCAATTCAAAATTGAAAAAAGACAAATGATATAGTTCAAACACTGGCAGACACAAAATCTTAGGACAGGTTAGAAGCCCATAAAGATATCTTACGTCTTGTCCAGGGGCCACCAAACCTTTATTTTACAACCAATTAATTGCTCGCCAGAAGCCTGTGCAAGAGAGCCAGAATCCTGTACAATAGAACGAGAATGCAAATTTAATGAACTAAAGGAGATAGACTAAGCTTGAAGAGAGTGCGAGCAGCAATACATTAAAAAAAATCATTTGAGAATTTGAGTCACACAAGAAAAAATGTCATCACATGCAGGCAGTGGTTTGCAAATTTTAATCACCATTGAAGTTACAACACTTCTATTCAAAATTTTCTTCTTAGAAGCAAAGAGCAGCATGATCCATGCTCAACCAAGCCTGGGAAGTCAAAAATCAGTTGATCCTTCAATTGGGAGCTCCATAACAATGAAAACCATCAATCCTCTATCAAAGTTATCGGACGCAAGAATTTCTGCCTTGATGCGGCTGAAATCCTGTTAATTTTGCAGTTGTAAGTATTTATAATTTAGTCAATGATACAGAATAAGAAACTGTATATTTAGCATTAAATTCCTAAGTTTTTACTTTTATCTCCTATAAGTAGTATTTTTGTATGTAGTAGTCCTAAGAACACAGTGAATATTGAATCATTCGTTTCAGCTTATATAGTATCAGAGCAGGGACTTATTCTCTGACTTTACCAAGAGAAACATTAGTTCTTTCATTATGTCAAAACCCGGAGTTCTGGATCATCAAATACTTTTCACTTGTTGCGAAGTTAAATATTGTGAGAGTGTTTCTTTCTATTGCAGTTAATCTAGATTAAACTCTACATCAGTTAGATGTGAAAAATGCCTTCATAAATGGAGATTTCGAAGAAGAGGTGTATATGGAGCCTCCCCTAGGATTTAGTGAAAGGTTCGTGCGGAAATACTGAACAGCTGTATTTCTTTTCCTGTTTTCATCAGAACAAAGTTACAAGTAAATATAGAAACAGAGCTAGCTAATTTAGGAAACAAGTATCTGTACATAATCTTCTAATAGCTATACATAATCTCCTAATATTTGTACGCAATATCAGATCTGATACATGTTATCTGATCTGATTTATTGACTTTTAGGAGTCAATAATATCTTAGGAAATATTCAGCTAAATATTTCCCAACACTCCCCCTCAAGCTGGCTTATATATGTCTTCCATGCCCAGCTTGGTAACTAGATCATTGAACTGCCTTTTGTGTAATCCCTTTGTGAGAATATCAGCTGCTTGTTGTGATGTAGGAATGTAGGGAACACAAATTGATCCTTCTTCAATCTTCTCCTTGATAAAGTGCTTGTCAACCTCAACATGTTTTGTTCTATCATGCAAAACAATGTGAGCAATTGAAATTGCTGCTTTGTTGTCACAATATACTTTTATAAGAACTGAAATAGGAATCTGTAGTTCAATAAGTACTCTTTTAATCCACAAAACTTCACAAATTCCATGTGCCATTGAACGAAACTTAGCTTCAACACTACTTCTAGCAACCACACTTTGTTTCTTACTCCTCCAAGTAACCAAATTACCACCAAAAATGTGCAATAGCCTGAAATTGATCTTCTATCAGTTGCACTTCCTGCCCAATTAGCATCAGTATAAGCTTCAACTTGGAGTTTGTTCTGCTTTCGAAACATTATACCTTGTCCAGGAGTTCTTTTTAGATATCTTACGATCCTATATACAGCATCCAGATGTTCTTGGCCTGGAGAATGCATAAATTGACTTACTAAGCTCACAGCAAAAGCTATATCCGGTTTGGTACTATGGGATAGGTATATTAATCTCCCAACTAGTTGCTGGTATCTCTCCTTATTAATAACATTTTCAGGTTGTACTGGTCTAAAATTCACATTAGTTTCAACAGGAGTTTCAGTTGCCTTGCATCCTAGTAACCCAGTCTCATTCAATAGGTCCAGAATGTATTTCCTTTGGTTTACAAATATTCCATCCTTAGATCTAGCAAACTCCATTCCAAGGAAGTATTTAAGGGGTCCGAGATCTTTAATCTCAAATTCTTTGGCTAATCTCTTCTTCAACTCTACTATTTCAGGTACATCATCTCCTGTTATGATAATGTCATCTACATAAACAATGAGAATAGCTAGCATACCTGCTTTTGGACCGCTTGTAAAATATTGTATGATCACCGACTTTGACAATAGCCATAACCCTTCACAGCCCTTCCAAATCTATCAAACCATGCTCTAGGAACTGCTTTTAGGCCATATAATGATTTCTTTAGTTTGCACACCATATTTCTCCCATAGGTATCCTCAAACTCGGAGGTAGGCTCATAAACACGCCTTCTTCTAGGTCTCCATTAAGAAATGCATTTTTTACATCTAGTTGATGTAAAGTCCACTCAAAATTCATAGCCAAGGAAAGCAGTACCCGAATTGTATTTACCTTAGCAACAGGAGCAAATGTCTCTTGGTAGTCAATACCAAATGTTTGAGTGAACCCCTTAGCAACTAATCTTGCCTTCAGTCTTTCTACACTATCATCAGCCTTATACTTAACAGTAAATAGCCATTTGCAACCTACCTGGTTTTTATCTCTAGGAACATTCACTAATTCCCAAGTTTTATTCTTCTTAAGTGCATTTACTTCCTCCATGATAGCTGATTTCCAATCTGGATCTTGAAGTGCTTCCTGAATGTTTCTTGGCACAACCATGTTAGTGATTTTAGAAATAAATGATTTATGCGTGTGTGATAGTTTCCCATAAGATAGGTACTTTGATATAGGATGATTGGTGCAAGCCCGTTTCCCTTTTCTAAATGCTATTGGGAGGTAATTATCGGTAGAAAGTTCAGTAGAAAAATCATTGGTATGTTGAGGGTCAGTAGGTAAAGATTGATCATTACTTGGTATAATAAGAGGTAAAGTACCAGAAGGATTACCTGAAACTAAATTGTTCCCAGGTTCAGTCTCTGAGGGATTTGAAAGGCCATGCATTGTAGGTTGTTCTCTACTTCTCAATTGAGTCTTTCTCTTAGTATAAACACGAAGCTCATTATTTTGTTCCTTAGGAACAGATAGTGGTATTTCTCCCCCTATGGTTGAACCGAGATTTCCAGGCATGGACATATTAGAAATAGTATCTTTGGCTTCATTATCAAGAATTATATTATGATCAATAATGACAGTGGGTAGGGGTTTAAGAGTAGTGACCCAAAAATTTTCTACTTCCATAGAATTCTCCCCCTGAAGGAAAAAAATTTTATGTTCTAGGAAAGTGACATCCATGGAGACAACAATTTTTCGAGTTAAAGGATTGTAGCACTTATAACCCCGTTGACTAGGAGCATACCCAATAAAAACAGTTTTTTCAACCCTTGGATCTAGTTTGGAGTTTCCCTTATTAGAATTGTGGATATAAACAGTACACCCAAATACTTGAAGAGGAAGAGTAGAGTAAAGTCTATTTCCAGGAAAACATTGTTTAAACATATCTAAGGGTGTAGCATAATTCAAAATACGGCTAGGCATTCGATTAATTAAGTATGATGCAGTCAAAACAACCTCACCCCAAAGATATTTTGGTACATTCATTGTAAACATAATGGATTGAGACTTCTAGCAAATGTTTATTTTTCCTCTTGACAATACCATTTTGTTAAGGAGTGTTAACACATGTAGATTGGTGGACTATGCCTTTAGACTTAAGAAATTTTCCAAGGGTTTCATTAAAATACTCGGTACCATTGTCCGAGTGAAGTATACCAATGCATGTGTGAAATTGAGTTTCAACCATGGTATAGAAATTTTGAAAGATTTGAGTAACTTCAGATTTTTCACGTATCAAATAGACCCAACATAATCGAGTATGATCATCAATAGTTATAGTCATCAGGAGATTTCCATTCATAGTCATTAAACAAATCTAAGTCTTGCCACAAGCGTTTCAGATAATTAAAGTACTTAGTAACACTATCCTCACCTTGATGAACCTCACCTAACTTGAGGGTTAATTCATACACTTGGGACTGGTTTCCCAAATCAGAATACATCTGATTCACATTGTCCCATAGCTCCTTAACTGTGTGGTAGCACATATAATTGGAGCTAATATCCTCCTCCATAGAGTTTACCAGCCATGTCATCACCATATAATTTTTAGCATCCCATATTCCATGTGTAGGATCATCAGCCGTAGGTTCCCTTTTGTCACCTGTCAAATACCCAATCTTTCCTCTACCACGGATGTACATTCTAACTGATTGGGACCAACGAAAAAAATTCTCTCCATTAAGCCGTATAGTAGTGATCTGAATGGAATGAGAATATGAGGTAGTATTATGAGTAGGAGGTGTTTGATGAGTTGGGTTAGAAGATTCACCAACATCAGACATAGTTGACATAGGTTTGTAGGATTAGAAACAGTAGTTGGCAGCTAGGGTTCAGGTGCTAATATCAGTGTGTTACATTCCCGACTCATGGATCGTGTCACAGGGCGATTCACACAAAAATCGAAATCAAACAAATAATCTTTATTCCTACCTTTACTCGAATTCTTGCGTCGACCTATTTTGATAAGTAATTCGGCTCATCAAAGGGAACCCGAAACCTTTGAATTCATTAGAGAGAACTCAAATCTCAATTGGGATAATTTTTTTTGTTACTTTCTATTCCTCCGTGAAGCCATAAATAGGCAACGTTTTACAAGCAATAGAAGTTCTATCATAGTAAGTTTTTTAAAATAAGTAACGCCTATCCCGCAGAATCAATTGCCAAATCACAATTGATCTTTTATTGAAATAAAATCTAACTAAATAACTTCTAAATCGGCAAAGCCTTTTATTGAAATAAAATTCAACTAAATAACTTCCAAATTAGCAAGGCTTCAACGCTCCTTTCGCTTGTAGGACTGACCAACGAACGCGTCCATAACATTACCCCCGTCCCGCTGAAACAGCTTGTCCTCAAGCTGAAATGAAGGATAAGTTTGAACAAAGCTCTCAAAGGACTCCCACGTTGCATCATCGGCAGAAAGGCCTTCCCATTGTACCAACAATTCCCTTGTACCGCGGTTAAGGCGAGCTCGCACTATAGCCTTGGGCACAGCTGTCACTTTCCCAGCGTCAAGGGGAGGTAAAGTCGTCGGAGTGGGGAATTCCGAGCCATGAAATGCCTTCAAAAGAGAGACATGGAAGACGTTGTGTATTTTGCTATCTGAAGGAAGTTCCAGCTCATAAGCAACCAAGCCGACACGTCGTAAAACTGGAAAGGGCCCATAAAATCTAGGTGACAGCTTGTTGTAAACAGCCAATCTAGTAGTTTTCTGCCGATAGGGATGTAGCTTCAACCACACGCGATCACCAACCATAAACTCAACATCGTGATGGCCTTTATCATACCCGTCCTTCATTCTACGTTGTGCTTGTGCAAGGCGCTGACGAATCATTTCCAATAATTGATCCCGCTCAACAAGAGCCACCTCTACTGCATGAACCTTGGTTGAGTCGTGGGCATAAGCTAAGAGGCGCGGGGGTTCGCGGCCATAAACCACATGGAATGGGGTAGTTTGCAAAGAAGTATGAAAAGAGGTGTTATAGCAATACTCAGCCCAAGGAAGCCACTCGACCCATTTGTGCGGCGAATCTCCCACCAAACAACGAAGATACATCTCAATGGTGCGGTTAACCACCTCAGTTTGTCCATTCGATTGTGGATGAAAAGCAGAGGAGAACTGAAGTTTTGTGCCATGTAAACGAAACAACTCCTTCCAAAAAGTACTAGTGAAAATGACATTGCGATCACTAGTGATGGATTCCGGCAGTCCATGTAAGCGAACAACATTTTCAAAGAAAATGTGGGCCACACGCAGGGCTGTATATGGATGACCTAGTGGAATAAAATGAGCATATTCTGAAAATTGATCAACAACAACCAACAAGGCACTTTTTCCCCAAGATTTTGGGAGCCCATCGATAAAATCCATCGAAACATCAGCCCAAACCTGTGTGGGCAATTGCAGAGGTTGTATTAATCCGGCAGGACTAAGCAATTCAGATTTATTGCGCTGACAAACAGGACATTCTGTCACATACGTAGTAATAGCAGCTTTCATACCGTTCCAGTAAAAATCCCCACGAATGCGATGAGTAGTTTTTTGGATGCCCTCATGTGCACTATCATGATAGGAAGATAGAATCGTAACAACTAAAGAACTGTTGGCAGGAATAAATATTCTATTTTTAAACATCAATAATCCATCCATAACTGACCAAGTCGAGGGCAATGCTCCATTTGCCAGTTGCTAAAATAAAAGTGTGGCCTCTTTAGATTGCTTTAGCTCTTCTTTAACTAAGTCCAGCAAGGAGCAACAAGGGAAACTGATGGCGTGCAAGGAAATGTTGTCGACGTCCCTGCGAGATAAGGCGTCAGCAGCAGAGTTCAATTTCCCAGCTCGATAATCCACGGTAAACATATAGCCCATGAGTTTACTGAGCCAATGTTGTTGAGACGGTGTGGTGAGTTGCTGCTCCAACAAATATTTAAGACTATAATGGTCAGTCTTAATAAGAAAAGATCTTCCCCATAAGTAAGGCCGCCAATTCTGCACCGCCTTGGCCAACCCAATTAACTCCCTTTCATACGCAACTAGTTTTTGATGCCTCAAAGCCAATTGCCGATTGAAAAAAGCAATGGGATGCCCATCCTGTTAGAGAATAGCGCCGATACCCCCTCCGGAAGCATCACACTCCACCACAAAATCTTTGGTGAAATCTGGAAGATGAAGCATCGGTGCTGAAGAAAGAGCTGACTTCAATTTCGCAAATGCTTCCAATGCAAGATCTGTCCATTGAAAAGCATGTTTTTTCAACATTGAAGTAAGTGGAGCTACCAAAATCCCATAATCACGAATGAACTTCCGGTAGTATCCTGTGAGGCCCAGAAAACCACGCAGAGATGTAAGTGATTGCGACTGAGGCCAACCCTGTATAGCTTGCACTTTACTCAAATCAACGCCTACACCAGCACTTGTAATAATATGGCCCAAATAAGCCACTTGCGTCGACGCAAAATTGCATTTGGAGCGCTTTAAGTACAGCTTGTGAGCCCGCAGTAAAGTGAACACTTTGCTCATGTGTGTCAAATGTTCCTCCCATGATTTACTGTACACCAATATGTCGTCAAAAAATACCAATACAAATTGACGTAAAAAATCTCGGAATACCTCATTCATCAGTGCTTGGAAGGTAGATGGTGCGTTCGTCAACCCAAAGGGCATTACAAGAAACTCGAAGTGCCCATGGTGAGTGCTAAATGCAATTTTCTCAATGTCTTCAGGAGCCATGCGAACCTGATGATACCCAGAACGCAAATCCAGCTTGGTGAAAAATTTAGCTCCATATAATTCGTCAAGAAGCTCATCCACCACTGGAATGGGAAATTTGTCATGAACTGTCTTCGCAATTAACTCGCGAAAATCAATACACAAACGCCATGTGCCATCTTGTTTTGGTACTAATAAGACCGAAGAGAAGGGCGAGCGACTAGGTCGTATAAATCCTTGCTGTAGCAGGTTGTCACACTGAGCCTCAATCTCATCCTTTTGCCGGTGTGGATACCTATAGGGTCGTACCACGATAGGAGCTGTACCTGGAAGCAGGCAGATTCTGTGATCACAATGGCCTATAGGGGGTAGACCTTCAGGTTCACAAAATACATCATTAAAAGCCAACAAGATCTCATCCAGTTGCTGTGTTGTGGCCGACGGGTTCACCATGAAGTGGGCTTGACATTCTCTGTGACAGGGCAATCCCTGTAATAAAATTGAAGCGCCCCTCCAAGTGAAAGACATGGTTAATGCAGCAAAATCCCATAAGATAGGACCCAAAATTTCTAGCCATTTAACTCCGAGCACCATATCAAAACCCCCCAAAGGAATCACAAAAAATTCAGCACAAAAATTGTGTCCTGTGATGGAGAAAGGCACGCTACGGCAGACTCCAATACTATAGACTCTTTCCCCATTTGCAATTGCCACAGATGCATTATGTAGGGAAGTAATATTCAGGTTGAGTCTTCTTGCTGCAACTTGGCTAAGGAAGTTATGAGTACTTCCTGAGTCAATCAAGCCAAGAACAGGTTGTTGATTCATGTGAGCCTGTACCTACATGGTATTGCCGTTTCTCTGCCCCGAAATGGCATGAAGAGAAATTGCAGGTGTAGTGTCCGCAAGATCCTCTTGTTCTTCCTCCTCCACACCCACATCCGCCAATTCTAACCAAAATAGCTTTTTACATTGGTGTGTGGCCGAATAAGGCTCATCACAATTAAAACATAGACCCTTAGCCCTCCGTTCAGCCATCTCCGCTCTCGATAATTTTTTGAAAAAAGGCGTCCCACTAGGTACCTGACGCGCCTCTTGGACTGGTGGATTGGCAGAATTTCGTGGCTGCCATGCCCCTTTTCTAACACTGCTCCCCTTCTGCAATTGTAACCTTTGCTCATAAGCTCTTGCTAAGTTCATAGCTGTAGATAAATCAGGAGGCTTCATCAACTGGACATCCACGCGCAATATGTCTTCCAAACCTGCCATGAACAAATCAACATAAAGGTGTTCTGGGATTTTGTCGACTGATCTAGCCAATCTTTCCTGAAACTGACGTTGGTATTCCTCTACCGTCCCTGTCTGTCGTAAAGTGACCAGCTCCCCAACTGGATTATTACTTTCTGGAGGTCCAAAACGTTGAAAGCATTGTTTTTGAAATTCTGACCAGCTCAGCATCCCCTTAGTTCTTTTCAATTGATAATACCATAACTGTGCTTCGCCCAACAAATGGAATCCCACAAGACCCACCTTCTCTGCTTCAGGAGTCCTTTGATTGTCAAAGAACTGTTCACACCTGTGTGCCCAAATCAATGGATTTGCTCTGGTGTCATAGGTGGGGAAATCCATTTTGGCAAATCGAGGTGCCATGGTTGGTGTAGGAAGGTCCTGCGGCCCTGTTCTTTCTGTGGCAACCGTCGGTTGCTGCTTCCAAGGTGAAGCTGAACTACTTGTTTCCCCTGTCTTTTGAACTTGACGACCTCCAAATCCCAATGCTGCAAACTGCTCCTGCATAATCTGCGCTATCCTCAATTCCATTGTTGCAAATTTGGAGTCCACATAAGCACGTTCTTCCACAAAACATGCCTCTATTCTTGCCTCCCTATCATCGCCCATAGTGTTTGTCTCTGATACTAAATTGTTACGTTCCCGACTCATGGATCGTGTCACAGGGCGATTCACACAAAAATCGAAATCAAACAAATAATCTTTATTCTTGCCTTTACTCGAATTCTTGCGTCGACCTATTTTGATAAGTAATTCGGCTCGTCAAAGGGAACCCGAAACCTTTGAATTCATTAGATAGAACTCAAATCTCAATTGGGATAATTTTTCTTGTTACTTTCTATTCCTCCGTGAAGCCATAAATAGGCAGCATTTTACAAGCAATAGAAGTCCTATCATAGTTTTTTAAAATAAGTAACGCCTATCATGCAGAATCAATTGCCAAATCACAATTGATCTTTTATTGAAATAAAATCTAACTAAATAACTTCTAAATCGGCAAAGCCTTTTATTGAAATAAAATCCAACTAAATAACTTCCAAATCAGCAAGGCTTCAACGCTCCTTTCGCTTGTAGGACTGACCAACGAACGCGTCCATAACACAGTGACAGTAGGTGGTGGCTAGGGTTTAGAAATGTTCAGGTATAGCTTTGATACCATGCGGAAATACTGAACAGCTGTATTTCTTTTCCTGTTTTCATCAATACAAAGTTACATGTAAATATAGAAATAGAGCTAGCTAATTTAGGAAACAAGTATCTGTACATAATCTTCTAATAACTATACATAATATCCTAATATTTGTACGCAATATCAGATCTGATACATGTTATCTGATCTGATTTATTGACTTTTAGGAGTCAATAATATCTTAGGAAATATTCAGCTGAATATTTCCCAGCAGTTCAGAAAAAGGATATGCAAATTAAACAAATCTTTATATTGGCTAAAACAATCACCAAGGGCCTAGTTTAAAAGATTCGCAAGATTTGTGTAAGTCTCAAGGTTTCTTATAGGGACAGACTGATCATACTATATTCATAAAAACTTATGCCAAAGGAAGGACAACAATTCTAATTGTGTGTAAATGACATTATCCTAACTGGCAATGATTTTGAGGAAATTGAAATTCTTAAAAAGAATCTCCAAAGGAGTTTGAAATCAAAGACATGGGGTATCTTAGATACTTCCTAGGGATAGAAATTGCTAGATCTAAGGACATAGTAGTCACCCAACGGAAGAAAATCCTAGACCTTCTAGAAGAAATTGGGATAAGTAGATGCAAACCATCAGATACTCCTATAAAATTCAACTCAAATTTGGATGAAGTTAAGGAAGGAGTTCTAGTAGATACAGGTTGATACCAACAATTGGTAGGAAAGTTAATCTCTTTATCTCACACCAGACCAAATATTTACTTTGGTGTCAGTGTAGTAGTTAGTTTATGCATACTCCCTATGAAGCACACTTAGAAGCATTGTACAAAATCTTAAGATACTTAAAGGGGACTCCAAGGAAAGATTATTCCTTAAGAAAAGTGATCAAAGGAGAGTTGAAGTCTACACTGATGTAGACTGGGCAGGGTCTCTTACAGACAGAAGATCAACTTCTGGGTATTGCACATATTTATGGGGAAATCTATTAAACTAGAAGAGTAAAAACAAAGTTTGGTTGCTAGAAGTAATGCGGAGGTAAAATATAGGGCAATGACTCAAAGAAGTTGTGAAATAATTTGGCTTAAAACAGTAATGGAAAAACCTAAGAAACCCGTGGAGCACCCAATGAAGTTGTTTTGTGGCAACAAAGTAGCTATCAGTATTGCCAACAATCCAGCTCAACATGATTAGACGAAGCATGTGGAGATTGACAGACATTTTATAAAATAAAAACTTGAAAGTGGACTCATTTGTTTATCATTTGTACCTTCAACACAAGTAGTTGTTAATGCTTCACCTAAGGGCTACTAAGACAAAAATTTAAGTTCTTTGTAAGCAAGTTGCGAATGATCAATATCTATGCAACAACTTGAGGAAGAGTGTTGATATTATAAAAATAAACAGCTATTAGCTAATTCTCAATAGATAATTACTTGATATTCTATTAATTAGTTGAGATTTTGTCACTTAGATAAACAATAGATTCTTCCTAACTTACAGAGGTAATTAAGGTTGTATTGTCCATATATTCCTTGTATTATTCACAAAAAGATTAAGGAAAAATTACCGTCTTCTTTCTTTAGGTTCACATAATTTGAGGGAGTTTTAACTTTTAAAGAATTGTCGAACATGTTTTCTTATGAGTTGATACATGTAAGTAGTTTTTGGAGCATCTTATGAACGAGAGTCATTGATGCCCAATATCTTTGCCATAGTAAAAAGTATTTCATTTCACTCTAGGCCATTGAATATTCTTCTATATGGCCTTCCACAATGTGCCGTCATGGTGAATCAAAGCTCTGATACTAAATTAATGTAGGACAAATAGAAGAAGCATTAACAAGTAGCTAGAATCGCAAAATTAGGAGATATGGTGGATATTAGGCTGCTGGAATTTCAAGTTTCAGTGCTGGATTTCAGCTAAGAATGTTGAAATTTCAGATTTGATATAGTTGGGTTTTTAGGATTTGATTGTTGGAAATTTAGGCTTAAAAGCTCATGATTTAATATGGCTGAAATTTAGGTTTAAGAGGTTAGAATTAAGGTTAGGTTTGCTAAAATTTAGTAACACAAAGAATGAAGGGTAGGAAACGAAGAATCACTCCTAAGGTCTAAGAATCCCTCTTAGAAGAAAGCATCACACTTTTTAGTTAAATACTCAAGTTTGAAAAAAAAAAATTCAGACTTGTTAATCTTAAAGGGCTGAGTATACAAATATTTATAGAGAAATTATTAGAACCCTTATTCAAGTAGGAAAGGGTTCCTAACAAATTTAAATCCTATTCTAACAAAAATCCTATAGATTTAAGTTCTAAACAACTAGGTTAACATATCTAAAAATAGAATAACATATTTAACTCACTACTATGTCTTATCTAATAAGGAATCTGTTACGGTTTAAAATGTTCCACATCGGTAATAAAAGCAACTGATGTGGAGTTTATAGGCTTATGAGCTCTCCCACCCTTCAAGCTAGCTTTTGGGGTTAGTTCTCTCATAAAGACCTATAACAATTGGTATCAGAGCCGGTCTTAGAGTGGTGACCCATGGAGTGGTGGCCCATGGAGTGGTGACCTGGGAGTGCCAGCCGTGACCAACATGACCGTGACTAATGAGGCCATTGGTCCTTATGGGGGGACGAATGTTACAGTTTAAAATGTCCCACATCGGTAATAAAAGCAACTGATGTGGAGTTTATAGGCTTATGAGCTCTCCCACCCTTCAAGCTAGCTTTTGGGGTTGGTTCTCTCATAAAGACCTATAACAAAATCCTAACATAATCTAAATTTAAGTCCTTATGTTTATTGTCAACTCAATTCTTAATCCTCATCCCACTAAATTAAGGCTTTTGGTTGACTATTTTTTTCTTTTTTATTTCTTCTATAGACTTTAAGCTCTTTTGCATGACACTATCACTTAAGATTATCCCTTTTTGATAAGTGAAGCAGATTTAGTGCTTGGAATTAAGTGGCTTGCTTCTTTAAATACAGTGTAGGCCAACTAGAATGAGATGTTTCTAATTTTTAATCTTAATGGGAAGTGATATAAGCTCCAAAGGGGGACACAAAAGTCAGATGTGGAGGTAAACTTTCAATATCTCTCTAAAGAGGCCAAATTTCCAAGTAATCCTCTTCCTAAAATTCAAAATTTGCTGCAAAATTTTGAAATGATTTTTGAAGGATATCCTTCCACCTTTATCACCACCACCACACTCACTCCATTCCTCTACTTCCCAATTTAAAAACAACAAACATCTGTCCATATCGTTATCCTTCCTTTCAAAAACCTGAAATTGAGAAGCAAGAATCAGAGTTAGCTTAAATCAGGTATTATTAGAACTAGCACCAGCTTTTTTGTGAGTCCCATTCTCCTTGTTAAAAGGAAAGACAACACCTAGCATATCTGTATCTATGATAGAAGCCTAAACCAAATCAACATTCCAGAGAAATACCAATCCCAAACATCAAGGAGCTTCTTGACAAATTACATGGTGCATCTTTCTTCTCAAAGTTGATTTACATTCAAGTTACCACCAAATATGTGTCAACCTTGCAGACATCCACAAAACTACTTTTTGCACCGATTCGAGCCATTATGAATTCACTGTGGTGCCTTTTGACCTCACCAATGCTCCATCAACCTTCCAGTCAGCTATGAATGATCTATTCTGACCATCCTTGCAAAAATTTATTCTCGTATTCTTTGAGGACATCTTGGTATACAGCCCATCTTTCAACTAACATCTTAATCATCTACACCTTATCCTTCAACTTCTCCAAGATAACCACTCCTATCCCAAGACATCTAATGTTTATTTAGTCAGACCAAAATTTCTTTTTTTGGGCATGTGGTTTCAACCAAAGGAGTTGTTGTTGGTCAAGATAAGATTCAGGCAGTTTTGCGGTGGTTGATACCAACTACCGGAATCAACTTTTTTGGGATTAACAGGCTACTACTGCAAGTTTGTGCGGAGTTGTGGAATGATAGCCCAACCACTTATTGATCTCACTAAGAAGAATACTATTAACTGGTCTCCTACAGCAAAGAAGGCTTTCCAACAACTCAAGCTATCTTGATTGTTTATGTAATGTCATGAAGTCCTAATAGCATGGAATTGGAAGGTTTGAAGAAAAGCTTGTTGCATATTTTGAGATGAAAGACCTTGAAAACTTTTTTTTATTTGGGAATAGAGTTTACTAGATCCAAGGAGGGATATCTTTGTCAATCAATGCAAGTATACACTTGACTTGCTTCATGAAACAGGATAGCTTGGATGCTAAGGTGTTGAAACACCAGTTGATCCTAACCTAAACCTTCAACATTCAAAAAACGGAAGGTATGATGAATATATATCAGTTTCAAAGATTGGTTGGAAGATTGATCCAACCAATCTTTGAAACTGATCACTAAGCAAAGTTTGTCAATTTTTGCATTCACCATGAAAAGAACACTTTGAAGCAGCATACAAGATACTGAGGTACCTAGAGGAAACCCCTGGTAAAGGTCTTTTTCAGAAAACAAGGACATCTTCAAATAAAAGTATATACAACTGCAGATTGGGCTGAAGCATCATTGACTAAAAGTCTACTTCAAGTTATTGTGCCTTTGCTGGAGGAAATTTTGTGACTTGAAGGTTTAAAACATAGACATAGTAGCTAGAAATAGTGCTGAAACGGAATTTAGATCTTTGGATCACGAAATCTGTAAAGCTAAGCGGAATAGGAGATTACTGGAAGATTAAAAAATTCCACTTATATCACCAATCAAAGTGTATTGTGACAATAAGGCAGCAACTGCAATTACATATAATCTTGTTCTTCATGATGGAACTAAACCTAAGGAAGTTGGCAAGCACTTTATCAAGGAAAAAACTTGAGAAGGAACTGATTTCTATGATTTATATACATATTGCTGAACAAATAGCTTTTCACAAAGGGACTTAACAAGAAACAATTCAACTACCTAATTAACAAGCTGGCCATGGAAGACATATGCAAGCCAGCTTGCTGGGAATATTGAAAGCAGGAATTTTTGCCTTGATGTGGCTGAAATCCTGTTGATTTTACAGCTGTAAGTATTTAGATTTTAGCCAATGATACAAGACAGTCAGCTGTATATTTAAAAATTTAGAGATTATTTAGTTCCTAGGTTTATGTCTTATATCTCCCATAACTAGCCCTGTTTTATATAGTTTTAAGAACACAGTGAATAACTTAATCGTTAGTTTCAGCTTATAAAAGTGCTTTGGCCAATAGTTCACAGAGAAAAGCTTTTCAAGGAAAGGCAAAGATCAAATGTCTAACAGAGACGTCAAAATTCTTTGACTAAAAGAAACTAGCACCTCACAGAATTGTCAATAAATAAAATCAAAGGATTGATACCATTTCCTTCCTCGGAGTACGCTTCCTCCTAATTAGAGTTTTGGGGGTTTCATCAGGTAGATTCCCATCTCTATTTGATGATTTAGTTATCTGCATAGTGATAAAAGGAAGATAAAAAAAAATGTGCCCAACAAAACTTGGGAGCTCTTGATTTTGTAAGAGAAACATGCGTGTTTATATGTACCTTATCAAGTGTCTCAGCAGTATCCCCATGAGAAGTATCATTCACATACATCCTAGTTGTGTTCTGTTTTTGGACTGACAAGCTGCCTTTACTCTTGCTCTTTACCCGTACGTCAACTGAGTCAGGTTTTTCCTCTTCAGACTTCACCACTGGAGCTATATGCCCTGGGGTCAGAGAAATCCGCTCAACATTCTTGGCAGAATCTCCTGCTTCCCTTGAGAACTTTCTTCGTTTTACCTCAATTCTTTCTTTAGATTGCTTTCCTAGAATAACATTACCAGATTTTGGAGATTTCTCCCCACCCAGAGAACTCAATATCTCACCCATTGATAAAGACATGGAACCAGGTTCGTTCACAAATTTCCCCTTTCTTTTCTGACCTCTTTTTGAAAGACTTTCCTCCAGAGAGCTTTGTTTTGGCAATGAGGATGAAGCACCAATTCCACTAGTTTTTGGTCTAAAACTGGCAGGTTCTGCGCCACTGATATGCAGGGATGAAAGAGCTGCCTTCTTGAGAACCAGATTTCCAGAAGGTGAAGTGGCATCAATTTTTCCTTCTTGAGGTATTTTATATGTTTTCCTTCCTGAGCGAACCCAAGAATGATCATAGCCTTCTTCTGGATTCATCAAAGAATTAGGTTTTCTCCCCCTCTTCTTTGAAGAAGTCTGTGGCTTTACTCCCAACTTCACTACAGGTTCAGCATAGCCACCTCCTTCAGTAATAAAATCTTGGGAAAGAAAACCACGCTTCAGCATGCTTGAAGAATTATCATTGGCAAAGGTGTTAACCTTTCCTGTTGAGGCAGTTACCACCCTTCCTGTTGAATTGGAAATTCCATCTACAGCCTGAAAATTTTCTCCAAGACAGGTATCATCTGGTGATGAGCCTTTAATCATCTGACCAACAGAGATTTGCTTTTCACAAAGATGATTTAGTCAAACCTTAGTTCAAAGACTCCGAACTAATGTAATAAGACAACAACTGCCTAATTGTTTCCTGATTGCTCAGGAAAATATTGATCATTATTCAACAAGTGCAATCCTTCCTTTTCAATATTTTTTAAAATTACTTAAGCCATGCTAGTAAAGATGTAAATCAAACCAAATAGGAAACAATGTGTGATTTTACTAGGGGAAAAGTTTGCAAATTCTCCGCAAAATACAGTGCAAAGGAGGTGTTAAAACTTCCAGACGACTGGGACATAGGACCACCCATGACAAGATTGTATTAGTCGTACTTCAGTAGTAGATTCCTATCTGGATTGCCTTATTTACACTAGTATTGTTTGTGAAATGCAGAACAGTTTTGCACTACATGTCATCCTCTCCCATTATATATTCACGGGGGAGAACACCTACAATTTATAGAAATCAGGGATCTGATCCATCTCAAGCAAATCTAGTATAAAAAAAGAGAGAAAATGTTAAGACTTTATTCAGAAATGAGGTAAACTTTTAGTCCTGTCTGTAAACCAACGATGCATAGAATAAAACCAATATGTTTCAACAATTACTAGGTTTACAATAACAGGAAAATACCAGATGTTTCTCAGAATGATTAACATGATCATGCTTAAGGGGATGCGACTCATCTTGGCATATAGAATCAACTATGGGAGTATATTCATCCAAAGCTACTCCAAGAGACCGCACTGCTTCCTTGAGGTAAGGTTTAAGTTTGGTAAAACAGTTAGTTAATACTTTCTCTCCAAGCTTCCATGCGATGGGAGAAGCACTCTGAATCACAACATATGTCAAATCAACAACCACCATCAGGATGACCATTATAATGTTAAAGGAATACATATCAGGAAAATGCATCTACCTGACTTTCTTTTCTTGCACTGGCTAATAGAGGGGCAATAAGATCCATCGATATGTCTTCACTTTCCTCTATCACCCAGGTCATTATTGTTTCCATGGCAAGCAATACGTTAAGTGGATGATTGGGTCTTCAATTTTATGACACAGAGAAAACATAAATAGGAAATGATATCAAGCCCAGTACCACTGCTTAAGCACTATAACAACCACGAAACTATTAAGCATAGGTGACCAAATCTAAGAACAAGGAAAATGGGGAGAAGCCTAAACTTGCATGGGATGTATGAATACAAAAAAACTATTATAGATTAATAATGCTGGGACCATACAAAATGTATTAATTAAAAGATATATTAATTAATTGAGAATTAATCTAGCCTATTAGATCAAGTTGGAATGATAATATAAAGATCATTAATTTATCAAGCATTAACTTATAAAGGCTTTATTATACTTTCACTATATCAATCTAGGACATGTATGCCTCAAAAGTCTAAGGATCACTTGAACCCTATCCCAGAAAAAACCCTACGAATAATAACCCACATCCATATGCATTCTTTTGTCATGATGTTAGTAGAACTTTCATTAGGACAGGGAAAAGAACAATACAGTGCTGAAACACCCTTACTATAAATGTTCAGTAATAAATTGCCTCAGTTGTGTATTTCATTGCTGCACTTGGTTTTACAGAATTTATCTTTTCCTTATAAAAGAAAAAGCATTTTGCACTATGTACTCCTATTTAATTTAGGTGCAGATAATCAAGATAAAGGAAACCCCTAATGTGAAAATGAAAGAGAGTCATTACCTACTGAATTACAGAAACAAAACAGTTTTCAAAACCTCCAGTGACATGGAGAAGGTACATGTTTCCCTTACTCTGTATGTTTTGGAGGCACAACCATATACATGGAATGTAAGGCCAGAATCATATTATACTCATCGTGTTTTATTGCCGCTGATGATTAAATAATATAGATATCAAATTCTATGTTTAAAAATTGAAGCTACAGATGCTATAACAAAACTTCATAAAAAGTCATCCCATGCACTATTCGAGAAAAGGGTGCTTCTGGTTCTGTCAGTACTTGACAATCAATTTGGTGAATATATAATAAACATTTTAACAATGTAATCACATAGCAATTATAGCCTGATAAGGGGGTCCAATTGCATGTAATACATAAATGTGAGACAGGTCACAGAGATAAACTTTTGAGTGGACTAAAATTTTATTTTCTGATCTAAGACTTTCCATTACACATACTCAATTTTTTATTTTCTGATCTAAGACTTTCCATTAAACATATTTCTAATCATATAAACAACACCACACCTGCAATGCAAGATAAATTTGACCAAGTGAATGGCAGTTTACAGGGCTCTTACCTTATTGTCTTCAGAAATTTCTGGAACATTTCCACAGTAAGTTCGTGCAACTCGAGGTCCAGCATCACCAAACAGGAACGCACCTTTGCCATAGTATCCAGAATTGAAACTGCCTTTGCATAAGAATGACCAGAAACATAGGACAATTTTTCGAAAGCTGCGACTATCAATTGAAAAATTTCCTATACACCAATGAGAATGTAAATCATATAAGAATCCCCAAGAACCAAACATGAATCCTGATTGAATCCATTTTATTATTGAGAGTACCTTCATCTGGTTGTCATTATAAGGAGCATCTGGCGCTGTTATTCTTATTATCTCACTAAGGCAGGATGCAACTGAAACTTTCACAACTGAATCTGAGTGCCTCAAAAGGGAACCAGATATTAATGCTTTCATTGGTGGCAGAAGGGCATCTTGCATTGATCTTGATGGTGCCTGTTCCACATATATGAGCAAGCGCTCTAGTTTCTAAAAGAAAAAAAATGAAACAAAAGAATGGAACTGTCACATGACATCTGGACAAACAAGAAGGAAAGTCAAATGTGTACCTGTCGCAAAATTGGAAAAGAAAAAAACAAAATGCAGTAGAAGGCATGCACAGATAAGTTCACAAAAAGATGATAACAAATATTACCAACAAGTTATAATAAACAGAGCACAGAGACAATATATGGAATCTGGAAAGCTTCATTTTACCAAGCCAAAAGCAAGAAGATGAATCTGTTCAAGATGGGGCCTTATTTTACATCCATTGAAGAATAAAAGGGGCACTGGTATCCATCATGTGCTAGTTTGATCTGCTGTATGAATTTTTATACTATGCACACCAGTAAGTATCTTTACTGCACAGAGAACTTTTTATCACAGCTATATCTCAAGCTTTTTATGCCACGCTGTCAATGTACTTAGAATTGACTTGATGGTAAGTTCAGATAAGTCATCTTGTTTGCCCACTTCTGCTAGTACCCACAACTTCTTCTCATTCACATAATTGATTTTCTTATACTGTTTTTAAAGTCACCAAAAGAAGCCTACATCTTACCCGTTTGAACATTGACAACAGAAAACTCACACAAAAAGACTGCATGCATAGGAACACCAAATGCATGCAGTTACTACCCTTTGAGAAAAGTTACATTGCCCCAGCAATCACTGACTACAGAGTAACTGGATCATACACACAAGAACACTGTAAAATAAACCAACCATGCACTGGAAAATGGAAGAATACCAGAATCGCAAAAGCACCAATGCAAAAGCTAAAATGAGAACATAGAGCTAGAAATGTGGAAGAAACAAATCCAGAACAGCAATCGCAAATCCAATTCCATGGGCTACAATTCAACTTCAATAAGTCGATACAAAACAGAATCCACAACCAAAGGCACAACTACTTTAACACGTAATTCTAAATGGAGGTACCCAATAAAAAACGAAGAAGCAATCAGGATAATGAAATATTAGACCACAAATTATCGATTGTATAGCCACCTTGATTCTATAAACACAATCATCATATATAAAGCCTCCATCCTTAATTATACATAACGATAAACCATAAAAAGAAGTCAAAACGTCCAAATTTGTTTACCCAACAGATAAAATCTGTTGTAATTTAAAACTACATACTTGATCAATTCAAGTTCCAATTCCCATATTCTGATTAAAAGAAACGACAATCAATGAAAACCCAAAATGTTACAAAGAGACGTAGATAAAAGAGAGCGACAGGAAAGGGGCATTACATCAAGATGATTAAGCAACTCATCGGTGGAAGACATAGGGTTTAGAAGCCTGTTCCCAGCATCCTTCAACTGCTCCTGAATCTCAACCTCATTAATAGCCATTTTACGCTTTGAGAGACGAGAGCTCGAAAACCCTAAACCCCAGAAGAACAATAACTAGAAACTATCACTTTTACACACTTCTCTGAGCTTTTTGCATGCCTTCCTCAAAAGACCAAACCCACAACAGAAGTCATCTTGTTTATAAGTCCAGGAGCATAAATATCACTTCTTTTGTTACAACTCAGCACACCCAAGCAAGGTGCTTCTATCAATGCGTAAAGCATGCAAGCGGAGGTTACTAAACAGCAATTTCAGATTTGCCCATAAATTTACTAAAGTACAGCGTATTAGGGTGGTCTCGAATTCAGTGGCAATGCTATCTGTTTTCAACGGGTATACATATAGTATATAGGATCCTTGTAGCTCTATGACATTGGAGAGGCTTTTAGCTCTGAGTCTCAGTGGCTGGTGCTTCATTTTTAGCCAAGTATCGCACACATAGTACCCATTTTAACTTGTGAAAGTTACATGGCAGCCTTGAAGAACTTGTGTTTTCTTGACAAGTCACATTACACGCTTGCACTGACAAGGTAACCCTTCCGTCCTGTACCCAGTTCGATGATACGACCCTTTGGGTCAGGTATATCGTTTAAAGTTGGCAATAAAGTTTAGGGGAGTTGGCAAACAAAGAACAATATAGTCAAATACTGTAAAGAGACTTCCTGAAAAATGAACACTGTGTGGATGACATGAAGATTTCTTCCTTTGTGTAGGAACCAACCAAATAGCTGCCTTTTGGTTCGTCCATGCAAGTTTAGTGCGCAAGGACAAGTCCATTGCTAATATAGCATAGCTTTCCCAAAATCCTTTTTTCAACTAATAGTCGATATTCTATGATGTGATCCGTAATTCCAAATCTGCCCTATTTTGGAGAATAATTGGTGAATAAATTGTCTGACACATCGTTTTTGGGATTTATTTCAGAAGGGGACATCTTTCGTTGTGGTGGATGAGACCAATCACATCCACATTCCAAGAATAAATAAGTAAAAATTCAGGAAAACATAGTTAAAATAAATGGTTCTCAACAACAATTTCACAAATTGATCGTCATCTCAAAAAGCAAACATCTCAAATAGAAAAAATCCAAAAACTCTATTTGATGAGTTGACCAACTAATTAAAAAACAAAACTCATAACAATGTTCTGCTTTCTCAGTTAGCTTTGATGTGTTGTTGAACAACATTAAGACCTTCGCTCTCTTCCCCAAAATCCTGCAAACCAGTTTAGGAAGTAGAATTAGCCCAACAGGAGACACTAGAATAGCCAAAACAACACCTTAATTTAACTCATACCTTCACAACTACACAAGAGCAACCAACTACCTTCCTGGCCTTGCCCTCAGAATCAATCTTACACAACTGCAAGTAGGATGAAATAATATAGTTCCGTCAACTTTTACACACAACTCACCACACAGTGATTATGAGCATAAATAAATACATGGTTCTATCATAAAATCTGTGTCACCATGCAAACTTTGCATTGAAGAAATCCATTAATGATCTATTTTACGACTAAATAAGTTCTAAGAAAAGAAATTAAATATGTAGACAAGCCCTAGAGAGAATTTTCTTGAGGCACCATACTCATCCAAAATGACAAAATATATTTTCAGATGCCTAACGAGTGATATGCAATTCAAGTAAGAACGATAGATGGTAATAATACTCATGACCAATCTAAAAGTTGGTGCATTCTAATTTGACTATGTTCAATATTCATGTGTTAACACAAGTTAAAGCATGAGGCAAAACACAAGTGACTCCTCAGACATGGATGCCCTTATATTAAATCCAAAAACTATCAGAACTGCCATTACATATCATTGACTACATCAACCTTGACAATTCTTTCTATAGTTTGCCATCTATATTTTTGCCATCAATTTGAAGGTACCACTGCATCGTATATATTCAAATATTTACATCTAGCAAAAGCTGCTTAAGGTAAAGTTCATCTCAAAGGAGATATGTCTATATAGAAACATGATCCAGGAATTGTAAACTTGAGACATTAGAAGCTCTGTAAAGACATCTACAATAACTCATGAATGAAATCACGAGTCAACAAGCTGATAAGATATACTTACACCAGCCCACTCGCCAAGGGTCTTGGCACTAGGAACAGTTAGTAGGCTCACACCATGATCAGCACAAAGCCCTTTGACCAGTTTAACATAATCAGGTTGATTGCAGTCCTCTGCCAACACACACAGCTGGGCAGCATGCTTCTCGATCACTTTTGCACCTTCATGAAGACCTTTGGAAAGGCCCCCATGAGCCAGAGACTTTCTCAATACAAGCTGCAGTGCAGTCATCAGGTCCATAGGCTCACCAAGTGGCTGAGCAGATGCGTCAACAGCAATAGCACCCTCTTCACTGCAAATTTGGAAGTTAAATCAGGACAAGACACATTTTTTTCTTCATAGAAGAAATTAATGCTCTATTTGGACTTGACTTTTACATATATGCCTGTTTCAATTTATCATCACAAGCAATGAACCAAAATTTCAGAAAGAATGACACAACACGACAGTCGGTTCAAGATACATAGACATTTCAGAAATTAGAAAGAAGGACGAGTCTGTTGTTAATCAACTAATCTTATCCGTCCAAAAACAAACAACAATGTTGAAGGCTAAAGCAACTAAATATTCAAAGACAAAACCAGGTAAAGCAGTGTAGGAGATTACCGTACCCTCACCTCACCAAAGATTTAACAGTGAAATATAATACACTTCTCTTTGCAATGGTGTAATCCTAAATTCAAAATCACGTACCATACAGAATATATTGGACAATCATGCATCTAAATTTACTTACGCTGCCATTGTTCTTGCCAATTAAGCCCAACAACTATCTCCTTCCTGCAGAGAGACAAGGCTCCAAATCAAATCTCGAGTAACAACAGCTCTAAGATTCCCAATAACAAATTGATACAAGCAATAATCTTCTTTCTGATCAGATACCTTAAAACAATCGTCGTTACAGTTGATAATACCACTTACCAAAAACCCTTTAACCGATAAAGCTTGTTACTTATCAATAAAAATGGGCACAAAAGTTAACTATAAAGTCTAATGATTTTGGATCCGTTGTCAGTCATAAAATTAATGGAGGCTTAGATCGAAAAACACAACAAAAGGAAATCTTTAGAAAAATTTAAGCTTATTTTTTTAACAAAGTTTCATGCAAAGAGAAAGAAAAAGCCAGAAATAGAAGAGGGAGACCTATAGCAACGAGGCAAAATGCGACTGCGAAGGAAAGGAAGGAACGCTCACAGCTTTGCAAAACCCTAAAACCCCACCCCCCAGAAACATGGGCTAAAAATGGGCCCAAACACACCTAGGTGAAAAACGGTTCCCAAATAAAACTATAATTTTAGTTTGGCCCAACGTTATCCACTGTTTGAACCCAAAGAAACATTGTGTTTTGTAAGACGTATGGATATTGTTTCTGGAGTCGGCATCCCATGTATGTTTGTTTGATTGGTAATTTATAAATTAAAAATAAAAAAATAAAATGGGACATAATTTGCAAGCAAAAGGGCTGCATAAGGAACTTTTCCCTGGTTGTTTGCTTATCGATTATGGCTATTGTTCATCCACCTGCCCTAAGAATGTTGGGATTAGATTTCTCATATTACTTTTGTTGGTGTTATACATTGTTTTAATCAATGTTATAAATACTTGGTACCGAATTTGATTCTAATACGGTACTGTACCGATATCAGTTAAATATTAGGTACCATTTTGGATAATTTTTAAATTTTATAAAATAATTTCTAAATTTTTTAAAAGTATAAAATAGCACTTAAATTTTGGTTGCAACAACAGGAGTCCTTGCTCAAGAACAATTTGATTGTGGATTGTGTATTAGGAAATGCGCCAGTAGAATATCACGAGGAAGAAGCAAGAAAAGAGAAACTATGAAGCTTGCGTGAAGGTTGACAGAATCACATTTTCAGCCATTTTGGTTTGATTGGTTTTTTCCCAGCAGACTTTGGTTCGTGAGGAAAAGCGGCCAGAACTTGTATCACAGGTTCGGGTTCAGATTGAACAGGCTCCCTTGGTTCACAGATAGCATCCAGTCCTTTCAAAGAGATAATTTCTTCATGAAGCAATGGACCTGACTTGATGGCTATATCATCTTCATCCGAACAGCAATCTAAGAAACATACAGAAAGATATAAGCGAGACAAGCTGAGGGACACATAATGTAAACACAACACTAGAATCGGGAAAAATAATTTTACCAAGGCACCTATAATTAGAACGTATTCAAATGATTGTTCTTTGGAATGGCATAAACAAATTACAGAAAATTAGGATAAGATACTAAAAGAAAGGATTGAGGAGTTAGATGTTGGGAATCTTGAAAACTAGAATGTAGTATGAAACTATGAATTCTTAAATTCAATCCAAGAACTTTTCAATAATAGAATGAAACTTATCGAGAGGGAAAAAAAAGAGAGAGAGCAGATGGGCAGGCAGTCCGATGATGGAGACGTCGTTGGTGCGATGGCAGGCGGTGGAGGGAAGTGACTTGTTTGGTGGATTGAATCCAATTCGTGAGATGACAGCTGGTCATGGCTATAAGAAACGCAACGCAAGGGTTCCTTCAGCCGAAATCCAACCCCAGACCTGTCTGACCGCTTTTCTAAACTAAAACAGTACTCCCAGGTAAGGACAGGTGTCATAGCGCAATCCTCACTGATGTGGTGTCCAGTCACAACTTGCGGAGCAGTGGCGGCCGGCGACTACTGTGCTGCCTGTGTGAGGTGGGGTTGGCTGCGAGTCTGGCACGTGGGAAACAAAGAGAAGAGTGAAAACAAAATGGGAGACTTTCAGGGATTCAAACCGTTTTTTTGTCGGTAGCGACCAGTACGGTACCAATTCCATAAAGTTTGGTTTGAATGATTTGTTCAAATGTTTTAGTTTTGTAGTCACAAAGGTAAAGGAAATCGAGGCTCCAGCATTTTGGAACTGTTATTGCATACCAATCTAATCTTTGTATTCTACCCAGTTGCCAAACAGCTTTAACATTTCATTCCATGTGCAAACATTTTTAACCTGTGGCAGTTCTCCTTGTCAATTCCAGCAGTATAGAAGAACTTTTATCGATCATGTTATCGTTAAATTCTGCATTTCGAACTGTAGATTTATAAGGACTAACCTTAATGCGGAAGTCAAGCCTTGACTTCATACCATAATTCTAAGTTAAAGGGTTCCATTCGATTAGACATTAAAGTCTATGGGATCATACAATGACAGAAAAAGGGATTTAACTGTCATTCCACAAGAGGGTCGTTATATAGCACACACAATATGAAATGTAAATCACGAATCTAGCTTTACTTAAAAACTAATCCGAGTCACTAGATTAACATACCTAATGCTAATCTTGACACTCAAGATTTGGCTTTAAGGCTTCAATGTGAAATCTAAAACTTTCACATCCGACTCATCAGAGTCTCATCTTAGACTTACTAAGGTGACTATTCAAATATAAAACTTATCATATATACTACACAAATATGAAAATAATACAATATTACATACACTCAATATTAATATTGTGAAGTCTCATCCTACTTGCTACTCAAGCGTTAGGGCGATTGCCTGTATGATAAGGTCAATCAGAAGCCTAATGTGTAGTGACATTACAATGTACCTTATCATGTAATTGTGTACCAATGAACATTTGAGAAATAAACTTTTATTAAACACAAGCTCGTTACAATTGAAAACATGTCCATTATACAACAAGATATAACTCAATGGAAAAACTAAACCCTACGCAAACCTAAACTCATCATATGAGCCTTAAACGAATCTCGGGGAATAGGTTTCGTTAAGGGATCAGCTACCATCTTGTTAGTAGGTATATACTTTATGGCAACTTCCTTATTTTTTATGACGTCTCTTACAAAACGATAACGCCTTTTGATATGCTTAGATTTTCTATGAAACTTCGGATCTTTAGCAAACTGTATGGCTACAGTGTTGTCACATAACATTTCAACATGATCATTAACTCTAGGAGTCAGATTAAGATCCTGGAGAAAACTTCTCAACCATATTGCCTCCTGAGTGGCAAGACAACAAGCAACGTATTATGCTTCCATTGTCGATAATGCTATACAATCTTGCTTCTTGCTGCACCAAGATATGGCTCCCCCTCCCAAGGTGAAGACATATCCTGAGGTTGACCTAGACTCATCCGGGTCACCACCCCAATCGGTATCCGAATATCCCCTTAACCTTAAATCCCCGCCTTAATAGCAAAGGACTAGGTCTGAAGTACCACGAAGGTATTGAAAAATTCTTTTGACTGCTTGCCAATGAGCAGGTCCTGGGTTGCTTTGGTAACGACTTACCAAACTAACCGCAAAGCAAATGTCAGGTCGTGTACACAACATAGCATACATTAAGCTTCCTATGACACTAGCATAGGGAACGTTACTCATTTGTTCTTTTTCTTTCTCTGTTTTAGGGCATTGATCAAGACTCAAGGTAAGATCCTTTTCAACTGGAGTGTCTACGGGTTTGGAATAATGCATTCGAAAACGTTCTAAGATTTTATTAATATATGCTTCCTGACTTAAACCAAAAAGCTTCTTGGGACGATTTCTAGTTATTTTCACACCTAGGGCATACCTAGCTTCACCCATGTCCTTCATATCAAAAACAGAGGACAACCACTCTTTAGTGGTTTTGAGCATCTCCATATTATTTCCGGCTAGTAATATGTCATCAACATACAAAGTGAGAAACAAAATTCCACTTGTTGTTCTCTTGACATACACACAATGGTCTTCTGAAACCATGACTAAGCCAAAAGAAGTAATGGCTTCATGGAATCTGAAATACCACGATCTGGAAGACTGTTTGAGACCATATATGGATCTTTTAAGACGACACACTTTGTCTTCTTGACATTTTGATACGAAACCAATAGGTTGATTCATATAAATCTCTTCCTCGAGGTTACCATTGAGGAAAGCAGTCTTAACATCCATTTGAAACAACTCTAAGTCCAAATGGGCAACCAGAGCCAGAAGTAAGCGAATAGAGGCAAATCTCACCATAGGAGAAAATGTCTCTTCATAGTCTATACCCTCTATTTGGGTATAGCCTTTCGCTACCAAATGGGCCTTGAACTTGTCGATTGTTCCATCCGCCTTACGTTTTATCTTGAAAACCCACTTGTTTCCAATTGAGCTTCGTTGGATCGGAAGATCAACTAGTTCCCAAACCTGATTTCGTGTCATTGAGTCCATTTCATCCCTCATGGCATCCATCCACTCTGTGTGGTTAGGTGAATCAACAGCCTCTTGAAAAGAGGTTGTCTCTTCAATTTCCAAAGGAGTACAAAGGAATATTTCCTCTTCGATTTGAAAATATCTTCGAGGAATTCTTCCACGCTCACTTCTTCGGAGTCTAGGACCAACATTTGTCTGCCTTGATTCAGGATCTCTCCCCCTATCTCTTGGAGATGTGGGGTCTGGATCATGATGAGAACCACTCCCACTATCCCCTTGAGATGTGAGATTTGGAACATGTAGACTATCTACAGGTTCGTGGTTTAGAGATGGAAGACAGACCTCATTCTCAAATTGGTTCTCTGGGGCAGAAAAAATCTCAGTGACTTGGCGAGTAACTAAATTCTCCCCCTCACCGAGAGTATCCGGTTGTAACTCATACAAATCTAGGTCCTTTTTTATTTCACCTATGCTTGGGAACTTATCCTCAAGAAACTCCACATTGCGGGAAACGATTTCTGTCATGCCACCATTCGGGTGCTCACCATACATAACATACCCTTTAGAATGTTTAGGGTATCTTATAAACACCATTTTAGTGGCTCTTGGACCAAGTTTCTCATATTTATGAGTTGGGTTGTGTACATAACCAGCTGAACCTCATGGGCGCAAATGATCTAAAGAGGGCTTTCTTTCATTCCATAACTCATATGAATTGGCGGGTACACTTTTACTTGGCACACGATTAAGAATATAAGTTGTCGTGAGCAACGCATCTCTCCAAAAACTAATTGGAAGACGAGCGTGTGCCATCATTGATATAACCATGTCAAGCAATGTTCGATTCCTACGCTTCGCAACACCGTTTTTTTTTTGTGGAGTTCGAGGAATCGTTAGTTATCTTATTATATCCTTTTTCTCACAAAATTCTTTGAACATATCAGATAGATATTCTCGACCACGATCGGTCTGAAGAATTTTAACTCTTCTTTCCAACTGTGTCTCAACTTCAGTCACAAAACGTTTGAACACATTGAGTGCTTCATAACGATGAGCTAAAAGATACACATACTCATAGCGAGAATAGTCATCTATTAAAGTGAGAAAATAAATAGCCCCATGACGTGCCTTAATATTCATGGGTCCGCAATCAGAGTGAATAAGCTCTAAAGGTTTAGACACCCTTGAAGCCTTACCAAAAGGTTTCGCGGTTGCCTTACCAGCTAAACATGACTCACATCTCGGCAACTTAACCTTAGTGAGTCGGTCTAAAAGACCTTCTTTAGCTAGCCTACTTAACCTATCTTGGCCAATGTGACCAAGTCTTGCATGCCATTTAACAGATTCAGAATCATGATCAAAATATGAAACATAAGCAGAAGACGAATTATCATAACAATCATCCAAATCAAGAATTAGAAAATCGTTTTTCAATGTAGCATGGACAAAAATATTGCCATTATACATAATATCCAATCCATAATTATTAGAACTAAAAACAAATCCTGATTTTATTAAAGTTACAAGAGACACAAGGCAACATCGCACCCCAGGTGCATAGAGAGCATCATGGAGAAGCAAAGTATGTCCTCCATGTAACTTGAGCTTATATGTCCCTATTCCTAGGACATCTTCTTCACTGCCATTTCCTAACACGACAGTTTGTGAACCCACCGGATACCGATGAAAGTCCACATAGCCAGCTCGATCCCGAACTATGTGCTTGCTTGCTCCCGTATCTACAATCCAATTAGGAAGAGAATTAGCAACTAATGCATGAAAACAAACATATAACTCAGGAGTTATGGATAAGAAAGGTACCTTCTTAGGTTCAGGACTGGTTTGGGAGTGGGACCCGCACCTCATGTATTGTCCCCTTTGGTCACACCCTTCTGGGGTCGTTGCGCATACGGGGAGTCGAACTTGTGACCTCAGGGTTTTGTTAGGTTTTGTGGTCGTGGGTTCGAGCCCCACGGTGGGCGCCAATTGATTCAACCTGGTTTTGACGAGGCTGCACGTTGCCGTTTGGATCCATGGAGTCGATTGCTTCACGTGAGAGTTTCGATGTGAGGTTCCTGCAAAACAAAGAAGGCACGTCGGGGGTTGTTCCCCGATAGGCCCCTCCGACACTCAAGTCAGTCTTTTGGTGAAGGTGAGATCGCTGTAAGCAGAGAAAACTAGGGTTATGATCATGCGTACCTCTGTTGTGACCAAGTTATACCTTATATATGGAGCAGTAATTAGGTTTAAGTCTTTACATATGCATGGGAATCTCTCACTTGTGAATGGGCTGTAGATCGTGGACTGGGCCTGGGCCTAACGTAGCCGACCCGACCATAAGCCCCCTACTCCTCGAGTCTGAGCGAAGAGAAGGGTCGAATGAGTATGTTAGGGTCTTGTAGCTCGTCTGCGATCTTGCAGCTCGTTCGTGATCTTATAGCTTGTCTGCGATCTTATAGCTCGTCTGCGATCTTATAGCTCGTCCGTAAGACAGCTCGTAAGGTGGTCGATTGGTCGGGCATTAAGATGCAGCGCGCGGTCTTTCGCATCGAGATTGATCGATTGATCGGGTGTCTTGATCGATCGACATCTATTATTGCGCGATAGCTCGTATCAAGAGAGTTCAGATGAACGTTTTTACTGAGCGTGTGAGGGTACTTTATTTAACCATTATCGACGGCGTGTGCCCTCTGACATCTTTTCAAAATCTGAAACGTATCGTCCTTGTAACCGTTGTGCAGCTGTCATGCACGCCCTTTCAACTGCTGCGTCGCTCCGGATTTTGAATAACCCTAATTCTCCTTGGCTCGGATTCTGCCGCAAGTCCGAGGTTGCTTGGATTTCTTCCACGCGTCGCGCTTTGATTGGGACTTCCGCTCGACCGATCTTCTATAAGTACTCAGGATTAATATACTGTGGGTTTTCTTCACGTTTGTTTCGTTCTTGCTTCCACTCTAGTTTCATTTGCTCTTTCTTGCTCTCAGTTCCCGGAAATTTCCTTCAACCATCGTCCGATTTCCCCATTTCAAATCACTAAATAGGTACGTCCTTTTTTCTCGTCTCCTCCTCTAAAGTTTTCTTTTCCGAAAGTTCTCTTCTTGGTAAGCATGTCGACGGCCAGTTTTAGAAGTATGGTGGAGGGTGTTGAAGAAATATCGACGAGAGAAAGGAAGGATGGGTTGGTTGTGGAGGCGTCGCCGAGGAATGAATCGACGATGACCTTGGGGGAGTTGAATCGATCAATACTTAGAAATAATATCCCCTCGTCTTGGGGACCCAGGTTGGCCTTGGGGAACGAGCGAATCCACAACAACTTGAGTGGATATTTCGTCATTTCTAATAGTTTTTTCTCGATTGGTGGCATGAGGCTTCCATAGGCCCCGATTGTCGACAAGGTGTGCACGGCCTATCAGCTGATGTCGAGCCAAATTCCTCCGAACGACTGGAGGTTCATCAACGGTTTGGCCTTGTTGTGCCGTCAGTTCAGCTGCCCTCCTTCGATTGGCATCCTACGTCACTTTTTGAGGATGAGCTAGAGTCCGAGCTCTGGGACCGGGGTGCCTTCTCTGATGTATAGAGATGCTAGATATCGCCCGGCGGGAACAACCTCGAAAGTCTCCTCTTGGCGGACAAAGTACTTCTTCGTGAAAGCCCCAGGATCTTCCTTCGAGTCTCGGCCGTGGAGGTATCCTTTAGCCGAGCAGTGGAATGACAAGTCGAGCGTGTCTCTCAGTAGAGAGGAGTAGGTAGTAGTTGGTCGCATAAAGGAGCTCAGCCGTTATGACTTCGCTCGGCTCATTATGGGGTATTTCGGGGGGGCCTCAGCCGATTCTTTTCTTATTGACCCTCCGCCACAAATTAGCGGGCTAGGAGAGGAGATCGCCCCGTCTGGTCGACCCCTCGTGTTTAAATCACTTGCTGCGTTTGTTTTTTGGGCATTGGTTTAGCTTTCTGACTTGTTGTTATTACTGTGCAGCCATGGCAAGGATAAACAATTTTGAAGGGTCCTTCTCTCCTCCCAGAGTCGCGAAGCGGGCCAAAGGGAAGAAGCAGAGAGAGGCTGGGACTAGTGAAGGCGCCTCTCCTGCAACGGAGCCCGGTCATTCTACTGTGTTGTTGGCCCCTCTGCCCATTGAAGATCGTCCTGATGTATCGGCGTCTTTGTCGATCGTGCCAACAAGTGCGGGCCGAGCGGGTTCAGAGGAGGAGGAGGAGGAAGTGGAGCCGCCTCTTAAGAGGAAGAGATTGATCTGGCTCGGTGATCTACCGTTCGGCCCTTCTAGTCAAGGTGGGAAAGAGAAAGAGAGAAAAGGCAAGGGAAAAGGGCGAGCAGTTAACGCCAGGCAGTGGGAGTCTGTAATTAAGTTGTCCAAGACTGCCTCGATCGGAGACCTCGAAGTGTCCCGCCATATTATCGAGAGGATTACTCCCCCCGTGGATGAGCAGACCATGGACAAGAAAAGTAATCTGGAGTTGGGGTCTCAACTTCGTTCACTGCGATATCTGGTCTGGCAATGTCCTTCATGATGTTCGTAGCGTCTGGAGGCTCTGGACTCGGAAGTCCAGGACCTCCATGAGCAGATGAAGGCTATGAAGGACGAGCTTTCAGGAGTGAAGGAGGAGAGAGACCTCTTCTAGGCTTAAAACTCTTCCTTGGAGGAGGAGAAGAAATCCCGGGAGGATGCGATGGGCGTCCTGAGGGCTCAGCTGGCCACGGGAGAGAAGGAGAGGAGCCAGCTGGTTGTGGCGAATGACGAGCTGAAGAAGATGGTGGAGAAGGAACGGGAGCATAGCAAGAAATTTCGTCAGGATTGTCAAGCAGCGGTGGAGGGCAAGCACAGGACCGAGGATGTATTGAGGGAGTTGCGAGGCTCCGTCAAAAGACAAAGGGTTGAGGCAATCAAGCCGTGGAAGAAGCGGTTTCTCCGTGGGGAGTGCTTAGAATACGCTTGCAACTTAACCCTTTCGGTCTTAAAGAAGTGCTATGAGGCTCACGTTCCTGATGGGTCGGAGCGCCCTTCATTTGAGGAATATGCCGAGTTGATGCTTCCTGCTGGTCTTGGCCTTTCCTTGGAAGGAATGAAGGAGATGGTTGAGGGGGAACAAGTGCTGATTCCGGATGAGGAGCTGGACTTGAGCTCGGAAGGGGACGAGGAAGCCTCTCCGTTGCCTTTCCCCAATGTGGCTGCCGGCCTTTGCTCTCCTGGCTCGGACGCGGGCCCTTCCTCTCCTGCTGGAGGATCAAAGTAATCCTCCTCTTTGAGCTCATCTGGTCGGGCTTGTGGCCAGAACCTTTATTCAAAGAAATGAAAGCTCGTTTTTGATTATCTTTGATGTGTTAAATATTTCTCCCTTCAAATAGTAGGTCGCAAATGAACGCGCTCGATTCCCGACGATCGAGTGAATTAGGCCGATCGATCAGAGATTTTGTCTTTGGATCTTGGCCGAGCATTAATCAGGGTCGATCGATGGTTCTAAGGATCTTGTCTTGGCAACCTGGTCAATCTATTAGTCGAGGCCGAGCTATGGTCCCAAGAATCTTGTCTTGACGACCGACCGACCATAGTTAATCTGTGTCGAGGTCGAGCTGTAGTCCCAAGGATCTTGTCTTGGCGACCGACCGATCGTAGTCGATCGTGTCGAAGCCGAGCTGTGGTCCCAAGGATCTTGTCTTGGCGGCCAAATGGCCGTAGTCGATCTGTGTCGAGGCCGTTGTGGTCCCAGGATCTTGTCTTGGCAACCGATAGACCGTAGTCGATCGTGTCGAGGCCGATTACGTGGTCCCAAGGATCTTGTCTTGGCGGTGACCGACCGTAGTCGATCGTGTCGGTAGAATGTGATCCCAAAGATCTTGTCTTGGCGACCTACTGACCGTAGTCAATCTGTGTCGAGGCCGAGCTGTGGTCCCAAGGATCTTATCTTGGCGACCGACCGACCGTAGTCGATCTGTGTCGAGGCCGAGCTGTGGTCCCAAGAATCTTATCTTGGCAATCGACCGACCGTAGTCGATTTGTGTCGAGGCCGAGCGATGGTTGATGAGATTTTCTACGCTTTGCCAAATATAATGAAACTTTTTCTTGCCAAGAAATCTAAAAACCCCTTTATTGACGATAATGAGGGCGTGGGCCGTTAAAAAATCTGTCTGGCAGGGACAGGAAAAAGGTACCCACAGGTTTTGTACAAAAACGGTAATAAACAAAGATTAACTAAAATGAAACTTTTCTACTGGTAGAAAGCCTTCAAGTTTCGAGAATTCCAGGGCCTCGATAGTATCTTCCCGTTCGCATCGCGAAGAATGTAAGAGTCATGTCTGGCTTACTTGACAACCTGTTAAGGTCCTTCCCACGCCTGTCCGAGTTTTCCAGGGTATTTCTCAACCGCTTCGGCCTTTCGCAGGACGTACCCACCGACCTTTACGTCGCTCGACTTTACTCTTCTGTTGTAAAACTTCATTGCTTTCTGCCTGACGGCTTCCGAACGAGCGGCTGCCCTATCTCTGTCTTCACTGAGAAGCACAAGCTCGGCTCGACGGACTTCATTGTTCCGCTCCTCTTCATAGCTCGACACGTCAAGAGAGCTCGTCAGGACTACCGCCCCATCTAGTGTTTTTGTTTCTGCCAAATTGCATTCTCTAGCGATTCTTTGTTGACCTCTAACAACATCGACTCCGCGGGGCGTTGGAAACTTCATCGCTTGATAATAGGTGGAAACGATTGCTCTTAGGGCATTCTGAGTAGCCCGTCCGATTATTGCATTGTACGCCCCTTGAAACTTCACAACTAGGAACTCAACGTCCTTCTCTATTTGGCACGGCTTTTGCCCGAACTTCACTTTTAAGTGGACCCCGGCGAATGGGTAGGCTGATGCTCCAGTTACTCCTTTGATAGGGTCGTCAATAGGCAACAGTCGATCCTCTGGTACCTCCATCTGCTTGAAGGCATCATAATATAACAGGTCGACCGAGCTTCCCGTATCAATCATTACGTGCTTCACCTCGTTGTCGTCCATGTTCAAATTTACAATAAGCACGTCATCATGAGGACAACTTACACCGTCAAGGTCTGAATCGTTGAACGATATTATCCCATCGTTCTGCCTGTTTCTTTTGGCTGACAAGCCTTCGCCGACCTGCCTGGCATACCTCTTTCTTCCTTTAGTAGTGGACCCCCTGCTGCATTTTCACCGAAAATCATATTGATGACCCTAACTGGTCGGTCATCTTGTTGCCCAGTGTTTCTGTCGTCTCTTGCCCTGGATCGTCCCCTCACTTCGCGTCGGTCATCAGTGTTCGCATTCTGCCTCCCTCCATCGTTCCTATCATTTCGCCTCCAATCCTGTCGCCTGTTGTCGGGCCGACTAGTTTTGTGCTCGTTATCTCGGTCGGCATTTTGTTCATACTTCACAAATCGTCCCAGCCTTCCCTTTCGGATGAGGGATTCTATTTCTTTTTTCAATTGCTAGCAATCTTCCATGTCATGACCGATGTCTTTGTGGAAACGACAATATAAATCCGAGTTCCTATCCTTGAAGGAAGTCTTCATTTTGTTGGGTTCTCGGATAAGTTCCCCCTCCGCTCTCATGGTCGCCAGTACTTCTACATATCGTCTGTTGAGCGGGGTGAACTCCTGTCGATATCCGTGTCGATCGATTGGTTTTCTCCAGCTCGAATGGCCTTTCTGCCGCTTGTACGAACCATTCGCTCTATCATTTGGCGGTCGATCATCCGACCTACGCTTCGTGTTGTTCAGTACTTCTTCGAGCTGAATATACTTATCCGCCCTATTTCTTATTTCTTGAATGGATCGGGGCTGATCGAGGGCCAACGACTTTTTTAACTCCTCATCCCTCGTATTATTTATAAGCGCTGCCAACATGGACGAGCAAGTGAGGTCGGAGACCTCGACCACTTCATTGTTGAACCGAGTGATAAATTCCCGCAAGCTTTCATTCTGCCCCTGGGTCAATTGCATTACCTCCAAGGCCGTCTTCTGTGACCGCTTACTTGTGGCGAATTGGTTCAGGAATAATAACCTGAAATCTTCAAACATGTGATACAGCTCGGGGGCAAGCTATTAAACCATCGCCGAGCTCCCTCTTGAAAGGTCGTACAGAAAGCCTTACACTGAATGACGTCCGGAACGCAATGTAGATTCATCATGGACTGGAAGTGCTATAGGTAGTCCAGGGGGTCGATCTTTCTAGTATATTTTTCTGGCGTTGGTATTTTGGTGCCGGGGGTCGGGAGACTATCCAAAATTGTCGGAGTAAAGGAAGAGCTGTACTGAGCTGTTGGACGATCCGGGCGGAAGCTCATGGTTGCATTGATCCGATCGTCCACGATTTTTTTTAAGGCTTCGGTAGGGTGACGATCCGTCGTTACACTGGTCTGTCGTGCAGAAGGCTGTTGTTGTACCGGATGAGACTGTAAAATCTGGCGAATCACCAGATCAGTCGCTTCCTCAATCTGTTTTCGGGTGAAGGAGGTATGTATAGGCGTAGGAGGGTCTGCCTCCGAGAGGTGCTGGAGATTCGAGCGTATGTTGGCTCCCGCGTTATCCTCCAAGGCTACGCTCTGTTCCTTTTGTTATAGGTTTTGTGGTTGCGGTTAATCATTTGGGTCCGACGACTGCATGCGGGAAGCATGGTGCGTCGGCGACAAGGTAGCAGGTAACTGCAAACCCAATCGTTGTAACGCCAAAGCTGTGACAGCAGCTATATCAGGGTTAGCTGCCGCTAGGGGTGTTAAAAAAAACCCGCGAACCTGTGAACCGGACCTGAACCGCATAAACCAAACCTGTAAATAAGGTTAACCGAACCTGAGTTTAGGTTCGGTTGAACCAACTGAAAAATCGAGTTCATGGTTCGAGTTCGAGTTTCTAACTTGCGGTTCTAGGTTAACCGAACCTAAACCGCACCTATAGTAGTTAACCGAACCGAACCTGATTTATAGGTTTAGGTTTAAACCTGAACCTGAAATACCTAAAAAGTATCATATATTTAAATACAATTTAAGAGGATATCAATAATAATAAATTCAATAGTATTTACTATATTAATTCTTGAGTGAAAAAAAGAAAGGAAAAAACTACTTTACTTCTATGTTATTAAATGTTAATATTAAACATTGCTATTATAAGTAACAACTAATGCATAACATTCAATACTTCTACTTTAAATAGTAATTAATATGTGTCAAAGTTATTGATCAAGTATTAAACTATTAATAAAAACATTCATTGACTAAAATAATATAATCGTTTAGAGATTAATTAAAGAAATTAATGTGTAAAACACATTTATTAAAAATCCTACAATTTTAGTTTTTAAGACACATATATTAGTTTAGATATTCATGAGATATTATAAATATTAAACTAGCAAGTAATCTTGATTCTTAAAATATATAATATAGTTGCTAATAAATAATAAGAATATAATAATATTGTCTTGTACAAATAAAAACATAGTTTTATTTATTAAAACAAATGAAAAATGAGTTGATTTAGTAATAGACTATGAGATTGTATTTTTTATACTACGCTTTTTATAATATAATATTTGAAGTTTTAACTATGATATTAATTGCATTTTCTACACTAAGTTGCAATAAGAAGAATGATACTTTTGTGCTTATTAGTTTATTATTATTATTATTTATTTTAACATGATAAAATAAGATTTAATGATGTTAGAAGAATAGTTTTATTATTATTTTAATCAATAAGATCTAGTAGAGCAGTTCATTCCCTCACTATTACATCTGAGTCAGTTTTTTGTACAAGAGGTCGAGTGCTTGATTCATTTCGTAGCTCTCTTACTCTAAAGATGGTGGAGACTCTTGTTTGTAGACAAGATTGGTTGAGAAAATCACAGGCTCCTCTTTACGTGGAAGAGAGAATTGAAAAACTTGAACAAATTGAATCAGGCAATCTAATTTACTTTACCATTTTTTAACATACAAATAAATAAAAATTCTTTTTCAATTAAAAGAAATAAAAGTCAACTCTTTTATTTTTTATTTTCTATAGATGTGGCTTCATGTATAACGGTGAATCATCCTACCATTCTATTCAAAGAATAATTGTTTAATATTTTATCTTTTTTCAAGTATGGATCTTTTATAAGACATTGTTTGGCTTATTTTACTTTGCTTTGGTTTAACATATTGGATTAATCTTTGATGGATTTGATATACATACTTTTATGAATAATTTGTATTTTTCACCAATTTTTTATAATTTTATCATATATATTGATATGAATAGGTTACGGTTACCACGAGAACCGAACACGAAAATAGGTTAACCAATCCTATAGGTTCTTTAGGTTCGAGTTCGAGTTCGAGTTAAGTGAAATTGCCGAACGACATTTAGGTTCGAGTTCAGTTATTAATGAGCGGGTCAGTTACCTACCATGAACACACCCTACGCCACTTTGGCCCGATTTGCGTGTTTCTGGACGTGGTGCCCTGATGTCGGGCCCCATGGTGGGCGTCTATTGGTTCAGCCTGGTTTTGACGAGGCTACACGTTGCCGTTTGGATCCATGGAGTCGATTGCTTCACGTGAGAGTTTCGGTGTGAGGTTCCTGCAAAACAAAGAAGGCACGTCGGGGTTGTTTCCCGATAGGCCCTCCGACTTCAAGTCGATCTTTTGGTGAAGGTGGGATCGCTGTAAGCAGAGAAAACTAGGGTTATGATCATGCGTACCTCTGTTGTGACCAAGTTATACCTTATATATGGAGCAGTAATTAGGTTTAAGTCTTTACGTATGCATGAGAATCTCTCACTCGTGAATGGGCCGTAGATCGTGGACTGGGCTTGGGCCTAACGTAGCCGACCTGACCAAGGACAATCCCGAGCAAAATGACCTTTCTTTCCACAATTATAGCACTTCACACATGCCATGTTTTTCTCTCCTTTGCCCTTAGCCTTTCGCTTCTTATGACCTTTTGGTCCATTCCTTTGAGGAGGCCGAGAACCTTTTCTTTTACCTCGCTTGGGTATTGTTGCCCTTTGGTCCTTTGCCTTTAGCAACAAGAGTCACATTAGAGGAGTCAGATGCTTTTAAGCGATCCTCCTCCATTTTGAGGTGTTTAGTAATCTCTGAAAGAGTTTTGACATTCTCATTATGTGTCAAAACAAGTTTCACATTCTTCCAGTGCTCGGTATGATCTGGAAGAGCCCGAATTACATTCAGGACTTGCTCCTCTTCAGAGATAGCCCGACCAGCTGCCTTAAGATAACGAACCATTGCATTCATGGTTCGTAAATGTTCAGCCATAGTACGAGTCGTATTAATCTCGTAGTTCATCCACTTAAGGTGCAAAGCACGAAGCCTTGTAGCGGATGTTTGACCAAATGTGATCTTAAGTTTGTCCCACATGTCCTTAGTAGTGGGACAATCCTCAAATTCTCCAATTAGATCATCATGCATGAAATACAACATAGTATAACATGCCTTACGATCCTTTTTGGATCAATCTGCATAAGCCTTTAAGGATGCTTGATATTGCTCACTAGTAGTATCAATATCGTTTCCATCTTTGTCCTTGACTGAAGGCGCAATCATTATTAGGGTCAAATGTTCGAGCAATTGTCGTTCATTTAGAAGATATTGAATCTTCCTTTGCCACATATCATAATTGAACCCATCCAATTTTTCAGTGGTGGACAAATCACCGATCAAGATTTTAGTTGCCATATCTACAAGTATATACAAACATGATATAAGGCATATTTCTATTAATTAAATTATAAAAAAATTCACAATTCACATCGTATGATCGAAAATTTTGCTAGGAATTTTTATAATTTAATTAAACTATTTTAATTTGACATATCATAAAAATGCCAAAATAAAGAATATGTAAAACTAATTTACAGCTATCATTTGATACATGTAAAACAATATTTATTCTAAAATTATATAAAACTCATTTATATAATATTATTTTAAATATTATAAAAAATTATCCATAAAACATATTTATGAAATATTTTAAACTATATTATATGAAAACACATTCGTAAATTTCACTCTTCACTTTGTTTGCGTTTCACCGTATACAAAATCAAAAGAAAAGAAACACTTTTTTTTCCACTGTTTTGTTCACGCATGAAACAACTTTTAGAATACATTAAACTCTCTTGCTTTTAAACGTACAACAACCATTAGATGCATTTAATGGTTATGTCATTTGTCCAATGTTTAGGTAATGAATTTTCCTTCGTACGTTATCTGTACATATATACCACTGATTCATCTGATGCATGTTTAATAAACAACTTTCTCTTTTGTCTTGATTTTCATGCACATATATTTGAATAACAGAACACTTCTCTTTTTATGTATCCTTACGTACAAAAAAAACGAAAATCAAGACCCACTCTTGTTGTTCATGCATTGAATACACACTCCTTAAATGCATTTAGCATATCAAATAAAAACAACGTTGATGCATTTACTGTGCACAAGTTTATGATGTTAACCCTTGGTCAACAAGCAAGGAAAGTTTTCGGTTTCCGTAAAACCCAGTTATGAAATAAAACCAACATATTCACTTCTTTCCAAACGTTCGTTGTATGGCTTAAAAGAACAAGAAATAAAATTTATCTGTTTTCGTAAACCATTTATCGCATTAAATGTATTTATACAGAAAAGTTCACAGAAAACTTTTACAAAAAATTTCACAGAAAAATCATGGATTCTCGATATTAACGCATAAATTTCCGAAATGCACAAACCATTTAATGCCCAATCTCATCTCCATACAAACACGCAAATCAATAAATACTTTTGTTCCTCGTAAAACCTCTAATGCTTTTAACTGTGGGTTCCTTTCTTTAAGCATGAAATGAGAGAATGCTACTTTCCTTCATGCAATCGTTGGTCCCTTTCTTTAAGTATGAAATGAGAGAAAAACTATTTCAATTACCGTGTCATGTAATATATGCATTTTGAAGGAACAACTTTCTCTGTGGATATCTATGAACTTTTAACATAAGTCTCTGTTAGGTACGCAGTACGCACTCTTCTTCCTTAACCTTATATGCGTAAACAACATTAAAAATTTGTGATTCCATAAAAGCAATTTCATCAACAGAAACCAAGATAACGTATGAACACAACAAACGTTGCAAATCAATGGTAAGTATAAAATTTGGCTCTGATATCAATATAGATTTATAAGGACTAACCTTAATGCGGAAATAGTTGATCAATTCTTTATTTGACGGTTGGCTACTAGAATTACCGATTAATCACGCCTTAAACTCAAACCCTTGATAGTGTGATTCACGTTAGGAAGAATGAAAAAGTATTTCTTTTCCGTTCAGATTTAGCAAGATTAGAGAGAGAGAGAAATAACCGAAATCTCTTTTGGTTTCTAATCCGTCTTAAGAAAGCTCTCTCTTTTTAAGCCAACTTCCTCCTGTTCCTCCTTTATATGAGATCAGAAGAAACTGGTGGAAGTTATATGTAAATAGACATGGCCGTTCGTGTTTACACGAACTAAGGAACAAGAACTATAACATTGTCAGCCAAATTGCAACTGGAAAAGTCATGGGGTGAGACAAAACAGAAGCATCATGGTTGTTCATAAGAGTGAAACTAATAGCAGAAAAATATTCATAAAGTTAAAAGCCTTGTTGACAAAAAAAGTGTACAACAGATTGAAGGTGCAGAGAAACACATACAGTTGAATGAGCATCTTTAAAGTCACTTTGTTTCGCTTTTAACGTTTCATATCTACTCTTCACAATCAATGAAAATCCTGTCCATTCTCAACACCTAAACCATACAATACACCAGCATATTTCTCCAAGGAGCCGCTAAAGAAATTATCCTTCAGCTTCCTGAATGTATATGCAGTGAGTAAACTATCTGAACCCGCTTGATGGCATATGCCAACTCTCTCCACTTCCAACAACTCTGCGAGTTTGTTCAACCCTCCATGAAGGCTATTGCAGTACCTCATCAAATGCTTGATGTCATAAAGGGTCGGGAAGTAGATATTAATCAAATTAAAGAACGCCACTTGCGTCTCTGGCAAGTTTTGGCACGTTAAGAGCTTAAGCAAGTAGCCAAAATCGTAACCACTGTGAAACGTCACCCAGTGCACACTATCATTCAAGACAATCCCTGAAGACATCAAAAGCTCACCAAATCGCATTGCATCAATACCCATTTCATTATTCTTCTTGAAGTCTATCCCACTTTGCCGCAAAAGCTCAATGGAATCATTAGCAAAAACATCCACATTCACGTTGAATTCACAAAAATTGAATTGCCAAATGCAATACTTGTCAGTTCCACAAGTCGGTAAATTCCCTAGGTCATCCGAAAACGTGAGACCCAATTGAATCAACTTCAACATATCCACATTTTCCTTCAACGTTTTGTAGTGATAGTCATTGCTGTTCTTAAAATTGCCAACCGGACGCAGGACAATGCCCGGAAACTCCGTGTCCATTGCAATATAAGGGTAATCATCGACAATTTCACGGATAAGAGTGAATTCTTCTTCGATGTTGTCATTCCACACCTCGCGAATCTGAATTGAATCGCCTTTAGGCAACAGCGACATTAAACCCAACACAGAAAGCGAAACGACACAACCCCAGGCCTCCAATCAGATAGTGCATTCAGTTTAAAACTTTAACGACTACGAAGAAAACCCTACACAAAATCTCAAATTTAAGGGATAACCCAAATCAAATTTAGGCATAGATCTAGAGAAACTCGTAAAAAACCAGAAGACACCGGAAAACGCAACACACACACATATTTATAGGAGAAAAAAAGGAGATATGTACGGAGAAATGGAATCTGACCTGGACTTTGATAGATCTGAAGCAGAAATATCAGATCTTGACCAGCAAATTCTAGAGAGAGAAACAAGCATTTAGAGAGAGACAGAAACGTCTCAGAGGCTTCGACGTATGTCGTAAATATCATTTTTATTTTTATTTTATTCATTAAATTATTATAAATGAATGAGAAGGAAAAGAAAAAAAAGAATTTTAAGTTTTTGTTTGTTGGCAAAAAAAATAAATATAATGAATATTATAATTTCAAAAATTCTTTTAAAATTTAACAAATAAAACATTCTAATCTAATTAAGAAACAATTTCTAATATAATCAAAAATAAAATTTTAATTAGAAAGCTATTTATTAATATTAAACTAAACCACTTAAATAAGATACTTTAAATTTAATTATTTATGTAGATATTTGTTTCTTAATTAGTTAAAAAGTATTCCTTAATAGATTAGAAAACTATTTTAAATATAAAATTTTTCAATTTTCTTAATTAATAAAATTTAATCAGAAATTTTGTCCAATAAATCAAAAACTTATTATTCAAATTAATAAAAGAATATTTTTAAAAATAAAAAACAGTCTTCATTGCACTAGTAATATAGAACTATGACAGTTGATATACCCTTTTTTGGTATAGGACCTTCCATAATCACTAGTATTAATAGTTTAGCCAAGGAGCCTTAAGATGCAACAGCGTAGCACGACAAATGATCCAAATTATTCCTTTGTCATATATGTTTCAAAAGGATATTGATGTATCATATAAAGAAGCTCAGTCTTCTTTCTGCATGCCTTATTCAATCTCTCCATGCAAGCTGATCTAGTGCCCTCTCTCTGCGTGCCTTATTCAATCTCTCCATGTTCTTTGTTGTTGTATACTAGCTAGTCATTTTACCCTCCCTTATGGTCCTCTCTTCATCATAAATAGCTACAATTGAATGTTATTTACAGATGAAATTGGGCAATTGAAAACTTAATTGAATGCTAAATGTTAATTATTTTTGTTATTTGCTTACTAAAAATATGGATGATACTCTTCCTTATCAGTCGATCGGAAGGAGTTGTAGTTATGGTTGACAATAAGCCAAATTAGACCCAAATCATATATAGTCAAAACTTAGATAATTTTATTTATTTATTTTAGCCCAAGTTCAAACTCGATTAGACCATAATAACTCAACTCAAGCACAAGCTCAATCAAATTCCCTAAGCATGAGCCTCAGTCATATCAAAGTCCAAAGTGTCTTAACTGGTTGTGTTTGCAAATTTTGCTCACCCACTTCAGCCTTTGATGTATGAAAGTTAATAGAACATAAGCATATACAATGATGTCCTCTAGACAATGTCTTAGCTCTCTCCATTGAATATAGTTTTTGAATCCCAACTGCATATGATACTCTTGGTTCACTATGTTCTCCATATGCTACTATTAATTATAAACATAAGAGACATAATAAGTAATCAAACCTCTACGAGCTATTTGACAAAATACGTGGCAAACATGAACACGATTTTGACAACTAACAACAATAAAAACAAAACGCAAGCCCATGAATAACCAAAATAAAGAAGAAACAAAGAATCATAAATATATTTTAAAATGAAATATTGAAACATAAACCATTAGGAATGGAGAGACTATCTTGTAAGGTTTTAAATCAAACATGTGGGCTTATATGTGTATAATTGTATATTAAGGTTATCATATAAAGTTGAGCTCAATTAATTAAAGTGATATAATATGTTTATAATATTTGAGCTTCATGCATCTATTTTAAGTGTGAGCTCTATATGTGCAGAGACCGGGTTTATAATTTCTAGTTTTATGATGGGTCAAACTAGAAATTAGATTAGGGTTTTACCCTAATATAAATAGTTATGGTCCCCAAATTAAGCATAACCTAAATTCTTGTCTGAAATCTCATCATCAAAGAGAAAATAGAGAGTTGCGGAAAACTCTGAAAAAAAAGGCTACGTTCTAATTTAGAAGACAAAATCTCAAAACTCTAGTGCAGATTTTACATTAGATTCAGGTATGCTTCCGCTTTATTTTATTCTTGATAATTTGATATGAATGGATCTTGGCTTTTAAAGAGATTAAAATCCCTACAAGTGGTATCAGAGACAGGTTCATAATTAGGTCATCAAGAATGGTTATTTGGTTTTCATTTTTTTTTTATCTTCCGAATTGGAGTTCCTTTTAATTCTTTTTTGTATATCTCATTATTGCATGTACGATTTCGATCATACTCTCATAGTTGTCTCAAGGTTTTGAGATATTGATTTTCGTATATGTATTCGGTGATAACTCCTTGATTTGCAAGATAAAGCCTATGATGATTTTAAAGAACGTTTTCGGTGTTTTGGATTTAGTTTTGTCTGTTGGATAATAACCAGGACGAAGTTTTGGCCATCGGATAAAAATTGGAGTTTTATCCATTAGATAAAGAATTGAACTTTGTCCATTGGATAAAAAATTGAAGTTTTATCCTTTAGATAAAGACTCAAATTTTGTCCATTAGATAGAGAATAAAGCTTTAACTGTTGGTGTATATGTTTCCAGAAAGCTTTTAGAGACTTTTCTTTATCTAATAACTGAAGTCTTCCTATTTATAATAACCAGAAACTAAAGTATTATGAAGAATGAGTTTTGAGTCTAAAATTTATAATTTCTAGTTTGATTTTTAAAATTTTGACCCAATTCTTAATTTAAGATGACAGAATTGTCAATATCATAGTATCAAGAAATTAAATTGAAAAAGGTTAGAAAAAAGGAGAAAAATCGTGGAAAGAAGAAGAAATCAAGGCTTTCAAGGTAAGTTCTACTCCTTTTTCTTGCTTTAGTAGAAAGAAATGGGTTGTTGTGCTAAGATGAAGGAGTTCTAGAGAGAGAAAGAGGTTTGTGTTGGGAATGCTTGGAGGAAGAAGAAGATGGTAAGATCCATAGGATTTTTGGGTTTCTAAGCTAGGTGTTGAGTTTTCTAACCTATATGAGCCATGGGTAGGTTAAATTGGAGCTTGATTAGGGTTAATTGCAATTTGTTAAGATTATGGAAATTTGGGAAATTTTCAATGGAATCGGAAATTAATGAGAAATTTTGGTTGTGTTAGGGAATGAAGAGCCTACCCAAGAGCAAGAGGAAGGACACCATTGAAGTTGGGCATTTTAAAAGTATAAGGTGGGTAAATTATTTATAGTTATTATGTAATATGGGCAAAATGCTTTGTATGTGTTTTATGTGCTAAATGGCTTGTTGAATTGTTGTGATGTTGAAATTTCATTATGATGTATGCCATTGTGATAAAACAATTGAATTGTGATTATGTCATGTTATGCATTGACAAATGCTTGACCATTTTGATATAATTGTTATGCCATTGAATTATTGTAGCACCCCACTCCCGTAAGACCCGGACCCAACATCGATGGTGATATCCAAGTCCGTACCCTGCGAGGGTGGCATGATACATCACTCAGTCAAATCATAGCATAAAATTTTCCTTTAACACACACATACACTTACGTTACATGTACGTTGCGGAAATAAAACTTACAAAACATAACCGGTAATAAAGTGATGACCACGAGGGTCCTCATATACAAACATCATAAAATGAATCAAAAACCTCACACTAATACAGACGCAACTGATCCCGTCCTCTTCTGTCACTTTGCGATCACGATACACCCGTTACCTAACGGGGTATGCTTTTGAGTCCTGAAAAATAATTACAATTTTGGATGAGTTTTTACAACTCAATGAGTGACCATCATCGATGGTCCGCTCACTCATGTACAGAAATCAATTTATAACGAATATGCACATATCTGTCTATTTTATCTCACTTTACAAATCACAATGGATCTAACTTTATCTCATGATACACTTTCTCATAATTTCTCATTTTTCACATTTACAGAAATCTACATTCCAACGTCCCATTTTTGATACCTACTTATTCCACTCACTATCTATTGATTGTCATTTGGCTGTGACCGAGTGCCTGAGCTGTCCCATCGAAGGGCTCAATAATATCTGTCCCTTATCTAAAATTGGATACAGGGCTCAATATACGTCGAGCCTGAGGCTCTCAATTACTCATGAGCTCGAAGCTCATTTTCGCACGTTGAGCTAAAAGCTCTGATCGGTGGCAACTCTAGTCGACAGCCTAATATATCATACATTTTACAATTTGCTATACCCCATGAATGATATCACATCAGTATATGACATTTTGCTTTTCATTCAATCAAACATATCCAATCAAATGCAGTATGTAATACCTTTCAATTTATTTCAGTGTTGTGACCGAGCACTTGTACTGTCCCTATAAGGACACATCAATCGTTGAGCCATAGGCTCTGGAACTGACCCATTAAGGGCTCATAAATCATTGAGCTTGTAGCTCTAAAACTGTCCCATTTAAGGCTCATTAATCGTTGAGCTTGTAGCTTTGAAACTGTCCCATTAAAGGCTCATTAATCGTTGAGCTTGTAGCTCTGAAACTGTCCCATTAAGGGCTCATTAATCATCGAGCTAGAGGCTCGGAAACTGTCCCATTAAGGACTCATTAATCATTGAGCTTGTAGCTCTGAATCTGTCCCATTAAGGGCTCATTAATTATCGAGCCAGAGGCTCGAAAACTGTCCCATTAAGGGCTCGTTAATCATTGAGCTTGTAGCTCTGAAACTGTCCCATTTATGGCTCATTAATCGTTGAGCTTGTAGCTCTGATCAGTGGTTGTTTCGGTCACAACTATCATTAACTGATTTTGCGTTCATGAATGAACGACATGTGCCACAATTCAATCACTTTATTTACGTATTCCTATATCACAATCATTTCCAGTCTATCACAATGTGTCACATCAAGAACACAAGAACACAATCACACTTTCACATGCCCATAACACTTCTATATACTATCACTTCAATACTCCGGACCTTTTCTCCGGAGTTCTCAATTAACACAGTCTCACCCTTATACTTCAGAGAATTTAAAATCACTGAATTATCGCATTTAATAATTTGAGAACCGTCTAGGTCACTCACCCGGCTTCTGCGTTAACGCCTGGAAGTCTTAGCAATATCGGTGGGCTAGCTTTCCAAATGCCTCTATCACAATTCAAACACTCTATTTTACACATTGCCCCATCAGAAATAAAACTCATGTAGCAATTTACAACAAATACATATCATGCACTTCCGTGACATTCCATACACTATCCCTAAAATTTTCCCCGTCAAGTGCTTCCCTAATTATCAGAATTCAATTTATACTCAAATCAGTCAATTCATTTCAGAAATCCAAAAGTTATTCTCCAACATATAACCATATTTTACGCCTAACTTCTATCCCAAATTTCAAACCTTTAAAGACTGATTTAACATTTCCCTCCTTCATAAGAAGGAGACCCATGACTCTAACTCATACCAATAAAAAATTGTCTCCTTTGACAATTTATACAAAAAGTTATGGTTTAAAAACCAAAACATAGTCATTCGGGAAAAAGGGTCCTCGCCGCGGCGAAAAGAAGCTCACCGCGGCGAGGGCATAAATGAGCGTCGCGGCGTGCTCCCTTCTTCGCGTCGCGGCGTGCGCAAATTCGCGCGCTGCGACATGCGAGCCCGATCTCGCCTCCCGAATCTAATTTTTATCCATTTCACTCGAATTTTTCCAATATATTCAACACATAACTCAACTAAATATTACAACATCACTCACACACCAATTTCCAACTCATTTACAAACCAAACCCACTTATAGACATCCAATATTAACCAAAATCGAAAACCCTATAAACCAACATCTCAGTAACACAATCTTTAGCTATATCACTCAAAACATAATTCAATCAACTAAGCAAGAGGAAAGATACTTAAACTTACTTGATTTAGCTCACAAATTCCTTAAACTCTTCCTTAATTTCGTCAAAGAATCAAATTCTTCTTCTCTTCCTCTTCTTCTTCCACGACATCTTCATTTCTTTTCAAACCCAAATTTTCCCTTTTATAGCCTTACTAATTATGAAAAGTCCATTATGCCCCTTCTTTTAACCTTAAGTCTTATACTCTTAAGTATCTTGCCTGAATTGCCCTCATACCAATTCTTATAACTTTACTATTTCAATTCAAAAATTCTGACCCTTAGGGACTAATTTGAAATTCAACTCTTTCCGAATCACTCGTTTTCATGCCTATCAATTTTCCAATTCAATCATTTCATTTATTTAGACTTTCATAAATCTTTCCAAAATTCAATAACAAAAAAATTCCTAAATCATGTCCTTAATTGGAGTGTCAATGGTACAATCATTGTACCGGAAATCTCATCAGTACCCACTCTGCAATTTAATGCTGAATACACATAAATCACTCCAGTTCAATCGACACACAAATTCACATTTTCACAAAGACACCAAGCCGGGAATTGTCACGAGTGCATGCACCATCTTGTGTACCAAAACATAACCCGATCTAAATTTACTATTTTATACTTCCCATCGGTGACGGGATACTAAAATTATGTCATGGCATTTTGTATAAAGAAAAGTATGAGAATATGAACGATTGATTTGAGCATGAAAATTGATTGTGTGTGGGCAAGAGAGGAACCGTTTCGTAGTCACGTGCACGTTGACATAAAGTCTTCTCCCGGCTGCCCGCTTGTGGCCCACGAGATCTGAAAATGGACTCATTTCGTTCATGGTATAAACTTCGATTTCGCCGTTTTGTTTCACGGAACCCTTGAGCCATTTGGTTGTGCATTTGCATTTGATGTGCTAAGCTATGTTTTGAATTGAGTTTCATCCAATATGTGATGATGTTATGAATTATGAAATGGGAATTGAATTGTGAATGTTGAATTGTCATTGTGAAGTGTATGCCTAATGAGTGTTTATGTGTATAGATATGGTTGTTTGTGTGGCTCATCGCCAATGGCTATAAATATTTTAGCCACTGAGCTGTGTAGCTCAACCCAATATTTTTTCCACTCCTCAGGTGCAGATCAAGAAGATCCGTAAATCCTTGCAGGCATTTGGACAGTTCCGAGAGAGTTAGCTTTTGTATTAAGTTAAGAGCTAGACTTTTGAATATCTTTAAAAGCATATTGAACATTGAGCATCAAATGTATTTTGTAACTTGTTTTAAGGTTTTGATGAAATGTCGATATGTAATTAAAGCTATGTATGAAAGCTTTGTATGAACTCCATTTTGACTTGGAAATGAATTGAAGATTGAAAAAATTCCCTTGTGTATATGCTTATTTATCTTGTTGTGTGCAATGCCCATTTCAGGTTCCATAGGGGTGTAAATTATATGTTGAATTCATGGGAGAAAACTGGGTTGATTTAGGCTGTATTGGGCAAAATGGTCTTCTTGAACTTTGTAATTTATCCTTTTAACTTTTCAACGGTATAAAGTTGGCGAAATTTGGATATCAGAGTTGAGAGATATGAGCTTTATAAATAATGATGCTGTATGGGAGGTATGAACATGACAGCTATGATGAATGATGAAAGTTTATGTATAATATGAGTTATATGAGTTGCGATTTGGGAGTTTAATGCATTCAAATTGGTAATTTCATGTTTGTGGAGTGTTATTACACTTGAAGGGTTGGATTTGGGGAGTTTATGAGTATATATGGTGTTAGGATAAAGGTTGGAAGCATTGAAGAGACTTGGAAGGGGATTTGGGTCACACATGTTCGTTAAACGGACATGGATGTCAGTTTAACGAACCTTATCGGGCGAAAAGGACCCTCCGCCCAGTGTGTGTTCGTTAAACGGACATGGATGTCCGTTTAATGGACATTCTCGGATGAAAAATGGCTTTTTAGCCAGTGTATGTTCATCGGACACCCTCGGGTCAGCTACAATAAATCGTGATTTTTGACCAGTTTGGAGGCCGAATATCATTTTGAGGTCTTCATAAGAGTTGTAGATCTCGATGTCTTCTTTCCAATGGTCTAAGAAAATCCGACATTTATAGAAGAAGTTATGGCAAACGCTTCAAGACATGTTCAGTTGGAATAAGGACATAAACATATTGGATTCTCTTGACCATAACTTCTTCGTCCGACCTCCAAATTGAGTGATTCTTGAAGCGTTGGATTTCTAACACGTTTTGCTATCTCTCCATAAAAATTGGTAGCTTTTGGATTTAAATTCGAAAGGATTGATTCAAACCAAGTGAGGGTTCGTTGAAATAACCCTACAAGGAAACCCGCTTACGCTTTTTGTTTCTGAATCGGATAGTTGGGCTCAGGAAACGGGGTCCAACACCTTGGTTGGGCTTTAGGAACAGGGCCCAACATCGGGCCTGGTTGCCCTCGCGACCCGTTCATGAGGCGACCAGTTCGCGGTCGCGAGCTGGTCACGAGACGACCAGTTTGCGATCGCGAGCTAGTAGCAATCGCGAAATGCGACCTTTTTTTTCAACTCAAAAACTCCTAACTTCCAAAATACATAACTTTTGACTCCAAAATTTACAAACTTGGTATAAAAAGAAAGATAAAAGGAAGCTCTACAACTTCCATGAAGAACTTAAAAATCAATTCCGTCTCTAAAGGGTCAAAATCCTAATAAAAATTTCTATCCAAATAATGTCTCCCTAAACAATAAGTCAACTTTGAAAATTTCTATCTTTCAGCTCTAAGGTCCAAAAATTTCATACTTTATATCAATGAAAAGATAAAAAAGCAACCTACAACTTTCATGAAGGATAGAAAAATCAAGTTGGCCTCTAAGAGAGTCAAAAACTACTTCAAAGTTTCTGTCCACTAATACTCTTCTGAAACAGTAACATCAACTTGTAAAAATCATAACTTCCTATTTCATAGCCTAAAATTTTCATACTTTACATCAATGAAAAAATCAAAACATAATCTAAAACTTTCATGAAGAACTTCAAAGCAATTTCAACCTCTAACTAGGTCAATTTTTCAATCAAAGTTTCTGTCAGAAATGTGTCATCCTAAAACAACATCCAACTTCCAAATTTCATATCTTCCCATTTCCACAACCAAAAATAACATATTATACATCATTGTAAAGGTATAAATTTCCTCTACAACTTTTATATAGACCATTTACTCCAATTCAAACCACATCAGTCCATAATTTTCTTCAAAACACAGTATACACAAATATATACTTATGAGCATTTTTAAAAACAAAGCAAAATAACCTTAACTTTGAAAGATCATAACTTTTAATCCCGATATCAAAAAATGTCATATTTTAAGGTGATAGAAAGCTCTCAACAATTTCTCAAAGTTTTATGAAGATTATTTTATCAAAATTTCTCTAGATCAATCCAGAAAAATTCACAAAAATTTCAGATCAAAAAGTCAATTTTCTGTTACTATTTATCTCACAAAGTCAAACTTTCAATTCCGTATACTTTAACTCTTTCATTATTTATTTCTTGCTTTTTAATTTCCATTAAATCAAAATATTCACTCTAAATTTCATAACACATACATATTTCCTCAAAACTTCAAAGTCATCAAAAATCTAAAAATCACTATTTTAACATCATTTATATTAAAGCTCAAAACCACCCATAACATATCCATATACCAAAACATACTAATTTCATGCAACCTTAATCATATTAATCCAATTTGCTCAAACTAACCTTGCTCAAATAGCACATTAAACACAATCATTTCAATTCTTGCATTTTTTTCTTTCCTTTGTACATGCATAATTCACCCCGAAATTCTCCTTTAATTGTCATTTAATAATTTTACATTTCAATCAAGGATCGGGGTCCAACATGAAGAGTAAGTGTATGAGCACTATGTAAATGTTAAGAGAGACTATTGCAGTCAGTTGGGAGCCACAACCAACAATATGTTGGAGGATAAGTTTTAGGTGGCTTAGAACACACATTTGTTTCCACTCTGTTTCCTCACTTTTTTTTTTTGCTTTTTATGACTCTTCAACCATTATTGTACACATTCACAAGCCTTTTGCATGCACCTCAAGTTCTTGCTTGTACATCATTAAATAAAAAGTTAAAGTTGAATCAATTTACAATTTAAATTAAACATTTTAAAGAAATTAATATTTTTTTAAAATTATAAAAGTTTTGAATCTTAATTAAATTTTAATACAAAGGTTAGAATTCTAATTTTTCCATATGATAAAACTAATCTAATGGATGGTTTAAAATCAACCAAACACATGGCCATCCAACTTAGTTATTCAATGAATAGAATCGACTCGTTAAAACAAGTTCTCTCAACACATCGTGAAGATGATGTAATAAAAAGTCCAAAATGAAAAAGAAATGATTTTAAGTTTTTGACGATTTCAAAAGTGGGTTTATTGGAGGGTGAATGTTGTAGGTTGTGAATTTAAAAGTGGTCCAATAGTTACAATGAAGCTCGGTAACATTCACTAGAGCATTGGTAACATTACCATAATTTTAGGTAGCCATTTCCTGAGTTATATGACTAGTTTAATGGAAACTCGCCTATGTAAGTATAACTTGAGTCACTAAGGCTATGTTTAGTAGGAAGTTTATTAATAGAATAGAATGAAATATAATATTATTACGTTATTTGAGAGGAGGGTTTATAATGAAATAAAATAAAATAGGATAGAATATGAGGGTTTCATATTACATTCTATTATATCCTAAATAGTAAAATGAGAAACCTCTAATTTGGAAGGTTTAGGATTAATGTAAAATGATAAACAATTTTTACTATATCACATTACAAACCTTTATTCTAAACAATATTTTACTATATTATATCACGAATCATTCCTTTCTTTCAAACAACAATTTTATAATATTATATCCATTTATATTTAGTTATATTATAAATTATTTTATTCTATTTCATTAAAAATCTTACATGCAACTAAACATACCTTAAAGTGCTCCGTATGCTGACACACATACACTATCGAAGGTGAGATAAGAAAGTTTGGAAGAGCTTAGTGTATGTATCAAAAGTAGAAGTTACATCTGTACATCGTTAATGATGACGAAAGGAAAAAATTTGTAATGTTTGTTTTGGGCATAAAATGGAATTTAGACTTATGACTATACAAGTTATTTGACATTGTTCATAGAGAAATCGTCTTCTTTTTTTAAAATTTTAAATAACTCTTTTGGTACGCTCCAACTGCAAAGTAGTTTACAGGTCAACCACTATTTGCATAAATCTCATTACCTTTTATTATAATCTTTTATGATCTTTCTTCTAACCAAAAAAAATGCCACTTCATCATTGACAATGATGAAATCACGTTTAGCTTTGAATCAATATTGACTAGGAAACGACATGCCGTTAAGTTGTTTTGTTACTATTAAGGAAGTAAAAGGGAGGAAGTGCAAATGACGCAAAAGCTGGTGTTGGTTAAGATTTAAGAAATAAAGCGGAGGCAGAGCAGTCGAATATCGTCCTTCTCTCTCCATCTCTTGACCAACACCATAATCAATTAAACGACCCAATATTGTATCTTTGATTAAGGATTTTAGATTCAATTGTTGCTTACATGGATTTGCCTAGCTCTTGGGACACCCTTCGCAAGCAGGTTGCTTTCTTCTCTTATTTCCGCTGTTTCTGTTTTTTATTCTTTGATTATTGATTGGATATAAGGACAGGACGATTGGTTGTTTTTAGAAAATTCTTTCAAATTAGTTTTTCTTATTATGGTGCATTATTTGATTGTTGTTGCAAAACTTGGCAATTTGAGGGTTTGATATGGGTGTTTATCTGCATTTGTTTTCCTTTTTTTTTGGCAAAATTCTGCTTTGGGGTTATGGAACTTGAGCAGTTTTCCTTAAAGAAATTGTTTCTTCTGTAAATTCGTACAATATTTTCCGTTTGAGGAATTGCGGGCCTGAATTATATGGCACAAATTAGTGTTTTTCTTTTCAGAGATGTTGATGGATTTTTTTTTTTATTATAGGCGAGGAAACTTGAGGCTCAGTTGGATGAACAGATGATTGTGTATCGTAAATTGGTCTCTGCAAAGGTTTCTACTAAAGTTGATTCTGCTGAGACTAATCTTGAATCAGGGATTGAGCTCCTTCTTAAACAGCTCCAACATGTGAATTCTCAAATGCAAGCTTGGGTTTCATCTGGCGGATCCGAAATGGTTTCTCATACTCTCACTCGACACCAAGAAATTCTTCAAGATCTCACTCAGGTGAGATTTCCATATTTATACGGGCTTTCCTTACAATTTAATGTGCAATCTCTGGTTTAAAGGTTTTGTTTATGGTCTTAAGATGATTCGACTTGCTTTTTTGAGGTGTGCACTCGTGAGAGTTAATTATATCATGAAGCTGAATCTGATTTTACTTTCTTATTTCTTTAAGCACCATTTGTTAACCTTTCCGACTGTTGTACTTTTTGACTGGAAGTCCTTTTCTTTGTTTTACATTAGTTAAATTTGCAAGTTGATAGTTAGATTTTGTTGTTCCTTTGTCATCTAATAACTTGTGGAGATTGCTAAAGAAGGATCTGAAGTTCTTATAATATACTGCAAAACTCATTCCATTATTTATCAAATGGGGAGAAGAAATAGGATAGCTGGTTTGGTGCTTTTCTTACTACCTTCGTTTTTTATTTGATCAATTTTATGTTGGGTCGCTGGTACTTAGTATGTTGGACTTACTCTTTCTCTCGCTCCCGCACACATATGCTCATGCTCACGCACACACACATGATTACTGATTGGAACATCTCTATCTTTGGCACCCAGGCCTCCAGTTATATGCACTGAAAATGTAGTATATTATTTATCTTTTTTACATCCTTATGTCATACAATGACTGAAATCATCACACACTGGAAGTTATGTGATTGACTTGCAGGAATTTTTTCGTCTACGATCCAGTCTAAAAGCAAAGCAAGAGCATGCTTCTCTTCTTGAAGATTTTAGGGAGTTTGATCGAACAAGATTAGACTTGGAAGATGGTGCCGGTTTGGCAGAGCAAGCACTTCTCAAAGAGCACGCATCCATTAGCCGAAATACAGGACAGGTATAGTCATGCAGATCGCCTGTTCTTCTGTTATACATTCATGATGTACCAAAAGTAGCACCTTTATCTTATATTCTTATACATACATAGATACATATGTATAATCTTTTTTTAACGCAGATGGATACTGTAATCTCTCAAGCTCAAGCTACTCTGGGTGCTTTAGTTCAGCAACGTTCGACTTTTGGTGGAATCAACTCAAAGCTCAGCAATGTTGGCAGTCGCCTACCATCGGTAAGAATTCCTGTATTTTAATTGTATATAACCAATAACTCTTCATCACTTAGTAAGCCCTCTGGTCCGAGTCAAGTTCTATCGTAGGCGATTGCTTTGCTATACGTGGATCGGTTTCCTTTATTTAGATTATTAAGAGTAAGGTGATTGAGCACTGAAGGCTGAAGCATCCATGTTAACCATTATAGATTCTTCAAAATAAACTGGAAACCTGATGCGTAATAAAAGGAAATTTCTTTTGGAAAGCTAAAAACTAATTGCCTTTTCGTAACAGATCATTCCATTAGGTGTTGAATTATTCATCACTCAAGACTTAATATATGTCGCAGTACTGAGTAATGTACTTTCTTTTGAGTAATGATGCAGATAAATCATATTCTCTCTGCAATAAAGAGGAAAAAGTCAATGGATACTGTCATACTTTCCCTTGTTGCATCAGTATGCACCTTCCTTATCTTTATCTACTGGTTGACCAAGTAAGAACATGAGTTTCACGTGTTCGTGGTAGGTGTTATGGTGGTATATTTGGAGTCAACGGCGACATTTGGAGTGGATTATCCATTGTATTTCCAAAAAAAAAAAACAATACGTTTTGTAAAAGGCATTGCTTGATTTGTCTGGATATGAACGATTCATTTTAGTTGAAACTAAAACATCAATTTAATGCATTCTTCTCAACACACAGCCCTGGATTGCGGGGTTGCTATACGCTTGTGATATTGGACTCACCCAGATAGTAAGTTGTTTAAAATTCATAGCAAAATTCTGAATCAGTCAACCATAACCATGGCTTGTAGTTATATATTTTTATGAAGTGGAATTTATACCACTACAAAAATTGATCTGTGTAAGGAGAAGATTCCAATTTTTTTTAACGTTCCATGAATGTTTGTCACTAAGGAACTAAAAAAGATAATAACGTCCTGAGCTTTGATCTTGCCAGCAGATTACCATCAAACCTAGCAGGGAATCTGAATAGGAAGTAAGGGGAGAGGAAATGATAGAAGGGGTAACATTCGAACATTGTCTTCCATATACTTCAGTTCCTGCCAGTATAAATTAACCAAATTCGATTAGTGAGTTACTGTTATGAACTTTTTTTTTGAGAAATTAAAAAATTTCATTAATGATAAAGGATAAACAATGAACATTTTACCAACTCTAGCTTCCGCACATCTAGTATTAGTAATATAAATAATAGCAGTAAGTAACTTTAAGTAATTTCAAAAGTATTTCTTAATCTTTAAATCCTTTAAATGATTTTTAAAAATTCTTTTCTTACGAATTTTATTAAAATAATAACAAATTATATGCAAAATGAATATCACATATAATTAATCAAATATTATTAATATAAAACTTAATTTAGAAAAATAACTTATTGGAGTTATTTTAAATTATTCATTTGAGTAGGATTTAATTAAATCAAGTCTACTTTAAAGTCATCATTTTGAACTTTATTTGAAGATTATTTTTCTTCCCGATGTTAAATGTTCAAAACTACTCTTCTTGGCACTTTGTTACTTAAGTTTTAGCTTTAATTATCAAATCATTGATAAAAATTGATTATGAGGAGATCTCTCAAATTTAATTGATTTACCGTATCATATGTATGCTAGATTAGTGGTACAATTAAAACATATTTTATTGCATATATAACCGAATAATAAAACTTACAAATGTTCTTTATAGTATCAGAGCCTCAAAGGTGTTGATTTTTCTAGTAGCCAGTAGTTTTGCTTCTTGGCCTTGAAGAAATTGCTAAGAATATTAGAGAAGTCAAGGACTTTTTCAAATAAATTCAATGCACTTCCGCTGAATCAACTACCTTTGTTTTTAAATCTAAAATTCTAATAGTCTTTGAAGCCCCGTATTCCAATTGCCTTCCTTTTCACGGCTTGCAAATACGAAGGTACTCTTCTAAGTCTTTGATTTATTTCTCGATAAGCCGACACTTCCTCTTTTGTGAGTGTGCTCGCCATAAAATTTTTGCCCACGCATGGCGTAAGCTCCGGGAGTTACCCTGTGTTTGGTTACTGTCCCTGGGTGAGGACAGTAGACAGGACTCAAAAATCTCGCCCCTATGAGTGTTTGCTTCCTATTTCTGTAGATTTGTCCCTCGTCTTCGGTAAACAGGGATAAAAATTTCTGTTTCTTTCAAAAAGGGAAGACAGGGAAGCTTGTCCCTGTCTCTCCCTTCACCCAACCATTATTTATGTTTTATTTTATTATTATTAGTTATAATTAGTTATAACATATTTATGTTTTGTTTTATTATTATTATTATTATTATTATTATTATTATTATTATTAGTATGATAACATTTTTATTTATTATTATTATTATGAATATTATTATTATTATTAATTTTGTATTAATTATTGTTGTTCTTAATATTATTATTATTGTTATCATACATTTTTATTATTATAATAAGTTTATTATTATTATTATTATTATTATTATTATTATTATTATTATTATTATTATTATAACATTTTATTTATTATTATTATTATGAATATTATTATTATTATTAATTTTGTATTAATTATTGTTGTTCTTAATATTATTATTATTGTTATCATACATTTTTATTATTATAATAAGTTTATTATTATTATTATTATTATTATTAGTATTATTATTAGTATTATAACATTTTATTTATTTATTATTATTATGAATATTATTATTATTATTAATTTTGTATTAATTATTGTTTTCTTAATATTATTATTATTGTTATCATACATTTTTATTATTATAATAAATTTATTATTATTATTATTAGTATTATAACATTTTTATTTTTATTATTATTATGAATATTATTATTATTATTAATTTTGTATTAATTATTGTTATTCTTAATATTATTATTATTGTTATCATACATTTTTTATTAGTATTATAACATTTTATTTATTTATTATTATTATGAATATTATTATTATTATTATTAATTTTGTATTAATTATTTTGTTCTTAATATTATTATTATTGTTATCATACATTTTATTATTGTAATAAATTTCTTATTATTATTATTATTATTATTAGTATTATAACATTTTATTTTTATTATTATTATGAATATTATGAATATTATTATTATTATTATTATTATTATTATTATTATTATTATTATTATTATTATTAATTTTGTATTAATTATTGTTGTTCTTAATATTATTATTATTGTTATCATACATTTTTATTATTATAATAAATTTCTTCTTATTATTATTATTAGCATTATAACATTTTTATTTTTATTATTATTATGAATATTATTATTATTATTATTAATTTTGTATTAATTATTGTTCTTCTTCTTCTTCTTCTTCTTCTTCTTCTTCTTCTTCTTCTTCTTCTTCTTCTTCTTCTTATTATTATTATTATTATTATTATTATTATTATTATTATTATTATTATTATTATTATTATTATTATTATTATTATTATTATTATTATTATTATTATTATTATTATTATTATTATTATTATTATTATTATTATTATTATTATTATTATTATTATTATTATTATTATTATTATTATTATTATTATTATTATTATTATTATTATTATTATTATTATTATTATTATTATTATTATTATATATTTTGTATTTATTATAATTCAAATTTATTATTATTATTATCTGTTTTGTCCACTATAACCAAACGCATTCTATCCTCGAGACGGAAACAAAAATTTCTGTTATGTCTACCACAACCAAACACCTCATTGTCTCTAGTGTTTGTTTCGTTTTGTCCTGTTCCGTTTCGCCTCCAACTACTGGAGATAGCAACCAAACGTAGCGTTAGTAAACATGAATGATACAAATCTTCTTGTCTCCAGAATTCCGTAACACCCAAGCTAATTCAACTATAGCTATAGTTGCTTAACAGTAGTTTGTCTCATAAAACTCACCATAATGTTGGGATAATGATAAGGATAAAATCAAGTTAGTTGTTGTACAATACAAAAACTCAATCTGCTATATCCTAAGAAGCATAGACACGGACACGAATACGCGACACGACACGGATACGAACACGGACATGGAGACACATCAACTTCTAAAATTTAGTAGACACGGACACGACATATATATATATATATATTATAAAATTTAGAATTAAGAAATTTTTTTAGAATTCATATTTCAAGACTTCCAAAAGTTTAGAATCTAAAAAAACATGGAACATATATTTTATTAAACAATTTGTCTACAATCTTCTATCCAAAAGTAAAATTAGTCATTAACATGGGCATTTACAACAAAAAATCTAACTAAAGTATCCACTCTCTAATCACTTTACTCTCAAACATTGGCATTGCTTTCATCAGCAAAGATCATACTCTCTATCTGATGGGAGACCCAATAAGAACTTGTCTTATAGAACCTTCAACAAGATGGAACTATGCCCGGGAGTAGATAGAATCAAGCAAACACACGAAATCTCAAGAAACAAATTGAAAAGATAGAAACAGAACACAAAGAAAAAATGGGCAGTTAGAAGAATGTTGGTCGATGAAAAGAACCCTAAGAGAACTTTGTCTCTTAAAACCCTAGCAAGAATGTTGGTCAATGGAAAGAACCCTAAGAGAACTTGTCTCTTAGAACTCTAACCTTAGGACGCCACAAAGGAAAACCACTCATTTGATAAGTCAAGTATTCTCAAAGAATACAAAGAAAGCAAGAAAGCTCTCAATATTATTTCTAAATGAAAGATCCCCTTTCAAAGTACATAAAGGGTGTCTATTTATAGGGAAAACTTCCTAACTTAATGTCCTAAAGAAGATACTAAATAAAATGAAACAAATCAATCCCTAAAAGGAAACAAAATAAACTTATAAAGGTGTTAACTAGATCACCTTATTTCAAGAAAACAAAAAGGAAACTAAATAAAACATGATCTCAATATGTTAGACCTTAGGGATCACGTCCTTATCCTTATTTTTAAGTGGCACATGCTTGTCACATGGTACTTTAAGTGAGTTCTCCCAATTGGACTCCATGTGGGCCTTTGGACACTTTATGTTGGGCTTCAAGGAATAAAACAATGCCTCTTGGACCTTTTTGAGATGAAATCTGACTCAACAATATGGGCTCTATCTCTTGAAGATCTTGGATTAAACAATTCAATGCTTGCTTCATTACTTTGGCCCTAGCTCTTGTCATTGGGCCTCCAACATCTTGTAATGAATCTTTAGGAATATTAGACTTGAATGTTGGGCCTTTGATATGGGAATTTCGTTTATCTCCTTTCCTTGAACATTCAAACTTCAAATCTGATCCAATTTCAGCTCCCAAGCCTCCTTTTGCAAGCTTATGTCCATGCAAGTCACGTCCTAGGTTTCCTTGAGGCGAATCACACCATCGATGCGTTTCTTCTTGTCTTTCACATGCCTATGATTCTCCATCATTCTCTCCCTCCTCGAAAAGATTCGTCCTCGAATCTGCAACATCAAAGAGGGATAAATCAGATATATTGAATGTAGCACTCACATTACCATAGGAGCTAGGTAAATCAATTTTATAAGCATTATCATTAATCCTTTCTAAAACTTGAAAAGGGCCATCTCCTCTTGGCTGTAGCTTAGATTTCCTTTGTTATGGAAATCTCTCCTTTCTCAAGTGCACCCAAACCCAATCTTCAGGTTCAAATATAACACGCCTTCTGCTTTTATTGGCTTGCTTTGCATATTGTTGATTTCTCCTCTCAATGTTGGCTCTAACTTTAGCATGCAACTCCTACACAAATTTAGCCTTTTTTATACCTTCAAGGTTAGTAAACTCATTAGAAGGCATTGGAAGAATTTCCAAAGGAGTCAAATGATTAAATCCATAAACAATCTCAAAAGGAAAAAATTGAGTAACAGAATGAAAAGCACGATTATAAGCAAACTCAATGTGTGGGAGACACTTTTCCCAGTTCTTCAGGTTCTTTTGGATGATCGCACGCAATAATGTTGTCAAAGTTCTGTTTACTACTTCAGTTTGACCATCTATTTGAGGATGTGCAACAGTAGAAAACAAGAGTTCAGTGCCAAGTTTATTCCAAAGAGTTCTCCAAAAGTGACTAAAAGATTTCACATCTCTATCACTGACAATAGTCTTTGGCAACCCATGCAATCTTACAACCTCTTTAAAGAACAAGTCAGCAACATGAACAGCATCATTGGTTTTAGAACAAGCAATAAAGTGAGTCATCTTGCTAAATTGATCAACCACCACAAAGATACTATCCTTTCCACTAGATGATCTAGGCAATCCAAGCACAAAGTCCATAGATATATCAACCCAAGGATGAGAGGGGACGGGTAATGGAGAATATAAACCATGTGATTGCACCTTAGATTTTGCATGCCTACAAGTAATACATTTAGCACAAATAGAAACAACATCCTTTCTCATGTTAGGCCAATAAAAATGTTCATGCAAAAGAGCTAAAGTTTTCTCAACACCAAAGTGACCCATCAATCCACCTCCATGTGTCTCTCTAACAAGCAATTCACGCATAGAGCAAGATGGAATGCAAAGTTTATCTTTTTTGAATATAAATCCATCAAATCTATAGAAATTATCATTACCATGTTTTTTCACAAGATTTCCAAATTTCTGCAAAGTCACAATCAGATTCATACATGCCTTTCAACATCTCAAAACCAAGTAATCTAGCATGTATAAAGCTAAGAAGAGAGTATCTCCTAGAAAGAGCATCAGCCACAATGTTTTCTTTCCCTTGTTTATGTTTAATAACATAAGGAAAAGTTTCAATAAATTCCAACCACCTAGCATGTCTCTTGTTCAATTTACCTTGGGAATTTAGAAATTTCAAACTTTTATGATCAGAATGAATGATAAATTCTTTTGGCCATAAGTAATGTTGCCAAGTCTCTAAAGACCTTTTTAAAGCATACAACTCTTTATCATAAGTGGAGTAATTCAAAGCAGCACCACTTAGTTTTTCACTAAAATAAGCAATGGGTTTAGAATCTTGCATTAAAACAGCGCCAATGCCTATTCCAGAAGCATCACATTCAACCTCAAAAACTTTAGAAAAATCAGGAAGAATAAGAAGAGGAGAATTGTTCAATTTTTCTTTCAAGGTATTAAAAGCAACCTCTTGTGAATCACCCCATTTAAAAATCACATTCTTTTTTACCAATTCATTCAAAGGCGCTGTAATAGTAGAGAAGTCCTTCAAAAATCTTCGATAAAAGCTAGCCAAGCCGTGGAAGCTTCGAACTTCATTCGCATTCTTGGGAGTTGGCCATTCTCTAATTGCTTTCACTTTCTCTTCATCAACTAGAAGTCCTTTAGCACCTACAATAAAGCCAAGAAACACAACAATATCCATGCAAAAGGAACATTTTTCTAAATTGGCATAAAGCTTATTTTCTCTTAAAAGTTCAAACAAATCGTGCAAGTGTTTCACATGATCATCTAAACTCCTGGAATATACTAGAATATCATCAAAATAGATGACCACGTACTTTCCAATAAAAGGACGAAACACATGATTCATCAAACTCATAAAAGTACTAGGTGCATTAGTCAAACCAAAAGGCATAACTAACCACTCATACAACCCAAACTTAGTTTTGAAAGCAGTTTTCCACTCATCATCCTTTTTCATGCGAATTTGATGGTACCCACTTCTAAGATCAATTTTAGAAAATATACAAGCATCATGCAACTCATCAAGCATATCATCTAAACGAGGGATAGGGTAACGATATTTCACCGTGATTTTATTGATGGCTCTACAATCAACACACATTCTCCATTTGCCATCTTTCTTAGGAATAAGTATAACTGGCACAGCACACGGGCTCAAGCTTTCTCTCACAAAGCCCTTTTTCATAAGCCCTTCTGGATTGGTTCTATACGCAGGCCTATTTGGAATTGAAGCTCCGGGAAGGAAGTCTATACGGTGCTCAATGCCTCTCAAAGGGGGCAATCCATCAGGAATGTCCTCTGGAAATAAGTCGTTGAAGTCCTGCAACAAAGACATAACACTAGACGACAAAGATGGATCAAGCTCATTAATAGTTAAGAAAACATCTTTATATAAAAGTATATAAGATTCTTCACATTTTAAAGCTCTCTTGAACTCACTTTTTCCAGCAAATAAAGTCACTCTCTTTTCTTCATTTTTTCACTCGTTTTACTTTCCCTCCCTTTTTCTTTCTTTTTGATGTCTCTCTCTTTCTTTTCTTTTGCCTTCAATTTGCATTCTTTCTCAATCCTCACTTGATCCTCATAAGCTTGAATGGGCCTAAGAGGTTTCAGCACCATGTTTTTACCATGGAAAGGAAAAGAATAACAATTTTTATATCCATCATGCCTAACTTTTCTATCAAATTGCCATGGCCTACCAAGCAAAACATGTCCAGCATACATTGGTGCAACATCACATAAAATCTCATCATGATAATTGCCAACAGAAAATGCAACCATCACTTGTTTGGTGGCTTTCACCTCACCACAATCATTTAGCCATTGCAATTTATATGGTCTAGGATGTTTCAAAATAGGCAAATTAAGCTTGTCAACAAGTAAAGTGCTAGCAACATTGGTACAACTTCCACCATCTATGATCATGCTACAAACTTTACCATTAATGAGACACCTTGTATGAAAGATGTGCTCACGTTGCTCTTCATCAAGATCTTCTTTTGGTTGGATATTAAGAGCACGCCTAGCCACAAGGGCTTCACCAACCTCAGCATCACAATCAACATCGGAAGCATCCGTCAATGGAGCCACGTCATCATAGTCATCACTGTCACTACTTTCACTAGCAACATCACCATTCTCAAGTAAAATCATAGTTCTTTTGTTAGGGCATTAAGAAGCAATATGACCAAAACCTTGACATTTAAAGCACTTAACTTTATAAGAAGGATTAGAAGAAGAAGAGGGTTTAGAGTCATTTTTACCATTAGGATTTGGAGTAGAGAATTTAGGCTTACTTTCCTCTTTTGGCTTGATGTCTCCCTTGGATTTGAAGAAATTTTTGGACTCCTTCAAGACTTTCTTCCAAGAACTCGACCCAACACCATTTTGGATCTTTAATTGTTTTTCTACTATGATGGCCTCATGTAACAACTCATCCATGTCAAGAAAATTTTGCAGTTCTACAATGGAAGCAATTTCAGGGCGCAAACCATCAAAAAATCTTCTCATGGTAGCTTCCATGTCTTCCTCAACATTGGCCCTAATCATGATGATCTCCATCTCTTGGTGGTACTCTTCAACACTCATAGATCCTTGCCTCAATCTTTGTAGTCGCTTGAACAAGTCTCGATAGTAATGACTTGGAACAAAGCGCTTTCTCATGATGGCTTTCATTTCTTGTCATGTGCGGATTGGTCTTTCAAGATTCCTCCTTCGATTTATTTGCAGTTGATCCCACCAAATACTAGCATAGTCACACAATTCAACAGCAACAAGTTTTATCTTTTTCTCTTCACTATATGTATGACACTCAAATACATGTTCTATTTTCCTCTCCCATTCTAAATATAATTCAGGATCATTTTTTCCTTGAAAAGAAGGAATTTTCAATTTTATGTTATCGAGTTCATTACGAGATGAAGCTTGTCTCCCTCTCCTAATGTTGGGGCCTTCTTCCTTGGATTGCACATCTTCATCTTCTCCATGGAACACTCTTCTAGGACCTTTGGAGTTTGATGTGGATTGGATGTCATCCAACCTAGCATTCAACCTTTGGAATTGATCTTGCACAGCCTTCATAAAGACTTTAAGATCTTGCTCAGGTGATTCATCTTCTTGATACATATTTATGAACTGCAAAATGTTAGTGAACAACAAAAACAATATGGACCTCACCACTCAACCTCACATGTATACACTCAACAAATGTCAAACCACTCGTGTTTCACACAAAAATTGTCTTTTTCTATAATGTAAACACTCTTGCCTTTTACCACTCAACTTGCTTTCTATAGTATCCTTATTCGAAACAAGACACAATCAAATAGAAGCAATCAAACCAAGTGGCAGCCAAGATTAGAATCCCAAGATAAATTTCTCAAAGAATCCAAAAGGGAAATAGAGTGTGGGAAAAAATGGTATAAGGAATGAATTAAGGAAGTAATTACCTTGGAAAATTAAGCTTGAAGCTAAAGAAAGATGAATGAGGCAAGAAATGAAATAGGAAACTAAAAAGCAAAATAGGAAAGTAACTGAAATAAGAAAGTGAAGCAAATAGGAAAACAAGCAAGTTCCAAGTAATACAAGATAGGAAAGCGAAGCAAATAGGAAAGTAATATCGCAAGCTCCAAGCAATACAAGATAGGAAAGTACTTGCAATTAGAAAAGTAGCAAACTTGTACTCCACTTCTCTAAAACTTGCATCACACAATCTGATTGTTTTTTTTTTTCTCTTTTTTTGTCAATTTTTTTCTTTTTTTCTCCTTTTTTTGACGAATTTCTTTTTTTTTTCACTTATACTTTTTTTTTCTTTTTTTGACAATTTTCTTTTTTTTTTCTTTTTTTGACTTCTACTTTTTTTTTCCAGAAGTTGGATGCTCTCAATTTAGACTTAGTGTAACTTACTCTAGAAAGCTTGGATTTGAGTGATTCCAAAACGAAAATAAAGAAGATATTTTGAACTTGAAGAAATTCCTATTATTCTGCCAAAAACTCAAGCAAAAGGGGCACGAACTAGTGGATGAAAAACGACCAGAAAAGAATAACGAAAATAAACAACAAAAGGATAGTTATTTGAAATCTAGCAACCAAACCGCTCTGATACCAAATGATGGGAGACCCAATAAGAACTTGTCTTATAGAACCTTCAACAAGATGGAACTATGCCCGGGAGTAGATAGAATGTAACATCCCACCCTCAACGGGAATGGTAGAATAGTAATTTGGCATAGGATGAGAGTGATTGGGCTTCATTAGGACTGTTCATGCCTACTAGTATTGGTACATAGTGAATTTTGTGCACATGAAATAACTGTACATGCATACATGACATTCCCGGTTTTTGTGCCTAATGTAGTTTTACTTTGATTAACATGGTTCTTGCGTTTGAAAAATTATTCTGAGTGCACCATTGAGTGTTTTATATTTTAAGGGATTTTTAGAAATTTTTCTGGAATTTTTCGGAGAAAATTCCCGGACCGAAAAAATCGTCAAGCGGCGAACCATTTGATTTTCGGTAGCGAAAATTTCTATCCAATGGCACTGTAATATTGGGTATATTATTTTGAGATTGAAATTAGGGCTATTGGACTAGAATGAATCAAATTGCATTAGGGTTCCTATTTACTAATTTGTTTTTAGTCTATTTTGTCTTTTTCCTTAGAATTGCCACTTGTCCTCTTGAATTAATGATTTTTTGTCTTATGCTTGAACCTCTTTCTCAGATATGCCTTAACAAAAGAATGAAAAGATGAATTGGATTGCTTATTTTCCTCACCATCCGAAACTCTCCCTTCATCTCCTTCTTTGGGTTTTCCTTTGGCTTTAGCTTAAGTAGTCTCTTCTCCTCCCTTAAGTGTTCTTCCTTCATGCTTGAAAGCTTAAGCCCTCTATCTTCTTTCCATTAGAACCATGCATGAGGATTAAGTAGAGGAAGTAAAGTAGTTGGAGAGTTGAAGGGTTGGAAGCTTTAACTAGGTAAGTGTATGTTTTAAGCCTTGGTTATGAATTTAATGCATGAATTCATAATTAGTTGCATGGGTTGGAAGTGATTGTGCATTAGATATGATTTATGATTCATGAATTTCATGAAACCTATGGCTTGATTATTTGGGTATAAATGTATGTTGTGTGAGGGTAAGTGAATGAACATGGTTTAGATTGGTTTTAGCTTGATTTTGGATTGAATATTGATAACTAATCTTGCATAGAAATTAAGAGTTTAATGTTGCAAAATTTTAACTATGGGTCTAAGTGAGTGTAGGAATGATCTAGGGGCTGATTTTGTGTCCAATTGGGATGCTTATGGTAGTAGAAGTTCAATTGGCATGATAGGAAGTGTATTTGAGTAGTAAAGCTGAAAATTGGTTTTTGACCTACTGTACTGTTTTGAGCATAACTTATTTTGTGGTTATGAAAATGAGGTGAGGTTTGTGCCAAATGAAACTTTGGCTTGTTGGCTACATTTTTGTGTGAAATAGGTGTTGTCTAATTTTAGCCTTAAGAGGGTGAATTTTGGTTTGGAAAGTTACTGTTGATGTCTGTATGAACAATAACCGAACCAATGACTTAAGTGTTTTGATGATTTTTATAAATTAATTTAGAAGGAATTGATGAAAATGGTCTTCATGAGAGTTGAAGCCTAGATTGTTAGCTTTCCATTTCCACTAATTTTGCAATTTTTCAATATGTATATTGGGAGATATCCACTGTTAACTATTGACTGATTTTGTACATTGTGGTGAAACCTAGCCTAAGTGTCAGATTTGTGAGCATTCTGATTGGAAGTAATTTTAGCAATTTCTGTGAATTGAATTGGCTTGAGTGATCTTTTGAAGAGTTGTAAAGGAAGAAATTAGCTTGAAAATAGTATATAGCATGTGATTTTTGGAGATCAGATTTGGGGAGTTATGAGTTTTCAAATAACTGAACCTGCATTAGGTTTTTAACTGCTTGCCTAATCAGTCACTTGTTTGGCAGTTTTGAACTTGTTAGGGATGAAATTGGATTTTGAATCCTTCATAAAAATTGAAGTATGAGATCTTATCTTTTCAGTGATATAAGGTAGTGATTGTTTTGACATTTGTTCTAGGAGATATGCTGCTTTGAAATGTACTGTTCAGATTGGGAAATTTCAGTGGGCAGATGTTTTGGTGAATTGTTTGGCCTAGTTAGCAAATGAATTTGATTTCAGGTTGTTCATGAAAGTTGTAGATAACATTGGGATATTTCTGAGCATATTTATTGTGTAATTGTTGACAAAGGAAATGAGAAGTTATTGAATTTACAAGATGCTGTACTATTTTAAAACCCATTGACTAGGCAGTAGGTTTAATTAGATTTTTGACACCCTTAGGGGTGAAATTGATTTTTATGGCCTTCATGAAACTTGTATAGGTTTTCATGATCTTTCCAACGAGATATGGTTTGTAATTTTCTAAATTGTGTGTAAAGAGTTATAGGTGCTCGAATTTCGGTTTGAAAATAGGAAAAAGAGAAGGAAATAGGGCAACATATATAGATATATATTAATTGTTTTATTTGATTTTTGTGTTCTTTTGGGACTTTTTGGACGGAAAATTGACGTGGGTCCGGGTAATGGTTCTTTAGTCACTGTTTTATTTATTTTTGGACCGATAGAGGTTCGAATTGAGTAATTTCTGTGTTGTTAGATTTCTAATTTTTAGACGGATTTTTATGATGGAAAGGTTTGGTTTAGGGCCGGGAACATCATGCACATGCATTGTACACCTTTTAATTGTTACGTATACATAATTAACTCGTTCTGATTGGACAATTAGTAATAGTTATCTTGTCTGATTATTATAGATGCACAATTGGATTGTCGATCGATCGACGTAGCAGAGACTTCCCGGCATTAGCTCGGAAGTAATAGGTGAGTAACCTAGATGGGTTTCTCAATTATTATTTGGCTAATATGGGGATAATGGCGGGATCAGGAATGTGTAAATTGTGTGACTTGTTTACCCTTACTGGGATTACTGTGATTAATTGTGACTTATGGACTGTTAATTGTGAATTATAGACTGTTAATTGTGACTGATGGACTGTTAATTGTGCATTATGGACTGTTAATTAACTATTCAATTGGGCATAGGCATTTCATACACAGATGCATAAACGGATAAAAGTAATTGTGAACCAAGTCGCCACTGAAATTGAAAACGAGCCTAGAGCTCGAAGGGAGATAATCCTCCCGAGACGCATCTACTGATTACTGATTACTGCTTAAGTGCTCGGTCACAACACTGAAATAAAACTGGAAAAAGAGTCACATGTACATTGCATACTGGACTGAATACCTGAAATGACTTTTGCTGTATATAATTGTGTGATTGCTGAGCCTGTATTACCACTATGATTGCCTGATTACTGGAACATGCTTATGTGATGCATGAATTAGGCAAACCATCGATGATGGTTCCTCATTGAGTTTGCAAACTCATCCAAAATTGCAATCTATTTTTCAGGGTTAAGAGTAGACCGTTAGCTCCCTCAGGACTGTAGAGCCTTGGACATCGGATTGACGAGAGAGGTTATGGCTCAAAGGTCGGTCAGCTGGGATTTCTTTTGGAGACTTATAGTTAGAACTGTTCTTTGTGCCTTATTGTATAGTACTTAATGTAAAGTGTTTTGAAGGATTGTATAGACCAAAATCTTGACAGCTTGTAAATTTCTAAGTTTGAGTAAATGAAATGAAATACAGTTTGGTTTTAAAAAGTTACCAATTTCTTATTTCTGTTTTATTATGGTGATGCCATGGAGAGTTTAGCGGTGGTTGTCAGTAGTGGTCTCTTATCGTAGGATATGTACCGGAATGACCTACGGGCGTTCTGATGGGTACTCTATGTTAAGGGGGCGCTACATTAGGTAGTATCAGAGCATGGTTTGACATCTTTTGGGAATAGTCAAATATGTAGGTATGAATTTTTACAGAACTGCAGAAATTGACTGAACTTCTTGTTTTGTTCTAGGTCTTCTGTCTTAGGTGATCAGGTTGAGCAACCAGCTGACCAAGGATCATTCGGAGTCAGTAGAGAGTCTTCTATGCCTCGATCTGAGGAGTTACCTCCTAGAGTTCCCGTGAGACGGGAGAGGAGATATGATTCTATCATGTTGGCGGACCGAGACTTCATGGCGGTCTGACCCCACTGAGGTTGAGGGATGGCTGGAGAGGATTGAGAGAGTCTTCGACCAAATGGACTGCGAACCTGATGAGAGGTTCAATTATGCGGTCTCTCTTCTGCAGGACCCAGCCTACAAGTGGTGGAAGACTGTTCCAGGCAGTACCACCAGGCCTTGCTTACTGTCATGGGGTGATTTTCTGAGGGCCTTCAGGAAAAATTATATGCCCAAGGTCTATCTTGATATGAAGATGCAGGAGTTTTTGGAGCTGAAGCAGGGTAGGATGTCTGTGGCAGAGTACGAGGTGAAGTTCAATGAGCTGATGGATTATGCTACTGTTATGATTCCTACTGAGGCTGATAAGTGCCGGAGGTTCGAGAATGACTTCAATACTGAAATCCGTACCCGATTGGCCCGGTCAAACATGGGCACATTTATTGAGTTGAGGACTGTTGCAGTGCGAGTGGAGCAGCTTATGAGGTAGAGACAGGCTGAGTTGGGGTCCCGGGGGAAGAGACCGAGTGACAGTCAGGCGATTCTGGCGGGAGTTTGATGGCGCTGAGGCAAGATTTTAGGTCTCCGGGAGGATCGAGACGATCTGGTTTTGGCGAGAGAGGAAGATTTATCTGACCGGCGATGGCGATGGTAGAGGCGAGCGATCCTCCAAAGTGTGAGCATTGTGAGAGGAGACACAATGGGGAGTGTCGATGGTTGACTGGAGCCTGCCTCAGATGAGGTTCAATGGAGCATCAGGTTAGGGATTGCCCAGCCACATTGGGAGCTCAGTCTGTTGGTAGTGGATGAGTTGGGAGTTTTACTACTGTACAACAGAGTAGAGTTGGTAGATTCGGACAGAGAGGCCGGGGTAGAGTCCGTGGCAGAGTTGAGGGGTCCTTTGTGCGAAATGAGGGACGGGGCAGCCGACCACAGTCCCAGGTCAGGGTCTATGCCATGACCAGGCAGGAGGCCCAGGATTCCCCAGAGGTGGTAGCAGGTGCGCTTCTTATTTCTGGTTTTGAAGCATTTGCATTGCTAGATCCAGAATCCACACATTCATTCATCGCACCGCATTTGGCATGTAGAGTGCATGGGGATAGAGAGAGGTTACAGTATGGGTTAGAGGTGAGCACACCTTTAGGTAGCACTACTGCTTTAGGAGAGGTCTGCAAGGGGTGTCCGATTGTGATTGATCAGGCAGAGCTGAGTGCAGACCTGATAGTGCTACCACTGAGAGAGATAGATGTGATTTTGGGGATGGACTGACTTACTGTACATAGGGCCGTCATGGACTGCTACACCAAGGAGGTTGTATTAGAGTCTCCTGGTCAGCCTAGAGCAGTGTTCAGAGGAGTTAGTCAGGCAGTGCCAGCCCGGATGATCTCTTTTTTGAGTGCCCTGAAGTTGATGCAAGGGGGATGTGAGGCCTATCTGGCTCATGTTATTGATGTGAGAGGTGAGCAGAGACTACAGGATATTCCCGTGATTCGGGAGTTTCCAGATGTGTTTCCTGACGAGTTACCGGGTTTACCGCCGGATCGGGAAATAGAGTTTACCATTGATGTAGTTCCAGGTACTGATCTTATATCTATTCCTCCATATAGGATGACACCTATGAAACTGAAGGAGCTTAAGGCTCAGCTGCAGGAGTTATTGGAGAAAGGTTTTATCAGGCCTAGTATCTCACCGTGGGGAGCTCCAGTTTTATTTGTGAAGAAGAAGGATGGAACGTTGAGACTGTGCATCGATTACAGGCAGTTGAATCGGGTGACAGTGAAGAATAAGTATCCACTGCCTAGGATTGATGACTTATTTGATCAGCTGCAGGGAGCTCAGGTATTCACGAAGTTAGATTTGAGATTAGGGTATTATCAGCTGAAGATAGTCGAGGCTGATGTGCCTAAGAGTGCCTTCAGGAGCAGGTATGGGCATTTTGAGTTTCTAGTGATGCCGTTTGGGTTGACTAATACCCCGGCAACTTTCATGGCCTTGATGAATAAGGTCTTTCAGCCCTACCTTGATCAGTTCGTAATTGTCTTTATTGATGACATTTTGGTATATTCGAGGAACAGACAGGAGCATAGTGAGCACTTGAGGATTATTTTGCAGACTATGAGGGAGAGACAGTTGTATGCTAAATTCAGTAAGTGTGAATTTTGGCTGGATCAGGTGATCTTTTTGGGGCATATTGTGACTGGAGAGGGTATTCAGGTGGATTCGAGTAAGATTGAGGCAGTGCTGAAGTGGGAAGCTCCACGGAATGTGGCAGAGATTCGGAGTTTCCTTGGATTAGCCGATTATTACCGAAGGTTTGTCGAGGGGTTTTCACTGATCTCAGTCCCTCTGACAAAACTTCTGAGGAAAAATGTACCTTCGGATGGGTGAGGAGTGCGGAAGAGCTTTGAGGAGTCAAACATCGGTTGACTCTTGCACCGTGTTAGCTATTCCATCGAGGACTTGGAGGATTTGAGGTGTTCATGATGCATCACATCAGGGATTGGGGTGTGTTCTGATGCAGCATGGTAGAGTGATTGCATATGCCTCGAGGCAGTTGAGAGCTCATGAGGTAACTTATCCAAAGGCATGATTTGGAGTTAATTACGATTGTTTTGCCTAAAATTTGGAGACATTATCTGTATGGTGAGACATTTAAGATTTTCACGGATCATAAGAGTTTGAGGTATTTACTGAGCCAGAGAGAGTTGAATTTGAGACAGAGGAGATGGCTTGAGCTGCTGAAGGATTATGACTGTACCATCGAGTATCACCCTGGGAAGGCCAATGTAGTGACAGATGCTCTGAGTAGGAAGTCTCATACTAGTACAGCTCAGATTCAGGCAATGAGGTTATCGAATTTGATTTAGTTGAGAGCCTTGAATGTACAGTTTAATCTGGAGCGGGATGGAGCTTTATTGGCCACCTTGAAGCTTAGACCGATGCTATTGGACATGATCAGGAGAGTTCAGGACAAGGATCCTGCCTTGGTAAGACTGATTGAGAGAGCGAGATCTGATCGGGATTCTGATTTTGAGTTGAGAGATGGGACTTTATGGATGGGTCAGAGACTGTGTGTACCCGATGTGGATGATCTGAGGATTGAGATTCTAGAGGAGGCGCACATGGCCGCCTATGCTATGCATCCTGGTACTACCATGATGTATAACACTCTCAAGCAACATTTCTGATGGCCTGGCATGAAAAAGCAGGTAGCGGAGTATGTATCTAGGTGTATGACGTGCCAGCAGGTTAAGGTTGAGCACTAGGCTCCAGTAGGGAAACTTCATTCGTTGCCTATTCTCGAGTGAAAATGGGAACGAATTACTATAGATTTTATTATGGAGTTGCCCAAGACTCCGAGGCAGCATGATGCTATTTGGGTCATAGTGGACCGGTTAACTAAATCGACCCATTTCTTGCCAGTGAGGGAGAATAATTCCCTTGATCAGTTGGCCCAGAAGTATGTGGCTGAGGTAGTGAGACTGCACGGGGTTTCGATGTCGATAGTGTCAGACCAAGATCTCAGATTTACTTCGAGGTTCTGGCAGAGCTTGCAGTCTGCTATAGGTACTAAGTTAAATTTCAGTACAACATTTCATCCTCAGACAGATGGGCAGAGTGAGTGGACGATTAAGACTGTTGAGGATATGCTTCGGGCTTGTGTATTGGAGTTCAGAGGAGCATGTGATCAGTATTTGGCTCTGATTGAGTTCGCAAACTCATCCAAAATTGCAATCTATTTTTTAGGGTTAAGAGTTGACTGTTAGCTCCCTCAGGACTGTAGAGCCTTAGACATCGGATTGGCGAGAGAGGTTATGGCTCAAAGTTCGGTCAGCTGGGATTTCTTTTGGAGACTTATAGTTAGAACTGTTCTTTGTGCCTTATTGTATAGTACTTAATGTAAAGTGTTTTGAAGGATTGTATAGACTGAAAATACTGACAGTTTGTAAATTTCTAAGTTTGAGTAAATGAAATGAAATACAGTTTGGTTTTAAAAAGTTACCAATTTCTTATTTCTCTTTTATTATTGTGATGCCATGGAGAGTTTAGCAGTGGTCTCTTATCGTAGGATATGTACCGGAATGACCTACGGGCGTTCCGGTGGGTACTCTATGGTAAGGGGGCGCTACATAGAATCAAGCAAACACACGAAATCTCAAGAAACAAATTGAGAAGATAGAAATAGAACACAAAGAGAAAATGGGCAGTTAGAAGAATGTTGGTCGATGAAAAGAACCCTAAGAGAACTTTGTCTCTTAGAACCCTAGCAAGAATGTTGGTCAATGGAAAGAACCCTAAGAGAACTTGTCTCTTAGAACTCTAACCTTAGGACGCCACAAAGGAAAACCACTCCTTTGATAAATCAAGTATTCTCAAAGAATACAAAGAAAGCAAGAAAGCTCTCAATATTATTTCTAAATGAAAGATCCCCTTTCAAAGTATATAGAGGGTGCCTATTTATAGGGAAAACTTCCTAACTTAATGTCCTAAAGAAGATACTAAATAAAAGGAAACAAATCAATCCCTAAAAGGAAACAAAATAAAATTATAAAGGTGTTGACTAGATCACCTTATTTCAAGGAAACAAAAAAGGAAACTAAATAAAACATGATCTCAACATGTTGGACCTTAAGGATCACGTCCTTATCCTTATTTTTAAGTGGCACATGCTTGTCACATGGTACTTTAAGTGAGTTCTCCCAATTGGACTCCATGTGGGCCTTTGGACACTTTATGTTAGGCTTCAAGGAATAAGACAATGCCTCTTGGATCTTTATGAGATAAAATTTGACTCAACAATATGGGCTCTATCTCTTGAAGGTCTTGGATTAAACAATTCAATGCTTGCTTCATTACTTTGGCCCTAGCTCTTGTCATTGGGCCTCCAACATCTTGTAATGGATCTTTAGGAATATTAGACTTGAATGTTGGGCCTTTGATATGGGAATTTCGTTCATCTCCTTGCCTTGAACATTCAAACTTCAAATCTGATCCAATTTTAGCTCCTAAGCCTCCTTTTGCAAGCTTATGTCCATGCAAGTCACGTCCTAGGTTTCCTTGAGGCGAATCACACCATCGATGCGTTTCTTCTTGTCTTTCACATGCCCATGGTTCTCCATCACCATCTCTGGTTCATCAAATGAAAGATTGGCAACTTCAAGGATTTCATGATCATTATCAATTGGTGAAAACTCATCTCCTGCAATATCTCACATCATTGCTTCTCCTTGTTTATATTGTGAAGATTTTCTTGAAAGGAGTCGTAAATTAGTATGAATGTATACTAAATTCTTAGCACGCTTGGGTTTGATCGTATTCCTTTTAAGGGAGTGAATAAAAGAGTAAGTACTCCAATTTCTTTCACAACAAGATGAAGATGATGGTTGTCCAAGTAACTTGAGAGCAATCTTTTGAAGAATTGGAGCATGAACACCATGAACTAGCCACCAAGATTTTGCATCAAGGATACCTCTATCATTTATAGAGTCATAATCTTCAAACCCTTGTCTACTGTTCAAAAAATTAGCAAACTCAATGTTGACTTTTCTTCGATCTTCTACATCAGGAAAATACCTCTTCAAACATTTCAATCTCTCATTGGTGAGCTCCACATCTTGATTTGGTGGAACTCGTTTTGAATCTTTACTCAACCATTTATGGCTATAATACCTAGATAGTTGTAAGAAAAAAAAATGTTATGGATTATTCATCATCAATTACCATTTATTTATAACTAATAGAAAAGAAAGTATCAAATTTTGAATAATTACCTTGGATTCAAAGAATGAGCTAAACAATGAAGAGGGGTATTACTTTTTGTCCAATGCTCAATTAAAATTTGGAGGACTATTTCATAAAAGGTTGAAAATTCATTGTCATCCTTTCTTTCAAAAAGATATATGGCCTTTCTTACTTTTTCAATCATGGAATCCCACATCTCATACACCAAATGGAGAGTAGATGCATCCATATATGTGTTTCTCAAAACATCATAAATAGGATTAGTGAAAGAAAGAATGAAATCTATCTTTTGCCACTAACTATCACTCAGTAGCTTCTCTTTGACAAATTCAGCTTTGCCAACATCATCTTCCTTGTAAGCAGACCATTTTTCACTTATCACCATTTCTTGGAGCCCATATTTGAGAAGTTTAAACCGCTTCAACATCATTATTGTAGAGGAAAATCGAGTAGGAGCAACATTAAGTAACTTTAATGAAGCAAACTCATTAAAGATGGACAACCTCATATGGTGATTAACAATGAAGTTCTTAATAAAAGAAACATCGTCAGCGATTTGTGAAATCCAAGAACATTCTTGATACACGAGATTGTTTCTTTTTGTATTCTTAGCTGCATAAATGCTCTTCAAAGCAAGGTTAAGAGTGTGGACAACACAAGGAGTCCAAAAAACAGTTAGAAACTCTGCCTCAATCATTAAACCAACCGCCCTATAAACCAGTGTGTTATCCGTCACAATTTACACAACATTATAAAAAACAACTTCCATAATCACATCTTTCATTTGCTTGGCTATAAAATCCTTGTCCTTGATATTATCAGGGCAATCAATTGCTTTCAGAAACATTGGCCCATTTTCAGTCACAGTCATAAAGTTGAGAAAAAGGTCTTCTTTGTGGATCACTCCACCCATCACTTACAATGCTCACTCCTTTTAGATTCCATATATTCCTTATAGGTTGAAGAAGCTTCTCAATATTTTCTCTTTCTTTGTAAAGTAAAGTTGTTCCTAACTTGTTATAGCCCGGAGGAACATAACCACTAATATAATTATTAACAGCAAAAGAGAAAGCTCTGATGAAATGAGGATTCCTTGCAAGATGAAAAGGCAATCCTGAAGAGTAAAACATTCTAGCAATCTCAAGATCTAAATTTTCTCTAGCTTGCATGTTGAAAGCATCATCTATAGATCCCACTGTTGCCCTCCTCTTTCTTGAATCAAAACTACTAGTACATGATGCTTCACCAGTTGAGAAATTTTGAGATTGACTAGATAAGGGTGGAAGAGGGACATGTCTTGCCTTAGAATTGTCAATAAAAAATGTAGCTTCATTGTCAATTTTTTTAAGTTCTGTCACCTTTGAGGATGAAATGTCACCACAAACTCGAATTCCCTTGCCTGGTAATTTCAACAGGTGCGCCCTTAGCCTAGTGTAAGAACCTCTGAATGAGCTATGACAAAAACTACACTCAAACTCAAAGTTTCCACCACCCTCTATTTTTTTTCTTGACCACATATTTCTATAGTGGTTTTTTTGGATTTTCTTGTTTAGCACCACTACTAGAAGCCATGGAAAAAGGAGAATAGTGGATTGAAATACCTGATTAAGATACCAAATTATATTTACAAACAAGTAAAGAATATCAAGAAACAACAAAGTATTTTTGTATCAATGAAGAAAGCAAGAGCTTGTATCTTAATTAGACAAAAGCAGAATTCCAAACGCTGGGCAAATTATTTTTTTAGAAAAATTAGCTTATTCAATCAAGAAATTAAACATGGAGTAGCATTACAACAAAAGCAAGCTACGTAATGGTTTCAAAAGACGGATAACATTTATTTAATACTTGAAAACAATCCTGAACTTTTGAACATTGTTAATCCCATTGAGTCAATAGGTAACCAGTCTTCTAGTTTTGTACATCGTAATAATCCAATGACGCCAACGAGAAGTGTCATTCCAAAAGCCACACATGGTCATTAAAGTAATGAGAAAACACAGATGGTCGATTGATCTTGGCCCAAAAGCCATACATGGTCATTAAAATAATGAGAAAATAGTACACAGATGGTGGATTGATATTGGGAAACTACAGGCCGTGTAAAAACCCAAAAGCCACACATGGTCATTAAAATAATGAGATCAATTTACCTAAAATTTTAAAATAATAAGAACTTGGAAACATCGAAACACAGATGATTGAAAAGAAAACATAGTCTCCACAGATGATTGGAAATACCGAGTGTGTAACATCTCATCATCGATGGGAAGGGTAAAATGGTAATTTGGAATGGGATATGAGTGTGAAAACGTATCTCGGCATGGTCATGCCTAATATGACCTCCATATATGCATAAATTGTAATTTTTGTATATGCACATAATTGTACATGTAACATCCCATCACTGATGGGAAGGTTATATTGGTAATTGGAGACGGGTTAGGATTTTACATTTGCATATTTGGATATGAGCATTCTTTTGACCTCTAATTTTAGAGGAATGGGTCTTTCTGCACATGCACATATAGGTACATGCATTCATGACATTTCCCGGTACTGATTTGTGAGCATGATATGATTTGTGAATTTGGAGATATTTATGTTAATTATGATTCATTTGTGATTTATGGAATAATTGGGTTTGAATATTTGAGTTAGAACCGTTTTAGAATGATTTTCAGTTGATACGGAACCTTAGAAAATTTTCTAGAAAAGAAATTTTGAGGGTAAATGTCCAGACCGGAATTTCCCAAGAAACGGACTGATTGACTTTATAGTACTGTCATAACTGTCCAATGGCAATGGAAAACTAGATTTTTTTTGGATTTTAGGAATAAAAATGTCGAACCATTGGAATTTGGAGAAAACTTAGACTAGAAATGATTTTTTTTAAATGAGTTTGAGATTTAAGGGAGTGTTTGAGGAGAAGAGAGTAACTCCTTTAAATACCTTAGGTTTTGAAATTTGCAGAAAGGCATTTTTTTCTTCTATCCTAGGGCTCGTTCTCTTTCTCCTTCGATTGTGTTTCGTTTCCCTCTTCCTACGCGATCCTTGCTTGCTTGTTTTCCTTTGTTGTTAAGACCAAGCGTAAACCCTCAAGAAGATGATGTTCTGTGTGGCTTTGGGAGAGAATCGTGAGTTTTAGGGTTTGGAGAAAATTTCGGACGACTTGAAGATTGAGAGCTTGATTGGTAAGTAAAATGGCTGTAATGTTGTTTTATTGTTATTGAAATGTATTTATAGTGTTTAATATGAAAGATTTGGAGTAGTTGTGAGGAGTTATAGCTGATTTATAAGAGAAATAGGTAAAAATCTAGTCGGAGAAGACGATCGGAGCCCCGCACATCGTGACGTTTGAATAAGTACTCACCGCGACGAGCGGTTAAGTCCTCGTCGTGACGAGCTTGGCGAGACGTCGCTGCGAGCCTGAGTTTTTACGCTGCGACGAGCCTTTTCCATGCGTCGCGGCGAGCTACTCCCACACCGTGGCGAGAGTTCTTTAGCCGCGACGAGCTCCATTTTTCTGAAGTGAGGTATTTTAGTTTTTGGGGCATAACTAATGATGTAGACCTCCAATTGAGGTGATTCTTGATTCGTTATAAACTAGAGAGAGAGGTCTACAATTGAGGTGAAGAATGAAAGTTTGAATTTAAATTAGTAGGATCTCAACTATTGAAAGAAATTTATGGATAATATTGATCTAATGAATAGTAATTTGGTTTTGAGGTCTTTCTTGAGGATAAGGATATTGTTTAAATGTTGTAGTACTTATAGAATGAAAAATTGGTTTAGAGGCAAAAGATAGTGAAATTGGGATATAGCGCCGGGAAAGTCGCGAATATGCATTGTACATTTCTGCATTTCAGCATGTGCATTTGTGAACCCCTCTGATTGTGTATTTAGTAATGAGAAACTATTTGACTGTTATAGAGGCACCGTTGGATCGACATTCCACGAATATTGCTGGGACTTCCAGGCAGTAGTTCGGAAGTTGCAGGTGAGTAACCTAGTTGGTTCCTCAACCTTTATGTGTTAAATATTATGTGTTTATGCCATGTGGAGATAATGGAGGGTTTATATGTGTGATTTTGATTCATTTCGGACTATAGGTGTCCGAAATATCTGGAACTTGATATCGAAGTGTCATTTGTGTGTAAATTGTAATTATTTGGTTTTAATGCGATTTGGGACATATGGCATTATGTTGTGACACAACTAATGTAAATTGAGACATATGTATTCATGCATAAAGGCATGTTCAGATAATGACAGTTGTGACCGGAGCAGCCACCGTATATCAGAGCTTAAAGCTCAAGGCAACAGGGCCTCGAGCCCAACGTAATTCAGAGCCACAGGCTCATCGTATCAGAGCTTCAAGCCCACCGTAATTCAGAGCCACAGGTTCACCGTTAATGAGCCCATTTTTGGGACAGATCAGGCGCACGGTCACAACACTGTAATAAAATGGAAAGTGTCACATGTGCATTGCATATACGAATGATTAAATGTGGACTGTGTGAAAGGCGAAACGCCTTATGTTTGCTAAATAATAACGCATGTGATATTTCTAAATGTGTTACTATGTGATATTGTGTGAATTGTTTGTATATGCATGAGTTGAGTGAACCATCGATGATGGTTTCTTACTGAGTTCGCAAACTCACCCAACATTGCAATTATTTTTCAGGACAGAGATAGTAGGCTCCTAGCTCCAGAGATAGACTGTTCCCGCCGTGTGGATCTAGTTGGCAAGAGAAATAATAGCACACAGGTGGGTCAGCTGGAATTGTTTTGGGGATGACCTAGTATAGACTTTGATATCAGTTCCTTTTGGAGTATTGTATATTTGACAGTGGGAAAACTGATAGTGTAGCGCCCCCTTACCGCAGGGTACGCACCGAGATGCCCGTGGGTCATTCCGACGCATATCCTACAGCAAGGAAGTGCTACGCTCGCAACTATCACTAAATACTCGCATGACATCAATACAATTAAACCGCATTATGCAAATCACTAAAATTTAAAACCACAATAATCTTTCATCTCATAAAATCAATCCAAAATATAAACAAGTCTATCAGTTCCCTACAGTCTAAAATACAATATCCCAAAAAGGAAACTGATACAAAAGTCTATACTAAGTCATCCCCAAAAATCATCCCAGCTGATCGACCTGTGTGCCATCGCTTCACTTGTCCACGCACTCGCACAGCAGGAAACGTCTATCTTGAGAGCTAGAAATCTACTAACGCTGTCCTGAAAAATATTTGCAATGTTGGGTGAGTTTGCGAACTCAATGAGAAACCATCATCGATGGTTCACCCAACTCATGCATTACACATAATATATCACAATATATCAAGCAGTCACAAAACAAAATTCGGAACACTATCAGACACTTTACACATTTTCACTATAATCATACATTAGATAGGTCACTGAGAAGTTATCACATACTACACGCATTCTCACTTTTCACAACACAGTCAGATGCATAATGCATGCCAATTCTCATTTTATATCAGTGTTGTGACTGAGCATCAATATTGTCCCGATTCGGGCACATTTCACAATAATCACATTTTTGGCAAGTAGGAGAGCCCTCAGGGTATGCACTACTGCCCGCTCACATTAGGGATAGGAGAGCCCTCTGGGTATGTACTATTCCCTTTTTAGCCTTAGGCCCTTTTCACTGATAATCGAGCTTAAAGCTCTGATCATTAATGGCTCCAGTCAAAACTATTAATTTACCGCTTTTAATCATGCCTAGCATGCACTCATACTTGCACAATCAATAACACAATTCAATCGATTCGGAACACTTACTCATAATTCTATACACTGATTCACAATCACAAGGACTCACATTGTCAAACAATTTACACAATCACAGCACATTTATCTCGCATTCACAACACTCACATTAACAACAAATCACTCATCCATAGAACACTTAACACACAAAGATTGAGAAACCAACTAGGTTACTCACCTGTAACTTTCGAGCTACTGCCTGGAAGTCCCAGCAATATCCATGGACTGACGATCCAACGGCGCCTCTATAACAATTCAAACGAATTCTCATCACTAAATGCTCAATCAAATAAATTCGATAATGCACATGTCTTAATTCAAAATTGTACGATGCATGATCATGATTTTCCAGCGCTCTAATCAAATCTGGTTATTTCTCGCTTCACTAGGTCAAATTCCTTCACTAAGTCCCCAAAGATAACTCCAATCGTCAAAACATAACTCTTAGGTTATACTAGGAACTGTAATTGACTCTCTCTCGATAATTTCGATCCCACTAATTAAAATTCAAACTCTCAGTCTTTACCACAATTGTAGACCTCCTTCTCTAGTTCACAACGAATCCAGAATCATCTCAATCGGAGGTCTATACCATAAGATACACCCCAAAAACCAACTTATTTCACTTCAGAAATTGCCCCTCGTCGCGACGTGGGAAGGGACGCTTGTCACGGCGTGGAAACACGTTCGTCGCGGCGACTCGGCCCACTCGTCGCGTCGAACACGCATTGGCTCGTCGTGGCGAGGCCAGTCGCAGATGTCGCGATGTGCGAACGATCTTTGTCTTCTCCGATCGATTTTCATTCTTTCTCTCTCTAAAAACCATCATCAACTCACTCCAACTACCCAAACTAACACATTAAATACCATAAATGCAACAACCAACAATAAATAACAACATTAAACTCGATAAACTTACCAAATCAAAGCTCAATCCATAAACCCTAAAAACCTCTGAAAATTCCTCAAGCTCTAACAATCACGGTGAACTCCTCAATCCAAGCCAACCATCATCATCTCCAAGATCTCTAGCAGTTCTTCAACCATAAAGAAAAGGGAAACAAACAAGATCTCCAAGGGAAGAGAATCACACCGTCGAAGGAAGGAGAAGAAGGAAGAGCTTTAGGTTTTCAAAGCTTTTATAAAAGGAGATTTGAACTTAGAACTATATATAAAGGTTCAATTTAACCTAGAAATCCTAGCCCTCAATTTCATTCAATTTCCAGTCTCTAAATCTCAATGGCTCATCACAATAATTCCTGAATTCACAAATCTAAATTTTCCAAGCCATATACCACTCACTTTCGGAACCGGAATCTAAATCATCAGTCTCTAGATCATTTTCCCGGTCCGGACACATAACTCTAAAAATTCCAGAAAAATTCTCATAATTCCTAAAAAATGTAAAACATTCGATCCCAAACTCAATTTTCAATTTCCAATTCTCTAAAATTCAATTCTCACTCTAATTCAACTATTCCACTCAATTATTCTTAAATTCTCAATCAAGTCACAATCTAACCTAATTATCTCAAGATTCACAATTCAACTCATAATCACAATTCAAATGCTGGAACAATCATGAATGCATGTCACTATGTATGCATGTGCAAAATGATCTATCTCTTTAAAATTAGAGGCCACAAAGCACTCGATCACAATTATGCAATAACAGAACTACTCGTACCAATATGCTCATCGCATCGGTAACGAGATGTTACAATTCTCCCCTCTTAAATAAAAATTTCGTCCCGAAATTTCATACCTGATTGGTCGAACAGATGAGGGTACTGCCTCCTCATGTGCTCCTCAGTCTCTCAAGTTGCTTCCTCTGATGAGTGGTTCTTCCATAGGACTTTCACCAATGGAATCACCCTGCTCCTCAATTGCTTGACCCGAGATCCGATAATCTGTACCGGGTCCTCAACATAACTCAAATCACTAGCTATCTCAATCTCTTGAGCCGGAATCACATGAGTCGGGTCTGAGCGGTATCTCCGGAGCATACTCACATGAAACACATCATGCAACTGGGACATCTCACTAGGCAAAGCCAATCTATAGGCCAACGGTCCAATCATCTCAGTAATCTCATACGGACCGACATACCGAGGACTCAACTTGCCCTTACGGCCAAATCTCAGCACTCCTCTCCAAGGTGACACTCGGAGGAATACTCTATCGCCCACACTGTACTCCATCTCACTCCGATGCTGATCCACATAACTCTTCTGTCTATCCACATAACTCTTCTGTCAATCAAACTAAAACAAATTTCTGACTTCCGAGAACGTGTAACTTAGAAAAACTAGTGTTGGATACCTTAAGACTAAACCAACCGAAACCGGTAATAAAATTTTCTTTTCTTCTTTATTCAATCTTATACAAAGCAATCTAATTTTCCATTTGGAAATTCATCCTCAATCAAAACTCAATTCATAATATTCTTCGTAATCATGCAATATCTCAATCTCATCTTTAACAAATCTTATTCTTATTCTTATTTTTGCCATAAAAACTCCCACATACAAAGCTAAATACCATCAATTCTCAAACAATTAGCACTTTAATACTTCTTATTCAATCATACTCTTGACACTTAAATCAAACAGTCGCTTTAATTCCTCAAATAATTCATGAAAACTTATTTACATTAATATCACATTCATCCATATCTCAATTCAATACACAAGTCCATACTTCATTCACATCATGATATACATGCTTACAAAATCTTAATGGCATTCCACGCCATGTTACAACATTAATATCAAAATTCAAAATGCACAAAATACAAAAATCCCAAAAATGCTCAACATGTCTGAAATATGAATCTTACAACCAATTTACTTAAAAGCCATCATATATTTAACGAACGGACGCCTAAACTTTCTTTCATTCAATCTCCATCTTGATACCTGGAGATGGGGATGAAAGGGGGGGTGAGCTTTACAGCTCGTGGATACACGCTTATAATAAAGATAAGCAAAAACCTTGAAAACAGTTCACTTGTCTTAGAAAACTTTCATGGAGTTTATAAAACACATGTTTTCTAGGCTTTCAACCAAAATCCATAAGTTACAAATCATGAATGCATCAAACTTGATCAAACATAACATGAGCACATAAACATATCAGAATGGTTTGGGTAAGTCCAAGTTCATGACGTACTACACAATTCCATCGAAATGGTCCTGTGTAGTCGTAGTTTCTTGAGGGAGTCTTTGAAGGAGCTCCGTGCCACTAGCGGGCAGGCATGAGAAGCCTATTCTTGGGTCAACATGCATGTGACGGTTCTTGAGGGACTACCACAAACCCACTTAACACATAACTTTCAAAATCTTGTAACTTGTTGCCCAAAATGACACTTTTCTTGAAAACTTGCTTATCATATGTTTGATGTATATCTTGCAAACCATTTCTTGAAAACATGATTTCATAACATGCAGCTTTTTGAAAAATATCACTTAAATCATGTACAACATATAGCATATTTCACAAGTCATTCATAAACAATAATGCAGCACTTATGATGCAAGTCAAATCAGAAAACTTCTTTGATTTAAAGAAAACAGTAGTAGCTTATTTAAATTATAAACATGTAGCCACCTGAATTCTTTTCTTGGACACATGCTTAAAAGATGCCTTTCCTTTTGATCCTCTTGCCTTCCTTGATTCCCTTTATCAAAATGTAAAAATCCCATTCAATAAGAATACAAAATTGAGGACCCATAAATTCTAAAAACTCAAACTCCTCCAAAAGTCCAAACATTTGGGTCAATTTTCCATGATCACTCTCACTCCCAAAATCATTCAATTTGTTTCAGAAATTCGAAAGTTATACTCCAAACATGTTGGGACTATTCTTATGCTGAAATAATAATCTATACTCAACTTACGACCAAAATTTAAGATTCTTAGAGACTGAATCATAACTTCATTTCTTCATAAAACATGTTTCTTTATGCCTCTAGTTCATAACGAATCAAAAATCACCTCATTTGGATATCTACAGCAAAGTTATACCCAAAATATCAAAACATGTCAAAATGACCTCTCGCTGCGGCGGAAAGGAGCTCGCCGCGGCGAAACCCGGAAGCTCGCCACGGCGAAGGTGCCTGTGCACGCCGCGTCGTGGGAGCTCGTGCACGCAGCGACGTGGGCGCTCGCACACTCCGAATGGGGAGCTTATGCGTCACAAGGGCGTGGCAAGCCTCACACGACGTGTGAGACCTGACCAGAAATCCTCCGAACACCCATTTTCGACATTTTTCATCTTTAAACATTCCATCTTCCACAAATAACTCATCTTAACCCTAAATCATCCTTCCCATTTCATTTCTAAACTCATCTCAACACAAAAATCATCCACAAATAACATAATCATTTACCCTAAAACCAAACCTATGCTTTAACTCATTCGACAACTTCTAACACTTAATCCTCTCTTAACTAACATCAAAACTTGTTTCATTCATCTAATCAAAGGGAACGATACTTATACTTACTTGATTTGGCTTCAAATTCTTTAAGGATCTTCAAACCTTAGCCTTCTCCTCTTCTCTTCTTCTTCCACAGCTTCCTCTCTTCTTTCCCCCTTCTTTTTCTTTTTCTTCTTCTAATTTCTTTCACTTAAGCCTTAAATGAAGGAGCAAAGACCAATATGCCCCTCCATGTAAGCCTTATACCTCTTACCCTTCAGTGTCATGCCCAATTTGCCCTTATATAATCTTATAACTTTCATACTTTAATTCATAAATTAAAAATCTTAGGGACTGAATTGAAATTCGATTCCTTCGGATAACTTGTAGTCCCATGTCTCGAATTTATTTAGAAATAGGAATCAACTTAATTGGATCTCTACAGTTCAAGATATCATCAAAATACTGAACCATGCTCAGACAATATCTAACTCACTTTGATTAAATCAATCTCTTTCAATTTAATCTCAGAACAATCATAATTTCTCATCATGATGTAGGTAATTGTCTTAGGAATCCAACGCTTTGAAAACTAAATCAATCGAATGTCGGACGGAGAAATTATAAGCAAAAGATCAAAAAAGGGGTCGGATTGGGAACGAAATAACAAAAACAGGAGTCAAAATGACATACAAATAATCGACATTTCCAAAATTCATAACTCTGGATCCCAAACTCCAAATTTGAAAAATTTGGTATCAAAATAAAGCTCAAAGGATTCTCTACAACTTCCATGAAGAACTCACAAATCAATTCCATCTCTAAAGGGGTCAAAAACTCAATCAAACTTTCTGTCTATATGAATATCTTCCTAAATAATCACATAACTTCCAAAATTTCTATCTTTCAACTCCTAGGTCCAAACATGTCATATTTTATATCAGACTAAAGATCAAATCAAAATCTTCAACTTTCATGAAGCACTTAAAGGTAAAATTCAACCTCTAGCTAGGTCAATTTTTCAGTCAAAGTTTCTGCCAGACTTTATCATCCTAAAACAACATCCAAACTTCCAAATTTCATATCTTCCCAATTCCACAACCAGAAATAACATATTATACATCATTGAAAAGTTAGGATAGTCTTCTATGACTTTCATGTAGATCACTGAACTTAATTCAGACCACATCGGTATATGATTTGCCTCAAATCACATTACACCTAAATGTGCACTTATGGACATTTTCACAAAACAAAACAAATTAATACTTAACTTTGACTGATCATAACTTCCACTCCCGATATCAAAAAATATCTACCTTTATGGCGACAGAAAGCTTTCAACATAATCTACAAGTTTCATGAAGATCATTTTATCAAATTCTGCCTAAATCAAAAAGTCAACTCTCTATGACCAAAAAGTCAAACTTTCTCAATTCTTCATAATCTCACACTTTTTCTCTTCATTTCTTGATTTTTAACTTCCATTTAAAACAATGCACTCACTATCAATTGCATTTAAACTCGAAACCACACTTTAGGCCATAATTAATCATAGACATCAATAACAAAAGCATACACACACCTATACTCTCTCATCATCAACTTGCTAAATTCACCTATCTTAATTTCATATAACAATTCACATTCTTGAAATTGTATTTTTCTTTGCATATGACTAATTCACCACCAATTCCTCATTTAATGTTTAATGTCAATTTAAACTTCAAAATTTCAAGAAAAGTTAGGGGTCCAACATAACAAGCTTATAATGGAAAAATAAGCAAAAACCTTTGAAAACATTCATTTGTCATAGAAAATTCTCATTGAGTTCATAAAACACATGGTTCTCAAGTTTTCAACCAAATTCACAATTAAACAAAATCATGTATGCATCGATCTTGTCATATATTATGAACACATAAGTACATCAGGATGGTTTGGGTGGATCTGTAATAGAACGTACTACACATTTTCCATAAGGGTCCTGTGTAGCCGTGAACAGAACGTACTATCGCAATCCTAAAAAATGGTCTTACATAGCCATGAACTTATGGGAGTCCGTGAAGGAGTTTCGTGCCTCTAGCGGGTAGGTGGGAGATCCCTTTTAGTCAAGTGCACTTGACAGACAAAACAGACCACCACAAACCCACATAACATGTTATTCATGAATTGAAAACAAATTGCCCAAATGGCAACATTTTGAAAACTTGTTTTTCATGAACAAGTCATTTTTCGAAAGCCCTTTCATTTAGCAATTCACAATTCATCATCAAAATTTCATACACCAAAACATGTAGCAATTTCATAAATTATTCAAAACAATAAAAGCAACATTTATAAGGTAATTGAAATCATTTTATTCTCTTGCTTTAAAAGGAAACATTTATGGCTCATTACTCAATTATAAACATGAAACCCACCTTGAATTTCCTTGCTTAAAATAACCTCTCCCCTTGCTCTTCTTGCCTCTCTTGATTTCCTTTATCAAAGACAAAATTTCTATTCAATAGGAATATCAATTGAGAACCTAAAGGAACATATTCATAAAATTGATCCTAGAATCGTTAAACCCGTGCATTTCTTAAGCTATATGAACAAAAACCCTCTCAAAAATCCAAAATATTAAGATCAAAATTACCTTGAATCTTCACCAAATGAAGAGTTTGTTGGCTCTAGTGGAAGCTCTCATCTTCTTCTTCCTTTTTCCCTTCTTGAGCAACCTCAAATTTCCTCTTGAAAGCCAAGCAAAGATGAAACCTAGTTTCTTTTCTTCTTTCTTTCCTCTCTTCTCCGCCGAACTCTCTCCTTCTTCTCTCTTCTTTTTGTTTCTTCTCTCTCAATTTTGTTCTTGCTTCTTCCTTAATAGCAAGCCCACACTTCTTATTTCAATTTTGTCATTAGTGATTGAGAAATGTTCAATTTGCCCTTCCTTTGATGCTTTATATCCTTAATGCTTAAGTGTTCTTCCCAAAATGCCCTCATTCATATATACTCTTACAAGACTACTTTATTTCAATTGAACCATATGATAAAATCCTATAATCATTTACATACTACTAGCTCCAAAAATAATCCATCAAAACCTCTTAATTAACTAGTCTTTCCATATTTACCCTTCTTTTGTCTTTATAACTAATACCTTATACTTTTAAATCCTTAATTAATGATCATGGAAAAATTGAAAGAATTTGATAATACTTCCTTCTAGAAAAAAATGTTCCTCATTGTCTTAATTTTCTAATGACATCAAAATTATTCAATTTGGTTTAGAAATCTGAAAGTTATCTCCCAAACATTTTTGAACTGTTCTTATGCCGAAACAATATTCTATGCTCAATTTCCATCCAAAATTTGACATTCTTAAAGACTGAATTGAAACTTGATTTCATCACAAAATTTGTATCCCTATGCCTCTAGTTTACTCCAAATAAAAAATCATCTTTTTTGGATAATCAAAGAAAAAGTTATGGCTAAAACACTGAAGTATACTCAATGACATATTTCAACTAGATTTTCCAGCTTATAACTTCCAACATTTAACATATAACCCATCTTGTACGTAACTATCTTTTCTGCTTCATTTCAAATTAAAGAATTCTTCTTTTTCTTACACATGAATAATTGCCAATAATTTCTCATTTAATAGTTCGAATTTTCAAGAAAAGTTTGGGGCCCAACATATATGACTTACTAGTCTTATGGCTTGGTAAGGATACTGGGGGTTTAAGGTTAAAAAAGAGGTTCAATTAAAAGAACAAATGAGTTATGAATCTAAAGGATTGATTAAGGAATCTAGTCTAGGTGGCCTTTTAAAGCTAAAGGGTTAAGACAAAGAAGGCCTTAATTATATTCATACCTCATGAGTCTAGATGAATTTTAATTAGTTCAAGAGCAAGTTCTAAAGGTAATCCATTAGAGGAGCATTGCATATAAGAAAGAAACAGAATGAAATATAAGTTCTTGTCATTTTGCCTTAAATTCTCACATAGGTTCATAATGAAATCTACATCAATTCCACAATTTACCTTATTCCTCAATTTTTAAACTTTTTTTAAGTTACTAAAATCAACTAGTCCAATCAATCTAAGTGGTTACCATATGTATTTAGGTTGTCCAAATTTAAATTCAAGTGTTTCATTCAATCTATTTTATAATAATGTGACTAATTTCATGGTTGGGAAAAAAATTTGTGTAAACATATCCAAAACATTCACAAATTGTACAAATCTCCATAAGCACATGTTCACGCCCCCCATACTTATCATAACCTTGACTTCAAGGTTGTCACATAACTAACATTACTGCTAAACGAAAAAGCCACAAAAAGAATATAAAATAAAAATAAAAGAGAAAGGTTAAAGAAGGCTTCTCTAAGGTTGAAATAAGCTAGGGTTATTGACTTGGTGGTTATGGTGGTTAAAAGTTATTTTGTTGCCAAAAATCAAGTTGATTCTTCTCTATTTTTTGCATCTTAGGGTGCTTCCTAAGAGCGATTTTTTAACATTTTATTACCTAGGCAGAACTAAAATTAGATCTCACTGAATATAAATTGGACTAGCCAACTTAATTTCCTCCACATTTTCTATCTACAAGTTCTCATAATACATTTTTAACTTATGGATATTAACTTTGAACACTTTTAAAGTGTCTAAACTATAAATTTCCATTGCACCATGAGAGAACACATTAGTAACAACAAACAAACAGAGCCAATGAGATTAAAATTTTCCCATAAATAACTTTGAATAGTAAAGGAGAACCTTTTACCCCATTGAAAATTGTTTCTTTGAAATCATATTATTGTAGAAGGCTTAGTTTTCTCCTTATAAATTCTAACATTTTTATAAGCATCATTACAAATCTTTTCTAGCTCTTGAAATTTGTAGTTTTTGATTATTACCACCCTTAAGTAAGTCGATATTACATTGTTTAACAACCTAATAGGATTTGTTTTCTAATTTTATAAGTAAATGGCAAGATTTATAAAAAACTAACCTTTATGGAGAGATACCAATTTGATTTTATAGGCAATTCAATATGCCCATAATGCCCCTTCCAAATGCAAACTCTAGTCTTTCCAATTTGGATTTACTACTTTCTCTAGAATTGATTTGATTTCCTGATTGGAAACCTTAACTTGCTTGCTTGTCTATAGGTAATAAGCAATTGAAAGGTGATGTTTATCCCATATTTCTTCATCAACTTTTTAATTGCAAAATGGGCTTCATAGTTGCTAATAATAGCTTGAGGAACTTCAAACTTGACAAAATGTTAGACTTGATAAAATCTACTATAACTTTAACATTGCCAACATGAGCAGCCTTAGCTTTTATACACTTCAGTACATAATCCTCAACAACAATAATGCAATTCTTACTAGAAGAAGTGAGAAAAGGACTCATAAAATCTATTTCCCATACATAAAAAAACCTCATGTACCAAAATGACTATGAGTGACATTTGATCTTTTAGTCTCAAGCTACCTATTCTTTGGCAATGATTATAAGGCTTACAAAATATATAAGCTTTATAAAATAATTTAGGCCAAAATAACTCACATTCAAGAATTTTAAGGTTGTTCTCTTTGGACCAAAATTTCCCCTCTATACAAGTGAAAGATAAAAATTTAGAATGGAAGGAACCTCATCATACGAGACACACACACCTTCTAATAATTTGAAAATAACAAATTTTCCAAAGATGAGGTTCATCCTATACATAATATTTTGTCTCTCTTTTGATTTGTTTTTCTTTGCTCTATATAAATCACTAGGTAAGAACTTAGTAATTAAGAAATTTACTATTTCAGTAAACTAAGAAATTACTTGCTGGATGAAAAATAGATTCACATTGGGAAATTCATCTTAAGTGTGGCATTAGCAGTTATCCGACTAAGGTCATAAACAACCAAATTTTCAGCTCTTTTATCATGCATCTTCATATTAACTTCTTGCAAGAACAAAATTCACCAAATTAACATTGGTTTGGTTGCCTTCTTAGGTAGAATTTTTTTTAGAGTTGTATGGTCTAAATAAATGATCACCTTGGTGCCAAAAAAATAAGATCAAAATTTCTCTAGCTATAAAAATACTGCCAAAAGCTCCTTATCTATGGTGGAATAATTCTTCTAAGTGTCGTTAAGGGTTATAGAGATATAATATATGACATGTGGCACTTTTTTCACTCTTTGACCTAAAACCACTTTTATTGTATAGTTACTAGCATCACACATCAGCTTAAATAGAAGATTACAATTTGGCGGTTGAATTATTGGGGCTATTGTGAGTTGATCGTTAAGCTGATTAAATGCCACTTTACATGACTCGTCAAAATGTAAAACTATATCTTTTTAGAGGACCCTACACATGGGTTAAGTGATCTTAAAAAAATCCTTAATAGAACATCGATAGAAACTTTCATGACCAAAGAAAGCACACGCATCTTATATACGTACGGGGTAAGGCAGATATTTTTATGACATCTATCTTAGCTTTGTTGACCTCAATTCCTTTAAAGGACATAACATAACCCAAATTTGTGACTTGGTCAATTATGAATTGACATTTTTCATAATTCAAAACCAAATTATTTTCAATTCAATATTTTAGTATCTTTTTAAGGTTAACCAGGCATTTTTAAAAAACTCATCATAAATTGTAAAATCATCCATAAAAATTTTATGCTATCTTCCACATAATCAAAAGATATTTATTATAGACCTTTAGAATGTAACACCCCACTCTCTCAGGACACATACCTGACATCCTGAGTGATATTTGAATACAAATCCCACGAGGGTGGCATACTAGAACATTAAACAGTCGAAATTCATTGCAAATTTTTTTAAACAACATACGTAAATGTGAAAAAATGGTAATCAATTTCGGCCCAATTTATTTATAAAAAATTTTAGTCACAAAAATTACAATCCTTATTGAACTCATCAGAGTTTCAGTAATCACTTAGGCCCATTACAGAAACGAAACACTTGTATTCATAATATCATTACATTTCAAAAATTATTTTCATATACATTGTACAACACTTATGACTACATTTTTCAATACATCATAAAGAAATACATATGCAGGTGCAAACTGATCCCTACCTGGAACTCATACTCGAAGCCTTTCTGGAGACCTTTACTAAACCCTGAAAAGCCACATTGCAATTTTTATGAGTTTTGTGAACTCAATTGATGGTTCACTCATGTAACAAAACACAATCATTATATAATCACACAGTTTATACAGTCAAACATTTCATTACAGGTTTGCAAATCATTCAATGAATTCCAATTATATATGAATTCTATATGTATGAGACTCATATTCATTTTTACAATGTTGTGATCGAGTGCCTTTCAGATATAAATACTAGCCCATAAGGCTCCATCATAAATAGTAATCAGGAGCATAGCTCTATGTGTAGAAACAGTAACCACAGAGCAAAGTTCTACATGTAAGCGCTTTCATACTGGCTACTCCGGTCATAACGCCTTTATATTACATGCATTGAAATGATATGCATGTCACAATTCAGTCATCAATTCAATCACTTTCATTTGCATGTATTGTCAGTATATAACAGTCACAGTATCAGTAGAGACTCAACATTCAACTTTTTAGTTGAGAATCAGAATATTCAATTAGGCAGTCTCATTCACATATAAGTAGCACTTCTAATATTGTTTGCATGCATCAAACATTTCGGACATATATTGTCTGAAATTTAGTACACAATCAGTTAATAAAGTTCAGCAATATATCAATACAATTCAGATTATACAAAAAAAAACAAATAAGATGAGACCATCATAGGTTACTCACAATTGCTCCTTTAAACTTATTGGCTTGATGTTCTGGCAATATCTGGAAGCAGTTGCTCTAGTCGCTTGTCTATATGTAATAAAAACAATTTCATATTACTAGAGCACTTGTGTACAAAATAAACACACTTATCAATGTTTCATATATCATGCATGTTCAATGAAAAATTCTCAGGTATATTTCTATATTGTAATGGTGTACATATCAATTGTACTCCAATTGTATCGAAACTCAATCACTCATTCTCCATTTCAACTATTTCTGGAAACATTCCATTATGGTCAACAGTATATGATCAATAAGATCCAGAAAACGAAGGATTTAATCAACACTTCCTTCTAAACAATTGTTTCTCAGTGTCTGAGGTCTCTAATGACACTAAGATCATTCAATTTGAGCCTATATATAAGAAGTTATACTATAAATATATCAATATGTTCTTAAACTATAACAGAACTCTTACTTCAAATTCAAAATAGATTTTGGAATTCTTAAAATCGGAATTGCAATTTTTCTTCTTCAGGAAAAATCGTAGCTTTAATTCTCTAGTTTTATTTGAAACAAGAATAACCTCATTTAGAACTCTATAAACCAAGATATAATCAAAATACCAAAGTATATTTAGTAAAACATTCCAGTTCATACTACTCCAACAAATTTTCTCACTTTCATTAAATCAGTCTATTTCAAATCAATTAAGAAAGCTACCAATTTTTATGAAGAGTTAGAACAATGTGTTAGAAATCCATTGGTTTAAGAATTAGGTCATTTGGATATCTTGGGAAAAACTTATATAAAAAATATCAAAGGATGTTTAGAAAATAAGTTTCAGAAAAAATAATTGAAAGTTGTGATCGCGCAGATCACCTTCGAGTTGCGATCATGTTGAAGTACGTTCGCGACTCGTGATCTTCTTCACCGTTTATTTCTCTTCTTTTTCTCCTTCCATTTTTCTTTCATTTCCCAGACTTACACACTTCTAAATCATCCAGTATGCATTTCTAGACCCACTACAATTTCTTACAAATCAGATTTAAACTTATTCTTCAAATATCAAAAATCCAAAACTTCATATACACTTTTTCTTACTACTGTGTTCATCCTTTCTCTCTCTACTATGTTTTTATCTTTTCATCTATTCTCAAATTACACAATACTCAGTAAACTCAGATTTCATTCCAGATACACTTAAAAAATTCAGTTCCTCATCTAAGTCATTCAGTTTATGCATTCACTGAGACTACACTGCGTAAATTTCATATGCATGTATATATATATATATTTACACTGTAAACATCATCAGAGTTACTTACGTGATTCATTGCCAACAAAGAGAGTAAATCACCAAAACTTGATGCTCGGTGTTTGATAAATTAGAAATACGTTTGATAACAATACTACTCTCGGTGAAGAACAACGAAAGAGAGAGCAGTAGGAAGACAACGTCTAAAACACATATTCACGTGTTCTCTTGCATGAATTACACTTATCACTGTTTCATGCTGCTATGTGTCACATATATACATAGGCTATTTGTCCTCAGTTTAATCAGTCTACGTGTCACACTATAATTGTTCCATATTTCAATATTTGTCCCATTCCAAAAATACTCCAAAATTTTCGAAATAATACTTATTATCTCCAATTAAAGTTTTACCACACATAATTCACAATTCACTTTTTAATCACATTAATCAGTCAATTATACCTGAAGATGTCAATGAATACATGAACAATTATTTTAATACTACAACAATAAATATTCACATGTGCGTGAATATACAATAATGCATGAGCATGCAGTGCACTTCTAATTTCTCACAATACGCTCAGTTCACATTCTGGGGTCTAGCCCTGAACATGGGATGTTACATAGAATGTTACAGGAGCATTACATAACCTGAATGAAGTCATCTAATAAGCAAAATTTCTAAAGGGATTAGAGAAAGTAATTTTCTCTTGATCCTCTGGTGCATCCAAAATCTGATGATAACTTAAATAAGAATCTAGACAATAATAATAAGATTTTCTAGTAAGTCTTTCAAGCTTTTGGTCAATAAAAGGAAGCAAAAAATGATATTCTCTTATAATTGAGTTTAAATTTTTATAATTTATAAAAACCCTTCATTTTTTTTGAATACGAGTAGATACCAACTCACCATCATTGTTCTCTATAATGATTACTCCATTTGTCTTTCAAATCATTATTCTCGTTTTTAATCACCTCCATCATAAGTGGATCTAACCTCAATTGGAGTTGCCTTAACTCTTTAGCTCTATCCTCTAGTAAAATTTGATGAATAAAAATTGATGGATAAATGCTTTTTAAATTATCCATTGTCCAGAAAAGAGCTTTACTTTGATTCGTTAACATTTAAATTAATTATTCCTCCTATAAAGAAGTGAGTTAACTAAAGATAAATATGTGTAACGTGTTTTCTTACCTAAGAAGGCATATTTTAAATAATCGAACAAATTCTTGAACTCTAACTCCAGTGGTTAAACCAAGGAAGGTAGCAACATCAAGTGATTTCTTTTTAACTCCATAAAGGGCACTTGTTGCAACCAAAATTTGGACTTTTCTAAGTTATATAACATAGCATCCAAATCTATGGTAAGTACAAAAGTGTGAGCGAGTTGCTACCGAGTAAAAGGATTCATCCAACCATTAAGAATTGTCTAAAGCTCATCTACCCAACTAAAACAAAAATCCTACATCAAAGTGTCAATGAAATTCATAGAAACAACAAGTTTTTCATCGTTAAGAAATTTCATGGCATCTTAAATATTGAATTTAATCATATCACCATTCTTTACAGTTAAAGAACCATCATGTGTAACAACCCAGATCACCTGCTCATAGATATTGTCCGCTTTGAGCCTTGGCCCAGCCAATTCTTCACGGTTTTGCTCTTTCCGAGAACTTCCCAGAAGGTCACCCATCTTGGTACTACTCTTGCCTTAACACATTTAACTTCGAAGTTCTGATGAGATTCGGTGTGTTAGGGCATGAAAAATGCATCTGTAAGAGAGAGGTATCTGTACTCTTATAAGACGTACTTCGTTCTCCTCTCCAACCGATGTGAGATCTCACACTCTTTACCCCCTTAGAGCCCAACCTAGCTAGCACAACGATTCGAGTATTGGCTCTGATACTACTGTAATAGCCCAAGTCACCCGCTCACAAATATTTGTCCACTTTGGGCCTTAAACTTTTGGAACTAATAATTAAACCCCTTAACTTTATAAAATTATATATTGGTCCTCCAAGAATTGAAAAATTACGTTTATGTCCTTTGACTTTTAACAATTTGCAATTAAGCCCTTATGTACATCAACTTTTCCAATTAAGCTTTCTAAGTGTCCAATAAGTCTATAAATCTTGTCTAATCACCTCTAAGGCATTAGAAAAAATTTAACTTAACCACCATGGTCATATCCATCCAAGGGACTCGGTTTTACACACTTAGAAGCTTATATGTCGGAAATCTTTAAGATTTCGCATACCGAAGAACTCTAAGTTTATATATGGGCATATAACATTATAAATCATTACATATATATCCAAAGGACTTAAATATATCTTTTAATAAATATATATTTTAACTCATATACAGCCAAGTATATATCAATATACAGTAGCATCTTCAAATAAAGACTAACACAAAAGGGCTCAAAAAGTTCGGAGTTAGAAGTCCTCCCCCCTCAAAAAAAGTTTCGTCCTCGAAACCCTTAAGTTGAGGACACAATAAATGGGGGTATTGGCATCTCATAGTATCCTTAAGCTCCCATGTCATCTCCTTGACCTTGTTGCTCTTCCAAAGAACTTTAACCGTGGATACCTCCTTACTATGTAATCTCTTTATCTGTCGATTCTAAAATCTAAACTAGTTTTACTTCAAAAATCGGGTCTTCTCTTAGCTCTACTGAAGGTGTCTCCAAAATATGAGATGGATTCGGTAAATAATTTTAAACATCGAGACATGGAACACATTATGGATCCTATCCAAATCCGATGGCAATTCCAAATAATACACCACAATCCTGACACCCTTTAGGATACGAAAAGGTTTGATATATCGAGGGTTCAGCTTCCCTCATCTCTAAAATCTTATAATACCTTTCCATGGTGATATCTGAAGAAAACTATGCCACCAACTGCAAATTCTAATGGCCGTCGCCTTTTATCCATGTAACTCTTTTAACAATCCTGGGCGACTTTCATCTTCTCTTGAATGATTTTTTTGTCTTCTGAGTAGTGACTTCTATCAATTCGGCTCCTTCAATTATGGTTGTTCCAACCTCATCTCAACATAGAGGTGTCCTGTACTTCCTCCCATAAAATGCTTCATATGGTGGCATACCCATACTTGTCTAATAACTATTGTTATAAGTGAACTCTATCAAAAGCAAGTGCCGATCCCAACTCCCTTGGACTTCTATTCCATCAGACATGCTCTCATTATATCCTTTAGTGTCTGAATGGTCCTCTTTGACTGACAATCGGTCTGGGGGTAGAAGGCAGTACTAAACTTCAATTTAATCCCTAAAGATTCTTGAAAATTTGGCTAAAATCTTGAAATGAATCTCGGATCCCTATCTAATATTATAGAAACTGACACCTTATATAGTTTCACAATTTCATCAATATATAGCTTTGCCAATCTCTCCAGCGAGTAATTGTGTGGACAGGTAGAAAATGTGCAGACTTCGTCAATCTATCCACTATAACCCAAATAACATCGTGACCCTTCGATGTACTAGGTAATCCAACTACAAAATCCATTATTACATGCTCCAACTTCTATTCCGGAATAGGTAAAGACTGTAACATACCTGTTGCTTTCTAATGCTCTGCCTTAATTTGTTAACAGTGAAGGCATTTAGCCATAAACTCTGCTATCTCTCTCTTCACCCTTGACCACCAATAACTCTCTCTAAGAGTTCGATACATCCTGGTACTACCAGGATGCATAGCATAAGCCGAATTGTGAGCTTCCTCCAAGATAGCTCGCCTGAGTCCCTGGTCAATCGACACACAGATTCTACCTTTAAAAACTAATAACCTATCTTCTCTCAGTCTGAACCCCTCACTCTCTTTAGATGACAATTCTCTCGAATGACTCTTAACTCGGGACCATCGGGATGTGATCTGCTGATCTCATCAAATAAAGTCGATTGAACTTCAAACTGTGCTAGTAACGTCCCATCATCCTTAGCTACTAAGAGTTTAATGCCAAGGCTCCGCACACTCATCAAATGTGTCATGTAAGCATATTGCTTAACATTTACTACCGAACAAGACTTACGACTTAGTGCATCGGCTATCACATTTGCTTTTCCCGAGTGATAGTCGACTATTAAGTTGTAATCCTGAATTGATTCCAACGATCCCTTTTGTTTGAGATTTAGCTCTTTTTCTGTCATTAGGTACTTTAGACTTTTGTGGTCAGTTTATATACGACAAATATCCCCATAAAGATAGTGTCTCCAAATCTTGAGTGCAAATACAACCACTGTAAACTCCAAATCATGTATAGGATAATTTAGCTCATGCTTCTTCAGTTGTTTAGAAGCATATGCAATCACTCGCCTAGCCTGCATAAGTACAGAGTCAAGTCTCTAGTGACTGGCATCACTGTATGCCTTATACCCTACTCCCTGGGTAGGTAGGGCGAGCACTAGTGCTGAAGTCAATCGCTTCTTTAGCTCCTGGAAACTTGCCTTGCATTTATCATCTCACTAAAATTTTATTCCCTTCCGAGTAAGCCTCGACAAAGGAGTTATAAACAAAGAAAAAATCCTCAACAAATCTCTGTTAATAACCAGCTAATTCCAGAAAGCTACGGACTTCTGTCACATTCTTGGGTTGTTCCTATTCAAGTATAGCTTCCACTTTTTTCGGATTTACAAAAATTCCTTCCCCTGATACCACATGCCTAAAGAATCCAATCTCCCTTATCCAAAATTCACATTTTGAAAACTTCACATACAATTGTCTTTCGTGAAGTATTTGTAGCACAATTTAGAGATGTCTAGCATGCTCCTCTTTATTCTTAAAATAAATCAAAAGATCATCAATGAAGATTATGATAAACTAGTCTAAATAAGGAGGGAACACTCTTTTAATGAAATCCATAAATACTACAGGTGCATTTTTCAATCTAAATGGCATTACCAAAAATTCATTATGTCCATACCTCATCTGGAAGGCAGTATTGTGCACATCATTCTCTTCAATCTTCAACTGATGGTACCCAAACCTCATATCTATCTTTGAGAATATTGTAGTTCCTCTTAACTGATCAAACAAGTCATCAACCCTAGAGAGTGGATATTTATTCTTAATGGTAACCCTGTTTATCTGCTAATAATCAACACATAAGCTAAATGTCCCATCCTTCTTTTTGACAAACAATACTGGTGCTTCCTATAGTGAATGGCTTGGTCTGATGAAGCCTTTATCCAACAACTCTTATAATTGAATCTTCAACTATTTCAATTTTGTTGGTGTCATACGATACGGTGGTATAGATATTGGTGTCGTCTTAGGACCAAGTCAATAGTGAAATCAAACTCCCCATCAGGTGGTAATCTAGGTAATTCCTCCAAAAAGACTTACGAAAACTCGCACACAATAGGTACATCTCCAAGTTCGACTCTCTATGCCAAAGTGTCAATCACATGTATGAGGTATACCTGGCATCTCCAACGAATTAACCTCTTAGCCTTGACCATTGATATCAAATAACTTGTTAATACTCGTCGGTCACTAGTAAATTTAATCAAGACTCCATTATGAGGTTCAAACTCCACCTCTTTCTTAAAACAGTCAACCCTGGCATGATACCTCTCTAACTAGTCAATCCCCAATATCACCTTAAAATCCCATAGATCGAGGGGAATAAGATCTACCTCTAACCAACATCATCGATCTTCATCTCATAGGCTATATATACTTCATTATAAGCCACTTGCTCTCTAAGAGGAGTGACTATAATGAGAGGGGGATTTAATGGCTTCAAGGGATGACTAATATCCTCTAGCTCAGGTCCCAAAGGTCCAACCTAATGATGACTTCCCCTTCCTTGTCCAACCATGCTATCATTATAAATTAAAGAAAAAGACATTGTTTAATAAAATAAATCGGGCTAATCCTAGCGTACTCGACATCCCAAACATGTTGAGACCCGATCCGAAAACCGGATCCCAACCAGAAAAGCGGACAGCGGAGACGAAAAACGAACAAGAACGAAAACGAAAGAACAGAACATAAGCCAAAATCAAATCGGATACGAATGACGAAGTGGAAATAGAAAGCGAAGCACAGAAATACGGAAACAAAATCGGAAAGCAAAAGCGAACGAATTGAAGCAAATCGAATACGAATCGAAAGCAAAACAAACAAACGGATCAATTTGAACTGAATCATATCCGACATCCGAGAACAATTATCGAAGAAAACAAACGATCGCGTTAGGAACCTAGACTATTTTGAATTCCGGTAAATTTTTTTTCTTTTTCTTATGGTCATCTTTATTCGAACTAATGCAAATCAAGAATACAATTTCCTCTTTCTTGGAAAGTGTCCTCAATCCATTTCTCAATTCATAACAAAATTTTTATCAGTCATATAAGTCCCATATTCCATCATCACACATATTTTTATCTTATTTTTATTCATTTTCAACTTATTATCTAACGAAAATTCGGCAGCATAACGGCTGCCTTTGACCTAACCTAAAACCTGCAAGGGTTCAAAATACACTTCTAAAATTCCCAATCAAATATACAAACATCAAAATCTATCGGACCCTCCGTCCGGGATCTCAGCATACACAAACGCAAACCTAATTCTAAAACAATTTCATAATTGTAATTCAATCTACTAGTCTCATAATTCAATCTCATTCACAAACTCATACACAATTTCATATACAATTTCACAGTCTCATACATTAATTCATAATCCTCATACATTCTAAAATACACGCTCGAAATACATCATAATCACTTACTTAACGACAATTCAAGCCATAAACCATATTAATTTCCAAATCTCAATCCACACAAAAATACAAACGATGCAAAATCGAACTTGATGCTCTTTCATCCGATCTCTCGCTCGAATCCTGGAGATGGGAATGAAAGGGGGGGGGGTGAGCTTGGAAGCTTGTGGATAATATATTTATAAATTGAACAATAAGCGAAAAACTCATTTTCAAGAAGTTTTTCATTTTTAAACATTTCACGGTGAAACCTTTCAAAGCTTATTTTTCAAATCTTTCACTTTTCAAACCATTCATAACGCATTTCCAAAATCTTTCATTTGCAAATCTTATCTTCTCATTTCTCAAAATCCTCAATTCTTTCTTATTTCAAGGTCAAATTGAAAAACATGAATGCATCACACCAAATCACAAAACACATAAAATCATAAATCAAACACCTAAAACACATCAAACGGTTTGGGTCGGTCCTAACAGAACGTACTGCACATTCCTGCATAACAGTTTTGTGCAGCTGTGAATGGAGGGGAGTCCGAAATCGAAACTCCTAAGCCACTTGCGGGCAGCCGGGAGAAGGCCATAAACAAATAGAGACAGTGCACTGACTCACGAAAGGGACCTAACCAAACCCATTTATCACATAATTTTCACATACAAATGAAATTTCCCGAAGGCACATTTTGAAACTTTATTTTCAAATTTTTTATATCATAACATCGAATAGTGTCAATATTTGACACATTCTCATAACACATGAAAATCATATATCGATTCTAATGCAATTCAAATCATCAATTTAATCACACATCGCAATCAATCAAAATTCATAACAATGAATGCAATAATTCCTTTGAGTCATAAATCCAAACTTAATCAAAATTTACGAAGCACGTTTCTCAAATTATTCAAATAATTCAAAAACCCTGAATTTCATAAACCTTGCATTTCCTAAAAAAATCATTTCCACAATAAGGATTTTAATTCTTCGAAATCATAATTTTTCAAACATTTATATAAACATTAATTTATCAAAAATTCGCTTCTTAAATTTTCAATTTCATATGCTTAGCTTAAAATTCAACAAATAAATATATTACCCACCTCGAATTGATGCCAGAAACTCGTTCCTAGCTCCAACTTGATCAATTCTTCTTTCCTTCTTCCAATTACACTTTCCCTAAACCAATTTCATTAAAATTCAACCTCATAAATAACATAATTCTTAAAATTGATGTCATAATTCATCAATTTATACTAATTTCAAGATATCTAAATCACCAATTTCTAAAATCCCCAAATTCTAAATTTGACCTAAACCGATTCACTCAAATTCAATATCATAAATTACAATTTCTTCAAAATTGATATCATAATTCACAAACCCATACTATTATCTATAATTCTACACCAATAATTCACAAAATCCCCAAAATCACAAAATTGGCATAATCCCTAACTCACATAAATCCAAAATTAAATCCAATTAATCATGATATCTTCAAAATTGAGCTCATAATCCATGAACCCATATCATTTCCCATATTTCTAAACCAAGAACTCATCAAAAATCACGCATTAAATTTTTGACCTTACCTCATTTTTCCACTGAAATCTGACTTTTCTTAGCTTGGAAGGAAGCTCTTGTGCTCCTCCACCTTTTTCTCTCTTGAACCATCTCAAAAATCCCTAAGAAATAAGTAAAAAAATCGAAACTTAGCTTTCTCTCTCATCTTTCTCCTTGGACGAAGCTTCTACTCTCTTCTCCCTTCTTATTTTTTTCTGCTTTCCTCTTAAAGTCGACATCCACTCTTATAAAACGACAACTCCTTATGTGTTAAGAGGCCATGTCATTAAATGATAGATAAAATACCAAAATGCACCTAACATATACTTTAAGTCATACTTACTTGCGGATATGATTCGCACTATCAATTTGAAGGAATTTATTAAAACTTACTTCTAGAGAAATGTTCCTCTAAGTCTTAATTTCATAATGCCACAAAATTCATCCAACTCGGAGCACTATATCAAAAGTTATGCTCAAAACATTTCGGATATATTCGTATTCTAACACATTTTCCAGCACGTTATTTCCATCCAGAAATTTACATTCTTAATCCCAAAATTGACTTTCGATGTCTTCATAACAATTGTAGCTCTCTCTTTCTAGTTTAATCCAAAACAAGAATCACATTATTTCAATTTCCAGAACAAAAGTTACGCTAAAAATACTCTCAGATATTCCTAATCCAAAAACTGCACTCTAATCCAAACTTCCATTCATAATTTGAAGGTCTTAGGGGCAAAATTGACATTTCATTTCTTCATATGATTTGTATCCCAATGTCTTAATTTTATTTCGCCTCAAGAATCACTTCAATCGGATCACCACAGATCCCTAATTTCTCAAAATACCGAACCATGTTCAGAAAATAGTCCAACTCACTTTGATTAAATTAATCACCCTTAATTTAATCTCAAAAATTCACAAATTTTCCATAAAAATGAAATTCATTGTCGTAGGAATCCAACGCTTCAAGAATCAACTCAATCGGATGTCGGACGGAAAAGATATAAACAAAATAGTAGACAAAGGTCGGATTTGGGAAAGTAAAGTCAAGAAAACCAAAAGAACAAAACGGCGTCGTGCGTGGGCAAAACGCCCGCGTTTGGGCGAGGCCAGGGCGAGACGCTTGCCCTCGCGAGGGCGCTCGTAGGGCGAATAGCTCGCCCTCGCGAGGGCGAGGGCGCCTGGACCAAAACTTCTCTTTTTTTTTCGCAAAATTAAAAACTCAAAATTTTAAAATTCATAACTCTTGATCCCGAACTCCAAATATGACAATTTTGGTCTCTATAGAAAGCTTGAAGGAAGCTCTACAACTTCTATGTAGAACTCTAAAACTAATTCCATCTCTAAAGTGATCAAATTTCTAATCAAAGATTCTGTCCTCTAATATTCATGCTAAAACCATAACAGAAACTTGTAAAAATCATAACTTATTATTCCTTGATCGAAAAATTGCATACTTTATGTCAAAATAAAGATCAAATCAAATCCTTCAATTTTCATGCAGAACTTCAAAGCTAAATTATCCTCTAACTAGGTGAATTTTCCAGTCAAAACTTCAGCCATAATATAAGTCAACCTATAACACACCTAAATTTGACTGATCATAACTTTCACTCCCAAGATCGAAAAATTACAAACTTTATGGCTACAGAAAGCTCTTAACATAATCTACAAGTTTCATGTTGAACATTTTCTCAAATTTTGACTAAATCAAAAGTCAACTCTCAAAGGCCAAAAAGTCAAACTTTTCACAATTTTTCATCTTCTCACACTTTCTCTCTTTATTTCTTGATTTTCAACTTAATTTCAATCAACTCATCCCACTTTTGAATATTTCATATTTTCACTCAAAAATCGAGGTCAAACATTTCTCCCCCTCTTAAAAGAATTTCGTCCTCGAAATTCTTACTTGATTAAACTCTAAGTAACTCATTCTTACGTATAATTTTTTTCTAAACAAAGATAATCAAGCACTTTCTTACTAATTTCTTTCCAAAACTCTTAATCAATCACTTTTTTCTTCATCACACATAATTCTCAACTTATTTGCACTTATTCATTTCTTATGTATAATACTATTATCATATCCAAAATCACTATCTCCTCACATCAAATAGTTCACAAGTCATATGCCACATTGCTGAAGGAGCCCAATAAGGACCAATAATCATTCCGAATTAACCAATGGATCTTCAATATTAATATTAATCCCAGCTTTCAAACCTTTCTCATTTAATCTCACACATAAACATTCAACATCTATTCATCCAATACATCATGAACTTTCAAATCTCAATTTTATGAACTCTTTCCTTAAATTTCTCAAAATTCTTATCATCTTCATCAAATAATCACTTTTATTCTTCACATAATTCATGACAAATCATTCATATCAATTTCACATTCCTAAAGTCATTCATACTTATTGTCATCGAAATCAAACGATCACTTAGCACATTCCCACAAATTCAATTTTATCCTTACACAAATCAAATCGGATACGAATGACGAAGCAGAAACAGAAAGCGAAGCACAGAAATACGGAAACAAAATCGAAAAGCAAAAGCGAACGAATTGAAGCAACTCGAATACGAATCGAAAGCACAGCAAACAAACTGATCAATTTGAACTGAATCATATCCGACATCCGAGAACAATTATCGAAGAAAACAAACGATCGTGTTGGGAACCTAGACTATTTTGAATTCCGGTATAATTTTTTTTTCTTTTTCTTGTGGTCATCTTTATTCAAACTAATGCAAATCAAGAATACAATTTCCTCTTTCTTGGAAAGTGTCCTCAATCCATTTCTCAATTCATAACAAAAAATTTTATCAATCATATAAGTCCCATAATCCATCATCACACATATTTTAATCTTATTTTTATTCATTTTCAACTTATTATCTAACAAAAATTCGGCAGCATAACGGTTGTCTTTGACCTAACCCAAAACCTGCAAAGGTTCAAAATACACTTCTAAAATTTCCAATCAAATATACAAACATCAAAATCCACCGGACCCTCCGTCCGGGATCTCAGCATACACAAACGCAAACCTAATTCTAAAACACTTTCATAATTGTAATTCAATCTACTAGTCTCATACTTCAATCTCATTCCCAAACTCATACACAATTTCATATACAATTTCACACTCTCATACATCAATTCACAATCCTCATACATTCTGAAATACACGCTCGAAATACATCATAATCACTTACTTAATGGCAATTCAATCCATAAACCATATTAATTTCCAAATCTCAATCCACACAAAAATATAAACGATGCAAAATCGAACTTGACGCTCTTTCATCCGATCTCCTGCTCGAATCCTGGAGATTGGGATGAAAGGGGGGGGAGGGTGAGCTCGGAAGCTCGTGGATAATAAATTTATAAATTGAACAATAAGCGAAAAACTCATTTTCAAGAAGTTTGTCATTTTTAAACATTTCACGGTGAAACCTTTCAAAGCTTATTTTTCAAATCTTTCACTTTTCAAACCATTCATAACGCATTTCCAAAATCTTTCATTTGTAAATCTTATCTTCTCATTTCTCAAAATCCTCAATTCTTTCTTATTTCAAGGTCAAATTGAAAAACATGAATGCATCACACCAAATCACAAAACACATAAAATCATAAATCAAACACCTAAAATACATCAAACGGTTTGGGTTAGTCCTAACAGAACGTACTGCACATTCCCGCATAGCGGTTCTGTGCAGCCATGAACGGAGGGGAGTCCGAAATCGAAACTCCTAAGCCACTTACGAACAGCCGGGAGAAGGCTATAAACAAATAGAGACAGTGCACTGACTCACGAAAAGGACCTAACCAAACCCATTTATCACATAATTTTCAGATACAAATCAAATTGCCTGAAGGCACATTTTGAAACTTTATTTTCAAACTTTTTATATCATAACATCGAATAGTGTCAATATTTGACACATTCTCATAACACATGAAAATCATATATCGATTCTAATGCAATTCAAATCATCAATTTAATCACACATCGCAATCAATCAAAATTCATAACAATGAATGCAATAATTCCTTTGAGTCATAAATCCAAACTTATTCAAAATTTACGAAGCACGTTTCTCAAATTATTCAAATAATTCAAAAACCCTTAATTCCAAAAATTTACATTCTTAATCCTAAAATTGACATTCGACGTCTTCATAACAATTGTAGCTCTATCTTTCTAGTTTAATCCAAAATAAAAATCACATTATTTTGATTTTCAGACCAAAAGTTATGCTCAAAATACTCTCAGATATTCCTAATCCAAAAACTGCACTCTAATCCGAACTTCCATTCATAATTTGAAGGTCTTAGGGGCAAAATTGACATTTCATTTCTTCATATGATTTGTATCCCCATGTCTTAATTTTATTTTGCCTCAAGAATCACTTCAATCGGATCACCACAGATCCCGAATTTCTCAAAATATCGAACCATGTTCAGAAAATAGTCCAACTCACTTTGATTAAATTAATCACCCTTAATTTAATCTAAAAAATTCACAAATTTTTCATAAAAAGGAAATTCATTGTCTTAGGAATCCAACGCTTCAAGAATCAACTCAATCGGATGTCGGACGGAAAAGATATAAACAAAATAGTAGACAAAGGTTAGATTTGGGAAAGTAAAGTCAAGAAAACCAAAAGAACAAAACGGCGTCGTGCGTGGGCAAAGCGCCCGCGTTTGGGTGAGGCCAGGGCGAGACGCTCGCAGGGCGAATCGCTCGCCCTCGAGAGAGGGCGTCTGGACCAAAACGTTTCTCTTTTTTTTTTTGCAAAATTAAAAACTCAAATTTTCAAAATTCATAAGTCTTGATCCCGAACTCCAAATATGACAATTTTGGTCTCTATAGAAAGCTTGAAGGAAGCTCTACAACTTCCATGTAGAACTCTAAAACTAATTCCATCTCTAAAGTGATCAAATTTCTAATCAAAGATTCTGTCCTCTAATAATTATGCTAAAACCATAACAGAAACTTGTAAAAATCATAACTTATTATTCCTTGATCGAAAAATTGCACACTTTATGTCAAAATAAAGATCAAATCAAATCCTTCAATTTTTATGCAGAACTTCAAAGTTAAATTATCCTCTAACTAGGTAAATTTTCTAGTCAAAACTTCAGCCATAATATAAGTCAACCTATAACACACCTAAACTTTGACTGATCATAACTTTCACTCCTGATATCGAAAAATTACAAACTTTTTGGATACAGAAAGCTCTTAACATAATCTACAAGTTTCATGTTGAACATTTTCTCAAATTTTGACTAAATCAAAAGTTAACTCTCAAAGGCCAAAAAGTCAAACTTTTCACAATTTTTCATCTTCTCACACTTTCTCTCTTTATTTCTTGATTTTCAACTTAATTTCAATCAACTCATCCCACTTTTGAATATTTCATATTTTCACTCAAAAATCGGGGTCCAACAAAACATACCAAGGAATGTCGACAAGTACTCTGATCGAATTTAAAACCAGTCGACTGTTAAGGACGTCAACTTAACGATCTGAGACTCAACTTCTTGACCAAAGGCTTTCGACACCCAGACTCAACTCTTAAGCCTCATGAACTTTTTGCAAATAGGGATAATACTTTTGAAAATGTACTAACCATAGCTCTGATAGTAATTTTATTGTCACAGATCACCCGCTCACAGATATTGTCAGCTTTGTGCCTTGGCCTAGCCAAGCTCTCACAGTTTTGCTTTTCCCGAGAACTTCCTAGGAGGCCACCCATCCTAGTACTACTTTTGCCATAACACAATTAACTTCAGAGTTCTGATGGGATCCGATGCATTAGGGCATGAAAAATGAGTCTATAAGGGAGAGTTATCCATACCCTTATAAGGCGTACTTTTTTCTCCTCTTCAATCAATGTGAGATCTTACACTCTCCACCCTTAATAGGGCCCATCCTAGATGACACAATGGTTCGAGTATCGACTCTGATACCACTGTAATAATCTAGATCATTAGCTCACAGATATTGTCCGTTTTGGGCCTAAAACTTTTGAAAATAATAACTAAGCCCCTTAACTTAATAAAATTATATATTGGTCCTTCAAGAATTGAAAAATTATGTTCAAGTCTTTTAACTTTTAACATATGTACATTAACTTTCCAATTAAGCTTTCTAAGTGTCTAATAAGTATATAAATCTTGTCTAATCACCTCTAAGCCATTAGAACACATTTAACTTAACTACCATGGTCATATCCATCTAATGAACTCAGTCTTACACACTTAGAAGCTTATATGTCGAAATCTCTAAGATTTCCCATATCGAAGAACTCTAAGTTTATGTAAGGGCCTATAACATTATAAATCATTACACATATATCCAAAGGACTTAGATACATCTTTGAACTCATATAAAACCATGTATATATCAATATACAGTAGCATCTCCAAGTACAAACCAATGTAAAAGGGCTCAAAGAGTTCAGCATTACATCATGAACATTAATTTTCATTTTAAAGGTTTTAAAAAATGGTATTCACAATAAAAATAGGATTGAGTAATAAATATACTCACTAAACATATGCAAAATTCAGCTGGAAAAATAATGTTATCTACTTGAACCAAAAATTCCTCTAGAACTCCTTTTAGATAAGCATTAAAATGATCAACTAGTTAGATTATTACATTGGTTTCTATTAAAGGTTCCATGTTTAAAAACTCATAAATAGAGTGACATATGACATTAATTGTCGCATCTAAATCCAGCAAGTCTCTTTTAATTCTAAGATTACTAATTTTAAAAAGAAGAGAAGACATACCTAGGTTTTGATGCTTAGGTGGCAACTTCTTTTGGAGAACAACAAATACATTCTCTCCCGAATGCATTTTTTCATTACCATTTAGCTTTCTTTTTAGAGTACATAATTTCTTGAAAATTTTCATATAGCGAGAGATTTGTTTAATATCATTAAGCAAAGGATTGATTTTCTACACCTTGCAAAAAGTCTCTAGGATTTCTTTTTTGTTGCCTCTCCTTCTTTAATTTGGCAAAACAACTAGGAAAAGGGGGCAACTATTTTTGCCAAGTTATAATTTGGATATGCCCCTTCTTCCTTCTATAGTTATTTTAGCACTTCTTTCTCCACTTCCTCTCCAATTTCTCTTCTAGAAACCTTATGGGATGGTTCTTTTAATTCCTTACCACTTCATAGCATTATAGCCTTAACACTTTGTTTGGGATTCACCGCCATTTGAGAAGGATTTTTTTTCAAAATTATATGCCTCCAACAGGGTAATAATTGTCCCCATTTGGCTCATTTAATTTTTCAAATTTTTAGATACTAGTTTGAGTTTCTTACTAAAAATTCAAAGTTCTAGTGGCCACTCCAAAGAAGTGTTCCCTTTAGAATTTTATACCAGTTATTCACTACGTACCTATAGTTGCTTGTATTGTTGGAAGTTTGTGCCCCTCATCTTTAAGAATTCGTATAATGCAAATTTAGATTTTCATGCTCACCTAGATTATGAGTTTTTAAAAATGGGTTATACTTCCTTAAGGACTATCAAGGAAACCTACTTATAGTATTGATTATTCCATATAATCTTCATGAAAGGTAGGACATACATTAGTGGAATGACCAACCATTGAACAATTTCTACAAGCCTTGGCCTTTTCCTTCCTTACTACTTTAAGTTATTACACCCAAGATGTAACACCCCACTCCCGCGTGACCCGAACTCGACATCGTTGGTGATATTCGAGTACGTGCCCCGCGAGGGTGGCGTGCTACATCAGTCAGTCGAAACTCAGTATCAATTTTTTTTCATTACACTCATGTGCACGGAATAGACAGTAAACAATCTGAGCCCACGTTCATAAATAAACATTTTCAGTTATCACAATCATTCAGTAATAATTTACAAAAGCCATTTAATGAACAAAAAGTCTTAACCATATTGGGCTCACTATAAATACAGAGCATTCTTATACAGAGATTTTGAAGTACAATTATGAGACACTAATGCAGACGCGAACTGATCCCGACCTCTATCCTTCACTTGCTCACAGTAGACATACTCCCGTGTCAAACGGGGTATTCTTCAAGACCTGAAAAATAGATGCAAATTTTGGGTGAGTTTTGCGAACTCAGTGAGAAACCATCATCGATGGTTCACCCAATTCATGCATATCGCAAGCAACTCACAGTTTCAGTCAATTACACATTTAATATTATCATATAATAATTACAGAAATCAGGCAATTTCGTAAATCAGTTATCACATTTGTATGCAATGCACATGTGACTCATTTCCAGTTTATTACAGTGTTGTGACCGAGCGCTTAACAGTGATCAGTATTCAGTAGACGTGTCTAGGGAGTAGGACTCCCTTCGAGCTCGAGGCTTTGTTTCAGTATCAGTATCAGTATTCGTGGCGACTCTGGTCACAACTATTGTTATTATCAGTTTATGCATTGATGTATGCAATGCATATGCCCAATTTAACAGTCAGTAAAAAATAGTCTGCCCCAGTAGAGGCGACGAAATGCAGTACAGTGTAGCAAACAATGGATCACAGTACACCACAATTAATCATAATACAGTATCTCACAATTGATAACAATAGAAGCAATTCAGTTCACAGAATACACTTCTATGTTATGATTCCCCATACATCGGGCCCTTCTCCCGGAATCCATAATAAGAACAAACGCAATTCTAATCCCTCCATTATTCTCCACATGGCATAAACACATAATTTTAACCACATATAGATTGAGGAACCAACTAGGTTACTCACCTGTACTTCCGAGTTAATACCTGGAAGTCTTAGTGGCATCGGTGGATTGACGCTCCAAATGTACCTCTATACCAGTTACAGTATGCAATGATTACCAAAAATCCAATCAGTAATATTTCAGAATGCACATGTAGCGCTTAAAATGTGTACAATGCATGTTCATGATTTTTCCGGCCCTAAATCCAAATTTTCAATCACCAAAAATCCGTCTAAAAATTAAAAATCTAATGGCACTGACAGTACTCAATTCGGACCTCTATAGATCCAAAAATAAATAAAACAGTGACCAAAAAATCATTGCCTGGACCCACGTCAATTTTCCGTCAAAAAATTCCCAATTTCTAATGCAATGAAATTCAATGTTTCACGAATCCGATGCATCAAGAATCAGGTCAATCGGATGTCGGACGGAAAAGTTATGAGAAAAAGGAGGAAAAATACACATCCTAGTCGACTAGTGCAGGTTGTAGTTGACTAGTGCAGGAGAAATATATGTCCTAGTCGACTAGTGCAGGTTGTAGTCGACTGGTTTAAGAATCCTAGTCGACTAGTCCAATAAAATGACAGATCTGAAACAATTTCCTCTGACATGCCAACTTGTCTAGGCCATAACTCTCTACTCCGAAGTCCAATTTGGACAAATTTGGTATCTATTTCATAGAGAAAAGAGAGCTCTACAAGTTTTTAGAAGGACACAAAAGCCAATTTCACCTCTAAGGGTGTCAAAAATGCAATCAAAGTTACTGCCCAGTCAATGGGTTCTAAAACAGTACACTATCTTGTAAATTCAATAACTTCTCATTTCCTTTGTCAAAAATTACACAATAAATATGCTCAGAAAGATCCCAATGTTATCTACAACTTTCATGAACAACCTAAAATCAAATTCATTTTCTAACTAGGCCAAACAATTCACCAAAGCATCTGCCCACTGGAATTTTCCAATTTGAACAGTACATTTCAAAGCAGCATATCTCCTAGCACAAATGTCAAAACAATCACTACCTTATATCACTGGAAAGATAAGATCTCATACTTCAATTTTTATGAAGAATCAGAATCCAATTCCATTATTAACAAGCTCAAAACTGTTATGCAAGTTTCTGACCTGACCACTAGTCAATGACCTAACTTCAGTCCAATTTTTGAAAATTCATAAGTCCCAATTCTGTTATCCAAAATTAACATACTATATCTCATTTTCAAGATAATTGCTTCCTCTACAACTTTCCAGAAGACCATTTGTGCCAATTCATATCAAAAAAATCTCTAAATTTGCTTCCAATCAGAATACTCACAAAACCTACACTTATGGCTAGGTTCCAACATAATGCACATAGTCAGTCATTAGTTAACAGTTCATAACTCCCAACGTACATATCAAAAAATTGCAAAATCAGTGGCAATGGAAAGCTAACAAGATAGGTTTCAACTTTCATTAAGACCATTTTCACCAATTCCTTCTAAATTAATTTAGAAAAATCATCAAAACACTTAGGTCATTTGTTCGGTTACTGTTCATACAGACATCAATAGTAACTTTCTAAGCCAAACTTCACCCTCTTAAGGCTAAAATTAGACAACACCTATTTCACACAAAAATGTAGCCAGCAAGCCAAAGTTTCAGTTGGCACAAATATCAACCCATTTTCATAACCACACAATAAGTTATGCTCAAAACAGTACAGTAGGTCAAAAACCAATTTTCAGCTTTACTACTGAAATACACTTCCTATCATGCCAATTGAACTTCTACTACCATAAACATCCCAATTGTACACAAAATCAGTCCCTAAACCATTCCTACACTCACTTAGACCTATAGTCAAAATTTTACAGCATGAAACTCTTAATTTCTATACAAGTTTAGTCATCAATATTCAATCCAAAATCAAGCTAAAACCAATCTAAACCATGTTCATTCACTTACCCTCACACAACATACATTTATACCCAAACTTGTAGAGAAAAGAGAGCTCTACAAGTTTTATGCAAGACACAAAAGCCAATTTCACCTCTAAGGGTGTAAAAAATGCAATCAAATTTACTGCCCAGTCAATGGGTTCTAAAACAGTACACTATCTTGTAAATTCAATAACTTCTCATTTCCTTTGTCAAAAATTACACAATAAATATTCTCAAAAAGATAACAATGTTATCTACAACTTTCATGACAACCTGAAATCAAATTCATTTGTTAACTAGGCCAAACAATTCACCAAAGCATCTGCCCACTAGAATTTCCCAATCTGAACAGTACATTTCAAAGCAGCATATCTCCTAGCAAAAATGTCGAAACAATCACTACCTTATATCACTGGAAAGATAAGATCTCATAATTAAATTTTCATGAAGGACTCAGAATCCAATTCCATCACTAACAAGCTCACAACTGTCATGCAAGTTTCTGACCTGACCACTAGTCAATGACCTAACTTCAGTCCAATCTTTGAAAATTCATAAGTCCTAATTCTGTTACCCAAAATTAACATAATATATCTCATTTTCAAGATAATTAGTTCCTCTACAACTTTCCAGAAGACCATTTGTGCCAATTCAAATCACGGAAATCTCTAAATTTGCTTCCAATCAGAATACTCACAAAACCTACACTTATGGCTAGGTTCCAACATAATGCACATAGTCAGTCATTAGTTAACAGTTCATAACTCCCAACGTACATATCGCAAAATTACAAAATCAGTTGAAATGGAAAGCTAACAAGATAGGTTTCAACTTTCATTAAGATCATTTTCACCAATTCCTTCTAAATTAATTTAGAAAAATCATCAAAACACTTAGGTCATTGGTTCGGTTACTGTTTATACAGACATCAATAGTAACTTTCCAAGCCAAAATTCACTCTCTTAAGGCTAAAATTAGACAACACCTATTTCACACCAAAATGTAGCCAACAAGCCAAAGTTTCCGTTGGCACAAATCTCAACTCATTTGCATAACCACACAATAAGTTATGCTCAAAACAGTACAGTAGGTCAAAAACCAATTTTCAGCTTTACTACTCACATACACTTCCTATCATGCCAATTGAACTTCTACTACCAGAAGCATCCCAATTGGAAACAAAATCAGTCCCTAAACCATTCTTACACTGAATTAGACCTATAGTCAAAATTTTACAGCATGAAACTCTTAATTTCTATACAAGCTTAATCATCAATATTCAATCCAAAATCAAGCTAAAACCAATCTAAACCATGTTCATTCACTTACCCTCACACAACATACATTTATACCCAAATAATCAAGCCATAGGTTTCATGAAATTCATGCATCATAAATCATAATTAATGACCAATACATACCAATCGATGCATCTAACAACCAATTTATTCATTAAATGCATAAATGAAAGCTGAAAACATAGTCTTACCTCACTAAGTTTCCAATCCTTCAATCCTTCACTAATCACAACTTCCAAACTCTCATATAACACCCACGACATCATCACTCCAAGGAGGCAAGGTTATGCGATTTAGGTGAGTTAATAGAAAAGAGAGCAAAGTGGAAGGAGGAGGGGATAAGCAATTGTAGCTAGAAACTTGAAAAAAATTTCCATGGAGAGAAGAAAGGTGAAGCTTCGGATGGGAGAGAATAAAGCAAGTAAAAATGAGTGTTTTTCCCCTTCTTTCACATGAAGTAGCCGAAAATGGAGGATAAGAACAAATGGTGGAGGCATTAAATGGTGTAGGACAAGTGTAAAGTTTAAGAAAAAGACAAATTAGGCTAAAAACAAATTAGTAAATAGGAACCCTAATGCAATTTGACTCATTCAAGTCCAATGACCCTCATTTCAATCCCAAAATAATATACCCAACATTGTAGTGCCATTGGATAGAAATTTTCGATACCGAAAATCAACCGGTTCGCCACTTGGCGGTTTTTTCGGTCCGAAAATTTTCCCCGGAAAATTTCAGGAAATTTCCTAAAAATCCTTTAAAATGTAAAACACACAATGGATCACTCCAATAAATTTTTCAAAGATAATTTCCACATTATTCACAATAAAATTTCGTTTAGACCCAATACCGGGAAATAATCATGAATGCATGTACAGTTATTTTTCATGTGCAAAAATTCACTATTCACCAATACCAGTATGCATGGAAATTCCTAATTAGTACCAATCACTCTCATCCTTTGCTAAATTACAATTTTACCTTTACTGTCGGGGTAGGATGTTACAACTTCCTCCTCCTTAGAAAAATTTCGTCCTCGAAATTGTCAGTCCACGGTTCAATATGACAGTAATCATATGTTCCTACAATTCCCATACTCTAAGTTACTCCATCATTCCTTTACCAAAAGATCGCAATAAGGCAGTCGGTTGCTATGACTCAAATTATTATTTCCGAACCTGTTCACTTATCACGTTTTATCCATCCAATACCCTTTTCTCAATATACAGACTTATTCCAATAGCTTCATTGGTACCCTTTTTGCCAATTCTGCGTACACTTTGTCACTATGATACTTACAATAAAATAGTTTCTCTCATCTGTGACACTTCCCTTTCTTTTGGTACCGACACAGTGGCACTTATCTCTATTTTTCACTATAACCGGTGGTAATCCACCTAACGCAATTATCCTTTATATTTCATTGACTCTTAGTCCAGATTCAGTGTTCTTTTGACATGTCACTGTTCTATATGCATTTCATTCTATTTCATTTGTCCGTTCCTGATCCACTTCAGCTAACCCATACAGTTTTCCTAAGTCACTTTCCTTTGTTTCACTCATCACAAGCATCTCGACTCAATGTTGGTCTTTGCCTCTTGTTAGGCATTTTTTTTGTGTAATACAAGCGTGTACAATTCCATCTTGTGATCCCCATTAATTCTATAATCATTCAGTCAAAACTATGTCATGAGGTTATAATCCTCTGCAGTCCAAACCCGTAAGCACGTTTCCTATTGGACATTCAAACCTCTACGCACTTGAATCTATAATCATTTCGTTCTATACTCATAGTCATTCAATTTCACTTTTCGCATATACCTTCTAGAATGTCTAGCTTTGACTGTTCACTACCTTGTTCTATCACTTTTTTTCGGGGACACATACTTCTTCTTTGAATCATTCGATATTGTTTTTCCGATTTCGCTCGCATATTCAGACTCATTATAGGACTCACCACTTTAACTCCTGCACTCTTAACCTTTCTTACCTCTATCCAGTATCACTAGATCTACAACTTCAATTTTCCAGTAACACTTCATAATTACCCAAAATCTACATGACATTCTTTGGAAATCCCAATATCTGTAATTAGTCTGTTCGTTGTAGCATTATCTGTTCACTATTTGGACTCACACTCGATCTTTACCAAAATAATATTCAATTGTGTATGCCTTGCATTTATCAAAAACAATGCAGTTCCTCTTATATCGTTCTCACAAGTTGACACGTCATCACACACTGCACAATCTCCAAAGGTATGCTTCTTACCAGTGTCAGGTTCTTCCATGATTATATAACTCTTTTACTTTGCAACACTTGCAAACACATTACACCTATGATTGTAGTTCTCAGTTAATACCATTTCTTTACCTCATATTAATCTTTAGACATTGCTCATTGTTATTTTTAATAGACATCAGTCAAACCTTTCAATGAGTCCACAGTTAGTGTAGTTGCGAATCCTTAATGAAGGTAACACTACATCACGTCGGTTTCAGTTTCCCTTTTCTTGTTGCTATGAAGTTTCTCTTATTAATTGATTTCCTGTCATTCGCATCGACATATGCTAATACCTAGTCATCCGTACTTGGACCTCCATAATTTCCACTTCATTTGAGTATTTCACTTCGCAGTTCAGGACTATTTTCTTCTTAGTTTCGAATCAAGATTTCCCAATAGTTTTACATCACATATGGAGATCTATTCACTTCACATTGCAATAGACTCACGTCAAATTAAAATTCCACTCATGTAGGTGGATACGTTACATTCCCGTACACACAAAGCAGATAACCTCAGTAGTATCTTTCACTTGTCATGTCTAAATCTCCTCTTGAGATATGACTCAATTTCACTTTTGATTTCTTCCATACTTCTTTTCGTTTTGTTCCTGTCATGACCATTAGTCTTACTACCGTCATTATATTGTTCACGAAAGTCTCATCAGCCAATTAGTGTCCCTAATTGCTTTTCAATCGTTTAATCGTTCGTAGTATCTCACAAGGATCAATTTCCACTATACTTGCTGTCTCCAAGTTTATGCCATAACCTGAATGCATAACTTGAATGATCGAAACATCCTTTGCACTAAGGTTTTGTGAGACACTAAACAATTTCTTTGACATTTCCACTTGGTATATACATCACCAAAATTATTTCATCTCATTCGGGGACCAATTAGTAGCTTATACTACTAAGGATTCTACAAAACTCTTTTTTGTTTGTGCCAATCCTCGAACAGAGGAATTATTTCATAATCGTGTCTTTCTTCTTTCCTCGAATTCTTCACATACGTTACATCTTTTGAAATTTTAATTTCCTCCCGAATAAGCACTATAAATTATGACCCTTACACTATAGGAACTATGATTAGCACTTAGTCAATAAATCACCGATCGTTTTCTCTATTATTTCCACACATAAGCTCAATTGTTTCACTATCCAAGATATACTCACAAAGGTGTATTACCCTCAACTCGACAATTCTTTTCATATACCACTATTATTGTTTCATTATCATTGTACTTGTTTCACTATCACTATCATTGTTTCCTTTCCACTTATCATTGTACTTCTTTTCACATAGTTATAGTCCCATCTCATTTACATGCAAGCTTGGCCTTTTTAAGGTCATATCAACTTGACTTATACACTGCCATCTCATTACTACCACTACTTTTATTTTATTTCCCTCACACAATCCATGATTATTCCCATTTCTAGTACATTCGGGGATGTGTCCCCAAAACACGACAACATATTACGTTCATGGATACAGATACACTGTACCTCTATTTGTTCACCCATCCATTTACCATTTCTGTTCCATATACATATATTCACCCAATCCAGAAGTTTCCGATACCCTATCATTAGAAATTTCCAGTCTTCCTTTTTCCCTACTATACTCTTATACTGATTCAATCAACTCTTAGCACAATATTCGCATAACCATTTTGGTCCCAAACTCACGCGCTCATGATCATAACCGTTTTACGACAGTTCATCTGTACACTTTCGTCTCACCATTTCTACTTCTTCACTCTTTACGTTCTTTTGTTTAATCTCATTGCAATCTCGCTATCATCATCTATGATGTCCACTAACAAAAATGTAGTGAATCCATATCTGCCTGATCGGACCATATACTTTTTGCTCATTTCCAATTATCCCCATTTCTTTGAATATACAAGTCACAACTCTAATTACCTAATCATCTCGAACTTTTACTCTCACAAAGGCATACTTTAGCCACCATGTTTCTCATATCCACAGTGAACCTTTCCAAACAATAGACATTTTCGTTTCCTTTCGTCTTAATATTGCCACTTTCAATCCCCTGATTCATTTTGATATCATTCTTTCCTTTATCACCCCATGCTAACGTAGTCATACTTATACCACATTCCGGGTTTATAACAACAGTACAATATAAGTTTCATTATCCATTTTTCCTTTTTCCCCTTCCAAATTGCTCATACACTTTCATCGGTTCACATTTTGATACCTTCTCACTTTTCTCACACTTAATCATGTAACACATGTTCACACGTAGGATTTCTACTAGTGCGACTCAGACTGGGGATCAGTTGCTATCGTCTGCAATAACACGACTCAAATACATGCAACTTAACCTATGTTTCAGACTGCGCCTAGATACATTCGTATTGCTGGGCTCTGATACCACCTAAATGTAACACCCTACTCCCGCGTGACCCGAACCCGACATCGTTAGTGATATCCGAGTCCGTGCCCCGCGAGAGTGGCGTGCTACATCAGTCAGTCGAAACTTAGTATCAAATTTTTTTCATTACACTCATGTGCACGGAATAGACAGTAAACAATCTGAGCCCACGTTCATAAATAAACATTTTCAGTTATCACAATCATTCAGTAATAATTTACAAAAGTCATTTAATGAACAAAAAGCCTTAACCATATTGGGCTCACTATAAATACAGAGCATTCTTACACAAAGATTTTGAAGAACAATTATGAGACACTAATGCAGACGTGAACTGATCCCGACCTCTATCCTTCACTTGCATACAGTAGACATACTCCCGTGTCAAACGGGGTATTCTTCAAGACCTGAAAAATAGATGTAAATTTTGGCTGAGTGTTGCGAACTCAGTGAGAAACCATCATCGATGGTTCACCCAATTCATGCATATCGCAAGCAACTCACGGCTTTGATCAATTATACATTCAGATTATCATATAACAATTACGAAACTCGGCAATTTCAGAATCGGTTATCACATTTGTATGCCTTTGCCGCATACGTGACTCATTTCCGCTTTATTACGATATTGTGATCGGCGCTTAATGGTGATCGATTTCAATGACGCGCGTCTAGGAGTAGGACTCCTTCGAGCTCGAGCTCTTTTTCATGTCGATGTCGATGTCCGTGGTGACTCGGTCACAACTATTATTATTATCGGTTTATGCATTGATGTATGCAATGCATATGCCCAATTTAACGATCGGATAAAATAGTCGCGCCCAAGAGAGGCGGCGAAATGCGATCTGATGTAGCAAACAATGGATCACAGTACACCACAATTGATTATAATACAGTATCTCACAATTGATCACAATAGAAGCAATTCAGTTCACAGAATACACTTCTATGTCATGATTCTCCATACATCGGGCCCTTCGCCCGGAATCCATAATCAAAATAAACGCAATTCTAATCCGTCCATTATTCTCCACATGGCATAAACACATAATTTTAATCACATATAGATTGAGGAACCAACTAGGTTACTCACCTGTACTTCCGAACTAATACTTGGAAGTCTTAGTGGCATCGGTGAATTGACGTTCTAAATGTGCCTCTACACCAGTTACAGTATGCAATGATTACCAAAAATCCAATCAGTAATATTTCAGAATGCACATGTAGCGCTTAAAATGTGTACAATGCATGTTCATGATTTTCCCGGCCCTAAATCCAAATTTTCAATCACCAAAAATCCGTCTAAAAATTAGAAATCTAACGGCACTGACAGTACTCAATTCGGAACTCTATAGGTCCAAAAATAAATAAAAAAGTGACCAAAGAATCATTTCCCGGACCCACGTCAATTTTCTGTCCAAAAATTTCCAATTTCTCATGCAATAAAATTCAATGTTTCACGAATCCGATGCCTCAAGAATCAGGTCAATCGGATGTCGGACGGAAAAGTTATGAGCTAAAGGAGGAAAAATACACATCCTAGTCGACTAGTGCAGGTTGTAGTCGACTATTGCAGGAAAAATACATGTCCTAGTCGACTAGTGCAGGTTGTAGTCGACTGGTTTAAGAATCCTAGTCGACTAGTCCTGTAAAATAACAGATCTGAAACAATTTCCTCCGACATGCCAACTTGTCTAGGCCATAACTCCCTAGTCCGAAGTCCAATTTGGACAAATTTGGTATCTATTTCATAGAGAAAAGAGAGCTCTACAAGTTTTATGAAGGATACAAAAGCCAATTTCACCTCTAAGGGTGTCAAAAATGCAATCAAAGTTACTGCCCAGTCAATGGGTTCTAAAACAGTACACTATCTTGTAAATTCAATAAATTCTCATTTCCTTTGTCAAAAATTACACAATAAATATGCTCAGAAAGATCCCAATGTTATCTACAACTTTCATGAACAACCTAAAATCAAATTCATTTTCTAACTAGGCCAAACAATTCACCAAAGCATCTGCCCACTGGAATTTCCCAATTTGAACAGTACATTTCAAAGCAGCATATCTCCTAGCACAAATGTCAAAACAATCACTACCTTATATCACTGGAAAGATAAGATCTCATATTTCAATTTTTATGAAGAATCAGAATCCAATTCCATTATTAACAAGCTCAAAACTGTCATGCAAGTTTCTGACCTGACCACTAGTCAATGACTTAACTTCAGTCCAATTTTTGAAAATTCATAAGTCCCAATTCTGTTATCCAAAATTAACATACTACATCTCATTTTCAAGATAATTGCTTCCTATACAACTTTCCAGAAGACCATTTGTGCCAATTCATATCACAAAAATCTCTAAATTTGCTTCCAATCAAAATACTCACAAAACCTACACTTATGGCTAGGTTCCAACATAATGCACATAGTCAGTCATTAGTTAACAGTTCATAACTCCCAATGTACATATCAAAAAATTGAAAAATCAGTGGCAATGGAAAGCTAACAAGATAGGTTTCAACTTTCATTAGACCATTTTTACCAATTCCTTCTAAATTAATTTAGAAAAATCATCAAAACACTTAGGTCATTTGTTCGGTTACTGTTCATACAGACATCAACAGTAACTTTCCAAGCCAAAATTCACCCTCTTAAGGCTAAAATTAGACAACACCTATTTCACACAAAAATGTAGCCAGCAAGCCAAAGTTTCAGTTGGCACAAATATCAACCCATTTTCATAACCACACAATAAGTTATGCTCAAAACAGTACAGTAGGTCAAAAACCAATTTTCAACTTTACTACTGAAATACACTTCCTATCATGCCAATTGAACTTCTACTACCATAAGCATCCCAATTGGACACAAAATCAGTCCCTAAACCATTCCTACACTCACTTAGACCTATAGTCAAAATTTTACAGCATGAAACTCTTAATTTCTATACAAGTTTAGTCATCAATATTCAATCCAAAATCAAGCTAAAACCAATCTAAACCATGTTCATTCACTTACCCTCACACAACATACATTTATACCCAAATAATCAAGCCATAGGTTTCATGAAATTCATGCATCATAAATCATGATTAATGACCAATACATACCAATTAATGCATCTAACAACCAATTTATTCATTAAATGCATAAATGAAAGCTTAAAACATAGTCTTACCTCACTAAGTTTCCAATCCTTCAATCCTTCACTAATCACAACTTCCAAACTCTCATATAACACCCACGACATCATCACTCTAAGGAGGCAAGGTTATGCGGTTTAGGTGAGTTAATAGAAAAGAGAGCAAAGTGGAAGGAGGAGGGGATAAGCAATTGTAGCTAGAAACTTGAAAAAAATTTCCATGAAGAGAAGAAAGGTGAAGCTTCGGATGGGAGAGAATAAAGCAAGTAAAAATGAGTGTTTTTCCCCTTCTTTCACATGAAGTAGCCGAAAATGGAGGATAAGAACAAATGGTGGAGGCATTAAATGGTGTAGGACAAGTGTAAAGTTTAAGAAAAAGACAAATTAGGCTAAAAACAAATTAGTAAATAGGAACCCTAATGCAATTTGACCCATTCAAGTCCAATGGCCCTCATTTCAATCCCAAAATAATATACCCAATATTGTAGTGCCATTGGATAGAAATTTTCGATACCGAAAATCAACCAGTTTGCCACTTGGCGGTTTTTTCGGTCCGAAAATTTTCCCCGAAAAATTCCAGAAAATTTCTTAAAAATTCCTTAAAATGTAAAACACACAATGGATCACTCCAATAAATTTTTCAAACATAATTCCCACATTATTCACAATAAAATTTCGTTTAGACCCAATACTGGGAAATAATCATGAATGTATGTACAGTTATTTTTCATGTCCAAAAATTTACTATTCACCAATACCAGTATGCATGGAAATTCCTAATTAGTACCAATCACTCTCATCCTTTGCTAAATTACGATTTTACCCTTACTGTCGGGGGTGGGATGTTACACATGATGTCAAATCCTCCAATCTTTTCTCCAAATATGATACATTCACCTCTTTCATAAGCCTTGAGGTATGGTAAGAATGAATTTCAAATTATTGAATGTTGGAGGCCATGTTTCCTATTAAATCCCTTACAGTTGTTGGTCCTTTATCAACTAAAGCTCCTACAACTGTGGAATCAATCATAATTATGTCAGTTGGAAAAAGCCTTCATAGAAATATTGAATCAAAAGTTGATCATCGATTTGGTCACGAGGGAAACTTCATAAAACTTCTTAAATTTCTCTCAATACTTGTATAATTACTCACCATTGTGTTGTCAAATGCCACAAATTTCTTTTTTGAAGTTGGTAGCCCTAGAAACTGGAAAAAACTTCTCTAAAAATATTTTTCATCTCAGCCCATTTATTGACACTTTTAGCAGGCAAGTAGTATAACCAGTCTTGGGCATCATCCTTGATGAAGAATAAGAAGACCATTTCCTCTTCAGTTACATTTATATGCTTCATCCCTATGCAATCCACATCAAATTCCTTCTAGTGCTTATAAAAATCTTCTCCCTATGTACCAAAAATGTGGGAAATAAGTGAATCAGTCCCAAATTGAACTCAAAGGTATTTTTGTCTTCCAAATTCAAAAAAGTAATACAACAGGGTCGTGCATCAACTACAATAACCAATTATGTAGTATGCGATTTGTAGCCATCTTTTCTTCCTTTTGTGCTTGCACTTTTCACTTTGTCTCCTTTTTTAATCATTTGGATGTCTTTTATATCTAAGGATTAAACAAAAAATCTTCCAATTTTACTGATCATTCAACATATAGACACCGTCAAAAACTCCCTATTAATGATGCTAAATTTGGTACTAATACCACATACAACCAAATTAAAACCAACTTTTACAAAATATATATAGCAAGTGAAGATTTGGATCATTCCCATGAGAAGTTCGATAGTTAGTAGTCATGATAAATTAAATAAATGATGAAAGTGGTTTCAATAAACAATGAGAAGAGAAAATTAAATTAAATTGCAATAAAATGAAATTAACTAATCAATGTGAATAACCTTTATTATTAAACTAGTATTGATCCTTGACCCAAGTTAGTTTTAGTTTACTAATAAGTATTTATTGGTATTTCTACTAGTCTTCTCAAATATATAAGCAATTAAAAACATGCATTCTATTAACTCTTATTAACTAACAACCTAGATAAGATCTTAGGTTTAATTAATTAATAGCATTAAAAAAGAAGATCAATTAATTAGTTAATAGCATTAGGAACAAAGAAGATCAATAAATAGGATAATAATATTTGGCCCAGATAAATATTTTCTTGAAATTCCATTTTCAAGCATAGAGAATGATAATCCTAATCATTACCTTCGATTAGAAATGTTGAATGTCAATTTTTCCAATCTAGCTGTAGGCTAAACTAATAAACAACGAGTTTTACACCCTAGCTATCAATTAACATAATCATACAAATAAAGCAAATGAATATTTAATACTAAATGGAAAAAGAAATTTTGTTGAGAAAAAGAGTCTCACAAATACTTAGTTCAATAACCTTAGCTCTCTTTAACTAAGTAAAGCGATCAGCCTGTAAAGTCATTCTCAACCATGACTTTGTTCCAAAAGAAAAGAAAAATACTAGTTCTACTTTCAAAACTAAAAGATAACATGTTCTTCCTAAGCTAAGCCAAAAAGAGAACATTCTTTTTTCCAATCAAAATGAATTAATATTCAAAATTAAAATAGTATTTATGACCTATGTAACTACACTATCAAAAAAAAGTTCCCATTATATTTCTAATAGATATTTGCAAAAAAAAATATTAATCACATTACACAACTTCCAAATGAATTTTGTTGTCAACAATAATTTTCCTTAACACCCATATTCAGTGAACACCTAGAGCTGCCAACTTCTTATTTGAACTCAATTTCCTATCAAAACTTAACGTTAGCCTTTAATGAGTCCTAATTGTTAAAGAAATGAATTTACACAAGATTAAGGACATTGATTCATAATAACAGAGGAACTTAATATTAAAAATATGAATAATATTGACACTAATAGCTATCTTTAGCTTCAACTTTATTATAATCCCAAACTTGAACATCAGTCTTGACCATCTGTATATCTTGGTTTTTCTGTACTACACGACTCCTTCATCTATTATAACACCTCTTTGTATTATATCTTTATTACTAAACATGTTGTCTTTCTCGAAGAAATATTTATATATCAAATTAAGTCCTCTTTAGATCTAAACATCTCTTAACCCACATTATCTAAATATATTTTTAACTTCAAAAATAAAAATCCTAATTGAGTTAGAATCTCCACTATTGACAACCTTGACTATATCATTTCACCCCCTCTTATGTGCCTCTTTCTCTTTGACACTCCAACTTCCAATCTAATTGCCACTTTATAAGTTGTCTTAACATTTTCTTTATCCATAATTGTTCCTTAACATACTCTAAAATAGAGAAGTATTTCACTTTATTCTGCTTACAGTACTACCATACCAAATGTCACAACCTCACCCACCTTATATAAATCAGTACTTGCAAACTATCTCTTCACACTAAACCCAATAATTTTAAAATTGTTCCCCACATAATTACCAAATCAATTGTCAATTATGATTACCTAATTAAGAAACATAACCTAACTCATTTTTCCTAAGCCATCAAGCACTATTATTGACATTAAGCCATAAGTGAAGAATTTTTACTCATTTGCCTAATCCATCAAGCACTTTTAGATAAGCAAGTCATAAGTGAAGAACTTCTAACCTTAAAAAAATAACACCTGGTCCTTCATCTCTTTCTCTCCTACATAAAATATTATTGAGTGTAAATGGGTGTACAAAACCAAGAAGAAACCTAATGGCTCTATTGCTTGCTATGAAGCTTGTCTTATAGGAAAAGATTTCATCAACGTCCTATTATTGATTGTACTGAAACCTTTAGTTCTATTATTGAAATTGTTATTTGGTTAGGTTGTCGAAGCCCCAAAAATAATTTTGATTATCCAAACTTCTTATAATAGCCGTAGAACCAGGTTGAATCTCTAGAGAACTAAACACTAGTTTCTTAATTTCAAGTAATAAAATAAAATGGGGGAGGGGTTGGATTAATTAATTGATTAAATAAAATTAATAAGAAATCAAATTAAATCAACTGAATATAAAAGGGGATAATTAAAGAATACACAACTTCGATTCAAGAGAAAATTATTGTCTAATTTTAACAGTGATTATTTGTCTAAAAAGAATATTTTTCAAAATTTAAGTAGTTAGTCCGAAACATATTAGGATAGCCGTAATAAGTCTCAAATTTTCTTAAATTAATTAGTTCAAACCTTACATCCAAACCAAAACTTTCCATCCATTGACTGAGAGTGATAACATTCCATATCAAATCAATGATAGCAATAAGCTTACTGAAAAAAACTAAATCCGAAATTAAACAATCAAGATAGCTACAATTATTCCTCTTAGTTTTTTATTTATCATTAGTTAAATATGCAATTTCATAAATAAATTATTTGCTACTTGTATCAATCCTTCATCACAATTACAAATCATTGAATTCATAGATAGCGATAGAATAATCAACATTAAATTAAATTATTAGATTAATCAACATTAATCATTCATCAAATATAAGAACTCAAAATAAGAAATACTTGAATTAAAAATAGAATAAAAGGTTTAGAACACAAAACTTCACAAGGTTACAACTAGAATATCAAATCCCTTTGAATCAAAGTAACTGAGTTTAGTCACACATGACTTTTTTTTCCTAATAACAAAAATAGAAGAAATACAAAGAATTGAGAGAAAACTAAGAAGAGAATGATTCCTTGTGTTGTGAGGAATGTCCTTTTAATAGGGTTTTCCTGATCTAATCCTAATTTAATTCTACCTTGCAAAGATGTCTATCTAAAACAAATTCATCATATTTGTACATGATAGGGATAGAAAGAAGTTTTCCAATTAAACTCCAACTCTTCAAATGACCAGTTTTATCCACTGCAATAATCTCTTCACGTTATCCAAAATTCGTGATTATCATCAATAATTTCTCAATTTGATGCAATCTCCACTTTTCCTCTCCTAAAACAAAACAAACATTAATTTTAATATTTAAGCATCAAAATAAATCCAAAACAAAGGAGATAATATCAAATAATATATCAAGATAATATCTTATCAACTTCTCCCACACCAGACTCTTGCTTGCCCTTAAGGATACATTAATTCAATACATCAATTATTGCCATTACAACTTCTCGTCTCCTTTCATGCTATCCAAAAATATTCAAAAGCTAATTCACAAGGAAGGTTTAAGATAAAACAACAATTGAGAGAATAAACACTCATAGGACACATTGTTAAAACAAACATCTCATTAATTCCATCAAAATCAATGAAGCAATAGTTGACACCCTCTTAAGGGTTTCACTCTATACACTAAAAGTGTTTAGGGTTCATTAAACTCTGAAATCCAAATATAGCGAGTTATTTTCACAAGCTTGCTCAAGAATCATATCTCCATCACTAAACAAAAAATGAACCTAATATATAAGTTAAAGGGCTTTATAGGGGTTGTAATTTGGCTTAGGTAAGGTATGACAAAAAGAAACTTTTTCGCTAAACAAATTGAAGGAAATCATACAAACTTATCCACACAAGTTTCAACTTAAATTAACCTAAACTTTACTTAATTTAAATGGCATCCCTTTTAATCCCTTTTTTATTTTTCTCTCTTTTTTCTTTTATTTTTTATTTTTTTCAAACAAAAGTCTCAAAGAGGAGATTTTTAAAAAATATTTCTCCCCCATTTTATAACAATGTGACTTGAATCATCTAATTTAATTTTCATGGAAATAGTCAAAATTGTCTGCAAATAAGCTCGATACAATTCCTTTAATTTAAGGGTTCAAAATGATTGAGGATATCAACAAAAAAAGGGTAAATTTAGCTTGTAATAAGATTATCATGCAAGAAAAGAAAGGATAAAGCTCAAACTGGTTTTCTAAGGATAAAAAGTAAGGTATGCTTGTTTAGGTCAAAAATGGTTATCCTAAATACCCTCATCATCTTTATCCACAAATTCATCAAATATGTAGTCTCAACACGTATTTAATAGCAAGTTCTAGCATAAACAAACTATATTTGATAACACACCACAAAAGATATGTATGAGCATAATTGTGATGAATGCTCTTAGGCTCAAAGCTCACGTAGGTGTCAAAAATGCATAACATCTTGCATACTTTCATTCAACAAAACTAATGAGATACTTGAAATAATTTAATGAAGACTCTAATCATGCTTGTCTCTCTCATGCATTAGATCTTAAACCAAAAATGTATCTTAACTTATATTCATAAACAATAATCATTAAATTATTAAGCTATTATGAGGAATAATCAACATATGGATCATAGTATTATGAGTCCAGATAAAGTCACAAAGTACATCATAATATAAACACTCGCTCCCTCACACCTAAATCATACATTGTCCCTAATGTATGCATTGGATACATCTCACAAAAAATAATCAAAGAAACAAAACACCAAATAGTGGACTTCCTTAAGGTGTGAGCATTGGAAAGGAGGTGTACTATGATGCCGATGGACTTGGAGGTATCATGTGACAAATAACCAAATTGTCCTTCTGTTTCTCAAGCTGTCACATCCTTCGGATATTCGAACTTGCTTTCGATGGGTACTTATGGTAAGTTCTCTGGTCGACTGATCTTGTGCACTTACATTCACTGTAGACTTTTATTTTATTGTTGTCTTATGAGCATCTTTGGAACAAACTCATAATGAAGACAAGTATAAATAGAAAACTGATATAAAAAATAATGAAAACAATCTAATAATGATGAAAATTAAAATGAAATGAAAGCATCTAAAAATAATTGATAAGAATGAAACAAAAATAAATAAATAAAACTGTAAAATAATACTAAGTGTGATGGGAGTTCAGATCTCTTGTCCAATATTATGGTGTCTTATTGTGTCCAATAAATCTCAGCCGTTTATTTATGTGAATCTTGTGTAGGTCCCGCGTGGGTCTCATAAAATAAATGATTAAAATTTTATGAGATAGAATAAGACAGGGTAATATTGGACAGAGGATCTTAGTTCGTGTGATGGTGCATGGCTATTTGGGCAGCTTGCGTTTGGTGGTTACGTTTACATGCCTGTTGGAGCTGCGTGAGGTTGTGTTGGTCCGACCATTGAGTAATGCTATATGGATATTCTATCCTTGTGATGGATCTTCCAAAGCCAAGGTTTCTGTCATCAATATTCCTTTAGGGAAAATCGAAGAAGTGCACGTCATAGATTGGGAGCATTTGACGTTAAGGGTCAGCAACTTTACCGGCAAGCTATGGAGTCTATATTTCTCACAACACAGTGGAGGCGTTCAGGACCCTGAGTTTCAAAATAGAAACAAGCCTGTAACTTACTCATCATTACACGGTCATGCAATGTTTTCAAAGCCAGGGCTTGTGTTTAAGGTAGTGGAGATACAAGAATAAGGAATGACACTACGATGCTGCAAACAACCTTAAGCATGCGGAGAAAAGATTGCCCGCGAAGCTGAAATTTGCCTTGGAAAACATGGTGAAGAGTCTTCCAAGTGAGGTGGGCTGTTATGGGGCATTGTTGGTGGAGTTGTGCGGTGGTGGCCTGCATTGTTTACTCTGTGAGGAGGGCTGTTGATTGTTTGCTTAGTGTTGTTTGCTAAAAAAAATATGTAGATTAAGGTTTTTTTAAATTAATTAATTAATTAAAAATTATTAAATTAAATTAAATTATTTAAGTAAATAAAGAAATTAAATAATTAAACAACAGAAAAATATTTTTAAAATTAAAATTAAAATATTAATTTATAAGAAGACTTTAAGGTTCCATTCTAGAACATTAAATCACATAAGGTGATATATCGCCTTACGAGATTTAGTATTCTGGAATTTCAAAGCATTAAATTATATAAGGTGAGATCTCGCCTTATGAGATTTAGTATTATGGAATTTTAAGGTCTTCACTCTAAACACTAAAGTACGTAAAGCATGATCTTGTGATATGAGATTTAATATTATGGAATTTTAAGAACCCTTTTTTCCTTAAGCCAATAAATTCATTTTTCAAAAGCAATCAAACGCAAGCTATATATACAACTTAAACAAAATAAAAAAATATCAAATCTTGGGTTGCCTCTTGAAAAGCGCAATCGTTTTCGTCGTTATGCTCGACGTGATTTTTTCCTTTCAAATTTTTATGTAATTGTAGTTTTGTGCCCCTTAAATAGCGCTACTAGCCCTTTCTCTTACTCTATAGTGAACCTTTTTGAAATAATTGTAGGTAATGACTTTTCATCACCTAAATGAACATACTTTAGGTGATTAGTTAACACCTTCAATTCTATTTTTGGAGCTTGCAAAACAAAAGATAAGAGTTTCTTGTGAGTTATAGTAAGTTCAACATTCAAAGTTTTTGAAACTATTAACAGTGCTGATAATGATTCTATAACTTCATAAGTTTAATCAACTTTCTCGTTCGCTCTGATTTATCCTTAAGTGCCAACTTATCTTCAACACTTTCTTCCTTAAATATATCTTGCACAAATGAATCCATAATATCCATATGATAGATGGATTGAAAGTCATTTTGGTGCTTCATTGCTTCAAAAATATTGAACTTTACTATCTCTCTATCAAATTCAATGGAAATACCCTTATCTACATTGATTTTCATCTTGACCGTCTTCATAAATGACCTACCCAAAAAATCAAAGCTAAATGTTCAACACTTTCTCCATCTATTTTCAAGATGTAAAAATCCATTGAAAATACCAAATTGTTTACTTAGATTAAAATAACTCCAACAGGACACACGTATGAATGATTAGATAGTTGAATAATCACATTAGTTTCTTGCAAAGAATTCAGATTTAAAACTCCACAAAATGAGTATAATATGACATTAATTGATGTACCTAAGTCTAGCATGACATGCTCAATTTTCTTATTACCAATAACATATGGAAGTGTAAACATACTTGGATCTTTATATTTTCTAGTAATTTTATAATTATCATAGCTAATATATTCTTACCCAAAATAATTCTCTCCTTATCTTTCAACTTCCTTTTATTTGTGCATAGCTCTTTCAAGAATTTGGCATATTTTGGCACTTGCTTGATGGCTTCAAGAAGTGGTATATCAATTTCTACCTTTTTGAAGGTTTCTAGGATCTCTCTTTCATGCTCATCTTCTTTTGGTTTAGCCAACCTATTAGGAAAAGGAGGTACACGCACATTAATTGATATTGATGAAGATAAACCACTTTTTTTTTTTTACCTTTATTGATTCTTGAGTTGGAAGTTCTTCCTTTTTTTCTCCATCATCGTGCTTTTCTACCTCCATTAGTATAGAAGTTCCATACTGAGTTTCCTTAATACTTCTTAAATTCATTACACTCACATTCTCCTTAAGATTCGCCTTCGTTTGGAAAGATACTTTTCTTGATGCTTGAGCTTTTAATTTACTTATGGAGATGGCTAATTGAGTGATTTGATTTCCTAATTTCTGAAGGATTGCTCTTGTTTTATGTTGAAATTATTGAGCATTAGTAGTAAATGCCTTAACAATCTCATCTAAAGGCATTCCTGAATTTAAAGATTAAGTTCAAGCATATGTAGGGGCTTGAGGTTGTTTAAAATTGTGAGGTTGATATCGTTGTTAGCCTCCTTGATTTCCATAGCTCAAGTTTGGATGATCCCTCCATCTTGGATTATAGTGATTAAAATAAGGGTCCTATTTTCTTTGAAGTTAGCCAGGAAATCTGCCTATCGCATTAGCTTCTTAAAGAGAATCTTGTTGCAAAGTAGGGCGCATATATATAGGATGTCCAAAGATTAAGCATATTCCACACACTTTTGCCAATTGCAATTGACCTATAGCCATTTGACGAACTAAAGTAGTTAAATATGAAATTTTATCCTCAAGATGCATATTACTTGCCTAATTCTAGTGCTTAACAACTCTATCCATCCTCGTCCCAAATTGTTGAGAACTTTTGGCCATAATTGACATCAATTGTCTAGTCGCCTCATGTGTTCTATTTATCAAAGTTCCTCCACTAGTTGTATCAACCATACTTTTATCTATTGACAATAGTCCTTTATAAAAATACTGATTCAAAAGTTGGTATGGAATCTGATGATGTAGACAACTGACACATAATTCCTTGAATCTTTCCCAATATTCATATAATGTTTCTCCAATAATTTGTCTTATGCCATATATCTCCTTTATGATATTCATTGCTCGTGATGTAAGAAAGAACTTATCCAGAAACGTTCTTTCAATCTCATTCCATGTTGTCACTGAGCTAGAGGGAGATAGGATAGCTAATCCTTTGCCTTATCTTTCAATGAGAACAAAAAGGCCCCAATATTAATTTGTTCTCCTATCACCCCTTGTGGCTTCATTCTAGAGCAAACAATATGAAATTCCTTCAGGGGTCTATGTGGATCTTCACCTTAAAGACCACGAAAAATAGGCAGTAAGTGAATCAAATATGATTTTAATTCGAAATCTACCTCAACATCTAGAAATTTTATGCGTAAGAGTTATTGATTCAAATTCAATGCCGCTAACTAACTCAATGCTCTAAGGTTGAGATTTGCCATCTTTTCTTCCACTTCTTAAAAATTAGAGTCTTCACCAATTGTTAGATCTACTTTAACTTTCATATCTGAAGGTGAATGACTGCTTCCTTGCTTAGTCTCTTTTCTGAAATGACATACTGTCTTCTCAATTTTTGGTTTATATTGTAATTTCATACAAGACAAGAGGTTAGCAGTAACTGTGAAATAACATAATTAAACTAAAATAACTAAAGTATTTCCCTAGCAGTGACACCAAATTTCTTATTGTCTAAAATTCTTGTAGTAATTATGGAACCAGGTCGAATTCCTTGCGAGCTAAACACTAGTTTCTTAATTTCAGGTAATAAAATAATTTTTTAGAGGGGGTTGGACTAATTAATTAATAAAATGAAATTAATAAGAAATCAAATTAAATCAATTGAATATGAAAGGGAGAAATTCAAGAATACCCAACTTAGATTCAAGGAAAAGATCTCATCTAATTATAATAGTGATCATTATTCTAAAAGAATATTTTCACAATTCAAATAGTTAGTCCAAAACATATTAGGATAATAGTAATAAGTCTCAAATTTTCTTAAAATAATTAGTTCAAACCTAGCATCCAAACGAAAACTTACCATCTATTGATCGAGTGTGATATCATTCATATCAAATAAATATAACAATAAGCTTAGTAAAAAGACTAAACCTTAAATTAAACAATTGAGATAGTTACAATTATTCAACTTAGTTTTCTTGTTGAACATAAGTTAAATATGTGATTTCATAATTATCCTTTTGTCACTTGTATTAATCCTTTATGACAATTACGAATCATTAAATAAATGGATAGCAATATAATAATCAACATTAAATTAATTGTCTAATTAATCAATATTAATCATTCATCAAATACAAAACTTAAAACAAAAAATACTTGAATTAAAAACATGAATAAAAGGTTTAGCACATAAAAAATCACAAGGTTACAACTAGAATATCGAATCCCTTATATCAGAATAATTGAGTTTAGCCACACTTGATTTTTACTCCAATAACAAAAATGAAAGAAAGACAAAGAATTGAGAGAATAGTATGAAGAGACCAATTCCTTCTGTTGTGAGGAATGTCCCTTTTATAAAGTTTTCCTAATTATATCCTAATCTAATTCTACCTTGCAAAGATGTCTATCTAAAACAAATTCATCAAATTCGTACACGATAGGGATAGAAAGAAGTTTTCCAGTTAAACTCTAACTATTCAAGCGATTAGTCTTATCCACTGCAATAATCTCTTCATTGTATCCAAGAATCATGGTTATCATCAATAATGTCCCAATTTGATGCAATCTTCACTTTTCATCTCCTAAAACAAAACAAACATTAATTTTAATATTTAAGCACCAAAATAAATCCAAAAAATTAGATAATATTAATTAATATATTAAGATAACATCTTATCACTATTATTCATCTTGTACTTACAATTGTAGTATCATAAGGATGGGCTTTAAATTAATTGGATGTTAATAGCGCCTTCTTACAAGGCACTTTATCTAACGATGTTTTAAAGCAACAACATCAAGTCTTTATTAACCCTCAATATTTGATTCTTGTCTACAAGATAAATAAAGTAATTTATAGCCATTATCAAGCTCCCAAGACATGGTATAATGAACTTCGCTCATTTCTTAACTATAGCTTCATAAATTCTAAGACTGAAGCCTCCCTCTTTATCTATAATATGGACATTACAATCACTAGCAATCAATCACTATAAATTAAATAGTTTACTACTCATCTCTCCAAGTAGTTCTTTCTTAAGGACATTGGCCAACTAAACTACTCTTTATGTGTTAAAATTATATCTTCCAAGGGTTTGTTCTTATCTCAACAATAGTATACTCTCAAAATGCTCAAGCGAACTAAAATACATGAAATCAAAGAAGTAAGCACTCATATTTCACCATTGATAACACTTACACTTAATAATGGCTCTCTTAGTCATGGTCCAATTAAGTATTGATGAGAACTTGGTTCTCTTCAATATGTTTCCCCCATATGAACTGATGTTAGCTATACTACCAACAAACTAGCTTAGTTCATACACAAACCAATATCTTCTCACTAGCTTGCTATGAAGATAATTCTTCAACATCTTAAAGAACATAAGATTATGACATTTCCTCTCTGCTTATTCACCCTCACAACTCATTCACCACTTACTCTTTGTTCATTTGTTAATGCATATTGGGGTAATGATGTTGATACATAACACTTCACTTCCACCTATGTTGTCTTTCTTAGTTCCAACCCCATTAGTGGAAGCTCCAATATGCAATCTATTATGGTTCATTCTTCCACTGAAGCTAAATATTATGTCATTGCAGTAGCTACAACTAAATAAATTAGTTAGCTAACTTGATGAAAGAACTTAGATATCCCATTTTAAGTACCTCCCACAATTTGTTATGACTATATCTTAGAGCAAATTACTTATGCTCTAATCTTATCTCCCATTCATGTATGAAGTATAGTGCCACTGAATTTTAGTTTGTACATGATCGAATCTCTCAAAAATAGTTTCAAATATAACATGTTAACAATCACTACAAGATTTAAGACATTTAGTGACAATTTTTTGTGTGACTAACTATTGTTTCGTCATAAATACGAGGTTTTTTGTGACAAGACAATTGATTGACACTATTGTTTTGATTAACTGTGATGATTTTTTTGTCACTAATACAATAGTAATTGTGACAATTTAATATCTTTCACAATTAAGTTGTCACTATTAATATATTAATAGTGACAAATTTTCTTTTATCACTAAGTTTTGTCATTAAAAGTCTATGCAATTTGGCGCCAAAATAATTTTGGTAGGAATAAATTGTAATTGTGACAAAACATATGTTAGTAACTAATATTTCTATTTGTTGTGAAAAACATAGTTTTTCACTAATATTATTTTCTTTTGTTACGAAATAGTTAATCGTCACACAATATTTTACTTATTGTGACAAAATTTTGTCAATAAATATTCAATTAATTAGTGTTTATTTTATATTGTCACAAATACGAAATTTTTAGTGTCAAGACAATTGATTGATGAGATTGTTTGGATTATCTGTGATGATTTATATTTTTGTCACTAATACAATGATAATTGTGACAATTTAGTATCTTTCACAGCTTAAATTGTCACTATTAATATATTAATAATGTTAAAATTCATTTTATTACTAAGTTTTGTCACTAAAACCTATAAAATTTAGCGCCAAAATAATTTTGGCATGAATTAATTATAATTGTGACAAAATATATGCTGGTAACTAATATTTTCTATTTGTTGTAACAAAATTTCGTTTGGTCACTAATATTTTTTCTTGTTATGACAAAAAAGCTTATCGTCACACAATATTTTACTTGTTGTAACGAAAACTTTTGTCAATAAATATTCAATTAATTAGTGTCTATTTAATATTATCATAATCTCCAAACTATAACTATGGCCACTACTATTTGTAATTTGGTGACAATTTTTGTATGCCTAAGTATTATTTCGTCACAGATATGAGGTTTGTTGTGACAAAACAATTGATTAATACTATTATTTGGATTAACTGTGATGATTTATTTTTGTATCACTAATATAATGAGAATTGTGACAATTTAGTACCTTCACAATTAAATTGTCACTATTAATATTTTAATATTGTCAAAATTTCTTTTATCATTAAGTTTTGTTATTAAAAGCCTACGTATTTGTTATGACGAAAACTTTTGTCAATAAAATTTCAATTAGAGAGTAATTAAGTTGTAAGGTTATGATTGTTTGAGTTGGTTAGAAGTGACTACTACTACTACTACTACTACTACTACTACTACTACTACTACTACTACTACTACTACTACTGATATCGACCAGCTGTGCCTTCTGCTTCAGCTATAAATCCATGAACAGAAGTGGGTAACGGGACTTATACAGGAGATACCATAATTAGTATCAGCAGGAGAGACATACGTCTCGATATCAGGAGACACCAAAGCTCGAGCTTATGCACTGAAAGCTCGTGAGGATTAGGATGCACCAGATGTCATTGCTGGTATGGTTTCTCTCTTTGGTTCTGAATTGTATGCATTAATTGATCCTGGATCTTCATATTCATATATCTGTGCTGGAGAAATGTTTGATAAGGAGATACTTATAGATCAGTTAGAATATGGCATGCATGTAACTAGTCCTCTGGGCAGTAGTGTGTTGGTGAATCAGGTGGTTAGGAATTGTCCAGTTATGATTCAAGGCAGTGAGTATGCAGCAGATCTTATTAGATTACCATTTCACGAATTCGATTTGATTCTGGGTATGGATTGGCTGTCTAAACATCAGGCAGTAATTGACTGTAAGGCTAAGATAGTTTTCTTGAGGAGGCTCGACCAGTCTGAGATTGTATTTCATGGTGGTTGCACAAGTGCTTTAACTAATGTAGTATCTGCTATGCAAGCTCAAAAGCTTCTAAGAAAGGGGTGTGAAGCTTATCTAGCGTTTGTACTTGATTCTCAGAAGGAAGGTGGTAAGGATAAACTGCTTGATATTCCTGTAGGGAATGAGTTTCCAGATGTTTTTCCTGAGGAACTACCTGGGCTTCCTCTAGAGAGAGAAGTGGAGTTATCTATCGAAGTTATGTCTGGTACTGCTCCGATATCTAGAGCACCGTATAAAATGGCTCTCTTGAGTTGAAGGAGTTGAAGTTACGATTAAGAACTTCGGATAAGGGTTTATTAGACCCGATGTATCACCGTGGGGTGCACCGGTGTTGCTCGTAAAGAAGAAGGATGGTACACTGTGCATGTGCATCGATTATCGGCAGTTAAATAGGGTCACAGTGAAGAATAGGTATCAACTGCCAAGGATTGACGATCTATTTGATCAGTTGAGAGATGCAGGAGTGTTTTCGAAGATAGATCTGCGATCGGGGTATTATCAGCTTCGTGTAAAGGATGTGGATATACTGAAGACTGCATTTAGGACCCGTTATGGACATTACGAATTCCTAGTAATGCCGTTTGGGTTAACTAATGCTCCAGCAGCATTTATGGATTTGATTAATAGAGTATTCAGGCCTTATCTGGACCAGTTTGTTGTGGTTTTTATTGATGATATCCTGGTCTATTCCAAGAATGAACATGAGCATATTGACCATCTCCGAATTGTATTACAGACCCTACGGGAAAGACAGTTGTATGTGAAGTTGAGTAAATGTGATTTCTGGCTTCAGGAGGTATCATTCTTAGGGCATGTTGTCTCATCTGAAGGAATTAGAGTTGATCCTAGTAAGATAGAGGCGGTTGTTAATTGGAAGCCACCAAGGAATGTGACAGAGGTGAGAAGTTTTCTGGGTCTAGCTGGTTATTACCGTCGGTTTATTAAGGGGTTTTCAGTGATAGCATCCCCTTTAACTAAACTGTTACGGAAAGGAGTGAAGTATGAATGGTCTGATAGATGTCAGAGTAGCTTTGATCGGTTGAAATGTATGCTTACTAAAGCTCCTGTATTAGTTCAACCTACTTCTGGTAAGGAGTATGTTCTGTATACTGATGCATCTGGGATTGGGTTAGGTTGTGTTTTGATGCAAGAAGGGAAGGTAGTTGCTTATGCTTCTCGGCAACTAAAGACTCATGAATATAATTACCCTACTCATGATCTGGAGCTTGCAGCAGTAGTGTTTGCCTTAAAAATTTGACGACACTATCTGTATGGTGAAAGGTGTAGAATTTTTACAGATCATAAGAGTCTGAAGTATCTGCTTACTCAGAAGGAACTTAATTTGAGACAACGGCGTTGGTTGGAATTATTTAAAGACTATGATTGTATTGTAGACTACCATCCGGGTAAGGCTAATGTTGTAGCAGATGCCTTAAGTCGAAAGACTATCTCGGCTTTATCACTGAAGCAGATTGGATGGCAGTTGGGATCTGATGGAGCCTTGATGGCTCAATTGATAGCAAGGCCCACGTTGAGACAGGAGATTTGTCATGCTCAAAGAGCTGATGATAAGTTACAACAACTTATCTTGGCTACTCAGGAAGGTAAACAGACTGATTTTTCTGTGCAGGGTGATGGTGAATTGTATTATAAGGACCGGTTGTGTGTGCCAACTAATGATGAACTGAAGAAGAAGATATTGTTTGAGGCTCATAATACAATCTTTACTATGCATCCGGTGGAAACAAGATGTATCAGATTTGAAGCGAGATATTCGGTGGTCGGTATGAAACGGATGTTGTGGATTATGTAGCAAAATGTCGACATGCCAAAGAAAGTTAAGGTGAACACCGTGTTCCATCGGGTTTGTTAAATCCTATTCCTATTCCTCAATGGAAATGGGATAACATTACCATGGACTTTGTCACTAGACTTCCTCTTACTCAAAGGAAACATGATCTTTGTATGGGTTATTGTGGATAAGTTCACCAAATCGCTCATTTTCTACTGTTCGTCTGACTATTCATTGGATAGGCTTACGATTTGTATGTGAATGAGATTGTAAGACCGCATGGAGTATCATTATCGATTATTTCGATCGTGATCCTCGATTTACTTGAGATTCGGAAAAGTTTACAGGAAGCATTGGGTACTCAACTTAAGTTTAGTATCTTGCTTTTCATCCCTGCATGATGGACGATCGAACGAGTTATCTGATTTTGGAAGATATGTTGAGGGTTGTGTGTTAGAGTTTCCGGAGTTGGGATAATTATCGACTTTGATGGAGTTTGCTTAGAACAACGATTATCGACGAAAGCGGCATGGCACCTTATGAAGCGTTGTATGGTAGGAAGTGTAGAACTCCAAGATGTTGGATGAGTTGAGTGAAAACAAGATGATCGGGCGGACATTGTGAAAGATACAGAAGAAAAGATTCAGATAATTCAACAGAGATTAAAAGCTGTTAGTGATCGGCAGAAATCTTATGCTGATCTAAAAAGGAAGGATATTGAGTTTCAAGTGGGTGATAAGGTGTTTCTGAAAGTGTCACCATGGAAGCATATACTTTGGTTTGGAAAGAAGGGTAATCTTAGTCCGCGATTCATTGGTCCTTATGAAATTCTGAAGAGGGTTGGACCTGTAGCTTATCAGTTAGCTCTTCTTGGAGAATTGGCCAAATTGCATGATATGTTTCATGTTTCTATGTTGAGGAGATATCGATCTGACGCCTCACATAAGATTCTGGTGCAAGAGATTCAGGTACAACAGGATTTGTCATATGAAGAAGGGCCAATTTCCATATTAGCCAGAGAAGTAAAACAATTGCGGAACAAGACAGTACCATTAGTAAAAGTCCTCTGACAACATCATGGAATTGAGGAAGCAACCTGGGAACCAGAGGAAATCATGAAGGCCCAGTATCCGCAATTATTAGGATTAGGTATGAATTTCGATGACGAAATTTCTTAAGGAGGGAAGAGTTGTAACGCCCCAAATTAGGGGTTAGAATATTAAAGGAATTTAGTACGAATTATGAGTGTTATTTGCTTATTAACTTATTAACTATTGGCTTAAATTGTGCATAAGTATTTTGGCATGCATTCATGACATTTTCGGGGTTAATTGGTTTAATGAAACTTCGGAGTGATTTGGACAGTATTATTATAATTTTCGTAATTTTTGTATACTTCAAATATTTTTAGAAATTAATGGAGGATTAGTTTTGAGTTGCCAATTTATTTTGAGAGTCATTATTTTCTGACGGAATTTTGGTAAATTTTCGAAAGTTTTCTGGAATTGTTGGGTAATTATTACAACTAAGAATTCATAACAATGTTTTTGGTTATTTAGTATTATTTGGACCTATTAGCTGTTTATTAGTTGTATCGCATCCAAACATAAACGCAACGATATAAATCGAACATTATCGTTTATTCCTCATCGAATCCCTCCTTTACCCATCCATCAGTAGAGATAGCGAAGTCATTCACTCACCACCACCTGCTATTGGCGTTTTCTTTGGAAAGCTGGTAAGTAGAAATTGACGGTTAGTTTATCATACGCGAGTTATATCTTTGTTTTTGTTTTTGTTTTTATTTAATTTTATCATGTTTGAAGATTAGGATAATTCTGATAGGTTAGAATTACTAAATAGGTTAGTTGTAAAGTGAAGAAATTAAAGGAAGGTGAAAAAAAAAGAAAACGAGAAGTTTCAGAGTCGGAAGTCGAAGGTTGAAGACGGTGAATAGTGCAGAATAGTGAATTGTGAACAGTGTCAGTGTCGGTGAACAATGTCTTGCTACAGTAACCGTACGTATTTGTGAACAGTAACCGTACGTATTTGTGAACAGTAACCGTATGTATTTGTGAACAGTAGTTATACGTATTTTTCACCCAAAAATGTCTAACGGCTAGTTAACGGTACAAAAACGACTAGTTTACAAAAATGCTCTATAAATAGATATCACTCCTCCATCATTTACTTCAGCCCTTACCTCACAAGTGATTCTTGACGAAAACCAAATTTCAAATGTTGTCCGCTATTTCATTTTTTTGTCTACTTCTTATTATTATGTATCTTTGTTTCATTCTTAGTGTAGAGCTAAATGATTCAGCTCGCACTCTTTTTCTCTTTTTAGCATGTCCTATGATCTTTATGTTACTTATTGGCATAGTATTTGAGAATTAATGTAATTTGTACATTTTTAGCTTTAATTGGTAAAGACTTGCTTTCATTTGAATACTCGCAGTATCGCTAATTTCCTGAAACTTCATGGATCATTTGGTACTATGAGTTGTTGATTAATCCCGGAAATTTGTCATGAACATGCATCATACTCAGTTATCATACAGTAATTAAGCCTGATAATAATTTGTGTCCGTGTTCCTATGATAGAGAAAAGACCACTTTGCCGGATATTATCGGACAATAAACACTAAGGGCGATTTAGGTAAGTAATACAGGTCAATAATTTCAGTACGTAATATAGGTAGAAAATTTCAGTGTAAGTACTTTAGGTACACCTAGATGATGTCTAGGATTGATTTATTGGAAGTGCTATTTGCCTGCACATGAAATGACCGAAATAACCTTGTTCGCTTTTACAACCGTTAAGTCCTAGTTGTGGTAAATAGGCATGCCTAGAAGGGTCTGCAATGCTCTCGTTATTTGACACTTTGATGTCTCTCGATATCGAGACGTATGTCTCTCCGCCGATACTAATTATGGTATCTCCTGTATAAGTCCCGTTACCCACTTCATTCATGGATTTATAGTTTGATTTGTTCGTATTCGGTATCGATTGATTATTCGATTACGAAGGATCTCCGTGTTCTGCTGCTTACTTTTAGTATAAAAATCATTACAAATGCATTCTTTCATTTTACAAATCGGTTAATATAGATTAGTTATTACTCACTAAGCTATATGCTTAGCATGATGGATTTGCCCCACGAGGTTCGGAGCTAAGAGATTAAGGATCGGACAAGTCAACCGCATGGCCAAAAGAGTCTGAGTTTTGTGTCATGCGAAAATGTATTTTTTTGTTTGTTTGGGCCTGTAAATATTCTTTCGATTTGTTTATGAAATTATGAGATGTATTATATGTGTGTTACGTTTAGTTTTTAAAAATGCATGTGTGAAACGTTTTGATTTGTTTGTCCTGTCTTGGGTGGCATCCATTTATCCTCCCAGGGGGTATTTGGGTGTTACAACAAACGCATGCCGTTTTAAGAATTCTAGGTGTTTTTGTAATTACAGTCTATATATTTTGAATGAATAAGATGTAAGACGAATTTGGATGTTATTCTATTGCAGTTTTCTAGTGTAACCCTTTATATCCTAATACCATCTGCAAGTAATGATGCAATCAACCATATTACGGTCAGTATTGTTTGCATGGGTTTAGTCTTGTATTATTTTGTCCCTTCTTTTGTACAAGTTCATGTATGCTTTCCCTTTCTCATTGGTCCTGCCCTATATTTCTAGATATGCAATCACTTTATTTAGAGATCCCTGCAAAAGGCCTACAACTGGAGAGGATGTGAAGGAAGATTGCCCAAAGGATGTGACAAACATGATTAGTGATAAATTTATTGTAACATACAATCTTTTTTTAGTGACAACATTATTGTAACATATAACTTTCATACTTGTGACGAAATATGTTAGACAATATGATCACTTATGTAATTTTTTTTTACTAATAATGCAATTCTATTGTTGATTTGATATTTTTATTTGTGACAGTAATAAACACATTAGTGACAATATTTTCTAAGAACAATTTTTCATTTTTATGACAAAATGATGTTGACACTTTTTCCTTAAAATATTAATGACCAAGAAGCAATGGATACTGATAAAAAAAGCACGAGTGAAAAGTATTTTGTCACTATTTTTAATTATTTTAGTGGCGATAATGTTATTACAATAAAATAAAGTGTTGTTACGACTTTATTTGTCACTACTTTATATTATTTGTGTCAACAAATTTGTCATAAATATGTAAAATTATTGTGACCATACAATTTTGTCATATATTTCATAAGTTTTAGTGTCAGTATATTTGTCACAATAACATGAAGTATTATTACGACTTAATTCGTCATTACTTTATATTATTTGTGATGATAAATTTGTCACAAACATGTAAAGTTATTGTGATCATATAGTTTTGTCACAAATTTCACAAGTTTTAGTGTTAGTATTTGTGTCACAAAAGTGTTGCATAATTGTGACCATATCTTAAATTAGTCACTATTTCATTAGTGACAGAGGTATTTGTGACAGTATGTGACGACTTTAAAAATTAGACACTATTAATAATAGTGACTAAAATTACTACTTTTAGTGACAATTTATACTTTCATTAAAAATACAATTTTGTAGTGAATGTAGACTAACTAGCGGATTATTTCACTAAGTCTTTTGCCTAAAAACCTTTTTTTACTTCTTGTTCCAAAACTTAGTATCCTTCTTGAACCTTGCCTTTTCGAGGGTATGATAGAAATTAATTATAAATTGTAATATCTCCGTAATTAAAGGCGAATTTCTAGCTATACAATCTCTTAAATTTAATTAATTCATTATAAGATATGCAGGCTAAATTACTGTTACGATTAACATTTGTAAATTTCGTTATATTTAATTCATTGTATACTTACAAGTGATTTCTTAAAAATGAAATGTAGCAAAATTTACAAATATTATTTAATCATAACCCCATCAAACATTAAGAAATTTAAAATAGTTCAGGAATAATCTGGGGATGACTTTGTAAGTTTAAGTGGAAGAAGGTGCCGAGAAGTAGTTTCACAGTGCAAAACCATCTTGACCAAAATGAAGACAGATAACTGGCCATTGAACGAAATGAAGTGTGGATTTTGGTTAAGTTTTGGACTCATAATTCCACCACAACATGAGCAGGTAAAGAAAGAGAGGGTGTGACTTACTTTTGTGTAGTGGAAAGAAATTGTGATCCTTAGACAGTAAAATATGCCATAGCATTTTGACATTCCTATGCGAGTTTGAGATAGTGATCGAAAGAGGATCAAGTACTTCAACTTGGAGACTACTATTTGAAGAGACAGATAAAGAAATCTAACACAAAGATATTGGGTCCAAGTCTTGATTAGGCAAAGCAAGCCAAACCCAACAAGGGAATCATTTCTGTTTGTTTTTTTCTCCACCATACCATCAATACCCCCACCCCTTCCGGTACTTCAAACGTCAAATGTATATCTATATCTAGACGGGCATATGTATGTTTTGTGCGTATGAATTGAATCTTATCCAAAAGCCCTTTCTAAGTATTTTACTATATCATATGTTACAAGATATCATTTTCATTTTTGTGAAAGACTAATGACATAAAAATAGGAAATGCTTTTCACTTTTGTGTAAAGAAAGTGCCATCTGCCATCAAGTGTTTTGATGTGGACATATAATTAGTTTTGTTTACTGATAACAATATTATTATTAATTTGTTTAATAATGACCAACTGGTAACAATTGAATGTAAATTAAGTAAATGCTTGAAATCATACAATAATTTGTTAATTATATTAACAAAGTAATAACTTAATTGATTGATTATATATTTTAAAATAAAATAAATTCATATTTTAAATATAATTTATAATGAGTTTTGAAGTTTTAAATTCAAAATTTAAGTGCTTGAATCTGTTTTTGAGTTTTTCTACTAGTGGAGTCATTTGACAATTTTTTGTTTAATAAAATTTAAATTTTGGCAAGAGTAAGAGGAAAAGTACAAATATGTTACACCTTATGGTATGCTAATATAATCTCTCTCCTCATACCTTCTTCATATCTTGATTTATCGTTTCACTCAAGTTTAGTGATCAAATTCGAATCTTACCTAACTTAATGAAACCTAATTAACTTTGCAAGCCATAACATACTATCATTTTTTTCACTTATAAATATGAAAACATGAAGCATAGGACAGCACTATGGAATCACAGTAGATGCTGCTATGCATCAACTTCCTCAAATCTACTTGTCGGCCACTTGTCGCCCCCAACCGTCCCTTCAGCTCCGCCACCTCATTAACGACAGACTGTATCCTTTGTATTAAGATGTGGGAATGCCCCATTGGATGCGGTGTCCATGAGTCTCTTAAAGTCCTTTCATTTGGACTACTCGTCTGATTCATTTAGGTAGTGCCCCACAGGGAGGAACAAGGTTGTCTCGAAAGATGGAGGAGAGTGCTGTTGTTGTACTTTATTACTTAGCCTTCTGTTTTCATTCACCCCACGAGTGGAGAATATATTAATATTGACTAGCATTAATCTCGCAGTTGAATGGTTCTCTTAACTATATGGGACAGACAACATCTATAGTTGCTGATCAGCTCCAGCACTATCTTGGGAAAGCCTAAACTTTCTCCACTGTTACTACATAAATTTCTACACGAAGTGATAGGATAGGAGAGTAGAATTTACGTGGAAATCCTTTTTGGTTTCTTAACGTACGGTCAATGGTAGATATAACAGACATTAAGATTTGTAGTTTTCATCACTGTTTTTTAGTGCCTTGGTTTCAAGATTAATATATATATTTTGATTGTATTGTCTCGTTTAACCATTCCATTACATTGTCTTACATTTCCTTTCTTTAGTTTTATAAACATGTATGGATGATTAATTATCATATATCTACCCATCATTTCTTTTCTATTGCTTTTAATCTACACTAGATTAATTCCCGTACAAGAGTTGGTTGCTACAAACTACATTAAACATTATTTTTCATGGTTAAGCCAAAGGGCCCCGAAATAGTTTTCTCTGGCCAAAAGTTACAATAACATTCCAGTGATATGATTAAAACAACTCCTCAAAGAAAACAATATATCTACCTGCACGATATACCACAAACCAATCACTAAAAACACCACTTATATTTTATAACCATGAAAAATGGCAAGATACAATGCTTTATAACCCTTATTGTTGGCATTTAGGATCTAGTCTTCTTGTTCCGTCGAAATAATCCTTTAGTTGTCAATCACCAAATGGGAAGAGTTGCGAGAAATTTGTAATTCACTCTTTCCTTATTTCGATCGGGTCAATATTTGTTTCATGGTTTTCTTATGCTACATTAAAAATTGAAATTGGCTCTATTGGTGTAAAAAAGGGCTCTTTAAAAAAATGAAACACCTTAAATTAATACCTTCAGCTGACCAATTGAACCCACCATCCTATTAGATGAGAGTGATAAGACCTATTATTATCTTGCAACATCAATTTCTTTAAACTTCATTCTAGTATTAAGGACTAAACCCACAAGTATAGTGGCTTGTGAAAGTTTTCCAAATTAATCCCATTTAGTAGGAAAGGAAGTCAAGTAACAGTAGGCTGAAATAAATGGGTGCCATACATTAATCTAGCAGATTTGCAATTAAAAATGACTTGCAAATTTTTTTAAGTTCATCATAGCGTCTTTTTAACTAGATATATGCACTAGAACTGTTTATATTTTATAATAAACTTTTCTTATTGTTCCAAACCACAAGCATTTTTTAGGAATCCTTTTCTCCCTCTTGTTGATCCTATAAACTAACTATTTATTACAACTGAATAAAATCTTTCTAATTAAAACCTATGATATCTTCAAGTGTCAACTTGCATGCTGCTCCAATTAATTACTTGAAGACTTCAATATTGGGCTTATCATGCCAATTAATTGTGAAGATCATGTCATTCACCTGCCTATAATCCATTGTAAAGCAATATGACGATTTCACTAATAATTACATAGATTGCATTATCCACTTCCTTTAGGATGGGAAATTTCAACACTAATGAGGTTTAGTGTGTGTCATCCAATTAATTATGTGGGATTTTTTGTTTCAATTTAATTGCAGGGAATTTACTTACTATACAAAAAGTATCTTTTTTCTGTTGACCATACCAAAACAAGCATCATTTATGCGTGGCAATATCTTCAATTAATGCCTCTTTAGGCATTAAACATGCTGCCAATATGTTGTTTCCACTTTAGCAATATCAAATTATTTATTTCAGAACCATGAGTACTTTTTACCTAATTTTGTAAGATTAGGATTTAGGGATAACACCCAACTCGACTTTGACCATAGTTGACTAGGTTATAGGTTGAGACTGCTTGGCTTAGCTGGGCCACGGGTTAGACTCACGTTGGCACTGCGAGCGGACCACTAGTCACCTAGCTTGCTCCTAACCTGGCCCGACTGAGCCCATTGCCATCATTATTAGGAATAGATGAAGATGTCCCTTTCAAGCGTAATTAGATAATAAACACATGTCAACTTCATAGCAGATACTTCTTGAAATAGAGGTATAATAGTTTGATACATAAAGTAATCTACAAAATTGCACGTGCCATATTTGTTTGCTTGTAGCTATTTTGGTACGACAAATATATGATAGTGAAGGCTTTATTCACTTTGTAAGTATAATTTGAAAGAGACCATGTATCATGTTAGTATGTTACACTCTTTGACCTTGAATATTAGGTGGAAAATGTTTCCTGTTGCCTCCGAAAGTAGAATACTCATCAAATACAAGATGATCAATTACGTTACTTCTATGCCTAAGAATAAGCTTTGTTGAATGAGGTAGCATATTATGAATTTTTTGCCATTCGAAAATGAATATATCGGACTTAATTGTATATATCAGAGATGAATAATGGTGTGGGAATGCTGCATTATCTTTAATTATGTTGTCAATAATTCAATTCCATAGTGAGGAATGATAAATTAATTTATTACCAATGTATATTTATTTATAAGCATAACATATGGGAAGAGAACATTCATTGGATCTTTTTTTTTAATCTTTTAGAATTTCTAAGATGGTATAGCAACTCATATCTCACAAGTTGAATCTTCTAACATATATTTTTTAAAATGGAAACAAGCATCAAGTTCTCAATGAAAGTACATAAGATAAACTAAACCTAAACCTCTTTCTGGTTTGTAGCGTTGTGTTTTTCTTCTCAATCCCATTCGTGATATAAATATCATTTTTATTACTTTGTAATTACTTTATTAAAGGTAAATTATTTTTAAAAAGTTGTACCATGCTGATTATTCTTTTAAAATTTGGGATAACTTTATATCATCTTATACTAGTCTCTTTTACTATCACTACAACAGAACTAGTTTTTAGCTGTCTTTTCTTGCAACGATTTACAAATCGTAACTAAAAGTTAGCTTTTAGTGACGCTTTAGCAATTCTCACCAGAAGTAAAGTTTATGGTGATAGTTTGATGATATCGTCACAAAATTGAAGTGTTTAACGATAATTTTCTTTAATCATCACAAATGTGCAACATTCCGCAACAGTTCGGAAGGTTTGACGCGAAATGAATTGGCATTGGCAACCATTCTAATCGTCACAAAAAGTGGTACTTTTGGTGATGAATTTTTAAAATATGTGGCCAAAATTGATATTAAAGATTTTAGGTCACGATGTTTTACCATAACGTCGCTAATAAATCATCACAAAATGTTCAACTTTTTGCAACGTTCTCTATATTTCATCGCAAAATCTTGGAATTTTGGTGACAAATTATTTAAGTTGTCACCAAAAATTGATATTAAAGATTTTATATCTTATGTATTTCTTAGGGTAATTTTGATGAATTATAATTGACATATATATATATATATATAATTTGTTTAAATAGCTAATGCATTCAAAACTATTTGAATTTGTTCAAATCTATGGATTTATACACAAATAATTCTTTAATGATGCCTATTATACATAGTACTACACTTCTATTCATAAAAAATTTCATGAAAATATAATGGAGCATCTAAAATTGAAAATGTTTTCAAATTTTAAAACATATTGTTGAAAACACACGTTAAGTAATTTAAAATTTGAAAAGTAAATATTTTTGGATATAAAAGACAATCATACCTAAAATTTTAATGTTAATAAGATCAAAATATCATAAATTTAAATTGACTACTATTCTTAATCAATAATATTTATTAAAATAAAATAATAATACATATAAATATTGAAATATGGTAAGCAATATAATATAATGACATATGATAAGTACTACAAGATGTTAATTAGAAGTTTAACAATTCTTACAGAAAAAAATAATAGATAAAATTTCATGCTTGATATTCCATTGAAAAAGAAAAGAAATAGTTATTTTTTTATATTCCAAGTGACATTAGTCTTGATCGAAAAGGTAAAGAGGTTCTCAATTTCAAGATTCTCAAGAAGGCTCCTTGCACGTTTCAAGTCATTAATTGAAACAATTAAAGATCTTCCCTCATGGTCTAGTTTATTGGCATCCTCTTCCAATAACTTCTTTCCTTTAACTAAATTTGTTGAAGATGTAGTTAACAATTTCTCAGATGCAGTATGGATGACGATATTAGATGAACCACATGAACCATACATTTCATTTACTAAGCAAATAATATATAACAATCAAAGCTAAATCAAACGATAATGGGAGCCCAAATTTGAACACATTTATACCTAAATGATAAACTCTATCATGATCACAATGAACAGACATAATTTTTGCAGTCGACTATTTTTCCAAAACAACCAATTTTTCGAATTTTGATGGTGCCGTCGAGACATCACCACCGCCTCCATTTCTATTTATATTCTCTTAATTTTTCGAGGAAGCTTAACACAACATATATTGTATACAATCAGATGTTTATAAAATAGCTTGTGGACAGAGAATAAGATACAAATAATAAAGAAAGAGAGGTAGTTTGAATGATACTAAAAACATTAAAAAAAAGATCAGTTATGGAAGGCAAGCAGTCATTAGTGTTTGATAAGGAGATTTGTTTTGTATCGATTTGTTTTTCATTAGGGAGAATTTTGCCACATTCCTCCCAGCAGAGCTCATTTTCACTATCAAAAACTAGTCGTTACGTCAACATGCCATGATGAATTAATGTTAATAGTTTTATTCTAAGAAATCAATAGAAGGCTTCTTATTTGAATGTTCCAAAATCCTGGTAATGTTAGTTTTATAACCTATCAAGTGAGACTATTTTTAATGATAAGGTTGAGAATGTCAAGTTTGAATGTACTATGTTTAGGGGATGCGTAAACATCCCTTGCAACTCTAAAACATGATTGCTTCTATATACATAAACATCCTTTGTAGAATCCTCTAATGTAAAATAGATGGGTATTTGTGATTACTTATATATGTTTTGATGCCTTGCTAATATTTATGATTTTGACCATTTGACTTTTAATTGTTGTGTGCAATCACAACCTCATGACACATTGAATTGAAGTCCTTATTATGGATACATGTGTATACTAAATGTGGTAAGATTTGATGTAAAAGCAATCATATGGTAAATATTTACATAAACATCCATTACAGATTGTGCCGTGATTCTCTAGCATACCTTTCATTAAACAATTATTAGGGTTTCCTCAAATAAGCAAGGAAGGTGGAAAAAAACTTTTACCCATACACATCCAACGTAGAAACACAATTCTCCATCTTCAAAATACAAATAGAAAAGGAAACCCATACACCATTTACAAAAAAGAAAACTCACATAAAGTCTAAAATGTAGTAGAATAATAAAGCACAATAAGGAGGGTCAGAAAAGAAGAACAATACATACTAACACAGGATACGACACTTCTTTGATAGTGACTTAAGCAAGATAGTAAACAACCACAAAAGAGGAGTCGACGCTTCTTCAAAGGATTATGAAGAGGAAATATGACATCTAACTCAAAAATGAGGACAACTTCATTTTCGTGTTAATATCCAAGTTCAAAGAGACATCATATTTTTAAGCTAAATGATGTCTTTTTCGATTAAGTTGGAAGAAATATACCATTTGGCAATCATTCAAAAACACATCACCAAATGGCATCCCATTACCATTCGGGTTCACCTTTGGCTAACATAATGATATATAATATATAAATTATATCTAACAATACAAATTTTTTTATAATAAATTGAGAAATATGATTAAATAGAGTAATATATTACATAAGTGAGATATGAGCAAATTTATATATTATGTAATAATTCAAAATCATTATACTAGTTACAATATTATCTATACATTCATATAGCATTATATTAATTACCATATATGATGATGATGATGATGATGATAATAATAATAATAATAATAATAATAATAATAATAATAATAATAATAATAATAATAATAATAATAATAATAATAATAATAATAATAATAATAATAATAATAATAATAATAATAATAATAACATATTAATTAAAATAAATTGCAATATAGTAAAAATGAAAATCAATATTAAATATTAATATGATATTCTTAAAATCAAATTTAATATTATTCAAAATCTATTGTAAGCTTAAAATAAATGTACTTAACAACAATGTCATTTCAAAGATCAAATTTAATATTAATCACAATGATTTATATAAGTGTCAAAATAAATTTACTTAAAAATGTCATATATTCGTTTTATTAATCTCTTTTAATATATATGATTTGTTTTATGTGGTCTCACAAAATTGATTTTATCATATATAAATTCTATCTTAATTTATGTATATGATATATTAAAATTTTAGCAAAATTGAAAAATATAATAAAGTATAATAGTGGTGACAATTTTGCAAATTGGTAGCCAAAGATTCGACTACTGTTGAACTTTTTAACGACGAATTATGGGATCGTTACCAAATGTTTCGGCATGAAACAAGTAAACCCAAAATGAGACGATTTTGTAAATTGTTAGGCAAATATTTGCATACCAATTAACATTTGCGATATAACCTTTGGCGACATTTTGTGGAATTATCACCAAATTTTGATGCATGAAAAAATTTACCTGAAAGGCAATGATTTGCTAAATTGTTAGCCAAATTGTTAACTTCAAATTAACATTTCATGACGATTGTTGTGATCTTTGCCAAATGTTACTACATGAAAAAAATAAGCGTAAATGATGTCATTTGTTCAACGATAAACAACATAATTTTCTAATCTATTTTATCAAAAGCTTAACTCACCCCTGCCCCTCCAAATTTCTTTCGTTCTCTCCTCTCTTGCACCTTTCTTCTTCATTTTCCCTCTAGTTGTTGACATTTTGTCTTTTTCATTTGCATCCTTCTATTTTCTCCAGTCGTCATCCTTCTATCCTTTGATCTAGGTAAGTCATTGAGTACTTGTTCTTTGGTTTTTCTTATGCTTCCATTTTTTATGTTTTAAAATGTGATGTTACATGAGTTTAGAGTGGTATTTTTAGTTGTTTTCATTTGTTTGGATTATCTATAGTTGAAGTTTATTATGGATGTCTTAATGTTAGTAAAGAAAGAGAAAAGACATGATTTTCTTAGTTAGTTTGGGATGAATTTCTCATGTCTATAAAGTGTTTAATGAAATTTTTGTTACAATTGTGTTAAAGTGTTGCATATGCTCTACTTGTTTAATTAGTGTATATCACATGCTTCTATTGACATTATACTGATAATTGATTATAAGAGTTTCAATTGTTAATGCTAACATTTTGAATGAATAAGAGAGTTTATTTATATCCTTTGTTTCTTCTTATGTCAAAGCTCATATTAGTGTTTCATTTATAGTTGGTCTTATATAGAATTAATTGGATTTGTATACGGCTGCTACAGCTACTACTCAAAACTACATTGGGAGTTTATATTTATTTATCATTGTGGTTTTCATGTCTTACAATGTTATGCTTTTTCTCTTTCAATAACTCCATTTTATTGAGGGGGTCAATAGTTAAAAAATATATCTTTTAGGTTGTTTGTTATTTAAGCAAACCAACACATATATGTTTAACACTATATAAAATACTACATAGATGTGTTAGGATACATTAGCTTATTAAATCTTAGGGAGGTTTTTATCCAGGACATAGTTTGAAAGCATTGGAAAGTGATTTGAAAGTCATTATACATCGGTATTTATCAAAGACAAGTTAATGTTAGCAAAATGTTAAGGATTTAACAAAATAGATTACAGATTAAAGACTCATAATAATGATCTCTTACTCCTATTTTCTTATTTTCTAGTTGTTTTTTTTAGTTATGAAATAATTGGGTTGATAATTTAGATGGGATGGATCTTAGGATTTGATATATTAAATTCATGAATCTTTTCGTTTAAAGAATTCCTAACGTTTTTCAAATTTATCTATCTTCTATAATTGATTGAATTGAAGGAAGAAAAGTGAAAGATTCAGTTATTTTATACATACATCAATATTTTAGAGAAGAGATGTATGAGAAGATCACAATATCGATAAAGAGAGTTAGCCATCCTATAATGAAGAGAAAGCCACAAAAGCGTGCTTTGTTTATTTGGGTTGGTTTATATCCATGACTTTGTTAAAGCGCCTATATCTTCACTTTATAGTCGTGCATATCATTGTAAAAGCATCGATATCATTTTGAAATTAGGATTACGGTGTTTCTTCCAAAATATATAAAAACAAAACTATTGAATAATTTTATCATATTAAATATGAAATTGTCATTTTCGCAGGCCCTGATTTATATTGAAGAGCATCGATAAACATCCAATTTCATCCTTCTTCTTTGTACTTTACGGTTATCCGTCCAACCATTGTGTATCACATGTTTTGTTTTAATAGTACCCCTATTTGTGTTTGGGTTTTGTTAAGTTATCAAACTTAGTATGTGAACATGTAATTGATAATTTGGGACTAGTAACATAATGCACCTACAATTATGGAAAATCCCTTGCATAATAAACCCTTAGGATAGTATATAGACTGGAAACTTGTGATGTATCTCCTATTAGGCTTATTGGTGAAATATTTCACGAGTCTAGGAGTTACAGCAAGAACTTGCTTTCTCAAATCATGTGGTGTAACAATGCCACGTACCATAGTGCTTATTTGAATTCAAACTTTGAAAATGAACTTGTAATGATTAATCATTATGTTATATAGAACAATGATGGTATTTAGTAATTCACTTATTTATTTTTAATTGTATAGCTAGATGGAAAAAAGTTGGATATCTCATCAGAAATGACCTACTGAATACTTAGAAGGAGTTAAAAGTTTCATGCAATTTGTAAAAGATCACATGTTATGCGCATTATTGATATTTGACTTATGTTTATGCGTAATGTTGATATTTCAGATATAGATATCCAATATAATGACACCTGGTAGAAACAAATGAAAGAAGGTGGCAACTATTGAAATTGTTCCTACCCCATAGCAACCAATTCAATCCAACGCTAGCCTACAACAACAATCGACTTCATCCAGCAGTGAATCCAGTCAATAACAACCTCTGTCTGCCTCAACTAGTGCTGAGGAACCTTTAGGTCTGTTAATCTTTACCACCTATAATTAAACTTATGCTCAAATATATATTTACATGTTTAATGCATTTTTCTTATCATTATTCTTTTGTTAACAGGTTCCAATACCCCATCAAAAAAAAGAGTTAAAGGTATCACTAAAGGTTGTGAATTAAAATGCATGAATGTTGCAATAAACATCAAGTTATGTATACATATTGATACCTTACAAGGTTGTCTTATTGACAAGATCTAATCGACAAAATTATCCAACAAATTAGGGTCATTTTTAAGATCAAATTATCTTGGCTTCAGCATGCCAATCAGTAGAAGGAAAACAATTGTATTTTTTTATTTATTTAAAGATTAATTTCAATTTTACTTGTTATTAATAGATGAAGCTTAATATTGACGATATCGATAATCTTGAAATTTAAGTTGTGTGACTTCACTGTTGAAACAAAGGACCAATGATCATTGTTATCGATTACATAAATACTACAAATCTTTTTTCTTCTAATGAGTATGCAAGAAGATATATTCCCAAATGAATGCCTCTAGAAAATTGGAGTCAAATATGTGATTATTAGGCTTATGCCAACATTAAGATTTAACTTCTTTCTCTTGATATTTGCTTCAATTAACCTTGTTACACAATTTAATGATTTTTTTATTTAGGAAAAGTTTGAGAAAGTGAAGATTAACAGAGGAAAAATAAAAACTCCTTACAACCAAGGCTCTAAATCATTTGTTGTTGTACGAAATAAATATATAAATTCTTTATTTAGAAGTTATAATTATATCAGGAAATACAATATTATGTATTGTGTTTTCAATTCTTTTTAAATAAAATAGAGTGAGAAGGAACTACATAGACAAGATTGTGATAGGATCACACTATACAAACTCACTTACTGTAAGGAAGGTCAAAGGTGGATATCAGAAGAAGCATAAAATAACTACATAAGTATAAAATTTTGTTTAAATTTTAAGTTGCAGTACTAACTAAAAATATTTTAATTAAAAATTGATTTTATTTTTTTTAATTTTAGAATAAGATGTAGGAGTTATTGCAAAGATATTGTCTGATGAAAATGAGTCAAATATAGATGAGATTTGCAACAATGTACTTGGTACAAGATCCGGTTACATCAAAAGTCTTGGGTTTGGCCCTAAGCCAATTTCTTCATCCTCATCAGGATCAACATAGACTGTCTTGAATAGGAGAATCAGTTGCTTAAGGCTAAATTAGATTGTAATGAACAAAAGTTAGAACGTAATGAACAAAAGTTAGTCAAGCTTAAAAAGAAGATCAAACAAATACTTGACATGAATTATTTAAGTAGTAGTGACAATGAAAACAATTCTTAGTTTGTACATAACTATTTTTGTCAACGTTTGTATTTGACATTTAATGATATTATATAAAATGCTTCTAATTTTTAATTATTTTTGTATAATAAATTATAAAACAAAAATCTAAATATTACATACAAAAACGTGGATTAAAAAGGTCACCAATAATTATAATTAACATGATACAAATTTTAGTAATAATGTTTATTAAAAATTAAAATGGAGCTAAAAGATTTGCCTATTAAAAATGTAGCTAAAAGATTTGACTATGTTTTTAAAATCATCACTAAAAATTTTTAGCTATATTTTGAAAAATGTCACCAAAAACTTTTAGCTACGCTTCTAAAAATATAGCTAAATTTTTTTTGTTACATCTGCTATATCGTCGCTAATAATTTTGGGCGATAATTCAAAATTCGTCGCTAAATATTATTAGCTACATTTACAGTAACGTAACTAATAACATTTAGCCACAAAAATTAAGCATACCAAAATATCATTGGTGACGATTTTTTGTATTGTCGTGTATCTTTTTTTATTATGTGTGTAGCTCGTAGGAAAAAAATAATTTGCGACGATACGTAGCTAATAATATTTAGCCATAAAAACTAAGCGTATCAAAATATCATTGGTGACGATTTTTCATATCGTTGCGTATCTTTCTTTGTTATGTGTGCAGCTCGTAACAAAAAATAATTCGCGACCATACATAGCTAATAATATTTAGCCACAAAAACTAAGCATACCAAAACATTATCGGTGACGATTTTTCATATTGTCGCGTATCTCTTTTTGTTATGTATGTAGCTTGTAGCAAAACATAATTTGCGACGAATGAAGGACTTTTAGCTACAAAAATTTTCGTTGCTAACAACCTCATCTATTGTAGTGTATATATTAATCAATACTTTATTATAAGTAGTCAAAGGTAACTTTATTATGTTCTTTTATTAAGACATTATAAGATGTGTATATGAGAATATATTTTATAATTATAGAATAACATTACTTTCAAAACTAAATCCAATTTCACAATAACAACTAAGTTAAAAAGTATAGCCTTAAGTAGACAATCCTTTGAAAAAGGTTAGAAGTAGCTTTCAGTGCTCACCCTAGTACTTTCCAAATATGAACATTTTTCATTTTAGGAATGGTTTTGGGTTGAAGTCACTAAAAAATAAATCCTAATTAAGGTCCTAGTTACATGACGCTCGTTATCTGTTTTTTCGTGATTAGGGGATTTGATTTGATATCGGTTCCCTTAAACAATATATATGGAGACAGCTCCGTTTTTGTTTGCTTTCTTTTGTTTCTTTTCAAGCTAATGGGGGGACCAAAAGAACTCGAAATTATAAAAGGAAAACGATTAAGAGATCATACAATTAATTAATCTATTATCAAGTGAGCACAATAATGTATGATTATTTAAAATTAGAAAGGAGAGTGTCTTTTGTGGAATCAATTTTATAATAATATCAAGTAGACTGAGAATAACTTAATAAAACATGTACCTAAACAATTATTTTCAGTATATTTAAATGCGTGGATTTAATTAAGGTTGTTGAAGCTTTTAGTTATAGGAATGAGAAGCACAATGCTTGTCTTTCTTTTCTTTTCTTTTGTTTTCCTTGTTATCTAAAATTAATCTTCCAATATATATATAAAAAGAAGTAAAAAGAAAAACTGGATTCGTAATATTCTTTCTTAATCATGCCGAGAACAATATTTTTATATAGAAGGACCACCCTATGACTCTTAGGGTGCATATTTAATTTATTGAATTTTAAAATTTTAATAAAAATACAGCAACCTATGTATTATGCTTCAATTTTAATATATCTTCACCTATAATATAGGCACTAAAATAATCCAGTTATTGATATCAACCCCTCTCGTGCCCATCCTTCTGTGAAATTCACTTGTTTTCATTGAATTACCTATATAAACTAACAATCTGAAACTTAAATTTAATATGAATAGGAATTGATGCCATCTATTTCATACTGGAATTTAACAGCAAAAGAGCAAAACTGAAAAGAGATAGATGGATATCTAGGGTGGTGACTCAATTTAATCAACTTCCATGTTTTAATTGCGTCCATCGTTAGAAGCATATTTTGCCATCAATTTTTTTCCCCAAATCCTACACCATAGAGAGTTGAAATTTATGACTTTCTTTTCTGTTTGTGAACATGAAAATGAGCTGAAGAAGAAACAAGTAAAAGAGATGGCTTCCACAGTTTTTAAAGAGAATTCTCGGTTGCCCATCAGATGCCGAAGAATTGATTTCCAAGGAAATCAGAGAGATGAGAGGTTGGAAAGCTATCCTTTTTTTCCAGTGCCCTAGATAGCTAGAGAGAGTCTTTAAGGTGTACATATAGATTTGATAGCAAGAATTAACACCTTCCATTTATTCCTTTTCCTTTCAAGCGTGAATGTTTACCTAACTAAAATTAAAATGACAATTTCAACAATATATAGCACCTAATCAACTAGTTAATGACACCTTGAACTACATAGCACTAGGTAGTGGTATGTAGGACAGGTTCTTTAACTTTTGGCAAGTGTTGTAGTGCCAGAAAATCAGCATATTAATGTTAAAAATTATGTGAAGATTTTGGTTTCAATGGCACTCTGACTCAAGTTTTGAAATACTAATTATTAGTAATGCTAATGGCTTTCTAACTAGTGCATTAAACACTTAAGAGTTGGTATTAGTATCTTATAATCACTCCAAAATTAATATAAAAGATTACAATGTTAATTTATATTTGCTATTTTACTGGACTGGCTGGGGAAAGAGTTTAACAATTATAAAAGAGCAAACAAACTTTCATCAAGCTGGAGCTCGGCCTTGAAATATACTCTTCGCTGAGAAGTAAAGTAAAAGAAACATGCTTCAAAACAAAGCGCCGTATCTCGGAATCCTCATTACTCTTGCAACTACAGGTTAAGAACTATGATGATGTCAATTTCAACTGTTACTTAACCTTTTCGAAAATGACTTCACAATATTAGTGATCCGGTGGACCTTGGATTAATCTTAAGTAATGCGTGCATTAGAATTAACGGCTCCAATTTACCCCAAAAAGCTATAGCACGTTACCTTAAGTGACTATATACGTAGAAACGTTTGACTTAGTTGGGAAGTCCATATGATTAAGAATTATAGCCAAATATAAGGGTGCCAACAAGCTGAATAATGACCATGTTCTTCTTCCCACTAAATGTCCCCAACATTGATGACCATAAATAACTCCATAGCCTTTCAATCAACATACTCTAATTATTGATCTACCCTTTACTTTTCCCTATTAGCATGCACATAAGCACCCTGTTAACTTATGAAGATTATCATTTAACCTCTAATCGACCGGTATAATAAAATGCTTAAGTCTTGTGAAGAACAAAAGTTGCTCTAGCGATTATGGAACCGAAAGCAACAAATTTTCTAAAACGGTAAATGCTCAAGCAGTGCACGTACGGTATGGCTCAAGCCCTTCCAACAGTACGATTCTAGGGGACAGTTTGGACAGAGACAAGATTCTCTGTCTAATATTATCCTGTCTTATTCTGTCTTATGAAATCTCAGCTATTTATTTTGTAGGACTCACGCGAAACTCACACGGGACCTACATAAATAAATGGTTAAAATTTATTAGATACAATAAAATACCATAACATTAGACAAGAAATCTGGACTCGTTTGAACACTACCTGGGATAAGAAAGTATGCAAGACAAGGAAAGGAGTGTGCGCGTAGGATTTTGCAAATCGTGCACATGGGTTTAGGACTTCACAAAGTCACATGCTTTCTAGGATGTGTCATGTTAGATGTACAGATTGAGGAATCCTATAAAAAGGAACATTAATTATTATTATACCATCTAGGATTTTTTATGTCAGAGATGATAAACCTGAACTTGACAAGAAAAAAAAAAAGAGTGGTTAAAACCCTCTTTCTCCACCTAGGACTATAAAAATCATAAGAGTGGCAAGACAACGAAAAGGAAGAAACACTTGAAATGGGGTACATCTAAGGCAACAAGTGGTACATGGATGTTCCTCAAGACTGCCAATCAAAAGCTTGATTACACTGTTGACCCTCTCCTCCCTCTCTCTCATCTCCTTCTTTCAACTAAAAGTCCCAATCTTTAAGTCTTTACCATATCAGACTTTGCAATTAATCTGTTGGTTGTCCTTCCATACATGGAGCATAACATTTTTTTGACTTTACAAAAGAACTATCCTGCTTTTGAATTCAATCTTCGCTCGCTTCAGTGAGCACTAGAAAACATTTCTTCGTATCCTACTCATGGAACAAACAAGATTAGAGGCGTGCCCCTCCGAGACTTCAAGCATCATATCAGTTTCGAATCACCCTTCATTCCTTCAACCTTCAATTGTGGAGAGCCAACAACAATGGAAGACGCTTGAAGAAAGTGGTCAAAATCAGCAAGGAGGCACTAACCATGAATTTGTGCTGGATCTACGCCTCTCTGGCAAGGATTCCGATAAAGGGTCGAATCCAGAACTCAACCTCCTCGATTCGTTGAACGAGATTTCATTGCAGAAGCCGTCAGATACTCCAGGTACCGAAACTGAGCCTCGAGTATTTTCATGCAACTATTGCCACAGAAAATTCTACAGCTCGCAGGCACTTGGAGGTCACCAAAATGCACATAAAAGAGAAAGAACACTTGCGAAGCGGGGACAAAGACTCGGATCAGGCCATCCTGCTCTTGGTCACCCTGGTTCGATACCTAATCGATGCATCAGCATGGCTTCTCTTCCTTTGCATGGTTCACTGAACAGATCACTAGGAATTCAAGTGCACTCTATGATCCAGAAGCCATCATTATGGGCATCCGCCGCTACTGGTTCAAGCCCTTCAACTATTTATGGTCAGATTGGAATGTCTAGACAGCCTATTGATCAACAACCAGCAGTTGGTCGTCTTCCATCTGATAATTTTCATCTGGGAAATATTGCATCTTCATGTGGTACTGGGGTGGCAAGATTTGATAGTGCGAGAAAAATTTCTCCAACCGCAGAAGGAATTGGGAGATACTGGTTTGGTAGTGGTTTAAACGATTTGAGGATGAAGAAAGAAGATTTGCAAAAGCTTGACTTGTCGCTCAAGCTCTAAACAGTAGTTTTGATTTCCGCTTTGTTTTTACAGTTGAAAGTTCAATTTCTCTCTGAACTTCTGATTCTGTCCTTATTTCGTGAGTAGAGATAGTTCATCTCCTTTAGTTGGTTATTTTCAGCAAAGTTCACTCTTTAGATTTTTGTTTTACAATTCTACAAAACCTCAGGTGTTATTAGGCGAATTCCTTGTAAAAAAAAAAAAAAACATCCTGCAATGTAAATTGAAAATTGTAGTAGAGAAATGAACCCCTTTTCCAAGCAAGTAAATGTCAGCTGACTCTTAGTCTAGAAGTTGAAACTAATCAGAATTTAAAAGCAGCAATTTTTCTCCATAAGTTTAGTTGAAACTGCTTCTTTTCTCTACTAGTCTGTTTTATTTCCACTTTGACCTGCTTCCCTAAAACGACTTTAAGGTCTCTCAGTAAAGAGTTTCATGCCACAACTTCTCTGTAGCTGAATTTGTTCTGGGTAAAATTTGGAAGATTGTGAGTCTCATCTCGAGATGTTCTATTATGGTATGGTATGAGAGTATGGTCCACCCCATGTCCCCGTGTACACAGATGGTCCACTAATGGTATTAAAACTGGATGGCTGTGATTATCTAAATCACTTCATCTTTGACCCATCAACAATTGAAAAAATAGACTATCTTTATTAAAAAGTAATAATAATAATAATAAAAAACAAGAATTGTAGAGGGTTGGTGTAGCTAGAGCTTTAGGCATGTGAAAAAGTAAGGCTCACTCTCAACTTTGCAATCCACATCATTCTTCTATATTTTATTGGGATTAAATCTTGATTTCTTACCCAAGTGATCTTACAATTTGGCTTACCACAATAGTGGGTCCAAATCAATTTGATGTATGCAATTAAGATCATGCCAATCATAGTACAAACTGAATTTCCTAGAATTAAAGTATGTTAGAACTAAACTGAAACCTCAACTATTATGATTGGTAATTGGCAGCCACATACTGGCATTAACAAGGAGGCTGCAATAAGAGTGACTGGAGTATGACACACGTCTTGATTCTGTAGTAAACCATTTTATTGAATTGGACTCTCCATTTCAAGTGTTGAAAAACGGCCTTTACCTTCCATTATTGTTTTCTCCACCATTCAAATACTGCAATTCTCATGATTCTGCCTTTCATTTAAGGAACACTTTAGAACACACTTGAAATGAGACATACGTGAAAAATCTGCTGTTGAGTTCAATTTGAAAGAAAATAGATAGTGAAGCAAGAAGTGGCCATCATGCTTAAGATCTTGTAATTATCATAGTAGCGATTTTGGTACATATTTATGTTTTAAGTACTTTTAATAGATGATAAATGTGGAACCATCGTTCAATCATAAGAATAGGTAAAAAAATTTTAAGAAAAAAAGGTTTCATGTGTTGTGGCATTTATCAACAGAAGTTGATTTTTTTTCCCCCCTTTTTGCTTATTCATAATCTAATTTTCTCTGAACCTTTTGGTTATTTCTTCTCTCATTTCAATGAATTCTTCATACTAGTTCCTCTTACGGAAAATTGTACCTCTGCATGTTATATACAATGTTGAAGTACGAGCAGCAAATGCGACTTCTTGAGATTATCGAATCAAACCTTTTCTTCTTTCCCACATGTATCTGAGGATTCAATCACTTTTGACAACTGCTTCAGAAGGAGACGCCTTCACCATTTCATCTTTTCTCTAGGACCTGGTAACAACACTAGTTCAGGGTAACCTGGCTGATGGCTATCAATAGTTTGCTTACAGAGAATAGTTACTAGTACATGAAGAAATGTTGTCAGTTCAATACAATTACTAGATAGTATAATCATCCTTACTTCAGAAGAAAGGCTATCCTGCGGTAATTTCATACATTTTAGAAGTAAAATTCCCAAGGCTATCAAACTATGAATTAAAAATCATTGCTTGCTTTCCTGTTAACTACCTCAACTTAAGATACTGTTCTCAGTTAATATTCCAGAATCTACAGCTTGCTGCCACCAAAAGCTGCAGAAGATGTGAGTGAGTTTGCACCTGACAACCCACGATGACAATGTTAAGGCCGTCCTACCCTCAGAATCATTCTCATCCATCACTACTATTCCACTAGTCACCAGTCTGGATTTTTTATGAACAGTTATATTGCAACAGGAAACTGGAGCTTATACACCAAATAGACCCCAGTCAATTGAATAAACTAAATGCTACAAGCAGTTCCTTGATTATACTTTAGACAATTTGTACTTTTCAAAATTGTCTTATCCAATGTTGAATCCAATTTTAATTCACAAGAAGCCAATGGCATAATCGGTTATATTTACGTTAGACAAAATAGAAGAGGATAAACAGCCCAGATTGTAAAGAGGAATCCACTAGATGCAAGATCAGTAATCCTGTTTGCACGATTTGACCATGTCAGCTTAACCACTGGGCTACTCCAGAAGTTCCAAAAGAAGAATTTATTTCGGCTCAATGAAGGACTTGATATTATTTAGCCACCCAATATACTCACTGCTATCTTTGTTCTTCATGTATTTCGGCTCAATGAAGGACTTGATATTATTTAGCCACCTAATATACTCAATGCTATCTTTGTTCTTCCTGTCCTCATGCAAGAATTCAGCCATATCATCATCCATTTAGACCATTTCCCTTACCTCCGGGAACTCATAAAGTGCATCTTGGAGTTCATCGTCCAATTCCCTGTGAACAAGACCCACATAATAACGGATTACCATTAAGGTGCATATAAAAAAAAATCATAAGAAAAAATCATAAGATATTTATGTGGCTAAAGTAGTCCTCTCTCTCCCTCTCTCTCTCTCACAAGTTTTTTGGGTTAAGGCATGCTGCTCTCCTTCATTCCAGGTCCTATATCTCTTTCAACCGAAGAATGCCAAGACCCCATCTCCTGACCATAGGGAAAGCTACAAATAATGGTCTAGTGGTTCATAAAGCAGGAAACAAATCACCATTGTTGCTCAAAGTAGAATCATGAAAGGCTTTTCACGTACTTAATTAAAAGGATACATAGAGATTAAGATATTTACTTTCAATCCATTTAACACGATCAACTAAGTGTGAAGCAAATTGATAAAGCAACAACTTGAATCCTGGACCAGTGCAAGGTTGAGTTAGCTTCATGTTACTATTGTGCACAAAAAGCTTTTTAATTTCTAACCTATCCGGCCAAGCTGACTAGCTAAGCGAACAATCTCTAGTACATCACCATCACCCTTAGAGATATTAAGAACCATAGTGATGTGAAGCTTTACTGCGTCTTTTATTGTAATACCACCGTACTTAGAAAGTGGAATTGCTCCATCAAACATGGTTGCTTCAACTCTGATTCATTCTCTGCATATTTTCTTTTCCATTCAACCCATTGCTACCCAAGTCGTCATCAATTATGAATGAAATGTATTCGGCAGGACGCTGTAAATTGAGGTGAGATACAAAACGAATATCAAATTAAGCACATCAAAAACATCTTTAAGACTTGGAACAAACTGCAATCACCAGTTCTGCTATTGCCATCAGTTAGAGTAAATTGAAAAGAAGTGGATTGATAAAAAACCACGGAAATGGATTATGTGGTTGAAAAATGCAGGATGCGGAAAGAAGTTGCCTTTGTAAAAGTAAAATTCCAACCTTAAATGTTCATCATATCTCATTTCCTTAGAGTTGAATGTTCTTCATTCATATGAATACTCCAAGAACATAGATTGAAGCGAGCAGAGCAAAACCACTTAACTAATATCAGGCATGCAGAACTGCAGACGCTTCTTCTGTCTAGTTCCCCGGAATAAGAATTAAAATTCAATAACTTTGAAATAACTATTCTATAATTTTTTCCTAAGCTCGTAATTTAATACAACAATAACAATAATAATCTAGTAAAAATTTTACTAATACTCTTGATCTAAAAAACTCTAATAATATACAGTCTTATTTCTAACCAGTAGATAGTAGTAAGCACGTAACTAAAACCCAATCCTCAAATCAAATATCACTTACAACTCGAAGATACGAATAAAGAAAATCATACATAGTCTCAGTATCCACAAATTCAACACAATCAAAGACATATATAGAAAGAAAAGACGAAAGCTGAGAAGAAAAAGGAAGGTACTTGACTGGGAGGAGAGTGATCGACCTCATACTGAATCTCCGCTCGGAGGAGTCTGAGGATGTTATCATTGAACGTGGCTTTGCGCATTTTGGATACCTAGTTTCCCGTGAATGTAATTGTTTGATTTTGAGGGTTGTTGAGTGGAGAAATTAGAGTTCGTTGGGATCGGGGAATTAGGGTTTTGTGAGCGTTGAGAAGGGTTCTTCTGAGAGATCGAATTAGCGTCGATGGAAGTGACAATCCCTGTTACCACTCAGCAGGGTTTAAGGAGGGTTTTTGTTTTGTCTCTCTTGCCCGAGAAATTGCTGAGGATTTTGTTTTTAGGGTTTAAGTTGAAATTGTTTCTCATCCAACTTCCCAAACCACAATGAAGCGTCTAAACCATAAACCCTCCTCTTCGTGCTCTGCTAGCAAATAGTTCTACACGTAAGCTTTTGAAATACCAGCCATAAAATCACATCAATTCTGTTAAAATTTATAGCTTCTTAAAGCAGAGTTTTGTCTTCATATAAATACGTACTGGATATCTTATCAGATAAACAAGAACTTCTGATTTATTGATTGGGGTCGGATTGAACCCACAAAATCTGAAATTTGTTGATTAGAAACACATAATAGTACTTCGGTCGATTAGGGGAGTGAAGAAAGACGTTTAGAAAAGAAAAAAAGAGCCCTTTTTGAGTATTGTAATTGGATTCTGAAAGAAGATGAAATCGTGCAGTTTAGAGATTGATAATTCTTTAAAAAGAAAAAGACCACTTTTGTCCCGCCACCCATTTCATCCATAAAGACAACAGATAGAAGTCTTTGCATAGAATTGGACTAGCGGATTGAATACATCCTTTGCCGAAATGGGATTCTACAAAATTTACTACCAAGGCTTTTCTTCCTCTTTAGAACTCCCCCCGCTTTCGATTGCCCTTCTGGTCTTGCTGGGAGACGCTAGATAACGGTTTTGATCTGTTGCCTGCTGCAGTGCTGCCACTTCTACAAAGTGCTCTTTATTGAGATGGCCCTTCCCTGAGCATATTTGCTCAACTCCAGAGAAATGGACTGCTTATCAATTTTGTCCCGGGATTTGATCTCACTGCTACCTGACTGTTTTTTTGCTTCCACCACAATTTCTTATTGTTTCTTTGACACCACCTCCTCTAGTTTGTCCTTTCTTTCTTCCACTTTCAAAATATCTGCAGACTGGGCTTTCTTTTCTTCCTTAGGTTTTAGTTAAATTGCTCTTGCTTTCTCCTTTTCTTCTTTCTTTCTTCTCTGCTCAAGCTCCTGATCAATTTTAACAGACAAAATAATGAAATCTTTAAGTGTTGAAGTGTTGTTTGTTAAGTGCTTCATTTCGTAAGAGTATATCAAGTTGGTACAAAAGTTGGATAGGTTTTAGTATAACATCTGAGTTACTGTCATCCATCGAAATGACTATTTCTAATGAAATTGGCATGCCATCTTTAAAAACTTTAATAAAAGCCAATAACAGAAGCACGAGCCAAAGAGAGGATCATATAACGTCAACATTTTATAAACACCAGATACTATTACATTACTTGATCTCCAGTATTAAGAAGCATCCACAGTAAATAGAAACAAAACAAAACGAAGCAAAAAAGAAACTTGAAGACAAACAAACTAAAAGATGATAAGACAAGCTTTACATCAGACAGAATTTGTAATGGATCACACCTGCAATGCAAAAACATCAGGCTTCTAATGTTCTAAGACGATTGTAGTTTCATTTGTAAAGGATTACACCTACAATGCAGGAACCTCAGGCTTCTAATGTTCTAAGACAATTGTAGTTTCATTCTTCTTTCCTTCCTTTTTCTTAACAACAGTTTGAAGCTTCTCTTTTGCAGTAAACATATCAAACTTGGCCAGCAGATTTTGAAATGAAAACAATATAATGCACGCCTTAAAAATTCCCAATTGACAAGTCCTATTTGACAATGACTGCCCTGTAATGCATGGATAATAGTTCAAGAACTTCAGATATATCATGCATGTTCTACTAGAACATCCAACTTAGGCGGGAATATGATATGTTCTTATTTATTGAATAGCTTTCTAAGAGAACTATAAATTCATTACTGCATGTAAAGATTTGATGCAGATATATAGGATTTAAAATTTTACCAAAAAGCATAAGAGGAGAAAAAGGGAAATGAGGTCAGTCTTGGAAGTAGGAAAGAATTGGATATGTGAAATAAAAGAAAAAAAAAAGCATCTAGATCATAATTTTCATTATAGAAGATATGTTATCGCATCCTTTCTTTTCACGTCACCATAGCATATTGAGCAGCCAAGTACACAGCTGTGATGGAAAAAATACACTCTTATAGATACAAATGCGTCATATTTAAAACTAAATTACAGCAGTATGCCAAACTTTTGGACTAAAATACCCAATAATTGTAAGCAGGCAAAGAAGAGCTGAACCAAATGAAAATAAGCCTGCAAAAGGACTAAGAATGCATCACAAATGACATAAAGCTAAACAACAAACTTTATAATCAGTTTGAACATAGAATGCCAGGGCAGCAATTCAAATGCTAAAAAAAAACTTTAGCAATAATGTTCAAGTGTTCCTCTTTAATCTCTTAGAGCCAGTAGGATCTCTACTGCATCAGGCATCACAGACATCCAGTTCATGAATCTATTTCAATGCTAATACATTGAGACGTTCAAAATTTTAAGATCCTATTAAAAATTAAAGATGAGAACTAAATACATTTAAGAAAAAAGACACAAATAAACAAGATAAGATTGACGTGATTTCAGTAAGAAGGCCACCTTATACATTGGTGCCAAGTAATGCAACTCTTGAATCATGAAAAGGAACATTTCAGTTAACGGTCGTAACGGAGGCTCCTCACGTTCGGTTTAACATCGTCAGGCTACACTATCTTTGCCTAAGCAGTTAAAAGTGACCCGAAAGAGCACCACGATATTTACACCATCTGTCAGTTAACCAGCACAAACAAAGAAAGTGATATTTTCTTTCACCTTAAGCTTTGTCTGTATCAAAGGGGATCAAAACCATAACAACTGAAGAAAAGGGCATAACACGTTTGACGAAATGTCTAAAAGAGCCAAATCAACAAACAAGCATCCAAAGAAGAAAACATCAAATACCCGGATAAAAATCACCGGAAAGGAAATGGAAGACAAATCAATACCCAAACTTCTTTTTCTTGGGGGATCAGAGAAGAGCGGCAGTCATGAAGTCTAGCTTGTCCAGTTGCCGATTGGCCTCGTAGTACTCGCTAACATTTGTTTCGATCTTGTTGCTGTTCTCTCCGGGCCTCTCGGAGTGAAGTTTTCTAGTTGCCGAAGAATTAAATCGTGCCAAACTGTGTCGGGAGCTAAACATCCTCTCAAAATCTTGAGCTCGACATTCAGTGGGCTGGACCGGCCTGAAAATATTTTTCTAAATTTGATCCAGCCGAACTGATCCAAAGTACAAAAACCTTAATTGTTACAAGTTTTAAAATACCATTGTTTTAAAAATTTGACAATTTAAGATTTAAAAATTTAATCGGTATTAAATCATTATAAAATAAATATATAATAAATAAGAAATAAAAATATAAGAATAAGTAAAATAAAATATTTTATTGAAATAAAAATAAATCAATGTACATTATTATATAATGAACTAATAAATCAAATCCAATAATTTAAAATAAATTTGAGTCTAATATAAAACTTAAAATAAAAATAAAATAAAAATTGTATTTATGAAAGAAGTTGTATCTAATCATTTTCAAAAGTTCTAAATTCTCCAACACTATCTAAAGACTCATAAATCACATTTTCATCCAAAATATTTGCATCAATTTTTTCTACTACATTCAAATAAATTACAAATTAGTAATGTATCAAATTATTCTCAATTGTAATTTGTAATACATTATACTGTTAACTTAAATATGATCAAAATAAGATTTTAACTTAAATATGATCAAAATAAGATATGAACGATCATTGGTAGATATTCTTAATTCATTCATTGCAACAAACGTTTTTTTTTATAAATTGCCTTTTTAAGTTCATTATATTCAAGATCAGGCGATAGTTCTTCCTCTTTGATCCAAAAATTAGTATGGTCAATGCAATCAATATTAATTGGATCATATGTTCTGCTCTTACTAAGCGCTCTAAATACATAATAGAAAATTTATAATGTCAATAATAATAAAAATTATTGAAAACTAAAAGATATATAAAATAATGAAAACTAAAAATAAAATAATACCTATTCTTCATTCTTAGATTATAAGTAACATAAGTAAGGTTATTAAGTCTTTGATGTTCCAAATGATTTCATTTCTTTATATGAATATGTTTAAAAAATGTTCAAATTACGTTCACAATCGATGTAGAAGTCGTTTGATCGAGTAATTTAATAATAAATTTTCTCAATGTTAGAGCACTTTTACCAAAAGACCTCAACCACTCATCTATATTTCAAATTAATAGTTATAAAAATAAAATATTATTACTAAGTAAATAATGAATTAAAAGTATAAAAACTTACCAGGATGCATTTTTTTTTATCATAAGTTCTTTTTGTTAATGATCTAACAAAACTCTCCAAACTTTCACGATACAATTTAAATTCATTTATTGCTTATGATTGCTCTTCACTGGAGAAAATACCTTTACATTCAATCATATCGAACAGATCACCCATAATATTATTTGTACATTTGTCTCCACTATATAAGCAATAATGATTGAGAAAATAAGCTACTAAATGAATCATTTGAATAAGATGCTTAACATATCTTCGGTCAAGAATATCTGTATAAGGCTTATAAAATTTCTCCTTCCCTTTAAAAAGATTTATAATCGTTTTGTGAGCTCTATACATACCATCATATACATACCCCCAAGATGGCTTCTCATTTGAGTCAACAATCCTCAATAATCTTATAAGTAGAGTCACAATCTTCATAATGATGAAGCAAGCATCCCAAGATTTATTATCTATAATAACTGTTTTTCTTTCACACTGTTAACGAACTTATGACTTGAAAAATATTTACTTGTCACTAAAATTTAAAGTTGTTGTTTATGTTTATAAACACTTTTCAAAGTAATAAATGTAGTTGCAAACCTGGTAATTATAGGATGCACAATCTCAACCCAATCTTTTTGCTTTCTTAACTAAGACAAAATGTGATATGATTATACATAAAAAATTATGATCTTAGATATGCGTGAAGAAATATTAGAAATATGGTCCACACTATCAATATCTTTTAAAATAAGATTTATACAATGACCAGCTCATAGAGACCAATAAATATACACATACTTTGATTGTAATAAGTACTCAGCTAATATATAATTAGTTGCTTTATGTGTAATAAAATGCACAATATTCTTTGGTCCAACCCACTTAATAATTTTAGAAAATAATTCAGAAATAAGTATTACCACTTTTTACCATATCAAAAGTATCAATAGACATGATAAAATTGGTTCCAATATTACCTTAAACCAAGAAATTAATCAAGCTTCTTTGTCTTTGATCCATTCATCTACCACAATAGTGTATCATGTTAATCCCTAACTAGACTTATATGTATCCATAGTTAAATGACATTAATTTTTTAAATCTTTAAGTAAAGGCACATGAATCTTATAATAAGAAGATACCTTAAATCTTAGACCTATTGTTATTATAGCATCTATTGCTTCTTAAATATATGGTGAATCTAAAGCATTTAAAGGAATACCTTAAATCTTAGACCTATCTTGTTAGCATGCTCCCATTCACTTTGTTTTGAAAACTTCAAAATTTAAAATTTTGCCAGATCCAATTATCGTTCGAAGAATGGAGAGTATTTTCAAAAACTCAAATATCAGTTTTTGAAACTTGTAAATGATTTGCATGCAAGGGCACAAAAGAACAGGTGCAGAAAATGTTTGGTTGAGTTCAAATTTATCAGTAAAAGCAGCGGGCCTACAAATTATGCACAAATCTAATAGGTATGCAATGCAAAATATAATAGGGAACTAGCTCCCCCACACTTAAACATGGCATTGTCCACAATGACAAAAGTAGCAGGGCACACAGAAGAGGCAGAAAACACAAATAGACAAAATAGGGGAATCAATTTATTGAAACAGAAATGAAAAACCTACTTAACTACAGCTAAACCTACTTGATGGATCTCTCCCCCACACTTAGACAATATAATCATGCTCAACAAATGCACGTAAGAATCAAACATAAGCACAATTATATAGTAAATGAAGGAAAGATAAAACCTGATAGTCACGGTTGTTGGGGAGTCCCATGATAGAGCTTGAGCAGATGTCCATTGACTTGAAATCTTGCGCCGGTGTGTTCCTGCAAAAGTTCTACCATACCAAAATTATGTACCTTAGTTACCACATAAGGTCCTTCCCAATGATGATTGAATTTGTCGTGCTTGAATGTGAAGCGGGCTTTGTATAAGAGAACCTTGTCGCCCTCCTTAAAATGCATCAGTTTGGCTTTTTCCTTGTAAAGACGAGAGTGCTCATATGCTTCAAGTCACAGCTCTTCTAATTCTTGCAGCTGGAGTTTCCTTTCCATCCCTGACAGTTCGAGATCCATGTTGCATCGTTTGACCGCCCAATAAGCCTTGTGCTCTAACTCCACCGGTAAATGGCAGGCCTTGCCGTAAATCAACCGGTACGGTGACATTCCAATTGGGGACTTATAAGCAGTGCGATAAGCCCACAGTGCTTCCTCTAAGCGTAGACTCCAATCCTGTTTAGAGGGCTTGACTATCCGTTCCAAAATGTGTTTGACCTCTCTGTTTGAAACTTCGGCCTGACCATTGGTTTGCGGGTGGTAGGCAGTGGAAACTTTATGCGTAACCCCAAATTTGGAGAGCAAGTTAGTAATAATCCGATTGCAAAAATGGGCTCCGCGATCGCTCACTATTGCCTTTGGAATTCCGAACCGACAGAAAATATTGGATTTGAGGAATTTGGAGACCGCCTGCGCGTCATCCTGTCTAGTGGGCACGACTTCTATCCATTTTGACACATAATCGACACCCAAGAGAATATACACGAATCCAAATGATGGGGAAAATGGGCCCATGAAATCGATACCCCACACATCAAAGATTTCGCAAAACAGCATAGGTTGTTGGGGCATCTCATGACGTTTCCCTAATCCTCCGAAACGTTGACACTTATCGCAAGCTTGGCAAAAATGGAAAGAGTCCCGGAAGAGAGTGGGCCAATAGAGCCCCGAATCCAAAATTTTTCTGGAAGTTCGCCTAGCACTGAAATGTCCCCCACAAACCATAGAGTGGCAAGCCGACAGTATATCATCAAACTCTTCATCTGGGACACATCGTCGAATTACTTGGTCACTGCATATCTTCCACAGATAAGGTTTGTCCCAAATGTAATGCCGAGCTTCACTCTTCAATTTCTGAGCCTGCCCTCGAGTCATATAGACAGGGGTCAAATTTGTCATTAAATAATTGACAATATGTGCATACCAAGGCTCCTTGAGAACTGCAACACACAGGACAGAATCAGGAAAAGAATCACAGGTCAGATCGGAAGAGTCTACTCCTTTAGTATCTTGCGGCAGTCTGCTCAGATGGTCAGCTACTTGGTTTGCGGCACCAGCTCGATCTTTAATCTCAATATCAAATTCTTGAAGAAGCAAGGTCCAACGAATTAACCTGGGTTTCGATTGTGGCTTCGTCAAGAGGTACTTAACAGCTGCGTGATCGGTGAAAATGATGACATGAGAATTAAGCAAATACTGCTGGAATTTTTCTAGTGCGAAGATTACTGTAAAGAGCTCTTTCTCAGTTGTGGTGTAGTTGGCTTGAGCTGGATCTAAAGTTCTGGACGCGTATGCAATAACTCTAGCCAACTTCTCCTCATGTTGTCCTAACATGGCTCCCACAGCATAATTGGAAGCATCACAAGAAAGCTCAAAAGGCAAATGCCAAACAGGGGCAACCAGAATAGGAGGGGAGATGAGTTTGGCCTTGAGTGTATCAAAAGCTTTTTGGCACGAAGCATCAAACTCAAATTTTTCATCCTTTTGCAAGAGTTTGGAAAGAGGAAGGGCGATTTTGCTAAAATCCTGAATGAATCGCCTATAAAATCCTGCATGACCCAAGAATGATCGAATATCACAAACGCAGGTAGGATAAGGCAAAGAAGATATGACCTCGATTTTAGCCTTGTCGACTTCAATCCCTTTCTTCGAAATCAGATGACCTAACACGATTCCTTCATTCACCATGAAATGGCATTTTTCGTAGTTCAGGATTAAGTTCTTTTCTATGCACCTTTTAAGAACTTTGGTCAGGTTACAAAGACAAGCATCGAATGAATTACCATGGACTGTGAAATCGTCCATAAAGACTTCCATACTTTCCTCCAAAAAGTCGCAAAAAACGGCCATCACACAACGTTGGAAAGTTCCGGGAGCATTGCATAAACTGAAAGGCATCCTTTGATAGGCAAAGGTGTCGAAAGGACATGTGAAAGTGGTCTTATCTTGGTCCTCGGGTGCAATGGGTACTTGGAAGTACCCAGAGAAACCATCTAAGAAACAGTAATGTGATTTCCCGGCTAGCCTTTCTAGCATCTGATCGATGAAGGGTAAAGGAAAGTGGTCCTTTCGAGTGGCGTCGTTTAATTTGCGATAGTCAATACAAACTCGCCACGAATTTTGCACTCTAGTAGGGATGAGCTCATCCCTCTCATTTTTCACCACAGTGATCCCGCTCTTTTTGGAAACCACATGAATGGGGCTGACCCATTCACTGTCAGAGATGGGATAAATAATCCCAACACTTAACAGCTTTGTAATTTCCTTTTTCACTACATCCAGGATTAGCGGGTTCAATCTTCGCTGGGGTTGCCTTACTGTCTTGGAACCCTCATTCAACAATATCCTATGAGTGCAAAGGGCCGGGCTAATCCCAGGTATGTCTGCTAATGACCATCCCATTGCGCGCTTATGCTCCGTCAACACTTTCAAAAGTTACTTTTCTTCAAGCTCAGACAATGAATTTGCGATTATGATGGTAATTTATCATTGGGCTCGAAAAGCGTATTTCAATGAGTGAGGTAAGGGCTTCAATTCTAGCTCGGGGTTGTAAAGCGGAAGGACCAACTTAGGAAGCTCAAGGAGAAAAGGTTTCGCATTTTTCGGACAATTGAAAGGATCAATCAAGAATTCTCTTCGATGCCGAAGCGAACACAATTCAAGATTAGATGACTTATCGTGCGATCCTCTTGAGTCCGAATGAGTAGAAAGAACACTAAGCATGTTGACTCGAAGGAGAGTAATCCTCGTGTGGGTGTTTCATGGCTTCGACATCTTTGAAGCTTATGGATCGATCACCCATCTCCATGGTAATCTTCCCTTCTATCATATTGATATTTGTACCAGCCGTCCGGAGGAAAGGTCGTCCAAGGATCAATGAAGTGTCCTGCACCACTTCAGTTGACATATCCAGCACATAAAAATTGGCAGGAAACACTAAACCCTTGACTTGGACCAAAATATCCTCAATAATGCCCACAGGATGTCTGAAGGATCTGTCGGCCAATTGTAACACTACTGATGTAGGTTTTATGCTCTTCACTCCGAGGACCTCATAAACAGATTTCGGCATAACATTAATCGCCGCTCCCAAATCCAATAATGCTCTCCCAATTGTTACCTTTCCTATAACACAAGGAATGGTAAATGAGCCTGGGTCTTGTCACTTGACCGGGATTTGGGGCTTAAACAAAGCCGACACATTTGAGCTCAGTTGGACCCTCTCGTTTGGCCTAAATTTACGCTTGTTGGTGCACAGGTCCTTCAAATACTTAGCATAGGATGACACTTTCTTAATTAGGTCCAGTAAAGGCACATTTACTTCAACCTTTCCAAACAGGTCAATGATTTCTTTTTCGTGTTTGAGCTCATTAACTCTCTTGCTCATCAGATACGAGTTTGGAAAAGGGAGATCCTTTAAGTTGACTTCCTTACTGGTAGGGTCATTTCTGCTCGATTTATCCTTATCAGCTCTTCTTCCTGACATGCTAGATGGTTGCTCTTTTTCCTTCATGGTTGATTGCTTCTTGTTCCTCAACAAGTCTTCTTCGCGATCACTTTCTGATCGCACAGCTTGCTTTTCTCTCACTTGAGGCGCCTCTTCAACCTCAATTTCTTCGGTGCATTCTTCTTCTTCAGGAATGTCGAAATGCACTTTCTTTCCACACCTCAACTCAATTGCATTTAAACTCTTCGGGTTAATGACCGTGTTGGAGGGAATGGATCCGCTACTCCTCGCTTGATTTTCACTCAAGTTGTTGGTTAACTGAGTGACGTATGAGTTCAGGTTTTCTGCCTTAGTTTCCCATTGATCCATGTGTTTTTCCAAGGCACTGAAACGGGCAGCGTTCTTTGAGGAGTCCTGCTGAATCAGATTAACAATTGCGTTGAATTGATTTGCAGTAGAATTCCTCTCTTCCTTCATGAGAGTCATCATGCTGTGCAGCAGCTGGGTAGTGTCCTCCTTTGGTGGCGGTGGTTGTTGCACTGTCAATGCTCGCTGATCCTGGAACTGGTTTGTAGATGATCCAGCTCCACTTCCTTGTTGAAATCGGTTTGGTGCTCTTTCCGCGTTACTCCTCCAACTAAAATTTGGGTGGGATCTCCATCCCTCATTATATGTGTTGGAGTACGGGTCCCACTTTTGATTTTGTCTCCTCGGGTACACTGCAGAGACTTCTTCATACCTTCCGGGGCAGACACTAGAAATGTGCATCACCGGCCCACAAGATTCGCAACTGGGTGCGGTCAGTTCAGTAGAAGGCGATGGGCGATGCACATTCAGATTCTTAAGTTCAGCCGTGATCGAGGATAACTGTGAAGTTATCTTATGCTCCAGGGAATCCACCTTCGATTCCAGGCTTTCCATCCTTTTTGTCTGAACCGACATGGCTCCCACTTCATGGACACTCCTGGAATCTCTAACACTGTACTGCTGATTGTTGAGGGCCATCCTCTTGATCAAGGCCCATGCTTCAGGTGCGGTGAGGTCGATCAACGATCCTCCCGAAGCAGCATCTAACATTCCCTTTTCCTGATTCTTCACCCCATCGTAGAAATATTGAACAAGCTGTTCATCAGGAATTTGATGATGGGGGCATCGAGACAACAGATCCTGAAATCTGTTCCAAAAATCATACAAGGACTCGTCATAATCCTGTTTGGCAGAATAGATTTCTTTTCGCATCGATGAAGTCCTAGAGGCTGGAAAATACTTTTCCAGAAAAGCTTTCCGCAAGTTGACCCAACTATGATAGGCATTCGCGACATGCCTTGGGAGGCTCATGTACCACTCCCGGGCCTTTCCTTCTAACGAAAAGTGGAATACTTTCCACAGCACCTGGTCCAGATGTGCTCCTACAGGCTTCATACTCTGACAGATCATTGTGAGGGCCTGAAGATGCATGTAGGGGTCCTCTTCCGCCAAACCGTAAAATTTGGGAAGGGAGTTAATCAGTAAGCCTTTAACTTCGAAATTTACGTCGAAGTTAGGGCAAGCGGCAGTGAAAGGATCGTAGTTAACGTCCGAGGTTGTAGCTTCTCGGATGGTCCTACGTCTGATGTTCCCATTGTTGTCATCTACGCGTTCCTGGTTACCGTTAAGACCGTGATCTCCATTTCGGGGTGGGTGAACGGGATAGTCCTAGTGTTCAGCCATCTCTTCTACCTGATGCTCTAGTGTGCTAAGGTTTGTTTGTTCTCTTTTGTTTTGCCGAATTTGCCTAAGGTGTCGCTCAATTTCGGGTTGAAAATGAACTAGCCTAAGTCTACGGGGCATGCACAAAAAGAGTTTTCCTAAATGAGCTCACTAAAACGATAGCGGATAAAACGAGGCTGATATTAACACAGGTTAAATCATGGCTCAGAGACACTTTCATTGCGTGAATCGAACAAAATTAAGGATTCGCCGCGGCGAATATATGAACTCGCTGCGGTGACTGATGAACTCGCTGTGACGAATGATGAACTTGCTGTGACGAATGATGAACTCGTCACAGCCAAGAAGCACAGATAAGCAAAGCAAACAAAATTAACTCAAAATTAAGCAACATAAACAAGAACAATCAGAATAAACACTTAAAACAAAGCAGAATCGAAATCACAAACAGGATTAACACTAAAAATACTTAAGCAGAACAGAATAAAATAAAATTATGCAATGCAAACAAAATGCAAACAACAAAAATTAAAATTAAAACAAACACTGGCTAACCTAGAAAACCAATTAATTTGGTTTCTCCGGCAACGGCGCCAATTTAATCGCGGCTTATCATTCAATCCAAAGATTTTGATCCTTGGAAACTGGTCAAATAAAATTTATACCAAGGATTGCAATACAGGATGCAACCTCGAGTCGACTCTCAAGAAACCAATGCACCAATTGATCCTAGACTAGCCTAATGTTTGAATTATGCATGCAATGAAAGCAATAAAAGAAAGGGGTTTTGATTGATTAATCTAAAATTAAACTAAACCAAAGCAAAGATAAATATTTTGGGATTTTGAAAAATAAGGCAATTGAAATTAAATGGACCGAAAACAATTAATAAAAACTCTCCGAAAATGTGGCTCGGGTCATCATCGTTCAAAATAATTGTCGGGGTTTGAAATCCACTAAGTTTCTAAAACACAACCTTAACAACTCGTTAAGTCCAAGAATTAATTAATCAAATCGATTAATTAAAACTTGTTAAAAACCTTAGTGTATGCGATGAATGATTAATGCAATAAATCAACCAAATAATAACACAACCAACTTAATCAAACACAACTAAGCAGATTAAATTAATTAATGCAATCATCCAACTGATATACATGAACTCCATGTAATTAAGCACAGCATTCAACAATAATCAATCCATAACATAAATCAAGTTTTACATCCAATTAAACTATAACCGGATTCAATCCATCATACAGTGCAGTCTTCAACTCGGAGGTTTTACAAAATATGACAGAAATCTAAAACAATGGTTGATTACCCCTTGAAGCTCATGGAACTCCGACTGTTGCTACATCTTCTGGAGAAGGAAACCTTAGCCACGCATGACCTCGAATGAGTCCATCACTGCTGGACAATCACCTCTGACCATGACTCGAACGACGAACAGTGAGAATAAATGCGACGAACTATGGAGGAGGTGCAGTTGGTGATGGTGGACGTCGTTTGGAAGTGGCGGCGAATCTGCAAAATAAAGAAAACAAAACTATCAGAAGAGAACGGAGAAGACGAAGAAGGAGAGCTACCTCGGAATGCGGCTCTGTTTTTGCCCTAAATGGTTAGTTTTATAGGAATTGTGCGGGCGGGTCGAGCACAAAGGATTAATTGTCATTTACAGTCGGGTTACCCGACATTTCTTTGCGCGAATGGCTGTAGTTCTTCTGGCGAATGGATTTGGTCACTCGTCGCAATAATTAATTGTATTTAATTTATTCGTCGCGGCGAATTGAGGTTCGTTCGCCTCAAATAATCTCGCAAGCATGTTTACTTCTTGAATGTTGACTCCTTTGGTCCTACAAAATACAACCCATTTGCAGTATCAATTGTCCCAATAAAATTATGCGAAATTAATGACAAATGACAACAAAATCGACAATGTGCAATTTATCAAAACTCAATGTGCGGGACCAAAATAAGCATAAAAATCATAGATCAGGCGTCAACAAATGCATAATCACTAAAGAAAACAGGCCTAATTTGTAGTATAAATATGGTCCAATCACTCCTGACGGTTCATTTCTACTTTACCAATTCTCTCAAAATCTTCTCACTCAAAAGCTTTCCAGAAGATAATCTTTCGCTCTATACAATGGAAGCAGCAATGATCTATGGAAGACTTGTGAACTTTGAATCACTAAGGGGTGACTGCATGGATGTAGAATCTGAGATTATAAGAGCTGGTTGGAAGAACTTCTTTCAGATACAGGAACTTGTCTATATGGATGAGGTATCTGAGTTCTGGAAGAACGCCGTCTGTAGTAGAAAACGATTGTATCCTCTCGTGGATAGAATATCGCTTATTGTCACGAGAGGATTTGATAAGGAAAATGGCGATTGCCCATCCGTTGGTGAAAAACCTGTCTACCAAGGCCGGATGGATGTCCTCGGTTGGAATGAAAGAAGAAGATGTCAAGAGGCAGCTCTATGGCACAAATGATTCAAGAGAAAGGAAGACATCAAATCTGATTCCAAAGGCTAGGGTTCTGCATGCAATCCTGTTCAATTGCATTCTTCCTAGAGTTGGTTCAAGGCATTTGGTGACTACTTTAGACGAACAATGTCTGTTCTTTCTTCTCAATCAAAATCCTATAGATCTACCCTTCTTAATCTTTCACTATATGGTTAAGGGGTTAAAGGAAACTTCCAGTTATCCTTATGGTATGATTTTGACGAGGATCTTTATGGAATCCAGTATTCGTCTGCACCAAGGTATAAGACGAACTGTTCCAGTGAAGAGCAAGATTGATGCTCATACTATTCGGCGAATGGGTCTGAATACAGTAGACAAAGATCACGCCGGTTCTTCAAAGAAACCAAGAACTGAGGGGGAGCGTATATTGAAGAAGACTCCTGTCTCAAGTTCTCAATCGCCTGTAAGTATCAAATCGCTTGCTGCCGAATTAAGGAGAGTGCTAGGGAGACCTCTCATGAAAATGGCGAGTCCTCTTGTCGCAGAAAGTCAATCTCAGAGGGCAAAGCAAAGTGCGCCAAAGAGACAAGGAGAAAGTCTCTTGAGCGAAGTTGTGAAGAAAGCCAAGAGATCTCCAAGAATCAGGACTCTGAGGCAACAGGAAGAGAAGATTTCCAAAGAACAAAGGCGAGAAGAAACTTCTAAATCTTGTGCAGCCAAAGCCACAAGATCCTTAGTCTCTATTCTGGAAGAGGATACAGCCAGAAGATCTAAAGAGACTGAGAGGAAGAGAAAAGCAACATCTGTTAAAGGAAAATTTTCTGTGAAGAAATCAGCAAAACTAATTGAAGCAAAGAAAAAGACTAAGAAGGTTAGTCAAAAGAAGAGCATCTCAACTGCTGAGGACGTTAGTCTACAAAAGAGATCATTGACATCTTGTTCAAGTTGAAACAAACCGAGCATTATACAGCCTCAAGAAATTCCTAGTGCTCAACAAGAAGAACCAATGGATGAAAGCACGGTTCATGAGACACTGGCATTATAAAGGAGGAACCAGAGAAGAATGGCGGTTCAAGAGACTTCTAAGGAACACAACCGAAACAAGCAGCGATCAGATTTGGTGATGATGAACCAAGTCTGAAGGTATATAACTACCAGAAGTTCTTAAGGAAATATAGGCTGGAAATCAAATTGGTAGAAGTTATTACCAATCTGAGCAATGCTATTATAATCGGTGTTGAACCAGTGAAGAAAATAGTAGCTCTGGTGCAACCTATGTTGATTAATGGTATCACGTGGCAGTTACTAAATGAAAAAGAAAAGTCTTTTTACGATACCTTGAGGCTTACTGATCATTTGCCATATCCCTCAAGACGTCCCTGCCCACCGTGTACTATGTTTCCAATCACAAAGAACACAGAGATAAAGGTTGTTCCAGATATTCAACCAAGGCGTCCAAAAGATTTTACAAAGGGAAAGTCAAAATTATTTCCTGAAGATAATGTTGATGATGATCCGTCCATGCATCGATTGCGAAAGAAGTGCGAAAAATTGATGAAGCATGCATTCCTGCACAAGACCCAGATCAAGCGAGCTGCAGCCATACAAATCGTGCGGAAGACTGTCCAATAGGGGGAAGTATAAAAACAGGAACATTTACTGAGTTCCTTGTTCGATAGTTCTTCAGATTAGCCCTTTGTCTAATACACTGTCTATCGAAGAACATGCCCTATCCCTGCAAGGAAGACAGTTGTTGATGCTGCCAGTTCCTTTTGATCTAAATCTTCCTGAAGCTGCAACATTCATTCGTCCACCAAATTTTGAGATTAATGAAGACTACACTCCATCCTCTGATGCCTATACTACTACAATTCTTTTCGCTTCTCCATCAGCAGAAGCAGATCAAGCCTCTTCGTCAGATGAAGTCAGTAGATTACGTGGTGAACTCAATGACATGAAGGAGACGGTGAATGATCTAAAGAAGATGATAGCAAAACTGCTGAAGAACCAGAATCGATAATCTTTTTTGATTATAACAAATAGAGGGAGAGCAGGAAAAGAAGAAAATAATCAGAAGAGGAGAGTATGTTCAGATGAAGAAGGTGTAACCACAACAGACGAAGACAGGAAGAAGATAAGTTTTTGTTTTCTTTTCTTGTATGTAATTTGTTATATTCAAAAAGGGGGAGATTGTTAAGTCAAAATGACTTTACATAAAAATGATTTTGATGTATAAAAAATATAGTAAGATCAAATACAAGAAAAACAAAACAGTCACAGACGATATCTGATTTAATTCAGAGATGATGAAGATGACGATACGAGCGAAGTTGCAAGAAAACAATGAACCTGAGGCGAAGTTGATAAAAGTCAAACACAGACGAAGTTGAAAAAAAAACAGACGCAGACGCAGAAACAAAAGCAGACGCAGACGCAGACGCAGAAAAGAATCAGACGCAAAGAGTCGATTCGAGTTAATTCTGAACTCAACTAATTAACTGCTTCTTTAAAGATTCAAGATTCAAGAATCAAGAAGCAGTTAGAGACGAAGGCTATAAATATAAGTCGAAGCCAAAAATTGAAGAGCTTGCTGTTTTGAGAAAAATTACACAAAGCAAAAAAACGATTAAGTGCGAATTAGCTGAACGCTATCCTACATAATGAGTGTTCAAATATTTTCTGAAAATAAAAGTTATGCAGATAGCTGCAGAGGCTAAGTGTGAAAGAATACTTGGTTGTAGAGACACAAGAGGCTCGTGAAAGAATCTCAGAACGTTTGAAGAGATAGTGAAATCTCGGAAGAAACTCGAGGATCGGACGTAGCCTACGATTTGGGGTGAACCAGGATAAATCTGCGTGTCTACTACTCTCACTCTCTATCTCACTTTTAGTTTCAAAGTTGATCTTTATTTACTATTCATATACTTAGCATTGAAAAGTTTGATCAATCAGGATTAATAAGAATTCTGTAAAGAATCTTAATTCTAACAAGTAATTCTAAAAGATATTCAAAAAGAGGAATACACAATTCAACCCCCCCTTCTCGTGCATTCTATTGTGTTTTTAAGTGCTGTATTAACGTGTGATTCACTTCAGTTGTGTTAGGTATGGAGGTATAAATGCATACAAGCTTGGATGTAGGGTTTTTGAGTCTAATCCTTATGATTTGGCATTCCCTGTCATCTTTTTGGTACTTCAATATAAGTGGTAACTAGTCATTGCTAGAGATGCAGAGACTACAGGATTATTGTTTTGTGTGTCAAAGAAGAAGAAAAAGCAGAAATTTTTTCACAGTTCATAGGAAACTGGCCAGTTTATTATTTAACCAACCATTTTTCATTCATAACAGTCAAAAGTAAAAATTGAACCAAAAACCAGTCTATGTTGAATCAGTTAGTCTAGTCCAAGTTTTATATTATTGGTATTAACTATTAACATCTAACATGGAATTCATTCATTACTAATATTACAATAATAGTCTAAGAAAAAAATAGAAACATTAAAATACATGAAGCACCAGAAATCTAAATACATAGTTAATTACCAATCTGAACTCTGTTAGCTTCATTAACTTCCTTGTTGATTTCTATTACAATACTTTTGGTTGACGAGTTATTTAAAGACTATGACACTAAGACTTCAATCAAGAGTTGTCATACGAAAATAAACTTCTCTAAAACCTTTGACTCCTTGAAATGGAATTTTATCATTAATTGTCTTTAGGTTTTTGGCTTTCTAGTGCCTTTTGTAGAATGGATTTATGCTTGCATCTCCTTTCCTTCTTTCAATGTTTTTGGCAAATAGCACCCTTCAAAAACTTTCACTACGGCTTAGGAAATTAGACAAGAGAATCTTTTGTCTCTTTATGTATTCACCCCAACCATTAAAGCTTTCACAAGAATAATCAACTTCAACATAGAAGTCAATAGACATTTTTGTGTATCATCACAAATGTGGAGAATTTAAAACTAGTCACTTGAATTTTGCAGATGACCTAATACCCTTATATGGTGCATACCCTAACTCTCTTCAAACAGTGATGAATACTTTAAACTATTTCTCTATTCTATTTGGTTTAATAGTCAATAGGTAAAAAGGTTGAACTTATATCTTTAATAATGTGTTGGAGGTCCACCACTTTAGTTTCGTTTATGGCTTAAGCATTTACTGGTGTCTATATCTACTAAGAAGGTCAAGTATGTTAATTGTATTATGTTAATTGTTTGATAGGGAATGGAATGCATACCTGTTTTTGGTATGATAATTGGGTAAGTCTAGGGCCCTTACATATGATAGATGAGATCTTAAATCTTTCATTGAAAATTCCCTATAATGCCAAGGTTAGTGTGATAGTTTTAAATGGGAATTAAGGCTATAACTTTAAGGTTCATCTAGTATTGTTGACAATTTTCCACCATATAATATGAAAAATCGTAAGGATGATCAGGTTATCTAGCTGAGAGATTTTTCTTACATATTTTCAACAAATCATATTTTGAACTCTTCAGGCTTCACTCTCATAAAGTCATGTAGTTTGCCTTAATGTGGGTCAAATCCTTGATCCCTACAGCTTCCTTTATTAGGTAGCTTGTTGTGAAATAAAGGCTAAAAACAAAGACAAATGTTATAGCATCCATGATTCCTTATGCCTCCTTTACAATCTCTTCTCTAAATCTAATGCTACCTATTCTTTTAATATGGGACTAGTTAAACCTTATAAAATGGGCAAGCATTATAGTTAGGAGAATAAAATAAGATACTTGCTTTTTTAGAACAAGCTTCAATTGTAGCATTTATGCATTATTGTATGAAAGAAACAATAGTTTACACAAAGACTCTTCTATGGAAAAGTATGAGATGACTACTAGGATCATTTACTAGATAAGGGAAATCTCTAGCTAACAAAGCATATATGTACATATGCTTAAATAAGGAGTAATTGGAAATTAGGACTTTAAAATGTTTATATCTTAGACCAAGTGTGCTAGCTTTAATCCATATTTGGGATTCATTCCTTTTAAGATTGTATTATCTTGGTGTTGTACATTATGGTGATTTTTAAGCTTTAAGCTCAAGTCAATAATGTTCTTTCAAGTTTTTTTAAAACTTTTTCATTAGCTGCATCACACAACTATTGAGCTTTATCAAAATCAAGTCTTATGGCACTGACTATAGCAACTTTAGCAGCAATGATAGCATTTATTAATTCCTTTTAATTAGTGCTAGAAAATCAATTAGTTACAAAACATAAAAAATATACATAGTTACACAACTTTTAATTAGAAAAAATAATTATACATGTATAACTTCACCCATCAGTTTGCTAACTTAAGTATATCCTAAAAGTTACTTTAAAAATAAGCTTAGGAAAGTCATTAAAGAAAGAAAATAATAGTAGAAGATACTCATTAAATCTTATGTATATTAATTCCTTTTTCAAGAACTTATAATGGCCTTAGAAGTAATTCTCATACAAATAAATCTTTTCATCAAAATGGGTAGCTAATTGAAAATTTATGAGATTAAATCATGTAAATATGGAAAGGAAAGGATAAATTGAATATAGATATCTTGTGGTGTCACTCTTACCTTAAAAGCATATTACATTTAGTTTTAAAGATCCATCTATGTACCATAGAATCCCAAAATAATTTAGAAAATAATTTACAAAATATTGAAACATAATTGAGTGGAGCCAGAATAAGATTTTACATCTCATAAAGGTTATATGAGAATTTAGTTAAGCATCACTAGCTAATAGTTATTATAGTTAAACTTTTCAATAGTTCGCACCATTTCCTCTATATTTAAAAACTATTATGTAAATCATATTCAATTATACAAGAAATAGATTAAATGAATGAAGGATTATTCACAAATAGATATATCTTTATCATCGTATATTTCTTCAAAAACTTTCAATTGGATGAATGATCCTCTATATTCACATTCTCTTTTCTATCACATATATAAGAGATTATATGATAAATGATTATTATAATTATAAAAGTAAAACTAATATACCATAATATATAATATACCTTTAAAATTTTAGTACCTAACTAACTTTTAACACATGTTAAGATTTCCAAAGTTTTTAGATGAAGTTGATTGTGATGAAGACTTACTATTTGACTATCGGTAGCTAATTTAAACTATAGATATCAAATATAACTAATAAATCTCTTCCAATTGATTGCGTAATATAATATTTAGTTTTATTAGACTTCATCTCTTATTTTAGTCTTTAAAAAGTAGTTCCAAACATCACTTCTTACCTTCAAAGTGTCAACTCCTACTGTTTAAATTGTATCCTCGCTTATTATATGATTAGTCATTACATTAAAACTTCCCATTATGTTGGCTTATATTGTTGAAAGGTTAACTTCATCCATCTAAAATAATTATGGAAAAGAAAATCATGAAATAAGGACATAATCAAGCCAAATTAAGGGGGAGGGCTGGAAATAAATTTTGTTAATATGATTATAAGAAATTAAGCTTTCAAGATACAGTTGTAACTAATCAAGTTAATGGTTAAAAATAGAAAGATTATATATTATCATCTGTATTCATTTATGACCTATTTTATGCTTTATACATTACTCCGATGCTTTTGTTTTTGAAGTTATATTTTTGAAAACAATGCTTTGGCTAGCATTTTATGGGCTTTTGTAAACGTTCTTTGGAATTTTGATGTATCCGGGCTAAAATACTCTTTAAAGCATTGTATTTGCTTATTTCATGTAAATATTAAGGTTTTGAAGTTTCCATTGTATATTATATATGTTTAAGCATGTATGGTTGTATGTTTGTAAAAGCAAGCATGAGCTTGTAGTTTCTTTATGATATGGAAATGAGTTGATGTTTAGGAGTTAGGTTAGAATGCCTAAGATTGTGTTGTTGCCATTTGGAGTTGATGTGGTTTGGTTGTTGGATATGTATGAAAATTTGGGAGATTGAAGTGTTTTTGTGTAGGTGGAAGTTAGGTTGGAAAATTGAAGATTTTGGCTAGTGCATTTTTAGGGGAGGTGCTGTCCTTTTTTAAAAAAAAATGGGCAGCCACCTTGTTTTGACTTTTAGAGCATGTTAGAGTCTAAATTTGAGTGAGAGGTATTTCTTAAAGATTGTAGAACTTATCAAGATCTTTAAAACGGTATAAAATGGGTTAATTTTCGACTTAAGATGAAAAAGTTATAGGCATTTGAAAATTTCTGATTACTATTCATTTGGTAATTTTCACTATTCATATGGTAATTAGCTAAACAAAAATTTTAAACAAGTTTCTACTTCTTTTGATGATCGATATGCCTTTTGTTTTCTTCATGAAGGTTGTAAAACATCTTTGAATCTTTCCAATGATGACATATAGGACATTTTCGATTCTTTTATATCAAAAGTTGTAACTTTTCAATTTTGGCATGATGTGGGAGCAATTAAGTTTTGAATAAACCTTTAAAGCAACTTATGGATGACTTTGTTTTTTTAACATCTTCTTCGAACGGGCGTTCCTAATTAGTTTTTTATAGACGCTAAATCTTCAAATTTTGGATTTCGAGACGTTTTCTGTTTTCATTTGACCTAGAGGCATGGAATTTCAGATTAGCTTAGGCATAGGAGTAATTATGGGCCCTAAGCAGATCATATTTTTTATTGGAGGATAATTAGGGTAAATTTATCAAGTTTATTCGGATAACGTGAACTTAAGTTCGATTTGAGGTTTAATCAGTGGTGAGGAATCACTCCCTCGTGGGATGCGCATCCAGATGTCACGCAGGACGTCGGACACGTGTCGCACCAGGGAGGGGTTCCAACACTTTTGGTATCAGAGCTTTTGGTTTAGATTCGCGTAGAAGGAGAACTTTAGGGTTTTCATGATCTTTATTAAACTTACATGATTTGTGTTCTTTTGCATTGTTTTAATTGATTTTACATGCCTACATGGTGATTTCGACTAAATGATGATTTTGGATGATTGTAACTTGAGTGTTGCACGATACTTTTTGAATTAAAGTTTTTCACTGGTTTTATTTTGAAGGAGTAAATATGTCACCTCGGCGTAGATCTCGCGGAACTCGTTCTCGCTCTTGTTCCTACCAGGGGAGCACAGATGAGTCGCATGTCCTACAAGATGCGGGGACACACTCAGCTCCTGGCTCAGAGGCACCTAGTGTGCAACCTGAGGAGCAACCTCCTCCTCCTCTGCTATACTGCGATGGATCCAGCTTTTTCCAGAGCTTTGCCCAGGCTTTCACCTTAGCCATGGGAAAGGGATCTCAGGCTCCAGTGCCAGCTCCAGTGATTCGGGGTGGGCAGTATGACAAGTTACGGAAGTATGGTGCGGTGGACTTTCATGGTACCACAAATCCTAAGGAAGCTGAAGCTTGGATGAAAAGAACAGAGAGGGTCCTGGTGCAGATGAAATGCACAGATGAGGAGAAGCTTGAGTATGCAGTGAGTCTATTGCAGGGGAATGCTCTTCACTGGTGGGAGTCGGTGCCACAGAGTCAGGCTGTACCACCCGTGTTATCATGGAGGGATTTTGGAGAATTATTCAGGAAAAAGTACTTCTCCCCGGTTTATATGCAGGAAAAGGCTAGAGAGTTTTTGAATTTGGCTCAGAGGGAGATGTCTGTTAGTGAGTATGAGCTGAGATTCACCCAACTGTCTCGGTATGCAGCCTACATGGTGGCTAATGAGGAAGACAAGTGTAGAAAGTTTGAAGGAGGCCTCCACCTGGGAATCAGGGAGAAGGTAGTGATTCATAATTTCTCTGATTATTAGCAGCTGGTGGATGCGGCACTCCAGGCAGAAAAACTGGAGAACATCAGACAGGAGGTGAGCAGGAAAAGAAAGGGCAGAGAGCAGTTTCCTAGGAGAGGGGGTAGTGTTCAGACGACTTTCAGGGGTGAGAAGAGTTTTCGTGTGCAGAGTCAGGGAGGCAGTAGTGCCCCTCAGCAGAGGAGGCAATTCAGAGCAGAGTCAATGCAGGCCTCCTCAGTGGGAGGAAATAGCAGGATAGAGAGAAGCAGGAACCTGACCCCTTTATGTGAGCATTGTGGGAACCCCTATCGAGGTGAATGTCGTAAGTTATCAGGTGCTTGCTTCAAGTGTGGAGAGAAGGGACACATGATTAGAGACTGTCCTCTGTGGGCCCGAGGGGGGATCTCGATTCATGAGCTCGAGGAGAGTGGAGACAATGGGGACCGGACCGGTTTACAGGTGGGCGATTCTGGTCGATAAAGCCCATGCCGCCAGGGAGACCGAGAGGGCAAGCACAGGCTCGGGTGTTTGCTATGACTCGAGAGGAGGCTGCAGCCGCACCGGAGGTTGTTACTGGTATAGCTCAGCTTTTTCATTCTAATGTTTATGTTCTTTTTTATTCTGGTTCCACCCATTCCTTTGTCTCTGCGAGTGTGTTATTGCTCGGTATGCAGTCCGTTCTTTTGGATGAGTTTCTATTTGTTAGTACTCCGTTAGGGAGGACTGTTATCGTGAGCCGGATCTTTCGGGATTATGAGCTTGTGATTGATGGATCTAGTTTGGTAGTGGATCTACTACCTCTATATCTGAAGGGGTTAGATGTGATTGTCGGAATGGACGTGATGGAGAAGTATAAGGCGAAGCTGGATTGTGGTAAAAAGGAAGTGGAATTTGATCTGGGTGAGGGTCAGAAAGTAGTTTTCAGAGGAGATAAAAAGTTGACACCGCCACGGCTTGTTTCAGCTTTGTTAGCTGATAGACTGATGGGAAGAGGCTGTGAAGCCTTCTTGGCGTGTGTTCTGGATACCAGTGTGAAGGAGAGTAAGGTGGAGGATATTCCCATTGTGAGGGAATTTCCTGATGTGTTTCCTGAAGAGTTGCCCGGTTTGCCACCGGAGAGGGAGATTAAGTTTGCTATTGATTTGGCTCCCGGGACAGCTCCTATTTCGATTCCACCTTACAGGATGGCCCCAGCTGAGCTGAAGGAGCTAAAAGAGCAGTTGGAAGATTTGTTAGAGAAGGGATTCATTAGGTCGAGTTTCTCACCCTGGGGAGCGCCGGTCTTGTTTGTTAGAAAGAAAGATGGAACTTGGAGAATGTGCATTGACTACAGGAGGCTAAATAAAATGACAGTGAAAAACAAGTATCCATTACCCCGGATAGATGACTTGTTTGATCAGCTGCAAGGAGCAACGATTTTCTCCAAGATTGATCTCAGGTTTGGCTACCATCAACTCAGGATTAAGGAGTCTGATGTGAGCAAGACAGCCTTCCGGACTCGGTATGGCCATTATGAGTTTTTGGTTATGCCATTTGGACTGACCAATGCTCCTGCTGCTTTTATGGATTTAATGAACAGGGTCTTTAAGGAATTTTTGGATCAGTTTGTTATCGTGTTTATCGATGACATTCTGGTGTATTCCAGGAGTGAGGGAGATCATGAGGAGCACTTGAGGATTGTATTGCAGAGACTGAGGGAGAGAGAATTGTATGCCAAATTCACGAAATGTGAATTTTGGCTGCGTGAGGTGGTCTTTCTTGGACATATCGTTTCTGAGAATGGGGTGCATGTAGACCCAAAGAAAGTTGAAGCTGTAATAAATTGGCACGCTCCGACGACAGTGAAAGAGGTGAGGAGCTTTCTGGGTTTAGCTGGTTACTATAGGAGATTTGTGGAGGGATTTTCCTTGATTGCTGCTCCTTTGACTAAGTTGTTAAGGAAAAATCAGAAATTTGTCTAGAGTGATGAATGCCAAAGAAGTTTTGAGGAACTGAAGCACAGATTGAATAGTGCTCCAGTTCTAGCTTTGCCCACAGGAGATGGGAGTTTTTCTATGTATAGTGATGCTTCCATAAAGGGGTTAGGATGTGTGCTTATGCAGGAAGATAAGGTGATAACATATGCCTCACGGTAGCTAAAGCCTTATGAGGTGAATTATCTGACCCATGATTTGGAGTTAGCAGCAGTGATCTTTGCTTTGAAGATCTGGAGACATTATTTGTATGGGGTTCAGACGAGTATCTTTACAGATCACAAGAGTCTCAAATATTTGTTGAGTCAGAAGGAGCTGAATTTGAGACAGAGGAGGTGGATTGAGCTGCTTAAAGACTATGACCTGTTGATCGAGTATCATCCAGGTAAGGCAAATGTTGTTGCAGATGCCTTAAGCAGGAAGTCTTCCATAGCATATGTTTAGACAGTATATTTGCCGCTATTGGAAGAAATGGTTAAACTCAGGATCAGTTTAAAGCAGGAAGAGTCTAATTGCATGATTGCTACTTTCAGGGTAAGACCGATCCTCAGAGAGAAAGTGAAAGAGTTACAGATTCAGGATCCCGAGTTAAGTAAGCTGCGGGAAGAGGTGCAGAGAGGTAAAGAGTCTGATATGGTGCTAAGTGATGATGGACTCCTGACAGTCAGGAATAGGCTCTGTATTCCTGATGTTAAGGAGGTTAAAGATGAGATTCTGGATGAGGCGCACAATGCACCTTATGTTATGCACCCAGGTAGCACCAGGATGTATAGGGATCTTAAGGAGCATTTCTGGTGGAGAGGTATGAAGAAGGATGTGGCTGAGTATGTGAGTAAGTGTCTGGTGTGTCAGCAAGTTAAGGCTGAACATCAGGCACCTTCAGGCCAGTTGAGGCCATTATCCATTCCTGAGTGGAAGTGGCAGAAAGTGACTATGGACTTTCTGATGGGATTGCCCAGGACCAGTAGGAGGCATGATGCCATATGGGTGATTGTGGATAGATTGACAAAATCAGTTCATTTTCTAGAAATCAGATAGACAGATCCTCTGCATGTGCTAGCTAAGAAGTATATTGATGAGGTTGTGAGATTGCATGGGATTCCAGATTCGATAGTGTCTGATAGAGATCCTCGATTTATTTCGAGATTTTGGGGCAGTTTGCAGGAGGCTATGGGCACTAAGTTGAGTTTCAGTACTGCTTTCCATCCTCAGACCGATGGTCAGTCTGAGAGGACCATTCGGACTCTAGAGGGAATGTTTAGGGCTTGTGTGATAGATTTTAGTGGGGCATGGGATGAACACTTGCCTTTGATCGAATTTGCATATAATAATTTGTATCATTCGAGCATTCAGATGGCTCCTTATGAGGCTCTATATGGGAGGAGATGTAGGACTCCAGTGTGTTGGGATGCAGAGGGAGACAGGAGACTTTTGGGTCCAGAGTTGATACAGATGACCGTTGATAAGGTCAATTTGATTAAGCACAGGCTGAAGGCAGCTCAGGACAGGATGAAGAGCTATGAGAATGCTCATAGGAAAGAGATGGAGTATGAGGTCGGCGATAAAGTGTTTCTTAAGACTTCTCCGTGGAAAGGGATTCTGAGATTCGGCAAGAAGGGTAAACTGAGTCCGAGGTATGTGGGACCTTATGAGATACTGGAGAGGATTGGTCCATTGGCTTACAGGTTAGCCTTGCCTCCAAAGTTATCTCAGATACATTATGTTTTTCATGTTTCTATGCTGAGGAGATATCGATCAGATCCCTCCCATGTCATTCAAGCTGATGAAGTTCAGTTGAGTGATGACTTGAGTTATGAAGAGCTTCCAGTGCAGATTTTAGATACTAAAGAAAAGGTTCTAAGGAACAAGACTGTGCAGTTAGTAAAAGTTTTATGGAGGAACCACTCGGTGGAAGAGGCCACGTGGGAGCCAGTGGAAGCTATGAAGGAGAAGTATCCTCAGCTCTTCATTGATTCAGGTAAGAATTTCGAGGACGAAATTCTTTTAAGGGGGGAAGAAATGTTAGACCCCGATCCCTTTTTCCCTATTAAATAGGTTTGCAATTTAAATTGTCTTTTGGTTAGTATGAAATTAGGGTTTTATTAGATTTCCTATTGGTTAGAATAATTTGGGATTTTTAGTGCAATAATTATTAATTGAAGGAATTTAGTTAAATTAGAATTTTAATTTTGGTGTTAGATTTTTAAAAAGAATAAGAAAATGATAAATGAGGCCATAAAATAGTGTTAGGATAAATTAGGAAGTGTTTATAAGGTTTTAAGGCTTTAGGTTACTTAAGTGGGCTTTTAGCCCTTTGGCATGTCTTTTAAATGATGGGGAAAGCAAATAAGTGGGCTAGGGTTTTTAAGATGAAGTAAATGAAAAAGAAAGGAAGCAAGTGGGCTTTTAAGTGGGAGCCCACGAAATTAGTAATTGGTTGGAGGGAAAGATGAAATTTTGGAAAAGTTTAAGTTAGAAGGAGGGAAAGTTGGACTTTTGGGCTTTTAAGAGGGAGCCCACGAAAATTTAAGTTGGAAGGAGGGAAAATGAAAATTTGGGAAAGGTTATAAGGAGGGAAACAACTTGGGCTTGAAGACTTGGGCTTAGGGTTTAAGTTAAAGAGTTAGGGTTAGGTTAATATAAGGAAGCTTATGAAGTTAAAAGAGGCCAACGAAAATGCATAAGGAGGGAGGCTAATGTGATGTCGTTTTTGGCTTAGGAAATAAGTGAGAAAGAAGCAAAACCTAGGTCATTTGTGTCTAGCCATCCGAAAGTTACAAAGAGAGAAGAGTGGGAGAAGGTTTCAAAAATCCAAAGGAAATAGAAGGGTGAGATTCGGCCATCAAGGAAGAAGAAGAAGAAGGTAGGTTTTCAAGGTTTTCAAGATTTAGGAAGGTTGGTTCATGTGGTTTATGTAAGAAGAAAGGAAGAGAAAGAGGTTTTCCATCTTTAGAAGCAAAAGAAGATTTTGTGGGTTTCCTACAAGGTAAGGAAATTCGAATTTCTTGGTTGTGTTGTTAGGATTTCATCTTTCTTGTTTCATATTGGTGGTTTGAAGAGTAATTAGAAGGATTTGTTGTTGGAGGAGAGGAGAAAAAAAATCAGATTGTGTAGGTTAGGGTTTTCGAAATTTATGAATTGATTTGTTAGAGTTTTGTTTTTCATGCTTTTAAAGGATGGTTGGAAGAGTTTATAGAGGAAGAATAAGAAAGGAAAGAGTTTCCCACCATTAGAAACTAGGAGGGTGATGTGGTGGGTTTCATAAGGGAAGAAGAAGTTGACATTTCATGGCTTTATTGTTAGGATTTGTCTAATGGTGTTTTGGAGAGTGTGTTGTGAAGGAAAAATGAAAGAAGAAAAGTTAGGGAAGCTTAGTGAAAAAAATCAGCATGCATGGATAGCTCTAGGGTTGAGAATTTTCGAAAATAATGGATTAAATTGAGAGAAGTTTGAGTTAATATAGCATAGGAATGGTATAGGAAAGGTTTAGGTTAGGTTATGTAGATTGAAAGTCAAGTTTTTTACATTCTTGAAAATTCCAGCATAGGTATCTTTGATTAATTAGACTTGTTATGTTTTGTTTAAGGTCAATTAAGACATTTGGAGCTTGAGGAAGGACAAGTTAATCAATTGCCAAGCCAAAAAAGTCAAGGTGGGTAACTTTTTAATAATTGAGTAATGAGCTACTTAAATATCTCTTAAATAGTTTCCTATGACTTTCAAAGTTTGAATGAAGTGGTATTTATGATAGTTTAAATATGTATTATATGCCTTTTTATGAAAATACATTGTGTAACTATGTATAAATTGTTTGTCAAGATTATGTGAAGGTGAATTGTTGTAATGGCCAATTGTGGCCAATCTTTATGAATAGTGTAATGTTTGGAAAATTGATTGAAAGTGAAAAGATTTGAATATGTGATTTTGGATGAATGCCTAAGGTGAAATTGCATAATTACTTGGGTTTGTAGTGATCCCCTCTGTTAGCAAGTGCGCACTTGTCTATTAGGCTTCTCCCGCCTGCCCGCTAATGGCATAGGAGTTCCGAAATCGGACTCCCCTCTATTCACGGCTACACATGGTCGCTTGTCGGACATGTGTAGTACGTCCTGTTAGGATCACTCAAACCATCTTATATGTGATTTTGTGTTCTTATATGACATTCGTTGATGTTGTTGTAAATGCTTTATTGTATTAGAAACTGAAGTTGTTGAATATTGACTTGAAATTTAATTGTTGATGCATGCTTTAGCTTATGCTTGATTATTAACCTGTTACCTACGGAGCCGTCGTGCTCACCCCCTTCCTCCCTCCACAGGTATTGAGCGAGAAACCGGGTCGTCGCATCGGAAATAAGGCATTACTCCGATGCTTTTGTTTTTGAAGTTATATTTTTGAAAACAATGCTTTGGCTAGCATTTTATGGGCTTTTGTAAACGTTCTTTGGAATTTTGATGTATCCGGGCTAAAATGCTCTTTAAAGCATTGTATTTGCTTATTTCATGTAAATATTAAGGTTTTGAAGTTTCCATTGTATATTATATATGTTTAAGCATGTATGGTTGTATGTTTGTAAAAGCAAGCATGAGCTTGTAGTTTCTTTATGATATGGAAATGAGTTGATGTTTAGGAGTTAGGTTAGAATGCCTAAGATTGTGTTGTTGCCATTTGGAGTTGATGTGGTTTGGTTATTGGATATGTATGAAAATTTGGGAGATTGAAGTGTTTTTGTGTAGGTGGAAGTTAGGTTGGAAAATTGAAGATTTTGGCTAGTGCATTTTTAGGGGAGGTGCTGTCCTTTTTTAAAAAAAAAAAGGGTAGCCACCTTGTTTTGACTTTTAGAGCATGTTAGAGTCTAAATTTGAGTGAGAGGTATTTCTTAAAGATTGTAGAACTTATCACGATCTTTAAAACGGTATAAAATGGGTTAATTTTTGACTTAAGATGAAAAAGTTATAGGCATTTGAAAATTTTTGATTACTATTCATTTGGTAATTTTCACTATTCATATGGTAATTAGCTAAACAAAAATTTTAAACAAGTTTCTACTTCTTTTGATGATCGATATGCCTTTTGTTTTCTTCATAAAGGTTGTAAAACATCTTTGAATCTTTCCAATGATGACATATAGGACATTTTCGATTCTTTTATATCAAAAGTTGTAACTTTTCAATTTTGGCATGATGTAGGAGCAGTTAAGTTTGGAATAAACCTTTAAAGCAACTTATGGATGACTTTGTTTTTTTAACATCTTCTTCGAATGGTATAGCGTTCCTAATTAGTTTTTGATAGACGCTAAATCTTCGAATTTCGAATTTCGAGACGTTTTCTGTTTTCATTTGACCTAGAGGCATGGAATTTCAGATTAGCTTAGGCATAGGAGTAATTATGGGCCCTAAGCAGATCATATTTTTTATTGGAGGATAATTAGGGTAAATTTATCAAGTTTATTCAGATAACGTGAACTTAAGTTCGATTTGAGGTTTAATCAGTGGTGAGGAATCACTCCCTCGTGGGATGCCCGTCTAGATGTCACGCAGGACGTCGGACACGTGTCACACCAGGGAAGGGTTCCAACAATAATTCCCACTATCGAGGACTAGCACAAAAGGAGAAGAGTTGTTAGAATTAAATGGGATTAAAGTATCCTGAGCATAAGCTATTAATTGGATAATTGACTTAAATACATCTCTAGATAAGATATTATGATTTTGATGATATATGCCAAGGTATTAGAGTAAATGAAATTGTTTAGTGCCTTATAGAGCCTCATTACAAGGGATGTTCCGATCTTGTAAACTATGGCATAAATTGATCTTATTGAGATATGATGAATAGTTGAAATTGATCTTCTAGAGGTATTAGGAATGAATGATACGTAATTATGGAAAATAGTTGATTGATAAGGATTTCATGAATAGTATCGATGATAGTAGGAAGAAATATTCTTTCAAAGAAGAATTACCCTAAATTGGGTTAAGTTGATCAGACGATTCGATTTAAGAGTGATCAATGAAGAAACAAATCGAAAATGAATATGTAATAAGTCAAAAGTGAATAATGGAGTCACATCCCAAACAGAGACTCAGGCATAAAAAATTGAATATGCTACTGAGAGTGTATGCATTTTGTTTGATGTAAAGTATCCAATTACGTAAGTGGATTTTAAATTCGAGGTGATACTATTACAAATGTGGGGAGAATATAGGTCCACATTATATTCAATGTAAATATGTTTGGGAGATCCAAATTGAATATGAGGAATGTAATACCAACACATAAAGTAAAGCACGCAAATAAATTGAAATGCGTGGAGGAACTAGTACGAATGAATAGGCGTTTGAATAAGTCAATGTCAATTAAAGGAAATCAAATAAAAAGAGAAAATCATTAGAGAAAAGAAGTCAAGTGGGAAACTGAAAATGACATGAGACAATATACCTTCATTGAGGAATTAGTCACTTAAGGAATGGTAAGAATTTATTTTTGGGTATAAGGAAATTTGGGTTATTTCTGTTGGAGATATCAATGCCCCGACAGTATCATGAAGTTGAAAATTTTAGTGATCCAAATAAAATCAGATCAAGTAGTGATGATGATCATGGATGAGATCTTGAATGTCGTCAAACAGTTAAAAAGAATACTTTGAAACATTTGAGGAAAATGAGTAAATCGTATGAATGAATTATGAGGAATTATTACCTCTACCGTATTGATCAATCAGATGAGAATTTTAAGGACAAATTTTATTTAAAGAGTAGAGAAATGTAACATCCCGTCCCCATATTAAGAGTTAGGACCCAAAATTTCAGTACATGTGAGCTCAAAGAGAGATTAAAGAAATGCATTTTCTGGCTCATGCATAATGTTAGCATATATGCATATAAATATTGAATCTTTGCACAAAAATAAGTGTACATGCATTCATTGACAACTTTCGGGTATGATTGTTTTTAAATGTGATTTTATTGAAATTGAAAAGTAGAGAGAGTAGAGAGAGTGATCTTAGTATGAGCTGTGATAAGGAAAGATTTAGAAACAAAATTGGTAGTGGTCTGGAAAATGTTCATTGAGTATGCTTCAGTCTTTTAGCTACAACGTTTTCTCTAGTTGTCCAAATGAGATTATTCTTGATTTGAATTAACCTAGAGATATATGTGTACATTTCGTATGAAGACATCAAATTTCAATTATATCTCTAAGAGTCTAAAAATTTCATGAAGTTGAGAGCTGGGTGCAATACATTGGGAGCTGAATGTAAAATTTGTGTTATGACTTCGGGAGAAAATCTGGATTAATCTAGATAGATTTTGACAAATTTTCCTCCTTGAAGTTGTATATTTTTCTTTTATATTTTCAACGGTATATATTATGGAATTTTTGGACATTGGAGTCGAAAGTTATGATTTTTATATGTGGAGAAGCAAAAGTAAGACGAAGCAAAAGTAAGACCGAAACAAAGTAAGACAATGCAAAAGTAAGACGAAGCAAAAGTAAGACAAAGTAAAGTAAGACGGAAGCAAAGTAAGACGAAGCAAAGTAAGACGGAAGCAAAAGTAAGATGATGAAAAAGTAAGACGAAGCAAAGTAAGATGCAAGCAAAGTAAGAAGAAGCAAAGTAAGACGGAAGTAAAGTAATACGATGCAAAAGTAAGACGAAGCAAAAGTGAGACGAAGCAAAGTAAGATAATGCAAAAGTAAGACGAAGCAAAAGTAAGACGAAGCAAAGTAATAAGGAAGCAAAGTAAGACGAAGCAAAAGTAAGACGAAGCAAAGTAAGATGGAAGCAAAGTAAGACGATGCAAAAGTAAGATGAAGCAAAGTAAGACGGAAGCAAAGTAAGACGAAGCAAAGTAAGACGGAAACAAAGAAGACGTAGAAGATAAAATTTGTCTTCGAGGTCTTTATGAAAGTTGTAGCTCTTGAAGTTCTCTTTCGAACCATCTAAAGAACTCCTTAATAAAATTTTTTTATAGAAAGTTATAGCTATTTCCCCGAAACAGGTTCAGTATGATTGAGGACAAAAGCATATTAGATTCTTTTGGTCATAACTCCTTCTCTAGACACCCAAATGACTTAATTCTTGAACCGTTAGACTCGTAAGACATTGCTATACATCTCTACCAAAAATCATAGCCTCTGAATCAAATTGAGAAAGATTGAGTGAAAAAGTGAAACGGGTACAATGAGTGTATTCTTCAATAGTATGATCTGATGTTATTCTACTGAACATACTTCAGTATTTTGATGATATTTTGATCTTTAGAGCTCCAAATGAGATGATTTATGATTTGTGGTAAACTAGAGACATGGAGCTACAAATATTATAAAGAACTTGGAATCTAATTCAGTCTCTAAGATGTTTAAATTTCATATGGAAGTTGTGTATAGTACATTGTTTGGGACAAGAGCTGTCCAAAAATGTTTGAAATATATCTTTTGAATCAATGAATTAAATAGAATGATTTTGGTGGCATCAGAAACTTAAGACAATGGGTGACATTTTTCTGGAAGAAAGTGTTATGTTAAAATGTTCAAGGGTACTGTTGGCAAGTCACTTAAGTATAAAAGACATAAGGCATAAATGGAAGGACAAATGGGACAATTCTCATTCATTAAGGGCATAATTGGAAGAAAAAGTGTTGTCTTGCCTATAAATGAAGAAGAAAAACGTGAATGGAAGGATAAGCAGAAGAGAATAACGAAAATGAGTAAGAAAGAGAAAGAGAGTTTGGTGGTTTGAGAGAAAAGAAGAGATTTGAGGTAGGGTTTAATTCTTCTTAATCTTCAAGAAAGATTTTGAAGTTGTTCAAGAAGAGGAAAAGGAAGAGGAAGAAAAGAGCTTCCATTGGAGCTAAAGATCACTTCATTTGGTGAAAAATTAAGGTAAAATCATTTTGAAGCTTTTGGATTTTTGGAAGGATTCTAGTTTATGGAGTTTAGAAAATGCTAAGGTTTAAGTATGCAAAAACCAATTTTAGTGATTGTGCTTTGAGGGATTTTCAATTGAAAACCTTATTGAGTGAGTTTTTTGTTATTGCATAAAGGGATCAAGAGAGGCAAGAGGAACAAGAGAAGAGACATTTTTTAGCAAGGCTATAAGCAAGGAAATCAAGGTGGGTTTCATGTTTATAATTGGATAATGAGACATTATGTATTCTTTTTAGTCAAGAGAATAAAATGATTTCTCATTGCTTTAAAATTGTGGCATTTGTTGCTTTTGAATGACTTGCGAAATTGATATATATTTTCAAGGACGCCCACTTGCCCCCACTGCATTTAAAAAATATTATTTTAATTTTTAATTTTATAAAAAATTAAAATTTTACTCCCTATTAATTTATTTGGTGACAAATAATAATAATAATAATAGATATATTAAGATATCAAATAAAAAATAAAATCTGAGCCCATTTATTTTTATTAAGACTACTATTATTTGGGCCTATGATTTTTTTTAATAAAAGCCTATAAATAAAGAGATAAAACCTACATATTTAATTGACTTTTTTATTCAAATTTTCTACCTTTTTGACTTCTTCATCATATTACTTTTTGTCTTTTTGGCTTCTTCTTCTCTTCACTCCATACCCAAAGCAAAAAACAGAAGTGCTAAAGAAGGATTACAAATCAGTTTTTTTAAACATACAACAAGTGTGGGAAGCAAGGTAAGGTTTGTCTTCAATGTGTGTCGTTCAATAACCAACAGTTATTGGTTTGAGTTTTTGTTTTGAATTTGGACGATTGCGTTCACCAGTCGCCGTCGATCCTTCAATATGTGTGGAGAAAAGGACGTGATTGATTTGGTCACACCAAAGATGCTTTTGAGTTTTGAATATTTTATTTGATGATATGCTTGTCGAATTTAGAGTTTACTCTCATTTTCTCAAGTCTTGTGTAGTTGTGCTGTTGTGCATAAGTATATATAATAATGTTCATCTTTTTATTTTAAGAAATTATGTTCTCCTTAGCTTAAATAAATGAGGAATGTCAATTGGCCTGCAATCAAATGTAGGAAGCAAATAGCAAGGCACTAAAAGGATATATGATGATTGATGATTAATTGATTATACAGTCAATCAAATAGTTTTAATTAATTATCTTTTTTGTGAATATATAATTTTTTATTTATTTTTTATTCAATTTGTCCCTAATTACTTAACTTTGATTTCAGTTATGGACAAATTTCTCAAAAGGCCTCTTACAAATAAGGATTCTAGCCAGGGACGGATCCAAAAATTATTTTCAGTGGGGGCAAAATATTTAAAGTACTCTTATATTACTGAAAAATACAAATATTTGTATATTTGATAAACAAAAAATTACATCATTGTCTTGAGCTTCTTACACATAACCTATTACAATCGTTCCCTACGAGTCCTCATATTTTGATATCGCTGTAAAATTTTCTCATTATCAATACTATTGAAGATATCTTTCTCAATATATGTGATCAAACAGTCATTCATCCAAGAATCTCCCATTCGATTGTGCAAGCGATTTTTCACTATCTTCATTGCAGAAAATGCTCTTTCCACCGATGCAGTAGCAATAGGCAAAATCAAAGCTAATCTCATAAGTAAAAATACCAAAGGATACACAACATTCTTTTTTGTTTCAACCAGCTTCTTGGCAAGATCACTAATCCCATTTAATATCGAAAATCGATCATCAGATTGCATATCAACAATATAATTATCAAACTGATCACCAAGAGTAATAAGCTCTACTTTAGAAAAATCATAAGGATAAAATTCAACAAGCTGAATCAATTTTTGCTTATCAAAAGCATAAAAAGAGTCACTTGGATTCAAGCATGCCACACAAATAAGCAACTTGGTATTTACCTCATTGAAGCTATTGTTGAGCTCTTGAAGTTGCATATCAATCACAGTGTAAAATAATTCCACTTGATAATGATGCAAATTTGTGATTTTTTGTGCATTTCGTCTTAACCTTCCTTGATGGACAAAATTTTCATCCATATTTGGAATGGCAATATCATGGTTCTAAAAAAATGAAGACGTTTCATCAAATAATAACCGCCACCCATCATCCCTCATCATTTGTAGTCGCTTTTTGAAAACTTTAATCAAAGAAATTGCATTGATAATGTCTTGATCCTTCCTTTGCAACTCTTGAGATAATTCATTTGTGATGCCTAAGATTTTTTTCATCAAATGCAAGCTAAACACAAATTCATAAGATTGGATAGAATCAAGCAAAGCATATGCTTCACCTTTTTGCTCTAAAGTCGTGCCTTCTTCCATAATGATCTCTAGAACATCAACTATGGAGTCAAACATCACGATTAAGCTTGATAATGATCCATAATGTGTGCCCCAACGTGTGTCACCTGGTCTTTGAAGAGAAGTTTCTTGATGTAAACCTTTACCACTTGAAAGTTCACCATTTTTTAACCGTTCAACAATCTTACTAAATTGCTTCTCACGAAGAAGATCTTTTCTTTTACAAGAACCTCCAACTATATTTGATAAGCTTGAGACTGTGTTAAACAACAAAGCAACATGTACATGATTCTTGGCCACCGCTACAAGTGCTAATTGCAATTGGTGAGAGAAACAATGAACATAGTGAGCTGAATTGTTTTCTTTTAAAATCAAAGTCTTCAAACCATTAATTGCTCCTTACATATTGCTAGCTCCATCATAGCCTTGCCCACGTAAAGATGATATAATCAATCCATGCTTTGAAAACAATTCATCTATTGCAAACTTTAGTGATAAAGAGGTGGTATCACTAACATGAATAATGCCAATAAATCGCTCAAGCACACATCCTTTAGCATTCACATAACGTAAAACAATAGTCAATTGTTCTTTGATTGAGATATCACGAGACTCATCAATAAGGATAGAAAATAACCCACCTTGTAGATCATTAATAATGGCATTGGAGGTTTCAATTGCAGCGGCTTTGACAATATCTTTTTGTATGTCAGGAGAAATGACTTTGAGATTTCCGCGGGCATTGTTTAAAACAACATTATTGATAGCTTCATTATGGTTAGCCAAGAATTGTAAAAGTTTAAGAAAATTACCATTATTACTAGAAGCCTCTGATTCACCACGACCACGAAAAGCCAATCCTTGACGTAAAAGAAATCGAACACAATCCACTGATGCAATGAGTTGGGTACGATAGTCCTTTTGAGCATGGTTGTATTGATTAGCATAAGCAACTTGAATATGTACTTTCTGATTCATCAAATCTTGACATTTCTTCCAAGCTATATTGTGAGAGCTATTAGGCCCTCCTACATGAATATGAAATCTGTCTTTTTTCTTCCAGTTGTTAAATCCATCAGTAACAAACGTATCACCACCTGCTTGACTTCCAATATCCGACCTAAAAAGATAGCAACATAAGCAAAAATCTGCATCTTTTGTAACACTATACTCCAACCAATTAGCGTATTCTTTAAACCAAGATGAAACAAATCTGCGATAAATATTTTCAAATTTTCTTTGTGGAAAATCATGCTCAAAAGGTTGACATGGACCCTTTTGCAAATAAGCTATTCGTATTCTATCACGGTCATTAGGATGATAATATGAATTTTTTTTTCGGCAATCCTGGATCAGACTGAAGATCATCATTTAGAAGTCAATTTAGATGATCTTCAGTCTGATCCAGGATTGCGGAAAAAAATTTCAGATTATCATCCTAATGACCGTGATAGAATATGTTCCATTTGGGCAAAAATGTTTCAAGTTCAGGAATTACATGTTATGTGGGTTTGTGGTGGTCTGTTCTGTCAGTCAAGTGTACTTGTCTAAAGGCTTCTCCTGCCTACCCGCTAGTGGTATGGAGCTCCTTCACGAACCCCCATAAGTTCACGGCTATACAAAACTATTTTGTGGGATTGCGATAGTAAGTTTTGTTCACGACTACACAAGACCCTTATGAAAAATGTGTAGTACGTTCTGTTATGGATCCACCTATAACACTCAGTATCTAGTTTACCCGGTACACTGAAATAAATCGGTATTTGAGACTGATGTCATTAAAATCACATAACAGTGAATAATAATTTTTAGTGACATCAAATTAATGATGTATGAAATTTTTCGGTGGTCACAAGAAATTGTACGAGCAGATGTTGAAGAACCATTGCAATAATGGCATTTTTGTAAATAAGTGGACATGAGGCTTATATAAGAAGCTAAGTTGGAGAATAAGACAAAACTTGTCTTCTTCCTCCTCCCTCTTTCACGACAACCACCATGGGAGCTCCTCTCCAAGTTTTCCAACCCTTGTAACAGGTTTGGGAAGGAGAATCAAGTCATTCTATCAACATAAAAAGGTAAGCCTCCATTCCAATGCTTAGTTATACCAATTTAAGCTTAGTTTTTCTCTTCTTTTGTGAAACCCGCTTGTTAGAATGTATGGGTTTGATGTTTTGGATGATGAGTTTTTGTTCTTTGATGTCTAACGACACATTAACATGAAGAAATTTCATTTTTATGGTGATTTGGGGGGCTAAATCAAAACCTAGGATTTTGAAGTTCAAGCTGTAAATGGAGACAGATTCGTAGGTCCTCTTTGTACATTTTTGTTGAGTTGTTTAACGTGTGAATCTGGAGAAACTCAAAACATAGAAGTTGTAGATACAGATGTCTACTGTCTCCCTGAATGTTTTCACGATTTTAGGGTGAGCTAACTAAATGTAAGAGGCCCAGAATTGACACTGGTTCAGAATACCAGCGGGATTGAAACGAGAAATGAAAGTTAGTTGTTTGAAGACCTTAGAGTTAGAATTGGATGATGAGTTCTCTTAATAATGCTAAAAAATGTGTCATCTAAGTCCTGTATAAAGGAAATTTTAATTGGATATGTATTCTGTGAGATATGGCTGAATAAGTGGAGGGCATTGCTAACCTTAGTGACATAGAAGAGAACAGAAATAGGACAAGCTTGTAAAAATCACAATAAATCCAATTTACATCATTTTAAAACCATCTTGGGATATTTTATAGCCATATGAGTCTATTGAAAATGAAGCTTTGAATCACCTTAATTGGATTAGATATTTGATAACCAACTCATGACTGAATATTAAGACTGATTGTAAATGGGAGATTTTGATTCCTTAATGACCGAATTAGAACATGGTCATAAAAGAAGAAATGTGAATTTATGTGTTAGTTAGAGGTCTGGAAAGTTTGAAAAACATTGGATGTAACATCCCGTTACCGATGTGAGGGCATATCGGTAATTTGGATGAGTGAGCAGTGAGTGCATTCATAATTGAATTGCACGTATAGTGATTCTGCATCAGTGACATGAGTTAAATTGCACATGCATATATATAGTGACATGCATTCATGATTATTCCAGTATTTAATTGTGTCATGAGTTGCTTTGTGAATTGTGAGAAATTGTGTGAAGAGTGAATTATTGAGAATTGAGGAATGGATTTATTAAGGACTGAGAAATAATTTGAAGTGAGTAGTTGAATTAATTAAATTGAGATTTGAGTATAGAATCTAGTGTCTTATATTTTTGAGAAATTTTGGGACTTTTTCTGGAATTTTTAGAGATATGTGATCGGACCGGAATATGGACCTAGAGACTGATAACTGTGAATTCGGTTCCGAAAGTGAGTGACTAATGGTTTGAAAAATTAGATCTGTGAGTTTGAGAAATTTTGTGATGAGTCAGTGAAATTAGAGATTGAAATTAAGTGATTTGAGGACCGATAGATTTTGAGTCTCAGTTGAAATCAGCCCTGAGTATATATATATATAAGAGGTTTGGGAGTTAGGGTTGAAGAACCTTTTCCTTTTTCCCTTCTCCTTCGCCGTTGTCGATCGTGAGCTTCCTCCTCGGAGATTTCGTGAGTTTCTCTTTATTGTGAGTGAAAAAGTTGTAGAGAGCTTGGTGAAGTTGATTATGGCTGAGGATTAAGAGTTGATTCAGAGAGGGATTGAAGCTTGGAGGTTTCGGACGTTGCAATTTTCTAGGGTTTCGATCGATCGTTGTTTTGGTAAGTTTTATTGTGATTAATGTTGTTATTTGTGTTGATTGTTGCATTTATGGTTATTAATGAGTTAAGTAGAGTAGTTGAATGGGTTTAAATGAGGTTTGAGGGTGTATTAATGGCGGAAAATGAGAATCGGAGAAGACGATCCAGTCGCACGTCGCGACGTAGGAATTAAATATTTAATAATGCGTCGCGACGAGCGTGAAAACTGATACGTCGCGACGAGCTTTATGAGGCGTCGCGACGAGCGAAAGGCTTTATTCGCCGCGACGTGTGGTTGTAGGCGTTGCGACGAGGTGCGGAGAAAATGACCTGTACGTCGCGACGAAGAGACATGCGTCGCTACGAGGGAGTGAAATGCTGAAGTGGATTAGTTGAGTCTTTTTAGCATAACTTTTAGTGTAGGCCTCCAATTGAGATGATTTTTGAGTCGTTGTAAACTAGAGAAAGAGGTCTACAAGTGTTGGACCCCGAACTTTTGAGGATAATAGAAATATTACAATGAATTTAAGTGAGAAAGAATTGGGGAGAATGAGAATGAATTTAAGGAAATGTGATGAATTTAAGAAAAATATAGGAGAAAAGAATTGTTTCGGTTAGAGGAATTTGATATTTGAATGAATTTTTATGGATTATGAGAGGAAAGTGGATGAGTTGATTGAAATGAAGTTAAATAGCATGAATTAAAAAAAGTGTAAAAATTTGAAGGATTTAGAAAATTTGACTTTTTGGAGAGAGAATGTTTGACTTTGAGAGTTGACTTTTGTTTGAGACAAAATTTGATAAAATGATCTACATGAAACTTGTAGATTATGTTACAAGCTTTCTGTAGACATAAAGTTTGCAATTTTTCGATATCGGGAGTGAAAGTTATGATCAGTCAAAGTTTATATTTGATAAGGTTGACTTTTGACTTTAAGTATGACTGAATCTTTGACTGAGAAATTAACCTAGTTAGAGGTTAATTGAGCTTTGATGTTCTTCATGAAAGTTTAAAGATTTGATTTGATCTTTATTTCGATATAAAGTATGCAAATTTTCGATCTCGGAATAATAAGTTATGATTTTTACCAGTTTGTATAGAGGATAGTATCTTTGACCGGAAAATGGACTCCCGTAGGAGTCAAATTGATTTTTATGTCCTTTGTGGAAGTTATAGAGCTTCCTTCAAGCTTTTCATAGAGACTAAATTTGTTAAATTTGGAGTTCAGGATAAAAAGTTATGATTTTTGAAAGTTTCGGGAAAAAAAAAAAAGAGAAAGGGGTGCAGGTCCACCCAAAAGTCGCGGTCGTGCATACGCACGATCGCGACTCGGTGGGTTCACCGCATTGTCGCGATCGTGCACGCGCACGATCGCGACTCCGCTGGTCCATGCGGATATCTCGGTCGTGCACGCGCACGATCGCGACTTTCCTACTTGTTTAAGAAAGGCAATTTTCTGAACATATTTCACTCTTTTGCTTATAACTTTTCCGTCCAACATCCGATTGAGTCGATTCTTATGGCGTTGGATTTCTAAGACAATTATCTACATCCTCATAGAAATTTGTGAATTTTTTAGATTAAATTAATGGAGATTAATTTAATCAAAGTGAGTTTGGAAATTTTTCAAACATAGTTCAGTATTTTGTGAAATTCGGGATCTGTAGAGATCCGATTGAAACGATTCTTGAGGCGAAATAAAGATAAGACAAGGGGCTACAAATCTTATGAAGAAATGAAATGTCAATTTTTCCCCTAAGACTTTTAATTTCTGAATTTAAGTTCGGATTAGGGTGTAATTTTCGGATTGGGAACACCTGAGAGTATTTTAAGCATAACTTTTGATCTGGGAATCGAAATGAGGCGATTCTTATTTTGAATTAAACTAGAGACATAAGGCTACAATTGTTATGAAGACATAGAGTTTCAATTCTGGGATTAAGAATGTAAATTTTTGGATGGAAATAATCGTACATGGAAAATGTGTTAGAATATGGATATACCCGCACTGTTTTGCGTATAACTTTTGATGTAGTGATCGGAATTGAGCGTGGTCAGTGGCGTTGGATTCGTATGACTGAGAGGAACATTTTTTGAGAAGGAAGTTTTGATAAATTCCTTCAAATTTATAGTGCAAATCAGACCCGCAAGTGAATATGACTTAAAGTAACATGACAAGGGCATTTTAGTCTTTTCATCAATTTTAATGACATGGCACATTATGTGATGAGTTGTCGTGTGTGGAAGGCTCCAGAAAGAAATTTAATAAGTGAATGGGAAGAGTGGAAGTCGTTTCTTTAAAGAAGAAGAAGAAGAAGAAGAAGAAGAAAAGAAAGGAGTCGTTGGTGAGAGAGAAAGCTTGGGCTTTTGATTTTTAAAGTTTGAAAGCTTGTTTTTGAGGGGATTTCAAGGGGAAAGGGAAGAAAGAAGATGAAGCTACCTTTGGAGCTTAAAATTTTCGAAATGTTAGAGAGAGAAAGAGGTAAGAGTTTGAGTTTTTGTTTGATTTTTGGTTTAGAATCATAGAAAATGTTATGAATTGAAGTTTCCTATGATTAATTGAAGATATTAGGCTATGATTATGCTTAATTTTGGATTAGGATGAAATTTGAGTTTATGTCAAATTTTTAATTGGGGTTTTTTTTTAAATTGATGATTTAAATGGCTTGAATTAGTGATGAATTTGAGATATCCTAAGTTAATTTTGATGTTTATGCTTTAGGTGAAGGTTAATTTGAAAAATTATGAATTGAGGGTTTAGGCCAAATTAGAGATTTGGGGGTTTTCCCAAATTTTGTGAATTAAAGGTGTAGAATCATCAAAAATAGCATGAATTGATGAAATATGGAATTAATTTTGAAGAAATTATGTTTTATGAGATTAAATTTGGGTGTATTGGTTTAGGCCAATTTTGAAAATTGGGGATTTTCAAAATTGGAGATTGAAATAGCTTGGAAATATGATAATTATGAATTTTCGATAGTTAATTTTGAGATTATACAAATTTATGATGTGGAATTTGGGTGATTATGGATTAGGTCAATTTTAATTGAAAAAGGAAAGAAGCAAGGATCAAATTGGAGCTTGGAGCAAGTTCCTGGTATCGATTCGAGGTGGGTAGTATATTTATTTATTGAATTTTAGGCTAAGCATATGGATTTGAAAAATTCAAGAAGCAAATTTTGAGAAACAAATGTTTAGAAAAATGTTTGAGAAATATAGTTTTGACTGAGTAAATGAAATGCTTTGGAAGGTTTTAAAAAATACAAGATCTATGAAAATCATGTTTTGAATTATCTGAACAATTTGAACAATGTGCCTTATAATAGAATCGGTTTGATTTATGATTTAAAGAAATTGTGCATACTTTGTTATGAATTTGCTTGATATGTGATTTTAATTGATCTTTATTAAATGCATTTATGTGAATATGCGAAAAATGTCAATTGTGATACGATATGATATGAAAATTTAGAAAATCAAGATTTTGGAAAAATGCCTTGAAATTTGAATTCTTTTCCGTTTATGTGTTATGTGAGTTTGGTAGGTCCTTGTGAGTCATTGTTGCCTCTATTTGTATAGCCTTCACCGGCTGCCCGCTAAGTGGCGCGAGTCTCCGATTTCGGACTCCTTCACTTTCTAACTGGACCGCTTATGAAAAGTGTAGTATGTTCTGTTCACTACCGCATGACCGCTTGCGGAATGTGCGATGCGCTCGCTTGGATCAAACCAAGCCATTTGATATGTTTTATATGTTTGATTTGTGAACTTGATGATTTGTAATGTTATGTGTTTGCATTCATGTTTATGAAACATTTAAGAAAATGAGTTATGAAAAGTTTGAAAAATTGAAAAGGGTTTGAGAAAATATTTAAAAAATTGAAAAGTTTGAAAATGAGTTTTGGAGAAAATCTTAAATGGGAAATGTTTGAAAAGTTTGAAAATAAAATATTTTTCCGCTTATTATTCAGTTTATAAATATATTATCCACGAGCTTACGAGCTCACCCCCCCTTCATCCCCATCTCGAGTTTCGACGGGAGATCGGATGAAAGAATGTGAAGACGTCGGTTCGACATTTGAAATCGTTAGCTTTGAGTAATTTGGATCTTGAGTATGAATATGTTTATGACTTTAGATAAGTTTGGGAAAAATGTATTTGTGTATAAAGTTGAGAATTGTGAATGATTGTGAAATTTGTATATGAAATTATGGATAATTTGGGAATATATATGTATGATTGATTTGGGAATTTGATTGAATTATGAGTTTGGTATTGAATTGAGAATTATGGAAGTATTAGATTTAGGTTTGCGTTTTGCTGGTGTTTGGATTCCGGACGGGAGAGTCCGATGATTCTGAGATCTGTTTGACTTTTAGAAGTGTATTTCTTTACCCTTGCAGGTTTGGGTTAGGATAAAGGCAGCCGTTATGCTGTCGAATTTTCGATAAAATTTGGAATGAAAATGGAATTTGAGATTTGTATGGAATTTGAGATGTGTAAGAATATGGTTAAGTTTTGAGCTTTCGCATGATAAAGAATTTCCAAGGAAAAAGGATATAAGATTTCTTTGTATGAGTTTGATAAATGGGTATAAGAAGAAAAAAAAAATTATACCAGATTTTGGAACGTCTTAGGGTTTCCAACGCGACGATGTTCATTCGATCGTTTCCTTTGAAAATTGTTGTCGGATGTCGGATCCATTATGCTAAGTGTTTGTTTCCGCCTTCGCTTTGCTTCTTCTTTGATTCGTTTAATGCGATTAGTTATTGCTTCCGCTTTCCGATGCGCTTCGCTTTCGATTCTACATTTGATTCCGTTTGTGGCTTCCACATTTTTTTCGCTTCCGCATTCGCTTTGCTTCTGCTTTGATTCCGCTTCGGTTGTTTCGTTTTCCTCCGTTCTTCGTTTTATTCTGTTTCCGTATGATGCGATTCGGTTCCGCTTCGTTTTTCGTTTCGCGTCATCTATTGCTTTGTATTCTGATTCGAAATTTCGAAACGAAATTTTCGTCTCCATTCGATTCCGTTCCCTTCGTTCTCATTCGTTTTTCCGGTTGGGATCCGGTTCCCGGATCGGGTCCTAACATGTATGGTATCAGAGCAAGAAGAGTTTATAAGGAATCATGCGTACGTATGAGGGAATCTGTATGAGTAGTTGGGTTCCGAATGCGGGTCCCAACAACAAGTGTGACAGTAATTGAGAGTTGAATTATTCTAGAGAGATCATGAATTATCGAAAGTGAATCAAATCTAGTATCAAATGTGACCTAAGTGTTATAATGTGACAATTAGAGTTTGAAGTGAGGACTTCATGAGTGAGATAGGCCTAGTGAATAGTGAATTGCAGTTGTGAAGTGAGAGATAGTGAGATTGGATTTGAGAGCTGGGAATCATGATCATGCATCATATCATTTCAAATTGAGACATGTGCATTAGTGAATTCAGTAAATTGAGTATATAGTGATGAGAAATTATTTGTGTTGTTATAGAGGCGTCGTTGGATCGTCAGACCACGGACATTGCTGGGACTTCCAGGCAGTAGCTCGGAAGTTACAGGTGAGTAACCTAGTTGGTTCCTCAGCTTTTAAGTGATTACATATGCTATGAATATGTGTAAATTAAGTGTAAAAGTGAGTGTTATAAATGCGAAGTGAATGAGCTAAATGCGATAGATATTAGTGATTGTGTGAATGTGAATAAGTGTTCTGAGTATGTTGAGTGTAATAAGATGAGATACATGTGAAATGTGTTACAAATGTGAATACTTGTGATAGTGAACCAGAGTATAGTGATATGAGCAAGTGTATGACTGTGACAAGAGAGTGAAGTGATATATTGTTAGTGCATGCCTAGCATGATAATAAGCGGTAAAATTCTGATTGTGACTAGAGCACGATGATTGAGCTTTGAGCTCAATTATCGATGAGAGGGCCTAGGGCAAAACGGCGATGAGTGTATACCCGCAGGGCTCTCCTACTTGCCTAAATTGTGATTATTGTGAAAAGGAAATAGTGCATACCCAGAGGGCTCTCCTATTCCTAAAGTGAGTGGGCAGTGGTGCATACCCCGAGGGCTCTCCTACTTGCCAAAAATGTGAATATTGACGCTCAGTCACAACAACGTCATAAAAGGGAATTTGCATACTTATGCATTTGATTGTGCAGTGTGATTGAGAATGCGAGAGATATGTGATATTGTGATTTGTGCACTGACATGTTTGAGTAGTGACATAGTGTTAATGTGTAAACTGTGTAAAGTGTTGATAGTGTTATAAATTGTGTTAAAATATATATATATCTATGAGATATATTATGTGTATCTGCATGTGTTGGGTAAACCATCGATGATGGTTTCTCACTGAGTTCGCAAACTCACCCAACATTGCAATATATTTTCAGGACAGCGTTAGTAGGACTCTAGCTCCCGTGATAGACGTTTCTGCAGTGAGCGTTCGAGATCAAGTGCAGCGATGGATCGCAGGTTGGTCAGCTGGGGTGACTTCTTTTGGGATGACCTAGTATAGATGTTTTTATCAGTTTCCCTTTGAGATACTGTATTGTGATTGTAGGGGACTGATAGATATGTCTATATTTTGGATTGATTTATGAAATGAAAAATTATTGTTATGGTTTTAATTTCAGTGAATTCCATGATGCTGTTTATTTATATTGATACCATGCGAGTGTTTAGTGATCGTTTGCGATCGTAGCACTTCCTTAGCGTGAGATATACGTTGGAACGACCCACGGGCATCCCGGTGTGTACCCTACGGTGAGGGGGTGCTACATTGGACCTATGTATAAAAGGTTATGCTTCACGAACAAGACCTGTGATGATGGTTTAGTGAATAAATATCCATTTTTACTGACATGTGTTAAGAAATGAGGTTTATGTGAGAATGACTAATGCGGGTATATGTAATTTTCATGCATGTTACTCAATAGCTTGTGAAAGCAGACAAGGAATAGAACTAGAAGTCGTACCTAGTGCCTCTCAAGTTCAAGAAAAATTGGAAAGGAATCAGAACTACTGAGATAGTTGAGGTGAGTATAATCATGCTACTATACTTGTGTAGTAATCCTTTTCTTTTATTTTGCGGCTTGTTAAATTGTTATCAAACTTGTATGACTTATTTGACATATGACTCCATGTAGTTGAGTCTAGCATGTTGTATGCCAGAATGACCAGATGATATTCAGATTCTTTGCATCTTCTGGTTCCCTTGTTATGTTGAACCCATTAATTGAAATTATTTGATAAATCATGTTTTCTTGTTAGTCATGATTGATGAGTTCACAGAATACCCAAACCATGTGCACATAGGTAACTTGCTGATGATGAGTTAGATCCGGGTCCTTCCTGGAGAGAGCAGGCCTCCAGGGGCAAGGTTAGGCCAACCTTGTCTAAAATCAGAAAAGGAGAGATATGCCGTACTAGCATGCCTCTGTCTCTTCCTAAGAAATTCAAAAAATCAGAACTCAGAAATAAGAAAGCTCAAAATTAGGAATCCTATAGAAACCAGAATTTAGAAAGAACCCAGAACCCAGAAAAAAAATTCAGAAACCATATTCATGTTTTCTTTGAACAATTCATATTGAGCTTTATTATTGATACTCATGTGATTGCCGCATTTGATATTACTACCTGGTTATCCATTGATGCCATATACTGTTGCTTAGAATGCCACAGACCATTCTTGTAAAGCTAGCCTTGTGTTACCTAGCCTCACAAGCATGGTAGTATGTTTATATCTCATTGAGTCGCGTTGTAGACTCACCCCTCACTATCATCATTTCAAGAGAGTAACAGATCTTACGAAAGAGAAATCCAAGCCTTTTGAGACTCGCTTGGATAAGCAGACAAGTAATGTTTTTGGCATGATGTAAATTTCCGTTACTCCTAGATGCTCCATGGATTGTCATAATCATATGTACATAAAACATATATGGATATACTATGTTATTGAGAATGATGTCGGTGGATGATATGAGATGATCATAGATTGGTTGATTATAAGTAGATAATGCATGTGAGAATTGCAATTTTGGATCCTTACTTCTTTTAAGCAGGTATAAGGATTAATCAGATAAATGAATGGGTCATGCCGGATTTTTAGTAGAATATAGAAAAGTTAGGCTTACTACGGGTTATGGGTGGCATTAAGCCTACCCATTTCCTAGTGTCAACACGATCCAATAAGGCAGGTCGTGTCACCACCCAAATCATTTCTGATGTTCTTATGTGTTTATGAATTGTGAACAAGTTGAAATTGCATGAATTGTGTTATTGTGATTTTGATTACATGACAAGAATTTTGAGAGATTCATGAAATAAGTGTTTTATGATTTTTAAATGTGGAATTACTATAGTTATGAAAGGGTTCAATGAACAATGAGTTTTATAAAATGGTTTTCGCTTGTTTCTCATTATAAATATGTTACCCACGAGCTTTCAAGCTCACCCCCACTCTCCTTCCCTATTCAGGTTATGAGCAAGAGATCGAGTCAAAGAAAGTCAAGACATTACTCCGAATTTGTATGTCTTGCATTGTTTTGGAGTAATTTATGTAAAACAAGGCTTTAAATGTATTTTGAGAATTATTAGGTTTTGCATCTTTTGTATTTTAGGATTTTGATATTGATGATGTAATGTGGCTTGGAAATGTCATTAAAGTTTTGTAGAACTCTTATCTTTTGATGTTAATGAATTATGAATTATATATGGATGCCATTGAGTGGAAATGTGAATTTGTGTATAGATGGTTTAGTTGAAATTAGGGATACTTGAGGAAGTAATAAATTTGTTTTAAGGTTTGATTGTCATAGATACGTCACCCTTGAGGGATGATGCCGAATAAGGGTTCATGGAAATAACCCTATAAGATAATACGCACACTCAAGTCTTATGGTTCAGAAAATAGGGCCCAACAGATATGGTATCAGAGCAAACGTTGAACTCTAGAAATAAGCGGGGCCCAACAGATGTAGCATGAGAGCAAGAGTTGGATTTCGGAATTAAGCGAGATCCAACATTTATGTTGGATGATTTTTTTAATATCATAACAAAGTGTCATTTAATGATAAATGACATTCTCATCACCCCTCAATAAAATTGGGTTACAAAAATAAAATTACACATGTTGCTTTAATGAGTTCATCATAGTTGTATGATAAATGTCTTCCACGAGAGCTTTAGGTGTAAACTACTTAATATACATTCCATATGATAAATCATTTACCTCAATGGCTTGGTAGAGAAAAAGATCCTTTTGAACCATTGTTTGATCAAAAACGAAATGTTAATTATTTTCAATGTTTGACTCTATTTATTATATTCATGTAATTAATCGAACCATACTTGACCCAAAAACTAAATTTGTCTTTGTTGCCAATAAATCATGTAAGAAATTATAAAGATGTATGCATTTAAAGAAAAAGAAATTTGTCACATTTAGAGATGTTGCATTTGATGAGACATCATCTTCGTACTCAACTTAAAATCCAAATGTCAAAAAATGTTGCTTTTAATGATGATAAAAAAAACTTCAACGTCATTATCAAGATTGATACACACAAAAATGGTGAATCTTGAGACCTTGTGGATTTTTCAAATTCAAAAGCTAGAGAGAAGAAAATTTGAATATCATTGAGATAGAAAAGGCAATTAGGTTACCTTCAAGATTATGAAGTATAACTAAATCGTTAAACTGTGACTTAATGCTTCTTCATTAGAGTATAAAATAAAGAGGAACCAACATTTGATAAAGATGTTAAGGGATATCAAAACTAGGAAGCAATAATGTAAGAAAAAAATTAAAGCTTTGAAGAAGAATTATACAAGGGGCTTGTGTTTAAACTAAAACATTTCAACCCAAAACAAACAAAAAACAATAATATACTGAAAGTCTTGTTAATACGCAGTCCGCCATGTTGCTAAGCCAAGCCTGGTTTGTGGGCCTCAAGCTACATCTGCAACTGGGCATGATCCACTCCCTACTAAGGCTGAGGTTTCAGCCATTCCTCTCTCCTTTAACATGACCCGCAGCCTGCTCTCCTCGCTATAAGCCTCTGCGAATCCATCCTGCAGTGATGACCGAGGGCAGCAACTCAGGATCATGCCTCTCACCTCGTCAAGGTCATGGTTCAACCCTGTGAGAAACTCAAATACCCTTTCATTTTCCACCTTCTTCTTGTACCGTATACTGTCGTTTGGACACTCCCATGCCTCATCTGAACTTAAGTTGAGTTCTTGCAAAAGTTCGATCATTTCTATGTAATAATCAGTCACTTCTCTTTCTCCTTGCTTCAACCCTCACAATCAAGTTTTGATCTCAAAAAGTTGCGAGGCTTTTTCAACACCAAAGTAAGTCTCCTGGACAACTTCCCCAAATTTGCACACACCGTCAATAAGAACAAATAGGCGTTTTCGATCATTGGTTGCATTGAGTTCACCAGCATGCAGTTACGAGTGAGTTTTCAGACCTCCATCGCTGCACGTCATCGTGTCAGTGGTAGTGGGTTTCCTTGCTTCTCCTGTGATGTAAATTAATTTTCCCTTTCCATCAATCACCAACTGCATTGATTGAGCCCACTCTCTATAATTTCTTCCATGTTGTTTTCCCACTAAGAGATGGGAGGAGGAGGATTCCAAAATTGCTAGGCTTACGGTGGAGGACACCTCCCTCTCACTGTCGAGTGCATTGGAGGGAACAAAAATGTATTTGGTAGCGTCGACCATTGAAGACAATGATCAAGCCTGCTCTAATACCATGTGGGAAGAGAGAAAATAGAAAATCAACATAGTGATTTACATGATTCAGTCAATATGACTTACATCCATGGTAACTTTCTTCCTTTTTGTTTTTGTTTCATATTTCTATACTATATCTACATCCATATATATAGTGTACAGTCATGATCTAATATAGGAAGAAAACACAATATAAGATAAGAAGACAGGTTTAGGGAAGTTTGCCCCCTAATTAGGAGCAAGTCAGGGAGACTAAAATCCTCCCACATTTCTGATGATTTCAACAATGCACTTTCAACAACATTAGTACTTCTGACAGCTTTGACTGCTCTACATTCTAACAATGGAACTCAATATTATATTTGACTTTCACCCTTTTCCAGTGGCTAATGTGCTAAATTCTAGCACAATGATGGTTCTCGTATTACAGGTTGAATTTCAATTCAATAGAGTAGTCATCCGAACAGGAGAAAAAAAGCCAAAGTGAGTCGCGCTGTTGTTTTGGGAAACTCCATGATTTGCAACTAAGAAACTCTGGAAGAAAATAGAAAAAAAATTGAGTGAAAATGTAAAGGATAGTTCAAAACGATCATCTTTTAGTCACCAAAGGAAGTTGACAGAGAGAAGAAGAAGAAGAGGCACTTGAGCATTTTTCCTGCTGCATTTTGAGGTCATCAACTTTGTATGTCTAGCTCTTCAAAAATTTTCTTCAGTTCAAGTATCAGTTCTGTCCTTCGCTTATTCTTCTCACCAAAATTTTGGAAGTTCATTGTATGATTGCAATGAATAATCATCTTTAGTTTACTATTACTTTCTGTTTCCTTCAACACAACACTGTGATTTGGACGCCAGTATACGGGATTCGTCTCCAGGTACCTGCAAGAACAAGGGCAAGCTTTCAGCAAAATAATACCAGTATGGTTTTGTTTGGAAAATAATACCAGTAACAAGTTGCTCAAGAAATCCACATACTAAGACTAAATTTAAAGAAGATTTTTTCACAATGATAGGTTCTTCAAGTTATTATTCCTATAGCTTAAATGAAGAAAATCTGCTATACAGCTACTTTTGAAGATAATGTTGTCTGGTGAGATTCTGCGTTCATAGAAGATAGAGGAGAAACATGACTGCATCAACTTACTGCTTAATCCTTGCTTTTAGCACACTAATTTTTTTCAGTGGTGCTGTAAAATCAATTGCAAACTCTACAGATTCACCCATATCAGGGCTTCTGTAATAATTGCTGATGGGCTTTGTAGCCAAAACTGAGTTTGGGTAGTAAATCTTTTCATTATCGAGTTTCAAGAAAACTGTTGTCAGAATATCCATTTCTTCAACCACGAGCTGTCAAGTTTCATGCGAAACAAGCTGGTTAGATTTTTTTTACTGTCAAGTCATATCATGAAAGGGAGCGGGTAGAAGAAGAAAAGAATGTTAAAATACTTACTGGAACTCCATCAACAACACAACGATCACCAACATCAAATGGGTGCACCACAAATATAAATATAGAAGCCTCAAATATAGTCTTGAAGGTGTTTCCAAATGCAAAAGCTGCAGCTGTTAGGAATATTGCAATAGTTTCTGAAGTGGTAATTTTAATCAAAAGCAGCCAAATAATAATGGTTACAACCATCACAATCACCGACATGACTTTGTTCAACTGTTTAATTGCCACTCTAGTGTCATTTAAAGTGAGTGCAAGCATTTTCCTTTCTTGGTAAAACCTCACCTGTAAATACATTGTCATTGTAAGTCAGAACAAATTGATAAAAGAGTTCAAGAAACTTATTTCAAGCTGTAAGTAAATAGTCAATCAGCATCCCAATACTATTGCCAACTTATTGTCCGTCCTATAAGGTTAAAGATACGTGCAGTTTATCCTCCATCAAATAGTCAATCAGAGTAAAGGACATCATTTGATCATCATTGAGATGATGCACAATATGTACTACATCATCAACAAGAATTTTTCCTCTACGTGTAAATGCTCCTACCTAATGAATAATAGCATACTGCTGTTGGAGTAATTGGCAAAGCTGGATTCCAGTTTGTTCCAGGCATCAGCTGAGGTAAGTGATAATTGATTATTGGGCTAATTGAGGTAGTGACAATAGTGAGAAGCACAAGGTGATCCTTATGAGTCAAAAGGGAATACCAAGGATCAGTGTATGTTGGACAGGAATTTGATCCATCAACATAACCAAGAAGTCCATAATTAAACAGAAGATTGTCATTTGAGACTTTCACAAAGAAAATTTTATTCCATTTTTTGCAAGCTTGAAAGTAATCTAGAAGGAAGCATTAACAGAGATTAGACTACTGAGTTATCTTGAAGCATGATGGTGGTTGTCGCAAACACGATGGTTGAGTTTGGTGATGGAGAAGAGTTTTGAAAAATGCCCATGATGTAATAAGGGCAGAAGGGAAACGATTAAGATGAAGGGTAAAAATGATTAAAGATGATGACGGGAAAGAAAAGTCTAGTCTTTGTTCTTCATACAGGGTCTCTGATGGCATAAAAAATTTGAAAAGGTATGATTTTTATGTCTATTATCTGCAGTTGAACTAATTACAACGACTCCAATAATCTAATCCACTGATCTAGCCTCCAGATAAGAAAATAAAGATGTTGAGTTACGGACAATTAGCAGTTGACGTAACGAGCTGTATCAAATATGGTAAGAACCAATTTATAAGCATTTAGTAGCGACAAGATTTAATATGCTAACTTCACGATGTTAGAATTTATCCATCAAAAAGTGAGAACCACCGCATTTTAGTAGAGTACAGGACCTAAAACATTTCTTTTGTTGTCGCGTAATCAATACAGAAATAGAAAACAGTAACAAAGCTGGGAGCTAAAGCTTGCAAAGCAGAACATCCAAGGCAATATGGAGCTAAGAGAATTTTTGTGAAGTTGAAATGAAACCACAATTCCTAACGGGGTTTTTCCGACTTAATGAATTTGTCTTACCACCCAATCGGCCAAAGACTTTCTGTCAATATTTCCAGTCTGCCATCCATCAAACTTAGCTAATACAACGTCGAGTTCCCCCCTCGGGATGAACCGTCGGAGGTCATCCTCAGAAATGTATCTGCATAGAAAAAAAAAACATGGCAGGGATATCAGACACAGGAAAATATATTTAACAGCATGACATTCATAACAACCGAAAAGATTCTCTCACTTGCAAGCAGGCCGAGCAACATTCCTGAAAATTTTATGTGCGGCAGCAATTGCTTCCGTTTCACTTCTAATCACTACCCCCGTAATCTCATCATCCTGATCATGAAAACCACCATTTATTACACGCTCTACGCAAGCGTTCATAACCCGACTTCCGGAATTCAACTTTTTATTCTTAACCCTTTCCTTTTTGGCACATGAGGAGCTGCCAACCGACAAACTTAGCTCAATGAGCGGAGGCCCTGAAAGGGTTTCCAAAATATAGACTTGAAAGATTAATTCTTGAATTCTGTCAAAGAATGCATCCACCCCAAATTTAGACGAAGAAACTTCAAGCAATACAGTCTTTAGAAGCCACAAAAATGTTCCAACAAGAAGCGCAACAAGAGTCCATGTTATCAACTTTAGAATCTTTTCGGCGGACTCAGATCTTTCAATTCCTTGATTAATCAAACAAACCCAAACAAGAAGTACCAGACCAATCCAAATAAATACTTGTACACTCCTCTTCAAACAGTGAACAAAAGGCAAATCATTTATCCTCATCATATAGTTCCTCCTATTGATAAAAACAATAAAACGCAGAAACCAGCTCGTGGCTAACATACCACAGAATATCACTGTCATCAACATACACCACTTCCAAAACTTCAATTTCCAAATAACAGTCTTTCTAAGTTCTTCAACAGTTAAGCTAGCCACAAAACAGCCCAGGATACACAAACTTGCTATCCACTCGATAAAAATCCCAGCTTTTACTCTCTTTTGCTTCCTTCTTCTCGATATAACTTTCTCGTAGATCTCCTCATTGTTATCGTCATCCTGGTCTCCAGGAGAACCCCAGTCATGAGAATAGCTTGGACCAATGTGATCTTCTAGAACCGGTTTATTCTTTGTTGGCTCGTCTTCTGAAATGTCTGGACTTGCTGGCCATGATTCCTTTGAAGAAGACACTTTTTTGAGTTTTTTGTCACCGTTGGCTTGTGCGGCTTCTCCATTACTTGAGATAATTATAGCCAGTTCTCCTTCACCTTCATGGCCTCTCTGATCTTGACCTTCCATTAAAACTCAGAAACTACAGACAAAGCAAACAGCCGAATGAGAAGTTAGTTAGGAGCAAGTTCAAAAGTGTGAGTAAACAAGCTACATTCCAACTTGAAACAAAGCAAGAAAAGAAAAACATGATATCGGCATCATTTTCAGACATTCAGTGCCAACTTGGTGAACAACGAGCACAGTAGAAATAAGACAGCGATTTGGAACCAGACTAGACGTTGACCAAGCTGTGGCAAACAGAGGAAACTCCAGTGGTTTGCAAAAGGAGAATTTGTTTTTCCGTTTCTTGATACGAGGGACCAGTTTACTCAGATCAACGTTACCTCTTGTTCGACTGTATATCTTATTACATCACTCAAACTTTGATATTAAAAAATGTCAACATTTTCACCTTAATTTCTTTTAGCCCAAACGTGTTTACGGGACTCGGACATGTTTGAACAGCATGGCTAATCTTGATATTCGTATTCCTAAATGTTGATAAAGACGACTTTAAATCGCTTTCACGCCTGGGATAAACTATTAACATTCCGAGTCCTACTTTCCTTTCAACTTGTATAAAAATGTATTCACAGGAATCTAGCACGTGCCTCTGCCATTTTCAACTTACTCTTAACCATTTTAACTCATAGGGTTCATCTACTTCAATTTAATATATTCCATTCCCAATCATGCATAAGACGAGTTCGTATGTTTCATACGTCCATTTTATCTGGTAGTTGTTGGTAAAATACCCCAAAAACACACTAATGGGCTTAGGCATGCTGGGCTAAGTGGGTAGGCAACTACATGCTACAACTTCAGACTTTCTTTCCGTTGTCTTTACATGTTCACATTCTGTTATTTCTTTCCTACATTTTCATACAAGTGGTTTTGTACATAGCATTAGCTAAATGGTTTTCGATATTGGACAATTAACACATGGTAGTATTGTTAGTTAGAGTTTTCCCTGATTCCAGAAAAAAGCAGTCAATAGAAATAGGGTTAGGGGAGTATAAATAAGGTCCAGTAAATATAATATTGGGACAATAAGAAAATATATATGCCTTTCTCTGTTTTATCTAAGATTTCTATCATGGTACTACATCTACAGATCTTATTCTTCTACCTTAACCTATAATGACTAATACATTCGACAACAGTGACTCTAGTGCCACAAACATGCCAACAATAAATGAATACGAGCCCTAGTCTATTACCAACATTAAAAACCCTAGTGTTGTGCTTGTTATCATACCTTTTAACGGCAACAACTACATCATCTGGAGTAAATCCATGACTATAACTTTATATGCTAAGGACAAGTTATCTATCATAGATAGAACCTACATCATGCCTACAGAAGATCCAACTTTATTAGCAAAATGGAAGAGAGCAGACAGCATGGTGAAATCATGGATTTTCAACGCCATGATTAAAGAACTAAGTGACGCCTTTTTATTTTTTACTACTATTAGAGAACGTTGGGTAGAATTACAAGAGAGGTTTGGTGAAGCTAATAGGCCATTGTTATACCAAATAGAGAGGGAAATAAGTTCACTTAAACAGGGCACCTTAACAATTTTTGCTTATTACACTAACACTACAAGAAAAATGAAGTTTAGCGACGGAAATTACCGGTAACCTTCTTTAGCAACGGAATTTACTGACGAAAAAAGTCGTCGAAGATACAGGCGTAGGTAAATTTACCGACGGAAATTATTCCGTCTGTAAATTTATCTACGGAATTACCGACGGTATAAAATAAAAATTTTCAGTCGAGAAAATTACCAACGAATTGACTTTCCGTCGGTAATTAGGGACGGAAAAATTTCCGTCGCTAAATCCAATATTTTACCAACGGAATTTTTTTTCCGTCGGTAAATTTGCTGAAAACAATTTTTTAAATTGTACCTGCAAAATGTTTAGTTTCTGTAAAAGCTACCTTGAAGATAACTTCATTATTTCAAGTAAAATAATTCAAATAATGAAATTCATACTAAAAAGATCCAAAATAAAGAACTGAAATTATTTTTTTAAAGAACAAACATTTCATCAAACATCTTACATGTATCAGAAATTTATCTCAATATCACAACTAAAATTACGTCTTGTCTCTTCTATCACTAATATTTATACCTTAAAGTTATTTTCCAATAACAAAATATACAAATAAATGAAAGTAATAAACACTCAAATTAACTTTCATCCAATATACGAAAAAACACAACAGTAGTTGCAAAAATATCTCCACAGAGGGACATAATGACAATAGTTGGAGAAGACAACGCCGACGAGCAGAAAAGAAGTCCACAATAGAGACATGAGCTCCAAGAAAACCGAAGAGGAGACACAGGGAGAAGGAAGAAGAAGAAAGGAAGAAGAAGACATAAGTGAGAGGGAGATGTCGGAATTTATAAAGAATTTATCGACGGAATTACCGACGGAAATGTCCGTAGGTAAATTCAAAAATTTTAATTCCGCCAAAAATTCTCGCCTTTTTACCGATGGAACGAAAACTTCCGTCGCTAAATCATATTTCAAAAAATTTTAATTCCGCCAAAAATTCCCGCCTTTTTACCGACGGAACTAAAACTTCCGTCGCTAAATCATATTTCCCGACGGAATTTAATTCCGTAGGTAAACTAAAAAATTTTAATTCCGCCAAAAATTTCCACTTTTTTACCGACGGAACGAAATTTCCGTCACTAAATCACTCCGTAGATAAACTCAATTTTTTATTCCGCCAAAAACTCACTCCATATTTAGCAACGGAATTTTTCCGTCGTTAAATTCCGTTGCTAATTTTGCTGCGACGAATTCCTTTCAAATTTAGCGACGAATAATAATACCGTCGCTAAATCACTCAATTTTAGCGACGAAAATACGCGTTCCGTCGCTAATTACCAACGGTATATTTTCCGTCGCTAATTTTTCGTTGCTAAATTGTAGTGATTACCAACGACCATATTTTTCTGTCGCTAATTTCCGTTATTAATTTTGCCGCGATGAATTCCCTCCAAATTTAGCGACGAATAGTAGTACCGTCGCTAAATCACTCAATTTTAGCGACGGAAATATGCTTTCCGTCGCTAATTGCCAACGGTAATTATTCCGTCGCTAAATTTCCGTCGCTAATTCACATTTTTCTTGTAGTGTAAGTTTAAAAAATTGTGGTATGATTTGTCCAGTTTAAGTCTTATTCCTATATGTACTTGTGATGCTTCAAGGGCTATTATTGCTAAGGAAAATGCTCATAGATGCGGGCAATTTTTAATGGGTCTTAATGATGAGTTTGAGCATGTTATTAACCAAATTATGTTAATGGAGCCACTACTTACAATGAATAAAGCCTTTTCTATGCTACAAATTGTTGAAAGACAAAGAGTAGTGAATTCTACTATGGATAGCACTCCTAACATGGCAATGTTAGCTAAACAATCTAATAGCCTAAAGAAAGTTGGGAGAAATAATAACAATTCTAACAAAGGGCCTTATCTCAAGAAGGAGGATAAGTACTGTGAAAAATGCAAAAAGAATAGGCATACTTTGGATACTTGCTTCAAAATTCATATAAGCCCTTACTAGTACAAAAAGCTTACTATACAGAGGGAGAAAGGGAAGGCAAACATGGCTTGAATAGCCGACAGTCTTGTAGATACCATACAAGAGCAGAATGAGGAAAATCCATGAAATGGAAAAATATCTTCTAGTCTTGCTAATTTCATTCAACAAGAGATACGTAAGGCTATCAAAGGCAAGACTATTAGGGAGGTAAAATATTCAGGGTATCAAAACTATGTAGGTAATGTTACACATTCTGTGAACACAACATTCAATTGTGTTGATTCTTGGCTTGTAAATTCTGTTGTATCTACACATGACAGCAGACCTTAGTCTTTGCACTAAATATGTGGTTAATAATGCCTATGATCCTGTAACTCTACTTGATGGAACTAAGTAAGAGGTTACTCGTATTGGCTAGACACATATAGGGGATAGAATTTCTCTCAATGAAATCTTACATATACCTACTTTCTTTAATAATCTATTATATGTCAATAAACTCATTATTTAGAAAGAAATGGTTATTGTTTTCCTCTCTAACAAGTTATTTTTATAGGATCTTTGGACTAATGATATTGTGACTATTGTCAAGGGAGTGAGTGGATTATATGAGCTAGACACAGAGACTATCCTACCCCCTTATAGCCTAAAAGGTCCCTCTTTAGAGTTCTACAAGACTGAGTATAACATCCCTTACCCATGTTAAGGTTAGAATAATAAATATGAGAGATTATCGAGAGATTAGAAAATGTCTTTCATGCTCATGCATAATATAGCATACACACACTCATTAATAGTAAATTTTGCACATAAAAATGACTGTACATGCATTCATTGACATTTTTCCGGTATAATTGATTTTATACATGTGATTTTATTGAGAATTATAGTTTAGTTATGTTGAAAATTGACTTGGAGAGTGTATTTGCTTATTTAGAATTTTTGAAATTTTTGAAAAATTTCTGAAAATTTTTGAGTATTTTTGGACTAAGAAAATTGCCAAATGGCAAAACAATTATTAAATAGTAGTAGAATTAACTGTCAAATGGCAATGAAAATTTTGATAAATGACTTTAGGATTTATTGAAAAATGTCATTAAAATTGGGAGGTAATCGGAGTAGAAATTGAATTTGATTGGACTCGTTAAATGAAAGAACCTAGTTTAAAGTTATAAGAATTAGACATGTGGCAAGTAACAAGTGTCACTTGCCAAGCCATGTCTCTATGCTTTTAATTTTAAAAACCCTCCTTGTTTTCTCTCACGGTGCTTTTATTTGAAAGATCATTAAGTGTTTTGTTCTTGTTTTCTTCTTCTCCTTCATGGCTTCTCTTCTTCTCCATTTTCGTTTTCTCCCTTTTACTTTCACCTCCACCAACGTTGAACGTCTCATCTATCAATTTCTACTTCTATCTTGTTGTCTCTTCCATTTGTCACTAAAAACCTATCTCTACCACCTTTAGAAGATGAAGATCGTGTGATGCTGGAGAGTTAGGCCTAAGTGTCATTTTTGAAGATTTGGAGCTAAATCAAGTAAGTAGATTGTTAATCTTCATAGGTAATGTTAAATGAAGCATTTATGATGATAGTTAGAGGTCAAATGACATAAAATGGTATTTTGTGTATGATGAACATGAGTGATGAAAAGTTTAAGTAAATGTCTTGTTTTTGGATATGTATGATGAGTAATAATTCACATATTGTTATAAAGATGTTTTGAGGTTGAATGATTTTCATAATGAGGTTAGGATGAGTGTAGAAAAAATTGATGATTACTAGGTAAATATATATGTTATGTTTTTAGTTAATGATCACATATCGATCATGAATTGTTTGTGGATGAAATAGAGTTGAGAATGAGGAATAAATAAAGTAAAAAAGGTGATCTTTGTATAAGTGGTGTTGGGAGTAAAATCTGGAAAATTTTGGAAGATGAGTGCTGGAAAATATAACAGTAATTCACCCACTGATTATGCTTTTGTGTTTTAGTCATAACTTTTTTCTGTTGTTCTCTAAATGAGATGATTCTTAATTTGGATTAAATTATATACATAGGGATAAATTTTTCATGAAGACATCGAAATTAAATTCTGTCTTTAAGAGTCTCAAAATTTGGCATGAAGTTGAGAACTGGGTTGCTGATTCGAAGGTTTCACCGTAGCGAAGCCAAATTTTGGTCGCGACGAACTTTTTCAGAGAGACTTTTGCTAGATTTTCAAACTTCACCTCGGCAAAGCCAGATCTTGGTCGTGGCAAACTTTTTCAGAGTGATGCTTTTGTTGGATTTTCAAACTTCGCCGCAGCGAAGCTAGATCTTGGTCGCGGCGAACTTTTCCAGAGAAGTGTTCTATAAAATAATAACTGGAGTATTTCCACTGAACATGTTTTGATAGTTTAGGAATAACTTATTCTATAGTTACCCAAATGAGATAATTCTTGATTTAGAGTAAACTAGAGAAATGAGGCTACAAATTTTCTAAAGAAATTAAATTTCAATTGTGCCTCTAAAAATTCCATATTTTTAATTGAAGTTGAATACAAGGTACTGTCATAGTTTAAATATATAAGGTACAATCATGATCTAACATAGGAAGAAAACACAATATAAGATAAGAAGACAGGTTTAGGGAGGTTTGCCCCCCTAATTAGGAGCAAGTCAGGGAGACTAAAATCCTCCCAGATTTCTCATGATTTCAACAATGCACTTTCAACAACATTAGTACTTCTGACAAGTTTGACTGCTCTACATTCTAACAATGGAACTCAATATTATATTTGACTTTGACCCTTTTCCAGTGGCTAATGTGCTAAATTCTAGCACAATGATGGTTCTCGTATTACAGGTTGAATTTCAATTCAATAGAGCAGTCATCCGAACAGGAGAAAAAAAGCCAAAGTGAGTCGCGCTGTTGTTTTGGGAAACTCCATGATTTGCAACTAAGAAACTCTGGAAGAAAATAGAAAAAAAATTGAGTGAAAATGTAAAGGATAGTTCAAAACGATCATCTTTTAGTCACCAAAGGAAGTTGACAGAGAGAAGAAGAAGAAGAGGCACTTGAGCATTTTTCCTGCTGCATTTTGAGGTCATCAACTTTGTATGTCTAGCTCTTCAAAAATTTTCTTCAGTTCAAGTATCAGTTCTGTCCTTCGCTTATTCTTCTCACCAAAATTTTGGAAGTTCATTGTATGATTGCAATGAATAATCATCTTTAGTTTACTATTACTTTCTGTTTCCTTCAACACAATACTGTGATTTGGATGCCAGTATACGGGATTCGTCTCCAGGTACCTGCAAGAACAAGGGCAAGCTTTCAACAAAATAATACCAGTATGTCTTTTTTTGGAAAATAATACCAGTAACAAGTTGCTCAAGAAATCCACATACAGAGACTAAATTTAAAGAAGATTTTTTCACAATGATAGGTTCTTCAAGTTATTATTCCTATAGCTGAAATGAAGAAAATCTGCTATACAGCTACTTTTGAAGATAATGTTGTGTGGTGAGATTCTGCCTTCATAGAAGATAGAGGAGAAACATGACTGCATCAACTTACTGCTTAATCCTTGCTTTTAGCACGCTAATTTTTTTCAGTGTTGCTGTAAAATCAATTGCAAACTCCACAGATTCACCCATATCAGGGCTTCTGTAATAATTGCTGATGGGCTTTGTAGCCAAAACTGAGTTTGGGTAGTAAATCTTTTCATTATCGAGTTTCAAGAAAACTGTTGTTAGGATATCCATTTCTTCAACCACGAGCTGTCAAGTTTCATGCGAAACAAGCTGGTTAGATTTTTTTAAAGTCGTATCATGAAAGGGAGCGGTTAGAAGAAGAAAGGAAAAGAATGTTAAAATACTTACTGGAACTCCATCAACAACACAACGATCGCCAATATCAAATGGGTGCACCGCAAATATAAATACAGAAGCCTCAAATATAGTCTTGAAGGTGTTTCCAAATGCAAAAGCTGCAGCTGTTAGGAATATTGCAATAGTTTCTGAAGTGGTAATTTTGATCAAAAGCAGCCAAATAATAATGGTTACAACCACCACAATCACCGACATGACTTTGTTCAACTGTTTAATTGCCGCTCTAGTGTCATCTAAAGTGAATGCAAGCCTTCTCCTTTCTTGGTAAACCCTCACCTGTAAATACATTGTCGTTGTAAGTCGGAACAAATTGATAAAAGAGCTCAACAAACTTATTTCAAGCTGTAAGTAAATCGTCAATCAGCATCCCAATACTATTGCCAACTTATTGTCCGTCTTATAAGATTAAAGATACATGTACTTTATCCTTCATCAAATAGTCAATCAGAGTACAGGGCATCATTTGATCATCATTGAGATGATGCGCAATATGTACTAGATCATCAACTAGAATTTTCCGCCTACTCATGTAAGTGTAATGCTCCTGCCTAATGAATAATAGCATACCGCTGTTGGATCAATTGGCAAAGCTGGATTCCAGTTTGTTCCGAGCATCAGCTGAGGTAACTGTTATAATTGATCATTGGGCTAATTGAGCTAGTGACTATAGTGAGAAGCACAAGGTGATCCTTAGGAGTCAAAGGGAATACCAAGGTTCGGACACAAGGCGATCCTTTCGAGTCCAAAGGGAATACCAAGGATCAGTGTATGGTGGACAGGAATTTGATCCATCAACATAACCAAGAAGTCCACAATTAAACAGAAGATTGCCATTTGAGACTTTCACAAAGAAAATTTTATTCCATTTTTTGCAAGCTTGAAGGTAATCTAGAAGGAAGCATTAACAGAGATTAGACTACTGAGTTGTCTTGAAGCATGATGGTGGTTGTCGCAAACACGATGGTTGAGTTCGGTGATGGAGAAGAGTTTTGAAAAATGCCCATGATGTAATAAGGGCAGAAGGGAAACGATTAAGATGAAGGGTAAAAATGATTAAAGATGATGACGGGAAAGAAAAGTCTAGTCTCTGATAGCATAAAAAATTTGAAAAGGTATGATTTTTATGCTAACTTCACGATGTTAGAATTTATCCATCAAAAAGTGAGAACCACCGCATTTTAGTAAAGTACAGGACCTAAAACATTTCTTTTGTTGTCGCGTAATCAATACAGAAAGCAGGGAGCTAAAGCAGAACATCCAAGGCAATATGGAGCTAAGTGAATTTTTGCGAAGTTAAAATGAAGCCACAATTCCTAACGGTGTTCTTCCTACTTAATGAATTTGTCTTACCACCCAATCGGCCAAAGATTTTCTGTCAATATGTCCAGTCTGCCATCCATCAAACATAGCAAATACAACGTGGAGTTCCTCCCTTGGGAAGAACCGTCGGAGGTCATCCTCAGAAATGTATCTGCATAGAAAGGAAAAATCATAGCAGGGATATCAGACACAGGAAAATATATTTAACAGCATGATATTCATAACAACCAAAAAGATTCTCTCACTTGCAAGCAGGCTGGGCAACATTCCTGAAAATTTTGTATGCGGCAGCAATTGCTTCCGTTTCACTTCTAATCACTACCCCCGTAATCTCATCATCCTGATCATGAAAAGCACCATTTATTACACGCTCTACCCAAACGTTCATAATCCGACTTGAGATCTCTTCTTTCTCCATTTTATGAAGCTCTTTCAAAATCAACTTTTTATTCTTAACCCTTTCCTTTTTGGCATATGTGGAGCTGCCACCCGCCGAACTTAGCTCAGTGAGCGGAGGCCCTAAAAGGGTTTCCAAAATATAGGCTTGAAAGCTTGATTGTTGCATTCTGTCAAAGAATGCATCCACCCGAAACTTAGACGAAGTAACTTCAAGCAATACAGTCTTTAGAAGCCACAGAAATGTTCCAACAAGAAGCGCAACAAGAGTCCATGTTATCAACTTTAGAATCTTTTTGGCGGACTCAGATCTTTCAATTCCTCGATTAATCAAACAAACCCAAACAAGAAGTACTAGACCAATCCAAATAAATACCTGTACACTCCTCTTCAAACAGTGAACAAAAGGCAGATCATTTATCCTCATCTTATAGTTCCTCCTATTGATAAAACCAATAAAACGCAGAAACCAGCTAGTGGCTAACATACCACAGAAAATCACCATCATCAACATACACCACTTCCAAAACTTCAACTTCCAAATAACAGTCTTTCTAAGTTCTTCAACAGTTAAGCTAGCCACAAAACAGCCCAGGATACACAAACTTGCTATCCACTCGATAAAAATCCCAGCTTTTACTATCTTTTGCTTCCTTCTTCTCAATTTAACTTTCTCGTAGATCTCCTCATTGTTATCGTCATCCTGGTCTCCAGGAGAACCCCAGTCATGAGAATAGCTTGGACCAATGTGATCTTCTATAACCGGTTTATTCTTTGATGGCTCGTCTTCTGAAATGTCTGGACTTGCTGGCCATGATTCCTTTGAAGAAGACATTTTTTTGGGATTTTTGTCACCGTTTACTTCTGGGGCTTCTCCATTACTTGAGATAATTATAGCCAGTTCTCCTTCACCTTCATGGCCTCTCTGATCTTGACCTTCCATTAAAACTCGGAAACTACAGACAAAGTGTTCATATGTGAAAATAGGTGTGCGATAATATCGAGAATGAAAGAACTCTCATCATTTCTGTAAAGGTGGTTACACGAATACAATGAAAACTTATATACAAAGCTAACTACATATGACAATGTAAGCTAAGTATCCAGCTAAAGGTAGTTACACGAATACAATGAAAACTTGTATACAAAGCTAACTACATATGAGAATGTGAGCTAAGTATCCAGAAGATAGTATCCAGCAAAGCATTCTGTTTTGACAGAAAAAGAAACTTCCCGTAACTAACATTAAATAACTATTGTATACGCTGCGCAGTAATAATGTTCTTTTAATTTAATTTATTATATTATTATATAATTTTAATGTATAAATAAGTATAAGTAATTTAAAATTTGTAATCGAAATATAAATATTTAAAATTTGTAATGTATATTTTATTAAAAGTTTTAAATTTGTTATATTAAAATATATATGTTAGAATATCATAAATGAATAAGAAAAATTAATCAAGAAAATGTTGGGACGAAAATTTAAAATTAAAGAAATGTATAATGTAATTAGTTTGTTATAAAATATATAAACTAAATTTAAAAACTCAAACAAAATAAGTTTAAAATAAATAAATACTGTATAATTTAAAATTTTGTGATAAGATTATTAATATTTAAATTATTAAATGTATAACAAGGAAAGAATTATGATAAATTATTCAAAATATATAAATTTGAATATTGAAGGAAGTGGTAAATTTAGATAGTAAAATTTGGTATGAAAAAAATCAAGAGATGAAACATGATCATTCACCACGTACAAAACTTAAGAATATATAAGTTAAAATGTAAAAATGGATTAGTAAAATTATTTATCTGACTAGAAAAATTTTAAAATGTAAAATATTTTGTTATTAATTAAATATTATAGTTAATTAAGGTGAAAAATAAATTGCTTAATTTAAAATGTTGTGAAAAACTATAAATATTAAATGTAGGTAAGTACAAATACTATAATAATAAGTCTCACCCGTGACGGGAACAAAGTTATTATATTTAGTTGTTTCAATTAATTAAGATAATGAAAAAGTCAACATTTGATATTATTTAATGTATAAATGAATATTGTGCAATTTTTAAATTTGTGATCAAATTATCAGTATTTAAATTTTAAAATGTATATTAAGAAAGAAATTATGATAGAAATATTAAATTATTTAATTTAGAATACTAAAATGAATAATCAAAATTAGGTTGTAAAATTTTAAATGTATATTAGGAAAGGAATTATGATATAAATATTAAAAATATGTAAGTTAGAATATTAAAATGAATAACTAAAATTAGATTGTAAAATTTTGAAATACATTTATAATTAATTATTTATTAATTATATTATATAGTCACAGCCGTGACAATGTTATACATACATATATATATATATATATATATATATATATATATATATATCATAGATTAATTAATTAAAATATTATTAATTATTATTAATTAATTATAATATATTTAACACATATCAAAAAGTAAATTTTCTTTAAAATATAATTAATGAATTAACTAATTAGCTAATTTTCGATAATTAAGTATATAAGGCATTAATTAATTTATTATATTATAATTAATTTATAAATTATTTATTGATCATTAATTTTATTCAGTTATCATTAATAATAATGTATATATAATTAATTAATTGATGTGTTAAATAAAATATAACTAATGAATTAATTAGTACATATTAATATTTAGTATATATGTTACTCATAACCCACTAATTAGCCCATATATTTTTTTGTCATTTTAATTAAGTGTAATATATATATAATTAATTTATTAATTAAATTATAATTAATAGATTGATTACTTAAATAAATATAGAGTGACTATTTTTCATTCTATAATTTAAATATACTTAAATCATAGTTAATTAATTAATTTTGATATAATTACTAGTAATTAGAATATAATAAATTAATTGATTTATTAAAATATACTTGTTTATAAATTAATAATAAAATAATTATTAAGTTTATTCAGTTATTATTAATTATAATTAATATAAAATTAATTAATTGATGCATTATTTTTCTGTTCAGAATTCTCATCAAAAGGCACTTATGCCAAGTGGACCTGTTTGCCCTTTCTATTTGCTTGAACTCCCTTCTTTTGCTTCAATTCCTTCCACCAATCCGGATAGCCATGAATTTTACTAGTCCATCTCATGCCCCTCTATATTGCAATGATCACAATGTTTATCCTCTTTTTTCTTGTTATCCCTTTTTTTAAAACTTCCTTTGCCAACATTACTACCTCTATCAAACATAGCACTGTTTTCTGTTGACTTAGTATTCTTCATTTGTATGTGTCTCTACTTTTCAACCCTTGCAACCATAGAGTACACCTTATCAATGCTGGGTAAAGGATTAGATGCTAAGATCTGACTTCTAATATGATAAAAAGACTGATTAAGTTCTATCAAGAATTGCAACACTCTATGTTTCATTTCTGTTGCTTCTAGTTTTTTATTCAGTTCACATTTGCAGTCATTACATATACACATTGGCATAGGTTCCAACCGATTCATCGCATCCCAACATTTTGCCATTTTATTGAAATATATGGCCAAAGAATTATTTCCTTGTTCTGTAACATTGATCTCTCTTTGTATTTGATAGATCTGAGGACTATTGTTCTTATCCTCAAACTTGTCTTCTATTTTATCCCAAAGAATCTTGGAATTAGTGCTGTAGATAAAAGCATCTGCAAGTTCCTTCTTCGTAGAATTCAAAACCATTGCTTTATCATACAATCAACCTTCCTCCATCTTTTATACTCTACAAGTTCACTGGTACAGTCAAAGAACCATCAATAAACCCTAACTTATCCTTTGCTTCCAATGAATTCATGACTGAAAAACTCCAACTCATTGAATTGGATCCAGTCAATGGTGATGTTACTAGCACCATTCCTAGACGATCTGAATTGTGTAGTCGATAGGGATCTTCCTCCTGAAATTCATTTCTTCCTGCATATGTTCGTGAATCTGCCATTGCGCAAGTTACTCAGCTAAAACTAACTGCAACCAACTCCTGATATGCGAATAGTTAGCAAAATTTCTCACTGCAACAAGCGGATTCAATATCTCGCATCAATCTTAGCTAATTGGCTTTGATACCATGTTTAGATGTGAAAATAAGTGAGAGATAATAATGTGAATGAAAAAAATCTCATTCATTTTTGTAAAGGCAGTTACACGAATACAATGAAAACTTATATACAAAGCTAACAACATATGAGAATGTAAGCTAAGTATCCAGTTAAGCATTATGTTATATATAAAAAACTTTCCTTAACTAACATTAAATAACTATTTAAATTTATATTTCAACACAAAGTAAAATGAGAAGTTAGTTAGGAGCAAGTTAAAAAGTGTGAGTAAACAAGCTACATCCCAACTTGAAACAAAGCAAGAAAAGAAAAACATGATATGGGCATCATTTTCAAACATTCAGTGCCAACTTGGTGAACAACGAGCACAGTAGAAATAAGATAGTGATTTGGACCCAGACTAGGCATTGACCAAGCTGTGCAATCAGAGGAAACTCTAGTGGTTTGCAAAAGGAGAATTTGTTTTTCTGTTTCTTAACATGAGGGATCAATTAAATCAGATCGAAGTTACCTCTCGTTCGATCATATATCTTATTACATCATACTCAACTTAGATATTAAAAATTATCAACATTTTCACCTTAGTTTCATTTTAGCCCAAACATATTCAAGAGACTCGGACATGTTGCAATAGCCTAGCTAATTTTGATATTCGTATTCCTAAATGTTGATAAAGAAAAATTTAAATCACTTTCACGCCTGGGATAAACTCTTAACATTCTGAGTCCTAATTTCCTTTTAAATTGTATAAAAATGTATTCATAGGAATCTAGCACATGCCTCTACCATTTTCATCTTACTCTTAACCTACACCATTTTAACTCATAGGGTTCATCTACTGCAATTTAATATATTCCAATCCCAAACATGCATAAGACGAGTTCGTATGATTCATACTTCCATTTTAACTCGTAGTTTCCATCTACTTTAGTTTAATATATTCCCTTCCCAATCATGCATAAGACGAGCTCGCTCGGTTTATACTTGAAAAGTTGTACATTCAGTCAAGTATGATTAAGATTAATTAGAAATTTGTTATTTTTGTAACTAATTTTTGATAGTCGACAGTTGCAATTTTTTATATAAATAGATGGTAGGTTGTATTATTATCTTTATGAGAATGATTACAACTATCTTCTTATTATAGCTTTTATTTTTTATTTTTATGGTATCAGAGCAACATCCAATTGTGCCTATGGAGTGTTTATGAGAGTTTCTAATTTTCTATCAAAGTAATCTTTTAGCTGAGTTTTTTCATTTTAATTCTTTAAGAGATAGAGGAAGTGCGAAGACAATCTAATGAGGAAGTATCACTAAAATTAAGACTTCAATATCAAGGAGACGTGTTACATCTTTAAGGATTAGACTATCATGAATCATCCTTATGACTACTTTTCTAGTTTAAAAAAACTATCTAGCTTAGATTAGGGTAAAGAGAATTATTCTTGGAGAAATGGTGCAGCTTGGATTCATAGATGGAAAGTGTCTCATGCCAGATCAAGACTCTATATAGTTTGATCAATGGAAGCAAGTGGATTGCATAATGATCTTTGGGATTTCCAAAATTATTATAGAAGATAGATCTAAAATAATTGAAGAATTATAGGTGAATATAAATGAATTTAATTAATTATATGAATTATTTGAACTAAAAACCCAACATTGTTATTACAAGAATTGTAAATCCTTACAAAAGCCTTTATTAGGTTTGACAATGAGTCGTGAAGTGAATATAAATGAATTTAATTAATTATATAAATTATATGAACTGGAATCTCAACATTGATATTAAAAGAGTTGTAAATCCTTACAAAAGCCCCAATTAGGCTTGACAATAAGTCGTGACAACTTAGGCCCTCTCAGGCCTAAACTTGGCTCAAAATTCTATTTTCATAGCTAGGCTCTACCTAAAGTTCATTTCAGACTCGATCAAATTTAATTTTTTATTTTTAAAATTTCAAATGACATTATTTTTCTAAGAAGATGTCCTTTTAAATGAAATTTTTAAGATTGAAGCCAAATCGAGCTTTTCGAAGCTCATAATTTCAAAAAAGGCCCAAAACTTGATCAACTCATGTCGAGTCAGTTGAATTCGATCTAAGCTAATTAGGTTTTTTTTGCCTCCCCTAACTCTAACATTCTTGCAAAATTTATAACTAGACAATTTTTATTAAACAATAAAATGGATATTGAATTTTGATCAATGGAAGCATATGGATTGCATGATGATCTCATAGATATTAAATTCAATATAAAAGTCGATCTTTGATGCCTTTATTATGCAAGAACTACTAAAGACTTATGGATTGAGATAGAATATATGTTTGTGGAAAGTAATGGTCCTAGATTGTACTAGTTATAAAAGAACTAGTTATAAAAGAAAATTAACTCAATATAGTAAGGAAATATTACTATATTGAAGTGTTCCACAAAGTTGAAGTGTTTGCGAGATGAGTTAATCTATCTTGTGCCAATATCAAAATGTAGATGTGGATAAGTAAGAAAATAACTCATCTAAATGAGTTTAATCATCTAGTGCAATTTTTGATAGGCCCAAATGACAACTATGATCTTAGTAAGGAATCAAATCCTTGTCCTAGATCATTTGTCAAGTGTTACTAAGGTATACTCTATGTTGTTATGAGTTGAATGACAGAGAGACATCTAAAATGCAATCTAAGAGGGAGTTAAAGTTAATGCAATGATGGAAAAAGACAATCTGACAATTAAAAGATTGGTAGAAGGTATGTAGAGAAAAGAGCGTGTATGCATAAAAGCAAGCTCCATTATGACTATTATAATAGAAAATGTCAATTAGGGGATACATGCTTTAAATTGCATGGTTATCTTGACTGGTATAAATAGCTACTAGAATATAAGGAAAACTATATGATAGGAAAGTCGTGGATGACAGACATAGCTAATGGAGTAGATAAAGTAAATATGGAGAATGGATTAAGGAACTACCAAAAATTATGAAAGGAAAGGAGGCTAACCAATTTCAATGAATTTTGAACATGATTTTGTAGGATTTGTATTCTATCATTCATTCTTTTATTTTGATTATATGGATTATGGCCATTAGATTATTGACAACAGTGCTTTGAATCACATATGCATTAACCTTAATTTTCTTGAACATACTCTTGTTAATACATCTATACCTATATACTTGCATGATGGAACAACTAGATGTGTGAAACATATATGAAAGGTTTGGTAGTTAAAAATGTTTGGCTGCTTATTCTTTGGTTACATAAATGTCTATTCTTTGGTTACAATTTGAGATAAAAAGCTTTCAAACTTTTTATAAACTAGATAAACAATCCATCTTAATAGTTTGATATGTTTATCTTTTATGAAACCATATATCCTTACCAAAATACTTCACCATCTTCGTAAATCAAACCTTTTTTTACCTATTGTTATAACTGATGAGACCTTTCTAACCCCTACTTTTTAATCAAAGATGTCTTTGTTGACTTTTCTCTAGATAATATAAACTCAACAATGCATTCCCTTAAAACTAAAATTTATAAAGGCATAGTCTATAACGATTATCCTACATATGCACCTGTCCAACCAGAACCATAAGTTACACGTTAAAAGCACCTGAATTAGAACTAAGCTAAATTGGTTTAATGATTTTATCTCCAATGTTGATTGTTCTTTATGATTGCTTGTTGCCATTGTTGATTAGCCTAATATTTGTTAACATTCACATAACCTCACACCTTAATATATGTGCTTTTAACAAAATTATCAAGTATTTAAGAGCCCTAATCCTAAAATCAAACAAAATGTAGTGTTGATTGGTTGTAGGCCATGCAAAAAGAGTTGGATGCTTTAGAAGCTAATAAAACTTAGGAGCTTACTCAGCTACTTAAAGCAAATAATAGTATTGATCATTTTAAAGCTAGATTGATAGAAAAAGGTTACAATAAAATTGAGGGCATCGATTATATGGATAGCTTATATCCAATAGCTAAAGTTATGATTGTGCAAATTTCACTTATTGTATCTTCTTCAAACATGTTCCCTCTTTATCAAATTTATGTAAATAACACATTTTTACATGCTACCTTGATTCACATGATACCTCTAGAAGGATGTATTAAAGCTAAACCAGATGAAGTAAGACAATTATGAAGGTCATTATATGGGCTTCTTACCAATAGAAATTGTAAATTTACTTCGTAACTATACTTAATTAGTTTTACAAATTCCACATATGATTATTGTTTATTTCTAAAATCTATGTCAAACTCTTTCATACATCCACAACATGTGAACTTAAATGTATCTCTTATCTTGTAATAGATTTTCAAATTTCCATTCCATCTCTTGTCTCTCTTTGGTGCGATAATAAGGCAGCTTTGTATATTACAAGAAATTTTATCTTCCATAAACATACTAAATAACTTGACATAGACTACCATCTTGATTGGGATGAATACAAGAAAGGCTTTGTTCTTTTCTAACATATTTAATCTCAGCAAAAATATCTGATATATTCATAACATCTTTTCCTACTTTATATTGTGCTATTTGTTATCTAAGCTGCATTTTTTTAGCTCCCAAATTCATAAGAGAAAGACGAAAGTATATAAGTTAACTCATATGTACATGCAATCATACATGGTAAAGAATAATTAGGAATTTGTTAGCTTTGTAACATATTTTTTTGTGAACTGATAGTTACAAGTTTTCCCTACAAGTAGTTGTAGGTTATATTATCTTTATGAGAAGAATACAATTTTCTTCTTACCGTAAGTTCTAATATTCTTCAATAATTGATTTAAAAATCTAATTAACTTAAAATTCAAGATATTAGATTTTTAATCTCTTTTCATGTAATTATTTACAAAATTTGAATATCTCACTTTATTCTTCTTAATTAACATATTCTTATTTAATTCATGAGTGACTATGGCTTATTTACCAATAAACACAATGAATAATTTTGTTGTACATAAGTAAATTAGGTTATATCAACTATGAAGATCATGAAAATCATCAAATTGATTTTAAAACTGAGTTATAAAATCTTTATATATAAGTGTTATTTTCTTTTTAATTCTTATTGGATATATAATACCTCAAATTTCAATTTTAATAATAAATCACAGTAACCAATCAAATTAATTAAAAAAATAACTAAGGGATCCAAAACCTAATTCATTTATCACTTGACATTACAATCCGTAATTAATTCCCAACCAAAATCTAGTGAATAAAAGCTAAAAAAATGGTCACAACTTCATTAGAGGTAGACAAATGATGGGTCAATGTTTTAAGTAGGGCATAATCTTGTGATTAGACATAGAAAATTGATAGGTCAATGTTTCTGTTTATGTCAAAGTCCAATCATAAGATTATGCCCTTCTTATCCTCAGAGAGTTTCAATTCAAAAGTAAAGGAGTACCCCGTGTGAGATAAGCTTAACCTATTTTTTTAATACAAAGGAGTAAAAACAAAACCTAGACAGTGGGGCTTGGGGTTAAGACCCCACACTTATCCTCAGAAAGGATATCAAGACATCCCAAAAGGGGATACTATAAATAGGAATTCTGAAGCTGAAAGGCCCTGTATGAGAAGCCAACCAATTAGTACAATGATTTCCTTCACGAAAGACATGGCAGAGATGAACCGTCCAAGATTTAGCTAGTATAGTATGAATAGCCTTTACCAAGGAGGTGTTAGAAGACGATCTCGAACTTGAAGATGAGAGAATGTTAATGACGACTAAGGAATCAACTTCTAGTTCAACTCTCCAATACCCTATATCCTAAAGCCATATTCAATCCCGAATAAACACCCCATAACTCAGCATCCAGTGGCGAGAAAAAACCAATATTATGGACAAAGCTTGCTAACCAACTGCCACTGCTATCGTGAAGAAGGACTTGGCCAAGGCATTTTAACTGGACAGTCGCTTTGCTTCATCTGTATTCAAGCTAATCCATCCCTCACTCAGTTTGGCCCAACCAATATATCTGCTACGACTAGCATTATGACTTACAGTAGCTCGAGTGGTAACTATACCTACTTTCACCACCTAAGTCGCATAATCTAGAATAATAGTTTTGCTAGCGACTGGCCAGGATAAAGTATTTTCAAATATACTTTTATTTCACCAAAGCCACTGGAACCCGTATGAAATATTGAAAAGAATTGACCATTGTAACCCACTAACCTCTGCATGATTGTACATATTAGATATCAGCCACGCTGAAGTGCTTGGACTAGAGAACTCTGTAAGCTCCACTTCATAGGCAAACTGCATCCAAAAATGCCGCATTATAGGACAATCTCTAATAGCATGCAAGGAAGATTTAGGATTACCATAATAGGAACATCTGTCATTATCAGTGAGATGCCTATAGACACATTGCTCATTGGTCAAGAGTTTTCCTTGAGCGACCATCCATAAGAAAGATCTAATACATTGTAGACCTTACCATTTCCAAATCGAAGACTACAATCGACTAGTGCCTCTATCGCCAATATTTTTAATTAGTTCATACGCAGATGTTGTTGAAAAGGACCCATTTTGGTTTGGAGCCCACACCATGATCTTCATCAAACTCTAGTCTCGGAGCTATAATGCTGGCAATTGTCATGCACATCACCGCTGGGAGGAGGTTCTGAAATTTTTCCCAGCGCCATCCCCCCTTTATGGCCACGAATTCATTCACTTTGGCATACAAGTTACTGTCAGGGATTGGATTAATAGCCAAGAGAGTTAGGGGTAGGGGTCCCCCATCGCCAACCCAATTATCTAACCAAAATAGTATACAATTCCCGTTACGTACTCGCCACCTTGCGCCTGCAAGAACAAATTTCCACGTGGTGGATATTCCTCTCTAAACTAAAGAGGCTCCTCTACTTTCCAAGACCTCAGGAATATTTTGACTATCAAAATGGTATTGTAACACCCCATTCTCAATTGACATATGCACTTGTGTCCATTAGATACACGTGTACATTCCTGTCAGAAATGACATGTTAACTATCTCACCTTCACTGTACATAACATGGCATCATACATTAAACCATCTATCACACATTTTCTAAACTCCAAATATTGTCACATTAGTCAAAATCTATAATTTACATTGTTTCATACAACATAATACCATCCAAGTCTTACAACATTATCCTATGAGCTTAAACAACTCAGTACACACTAAATACAATAAACATGAAAGAAATAGCTAAGTCCTCAATCTCAGCTGACCAACCTCTGAGTCAAATCTGATTGTAATAGTTGCACAAAATATGCTTCTACGGAGTTTTAAAAGTTAGATCGTCTCACTCTCGAACCTGAAAAGCAACGGTGCAATTTTGATGAGTTACGAACTCAGTAGAGTAACCATCCTCGATGGTTCACTCATGTCATAAAACAAGATCAATTATACCATGTAATCATATAGCTCAACTCCACTTAACAATTACCAAATACTATCACAGATAAATCATTTCTCAGATACACAGCTCAATCATATAGCAACATTCGCACAGCTTTGCAAATCATTCAATGAATTCAAATTATATGTAGATGCGACATGTATGAGACTCACATTCATTTTTATTTTGTTGTAACTGTGTGCTTTTACAATATCCTGAATTATCGGGCTCAATCAGTCAGTCAGTGACTCATTGATCACAGCGAGCTATAGGCTCGAACTACATATGCAGGAGCTTAAAGCTCATATCAGTAACAGTATCAGTAGTCACATCAGTTATAACTCCTTTATATTTCATGCATTGGAATGAAGTGCATGCCACAATTCAATCATCAATTCAATCACTTTCACTTGCATGTAATATAACAATATATCAGTCACAGTATCAATTACAGTAACAGTCACAATAGCACTATTCATCAGACTAGATCCGGCATTCAACTTTTTAGTTAAGAATCAGAAAATCATTTAGGCAGATGAATTCACATTCAATTAGTACTTCCAATATCATTCTCATGCATCAAATGTAGCACCCCACTCCCGCCAGACCCGAACCCGATATCGATGGTGATATCTGAGCCCGTGTCCCGCGAGGGTGGCGTACTAAAACATTCACTGCAATTCAAACTTTGAAATCATTTGTCTTTTACAAAATCACTCACACACTAAACAATTAAGCCCATCGAACAAAATCGCTAATCAATAACTTGAAATTCAATACACATAAAACATCACTACACTAATGCAGACGTGAACCGATCCCGACCTCGAATTCGACTCGCTTGCAGTAAACATACTCCGTTTGTCCAACGGGTACTCTTCGATCCTCGAAAATAATTGCAATGTTGGGTGAGTTTATGAACTCAATGAGAAACCATCATCGATGGTTCACCCAACTCATGATATACACATAATATATCTCATAGATATATATTAACACAATTTTCACATTTTAGATCATCGCACACGCTTTACACTATTATACTACAACATAGCTCAATCATGTCACTTCACAATTATCACATATTACACACATTCTCAATTTCACTACATACCAAATGCATAATGTATGCAATTTCTCATTTTATGACATCATTGACTGTGAAGGCGTTATCACCGTCCCGATTCGGCACTTTTCACGCCGATCACATTTTCATGAGTAGGAGAGCCCTCCGGGTATGCACTACTTGCCCACTCACATAAGGGATAGGAGAGCCCTCTGGGTATGCACTATGCCCCTTCACAATAATTGCATTTTAGGCAAGTAGGAGAGCCCTCTGGGTATGCACTACTGTCGTTTTGGCCCCAGCCCTTTCAATCGATATCGAGCTCAAAGCTCGATCACTAAGCTCCAATCCAAACTGCTTAATTACCACTTATAATCATGCTTAGCATGCACTAACACTTGCACAGTCACTATCACATCTATATATATATATATCACTTCACTCGCTTATCACAATCAAAACACTTACTCTTAATTCTATGAACTGATTCACTATCATAAGTACTCACATTTGCAACATATACCGCACAATCATTTATTCACAATCTCAACACATTTATATTTCGCATTTATAATACGCACATTCACAGCACATTTATTAACACTCTATGCACATTCATTTCACATTTATAACATTTATTCAAATATTCATCACAGCACAGTTTATCACACAAAGGTTGAGGAACCAACTAGTTACTCACCGAACTTCCGAGCTACCTTCCGGAAATCTCAAAGATTGCCGTAGAATATCGATCCATCGAGCTCTATAATAGTCAAATAATTTCTCAATTACTAACATGCACGATCAGAACAATTCATTAATGCACATGTCTTAATTAGAAATGTACTATGCCTATTCACGACTTTCCCGGTACTATTTCCCAATTTCCACTTTCTTTCGTCACAGTCTAACCCTTTTTTTTTTCAATTGCTCAACAATGGCCCATCTCAATTCACTAACAGGTCCTGGAACTATACAAATTCCATTTGGACTAGATCATATTCACCTATTGCAGACTCCAATAGCATCAAATTCACATTCATAATTCTCACGCTCAATCCCAGCTTATTAAGGAACAATCCTTGATTGTAATACAATCACATTCTTATCTTTCTTTCACTAATTGAGATCTCAAAAACCTAAATTCAAACTCTCATTCTTTTTCTCAATTATAGATCTCTCTCTCTAGATTATAGCGAATCAAACATGACCTCAATAGGAGGTCTACACAATTAGTTAAGCCTCAAAACCAGATTAACTCATTTCAGAAAACTGGCTCTCGTCGCGACGTGCATGACGTCAAGGAGTTCGCTCGTCGCGACGCGCTGAAGTCGTTCGTCGCGACGCGCTGAAGTCGTTCGTCGCGGCGACAACTTCGCGCGCTCGTCGCGACATGCCACAAGACTCGTCGCGACATCTAAATCATTTCTTCGTCGCGACGTCTGAATTAATTTCTCGTCGCGACGTGCAACCCTGGTTCGTCTTCTCCGATTCTCTTTCCTCTTTCTCTCTAAATCCAGAATAACTCACCATAACTACCCAATCCTTTCACAAATAACGCCATGCATGCATTTAACACAATAAATAACAACATTAAACCCTTAAACTTACCGATCAAGCTCAAATCCTCAACTCATCCGAAAATCCATCAACGTCGATCATCCACGATTTTCACTCTCAAAGATCAACCATCTTCCCTTCCTCAACGATCAAGCTATGCTTTGTAGAGGGAAAGAGCGTGCAAGCAAGAATCAAGAAGGAGAAAGAAACGAAAATCATCAAAGGAGGAGGAGGAACGGTCGATGGAGGAGAATCGTGCCCTAGGGAGAAAAATGAATTTCTTCTTCTCCTCCTATAATCTTAGGCCTTTTAAAGATAATCACTTAAGCCTCTTGTCTTTATCCTCAAATCTTTTATCTATTCACATTTATTTCCAGTCCAAATCGTCTCCAAATTTCAATGGCTTCACATATTAATTTCTAAAATCATTATTCAAACTTTTCCATTGCCAAAGGACAATCATTCTAACACTATGCAGTCAATCTGTCCGACACTCGGAAAATTTTCGGTCCGGACATAATCTCTCAAATTTGCCAGAAAATTCCGATGCCAATTGTTAATTACTCTAACACATATCCAATTCATATTTTCAAGCCCAATTATTCCCAATTTCTCAATAATCAGATTCAATTCTAATTTTCTCACACATTCTCAATTTCTATCGGTATCACAAGCAATGCCGGGAAAATGTCATGAATGCATGTACCTATTAGTGCACGTGCTAAATGACTCAATTCTCTACAATTAGAGGCCAAATAAATACTCAGTCGATAATGCGCGGTAACCCATTCCAATTTACCAATATACCCATTACCTCGGTAACGAGATGTTACAATTCTCCCCTCCTAACAAAAATTTCATCCTCGAAATTTCATATACGATTGATCAGGAAGGCAGGGGAGTTGCTCCGATCACTAAATACGGTCTCTCACTTATTTCACTATATAATCAATTTCATCGATACATCAATCAATACAATCGATCACTCTTTATCTCTCCTCTATCTTTACACTTATCATAGCTGATTCCTCATAATTACTCGCAATTCTTCACTTTTGCTATCAATAATACATATCACAGCCCATATAACGCTTAATAAACCCGAATCATCTTTTGAATTTTGAAACTCAATTTCTAATCCTTGGTTCTATTCATATCACAGTCACATAGAGGCCACTTTAAAACGAATCCAGTTTCCCCTATTTCCTCTATCTCATCTAAGTGTATCAAGCCGATGTGATACACTTTGAAATATTTCATTTATCGATTAACAAATTATATCACTTTAGTGTTAAAACACTAATCTCATAAGATTCCAATGACCTCAATCCACTCAAATCATTTCCCTTTTTCTAGGATTTCTCAATTCTATTTCGAATTCAATTACTCATTAACATAATACACTACACTCATAAAACAATTACTGTATTCGCAATTCAATCTAGACTACACATCGATCTCATGTCCCTATAGATTCCCAACACATCAGTTTCACATTTATCTCCTACAGTTAGGGCTGTTGGTCACTCTCACATATAATCATACGACTTTTCATTCTGGACCATCAATTTCTCTTTCGATGCACTCTACGACAATATTAGGCTCTGATCGCTCTTTGCAATTTCTTTAACAGTCTCTTTAGTCTGTACTACACATATTTATTAATTACACTTTACATATCACTATCCTCAATAAGGTTCACAAATTTCAACACCCCATATAGGTCTTTGCCAATCCTTTATATACACAATTGATTTGGAATTCCGATAGCTCATACTACTTTCTTTTTGCCTTTTACCAGTTTGACAATTAACACTCAACAATAACACACTTATACGCTATTGAATTTCTGCTCAATCCATTTTATTGCATCACTGTCTTAACTTTGCGACTACTCAATCGTTTAATTCCTTTTTCAAATCATTCAAATTCCCAAAATATCTCGATCATTATTGATTTGCATCTCCATAAACTTTTCTGTACAATTTATAATCTCCAAGCTCTCATAGCAACACTCAGTACAACAATTTCAAATAATTAATCATAGTATAGCTCACAAAGTTATACTTGCCCCCAAATACAGAGAATCACTTTGCACTATATCAACGATTTGCCTCATAACCCTATTCGGGGACATTTCACTAACTGTTGCAAAATCTCCAATTTAAAGTGATACGATCAATATTTGAGCTGAACATTTGTTTCCCAAATGTCTCTTTCATAATCATCAGTCATACCATTCACGCATTTTCCTCAACTATGCCAATTTATCTTCTTAACTTTTAAATACATTTAATCGATCGTCGATGCTCATAGTCACTTCCCCATTTAAATACAATCGAGACACTTTACTCTTCACCATACAATAAATTCCTTATACCCATAATCAATTTGTATAACTCTAAAGATCGATTATCTCCGATGAGGAACAATTTTATCATTACTTTCTCGGTTTCATCACAACATATTTTGACACAACTTCCTATACCTTAGTTCTCCACATAACCCACTTTATTGCCATCATTACACACTGGTTTGTTAACACATTCATCATATCTCTTTTGTACTTTTAGATCACAATTACACAAAACATACACAAATTTATATTCTTCTCATACTGCAATTAACATTTCCTTAACATTCAGTAATTCTCTTACACAATCAGAGTCATCTTATCAACATAATGTACACTTTTTCGGTAACAAATTTTATCTCTTACACTTGAGTCTCCGCTAGGATTAGACTCCGAATTAACTTTCACTTCATTTCAAAATTTATCTCACAATGATCACTCTCAAATCAAATTACCGATTAACAAAACCTTATCAATCATTAACACTGTTCACCAAAACCTTGTCAATCAACTATTTCTCATCACTATCTATCAGTCACTCTTAATACCTCGAGAAGGTCAATTTTGATTACGCATAATTTTTCCAATAAAAGTAATTCATACCATGCATTACAAGATTAGAACATTCCTTGTAATGAGGCTCTGTAAGGCATTTAAACAATTTCATTTACGCTAATATCTTGTATGCACTGCTATAATCATCATATCATATCTGAATATACACTCACATCAATTGACTCATTAGTAGCCTATACTACTAAGAACACTTTAATCCCATTTAATTCTCGATAACCTTTCTCTTTTGGTACCAGTTCTCAATCATGGGGACTTTACTATACTCACACTCCTCTTTTATTCCCTCAAGTTCATTGCTTATACTAACATCATTACTAGTTTCACTTCTTTCTCAATTGATCGCTACAAGCATTCTCATGTCTTGCTCTAACTCATCTCGAACTTGGGGCCACAGGAATTATAATCGGAACTTATTTAATAGGCCACCGATTTTCCTCCTATATCATATTCACTTACGCTCAATCATTTCACCCATAAGGGTGATCCCACTATCAAATGTACACTTACAGTGACAATAAAATCTGAGCTCAACAACTTTCCTTTTTGGCACCCGTCCTCATACAAGAAGATCGAATACAATCTCTATTCATTCCCAATTGATCAATATAAACACTTTCATTCTATAAGAATCGGAGTGGCAATTTTCCACTAACTCATTAGTTGCTTCCCATGCTTTCTCCACAAATAAGACAATTACGTTTAATATTTTCGCTTACCGCGGGGTTCCCATACTCAGGTGTGTATTCACTTTGGCAATTCAGCTGAACTCTTTCATCTGTCTTTTTCAATATTTTACATTTTAATCTTTTCATAATTGTCTCATACTCACGAACTTTTCACACTCAAATCAATATCATAATTATATACCATCATTCTTGATTTCTCACTAAGATAATGGATTCTCAGTCATAAATCATGATTCATAACTCTCGTCACGGTAATCAATCCCAATTGTAACTTCTATATAACATAGAACACTTTATTTTCATCCACTTTATACACTTGACCTCTTGCCATGTCTATCATACTTCTATTTTCATTTTCCTTTCTCAATCCACAACTATCACTTTATTTTTTATCTCTTACACTTGAAATATTACCAATTCTAACACATCTCTATCTTTCCACTATCAATCCACAACTCTATATTCGTATCTGTTCCACATGTAAGGATATACCACATTATGATTCTAATGCGGTATTTCACAAAACATCTACCAATACCCATACACTTAATTTCCATCTGTCGAATCGAACCATTCACTTTTTCTTATTCTACGATATTCACAACTTCTCTTTTATCACATTATCTCATTCTAGCATATCATTATTTCCTCTTTATTACTAACCGCTTATCGACTGATACATGCCCATGCATGTGACTCATACACTAGACTGGGGATCAGTTGTCACTGTCTGCCGTGACATAACTTCAATGCATGCACTTGACACATTTTTCAGAATACCCATGTACAATCGTATTTCGGGCTCGATACCATATATGTAGCACCCACTCCCGCTGCATTCAACCCGATATCGATGGTGATATCCGAGCCCGTGTCCCGCGAGGTGGCGTCTAAAACATTCACGCAATTTAAACTTTGAAATCATTTGTCTTTTACAAAATCACTCACACACTAAACAATTAAGCCCATCAACAAAATAGCTAATCAATAACTCATGGAAATTCAATACACATAAAACATCACTACACTAATGCAGACGTGAACCGATCCCGACCTCGATTCGACTCATTACGGTAAACATACTCCGTTTGTCAACGGGTACTCTTCGATCCTCGAAAATAATTGCAATGTTGGGTGAGTTTATAACTCAATGAGAAACCATCATCGATGGTTCACCCAACTCATGATATACACATAATATATCTCATAGATATATATTAACACAATTTTCACATTTTAGATCATTTGCACGCTTTACACTATTATACTACAACATAGCTCAATCATGTCACTTCACAATTATCACATATTACACACATTCTCAATTTCACTACATATCAAATGCATAATGTATGCAATTTCTCATTTTATGACATTGTTGTGACTGCGTTATCACCGTCCCGATTCGCACTTTTCACATCGATCACATTTTCTAGTGAGTAGGAGAGCCCTCCTGTATGCACTCACGCCCACTCACATAAGAGATAGGAGAGCCCTCCTGGTATGCACTATGCCCTTTCACAATAATCACATTTTAGGCAAGTAGAGAGCCTCTCTGTAAACACCCCTTACCATAGGATATGTATCGGGGCCTGTAGGTCATTCCGATACACACCGATGATAAGAGTGCGCTTCTGAACAAACTAACACTCCACATGGCATCCAAGTATCATAAAGCATTAACATGAAGTTTACTAAGTTTTGGAACCATAAAATTTTCATTTCATAACCTCAGCGATAAATTATACAACCGATAGTTTACATACATGTCTTCAAAAGAAAATCAAACAAAAGCTAGCTAGGTCATCCCTCCAAAAGTGCCAACCGACCAACTCACAGTGCTATAACTTTTCTTGCCAACTCAATCTACACGGCAGAAAAGTCTCTTCTGAGCTATGAGTCTACTATCTCGGTCCCGAAAAATAATTTGCAATTTTGGGTGAGTTTACTGAACTCGGTGAGAACCATCATCGATGGTTCACCCAATTCATGCATAAACACAGATACATCTGATTTACATAGTCATATCACTAAAACACATTCAGAGGTACCACATGATTATCATGATATCGACCAAAAGAAACCAATTCAAATGCACATAAAATGCGATGTGACGCTTTTCCAATTTATTACGTTGTTGTGATCGAAATATCAAATCGTCCCTTAAAGTAGCGTTAATCGGTGAGCCATAGGCTCTAAATCATTTCATGGACTCAAGGCCCAATCACGTTGAGCTTAAAGCTCTCGTTGGTCGCTTCTGTCACAACCGCCCATTTATTGATCATGCGATTATGTATGAATGCACATGTCCAAATAGCCAAATCTACACCATAACCGATTCCCATTTAACATATTCACATATGTCAATCCCAAGTAATCACATGAAAATCGGTTATAGCACTTGATATCTCATTCCAAATATTTGATACACCCATGGTCCAAATCAATCAAAATCAAATACACATATTCCCATCCATTATCTCCACGGTTGTATAAGTGCGAAATATAACCAAATAATAATTGAGGAACCATCTAGTTACTCACCTAATAACTTTCGAGCTAAAGTTGGAAGTCTCTCGCCACGTCCATGGATCTACGGTCTAATTGAGCCTCTATAGCAATTAAAATGGGTAAACATTCTTAATCAGATAGTTAGAATGACCAAACAATGCACATGGAATAATTAAAACGTGTATAATGCATGTTCATGGCATTCCTACCTAATCCAAAATTTTCCCATCATAAAATTCCATCTACAAATTAGAAAGCTATAGCCATCGACGGCACTCCAATTTGGACCTCAATCGCCCAAAATAACTAAAATAAAGGATCACCGGACAATTACCCGGTACGCCAATTTTCCGTCTAAAATTCCCAATTTCTCACAAAACGAAATTAATATTCTAAGTTCGACGCCGAGAATCGGTCGATCGACGTCGGACGGAAAAGAAATCGACAAAAAAAACCAAAACTCAACAATTAATATCTAAATATATATATATAACCCTTATTTCCCTTTATTTTCTAATTTCCAACCAAATTTCCAACACCCATAACTCTTTCTACACATTTCAAAAATGCAACTATACCTGTTGGAAAGATAATGAAACCCTTTACAAGTTTCATGAAGACTATAAAATTAATTCCAACCCTAACCCAAATTTGGTTGCCGTCTGCATGGACGCGAGGACGGAAGGACGGGGACATATATATTTTGTCCGTAGTGATGTTTGGTTGCCGTCTCGTCCTTAACCCTTCTGTCTTCAATGGACATTGGACAAAAAATTTAGTCCAATCTCAAACCGTGGGACGGAGACGTTAGTCCTAAGAACAAGAAGGTGAAATGCCCGAAATGCCCTGAATTAAACTCCAAAACCCTGTCGTTTTGGAGTGGGAAACGGAACTTTCGTCTCGCAGCTCTCCTTCCTTCTTCACAGCAGTCCACGAAGAATCGCCGGAAAGTTGCTCCGGCCAACGGAGAACTCGACAACTCTGCCGACAAGCAAGAGCAGCTCCTCCTGTCTTCCGCCATCTGCGATGGCTCGGACCTCGGACCCTTCATCTGCAAAGCCTTTGCAGGCGGCCGGCCAGACGCTCCTCCATAATCTCCGCCACTTCGCTCGCTCCAAAGAATCCGAAATCGAAGAAGTCTGCAAAGCTCACTACCAAGACTTTATTCTCGCCGTCGATGACCTCCGATCTCTTCTATCTGACGTTGATTCACTCAAATCCGCTCTCTCCGACTCTAACTCCAAACTCCAGTTCGTAGCCGGACCTCTCCTTGCCTCTCTGGACTACTACCTCGAAGCACAAACTGTGTCTCAGAACGTTCACTTGGCGCTATCTCAAATCGCGATTTGTATCAAGCTTATGGAGCTTTGTGCGAGAACGAACCACCATTTGTCGAGTGGAAAATTCTACTTGGCGTTGAAGTGCGCGGATGCGATAGAAAGTGAGTTCTTGGACAAAACCCCATCGTCTACTTTGAAAGCCATGTTGGAGAAGAAGATTCCAGAGATTCGATCTTATATAGAGAGGAAAGTGAGCAAGGAGTTCGGTGATTGGCTTGTGGAGATCCGAGTTGTGGAGATCAGTTCTCTAGAATGCAAACAGCTAATCATCTTTTACTTATAAAGGACTATGTGAGCTTGCTTGGTGTGACTTTGCGCAGATATGGGTACCCTGTGGATGCACTGTTGGATGTTTTGAGCAAGCATAGGGATAAATACCATGAATTGTTACTTTCTGATTGTAGGAAGCAGACTGCGGAGGCACTCTCTGCTGATAAGTTTGAGCAGATGTTGATGAAGAAAGAATATGAATATTCAATGAATGTGCTTTCTTTTCATTTGCAAACATCAGATATAGTACCTGCATTTCCTTATGTTGCACCATTCTCTTCCACAGTTCCTAATTGCTGTCGAATTGTCCGGTCATTTATTGAGGACTCTGTAAGTTATATGTCCTACGGTGGGCAGCTTGAGTTTTTTGATGTTGTTAAGAAGTATTTGGACAGACTATTGAGTGAGGTTTTAGATGGAGCTTTGGTGAAGCTTATCAATACTTCAGTCCACGGGGTTTCTCAGGCTATGCAGGTTGCAGCAAATATGGCTGTAATGGAGCGTGCTTGTGACTTCTTCTTTCGCCATGCTGCTCAGCTTTCTGGGGTACCTTTAAGAATGGTAGAGAGGGTAGGAGGCAGTTTCCATTAACCAATGCCCGTGATAAAGCTGAAGAGATGTTATCTGGTTTGCTTAAGGAGAAGGTTGATGGCTTCATGACGTTAATTGAGAATGTGAATTGGATGGCTGATGAGCCGATACAGAATGGTAATGAATATGTCAATGAAGTTATAATTTATCTGGAAACTCTTGTTTCTACTGCTCAGCAGATTTTGCCGACCAATGTCCTTAAAAGGGTTTTACAAGATATTCTTTCTCACATATCAGAGCAAATTGTTGGGGCTTTACTTTCAGACTCAGTTAAGAAGTTTAATGTTAACGCTGTCACGGGGATTGATGTAGATGTGCGTTTGCTGGAATCTTTTGCAGATAGTCAATCTACCTTGTTTACTGAAGGGGAAGTTAGTCAGTTGAAAATAGCACTTGCTGAGGCTAGGCAGTTGATTAATTTGCTTTTAAGCAATCATCCAGAGAATTTCTTGAATCCTGTAATCAGGGAGAGGAGTTACAATGCATTGGATTATAGAAAAGTAATGATCATATCAGAGAAGGTAAAAGATTCTACTGAACGTCTCTTTGGAACTTTTGGGAGCAGGGGAACCAGGCAAAACCAGAGAAAGTAATGATTATTAATTTTTATAAACTAATACTAACAAATAATAAGGTTGCATTATAATTATTAGTAATACTAATAATTATTCTTGTTATTGATTACATAATTTAGAATAAATCTCACTAATAATAACAATAATTAATCACAATAATAATATTACTTAAAATAACATAACTAACTTTGTTTAACAAATATCATACTAAAATTAATAACATTAACAAATAGAAGTCATAATAGGTATAATAATAATAATAATAATAATAATAATTTGATAAATTTGAATAATTATAAATTTTATTACATTACAAGTGGGTAATAGCATAATTAAATATTGTAATGTAAATAATTATACAATGATAAAATAATAAATGAATTACAACAACTCTTCTTATTATATTATAAGGGCATTTTGTCATTAACACTTTTTCGTTACGTCCTTCCTGAATCAAACACATTTACATCCTCGGAGACAAGGACAATATCTGTTGTCTGCCCATCGCAACCAAACATCTCATGTCTTCGATTCGTCTTCTCGTCGTCCGTCCAATTACGTAATCGTCTCGTCGCTCAACTGCTGCAGACACTAACCAAACGTAAGGTAAGGGTGTCAAAAATCCCATCAAAACTACTGCCTACTCAAAACCCATCAACACTGGACAGTACCTTGTAAATTCAAAAACTCACTGATTTCAGCCAAAAATTACCACATAAATATGCTCAATCAGTTCACAATGTCCTCTACAACTTTCATGAACAACCCAAAATCAAATTCCATTGCTAAACAAGTCAATTAATTCACTCAATGTTGCTGTTCCTGAAATCATTCAATTTGAGCAGTACACTTATAACAAGCATAACTCCCTATACACAAGTCAGAAAAATCCAAACTTTATATTCCTGAAAAGATAACTCCTCAAACTTCAAGTTTCATGAAGAACTCAATCTCCAATTCGATTTCTAACAATTTCAAATCTGTTATGCAAGTTACTGACCTAATCAGCACTTAACATCACAATGTAAGTTCAGCTTTTGAAATTCCATATCTCCCACATCTGATTTCCAAAACTTACATGCCATACACCAATTTCAAGATCAATGTGTCATATAAAACTCTTCAGTATACCGCTAAAACCAGTTCAGTTCACAAAAATTACTAAAATTACTCCAAAACAAAATGTACACCAAATTTGCTAATCCAGCTAGGTTTCACTCAATACATAACAACAGTCAATAGTTATCAGGCCATAACTCCTAATATACAACTAGAAAAATAGCAAGATCAGTGGCAATGGAAAGCTAACTCAATATGCTACAACTTTCATGAAGACTCTTTTCCCAAATTCCATATCAATTAATTTATAAAAATCAGCAAAATAATCAGGTCATAGTGTCGGTTACTGTTCACAGGCAATAAAACAGTAACTTTCCATGCAAATTTTCGACCTTCTAACATTACAATTTAACAACACCTATTTCACACTAAAATGAAGCCAACATCCCAAAGTTTACTTGGGCACAAACCTCACCTCATTTGCTCACCTATACAATTAGTTATGAGCAAAACATTCCAATAGGTCAAAATGAAATTTCCAGCTTTTCAACTACTACCTATCTCCTATCACTTCTAACATCAATAATACATCCCTAAGCATCCAATTGAACACAAATTCAGCCCCTATATCATTAATACATTTACTAGGAAATACCATCACAAGTTGGCAGCCCTCATCTCTCCATTTCCATGCAAAATTAGTCAATCAAAATCAAGCTAAAAATACTTCTAAACCACATCATTTAGGTTCACTTTATCAAACCATACTTAACCTAGCCTTATACCCACCATTTCCATCTACAATTTTCATTCAAATCATGAATCAATAAACATAATAAGTGCATCATAGTTCTCATTAAAAGCCTCTAACAATCATGGTTCAATAAATACATAATCAAAGCATCATTGAAAACACCATTCAAAGCTTAATTCCTTTACTTACCTATTAGCTTCCAATCCTTCTTCTTCTCTTCAATTCTTTCCTATGCTTTCTAACTAATTCTACCAAGACCAAGCATGCATCTTCTCATCATCTAACTTTGATGGAATAAGAGAGAAAAGATATCTTGAATTTGTGGAGAAAGATGACAAAGAAAGAAGTAAAAATCGTTGATGATGGAGAACCTTGAAGAGAGGATTCGGTTGAGTTTTTTTACAACAAGAAAACTCCCTCTTTTCATATACTTCATTAGGCAAACCGATAGGATCAAATGGGGGTATCAAATGAAGCTTTTTGGTGGCAAATTTTGATTGGTTTATGATTGTTTAAGAAAAGTCAAACTAATACTTCTTTAATCCAGATCAAAAACTAACCCAATCAACTCAAATGATCCTAATTTCAATTCCAAATATATATACCCAATATTACAGTGCCATTGGGTAGAAATTTTATTCTAGAAAATCGATAGGTTCGCCAATTGGCGATTTTTCTGGTCCGGAAATTTTCTCCAGAAAAATCCAGAAAAATTTCAAAAATTCCCTTAAAATAGAAAACAATTTATAGGCGCTCAAAATAATTTTTCAAACACAATTATCCGTAAATTTCACAAAGAATCTCAATTTGAAACCTAAGTTTAAAATGTCATGAATGCATGTATACTATGTGCATGTGCAACCAATCGTTAATCATGGAGGCTATATCTTTGTATGTTCATACCGATATTCAATTCAATACGTCTAACCCATCCCGAATTACTAAAATACCATTCCCATCGGAGATGGGATGTTCTGATTCTCCTCCTAATAAAATTTAGTCCTCGAAATTCTTACAGTTGATCAAAAGATGAGGATCTGTGTCTCCTCATATGCTCCTCGGTCTCCCAAGTAGCTTCCTCAGTCGAGTGGTTCCTCCAGAGAACCTTCACTAAAGTAATACTCTTATTCCTCAACTGTTTCACCGTGTCCCGACAATCAGATCGGCTCTCTACATAACTTCAGTTGCTAGAGACCTCAATCTCTGAGCGGAATCACATGAGTAGGATCGGCCGATATCTACTGGAACATACTCACATGGAAGGCGTCATGCAACCGAGACATCTCACTCGGTAAAGCTAGCTTTGTGGCCAAAGGTCCTATCCTCTCAGTGATCTCATATGGACCAATGTACCTAGGGCTTAACTTACCCTTTTTCCCAAATCTCAGTACACCACGTCACGGTGACACCCGCAAGAACACTCTGTCGCCCACATTATACTCAATGTCCTTCCTATGCTGATCCACATAACTCTTCTGTCTATCCTAAGCCGCCTTTATGCGACTCCGAATCAGTTTCACCTTCTCCACTGTATCCTGAATCAGCTCTGGACCCTCAATCATCCTCACACCCTCTTCATCCCAATACAAAGGCGATCTATACGGTCGCCCATACAGTTCCTCATAAGGTGCCATCCCAATGCTACTGTGATAATGATTGTTGTATGCAAACTCAATCAAGGCTAGATACTGATCCCATGCTCCTTTGAACTCCAATATACAGGCCCGTAGCATATCCTCAACAGTCTTAATAGTCCTCTCACTCTGCCCATCTGTCTGAGGATGAAATGTTGTACTGAAGTTCAACCTAGTGCCCATAGCAGACTGCAGACTCTGCCAAAACCTCGAAGTAAATCTGGGATCCCTGTCAGACACTATCGACACCGGGACCCCGTGCAGTCTCACTATCTCCGCCACATACTTTTGGGCCAACTGATTCATAGTATTATTCTCCCTCACTGGCAAGAAATGGGCCGATTTAGTCAACCGGTCCACGATGACCCAGATAGCATCATGCTGCCTCGGTGTCCTAGGCAAACCCATAATGAAATCCATGGTAATTCGTTCACATTTCCACTCCGGAATGGGCAACGAATGGAGCTTCCCTACTGGAGCCTGGTGCTCATCCTTAACCTGCTGGCACGTCAAACATCTAGATACAAACTCCGCTACCTGCTTCTTCATGCCAGGCCACCAGAAATGTTGTTTAAGAGTGTTATACATCTTGGTAGTACCAGGATGCATAGCATATGTGGCCATATGTGCCTCCTCTAGGATCTCTCGCCTCAAGTCATCTACATCAGGTACACAGAGCCTCTGTCCCATCCATAAAGTCTCATCTCTCAACTCAAACTCAGAACTAGAATCAGCTTTTACTTTCTCAATCAACCTCACCATAACCGGATCCTTATCCTGAACCCTCCTGATCCTATCCAGTAGCATCGGTCTCAGTCTCAAAGTAGCCAATAAGACTCCATCCTGCTCCAGATTCATCTGAACATTCAAAGCCCTCAACTGAATCAAGTTAGGCAACCTCATTGCACTAATCGAGCCAGTACTAGTATGTGACTTCCTACTCAGAGCATCTGCCACTACATTGGCTTTCCCCGGGTGATACTCAATAGTACAGTCATAATCCTTCAACAACTCAAGTCATCTCCTCTGTCTCAAATTCAACTCTCTCTGGCTCAATAGGTATCTCAAACTCTTATGATCTGTGAAGATCTGGAATGTCTCACCATACAGGTAATGCCTCCAAATCTTCAAAGCAAACACAACCGCAGCTAACTCCAAATCATGAACAGGATAGTTTACCTCGTGAGACCTCAACTGTCTCGAGGCATAAGCAATGACTCTACCATGCTGCATCAAGACACACCCCAATCCCTGATGTGATGCATCACTGTATACCTCAAATCCTCCAGTCCCAGATGGAATAGCTAACACCGGTGCAGTAGTCAACCGATGTTTGAGCTCCTCAAAGCTCTTCTGACACTCCTCAGTCCATCTGAATGGTACATTCTTCCTCAGAAGCTTTGTCAGAGGGGCTGAGATCAATGAAAACCCCTCGACAAACCTCCGGTAATAACCAGTCAATCCGAGAAAACTCCGAATCTCCGGCACATTCCTAGGAGCTTCCCACTTTAGCACTGCCTCTACCTTACTCGGATCCACCTGAATACCCTTTCCAGTCACTATATGCCCCAAAAAGATCACCTGATCCAGCCAAAATTCACATTTACTGAATTTGGCATACAACTGTCTCTCCCTCATCGTCTGCAACACAATCCTCAAATGCTCACTATGCTCCTATCTGTTCCTCGAATACACCAAAATATCATCAATAAACACAATAACAAATTGATCCAGGTAGGGTTGAAATACCTTATTCATCAAGGCCATGAAGGCTGCCGGGGCATTAGTCAACCCGAACGGCATCACTAGAAACTCGAAATGCCCATACCTGCTCCTGAAGGCACTCTTAGGCACATCGGCCTCTGCAATCTTCAACTGATAGTAACCAGATCGCAGATCTAACTTGGTGAATACCTGAGCCCCCTGCAACTGATCAAATAAGTCATCGATCCTAGGCAGTGGATACTTATTCTTTACTGTCACCCGATTCAACTGCCTGTAATCGATGCACAGCCTCAAAGTCCCATCCTTTTTCTTCACAAACAAAACTGGAGCTCCCCATGGTGAAACACTAGGTCTGATAAACCCTTCTCCAAAGAACTCCTGCAACTGAGCCTTAAGCTCCCTCAGTTCCACAGGTGCCATCCTATATGGAGGTATAGATATAGGAGCGGTACCTGGAACGAGGTCAATAGTAAACTCTGTCTCCCGATCCGGCGGCAAACCCGGTAGCTCATCAGGAAACACATCTGGGAATTCCCTAACCACGGGAATATCCTGAAGCCTCTGCTCAACTCTAGTGTCAACCACATGAGCCAGATATGCCTCACAGCCTCCCTGCATCAATCTCAGGGCACTAAGAAAAGAGATCATCCGGGCTGGTACTGCCTGACTAACTCCTCTGAACACTGCTCTAGGCTGACCAGGAGACTCCAAAACAACCTCCTTGGTATAGCAGTCCATAATAGCCCTATGGGCCGTCAGCCAGTCCATCCCCAGAATGACATCGATCTCTCTCAGAGGTAATACTATGAGGTCTGCCCTCAGCACTGCTTGATCAATCTGGATCGAGCATCCCCTGTAGACCTCTCTCAATGTAGTAGTAATACCTAGAGGTGTACTCACCTCTAGCCCATACCGTAACATCTCCCGATCCCCATGCAATCTACATGTCATATGAGGTGCAATAAAAGAATGCGTGGATCCAGGATCCAGCAATGCAAATGCCTCAATATCAGAGATGAGAAGCATACCCTGGGCCTCCTGCCTCATCATGGCATACACTCTGGCCTGGGATTGTGGTCGGCTGCCCCGACCCTCAGTCCGCCCAAAGGATCCCTCAGCTCTACTTCGGCCTCTGCCTCGGCCCCTCTGTACTGATCCACGCCCGGATCCACCCACTCTACTACAGATCTTGTAGTACTACTCCGGCTCGGCTACTTCCAGACCGAGCTCCCAAAGTAGTGGCGGCCCCAGAATCTGGTGATCCATGGAGCAGCATTTAAAGCAAGCTCCAGTCAATCGCCAACACTCTCCAAAGTGCCTCTTCTCACAGTGCTCACAGAATGGAGGAATCTGCCCAAAACCTCTGCCACTGCTGCTGCCACCGCCACCTGTATAAATCTCCTCTCATCCAAAACTCGATTGTCTGGATCCTCACGAAGATCTAAAGGTCCCGCTCTGGCGCTGCTAAAACTCCTACCAGAGCTGCCTCGACCGTCACTAACTCTCTTCCTCTCGGACCCTGACCCATCTCCGATCGTCTCGTCTCACTATCTCTCTACTCACAAAGTGACAGCACTCTCAACTCTATAAAGAGCCCATATCGAGCAGGCCGGTCCAGCACGAATCTCCAAATTCAGCCCCATCTCAAACCTCCGGCACCTGTCTGTCTCAGTAGAAACCACAGTAGCCGCATACCCCATCAACTCATTAAATCTCACCTCGTACTCTGCTACTGTCATCCTACCCTGTCTTAGCTCCAAGAATTCCTGCATCTTCATTTCCAGATACACCTTGGGCATATAATTATCTCTGAAAGCCCTCAGAAAATCTGCCCATGTCAGTAAGCAAGGCCTGGTGGTACTGCCCGGAACAGTCTTCCACCATGTATAAGCGGGGCCCTGCAGAAGAGATACTGCATAATCGAACCTCTCATCAGGTTCGTAGTCCATCTGGTCGAGAACTCTCTCAATCCTCTCCAGCCAACTCTCAGCCTCAGCGGGTTCTGTACTTCCATAGAAATCTACAGCCCCCTGCTTCCGCAGCAAATCATATCTCCTCTCCTGTCTAACGGGAACTCCAGGAGGCAACTCCTCAGATCGAGGCACCGAGGACTCTCTACTAGCTCCAACAGATCCCTGGCCAGCTGGTTGATCTATCTGATCACCAAATACGGATGACCTATAACAAAACAAGAACTCTGATCAGCTTCTGCGTGTCTCACAGTAATTCAAGCCTAATTATGTACTAGTCCCAACAGATGTCAAACCATGCTCTGATACCACCTAATGTAACACCCCCTTACCATAGGATATGTACCGGGACGCCTGTAGGTCATTCCGATACACACCCGATGATAAGAGTGCGCTACGAACAAACTAACACTCCACATGGCATCCAAGTATCATAAAGCATTAACATGAAGTTTACTAAGTTTTGGAACCATAAAATTTTCATTTCATAACCTCAAGCAGTAAATTATACAACTGATAGTTTCTGTACATGTCTTCAAAAGAAAATCAAACAAAAAGCTAGCTAGGTCATCCCTCCAAAAAGTGCCAACTGACCAACCTGTGTGCCATAACTTTTCTTGCCAACTCAATCTACACGGCAGGAAAAGTCTCTTCGGAGCTATGAGTCTACTATCTCGGTCCTGAAAAATAATTTGCAATTTTGGGTGAGTTTGCGAACTCAGTGAGGAACCATCATCGATGGTTCACCCAATTCATGCATAAACACAGATACATACAGATTTACATAGTCATATCACTAAAACACATTCAGAGGTACCACATGATTATCATGATATCAGTCAAAAGAAACCAATTCAAATGCACATAAAATGCGTATGTGACGCTTTTCCAATTTATTACGTTGTTGTGGTGAGTGCTCAAACTGTCCCTTAAAGGCGCGATAATCGGTGAGCCATAGGCTCTAAATCACTTGTGGACTCAAGGCCCAATCACGTTGAGCTTAAAGCTCTCGTTGGCTTCTCGGTCTGTTGCCCATTCTTGATCATGCGATTATGTATGAATGCACATGTCCAAATAGCCAAATCTACACCATAACCGATTCCCATTTAACATATTCACATATGTCAATCCCAAGTAATCACATGAAAATCAATTATAGCACTTGATATCTCATTCCAAATATTTGATACACCCATGGTCCGAAATCAATCAAAATCAAATACACATATTCCCATCCATTATCTCCACAGTTGTATAAGTGCGAAATATAACCAAATAATAATTGAGGAACCATCTAGGTTACTCACCTAATAACTTTCGAGCTAAAGCTGGGAAGTCTCTGCCACGTCCGTGGATCTACGGTCTAACTGAGCCTCTATAGCAATTAAAATGGGTAAACATTCTTAACTGTATAGTTAGAATGACCAAACAATGCACATGGAATAATTAAAACGTGTATAATGCATGTTCATGGCATTCCCGGCCCTAATCCAAAATTTTCCCATCATAAAAATTCCATCTACAAATTAGAAAGCTATAGCCACTGACGGCACCCAATTTGGACCTCAATCGGCCCAAAAATAACTAAAATAGTGATCACCGGACAATTACCCGGGGCCACGCCAATTTCCCTTCTAAAAATTCCCAATTTCTCACAAAACGAAATTCAATATTCTATAAAGCCTATGCCTCAAGAATCAGGTCAATCAGACGTCGGACGGAAAAGAAATTGACAAAAGAAACCAAAACTCAACAATTAATATCTAAATATATATATAACCCTTATTTCCCCCTTTATTTTCTAATTTCCAACCAAATTTCCAACACCCATAACTCTTTCTACACATTTCTGAAAAATGCAAACTATACCTTGTTGGAAAGATAATGAAACCCTTTACAAGTTTCATGAAGACCATAAAAATTAATTCCAACCCTAAGGGTGTCAAAAATCCCATCAAAACTACTGCCTACTCAAAACCCATCAACACTGGACAGTACCTTGCAAATTCAAAAACTCACTGATTATTCAGCCAAACATTACCACATAAATATTCTCAATCAGTTCACAATGTCCTCTACAACTTCCATGAACAACCCAAAATCAAATTCCATTGCTAAACAAGTCAATTAATTCACTCAATGTTGTTGTTCCTGAAATCATTCAATTTGAGCAGTACAGTTATAACAAGCATAACTCCCTATAAACAAGTCAGAAAAATCCAAACTTTATATTCCTGAAAAGATAACTCCTCAAACTTCAAGTTTCATGAAGAACTCAATCTCCAATTCGATTTCTAACAATTTCAAATCTGTTATGCAAGTTACTGACCTAATCAGCACTTAACATCACAATGTAAGTTCAGCTTTTGAAATTCCATATCTCCCACATCTGATTTCCAAAAATTACATTCCATACACCAATTTCAAGATCAATGTGTCATATAAAACTCTTCAGTATACCCCTAAAACCAGTTCAGTTCACAAAAATTACTAAAATTACTCCAAAACAAAATGTACACCAAATTTGCTAATCCAGCTAGGTTTCACTCAATACATAACAACAGTCAATAGTTATCAGGCCATAACTCCTAATATACAACTCGAAAAATAGCAAGATCAGTGGAAATGGAAAGCTAACTCAATATGCTACAACTTTCATGAAGACTCTTTTCCCAAATTCCATATCAATTAATTTATAAAAATCAGCAAAATAATCAGGTCATAGTGTCGGTTACTGTTCATAGGCAATAAAACAGTAACTTTCCATGCAAATTTTCGACCTTCTAACATTACAATTTAACAACACCTATTTCACACTAAAATGAAGCCAACATCCCAAAGTTTACTTGGGCACAAACCTCACCTCATTTGCTCACCTATACAATTAGTTATGAGCAAAACATTCCAATAGGTCAAAATGAAATTTCCAGCTTTTCAACTACTACCTATCTCCTATCACTTCTAACATCAATAATACATCCCTAAGCATCCAATTGAACACAAATTCAGCCCCTATATCATTAATACATTTACTAGGAAATACCATCACAAGTTGGCAGCCCTCATCTCTCCATTTCCATGCAAAATTAGTCAATCAAAATCAAGCTAAAAACACTTCTAAACCACATCATTTAGGTTCACTTTATCAAACCATACTTAACCTAGCCTTATACCCACCATTTCCATCTACAATTTTCATTCAAATCATGAATCAATAAACATAATAAGTGCATCATAGTTCTCATTAAAAGCCTCTAACAATCATGGTTCAATAAATACATAATCAAAGCATCATTGAAAACACCATTCAAAGCTTAATTCCTTTACTTACCTATTAGCTTCCAATCCTTCTTCTTCTCTTTAATTCTTTCCTATGCTTTCTAACTAATTCTACCAAGACCAAGCATGCATCTTCTCATCATCTAACTTTGATGGAATAAGAGAGAAAAGATATCTTGAATTTGTGGAGAAAGATGACAAAGAAAGAAGTAAAAATCGTTGATGATGGAGAACCTTGAAGAGAGGATTCGGTTATGAGTTTTTTTACAACAAGAAAACTCCCTCTTTTCATATACTTCATTAGGCAAACCGATAGGATCAAATGGGGGTATCAAATGAAGCTTTTTGGTGGCAAATTTTGATTGGTTTATGATTTTTTAAGAAAAGTCAAACTAATACTTCTTTAATCCAGATCAAAAACTAACCCAATCAACTCAAATGACCCTAATTTCAATTCCAAATATATATACCCAATATTACAGTGCCATTGGGTAGAAATTTTCGCTACCGAAAATCGACCGGTTCGCCAATTGGTGATTTTTCCGGTCCGGAAATTTTCTCCAGAAAAATCCAGAAAAATTTCAAAAAATTCCTTAAAATAGAAAACAATTTATGGCGCACTCAAAATAATTTTTCAAACACAATTATCCCGTAAATTTCACAAAGAATCTCAATTTGAAACCTAAGCCGGAAAATGTCATGAATGCATGTATACTATGTGCATGTGCAACCAATCGTTAATCATGGAGGCTATATGCTATATGTTCATACCGAGATTCAATTCAATACGTCTAACCCATCCCGAATTACTAAAATACCCTTCCCATCGGAGATGGGATGTTACACTCTGGGTATGCACTACTGCTGTTTTGGCCCTAGGCCCTTTCACTGATATCGAGTTCAAAGCTCTGATCACTAAGCTCCAATCACAACTGTTTAATTACCACTTATAATCATGCTTAGCATGCACTAACACTTGCACAGTCACTATCACATATATATATATATATATCACTTCACTCGCTTATCACAATCAAAACACTTACTCTTAATTCTATACACTGATTCACTATCATAAGTACTCACATTTGCAACATATACCACACAATCACTCACAATCATTTATTCACAATCTCAACACATTTATATTTCGCATTTATAATACGCACATTCACAGCACATTTATTAACACTCTCTGCACATTCATTTCACATTTATAACATTTATTCAAATATTCATCACAGCACAGTTTATCACACAAAGGTTGAGGAACCAACTAGGTTACTCACCTGAACTTCCGAGCTACCTTCCTGGAAATCTCAGCATTGCCCGTGGAATATCGATCCATCGGAGCCTCTATAATAGTCAAATAATTTCTCAATTACTAACATGCATGATCAGAACAATTCATTAATGCACATGTCTTAATTAGAAATGTACTATGCCTATTCACGACTTTCCCGGTACTATTTCCCAATTTCCACTTTCTGTCGTCACAGTCTAACCCCTTTTTTTTTCAATTGCTCAACAATGGCCCATCTCAATTCACTAACATGTCCTGGAACTATACCAATTCCATTTGGACTAGATCATATTCACCTATTGCAGACTCCAATAGCATCGAATTCACATTCATAATTCTCACAGTTCAATCCCAGTTATTAAGGAACAATCCTTAGATTGTAATACAATCACATTCTTATCTTTCTTTCACTAATTGAGATCTCAAAAACCTAAATTCAAACTCTCATTCTTTTTCTCAATTGTAGATCTCTCTCTCTAGATTATAGCGAATCAAACATTACCTCAATAGGAGGTCTACACAATTAGTTAAGCCTCAAAACCAGATTAACTCATTTCAGAAAACTGGCTCTCGTCGCGACGTGCATGACGTCAAGGAGTTCGCTCGTCGCGACGCGCTGAAGTCGTTCGTCGCGGCGACAACTTCGCGCGCTCGTCGCGACGTGCCACAAGACTCGTCGCGACATCTAAATCATTTCTTCGTCGCGACGTCTGAATTAATTTCTCGTCGCGACGTGCGACCCTGGTTCGTCTTCTTCGATTCTCTTTTCCTCTTTCTCTCTCTAAATCCAATAATAACTCACTCATAACTACCCAATCCTTTCACAAATAACGCCATGCATGCATTTAACACAATAAATAACAACATTAAACCCTTAAACTTACCGATCGAAGCTCAAATCCTCAACTCATCCGAAAATCCATCAACGTCGATCATCCACGATTTTCACTCTCAAAGATCAACCATCTTCCCCTTCCTCAACGATCAAGCTATGCTTTGCAGAGGGAAAGAGCAGCAAGCAAGAATCAAGAAGGAGAAAGAAACGAAAATCATCAAAGGAGGAGGAGGAACGGTCGATGGAGGAGAATCGTGCCCTAGGGAGAAAAATGAATTTCTTCTTCTCCTCCTATAATCTTAGGCCTTTTAAAGATAATCACTTAAGCCTCTTGTCTTTATCCTCAAATCTTTTTATCTATTCACATTTATTTCCAGTCCAAATCGTCTCCAAATTTCAATGGCTTCACATATTAATTTCTAAAATCATTATTCAAACTTTTCCATTGCCAAAGGACAATCATTCTAACACTATGCAGTCAATCTGTCTGACACTCGGAAAATTTTCGGTCCGGACATAATCTCTCAAATTTGCCAGAAAATTCCGATGCCAATTGTTAATTACTCTAACACATATCCAATTCATATTTTCAAGCCCAATTATTCCCAATTTCTCAATAATCAGATTCAATTCTAATTTTCTCACACATTCTCAATTTCTATCGGTATCACAAGCAATGCCGGAAAAATGTCATGAATGCATGTACCTATTAGTGCACGTGCTAAATGACTCAATTCTCTACAATTAGAGGCCAAATAAATACTCAGTCGATAATGCGCGGTAACCCATTCCAATTTACCAATATACCCATTACCTCGGTAACGGGATGTTACATCAAAACACCTCAGATAAATATTGTCCAGAATCTAGTACACAATCAACACAATTCAGTACAGTTCAATAAGATCGCAATACAGTTCAATAATGTACAAAACTATAAGGTGAGACCATCTTAGGTTAATCATAGTATGCTCTAAACAGATATTGCCTTGATGTCCCGGCAATGTTTGGATGCTGTCGTTCAATGTACTCCTCTATACATACAATACATACACATATCACAATATTGTATCATTTTGTATTCAGTAATGCTCATTCATATACAATAACTATGTACAATGCATGTTCACGACAATTTCGGGTTTCTTATCATTTATTTTGTCACAAAAATCATTCGAATATCCGCATTCCATTGATCAACTCATATTTGTTTAAAAGTATACTTTCAGGTCCATTTTGTACAATTAATTTCATCAGGAAAGTGAAGGAATTTGGTAAAACTTTCTTCTAAAAAAATTATTCTTCTATGTCTTAAGTCTCTATTGATACTAAGATTATTCAATTTGGTTCATTAATCAATGAGTTATACACAAAATACCACAAACTGTGCACATTTGAAAGTTTGGCTAATGCATGTTCATGCATTCAAGTTTTACGCCTCATATCTCTCAATTCCAATATCCAAAAATTACAAAATTTATACCAATTTAAAAATAAGAGAATAAGCTACAAATTTGGTGAAGACACCTCAGTCTAATTTGGCCTAGATCAATATAGTTTATTCAATAACCACAGGACGTGAGTTCTGTCTCTGGTAGTGCTCAGCTTAAGCTAAGACGCAATTACATACCAATTTTGAAAATCTTAGAGACAGAATTAAAAGTCGACTTCTTCAAGAAAGTTGTAGACATATGTCTAAATTAAGAATAAACTCATTCAAAAATCTACAACTCAAGTTATAATTAGAACACCGAAGCATGTTCATGAAAATTTTCCAGTTCATAACATTCCAGCAGACTTCTACACATTCATCATATCAATCACTTTCAAATTAATTTAGATAACTCGAAATTTTTATGTAGAGAAAGAAAAATGTCTTAGGAATCTATTGATTCAAGTTTCAAGTCATTTGGAGTTCGGATGAAAAAGTTATAGCCAAAAGACTTAGGGTTATTCAATGAAATACCTAGTTTATAACCCATACATGTAAACCACCACCTTTCCTCTCTCTAGAACGCAGACTTCATCTTCTCCACTGAAAACTCTTTTTTGTTTCCACTTTTACACTTCATACCTACTACATCCATTATGTTAACCAACTTTCCTACTCTCCTTTCAGTTCAATAACTCACAACAAATCAAAAAATCCAAAGTTCATACTTAATCATCAAATCTAAAATCTCACCTTCACTTTCTTCCTCTACTGTATTTTTATAACTTCTGCACCTTTCTCTTTTTTTTCCCTTCATATCAGCCCATGTTTTCTATCATCTTACTCCTTAAAACACAACACATCATTATGCTCTATGTCTTCTTTAACTCTAACCTCATTTAAATCCATCTCTAACAATACCCAAACATTTATGCATATACAATGAAAAATAGAGCACGTATTTATCGACTTTTTTGCATATATGGTTCTGCATGTGTTTTAATATCCAACAATTACCTCATCTAAATCTTCATTTCATCATATAGTTTCATTCTTTTCATCTCAAATGCAAAATCAAATACAACACCCAAAAAAAACAACATTATTCCTGGTTTTTGCATCACTTTCTACATCTTTTTTGCATTTTTTAACATCAATTTACAACCCAAAAACGTACACACATGTACCCATCCACAAGCATGAAAACATCATCTCTTTGTCATTTATCCTTATTATAACCATGAAAATGAAAGCACAACTTACTTGTTTCTAGCAAAAACTCCAATAATAAGAGTAGACAAAGCTTTTGGTGGGTCAAGGAAACAGCAAGAATCAACGATAAAACAATATATATGGACTAGTTTTGGTGATGTATAAGCAAGGAGAGTTTTTGTTTTTATCAAAAACTTCACTGTGAATAAACAACAGCAGAGGAAAACTTCACCGAATTCACATGACATTTTGCATGTTTGATGCGTGTCACTATATAATGCCACCACTTGTCACAATTTAATTAGTCTATTTTTTTTTCTTAATCTAAAAAAATATCCCAAATTTTCACAAATTTCAAAAAAATCACCAAAAATCCAAAATAATTAGATTATTCTCCAAATAAATTTTCCGCTCAAAAAGTTCACAATTCACAATTTAATTTCATTTCATAACAATTAATTATACCCAATATTGTCAATAAATGCATTTACAAATAATTGTAATGTGTCAGATCAATAATGTCATGTATGTGTATGCACATTATGCATAAACATGAATTATGCTTCCTAATTTCTCATTAATCACTAATAATCACCATTTTAATCTTAATTCAAGTGACAAGATGTTACAGGTATTTTGCTCAAAGGATCTGTACCCAAAGAGCAAATGGTTTTGAGATTAACCCATTTAACTTGTGGGTTGATGTGAGCAAAGAAAAAATATAATATTTTTATGAAAATTCTTCTTTTTAATACTTTCTCTTATAAAAGGATTTTACACTAGTATTATCTTATTTTTAAACTTACTGGGATGTAATTTGTTTATGTAGTTAGTATTTTTCATATGCATCTTTTTAATTTAGATGAATATATTCGGGTTCTCTTTAATTTAAGAGGGAATGATTTTAAGTTGTAAAGTTATTTTGCAATATTTATGCATCCATTATATGGCTCTTCAAGAATAGTTACAAGTATAGAGCAGATCTCGTTGCATGACTCAATAACAACATGCATGTAAATATCAAGCGATTTTTTTATACAATACAAACTGAATCAAGGAGGAAATTCCCATTAATTTTTACTAATACTAGTTTTAGTTGCCTCAATATTGTCAAATGTCAAACCATGTGTTATATGTTGTGACTATTGTTTGTTGAATGAAATAAAATAGAATAAAGTTTTGTGTTGTCTATCTCATGTACGTGTTTCTAGGATTTCAACAACATGGAATGAAATTTTGTATTGTTTTGGATCTCAAATTTGAATAAAATGCTACGTTGTCTCATGTCTTTGTTGATTAGAATTAGTGAATGAAAGATTAAAATTAGCGTCAAAATCATAGGGAATAATTAGTGAATTAAAGATCAAAATTATTTTGTGCACAAATTGGGTTATATATTGTCACAAAATAGTTATCATAAAATGAGTTATAAATTGAATTGCATAATCTATAAAATAAATTAATTTATGGTTGAATTATATAATTACACAAAATGAGTTACGATTTTGAATTTATGATTAAATTATGTAACTATATAAAATGAGTTATAGTTGTGTTTATAGTTAAATTATGTATCATACAAAATAAGTAATAGTTATAACTTTATGGTTGAACTATGTAATCATACAAAACGAGTAATAGTTGTGTGTTTACATTTGAATTATTTAATCACATAAAATAGGTTATCTATAATTGTTAATTTCTAATTAAATCATGTAATATAAAACAATGGGTTATAGTTATGATTTTATAATTGAATTATACTCACATAAAATGGATTATAGTTGTGATTTTATATTTGAATTAGGTAATAACACAAAACAAAGTTATAGTTGTGAATTTATGGTTAAATTATGTAATAAAACAAAACAAGTTATAGTTGTTAATTTATGTAATACTCAACATGAGAATTTCTTGGATAAAATGTGCTTAAGCATCAAATTTTTTAGGAATTGTTTATAAACTTGCATATCTATATAATATGATTATTCGAAAATGTTGTTACTCTATTTGTTCCTATTATTTTACATAAATTTATTTTGATATGAATTTATTAAGTTAATTTTGATATATATTCTTCTTCTTTTATAAATAAATAGAGAAAAGTTCAAGTACTCCAGATAATTTAGCCACTTCAAGAAGATTCAATGATCCAACTTGAACTTATGCTAGATTGGCTCCTAGAATGAATAACCATATTATTTATTTATAATATAACAAGTGTTTAAAAGGTGGGGGAATCACAAGATTAAAAAAGCATTTAGCTGAGATCAAAGGTGATATTGAGCCTTGTAAGAAAGAGTCATAATGTGAAATGGAAAATGAAAATTTTGTTTAAAGAATATCAGCAAGAGAAAAATAGAAGACAAAAATTAAATTATGGAATTGATAGTAGAATTTCTTTTCCTTTTGGTCAAGATGACAGTGAGGATATTGAAAGTAGTTTTCCTACCCAACATAAAGGGAATGTTGCACCTAATGTGAGAAAATGAATAAGACATGTATTTAACTTTTTTACATTATGAACAACTCTTGAAGCTCAGCTTTTAATCTGCTAGATGAAGGTATGATTAAGGTATATCATTCAATGCTGCTCAATCTTATTATTATCAACCTTTAATGGATATTATTGCCTTGTACAATCCAATATATAAAGCTCCTTCAATTAATAACTTTAGAGGTAAACTTTTGATTAACTTAATTTGTGATAAACAATTATTTGGATGAAGAATAATAACTTGGGTAACTTATGGGTGTTCAATCATATGTCATAGTTGGACGAATAAAAAAACAAGAGCTTATTATCAATTTTTTGGTTTATTTTGCTAAGGAGACAATGTCTTTGAAATCTATTGAAATGCTTATACTCTGTTTCAGATAATTGATGAAATTGTGAATAAAATTGGAAAGAAAATATTGTTCAGTTTATTATTGACAATTATTCTACTTACAAAGTAGCTAGAAAAAGATTGTAAAGCATGTATAATTCTTTTTATTGGACTGCTTGTGTTACACATTTCATAGACTTGATGTTAAAAAATATAGATGTAAAAAAAATTTATATCATTGATGAAACTGTGCATAAAGCAACAAAAAGATCAAGTTTATCTATAATTATTCATTTGTGCTAAACTTGATGAGAAAGGATTTTACCAATAGTAAAAATTTGTGTCGTTAGGTTATTACAAGATTTGTGACTAATTTCTTATCACTTCAGTGTTTTGTTATAATAAAGAAACAGTTAAGCCAAATGTTTACAAGTGATAAGTAAGTTGTAGCTCAACATTCTAGATCTAATGTTGGATTCGAAGTTTATATAATTGTACTTAAAGATAAATTTTAGTCTCAATATCAATTTGTTATCTGAATTTATGAGCCTTTGGTGATAGTAATTTGTCTACCTAATAGTGATAAGAAAGTGACAATAAGTTATTTTTATGACATTGTGGAGAGGGCGAAGGAAGCAATCAAGGACAATCTAAAAATAAGATTTCTTTTACACACCTTATCTTACAATCATCAATGAGTGATGAGAAAGATAACTTTACTCTCTACTGCTTGCTACTAGGGCATTAGTTAACGTTAGTAAGAGAATGTTGTTAACTATTACAACAATTGTTGCCCGTGAGATGATGTAAGATTCCTTAAGCTCACAAATGGAGGTTTGTAAGGATGCGAATATCTATTGTTATTCGTCAACGAGGCAAACATATATTTTTACACTTATGTTACTTGTTAAAGATTAAGCTTCACTTTATTTTGTTTATAAGGTTACTTTGTCTTATTGTTGCTTAGTGGGGCCAATTCAAAAGTAATGTTCTAAAATTGCAAAGAACTACAATTTAAATTCTAAGTCAATATGTGAATGTAACTAGGTATGAAATAAATTTAAGCACATCTAAGTTCATTCATTTCAAGAAAATGAATAAATTAGAATACAAAAGATTGAAAAACTTGATCTTTATTCGATACAGTTTAAAGCTTTGAGAAAGATACGTTATTATACTACTTAAGTTAATACTCAGAAGACTCTAAAGAGAGAATTTGAATAATGAAGACAATAAAAGATGGATAAGGATTCCAATTGAAAACAAGATGTTGGTCTGCTTTTGAAAAACTCAAATGAATCGAAAGCATTTGATTTTGAGAGAAGTCAGATTGGATTTTCGTGTTCAATATATATAATTTGTCAGTATTTTTAAAAATGAAAAGAAAATATAAAATAATTTCAAATAAACAAAACAACTTCCAAGAAAATTTTAAATTATAAAAAATTGATATAGAAAAGAAAAATTTTAAAAGACGTCGATGTCTTCTACCTGTAAGAAATTAGGGTCGTCAACTTCTAGTAGATTATATCGAATTCTTTCCCTTCAAGTAAGTCTAACAAAGGATAATTCAACTCCAATTACCATAAATGGCAATATTTTCCAACTCCTTTCCCCTTTTCCTGTGCAGGACCCACATAGCCGTTTACATGAGTTCCAGCAGATTTGACTTGGTAACAATAATTATTACACGACTTCTCCAGAATACGAAGTGCAACAATAATTTGCTCCAATGTTTGAGAAACTTGGTGATACGTAAGTGCGAACCTCCACTCGGATTCTGAAGAAAATGAAAGAAAATAGAGAAAGATATGAATAAAGGGATAAGCATACAATTTCCTTAATGCTATTATTTATATCTAAGTATGTTTTGGCCAAGATGTGATCACCCTTTAACCTACTCCAGTTATAAAAGCAAGAAGAGGCGCTCACTTGGACACGGCCGACATTTTGTGGGCATCAACTTTGTACATTCAGCTCCTCAAAAATCTTCTTCATTTCAACTACGAGTTCAGTCCTCCTCCTGATCTTCTCGGCAAAATCATGGAAGTTCATGGTATGAGTGCAATAAATAATCAGTTTTAACTTACTCTCATCTTCCATTTCCCTCAAGACAATACTGTGGCTTGGATACCAGTGTGAGCAATTCGTCTCCAAATATCTGCCACAACAAAATAACACCAATCGCAACTGGATTTTTAAAAGGGCAGAGGCGTATTTTAATCATCAAATGGTGAAAAATATTTTCAAGCAAAGAGTTCCATCAACTTACCTCTTAACCTTTTCTTTTAGCCGCCCAATTTTTTCCATTGGTGTATTGAAATCAATTGCAAACTCCAAAGATTCACCCATATCAGGGCTTCTGTAATAATTGCTGATGGGCTTTGTAGCTAAAACTGAGTTTGGGTAGTAAATCTTTTCATTATCGAGTTTCAAGAAAACCGTTGTTAGGATATCCATTTCTTCAACCACGAGCTGTCAAGTTTCATGTGAAACAGGCTGGTTAGATTTTTCCAATCGTGACAAAGGAAGCAAGTGGAAGAAGAAAGGAAAAGAAGGTTAAAAAAACTTACAGGAACGCCATCAACAACACAACGATCACCAACATCAAATGGGTGCACCCCAAATATAAATATAGAAGCCTCAAATATAGTCTTAAAGGTGTTACCAAATGCAAAAGCTGCAGCTGTTAGGAATATGGCAATAGTTTCCGACTTGGTAATATTCATCAAAAGAAGCCAGATAATAATGGTTACAACCACCACTACCGCTGACAAGACTTTATTCAATTGTGTAGTTGCCATTCTGGTGTCATGTAAAGTCTGAGCAAGCCTCTTCCTTTCCTTGTAAAACCCCAACTGTAAAGATATCGCAGAATCACTTTCGGAACTCAAAACAAGACAAATTTAGTTGCAGAACATTGAATGCATGTAGTCAATTTTTCCTATAGTTTCAACCTGTCAGTAAATGGACAATCAGCATTGCGATGCTACTGCCAAAACTCCCACCATCTTATCAAGAAGCAGAACATCCAAGACATGTAGAGCTAATAGAATTTTTCTGAAGTTAAAATGAAACAGCTATTCCAATGGAGTTCTTCCTACTTAACGAATTTGTCTTACCACCCAATCGGTCAAAGATTTTCTATCAATATGTCCAGTCTGCCATCCATCAAACATAGGAAATACAATGTCGAGTTCCTCCCTTGGCAAGAACCGTCGGAGGTCATCCTCAGAAATGTATCTGCATGGGAAGAAAAAGAATATCAGAAGCTGGGAAATACATTTAACAACATGATATCCATAACAATCAAATTTTTTGTTCTCACTTGCAACCAGGCTCAGCAACATTCCTGAAAATGTGATATGCAGCAGCAATTGCTTCCATTTCACTGCTAATCATTTCTTCATTATTCTCATCATCCTGATCATAGGAGACAGTAGGAAAACCAAAATTTATCACACCGTCTACCAAAGCCTTCATAGTCCAACTTGAGATTTCTTCTTTCTTCATCTTATAGACCTTTCCCAAGTCAATCGATTTTCTGTTGGTAACCCTTTTATACTTTTTGCCATATCTAGAGTTGCCACCCACCAGACATTGCTCAATGAGTGGAGGCCCTAAAAGGGTTGTCAAAATATAGCCTTGAAAGCTTAATAGTTGAATTCTATCAAAGAATGCATGCACCCGAAATTTAGACGATACAATTTCAAGCAACACCGTCTTTAAAAGCCAGAAAAATGTTCCAACAAGAAGCGCAATAAGAGTCCACGTTATCAACTTTAGAATCTTTTTGGCAGTCTCAGATCTTTCAACTCCTTGATTAAACAAACAAACCCAAACAAGAAGTACTAGACCAATCCAAATAAATACCTGAACACTCCTCTTCAAGCAGTGAACAAAAGGCAGATCCTTTATCCTCATCATATAGTTTCTCTCATTGATAAAAACAATAACTCGCAACAACCAGCTAGTGGCCAACATGCCACAGAAAGTCACCATCCCCAACATACACCACTTCCAAAAATTCAACTTCCAAATAACAGTCTTTCTAAGTTCTTCAACAGTCAAGCTAGCCACAAAACAGCCCATGATACACAAACTTGCCATCCACTCGATCAAAATTCCAGCTTTTAATTTACTCGTCTTCTCTTTTTTTGATTTAACTTTCTTGTAGATCTCCTCTTCGTAATCATCGTACTCTTCAATTACCTGTGCCTTTGAATGCTGTGACTCGCCGAGATAGCTACGTGGCTTTGAATATACTGATCTCTGAACACTTCTCCTCCTGAGAATCTCTGCAGCATCTTCAGACATATCAGAACCTGCATCTTCAGATATATCAGAACCTGAATCTTTTGGCCTCGACTGATCATTTGTGGTAGTTTCAGTGTCAACAATGGCATCTGCTTTTGCTCCATTACTTGGGATAGTAATAGCCAATTCTCCCCCATCGTTGGTTCTTTTCTGTGACAGGCTTCTCTTGTCTTCTTCGCCTCTCTCTACATCATCCATCAAAACCCTGCAACTTTGCTATGATTAGCTACTAAGTTTCTAAACATTTCTGCAAAAACAGGCAACATTTTCAACTTTAAATATGAAAATTTTACCTTTTGAAGGAGACAATGTATGATAAACAATTTTTTGTGATCAGTCCAACTCGGCAAGCATTGAGCACAATAGAAACAGAGATGTAGCTAAAAAGAGAAATGAAAAACAGAGAATGATAGAGTTGAGACCAGAGATTGATACGCAGTAGATGCTAACGAGAGTCTCTTTCTCCGGCTTGCGTGGAATGCGACTGGAAGGTGATCAAGTAGCTTACAACAGAATAGACGCAGACGCCAGGACAAAAGCAAGTCAAGTGACAAAAATAGTTAACAATGACCACAAAAAAAATGTTATAAATATCTAATGTCATTATTCTTTATACTCATCGCGTGTTGCCGTAATATCGATTAGCGTATGTTCTAAAGACGATCGATTAGTTACACTGTTATATTTTAATGATATAATTATTTAAATATATATTTTATTATATACATTATAAATAAAATACAATATGATATTCGTATCTTATTTATATATTATTTTAATCATTATTTTATTAAAACTGGATTTTTTAAAGTTAAAAATATGAACTATTTTTATTGGGAAATAATATTAATACAACCTAAAAGACTATCTTTTTTCTCATGAATGAATTAGTCAATTTAATATACCAAAGTCTGAAAATACTTAAATAAACATGCGGATGCTTGTTAAATGACAAATTCACTGAATTGACCTTATATGAGAAATTTATTTAGAATGTTATTTGCATATTTATGAAAATTTGTATTGCTATATATAATATAACCAAGTTTTAAATTTAAAATTTAATTTTATAATTATGTTAATAATTTTCTTAATAATATTAAGATTAATAATTAAATTGATTCCTTATTAAATTTTAGAAAAGTTGCTTCTAAAATTTAAATTAATGATATTTTAATTAGATAACAATTAATTAATTATAATTTCTAAAATTTAAAAATTACGTACTTAATAAAGGTGTTTCTTAATTCAATTTTAATTTTAATAAATCAAGAAATCAATCTCTAAATAAATAATATAAATTACTTTCTTAATTAAATTTAAAAGTGTTTTATTTAATTTTAAAAGTAGTTTCTATAATGTTAAATATAGTTTTCTAAGTAAGAAAAATAATTTCCAATTAGATTAGAAATAGTTTTTCTAATTAGATTAGAATGAATTACTTATAAAATTTTAAAATTTTTCTAAATTATAATAAGAAGTATAATTTATTGAAGATTGTAACGTAAGCACAAAATATGAAGCTTTGTTTTATTCTAATTATTGATATTCATAATCTAAAATAATATTTCCAACTCCTTGGATAATTAAATTAGTTTAAATCAATTGATTCTTAAATAAATTAAATCATTCTTCTAAATAGAAATTTAACATGATTTGAAAAAAATTCAAATTCAATTGCAAACTATTTCCAATCTTTTTTGACTCATTTAATTTAAATTTATTTTAAAACATAGATATATGTTAAAATTGTATGCTTTATATGTATGATATTTTACATGAAATTTTGCATTTGATGAGATGAATAAAATTAAATACCTCGTAAAATATTAAGTACATATTTTGAAAATAATTGTTGTCTTCTATAGTTATAAGAATAAATCGAATTCTTTTATTGTTAGTCTTCTTGATCAAATTTAAAGTCGCTTTAATCTAATTATGTTTAGCCTTATAACAATAAATCCTACTTAACTAAATTTGTATAATTTAGATAACGAACTCATGATCATAGAAATTTAGAATCGGGTTTAAAAGTAACATATAAGATATATTTTGGCAAGAATTGTAACCTAACGGATCTAAGAGACATGAAATATGATTGATAAAGATGGTATCCACTTAATTTAAGTTTAGTTGTTTTATTAAGCAAACTCAAGATCAACTAAATTTGAATAAGATCCTAGTCCACTAGAAAGATTATAGTAGGCGTTCCAAATAATAGTAAGGGCTATTATTTCAAATAAAATAGTGGAATAGCCAAATAGATTATTAAAATCATGATCTTATTTTATTTTCATGGTATATAACCAATTACTTATTTTCTTAGATTTATATTTTGTTTTGAGTATAAATTACTTTTGTTTAGTATATGGTAAGTTGTTAGTGAAACAAATTTCTTGGACATTTGTTAAGCTTGAGAAGACTTTCAAAGTTACATAGAAAAATTGTATATCTATTATGCAATTTTATTATTAATCTTTATTGAGGATTTAATGACAAAATTTTAAACACATATTTCAATACCATATGGATGAAACAATTGAAATGACATTTCAAGTTGACTAATGTCTAATAAACTTGAATGGCAACATGTAAGGTGAATGTCAATATCATGATAATAAGATGCAAGAAGTTGCATGAGGTAGAGCTTAAGGTATAATATCTAAATAAAATTGTTTATTCAAATTAGCCTACTAACAGTATAAATATGGAGCACAATTAAAGACTTTGTTATAAGATGTTGAAAGATTCACTTTCATGATATATTCAAAGAGTTTATCTTAGAGATACTTATGAATTTATCATGTTTACAAGAAAGTTAGTAAGAGTACATGGTAATATATTGCTCATAGAGAACAATAATTTATATTTTAATTTTTGAAAAGTATAATTATCCAAGAACAACCCTTGTTGGATATGAGAAGGTAATAGCTTAATTATGAGAATTAGGTCTATAAAGACAAATATGAAAGTTGATAATGTATTAAAACTATTTAGTGTTTGAGATATTTGATACTTGTGAAGTACTAAAGATGTATGTTATTCTATGTATGAGTTGATATTCGAGTTTAAGGTTATATAGATATTAAATTTAGAATTGAATCCTAATTAAGGTATATTTTACTTATAACAATATTATTTTGAGATTAGAAATGTTCTAGTATAGCATTAGTTGTTCATCGTGCCATAATATTTTTCAGTGGAAATGGTTATTTGGATCGGGATAACTTGGTATAATTCCTAGGATTATTCAAACATTAATGTACTATAGAATATTAGAGTCATTAGGTATGTAAAAGGAGCTAAAGTTTCATCAAAGATTCAAATATATATTTAGGTAATTCCTCTTAATTATGATGATAATTAAGATGACAGTTGTAATATTTAAACAAGTGCCCACTATAGAGAACCTTTTGAAATTCTCCCATTAAACCGTTGTCCCAATAAGATACTTAAATGATTGACTTAGTAAAAATAAGATATTATTAGTTTATTTCCTATAACTAATAGGTTGGTTAAAGTTTAGTGACATAATTATTTAAAGGTATTATTTATCCTATACATATTCATATGTATAGATAAATTATATGGGATAAATGTACATTTCAAATAAAATTATAATTAGGTAATGATTATAAGATTCATATTGTATTTATATCATCGTCATCATAAATTACTCCATAAATTACTCCTATTCATTGTTCTATTAAAGATGGGCATTAATAAAGCATAAAAATTGTACATGTTATATTTTTCTTATGAAAGAAGTAGTTGATCTCATAAACTAAAGTATGGAGATACTTAAACAAAAGTGTGTGAGCTTATTAGAGAATAAGTTCATAAATTGACCGCATATAAGAAACCCATTTAGAACATTACTTTTATGTCCATAGAAATTCTCATTATAATGATTGTATAAGTGATTCTTGGACTTGAATTCTTCAAAAGTGTCTCGTATATGGATTATTATATTTTAATACTGCTTACGACCTATTCTAATCAAGAGTAGTTTAGTCAAGAGTCATTGGATATAACATTAACTATATAAAGATAGTTAAGTGATTAATATATAATTCATCACCTTAAAGTAGTTATGAAGAATGTTTTGTTATTCTCAATTATTATTGATTCGGTAAATCCTTAGTGAAGGTGGAATGACACTTTAAAATATTTTTCAAATGTCATTAATTAAATCAATTATTAATTGTGAAGAACTAATACAAATAGACTCAAATAGAGTAAATGTTAATTCTATGTTCTATGTCTAAAAAGAAAATTATATGATGAAAGCATTTAATTATTAAAAAATTATGCACGGAAAGGTTAGTCAAAACTACTTTAACATTCATAAATATTAGGTGGTTACTATGCATTGCTCTACAGCAATCTTAATCTATAGATATAAATTATTTAATTACATAATTATAAATCAAATTAAAGAATTAAAGATAAATTTAATTAGATAATTAAAGATAAATTAAAAAGTTTAATATATCTAATCCTAAATATAATTTAGGGTTATGATTTATAGCTACTATCAATATATTTAGGAACTTAATAGGTCATATACAAAGAATTGATTGCAAAGAGAATATGTGTTTTAATCAAGTTGAACTTGATTGTAAAGCTTAAGAAACTTTATTATTAAATATGAGATATTTAATAAATAAGGATCAATAAGAGATATTGGATCTTATTTAGGCATAACTGGTTTTCAATCAGAATTAGTTACGATTTTTATTAAAATTTAATTGAATTAGAATTTAATTTCAATTAAATTACTAAAATATCTAAAAAATATTATAAATAGGCTTAGGCTCTAAGAGAGCTAGCACTACTTATCTAACCCTCTTTAAAACAATTGCATAATTCTCTTAACATATTTTGTGGATATAGTTAGATGTTAGACGCTTGTGCAGCTACGATAGTTGAGATAAACTAGTTTTAGAAACGGTTTGAGAAAAATGATAAGAAAATGATCAAGTTTCATAATAAGGTACAAATTAATATTTATGGTTTATTATATTTTATGTGTAAATCCAGGTTATACATTTAAAATGATATTGGCTTTTGAGATATTATATGAAATAGTTTTGTAATTATTTTGCTGATTCTGCCCTAATTTTCTAGCAATACCTAGCATCATTTTTATTAAATGTGTTACAGTAATTCATAAGAATTAAATAAGAATTATCCTAGTAAAGAATTCGCTAAGGAGATTTTACATACATCAGTTCATCGAAGTTCAATGATTCTTCAATTTCTCACACCTCACCTTGCACATTTTTCCTATTATTTATTGTGCTATTGATGGTTCATTATAAACTACATAAACTTGTGCATTATACTAATAATAGTTCCAGACATCAAATTGACATTAAAGACTATACTACTATATTAATACGTAAATGATCTCAAAAGTAATAAGGAAGTTGTTTTTAGTATATAACTTGTTTTAGCGACTTTATTTTAGTTATAATTTCTTGTAAAATTTAGTAATATAATTAAATAACTTTTGCATTAAAAGAAATCTACTATTCTTTATGTATTATGTAGATAAAGAATTTAATGCTCAGCTCACTGCACTTAACTCAAACCCTAGAGAATTTGATGCTCCTTATCCCTCTCTACGTCAAGGTTGCTCAATCATAGTAAATGGAGTTTTGGAGTTAAAAGTTCAAAGGTTTCACTACAATTATAAATTATGTCCTTAGTATAACCCGAACATTGAGGAAGAAGATAAAGTCACTTGAAGGCATCACCGTTTAAAGAAATTCACAAAAAAATGTTGCTCGGATCTATTTAGAACTATTACCATTAAATTCAACTGGTGTTGACATTTGATTCCCCATAAAATGAAATAGAGCATCATGCATTCTATGGTTAGTCATTAGGCATAGTTTAAGGACATTAGACAACCTAAAAGTTATCTCATCTCCTAACCTCTAAAGTTTGTAACTAGTAAATTAGTGTTTGGATCATCATCATCATCATTATCATCATCACCCAATCTGAAATCTCGCAATAAAGTAGGGTTTGGGGAGGTCCGATAGTACGTAATCTTATCCTTACATAGTAGAGAGGTTGTTTCCGGTAGACCCACATACAAATGAGACAATAATAAGAATGATGCAGAGAGATAAAATTAAGAAAATAGAATAACAATACAAGAAAAAAAAAAGGTAATACGAAAATCAATAAAAGGATAAAAGTTGTGGATTAATAATAACAATAATAACAATAATAATAATAATAATAATAATAATAATAATAATAATAATAATAATAATAATAATAATAATAATAATAATAATAATAATAATAATAATAATAATAATAATGATGATGATGATGATGATGATTAAAAAGAAGATAAAGTTAATAAATGAGTAGGAGATTAAAAAAACTACTATTATAATCAATAAAAAAAATAATAATAATAATCAAACTAGTACCCGACAACAGTGACAGTATCTTCAACAGTAGTGAACAATTCAGGCATGCAAGATAGAAACGTAAATGGGAAGGTAACAAAGGAAAACAATTAGAAGACTCAATGCCCATGCAAGTATATTGGACCAATAGGAAAAGGAAATAACAACCAACTGTTAAGTCCAAATGACTTTACTTAGATATAATTTTGATTTATAACAAAAAGAGAACAAATAAAATAAAAACAAGACAGACGAAGTCATAAAGACGAAGTCAGACAGACGAAGGAATAAACAAAGCAGACGCAGACACAGACGCTAAGGAAAGCAGACGCAGACGCAAACGCTAAGTAAAAGTAAAAGCAGACGCAGACGCAGACGCGAAGAGTAAAAGCAGACGCAGACGTAGAGACACAGACGCAAAAATATAGACGAAGAAAAGAAGATGCGGAATTCGAAGAGAAGACGAAGGAGTCAGTTCGAGTTAGTTACAGAACTCAACTGAATAACCGTTTCTTTAAAGATTCAAGAAACAAGAATCAAGAAGCAGTTGAAGACGAAGGCTATAAATGCAAGACGAAGTCGAAGATTGCAAAGTTAGACAAAAAAGATAGCCAAAGTCAGACAACGTGATCGTAAAAAAACATTCTATTCAATTTAGCTGTGAGTTATTTTACTGTAACAAGTGTTCAAACACTTTTCTGAGAAAAAGTAGTGCAGATAGCCTGCAGAGGCTAAGTGTGAAAGAATACTGGTTGTAGAGACCTGAAGAGGCTCGCAAAGAATACTTGTAACGTTTGAAGAGATAGTGAAATCTCAGAAGAAACTCTGAGGACTGGACGTAGCCCACGGCTTGGGGTGAACCAGGATAAATCTCAGTGTCAAACTACTCTCACTCTCTATCTCTATATCTTATATTCAAGTTTTATCACTACTTAATTCATAAACAAAGTTTTTCAAAAGTTTTGATTAATTAGAATCTATCGGAATTTCTGTAAAGAATTTTATTTCTAACAAACAGTTTTTGAAAGAATTTTCAAAAAGGGGAATACACAATTCAACCCCCCCCCCTTCTCATGCATTCTATATCGTTTTATAAGTATTGTATTAACGTGTGATTCACTTCAATTGGTATCAGAGCCTGGTATCCAAGGATCACTTTAGCAAAGTGTGGATCAAAGATAATGGTGGAATCACATGTATACATCGCAGAAGGAGCCTCAGTCACTAGACCTTCAGCATTCAACGGAGAAGACTATCATTACTGGAAAGATAGGATGCGGCTATTCATAGAATCTACTCATGTCGACCTTTGGGACGTGATAGAGAACGGACCTTATACACCCGTAGACGAAGATGGAAATTCTATACCACGAATCAGATGGACGGCTGATCAAAAGGCAAGAATACAGTTGAACTCAAAGGCGAAGTTCTTCTTGATGTGTGCCCTAAGCAGGAGCGAGTATGACAAAGTCCACGGATGCGATACAGCAAAGGAGATGTGGGACACATTGTCCATCGCTCACGAAGGCACAAGCCAAGTTAAAGAATCCAAGATAAGTATTATTGTGCACCAATATGAACTTTTCAGGATGAAAGATGGAGAATCTATTGATCAAATGTTTGGAAGATTTCAAACAATTATCAATGGATTGAAAGCTCTCGGAAGAACGTACAACAATCAAGATCATGTTCGAAAGATCCTAAGAAGCCTTCCGAAGAGATGGAGACCTAAAGTTATTGCGGTGCAAGAAGCCAAAGACTTGAGCGTATTAAAGCTTGATGAGTTGCTTGGATCGTTGAAGATTTATGAAGTTGAACTCGATGCTGAAGACAAACCCAAGCGGGACAAGTCGATAGCGCTGAAGGCCAGATAGAAGAATCACAAGACTCAAAGAAGGAGGAAATCATCAAAAGCGTTGAAAATTGAAGAATCAAAGGATGACGACTCCAGCCAATCAGAACCAGAGTCAAGTGATGATGATGACGAATTATCTTTCATCTCCATAAAGATAAGACGCATGTGGAAGAAGAAGTCCAAAGGAAATCAGACTTTCAAGAAGAATGGCAAAGATGAATCCAAACCAGAAAAGTCATCTGTCATCTACTACGAGTGCAATCAGCCTGGACACTACAAGTCCGAATGTCCGACTCTAAAGAAGAAACCAAAGAAGAGTAGAGAAGGCAAGAAAAGCATGATGGCAACGTGGGAGGACCTAGATTCATCATAATCAGATACAGGTTCCGAAACATTTGAACATGCAAACATCTGCCTGATGGCCACGAAAGATAGTGATGAGGAGGTAAAATCTGACTACGATAATTTGTATGATGCCTACTCAGAACTATTAGAAGATTCACATGCTATTCTGAAACAGTACAAACTGTTAAAGAAAAAATATGTAGAAAATATTAGACATACGGAAGAAATAGAGAGAGAAAATATCTGTCTGAAAAAGCAATTAGAAGGAAAGAATAAAGTTGTAGACAGATCAGAAGAAATCAATCAGCTCAAACTAAGAATTAAGAATTTGTCAGCTGATTTAGCTACTTTCACAGAAAGCACTAAGAAAATGAATGAGATGCTTGGAAAATGTAAACATCCGAGTGATAAAACCGGATTAGGGTTTACAGGTAACAAGACTCAGACTCATAAGAAACCTTTCTTTCAAAAGAGAAACCATAATAAATCTCATTTTAATCAACATTCTAGTTATATGCATCAAAGAACACATCACATACATACTACTAATCATAAAGGACCCAAGAAAATTTGGGTACCAAAAAATAAAATAGTTTCTCTTGCAGATATCCTTCCTTGGAAGATACGGCAAGCACCATTGGTATTTAGACAGTGGATGCTCGCGACATATAACGGGAAAAAGGTTTATGTTCCTAGACATTCAGTATAAGAAGGGAGGATCGGTAACTTTCGGAGACAACCAGCAGGGCAAGATTATTGGAATTGGTAAAATAGGTAAAGATTCCTTTGCATGCATAAATAATGTACTGCTTGTTGATGGTCTGAAGCATAACTTGATTAGCGTCAGTCAATTGTGTGATTCTGGTTTCACAGTCACATTCAATCAAAATCTTTGCGAAGTCAGAAACAAAGATGGGTCTATACTTTTCTCTGCCAAAAGAAGAAACAATCCTTACAAAATTGATTTAGAAGATTTTCAAAGTCAAAATATTTCATGTTTTCTATCTTCCGAAGAAGAAAGACTAATCTGGCATAAAAAGCTAGGTCATGTCTCTTTTAAACATATTTCAAAATTGACAAAACATGATTTGGTAAGAGGATTGCCAAAAATATGTTTTGACAAAGAGTTTTTCTGTGAAAACTGTTTGAAAGGAAAACAAGTTAAAAGTTCTTTTTCTTCTAAAAGCTTTGTAACATCATCTAGACCTTTAGAGTTGTTACATATGGATTTATTTGGTCCAACTAGGACAATAAGTCTTGGCGGAAAGAAATACGGATTTGTCATTGTTGATGACTTTACTCGATTTTGTTGGATATTATTTTTATCACACAAAGATGAATCCTTTAAGTGCTTTAGGACCTTATCCAGAAAGTTACAAAATGAAAAAGGAATGTCTATAGCCAGTATAAGGAGTGACCATGGTGGAGAGTTCGAGAATGAGAAGTTTAGATTATTATGTGAGGAGAATGGAATTTTCCACAACTTCTCGGCACCCAGAACTCCACAACAGAATGGAGTTGTTGAAAGGAAGAACAGGACGATTCAAGAGATGGCAAGGACCGTGTTGTGTGAGATGAATCTTCCTAAGTATTTCTGGGCGGAAGCTGTGAATACAGCATGCTATATTCAGAATAGAATTTTGTTGCGACCCATGTTGAAGAAGACTCCTTATGAGTTATGGAATGGAAGAAGACCAAATATATCTTACTTTCATCCTTTTGGGTGCAAATGTTCTATTCTGAACACAAAGGATTGTTGGATAAATTCGATTCAAAGACCTATCCAGGAATCTTTCTAGGCTACCCATCATCGTCTAAGGCATTTCGGGTGTACAACCTTACTTCAAAGACAGTTGAGGAGACCATCCATGTCAAGTTTGATGATAGTTCTCAACCCCATAAGGAAGATGACATGGAGAGTGAAGGTCCTTCAAAGAACTTAGACGATAGAACAGAAACTCCATCATCAGAAACTCAAGTAGACAAAGTTGAAGATATTCCAGAAACTATCGGACTGAAAATAGACTGGAAATATAAAAGTTCTCATCCAGAAGAGTTGATTATCGGAGAGACTTCAGAAGGAGTTAGGATAAGATCCAGATTCAGAAAAGAAGCTAATGTGGCTTTTATCTCTGAAATAGAACCGAAGAAAGTTGAGGAAGCTCTTCAAGACGAAGCTTGGGTGTTAGCCATGCAAGAGGAGCTTAATCAATTCACTAGGAATAATGTCTGGTCCTTAGTTCCGAAACCTCCTAAGAAATCCATTATAGGAGCCAGATGGATCTTTAAGAATAAGTTAGAAGAATCAGGTAGAGTGAGTCGAAATAAGGCTAGATTAGTAGCACAAGGCTATAATCAGCAAGAAGGAATAGACTATAATAAGACGTATGCTCCAGTAGCAAGACTTAAAGCTATTAGGATTCTACTGGCATATGCAGTCTGTCATGATATAAAGTTATTTCAGATGGATGTAAAGAGTGCATTTCTGAATGGCTTTATAAACGAAGAAGTGTATGTTAAGCAACCACCTGGCTTCGAGGATGTTAAAAACCCATACTATGTCTATAAACTTCATAAAGCCTTATACGGCCTAAAGCAAACTCCTAGAGCTTGGTATGATCGTCTGAGTACCTTTCTTATAGAAAATGGTTTCAGTAGAGGTCAAGTTGATAAGACGCTCTTTAGGAAGAACTTTCAGAATGATTTTATTTTAGTTCAGATTTACGTTGATGATATTATTTTTGGTGCTACTTCAAAAGAATTATGCATAAAATTTGAGAGTCTAATGAAGAAAGAATTTGAAATGAGTATGATGGGTGAGTTGAAGTTCTTTCTTGGGTTGCAAGTTAAGCAAACCGAAGAGAAAATCTTCATTCATCAACAAAAATATGTGAAAGAGTTATTGAACAAATTTGATATGAAAAATGTGAAGCCTATGGCGACTCCGATGCATCCTTCAAACCTTTTGTCGAAAGATGAACTTGGTAAGAAGGTGGATCAAACCTTGTATAGAGGGATGATCAGTTCTTTACTGTATCTTACAACAAGTAGACCTGATATCTTGTTCAGTATATGCTTGTGTGCAAGGTTTCAGGTCGATCCTAGAGAGTCTCATTTTATTGCTGTTAAAAGAATTATGAGATATCTCGCAGGTACTACTGATCTTTGCTTAATGTTTGAGAAAGGTAAAGATTTCAGGATAATCGGATATTGCGATGTGGACTATGCCGGAGATAGAATCGAAAGAAAGAACACAAGCGGAGGATGTCACTTTCTTGGCGCAAACCTAGTTTCCTGGTCAAGCAAGAGACAAAGCTCAATCGCTTTATCAACCGCCGAAGCAGAATATATGTCGGTTGCAAGTTGCTGTTCACAGACGTTATGGATCAAATATCAACTTGAAGACTATTCAGTTCAAGAAGAAGAAATTCCAATATACTGCGACAACACCAGTGCAATCAATCTGTCAAAGAATCCGATTCAGCATTCTAGAGTGAAGCACATAGAAGTCAGACATCATTTCCTGAGAGACAATGTTCAGAGGAAGGTAGTGCGTCTACAGTTCATCGAAACAGAGCATCAATGGGCAGACATCTTCACCATGTAGGAAAATCCCGGGGTGTTCATCACATGAACACAGTGCGGAATTTAAAATTTTAAGTCCCGAGACATTCCCGAAAGCCAGGATCCAAGTGTATGTACAAACAATCAAACCATAACGACCAAAAGAGACCGTCTCTAACGGTATCCACGCAGAGGTCGGAAAACCTAACCGGGACAAACTCTTTTGACCCGGGAATAGCTAGACTAAAGAAAAGAGTGCTAGCTCTTACCTTAGCCTTGGAGAGCAAGTGAAGATGATCAATTGAAGCCTTGGAGAAGTAGAAACCAACTTGAGAGGAAGAGAGGAAGAAGATGAAAAACAATTTTTCAAAGGCTTAACTCTTAAGCAATTCGATTCTTCTCCTTCAACCACCGTACAAGCCTCTTCTCTTTTTAACTTCTTATATGTATTTTAACTCATTTAAACACATATGAAAGCTTGGTGGAGAGGCTATCCACGTTGGTGGGTTAAAATACATTGAAATGTTAAATAATCATTAAGTTTGACTTTTCAAACCATTTAACTTCTCCATTTTCATGGTTCCACCGAAAATCCATATATATATATATATAATTAATTAATGCTTAATTAATTAATATATATATATATTTGCTGAAGAGGTCCAGTCAAACTGGGGTCGGTCCTACCGGCCTATCGGGCCCCGCCGGCGAAAAATCGCCGGAGACCCTTTTCAGCAATGTCAATGTCGCGATCTCATCGGGACATATCCCAATCTCATCGGGATCCATTTAATCCTATTGCTCTCCAGATATCGGATCTCTGTCTGAAACTATTTTACAGATTCTCCGAGTCACTCTTATGCGTGTGACCCATTAGGTTCCCGGTTATGTTGGCCACTTAGATTAACACTTAATCTGAGCAAGTCATGAGCGGTATCTAGCAACACATCATGACCCCCAATTGACCGGAAAGTAATTGGTTTGACTAATGAAACCATATCACGAACCCTTCCATAGACAATTACCGTGCAATTCGTCCTTTCACCATGCTATACCCCACTTGGTTTGAGTATGGGCAATGTGTCAACTCTTACTAGACTGATCAGATCAAATCTAGTCCAAGTGTAATCTGTTCTCGTCCTAGGACTCATTACTTTATATGTCCATGAAGACCCTCTTCATGACATATGTATGCTCCGGCGCCAGAGACTTCAAAGTAATGATCCTGATAAGAGGCCATGGGTATCTCTTCTGCTATCACAGAAGTGGTGAATCCTTTATTGGCTACTCAATTACCTTCGAATACCTCAAGCTGTACCCAATCACCACCCTATGAGCGACCTCTGAAAGGCAACAAGGAATGTAGTCAAAGTACGTAATCAAGACTCAAGATATCCTCGAGTACCTCAAGTCTAAGGATACTTGCACCATTGCTATGATGAGATTATCACCGACATTTGTATAGACATCCATGTGATGATCTCATAGCGAGTCATCCAATGTACTTACTACCACTAGTAAGCATCCACATGTCAAATCTAAATATCTCAATATTTACGGTTTTAGAGATCCACCGCTGATCCAATCAAGGAGTTTGACATGTGCTAGTCTATCCGGATTAACGATGTCCAGTCTCGTTAATCCTATGACTAAGGATAATTTAGATACTGACATAATTGTACATGATAGGAATCTCAGTAGTATGATCGCATCATAATTTCCTTCATGCTATGTCATGTATCAGGGACTTCATTAATTTGATTAAAGATCACTGTCAATTCATAATAAAATGAACATCAAATAAATGAAATATGCCTTGCTTTATTTATTCATAAAATCTGTACATGACTATGAACAAAATGCGCTAAAGGGGATTGCCTTTAGGGCACTACTCTAACACACCAAACCACTGAGTGGAGAACGGTTCCAGAAGATCAGACGCAACCTTAACATGGTTATGTTAAGTGAACAGTCAGGCTAAAGTAACGTCAAAACTAACAGCGTTAGAAACAGTGAGGTACAGCTGGTAACTTCTCTCACAAGGAATTTTTGGAGGGAAAAATCTGATAATCTTGAGGATCTTAATGATTCTAGAACACACCGGACTATACCCCTACAAGTAGCCTGAAAGAAAAATCATTGCGGTTACTCTCATCTCCAGACGGTTCATCTTGCTTTCCAATTTTCTCAATCATTCTACCCTAGACGAAGAGTTTTCTAGAAAACAGTTTTCTTTCTGAAACAATGGAAGTAGCTATGATTTTCGGAAGACATGTAGATTTCGAGTCATTGAGGAATGATGGAATGGACGTAGAACCAGAGATTGAAAGAGCTGGTTGGAGGAATTTCTTCCAGGTACGAGAACCAGTATATACCAATGAGGTATTCGAGTTCTGGAAGAATGCTCAACTTGTAGACAAAACTGTGGTATCTTCGGTAGATGGTATATCTGTTGTTTTCACTAAGGAGCTGATAAAGGAGGTGACTTGTAGCACCCCACTCCCGCGAGACCCGAACCCGACATCGACGGTAATATCCAAGCCCGCGACCCGCGAGGGTAGTATGCTAGAGCAGTCACTGCAGTGTTAAAACTCATTATGATTTTTTTTTTTGAAAAACCAGTCGAGTGCGCGAAATTAAAAATAAACGATTCGGGCCCGTGATACAAAAACCCTTTTTAGTCATACACTTTATCAAAGATCATATGTCAAATAATATTTATCAATTAGGGCCCTCAATCAATTCAATACAATTTTTGCGGAATATAAATTTACACATAAGTCAAGATAACACGAATGCAGACGTGAACTGATCCCGACATCGGACACCGACTCTCTTGTAGTAACCATACACCCGGTTCACTAACGGGTACTCTTCAATTCTGAAAAATAGTTGCAATGTTGGGTGAGTTTGCGAACTCAGTGAGAAACCATCATCGATGGTTCACCCAACTCATGCATTCACTAATCATATTAGCACACAGTAGCATTAACAGTAATATCACATATTATCACATTTCAGTTCCAATTTCATATACACATGCACATATTTCAGTTATTTACAATATATATATATGCAATGCACATGTGACATTGCTCCAATTTCATTTCGTTGTTGTGACTGCTGGCAAATCGTCCCCAAGAACGGCACATTACGTTGAGCCGTTGGCTCGAAAACATGGGCTTGAAGCTCGATACATTGAGCTCGGCTCTCAATACGTTGGACTGAGGTCCCGTGCGTTGAGTAAAGCTCTCACATACGTTAGGCGTGATATGCCCCGATCGATGGTGCTCCGGTCACAACCGCTTTTATCGATCACACATTTATGTTTATGCATGCAATGTACATATTCCAATTTCCATTTACATATCATTACTATTTGCCAATTCTTCGGACTTTCGGTCCGGTATTTCGATTATCTACATTTCCAATTTATTGCATCCTACTATATCACATTTACAATCCCATCCAATGTATCGAAACGAAACAGACAATTAACACTTCAATATCAATTTCCCATTTCCTCGGACCTCTGGTCCGAGATCTTCAATATAACATTTACAAACAGTTACTCACAAGTAGCACTTCGTTATCTCATTCCAAATATTTCATACACCTATGGTCCAAATCAATCAAATTCAAATACACATAAACTATAAACCTCCATTATCTCCATATGGCATAATTGCAAAACTTAAACACATAAAGGTTGAGGAACCAACTAGGTTACTCACCGACTTCCGAGCTAACATCTGAAGTCTCAAGAACGCCGGTAGATCGACGCTCCAAATGTGTCTCTATAACAAATGAGAGGAATCCCATTACTAATTATCCAATCAACTTAATAAATGCACATGTAAGTGTAGAATGTATGTTCATGAGATTTCGCCCTAAATCCAAATTTTCCCAATATAAATTCCATCTAAAATTTAGAAACCTCATCGTGTGACGACGGTGCGCAATTCGAACCTCTATAGGTCCCCAATTAAACAAAACAGTACTTCAACAATTACCCGGCCACGCCAATTTCTCGTCAAAAATTCCCAATTTCTCACAAAATAAAATTCAATATTTCACAAATCCGATGCCTCAAGAATCAGGTCAATCGGACGCCGGACGGAAAAGAAATTGACAAAAGAAACACCAAATACCAAATAATCAAAATAATACCAAATAATAATAAAAATTCAGATTCGCTTCATCACTAGGGCGAGCCGTCGCCTAGTGATTCCGATGATCCGGCGTCGTCGCTAGGGCGACGCGTCGCCCTAGTGACGCCGTTCATCCCAAGCCTCGTCACTAGGGCGACGCGTCGCCCTAGTGACCGGGCGAAAATCCAAATTCCCATTCCCTTTTTTTTTTCCTAATTTCCAATCCAACTTTCTAATTTCCAAACCAACTTTCAACACTCATAAATCTCAACACACACTTCAGAAAAATACAAATCTTACCTCGTTGGAAAGATCATAAAATCCTCTACAATTCTCAAGAAGACCATAAAAATCAATCTCACCCCTAAGGGTGTCAAAAATCCCTTCAAAGCTACTGCCTACTCAAATCTCATTAAAACAGAACAGTACATTGCAAATTTCATAACTCTCTGATTCTTCAGCCAAAAATTACCACATAAATATGCTTAATAAGTTCACAATGTCATCTACAACTTTCATTAACAACCCAAAATCAAATTCCATAGCTAAACAAGTCAATTAATTCACTCAATGTTGCTGTCCCTGAAATCATTCAATTTGAGCAGTACACTTATAACAAGTATAACTCCCTGTACACAAGTCAGAAAAATCCAAAATTTATGTCCCTGAAAAGATAACTCCTCAAACTTCAAGTTTCATGAAGAACTCAATCTCCAATTCGATTTTTAACAATTTCAAATCTGTTATGCAAGTTACTGACCTAATCAGCACTTAACATCACAATGTAAGTTCAGCTTTTGAAATTCCATATCTCCCACATCTGATTTCCAAAAATTACATGCCATACACCAATTTCAAGATCAATGTGTTATCTAAAACTCTTAAGTAGACCCCTAAAACCAGTTCAGTTCACAAAAATTACTAAAATTACTCCAAAACAGAATGTACACCAAATTTGCTAATCCAGCTAGGTTCACTCAATACATAAAAACAGTCAATAGTTATCAGCCCATAACTATTAATATACAACTCGAAAAATATCAAGATCAGTGGTAATGGAAAGCTAACTCAATATGCTACAACTTTCATGAAGACTCTTTTCCCAAATTCCATATCAATTAATTTATAAAAATCAGCAAAATCATCAGGTCATAGTGTCAGTTACTGTTCACAGGCAATAAAACAGTAACTTTCCATGTAAATTTTCGACCTTCTACCATTACAATTTAACAACACCTATTTCACACAAAGTTGAAGCCAACATCCTAAAGTTTAAGTGGCCACAAACCTCACCTCATTTTCTCACCTATACAATAAGTTATGATCAAAACATTGCAATAGGTCAAATAACCATTTTCCAGCTTTCATCTATAACTTAACTCTCATCACTTCTAACACCAATAACACATCACTAAGCACCATTTATACCTCTAATTCAACCCCAAACTAATCACAACATTGACTTATATAACTAACCAAACTTTGGCAGCACAAACCTACACAATTTCCATATTATTTTGCATCATAAACATCATTAATAACATCACCTTCTCATTCTTTAACTACCCTAACCACTTCCTTCACACAAGCATACATTAAACCCATTCAAACCTACCCTTATAATGATCAAATAAATACATAAGTGCTTCCCATATGCTTCTAACTACCAAAAGCATCAGAACAAACATTAACACTTACCTTAAACAAGTTCAAGCTATTCAATTTCCAAGGCTTTTCAATTCCTTCAACTTGAAACTTCTCAATCACCGCCACGACTCTTATCACTACACATGCACATATCATCTTCTCAAAGAGCAAGCTTGGTCTTAGGTATGTACAAATAAGAAGCAAACCAAGAACCAAGACAACCCTTCTTGTGAGGGATGAGAAGATAGAAATTCAAGGAGAAAAGAAAGACATCAAAGAAGAAGAAGTAAAGGTTCGGATGAGAGAAGAGGAAAATAAGCTTGTCTAATGATTTTGGTCTATGAAATAGCCAAGGAAAGTCATTGGTGATGATGAAATTTCGTGATGAAGCATCATATAAGACAAAAATCAAGAAGCCACATGGCTTTTAATGAATGGTAAGGACAAAAATGAGTTAATCCCAATTAATTAAGCACTACACCCACTTAAGCTCTAATCATGACACTAAAATAATTTCCTAATCCCCATTTATCCACTAATCTCATGCCATTAGGCAATCCTTTTCAGTACAAAAGGCTCACTCAATCGGTCGGTTGAATTTTTCATCCGCACGAACCCCAAAAATTCCGAAAAATTCTCATAAATCCCTAAAATGGGAAACAATTTATGACGCCTCGAATAATTTTCCAAATACAACTATCCCTAAATTTCACAAAAGGTCTCAGTTTGAAACCTAAGTTTAAAATGTCATGAATGCATGTTATCATGTGTATATGCAAAACAACCATCACCATAGAGGCGATAAGTTGTATGTGCATGCCGAGATATAATTTAATACTCCTAACCCGTCCCAAATTACCAACATACCCTTCCCATCGGTGATGGTTGTTACAATTCTCCCTCCTAACAAAAATTTCGTCCTCGAAATTTCATATATGATTTATCGAGGGCAGGGAGTCTTTTGATTAATACCCTTTGTTTCTCACTGTTTTCACTACCCGACCAAATTCACCAATGAACGGAGATCAAAACAATCAATTACTCTTTTTCGCTTTCAAACTTTCCATGTTTACGCGTAATTCGTCACCTTCAATATCAATAACATATATATCGGATATTTCCAATTCTATCTATGAAACACTTTGTAAATCCGAATCATCTTTTAGGTTTTAGCCTAACTTACCAATCCATAATGCTATTCACACCACAATGATAGAGGCCACTCCTCACTTAATTCAATTTCCTTAACTACACCTTTATTTCCATCTAAGTACATTTTGGTGAGGCCATACCCTTCAAAATATTTCATTTATTACATATCGATTTCGTTATTATCAAACCACAAATCTCATGAGATTTATAACCTCAGTGTAAATCAATTCAACGCAATGACACTATCTTCTTTTACTTAGCCTATCACTTTATTACCTTGATCACATAATATAGGGATCACGACTCCTTTTGGACAGTAAGACCCCTTACACACTTTTCGAATGGTGACACCAATATAATGATTGTCATGCCATAATTCCCTTTGCACGAATTCGAAAAATACCTGTTGGTTAATCACACATATCATCATTCACTTTGACAGGCTATATCATCAATTGCTTTTTCCACAATACTCTTACTAGAACGTAACGCTTCGATTGTTTCTTGTGCTTTCTCGAACCATTCACTTATAATCATTCGATTTCCCATTCTAACCTTTCAATTACTCTATCAATACACTCTTGCTAGAACTTAAAACTTCGATCATTCCTTACGTTTTCACTAACAGTTCCTGTAATGAGTATCACCCATATCTCTTAATTTGAACTATACCTATCCTTTTCCTCAACAATTGGAAATAAATTCCCATTCCTCAATACGGTTTACAATTTCTACATCCTCACTTCGGGTTTTGCCAATCCGTTTTGATGCACACCAACTTTGAACTTTTCATAGCTAATAATACTTTCTTTTGTCCCTTTTCGTCAATTCGACTATAACACGTAATAATACACTAGATTTGGTAACCTTATTACTCAAATTTTGATCTTTTGCAATTAAATTTATTTATTTCTTTGTTCAATCCCTTGAATTGCACCATTGGCTTAGTTTGAAGAATCAGCCGCTAAATCCTTTTCAAATCATTCAAATGTATGGAATAACTCAATCGGTATCGATTTGCATATTCATAGACATCTCCAACTATTTCTGTACGATTAATGTCTCCAAGCCTTTAGGCTACACTCAGAATAACAAATTGCCAATCATCAATCATAATACCGCCCATGGACTTATATTTACCCCAAATTACATAAAATCACTTTATACAATGTCAATAATCATAATCTTTAATGGAATACTTCAGTATAGACAGTAAATTCTCCAAATGTCTCCTTTATGATAATTAGTCATAACATTCGCATGTTTACCTCCATTATTCTCGTCAATTTGCTAAAACCAGAGAATCTTTGACAATTTCTGAACGTATCCAGCATTCCGTTAGGTCTAATTAATTCCAGATTCCACATATCCATATATTTTGAATTTTCACATTTTATCGAAACCTATATCTTGATTAATTCTCCCAATATCCCATGTTCGCATAATAATTCATCCTTTACTCATTCAATCAGGTTAAGATTTACTCTTATGAGACTTGTATAACGGCCAATTTTCTCAACTATACCCATTCATCTATTTCTTTTGCTTATATCCATTATCCACTCCAAACACAATTTAGACATGTTCCTTTTCAGTAATACTATAAACTTAGTTGACTCAAAACTCTTTCATTATCGAACGTCTCCAATGAGGAACAATTGTCGTTTAATTTTTTTTTTCTCATCATAACATATTCTGCCACATGTTCATTACCTTCATTTCTCCACATAACTCAATTTATTCGTGATAAATCACTCCCTGACTTGAATACACAACCGTTATATCGACCTCGTGCTTTCAAAACATAATGACACAAAATATACACGAACCTGTAATCTCCTAAATTTCACGATTAATATTTCCGTGATATTCAATAAGTCTCTTACATAATCAAAGTCATCTCCTTAACGTAATGTACACTCTTTCAGTAGCGTAGTTTAGCTCTTAAGCTAAAGTCTCTACCAGATGTAATACAAATCAGTTACTCTTGATACATCACGAAGATAAATCTCTGAAGAGCTCTTAAACAATTTCTTTTCCTCTACAATCTAGCCATACATCACCATAATCATCACATCCTAGCTGACAATATATCCCTATAGTCCCATCAATTTGTCCGGTAATAGATTGCATTTAATTCTCGATAACCATTCTCTTTTTGGTACCAATTCTTAATTATGGAGACCTTACTATATTCATGTCCCTCTTTTTATTCCCTCAAGCTCATTACCAATGCGAACATCTTTAACTGTCTCACTTCTCATTTTGAGTATTCTCATGCCCTACTCTCACTCATTTTGAACTTGAGCTACCGGCATTACTTCCTATATCATATTCATGTAAATAATTCATTTATGCTAGCTCATTTCACCCATGTTGGTAATCCCACTATTAGATATACACTTACAAAGGATCATATAATCTGAACCCAACAATCTTCCTGCTTACACCATCCTCGCCGTGAGGATCATACACAATCTCAATTCATTTACAACCGATCATTATAAGCACTTTCATTTCTTCTTCTAACTCATAAAGGATTTTTTTTTCCGACAAGAATTCGCGGCTGTAGCCATTAACTTCTCAATTACAGGGTAACATTTTCACTTAACATAGGGCTCCCATAATCAAGTGTGCATTTACTTAGGCAGATCAATTAAACCCGAACAACTTTTTCATCTACCAATTTCATTGTCTTACATTTCAATCTTTTCATTTTTGCATTAGACCCATATATTTCCATACTCATATCTATATCATAGATATGAAATCATTCTTGATTTTGCACTTAATGTATAATTTGACTCCAAATCAACAATCCTTATTTATAACTCTCATCAAGGTAATCAATCCCAATTGTAACTTTGCTATATCATAGAACACTTTATTGTCATTTACCTTATACACTGTAAATCTTACCATTGTCACATCTCTATTTTCCTCTATTAATTACTCATATTCAAGGATATACCCAATATAACTCCAATATTGTACTTCACGATATACCCATCAATATCAATACACTAAATATTCACCTGTCTGATCACACCATACACTCTTTCCTATTGTGCAATATCCATTACTTCCTTTTCTCCCATTCTAACACATTATCCTTTTTCTCACTTTTTCTAACCGCTAAAACGACTGAGACTTATTTATGCATACGACTCATATACTACTCTGGGGATCAGTTATCACTGTCTGCCGTGACACGACTTAAATACATGCACCCTATGTTTCAGACTGTGCCCAGATACATTACGTACTACTGGGCTCTGATACCACAAATGTAGCACCCCACTCCCGCGAGACCCGAACCCGACATCGACGGTGATATCCAAGCCACGACATGAGGGTAGTATGCTAGAGCGATCATCGCAGTTGTTAAAACTCATTATGATTTTTTTTGAAAACCAATGAGTCTTGCGAAATTAAAATAAACGATTCGGCCCGTGATACAAAAACCCTTTTAGTCATACACTTTATCAAAGATCATATGTCAAATAATATTTATCAATTAGGGCCTCAATCAATTCAATACAATTTTTGAATATAAATTTACACATAAGTCAAGATAACACGAATGCAGACGTGAATCGATCCCGACATCGGACAATCGACTCTCTTGTAGTAACCATACACCCGGTTCACTAACGGGTACTCTTCAATTCTGAAAAATAGTTGCAATGTTGGGTGAGTTTGCGAACTCGGTGAGAAACCATCATCGATGGTTCACCCAACTCATGCATTCACTAATCATATTAGCACACGTAGCATTAACAAGAATATCACATATTATCACATTTCGGTTCAATTTCATATACACATGCACATATTTCAGCTTATTTACATCATATATATATGCAATGCACATGTGACATCGCTCCAATTTCATTTCGTTGTTGTGGACCGCTTTGGCTTGTCGTCCCCATAGAACGGGCACATTACGTTGAGCCAGTGGCTCGAAAACATGGGCTTGAAGCCTCGATATATTGAGCTCGGCTCTCAATACGTTGGACCCGAGGTCCCGTGCGCTGGTGAAAGCTCTCACATACGTTGGGCGTGATATGCCCTGATACAGTGGCTGCTCCGGTCACAACTGCCTTTTATCTGATCACACATTTATGTTTATGCATGCAATGTACATATTCCAATTTCCATTTACATATCATTACTATTTGCCAATTCTTCGGACTTTCGGTCCGGTATTTCAATTATCTACATTTCCAATTTATTGCATCCTACTATATCACATTTACAATCCCATCCAATGTATCAAACGAAATGCATAATTAACACTTCAATATCAATTTCTCATTTCTCGGACCTCGGTCCGAGATCTCCAATATAACATTTACAAACAGTTACTCACAAGTAGCACTTCGTTATCTCATTCCAAATATTTCAGACACCTATGGTCCGAAATCAATCAAATTCAAATACACATAAACTATAAACCCTCCATTATCTCCATATGGCATAATTGCAAAAACTTAAACACATAAAGGTTGAGGAACCAACTAGGTTACTCACCGGACTTCCGAGCTAACATCTGAAGTCTCAATAACGCCGATAGATCGACGCCCAAATGTGTCTCTATAACAAATGAGAGGAATCCCATTACTAATTATCCAATCAACTTAATAAATGCACATGTAAGTGTAGAATGTATGTTCATGAGATTTCGCCCTAAATTCAAATTTTCCCAATATAAATTCCATCTAAAATTTAGAAACCTCTCATACCGACGGTGCGCAATTGCACTCTATAGGTCCCCAATTAAACAAAACAAATAGCCATCAACAATTACCCGGCCACGCCAATTTCTTCCAAAATTCCCAATTTCTCACAAAATGAAATTCAATATTTCACAAATCCGATGCCTCAAGAATCAGGTCAATCGGACGTCGGACGGAAAAGAAATTGACAAAAGAAACACCAAATACCAAATAATCAAAATAATACCAAATAATAATAAAAATTCAGATTCGCCTCATCACTAGGCGAGCCGTCGCCTAGTGATTCCGATGATCCGGCGTCGTCGCTAGGGCGACGCGTCGCCTAGTGACGCCGTTCATCCCAAGTTCGTCACTAGGCGACGCGTCGCCTAGTGACCGACGAAAAATCAAATTCCCATTCCTTTTTTTTTCCTAATTTCCAATCCAACTTTCTAATTTCCAAACCAACTTTCAACACTCATAAATCTCAACACACACTTCAGAAAAATACAAATCTTACCTCGTTGGAAAGATCATAAAATCCTCTACAATTCTCAAGAAGACCATAAAAATCAATCTCACCCCTAAGGGTGTCAAAAATCCCTTCAAAGCTACTGCCTACTCAAATCCCATTAAAACAGAACAGTACATTGCAAATTTCATAACTCTCTGATTCTTCAGCCAAAAATTACCACATAAATATGATTAATAAGTTCACAATGTCATCTACAACTTTCATTAACAACCCAAAATCAAATTCCATAGCTAAACAAGTCAATTAATTCACTCAATGTTGCTGTCCCTGAAATCATTCAATTTGAGCAGTACACTTATAACAAGTATAACTCCCTGTACACAAGTCAGAAAAATCCAAAATTTATGTCCCTGAAAAGATAACTCCTCAAACTTCAAGTTTCATGAAGAACTCAATCTCCAATTCGATTTCTAACAATTTCAAATCTGTTATGCAAGTTACTGACCTAATCAGCACTTAACATCACAATGTAAGTTCAGCTTTTGAAATTCCATATCTCCCACATCTGATTTCCAAAAATTACATGCCATACACCAATTTCAAGATCAATGTGTTATCTAAAACTCTTAAGTAGACCCATAAAACCAGTTCAGTTCACAAAAATTACTAAAATTACTCCAAAACAGAATGTACACCAAATTTGCTAATCCAGCTAGGTTCACTCAATACATAAAAACAGTCAATAGTTATCAGGCCATAACTCTTAATATACAACTCGAAAAATATCAAGATCAGTGGTAATGGAAAGCTAACTCAATATTCTACAACTTTCATGAAGACTCTTTTCCCAAATTCCATATCAATTAATTTATAAAAATCAGCAAAATCATCAGGTCATAGTGTCGGTTACTGTTCACAGGCAATAAAACAGTAACTTTCCATGTAAATTTTCGACCTTCTACCATTACAATTTAACAACACCTATTTCACACAAAGTTGAAGCCAACATCCTAAAGTTTAAGTGGCCACAAACCTCACCTCATTTTCTCACCTATACAATAAGTTATGATCAAAATATTGCAATAGGTCAAATAACCATTTTCCAGCTTTCATCTATAACTTAACTCTCATCACTTCTAACACCAATAACACATCACTAAGCACCATTTATACCTCTAATTCAACCCCAAACTAATCACAACATTGACTTATATAACTAACCAAACTTTGGCAGCACAAACCTACACAATTTCCATATTATTTTGCATCATAAACATCATTAATAACATCACCTTCTCATTCTTTAACTACCCTAACCACTTCCTTCACACAAGTATACATTAAACCCATTCAAACCTACCCTTATAATGATCAAATAAATACATAAGTGCTTCCCATATGCTTCTAACTACCAAAAGCATCAGAACAAACATTAACACTTACCTTAAACAAGTTCAAGCTATTCAATTTCCAAGGCTTTTCAATTCCTTCAACTTGAAACTTCTCAATCACCGCTCACGACTCTTATCACTACACATGCACATATCATCTTCTCAAAGAGCAAGCTTGGTCTTAGGTATGTACAAATAAGAAGCAAACCAAGAACCAAGACAACCCTTCTTGTGAGGGATGAGAAGATAGAAATTCAAGGAGAAAAGAAAGACATCAAAGAAGAAGAAGTAAAGGTTCTGATGAGAGAAGAGGAAAATAAGCTTGTCTAATGATTTTGGTCTATGAAATAGCCAAGGAAAGTCATTGGTGATGATGAAATTTCGTGATGAAGCATCATATAAGACAAAATCAAGAAGCCACATGGCTTTTAATGAATGGTAAGGACAAAATGAGTTAATCCCAATTAATTAAGCACTACACCCACTTAAGCTCTAATCATGACACTAAAATAATTTCCTAATCCCCATTTATCCACTAATCTCATGCCATTAGGCAATCCTTTTCAGTACAAAAGGCTCACTCGGTTAGTCGGTTGAATTTTTCGTCCGCACGAACCCCGAAAATTCCGAAAAATTCCATAAATCTCTAAAATGGGAAACAATTTATGACGCCTCGTAATAATTTTCCAAATACAACTATCCCTAAATTTCACAAAAGGTCTCATTTGAAACCTAAGTTTAAAATGTCATGAATGCATGTTATCATGTGTATATGCAAAACAACCATCAGTCATAGAGGCGATAAGTTGTATGTGCATGCCGAGATATAATTTAATACTCCTAACCCGTCCCAAATTACCAACATACCCTTCCCATCGGTGATGGGCTGTTACATGACTGATTGTCCATCGGTTGGTGAGACTCTGTCTACCAAGGTCGGTTGGATGTCCCAGGTTGGAATGAAAGAAGAAGATGTCAGAAGACAACTGTATGGAGTCAATGATTCATGGGAGAGGAAGACCTCTAGTTTGGTTCCAAAGGCTAGGGTTCTTCATGCGATTCTGTTTAACTGCATTCTACCCAGAGCAGGTTCAAGGCATTTGGTGACTACCCTGGATGAACAATGCTTGTTTTACCTGCTGAATCGCAACCCTATTGATTTACCCTTCTTAATCTTTCACTACATGGTTAAGGGGATGAAGGATACAAATAGCTATCCTTATGGCATGCTTCTGACAAGGATTTTTCAGGAATCCGGAATCCTTCTACACAAAGGAAATAGAAGGATTATACCAGTGAAGAGTAAGATTGATGCAATCACAATACGGCGAATGGGTCTAAGGACAGTGACCAAAGAAGAAGCTGAATCTTCAAGGAGAACAAGAACTGAGGGGGAGCGTGTTTCGAAGGAAACTCCCGTTTTAAGTTCTCGAACTCAATAAAGTATGAAATCGCCTGCGGATGAAATAAGAAGAACATCAGGAAGACCGCTGATAAAACAGGCGAGTCCTAAAATCGAACTAAGTCAATCCCGGAGAACAGAAGAAGGTACGTCAAAAAGACAAGGAGAAAGTCTTTTAAGTGAAGTTACAAAGAAGGCAAAGAGATCATCGAGGATTCGGGCTCTAAGGCAACAAGAAGAGAAGATTGCCTGTCGCGACCCGACCCGTAGACCGGATCCCAACTGTTGGATCCAAGACCCAACCGCATATAACTTACCATTTACCCTCTTACTTTGATACCACAATTTGTCGGGATCCCGCTCCCGGAGCCCGACTTTCATAGTCCTGAAACTTGTACTTATAGACTTGCAGGATTCTTAACCAACCATTCACTTACTTTTATTCAAACATTTTCATTTTAACTCCAATTGTTACATATTTTAATTGATAACAAGACATATGTCTTAGGAATCTAATGGTCCAAACCCCACCCCATTTGGAGGTCGGACGAAGGAGTTATGACCCTACAAACTCAACGTGTTCATGTTTTGACTCCTATCAAACATGTTTTGGCGCAAATGTCATAACTTTCACTATAGGTGTCGGAATGACTTCGTTCTTGGACCATTTTAAACTAGACATCTAGGTCTACAACTCTCAAGAAGACCACAAAACCAAATTCGGCCTCTAACAAGCCCAAAACACTTGACTAAGGATCCTAGTCGATTGGAATAGATGCTAGTCGATCGGGGCGGTATTTTGTTGGTTGTAGTCGATCGAAACATTTCCATCATTGGAACTTACAAGAAATATTCTCCGCCCTCCGAGTAGTCGACTGGAACACTTTCCAGTCGACTGGAACCCTCCTAGTCGACTGGAACACCTTCCAATGATTGAACCCTCTTTCAAGACCACTTGGAATCATCATCTTCAAGACTCATAACTTTTATCCCTAGCTCCAATTGGTGCATACTATACCTCTATGGAAAGGTAAGAAGATGAACTACAAATATTATGAAGGATGCTAAAACTAACTCCATCATTTAATAAGGTAAAAATTCACTCAAAGGTCAATGCTCCATTAATACCTATGTAACAAAGTGCTATGGCTAAATGAACAATAACTGGTTGTGTTCTAATCCTCATTACTTTTAATCCTAAATCCAAATGAGGCATACCATATACCCTTGGAAAGCTATAATCCTCTACTACAAACTTCATGAAGACTCATTTATCTAAATCAAACCCGAAGAGGGTCAAATGTCGGGGCGATGTCCGGTCAAGTTTTAAGAAAATTTGACAGCACCTCCCCTATTTTATTCCTAACCCAAAATCTTCAATCTAGACCATAACCTGCACATAAATTCTACATTCAAGGGCAGCAACACACTCTTAGTTTTCTAGACATTCTCAATTCATACCCAAACTATCACCATGATTCAATTTCCATACACACAAGTATAAATTTCTCAAATACATTCATGATCTAATACTTTTACTTTCAAATTCATTCATTCATTCATCATCATTCAATCATAACATGTTCATACAATGCTTTAGTGGGCATTTCAAGCCCAATTACATAAAAGCTTCAAAATACATCATTTCCTTAAAATGCGACTAAAGCATTGATGTTACAAAAATGATTTCAAATCCCAAAAATAACAAAAGAACTGCTTGGAGTAAAATGCCTTATGCTCGCTCCTCGGGTTCCCGCCATTTCCGAATTTGTGGGGTGAGCTAATGCTCCGTAGGTAACACATTTACGCTTATATAACAAGCACATCCTTGATTCATGCATTTATCAATTTTCCAAGGAAATCACATCACATGCATAACTCAAACATTCATACATTCATAACAATTTCAATCATTCCATCATTCACGATCTTATACAATTCATGCATATTCATGGCAAACACAACAATGGCTCGGTAAGTCCAATCATGGCAACCACATAAGTTCATCAAATGACCTAATGTGGGCAATTCTTGAGGAGTCCGATATCGGATCATCCTATGCCTCAATCGGGCGTGCGGGCGAAGGCTTTTCATGTCGACGCACGTGATTTCTTTCGGGACATTACCTTACCCATACAAAGCATAATTCATTTCATAACAATAAAATTGGATTGTTCTTATCCAAGTTATTGTTTTCATTAAAATCATTCTTTTCATGCATCATTCATGCAAAATTCATAATTTTCATTATATTCATTTCATTTAGCTCTTTAGGCTAATTCACCCATCATCCTAGAATTTACATTTTCTAACATTATGATCACATAGCATAATATTTACAATCATTCAACAACCACAACATCAATCCTTCATATCATCCATTTACAATCATCCAACAACCACAACATCAATCTTTCATATCATCCGTTATGGTTTTCAACAACCATACTAACATTCAACACAATCGTCAATATCAACAACACGAGCAATAAACATCATAAATATCATTCATCCATAACTAACACAAGCATTAACAACCATTATTAATGTCATAATTAAATTTACATTAAATGCTCATAAATATAAAAGTAAAGGTGTAACCCACCTTAAATCCTTGATAATTCCTTGAATAGCTTGCTATAATTCTTGTTCCTCTTCTCTTCCTCTTCTCTCTTCATTAAAAACCAACAACATTCCCAAATCAACATAGGATTTAGAAATTGAAAAACCTAAATGCTTAAATCATGAAATTGGCAAGAGGATAACTAAACCCACTTGGTTCTTAACTCTTCTAACCAAAAACCCATCTAAAAACTTAACATTAAACCAAAGACTTACCTTAATCCTTAGTTAACCAAGTGATTACTTGGCTCAAAATGAAGCTTGCACCTTCCTCTTCACTTCTTCTTCTTGCTCCTTCTTCAAAATCTCACTCTTTCTCAAGGAAAATCAAAGCCCTAACACAACTCTTCTTTTCTCCCTTTCTCCTCTCATTTACGACAACTTACTCTCCTCTCCTTATAATTTTCAGAATCCTCCTTTGCCTACACCAAAATCACTTAAACCTCTCCTTATATACTCCTCTCTTATTTCCTAAGCCCATCACTTAAGCCCATCTACTCCTTCCTCCTTTCATTTCTTCTTTTCATCCTACAACTTCCTCCTTAACAACCAACTCAAGCCCAATAACTTAACCCTCTTAATTTTCTTTAAGCCCATCTCATTTAATTCACCTAACTAACTTATTTCATTTGGACCCAAAGCCCAATTAACACATAAATTTCACCTAACTCATTTAAGTCCAACTAACATATCTAACTTCATTAATTCTTCAACTAACTTATTAATGCTATCATATATTAATTAATGTCACCTTAATTAATGCTAACATAATTTACTTAATTTGCCTAATCATGCTTAATTAAATAAAAAAATTTTGGGGCTAACATTTCTCCCCCCCTTAAGAAATTTCGTCCTCGAAATTCTTACCTGGTTGATTGAAGAGGTGTGGGTACTGCTCCTGCATTGCATCCAAAGGTTCCCACGTCGCCTCTTCAACTGCATGATTCCTCCACAGGACTTTGACTAGCTTGATTGTCTTGTTCCTGAGGATCTTATCCTTGCTATCCAGAATTGCCACAGGCATTTCTTCATAACCGAGATCATCACTCAATTTGAACTTCGAGGTCCGAATGATGTGAGAAGGATCGATCTGTACCTTCTCAAGGATCGACACATGGAACACATCATGGATCTGTGACAATTCGGGCGGCAATGCCAATCTATAGGCCAACGGACCAATCCTCTCCATAACTTCATACAGTCCTACATACCGAGGACTCAACTTCCCTTTCTTCCCAATCTCATAACTCCTTCCATGGAGACGCCTTAAGGAACACCTTATCTCCCATCGCATATTCCATTTCCTTCCCGTTGGCATCCGTGATAACTCTTCATTCATCTCCGGCTGCCTTAAGCCTCTGCTTAATCAAGTCAACTTTTTCAACCGTCATCTGACCAACTCGTCCCACTAGCTTCCTCTCACCCTCTTCATCCCAAAGATATGGGAGTCCTGCATCTTCGCCATACAAGGCTTCATAAGGAGCCATCTCAGATGCTCGAATGGTACGAATTGTTGTAAGCAAATTCGACCAACGGCAAGTGATCATCCCATGCCCTTTGAAGTCCATTACACATGCTCTAAGCATCCCTTCTAGAGTCTGAATTGTCCTCTCGGTCGCCATCCGTCTGAGGATGAAACGCCGTCTTCGAAATTCAACTTAGTTCCTAATGCTTCTCAGAGACTTCCCAAAATCGGATGTGAACCTAGGATCCTCGCCGGATACTATGGAATCCGAACTCCATGCAATCTTACCACTTCATCAATATACTTTCGGCTAAAATTTGCAGCGAATGTGCTGCCGATTGCTAGAAAGTGGGATGACTTCACAACCGATCCACTATTACCCAAATGGCATCATGCTTCTGCGGGTCTTAGGCAAACCCATCGAAAATCCATTGAATCCTCCGCCATTTCCATTCGGGAATGGACAATGGCTGCAACATGCCTGAAGGTGCACGGTGTTCACCTTGACTTGCGACACACTAGACATCTACTCACATAATCTGCTACATCTCTCTTCATGCCTTCCACCGTAAATGTTCCTTCAAATCTCTGACATTCGGTGTTTCTGGAAGTGCATGGAATAAGGCGCGTTATGTGCCTCATCCATGATCTCATCCTTAATCTGCTTTATCATTCTAATGCATAACCTGCTTCCACCATCATTAATCCATCATCCCTTACTTGCACCATCGATCGCTTACCATTCTCAGATTTCATCTCTCAACTTACTCAATTCAACATCTTGCTCCTGCAACTCCTTAACCTTTTCCCTAAGGATAGTCTCACTCTAAATTGTGCAATAACACCCTCGGATTCATCCTGCTGCAAACTAATCTTCAACTTAGCCATCTGTTCCAACAGAGGCAAGTAGACTGCCTGAACATGAGCCATCGACGACTTTCTGCTCAAAGCATCTGCCACTACATTTGCTTTTCCTGGGTGGTACCCAATCATTAAATCATAGTCCTTCAGCAGCTCCAACCATCTTCTCTGCCTCAGATTCAGCTCTTTCTGACTCATGATGTACTTCAGACTCTTATGATCAGTAAAAACTCTGGTTTGAACCCCATACAAATAGTGTCTCCAAATCTTCAGAGCAAAGATCACTGCAGCTAACTCCAAGTCATGAGTCGGATAATTCAACTCATACCGCTTCAACTGCTTGAAGCATAAGCAATTACCCTATCATCTGCATCAAGACACATCCTAGACCCTTCCTCAAGCATCATCAGAAAGCGATAGCCTCGATCTCCACCGGGTAAAACTAATATTGAGCACTTGTCAATTTGTCCTTGAGTTCCTCGAAACTCCTCTGACAATCATCATTCCAGACAAACTTCTGATTCTTTCTCAACAATCTGGTCATCGGAGCAGCTATGATAGAAAACCCCTCTACAAATCTTCTGTAATACCCTGCCAGGCCTAAGAAACTTCTCACTTCCTTCACTGTTTTTGGCTCCAGCCAATTGACTACAGCTTCCACTTTTTCGATCGACATGAATTCCCTTACTGGAAATCACATGTCCAAGGAATACTACTTCATGAAGCCAAAACTCACACTTACTGAACTTGGCATACAATTTCTGCTCTCTCAGCCTCTGCAAGACTATCCGGAGATGCTGTTCATGCTCTCCTCCATCCTTTGAATAGACCAGAATGTCATCAATGAACACAATGACAAACTGATCCAAGAAATCATTAAACACCCTATTCATCAGATCCATGAAGGCAGCTGGAGCATTGGTCAATCCGAAGGGCATGACTCTGAATTCATAATGCCCGTATCTGGTCCTGAAAGCTGTCTTCCTAACATCAGACTCCCTGATCCGGAGTTGATGATATCCTGATCTTAGGTCAATCTTCGAAAAGACCCTTGCTCCCTGCAACTGATCAAATAAATCATCTATCCTCGGCAGAGGATACTTGTTCCGAATCGTCATCTTATTCAACTTCCTGTAATCTATGCACATCCTCCATGTGCCATCTTTCTTTTTAACAAACAGGACCGGAGCTCCCCAGGGTGAAGAACTCGGCCTGATGAACTGTTTCTCCAATAACTCCTGCAATTGCTCCTTAAGTTCTCTCAACTCAATCGGAGCCATCCTGTAAGGAGGTATCGAGATCGGCGCGGTTCCGGGAATCAAGTCAATTTCGAACTCAATGTCCCTCACCGCAGTAATCCCGCAACTCCTCCGGAATACATCCGGAACTCCTCACCACAATGTAATCCTCCAATCTTCCTACATTGATCTCTGGATCCACTATATGCGCCAAGAAGGCCTCACACCTCGCTCATCATATCGTCACCATCATAGCCGAAATAATCCTCAGACCGGCGGTTTCTGTCCCCTTGAAGACTACCTTCCGATCATCTCCCGATCAAATTCAACTTCCTTTAGATCGCAATCCACTTACTTTATACCTCTCCATGACATCCATCCCAAGATGACATCCAACCTTGAAGATCTAGCGGTAGTAAGTCTACTACCGCCTAGCACCCTCGATACTAAGCTCACAATTTTATAGATCGAGCTTATCACTACCTTACTCCCTAAAGGAGTACTAACAACCAAATATTATCCAAAATCTCGGGACACACAAAGCAGATAAATTCATGCTTGCAGATATAAATGAGTGTGTAGACCCAAGATCAATCAATACATAAACAGGTGCATCAAATAGCATAGCCATACCGTTACTTACTTACAGGCCGCAGCTTCCTCTCTGTCATGGCAAAGACTCTCGCGGTGCTCGACCACGCCTCTAGGCCTTCTGCTGATAAGTCTTCCTTGCAGCTCTGAACTACCCACTTCTTGATCGCCTAGATGCCACTGTCTCGCTTCTTCTTGGGGCTGAGATCAACCCCTTCCTGCTTGCACACTGTGGACAATCCTTGATTCTGCGCCTTTCCGACCACAGCCAAAACATGCGCCTATCTTCATCGACACTCCCCTTATGAAATCTACCACGGTGATCACACCGAGGATTGCCTCTGCTGACCATCCTGGGCTTGCCACACTAGAAGCTTGCAGACCGACACGCCTAAACTGTTTATTCTTTGTGGGGCCATCGCTGCCCACTTCACTGTGTATGACCCGTCTTAGTGCTCTTTGCAAATGCAGGGAACTCATGCTTTTCTTTGAAAACGCTCTCGTTCTTCCTCTTCTTCGTTACCTCATACGATATTTTCTAACTTCTCGGCTGCAATGCAAAGATCCACCATTCTTGATAATTCCTGAAATTGTGGATGACTACTTTCTCCGAATCCCTAGGTGTAGTCCACCTCAAACTTTCTGCACTTGTCCACTTCATTGCCACGATGTTGGCAGATATCGTGACAACCGAGTGAACTTCACTCATACTACTGCTACACTCGGCTCCTCGGGTCAAATTCAGAATTCTCTTACTTTCTCCCGAACATACACCATGGAAAAGTACTTCCCACGGAAAGCTTCTAAGAACTCCCTCCATGTCAAGATTGAGGGTTCTTCCTGATTGCAAGACCGATTCCCACCAAAGGTAAGGTGATCCCCTGCAGCAAGCTTGTGCGATAATCAACTTTCTCTTCTTGAGCATCTCATCCGCCAGGACCCTCTCGGTCCTCTTCACCATGCTTGGCTTCCTCGGGATTAGTGGTCCCGCTGAAGTCGACCGCCCATACTTCCGAGCTTATCATCTTGACCGCCTCTCCACTGAGCCGGCATTGAGCTGCCTTCCTTGCCCCATGGCATAGGTAAACGCCTGGGCAAAGCTTGGAAGAACTGGGGTCCATCGGATTTACTTGAGGAGGAGGCGGCGAGGCGCCTCATGTTGCACACGGGTGCATCGAGTCGATCACGAGGATAGTCCACGCATCCCGTGGAACGTCACGATTCATCCGCATTCCGCTGTTGTGAGCTAGGTCGAGCTGGAGCTCCTCGAGTTCTCCTTCGAGGCGGCATTACTCCTTCAAGTTTAAAAATTCAGTGAAAATCTTTAGTTTACATGAAACAAATTCAATTCATGTAAATCAATTCAAAACAATTCAATGCATTCATTTGAAAACAACATTGCATTGCATGCGATTAAAACAATGCACATAAGTCATGTAATTCATGTAGAAAATGCATGATGACGTGACCTTTAAACATTCCACTAGGTTCCTAGAAACCGTAAACCGCTTTCGCTCGATACCACAGATGTCGCGACCCGACCGTGAGATCGGATCCCAACTGTTGGATCCAAGACCCAACCGCATATAACTTACCATTTACCCTCTTACTTTGATACCACAATTTGTCGGGATCCCGCTCCGGAGTCAGACTTTCATAGTCCTGAAACTTGTACTTATAGACTTGCAGGATTCTTAACCAACCATTCACTTACTTTTATTCAAACATTTTCATTTTAACTCCAATTGTTACATATTTTAATTGATAACAAGACATATGTCTTAGGAATCTAATGGTCCAAACCCCACCCCATTTGGAGGTCGGACGAAGGAGTTATGACCCTACAAACTCAACGTGTTCATGTTTTGACTCCTATCAAACATGTTTTGGCGCAAATGTCATAACTTTCACTATAGGTGTCGGAATGACTTCGTTCTTGGACCATTTTAAACTAGACATCTAGGTCTACAACTCTCAAGAAGACCACAAAACCAAATTCGGCCTCTAACAAGCCCAAAACACTTGACTAAGGATCCTAGTTGACTGGAATAGATGCTAGTCGACTGGGACGGGTATTTTGCTGGTTGTAGTCGACTGGAAACATTTCCAGTCGACTGGAACTTACGAGAAATATTCTCCGCCCTCCGAGTAGTCGACTGGAACACTTTCCAGTCGACTGAAACCCTCCTAGTCGACTGGAACACCTTCCAATGATCGAACCTCTCTTTTCAAGACCACTTGGAATCATCATCTTCAAGACTCATAACTTTTATCCCTAGCTCCAATTGGTGCATACTATACCTCTATGGAAAGGTAAGAAGATGAACTACAAATCTTATGAAGGATGCTAAAACTAACTCCATCATTTAATAAGGTAAAATTCACTCAAAGGTCAATGCTCCATTAATACCTATGTAATAAAGCTATGGCTAAATGAACAATAACTGGTTGTGTTCTAATCCTCATAACTTTTAATCCTAAATCCAAATGAGGCATACCATATACCCTTGAAAGCTATAATCCTCTACTACAAACTTCATGAAGACTCATTTATCTAAATCAAACCCGAAGAGGGTCAATGTCGGGCGATGTCCGTCAAGTTTTAAGAAAATTTGACAGCACCTCCCTATTTTATTCCTAACCCAAAATCTTCAATCTAGACCATAACCTGCACATAAATTCTACATTCAAGGGCAGCAACACACTCTTAGTTTTCTAGACATTCTCAATTCATACCCAAACTATCACCATGATTCAATTTCCATACACACAAGTATAAATTTCTCAAATACATTCATGATCTAATACTTTTACTTTCAAATTCATTCATTCATTCATCATCATTCAATCATAACATGTTCATACAATGCTTTAGTGGGCATTTCAAGCCCAATTACATAAAAGCTTCAAAATACATCATTTCCTTAAAATGCGACTAAAGCATTGATGTTACAAAATGATTTCAAATCCCAAAATAACAAAAGAACCGCTTGGAGTAAAATGCCTTATGCTCGCTCCTCGGGTTCCCGCCATTTCCTGAAATTTGTGGGGTGAGCTAATGTCTGTAGGTAACACATTTACGCTTATATAACAAGCACATCCTTGATTCATGCATTTATCAATTTTCCAAGGAAATCACATCACATGCATAACTCAAACATTCATACATTCATAACAATTTCAATCATTCCATCATTCACGTATCTTATACAATTCATGCATATTCATGGCAAACACAACAATGGCTCGGTAAGTCCAATCATGGCAACCACATAAGTTCATCAAATGACCTAATGTGGGCAATTCTTGAGGAGTCCGATATCGGATCATCCTATGCCTCAATCGGGCAAAGGCGAAGGCTTTTCATGTCGACGTGCGTGATTCGGTTCTTGGGACATTACCTTACCCATACAAAGCATAATTCATTTCATAACAATAAAATTGATTGTTCTTATCCAAGTTATTGTTTTCATTAAAATCATTCTTTTCATGCATCATTCATGCAAAATTCATAATTTTCATTATATTCATTTCATTTAGCTCTTTAGGCTAATTCACCCATCATCCTAGAATTTACATTTTCTAACATTATGATCACATAGCATAATATTTACAATCATTCAACAACCACAACATCAATCCTTCATATCATCCATTTACAATCATCCAACAACCACAACATCAATCTTTCATATCATCCGTTATGGTTTTCAACAACCATACTAACATTCAACACAATCGTCAATATCAACAACACGAGCAATAAACATCATAAATATCATTCATCCATAACTAACACAAGCATTAACAACCATTATTAATGTCATAATTAAATTTACATTAAATGCTCATAAATATAAAAGTAAAGGTGTAACCCACCTTAAATCCTTGATAATTCCTTGAATAGCTTGCTATAATTCTTGTTCCTCTTCTCTTCCTCTTCTCTTCATTAAAACCAACAACATTCCCAAATCAACATAGGATTTAGAAATTGAAAAACCTAAATGCTTAAATCATGAAATTGGCAAGAGGATAACTAAACCCACTTGGTTCTTAACTCTTCTAACCAAAAACTCATCTAAAAACTTAACATTAAACCAAAGACTTACCTTAATCCTTAGTTAACCAAGTGATTACTTGGCTCAAAATGAAGCTTGCACCTTCCTCTTCACTTCTTCTTCTTGCTCCTTCTTCAAAATCTCACTCTTTCTCAAGGAAAATCAAAGCCCTAACACAACTCTTCTTTTCTCCCTTTCTCCCTCTCATTTACGACAACTTACTCTCCCTCTCCTTATAATTTTCGTAATCCCTCCTTTGCCTACACCAAAATCACTTAAACCTCTCCTTATATACTCCTCTCTTATTTCCTAAGCCCATCACTTAAGCCCATCTACTCCTTCCTCCTTTCATTTCTTCTTTTCATCCTACAACTTCCTCCTTAACAACCAACTCAAGCCCAATAACTTAACCCTCTTAATTTTCTTTAAGCCCATCTCATTTAATTCACCTAACTAACTTATTTCATTTGGACCCAAAGCCCAATTAACACATAAATTTCACCTAACTCATTTAAGTCCAACTAACATATCTAACTTCATTAATTCTTCAACTAACTTATTAATGCTATCATATATTAATTAATGTCACCTTAATTAATGCTAACATAATTTACTTAATTTGCCTAATCATGCTTAATTAAATAAAAAAAAATTTTGGGGCTAACATTGCCAGAGAACAGAGTCAGGAACAATTTTCTCAATCTCGTGCACATAAAGCAACAAGATCCTTAGTCTCTATTCTGGAAGAGGATACAACCAGAAAAGTCAAAGAGACTAAGAAGAAAAGAAAATCAGAATCTGAGAAAGAAAAATCTCAGTTGCAGAAATCTTCAAAACTGACTAAAGCAGAACACAAGACTAAGAAGATTAGTCGAAAGAAATCATCTGGCTTCTTTGGGAAGTTAGTCGAAAGAAAGAAACCTTTGAAGTCTTTCAAAGAAAAAAACCGAAAGCGAGCACGCTCAGTGGAATACCCATTGCTCAACAGGAGGAACCAGTAGAGGAAAGCCCGGTTCAGAAAAGTCCTATTGAAGCACATTCAGAGGCAACAACAGTATCAGACTCGGATAGTGATAAACCTTGTCTGATGGTATACAACTATCACAAGTTTTTGAGAAAACAGAAGCTGAAGATCAAAATGGTTGAAGTTGTTACCAGAAGGAGAACTGTTATTGCAATATGTAGTCAACCAGTGAAGAAGATAGTGGTTGTTGTATGACCTATGTCGATAAATAGTGACACATGGGACTTACTGAAAGAAGATGAAAAGATCTTCTACGATACTTTGAGGGATGCTGCTACCAAGCCATACCCTACAAAAGTTCCCTGTAAGCCGTGTACTATTTTTTCGATCACAGAGAAGACCGAAATAAAGGTTGCACCTGATATCCAGCCAAGATATCCATTGGATTTGACTAAGGGGAAGTCAAAGTTATTTCCTGAGGAAGAAGATAGTGATGATCTGTCCGCAGATCAAATAGCAGAAGAAGTGCGTAGAATTGATGAGGCATGCGCTTCTACACAGAACAAAGATGAAGCAAGCTGCAGTTATACTGACAAGCAAGAAGACTGTCCAGTGGGGGGACGAGTAATAACAGGGACATTTATTGAGTTCCTTGTTCAGAAAGTTCTGCGTATTAGACCTTTGTCTAATACAATGTCTATTCAAGCAGAAGCATTACCCCTGCAAGGAAGACAGTTGCTGATGCTGCCTGCTCCATTTGATTTAGATCTTCCTGAAGCTGAAACGTTTATTCGTCCACCAACTATTGAGATCAATGAAGAATACATTCCTACTTCTGATGCTTATACTACTACAATTCCGTTCACTCCTCCCTCAGCAAATGTTGATAAAGCCTCCTCATCGATTGACTCATCAGAAGAACTCAGTAGATTAAGCGGAGAAGTCAATGAGATCAAGGAGACGATGAATGATCTGAAGAAGATGATGACAGAACTGCTGAAGAGCCATCATCGTTAATCATTTTTTTATTATAACAAATAGGGGGAGAAGAGCATAAAAGAAGAGAATGAGCAGAAGAGAAGAGGATGTTCAGAAAAGAAGATGTGACTGAAGCAGACGAAGAGAGGAAGAAGTCAAAGAAGAAGTTTTTGAAGATAAGTTTTTTTTCTTCTTCAAAACATTTTTTTTCTTTTGTATATAATTTTTTATCATCAAAAAGGGGGAGATTGTTAAGTCCAAATGACTTTCCTTAGATATAATTTTGATGTATAACAAAAAGAGAACAAATAAAAGAAAAATAAGACAGACGAAGTCATACAGACGAAATCAGACAGACGAAGGAATAAACAAAGCAAACGCAGATGCAGACGCTAAGGAAAGCAGACGCAGACGCAAACGCTAAGTAAAAGTAAAAGCAGATGCAGACGCGAAGAGTAAAAGCAGATGCAGACGCAAAAATACAGACGAAGAAAAGAAGATGCAGAATTCGAAGAGAAGAAAAAGGAGTCAGTTCGAGTTAGTTACAGAACTCAACTGAATAACCGTTTCTTTAAAGATTCAAGAAACAAGAATCAAGAAGCAGTTGAAGATGAAGGCTATAAATGCAAGACGAAGTCGAAGATTGCAAAGTTTGACAAAAAAGATAGCCAAAGTCAGACAACGTGATCGTAAAAAAGCATTCTATTCAATTTAGCTGTGAGCTATTTTATTGTAACAAGTGTTCAAACACTTTTTTGAGAAAAAGTAGTGCAGATAGCCTGCAGAGGCTAAGTGTGAAAGAATACTGGTTGTAGAGACCTGAAGAGGCTCGCAAAGAATACTTGTAACGTTTGAAGAGATAGTGAAATCTCAGAAGAAACTCTGAGGACTGGACGTAGCCCACGGTTTGGGGTGAACCAGGATAAATCTCAGTGTCAAACTACTCTCACTCTCTATCTCTATATCTTATATTCAAGTTTTATCACTACTTAATTCATAAACAAAGTTTTTCAAAAGTTTTGATTAATTAGAATCTATTGGAAGTTCTGTAAAGAATTTTATTTCTAACAAACAGTTTTTGAAAGAATTTTCAAAAAGGGGAATACACAATTCAACCCCCCTTCTCGTGCATTCTATATCGTTTTATAAGTATTGTATTAACGTGTGATTCACTTCACCAACCACATGAAATAATTATGTAAATAAAATTATAAAAATACCTAAATAAAGAAGATATACCGAAGAGATATATCTGATGATGGACAAACCTACAAATACCTGCCAAGCTGCCGGCTAAAATTAAAGAGTAGTTATCCCAAAATATCCCACCTGACTCTCAGAATTCAGAGCACGTCCATTTTTAAATACCAACAGCACACAAAAAAGATTGATGAATTAGTGTGCATCTAGCAATAAATTCTCAGCAGCGCCATGTCAGGAGCTTGAGAAATCTAAGGGAGAAGATTTGCGTGCAACTATCAATAGGCTTGAGATATCTAAGGGAGAAGACAGGTGATGCGACATACGAAAATTTTAGCACAATTTTCGACTGCTGCGCCTGTACCCAAATCATCACCTTCCCCTACCAACATGTTGGTTCTGGCTAAACAAGAGCCCCATATAGAGCTTCACAGATGATCACCAACTAGCTTTGTCCATAACAATGTCACCCATTAACGCTTGCATGGTACTAAGCTTGGGTGATAAAAAGAGACCTAAAACTCAACTTTGCAGATAACAAAATTGATCATAACAGCAGACCTCATAGAAGATGGGTAAACACAAGAGCCATACCATACATATCTTATCAAATTTTAGCTTCTTTGTCGTATTCTAGGAACAATCCTTATTACTCTACTAACTCAACTACATTAGTAAGAATTGCTTCAGTTCATTAACTGGGCAGTGAATGTACGATTCACACACCAGGGTGATTAAAAGTGATTAATAGGAGAGTATTCCAAGATTAGATTAGGACTTTGAATTAGATTAGGTAATTATTTTTATTCTAAGATATCCAAAGCAAAATGAGCATTGATATCAATGTTATGAATATTGTACTGAACCTGATATCAAATTGAGTTTTAGTATGATACTATGCCGGTACCCATCAATATCAGGTATCGTTTCGGGTAATTTTAAAATTTATAAAATAATTCATTAATTTTTTAAATTACAATATAGTCCATTAATATATTGTATTGTATTATGTGTAATTTTACATCAATCATGTCTCCCAAAATCATAATAATAAAATTTTAAATAAGAAAATTTATTTATTTTATTAAAATAATTTTCATATATAAATAATAACCACAATTAATATGAAAAATTATTTAATTATCATATAAATATAAAATTAAGAACAATACATAGTAGTTAAAATATTACAATTTCATCATATAAGAAATAATAATTACATCAATAAAGATCCTTAACTCTCCAACTATTACAATTTACAACAAAAATTTATGATAAGGAAATAACCAATTAAAGGTGAAACCTCAAACCAAAACATGTATTATTTAATTTTCTATCAATTTAATATATTATTTAATTATTAATAAGAATTTAAATAATTTAATTTAATATTATATATTTATTTAATTAAAATTAATTATCACTAAAATTATAAATAACTTTATTTAATTTTAATTTTTAATTTATAAAATTAATTTAATAATTATTAATAAATATAATTATATTTAAAATATAAAAATAATTACAATATATTTAAAATAAATATTAGTTTATAAATAATAACTTTTAATTATTTATTTTAAAAATAAAATAATTCTTATTAATAATTTATTAATAAATATTATATAAAGATTGAAATAAATTATTTTAAAATTTATTTAATGTATAATAATTATTATTAATAAAAATAATTATTTTAATTTAAAAATAAAAAAATAATGTTTTGAAAATTAAAAATTGAATGTATTAAATAATGATGATGAATGTAAAGAAGAGTACAACTTTAGGAGAATAAGCGTACTCTCACCAAGTGTGACAGAACGGCAACGCAAGAGTAAAATAAGCAAATACACTTATTGACGCAGTGAGTAAACAAGGAGAAGGATTGGACAACAGCCAATCAAAATTCAAAAGCACAAACAGGAAAGCATGGATGACAGCGTATCAAAAGCCAACGAAAGTTGTGGACCAGAAGAACTGGTCGGCGTAGCATAGCCATTAGGTGATCCATAGACGTTTGGGAAAAGGGTAAAAGACCCCACTCCTCTGCAAATCGATGCTTAAATGTCCCCAGTTAGGGTTGGGGTATTCAGACTTCAGAGTCGATGGCCGCGACTTCTTAACGATCTAGCCAAAGGTGAGAAATTTTTATCTGGATGCGTCTCTCCCGCCTCAAGCTTTAATCGATTATTTCATGTTAAACAAAGAAGCTACTTGAAAAAGAAAAAGAAGGGGGGAGTTGGCTGTTAATTTGTTTTTTCTTTTCCTAAATAGTCCACACATTTTTTACGCGGTATTTTAAATATCGTGAAATTGGTGACTACTTTTAAATGTACTTAGTTTCTTTTTAATACATTCACTTTCTTATTAAAAAAATTGCATACTTCATTTTCAAGCCCTAATTCGTTTCGACGAATTTTTTAAATGGGAAAAGAGAATAAGGGTATTATAAGATGAAAGGATATTCTTATTCATTTAATTCAAAAATCAAGTCTTCAAAGATGTCCTCAATAATGTTAGCAGATATTAGTAAATTGTGTTAACGTTAAAATAGACATATATAAATTTATATCTCTTCTTATTAAAGATTAAAATTGCCTCTTGTATTTTTAAATTTTCAATAAAGATAAATCCATCAAATATTATGGAGTAAAAATCATTAAAAGATCCAGAAATCAAGATGATATAAATTGATTATAGTGCTGAATTCTCAATAATGGATATATTACGAATGCTCTTATCAATTTGATATAAGTTTACTAAGTTAATTTATTATGAGGTGTTTCATACTCATCATCATTGCATATAATATGTTATTCAAGTATTTGGTAGATTGGTTTATCCTTATTGAATCAAAATATTCTTGATATGACCAAGGTCGTTCTTATCCATTTCTAGTCCCTGGGTGAAATTAAAAACTCCAATAAATCAACAATATATTTAAGTTTACATGTTTATATGAAACATAAATGACTCAATTTAGCTCAACCAAATATTAAATGATTATAACATCACTAACAATATCTTATAAATATCATTAACAATAAAATAACTAAAATAATAACAACAACAACAAAAAAACAATAGCGATAATCAAACAACAATATTAGATTGCAAAACATTAAGAAAATTATACTAACAAATACACAAAGGATCATGATTTATGAAAAATAATTTATCCATGCATTTCTAGATGCAAAATCATTAATAATATTATCAAGATCAATATTGTCTAACATATCCTTCTCAACATATCATTATCAATATATAACATAGCTAAACCATTCAATATTTTTTGATGACATTGATGACCTCGAGTAGGTTTTCAATAATTTTAACTTTGAAAAACTTATCTCAGCTAATGCTACAGTCACAGGTATAGTCAATAGAATTCGATAAGCAATTGAAACATTTAGATAACAATCTGCAACTTTAACAAATTCTAAAATTTTAATTGATGACATTAACTCATTTGGCAAAGTCATTTGCAATACTTTTAATTCAGAAAAAAAGATCATCTAAATCCACATCTGACACATTATCATGAGAAAAAGTCGTCATAAAATTAGTGCAACATTCTCTTAATTCGTTATCATCCAATGACTTCAACTTCTATGAATCAAATAAGAATAAAAAATATTATCAAATGTCGTTAATTGTTCAAATCTATTCTTTAACAAAGTAATTGCCATATCCACAATAACTAGCAAATAATTAACTCTGAAATAATCATCAGCTGATTGTATTTCTCCATTATGGTTAATTTCATCAAATTGTCTTTTCCTAATAATACGTCTAGTTGGAAATGTAGGCTCTATATTCATCACAAGCGCAAGACTTTTGGCAATATTCATACTAGAGCTAAACCCTTCATTTCTATATTTCTCAAAAAATACCATCACACCTTATAATTGCTTTATAGTAGCATTAATGCAAATAGATTTAGATTGCAACTTTTTACTCACCATGTTAATAGTGAATAAAATATCATGGCAAATAACCATACCAAGTAAAAACTCAAAACTCTCAAGTACACTAACCAAGCCTTCTGCTTCACTCTTTGACTTAGCATCATCATAAGTTCTAGATAATTCCATCAAAACCAATCTTATTTGAGGAGCTTGAAATCTAATAGCTTTAACACTTTTTATTCGACTTTCCCAACGAGTGTTGGGCAATGATTTCATAGTTAAGCCTAAAATATTATCAAGCAAAACCTTCCACCTTTTAGGAGAACTTGAAAATAACGCATATATATGTTGCTCAACTCCAAAAAATGAAACAGCTTTAACACAAGAATATGTCATATCACTAAGAGTAAGATTAAGATTATGACAAGCATATGGCATATATAATGCTCTTGGATTTATTTCAAGTAATCACTTTTAAATCTTTTGATGTTTTCCCTTCATATTAGAACCATTGTCATAATCTTAACCCCTTACATTATAAACATTAAGATCAAGAGAATTAAATGCATTCAATAATTTATTAAAAAGTCCCAATTTAGATATGTCATCTACCTTTAAGAACTCTAAAAAATACTCCTTCATTTTTAATTTTTATTTAACATATTCACACATCGTACTAACAAACTCATTTATTCTTGATGACTCAAATTTGGGATACAATCAAGAATAACATAAAAGTATTTCACCTCTTTAATGATCCCTATGATAGAACTTCTAACGTTATGAGCCAACAGAGAAATCAATTCATTTTGAATTTTGTGATCAAGATAATGATGATGAATTTCATAATTTTGAATACGTCTAACATGATCTTGTATTATCACATCAAATCCAACAATCATCTCAATCAATCCAAAAAATTACCATTACCATCTTGGTAAAGTTTCTCATTGGATTCTCGAAAAGCTAAATTATATTTAGCAAGATATTTTACAACAGAACTATTCTTTTCAAAACTTGTCTTCAATGTTCTTTCTCCTTTGCAATATCTTATTGCAAATTTTTATCAACTGTTTGATTTTTGCTCAATCTTACTTTCAATTCATTTCAGGTTCTCATATTAGTCATATGCTCAATGCAATTCTCATGTTCTTTGAATCTCTCACTAAGATGTTTCCAATATCTAAATATGTCATTTGCTAATCTACTTTGTTTGTTAGTAGATTTGAACAACTTACAACAAAACAATATATTTTATCTACATGTTTAGAATAAACCAACCATTTTCTATCACTAATATCTCTATTACTCAAATTTCTATAATAATAAGAATATGAAAAATGATGAGAGGTATTGTTTAAAGAAAACATAAGATTCAGTTCTCTTCAGACCCTTTTTCAACTAAATTATCCATTACTTTATTATCAAGATTATCCCAATTTCTAATATTATAAATGTCCAATATAGGACTTACTTGCTCATCTGCCTTTAAATTTTCTAAAGTGGATACATTTGGTACATGATTATGCTCACTTAGATTTCTAATATTCTCATGAATGTGAATCTCATCATTTAAGTTTTCTTTATGTTGTTCAAAACTACTTTCACCTAATTCATCGAGACTATCATTAGAAGAGCCTGCTCTTTTAATAAATTTATTAATTGCTCCTTTTTGGGATTCTATCAACTGTATTACTTGTTTTTTTTTTCTTTTTTCACTTCCAGACAAATGATTTTTAGGAAACATAATATAAACCAATTATAACATAGTTGGACTAGAAAAAGAACAAAAGCACCTATATGAAATTGAAAGAAGTTTGTAAGTACAACAAAACTTCAATAGCTTGACAATATATCACAAAGATATATAAATGATATTATATATGTGATAGAAGAAAATAAATAGCAAATTTTAATATCTAATATTAAAATAAATAAAAACAAATAGCAAATTTTAATGATAGAGACATACTAACTTCTAAAGATATAAGAAATTAACATACTTAGGAAAATATAGTAAATAATATTTTAAGTTTCCCAGTCAAATATCATCCTATTCTATATCTTGTGGAAATGATTGAATATTATTATTGTTATTATTTTATTATTACAACATGTTTAATAGAATCATATATATTTTATAATAAAAGAAATCATTTATGTAGTCATTGAATTGAGTAACTTAAATTATTTGATTTATTCTTATTATCACCAAACTTACGTGAACTCTACAAGAACGCAAATCCAACAATTATTAGATTACTTGTGGCAAAGTATAATGAAAATTACAATTACAAAATTAAATTATTTATTAATATTTAATTATTATAAATAATAAGTAATCTAAAAATAAAAAAGAAGATACAAAAATAAATACAATATCATTTAATATAAATTTTATGATTTAAAAAATTAATATAATGTCTGTAACACCCCACTCCCGCAAGACTCGAACCCGACATCGATGGGTGATATCCGAGTTCGTGCTCCGTGAGGGTGGAGTGCTAAAATACTCAATCAATCAAAACTCGGTATAATTTTTTTTAAAAAAAATTTACTCGCACGTATACAGAAATCAATAATCGAAAAGGGTCATTCTAATCATAAACTTATTCAATTGCATCAATACAATCATTAATGTTTCAATAGCCGTTTGGACCCTTTCATAAATATAAAACACTTTAGTCATTTCAGAGTACAAATTTATACAAAAAGTTGCATAAAATATAATTCAATACAAAATAGAGAAATACACTGCAGGCACCAACTGATTCTGACCTCTATCCTTCACTTGAATACTGTAAATATACCCCCGTTGACCTAGCGGGGTATTCTTCTGATCCTAAAAAATATTTGCAAATTTTGAGTGAATTTTACGAACTCAATGAGTGACCATCATCGATGGCTCACCCATTCACGTAACACATAATTCACATCATTACATAATTCACACTTCACATTCAATACAATTTAATTATGCATAGTATGCATATGTAGTGCACATGAGTCTCACTTTCCATTTGTTACTTTGTTGTGACCGAGTGCTTAAACTGTCCTATATAAGGCTCATTATAACTGTCTTATATAAGGCTCATTAATAACTGTCTCATATAGAGCTCATTAAACGTTGAGCCTGAGGCTCTGAATCACTGAGCTCGAGGCTCTTTTTCACAAGTTGAGCTTTAAGCTCTGATCGATGGCTATTCTGGTCACCACAGCCATTATTTTTTATGCATTCATGATATGGAATGCATCACTTACATTTGCATATTTGCAGTCACTCACATTCAGATATCATCGGACCATAGTTCGACATTCAACATTGAGTTAAGAAAACACTTTCATTCATATGCAAATGCACATTCAGAACACATTTATTATCAAATTAGGTATACTCAGTTCATCTCATTCACATAGAAGTAACACTTCGATATCCCAATCAATATCACAATCATCGGACCTTCTGTCCGGAAATCAACACAATCATTCGCGTTAATAAAATCATCCAATAGTCAATTAATACTAAATTCAAACAAAACAAACAATAAAATGAGACCATCTAGGTCTACTCACAGTAGGCTCTAGATTAGCACTAGCTTCAAAGTCTGAAAATATTTGAATGCAAACGTTTATCCTGCACATAAATATGCTAAACATACAATGCACAAACACATTAATAATTGCATAATTATAAGCATTCACTTATGCACAAGTGTGTATATAAAAATATGTATCATGCATGCTCATGACAATCCCGGGTGTCTTTCCCTTATTCTCATCACATTATCAGTCTTATATCCAAAACTCATTTAAGTATGATTCATACCTAGGTTGAAATCACAATTCATTACTCAGTGGCTTACTTTCTGATTTTTTCAAAACCCCCTTTCGGGTCTACTGTTCACATTCAATAACAGTACACTATGCCCAACTTCCATTCAGAGATTAAACATCTTAGAGGTTGAATCAAAATTTGGACTTCTTGAGACAATTTGTAGGCTTATATCTCTAGATTACTCCAAATAAAAAAATCATCTCATTTGGAATCCTATAGATCCAGATATAATCAAAATACTAAAGTATGTTCAGTAGAATAACCCCAGTTCATATAATTTAAGAGCACACTCATTGAACCTACCCCACATTTCTCACTCAATCTTTCTCAATTCATTTCAAATGGCTACAATTTTTGGTGGAGATGTAAGGAAATGTCTTATGAGTTCAATGGTTCAAGAATCAATTCATTTGAGTGTCTAGAGAAGAAGTTATAGCCATGCAAAAAAAAAGACAAAAGAAAAATATAGAAGAAGATGACGTTATCACAGAAGAAGCAAAAAGACAGAAGAAGCAAAACACAGAAGAAGATGACGTCATCACAGAAGAAGCAAAAAGACAGAAGAAACAAAACACAGAAAAAGTAAAAGATAGAAGAAGTAAAACACAGGAGAAGACGCGTCAGTAAAACACAAAAGAAGACACATCAGCAAAACACAAAAGAAGACACATTAACAAAACACAGAAAAAAAACACATCAGCAAAACACAGAAGAAACAAAAGATAGAAGAAGTAAAATACAGAAGAAGCAAAAGACAGAATAAGTAAAACATAGAAGAAGATGCGTCAGCAAAACATAGAAGAAGACACGCCAGCAAAATATAAAAGAAGATGCGTCAGCAAAACATAGAAGAAGACACGTCAGCAAAACATAGAAGAAGACGCGTCAACAAAACACAGAAAAAGACGCACCAACAAATCACAAAAGAAGACGCGTCAGCAAAACACAGAAGAAAACACGTCAACAAAACACAAAAGAAGACGCGTGAGTAAAACACAGAAGAAGACGTATCAGCAAAACACAGAAGAAACAAAACTCAGAAGGAGCAAAACACAAAAGGAACGAAACACAAAAGAAGCAAAACTCAGAAGGAGCAAAACACAGAATGAGCAAAATATAGAAGAAATAAAACTCAGAAGGAGCAAAACACAGAAGGAGTGAAAAACAAAAGAAGCCAAACTCAAAAGGAGCAAAACACAGAAGAAGCAAAACACAGAAAAAGTAAAACTCAGAAGAAGCAAAACACAAAAGGATCGAAATACAAAAGAAGTAAAACTCAAAAGGAGCAAAACAAAAAAGAAGATGACATCATCACAGAAGAAGCAAAAAAACAGAAGAAGCAAAATATAGAAGAAGATGATGTCATCACAAAAGAAGTGAAATACAAAAAAACAACTTCACCTTTGAACATCTTCCCTTACAAGGACCCTAACTTTCAGCTCAGATGTCCAAAATTTTTATACTATATACTGTTGGAAATATAAAAGGAAGATTTATAACTTTCATAAAGGCCATTTTAACAAATCTATCAAGATTGGTACAGAAGTTTCAGATCGAGTTATTGCTATTTCAACTCCAACCCACTTTTACATCACCTAATCACTAATAATCCTTCAAAAACTAATTTAACACTATAACCAAATTTGTTTCCTCCCAATCACACAGTATTTATGAATATACATTTAAATGCCATTTTTCATGCAGATGACAGTAACTCATCAACTTTCTTTCATAAATTCCTAACTCTAAAGAGTTTATTCACTACTTATAAGTTGAAAACTCCACAATCTTCAAGCTCTAAACTCCATGCAATTTACATATTTCACGATGTACAATGACCAACTTCTGGTTTTTTTAAAGGTAGAAGACACAATTAACAATGTGGTTTTGGTGTAGGAAAGGAAAAACAGAGAAATCTCTTAGAAGGGGTTTGATAGAAAACTCTGTATTTAGGAAGAAATTTGAAGAAGATGACAATGAAGAATGAACTTAGATATATAACTTAACTTTTCAACTCTCAGAGAACAGTAACCTACTTCTAACAAAAGTACAAAAGCCTAAGTTACACTTGTCACTTTCTTTATATCTAAGCTCTAACTTAGTTTCTTTTGAAACTAACTCTCTTAAACTCTCATCTTTACAATCCAACTATCTCCAAATCTTCATTTGATATCTTTTTTCCTATTTTCTATAAATTTTCAAAATTTATAGCTAAATTTTTCAAAATTCACAACTCAATCTAATTATACCCAGAATTATTCATGAATGCATGTACAATTATTTTTATGAGCCACAACTTCACTATTCATATGTATGTATATGACATAATATGTATGAACATGGAAATGCATTTTTAACTTTCATTAATCACTCACATTTACCATTGTAACCTTCACACAAGAATGAGATGTTACAATGTTCACGTTAATGACAAATTACAAATTAATTATAACATATTCAAATATTTAATAAGCTAAAAATACATTAAAATCATAAACTTTACTTTTAAATTATACTCAAAGCTTAGAAGATATAATCGTAAAATTTTTTGCTACTAATTTTTGAGTTGAAGTACCTTAAATACATATATTGATGAAAATAAAGAAATTAACGTTAACTTTGATTTCACGATTCTGTTTTCTAAGCTTTGAGTATAATTTAAAGGTAATAACTTTGATAAATATGGCCTTCATTTTGTAACTATCAACGTTGTTGGAATTTGCTACGTTACTCAATACTTACCAACGTTCTCTACATTCAGTACTTAAGCTAAACTTTGGAAATGTTATTATATTAAGGGCCCCAATGTTGTTAGAATTTGCTACATTACTCAATACTCACCGACATTCTCTACATTCAATGCTTAAGCTAAACCTTGGAAATGTTATTATATTAAGAGTCCCTTTTTATGGTAGGCCCTGGGTAAGTGCTCTGCCTGCCCCTACCTAGATCCGACTCTAGATATGACTATTACATACTTGAGAATTATATCTTAGTTCTTATGATATAATGAAGGAGGGAGAGCTATGGAGTAAATGTCTTTATGAACATAAGTTCATAAGTTTGAATCACGGAAACAATTTTTTTTTAAATTACATTTAAAAAATTGTGTATATTGATGAATCTCTCCTAATCTTTGCAAAATTGAGAATTTTGTGCCCTTGGCTTTTGTTCTCATGAGACAATGAACATGTGCTAATTTTTGGTATAAAAATTTATTTTAAATAGCAACATCACATTAAAGATTATAACTTATAAAATTTTCACTCTTAATAGAGGGGATTAACAAACTGGTGATTTGATAGGAAGGATAGTTTACTCGCTTAAAAGTCACTTGGGAATAGATTCCACCGTTTATACTAGTATTTTGATGGTATTAGGTAAGTAGAAAATATTACAGTGTGGTTTACTTAATTGATAATTATTTGTTAATAGTTGAATTAAAATTTTAATAACTTGGTCAAAATACCATTTGAGTATCCAAATACGTGATTTCATAGTTTTGAGTGTCTTAATTACTAAATATAAAGCTTATGTTAAAATAATTTGAAATTTCATTTATGTCGAAGAATGATTATTAGCTAGTAGACGAAATTTATAGAAATAGAACCTTATCAATTTTGTAGTTTTATCACAGAAAAATACAATATTTTGACTAAAGTATGAGGATGTTTTCATCGTCTTGCCACTTTACTTTTGTTTTTCTTCTTATGTGTTCTTATCACAAAGGTTCATAACAAATGAAATTAAGAATTTAAGAGGAATTGATCCTTGCAATTTTAAAAATAAAATGGATTTTCGGCCTTTATCCTAGTGAAAGATAATTGATGTAATATATTAATTTATTATTATTATCATTATTATTATTATAACATTCCTTCTCCTCTAAAGATAACCCAAATCATAATATAACATGATGCCGCCCACTAAGTATGTTAATTAAATAAACTTTACTTTCTCCGATGAATACCGTACTCAGAACTCTTAAATCGGATCACACAAAGTACAACCGACCTCTTCAAATAACACCTCCTATCTATAACAAATACCATCCAAATGTTTTTGGTAAAGTTGGCAGATCTACATCCATATCACCAACTATACTCTAAATTATTGCCACAGCCCACAAGTACAGTGCTGCCCTTTTTAAGTAAAGATTCTCATTCTCTTTACCAGATTTCTTTAAATCTTTAAAAATACAAACACTACCCATAATTTAAAGACGAAATTAATCTCAACCCTTTTTTTTATTAAGTTGTGCTTAGTTCACTTGAAAAAATAATAATAAAATTTATAATAAATATAATTTTAATTTTAATTCTTCCCTAAATTAACAATATAAAATATTGCTCTAAAAAAGATATAAAAATACTATCCTTTCAATCGTAATATTAATCTACACATTTTTTTAATTTCTTACCTATTCCTTTTTTACTTCCCCAAGTAACCAAGCACCCGTGAGAATCTCTTATTTTACTTGGAGTGTGTGAGTTCCAATCTTCTTTCCAATCAAAACAAAAGCTTGAAAACGACAGAATTATTATGACTTATCGTATGGTTTAGGACAGGTTGTCACATTGTATATGGTAGCTAAGGAGGGAAAAGGGAAAGAGCCATGTTTTGTGCAAGAACTTCGACTTGTAACGATGTTGGATCCGTCCCTGTCTACCTTAACGTTTACGATCTAACACCCGTCAATGGCTATGCCTACTGGCTTGGACTTGGAGTCTACCACTCTGGAGTTCAAGGTTAGTGTATGTTTCCTACGAACTTCTCTTCTTGTGAAATTATTACTCGTCTGTAAATGTAGCTTTCTGAATGTTCTTTGGTTTTTAGTGTGATAAGTTGCTGTCTAGATCCCTTGTAGATCGCTTTATTGGTAGTTTTCTTGTGCTTCCATCTTTGAATAAGATTAGCAGCATTTCACGGCTGCTTGGTTGATGAGAATGTGCGAAGAGCAACATGTATTTGACTGCCAGTTCCAAGAATTCCCTCCCTGGAAAACATGAAACTTCGCTAAAATTTCACACAATTAGGTTTCCAAGTCCTGTGAACGCAGAATTTTCTACTTTATCTCCATCCTGTCTCTCAAAACCTCAGGTGTTGGTCTTATTATTGGCACGAATTTCTGAAACTTTTTGGGCTGTAAATGATGCTTTATCACTGTCAAGCTTCTGGGTTTTTCTTGTCGTATGTTTTTGGGTAGATAGCATCAACGAGCTTCGATCTTTTTAAAAGGGAAATCGCTTGCAATGCAGTTCATGGGGTTGAGTATGCATTTGGCGCTCATGAGAACTCATCAACTGGAATTTTCGAAGGGGAACCTAAACATGGCGATGGATTCACATTCAGAGAGTCGATTTTGATTGGAAAAACAGATATGAGTCCTACAGATGTTAGAGCAGTAATGGAGACATTGGCAGTGGAGTACAGAGGGAATGCTTACAATCTGATAACCAAGAACTGCAACCATTTCTGCAACGATGTTTGTCTTAGATTAACTGGGAATCCCATCCCAAGTTGGGTTAATCGGCTCGCCAGACTCGGTAAGAGAATTTTCTGTTCTCACTTTTCCTTGTTTTAAGAATCTCCATCTGTTCAGTCGTAAAATTTGCTCTTGAATGAGAGTTCGAATTGAAAATCCAGATTTAATTATTTTGTTGAAGTGAACACTAATATGGATTTCAAAGATGACAAATCTCACTCATTTGTTTTCTGCTACTATTTCAGTAATGAAATGTAAGCTTGGAACTTTATATGAATTGTTCACCAGTTCTGAAATCTGAGACGATCTGTGGTCTTTCTGTAGGCTTTCTATGCCATTGTGTTCTTCCGGCAACCTTAAATTCAACAAAAGTTCGAGGTCGTGTGATTGAAGATAAAGGTAATGAAGAGGAGAAGAAAAACTTGAGTAACGAGTTGAAAACATATACAACGTCTACTTCGTCGTCGTCTCCTGCTGGCAAGCAAGTTCGCGGTAGAAGTAGAACTAGACGTGCAATTCCACCCTCTTCGCCATTAGTCCTCCATTCTTCATCCCCTTGAGGATCCACAATTTCAAGATGTGATTTGAAAAAAAAAAAAAAACCTGGGATTTTGGATTCTTTTCCTGGTGAATTTATTGATCTAACAAAGGAAATTATATGCATTGCAGACGTGCAGAGCATAACATGTAAATTCACTATTCCGCTTTTGCAAACGGGACAATATCTGACCGGTGAGGCTCCCGGTCTAAACCACTTTCCTTTTTTAATTTTCCCTTTTTCTTGTGGTGATTTTCAGGTGAAGCTCACTGCAATCTTTTGTTTATTTTCCATTGTGTTCCTCGGGAGAGATCCAATTAAGCATAGGATACCAATTGGTCAAAATATTTTCAAGTCATTAGGCCATCTCCTTTCCCTTTTATTTATTTTTTCAGTCAGACACTCGGGCCATGCTTTCGAGACAATAACGGACTTTGGAACAGTCTCAGAACGTGAAAATTTGATTAAAACAGAAAAAGGACCCAAACATGGTCTAAGAAAGCACATGTTGTCATGTTCCCGAGTTTTGTTTTAAAAAACTAGAAGAGACTTCTTGTAGGTGAAAGAGAAGATCGGAAATTAAAAGGTAAGTAAATTTCTATGGCCAAGGAAGTCAACAAATGAATAGTCTTTACTCTTTAGAAACCCATAACATAAGCTTAGTTCAAAGTTGCTTAAAAAAGAACTTGCAAGAAATAATCCTTGGGCTTTAAATCTTGAATATAGTTGTAAGAGACGAGGTTATGTGAAGAGTACAACGTGGATTTCTTATTCCTTTAAATCTCTTCGATTCTGCGGTTTGAATGTATACATCACCATGTCCACCACTTTTTGTCATCATGAGTAGGCTACGTATCTGACGAGTCTGAGGCATTAATCCTCTAACAGAGGCAGTCAGTCATCACATTTGCTTCTGATTACTTAGTTGCCAAAGGAACCTATCACCATTTTCCCCCGAAGATTGAAATTAGCGCTAAAGACAATAATAATAAATCTGTGTGATTTTGATGTTTACACTTTTTAAATTCTAACGTTTCTTTGAGTGATGCATCTTCCAACCTTTTCTTTTGGGGTGGTAAAGAGATTAATCATCACAGGGTTGAATTCTCCAATTGTGGTTAATAGTTTGTTGACCTTACAAGGTCGGTTTGAGCTTAAACATAGACAAACTAAAACAAGAAGAAAATGAAACTTGTTGCAGAAATTTAATGTGTGCAAGATTTAATGTTCCTGCAAGCAGATCAATCACAAATTGTTAAACAGATTAAAAGCTGCAAAAAGCTAACACAGTTTCAAGATAGTGAAGAAAAACAAGGACAAGTACCTCGGTGCATAATAACAATGGTTTACAGCAGAGAATCAATCGAAAGGCCTAGGAACTTTTTGCCAGCAGCCACTCTACAAAATTATCCAGGATCAATGGCCATGCAAGTTCTGCATTATAATTACTGAGCTCTGGAAACTTAATCTGTTAAAAACAAATGAAGCTTCAATTTAGATTCCAGCATAACAAGCCACAGCACATACAGGATGGTAGGAGCTCATTACAATTTGCAAGTAGGATATATAGTGAAATGGAGTGATAAGTGGGTACGTTTGTGCACTTAAAAATTGCAATGCGTTTTATCTTCTGCTCATATAACGTTAATCACAAAGGAAGCTAACTCGCATTAAGATTCATCTCCATTCATGTATGCATATGCATTTAAAATCTGCTTACGATAATAACATCATCATAAAATAAGAAAATAAACGGAAAGCACAGGAAGTTCTACTATGATGTGACCAAGAAATTCAGAGCAGTTGACCTAAATGTAGGTAGTACCTCATTGCAAAATCGGTAAAAGCCCATCCACTGATCCAAGTTTATGACCTTATATTCATTCTGAATCTGCAGTCGGAGCATAAGACATGGCTTTTGTCACAAGTTCTAAGAGTAGCAACTTCAGAAAGGCAAGCACAGAAGAATTTAACCACTCACCTTTAGGTACTCGATAAAATAATCCACCTGGGCATGAAAATGGGACCCTAAAACAAGATCCAGTAATTGGCAGATGCTCTCTATGTCTATACTTTTCTGTTTCTCCTCTGCACCAATTTATTGCAAAACCAAAGCAGCATCAATACTGGTTAGAAGGGCAATATTTCAAATTGCAAATAACTGCTGCTTTGAAATTCCAATACCTGTTAGGCAATATCGAAATGCATACGAATAGAAATCTACAAAGTTTGATGGCCTCATGACCTTGATAAGATGAAAATATAATGTCAAAAGTGTTGCATACTTATAAGCCATCGCTAAGATGCATCTCATATTGTTGTACATAAAGCAAACCAGACAAAAAAATAGAAAGAACGAAAGCTATCATGCACCTCTTTCCCTAGCTCATGAAGGGCCTTCTTCAATTTATTTACAGTATCGGCCCTCAGTGCTTTGAGGCCCCTACGCCACTCCTCCTATTAACAGTATTATATGAGTTTATAACATGGAGAAGTAATAACGGTTTGTGCAATATTTAAGTTCTATATTTGAATCAAAAACAGTAATCAAATTGAGTAAATTTCCAGAAAAAAGGGACACAACTGTTAACGATTCATGCATGTCTGAACTATCAGTAAGTGTGCACATAGACCCCACTGGAATGCATGAACCCAAAACAATTAGGCAAAAAATAGAAAATGCATTGATATTCAAAGAGACTATTGTTCTTTACCAGAGCAAAGTATCCCTGCTTTTCAGCTCTCATTTTCCTGCAATACATAGCCATCTATTTAAGATTGAAGCTTAATAATGTTTTCGAAGCATGATATCAAGGCAATATTTGGAACTTACCACGCTAGCATCAAGATTCTAACGTCAGTATGATCCACCTCCATATCTGCACATAGAACTTCAATTCCTTCTGGGCTGTTGAAATGACAAATCATTCTATAAGCATACATGTCATGATGGAAGTAAACACTAACAAGCTTGAAATGATTGGTTTGGAAATTATTTAAGGATCAAAAGGGTTGATTATTTTGACAACAAGAAGAAAATATAGATATGGTGTTTAACGAGTAAACATGAATAATCCCAGACTTCTGACCACTATCTTCATCGTATTCTTTTCTTTTCTAATATCATTTTCTTAGATTCCTCAACTTGTGTTCTGCCTCTAGTTCATCGAATAGCATTATAGTACTTAAGACCTACTTGCAAATTTCATTCAAAGTTCATTTGTATAACATGAGGTAAAACAAGCACTCCATTCCTGAATGCAGATGTTGGGCAAACAAAGTAAAACTTACTCAATCATACCGGATGACCTATTTGAATAAGAGTAAAATAAGTTATCAATTCGCTCCATCTCTTTCAAAGATGCTTTCCCTGATGATGGACAGATAAGATATGCAAATTACAACCACAAATTAGATGGCAACCTCAAAATACAATGTTAAGTATATGGAAATTAAGCATCGGTAGCAGATAACAGCAAAACGAGTAGTACCGAACTAATCAATTCTGAACCATGTGAATGCCATTAAATGATTCAAGCATGCACAGATCACTTTGAGCAAGGTATGAAAAGAGGGAAACCAAAGTTGGATTTGGTAAAGCAAGAAAATTCAATTCAGATTAAATGGCATAAAAGAAGTAAAATATATTCATAGCCAAATTCCTGATGAAGTTCTCAGGAAGGTTTAGCTAAATCAATCTGGCATACTTTTTTATTTCGCTCAAAAAAGTTCTGGTTCATCTCAAGACCCCAAATTCATATTACTCAGCAGCATCACTTTCCTCCGTCTCATGCCATTCCCTTTAACGCAACCTTATCCTTGTGAGCGTATCTGTTTCCTTTTAGGTCTTTCTACACATTATCTTCTTACTGCAGGCTGCAGCTTCCCCGTCAAACAAAATCCACAGAAACACAATTGGAGACTAAAGAATCCAATTATGACCATTTAAGAAGAAAATTAAAGCAACTAAGAATAATCTATTCACCAATCAAATCAAATAGAATAACAGATATTGAATTCAACCCAGAAGCAAAAACATGAAAACAAGTAAACCCGAAAAGAATATAGAAAAACAAAAGATTGGATCTTTACAAAAAAATTAAATCAGAAGCAAATAAACAAAAGAAAAGGAATTACCAGAGGGAAAAAAATCTGTAGCAGAAGAAGCAGTCGGAGGAGTTGAATTTGATTGACCCGTTTTCTTGGATGCAGACCGACGCATCTTCGATACGACCAACCCAGAAAAAGAAAACAACATACACCCAAAGCAAAAAGAGATGTTTCAGAGAAGAAACAGAGAAAGTGAGAGAGAGACGTCGAGCTAAAGGATCCCTGGTCGGTGGTTGCTCTCTACGACTACAAAGCTTGGAGGTTCAGAGTTGGATCCCTCCCTCCAATTTTCTACGTACGCCGTACGCACGCAAAAAAGCTCACCTATGTAGGTATTGCTTTTTATTTTTTGTTGTTATTGTAAATAGTATCTGAATATTATATTAATATTATTTAGTTCTAACCTAGTTTGGAGTGTTGTTTAATGTTTTGTGATTGGTCTGTTGACGTATGAAAGATGACGGAGAATATGGTGCTGCCTCTGAATTCACTTTTCACGTGTGCTTATGTGATATGGTAAGAAATAAATAAAAGTCGATTACTATTTTAATAATCTTACATTACACCTTTCTTTCTTTTTTTTCTCATCGCACAAAACATCTTTTATTAAAATATCAAATTTATAACTTGATTAATATCAATTTTATAAAAAAATTGACAAATTTTTAATTAAAGAAGTACGTGTCCTTATCCTAAAAAGGATTATTAGTACATCTCCTACTTCTTATTTACATTATGGACGGGATTGATTAAGAACTACATGAAGTTTAACTCACTCAAAATGACATTGTTTTAATTATTAAACGTCATTTTAGACTGTAAACTTTCCCACTATCGTTTTAAATATTAGATAAAATCAGACACCATCATAAAAGTGAAGGGAGGATCCAGTAGTCTTGGATTTATCTTTTTATCTTCGCTGTTTACTTGTCTGACTAGGAAAAGAGGCAAAGATAAAAAGTAGGACTCTGTAAAAGGACAGGCATGTTGGGAAAAGCAGTGACTAGAAATATCTTCCAAATTTCATGTCAGCTTTACAGTAACGAGTACCAGTGACAGTCTGACACTGGTAATAGCTGTTAACAAATTAATATAACTCTAACCGGAAATGCTATCTAGAGAAAAACAAATCTAGTATGTCATACAATTAATATAGTCTATTACAGTGAACAGATCTGCCCTGCCCCTCTCTCTTTTTCTTTTTTTTTTTTTTTGTCGATGATATCATCTTTTTGGCTGAGGCATCACCTGACCAGGGTCGTTCTTATTATTTTATAGATTTTGGGTAAAATTAAAAAAAAATGTCTCAATAAATTGATAATATACTTAAGTTTATATGTTTGTATGAAACATAAATGACTCGATTATAAATTTACATAATCAATTAAATATTAAATGATCATAACACCAATAAATCTGAGAAGATCATGATTTATAGAAAACAATTTTTTAGTGTAATTCTAAATGCAAATTATTAATGATATTATCAAGATCAATATTGTCTAACATTGATCTACATGTTTAGAATAAATCAACCATTTTCTATCGCTAATCTCTCCATTACTCAAATTTCTATAATAATAAGAATATGAAAAATGACGAGAGGTATTATCTAAAAGAAACATAAGATTCAACTCTCTTACAGACCCTTTTTCAACTAAAATATCCCTTACTTTATTATCAAGATTATCCCAATTTTTAGGATCATAAATGTCCAATATAGGACTTACTTGCTCAATATATTCTAAATTTTTTGAAGTTGATGCATTTGGTACATGATCATCCTCACTAAGATTTCTAATATCCTCGTGAATATGAATCTCATCACTTAAGTTGTCTTTATGTTGTTCAAAACCACCTTCACCTAATTTCTCAGGACTCTCAATAGAGGAGCCTACTCTTTTAATAAATTTATTTATTGTTCCTTTTTTAGATTCTATCAACTGTGCTACTTGTTTTCCTTTTTTTTTTTTCCTTTTTTCACTTCCAGATAAATGCTTTTTAGGCAACATAATATAAACTGATTATAACATAGTTGGTAGAAAAAGAACAAAAGCACTTGTATGGAACTGGAAGAAATATGCAGGCTCTACCAAACTCCAACAACTTCATAATATATTACAAAGATATATAAATGGTATTATATACGTAATAGAGGAAAAAATAAATAGAAAATTTTAATATATAATATTAAAAAAACAAAGAACAAAAATACATTAAAAAATCAGAAACTTTACCTTTAAATTATACTCAGAACTCAAAAGACAAAATTGTAAAAAATTTTGCTGCTAATTTTTGAAATAGAGTATTTTAAACACATAAATTGATGACAATAAAGGAATTAGAAGGTAAAAGTACACTTAAATATTTCAAGACTATTTATAAACATGAGAATCACAATATTAACTTATAAGTTTTAAATTCTAACATATCATTTAAACATAACGTTAACGTTATAAGAGGTTGTTGCCGCAAAGCAGACTGAGGAGAGTTGCTTACTTATAACGTTAACATGGAGATTGGAGAGCCAAGTAAATAAACTTTATAGTGTCTAAGTGGAGTGGGGCAGGGCCCCCTCTCAACCATGGGTCCTGGGCAGGTGCCCTGTTGGCCCCTGCCCAAGGCCGGCACTGCACCCGATCAAGTGATCACCATTCAAGACACTTTGAACTCTTTTTGCACGGCTTCTGGCCAACAAATTAGCCCTAGGAAATCACAATGTTATTTTTCCAAGAATATCTCTCCGTCGACACATCACTCTTTAAGCTGTGAGTTGGGTTTCCACATGACGACTGACCTTGGATGTTATCTTAGTGTTCCTCTACTGCATCAACGAGTCGGTAAATGAACTTACCAGAACATTCTCGACAGGGTCCAGCAGCACCTATCTGGCTGGACAGACCGATTACTTTCCTTCACCGGCAGGCTCACTTTGCTTCAGTCAGTGTTAGCTGCTCTCCCGAGCTACACTATATAGACCGTCCGCTTACCTCGCAGTCTATGAGATGAGTTGGAGAGAATAATGCAACAATTTCTGTGGGGCTCGATTCGCGACCAGCACAGGATACATTTAGTTCCCTGGGACGAAGTGTGCAAACCTAAGGACTTGGGAGGTTTGGGAAATCGAAAAATTCGTGCGATGAACGACGCCTTCCTCACAAAACTCGATTGGTTTTTTATTGCTGCACTTGAGACGTTATGGGTCCAAGTCCTCTCTGCTAAATACAAATTCGACGTCAATGCCTTACCTGCCTTTATCGATACTACAGGAGGATCTATGACTTGGCGTAGCATCAAATCTATCTGGCCCATCGTGGCCAAAGGCATGAAGTGGAGGATAGGCGATGGCACTCGGATCCAATTTTGGCTCAACCTTGGCTAGTCAGTATCGGACCGCTTCTCACCCACACCACCCAACCCGTCCCCGAGCATTCCCTTCCCCTCAACGCTCACCACTTTGTGGATGAACGGGTAATTGGAATCGGGAAACTCTCCAATCTTACCTCCCTACACAGATTTGTCGTCTTATCGCGGGCACATTTTCACCAAAGCAATACCTTGGCCGGGATAAATTGATTTGGGGGGATTTCGACACTGATCTCTTCACCATCGCGTCTACCTATTCCATGGTTATGGGCCACGACGACCTTCCACCACATGGAGTATGCAAAGCCATCTGGCAGTGGTTGGGTCCTCAACGAGTTCGAACATTCTTGTGGTTACTTGCCCAAGAACGACTCCTCACTAATCAACACTGCGTTCGCGGGCACCTCACGACTGATACCTGCTGCCCTCACTGCCACATTGAAGAATCCCCCCTTCACGCTGTTCGAGACTATTTTAAAGCTCGCCCTGTGTGGGACACCTTCCCGGTGGACCTCACTCCTCCTGATTTCTTTACTATGCCGACTCGTCAATAGATTCTGACGAACCTCCACCACCATCGGCGCGTTCTGGGACATGACTGGGTGACTCTTTTTGGAACGACCTACTGGCTCCTATGGTTGTGGAGAAATAGGTCTCTCTTTGATGTTGATTTCACTTGGCCTATATCTCCTAATTTTCTCATTTTGTCTTTTCTGGTCGGATCCACCAGCTACAAAGGTAGCACGACCAGGCGACTTGAGACCTCGACCTGCATACCGTGACTCATTGGTTGGACCAAACCGCCTCCTAGTTGGGTCAAACTTAACACAAACGATGCTTGCAATCATTGCTCGGCTACTGCGTGTGGCATCTTACGCGATAGTGCTGGCAACTGACTTGACGGTTTCTTCTAAAACCTCGGTTGGTGCGATCCGTTGTCAGCTAAACTCTGGGTTGTTTATATCGGGCTTACATTAGTCTAGGATTTGGGCTTCTGCCGAGTAGAACTAGAGCTGGATTCTCTCGCGGTGCACCATCTCATATCTTCATCGGAACATCGTTCCCAGACGCTCAACCCCCTTGTCACGGGTATCCATGAGCTTCTTACGTGGAATTGATCTGTTGCTCATCTCCACGTCTATCGAGAGAGCAACAGATGTGCTGACTGGCTTGCTTCTCACGCAGATCATTCTATTGTCAATCTCACCTTTTTTGTTACTACATCTATAGAGTGCCAACGCCTCCTTGATGAGGATATATCGGGGATCTGCTTCTCCAGACTCGTTATGTAACCTCTATTGTTTTTGTTCCCTTTATACCAAAAAAATAGTTTTATGCACATTCACCAGCCCAATGATAGCATTGTCATACTCGTTTTCCATAAATGAAGAAATTCCAATTCCCATGTCCCAATTTTCGATTCTCCATCCAAGTTGCAAGTCTCCGTACTCTTCAGTAGTTATGACTACATTAATGAAAGAATAAAGCAACACGCAACGGTTAGGAATAAGGGCTTAGGACGTACATGAAAGCTAAATGCACTTTGTGCAATGCCTAATAAAATCTAGTTGCCACCTATCAAGATACAAGTGAAATGATTAATTCAATCTCTGAAAAAAAGGTTCATGCAGGAGATAGCATATAAAGCTTCACGATGATGCCGATGGAACACCGGGTTGGTAGAATTTTATCATAATTTTGTAGACTATTATAATAAATATATTTTTATATAAATCTCAATTAATTAGATATTAATAGTACTTTTCTCATACGTATTATTGGATATGTATTCATGGACTTGTTATGATGGATAAGTTTGGTTCATATTTTACAGTACACAGGAGGTCCTACTGTTAATCAACCTTAAATACAGTCACCTCATTGAAAACTGTACGTATTTCTAATCAAGGTTTGAAATAGCATTAGTTAATTATTTGTATCTCTGCCACTTCGCTTCACAGAAAGCAATAATAGTCTCAATTGTTCCTTAATTTTAGGTATTTGTACATCCAATTCTTAAATCTAACATAATGCAATTATAAGATTAATGTAATTATATTGATTAATTAAGAAATTAATCCGTAATTTTGTGTGATTCAACTGAGTTCCTAGTTTCACAATATTGAAACAAAATTTCCCAAGTAAGCATTCCATGGAGATAAGGATGATCATCACAATATGATATGTGAAGTACCACATAAATGGCCCAATCACAATGCCCAACAGGCAATAGCTGATAAATAACTTTGTAGCTTATTAGGTACTAGTAGATCTGGACACCATCAAGTATATCCTTTGGTTATATTTTATTTTTATTTATTTATATATTTATTATAATTTTATTTACATAATTATTTAGCGTGCCAGTTTTACTTATTAACTTTTTAGCCTACATCATTCTTTTATTGTCCCATCTTCATGTGGGTCTATTGAAAATAACTTCTTTACTATGAAAAGATAAGGTTGCGTATTATTAGACCTCCCCATATCCTGTTTTATTATGGAACTTAGGACTGGATGTGATGAAGATGATGACGATGATCAATCTTCATTTAATTCTAGTTATTTATCTTCATAATTTAAAAAAATAATATTTTCTAATTCTTTGGAAAACTTAAATTAGATTAAACTGATTGATTCTTAAATAAATTAAATTTTATTTCAAATAGAAATTTAATTTGATTTAAAATATTTTTGAATTTAACTGAAAATTTGTTTTCAATTATCTTGACTCCTTTAACAAAATTTAATTAAATTTTTTAATAAATTATGTTTCTTAGTTATTATAATTTAGAAAATTTTATTTTTAATTTATAAATAAGACATTTTCTTATTATAACTTCTACATGACACCTATCACACTGTTTTAACTGCAAATTTTGAAGATGCTTTTAATTTTTGAGACAAGGATAATTAATGAGAAGACATAATTAGTATTATGATATTTGAACTCTATCAGCCAAAAAATAGTTAAAAAATCAAATTTAAATAATGTTTAAAATTTTCAAGTTATATTGGTGATTTTGGTCAGTATGAATCGATATCTGCAATACCAACGAGATGTAAAGATTAAAATATAATTTCAAATAAATTATGAACTCAATTAAAAAATCTAAAAATCTCGTCGGCTTCACTCTCAAACTCTATCTCTCTACTTCTAAGTCATGGTTGCCTCTTGCCATCTTTCTACATCTTCTTGTCATCGTCGCCTCTTATTGCCTCTTTATGCATCCTCTCAAGCTCAATCTGCTCTAACCTTGCCTCCTCTACCTTACGCCTTCTCTTTTCTCTACGCATCCTTTTAGGTTTAGCAAAAGGGTTAAATTAGAACTTAAGATTTTCTTCAAAGTTTAAGTTTAACTTAAAACATTTCAAAACATTCAAATTAAACCTTAATATTTATCAAACATTTACCAAAAAATAAACAGATCTGTTAAAATTTTCCAACTTACATTTTTATTTTTTCCTGTGGACACTTACGACATATGAAACCCACTAATAAACATACTCGGAAAAATTAGGAATAAATCCCTAATTTTCCTAAATCACATAAACCATACTCGTTTAATCTACTCTTCTCTACACCTCTTCATTATTGGATTGAATGTAAATCAGGGATTTGGGATTTGTTAATATCTTCTAGGATTTGTTAGCATCAATTAGAATCACAATCAATTATCAAATATGGTAGGTACTGTGTTCTAGGATTAGACGTCTCCCTCTTTGGAGGCATGACTGAAGCTTGTATATTTGTATATATATCCATCAATAATCAAGAGGCACCTAAGCCTAACAGCTATATTTTATCATGGTATCAGAGCTAGGGAGGGCATCTACTTGTTGAAAGGCAATTTTTTATCATTTATGCGGAGACATGGTGTAACATCCCGTTACCAATGTGAAGGACATATTGGTAATTCAGATGATTTGGGACTGTGTGCATTTATGATTTGACTTGCATATGCATTTATAGCCTCTATTTTAGTGATAAATGCTTAAGTGTTGCACGAAGCATATGTATGTACATGCATGTATGACAATTTCTGATTTAATTGTGTAAATTGGGAATTGGGTGATAATTGCATAGATTAAGTTTTGAATATAGAATTGGAGAGAAATTGAATTTTAGAGAGTTAAAAATCGAAATCGGAGTGTAGGAACATGTGTCATATATTTTTGAGAATTTATAGAAAATTTTCCGAAATTTGTGAAGTTTCATGTCCGGACCGGAAAAATGGCATGATGATTGATAAATTAGATTCCGGTTCTGAAATTGATGGACTAATGGCATGGAGAATTAGAATTTGTGATTTTAGGAACGAGAATGTTGAGCCATTGGAAATTAGAGACTAAAATTTAATGAATTTGAGGACTATAATCTTTAGGCTTAAATTGACCCTTTATATATATATACTTTAGGTTTTGAAATTTGGAAAGTTATCCTCTAACCTAGGGCACGTTGATCTTCCCCCTTCGGTGATTTTCGTTTCTCCTTCGTGAGTGTGCTGTTGCTTTCTTTTCCTTGTGCGAGCCTAGCTTGATCCCCTGAGGAAGGTGGAGATTGCTGGGGCTTTGGGTGATCACCGTGGTTGTTAGAGCTTGGGAGAGATTTTCGGAGGTTTAAGGATTTGAGACTTGCTTGGTAAGTTTAATGGCTTTAATGTTGTTATTTATAGCGGTTCGATAGATTTATGGTATTTATTGTATAAGAATGGGTAGTTTGATACTGATTTTTGGAGAGAGAATGATGAAGGTCGATCGGAGAAGATGAACCAGGGTCCGCACGTCGCGACGTGTAATTATTTAGACGTCGCGACGAACAACTTATTCTGCGCCGCGACGAGCCAATTCCTTCCGCACGTCGTGGCGAAACAGGGCCTTGCGTCGCGACAAGCGAAGCGAAACGCTTGTGACGATAAGCAAGGCGTCACGTCGCGACGAGGCGAGCGACCTTCGCCATGGCGAGGAGCTTGATTTCGAAATTGAGTTAGTTGTTTAAGTAATGATTTTGAGGTTTTAGATTCTTATTGAATTGGATCTTGATTGGTATGTGATTTAGAGATTAAGTTGTGAATTAATTAGATAGAATCTCGAAATTTAATTCGATGGGTTCGCGGAATCGGATGACGATTTATTAGGGAATGTGATGCGTGATTGGAGTTCGACTTTGGAGAGTTCAAAAACTCAGTCAATTGAATTATGGTATTAGGAATTGTTATTAGGGTGAAAGAGAATTGAATTGGAAGAGTCGGGATTAGGATCGGGAATGTCATAACATGTATTGTACTAATCGCATTACGCTATATGCATTATTGACTATTGGAATTTGTATAATTAGTAATGTGTGATTATTCGATTTGTTTTAGAAGTATGAGTAGGCGTCGATCCTCCGACATAGCAGAGACTTAGGCGATGCTTCGAAGTTTAGAGGTGAGCAACCTAGTTGGTTCCTCGATCTACGATTTGTTAAATGCTTGAATGAGTATGTGACCTAATGAATCTTTGTTGTATGAGATGTGTTATTGTGAAATTGTGAATGCATGCTAGGCATGATCGGAAATTAGTAATTAACGATTGTGGTGGAGCAAATTACGATCGGACTATAAGCTCAATCAACTTTGTAAGCAGGTTAAGGCGAAAAAGAATAGTGCATACCAGAGGGCTCTCTATCCCTAATGCGGCGTGGGCGATAGTGCATACCAGAGGCTCTCCTACCCCCTAAAAGCGATTTATGTTTAATGTGCCCAAAATGGGATATTCGGCGCTCGACACAACACTAAAATAAATTGAAAATCATCATGCATTCAGTATGTGATTGTGCTGTGAAATTGATATGGGTTGAATGCATATGTGTGATAATTGTTTAGTGAATTTATGATTGCTATTCTGAATGTGTTATTGTGTTGAGCTATACGCAATTTTGCGTACTGCATGAATTGGGTGAACCATCGATGATGGTTACTCATTGAGTTCGCAAACTCACCCAACATTGCATATATTTTTCAGGGCAGAGATAGTCAACTCCTAGCTCCAGTTAGCGTGACTTTTCCTACTGTGTGAGTGCTGGCGAGCGAAGTATGGCTCACAGGTCGGTCAGCTAGGATCTTTTGTGGATGACCTAGTTGGGAGTGATTTCAGTTCCTTTTGGATTTGTACATTATGTAATTATGTCCGAATAGTGTATTCACGGTTTTTAAGAAATGAATAGAGAAGTATCTTTTGGGTTTTTAAATTTAGTAGTTTTGATATTACAACTTTATTGTAGTGATGCCATGTGGTTTATAGAAATGATTGAATCGTAGTGCACCCATATCGCGGGTTATGTATCGGAACGACCTATGGGCATTCCGGTGGGTAACCTACTGATGAGGCGCTACGATAGATAATATCGAGCATGGTTTGGCATCTTTTGGGCATAGTGTATGATAGGCTTGAATTATTGTGAAAAAGAAGTGATCGGAATTGTGGTTTTGTTGTAGGTCATCGTCCTTGGTGATCGGTAGATCAACGGTGACCATGGATCGATCGGAGCTAGTAGGGAGTCTTGATGCCTCTGTTTGAGGAAGCGACCTCTAGGGTTCCGTGTGGCGGAGAGGAGGTATGATCGATTACCTGGCGAGGCTGTTGACTTTATGGCGACCTGAGACCTGCTGAGGTGAGGATGGTTGGAAGGGTGAGAGAGTCTAGATCGGATGGTTTGTGACCCGATGGCGTTCGATTATCAATCTCTTTGCTTGAGGTCCGGCATATCGGTGGTGGAAGGCTATTAGGGCGATTCAGCGGACCACAATGTTTTGACTTGGGAGGATTTCTTGAGAGCCTTTGGGATAATTTCATGCCCAAGTTTATTTGGAGATGAAGATGCAGGGAGTTTACGGAGTTGACACGAGGTCGGATGTTAGTGGTAGTATGAGGTGCGGTTGATGAGTGATGGGGTATGCTTGATTTTGATTGCTTGAGGCCGATAGGTCTTGGGAGATTTGAGGAGGGCTAAATCTGGAGATTCGTGCAGGTTAGCCCGATGCGATATGGGCACCTTTATCGGTGAGAGCTTCTTGTAGTCTTGATTAAGCGACTTACGAGGCAATCGGTGAGGCCAGTCGGGGATCCGGGAGTAAGAGGTCGAGTGTGATCGAGGCGACTCTGGTAGGAGTATTAGTAGGCGCCGAGCGAGTTGATTTTCGGAGGACCAGACGATCTGGTTTTATTGAGAAAGGAAGATTTGGGCGATCTAGCGGTGGTAGTGGTAGAGGATCGGTCGGGCACTTCTATCTATGAGTATTGTGAGAGGAGACATAGTGGAAGTCTTTGGAGATTTCTGGGAGCTTGTCTCAGGTGTGGCTCTATGGAGCATCAGATCAGGAACTATCCAGATATTTTAGGAGCTCAGTCTGCTGCGAGTGGGAGAGCTAGTAGTAGCCTGACGGTCTGTGAGCCATGATGGTGGACACGGATTGGGGCGAGGTAGAGCCCGAGGTAGAGCTGGAGATTCTTTTGTGGAGATCGAGAGTCGTGGTAGTCGACCGTAGTCCCAGGCCAGGGTTTACGCCATGACTAGGCAGGAGGCCCTGGATTCTCCGGATGTCGTAGCGGGTATGCTTTTGATTTCCGACTTTGAGGTTTATGCTTTGATAGATCCAGGTTCCACGCATTCTTTTATTACACCGCATGTAGCATGTAGATTGCATGGAAATAGAGAGATGTTACAGTATGGGTTGCAGGTGAGTACACCTCTGGGTAGTACTACTACTTTGGGAGAGGTCTGCAAGGGATGCTCGATCCAGATAGATTAAGCAGTGTTGAGTGCAGACCTGATAGTTTTGTCGTTGAGAGAGATTGATTTGATTCTGGGGATGGATTGGCTCACTGCCCATAGGGCTGTTATGGATTGTTACACCAAGGAGGTCGTGTTGGAGTCTTACGGTCGACATAGAATTTGTGTTTGAGGTCTTGGTCGGCGATGCCAGCCGGGATGATTTCTTTTCCGAGTGCCACGAGGTTGATGCGGGGAGGTTGTGAGGCTATCGGCTCGTGTGATTGATTCGAGTTGAGCGGAGGTTGCGGGATGTTCCGTGATCGGGAATTTCGGATGTGTTTCAGGAGTTATCGGGTTTCTTGAGTCGGATCGGAGGCGAGTTTCGATTGACCTCGTTCCAGGTACCGCTCCTATATCTATACCTCCATATAGGATGACACCGGTAGAACTGAGGGAGCTTAAGGCTCAGCTGCAAGAGTTGTTAGATAAAGGGTTTATTAGACCGAGTGTTTCGCCTTGGGGAGCCCCAGTATTGTTTGTGAAGAAGAAGAATGGGACTTTGAGGTTGTGCATCGATTATAGGCAGTTGAATCGGGTTATAGTCAAGAATAAATATCCGCTGCCTAGGATCGATGATTTATTTGATTAGTTGCAGGGGGCTCAGGTGTTTACTAAGTTGGATTTGAGATCTGGATATTATCAGTTGAGGATCGCGGTGATGTGCTAAGTGCTTTCGAGGCGGTATGGGCCTTTCAGTTCTTAGTGATGCCGTTGGGTTGACTAATGCCCAAGCGACCTTCATGGCCTTGATGAATAAGGTTTTTAGCCTACTGGATCGGTTAGTGATTGTGTTCATTGATGATATTCTAGTGTATTCAAGGAGTAAGCGGGGAGCATGCGAACATCGAGGACGATTTCTGCATTATGAGAGAGCGGTTATTTGTCAAATTCACTAAGTGTGAATTTTGGCTGGATGAGATGGTGTTTTTAGGGCATATTGTGTCTGGTGAGGGTATCCGAGTGGATCCTCACAAGATTGAGGCCGTGAGGAGTTGGGAGATCTTGAGGAACGTGTTAGAGATGCGGAGCTTTCTCGGATTGGCAGGTTATTACCGGAGGTTTGTCGAGGGGTTTTCAGTGATCTCAGCCCCTTTGACAAAACTTCTAGGAAGAATGTGGTTTTAGATGGGTGATGAGTGTCGGAGGTTTTGAGGCTGAAACATCGGTTGACTCTGACACGGTGTTAGCTTTGCCTTGAGGCTGGAGGTTTGAGGTCTTGATGGCCTTCACGGCGAGGATTGGGTTGTGTCTTGATGCAGCACGGGAGAGTTATAGCTTATGCCTCGAGATAGTTGAGGTCTCATGAGTTGAATTACCCTGTGCATGATTTGGAGTTAGCAGCAGTTGTGTTCGCTCTGAAGATTTGGAGACATTATTTGTATGGTGAGACGTTCGAGATCTTCACTAATCATAAGAGTTTGAGGTATTCTTTGAGTCGTGAGAGTTGAATCGAGACGGAGGAGATGGTTAGAGCTGCTTAAGGATTATGAATGCGATTGAGTATCATCGAGGAAGGCTAATGTGGTGGCGGATGCATTGGTAGGAGATCTCATATCGGTCGGCTCAGATTGATTGAGAGATTACTAGTCGATTGATTGAGAGCTACGAATGTGCGGATGGACTTAGCTCGGGATGGAGTTTTGATTGCTACTTTGAGGCTTAGGCCGATCTTTGCATGATCGGTCGATGGGGTTGGGATCGAGGATCCTGTGTTAGTCTGTTGATGGACAGAGTAAGATCTGGGGTGTCTTCTGAGTTTGAGTTGAGAGATGAGACGTTGTGGATGGGACAGAGACTCTGTGTTCCAGATGTAGATGATTTAAGGCGTGAGATTCTGGAGGAAGCGCATTTGGCTGCCTATGCTATGCATCCTGGTACTACCAAGATGTATCGCACTCTTAAATTGCATTTCTGGTGGCCTGTTATGAAGAGACAAGTAGCAGAGTTTGTTTCTCGGTGTCTAACGTGCCAGCAGGTTAAGGTTGAGCACCAGGCTCCAGTGGGTAAATTGCATTCGTTGCCCATTCCAGAGTAGAAATGGGAGCGGATCTCGATGGATTTCATTATGGGTTTGCCTGGGGCCTTGGCGGCATGATGCGATCTGGGTCATAGTGGACGGTTGACTAATCGGCTCACTTCTTGCCGATGAGAGAGCAATACTCTCGTCGGTTGGCCCAAGTATGTGGCGAAGATTGTCTGCTGCATGGGGTCTCGGTGTCTATAGTCTCGAGCGAGGATCCCAGTTTACTTGAGGTTTTGGAGGAGTTTGCGATTGGCTATGGGTATGAGTTGAACTTGATCGACATTTCATCCTCGAGACGGATGGGCGTGAGAGGGGCGATTAAGGCTGTTGAGGATATGTTGCGAGCACGTGTATTGGAGTTAGAGTCTTGGGATCGATGTTTAGCTCGGTGGAGTTTGCTTATAATAATCGATACTAAAGCGACATTGGTATGGCACCGTATGAGGCGTTGTATAGGCGTCGATGTAGATCACCTCTTTATTGGGATGAAGAGGTATGAGGATACTGAGGTCCGGTGATTCGGGATCTTGTGGATAAGGTATGGTGATTGGTCGCATTAAAGCGGCTCGGGATGAAATGAGTTACGTGGATCGGCATCGGAGAGAGATGGAGTCTGATGTGGGTGATAGAGTGTTTCTCGAGTGTCTCCGTGGAGAGGAGTTCTCGATTTGGCCGTAAGGGCAAGTTGAGTCCTCGGTATATTGGTCCTTATGAGATCCTCGAGAGGATTGGACCATTGGCGTACAGATTAGCTTTGTCGAGTGAGATGTCGTCGTTGCACGACGTCTTTCATGTGAGTATGCTCCGGAGATATCGTTCAGACCCGACCCATGTGATTACGGCTCATGAGATTGAGGTAGCCTGTGATTTGAGTTATGTAGAGGCCGTCTGATTATTGGATGTGGTCAAGCAATTGAGGCGGGGTGATTCCATTGGTGAAAGTCCTTTGGAAGAACTACTCCACCGAGAGGCGACTTGGGAGGCGAGGAGCACGTGAGGAGGCGATATCCTCACTTGTTCGATCGGTCGAGCGAGAAATTTGGGACAAAATTTTTATTAGGAGGGAGAATTGTAACATCCGTTACCAATGTGAAGGGCATATTAGTAATTCGGATGATTTGGGATATGTGCATTTATGATTTGACTTGCATATGCATTTATAGCCTCTATTTTAGTGATAAATGCTTAAGTGTTGCACGAGCATATGTATGTACATGCATGTATGACAATTTTCCGATTTAATTGTGTAAATTGGGAATTGGGTGATAATTGCATAGATTAAGTTTTGAATATAGAATTGGAGAGAAATTGAATTTTAGAGAGTTAAAAATCGAAATCGAAGTGTAGGAACATGTGTCATATATTTTTGAGAATTTATAGGAATTTTTCCGGAATTTGTGGAGTTTCATGTCCGGATCGAAAAAATGGCATGATGACTGATAAATTAGATTCCGGTTCTGAAATTGATGGACTAATGGCATGGAGAATTATAATTTGTGATTTTAGGAACGAGAATGTTGAGCCATTGGAAATTAGAGACTAAAATTTAATGAATTTGAGGACTATAATCTTTAGGCTTAAATTGACCCTTTATATATATATACTTTAGGTTTGAAATTTGGAAAGTTATCCTCAACCTAGGGCACGTTGATCTTCCCCTTCGGTGATTTTCGTTCCTCCTTCGTGAGTGTCTTTGTTGCTTTCTTTTCCTTGTCGAGCTAGCTTGATCCTTGAGGAAGATGGAAATTCTTTGGGGCTTTGGGTGATCAAGTGGTTGTTAGAGCTTGGGAGAGATTTTCGGAGGTTTAAGGATTTGAGACTTGATTGGTAAGTTTAATGGCTTTAATGTTGTTATTTATAGCGGTTTGATACATTTATGGTATTTATTGTATAAGAATGGGTAGTTTGATACTGATTTTTGGAGAGAGAATGATGAAGGTCGATCGGAGAAGATGAACCAGGGTCCGCACGTCGCGACGTGTAATTATTTAGACGTCGCGACGAACAACTTATTCTGCGCCGCGACGAGCCAATTCCTTCCGCACGTCGTGACGAGTAAGGCCTTGCGTTCTGACGGCGAAGCGAAACGCGCCTTGACGATAGGCAAGGCGTCACGTCGTGGCGGCGAGAGAGAAGTCTCGCCACAATGACGACCTTCTTGCGCCATGACGAGGAGCTGATTTACGAAATTGAGTTAGTTGTTTAAGTAATGATTTTTAAGGTTTTAGATTCTTATTAAATTGGATACTGATTGACTGTGATTTAGAGATTAAGGATTGTGAATTAATTAGATAGAATCTTGAAATTTAATTCGATGGGTTCGCGGAATCGGATGGCGATTTATTAGGGAATGTGATGCGTGATTGGAGTTCGACTTTGGAGAGTTCAAAAACTCAGTCAATTGGATTATGGTATTAGGAATTCTTATTAGGGTGAAAGAGAATTGAATTGGAAGAGTCAGGATTAGGATCGGGAATGTCATAACATGTATTGTACTAATCGCATTCGCTACATATGCATTATTGACTATTGGAAATTGTATAATTAGTAATGTGATTATTCGATTTGTTTTAGAGGCCAAGTGGGCGTCGATCCTCCGACATAGCGAGACTTCCGTGATAGCTCGAAAGTTTAGAGGTGAGTAACTGGTTGGTTCCTCGATCTACGATTTGTTAAATCTTGAATGGTATGTGACCTAAGCGAATCTTGTTGTATGAGATGTGTTATTGTGAAATTGTGAATGCATGCTAGGCATGATCGGAAATTGGTAATTAACGGTTGTGGTGGAGCAAATTCGATCGGATATAAGCTCAATCAACTGTGAAAACGGGCTTAAGGCGAAAAGAATAGTGCATACCAGGAGGGCTCTTATTCTAATGCGCATGGGCGATGGTGCATACCAGAGGGCTCTCAACCCCCCTAAAATGCGATTTATGTTTAATGTGCCCAAAATGGGATATTCTTGGCCTTTCGATCCAACACTAAAATGAAATGAAAATCATCATGCATTCAGTATGTGATTGTGATGTGAAATTGATATGGGTTGAATGCATATGTGTGATAATTGTTTAGTGAATTTATGATTGCTATTCTGAATGTGTTATTGTGTTGAGCTGTACGCAATTTTGCGTAATGCATGAATGGGTGAACCATCGATGATGGTTACTCATTGAGTTCATAAACTCACTGACATTACATATATTTTTGAGGCGAGATAGTCGACTCTAGCTCGATTAGCGTGACTTTTCTCTTGTGTGAGTCTTTGGCGGCGAAGTATGGCTCATAGGTCGGTCAGCTAGGATCTTTTGTGGATGACCAAGTTGGGAGTGATTTCAGTTCCTTTTGGATTTGTACATTATGTAATTATGTCCGAATAGTGTATTCACGGTTTTTAAGAAATGAATAGAGAAGTATCTTTTGGGTTTTTAAATTTAGTGGTTTTGATATTACAGCTTTATTGTAGTGATGCCATGTGGTTTATAGAAATGATTGAATCGTAGTGCACCCATATCGCGGGTTATATATCGGAACGATCTATGGGCGTTTCGGTGGATAACCTACGATAAGGGGGCGCTACATATGGCAGATGAGAACATGTCTTCTAATTCTTCTTATATTTCTCGTGGCAGAAACATCAGCACACGTGATTCAACATCACCTTAGCTTCTTCAAACTTCTGATAACCCAGGAGTATCATTAGTTTCTTGTCCACTCACCGGAGATAACTATCATATGTGGCGGAGGGCAGTGACAAATGCTCTTCGTGCCAAAAATAAATTCTCTTTGTTGATGGGACTCTCCCAAAACCGGCGCATCGATTGGACTTCATGACATGGATAACGTGCAACTCCATAGTGCTTTCATGGATTTTCAATTCATTAGCCACTGATCTCCTTTCTAGTGTGGCTTATGCAGAAACAACAAGAGAGATGTGGCTGGATCTTGAGGAAAGATTCTCTCAAGGAAATGCACCACGTATCCACCAATTGAAAAGAGATCTTGCCATGACTACACAGGAGAACCTCTCTATTGCAGTATACTTCACGAAATTAAAAGGCATCTGGGATGAGCTTGGTTCATATTCGACTATACCAAATTGTACTTGTGGAGTTGCTAATGAGTTTGTTCGTGAACGTGAACAAGAAAAAGTTCACCAATTTTTACTTGGTCTTAGTGATGCTTTTAATATTGTTCGCTCTCAAATTTTAAGCACTGACCCTCTTCCCACTCTTAATAAAGCATATGCTCTTGTGGCTAGGGATGAAAAGCAACAAACATTGGTTAACTCACGCATCCTTCCTGTTGAAGCGGCAACTCTTCATGTTCATACCAACCATAATAGCAGTCAAGTGTCAAAACCAAATAGTCGGTATTACTGTGATCATTGTCATCATACAGGACACACTAAAGATCGTTGTTATGAGTCAAAACCAAATAGTAGGTATTACTGTGATCATTGTCATCAAACAGGGCATACTAAAGATCGTTGTTATCAGTTGATTGGGTACCCTCCTAATTGGCAGCAACGGGGGAAGTCAGATCGAGGTGTTTCGAACTCCAAAGGTCGTACAAATCAATCCAAAAATCGTCGTAATAACACCTATACAAACACCACCACCACCACAACGTCTATCCTCATGTGCTCCTCAGTTTCCCAAGTCGCCTCCTCAGTGGAGTGGTTCTTCCAAAGGACTTTCACCAATGGAATCACCCTGCTCCTCAACTGCTTGACCCGCGATCCTATAATCCGTACCGGCTCCTCTACATAACTCAAATCACTGGCTATCTCAATTTCTTGAGCCGGAATCACATGAGTCAGGTCTGATCAGTATCTCCGGAGCATGCTCACATGAAAGACGTCATGCAACTGGGACATCTCACTCGGTAATGCCAATCTGTACGCCAAAGGTCCAATCCTCTCAGTAACCTCATACGGACCGATATACCGAGGACTCAACTTGCCCTTACGGCCAAATCTCAGCACTCCTCTCCAAGGTGACACTCGGAGAAAACCCTATCTCCACAACATGTACTCCATCTCTACGCGATCTTGATCCACGTAGCTCTTACGCACATCTGGCGGCCTTAATGCGACTTCGAATCAATCTCACCTTATCCACGGTATCCTGGATCAACTCGGGACCCTCTAACATCCGCATACCCTCTTCATCCCAATAAAGAGGTGATCTACACTGCCTCCCATATAACGCCTCATACGGTGCCATTCAATCTTGCTCTGATGCGGTTATTATAAGCAAACTCCACGAGCCAAATCACGATCCCACTTTCGAAACTCCAATACCTGAAGCTCATGACATATCATCGGCGGTCTTAATCGTCCTCTCCTCGCCCATACATGCGAGAATGAAATGTTGTCTTGAAGTTTAACCGTACCCATGGCCATTATGAAACTCTTCGGAACCTCGAAGTAAACACAGGATCCCTATCGACACTATCGATCTTTGGGACCCCGTGCGATCGCCAATCTACGCCATATACTTTTGGGCCAAGCGATCGAGTATTGCTCTCCCTCGGCTTGGCAAGAAGTGGCGATTTGGTCAATCGGTCCTTATGACCGAGATCGAATCATCTTGCCTCGGCGTCTAAGCGATCCATAATAAAATCTATGGTCATTCGCTCCCATTTCACTCCGAAATGGGCAGCGAATACAATCTCTAGCAGGGGCACGGTGCTCGGCCTTAACTTTCTTGTACGTCGGACATCGAAACATATTACGCCACACGTACCTCTTCATGCAGTACACAGAAATGCAACTTAAGAGTACGATACATCTTGGTAGTACCAGGATGCATGACATAGGCGGCCACATGCGCTTCCTCCAAAATCTCACATCTCAGGTCATCTACACCCGGAACACATAATCTCTGACCCAACTAAAGAGTCCCATCTCTCAACTCAAACTCCGAATCCTGATCAGATCTAACTCTATCCACCAGTCTCACTAACACAGGATCCTGGTCCTGAACTCTCCTGATCCTGTCGAGCAATATCGGCCTAAGCCTCAAAGTAGCAATCAGAGCTCCCTCTTGACCCAAATCCATCTGCACATTAAGAGCTCTCAACTGAATCAGGCTAGGCAATCTCCCAATCTGAATCTGAGCTGCACTAATATGAGATCTCACCTTTCAAGCATACGCCACCACATTGGCCTTCCTGGATGATACTCGATCGTGCGGTCGTAATCCTTGATGGCTCAATCCATCTCCTCATCTCGGATTCAACTCTCTCGACTCGTGAAATACCTCGGACTCCTATGATCGGTGAAGATCTGGAGCGTCTCACCATACAAATAATGTCTCCGGATCTTGAGCAAATACCACTGCGGTAACTCCAAATCATGCCTTTGGGTAATTAGCCTCGTGAGACCTCAAGCTGTCTCGAGGCATCGCTATCACTCTCCCATGCTGCATCGAACAAACCTAATCCTGCTGCGAAGCATCACTAAAACCTCAAACCCTCCGACTCGGCGGCAAAGCTAACACGGTGATGTAGTCGGCCGATGTTTAAGCTCCTCAAAACTCTGCGACACTCCTCATCCATCCGAAGCCGCATTCTTCCTCGAAGCTTTGTCGGAGAGTGAGATCACTGAAAACCCTCGACAAACCTCCGTAATAACGCTGTCCGAGAAAACTCAGAACCTCGACACATTCCTCGGGATCTCCACTCCTTCTTGCCTCGACCTTGTGAGGATCCACGGATACCCTCACGGACCTGATGTGACCCAAAATACCACCTCGTCCATGAAAATTCACATTTGTGAATTTGACATCTATATTTCTCTCTCATAATCTGCGACGGTCCTCGGATGCTCCAGTATGCTCGACTACTCTCGAATACACCAAATGTCATCAATAAATACAATCACGAACTGATACAGGTAGGGCTGAAATACCTTATTCATCAAGGCCATGAAGGCTGCCGGGGCATTAGTCAACCCAAACGGCATTACTAGGAACTCAAAATGCTCATACCTGCTCCTAAAAGCACTCTTAGGCACATCGGCCTCTGCTTTCCTCAACTTTGGCAAAATTTGACCGCGCGTCGTAACGCTAATCAAAATTAAAATAACTAGACTACTACTGTAGCAGTGGCAAGTCTAGGTCAATCCCACGGAGAGTGTGTGTAAAGTTTATGAAATGAAATCAATCGGTGTTTACACTAAATGGGGGGATTTTGGATTTTTAAAAGAAGAAATTAAAATAAAACTAACTAATAAAAACAAATTAAAGAAAACATGCAATAACATGAAAAATGTGGGGAATTCAGTAGGGATCCGGTTCGTTGGTTCAATCTCGGCCTAAACCCTGATTAAGCACATTTTATTAATTTGTTGTTCTTTAACCTCTCCTAGAAATTATTAATCGTGGATTAAAAATTAACCCGAGTTTTCCCTTAGGTTTTGTTTAATCAAGATACGATCGTTAATTAAACCTAACGACCTAACAACCTAGGATTCGATCTCTAAATTTAATTAGGCAGTAGCATTACGAATTAGGAAAACCGATTAATCAAGGCAACAACCACATAAGCTCGAGTCATTTAACCTAGGTCATGTTATCCCTAATGATTACGAATCATCAGTCGCTACAAATGAATTTCAACATAACAATTACGGATTAAATCGAAATTCTAGCAATGGGTTCATGATTAGCAATTCAATGAGCATTAAAATCACCAATTAAAAATACCCAAAGGGTTCATACATAAATAACAGAATAATAGCGAAAATCGATTATCCATACATAATACCCAAATCAATTAAAGTAGGATAACCTGATCAATTCCTAACGAGAGAAAAACAACAAAATAATTAAAATAATACTTAACTTGGATAAATAGGCGTCGATATTACCTCCGAACCGGCGTCGGGACATTTAGCTTTTCATGGGTCTCTCCCAACAAATTGCTTCAGACTCCTCATCTAATGTCCTCACTTAAATACCCCTTTGATTTGTTCTTCACGCTGCAAGCTTAATCTCCACTGTTACTGTTCATCGATGAGACAATTAATTGTTGAAGTTCATGCTGCTCTCCACTGCTTCGCGTCCTACCTGTGGCTCGTCCTGCGCCTTAACCAGCCAGTGCCAGCGCCGCACTCTCTTTTGTTCCTCGCACTCTTCCTTCCGTTCCTGTAGCTCGATGATGATTTATTTCTTATGTCTACTGTACAGTGATGTTACGTCGATACTGTGCTAGATTGAAGACCTGCGCAGATTTTATTTTTCTCTGTTTGCGCCTCAGCCTCCACGCCATTCACGCTTCTCCTCCCCACTCTTCTGTTGCTGGACAAGACAATTAAAATCAGTGATAAAACCCTTCCTCACATCTTTAGAAAGCATTGCATTGCGGCGTTGGTACTGCGTGAAGCTTAGCGGCGTAGCGGCGTGAAACGGCTGCGCGCGGCGTTCTGTTGTTGCGTTATTCGTTTCATGCGGCGTTCTTTGCATGAAGCATAGCCTAAATAACTCTTCTTTTTTTTAATAAATAAATTATGCCTTAAACTTGAAAAATAATTGTGCTCCAATTTGCTTTAGAAAATTTTCTCTTTTTGATCTAAAAAATATATCAATAAATCTAACCTCATAGTCAACACAAAATGAACACAAATTGAGCATTTTATCATAAAAATAGGATTGAAATCACATGTAAATGTATAAGAAAATATAAGATACTTCAATCCTATCAAATACCCCCACACTTGACTTTTGACCGTCCTCGGGCAAAACATCCAAATTAAGCTCAAGGATCCGAATCATTTACTCAATTCCCATATCTTCCAAGACAATATAATCACAAGCAAAGATGAATAACTTTCAAACATCATAGCAAGAAATCAACATTCCAAGCTTTTACTCATGATCAATCAACATTCAATATCTTCAAAAACTGAGCAATCTAATGGTAGACTCGGAACTGTGTTTAATTAAAATATGTCAATGGGTACACTCAATACCATTCATGAACATGGCAATCCATAACTTTGCATATCATTTCATTTCTCCACCACTAATGTTCACGTGCAAAATCATGAATCAAAGGACTTTTCAAGGTTGTAATGTGGGCAAAGGTAAGGTGAGGTATATTTAGGTTAAGTAGCATGAAAGTCATCAAAGCTAGTGAAACAAAAGTAACACTCAATCAAAAAGCTAGTGCAATCGGTTATGACGAATGCAACAATTACATTTCACAACCCCATTCAACTCTCACACAAACCACATAAAGCATATATCAATCGAAGGAATCACTCATACAATTTATCTCGATGAAATAACAAGTGAACCTTTCAAAGAAACCTCAACCTCATATTCAACATTCTCAAATAACTCAATCATTACAACTCTAGGAAGATGCATAAATCATAAACACTTTTAAACACATATGCAATTCTTCCTTGATAATTATTTCAATAATTCCTTTTCTTTTCTTCTCTTTTTTCTTCTTTTCTTTTTTTTCTTTTTTTTTTTTCGTTTTTGTAAAAATTAAAATAAACTACATCAACATGAGAATCTCAATGATAAGACATAAAATAACATCCCAAGATTATAACCAACCCTCACATATATACACCCCCACACTAAGAATTTTGTATATCCGCAACCTCAACAATCACAAATGTTCCACTAGCTTTATGACTTAGGTAGGACATTTGGTTAAGTTTAAAAGCATAAAATGTGGTTTATACAAAAAGAAAGATTAAAGCTCAAAGGGGTTTATCAAGGAAAAAATTATGTCAATAGGGTAGGTCATTTGGCCAATGTAGCTTATGAAAAACAAAGAATGCCTAATCATATCCATGTTAATGCATGTGATAAAAATGTGGTCTCGAATAGAAATTCAATGCAAAATCGGGACGTACATGTCATGAAGGTCACACATTATCAAAAAGCAATGAGACTGATATAGATGTGTCAGTCAAATAAGGCTCAAATTCTCACTGGCTTTGTCTACCATTAGTCACTACTCTTCTAAAGATAATGCATATTGACCAATCACAAGAGCAAAAGTACATGCTAAAGTTGCTATGAAATTATCCAGTCAATCCACACTCCAATCATGATTATATAATCCTAGAAGCAATAGAAAATGAGAAAATGTTTGCTTCATTTGTTTTATTCTCTCTCATTTTGATTGAAAATTTAAAAACAAGTAAAACAAACAAATTCGAAAACACACATGCAAATAAAAAGTAATGCGAAAATGTGAAAGAAAAAGAAATTTACTTCCCTTGGGTTGCCTCCCAAGCGCGCTTTGTTTAGAATTCATGGCTCGACTCCTTTTCTCCTCACGTGACAAAATTATGATCCTCGGGACTTACATGTGGCTCTTCCACGTGAGTCTCTTGCCGGATAGGGCCTTAGTCGATCATCATCCTCCTTGATATCTTCCTATCCTCGACTTCTCAATTTTGGTGTGTCCATACAATCTGGAAATATTTGAGCGTCTCTTCACCTTTTCTTCATCATTCATTTCCTCCAATCAGTAATGTAAAGGTAAAGAGTTAGTTTCAAAAATAATTATGGACTCGATTACTTACCTCCGAGCTAAAAGATATGTTCTTTGTGGCTTCGAGCTCCTTTTCACTTCTTGACACAAACAATTCGTTGAGGTTGACCTCAAAATTCTCAAGCTCCTCATCACTTTGTAGATTTTCGAGCAGACTTCAATTGGGAACACCTCGGGTTGATCTGTTGCTCCTCTTCTCTTTGTGCTTCTAGGCGATCGAGGCTTGCTGCCATCTGACCCATTAGGTTTTCCCTCCTCTGTTGCCCTACTATTATCTCTTGTCGGAATTCGTGCATTTCCTGCCGCATAACCTGATGAAATTGCAAAGTGTTAGCATAAAGTTTGTTAACCATTTCTTCCAAAGATGCACCTGAATTATGATGGCTCTTCGGAACTTGGGCGATAGAATATGTGTCTTCTAGAAATTGCCCTCCATCCCTCCGAAATTGTAAAGTATTCTCCTGAAATTTTTGCACCATATTACTCAACTTTTTCAGAGATGTACCGGAGTCATGATAGGAAGCTTATGATCTGTACGAAAATTGTTGTGTGTCCTGCAAACTATCATGGAAGTAATTATGATGATCATTCCATCCATAACAAAAGTTAGGTTGATCAGTCCAAACATTGTTATAGGAGTGAGAATATGAATTATAAAAGAAATTACTTCCGTCCATAACAATTTTTTTTAAAAACAAAAACTGAAAAGATTACAAAATAACAGAAAAGAAATCAATCACGAACAAATATATACAAAACACCAATTAAAACACAAACAAAAACTAAAACACCACACTCCCCGGCAACGGCGCCAAAATTTGACAGTGCGTCGTAACGCTAGTCAAAATTAATTAATTAGACTACTCTTTGTAGCGATGGCGAGTCTAGGTCGATCCTGAAAGAGTATGTGTAAAGTTTATGAAATGAAATTAATCAATGTTTATGAAAAAGGGGGTTGGATTTTAAAGATGAAAATAAAATAAAACTAACTAATAAAAACAAATTAAAGAAAACATGCAATAAAATGAAAATGTAGAATTCGGTAGGGACAGGTTCTTGATTCAATCTCATTACACCTGATTAAGCACATTTTATTAATTTGTTGTTCTTTAACCTCTCTTAGAAATTATTAATCGTGGATTAAAATTAACTTGGAGTTTTCCCTTAGGTTGTGTTTAATCAAAGTGCGATCGTTAATTAAACCTAACCACCTAACAACCTAGGATACGATCTACATATTTAATTAGGCAATAGCATTACAATTAGGAAAAGCCAGATTAATCAAGGCAACAACCACATAAGCTCGGATCATTTAACCTAGGTCATGTTATCCTAATGATTACGAATCATTAGTAGCTACAAATAATTTCAACATAACAATTACGGATTAAATTGAAATTCTAGCAATAGGTTTGAAATTGACAATTTAATGAGCAGCATTAAAATCATCAATCCACCCTACCGATAGGTTCTACATTTTCATTTTATTGCATGTTTTCTTTAATTTGTTTTTATTAGTTAGTTTTATTTTATTTTCATCTTTAAAAATCCAAACCCCCCCTTTTCATAAGCACTGATTAATTTCATTTCATAAACTTTACACATACTCTCTGTGGGATCGACCTAGACTCGCCACTGCTACAGTAGTAGTCTAGTTAATTAATTTTAACTAGCGTTACGACGCGCTGTCAGACACCCCTTGCAGACCTCTCCCAAAACTTTAGTACTACCTAGAGGTGTACTCACCTCTAACCCATACTGCAACATCTCCCTATCCACATGCAATCTACATGCCACATGCGGTAAAATAAACGAATGCGTAGATCCTGGATCTATCAATGCAAAAACCTCAATGCTAGAGATCAGAAGCGCACCTGCAACAACATCCGGAGAATCCTAGGCCTCCTGCCTAGTCATGGCATAGACCCTGGCCTGGGACTGCGGTCGGCTGCCATGACCCTCGGTCCCCACAAAGGAATCTCCAGCTCACCCGGGCTCGCCGACTCTCGAATCCAGTCCACTACCCGACTTCATGTTGCCTTTGTCGAGCTCTTGCCACTTCTCCCACTCACAATGCATGAACTCCCAAAGTCATAGGGCATTTCCTAATCATATGATCCATAGAGCCGCACGCAAGACAGGCTCCTGTCACTCTCCAGCACTCCCTACTGTGCCTCTTATCACAATGCACACAAATAGGCGACTGCCCTGATCCTCTGCCACTGCCACTGCCACTGCCAAACTGCCCAAATCTGCCTCTCTAAACAAAACCCGACTGTCTAGATCCTCCTGATGATCTGAATATCCTGCTCTGTCACCTGCTAACACTCCTACCAGAGCTACCCTGACTGTCGCTAGATCTCTTGCCTCCGGATCCCTGACCAGTCTCAGTCCGACGCTGCCTCAAAAGCTGCTCAATCCTCACAGCAGCAGCTCTCAGCTCAATGAAGGTGCTCATATCAGATCGGGCTAACCTGGTACGGATCTCCAGATTAAGCCCTCCCTCGAATCTCCGGCACCTATCAGACTCTGTAGCAATCAAAACAGAGGCATATCTCATCAACTCGTTAAACCGCACCTCATACTCAGCTACTGACCTCTGACCCTGTCTCAATTCCAGAAACTTCTGCATCTTCGTCTCCAAATACACCTTGGGCATGTAATTATCTCTGAATGCCCTCAGAAAATCACCCCATGACAACATACAGGGCCTGGTGGTACTGCCAGGGACAGTCTTCCACCACTGATAAGCCGGACCCTGGAGGAGAGACACTGCATAATCAAACCTCTCCTCTGCATCGCAATCCATCTGGTCGAGAACCCGCTCGATCCTCTCTAGCCATCCTCACGGCTCGGCAGGTGCATGCTGCCATAAAGTCCACAGACTCCACCACGTGGTCGATCATACCTCCTCTCCCATCTCACGGGAATCCTAGGAGGCTGCTCCTCAAATCGAGGCACTGAAGACTCCCTACTAGCTCCAATAGAACCATGGTCAGCTGGTTGATCTACCGGATCACCAAGGACGGATGACCTATAACAAAACCACAATTTCGATCAATTTCTACATTTCTCATTGAAATTCAAGCCTAAATTTTACTATGCCTAAAAGATACCAAACCATGCTCTGATACCACCTAATGTAGCACCCCCTTACCGTAGGCTACACACCGGAACGCCCGTAGGTCATTCCGATACATAACCCACGTTAAGGGTGCACTACGATTCGATCATTTATATAATCCACATGGCATCAATATAATAAAACTGAAATATCAAATTGACTAAATTTTAAAACCAGAAGATACTTCTCATTTCATTTCTTAAAAACCATAAGTTCGCAATTATGTCGAAATACAACTGTACAAATCCAAAAGGAACTACAATAATTCCTAACTAGGTCACCCCCAAAAAATCTCAGCTGACCGACCTGTGAGCCATAGCTTCTCATGCCAACGCGCTCAACAAGGCAAAAATATCTGCTAACTGGAGCTAGGAGTCAACTCTCGCGTCTCGAAAATAATTGCAATGTTGGGTGAGTTTGTGAACTCAGCGAGAAACCATCATCGATGGTCCACCCAACTCATGCATATACAAATAGTACACAGATAATCACATAATATCATGTTTAAAAAAACGTTACAAGCATTATTCAATTACACATATAAGGCATTCCGCTTTTCACACAATCCACATGCAATCATTTGTATATGCAATACACATGTGACACTTTCCATTTTAATTCGTTGTTGTGACCGTGCGCCTGAAACTGTCCCAGTGACGGGCACATTGCGTTGAGCCTGCGAATCTGAATACATTAGGCCTGAATGCCCTGATACGTTGAGCTAGTGGCTCTACGATACGTTGGGCACGAAGCCCTGTGCGTTGAGCTTAAAGCTCTGTAATACGTTGGCTCCTCCGGTCACAACTGCCATTATCTGTTCATGCAGATATGCATGAATGCATATGCCTCAATTTGCAATAACTGTGTCACAACCTAACACACTATGTCCAATTTCGCATTTAACCAATTTAATTTCAATTATGCACATTTAACACTTCTATAACACATTCCAAATATTTCGAACACCTGTGGTCCGAAATCAATCAAAACAAACACACATAATCCTTCCTTAACTCCACATAGCATAAGTACATAAAATTAAACACATATGGGTTGAGAAACCAACTAGGTTACTCACCTCTGAACTTCCGAGCTACTGCCGGGAAGTCTCCGCTGCGTCGGAGGATCGACGCTCCACTTGAGCCTCTATAACAATCAGAATAATACCAATATTACTAATTGTACCAACTTCAATAATCAATAATGCATATGTATCGAATAAATGGCGTACTATACATGTTATGACATTTCCGACCCTATTCCCGAATCATCTCAATTCCCGCTCTTTCACTCTAATTCATAGCAATTCCTAATACCATAATTCAATTGACTATGTTCTAAACTCTCCACAGAGTCAAATTTTAAGACATAGGAATGATCCTTACATCTAAATTAAATTCGCTATTTGATCACCATCCGATTTCGAGAACCACCGAATTAAACAATTTCCCTCTTATCAATTCACGCTTCTTAGTCTCTAAATCAAAATCAATTAATCACTCACCAAACCATTAAGAATTTAACCTAAAAAATCATTCTATAAACAAGCAATTCACCTTCGGAAATCAGGCGTCCTCGCCGCGGCGCAAGGTCGCTCGCCGCGGCGAATCTCCTTACCTACATCGCGACGCACGATCCTTTTCTCCCCTCGGCATAACCACGTCCGCTCGCTGCGACGTATAATTAATTACTCGTCGCGATGTGTAAAAAGGGAAAGGCTCGCTGCGGTGTGTTCATCATACGTCGTGACGTGCAATCCCAGATTTGCGTCCGAAACCCAGAATTTCCCTAGATCTGCTGAATCTAATCCATTTATTTCAATCTAAAACACTCCCAAATAACTATATACACTACACGCAACTTATTTCTAACCTCAAATCCATCATTTACTCCATATTCATCAAATACCCAAATCAAAATCATAAAACCCTTAAAACTCATCTCATCCGAAAACTCAAACATTTCTCAACAATTAATAACTTAATTCCATGTTCAAATCAAACAACTTAAAACATAAAGAAGTGTGAACTTACTTGTTTCAAACTTTCAAACCTTGAAAATCATCAAGAAACTCCAATTTCCCAACCTAGGCACACCCACGGTTTTCTCTCAATCTAACACAAATTCCATTTTCTTTCAATCCCAAGCTAAAAGATGGATGATAAATGAAGGAGGAAGCAATTAATCAAGAAGAAATTGAAAGGAATGAAATCAAAGACATCCACGAAGAGAAGAAGATCAAGCTTTCTTTCAAGAGGAGGGGACAGACATCGTGGAAGACCAATTTCAAAGAAAGGGGTTTATATATTAGAGATTTAAAAGCTAAGGGCATATTTGGCAACTCCCATGCCACATGCCCAATTCGTAGGGTCTAAAATTCCAATTCTTATTCTAATTTTTTCCCAATTCTGCATTGACTCTGAATCATAATTCCTAAAATCATAACTTAATTTATCTTGTGCCAAATGTCAATCAATTTCGGAACCGGAATCTAATAAATCAGTCATTAAGCCAATTTTCCGGTCCGGACATGAGACTTTAAAAATTTCGGAAAAATTCCTATAAATCCTCAAAAATATAAATTGCATGATTCTACACTCCAATTTCATAATTCAAATCTCAAAAATTCAATTTGACACTCCAATTCACTAATCAAAGCGCAATTAACCTTAAGAAATAACAGAATCTCCAATTTTCACAATTAAGTCAGAAATCTGTCATACATGCATGTACATACATACGCTAGTGCAATAACAATCATTTATCATCATTTATAGAGGCTAATGCATGTGCAAATCAAAGTATGCATGCAACCACTCCTAATTCATCCAAATTACCAATATGCCCTACACATTGGTAACGGGATGTTACAATGTTCATCATACTCAAGTAATAAATCCATCTCACTCTTTGAACCAATCATCTTCCTCAGGTACTTTACATCCTTCATCTAATTTTATTTCCTATGATCGCTTTTCTCCTTCACACTTTGCATTTTTTGCGGCCATCTCTGACATAGATGAGCCTAAAAGTTTTTCTTAGGCTGTTCAAGACCCAAAATGGCGTACAGCCATGGAACAAGAAATTGCAGCTCTTGAAAGAAATCATACTTGGACGTTGAAAGAATTACCAGCAGGAAAGAAACCAATTAGCTCCAAGTGGATATTCAAAATCAAGTACAAATCTGATGGTACAATTGAATGTTATAAAGCTCGACTTGTCGCCAGGGGGTACACTCAAGTTGAAGGTCTCGATTATCATGACACCTTTGCCCCGGTTGCAAAATTAGTTACTGTTAGATCCTTACTTGTCGTTGCTGCGATCAACAACTGGAAACTCCATCAACTAGATGTTCATAATGCCTTTCTACATGGTGACCTTCATGAGGAAGTTTATATGTCTCTGCCCCCAGGTTTTGGTATGAAAGGAGACAATCATGTTTGTCGACTTCGAAAGTCTCTTTACGAATTGAAACAAGCTCCCCGAAATTGGTTTGCCAAATTCTCAACTGCTCTTCTTCATTTTGGTTTCATACAATCTAAGGCCGACAATTCATTATTTACTCTAACTAAAGACAACGGTTTCCTAGCTGTTCTTGTTTATGTTGATGATCTCATTCTTGCTAGTACTAATTCTAGTTTGTGTCAGCAATTTAAGCAGTATTTGAACACCAATTTTCATATTAAAGATTTTGGTTCTTTGAAGTATTTTCTAGGTATTGAAGTGACTCAATGTCCATCAGGCATATTTCTTTCTCAACGGAAATATGCTCTTGACATTCTCAAGGAATCTGGTATGCTCGGTGCCAAACCTTGCGCGTTTCCCATGGAGCAGCACCATCATCTGACATCGAAATCAGGCTCTCCTCTCAGTGATCCTTCCTAATATCGTCGCCTTTTTGGTCGCCTCATCTATCTCACCATTACTCGACCTGAAATCAGCTACTCAATTCACATTCTCAGCCAATTCATGCATTACCCTCGCGATGATCATCTTCATACAGCCATATGCGTTCTCCGCTACTTGAAGTCAGCTCCTAGACAGTGACTTCTCCTTTCCTTTGATAGTAATGTTCACCTTACTGCCTACTGTGATGCTGATTGGGCTAGTTGCCCCATGACTAGGCGGTCTTAATATTGTTTCCTATCTTTTTTTTGGCTTAATATTGTTTCGTGTCTTCTTCTCACCTTCAAACTGTTTTGTGTCTTCTTCTCCACCTCATATCATCTGCTCTCCTTTTATATCCTTAGTGGCCCCTTCTTTTTGTATATGAGGAATTTAGGAATGAATGTTTATCTGTGTACATGTAATGCTTCGTGAAAACTTTGTTGCAATAGATATTTAAGGGTCAAATGGTTGTTCTGTTGGTTAGAAGGCTAAAACACAATAAAGAATAAAATAGAGAAAAACTAAACCACATTAGAAGGCTAAAACATAATAAAGAATAAAATAGAGAAAAACTAAACCACATTATTCACTTAAGCTTATGGTTTTTATAAACTTTACACATCAACTAAATAGCCGAAAAATAAGCTACTAGCCTACTGCAACAGAGTAAATAAATAAAATAAAATATTAAATAACAATCTTAACTGAATTAATGAAGTAATCTTGGACTTGGTAAACAATATATATACCACCTGACTAGACTGATTTTGAATCAATTTCAACACACACCTTTGATTCAAAAACATATACACCTAATTGTTGTAAAAAATAAACATACTTGTGTTGAGACAAAGGCTTAATAAATAAGTCGATAACTTGATAATTGTATTGCAGAACTCTAACATGATTCCTTCATTTGCTACCAGCTTGTAAATAAAATGATGCTGAATATCAATATATTTTGTTCTCCCATGAAAGGTTGGATTGTTTGTCATTACAATTGTAACTTTGTTATCACACAAAATTTTAGTTGCAGTAGATTATTCTTGTTTATATTTAAATATCCTATCAATCTATAATCATTGAATGTAGCCTATTTTAGGCAAGCCATATATTCACAATTTACACCTTTTATTCATAATCTATTATAAATCGGTCTCTATTTAATTTAATGAACATGATTTATTTACTTTAATATTCTTAATTATACTCATGAACAACTAAAAATTTAATTAACAAATTTTCATCAAATTAACAAGTGATACGCCTCATAATACATAATAAAATATAAATGCAAAATATTTTATACTTTGTTAATTATTTTAAAATAAATAAACATAATTGATATATTTTAGAAATTCAAATATGTAACTATCAATCATTAATTTAATTAATAACTAATTTAAAATGTGATTCGTATAAAATAATTTATTAACAACAAAATTCAAAGTTTTAAGAACCACAGACTATTATAAGAGTATAGTCTAAAGTTATTCTTATCTAATATTTGGACTCAACTAATTGATAAGTCCGATATACTCCTTAATTTGACCTTGGAGACTAAACGTTACAAAATTCTATTAGACTTATTTAAGAAAAATTTCATCTCAATTTTACTTAATAATCCAACATTATTCCTTTTCACTTTATTTATAATTATTAAAAAATTCTTACATAACTTAACCATCATAATTACTAAAATATCCTTAATTATCAAAAGTCCTATTTTACGTTAATTTGTTTTATTAAAATAAAATACACTTTTAGGGAATAAATTCCAAATTTACTCTTAAATAAAACTTAAAATTTCCTAAATTGTTTTCTTCACCACTCTTCCTCCCTTTTTTGGCTACCTTTTCTCCATTTTATTTTGCCCATGACTTTAAATCATTGTCCCAAATAATCACAATATAGATTCCAAGAATAAACTAATGTGAGATGACTAAAACTCACAAATAAAAGGGATAGAGTTGATGCTGGAAATGTTTTACCTATATGAAGTTCTATATCTTTTTATGAGATTTTTGGGTTGTTAATTTTCAAAATTTCCTTACAATTTGCTGCAAAATAAACAAAATGAGAGAAGACATAAGAAAAACTTTACATGCAAGAAAAAGATGATATATTTAAGTACTTACTAGCTGGAAAATAAAGGAATAGGAAGAAGAAGAAGGCAACATTTTTGTTGGGTGACTAATTACTCATATGTTATCTTCTTATATTTATAACTCTCTGTTTTGTTGTTTTTAGGTTGGTTTGGTTTGTGATGGTCGGGCTCTTTTTTCCTTTTTCGGGTTTGACACAAACGACCTCTTAAAAAAATTGCATTATTCATAGTTAGTAAATGTTGATAAGTGTTAATATTATAAATAATAAACTATTATTGTTATATAAATAAGATTTTTAGTTTTGATAAAGATAACTATTGAGCACTACTAAATAATAACTATATAATTAGTCTCATTTGAGAATATGGATTTTGTCTCCTCCTAACCATTCTCAGTCAAGGTTCATCGTAACGTCTTTGCACTAGTACGTCGTTCTCATTACAAATCGTAAATAGGATTTACACTTCACAAGATGACATACACACTTGAAGTTTCTTCCACACTTTAAAGTATTAAAATGAATAGGACGTGGAATCTAACGTCCACATCAACTTTAACCTTCCAACGCCATCATTCCTCCACTCAACTTTATTATACCTCCTCGTAGTTTGGAAATGTCATACGTAGGACCAAATGCATTTGGTTTGGTAGAAAACACGATCTTTTCCAAGTTCGGTCTTACCTTTTTCTTATAGCCTATAATAATCTAGCTTGCCCTTTATTATCCTGTTATTTCCGTGCATGCATTTTTAACTTCTTGGGATAGAAGCCAACTTGGCGGACCTGCTTTTTATTTTTTATTTAATGGAAAAATAAAAAACAAAGTATGGTTTCTTCTTCCCTTACTGCGCAAAAAGTATGGTTTCTACTTAGCGCTTCTTCTCCTAACTTGAAATGGAAAACGTGGTAATGAGAACTAAATAATGTGGCATAGTTTATTTTACCTCCCATTAAGAACTAAGTTGTATGAGTTAAGTTATAATGACATGTCAATTCTATTAAAACATTTTTTAACTTGTAAACTAACCAATCTCGAAGTCCAAATCTCATAATTTCTCCATTGAATTTTAACACGCTTTAAGGTGAAAACCTCACTTCACAACATTTGTTGAGTCAGGCTGCAAAGCCACCCAATTAGGATAGCCCACTTAGACAGTAGAGTCCAGAAAGCACGCTATTCATGGACAACTTCCAGCGACGGTAGCATCAAGATCCAACCACATTTCAGTTGTTACGCGCGAATCGTTGTGATAACTGACAACTAAATTTGCAAGTACCCAACAGTCTCGGAGAACGCACTTGGTCATAAGAACTAGAGCGCATCAAACGGGGACCCACGAGAGTCCAGGTCGTTCGCTTGGACTGTGTTCCGGGTTTCATTATTATTATTCGTAACCACAAAACGTCTCTTTTCATGCAGAAATTTATTCACTTCACTTCCTCCATTTCAACGTCCTCTGTGTATAAATAAAACCATCCAAAAAATTGAAACATACTGAAAATTAAAAAGAAGAAATAAAGGAGAAAAAACAAAGAGAGAGGGTCGTTGTTACAATTACTATAAGAAATAAATAAGAAAAAAAAAATTAACAACGGAAGAAGCCAGTGCCGCAGAACAGAAGAAGCTGAAAGGCTTTAATTCAAAATGGCAACGAAAGGGCTTAGCTTGGAAGAAATAAAAAACGAGAATGTCGACCTTGTCAGTACTTGGCTGTTTTACAGCTTTTGCGTGTTTGTTTATTTCTTCAAAGGTTTTCTTTTCTTTTTTTCATTTTATTTAGTAATGGAATGTAATGTGTAACAGGAGAGGATACCAGTGGAAGAAGTGTTTCAACAGCTGCAGTGCAGTAGAGAGGGTCTTACCACTGATGAAGGCCAGAAAAGGCTTCAGATTTTTGGTCCCAACAAGCTTGAGGAGAAGAAGGCAATCTCTCTCTACATATAATATGATGTCTCTCTGTATAAATTTTTTTAGAGAATGGAAATTTGATTACTTGGTGAAAAATGAACACTGAAACAGGAGAGCAAGTTCCTGAAGTTCTTGGGTTTTATGTGGAATCCGCTCTCATGGGTCATGGAGATGGCTGCTATCATGGCCATTGCTTTGGCCAATGGAGGAGTAAGCATTAAGCATTCATCCCTTTTATCTGTTAATAGTTTTACTAAAATTTCTGTACACGAGATCATCTCACTGTTTACAATTACACTGGATGAACTGATTGTGTATAGGGAAAGCCACCGGATTGGCAAGACTTCGTAGGTATTGTGGTATTGCTGGTCATCAACTCCACCATAAGTTTCATTGAGGAGAACAATGCAGGAAATGCTGCAGCTGCTCTTATGGCTGGTCTAGCCCCTAAAACCAAGGTCTGTTGGAATGAATTCATCAATAACCAAACTTTATATAAGAGTTCCGTTCTAAACAAAAATGGGTGCAATTATTGAAGGTGTTAAGAGATGGGAAGTGGTCAGAGCAAGAAGCTGAGATCTTGGTCCCTGGAGATATGATCAGCATCAAGTTGGGAGATATCGTCCCCGCAGATGCTCGGCTTCTGGAGGGAGATCCACTAAAAATTGATCAGTCTGCGCTGACTGGTGAGTCATTGCCCGTGACAAAGAATCCGGGTGATGAAGTATTTTCAGGGTCTACGTGCAAGCAAGGTGAGATTGAGGCTGTTGTGATTGCCACTGGAGTTCACACCTTCTTTGGTAAAGCTGCTCACCTTGTTGACAGCACCAATCAAGAGGGTCATTTCCAAAAGGTAAGCTTGTGCTAATGAAATGATGTCCTTCCATTTTAAGTATCTATTAGTAACCTTCAAATGTTTATGATCAGGTTTTGACAGCTATTGGTAACTTCTGCATTTGCTCTATAGCGGTTGGTATGGTTATAGAGATAATCGTGATGTACCCAATTCAGCGCCGCAAGTATAGAGATGGTATTGACAATCTTTTGGTGCTACTCATTGGAGGAATTCCAATTGCTATGCCAACTGTGTTATCTGTAACAATGGCCATTGGATCGCACCGTCTCTCGGAACAAGGTGCCATCACCAAGAGAATGACTGCTATTGAAGAAATGGCTGGAATGGACGTTCTATGCAGTGATAAGACTGGAACTCTCACTCTCAACAAGCTTACAGTAGACAAGAGCTTGATTGAGGTCAGTGCTACAAATTCTCTCATGCCCTTATTTTGCGACAAATTCAGGCATAATTGAGATACTTGGTATGATTCTCAGGTATTTGTCAAGGATGTCGACAAAGACCAACTAATTCTTCTGGGGGCTAGGGCTTCCAGGGTGGAGAATCAGGATGCAATTGATGCATGTATTGTTGGGATGCTTGGCGATCCCAAGGAGGCAAGTCACATCATTACCTCTTATCTTCTATGTAGCAGCTCTTAACTTAATTGGGAAGTCTTTCTTCTCTGCAGGCCAGAGCAGGCATTAAAGAGGTCCATTTCTTGCCATTTAACCCTGTGGACAAGCGTACAGCTATCACCTACATTGACGCCAGTGACAATTGGCACAGAGTTAGCAAAGGTGCACCGGAGCAGGTAATGGACAACAATTGGCACGGAGACATCAAATATATTCCTAAATAACCATATCTTCTGATATCTAACTAAAAGAACAAACTACACTACCAGATTATTGAATTGTGTAACGTTCGCGAGGACGTAAAAAAGAAAGCTCTTGCGATCATTGATAAGTTTGCTGATAGGGGACTCCGCTCTCTAGCTGTTGGTAGACAAGTGAGTTTGTATTCTCTTGCCTCTCATAACGAACCGTGTTGTAAAAAAAGAAATGAATGCTCTTTGACAGCTTCTTCGAGTTGTTATTATTGCAGACTGTATCAGAGAAAACTAAGGAGAGCGCAGGAGAACCGTGGCAATTTGTGGGGCTCCTTCCTCTCTTTGATCCTCCGAGGCATGATAGTGCAGAGACCATTAAACGTGCCCTCAATCTAGGAGTCAATGTCAAGATGATCACCGGTGACCAATTGGCAATTGGCAAAGAAACTGGTCGCAGGCTTGGAATGGGCACCAACATGTACCCTTCTTCTGCCCTCCTTGGACAGGACAAGGATGCTTCTATTGCTACCCTCCCCGTAGACGAGCTCATTGAAAAGGCTGATGGCTTCGCAGGCGTCTTCCCTGGTAAACTGAACCATTCTAGACTTTGTTCAAAGTTGTTTCCTTCCCTTGCATGAACTATTTCAATTTAGTATTACGAAATTTCATTTCATGAACATTATTCATTCCAAGGCATTTCCTCTTGCTGTTCATGTCTGAGAGATTTTAGGTTCAACGATTAAGTTGGTTGGATGGTGAAGAACTAACACATGAATAACCTTACAGAGCACAAATATGAAATTGTGAAAAAGCTACAAGAAAGGAAGCATATATGTGGAATGACTGGAGACGGAGTAAACGACGCACCAGCACTGAAGAAGGCAGACATTGGAATTGCCGTGGCTGATGCAACAGATGCAGCACGAAGTGCTTCTGACATAGTCCTGACAGAGCCAGGATTGAGTGTGATTGTCAGTGCTGTATTGACCAGCAGAGCAATTTTCCAGAGAATGAAGAATTACACAATTTATGCAGTCTCTATAACCATCCGTATCGTGCTTGGTTTCATGCTCCTTGCTTTGATTTGGAAATTTGATTTCTCTCCTTTCATGGTTCTAATCATTGCTATACTGAATGATGGGACAATCATGACCATTTCCAAAGACAGGGTGAAACCTTCTCCTATTCCTGATTCGTGGAAGCTTAAGGAAATATTTGCCACTGGTGTTGTTCTTGGCACATACTTGGCCATCATGACTGTGGTGTTCTTTTGGGCTGCTCATAAAACCGACTTCTTCTCGGTAAGGAAACGTTATCAAAATTTGACTTTGTATACTATAAGTGGCTACAAATTCATTGTCATACTAATACTAAACTAACATCTGTAAAAAGGAAAAATTCGGGGTTCGGTCTATCAGAGACAATCACAATGAGCTTACAGCTGCTGTATACCTCCAAGTCAGCATCGTGAGTCAGGCACTCATCTTTGTCACAAGGTCTCGGAGCTGGTCTTACGTTGAACGCCCCGGTATCTTGCTTGTGGTTGCCTTTTTGATAGCACAACTGGTAAGTTTTTGCTTGAGGTTCTTCTCGTTTACCATAACAAGTAACCAACAAATTCCTAATCTAATTTGTTTTCGTCAAGATTGCTACAATCATTGCCGTTTATGCCAACTGGGGATTTGCAAAGATTCACGGGTGTGGATGGGGATGGGCTGGAGTTATATGGCTCTACAGCATTGTCTTCTATATCCCACTTGATCTTCTCAAGTTCATCATTAGGTATGGTCTGAGTGGGAAAGCCTGGGACAACCTGATTGAGAACAAGGTACATTGGAATTCCATAATCCCTCTAATCAAATTCAAAAGGGGACTTTTATCTTGGGACTAATATGAATGGACTATACTATGCAGACTGCCTTCACTTCTAAGAAAAATTACGGGAAAGTAGAGAGAGAGGCTCAGTGGGCTGCTGCTCAACGTACCCTGCACGGACTGCAGCCACCTGAAACCTCAGAACTCTTCAACGATAAGAACAATTACAGAGAGTTATCTGAAATTGCTGAACAGGCCAAGAGGCGTGCTGAAGTTGCCAGGTAATGTTAAGCTCGAAAGTAATAATTAACAAAATGCGAGATCCACTCATGTTCTCTCTTGTTATGATCAGGTTAAGGGAACTCCACACACTCAAGGGTCATGTAGAGTCAGTGGTTAAACTCAAGGGACTTGATATTGAGACCATTCAGCAGCACTACACTGTTTGATCCAGAAAACAGCAGCAGCGAGAATTAGGGAATAATCAAATTTGAGTGTAGGGTGCAAACGGTGGGAATAAATGTAATACAACAAATCAAGTGTATTAGACTGGACAACTCGGCTTGGAACTTGGAAGTTGGACCAGCCCCTGTCCTTTCCTTGTACTACTTTTATTCGTTATTTTAAATGGATTCCCCATTTTTGCTTTCACCGTGCTCGTTTTTCTTCTTGTTATCTCCTCTGAGTCCTCTCCTCTGTTACACTTCCACTAACTTTATGTTGCAATTAAAACACTAAACAACATTAATGCAAATCCACACCTTAGATCTGTAAAAGTATCAATGCCCATTTGTATTTGAAACTACATTACAATAAGATAAGTACAACCAAAAGTGAAACAAGGAAAGTTGTGGCTTAAAATGTCATAGATAAATAATGGATACTGTTGCCTTAAACATTAAGGTTATTTCTAAAAAACATGGGACAGGTTCAGATGATTAGACTAATAAAGTATTCAATAACATTCTATCAAACTTAATTCAATTTTCAATCACTTTCAAAATTAAAATGCATGATACAAGTTTAATACTTAAAATTTACTTAAAATAAGTCCTTATTTTTTATTAATTTGAATCCAACCTAAACTTGACTTTACCAAATTTCCATTTATTAATTTTTAAAGCTTTTTATAAGCTTGATTTGAACTTGGACGAATGCTGCTTCAGACTAGGGCGATTATCCAAGGCTTAACCTTTGCCAAAATCTAGTTATATTTCATCCATAGTAGAGAAAATATTATTGCTAACCAAAGTTGAGTTTTTGTACAATAAATTAAGAAATCAAAGGCATTTAACATCTAGACATATGTCCCCCAAAATTATGTTGAAAATATTCATTGACTATTATTACGAAGAAAGATAGTTTAATGCATGATGCATTATATATTTATAGTGGTCTAAGAGTAACTAATTTACAATTTTTCCCTAGGCATAATATTATCCTAATTAATATAATCACATATAAATAGATTCTTTGATTTTATTTAATCTATAACACTTTCCCTCAAGTTAGAACATAGATATTAACATGCCTAATCTGTTTCAAATATAAGTTATCCGAGCTCCAATTAGCGCATTTGTGAAAATATCCCCAAGTTGTTCTTCAGTCTTTCATATCTTGTAGAGATCAAGTTTTGTTATATTTTTTCACATGAAACCTAGATTATAAGTAATATGTAGTGCTATTTGATTATCACATCACAACTTTGCTGGTAATGAGGTTTTAAAACCAATTTCTATTAAGAGATGATATATCCATATTATCTCAAATGATGATTGTGTTGTAGCTCTATATTAGAGTTTGCACTAGATTTGGACACGACATGTTGCTTTTTACTTTTCCATGAGACTAAGTTTCCTCTAATGAAAACACAGTAACCAGGAGTTAATCTTTAATCAATCTTAGAACTTGCCCGATCAATATATGAGAAACACTTATTATGAGTAAGTCCATGATTTTTATATAGAATCCCTAGATTTGGAGCTCCCTTCAAGTAATGTATATTTGTTCTAGAACAGGCTATTGATGAATGGTAGGAGAAGACATAAATTGACTTACAACACTATAGAATATTCAATATTAGGGCAAGTTATCATGGGATAATTCAAATTTCTAACCAATCTCCTATATTTCTTAGGATCTTCAAACTTTGGTGAGTTGTATATTAGGGATTATTAGAACACTACATGGTTTTCTCCCATCTTTCCAGTCTCAATTAGTATATCAAGTACATACTTCCTTTGTGATAAGAGATTGCTTTTCTTGCTTGTTATTACTTCTACTGGCAAACAATGTTTTAAAACTCCTAAATCTTTTGTATGAAATTGGCTTTGAAGGAAGTATTTCAATGATGAAATTCCTATAATATCACTTCCATTAATAGTAATATCATTCACATACATAACAAGAGAATGATATTGGATGCAAAATGTTTATATAACACCGAGCGATCATAATTGTTTTTAATCACGCAAAATTTTCTATTGTCTAACTAAAATTTCCAAACTAAGCACAAGAACTTTGTTTAAACTACATAAGGACTTTCGGAGATAAAAAATTCCTATTCTCCACTAAGAAACACAATTAGATGGTTACTTTATATACACTTCCTACCAAAGGTTAGCATATAAGAAAGCATTCTTGATGTCTAATTAATGTAGGGTCCGATTATGAGTAGCTGCCAAAGAAATGAATAGATGGAATAGAGGTCATTTTAGAAACAAGATAGAAAGTATTAGAATAATCTATAGCAAGGGTCTGAGCATAGTCTTTCACTACAAGTCATGCTTTAAGTCGAATAATAGATCCATTGGAGTTGATTTTAACCACAAATACACATTACATTCAACGACCTTCTTTTTAATAAGTATCATTAAGTCCCATGTACTATTAGCATCTAAAGCATTCATCTCTCATTATGTCAACCAACATGATAAATATTATTGTATATACTGATATAATTATAACTTGTAAACAAAGAACTTATATATTCATTTCGTACGACAACAAATGATTTGGAGGCTTGGTTGTGAGGAGTTTTTATTTTTCCTTTGTTAACTTTGACCTTCTCACACTTTTCCTAAATAAAGAAAACAACAGTCATTAAATCATCTAACAAGATTAATGGAAGTAAATGTGAGGGAAAAGAGAACGAACCTAAATGTTGGGCAAGACTCAATAATCACATAAAATGTTTCAATTTTCTGGAGACATTCGTTTCAGAACATGTCCCCTTATCTCCTCATCCGAAGGAAAAATTTATAATATTTATACAGTTGATATTGACAATCCTTGGTCCTTTATTTTAAAAGTGAAGTGACACAGTTATCAATAATATTTAGCTTCATCTGTGAACAACAAATAAAAGTAAAATTAATCTCTAAAAAAGTCAAACAATAATGCATATAATTAAATAAATTAAAAATTTATTGAAACTTTATCTAAAGTATTTTCTAACGAATTTTTTTCCTTCAACTTATTGACATGCCTAAGACAAGGCAATTCAGTTCTAGCAATTATCCCCAACTCATTGGGCAATTTTGTCATTAAACCTTGTCTACAAGACAACTTTGTGAGGTATCAATATGTACAGACAATTTGTTGTTTACTACAATATTCATTCGTTACAACTCGCAACTTTTAGTTATAAACTCTACCTCTTTTTCTGACATTGATATTGGAACTTGACAAAAATATGCATTAAACATGTAAATATATATTTGAGTGTAAGTCTAATTATAAGTGTTAAAGATTAGCAGACCTGTAGATCACTTAGTGTTAGTTGAGGCTGATGGAAGTTTTTGATAATTGGCTTTGTTAGTAGATGAAGTCGATTATTGTTATTGGCTAGGGTCTGATTGAAATGGTTGTTGTTGACTAGGGACAACTTCAATACTTACCACCTTCTTTCCTTTGTTAAGATGTCATTATATTTGTAGCGCCCCCTTACCGTAGAGTATACACCGGGACGCCCGTAGGTCATACCGATACATATCCTACGATGAGGGTGCACTACCAAACAATCACTTCTAATAAACCTCATGGCATCAATAATTTAAGCAGTAATGATCACATTCACTAAAATTTTGAAACCAAAAGAGTACTTCTTATCTCATTTCTGAAAACCATACTTCTGTCATCATTACAAATATACAGAGCCAAAATGAACAATAATAGCTCCTATCTAGGTCATCCCCAAAATATCCTAAAGGATCCCCAGCTGACCGACCTGTGGCCCATGCTCCTCTCGCCGGCACACACAAAAGGAAGAGTCCCAAAATCTAGAGCTAGAAGTCTCACTACCGCTGTCATGAAAAATAGTAGCAATTTGGGTGAGTTTGTGAAACTCAATGAGTAACCATCATCGATGGTTTACCCAATTCATGCATTACGCAAAATCGCGTACAAAGCAACACATATCACATTTCGAATCATAAATCGAAATTTCATACAATCATAATCACACAATTTCAATTAATTCCATATCACATTCACAGCATAATCACAGACTAAATGCACAATAATTTCCAGTTCATTTTTAGTGTTGTGACTGGGCGTCAGAGTTATCCCATTTCTGGGCACATTACACAAAAATCGCGTTTTCGAGGGTAGGAGAGCCCTCTGGGTATGCACTACTGCCCACGCGCACTAGGGATAGGAGAGCCCTCTGGGTATGCACTAATCCCTTCTCACTTATCACAATAATGAGCTTATAGCTCCAGTCAGATCAGAATATGCTCCAGTCACAACTGTCAGTTACTGATTTCTAATCATGCCTAGCATGCATTCACAATTCTCAATAACTTATCTCATGCGAATCACTTAATCAGAAGCACAGATAATTCACATACAAAGCACATAGCACATCAGAGATTGAGAAACCAACTAGGTTACTCACCTCTAAACTTCCGCCATCTTTGGAAGTCTCAATTGCGTCGGAGAGAAGCGACGCTCCACTTGAGCCTCTATCCAATCAGAGTATTTGAATATTACTAAATTGACCAATTTTTAAAATCAAATTTTCAATTATATCAAATAATTTACGTACTATGCACGTTATGACATTTCCAACACGAATCCAAATTTCCCGATCTCATACTCTAAATCTTGAATTCATAGACTCCAAATTGAAATCCAATCCTATCTAATTGCATCATCAAATTCTTAATTCCCCAAATTCAAAACCTCAAATTTTCAAAATTACTATTTCGGAAACTTGCATCCCTCGCCATGGCCGATCCTCGCCATGCGAGCTTCTCTCTCGCCCTCGCCGCGGCGTCCACACGCCTCGTCGCGGCGCACTCCTCACCTCGCCCCTTCGTCGCGACGCGCACGACTCCTCTTGCTACGGCGTAATCACGCCCGCTCGCCTCGGCGTGCGTCTGGTCTCGCCGCGGCCTGCCTCGCATGCCTCACTGCGTGGGTGGAAAAATTCGCTCGTCGCGGCGTGTTCGTCACACGTCGCGGCGTGGGAACCCAGAATCGCCAGAAAACCCAGATTCTTCTAATATAATCCGATCCCTTTCCTTCCAAATTCATTCAAAACACTCCAAAACAATATTATTTACTTAACATAACTTATTTCTAACCTCAAATCCATCAAATAAGCATTATTCCATAATCACCCAAATCAAAATCACATTTTACCCTAATCTATATCATCCGAAACTTTCTAACTTCCTAAACAATCAATCACTTAATTTCTTGCTTGAATCAAACTATAGAAAACATAAATAAGCAATAACTTACTTGATTAAGCCTTAAACTCTTCCAAATCACCAAGAAATCTACGCAAGGGAAGAAGAAGAACAAAGCAATTTTCTCCAGAAAAAGAAGCAAGCATCGTCTCTCAAAGTTCAAAGGCATAGGCTTTATATATATATATACAGAAACCTTAAGGCTTGTTTGGCAATTTCGATTGCCACAAGTCCAATCCGAACCACCTCAATTCAATTTCTAACTTTAATTTTTCCCGAATTTCAATAGTTCATACCCTAATTCCTCAAATCATAATTTAAATTATCTCATATCAATTATCAATCAATTGAACCAAAATCGCAATTAAATCACCACTAAGCCATTATTCCATCCGGCCTAATACTCCAAAAATTCCAGAAAAATTCCTATAATTCCACAAAATTAGAAAACTCATTATCATATACTCCAATTTTCAATTCTCAATGCCTATGTTCAATTTGACTCCTCAATTTCATAAATCGAAGTTCTAAAATATTAAATTCCACTAATAACACAATTTCTCCAAATTCACAAATCAAAGCACACTAAACCTTAATCACAAAGTCTCCAATGACACAAACAAGTCAGAATTCTGTCATACATGCATGTACATACAGATGCTAATGAAATGCTGAACATTTATCAAATGTGCAGAGGCTATAAATCTGAGATGCGTAATACGATATCTGATTAATACGTAAGAGGAATCTGATCATGAAATACGTATCTGATCTGCATACATCCCCGTCCTTCTAATTGTTTTGTAGCTAATGAATGATCTGCTTGCAAACGATAAAATAAGCCTATTTCATCCATATTATAAATATCCTTCCAATAAAATTTGTCCAATTTAGCTCGAATTTCAGGTACAGTTTCTTCAATATTCTCCATGACAACTAAACTGCTTTCACCAAACCTTCTATAAGATTTCATCCCATGTCTCGTCTTGAATCATTCTAGCCAATCACTTGAGAAGTTAAATTATGGATATGCATCACCATGCATCTTCTGCAGAAACTCTCTTGCTTTAGTTTGAATCATTTCTCCAGTCAAGTTCACTTTCTCTTGATATTGGAGAAACCACTCATACAATACCATTTCTAATTCAGGATATTTTGCTAATTTGTGCCTTTTAACATTGCTATTTGTTATCTCTTTTGACAAATACTCTGCTAACTTTTTAAGAGTATTTAATATTGTTGATTGACTAATCTCAATCAACAATATTAATTTTTAATTGCTATTTTCTATTGTTTCAATCTTCGGAATAAACCTTAGAGGTAGTGATCTCAATATTTTCTTGACTAATCTCATGTTGAAGTATTTCTTCCCCAGTTGATGAGCTTTATTTGCTATATCTCTCAATTTTTTATGAAAGTCTCCAATAATCTCATTCTCATCCATCTTTAGCTCTTCAAATCGCACAGCTAACATCTGTAGTTTCGACGCTATCATAGATTTTGACCCTTCATGAATAGTTTGCAAAGTATCCCACGCTTCTTTTGCCGATTCACAGGCTGAAATGATTGAGAAGCGTCCCTCATCAACAGCACTGAATATCGCATGCATTACTTATAAATTTCCGAGTACATTTTCTTCTTTAACTCTTGACCATTCTGATGAATCTTTCTTAATTGCCTCTTTTTTATCATTAGTGATCATCAGATGCATCCATCTGTGTACTATTGAATGCCACGCTTTCATGCCTTGAGCTTGGATGAAGACTTTCATCCGTGATTTCCATGCAGGATAGTTAGATCCATCTAATAGTGGTGGTTTGGTGATTGATGAACCTTCTGTTATAGTCATGTTCGCGAAACTAGGATCTACACCAACTTGCTACCAAGCTTTGAATCGGTGATCTTGCTCTGATACCAATTGAAAAACAAAAGCGTTAATTGTTTTGCAAACTTTCCGTAAACTCCTTTGGTACAAACAAAATTAAAATCAAGCAAAAGCGAAATAATAAGAACACCAAAAATTTAGTAATGCAATTCAACACATTCTACCTATGTCTGCGGGGCCCTCACCCAGATTAATAATTTTTACCGAATTACAATAGATTTACTCAAGGCTTTATTGAGCCGATAGTACTTAACTCTTGACACTATCTTTCAACCTCACTTCTTATGAAAGAATTTCACATCCAATAATACGATCGACTCATGTTAACCTCAACAGAAGATTTTTCCAATCAAATTTTTAATGAAAGAACAATGAATAAATAACTCAAGTGATTAAAATAATAAGGAACAAAAATTAAATACACTTGAGATAGACAAGAACAACTTTTCGATGAATTCAACTCAACTGAAATAGACCTGGAAATCGTTGCAACAATAATGAGCTGATTCACGCAGAACTTATAATCAATTCACAAAAACTTATGCAGAAATCACAGCTGTAAAAATACCCAATCAACGACAACACATCAAAGAAAACGCAACACAAAACGGTTCAGCCCAGGTGACGTGATCCACAGAAATTCCAGCACAAAGATATCTAGCTAATTCTCGCAATTCTCAAAACAAAATTATAGCTGCACTCACAAACCTATTAACCACGCACAATCAGAAAAGTGCAGAATACATACACATCTTTGATTGTGTAAAAAAAAAACCCAATAGAGAACCACACACCATAAATTACGTCGTCGACACAAGAATCAAGAGAACCCCATATGTCTTTCACGCATAATCAAGAAGGATAAGTCTTGATTCATCAAACAATTAAATCACCACCATGGATACTGCACCATTAATACTTGTCTCACCCATCACATAAAATTTTATTCAGCTATTGGCAAAGAGATACCATAATGACGCAGTGTGTTGCTCAATGAACAAATAACACACACTCTCACATGCACCCCTCCCACAATGTTGATTCACCAATAAAAAATGCTTCACACATGCAACACCACATAGTCACCGCACACACACCATTTCAATTGTAGCATACTCATGTTGCTGATAGTCTTCTGCCCTAGATACCAGCTGTGCATAAATCTCTCACATAATTAGAGTCCCACTTAAATTCAAATATACAACAATCTCATCTTTTTAATTTCATCAATCCATAATTTTTAAATCTCACTACAATTAAGATTTTATATGTCTGATTAAAATGTCAGAATTAAATAAAAGATATATATAATATATCTTAACAGGCCTCGAGCCTTAAAAAACTTGTTACAGATGAAGAGAGATTCTGATTCACTCTTCGTTTATGCGCTCTAGTCTTGGTTGCCAAAAATAATAGGAAGAAAATCGCCTTGGTGCGTCTTTGCTCCTCTTCCTCATCAGTTCTATGGTCTCTGAAGAAGTTCCTGGACTGTCTGAGGATCTTATCACCTCGCTAGCATCATCACCACTGTCTTTAGTCTTCAAAAACGTGAAGCAATATAGACATCCAATAGAGTTCTTGATGTTCTTTGTTGATATAGAACAGAAATTTGAAGACGCTTCATCTTCGCTTTCCACATCCTTATTTGTCGTACACAAGGAGGAGTAGTCAATATTTGGAGAAGCAGAATATCTCAAATGCTTTCGCTGGATTTTTCTAATGGTGCTTATTGGCACAACATAGAACTTCTGGCCAAGCATTAGCGTGGTGTCTGGCGAAACAACAGCCCATGGATCTTTGAACACGTGTGGATAGGCAACAGTGAATTTTGGGTTCCGAAGCATGATTTCTGCTGCAAGAATTGGACTATCGAGGAGCTCTATGTGGCCTCCTGGATAAACAATCGTGACCATCATGTCACTGGAGCTCCTAGAGCAGAGCCAACTTGATAATCCCATTATGAGAGAATAAGAAGTTTTTTTAGCTGTGTTTGAAAAGAGAGAACCAAACTTCCAAAACTTATGCGGCTCTCAACCTTTTATTATGGCTTATATTATGGGAGACCTATGAACTTAGCTCTTTCAGAATGCAAAGCTTATTCTTGTGTCTTTGGATTCTTGTCTTATCGGATTCATTGATAATATCATGGCAGCTATGAGCTAGCAGACATCCATGCGTTAAAAATATGCAATGGTTAGGTTAAATCACTGTTTTGATTAACCAAAAAAAAAAAAAAAACTCTTTCTTATGTTTTGGACACCTAGAGTCTAGAGATTAGAGGCTATCACTTGGGACATGATTAGCATATCCTCCTTCGACAATCTAGATGGAAAGATGAGAAGACGAGAAGGACTTCTTACAAAATGCAATATAATTCTGTCTTCATGGTTGAAACTTCAAATTGTCATCCGGTATGTTTTCAGCGTGAGAATGGTATAGTCTCTCCTTCACACATATTTTAAAGAAACACAAAAATAGAATTATATTACAATATCAGGGTACCGGATTTTGCAATTTTAAAATGGTTTCCATAGAAAAGTATTATACAACTTGACTACAAAATTTGCCACCAAAAACGAGACAGGAACAGCATCTGGTTTGTCGTCACAGATTGTATCACAATGACAACAATAATATTAAACTATACTAAATGTATGTGTTGTCAGAATTCACTTCACGTTCCTTTGTATCTGTTCTTGCATGATAATAGGTTACGTAACAAACAAAGATGAGTATAAAAGTTTTAAGCTTTGGTTTAGAGAATTCATAAGAAAAAGTACTAACACGTACGCTCAATATATATATTGATTGATTAATATATACGTTTGAATATTATCTTAAAAATAAAATTTAATTATAATATAATAGTTTTATCAGATTAAAAAGTGGCAAGAAAGGCATAAGAGACAAATTAAAAGGGAAGAAAGGTGATTTTAATTAATTTAAATAATAATCGTAGGATTAAGTAGTATGTAGTCATGTTTTCAAGTCAATTGAAGTATATGTTAGTGCGGGTAATAGGGAGCATACTTGAATTAGAGTTTTAATTATTTATTGTTGATTGTTGTATTATATAATTAATTTTATTAAAATTAAGAAAAATGTTTAAAATCCTAAACAAGGGCTGTAGGAGTTGAGGCTCATTAAATCTACGCAATTGCATTAGCGTTGGAGCCGGTAGGGATGATCATTTGGTCCCCAAATTGTGGACTCAACTTTCAAGTTGTGCGTAATCAACTTGAACCTGGATATACCAGTATATAATTGACTGATCAAGGTTGATGTCAAGTAGGCGAAAACGTTCTCATCATTGTTATTACATGTTTAATCAAACGTAAGTTAGTTAACAAATGGTTACATGTAAAGATACAGTACTTGTAGTGAAGTTCCTGAACTCGAAATAATCATGGATGTCTGTCTTTAGCATATAACTTAAATCCATCTAAACCCATGTCATCGATCAATGTCATCAACAGCACGAACCTGAAGCTCCTGATGACCATGATCAGTTCCTTCAGTGCATAGAATGCTATAATGATCTCCACGTTGATAACCTAAACCCCAACCTGTGTCTGGAAAGAAGGTACCTTCTAAACCAAGTGTCTCAGATTTGCCATTTGAAATTTCAAGAATCAACATACCTGCATATGGACATGAGTTTGCATTCACCATGCAACTGTAAAAAAAGTACAGAAGGAACTGAAAAGATGGTTGGAAAGATTTCAGGCATCCAATTTTTTTAATGAAACATTTCGTTAGAACTTAGAAATAAAGATTCTTTGGGGAACTAGGAAGGCATACAAGCTGTGCAAGGTACTACTGCATCAGATAGAGGGTACAGCAGAAGGTACAGATTCTGTAACTCTTAGGGACCCTCCAAGCTCTAGAGGTACAAGAGGGATGAGAGAGTGGAGCACATCCGTTATCAATGGTCTATAACTTGGTTCTTGTTGTACACAGAGTACTGCCACAGCAGCAACCTACTTGCACCCAATCAGATTATTGGAAAAGAACAATGAATAAGAAAATTACGACCATGATTAGAAAGGTTTCCAGTCATATTACCTGATACAAATGCTTCAATTCCATAGTTTCTCTAATAGCAGGATCCACAATGGTTGGAAGTTTTGACCTATTGGTGAGCAGCGGCATAGCCTATCATAGTAGTTATATAATCAAACTCCAAATCCAAGTATCCTTAGTAAAATAACTCAACGTGATGAAAATTGGATTTTGAAGGATAAGTACCCAGGTCACTAAGGACACACTTCCTGGTGAGGCCTTCTCAACTGGTTTTTTACCAGTAAGGAGCTCAAGAAGCACAACTCCAAAAGCATAGACGTCACTTTTATCAGTTAGCGTCCCTATAAAAGCAGAAAATTACTGCTTGCAAATTTTGTTTCGCAAGGTCACCATGATTTATGATTTTTATACGCAACTAAATTGCAGGTTATAATTCTGTCACAAACCACATTATATAGCAGCGTAGACATTCTGTAAAAAGATCTCGCATGAAAGAGATTCTTAAATAAAATGCTGAATCTGATTCCACTCTCTGTCAATCTAAGATAAGAAGTTTGGATGTTTAACTATTTTAAACATCAGCCAAAAGAGAAAAAATGCTTCTCTTCTTTGCAGGGCAGTGAAAATAAGGCCACGCCATATTGTGGTCTAAACATTAGTACTCATACTCAGGAGGGATGGGCTTAATTGTTAACTTAGGCAAATCAACCTGAGAATATAATGAAGGTAAATAAAGATATGTTGAAGTAGAAAATCATAAGATTTTAAAAGTTTATGTTTTCTCAAGTTTTATGAAACTTGCACGCATCCAGTTACTTTGTTAAACTCCCTCAACTTCATTCTCATGATAAGCTGGACTGAAAATGTCAATTGGAAAGAAAAAAAATCTCAATTAGAGGATAGGAAAAGGTTACCAAACAATTATTTTTACAGAAGGAAACCTTACAGTCCCTTATTATATGTAGAACTCCAACTCACCATCCAAAAGGTACTCTGGTGCTACATAACCTGAAGTCCCTGAGAGCTTTATATTATTACTGTGAATCCCAGAAGGTACAGCCAGGCCAAAATCAGAAAGCTGAATCAAGAAACAACCAGCTGAAGTATATATGTAGTTACATTATAACGAATAATAGAAGTTATAAACATGCGAGTCATTGTGCATTGCTAGCTGAGGTTAATCAAGAGGCTAAAATTCACAATCTAACCAGGTTACCTTTGCATTGAAGTTGGAATCCAGAAGGATATTAGAGGACTTCAGATCTCTAAGCACAATGGGAGGATGACAGTGCTCATGAAGATATTCCAATCCCCTATTACACCATTGTCCATTAAAATGAAACAGAAAAACAACAATAAAAAGCCCTATGATTAAGAAAATGTAAAACAAAATAAGTATAAAAGCTCCAACTTTGATTAGAGAACTCACCTTGCAACGTCAACAGCAATTTTCATCCTCAGCTGCCAAGATAACATTGATCCCTTAGTTGATCCTGTGATGTTCAGCAGCAACATAATAAGCAAAGTTGGAGAAACAATAGATGATCCCATTTCTAGTCTCTTATTGTTTTTGATTACTTAAAATGATAACAGGATGAAGAATACCATGCAGTTGACTCTCCAAAGACCCGTGTTGCATCATCTCATATGCAAGAAACCTACTTTCACCATGAGAGCAGCAACCCAAGAGACAAATTATGTTCTGATGATGAATTTTGGTCAACCAATTCAACTCATTCTGCACTTTCCATTAAGATTTGAAGAGAAGGAAGGAAGAAAGGTGTAAGGAACAGCTGTACAATTAGACTTAGCCCCAAAGCAACTCACCCACCTAAATTCTTAGACATACCTCATATACCCTTTGAACATATTGCTCCCCACCCTCCAATCTCTTCACTGCTACAAGGAGCTTTTCATTGAGTTGAGCTTTATAGACACATCCATGACCGCCTTGACCCAAAATGTTATCTTCTCGGAAATTGTTCGTTGCAGCCTCTAACAGCTGGTAGTCCATAACTGTAACTGCAGCCCGTTTACCAGCTATCTTCAAGGAACTCCGTCCACCCAAATGTCCTTTAGCAGCATCTTCGTGGTAAATTTTATTAAAAGAAAACATCAAAACTGAACAAGCAATACTGATAATGTTCTTACATAAAGGAATACATCGAGGGTCATCAGTCCAGAAAATAATCTGCAAGCCCAAGAAAGCATACCACGGTTCTGTTTGTTTTCAGTGCTGCAATTCTTTGACCTATATAATCTACAGATCCAGAAGTATGAGAAGAAGATCAAGATACAACCAAGAATACTGGACGCGACAATTAGTGCTATGAGAATTCTCTTGTTCAATGCGTGGTTCTCAACGCTTTTAACATCAGGAACTGTTTCCGTCCCTGCAAAACCAGTAAAGAAGCCTCTTTTGAAAGCCAGGAAGAGACAGAAAAGAGTTCAAAACCATCAAGATAAAGAAGAAACAAGCTGTGGAATGTTTTACGAGGGCTTTGAAATAATTGGTAAAGAAATAATCAGTCTAACTCAGAAGTAATTCATTCAAGTAAGACAGACACGGACAAATGTGATTTATAAAATCTTTTTGCTTTCAAGTGACATGACCGTCAAGGGCGAAAAGAAAAACTTTGTCCCACGTCTGCCCTCTCACGTTGGATTGTCTCAAAAGAAAACCGAGTGGAGCTTCCATTCTCAGAATCGTAAACCTATTTTCAAATTTTTGTTTCCAGAAGCTAAGCTCTTACGAAATAAGCCGATATTGATAAGAAATGTTAAAATTTCTAGTACCATTGCTTTCATCTGTGCTAAAATCAGTGTGTGGCACTCAAGAATCTAGCTTGAAATTCCTCTTTATAGTAAAACAGTTCAAATTTGAGCGCCAATAGGCAAGAACGGCAGCATATTTTCCCATGAAAGTAAATGAATCGAGTTAAACATGCATTGAAAGGCAACGCAAGCGGTAATAAATCATCACGAAAACCAAAGCCCATATTCTCGAACAAGACGAGGCAAGGTGCATCATTAAAATACCTGGAGCTTGAGCTTCCATTTTCGTAGTCAAAAGAGAAACGGGTTCCTTTTGAGCAAGAAGAGCAGACCCAGAAATGAAAAGAGTTGAGTCTGGTCTGGCATCAACTAAGAAAGACAAAGATGCACTTGAATATGCCCACATGGGCATGAACATGAACAGACCAGAAAGGTTCATACTTTGTTCCGCAGACGCAGGGAAAGAGAGTGAAACAAAAAAGAAAGAGAAGAAAACTGGAAAGATCCTTGTACTTAAAGTGAAGGTTCTGTGGTCTTTGAAAGCTTTGAATCTAATACTTTACTAATTTGCTTTCGCTTTCACGAGTATCTATGAATTTGCAGGAACAGGAAGTGACCAATGGCTGTATCTGAAGGAGGAAACCAAGAAAGCAATTTTCGTTTCTTTTTCTTATTAGGATTTGGGTAATGTAAAGATAAAAAAAGAAAAAGGGGATGTGCATGAAGCGGAAGCAAGTGGACATGTAAATGTAATGCAATAATGTGGGAGTCATTGAATAAGAGTAGAGTTGAGAAGTAGTTTGAAGAAGACAAACATGGGATGGGCACTGTTTCGGTTTGTTTTGTTGGACAATGATAAATGAACAGTCTACTGATATCATGGGATTCTCCTTATTGGCTACTATACTTTTTTGTCTACTTTCCCTTTTGCTTGTTTGCTCGTTTCGTTTGTTTTTTTTTTGTTTTTTGTGTTCTGCACAGTCAACAAAATGACAAAATGATTTGAAAGCCACATGCAGCAATTAATTTACAATAATTTATTAAAATAATTTTATAAATATTTAATAGGAAGTTATTTTTAAACTCTCATGCCAATAATGTGTTTGAAATAATTTAAAATAATAACAAAAATAGAAGATAATCAAATTTCTCATCTTTTACTTCATTTAATACTATACTTCGTAGAGGAAAAAGTGCATCCATCGTGGAATAAACAAAGCTTAATAGTTTAGCTAAATTGTAATTAATCTTCAAAAAAGGACTTCCTCGAAAATGAAATAGACTTAAAAAATGATGAGAGAAGGAGAAGGTTTGTGAGAGAAGGAGAAGGTTTGTTTACTCGTGAGTTCTATTAATATCAATAATTAAAAGATTATATTGGTCTCATCAATTCAACCGTAAAAATTTTGAATTGATGAATTTTTAGTTTAATTTATTTTAATAACTATTGTTATTAAAAATTGACATGTAATAAACTAGCCACTTTATTAATTAACCGATTGATTTTTATAAACTAACTAATTTTTAAACTAAAACAAATCGCTTAGTTATCGATACGTGTCGTTAAACGTATACAAATTAAATCTTTATATCCTTTCAATTTATTAAACAAATGTATTTAAAAAATGTAGTCAATCTCATGAAGAAAGTTAATTTACTAATCTAGTTTATTAATTACAATATTTTTAAAGAAAAAATTATATTATAATAATTTCGCTTATGCGAAAGATATCACATAATACAAACATCATTAACACATAACTGTCTCTTTTAACCACATAAATAAGATACAACATCTACTTTCATACAACTAACTTTGCATAGAAATATAAAAGAAATCCAAATATAAAACAATTATAATTACAGAAACATATGAATTATGCTAAGTTAATACGTAAATAAAAAGAGGAGGGTTGTGGTTTTGGTGTTTAAAGCAAATCAAATTAAATCTAGAAATCAAAAACATAAATCCAACTTAATATTTACAAATAGGTGGGATTTGGTTCTTCCTTTCACTCTTGAGCTTCTTGCACTAGCTCCTTAATTTGACCCACCTTGAAAGAGTATTAATCCACTCGAAATACTCCGTTTTTGAGTGACTACTTGCTCCTCTTTTCTCCTTTCCACTGCGACCTTTTTATAGCCTCTGAAAAGTCTCCTAGCGTCACACCTTGTTGGATTTTTGGATGATTTTTTTCGCTTATCTCTTTTATTTTGAAGATATTAGATGGAGATAAAGCTTATCTCTTCTAGGTACTTACCCATTCGATACTATTGTTTTGTGTTCTCCTCTTTTGTATTTTCTTCTCTACTCTGTGTTTTCGTTTTGTTTCTTTTGCTCTAGCTAATGCGTTGTGTTTCAGTGGGCTGCTGGTCGCTTATTTTTCTAGCCTTCCTCATACGTTGCGTTTCACTTGTCCTCTTGGTGATGTCGTCTCTACTTTTTCTCCTCGGTTGTTGGTATTGTCATTTTACTTGTGGATGGTTGTCAGCGTGTGCCTTTTTTTTTAATGTTGTTTTAGGTTTTATGTTTTTCTCCTCTTAGACGTTACGTTTTATTCTTTTGGGTTGCTCGTTTTCTGCTTTTGCTTCTTTGTTTTATTTCTCCAAACAACTTCTTTTTGCTGTTGTCATTTTGTCCATTGACTCTTGCATTTTTTCATCTTTGGTTGTTTGGATTGTGTCATTTTACTTGGTGGGTTGATTAAATATTTAGTACAATTTAACTCTCTTTATAAATAAAATATAAAATTAAATAACTTGAATAATTAATAAGGAAATGCAATAATTTACACAAATATGCTATGTAAATAATTTAAACAATATACAATAAGGGTGTAAAATGTACTATAATTTTTACTTATTAAATTCTCTCATACTTAGCTTTTGATCATCCTCGATGAAAACAACCATATAAAGCAAAATATGAATCTAGTTTAGCAAACTACCTTACATAAAGAAATTAGATTAAGAAAAACTGAACAACAAATGAGAAAATTTATTTATGAAAATCATAATGTCTTAGCATACTTGTAATTGGTATAATCATCAATATAACATCTTTTAAAACATCTTCAAAGTTTCAATTTTAACCTCACACTTTAGAGACATTCACACCTTTTTTAATAAAATTAGTCTATAATAAATATCAGTGTTTCAATTTTACATACAAAGCATTTTAGTTCGACTTGAATTAAAGGTTTTTTTTTAATTCATACTAGCTCCTAACGCAATAGGCACTTTACCTTTTATGCTTGGTTCATCTTCTCACCTTACTTAAGATCTCAAAAGGAGTACTTGGTCCCTTGTCCTTAAGTGTTTCCCTAGTAACCATTTTTTGGTCTCAAAGGGGCACTTAATTATTAAAAATAAAACTTTCATAAAGTCATTAACAAAATATGTTTTACACTGTTATTTCATTACAAACCATCCATATGTTTACAATATAGAAACCATCTATGATCACACTGTTTTAAATAAAAGATTCTACATGAAATGAAAACTATACAAAGTACTCTATCTAAAATCCTCAGATGACTGCTAACCAGACCTTTGGGCCATATCTTGATTTAAAATGAATAGTACTAAATTTTAGTTAGTTTGTTTTGTTAGCAAGGTCTCTTTTCAGTACCTGAAAATAAATGTTACAATTTTGATGAGTTTTGCGAACTCAGTGAGTGATCCATCATTGATGTGTTCACTCAAAACATAACACACACACACACACACACACACACACACACACACACACACACACACACACACACACATATATATATATATATCAATAAATAACATTCAGCTCAATCAATGTAACACTTCATTCAAAGATATAACTCATATTCTACAATTTGCATCATAACACAAGAAACATTTAAAAATACAATCACTTTTTAAGTCATTCTAGAAGTACATTCTTAATCTAGGAATATCATGTAATCATTTTAAAACATAACACTCATTTATCACAATTCTTCATATCACCATTAAAGTCATAAGCATTTCTCAATATCAACACAACATAGTTCAATATTCATTTGCAATCAATATCATGAACACATTTAAAGATACAAATGCAAATGCAAATGAGACTCATTCCATTTTATCTTTGTTGTGATTGAGTGACTGTTTCCCATATCTGTTGTGGATACCGAGCTCTTTTCAGTACTGTCCTGTATCTGTTGCGGATATCGGGCTCATTAAACGTTGAGCGTGAGGCTCTGATGCACACAACTGAGCTTAAAGTTGTTTTCACGTTAGCTACTCCGGTTACAACTCCTTTATGTGAACATGCATCATGTAATAATAATTCACATAATATATCATTAGTCACTTTCAGTTAATGAGCACATTCAATTTTCACACTTCATCAGATCTTAGTCCGACATTCAATAAACAATTGAGCATTCAATTTCATTATTCACATTCAAATCACAAACACTCCTAATACAGTCTTGAATATCAAACTCCTCGGGCAATTAATTGTCCAGAATCAGTAATATCACAATTATATCAATATCAATTCAATATGGAGGAATTAAGTTTAATCAACACAATTTGAACAGAACACATTACTAATCAAAATATCACATCTGGGTTACCCACTATACATATAATTCAAAAAGAAGCATAAATATTTGAGTTTACACAACTAAGTTAACTCACAATACACTCCAGTTAGCGATTACCTCGACGTGCCGACAATGTCTAGATGGAGCCGGTTGATGTGTGCCTCTAAATCAAACAATACACACATGTACACATTACTAATTGATCAATCAAATGAATGCTCAAAATTACACATGTATATGTGTCATGTTTAATGCATGCTCAATTGATTATTCCGGGTATGAAATCTTATTCACAAATCATACTTATACATTCATCATAGTTTTTGCATCATGTAATTTGCAATTAGGTTTATGCCTTAATACACTTGATCGCTTTCAATTTATCACTCAAACATTTATAATTCTTTTTCTTAGGATTGTACACACACAATTTCCTAGTTCTCATTCAACCATTCCCAAATCATCACTCACATACTTTGATTCACATTACATTCACGAGAACATCTTTGTATCATTATCAATTCATAATTACACTTATCCTTAAACATTTTTCATGATCAAAGGCCTCTTATAAGACACATACAATTGTTGTTTTAAATATGGAATTTCAGCAAGCTAGATTTATACATTCACCAAACTTTTTCCAGCAGTATATATTCATACATTTACCCAATTCTCATTCATAATTACCCCAATTTCTTCAATGCTCATTCATCCATACCTTATACATATTTCTCATGTTTTGAAGATCATTTTGCATTAAAAGAACTTAGTTATTCCTTAAACAAATCATAATTTTCAAATTTGAACTCAACTACGTCAAAGCAGTCCATTCTTTAGGTATGAATTCAATTAATTACATAAACTTATCAAGATATCTTCTAGCTAACCTGTTTCATAAAAGCATTAATAAGACATCAATAATCATTTTTCTTTTTTTATACTTCAATTAATTCGAGCTTTAAAGTCCTCAAAAATTAGGAAATAATATAAGGTTCCTGCATAGGGGTCTATCATAGGCAATATTAGGGAAACAAGCATAACTCAAGCTCTAGTCATTATTTTATCAAGAAACTTTCATAGGGGTCAAGATAAGACCTATATCTACAACTTTTATTCTTTGAGCTTCTTCCAATTCATGCTATAAGGATATATAAAATAGATCGAAAAAGGAAGATGAAATTGAAACCAGAATTTCAACCTACAACTCTAATTTTCCAAATTCAAGAACACTTCAATAACACCTATATTGTTGGACCAATGGTAGTTGACAAATTAATTCCACTTATGTTTTGATAATAATAAAATGTATAGAATTGGTTAAGAAATTATTTCAGGTATTTTGGGATTGATATTCAATGAAAGAATTGTACAAATCAAGATGGGCAAGTGTTTAATCATTGAAGAATCAAGATGGAAGTTTCCTATAAGTGAAAGAGGCTTATATAATGAAGATTATAGAAGATTTGAGTGGATATTACCGTTGAAGCTTACACAAGTCGACTAACAGCATACAAGTCGACTTATCGTGGACCACAAGTCGACTTACACATCACAAGTCGACTTATAGAAGAGCGGAGATGCAAGTTTACGTAAAATGTTGTCACAAGTCGACTTATACAACTCGACAAGTCGACTTATGTTTGATAAGTCGACTTATACAACTCGACAAGTCGACTTATGGGTACAGCACATTAATTTCAACGGTCCAATTAGCCAAAAATGGAAGGGAGATTATTAAGGAACGGTCATTTCAATCTAGCAACGGCTAGAATAAGTCCCAACAACTATATTTCTTCTTATATAAAGGGTGGATGATTGATGAAGAGAATACACAAGTTCTACAAGCCAAAATACTCTTATCTTGCTCCAAATTGCTCATCATTATTCTTACTTTGTTTACATTTGTATTGAGCACTTGTTCTTAGATCTTTATCCTATTTCTTTTACAAATTGAGTGACTAGTGAAAGGTCACGTGTGAGGTAGCTTGAACCGGAAATCAAGTATTGTTGGTAGGATTTGTGCCAAAAGACAAATCATCTGTAAAGGTTGCTTGAGCCGGAAATCAAGCGGTATTGGTAGGATTTGTGCCGGAAGACAAATCAAGTGTAAAGGTAGCTTGAGCCGGAAATCAAGCGGTATTGTAAGAGTTCACACTGAACTAAAAAGTGTGCAATAAAGTGGTTTGCAAAATCCTAAGTGGGAGCTTAGGTAGAGGACGTAGGTCTTAGCACCGAACCTCTATAAAAACAGTGTTTGATCTTCTTCCCTACTCTTTGTATTTAAATTTGTTTAAATTACTATTGTGTAAATTAACTTATGATTTTATTGTAGAAATTTTCAAATAATTTTAAAGATCTATTCAACCCCCGCTTCTAGATCGCTTACATATATTTACCATGAATTCTTTATCAATTATACCTCAAATCCCAACTTAAACATCCATAAAACATTTCTTAACTTAATTTTTTCGTACATGCAAAAATAGAACAAAAACGTACCTAAGTTCATGCAGAAATTTTCAACAAAATCAATCATTAACATCATATGTAATTCATCCTAATACATCATCATCAATTCTCTATCATAATATTCTATAAACACTAAGCATTTACTTACATTTTAAACTCCAATTCCAGCTCGAAAGATCAAGCCAACCTAGTACTCTAAGTAAGCAAAAACATCAAACATTCAAGGTAAAACTTAGATGGATTTCTGTTAGGTTTAATAATGCAACTTCAAGCTGATCTTTTACATAACTTTGCGAGGCTAAAACATGGATTATTTGTCCAACAATTAGGCATAGCAAGTCCAGGGAGGTGAAAGAAAAGAGTTTTGATGGTGTGAGTGAGAGAAGAAAGAATAGGAAGTGAGTTGAACCAAGTTTGCTCATGCTGAATGTCACACCTAAAGTGTTAGGTGTCATCTAATGGAATGGCCATATTTCTAAAGGCATGTTCAACATGTATCAAGTATATGCTACCGTATGTCACCATTAAAACTAGGTCACATGTCATGTATTACAACTACCACTTGTCCATTAATCAACTATAACATCTGTCATCAACTTACTAACCCATTTGTCACACAATGGTCAATGCCAAATGTCACTTAATTATAGGCCAAGTCATCCCAAATTTTCATGTATCAATTTATCTTATCATTTGGAATTTTTCTTAGCCCCAATGTACATCTTAATCCCTTAATTTTATAGTTATACCAATTAATTTCAAATTTATTACTTGTGATCAATCTAACCAAAATGTAAGGCATAAACATTTCACAATTCACATCATGAACATTTTAAACTTTTCATACCCTGGAACGAATCAATTGAGAGCATATATTATCTTTGTAATATGTACAGAATCATAATTTATGTGTGTGCATGTTAATGATATGCAATTCATTAATTCTAATAACAAACTAAAGTTCTAATCCTCAATATGAAATCAGGTTATTACAAAGTGACACCAATCACATCCTCTAGCATCAACATCTCCAAATCCCCCTTTTGGAAGCCCTCATAATACAACTTTAAGCGATGACCATTCACTCCGAATGTCTTGTCAATTTTGAGGCTCTGTATCTCTATTGCACCAAAAGGAAAGACATGAGTGATAACAAACAGATCAACCCAACGAGAACGCAACTTACTTGGAAAGAATTTAAGTTTGGAATGATATAGTAATACTATAGCGCCCCCTCACCGTAGAGTATACACCGGGTCGCCAGTAGGTCGTACCGATGCACAACCTACGACGAGAGTGCACTACCAAACTATTATTTCTATAACCTCATGGCATCCATACAAAGAAAGCAGTAATATCAAATTCGCTAGAATTTAAAACCAAAAGATTCATTTCCATTCATTCATGAAACCGCCAATACATCATCGATGAGTATATATATACATCATGCGACCCAAAAGGACTAACATAGCTCCTACATAAGTCATCCACAAAATACCCCCAAAAGATCCCCAACTGACAGACCTGTGGGCCATGCTCCTCTCGCCGGCACACACAGCAGGATAAGTCTCACTGACCGGAGCTAGAAGTCAAACTATCGCTGCCCTGAAAATAGTCGCAATTTGGGTGAGTTTGCGAAACTCAATGAGTAACCATCATCGATGGTTCACCCAACTCATGCATATACAGACAATCACATAATATCGCATATTATCACATTCAAGAAATCACATGCAATCAAATTCACCTTTATAAGGCGATATGCCTTTCACACAATTCACATGTAATCATTCATATATGCAATGTGCATGCGACTCTTTCATTTTCTTTCGTTGTTGTGACCGTCTTTGAGCTCATATACGTTGAGTCATAGGCTCAGAAACATTGGGCTCAAAAGCCCTAATCCGCTTGAGCGTAAAGCTCTGCAAATCGTTAGGCATGAAGCCTGCATGCGTTGAGCTTAAAGCTCGAATACGGTGGCTACACCGTCCACAACCGCTTTTATCTCGATCATCTCATATGCATGTATGCACATGTCCACTTTACAATACATGCATCATATTAGAATCCCATATACCTAATTCTCACCATTTGAAATCAATTATGAACAATTTATGAACAATCAACACTTCTATATCACAGTCCAAATATCCCGAACACCCGTGGTCCAGAATCAATCAAATCAAACACATATAACCCGTCCTTAACTCTACATGGCATATTTGCATAAAATTAAACACATAAAGGTTGAGAAACCAACTAGGTTACTCACCTCAGAACTTCCGAAGCTATCGCCGGAAGTCTCGCCACGTCGATGATCGGCGATCCACTGAAAGCGCCTATAACAATCAAAATATAAATAGCATTACTAATTATGTCAATTTCCATGTTCCATGATGCATATGAATTGAATAATGTACGTACTATACGTGTTATGACATTTCCGACACAAATTCAAATTTCCCGATCTCAACTTCAAATTCCCGAATTCATAATCTCCAAATTGAATTTAATCCATAATTAATTGAACCATCAAATTCCTAAATCCCATTCTTAAAAACCTCCAATTTCATTAATCAGCATTCCTCGCCGCGGCATCAGATCTTTCGCCGCGGCGCCTCACGCATCTCTCGTCGCGACGTACACACACGCCAGACGCGGCGTGCGCATCCGTCCATCCTCGCCAATGGCGCTTTCCACGCACGTCGCGGCGTGTGAAGCATTCTGCTTGCCACAGGGCGTGTTCTTCAGCGTCGTCGTGCGACCATAAACACGCCTAGAAAACCCAGAAAATCTCAGATTCTCGACAGCAATCACCACCAAATTCAGGTTTTCTCCTCACAAATCACTCCTAAATAATTCCATACATATCATACAACTAATTCTTAGCTTCTATTTCATCAAACAATCACTTTCCCAAATCTAAACCCTAAAATCACCGAAAACCCTATCGAAACCCTAACTCACAAATCCTTTAATATACCAACTAAATCATTCAAACAACTTTATAAATCAAATAATCAAACTATAAGAGACAAGATAAAGTAACTTACTTGATTTATAACCTCAAATCTTCAAGGATTTCTCAACTCCAAGATCATCGACACCCACGGCTATCACCAAATAAAATTTCATCAACTTCTTCTCTATTCTTTCCAAGCCAAAGGAATGATCAATGACAAAAGAAGAAAGCAATTGGCACAAAGAAATCGAGTAGCAATCCAAAGAAAGAAGATCACGAAGAAGAAGGAGAAAGCTTCGTGGAAGAGAAAGATTTCAAAGAGTAAGGGTTTAAATATCAAAGGAACAAGGGCTTGTTTGGCTAATAAATTTCCACCACCAAATCCGAACAAATTTCAAACTAATTTCAAATTCTAATTTTCCCAATTCCAATGACTAAACCCTAATTCCTCAATTCAATTTCTAACTGTCCGAGCCATTGGATAATCAATTTGAACCGAAAATTCAATTAACCGATCATCGATCAATTTTTCGTCCGCCTATTTCTCCAAAATTCTGAAAAATTCCTATAAATCCTCAAAATAGAAAACTAATTATCATATACTCCAATTTCATAATTCAACTTCCTAACATCCTTTTCTAATTCAAATTCAATCATAGAGCCTATTTTGACAAAATTCTCACACATGACCTAATCATATCCAAATTCAAATTATCCAAATTAAGTCGGAAATATGTCATACATGTATGTACGTACAAATGCCAATTATACACAAATTCTATAATGCATGCTCGTGCCAAATACGTATGCAATGAACTGTACACATCCCATCGGTGACGGGATGTTACAATTCTCCTCTCCTAATAAAAATTTCGTCTTGAAATTTTCTTACCTGACTGATCAAACAGATGAGGATACTGCCTCCTCATGTGCTCCTCAGTCTCCCAAGTCGCCTCCTCAGATGAATGGTTCTTCCAAAGGACTTTCACCAATGGAATAACCCGAGACCTCAACTGCTTGACCCGCGATCCAATAATCTGCACCGGCTCCTCAATATAACTCAAGTCACTGGCAATCTCTACCTCCTGAGCTGGAATCACATGAGTCGGGTTAGATCGATATCTCTGAAGCATGCTCACATGGAAGACGTCATGCAACTGAGACATCTCACTCGACAAGGCTAATCTATACGCCAACGGTCCGATCCGCTCGGTAATCTCATACGGACCAATATACCGAGGACTCAACTTGCCACTACGGCCAAATCGAGAACTCCTCTCCACGGAGACACTCGAGGAACACTCTATCTCCCACAAAGATACTCCATCTCTCTCGATGTTTGATCCACATAACTCTTCGCTTATCTTGAGCCGCTTGATGCGACTCAATCAATCAGATCTTATCAACAAGGTGTCTGGATCAGCTCGGGACCTCTAACATCCTCATACCCTCTTCATCCCAAAGAAAGAGGGGATCTACACGGCTCCCATAGAGTGCCTCGACGGTGCCATCCCAATGCTTTGCATCGATTATTATAAGCAAACACCACCAGAGGCAACATCGATCCCATACACCCTAACTCCAACACATAGGCTCTCAACATATCCTCAACAATCTGAATAGTCCTCTCACTCGCCCATCCGTCTCGAGGATGAAACGCCAGGTGAAGTTCAACCTCGCACCCATAGGCGATCGCAGCTCCTCCGTAACCTCGGTAACTGGGATCCCTATCGACACTATCGGCCGGGACCCCACGCAATAACTATCTACATTATATATTTTTGGGCCAACTGATGAGGGTATTACTCTCCTCATCGGCAAAAAGTGAGCCGATTTATCAATCGGTCCACTATGACCCGATAGCATCACTCGCCTCGGCGTCCGGCAACCCCATAATAAAATCCATCGTAATACGCTCCCATTTCTACTCCGGAATGGGCAACGAATGCAATCTCCCGACTAGGGCCTGGTGCTCAGCCTTAACCTGCTGGCACGTCAAACACCGAGAAACATAGTCCGCCACATGCCTCTTCATACCCGGCCACCAGAAATGCAACTTAAGAGTGCGATACATCTTGGTGACACCAGGATGCATGGCATAAGCAGCCAAATGAGCCTCCTCTAAAATCTCCCGCCTCAAATCATCTATATCAGGAACACACAACCTCTGGCCCATCCACAAAGTACCATCCCTTAGCTCAAACTTAGACTGCCATCCTGATCTGACCCTATCCATCAGTCTCACCAATACCGGATCCCGATCTTGAACTCTCCTGATCCGATCATGCAATACTGGCTTCAGCCTCAAGGTCGCTATCAGAGCTCCCTCCTGACTCAAATCCATCCGCACATTGAGAGCTCTCAATCAACTAAGCACGCGACCTCGAAACTCGAACTGAAATTTGCCTACCATACGATCTCCTACTCAATGCATCACCACCACATTGGCCTTCCACGGTGGTACTCGATAGTCGAACGTAATCCTTAAACAAATCTAACCATCTCCTCGCCTCGATTCAACTCCCACGACTCAAGAAGTACCTCAAACTCTTATGCTCGGTGAAGATCCGAACGCCTCCCATACGATAATGTCTCCAGATCTTGAGCAAATACAATCGCCGCTAACTCCAAGTCATGCAGGATAATTACCTCATGGGCTCTCATCGCCTCAAGCATACGCATGACTCTCCCATGCCGCATCAACACACGGCCTAAACCTGGCTGCAAGCATCATCAACACCTCAAATCCTCCCGCTCCCGGCGGGGGCTAACACCGGCGTCGTCGTCAACCGATGTATCAACTCATCGAAACTCCTCTGACACTCATCTGTCCAACTGAAGGCTACTCCCTTCCTCAGAAGTCTTGTCAAGGGGGCGGAGATCACTGAGAACCCCTCGACAAACCTCCGGTAATATCCGACCAATCCGAGAAAACTCCTCAACTCTGACACGTTTCTCAGAATCTCCCAACTCTTCACTACCTCAATCTTGTGAGGATCCACCCGGATACCCTCACCAGACACGATATGACCTAGGAACACCACCTCATCCAGCCAAAATTCACACTTGGTGAATTTGGCATACAGCTGCCTATCCCTCATAATCTGCAACACTATCCTCAAATGCTCTGCATGCTCCTGTCTAGAACTCGAATATACCAGAATATCATCAATGAATACGATCACAAACTGATCCAGGTATGGCTGAAAAAACCTATTCATCAAGGCCATGAAGGCTGCCGGGGCATTAGTCAACCCGAACGGCATCACTAAGAACTAGTAATGCCCATACCGCCCTAAAAGCGCTCTTGGCACATCGGCCTCTGCGATCCTCAACCGATAATAACCAATCTCAAATCCAACTTGGTGAACACCGAGCTCCTCGAATCGATCAAATAAGTCATCGATCCTAGGCAAGGGTACTTATTCTAATAATAACCCGATTAAAGTTCTATAGTCGATGCAAAGTCTCATAGTCCCGCCCTTCTTATTCACAAACAACACCGGAGCTCCCAAGGTGAAACACTGGCCCGATGAACCCCTTATCCAATAACTCCCGAAGCTGAGCCTTAAGCTCCCTCAGTTCCACCGGTGCCATCCTATACGGAGGTATCGATATAGGAGCTGTACCAAACAAGGTCTATCTCGAACTCGCCTCCGATCCGTGGCAAACCCAGAACTCCTGAAACACATCTAGGAACTCCCTGATCACAGGGACATCCTGCAACCTCTGCTGCAATCTAGAGTCCACCACATGCGCCAAATAAGCCTCACAGCTATTTCTCATCAACCTCAAAGCACTCACAAACGAAATCATCCCGTCGGCACCGCCGACTATCACTCAAATACAAATTTCTACCGACCAGAGACTCAATACTACCTCCTTGGTATAACAATCCAAAATAGCCCTATGGGCGAGGAGCGACCCATCCCAAAATCAAATCAATCTCTAAAGGGTAACACAATCAAATCGGCACTCAATCTGCTGAATCTACCCGAATCGGGCATCCCCGCAGATTCACCTAAAGCAAAGTGGTACTACCCAGGTGTACTCACCGCAACCCATATCAGAACATCTCCCTATCCACATGCAATCTACATGCCACATGCGGTGCAATAAATGAATCGTGGACCTGGATCTATCAATGCATACACCTCTATATCTCGAGAGTAAAGCAAACCCGCAATAACCTCGAGAATCTCGGCCTCTGTGCAGTCATGGCGAGACCACGGCACGGGATCGTGGCTCACTTTCTTGCCTCGTCCTCGGTCCCACAAAGAATCTCCGCCTCTACCCCTGACTCGCCTCGCCCCTAAATGAGTCCACCACCACGGCTCACTGCACCATCGAAGCTACTACCACTCTCCCACTAGCGGTGGATCAACTCCCAAAGTCAAAGGACAATTCTCGATCATATGGTCCATCGAACCACAAGCTAAACAAACTCCACCACTCGCCAAAGACTTCCATCAGGCTCTTATCACAATGTATACAGATCGGCAAAGCTCGACCGCCCTCCGCCACCACTATCGCTACCACCGCCAATCTGTCCAAATCTCCCTCTCGACTAAAACCCGACCGTCTCAATCCCCACCGATCAAAACCGCTCAAGGCGTCGCTCGTGCTCTACCGGAGCTACCCAGATCACATCGATCTCTTACCTCCAGATCCTCGACCGGTCTCGGCTCGGCTCGCCTTAAGAGTCTCGAATCTCGACAAAGAATGATCTCATCTCCACAAAGGTACCCATATCCGATCGGGCTAACTTTGCACGAATATCCAGATTCACCCTCCCTCAAATCTCGACACCTATCAACCTCGGAGGCAATCAAACGACGACGATACTGATGACAAATTTCATTAAATCGACCTCATAATCGCCATCACATCGATCCTGCCTCAACTATAAGAAGTCCTGCATCTTCATATCCAAATACTCCTTGGGCATAAAATTGTCTCTGAAAGCCCTCGGAAAGTCAGCCCAAGTCAACACACACGGCCCGTGGAACTACCCGGATAGTCTTCCACCACCGATAAGTTTGACCGGAGCAAAGAAACAAGATAATCGAAGCGCCCTCGTGGTCGCAATCCATCCGATCTAGACCCGCCGGTCTTCTCCAACCAACCTCACCTCGGCGAGTCTCTGTCAGAGAATGACAAACCGCCACGCAGCGATCATACCTCCGTTCCGCCTCATGGGAACTACCGAGGTCTGCTCCTCAAACATCGCACGTAAGACTCCCTACTCGCTCCGACTGATCCTTGGTCAGCTGGTTGATCAACTTGATCACCAAAAATGGATGACCTACAATAAAGTCACAAATCTGATCAATTTCTTGCTTTTCATACGAAATTCAAGCCTAAAATATACTATGCCCAAAAGATGCCAAACCATGCTCTGATACCACCTAATGTAACGCCTCACCGTAGTATACATCGTCGCCTGTAGGTCGCATCGATGCACAACCTACGCGAGAGTGCACTACCAAACTATCATTTCTATAACCTTATGGCATCCATACAAAGAAAGCAGTAATATCAAATTCGCTAGAATTTAAAACCAAAAGATTCATTTCCATTCATTCATGAAACCGCCAATACATCATCAGTCGTATATATATACATCTCAGACGACCCAAAAGGACTAACATAGCTCCTATATAAGTCATCCACAAAATACCCCAAAAGATCCCCAACTGACAGACACAGGGCCATGCCCTCTCGCCGGCACACACAGCAGGATAAGTCTCACTGACCGGAGCTAGAAGTCAAACTATCGCTGCCCTAAAAATAGTTGCAATTTGGGTGAGTTTGTGAAACTCAATGAGTAACCATCATCGATGGTTCAACCAACTCATGCATATACAGACAATCACATAATATTGCATATTATCACATTCAAGAAATCACATGCAGTCAAATTCACCTTTATAAGGCGATATGCCTTTCACACAATTCACATGTAATCATTCATATATGCAATGTGCATACGACTCTTTCATTTTCTTTCGTTGTTGTGACCGTATACCGAGCTTTCATATACGCTGAGTCATAGGCTCAGAAACATTGGGCTCAAAAGCCCTAATCCGCTGAGTGTAAAGCTCATAAATCGTTGGGCATGAAGCCACATGCGTTGAGCTTAAAGCTCAATACGATGGCTACACCGGTCACAATCGCTTTTATCTCGATCATATCATTATGCATGTATGCACATGTCCACTTTACAATACATGCATCATATTAGAATCCCATATACCTAATTCTCACCATTTGATATCAATTATGAACAATTTATGCACAATCAACACTTCTATATCACGGTCAAATATCCCAACACCGTGGTCCTAATCAATCAAATCAAACACATATAACCCGCCCTTAACTCCATACGGCATATTTGCATAAAATTAAACACATAAAGGTTGAGAAACCAACTAGGTTACTCACCTCGAACTTCCGAAGCTATCGCCGGAAGTCTCGCCTACGTCTGATGATCGGCGATCCACTTGAGCCGCTATAACAATCAAAATATAAATAGCATTACTAATTATGTCAATTTCCATGTTCCATGATGCATATGAATTGAATAATATACGTACTATACGTGTTATGACATTTCTGACACAAATTCAAATTTCCCGATCTCAACTTCAAATTCTCGAGTTCATAATCTCCAAATTGAATTTAATCCATAATTAATTGAACCATCAAATTCCTAAATCCCATTCTTAAAAACCTCCAATTTCATTAATCAGCATTCCTCGTCATGATCGATTCTTTCGGCGCGCTACCACGCATCTCTCGTCGGACGCACACACGCCAGACGCTATGACGGCGCGCCGTCCATCCTCGCCGTGGCGCGCTTTCCACGCGACGTCATGGCGCATGCGAAGCATTCCTGCTCGCCCGTGGCGTGTTCTTCGTCATGTCATACGTGCGACCATAAACACGCCTGTAAAACCCGAAAATCTCAGATTCTCGACAAGAATACCACCAAATTCAGGTTTTCTCATCACAAATCACTCCTAAATAATTCCATACATATCATACAACTAATTCTTAGCTTCTATTTTATCAAACAATCATTTTCCCCAAATCTAAACCCTAAAATCACCGAAAACCCCTATCGGAAACCCTAACTCACAAATCCTTTAATATACCAACTAAATCATTCAAACAACTTTATAAATCAAATAATCAAACCATAAGAGACAAGATAGAAGTAACTTACTTGATTTATAACCTCAAATCTTCAAGGATTTCTCAACTCCAAGATCATCGACACCCACGGTTATCACCAAATAAAATTCCATCAACTTGTTCTCTATTCTTTTCCAAGCCAAAGGAATGATCAATGACAAAAGAAGAAAGCAATTGGCACAAAGAAATCGAGTAGCAATCCAAAGAAAGAAGATCACGAAGAAGAAGGAGAAAGCTTCATGGAAGAGAAAGATTTCAAAGAGTAAGGGTTTAAATATCAAAGGAACAAGGCTTATTTGGCTAATAGAATTTCCACCAGTCCAAATCCGAACAGCCTCAAAATAATTTCGAATTCTAATTTCTCCCGAATTCCAATGACTAAACCCTAATTCCTTAATTCGAATTTCTAACCTGTCTGAGCCATTGGATAATCAATTTCGGAACCGAAAATTCAATTAACCAGTCATCGATCAATTTTCCGGTCCGGGCCTATTTCTCCGAAAAATCCAGAAAAATTCCTATAAATCCTCAAAAAATAGAAAACTAATTATCATATACTCCAATTTTATAATTCAACTTCCTAACATCCTTTTCTAATTCAAATTCAATCATAGAGCCTATTTTGACCAAATTCTCACATATGACCTAATCATATCGAAATTCAAATTATCCAAATTAAGTCAGAAATATGTCATACATGTATGTACGTACAAATGCCAATTATACACAAATTCTTTAATGCATGCTCGTGCCAAATACGTATGCAATGAACTGTACACATCCCATCGGTGACGGGATGTTACAAATACTTTCTAGCCCACCGAGAAGCTTTTCCTCAAAATCATCTTATCATGAAAAGTTTTCGTCCTCTCCTTATATATCACTACATTTTGATATGACCATTCCTCATCTCTTCCAACTCTTCAAGCTGCAACTTCTTATGCACTCCCGCATTATCCAAGTTTATGTTGCATCTTCTGATATCCCAATATGCCTTATGTTGTAATTCTACCGGAAGATGACATGGCTTTCCAAACACTAGCCTATATAGCGACATCCTAATTGGTGTTTTGTAAGCTGTCCTATAGGCCTATAATGCGTCTCCTAGTCTTACACTCCAATCCTTCCTATTAGGCTATACGATTTTCTCCAAGATTAACTTGATTTCTTGATTTGGGACTTTAGCTTGCCCGTTAGTTTAGGGATGGTAAGCAGTAGAAATTTTATGCGTGATATGATATTTTCTGAACATTGCATCCATCAGCCTATTGCAGAAATGGGTCTCTTTGTCGCTAACAATGGATTTCGATATCCCGAACTTAGAAAGTATGTTAATCTTAACAAAATCTACAACAACCTTTGCATCGTTAGTACTAGTGTTTTAGCTTCTACCCATTTAGAAACATAATTAACTGTAAGTAATATATAAGTAAAGCCAAAAGACATAGGGAAAGGTCCCATAAAATCAATGCCCCAAATGTCAAACACTTCACAAAAAGCAAAGGAATTTATGGCAATGGATCCTTATGGGACAAGTTACCTAACTGTTGGCATCTATTATAGGATTTATATAAGGTATATGCATATTTGAACAATGTTGGCCAATAGAATCCGCTCTCCAGAGCTTTATAAGCTTTGCTTTTCACCCCAAAATGTCCTACGCAAGTGTATAAATGGCAGAAGGCTAAAATTGATCATGATTCATTTTTTGGTATACACCTCCTAATAACTTGATCTGCGTAGTGCCTCTAAAGATGTAGGTCATCCCATATGTAATACTTTGCTTCTTTGACAAACTAACCAGTAATTTGTCAGTAATTAAAAAATTGACAATGTCTGTATACCATGGTGGTGTCACATTGGCATAACATAATTGCTCATCCAAAAAGGTTTCTCATAGAGGGACTTCATCTTGTTCCTTTATCAAACGGATGAGATGGTGTGCCACCACATTTTCTTCCCCCTTCTTATCTCTAGTCTCCATGTCAAATTCTTAAAGAGAATCCATCTGATCAGCCTCGATTTTGCTTCTTTCCTTGTGTACAAGTATCTTAAAGCTGTATGGTCAGAATAAACAAAAACTTTAACACCAAGAAAATACGATAGAAATTTTTCCAAAGAAAAAACCATAGATAGTAGTTCTTTGTCAGTAGGGGAATAATTCAATTGAGTTGGGTTTAGAGAATTTAAAGTATAGTAGATGGCATGCAAAGTTTTTCCCATTCTTTGTTAGAAGCTCCTTAAGTTTGTTAAATGCTTCCTTGTACTCCTCGTCGAATTCAAAGGAGATATCTTATTAAAGAAGCTTGCATAGTGGTGTGGCTATCTTCGAAAAGTCCTTAATAAACCTTTGATAAAAACTTGCATGCCCAAGAAAAGAACGTACTTCCCTCACAGTAGAGGGGTAAGGTAAAGAAGAAATAAGATCAACTTTGGACTTGTCTACTTCAATACCCTTAGTAGATATCACATGACCTAAAACTAGAACTTGATCCACCATAAAATGACATTTTCCTAGTTCAACACAAGGTTAGGTTTTATATTTCGTTCCAAGATAATGGCAAGATTCTCAAGACATTCATCAAAAGAAGATCTATACACACTAAAATCATCCATGAATACCTTGATAATCTTCTCAACATATTCGAAAAAAATGCTTACTATACATCTTTGTATCGTGGAAAGTGCATTACATAATTTGAATAGCATCCTTTGGTAGGCAAACATACCAAATGGGCATGTGAATATGGTCTTCTCCTAATCTTTTGTTGCAATCGGGATATGAAGATAACCTGAGAAGCTATTTAAAAAGAAATAATAGTGATAATCAGCCATTCTCTCAAGCATCTGGTCAATAAAAGGAAGGGGAAAATGGTTTATACGAGTAGCAGAATTTAACTTTCTATAATCGATACATACTCACCACCCAGCTTCTTCTCAAGTGGGAACCAACTCGCCTTCCTAGTTTGTCACAATGGTAATTTCAGACTTCTTTGTAACCACCTAGATAGGACTTACCTACTTATTGTCAGAAATCAGGTAGATAACCCCGGCATTGAGAAGCTTCACCATCTCCTTCTTCGCAACTTCCATTATTGGAGGATTCACCCTATGTTGAGCTTGCCTTGTGGATTTTGCATAATCCTCTAACAAAATGTGGTGCACGAATATGGAAGGACTTATCCCTTGGATATTTGTGATAGCCCACCTGATGGCCTTCTTATGCTCTCTCAGCATTTGAACTAGTCTTTCCTCTTGATTTGAAGTTAACTATGTCGAAATGATAACTAGAAGAGTTTGCTTATCTCCTAAATAGGCATACTTTAGATGCGTAGGGAGTGGCTTCAAATCCAATTCTGGTGCCTGCACATCAGAAGGTAACAACTTCTAGTGATTTTTCATATAGCAGCCAAATCAGACCTTTTTGGAGAGCTTTCCAATGAGTCTAAGGTAGCTATCATTCTTATAAGCTCTTATCCCATCTCAACATTAGTATTGGTTTCTACTTCTATATACCCAGTTAAAACTATTTCCAAATGTTCCTCGCAACTTAATTTAAACATTTCCTACATCAAAGGATCAATCACATCAACAAAAAAACACAATGATCATTAGGAGGATGCTTTATGACATTAAAAATATTAAAATGAATCACTTCCCCATCAAACTCCATTATGAGAGTGCCCTCATGAACATCCATCTTAGTTTGAGTCATATTAAGAAATGGTCTCCCCAACAAGATAGATATTATATTGTATGAGGTGTCATCATTCATATCCACAAGATAGAAATGTAACATCCCGTTACCGATGCGATGAGCATATTGGTACGGGTAGTTCTGTCAGTGCACAAATTGTGATCGAGTGTTTTGTGGCCTCTGATTATAAAGAGATAGATCATTTTGCACATGCATATACTTAGTGACATGCATTCATGATTGTTCCAGCATTTAAATTGTGATTATGAGTTGAATTGTGAATTTTGAGATAATTGAGTTAGATTTGATTTAAAATGAAATTAGGGATAATTTGAGTGGAATAGTTGAGTTAGAGAGAGAATTGAATTTTTGAGATTGGAAAGTGAAATTTGAGTATGGGATTGTGTATTTTATATTTTTGAGAAATTATGGAAATTTTTCTGAAATTTTTAGAGTTATGAGTCCGGACAGAGAAAATGACTTAGAGACTGATGATTTAGATTTCAGTTCCGAAAGTGAGTGGTAAATGGCTTGGAAAATTTGGATTCTTGTGAGTTTAGGAATTGTTGTGATGAGCCAGTGAAATTTAGAGACTGAGATTAAATGAGATTGAGAAGTATGATTTATAGTTTAAATATACCCTTTATAATGCCCTAAGTTCAAATCTCCTTTTGTTAAACCTTTGAAAACCTAAAGCTCTTTCTTCTTCTCCTTCCTTCGACGGTGTGAATCTCTTCCCTTGGAGATTTCGGTTGTTTCCCTTTTCTTTGTGGTTGAAGAGCTGCTAGAGATCTTGGAGAAGTTGATGGCTGGCTTGGATTGAGGAGTTATCGTGTTTGCTAGAGCTTGAGAGATTTTCGGAGGATTTTAGGGTTTACCGATCGATCTCTAATTTGGTAAGGTTATTGTGTTTTAATGTTGTTTTTATGGTTATTTATGGCATTTATGGTATTTAATGGGTTAGATGGGGTAGTTGAATGTGTTTAAAGGTGGTTTTAAGAGTATTAATGGCGGAAAAGTCGATCGGAGAAGACGGTCGAGTCGCACGTCGCGACGTCTGGAGCAGCCTCGCCGTGACGAGAAAAATAAGTACTCACCGCGACGAGTGCGCTCGTCACGACGAGCGAATTAAGTTCTCGCCGCGACGAGCAGAGCGGTACGTCGCGACGAGCCATTCGATTCTCGCCGCGACGTGGGTTTCTTGGTCACGACGAGCGGCGATTTTCTGAAGTGATATAGGATAGTTTTAGGGTATATCTTTTAGTGTAGACCTCCAATTGAAGTGATTCTTGATTCGTAATGAACTAGAGAAAGAGGTCTACAATTGTGATAAAGATTGAGAGTTCAAAATTTTAATTGGTGAGATAATAATTATCGAAAGAGAGTCAATTTCAGTTTTAGTGTAACCAAAGAGTTATATTTTGACTGATTAGAGTTTAGATTGGAGATTTGAGAAATCGATGGATGCTATTGACATAGTGAATAGTGAATTTTGGGTTGTGAAGCGAGAGATAGCGAAATGGGATTAGAGCGCTGGAAAATCATGATCATGCATCGTACAATTTTGAATTTGAGACATGTGCATTATTAAATTCCATTGATTGAGCATGTAGTGATGAGAATTCGTTTGAATTGTTATAGAGGCACCGTTGGATCGACAATCCACGGATATCGCTGGGACTTCCAGGCAGTAGCTCGGAAGTTACAGGTGAGTAACCTAGTTGGTTCCTCGATCTTTGTGTGATAATACGTGCTGTGAATGTGTGAATTAATTGCCAATGTGAGTGATACAAATGTGAAATAAATGTGTTGCAATTATGAGTAAGTGTACTGATTGTGAGTGATTGTGTGGAATGTGTTGCAAATGTGAATGCTTGTGATTGTGAATCAGTGTATAGAATTATGAGTAAGTGTTCTGATTGTGACAAGCGAATGAAGTGATATATATATATATATATGTGTTAGTGACTGTGCAAGTGTTAGTGCAGGCTAGGCATGATTATAAGTGGTAACTAAACAGTTGTGACTGAAGCATTTAGTGAGTAGAGCTTTAAGCTCGATTTTCAGTGAATAGGCCTAAGGCCAAAAAGGGAATAGTGCATACTCAGAGGGCTCTCCTATCCCTAATATGAGCGAACAGTAGTGCATACCCTGAGGGCTCTCCTACTTTCCGAAATGTGATCATTGTGAAAAGTGCCTGAATTGGGACAATGTTAACGCTCAGTCACAACAATGACATAAAATGAGAATTTGCATACATTATGTATCTGACTGTGTATTGAAATTGAGAATGCGTGTGATATATGAAAATTGTGAAGTGACATGTCTGAGCTATGTTATTATATAAATGTGTAAATTATGTACAGTGTTCTAAAATGCGTTAAAGTGTACCATGTGATATATTATGTGTATATGCATGAGTTGGGTGAACCATCGATGATGGTTTCTCATTGAGTTCGCAAACTCACCCAACATTGCTAATATTTTTCAGGACAACGTTAGTAGATCTTAGCTCCCGTGTTAGAGTTTTTCTCAGCGGTCGAAAAGCGTGATCGTTGAAGCGATGGCTCACGTGCCTGATCACCGGGCGATTTTGGGATGACCTAGTATAGATGTTTTTATCAGTTTCCTTTTTGGGTTATTTTATTGAGATTTTAGGGGACTGATAGACTTGTCTATATTTTGGATTGATTTTATGAAATGAAAGATTATTATTGTGGTTTTAAATTTTAGTGATTTGCATAATGCGGTTTAATTGTATTGATGCCATGCGAGTATTTAGTGATAGTTGCGAGCGTAGTACTTCCTTGCTGTAGGATATGCGTCGGAACGACCCACAGGCATCCCGGTGCGTACCCTACGGTAAGGGGGCACTACAAGAAATTTGCAAGAAACATTAACTTATTCACCTGTATCAAAACATCCTCAACCACACCATTAGGATACGCATTAGTGCGGTCAGCTAGTTGTATGATTACAATCGTTTCTTTCAATGGTCTCAAATTCAAAGAAGCATAAATCAAATGAGGCATCACATTAATAGAAGCACTTAAATTCAACATAGCGCTATTGATCACAGTATTACCAATTTTGTAAGGAATGGTAGACATACTTGATCTTGACATTTTATAGGCATCTTTTTTCTGAATACTACTGACATATTCTCACCTATCATCAATTTTTCATCACCCCTCAGTTTCCTTTTATGTGTACACAGTTAAGTTTCCTCTTATATATTTTTTGAGGAATTTGGCGTAACTTGGTACTTGCTTGATTGCCTCGAGCAAAGGTATATTAACTCCCACCTTTCAAAAAGTCTCCAATATCTCTTTGTCCTTCTTCTCCTTGTTTGGTCTTGTCAATTTGCTTAAAAAAGGTGGAGGGTTAGTTTTATTAATATTGGGACTTTTGAAATTTACCTTTGTACTCGATGATGGATTTTCTTCCTTTCCTGATTCCTTCTCAATCTCTTCCTCAGTAGCAATCCTTGGTGGAGTTCTCTTGGGACCCTCAATCTCCTTTCGCTCCTCCAGTCTTTGGGTTTACCCTGGGTTGGGATGACAATTTTTCTCCACTGTGCAATTCTAGGTGATTAAGCCTCATTGACATCTGACCCATTTGGTTCTACGAATTTTGTGTGCTTACTTTTAATTCTTGATGGATTTATTGTACACTCTAATTAAGATGCAATATACTCTATTGAAGTTGCTGCATATCTTGCCGAAATTGAAGGGGCTCCTTGTGCTCCTTGTGCCCCTGGTTGAAATTGTTATGCTCCTTGTGACTGATTCTGGAAGTAATTTTGTTTTCAGTTCCCTCTATAACTTAAATTGGGGTGATCCCTCTGACCTGGGTTATATGTTTGTGAGTACGGGTTGTATTGGTTCGAAAAGTTCCCTTCTGTAGCATTCATTGTAACATCCCATTGCTAGTGGAAAGGGGTAGGATGGTAAATGTGAGTGATTAATGAGAGTTAGGAATGTATTCTACATGTTAATGCATAACTTGCTACATACTTAGACTTGATTGTTGCACATGAAAATACTTGTACATGCATTCATGAATAATTCCGGGTATAATTGGAATGATTTGAGAATCTTGAATGCTATTATTATTGAAAATTTTATGGGTTAGTGAGATCTTGATGTTTTGAATTTTAGTGGAATTATTGTATTTGTATATGTTGGGAAGTTATGGAGTATTGAGAGATATATTTATAGTAGGAACAAGAAATAAATTAAATAAAGATTTGGAGATAGTTGGGTTGTAAAGATGATTGTTGTATTGGAAAGAGGGAACTAAATGGAGTTAGTTTCAAAGAAACTAAGTTAGGGTTTAATCATTTAGAAAGTGACATGTGTCACTTAGACCTTGTACTCTAGCTAGAAGTAGGTCACTATTCCTTGAGAGTTGGCGGGTTAAGTCTTGTCCAAGTCCTTCTTTATTCTCATCTTTCTAAAACTTCTCTCTTGAAACACATAATTTTCCAGCAAAATATCTTCTAAGGGACTCTTGTGTTCTTCCTTTCTTTCACCAACCTTACTTTGCCATGTGTGTCATCTATTCTAAGGAAAACCAGAAGTTGATCATTTCACTTTCGGTGAAGTACGAAATGTGGAGTTTAGGGCTTGAAGATTTTGGAGATTTCAAAGAGTTGTTGTTAGAAATCCCTCACCGTTGGGGTTTGTGAAATAAAGTTGATAGATTACTGTCATCTGCATGAAAATGTACTTCATGTGTTTGTTCTTAAATACTGGTTAGTTGGGGAGAAATAAATTCAGTTATAGTGTTAAATTAGTTTTTGAGAAAACTTTTGGTGTTTGGTGACGTAAAGTGTTGAAAGTTAGAAAGTCTGGAAAATTTCTCACTGAGCATGTTTCAGTATTTTGGCCATAACATTTTCTGTGGTTGTCTAAATAAGATGATTCTTGATTCGGAGTTAACTAGGAATATATGGCTACAATTCGTATGAAGACATTGAATTTCATTTCTGTCTCTAAGAGTTTCAAAAGTTGTCACGAAGTTGAGAACTGGGTGCAGGATGTTGAGAGTTGAGCGAAAATTCGTGTTCCAACTTCGGGAGAAAATTTTGACCTGATTTAGATAGATTCTGGCAAAATTTCCTTCTACAAAGTTGTAGATCTTTCTTTTAGCTTTCCAACGGTATAAAGTTGGTAAACTTTGGATAGCAGAGTCAAAAGTTATGATTTTTTAAGTGGATATGTTCCAGACACAAAGACTGAGACGGAGACGCAGAAACTGAGACACAGACGCAAAGATGAGACGGAGATGCAAAAACTGAGACGCAGACGCAAAGACTGAGACGGAGATGCAAAAACTGAGACGCAGACGCAAAGACTGAGACGGAGATGCAAAAACTGAGACGGAGACGCAGAGACTGAAACGGAGACGCAAAAACTAAGACGCAGACGCAGAAAAACAAAAACAACAGATTGTACTTTTTTGGTCATAACTTTTTCTCTAGACCTCCAAATGAACTGATTTTTGAATCATTGGATTCCTAACACATTGATTTATCTCTCCACAAAAAGTTATGGTCTTTGGTATTATATTGGAAATGATCGATTTAATCAAAGTAAGGGTACCGGTGGAAGGAGTATGAATTGGATATTTTACTGAATGTATTTCAGTATTTTGATGATATCTTGGTCTATAGGATTCCAATTGAGGTAATTCTTGATTTTTAGTGAACTAGAGTAATAGGGCTACAAATTATATGAAGGAGCTGAATCTTGATACAGTCTCTAAGGTGTTCAATTTCTGGATGGAAGTCGGATAGAATACACTGTTTTGGAGAAAGATCTGAAATGGTTCATTGGATTATGAGATTGGATTCAAATGGTTTATGGAGGGTTAAATCCCACAGAATGAGGCTAATTAAATGAGTTTTGATAGTTGAACGTCTTGTGAAGAAATTGATGGATTGATACCCGGGATAGTCATGAATATGCATTGTACATATTTCATCTCATTCATGTGCATTATTAAACACTTATGATTGTTCAAATTGTGATATATGTATATGTTATTTGTTATAGAGGAGCCATTGGAACGTCAACCTCCAGACGTTGCTGGATCTTCCAGGCATTAGCTTCGAGAAAAACTTGTGAGTAACCTAGACGGTTTTGCTTAATTAATTGTTTGCTTTAGAATATGTTTCGAATGAATTATTTAAGTGCTCCAAACATGCGAAAATTGTGAGTGTGCATATGAATGCAAAAGTGTGCTAAGCATTTCTACTGAATGCCGGACTAAGGTCCGATGATAAATGTGATCAAAACGTGAATGTGCATCCATGTAATTGACTGAGATTATGATATGTGAAACATTCATTACATGTATGCATGAAAGATAAAGGAAGTTATGACTGGAGTTGCCAGGATAAGGAGTTAAAAGCTAAAAAATGTGAATAGAGCCTTGGGCTCGAGTGCGACTGTCCCCGATATCTAAGAAGAGATATGGGACGTTATTCGACTAAGCTCGACATCCAAAAAGGGGTGAGCTGGAAAAAGGCACTCGGTCATAACGACAATAATAAACGAAAGTGAGTCTCATGTGCATTGCCAATAATAATTGATGTGTGTTTTTATTTGAACAATGTGATACATAGTGAATATGTGACGAAGTGAATATTATGTTATGTGCGATAGTGTGATACATTGTGAATATGTAATGAAGTGAGCGTTGTGTTATGTGCGATGTTTTGATGCATGAATTGAGTGCACCATCGATGATGGTTACCTCATTGAGTTCGCAAAACTCACCAAAATTGCAACGTTGTCTTTTCAGGACCGAGAGACGACTCTAGTTGTTAAAGAGGATCTTCTAGCCGAGTAGATTGAGATTGGAGATTGAGGTCATGGCTCAAAGGTCGGTCAGTTGGGGTTCTTTTGGATGGTTTAAATAAATTTTGATACACTTTCCTCATTCACGTAGTACTATTGTATTAGGTTTTTGATGATGTACATACGGATATCAGGGTGGGACAATGTAGACCTTGATTTTTGTGAAATGTAATGAGGAAAAAAAAAGTTGGTTTTAAAATATTGTGATCTTCTTATGATGCTTTGTTATTGAATTATGTTACCATGCCATAGAAAGGGATGTAGTGATCGAACGTAGAGTGCCCTCATCATAGGATATGTGCCGAAATGACCTCCGGGTGTCCCAATGTGGATACCCCGCGTATGGGGCGCTACATTTAGGTGGTATCGAGATGAGTTTAGTGTTGGGACCCGATCCGTAAATCGGATCCCAACCAAAAAGCTTAAACGGATATGAAGAACGAGGCAAATTCAAGGTGGATAAATTGAATTCAATAACGATAAACAAAGCGAAAACGAAGCAAAATGTAATCTGATTTAAAATACGAAGCGGATCTTATAAATAAACAAAGCGGGGCAAAACACAAAACTAATCGAAGCGATTATCGAATGTCCGACATCCGTGCAATAATCAAAGAAAACGATCAAATGAACATAATCGCGTTGGAAATCTAAACTAAGACATATCCAAATCCGGTATACTTTTTTTTCTTTCTTATTCTTTTCATTCCTTATCACTTTATTCCATTACATACAAAATCATCATTCTTATTCATTCCTTTTCTTTAATCAATCACTTTCAAATCATAATCAATCTTCTTAACATTAGTACCAATTTCATAAATCTATCTTTTAAGCATCCAAAACTTATTTTCTTCTTTTCCAAATTATTTTCTAATCGAAAATTCGCAAAGATAACTGCTGCATTTATCCTAACCCAAAAATTCTGCAAAGGCAAATAAACACTTCTATAATCTCAATCGACCTCGTAATCATCGGACACTCCCGTCCGAAATCCAAACACCAAAGAAAACGCAAACCTAACATCTAAAACTTCCATAATTCTCAAATCAATCAATACCAAATTCATCATTCAATTAAATTTGCCATCTCAATTTCCAATATATATCCCAAAATTATACACAATCTCATATACAAATTCCCAAATCATATACAATTTTATACTCTCATTCATGATCTTCATACATTCTAAAAACATCATAATCACTTAATGGCAATTCAGCCATTTACAAACTATTCCAAAACACAATATTTACATAACAATACTAACGATGCAAAAAGCATCCAACAGTCTTCACATTCTTTCATCCGATCTCCGTCAAACCCGAGATGGGGATGAAAGGGGGGAGGGGGGGTGAGCTCGGAAGCTCGTGGATAATATATTTATAAACTGAACAATAAGTGGAAAAATCTTTTATTTTTCAAACTTTTCAAACATTTCCCATTTAAGATTTTCTCCAAAACTCATTTTCAAACTTTTCAAATTTTTTCAATATTATTCTCAAACCCTTTTCAATTTTTCAAACTTTTCATAACTCATTTTCCTAAATGTTTCATAAACATGAATGCAAACACATAACATTACAAATCATCAAGTTCACAAATCAAACATATAAAACATATCAAATGGCTTGGTTCGGTCCAAATGAACGTCTCGCACATTCTCGCATAGCGGTCCTCGTAAACAGTGAATGAAACGCATTACACTTTCTCAAAGCGGTCCAAAGGTAGCTGAAGGAGTCCGAATCGGAGTCCGTGCCACTAGCGGGCAGCCGGCGAAGGCTATACAAATAGAGACAATGACGACTCACAAGGACCTACCAAACCCACATAACACATAAGCGAAAGAGAATTCAAATTGCGAAGGCATTTTTCAAAAATCTTGACTTTCTAATTTTTTTTCATATCATATCGCCACAAATGACATTTTCGATATTCATATAAATGCATTTAACCGCATCAATTAAACCACATATCAAGCAAATTCATAACAAGGTATGCACAATTTCTTTAAATCATAAATCAAATCGATTCTATTACAAGGCACATTGTTCAAATTGTTCAGATAATTCAAAACATGATTTTCATAGATCTTGAATTTTCTTAAACCTTCCAAAGCATTTCATTTACTCACCAAAACTATATTTCTCAAACATTTTCTAAACATTTGTTTCTCAAAATTTGCTTCTTGAATTTTTCAAATCCATATGCTTAGCTTAAAATTCAATAAATAAATATACTACCCACCTCGAATCGATATCGTGAACTTGTCCCAAGCTCCAATTTGGTCCTTGCTTCTTTCCTTCTCTCAATTAAAATTGACCTAAGCCATAATCACCCAAATTCCACATCACAAATTTGTATAATCTCAAAATTAACTATAAGGAACCCAAATTCATCACTTTACCAAGCTATCTAAAGCAAGAATTTCTAACATTCCCAAATTCCAAATTTGACCTAAAAATTCAATATCATAAATCACTTACTTACTCAAATTAAACTTAGAAAACACCAATTCCATATAAATTCAAGCTATTTCAATCTCCAATTTTGAAAATCCCCAATTTTCAAAATTGGCCTAAACCAATTTATCTAAATTCAATCTCATAAAACATAATTTCTTCAAAATTGATTCCATATTTCATCAATTCATGCTATTATTGGTGATTCTACACCAAAATATCACCAAATTCTTCATCATAAAATTAAGCCTAAACCTTAATCAATTTTCCATCCAAAATTAAACCCAACCTAAAGCATATATTTCAAAATCAACTTCATACATCACAAACCCATAATATTATCTATATTTCTCAATCAAAACTTCAACAAAATCTCAAACTTGAAAATTTTCTCTTACCTCATTTCTCCTCCAAATTCAAATTTTCTTGGTTCCTTAGGAAGCTCTCATCATTCTCCATTCTTTTCCTTCTTGGGAAAGTCCCAAAAGCTTGAAGAATTGAGTAGAAAACTTGAAACAAAGCTTCCTCTCTCTTCTTTTCTCCATATGAATCTTCTTCACTCTTCTTTCTCCTTCTTCTTCTTTTCTTTTAACTCATCATCGAATTTCACTCCTATAAAACGACCCCATCTGATTTTTTAAGGCCATGTCATTAAAATGAGGGGTAAATGACCCTTTTACCCTTACTCATTTACTTAATTCCAAAATTGCCCCTAACTTCATTTATACTTGCGGATCTGATTCGCACTATCTAGATGAAGGAATTTGTCAAACTTTCCTTCTAAAGAAATGTTCCTCTCAATCATACGAATCCAACGCAACTGACCGCGCTCAATTCGGGTCTAAAACGAAAAAGTTATGGCCAAAATACTATCGGACCGCATAAAATTCGAAATTCAACATTAACATAACTTCAATCCAGAATTTGATAATCTTAGGGATGAAATAAAATTTCTATCCCTTCATAAGAGTTGTAGCCCTATATCTTAACTTTATTTTCCTCAAGAATCAACTGAATCAGAGTTGTATAACTCCTAAAATCGCAGCAATCGAACCATGTTCAGAAAATTATCCAACTTATAACCTATAACTCATCTCTTACTTTGGTTCAAACAATTTCTTTCCATTTAGTCTCCTAAAATGAACGTAATTGTCTTAGGAATCCAACGCTTTGAGAATCAACTCAATCGGACGTCGGACGACGGAATTATAAGCAAAAGATTACGACGGATCGGATTAGAAACAAACTATCGAACTTCAAAATTGAACTTTAAAATCATATCTCTCGATCCCGAACTCAGAATTGTGACAAATTTGGTGTCTATGGAAAGATAAAAGGAAGCTCTACAACTTTCCTGAAGGACTCAAATCAAATTAGGTCTCAAAAGAGGTCAAAACCTCAATCAAGGATCCCGTCCAAAACAAATTTTTCTTAAACGACTTCCAATCTTTAATCGCTCATAACTCCTAGCCCCGATATCGAAAGATTGCAAACTTTATGTCCACGAAAAGCACTCGACAGAGGCTACAAGTTTCACGTTGATCATTTCCTCTAATTTTGCCTCAATTAAAAGTCAACTTTTTCCTCAAAGTCAAACTTCAAACGAACTTTGACCGATCATAACTCTCCTCCGATATCGAAAAATATCAAACTTGATGTCTACAAAAGCTCTTGACATAATCTACAAGTTTCATGTAGATCATTTTATCAAATTTTGCCTACATCAAAAGTCAACTCTCAAAGTCAAACATTCTCTCTAAAAAGTCAAACTTTCTAAATCCTTCAAATTTTCACACTTTTCTTTTTATTTCTTGATTTTCTACTCCCATTTCAATTAACTCATTCTCTTTCTCTCATAATCCATATAAATTCATTCAAATATCAAAGTCCTCAAAATTAAACAATTCATTTCTCATAAATTTTTCTTAATTTCATCAAATTTCCTTAAATTCATTCTCATTCTCACCAATTCTTTCTCACTTTAAATTCATTTTAATATTTCTATTTTTCATCAAAAGTTCGGGGTCCAACATTTAGCATCTGTTGGGACTTATAGAAATGATAAACTTGAAATGTCTTGAGCAATGCGGATAATGATTGAAGTTATCTTTTCTTATAGGTCATCCGCCTAGGTGATCGATTGATCAACCCACGACCAAGGATCCGTAGGAGCCATTAGAGAGTCCTCGGTACTCGATCCGAGGGGTTGCCTCCTAGAGTTCTCGAGAAAGGGAGAGGAGGTATGATAGGCTTCTAAGTAGGAAGTCGTTGAATTCTATGGCGACATGCACTCGCCGAGGCCGAGGGATGGTTAGAGAGACGAGAGAGTATTTGATCGATGGATCGCGAGCCCGATGAGAGGTTCGATTATGCAAGGTCTCTCTTGCAGGCCCAAATTACGGTGGTGGAAGAATGTTCCAGGCAGTACCACCAAGCCTTGTCTATTGAAGTAGGAAGACTTTCTGAGAGTCTTCAGAGACAACTACATGCCTAAGGTCTACTTGGACATGAAGATGCAAGAGTTATTGGAACTGAAGCAGGGCAAGATGTCAGTGGCGGACTATGAGGTCCGATTTAATGAATTGATGAGTTATGCTACCGCTCTGATTCCTACCGAGGAAGACAAGTGCAGGAGGTTTGAGAATGGGCTTAATATGGAAATCAGAACAAGGTTGGCAAGGTCAGATATGGGCACTTTCACTGAGTTGAGAGCTGCCTCAATCAGAATTGAACAGCTAATGAAAGAGAAGCAAGCAGAGATCGGGCAAGGGTCCAGAGGAAAGAGGCCTAGTGAGAGTCAAGGCAGTTCTGGCAGGAGTTTTAGTAAGCGCCAGAGTAGACCATTCGAGATCATCAGTGGATTTAGGCGATGAACGGAATGAGAGGTGACCTATCTGATCGGTGGGGGAAGTATAGTGCAAAACCAGCGGCCCCATGTGAGTATTGTGGGAAAAGGCACGATGGAGAGTGTTGGGGCATGACAGAGCTTGTTTGGCCAGGGCTCCTTCAACAAAAAATTAGGAATTGTTCTTGTTCTTTGGAACCCGGCAGTGTTAGCTCTGAGATCCGGAGTGATGCTCTGATTATTGAGAAAGGTAGGTGGTGGATCCGGACATGAGGTAGAGGTAGAGAAAGAGGGAGAGCTGGGAGTTCTTCCATGAGGCCCTCGAGTCGTAGGCGGTGACCACGCCTCGTGCCGTGGTCTATGCCATGACTCGGCAGAGGCCCAAGACTCACCAGATGTGGTTGCAGTGCGCTTCTTGCTTATGATTTGAGGCATTTGCACCGCTAGATCCAGATCCACACACTTTTCATCAGACCGCATTTGGCATATAAATTGCATTGTGTTAGGGAGTTATCAGAAGATGGGCTGAGGTGAGTACACCTCTAGTAGCATCAGGAAAATCCCGTGAGCATCACATGTCCACGGTGCGAAAAACAAAATTTTTATTCCGGACTTTCCGAAAGCCGTGATCCATGTATATATAACAAACTCAAACCGAACGACCAAAGGAGACCGCCTCTAATCAGATTCACGCAGAGATCGGAAAACCTAACCGACAAACCCTTTGACCCGGGAATAGCTAGAACAAATTAAAGACTGCTAAATCTTACCTTTGTTCTATGGAGAGCTTGGAAACAATGAAGAGAAGGAGATGAAGAAGCTTGAAGAAGAGAGGAAGATGATACTCGTATGCTTCCAAAGCAAGCATTGAAAAACTTTCTTTTTCATCTTCATCTTTTAAACCAACGAACATCACCACTTCTCTTCTTCAATTGCCACATGTATTTAACCTTTAAAGACTATAATATGTTAAAGGTGGAGGTCCATCCACGTATGGCCTTTATATATATATATATATATATATATAAAGTTAAACTTTTAAGACTCCATCATCTCCTTCCACGTGCATATATATATATATATATATATATATATATTAATTCTTTAATTAATTATATATATATAAATAAATGCTGAAGTGATTCAGTCACACTGGGGTCGGTCCTACCGGCCTACCCGGTCCCGGTATGGGAAAAACCCCCGGAAATATTTTTCAGCAATATCGATATCGCGATCTCATCGGACATATCTCGATCTCATCGGGATCCATTTAATCCGATTGCTCTCCATATATTGGAACTCATCCCAAAACTATTTTACAAATTCTCCGAGACACTCTTATCGTGTGACCCATTAGGTTCCGTTATGTTGGCCACTTAGATTAACACTTAATCTAAGCAAGTCATGAGCGGTATCTAGCAACACATCATGACCCCCAATTGACCGAAAAATAATTGGTTTGACGAATGAATATATATTCATCATGGACCATATCACGAACCTTTCCATAGACAATTACTGGTAATTCGTCCTTTCACCATCCTATACCCCACTTGGTTATGAGTATGGGCAATGTGTCAACTCACTAGATCGACTACGCCAAATCTAGTCCAAGTGATTTCAGTTCTTGTCTGTGACTCATTACTTTATATGTCACCAAGACACTCTTCATGACATACATACTCGACCAGAGATTTCTAAGTAATGACCCCGATAAGAGGCCATGGGTATCATCTTCGCTATCACGTAGTGGTGAATCCTCTATTGGCTACTCAATTACCTTCAATACCTCAAACTGCACCCAAGCACCACCCTATGAGCGACTCTATAAGGCAACAAGGAATGGAGTCAAAGCACGTAATCAAGATCCAAGATATCCTCGAGCACCTCAAGTCTAAGGATACTGCACCATTCTATGATGAGATTATCACCGACGTTAGAATAGACATCCATGTGATGATCTCATGGCAGTCATCCAATGTACTTACTACCTTTAGTAAGCATCCACATCTCAACCCTAAATATCTCATATTTACAGCTTCGAGATCCACTGCTTGATCAAATCAAGGAGCATGAGATGTGCTAGTCTTTCCGGACACCGATGTCCAGCCTCAAGAATCCTATGACTAGGATAATTTAGATAATGACATAATTGCACATGATAGGAATCTCAGAGTGTGATCACATCATAATTTCCTTCATGCTATGTCATATATCATGGACTTCATTAATTTGATTACAGATCAATATCAGTTCATAAATAATGAACAACAAATTAATGAAATATGCCTTTCTTTATTTATTCATAAAGACTGTATACAAATTTGTACAAAATGCACTAAAGGCGATTGCCTTTGTGGCACTACTCTAACAATCTCCCACTGACCTAAAGCCAATCGCCTTGATATCTAATACCATAAAGTAGTACATGAGAATCAAAACTCTTTTGTGACAATGGCTTCACAACGGATCAACAATATTCGCTCGCTGGGAACTCTCTCGATCCGACATCACCACGCCTTATGATCTCCCTTATCAAATGATATCTGCGGAGTACGGTTTGGATCGTTGATGAGACCTTGGTTCCTTCGCCACAAGAATAGCCCCATTGTTTTCACAATACAATCAGATGGGCCCATCATCGCTAGGAACCACACCAAGTTCAAGAATGAACTTCGATCCAAACGGCTTCCTTTGTGCTTACGAAGCGGTAATGTACTCGCCTCGGTTGTTGAATCGGCAATGCCTCTTGTTTGAACTCTTCCAACCGATCGCCTTGCCGCTCAAAGTGAATACATAACCTGATTGGGATTTGGAATCATCCTTATTAGATTGAAAATCGGCATCTCAGATACCCGCCACTGGAGATCTCCATCCCTATATATCAAGAAAACATCCTTAGTCCTTCGTAAGTACTTAAGGATATTCTTGACAGCCACCCAGTGACCCTCACCAGGATCCGATGACAGCATATGATACATCGGGTCTCGTACATAGCATAGCATACATGATAGATCCTACCGCTGATGCATACGGGATCATATCCATGCGCATCCTGTCATCTTGTGTTTTAGGACACATAGATTTCGAGAGTGTTATCCCATGAGTCACGGGAAGGTACCCTTTCTTGGATTGCTCCATGTTAAACCTCTTTAGCATCTTGTCCATGTACGTTGATTGTGAAAGACCAAGCAACCTTTTTGATCTATCTCTATAGATCCTTATCCCAAGGATATAAGTTGCTTCACCAAGGTCTTTCATGGCAAATTGTTTGGACAACCAAATCTTGACTGATTGCAGCATAAAGACATCGTTTCTTAGTAATAATATGTCATCCATATATAACACAAGGAATACGATTGCAGTCCCATTGACCTTCTTATACACACAGTGTTCATCCGGATTTTGTGAGAAACCAAACTCTTTGATTACCTCATCAAAACGGATATTCCAACTCCTGGATGCTTGCTTCAATCCATAGATGGATTTCTGAAGCTTGCATACCTTTTCGCCATCATAGAGGTGAAGCCCTCAGGTTGTGTCATATACACATCCTCAGCTAGATTTCCATTTAGGAAAGCTGTCTTCACATCTATTTGCCATATCTCATAATCATAATGAGAGGCAATGGCTAGGAGTATTCTAATGGATTTAAGCATTGCTACTGGGCTGAAGGTCTCGTCGTAGTCAACCCTTGTCTTTGATTTAAAACCTTTAGCCACAAGCCTTGCTTTATAGGTAATTACATTACCATCCATGTCGGTTTTCTTCTTGAAAACCCATTTACACCCTATGGGTTTTATTCCTTCTGTGCCTCAACCAAAGTCCATACTTGGTTTTCATACATGGAATCCATTTCACTGCGTGGCATGAAGCCATTTCTCGGACTCAACTCTTCGTAACCTCTTCATAGGTGGTAGGCTCATCATCTTCTATGAGCAATCGTCATCCTGCTCATTCACGAAATCCATATCTCTCGGAACAGAGCGTATCCTACGTGACCTACTTAACTTCGTGTGTTGTAGAAGGTTGAATGTTACTTCATCTGTATGAGTTACTGCTTGAGTTCAGCGATTGATCTGCGTCATCTGCTCGAGCATCCCAACTTCTTCAAGCTCAATTTTGCTCCCACTTGCCTTCTTGTAAAAGAAACTCTTTCTCTAAAGACAGCATGCTTTGAAACAAACACCTTTTGTTCCTCAAAGAAGTAGAACCGATATCCCTTGTTTCTTTAGGATATCCTACGAACAAACACTTGTCGATTTTGCATCAAGTTTATCCGATCGTGTCCGCTTCACATAAGCGTGACAGCCCCAAACTTTCAAATGAGTAAGATAGGTCTTTGTTAGTCCACATCTCATATGGAGTAACATCAATCGCTTTGATGAGACTCGCTTAGCAAGTAAACAAGCTGCCTCGATTGCATACCCCAAAAGGATTTTGGTAACTTTGCAAAGCCCATCATTGATCGTACCATGTCTAATAAGGTTCGATTTCTCCTTTCTCGCCACACCATTATGCTGTGGTGTGTAAGGAGGAGTCCATTGAGATAAAATTCCATTATCTCTGAGATAATAAAAAAAACTCTTGGTCTAAGTATTCCCCACCACGATCGATCGTAATGTCTTGATACTTTTCCCAAGTTCGCTTTCTACTTCATTTCAATTGTTTGAACTTTTCAAATGCTTCGATTTGTATCTCATCGATACAAGTACCCATATCGAGAATAGTCATCGATAAAGGTAATGAAGTAAAGATAACCACTTCTAGCATGGATGGACATCGGACCACATACATCCGAATGTATTAGGTCTAATACTCCATCGCTCGCTCACCCTTTCCTTAAAGGGTAACTTAGTCATCTTGCCTAATAAACAAGATTCGCATGTGTCATATGATTCATAATCAAATGACCCTAAACTACCGCTCTTATGGAGCTTAGCTATCGTCTCTCATTTATATGGCCAAGCGACAATGCCATAAGTAAGTTGATTTTAAATTATCTCGCTTATGTCTTTTCGTGTCATTGACATTCATAATTGGATGTGACATATCTAATATGTAAATTCCATTGCATAAAGTACCAGTACCATAAAGCATTCCATTCAAACTAATAGCCTGACCATTGTTACTAAAAGTCAAATGGAAACCAATTTATTTAAACAAGAAATGCATAATATGTTCTTTGTTAATACAGTACAAAATAACAATCATCCAATTTAATTACAAGCCCGATGGGGAGTGATAAGAAATAAGTGCCTACGGCTAATGCAAAGAACTCTTGCTCCATTTCCCACACGCAGTCTACCTCTCCCTTCACGAGTCATCTCATCGTCCCCGAGGCCTCGCATATCATTGCATATGTGTGAGCCACAACCGTATCTAATACCCATATGTTATGATCGAAAAAGATTAACCTCAAAACAAACATACTTGAAGAAGTCGAGGCATCGATGCCTTCTTCGCTTCGCCTCCAGATAGACTTTACAGGCCCGCTCAAAGGACCGTCTTGCCACAATGGAAGCAAGTTCCTTTAGTGCGCTCTTTGGTTTTCTTCTTGCTGCACTTCCTTTTGGTTTCTTAGACCTTTTCTTCTTCTCGCTTTTTCTTTGAACCGTAAGAAGAGTCCACCATCGACACATGCTTGCTATCCTTCTTGATAGCTTGCTCGTTGTCTTGAGCATATTGATCAACTCGTGATTGTTGTGGATATTGGTTCATCCGATAGTTTAACACAAACCGTGAATAACTATCGACATCCAACCGTAATTAAGTCAATACTTAATTCATAATCCATGACAAAACCTAAGACAGCCAACCTCTCAATATACCCATTCATCTTCGATGCATCTTGCTGCAGATGAACCTCGAGTCATCTTAGTAGTGAAGAGTAGCCTCGAGGTCTCGAACCTTTCGCACCGAGCTTGCTCATCAAACAACTCCCAAGATGAAACACTATGGTATGAGCATCCATAGACTCATCTTTATTGCAGCTCTGGTGACATCGAGGCAAGCATGATGCAGGTAGCCATGTCACTGTCTTTAAGATGCTTTCGATATGCTTTCTGATCCTCATCAGAAGCATCAGCAGTAGGTGGATCAGGAAGTGGAACATCTAGGATATATCCCATTTCCTCAGACCTGAGAACAATTTTCAGATTTCTCAGCCAATCGAGAAAATTTGGTCCAGTTAACTTGTTCGATTCCATAAGCGAGCGTAAGTTCACACTTGAAGTCATCTTCAATAACCTAAAGGGAAAGAGAGAAAGAATGTTAGAATAGAATTACTTGCATGATCATAATGGCTTGCATGACATGCATATGGCTCCCACTAGTTTCATAGAATCCATTACCCTCATAACGAATCCAAGAAAAATTATGACAAAATATCCTAGTGGGTCGATATCCGACATTCCTAAAAATGACCTTGGGTTTGTTCAACAAGCCACCTTAGTTCAATCGGTAGGTATCGATCATACAAATTGCATCATAGATAGATATCCGACATTCCTAAAATGACCTTGGGTTTGCCCAACAAGCCACCTTAGTTCAATCGGCAGGTATCAATCATACCATTTCCATCTTAGGTGCAACTATCGACTAGTGCTATCAACTTTTGATGTATGCACACATTGGGTTATCAACTCTTGATGCGTGTACATCGATGTACACTACCCAATTCGCCTCTGTCCACGCTGACCTTGAGTTTGCTCAACAAATCAACGCTTAGTGAAAACCCACCCATTAATCCTAAAATTCATTTTCTATGGTTCAACATATCCGTATAGAGTGAGCTTGGGTTTGCCCAACAACCCAACTCTATAAGAACTCTGGTTCTCCCATATTAATGGAAGCGTTAGTTTTCATATGATTTGAGGGTTTTCAGGTCTCATCTTTTTCTTCTCCAAGCCGTAGGATTATAGTCACTATGATTATATGGAATGATTTAAGGCATATGATCAATCACATCGAGTCTATACCTAAAATCATCCATCATCCCACCTTGCATGTTGTAAGTCGACTTGTGTATGTATAAGTCGACTTATGCCTCTAATAAGTCGACTTATGCATGTGTAAGTCGATTTGTGCAATCAGGCTTGTGAACAAGTCGACTTGTACCATCAGGCAAGTCGACTTACGCGTCTGATCTGCAGACGACAAGTCGACTTGTACATTGTGTAAGTCGACTTATCCAAGAGAAATTGCTATCTTAATTGGCTAATTTCTCAATTCGTATAGTTCAAATTCACAATACCAATTCTAATACACTTTACCTTGATGTACCAATGAAACACTTTCATTGTTGCTTCCCATATATAGTCAAACTATATATGAAGAATTTGAAATCAGTGAATACACTGTTATTCACTTGGATTTCCAAATAATTCGAGAATATCAAATTATCAACCTAAGTATCTCTAGGTAGTCTACACTTTATCAAGACTACTTCGGCACTAGTCACAAAAGTTTTGACGGCCAAAACAATCAAGATAAGGGAATATACTAACGAGACGCTAATGAGACACATTTGACATCCGAAAATTATTTGGAAACCTAATTTAAAAAAATTCATTTAGGAAAGCATACAACATCAATGTAACACATTTTTAATCACATTAAAAATGATCCAAGGCATTGGAACTGAAAATTACACAATTTCTCATTCCAAACAAAACAGTTCTAGCAATTTTCTCAAAACTGCCAAGCTCTATGTTTTGCTTGAAAAACCCATTGAAACAATTTCAATAAATTCTGAGAAAATTACAGAGGTCACTAAATGTTCCCAACATGCTCCATGAATTTGTTTAGGATTTATTTCCATAAAAAACTCATTCAACCTCAGCAACAAAGCCAATGCAAAATCTGTGTTCCTTAACACAGTTATTCCCAGCAGCACACAATAAATTCTCAAATAAATAGTAAATCACCTCGAAAACATTTTTCCATCCACATAGACATTCATAAACATCTTAGGGACATGTAGGTGAAAGAAAATCCGAAAAAACATTTTTCTACAATTTATTCTCGAATTTATAAGCATGCCTGTTCAGTGAATGTGCACAAAGACAGCACCCAGCACATTAGGGAATAAATTAGCAAAACCATATCAAATCACATTGATAAATTCCGGGCTTCCACAGAAATATGCAACAACATTTTGTGAACATATCTGGGCAAGAAAATTTCGAAAACTATATCTCATACTGAATTCGAAATTCAACACATACAACATGCATCATCATCACAAGCTATAGCAACTCCGACCTAGTCATGGTTTCGTTGTTATATACGACACAAGTGTCTCTGATACCACTGTAGGAAAATCCTGGTGTGAGCATCACATGCCCACGGTGCGGAAAACAAAAATTTTTGTTCCGGGACCTTCCTGAAAGCCAGGATCCATGTGTATATATAACAAACTCAAACCGAACGACCAAAGGAGACCGTCTCTAACGGTATCCACGCAGAGATCGGAAAACCTAACCGGGACAAACCCTTTGACCCGGGAATAGCTAGAACAAATTAAAGACTGCTAAATCTTACCTTTGTTCTATGGAGAGCTTGGAAACAATGAAGAGAAGGAGATGAAGAAGCTTGAAGAAGAGAGGAAGATGATACTCGTATGCTTCCAAAGCAAGCATTGAAAAACTTTCTTTTTCATCTTCATCTTTTAAACCAACGAACATCACCACTTCTCTTCTTCAATTGCCACATGTCTTTAACCTTTAAAGACTATAATATGTTAAAGGTGGAGGTCCATCCACGTATGGCCTTTATATATATATATATATATATAAAGTTAAACTTTTAAGACTCCATCATCTCCTTCCACGTGCATATATATATATATATATTAATTAATTCTTTAATTAATTAATTAATTATATATATATAAATAAATGCTGAAGTGATTCAGTCACACTGGGGTCGGTCCTACCGGCCTACTCGGTCCTGGTATGGGAAAAACCCCCGGAAATATTTTTCAGCAATATCGATGTCGCGATCTCATCGGGACATATCTCGATCTCATCGGGATCCATTTAATCCGATTGCTCTCCATATATTGGAACTCTGTCCAAAACTATTTTACAAATTCTCCGAGACACTCTTATGCGTGTGACCCATTAGGTTCCCGGTTATGTTGGCCACTTAGATTAACACTTAATCTAAGCAAGTCATGAGCGGTATCTAGCAACACATCATGACCCCCAATTGACCGGAAAGTAATTGGTTTGACGAATGAATATATATTCATCATGGACCATATCACGAACCTTTCCATAGACAATTACCGTGCAATTCGTCCTTTCACCATCCTATACCCCACTTGGTTATGAGTATGGGCAATGTGTCAACTCTCACTAGACTGACTACGTCAAATCTAGTCCAGTGATTTCAGTTCTTGTCACTGGACTCATTACTTTATATGTCATCAAGACACTCTTCATGACATACATACTCCACCAGATATTTCTAAGTAATGACCCCGACAAGAGGCCATGGGTATCATCTTCGCTATCACGTATGGTGAATCCTCTATTGGCTACTCAATTACCTTCAATACCTCAAACTGCACTCCAAGCACCACCCTATAAGCGACCTCTCGTAAGGCAACAAGGAATGGAGTCAAAGCACGTAATCAATATCCAAGATATCATCGAGCACCTCAAGTCTAAGGATACTTGCACTATTGCTATGATGAGATTATCAACGACATTAGAATAGGACATCCATGTGATGATCTCATGGCAGTCATCCAATGTACTTACTACCTCTAGTAAGCATCCACATCTCAACCCTAAATATCTCATATTTACAGCTTCGAGATCCACCGCTGATCAAATCAAGGAGCATGAGATGTGCTAGTCTTCCGGACACCATGTCCAGCCTCAAGAATCCTATGACTAGGATAATTTAGATAATGGCATAATTGCACATGATAGGAATCTCAGTAGTGTGATCACATCATAATTTCCTTCATGCTATGTCATATATCACGGACTTCATTAATTTGATTACAGATCAATATCAGTTCATAAATAATGAACAACAAATTAATGAAATATGCCTTTCTTTATTTATTCATAAAGACTGTACATAAATTTGTACAAAATGCGCTAAAGGCGATTGCCTTTAGGGCACTACTCTAACAAGCACTACTGTCATTGGTGAGGTATGCAAGGAGTGCTTAGTTAAGGTTGATCAAGTAGAGCTAAAGGCAGACCTGATTGTATTACAGTTGAGAGAGATAGATGTGATCTTAGGTATGGATTGGCTCACTGCCCATAGGGCCATCATGAACTGTTACTGTAACATCCCGTTACCGATGTGAAGGACATATCGGTAATTTGGATGGGTTAGTGGGGTGTATTCATAATTGAACTGCACGTGCATTTTTGCCTCTGCATCAGTGATAAATGAGTTAATTGCACATGCATACATAGTGACATGCATTCATGATTGTTCCAGCATTTAATTGTGATTATGAGTTGAATTGTGAATTTTGAGATAAATGTGTTAAATATGATTTATTGGGTTTGGAAATCAGAGTTGAGTGAGAATTGAATCTTGAGAGTTGGAAATTGAGAATTGAGTATAGGACTTTGTGTTTTGTAATATTGAGGATTTATGAGAATTTTTCTAGAATTTTTAGAGCTATGAGCTCGGACTGTGATTTATGGGTTTAAATGGCATGGAAAATTTAGATTTATGAGTCTGGGAATTTTTGTGATGAGCCATTGAAATTTAGAGACTGAGATTAAGTAAATTTGAGGACTGTGATTTATGGGTTTAAATTAAACCTATATATATAAGAGTTAGGTTTTGATTTGGAGAAAAACATTTTCTCCTTCTTTCTCTTCTCTCCCGTCGACGGTGTGGTTTGCTTTCCTTCGAGATTTTTCATTTGTTCCTTTCATTGTGGTTAAAGAGTTGCTAGAGATCTTGGAGATGATGATGGTTGGCATGGATTGAGGAGTTCTCCGTGATTGTTAGAGTTTGAGAGAGTTTTGGAGGTTTTAGGGTTTTGATTTTGATCTTCGATTTGGTAAGTTTTGTATTTAATGTTGTATTTATGACATTTATGGTATTTAATGTGTTAGCTGGGGTAGTTGAATGTGTTTATGGAGGTTTTAAGAGTATTAATGGCGAAAATGACGATCGGAGAAGATGAAGTGGTCGCACGTCATGACGTCTGAAATAGGCCACGCCATGACGAGAATGGCGTGCTTTCGCCATGCATGAGCCAAGAGGACGTCATGGCGAGGCACGAAGAGTTGTTCGCATGAAGGCGTCCCTTTGTCTTGCTGCGATGAGGGGTCAGAGGTCGCATAGGGACAAAATTTTAGAGAAATTGAATTGATTTTTAGGGTATATCTTTTAGTGTTGACCTCTAATTGGGGTAATTCTGAAGTTGTTATGATCTAGAGAAAGAGGTCTTTGAGTGAGGTAAATTATAAGAGTTCGAAATTAAATTAGCGAGTTCTCAATCATAGAAAAAGAGCTGATTCTGGTTCCTTAAGTGACCTAAGAGTTATGTATTATCAATTGGAGTATAATTAAAGTTTAAATGAGAGATTTGTGAAATTTATGGATGTTATTGGCCTAGTGAGTAGTGAATTTTAGTTGTGAATCGAGAGATAGCGGAATGGGACTAAAGCGCTGGGAAATCATGATCATGCATCATATAATTTTAAATGTGAGACATGTGCATTAGTGAATCTTATTGATTAAGCATATAGTGATGAGAATGCGTTTGTATTGTTATCGAGGCGCCGTTGGATCGTCAGTCCACGGATATTCTTTGATACTTCGAGCAGCTTCGGAAGTTACAGTGAGTAACCTAGTTGGTTCCTCGATCTTTGTGTGATAATCTGTCTGTGAATGTGTGAATCAATTGTCAATGTGAGTGATACAAATGTGAGATAAATGTGCTGCAAATATGAATAAGTGTTCTGATTGTGAGTGATTGTACTGAATGTGTTGCTAATGTGAATACTTGTGATTATGAATCAGTGTATAGTATTACGAGTAAGTGTTCTGATCGTGACAAGTGAGTGAAGTGATAATATATGTGCTAGTGATCAGCAGTGTTAGTGCATGCTAGGCATGATTATAAGAGGTAATTAAACAACAGTGGTGAAGCATTCAATGTGCAGAGCTTTAAGCTCGAATATCAGTGAATAGGCCTAAGGCCAAAAGGGAAATAGTGCATACCCAGAGAGCTCTCCTATCCCTAAAGTGAGTGGGCAGTAGTGCATACCCAGAGGGCTCTCCTACTTTCCGAAATTGTGATCATTGTGAAAAGTGCCCGAATCGAAAGTAGTAACGCCATCCAACAATGACATAAAATGAGAAATTGCATACATTATGCATCCGATCACGTAGTGAAATTGAGAATGCGTGATGTATGACAATTGTGAAGTGATATGTTTGAGTTATGTTATCGTATAAATATGTAAATTGTGTACAGTGTTCTAAATTGCGTTAAAGTGTACTATGCGATATATTATGTGTATATGCATGAGTTGGGTGAACCATCGATGATGGTTTCTCACTGAGTTCGCAAACTCACCCAACATTGCTAATATTTTCGGCGCGTTAGTAGGTTTCTAGCTCCCGAGATAGACGTTTTCCTGCTGTGCAATTTCTTGGACAAGTGAAGCGATGGCACACAGGTCGGTCAGCTGGGGCGACTTTTGAGGATGACCTAGTATAGACGTTTTTATCAGTTTCCTTTTTGGGTTATTGTATTGAGACTTTAGGGGACTGATAGACTTGTCTATAATTTGGATTGATATTATGCAATGAAATTGGGGTTTTAAATTTTAGTGATTTGCTTATTGCGGTTTAATTATATTGATGCCATGTGAGTATTTAGTGATAGTTGTGAGCGGTAGCACTTCCTTGCTGTGGGATATGCGTCGGTACGACCCACGGGTATCTCGGTGTGTACCCTATGGTGAGGGGGCGCTACATTAGGTGGTATCAGAGCATGGTTTGACATCTTTTGGGCATAGTGTATTTTAGGCTTGAATTTCAGTGAGAAAAGCAAAAATTGATCAGATTCTTGTTGATTGTAGGTCATCCGTTCTTGGAGAGCAAGTGGATCAACCAGCTGACCTAGGATCCGTGGGAGCTAGTAGAGAGTCCCCTGTGCCTCATTCTGATGAGTTGCCTCCCAGAGTTCCCGTGAGACGGAAGAGGAGGTATGATAGACTGCGTAAGCAGGGAGAGTTGACTTTTGTGGCAGCACCGACCCTGCAGAGGCTGAGGGATTGTTAGAGAGGACAGAGAGAGTCCTCGATCAGATGGACTGCGACTCTGAGGAGCGCTTTGACTATGCAGTGTCTTTGCTTCAGGGTTCGGCTTTTCAGTGGTGGAAGACTGTTCCAGGTAGTTCTTCCAGGCCCTGCATGTTGACTTGGGATGATTTTCTGAGGGCATTCAAGGATAATTTCATGCCCAAGGTGTATTTAGAGATGAAGATGCAGGAGTTTCTTGAGCTGAGACAGGGGTTGATGTCAGTGGCAGACTATGAGGTCAGGTTCAATGAGCTGTCGGCTTATGAGTCTGCTTTGATTGCTTCAGAGTCTGACAGGTGTCGGAGGTTTGAGGGCGGACTCATTATGGAGATCCGTGCAGCATTGGCCCGATCGATATGGGTACATTTATTGGTGAGGCAGCAATTGTGAGATTGAGCGATTGTTGAGGCAGAGTCACCGAGGTGGATCGGGACCGAGGGCAAGAGGCTAGTGATAGTCGAGCGATGCTAGTAGAGGTTCAAGAAGCATCGAGCGGGACCTTCAGTCGTCTAGAGGAGGTAGACATCCAGTTTAGGCGTAGGGTAGATTTGCTCACCCATGGTGGTCGTAATGGGGGCTAGAGGTTCAGGTCAGATGATCCCGCTATGTGAGTATTGTGAGAGGAGACATAGTGGAGAGTGCTGGAGGTTTACCGGAGCGTGTCTCAAGTGTGGCTCCATGGACCATCAGCTCCGAGAGTGTCCTTTTACTATGGAGGCCCAGTCTGTTACGACTGGTAGATCAGGCAGTGTTACCTCGGTGTAGCAGAGCCGTAGAGGTGGATCTGGATGGAGAGGCCGAGGCCGAGGTCGAGGCCGAGGCCGAGCTGAGGGATCTGTAGTGAGGTCTGAGGGACAGAGTAGCAGGCAGCAGTCCCAGGCTAGAGTCTATGCTATGACTCGGCAGGAGGCTCTCGAGTCTCGGATGTTGTTCTTGGTATGTTTCTAATTTCTGGTTTTGAAGCATATGCATTGATGGATCCTGGATCCACTCATTCTTTTATTGCACCGCATGTGGCATGTAGACTGCATAGTGATAGGGAGAGACTGCAGTGTGGGTTGCAGGTGAGTACGCCTTTGGGTAGTACTACTGCCTTGGGTGAGGTCTGCAAGGGGTGCCCGATAGTGATTGATCAGGCAGAGTTGAGTGCAGACCTGATAGTTTTGCCCCTAAGAGAGATTGATCTGATTCTAGGGATGGACTGGCTTACTGCGCATAGGGCTGTGATGGATTGTTATACTAAGGAGGTCGTGTTAGATTCTCCTGGTCATCCTAGAGTTGTTTTTCGAGGCGTTAGTCAGGCAGTGCCAGCTAGGATGATTTCCGTTCTGAGTGCTTTGAGATTGATGCGTGGTGGTTATGAGGCGTATTTGGCTCATGTGGTGGACATCAGGATTGAGCAGAGGTTGCAGGATATTCCCGTGATTAGGGAAAATCTGGATGTGTTCCCCGATGAGTTACTGGGTTTGCCACCGGATCGGGAGATGGAGTTTGGGATTGACCTCGTTCCAGGTACCGCTCCTATATCTATACCTCCATATAGGATGGCACTGGTGGAATTGAGGGAGCTTAAGGCTCAGTTACAGGAGCTGTTAGATAAGGGATTTATTAGGCCGAGTGTTTCGCCGTGGGGAGCTCCAGTGTTGTTTGTGAAGAAGAAGGATGAGACTTTGAGACTGTGCATCGATTATAGGCAGCTGAATCGGGTGACTGTCAAGAACAAGTACCCACTGCCTAGGATCGATGATCTATTTGATCAGTTGCAGGGAGCTCAAGTGTTTACTAAGTTGGATTTGAGGTCAGGGTATTATCAGTTGAGGATTGTAGAGGCCGACGTGCCTAATAGTGCTTTCAGGAGCAGGTATGGGCATTTCGAGTTCCTAGTGATGCCGTTCGAGTTGACTAATGCCCCGGCAGCCTTCATGACCTTGATGAATAGAGTTTTCCAGCCCTACTTGGATCAGTGCGTGATTGTGTTCATTGACGATATTTTAGTGTATTCGAGGAGTAGACAGGAGCATGTGGAGCATCTGAGGATTGTGTTGCGGATTATGAGAGAGAGGCAGCTGTATGCCAAATTCACTAAGTGTGAATTTTGGCTTGATGAGGTTGTGTTCTTAGGACACATTATGTCAGTGAGGTATCCGGTGGATCCTCACAAGATTGAGGCAGTGAGGAGTTGGGAGATTCCGAGGAATGTGTCAGAGTTGAGGAGTTTCTTCGGATTGACAGGTTATTACCGGTGTAACACCCCACTCCCGAGTGACCCGAACCCGATATCGTTGGTGATATCCGAGTCCGTGCCCCACGAGGGTGACGTACTACATCAGTCGGTCGGTAAAACTTGGTATACTTTTTTTTTTGGAAATACCGTTCATTCCATGTTAAAAGGAAGCAGTTTCAGTCATTTCACAATTAAGCGGAACAAGCGGTGAGAACGATAGTAAATCTTTACGGAGATACAATTATTTAATAATATTTTACAAGAACCATAAAGTACAACTACAAATCGCCACAACAATTGCGGACTACAAACTTAGGAAACCTGGCGATGCTAACCGATCTCGACCTCTATCTCAACTTGCACTGATATACTCCGTGTCAAGCGGGTACTCTTCTAGTCTGAAAAATAGATTACAATTTACATGTCAGTGCGATTCTGATCAATCACGAGTCATACAGTCATTTCAGGCATTTAGTACAGTATGCAATGCACATGTGACTCTTTCCAGTTATTACAGTGTTGTGACCGAGCGCATAACAGTAAACAGTAGATGCTTAGCGTCTGGGAGGTAGAACTCCCTTCGAGCTTGAAGCTCTTTTTCAGTATCAGTCAGTAGATGCTTGGCGTCTAGGGAGTAGGACTCCCTTCGAGCTCAAAGCTTGCAGTATCAGTATCAGTGGCGACTCGGTTTATAATTATTCTTTATCAGTTTATGTATCTGTGCATGGATGCACATGCCCATTTGAACAGTCACGTAACAGTATATAATTCACAATGATCGATGATCTACGCTAATTAACGATTAATATTTCGCAGTCAATCAGTCAATTAACAGTCCATATCGCATAAGTAATCACATTGTACAGTCCATAATTCCTAGTTCACAGTCCATAATTCCTAAGCACAGTAATCCCCGTAGGGTAGTCAAGTCACAGTAAACACATAGATTGAGGTAACCACCTAGGTTACTCACCTATTACTTCCGAGCTATTGTCGGGAAGTCTTTGCCACGTCGGTTGAACGACACTCCAATTAGGCCTCTATAAGAATCAGAGAGCAAAACGATCATTAAAATTTCAATCCGAATTCGTTAATGATACACATGTAGGTGTAGGATGCATGTTCATGAATTCCCAGCCCTAATCCCCCTTTTTTTCCATTAGAAAAAATTCTTTTAAAAATTATAAAACCAATGATGCTAACGACGCTCAATTTGGACCTTAATAGGTCCCCAATTAAATAATCACTCCAATTAAATAAAACAGTGATTAGCGGTGCATTACCCGGACCCACGTCAATTTCTCGTCCAAAATCCCCAATCTCTCAGAAAATGAAATTAAATATTCACTGAATCCGATGCCTCAAGAATCAGGTCAATCGGACGTCGGACGGAAAAGTTATTCACGAAAGAAACCAAAATTCATATTAATATATAACCCTTATTTCCTTTCATTTTTTCCTGATTTCCAACCAAACTTCCAACACCCATAACTCTTTGCACACAATTCAGAAAACTATAAACCACATCTCATTGGAAAGATCATGACAAGCTCTACAAGTTTCATTTAGACCATTCAAAGTAATTCCATCCCTAAGGGTGTCAAAGACCCCATAAAAGCTAGTGCTCACTCAAAGTCACTCAATACAGTACAGTATCTTGTAAATTCAGTAACTTTCATTCTCTTCAGTAAAAACTTACACAATAAATATGCTCATCAAGATCACAATGTTATCTAAAACTTTCATGAATAACCAAAATCCCAATTCATTTACTAACTAGGTCAAATAATTCACCGAAGCATCTGTCTACTAAACTGTCCCAATCTGAGCAGTAAATTTCCAACCAGTATATCTCCTAGCACAAATGTCAAACAAATCACTACTTTATATCCCTGAAAATATAAGATCTCAAACTTCAATTTTCATGGAGAACCCAAATTCCAATTCAACCTCTAACAATTTCAAATCTGCCAAACAATGCACTGGTCAGGGCAGTAGTGAGAAACCTAATATAGGTTCAGTTTTTGCAAATTCATTACTCCCAAATCTGACATCCAAAAATTACATGCAATATAAAATTTTCAAGATAATTTCTTCCTCTACAACTTTTCAGAAGATCACCAAAGTCAATTCCAGTAAAAAAAAAAGCTAAAATTGCTTCCAATTAGAAAGCTCACAAAATGGACAATTAGGCTAGGTTTCCACAAATGACAGAAAATCAGTCAACATTCCACAATGCATAACTCCCAATATACAGATCTAAAAATTACAAGATCAGTGGAAATGGAAAGCTAATAATGTAGGCTTCAACTCTCATGAAGACCATTTTCACTAATTCCTTCTCAATTAATTTAGAAAAATCATCAAAACAATCAGGTTATTAATCCAGATACTGTTCACCTAAGTCAAAACAATAACTTTCCAAGCCAAATTTCAACCTCTTAGAGTTACAATTTGACAACACCTATTTCACACAAAAATGTAGCTAACAAACCAAAGTTTCATTGGACATAAACCTCGACTCATTTGCATAACCACACAATGAGTTATACTCACAACAGTATAGTAGGTCAAAACCAAATTTTCCAGCTTTGTTATTCAATTCAATTCTTTTCATTCCCATGTCCATTCTACTTCAATTTAGCACTCAATTTACCTTCCTATTCAACCAATCTCTCATCAAACACTTCACTTCAACATAAACCCTCAAAATTTCAGCATCCATATTCAATCAAAATTTTTTTAAAGTACTAATCTTCTAACCTTACTAAAATCACTTCAAAACCACATTTTATACACTAATCATCTTAACCTTGGTAGTTTTATACAAACATACCCAACAATTTAACCCATATGTTTCATGACCTTTATGCATCCACAATCATATATAAAGCACAATATGTCACAATTCTACATGTAACAAACATAGAATAAAATCTTACCTAATTAAGCTTTTAACCCTTCAATTCTCCTTCACTTCTTCTAACTACCTCACCAACCCTCCACTTCACTTTAGCCATACGATCACCATCATGCCAAAAGAGAAAGGAGTGTATGCTTGGCCTTTTTTTTTGAAAGAACAAAGTGGAAGGGAGAGCTAAACACTAGGAAAATTAAAGAACATCAAATGGAGAAGAAGGAAGAGTAAGTTTCGGATGATGAGGAGCCTTAAGCAACAAACTCATCCTTTTCACTCTTTAAACAATGAAGTTGCCGACTTATTAGCTAGGAACAAGACAAATGCCATAAATTCGTGGGACACATGGCATTTTTCTAAAAAAAAACAATAAAATAAGGAAGAGATAAAATATGCAATAGGATTTCCTTAATTTGACCCATTCAATTCCAATGGCCCTAATTACAATCCCAAAATAATGTATCCAATATTATAGTGCCATTGGATAAAAATTTTTGATACCAAAAATCAACCGGTTTGCCACTTGGCGATTTATCCGGTCCGGGAATTTTCTCCGGAAAATTTTAGAAAAATTCCTAAAAATTCCTAAAAATATAAAACACACTCTGGATCAGTCAAAATAAATTTTCAAACCCTATAACCATGTTACTCCCAATAAAATTGCATTAGGCCTAATTACCGGGAATTATCATGAATGCATGTACAGTAATTCCATGTGCACAATTGATACTGTGTAGCAATCCTATTATGCATGAACAATACTAATTATTCCCTATCAATCCCATCCTATGACAAATTTCCTATTTTACCCTTCCAGTAGGGGGTGAGATGTTACAATTCCCCCCTCCTTATAAAAAATTTCGTCCTCGAAATTCTCAGTCAACAATTCACTATGACAGTTCTCAAAGTCCCTACATGTTCCACACACTTTTCCACTCAATGATTCATTTTCCGCGAAAGGTCACAGTAACCACACGCAGTCAGTTGTTCAGTCACTTATTTGGCCAACTCATTATCACTCATCACAGTAGACGAATTCAACATGGCTGTCAGTTGGCGACCTCACTATCTTAACTATCTCACTTGCCATTTTTCAGAGTAGCAATTACCTTTAGTTCCAATGCTATAACTCAGTTCATTTTTTCCGAACCTGTTGCCTTATCACGTTTTATCCATCCAATACCTTTTTCTCCAGTAACATACAGACTAATTCTTATTCCATTAAGTACATCTTTTCAAGGTGACTTACCATAACCTCCTTTATCTCGTCCTTGACGTTTCACTTTCCTTTGGTACCAATACAGTGACATTTAGATCCATATTGCCATAACCAAAGATAATTTACCTAATGCGGTCATTCTTTATATTCCGGCTCGTGTTCAAATTCAACTCCTTAGACAATTCAACGCTCTAAAGTGTTAACGCACTTTATTCGGATATGTACTTAACCCATTCAGTTTTCTGAGTCACTTTCCTTTGTTTCACTCATCACGCCTCAAATCCATTATAGTCTTTGACTCTCGTTAGGCATTGTGCGATGTAGCAAGATATCCCTACGATAAATCGAAATCTATCACACGATCATAATCAAGTATTTTCCTATTGAACATTTAAACCTATAAGCACTTAAATCAATAATCACTTCATTCTATACCCACAGTTATTCAATTTCACTTTTCGCATATGATTACTAGAATGTCTAGCTTCGACTGTTCAATTTCTTTGTTCATCAATTCCTTTGTTCAATCCCGACACATGGTTATTATTATTATTATTATTATTATTATTATTTGAATCATCCAATACCATTCTCCCGATTACACTTGACTCTTCAGATTCAGGATAGGAAACACTAGTTTGCTTCCTGAACTAGTAACCTTTCTTACCTTTATCCAGTATCACTAGATCTACAACCTCAATTTTCCAATAACACTTCATAATTACCCGATAATCTACTTGACATTCTTTGCAAATCCCAATATCTGTAATTGATCTGTTCCTTGCAGCCTTATCTGTTCACTATTTGAGTTAAGTCGTCAGAATTGTCTGTTCATTTCAACATTGTCGGTATAGTAGTCATTTATGCCCGTCTTTTTCCTTGAAGTAACACAATGTATTATTATAGGAATCTAAAGTCTCCAATACCATTTATCAAAGTCAGTTCCATTTATCTTATACCAGTTTAACATATTGTCTCAGTTCATCATACACTGCCCACTCTCCAAGGGTATGCTTATCCTCAGTATCAAATTCTTCACTTATTCATATAGTTCTTTTTACTTTTCACTGTTCAACACTTTCAATTACATTCCGTCTATAAACATAGTCACTACCATTTGCTTACCTCACATAATTCCCTATTAGGGTCTTGTTGACTTTACCATACATCATTCAACTTTTTCATTGAGTCCACGAGTAGTGTATTTGCAATCCCTTTATGAAGGTAACACTACATCACTTCATTGTCAGTTTCCCTTTAGGAATTTTTGTTTTTACTCATTTTTTCTTTTCAATTGATTTCCTGTCATTCACATCAACATATGCCAATACCTAGTCATCCGTACTTGGACTTCCATAAATTCCACTTCATTTGAGTATTTTACTTCGCAGTTCGGGACTATTTTCTTCTTATTTTCAAATCAAGATTTCTCAACAGTTTTGCATCACATATGGAGATCTATTCACTTCACACTTCACATGGCAATAAAATCATCTCAAATTAAAATTCCACTTACGTAGTTGGATACTTTACATTTCCGTACACACAATACAGATAACCTCAGTCGTATATTTCACTTGTTATGCCTAAATCTTCTCTTGAGATATGAATCACTTTCACTTTTGATTTCGTCCGTACTTCTTTTCGTTTGACCATTAGTCTTGCTACCGTCATTATACTGTTCACGAAAGTCTCATCAGCCAATTAGTGTCCCTAATTACTTTTCAATCATTCTCAACTATACGCACTATCTCAATCAGAACAATCTTATGCCATAATTTAAAGATCAGAACAGTCCTTGCACTAGGGTTCCATGTGACAGTCACATAAACACTTTCTTTAACACTTATTCCGTAATCTACACCTCACCAGAAGAAGATTGATGCCATAATTTTCTTTTTTTTTGTTCATTTCCTTTCATAAAGGTACATTCAGTCCTCTTATGTCTTACTTTAACCCATTATGAACTTTACACTTATAGCCACTCTAATCATTCACCGATCATCTCCTCTATGATTTCCATGTATCTTTCACATACGTTTCATTAATCATGATCAACTTTACTGTCTAATAGATACTCCCAATGGTAAATCGACTTAAATACGATAACTCTTTTCATATATTACTATCATTGTTTCTTTTTTTTTTTTCCTAGTTTCATTCCCATATCATTCATGTATCAGCTTGACCACTTGGCTTACACAATGTCATTGCATTATTGCTACGTCTCTCTTTATTTTCCTCAAACAATCCACGATAGGGTATTCACATTGATAGTACCTTCAAGGATATGTCCCCAACCACAATAAGATCATAGATACTCCACTGTATCTCTATCTATTTACCCATCCATTTACCATTTCTGTGTCCATATACATCTTTTCAACCAAATCCAGAATTTCCCGATACACAATTAGTAGAAATCATCGATCGTCTTTTTCCTTACGATTTTATCATCTGATTTCCAAACTCTTAGCACAATAGTCACATAACCATTTCAGTCTCAAGCTTATGCGGTCCAGATCATAACCATTTCATGAATTCATTTCAGTTTATCTGTACACTTTTATCTCACCCTTTCTACTTTTTCTCACTCTACTAGGCACCAGGCACTAGGCACTAGGCACCTTGCTCTTTCAATTCTTTCAGTCCAAAGTAGACCGTTACAGTATAACCTTGTTCTTAGTACAATCTCGCTATCATCATTTGCCTATAATATCTATTGATATCTAACACGAATCGATGAATCAATATATGCTGATCGGACCATCTACACTTTACTCCGGTCCAATATTACCCATTTCATGACATATACAGTCAGAGCTGTAATTACCTAATCATCCCGGACTTTTAATCTCACTTAGGCCTACTATAACCAGTATGCTTCCCATATCTCTAGTGGACCTTTCCCAGTTCTAGACATATTCATTTTGAAAACAATAAAATAAGGAAGAGATAAAATATGCAATAGGATTTCCTTAATTTGACCCATTCAATTCCAATGGCCCTAATTACAATCCCAAAATAATGTATCCAATATTATAGTGTCATTGGATAAAAATTTTCAATATTAAAAATCAACCGGTTCGCCACTTGGCGATTTATCCGGTCACGGAATTTTCTCCGAAAAAATTCCAGAAAAATTCTTAAAAATCCCTTAAAATATAAAACACACTCTGGATCAGTCAAAATAAATTTTCAAACCCTATAACCATGTTACTCCCAATAAAATTGCATTAGGCCCAATTACCGGGAATTATCATGAATGCATGTACAGTAATTCCATGTGCACAATTGATACTGTGTAGCAATCCTATTATGCATGAACAGTACTAATTATTCCCTATCAATCCCATCCTATGATAAATTTCCTATTTTACCCTTCCAGTAGGGGGTGGGATGTTACAACCGGAGGTTTGTCGAGGAGTTTTCAGTGATCTCAGTCCCTTTGACAAAACTACTGGGGAAGAATGTGGCTTTCAGATGGTCTGATGAGTGTCAGCGGAGCTTTGAGGAGCTTAGGCATCGATTGACTACGACACCAGTGTTAGCTTTGCCGTCAGGGTCCGGGGGTTTCGAGGTATTTAGTGATGCGTCGCAGCAGGGATTAGGCAGTGTTATGATGCAGCATGGGAGAGTTATAGCATATGCCTCGAGACAGTTGAGGTCTCACGAGGTTAATTATCCAGTGCATGATTTGGAGTTGGCTGCAGTAGTGTTTGCTCTGAAGATCTGGAGGCATTATTTGTATGGAGAGACGTTCCAGATCTTCATTGATCATAAGAGTCTGAGATATCTGTTGAGTCAGCGAGAGTTAAATCTGAGACAGAGGAGATGGATTGAGCTGTTGAAGGACTATGACTGCACGATTGAGTATCATTCAGGGAAGGCCAATGTGGTGGCTGATGCGTTGAGTAGGAGATCTCATGTCAATGCAGCTCAGATTCAAATTGAGAGGTTGCCTAGCCTGATTCAGTTGAGAGCGCTTAATGTGCAGATGGATTTAGCTCAGGATGGAGCTTTGATTGCTACTCTGAGGCTGAGGCCGATGTTGCAAGATCGGATCAGGAGAGTCCAGGATTAGGACCCAGTGATAGTGAGATTGATGGATAGAGTTAGAGCTGGTCAGGGTTCAGATTTTGAGTTGACAGATGGGACTCTTTGGATGGGTCAAAGATTGTGTGCGGATGTTGATGATGCGAGGCGAGATTTTGGAGGAAGCGCGTGGGGCGCTTATGCGATGCACCTGGTGTTACCAAGATGTATAATACCCTTAAGTTGCATTTACGGTGGCGGTATGAAGAGGCAAGTGGCGAGTTAGTTTCGCGGTGTTTGGCGTGCCGGCGGTCAAGGCTAAGCACCGAGCCCCGATTGGGAGATTGCATTCGTTACCCATTCGGAGTGAAAATGGGAGCGAATCACCATGGATTTTATTATGGGGTTGCTAGGGCGCCGAGGCGGCATGATGCGATCTGGTCATAATGGACCGGTTGACCAAATCGGCTCACTTCTTGCGATCTGAGAGAATAATACTCTCGACCGGTTGGCCCAGTATGTGGCGAGATTGTGCGATCGCATGGGGTCCCGATGATCGATAGTGTCAGATAGGGATCCTAGATTTACTTCGAGGTTCTGGAGGAGCCTGCAGTCAGCTTTGGGTTCGAGGTTGAATTTTAGTACAACATTTAATCCTCAAACAGATGGGCAAAGTGAGAGGACGATCAAGACTGTTGAGGATATGCTGAGAGCTTGTGTATTAGAGTTCAAAGGTGCTTGGGACGATCTTGGCTCGATTGAGTTTCGTACAATAATCGATGCAGCAATATTAGGATGGCACCGTATGAGGCCTTGTATGGGAGAACGTGTAGATCACCTCTTTACTGGGATGAAGAGGGTGTGAGGATGCTTGAGGGCCCCGAGTGATCCGAGATCTGATGGATAAAGTGAGGCGATTGAGTCGCATCAAGGCGGCTCAGGATAGACAGAAGAGTTATGTGGATCAGCATCGGCGTGAGATGGAGTACAGTGTGGGCGATAAAGTATTCCTCCGAGTGTCACCTTGGAGAGGAGTGCTGAGATTTGGCCGTAAGGGCAAGCTAAGTCCTCGGTATGTCGGTCCGTATAAGATTACTAAGAGGATTGGACCGTTGGCCTATACATTAGCGTTGCCGAGTGAGATGTCCCAGTTACATGATGTTTTTCATGTGAGTATGCTCCGGAGATACCGCTCAGACCCGACTCATGTGATTCCGGCTCAAGAGATTGAGATAGCTAGTGATCTGAGTTATGTTGAGGAGCCAGTGCGGATTATCGAATCTCGGGTCAAGCAATTGAGGAGCAGGGTGACTCCATTAGTGAAAGTCCTATGGAAGAACCACGCATCAGAGGAAGCAACTTGAGAGACTGAGGAGCAAATGAGGAGGCACCTCATCATTCGACCCGGTCGGTATGAAATTTCATGACGAAATTTTTATTTAGGAGGGGAGAATTGTAACATCCCGTTACCGATGTGAAGGACATATTGGTAATTTGGATGGGTTAGTGGGGTTCATTCATAATTGAACTACACGTGCATTTTTGCCTCTGCATCAGCGATAAATGAGTTAATTGCACATGCATACATAGTGACATGCATTCATGATTGTTCCAGCATTTAATTGTGATTATGAGTTGAATTGTGAATTTTGAGATAAATGTGTTAGATATGATTTATTGGGTTTGGAAATCAGAGTTGAGTGAGAATTGAATCTTGAGAGTTGGAAATTGAGAATTGAGTATAGGACTTTGTGTTTTGTATTTTTGAGGATTTATGAGAATTTTTCTAGAATTTTTAGAGCTATGAGCTCGGATGAGAAAATCTTAGAGGCGATGATTTAGATTCCGGTTCCGAAAGTGAGTGGTAAATGGCATGAAAAATTTAGATTTATGAGTTTAGGAATTTTTGTGATGAGCCATTAAAATTTAGAGACTGAGATTAAGTAAATTTGAGGACTGTGATTTATAGGTTTAAATTCAACCTATATATATAAGAGTTAGGTTTTGATTTGGAGAAAAACATTTTCTCTTTCTTTCTCTTCTCTCCCGTCGACGGTGTGGTTTGCTTTCCTTTGAGATTTTTCATTTGTTCCTTTCATTGTGGTTAAAGAGTTGCTAGAGATCTTGGAGATGATGATGGTTGGCATGGATTGAGGAGTTCTCCGTGATTGTTAGAGTTTGAGAGAGTTTTGGAGGTTTTTAGGGTTTTCGAATTTTGATCTTCGATTTGGTAAGTTTTTGTGTTTAATGTTGTATTTATGGCATTTATGGTATTTAATGTGTTAGCTGGGGTAGTTGAATGTGTTTATGGAGGTTTTAAGAGTATTAATGGCGGAAAATGATGATCGGAGAAGATGAAGTGGTCGCACGTCGCGACGATCGAAATAAACCCTTGCGATGAGAAATGGTGTGCTTGCATGGCGAAAAAGAGGACGTCATGGCGAGTGAATAAATTCTTCGCCATGGCGAGTTTCTATAGAGACGTCGCCATTGAGCACTGAAGAAGTTGTTACCATGGCGACGTTCCCACGCCATGACGAGCATCCTTTGTCTTGCCATGGCGAAATGTAGAGTCGCGGCGAGGGACATAAATTTTAGAGAAATTGAATTAGTTTTAGGGTATATCTTTTAGTGTAGACCTCCAATTGGGGTAATGCAGAGTTGTTATGATCTAGAGAAAGAGGTCTTTGAGTGAGGTAAATTATAAGAGTTCGAAATTAAATTAGCGAGTTCTCAATCATAGAAAAAGAGCTGATTCTGGTTCCTTAAGTGACCTAAGAGTTATGTATTATCAATTGGAGTATAATTAGAGTTTAAATGAGAGATTTGTGAAATTTATGGATGTTATTGACCTAGTGAGTAGTGAATTTTGGTTGTGAATCGAGAGATAGCGGAATGGGACTAAAGCGTTGGGAAATCATGATCATGCATCATATAATTTTAAATGTGAGACATGTGCATTAGTGAATCTTATTGATTGAGCATATAGTGATGAGAATGCGTTTGTATTGTTATAGAGGCGCCGTTGGATCGTCAGTCCACGGATATTGCTGGTACTTCCAGGTAGTAGCTCGGAAGTTACAGGTGAGTAACATAGTTGGTTCCTCGATCTTTGTGTGATAATCTGTGTTGTGAATGTGTGAATCAATTGTCAATGTGAGTGATACAAATGTGAGATAAACGTGCTGCAAATATGAATAAGTGTTCTGATTGTGAGTGATTGTACTGAATGTGTTGCTAATGTGAATACTTGTGATTATGAATCAGTGTATAGTATTACGAGTAAGTGTTCTAATCGTGACAAGTGAGTGAAGTGATAATATATGTGTTAGTGATTGTGCAAGTGTTAGTGCATGCTAGGCATGATTATAAGAGGTAATTAAACAGTTGTGACTGAAGCATTCAATGTGCAGAGCTTTAAGCTCGAATATCAGTGAATAGGCCTAAGGCCAAAAGGAAAAATAGTGCATACCCAGAGAGCTCTCCTATCCCTAAAGTGAGTGGGCAGTAGTGCATACCCAAAGGGCTCTCCTACTTGTCGAAATTGTGATCATTGTGAAAAGTGCCCGAATCGGGAAAGTGTAACGCTCAGTCACAACAATGACATAAAATGAGAAATTGCAACATTATGCATCTGACTGCGTAGTGAAATTGAGAATGCGTGTGATGTATGACAATTGTGAAGTGATATGTTTGAGTTATGTTATCGTATAAATATGTAAATTGTGTACAGTGTTCTAAATTGCGTTAAAGTGTACTATGCGATATATTATGTGTATATGCATGAGTTGGGTGAACCATCGATGATGGTTTCTCACCGAGTTCGCAAACTCACCCACATTGCTAATATTTTTCGAAGCGCGTTAGTAGGTTTCTAGCTCCCGAGATAGACGTTTTCCTCTTGTCGCGAGTTCTTGGACAAGTGAAGCGATGGCACACGTGATCATTTGGGGCGACTTTTGAGGATGACCTAGTATAGACGCTTTTATCGGTTTCCTTTTGGGTTATTGTATTGAGACTTTAGGGGTGATAGACTTGTCTATAATTTGGATTGATATTATGCAATGAAATTGGGGTTTTAAATTTTAGTGATTTGCTTATTGCGGTTTAATTATATTGATGCCATGCAGTATTTAGTGATAGTTGCGGTAGCACTTCCTTCTTTGTAGGATATCGTCAGTCGACCCACGGGTGTCTGGTGTGTACCTATGGTGAGGAGGCTTCTGATTACACTAAGGAGGTAGTATTAGAATCTCTGGTCAGCCTGAAGCGATTCGAGGAATTAGTCGGCGGTGCCAGCTAGGATGATATCCTTTATGAGTGCTCTGAGGTTGATGCAGGGAGGATGTGAGGCTTATCTGGCCCACATCATTGATACTAGGGTGGAGCGAGCATTGAGGACATTCCGGTGGTTAAGGAATTCGAGATGTGTTTCCGAGGAGTTACCCGTTTACCACGGATCGGAAGCGAGTTCTGATTGATTTAGTTCAAGTCTTTGCTCTATATCCATTCCCCATATAGGATGACAAGCGTGGGCTGAAGGAGCTAAAGCTTCGGTTGTAAGAGTTGTTGGAAAAGGGTTTCATAAGGCCCAGTGTTTCACCTTGGGGAGTGCCAGTGTTGTTTGTGAAGAAGAAGGATGGGACTTTGAGGTTATGCATCGATTATAGGCAGCATAATCGGGTGATCGTGAAGAACAAGTATCCGTTGCCTAGAATTGATGACTTGCTTGACGATTCGAGGAGCTCGGTATTTACTAAGCTAGATCTGAGATCACGGTATTACCAATTGAAGATAGCGGAGGCTGATATACCTAAGAGTGCATTCAGGAGCAGGTATGGGCACTATGAGTTCCTAGTGATGCCGTTTGGGTTAACTAATGCCCGACAGCCTTTTATGGCCTTGATGAATAAGGTGTTCCAGCCTACTACCGATCGATTTGTAATTGTATTCATTGACGATATCTTGGTGTATTCAAAGAGTAGAAAGGAGCATGCCATTTGAGAGTGATCTTACAGATTATGAGAGAGAAACAATTGTATGTCAAATTTAGTAAGTGTGAATTTTGGTTAGATCAAGTTGTATTTCTGGGACATATAGTAACTGGAGATGGCATACAGATAGATCCAAAGAAGGTAGAGGCAGTTATGAATTGGGAAGCTCCGAGAAATGTGCCTGAGATCCGAAGCTTCCTAAGATTAGCCGGATATTACCGAAGATTTGTCGAGGGGTTTTCCTTGATCTCGGTCCCTCTAACTAAACTTCTGAGGAAGAATGTAGTGTTTAGATGGAGTGAGGAGTGTCAGAAGAGCTTTGAGGAGTTGAAACATCGGCTGACTACCGCACCGGTGTTGACTATTCCATCAGGGATTGGAGGATATGTGGTATATAGTGATGCTTCGCATCAAGGTTTGGGATGTGTACTGATGCAGTATGGCAAGGTGATCGCCTATGTATCGAGACAATTAAGGTCTCACGAGATCAATTATCCGGTACATGATTTAGAGCTAGCTGCAGTTGTCTTTGCTCTAAAGATTTGGAGACATTATTTGTATGGGAGACTTTCGGATATATCTTGATCATCGAGTCTGAAATACTTGATGAGTCGAAGGAGTTAAACTTGAGGCAAAGGAGGTGGATTGAGTTATTAAAAATTATGATTGTCTATTGAGTACCACCGGGGAAAGCTAATGTGGTGGCGGATGCTTTGAGCGGAAGTCTAATGCTAGTACAAATCGATTCGCTATCGAGGTTACCTAATCGATTCATTTGAGAGCTCTAAATGTAGAGTTGAATCTGGAGCAAGATGAGGCACTAGTTGCTACTTTGAAGTTGAGGCCAATGCTACATGATAGAATTAGAAAAGTACAGAACAAAGATCCCGATGTAGTAAAGCTTATAGATAAAGTGAGGGCAAATCTGGAGTCCGAGTTTGAGTTGAGAGATGAGACTTTGTGGTTGAGACATAGGCTATGTGTACCTAATGTGGATGATTTGAGGAAGGAGATCCTTGAGGAAGCTCATATGGCCACCTATGCTATGCATCCTTGTACTACCAAGATGTATAACACATTGAAGCAACATTTTTGGTGGCCTGGAATGAAGAAGCAAGTAGCTGAGTACGTGTCAAGATGTATGACGTGCCCGGAAGTGAAGGCGAGCACCGGGCTCCATGGGAAGTTGAATTCATTGCCCATTCCGGAGTGGAAATGGGAGCGGATCCTTATGGACTTCATCATGGGTTTGCCTAAGACTCGGCGGCGTGATGCTATTTGGGTCATAGTGGACGGTTGATTCATCGGCCCATTTCTTACCAGTGAGAGAGAATAACTCACTTGATCAGTTTGCCTAAAAGTATGTGAATGAGGTGGTGAGACTGCATGAAGTGCCAGTGTTCATAGTATCAGACAGAGATCCTAGATTTACTTTAAAATTTTGGAAGAGCTTGCAGACTGCCATGGGAACTAAATTGAACTTGATCTGACGTTTCATCCTCAAACAGATGGGCCAGTGAAAGGACAATTAAAACTATTGAGGATATGCTCAGGGCTTGTGTATTGGAGTTTAGAGGAGCTTGGGATCAATATATGGCATTGATTGAGTTTGCCTACAATAACCACTACCACAGTAGTATCGGAATGGCACCGTATGAGGCACTGTACGGTAGGAAGTGTCGGTCGCCATTGTATTGGGATGAAGAGGGCTTGAGAATGATGGATGGCCCAGAGTTGATACAGGACACAGTGGATAAGGTGAAGTCGATCCGAAGCCGAATCAAAGCGGCTCAGGATAGACAAAAGAGTTATGTGGATCAACATCGACGTGATATGGAGTACAGTGTAGGAGATAGAGTATTTTTTAGAGTGTCACCTTGGAGGGGAGTCTTGAGATTTGGTAAAAAGGGCAAGTTGAGGCCTAGGTACATTAGTCCTTATGAGATCATTGAGAGGATAGGACCTTTGGCCTATAAGTTGGCTTTACCAAATGAGATGTCTCAATTGCATAATGTGTTCCATGTGAGTATGCTCCGAAGATACCGATCGGATCCGACACATGTGATACTAGCTCAAGAGATCGAGGTTGCTAGTAACTTAAGATATGTTGAGGAGCCGATCAAGATTGTGGGATCACGGATTAAGCAGTTGAGGAACAAGGTTATTCCATTGGTAAAAGTCTTTTGGAGGAACCACTCGACTGAAGAAGCAACATGGGAGACAGAGGAGCATATGAGGAGACAATATCCCCACCTATTCGAGCAAGCAGGTAAGAATTTCTAGGACGAAATTTCTTTAAGGAGGGGAGAGTTGTAACATCCCATTGTTAGTGGAAAGGGGTAGGATGGTAAATGTGAGTGACTAATGAGAGTTAGAAATGTATTCTACATGTTCATGCATAACTTGCTACATACTTAGACTTAATTGTTGCACATGAAAATACTTGTACATGCATTCATGAATAATTCCGGGTATAATTGGAATGATTTGAGAATCTTGAATGTTATTATTATTGAAAATTTTATGGGTTAGTGAGATCTTGATGTTTTGAATTTTAGTGGAATTATTGTATTTGTATATGTTGGGGAAGTTATGGAGTGTTGAGAGAGATATATTCATAGTAGGGAACAAGAAATAAATTAAATAAAGATTTAGAGATAGCTGGGTTGTAAAGATGATTGTTGTATTGGAAAGAGGGGAATTAAATGGAGTTAGTTTCCAAAGAAACTAAGTTAGGGTTTAATCATTTAGAAAGTGACATGTGTCACTTAGACCTTGTACTCTAGCTAGAAGTAGGTCACTATTCCTTGAGAGTTGGCAGGTTAAGTCTTGTCCAAGTCCCTTCTTTTTCTCATCTTTCTAAAACTTCTCTCTTCGAAACACATAATTTTCCAGCAAAATATCTTCTAAGGGACTCTTGTGTTCTTCCTTTCTTTCACCAACCTTACTTTGCCATGTGTCATCTATTCTAAGGAAAACCGGAAGTGATCATTTCACTCGGTGAAGTACGAAACATGTGGAGTTTAGGGCTTGAAGATTTTGGAGATTTCAGCGGTAAGTGTTAGAGAAATCCCTCACCGTTGGGGTTTGTGAAATAAAGTTGATAGATTATCTTGTCATCTGCATGAAAATGTACTTCATGTGTTTGTTCTTAAATCTTGGTTAGTTGGGGAGAAATAAATTCAGTTATAGTGTTAAATTAGTTTTGAGAAAACTATTGGTGTTTGGTGACGTAAAGTGTTGAAAGTTAGAAAGTCTGGAAAATTTCTCCTTGAGCATGTTTCAGTATTTTGGCCATAACATTTTCTGTGGTTGTCTAAATAATATGATTCTTGATTGAGAGTAAACTAGGAATATATGGCTACAATTACAGTATGAAGACATTGAATTTCAGTTCTGTCTCTAAGAGTCTCAAAAGTTGTCACGAAGTTGAGAACTGGGTGCAGGATGTTGAGCGTTGAGCAAAAATTCGTGTTCCAACTTCGGGAGGAAATTTGGACCTGATTTAGATAGATTCTGGCAAAATTTCCTTCTGAAAAGTTGTAGATCTTTCTTTTAGATTTCTAACGGTATAAAGTTGGTAAAATTTGGATATCAAAGTCAAAAATTATGATCTTTTTAAGTGGATGCATTCCAGACGCAAAGACTAAGACGGAGATGCAAAGGCTGAGACGCAGACGCAAAGACTGAGACGGAGATGCAAAGGCTGAGACGCAGACGCAAAGACTGAGACGGAGACGCAGACGCAGACGCAGAAAAACAAAAACAACAGATTGTACTTTTTTGGTCATAACTTTTTCTCTAGACCTCCAAATGACCTGATTTTTGAAGCATTGGATTCCTAACACATTTATTTATATCTCCACAAAAAGTTATGGTCTTTGGTATTATATTGGAAATGATTGATTTAATCAAAGTAAGGGTACCGGTGGAAGGAGTATGAATTGGATATTTTACTGAATGTATTTCAGTATTTTGATGATATCTTGGTCTATAGGATTCCAATTGAGGCAATTCTTCATTTGTAGTGAACTAGAGTAATAGGGCTACAAATTATATGAAGGAGCTGAATCTTGATACAGTCTCTAAGGTGTTCAATTTCTAGATGGAAGTCGGATATAATACACTGTTTTGGAGAAAGATCTGAAATGGTTCATTGGATTATGAGATTGGATTCAAATGGTTTATGGAGGGTTAAATCCCACAGAATGAGGCTAATTAAGTGAGTTTTGATAGTTGAATGTCTTGTGAAGAAATTGATGGATTGATACCAGGGATAGTCATGAATATGCATTGTACATATTTCATCTCATTCATGTGCATTATTAAACACTTATGATTGTTCAAATTGTGATATATGTATATGTTATTTGTTATAGAGGAGCCATTGGACGTCAACCTTCGAGACGTTCTTTGGATCTTCGAGCATTAACCGGGAGAAACTTGTGAGTAACCTAGACGGTTTTGCTCAATTAATTGTTTGCTTTAGAATATGTTTGAATGAATTATTTAAGTGCTCGAACATCTGAAAATTGTGGGTGTGCATATGAATGTAAAAGTGTGCTAAACATTTCTCTTGAATGCCTGACTAAGGTCCGATGATAAATGTGATCAAAAGCGTGAATGTGCATCCATGTAATTGGCGAGATTATGATATGTGAAACATTAGTTACATGTATGCATGAAAGATAAAGGAAGTTATATTTGGAGTTGCGGGATAAGGAGCTAAAAGCTAAAAATGTGAATAGAGCCTTGGGCTCGAAAAGCATCGTATCCCGATATCTAAGAAGAGATATGGGGCGTTATTCACTAAGCTCGACATCCGAGAAGGGGTGAGCTGGAAAAGGCACTTTCGGTCATAACGACAATAATAAGCGAAAGTGAGTCTCATGTGCATTGCCAATAATAATTGATGTGTGTTTTTATTTGAACAATGTGATACATTGTGAATATGCGATGAAATGAATATTATGTTATGTGCGATAGTGTGATATATTGTGAATATGTAATGAAGTGAGCGTTGTGTTATGTGCGATGTTTTGATGCATGAATTGAGTGAACCATCGATGATGGTTACCTCATTGAGTTCGCAAAACTCACCAAAATTGCAACGTTGTCTTTTCAGGACCGAGAGACGACTCTAGTTGTTAAAGAGGATCTTCTAGCCGAGTAGATTGCGATTGGAGATTGAGTTCATGGCTCAAAGGTCGGTCGGCTGGGGTTCTTTTGGATGGTTTAAATAAAATTTGATACACTTTCCTCATTCACGTAGTGCTATTGTTTTAGGTTTTCTGTTGATGTACATACGGATATTGTGGTCAGACAATGTAGACCTTGATTTTTGTGAAATGTAATGAGAAAAAAAAAGTTGGTTTTAAAATATTGTGATCTTCTTATGATGCTTTGTTATTGAATTATGTTACCATGCCATAGAAAGGGATGTAGTGATCGAACGTAGCGTGCCCTCATCGTAGGATATGTGCCGGAATGACCTCCGAGTGTCCCGGTGGATACCCTGCGGTAAGAGGGCGCTACATTCATAAACTCCATACTTTCCTTGTAATGTTGGGCACTCATCAGTTGGACGGCTCGTGTTTGAAAATATCCCACACACTTTCACTTATGCTTGTCTAACTACAATCTGTCTCACAAAAGATGTTAGTTCATCTAATCAATGTTCAATAGGTGAAGTGCTTACCTCGTTTACCCATCGAGCATCGTTACGAGTGTCGAATTGTTAGGTGTTAACGGCCATCAGCTCAAGTAATATCCTAGCTTTAATGGGAATCTTCTCACAAAGTGTCCCAGCACTAGCCACATTAAACAAACTCCTCTCCATCAGTAGCAATACTTCATAAAAATATTGGATGAGAAGTTGCTCTGGTATGTTATGGTGTGCACAGCAGGCACATAACTTTTTGAGTGGCTCCGAGTACTTATAAAGAGATTCTCCATTTTGCTACTTAATACCATATATCTCCTTCCGAATACTTGCTATCTTTGAGGCTGGAAAATATTTTTCCAAGAATAATCTCTTTATCTCTAACCAAGTATTCATACTTCTAGTCGGTAAGTCAAATAGCCAATCCTTTGCTGCATCTTTGAGTGATATACTCATCAGTCACCCTATGAGGCTTCATACTCAAACACACCACTTTGAATTCCTTAAGATGCTTATGTGCATCCTCACTTGCAAGACTATGAAAGTTAGATAATAAATGAATTAATCCAAATTTTAACTTAAAGGTAAATGTTCAGCAAAATTTAGAATTTTTATGCATAATGATCTTTGAGTTAAATTGGGTGCAGCCAACATCCTTAGAGTTCTCAGATTTGCCATCGTGTCTTCAGATTCTGATTTCAATTTTTCCACCAAAGTTGACCTTGCTTCCCTATACAATCTTTATAATGTTCTCTTGATCTCCTAAATAAGTTGCTCAATTTCTCTACGAGGAGATCTGGTCACTACCATGCACCAACACTAACAAACAATTAAAAATTAACAAGTATCAAAAAGAATGATTATAAACAAATATATTCAAAAAATACCAACTAAAATCAAATATAAAAATTAAACTACCACACTTCCCGACAACGATGATAAAACCTGACAACGTGTGTCGAGTATGCTATAAAACTTATTTGACTTTGCACACTAAAATTTATAGTTAGGGTGAGTCGAGATCAAATCCACAGAGAATGTTTGGTTAATTTCTGTAATCAAAATTAATTGATGCAAGGAAAATATAAAAAGGGGGGGGGGGTTAGTTTTTAGAAATTTAGAAAATAAAATAAAAGTAAACTATCGAAAACAAATTAAAACATGCGATAAAAATGATTAAACTGTTAAATATACGTAAGGTTTGATTTTAGGTTCAATCTCGACCTAAACATGATCAAGCATATTTCATCATCTTAACATCTTTACAAGTCTCTTTGAATTGTTGATCTGAGACTACTATACTAATCATGATTTCCCCTTAGGTTTTGTTTAATCAAGAAACAATCATTAATTAAGCCTAACTATCGAATAACCTAGGATACGATCTTTAAATTTAATTTGGTGGTCGCATTACGAAGAAAAAAACGATCAATATAAATAGTAATCTCACACGTTCGAGTTATCTAACCTAAGTTATATTGTTCCTAATGATACGGGATTGTTAGGTACTACTAACAAACATCAAAAGTAATGATTACAGATTACATTCAATGTTTTAGCAATAGGTTCAAAATAGAACAATCAAAATAATGTATTAAGATCATTCATCCCAAAACCCGATCAAACCAACACCAATAACACAACAATTCGAAAAGAAATTACAACATTAAAATGATAAAAAAGCTTAGCCGTGACTTGGTGTCGACATCCCTGTTGAACCGACATCGGGAAGCTAGCCTTCCATCTCTATTTTTATGCTCCAAGCATTAATAATTTTTTTCATAGTTGCTTCGGTGGTGAGAAATGAAAAGAGAACCGCATCACCTTCACTCTCCTATTCCCTACGCTCCTCTCTATTTTCTGAATTAATATTTGATCCAACTCTATTGTTTTCCCCATTGTTACTGTGCGTTTTCCTTTTAAAAGCCCGCAAAACGTTTGCGTTAAACGTAGACGTTGTTTACGTGAAACATTTGCATTTCCACAAATGTTCGCACAAATCCTTCTTGCTTATATTTGTTATGTAGTTTTAACGTGTGTGTGTGTATTTGTTGTAGTGTTTCCTTCATGTTGTGCTGCCATTTTTACTTCTCTTCCAACTACCTCTTGTTTTCATTTAATTCCCATAAAACACGTTGCATAGGGCTGTTATATGCAATTTCCATGCAGCTTCATCATCTTGATTTTCTTGCCTTTACTTACTCTAATATTTATCATTTTTTCTTCCACAAAAAAAAAGAATATGGAAATGGATATGATGGCTTCAATGAACATGCTTTCGGGTTGCTTTTGCTCCTTTACTTCCAAAATGTACCTAAAATCAAATAAGAACCAAAGTGAGTATCCTAAGCATTTCTAAGGCATTAATCACTAAATGTGGTATATCAAATGAATCAACATTTAAGCACATATCAAGAAAGTTTAAAGAATTCAATAAAAATTTAATTACCATCATCCCAAAAACTCCAAACTCAACTTTAATACTAGATTTCAAACATATTTTGTATTATAATGCTTTGTATAAGATCACTGCAAAGATTCTTTCTTTAAAATTAAAGTCAATTATAGGGGTTTTTACTAATAGATCACAAGATGCTTTTGTTTAAGGAAGATTGATCAAGGATGATATTCTCTGAGCTCAAGAACTATTCAGAAGCTGTAACAAAAGGAATTCTCCTAAGGATTGCGTTATTAAAGTGGGTTTTTCATAAAGCTTGGATTTTATTAATTAAAACTTTATTATTCATGTAATTGAACTTTCAAATTCTAAAAAATTTTCATTGTGTGGATTCATTAAATCATCTTTACCATCTCTTTTAGTGTCCTTATCAATGACGTGCCTACTAAACTCTACTATGGTGATAAGGAGTTAAGGTAAAGGGACACTTTGTCCACTTACTTATTCGTTTTATGTGTAAAGACCCTCACTCTTTATTCAATTTTTATGGACACCTTTATAAGATTGATAACTTATTGTATTAAAAATGATCTTAGATTATATTTTCACAGTAGATATAAAAAGTTAGAGTTCTTTAACCTTTGTTTTACTGATGATGTCATGCTCATTTGTAAAGATGACAAATCCTTATACTTGTTAATGTCCTTACTAAATACTTTCAAAGATCTTGAGGGCTTGCTATTAATAAGGATAAAAGTCATTTAATTTCGCTAGTGGCAAACTTACTTCAAGTTAGATCTCAACCATTTTAGGATTACAATGTACGAACCCTCCATTCAACTACTTGGGGTTGCCTATCCCTACTAAAAGATTCCTATATAAGGATTACATCCCTTTATTGGAAAAGATATAGAATAAAATCTACAGTTGGTGTAATAGATCACTTTATTTTGTTATTGGCTATAAGTTAATTCTCTCCAAAATTAATGGTTTTTAAACATTTTCCTTTGAAATGGATTATTAAAGCTATAGATAAATCGTTAAAGAGGTTTCTAGGAAATCATACTATGGCTAGGTGATTGGACCAAATTTATACTATAAATTAGGCCCGTTTTCTCTAGTAATTATGCATCTGTTGACTCCTGATCTATGATTTTTATGCTTATTTTGGTCCCGCACATTGAGTTTTGATAAATTGCACATTGTCAGTATTTTGTTGTCATTTGTCATTAATTACGCATAATTTTATTGGGACAATTGATCTGCAAATGGGTTGTATTTTGTAGGACCAAAGGAGTCAACATTCAAGAAGTCAACATCTTGCGAGATTCATTTGGGCGAACCCAAACCTCCATTCGCGGCGAATAAATTAAATCTGATTACTTATTGCGACGGTGACCATCCGGACTTCGCGCGTGAATAACTCAACTCGACCATTCGCCGCGGCGAATGTCGGTAACCCGACCTATATTTGGCAAAGTATCCTTTATTCGATCCGGCCGCACGTATCCTATAAAACTTGCCATTTAGGGCAAAAAGGGACCGCATACGAGTTTTCTTTTCCTCCCTTTTCTTCGTTCTTCTCGGTTTCTTTCATTCTTTTACATTTTAAGCTTCTAATAGGTTTTCATTACGTATTACGAGTTCACCCACGAACAGCGTTCATTGTCTTCATCTTCAACGGTTAAATGCGATCGATCATGAGTATCGGTGATTCTCCAGCGGTGATGGAGTTGGCGAGTCATGGCGGCTAAATCGATATTCTCCTGAAAATGTAGCGAAGGTCGGAGTTCCATGAGCTTGAAAGGGTAATCAACCATAGTTTTAGATTTTGTCATGTTTTGTAAAACCTCCGAGTTGGAGATTGCGATATATGATGGATTGAATCCACTATAGTTTAATCGGATGTAAAACTTTGATTTATGGTGTGGATTAGTTTGTGTTGAATATTGTTCGAAATACATGAAGTTTCATGTATGTTAAACAGATTTGCATGAGTTAATTTAATCTACCTAGTTGTGTTTGATTGAATTGATTGTGTTTTATCTGGTTAACTTATTGCATAAATCATTTCATGCCATACACTAAGGGTTTTAACAAGCTTTAATTTATCGAGTTGATCAATTAAATCTTGGACTTAACGAGTTGTTAAGGTTGTGTTTTCGAAACTTAGTGGATTTTAAACCCCGATATTTATTTTGGTGATGATGACCGAGCCACATTTTGGAGAGTTTTAATTAATTTTTTCAGTCTCATTTAATTTAAATTGCCTTATCTTTTCAAATCCCAAAATATTTACCTTTGCTTTAGTTTAGTTTAATTTTAGATTAATCAATCAAAACCCCCTTTTATTGCTTTCATTGCATGCATAATTCAAACATTAGGCTAGTCTAGGATCAATTGGTGCATTGGTTCCTTGAGAGTCGACCCGAGGTTGCATCCTGTATTGCAATCCTTGGTATAAATTTTATTTGACCGGTTTCCAGGATCAATTCTTAAATTGAGCGATAAGTCACCGATCAAATTGGCTCGTTCTTAGGGAATCAAATTAATTGGTTCTCTAGGTTAGCGGTGTTTGTTTTGATTTTAATTTTTGTTGTTTACATTTTGTTTGCATTGCATAATTTTATTTAATTTCTTTTCTGCTTAAGTGTTTTTAGTGTTAATCCTGTTTGTGATTTCATTCTGCTTTGTTTTAAGTGTTTATTCTGATTCGTTTGCTTTGCTTGGTTCAGGCTTCTTGGGCGTGGCGAGTTCATCATTAAATCACAATGAGTTCATCATTCGCCGCAATGAGTTCATATATTGCCGCAATGAAAGTTACAATTTATTCGATTCATTGCGGCGAATTACTACGTCGCAATGCGAACTGAGTGAATTGAAGCCTTGCTATCATTGTCGTTTTAGTGAGCTATCTTAGGTGAACTTCTCTTGTGCATGCCCGTAGACTTATGCTAGTTCATTTTCAACCTGAAATTGAGCGACACCTTAACAACTTAGGAAAACCAAGAGAGAGCAAGAAAGACTTAGACACTAGATCGACTAGAATCGAGATGGTGAACACCAAGAATATCCCGCCAACCACCCGAAATGGAGATCACGGTCTTAACGGTGACCAGAAGCGTAGATGACAACAATGCGAACATCGGGCGTAGAACCATCCGAAGCTACAACCTCGGACATAAACTATGATCCTTTCATCGCTTGCGCCCTAACTTCGGCGTAAATTTGAAGTTAAAGGTTTATGTTTAACTCCTACCCAAATTTCACGGTTTGGCGGAGAGGACCCTACATGCATCTTGAGCCCTCACAATGATCTCATCAAAGTATGAAGCACAGGAGCACATCTGGACCAGTCTTTGTGGAAGGTATTCCACTTGTCGTTAGAAGGAAAGGCCCGGAGTGGTACATGAGCCTCCCAAGGCATGTCGCGAATACCTATCATAGTTGGGCCAACTTGCGAAAGCTTTCTGGAAAAATATTTTCCAGCCTCGAGGACTTCGTCGATGCGAAAAGAGATTTATTCCAAGCCGAGATTACGACGAATCCTTATATGACTTTTGGAGCAGATTCCAAGATCTGTTATCTCGGTGCCCCATCATCGGATCCACGATGAACAATTGGTTCAATATTTTTACGATGGGGTGAAAAATCGGAAAAGGAATGTTGGATCTTTGCGTCGGGAGGTTCGTTGATTGACCTCACCGCACTTGAAGCATGGGCCTTGATCGAAGAGGATGGCCCTAAATCATCAACAATATAGTGTCGAGATTTCGTGAAAGTGAATGAAGTAGAGCCATGACGGCTCAAACTAAGAGTATGGAAAGCACCGAATCGAAGGTGGATTCCTCGAGCATAGGATAACTTCACGCTTATCCTCGATCACTGAGCTTAAGAATCAATGTGCATCGCCCATCGCCTTCCATCGAATCGTCGCACCTAGTTGCGAATCTTGTGGATCGGTGATGCACATTTCGGTGTCTGTCCGGAAGGTATGAAGAAGTGTCTGCTGCTTACAGGCGCACAAAATTCTAAAGTGGGACCCAGACTCCAACACATATAACGAAGGATGGAGATCTCATCCTAACTTCGGTTGGAGGAATAATGAAGGAAGAGCACCCAACCGTTTTCAACAAGGGAGTGGAGTGAACCATCTACAAACCAGTTTCCCGATCGTGGCGTTGGCGGTGCAACCACGACCACCAAAAGAGGACACTAATCGACTTCGCATGGTATGATGGCGTTGATGAAAGAGGAACGAACTTCCACAACAAATCAATTCAACGCCATCGCGAACCTCATCCAACAGACTCTGCTAAGAATGCTGCCCGCTTTAGTGCCTTGGAGAAGCGCATGGAGCAATGGGAGACCAAGGTCGAGAACATGAACGCCTATGTCACCCAATTGTCTAATAATTTGAGTGACAACCAAGCTCGGGCGATGGATCCATTCCTCCAACACGGTAATAAACCCAAGAGTTTAAATGCAATTGAGTTGAGGAGTGGAAAGAAAGTGCATTCGACATTCTGAAGAAGAAGAATGCAGGAAATTGAGGTTGAAGAAGCGCCTCAAGAGAGAGAGCAGTCAAATGCGATCGAGTGATCGCGAAGAAGAATTGTTGAGGAACAAGAAGCAATCAACAATTGAGGATAAAGAGCAATCATCGAGCATTTCGGGAAGAAGAGGCGATAAGGATAAATCGGCGAAATGAACCAGCCGAAGGAAGTCAACTTAAGGACCTCCCTTTTCCGAACTTCGTGTCGATGAGCAAGAGAGTCAATGAGTTCAAACACGAAAAAGAAATCATTGACTGTTTGGGAAGGTTGAAGTCAGCGTTCCCTGCTGGATTGATTAAGAAAGTGTCCGCTTCGCCAAGTACTTGAAGGATTTGTGCACAAACAAGCGAAAATTTAGGCCTAATGAGCGTGTCGGTGAGTTCAAATGTGTCGGCTTTATTTAAGCCCCAAATCGATAAAGTGCCAAGATCCGTGCTCATTTACCATTCTTTGTGTTATAGGAAAGGTAACAATTGGGAGAGCATTATTGGATTTGGGAGCGGCGATTAACGTAATGCCAAATCTGCCTATGAAGCCACAGGCGTTAAGAGCATAAAGCCTACTTGGTAGTCTTACGGTTGGGCGATAGATCATTCCGACATCCAGATGAGAATCATCGAGGACATCTTGGTCCAGTGAAAGGTTTAGTGTTTCTGCCGATTTTTACGTGTTGGACATGACCTCTGAAGTGGTGCAGGACACTTCTCTGATCCTTGGACGACCCTTCCTGCGAACTGCGAGCACAATGATTAACATGAAGGAAGGAAAGATCACCATGGAGGTTGGTGATCAACATGTATGAAGCTATGAAGCACCCTAACGAGGATTACTCCTTGCTTGGGGTGAATATGTGATGTGCTTGTGGATGATGCATGTGTTGATTTCGCCACACTTTGACCCATCCTCGACACTCTCTTCGGAGAAGATTATTTTGATGATAGTGCAGGTGCCTATTCGGATATGGGAATGGACATGGAGCCCCCAAGACCCAAGTTTGTTGACATGGAGCTTGGATATCATTGCCGTCCATCCCGAGCTACAAGATCCACCGTGAGCACCGTGTTTCTCTTCCCGCCTTTTCGATATATATTTGTGCACGTTCTTTGATTTGATTTGATATGTTGTGTTGCATGAATGTGTTAATTAAGTGTAGGGGAGAGACCCAACGATGGGTTTAGTTGTAGTTAGGTAGGATTTCCTTTCCGTTTGAATAAAGTGTTTCCCTTTGTTAGCTCTGTGTTCTTCCTAATAAAGCATGATTAGATTGACGAGAATGGTTGATATGTGGGATGATTAATTGAATGATTGTGCAAACCGAGTAGGATCCTTAGACATTGTGATACATTTGTAGTTACCGCAATGAGCATCTACGTTTCATTGCGGCTAATCTAAGGTTTTACTACTTGTTCGCTGCGTTAGGGATCGCTTGTCATGGCGAATAAGGACATCTCCGCCCCTCTGGACCGTTGGACATCTCTTTTGTCCGAGGGCCATTTCTGTCTTTTCCTCTCTCGCGTCCTTTCGTCTCCCGCGTCTTCTTCTTCTTCTTCTTTTTCTTTCTCCTTCCCTCCTCATTTCGCTGCCACCTTCGCTGCCTCGCCGTCGCTCCTCTCTGTGCCCTCTGCTGTTTGAAGCTCCCAATCTCCTCTAATCTCCTTCCAACTGCGTTTTAACCCTTCTGTAAGTGTTCCTATTCCCTCCTCTTGTCCATTTTCGTTGTTATTCGTTAGATTTGAGGCAAGCAATGACGCCGTTCACGCAATCGTCATAGATCGCCATTCGCCGCGGCGAACGTAGGGTATCGATTATTGCGACGAATGTTCTTGCTAGCCGCAATGACGAAGATGCCAGTTATTGCGTGAACATCCTGTTGGCTGCGGCGAATGGCGAAGTCTCCTCTACCGCAATGAATGCTCCTGACCGTTCGGCGAATGGTCAACTTTGATTACGTGTAATTTTCTTAGTTTAATGCACGTTCTAACGTTTGTGTGTGCGGATTATGCCTAGAATGAAACAAGCCTCTAGACCGGAAAGCGGCCATCCTCTTCTTCCTCCGATCACACCATTTCCCTTCCTCGCAACCTTCCGTTTTCCTCTCGTCCGGTAGATCCACGATGCGATCGGTGGCAACTCGTGTTGCCGGTCGAGATATACTTAAGAAAAACCATTTCCTCTAACCCCCGCAGACCCTTTTGTCCGTCGACTTTTGAATTAGACTTAGCTGGCCTTTCTCGACCTAATTCTATTGGCAACCTCACCTTTGTCCGCCAATACTATTCATATGCTCGCTACTCCCACACCTACGGAATTAATTTCCGGGGTGTTTCCATTCCCGATGTTTTCACTTCCTTAATTATCCGTGAGCATTACCATCTTTCCGTCGTCCCTCATTGCCAATATTCCGACCTCCTCCGTGATTACCCATGGGAGGAAGTCATTGGTACTCTCTGCACTGCAAGGTCTCAGTGGCTTCAACCCCGTGGTTCTCAACGGTACATCCGTCGGACCACCCTCCTTCCTGAAGCTCGTCCCTGGTTACATTTTATATGTAACAATATTATGCCGACCCTCCATCTTTCTAACATCCCCAAAGAGCAGGCCTATATATCTACTGGCGATGGTGGGCCGTCTGTAGACCTAGCCTCGCCATTTCCGCGCCCTTCACGGTGTTCTCTCCACCAACCCTAAACACAAACTCCTTTTCCCCATCTCATTTCCGATCTGTTAGGACCTATCGAGTCCGGAACATCCGCCGATCTCACCTTTTTCGCCGCCTCTTCATTTGTCTATGTCCGTTTAGGTCAGCCACGTGCCATTCCACCCCACCTCCCCGCCCAACCCGCTTCAAAGATCTTCTTCCCCACCTCACCTAGAGCCCTTCTCCGTCCTTCTGTTTCCCCGAGGCTTTGCCTCACAACCTCCCGCCTCTGTTCCCCGCTCCTTCCGAGGTGGCTCTGCTGCGAGGAAGTCCTTGACTTCAAGCCCGGTTCACTTCTTCGAGACTCGGTGGCCGCCACGCATTCCTGCTCACTATGATTGCGGCCCACCTCGGGCTGCCTATTCCGCCTCGAGCACCGACTTCTTCAAATGCTCTAGCTCTTCTATCACGCCCTTGGTGACGATCCCGCCACATAGTTTGGGCATTTTATTTTCTTTTGTTGTTGTTTTCTGTATTTTCTTTTCTTCGTTGTATTTTTTAGTTAGTTCTACGGATCCTCTTTTGTACATTACATTTTGAGCTTAATGCTATATCCACATTTCTGTTTTGTCTATTTTGTTTACGTTTCCTCTGCCTTTGCTACTTTTGTCATTGTGGACAATGCCATGTTTAAGTGTGGGGAGCCGTTCCCTTTATATTTTGCATTGTACACCTATTAAAACTTGTGCATAATTTTGTGGGCCCGTTGCTTTTCTCGATAAATTTGGACTCAATCAAACATTTTCTTTTCGTTCTTTTATGCCCTTGCATGCAAAGCCCTTATAAGTTTCAAACCGATACTTGAGTTTTTGTGAAAATGCTCTCCATTCTTGAGCGATAATTGGTTTTGGCAAAATTTTAACTTTTGAAGTTTTCAAAACAAAGTAAATGGGAGCATGCTAACAAGGTAACATTTTAAGTTTTAAGTTTTGAGATTGATCATTGAGACAAAACCTTGTTGGAAGGATATTCGAGCCAAAGATTTTTCTTCTATATTTTGTGTGTGCATCCGCTTAGTTCATGCTTCTCTAGAATTTGTGTCGGTTTTTACTCAAAGCTTGATGGACTAGATTTTTGTGGATATGATAGAGGCGTTCTTTCTTTCAAATTTTTCCCAAACACCAATCCCTAAACACTGCTTCCTTGCTAGCCCTTTGAGCCTTCTTCTTGAAAGCATTTGCATGCATTATTTTCAGATGACGACAATAGTCGGTTTGTTCTATTTTAGTGAAAAAAAGTTAGTCTTGTTTATTCCAAAAAGGGATAATAATGTGTATTGAATCCCAAAATGGGATTAGTATCTCAAAATGAGATAAAAAAATCAATCAAAATTTAGTTTAGTAGAGGTCTAGTTTGAAGATAGATTATTGACATCGATCCCTCATTTTATGCCATGCTCATATTTTCTTTTCTCACATCATCCATTCATTTAACTTTCCGCTCATTACAACCCTTAAAGACCTCTTGATCTTCAAATTGATAGTCCTTGTAGTGGAGAAATAAAATTGATATGAGCTATGGTAGGAGATGTATTAAGTAGATTGAGAGAAAATATCCCTACTATACAAGTGAGTTGGCGTAAACACCATATCCCGAGTGATTCTCCGTTGTTCAATCTCTTGTGCTTAAATTCTTTCAATGTTTGTTTTATTAGCACTCTTTCGGTTTCTTTGCGTTAGAATTACGATAAAGTGGATTGAGTCAATTTTGGTTGTTGTTTGAGCATGGGGCAGAATTTTCTTTTACTCTTGTACCTTTTGACTCTTATAAGCTTTGTTCAGAGTACAAAGGTTTAAGTGTGGGAATTTGATTGGACCAAATTTATACTATAAATTAGGCCCGTTTTCTCTAGTAATTATGCATCTGTTGACTCACGATCTATGATTTTTATGCTTATTTTGGTCCCGCACATCGAGTTTTGATAAATTGCACATTGTCGATTATTTTGTTGTCATTTGTCATTAATTACGCATAATTTTATTGGGACAATTGATACTGCAAATGGGTTGTATTTTGTAGGACCAAAGGAGTCAACATTCAAGAAGTCAACATCTTTGCGAGATTATTTGGGGTGAACCAAACCTCCATTCGCCATGCGAATAAATTAAATGAATTACTTGCTGCGACGAGTGACCATCCGGACTTCGCGCGGAATAACTACACTCATTCACCGCAATGAATGTCGGGTAACCCGGCCTATATTTGGCAAAGTATCCACTGCTTTGACTCGCCCGCACGTATCTCTATAAAACTTGCCATTTAGGGCAAAAGGGTGGCGCACGAGTTTTCTTTTCCTCCCTTTTCTTCGTTCTTCTCCAGTTTCTTTCATTCTTTTACATTTCGCTTCTAATAGGTTTTCATTACGTATTCTGAGTTCAGCCACGCACAACGTTATTTGTCTTCATCTTCAACAGTTAAGTAAATGCGATCATGAGTATCGGTGATTCTCCAGCAGTGATGGAGTTGGCCGGAGTCATGAGCGACTAAATCAGTATTCTCCCGAAAATGTAGCGAAGGTCGGAGTTCCATGAGCTTCAAGGGGTAATCAACCATAGTTTTAGATTTTTGTCATGTTTTGTAAAACCTCCGAGTTAGAGATTGCGATATATGATGGATTGAATCCGGCTATAGTTTAATCGGATGTAAAACTTTGATTTATGGTGTGGATTAGTTTGTGTTGGATATTGTTCTGAAATACATGAAGTTTCATGTATGTTAAACAGATTTGCATGAGTTAATTTAATCTACCTAGTTGTGTTTGATTGAATTGATTGTGTTTTATCTGGTTAACTTATTGCATAAATCATTTCATGCCATACACTAAGGGTTTTAACAAGCTTTAATTTATCGAGTTGATCAATTAAATCTTGGACTTAACGAGTTGTTAAGGTTGTGTTTTCGAAACTTAGTGGATTTTAAACCCCGATATTTATTTTGAGTGATGATGACCGAGCCGCATTTTCAGGAGAGTTTTAATTAATTGTTTTCAGTCTCATTTAATTTAAATTGCCTTATCTTTTCAAAATCCCAAAAATATTTACCTTTGCTTTAGTTTAGTTTAATTTTAGATTAATCAATCAAAACCCCCTTTTATTGCTTTCATTGCATGCATAATTCAAACATTAGGCTAGTCTAGGATCAATTGGTGCATTGGTTCCTTGAGAGTCGACCCGAGGTTGCATCCTGTATTGCAATCCTTGGTATAAATTTTATTTGACCGGTTTCCAAGGATCAATTCTTAAATTGAACGATAAGCCGCCGATCACTAGGGTCAAATGGGAAGGGTGTTCTCTCCTTAAAAAATTTAGAGGCTTAGGAATTCAATCCTTAAAACTCACCAACAAAGCATTAATAATCAAAATATTATGGAGAATTTTTTTTAAATTTGGGACCCTTATAGGTGAAATGTAATCACATATACTTCTTAAAATGAAAGAGCTTGTGGAAAATGAAAACTTAATCAACAACCTCTTATCTTATGACTCAGTCGCTTATAATGAGGGAATTCCTCCACACAAGCATCCAATACAAGATAAGGAATGGAAAACTTGTTTCACTATGCTTTGACCATTGGAGCATTGCTTGTCCCCTAGTAAATTCATTCTAAATGTAGTCTTTTATTTGTCAATATTCTATATTTTGGAATTTCAGTCTTAAATTGCGCAAGGAACTAGTGATGCCCTAACTTTATAAAAATCCATAAATAGACACCATTTATGGAAAAAAGATGCTACCTAAGGTCTCCATCTTTCTATGACTTGTAGCTAAGCAGAAGCTTCCAACTAAAAAATGTAGGCTATATAACAATGCTTTAAAATCCTTAAAGCGCTTTTTCTTTTTCTGTCAATTTTTCAGGGATATTTGGAACACAATCTAAACCAATTGCTTATGAAATGATTACAACTTTAACTATTATGAAATTGTATAGATGAAAGAACAATAATTAGTTAATGTAATAAGTAATAGTTGTTGTCCCTCATTAGTCAGTTTGTTGAGATTATTAGAGTAAATGTCCTAGGTTGGTTCTATTGGTATACCTTGAGGTAATGCCTATCCCCATTGTATCTATTCATTATAATTAGCTATTGTTTATAGCTTAGGTTAATTGGTAATTAGTATTCCTCAGTGCATGATTATCAAAGGAGCATGTTAAGTTATTGCCCAACCTTTTATAATTTTCATCCTATTGAATTAATTCATTTGCCTTAAATTTTAAAGAGTTTTTTATTTCTTTAATATATCAAGCACATATGCTAACTGATAAATATGCTCTTCTAAATGTTTACTATACATTAGAATGTCATCAAAGTAAACAATGACTAACCTACCTATGTATGTACACAATACATGGTTTATTAAGCTCACAAAAGTACTAAGTATATTAATAAGATTAATTGGAATAACTGACTACTCACATAACCTAAATTTACTCTTAAAGAGATTTTTCTTTTATCATCTTCTCTCATTCTAAAATGGTGATATCCAAATTTCAAATAAATTTTAGAAAATATACAAGAACCATGTAATTAAATCAAGCATATAATTAACTTAGAAATGAGATGTCAATATTTTACTATTATGTTGTTGATTAATATACTATCAAAACATATATGCTAAAATATCATCCTTCTTTCTCACTATAAATACTGGAATCACGTAAGGACTCACGCTCTCCGTTATACATCCTTTAGCCATTAAATCCTTGACTTATCACTACATCTCCTTTTTGTTTCCTCTATATTGCTCCTATAAGAAATTCTATTAAGAATGACAACCCTTGGTATAAAATTAATTTTATGTTTGATACCTCTAATAAATGGTAATCTATTAAGACATTGCCATCTAACATATCCTTATATTCCTATAACAAGGGACTAATAACATTAGGAAAAGATATGTCAAATTCTTCGACATAAGGATAAGCCTCATACAAAAGTATAATCATAGGCTGGTTAGTATAGAAAATATTTCCAATATCACTCTTTTTTATGTAGCAACCCATTTGTTCTTTTTTTTTGTTATGACTAAATCCTTTTTAAAATCTCGTATTCTTCCTCTTTTTTATTTATCATAATTAAGTCTCTGTCATTTGAAATCTCACCCTCTCTCTTTTTCTTTATCTCTTTCTCTCTTTTTCTATATTATCTCTTTTCAACTTCAATTGGTCCTCATAGATTGTTATAAACTTGACAACTAGTTTGAAAGATGTTCTCTCTTTACTACTTTATCTCATATTCCTTGATTTGAAGACTTAATGCTCTTTTAACAACAAGCACCTCACCTTCAATAGCATATTCCACACTCTTATCACTAAAAGCATCTAGCAGCGTTATAGCCTAAAAGCATCTAGCAGTGTTATAATCTTCTCTTAATCTAAATTAGTCTCATTCATCACCTTTACATCATCCCTCACTGTCATAACCATTTTATTTTGACACTGTGAGATGATATGCCATGTTCATGAATAATTAAAATATTTAATATCTATTTTAAGATAGGTTTAAGAGTCAATCTTGCCTTACCTTTATTATAAACATTCTCTTTGGACTTAGGTGGCTTAACTTTTTCTTTATAATGGCTTATATAAATTTTTCTCAATTAAAACTCCAAAAGTTAATATTACCAATGGGGTAATTTGATACTCTATAACATTTAAGCTACCTCTTCACTTTAATGTATTATGCATCATCTTTTTTAACTTCACATAGTACTCAAACTCTACTAAATTAGTTATATCTCTACTCAACTCATTCAATAATTTGATCATATTTGCTTCTTTATGTAACATCCCACCCCCTCCTCGAAGGGTAAAATAGTAAAGTTGGCATAGGATGAGATTGATAAGGAATAATTAAAACTGTTCATGCATAATAGGATTGATACACAGTATCAATTGTGTACATGGAATTACGGTAAATGCATTCATGACATTCCCGGTAATTGGGCCTAACGGTATTTTATTGTGTTTAACGGGGTTATGGGATTTGAAAAAATATTCTGAGTCTTGTTATAAGCGTTTTAGTTTTAAGGGATTTTCAGAATTTTTCGGAATTTTCCTAGAAAATTCGGACCGCAAAATCGCCATGAATCGCCTAAACGTGTTTTGGGGTAGAAAAGGTGATTTTCGTGATTGAAAAATTATTTGGAGTGCACTATTACATGTTTTATAATTTTGGAGAATTTCATAAATTCTCAGAAAAATAATTCGGGGAAATTCTCGGACCGGATAAATCGCCAATCGCAAACCTACGATTTTTGGTAGCTAAAATTTCTACCTAATGGCACTGTATTATTGGGGATATTATTTTGAGATTTAAATTGGGGTCATTGGAGTTGATTTGGGTTAATTTTTTTGATTAGGCTTAATTGATTAAGGTTTATTAGTTAAATTACTTTGACTTTTCTAATCCTTGTTGGACAAATCCTATCTTGCCACCATTTCCCTCCATTTAATGCCTACTCATTACTTGTTTTGGTTCTATCCTTTGCATTCTCGGTTATTGCCCTAAGAGAGGAAGAAATGGGATAAAAAACTTGATGGATTTAATTGTTTTTAAACTCATCCGAATACCTACACCTTTTAACATCTCCATCGATTTTCTCTCATCAAATTAAATCCTCCCTCCAAACCTTAAGAGACTACCTTCTTTCCATGGAGAACTTGCACTTGCTTGGTGTTAGAAGTAATTAGTGAGAGTAGTAAAGAAAGAATTGAAGGAAGGGAAGAAGTGAAGAGCTTGATTTGAGGCCCAATTGGAGCGTCGATTGACCGACGTCACAGAGGCTTTCCGGCATTAGCTCGGAAGTAATAGGTGAGTAACCTAGTTGGTTCCTCAACCTTTATGTGTTTAAGATTTTGCTATTATGCCATGTGGAGATAATGGAGGGTTTATGTGTATTTGACTTTGATTGATTTGGACCATAGGTGTCTCAAATATAGAATGAGATAACGAAGTGCTATTTGTGTGTAATTGTTTGTGAATGGGAGATCTCGGACCAAAGGTTCGAGGAATGGGGAAATTGATATTGAAGTGTTACTTATCTGTTTGATACATTGAATGTGACTTTTAAATGCGATATGGTATGATAAATTGGAAGAATATATGATTGAAATACGGACCAAGGTCGAAGAAATAAAATGGCATTGAATGTAAGTGATAGCAATAGCGTAAATGGAAATTGGAACATATGCATTCATACATAAGGACATGATCGGATAAAGGCGGTTGTGGCCGGAGCGACCACCGGATCGGGCATATCACGCCTAACGTATGTGAGCTTTCACCAACGCACGGTGACCTCGGTCCAGCGTATTGAGCCTCGGGCTCGATGTATCGAGGCTTCAAGCCCAATGTTTGAAGCCACCGCTCAACGCAATGTGCCCGTTCTTTGGGGCGGTTTACGCGCACAGTCACAATAACATAATGAAAATGGAAAGAGTCACACATGCATTGCATTTGCACAAATGATGCTACGTGACATATCTTGCTTTCATAATGGTATGAATTCTCGTGAATGGTTTTACATTCTTGGACATTGTTATTGGCCATTTATTGGTAATTGATGATTTACGATCGCTTCATGACGCCATGGGCGTAATGCATGATTGAGTGAACCATCGATGATGGTTTCTCCGAGTTCGCAAAACTCACCCCAAATTTGCATCTATTTTCAGGTCTGAAGAATACTCCGCTGACACGGAGTATGTCTCATCAGACGAGTAAAGGTTAGAGGTCGGGATCGGTTAGGTTCAGCATTAGTGTTTTAGTAAATTGTATTCCTGATCATCGTATAACAAGGCATTGTATATTTTATCGCATTGATGATTATAATTATTCTTGGATAACTGTAATAACTGAAATCGGTTTTATTGAACATGATTTTAATTACTTCTTGTGTTTGCCGTGTGAACGTGGAGTTAAGGGCTCCAAAAAGAAAAGAAAAATGTATACTGAATTTTAAATCGACTGATGTAGTACGCCACTCTCGTGGGACACGGACTCGGATATCACCAACGATATCGGGTTCGGGTCTTACGGGTGTGGGGTGTTACACTTTATCCTCCTCTACATTGACTTGGATCATGAATATTTCCATCTCTTTATGATAATCTTCTACATTATTTATTCATTAAGCAAGCCTTTTAACTTCTTATACAAGTCTCTATCATATTGACGTATCATGAATCTCTTTCTCGTAAGAGCTTTTTAAATTATTTCCAAGTATCTACGAATCATTTACGATTCCTCCTTTAATTATCAACCAAATGATTCTATCAAATAATGGCATAATTAATAAACTTTATTGTCAACTTTATCTTTTTTTTCCCTTAAAGTAATGTGTCATCAAAGATTAACTCTAACTTTTATCTCTCATTCCTAATCAGCTTAGGATCATTCTTACATGTAAAGGGAATATTTCTTCATCTTGACGCTACGAAGATTTCCATATATCCCTTCTTGAACTCTAGACTTCCTCCTTTTCTCTCAATTATACCTACCTTATTTTTTAGTCTTAAACTTGTTCCCTTTATTCTCAAATACAAGGTTAATATCATCAACATTTAGTTTATATCCTTCTCATCAACCTCCGTTGGAGTTATTGAATTATAGCTACTATGCCTCCCTTATTAGAAGATTAGGTTTTCTGCTTCCCTTGCGATTCAATAATATGTTGTGATTGCTTCTCCAACTTCTCCCTAATCTTAACGTACATCATATTCAACCTCTTAAACTATTAATGCATGGCCAATATAAGGTATAAGTTGTGTAACACCCCACTCCCGCATGACCCGAACCCGACATCGATGGTGATATCAGAGTTCATGCCCTATGAGGGTGGCGTGCTACATCACTCAATCAAAACTAAGTATAAATTTTTTTTGAAACATAAACATACACAGCATATATATATTATACGAAAAACAATTTACATATAATCATTAATATGTACATTGGCTGCGGGGGCCCTTTTCATGAATACAATTTAGTTCAGTCTGTTAACTTTACAATATGACTTAATCATTTGTACAAAAATTCAGAAAGTACAATTTTTCTTAGACACTAGTGCAGACACGAACTGATCTCAACTTCTTCTAGCATTATACGCCCGTTTCCTAACGGCGTATTCTTCTGAGTCCTGAAAAATGATTGCAAATTTTGGGTGAGTTTTGCGAACTCAGTGAGGTAACCATCATCGATGGTTCAGTCAATTTATTCAACACATTAATTCATATAACGTATATTCACATTCTTGCATAATTGACCACATTTCACAATTTTACTTGAGCATAGACAATTAAATACATTTCATATGATTAGACATCCATAACCAATTGAATTCACCAAACACTCAAGCATAATATAGTTGTTTCGTAATTCACAATCAGAAGTGCCCCATGACTATTATCATATCAGTATATGGCATTTTGCCTTTCATTCAACCAAATAGATCAAATCAAAAGTAGCATGTAACATTTTTTTTCCAATTTATCTCAGTGTTGTGACCGAGCCCCTGAGCTGTCCCCATAAAGGCACATAAATCGTTGAGCCATAGGCTCTGGAACTGTCCCATTAAAGACTCATTAATCGTTGAGCTTGTAGCTCTGAGACTGTCCCATGGAGGGCTCATTAATCGTTGAGCTTATAGCTCTGAAACTGTTCCATTAAGGGCTCATTAATCGTTGAGCTTGTAGCTCTGAAACTGTCCCATTAAGGGCTCATTAATCGTTGAGCTTGTAGCTCTGAAACTGTCCTATTAAGGGCTCATTAATCTTTGAGCTTGTAGCTTTGAAACTGTGGCTGCTCCGGTCACAATTATCATTAATTGATTTTGCAATCATGCATGTATTCATTTATGCTACAGTTCAATCACTTTATTCACGTATTCCTATATCACAATCATTTCCAAATTATCACAATCGGACAATTTATTCACAATATTTCACATTAAAAACACAATGACAATTTCACATACCCATGACACTTCTATACCATATTTTCAAGTACTCCGGACCTTCTGTCCGGAATTCACAATCAAACAATATCCCACCATTATCCTCCACAGAGTCAAAATCAAATAATCATAAGCCAATGATAAGTAAGAAACCATCTAGGTCACTCACCTATAGCTTCCGAGCTAATGCCTGGAAGTCTCGGCAACGTCCATGTGCTGACGTTCCAAATGTGTCTCTATAACACTCAAAATATACAGCTATTACCAAATGCACAATCAGGACTATTTAATAATGCACATGTAACAATTAAAATGTGTATAATGCATGTTCGTGACATTCCTGACATTATCCCATAGTTCACATCACAAAAGATTCCCCTATAAATTAGGAAACCGTAGGCACCAAAATCACGCAATTTGGACCTCTATAGGTCCAATTATTGATAAAACACGGAGCAGAAAAATCACTACCCGATCCTCTCACTTTGACCTAACCAATCCCTGATAACTTCAGCTCTAAAAACTTCCAATTTCACAAATAAATGAAATTCAATGTTTCACGGATCTGATGCCTCGAGAATCAGGTCAATCGGATGTCGGACGGAAAAGTTATAAGCAAAAGAGTGGAGAGAGGTTAGTTCAGGAAAAATGCATGTCCTAGTCGACTAATCAGAGGTTGTAGTCGACTAGTGCAGGAAAATACATGTTAGTCGACTAGTCAGAGGTTGTAGTCGACTAGGTCGACTACAGTGACCGACTGGAAGCTTTATTCTTTCTTTTTACCGACATCCCAAATTTCACAAGTCATAAATCCTTGCTCCGAACTCAAAATTGGACAAATTTGGTATCAATTTCAAGATAAAAGAGAGATCTACAAGTTTTGTAAAGGACACAAAAACCAATTTTATCTATAAGGGTGTTAAAAATGCACCCAAAGTTACTGTCTGAACAATGTTTCACAAAACAGTATACCATATTGCAAAAATCATAACTTTCCATCCATTTTGCCAAAAATTCCAAAATTTATATCAATCAAAAGAGAAAAGCAAATTCTACAACTTTCATGAAAAACTTGGAAGCCAATTCCATCTCTAACCAAATCAAATTCTCAAGCAATGTTTAAGCTTCTGCCTACCCAAATTATTCTCAACAATAACCTAATCTTTCGAAATTCATAACTTCTTTTCCCCTTTTTGAAAAATTTCAACCTTGGTATCACTGAAAAGAGCAGAACACATGCTACAATTCTAATGAAGGACTTAGGACCAAATTCCATCTCTAACTAGGTCAAATCCTCCCATAAATGTGGTTGTCCTGTTAAAGCTTATTAAGCAACCATTTCACCTAAACCATGTTCAAACTTTGAAAATGCATAACTTACAATCCTTATATCCAAAATTGACATATTATACCTAATTAGAAAGCTACAACAATCCTATACAAATTTCCAGAAGATCACTTGAGCCAATTTCACCCCTAACAGTTCAAAAGCAACATCAAAACACAAAAAGCACAAAACCTATACACTTAGAGCTTTTTGCACTCAAAACACATATTCAACTGAATGACCACCTGAACATGAACAAATCATAACTTTCAACATAAAAATAAAAAAATTCATAATTAGTGGTGTTGGAAAGCTAACAAGTAAATCTTCAACTTTCATGTAGACCAAATTTGCAAATTCAATCCAAATAAACCTAAAAACAATCATCAAAGTTTCAGGTCACAAGGTTCGAATTACTGCTCATACAGCACTTAACAACTCACTTTCCAAGCAAAATTTAAGACCCTTAAAGTCAGAATTGGACAAAACTTCCTTCATATGAAATTTAGCCATACTTATTAAGTTTAATTTAAGCTAAACCTCAACTCAATAGCACAACCATAACAAAAGTTATGACAAAAAATCTGAAACCTACACAAAGTAAATTTTCCAGATTCTCATATCTAACTCTACTCCTTTAATTCCAACATCATTCCTACATCAATAAGCATTCCATTTAGTCACTAATTCAGCCACAATTTCATCTAGATCTTCACTTGAATATAACCCCACAAAATTCCAGCACAAATACTCAATCATTTTCATTTAAGAAGTAAGCATCTAACATACTAAAATCCATCCAAAACACACAATCTAACTATACTTTACATGTTATATTATTCTTCCTTACACAAACATGAATTTATACCCATCCAAGCTAATCCCAAGTACCATGAAATTAATGTTCAAGACATCACAAATAAAGCATCAACTACCAATTTAAAACCATAAAAACAAAATACTCACTTAACAAGCCTTTAATTCTTCTCTTCTTCCACTTTTCACCCATCCTCTACCTTCCTCTCTTACCATATGATCATCACTATAAGGGAGGCAACATGCTTAGGCTTGGACACATGAAAAGGAAGCACTTAAGGGAGAAGAGAAGAGTAGCAATTCTAGTTAAAAAGAAAGAGAAAAATCGATGAACAGAGGAGATGGAGGAGGCTACGAAGGAGAGAAGGAAGAGAGCTATTAAAACACCTTTTATTCTTTCTCCAAAAGAATCTCGTAGAAGCTCTCCCAAAGGTAGATATTTATCCCACACTTACACATAAGATTAAGTAGGCAAGTGACATGTGTCACTTGCCACTTGTCATGTTTTTAATGGTCCATTTATTTCCTTTCCAAAATAATTTAATTTCTAGTCCAATTTCTCTCCAAATTCCAATGGCTCAAAGTAAAAATTCCTGAAATCATGTATCTAATTTTTTAGTGCCATTGGACAGTTATTTTTGGTACTGAAAACCAAATCAGTCTGTCACTTATAAATTTTCCAGTCCGGAAAGATATCCCGAAAAATTTCCAAAAAATTTTCTAAAATTTCACAAAAATGAAAAACACACAAAAATCCACTCCAATTTGATTTTCAAGCACTAATTCATATGTTTCTCACAATAAAACATATGCCGGAAAATGTCATGAATGCATGTACAATCATGTGCATATACAAAAATTACAATTTATGCATATATGGAGGCCATATTAGGCATGACCATGCCGAGATATGTTTTCACACTCATATCTCATTCCAAATTACCATTTTACCCTTCCCATTGATGATGGGATGTTACAAGTTGTCCCTCTCCTCCTTTAGTATTAAGACACCTTTACAAGACATGATTAAAAGTTATAAGAATAAAGTTGGTAAAGAAATTTTTTTCTTCATATTCCTTTATAAGTTACTCTAAAAAATGACAAAACACTTATGTTTAATTCTTTATTGTATTTTTTTCACTATTAATCTCACGCCCTCTTACTTCTTTCCACTCTTTTCTTCATTCACAAGTACTTTAAAGAACTGAACAAACTCAAACAAAGATTTCAACTTGGTAAGGTTTGATAAACCTAATTAACTAATGGCCGAGGAAAAGAATACAACATAGGTTAAACAAGAATTAAGAAGTTCAAATAAAAAAAAAAGTAATGTCAAGTTGAGCTCAGATAATTTCTTGATGTGACTATTCATATGCAACTTTCATTTCCTTTCCTTTCCTTTCTTCTTTTCTTTTGTTTTCTTTTGTTTTTATTTCTCTTCTCTTTTCTTTTTCTGCAAATAATAAGGTTTAAAAAAATATGAAAAGCATATAAACAAGGCTTGTCAAAGATAATACCTATCATAATAAGTAGTGATAAGCCCTATACAAGATGATAAAGGATTTTTTTTTTAATTTTTAGTTGAAACTTTAGAGACAAAGAGATGTAAAGAAATGGATAAGAACTAATAAGGAAAATTGAAATTTAGATTAGTAGAAAGTAATATAAAGAATCAAAGGATAACTACAGTTGATCTAGAGCCAAACTTTGATAACAACTTATGCGAACTCACATAGGATTAGAATCCTAGAGAATCTACGAACAAGTTTGAACCAAATCTTCGATAATCATATCATATATAAAGAGAATTAACTAGTTAATTAGGAACAATCAAAAACCAAATTCACTAAGTAATTGAACGTCATAAAAAAATTCTTTGATAATTTTAAAGTTTAATAAAGAATAAAGAGAAAAACCACTCATAGATCTCATTAAACATATACCTTTAAATACATAAATAAAAATTAGGGTTTTGGGTAGGAATAATTGAGTTTGTTATAGATATTTCTAATGCCAATAAATACGCTCTATGATATGCTCATGTCTAAGATTGTACATCTTTTATAAATTTTATAAAGATGGATAGGGCCTTTGACACACCGTTATTGAAGGCTATGACTAGAAATTAAAATTCTAAAAATTTACACAAACTGGTGCAAGATCATGCTAGAGGCTATGTTCATATCCAATTTTTCTTTGACCTTAGCTTAAATCAAGTTAACAAATAGTTAGGCTTCTTATAAGTCTAACAAGCATCTTAAATTAGTTCTCGAAATGCTCTTTAAAGCGTGATCAATATTTATATCTTTAATAAACCTATTTTAAGCTTCTTTACTTACTTCTAGCTCTTGTAATTGGTACACTAGAAATAATCAATGGATCATTTGATCCTTGGCTAGTCATGCTCTTATGAAAGTATTTTTCAACTTTATTTTTTTCTATGGATGTTAAATTAAAGTGATTAAAAAGGCATTGGAAATTTGAGAGAAAAAGTTAAAAATATCCATTAGACATCTTTATTCAATTGACCTAGCTAGTTTATAAAATAGTATACTAATTGGAGGACCAAAAATAATGATTAAGTCAACTAATCTTGTTGGGCCCCATTTTCAAAGCCCAACAATCCATCTGGAGTCATAAAGCATGAGCAGGTTTCCTTAAAGGGTTATTTCAATGGACTCATATTAACTGACATCTCATAGGGGTGGCATGCCCACACCAACATCCCAATCTGACTTCTTCAAGACAATTGTAGCTTTATGTCTCTAGCTTACCTTGAAACAATAACCACCTAATTTAGAGCTTTATAACTCAAGGTATGCCAAAGAATTCAAAGTATGTTCATAACCCGGTTATGCTCTACCTACCGATCCATCATTTTATTTCCATCAATCTTTTTTAATTCAACACCAAAAGCTACCAATTTTTGTGTAGAGGTATAAAACTTCAATAAGAGTCTATTGCTTCCAGAATCACCTCATTCAAAGATCGGATGACGAGGTTATGGCCAAAAGAATCCAACGTGTTTATGTCCTTAATCATTTCGTACCTCTCTTGGTGCAATTGCCACAAAGTTGTACACGAATTTCCATAGTTGGCACATTCACATATCTTATGCAACATCACAACTTGTAAAGGTCATAACTTCCCTCTATGATATCCAAAACTTACAAACTTCATATCGTTAGAAAGCTCGGAAGATCATCTACAACTTCCAAGAATACTATTTTTACCCATGCTACCTAGATCATTCTAGATTTTACCCCGAAGCCAGTACACAATTCTATCCCTATGGAAACTTAAAGTATGAAATGTACACTACCAGATAATAAGCACATCCACAACAGAACTTCTTCAATACTCAATTTATTTCCAAGTCAAAGTGAAGTTCACACATAGCTTCCATACATAGCTTTAATTACATATCGACATTACATCAAAGTCTTAACACAAGTTAGGATGCTCAATGTTCAATATGCTTATAAAGCTATTCGAAAGTCTAGCCACTAACTTAGTACAAAAGTTGACTATCTTGGAATTTATCCAATAGCCTTGCAAGGATCACTGATCTTCTCGATCTGCACCTGAGGAGTGAGAAAAATATTGGGTTGAGCTACACAACTCAGTGGCTAAGATATTTATAGCTATAAGTAATAAGCCACACACTCAACATATATGTGAATGTTCATATATGCAACCATGTCATTTCTTAATCTAGCAATACAAGTTCAACATTTACAATTTCAATTCATAACTCATAGCTCAAACATGATCAAAGCATGACACACATATTTCATTATAGCTTAACATATTAAAATGTAAATGAACAAACAATTGGCTCGATGGTTCCATGGAACAAAACAGAGAAATCGAGGTTTACTCCGTAAACGAAACGAGTCCATATTTCAGATCTCATGGGTCACAAGCGGGCAGCTGGGAGAAGGCTTTTTGTCGACATGCACGTGACTACGAAACGGTTCCTCTCTCGTCCAAACACAATCAAATTCCATGCTTAATTCAACCATTCACAATTTCATATTCTGATGCTTTTTCTTTATACAAAATGCCATGACTCAATACAATGGCATAACATGATCATACATCATAATGAAATTTCAACATCAACACATTTCAAACAAGTCATTTTAACACACGATGCACACACAAGGCATTTTGCCCATCACACAATAACTACAAATAATTTACCCACCTTAAAACTCTTGAAAATTCAAATTCAATTGAGTCATTCATCTTGCTCTTGGATGGGTTGTTCTTGATTTCCTAACACAACCAAAATTTTCATTCAATTCCAATTTAAATGGAAATCTCCCAATTTCCATAATCACAACAAATCCCTAAAACTTTAAAACCATCACAAATGAAATTAACATAAATCAAGCTCAAATCTAACCTACCCATAGACCATCTAAGTTAGAAAAACCCAAAACCTAACTTAAAAAACCATCTTCTTCCTCCAATCATTTCCAACATAAAAACCCCCTTCTCTCTCTAAACTTCTTCATTCACAACACAACAACCCATTTCTTTACTAAAGCAAGAAGAAGATGGTGAAGTTACCTTAAAAAGCTTGTTTCTTCTCTTATTTCCACGATTTTCCTCCTCCTTCTCTTGCTTTTTCGATTTTCTTCTCCTTCTTCTCTCTCTCTCACACATTTCTCTCTCTTCTTCTCCTCTTTGGTTGTTCACGACATCTCCCACTGTTCTTCAAATTTTAAGACTCATCCTTAGCCCTTTCTTCCAATTATGCCCCTCACTTACTTAGCCTTTCCCATTTTGTCCCTCCTTTGTCTTTTATGAGTCTACTCCTTTGATCCACTTAACACATGCCTATTAATTTCTAACACTTCATTCCAATTCAAATTTCTAGTCCTTCCCTCAATTTCTAATTAATGACCCAATTTAAAAATAAATAATTAAACAAATAAAAAAAACTAGACAATTAATAAGAATTTAGAAGAAAATCAGGATCCAACAACTCTCCCCCGTAAAAGAATTTCGTCCTCGAAATTCTTACCTGAGTCATTGAAGAGGTTCAGATTCTTCTCCCTCAGTATTTCCAAAGGCTACTATGTAGCTTCTTCTATCGAATGGTTTCTCCATAAGACTTTAACCAACTTTACAATCTTGTTTCTCAAAACCTTTTCCTTTGAATCTAAAATCTCCACTGGTTGCTTCTCATATGTCAAATCCTCCCTTAACTGAACCTCTGATGGTTGAACTATGTGTGAAGGATCTGATTGGTACTTCCTCAACATCGACACGTGCTAAACATTGTGAATCTTAGATAATTCCGATGGCAAGGCTAACTTATAGGCTACTTATAGGCTAAAGGACCAATCTTCTCAATGATCTCATAAGGGCCTATGTATCGTGGACTAAGCTTGCCTTTCTTACCAAACCTCAAAACTCCTTTCCATGGAGAAACTCTAAGAAACACTTTGTCTACAACTTCAAATTCCATCTCTTTTCTATGCACATCTGTGTAGCTCTTCATTCTATCTTGAGTTGCTCTAAGTCTCTGTTTCACTAATTTAATCTTATCAACTGTAACCTGTACCAACTCAGGTCCTACAAGCCTCCTTTCACTTTCTTCATCCTAGCAAATAGGAATTCTGCACCTCCTACCATACAAAGCTTTATAAGGTGCCATCTGAATTCCTGAGTGATAGGAATTATTATAAGAAAATTCTATTAAAGGCAAAGGATCATCCCATAAGCCTTTGAAATCCATAACACAAGCTCTCAGCATTGCCTCCAGATTTCGGATTGTTCTCTCCGATTGTCCATCAATCTGTGGATGGAAAGCTGTACTAAAGTGCAACTTAGTTCCCAAAACCTCCTGTAAGTTTTCTCAAAACCTAGAGGTGAACCTAGGATCTTTATTTGAGACTATCGAACTTGGAATCCCATGTAGTCTGATTATCTCATCTATATATTTCTTGGCTAAAGCATTTAAAGAATCCGCCTATCTAATTGGAAAGAAATGTGCTGACTTAGTCAGCCTATCAACAATCACCCATATTGCATCATGTTTCCTATTAGTCTTCGGCAATCCCATCAAGAAATCCATCGTAATCTTCTCCCATTTCCATTCCAGAATCAATAAAGGTGTAAACTTACATGAAGGTGTTTGGTGCTCAGCCTTGACTTGTTGGCACACTAAGCGTCTTTTAGCATATTCTGCAATTTCTTTCTTCATCCCTTTCCACCAGAAATGCTCCTTCAAATCTCTATTCATTTTTGTACTTCCTGGGTGCATTGCATAAGGCGCATTATGTGCCTCATCAAAAATCTCATCTTTCAGATCTTGCATATTAGGAATACATGGTCTGTGCCCCATCACCATTAATCCATCTTCCCTTACCTCTACTTCAGAAGATTTATCACTTTTAATCTATTCTTTGAGCCTGCTCAAATACTCATCCTGCTCCTATAATTTCTTAATCTTTTCGTTCAATATTGGCCTTATTCTAAAGTTAGCCAATATATAATTAGATTCAGTTTGTCTCAATGTCACTATGAGTTTGGCTAATTCCTTCAACAGAGGAAGATACACTGTCTCCATATGTGCCATAGTCGATTTTCTACTTAATACATTTGCTACTACATTAGCTTTCCCCAGGTGGTAGTCTATCATCAAGTCATAATCTTTTAGTAGCTCTAACCATCTTCTCTATCTTAAGTTCAAATCTTTTTGGCTCATTAAATACTTAAGAATTTTGTGATCTGTAAACACCCTAGTAGTAACTCCATAAAGATAATGTCTCCATATTTTCAACGCAAAGATTATGGCAGCTAACTCCAAGTCATGCATCGGATAATTCATCTCATAAGGTTTCAACTGCCTAGAAGCATAGGCTATCACTTTATCTCCTTGCATCAATACACACCCTAATCCCTTCCTTGAGGCATCACTATACACTATGTATCCATCATTACCTGAAGACAAAGTCAAAATCGGTGCACTCTTCAATTTGTACTTAAGTTCCTCAAAGCTTTTCTGACATTCTTCTATCTACACAAACTTTTGATTCTTCCTGGTCAATCTGGTAAGTGGAGCTGTTATCATGGGAAAGCCCTCCACAAGCCTCCTATAATACCCAGCTAAACCCAAGAAACTCCTCACCTCAGCTACATTCTTAGGTGCTTCCCATTTCACAACTGCCTCTATTTTTCTTGAATCCACATGCACTCCTTTTTTCGAAACTACATGTCCAAAGAACACCACTTCCTTTAGTCAAAATTCACATTTATCAAATTTGACATACAATTCTTCCTTCCTCAAAGTCTTCAAAGCAAGCCTCAAATGTTCCTCATGCTCCTTGTCATTCTTAGAATAAACCAATATGTCATCAATAAAGACTATGACAAATTGGTCTAAGAAAGGCTTAAAGACTCTATTCATTAAGTCCATAAAAGCTGCAGGTACATTAGTTAACCCAAAAAACATGACCAAGAACTCAAAGTAGCTATACCATATTCTAAAAGCAGTCTTCAGCACATCAGATTCCTTTATCCTCAACTGGTGGTAACCCGATCTCAGATCTATTTTAGAAAAAACTCTTGCCCTATGCAACTGGTCAAACAAATCATCTATGTGTGGAAGTGGATATCTATTCTTGATGGTGACTTGATTGAGCTTCCGGTAGTCCACACACATTTGCAATGACCCATCTTTCTTCTTCATAAAAAGGACCTGAACTCCCCAGGGTGAAGAGCTCGGTCTAATATACCCTTTCTCTAACAAATCTTCTAACTGCTCCTTAAGCTCCTTCAATTTCGCCGGAGCCATTCTATAAGGCGGAATCGATGTTGGCGTTGTGCCCGGAAGAAGCTCAATGGAAAATTCAATTTTCCTAGGTGGTGGTAGCCCTGGTAATTCCTCGAGAAAGACATCTAGAAATTCCATGACCACAGGTATTTCTTCTACCTTCCCTCCACCTGCCTTTATGTCCACTACATAGGCCAGATATGCTTCACATCCTTTCCTTATTAGTTTTTCTACTGTTAAAGTCGAAACCATTCTAGTCGGACTCATTTTTTTGTCTCCCAAAACCACCATCTTTCTACCATTGCAAATTTCGAACTCCACGATCTTCTGTTTGCAATCCAAGTTAGCATTATACTTCTCCAAGGTGTCCATTCCCAAAATCACATTTGATCCTCCCACCCTTAATGGCATTAGATCCACCACTAATTGTTCCTCTCCAATATATATCTCACAATCTCTATATACTTGACTAATAATAATACATTGACCGATTGGAGTACTCACCAATAAAGGAGTATCCAATAGGCTCAATTCTCTACCATTCACAGTTCTACTCAATGACACAAGCGAATGAGTAGAACCCTGATCAATCAAAACAATAACATCTTCATTAAATAGTTTAATCATAATGATTACGACTTCTGGGGCTATCTCTGCATCCTCCCTTGTCATAGCTAATACTCTAGTTGGTGCTTGTCCCCTCGATCTCCCTGGAGGGTTCACTTTCTTGGTCGCATCAGAACTTCTACTGCCCACTTCCGTTACTGTCCTGTGTCCCACTATCTCAGTCCTCTTTCGAGCTTGCATTTGACTTCTCTCCTATCTTGGATTCTGAGGGCACTCTCTCGCCATGTGTCCTTTCTCCCCATAATTGAAGCATGCTCCAGTCAATTGGTAACATTTCCCTTTGTGAAATTTTTCACAGTGATCACATTTGGCAATGAGTGGCTTATCCTCGTCTCCTCTCCTGCTGCCTCCATCTGTTGAAGCTTGATGTGAGACAGTTTTCATCTGTCTAAACTTGCTTGCTCCACTACTCTTCTCCTCAGACTGCGCAGGGAAAGTCCTAGCACTCCTCTCTGATATAGGAGCATCGCCTCCCCTCTTAGATTATTCTCTGCCTTTCCTCTTTTTGTTGACAACACTCTTTATGTTTTCAATATTTTCAACCCTCAGTGCTGCTTCAACCAACTGTTGAAAGTCATAGAAGTTCTGCACCATCACTTTTTCCCTGATGGCTAGGTGTAGTCCTGATTCAAAGCGACGACACTTAGCCGCCTCACTCAGCATCATCTCTGCTGCATACCGGGATAGCTGTGTAAACTGGCGCTCATATTCGCTCACCATCATCTCCCTCTGGGTAAGACTAAAAAATTATCTCTGCTTTTTTTGAATGTACACCTCAGATAGGTACTTCTTCTTATACACTGCTAGGAAATCTTTCCACACAAGCACTAACAGTCTCATCTGACTCCCCGACACACTCTCCCACCAATGCAAAGCATCTTCCTGAAGCAAGCTAGCATCATACACAACCTTCTCATCATCCTCACAATCCATTTGATCCAGTATCCTCTCGGTCTTTCACAGCCAAGTCTTAACCTCTTCAGGATTAGTGGTTCCATAGAAGTCCACTACCCCATACTTTCTCAGCTTATCGAACTGCTTCTCCTTCTTAATTGAGGCCGGAGCAGAAGTCTGCGACATCTGACCCACAGCTTGGACAAAGGCCTGAGTGAATGCCTGAAACAATCTCAGGTCTAAATGAGGCACTTGTTCTAACGGAACAGGTGACTCCTGCGTCTGTGATCGAGAGGGCTCACTACTGTGCCCTACAGAAGCCTCAACATTTCCTGGGGCTACTGAATCATCAGTAATCTCCTCTCTTGGTGGAGAATCAAGTGTAATTTATCCTTGCAATATTTCTCGTGTCCTTCTACGAGGTGGAATTTCACTCCTTCAATAGAAACACTAACGATTAGCTCACATTTTATCTTAATCCTATTTCCTACATGTATGCATGATATGCATGTCATTTAATACAAATAACCAATCTATTTAACAATGCAAAAAATTTATCACATAGCACACAATTCATCCTACTATGCATTCTAAGCCTAGGAAAAACCTAAACTCTAATACCACAAGATGTTGGGCCCCATTTCTGAAGCTCAACAATACATCCGGAGTCATAAAATGTGAGCGAGTTTCCTTGAAGGGTTATTTTAATGAACCCACATTAATCGACATCTCATAGGAGTGGCATGCCCACACCAACATCCCAATCTGACTTCTTCAACACAATTGTAGCTTTATGTCTCTAGCTTACCTTGAAACAAGAACCACCTCATTCAGAGCTTTATACCTCAAGGTATGCCTAAGAATTCAAAGTATGTTAATAACCTAGTTATGCTCTTCCTACATATCCCTCATTTTGTTTCCATCAATATTTTTCAATTCAACACCAAAAGATACCAATTTTCTTTTATAGGTAGAAAAATTCAATAGGAGTCTATTGCTTCAAGAATCACCTTATTCAGAGGTCGGATGACAAAGTTATGGCAAAAAAAAATCCAACGTGTTTATGTCCTTAATCATTTTGTACCTCTCATGGCGTAATTGCCATAACATTTTCTACAGATGTCGGATTGAGTTCTTTCTTAGACCATTTGAAAGAAAACTTCTAGATATACAACTTTAATGAAGGAAACAAAATGAAATTCTACCTAAAAAAGGATCAGAAATAGGACAGATGATGACGATACAACTAAGACGATGAACAGTAACTTCGTCTTAGAATGTGTAGTACTTCGTCTTAGAATATACAATAACTTCATCTTAGAATGTACAGTAACTTCATCTTAGAATGTACAGTAACTTCGTCTTAGAATGTACAGTAACTTCGTCTTAGAATGTACAGTACTTTGTCTTAGAATGTATAGTAACTTTGTCTTAGAATGTACAGTACTTCGTCTTAGAATGTACAGTAACTACGACGATGAATAGTAACTAAGACGATACAACATTACAACTTGTAATGCTCGTATCTCTTAACTCCGATACCCAAAATTTACAAACTTTATACCATTGGAAAGATGGAAAGATCATCTACGACTTCCAAGAAAACAATTTCACCTAAATCAGCTCACAATAACTGAGAAAATATCCTTGAATTCAGTACACAAATTTTCATAGCTGGCACATTCACATATCCTATGCAACATCACAACTTGTAAAGGTCATAACTTCCCACTACGATATCCAAAACTTACAAACTTCATATCGTTGGAAAGCTGGGAAGATCATCTATAACTTCCAAGAAGACTATTTTTACCCATGCTACCTAAATCATATTAGATTTTCCCCCGAAGTTAGTACCTAATTTTATCCCTATGGAAACTTAAAGTATGAAATGTACACTACTAGATAATAAGCACATCCACAACAGAACTTCTTCAATACTCAATTTATTTCGAAGTCAAAGTGAAGTTCACACAGATCTTCCATACTTAGCTTTAATTACATATCGACATTACATCAAATTCTTAACACAAGTTACAAAAATACATTGGATGCTCAATGTTCAATATGCTTATAAAGCTATTCGAAAGTCTAGCCACTAACTTAGTATAAAAGCTGACTATCTTGGAATTTATCCAATAGCCTTACAAGGATCACTGATCTTCTCGATCTGCACCTGAGAAGTGAGAAAAATATTGGGTTGAGTTACACAGCTCAGTGGCTAAGATATTTATAGCTATAGGTAACAAGCCACACACTCAACATATATGTGAATATTCATATATGCAACCATGTCGTTTCTTAATCTAGCAATACAAGTTCAACATTTACAATTTCAATTCATAACTCATAGCTTAAACATGATCAAAGCATGACACACATATTTCATTATAGATTAACATATCAAAATGCAAATTCACGAACAATTGGCTCGATGGTTCCGTGGAACAAAACAAAGAAACCGAGGTTTACTCAGTAAACGAAACAAGTCCACATTTCAGATCTCGTGGGTCACAAGCGGGCAGCCGGGAGAAGGTTTTTGGTTGACAAGCACAGGACTACAAAATGGTTCCTCTCTCGCCCAAACACAATCAAATTCCATGCTTAATTCAACCATTCACAATCTCATATTCTCATGCTTTTTCTTTATACAAAATGCCATGACTCAATGCAATGGCATAACATGATCATACATCATAATGAAATTTCAACATCACCACATTTCAAGCAAATCATTTTAACACACGATGTACACACAAGGCATTTTGCCCATTACACAATAACTACAAATAATTTACCCACCTTAAAACTCTTGAAAATCCAAATTCAATTGAGCCATTCCTCTTGCTCTTGGGTAGGTTGTTCTTGATTTCCTAACACAACAAAAAATTTCATTCAATTCCAATTTAAATGGAAATCCCCCAATTTCCATAATCACAACAAATCCCTAAAACTTCAAAACCACCACAAATGAAATTAACATAAATCAAGCTCAAATCTAACCTACCCATAGACCATCTAAGTTAGAAAAACCCAAAACCTAACTTAAAAACCCATCTTCTTCCTCCAATCATTTCCAACACAAAAACCCCCTTCTCTCTCTAAACTTCTTCATTCACAACACAAAAACCCATTTCTTTACTAAAGCAAGAAGAAGATGGTGAACTTACCTTAAAAAGCTTGATTCTTCTCTTTTTTCCACGAGTTTCCTCCTCCTTCTCTAGCTTTTTCGATTTTTTTCTCCTTCTTCTCTTTCTCTCTCACATTTCTCTCTTTTCTTCTCCTCCTTGGTTGTTCACGACATCTCCCACTCTTCTTCAAATTTTAAGACTCATCCTTAGTCCTTTCGTCCAATTATGCCCCTAACTTACTTAACCTTTCCCATTTTGTTCCTCCTTTGTCTTTTATGACTCTACTCCTTTGATCCACTTAACACAAGCCTACTAATTTCTAACACTTCATTCCAATTCAATTTTCTATTCCTCCCCTCAATTTCTAATTAATGACCTAATCTAAAAATAAATAATTAAACAAACAAATAAAACAAAAAAATAACTAGACAATTAATAAGAATTTATAAGAAAATTAGAATCCAACAAATCTAGGCCATTTGACCATGCAATGACACTATGAATAGTGATGTAGTTAATTGAACTAGAATGGAGGGCTAAAGTTTATCAGTTAATTGGACTAAGTTTTGAGTTTTAAGGTATAAATAGTTATATTATGCCTCTTATGAAAAAGAAATAATCTTAGTAACTACTAGAAGATTGAAAACAAGTATAAACATGAAAGCTTTTAGTCATAAAGAAAGAAGAAAAATAGGGAAATCAAAGCAACTCAAGTTTTGTAAAGATGAAAACTTTTAGTTATAAGTGAGTTATTGTATTCTAATGAGATAAAGCTTTATTGTATAGAGAGTTATGAATTAAGATATGTTATGTGATTGAGGTGTTTAAAAGTGTGTTATAGAGAGTTTTAAATGCTTAAAGTTTATAAGGTTTGTCTTGAGCCTTAAAAAAGACAAATTGTAGTTACTTTCTCTTTACACACCAAAGAAAATTATAAGGAGGAGTGGACGTAGGTTAAAAATGTAGGAAAATCCCGGGATGGACATCACATGCCCAAGGTGCGGAATTTAAATTTTCAAGTCCCGGGACATTCCCGAAAGCCAGGATCCATGTGTATGTATACACAATCAAACCATAACGACCAAAGGAGACCGTCTCTAACGGTATCCACGCAGAGGTCGGAAAATCTAACCGGACAAACTCTTTTGACCGGAATAGCTAGACTAAAGAATAGTGTGCTAGCACTAACCTTAGTCTTGGAGAGCAAAGAGATGAACTTGGTGGAACCTTGGAGAGGATGAAGCAACTTGAGATGGTGAGAGATGAAGAAGATGGAAACCTTTCCAAAGCTTAACAATTAAGCCTTCGACTCTTTCCTTCAAAACCTACGATAAGCCTCTTCCATTCACTTCTTATTTATGTTTTAACAACTTAAAACACATAGAAATGGCTTGGTCTTAAGGCTTCCACGTAGAGAGCATTTAATTCCTTAAAATGCTAAATAATGATGAGTTTGACTTTTCAAACCATCATCTTCTCCTTTCAATTTTGTTCCACCAGAATCAATATTTATACTTATATATTAATTAATTATTTATTTAATTAATTAATATATATAATTGCTGAAGTGGTCCAGTCAAACTGGGGTCGGTCCTACCGGCCTGCCGGGCCCCGCCGGCGAAAAATCGCCAGAGACCCTTTTCAGCAATGTCGATGTCGCGATCACATCGGGACATATCCCAATCTCATCGGGATCCATTTAATCCTATTGCTCTCCAGATATCGGATCTCGTCCAAACTATTTTACTGATTCTCCGAGTCACTCTTACGCTGTGACCCATTAGGTTCCGGTTATGTTGGCCACTTAGATTAACACTTAATCTGAGCAAGTCATGAGCTGTATCTAGCAACACATCACGACCCCAATTGACCGGAAAGTAATTGGTTTGACTAATGAAACCATATCACGAACCCTTCCATAGACAATTACACAAGAATTCGTCCTTTCACCATGCTATACCCCACTTGGTTCGAGTATGGGCAATGTGTCAACTCTTACTAGACCGATTAAATCAAATCTAGTCCAAGTGTAATTAGATCTCGCCCTAGACTCATTACTTTATATGTCCACGAAGACCCTCTTCATGACATATGTATGTTTCCGCCAGAGACTTCAAAGTAATGATCCCGATAAGAGGCCACGGGTATCTCTTCCGCTATCACGTAAGTGGTGAATCCTCTATTGGCTACTCAATTACCTTCAATACCTCAAGTCGCACTCCAATCACCACCCTATGAAGCGACCTCCGAAAGGCAACAAGGAATGGAGTCAGTACGTAATCAAGATTCAAGATATCCTCGAGTACCTCAAGTCTAAGGATACTGCACCATTGCTATGATGAGATTATCACCGACATTTGAATAGTACATCCATGTGATGATCTCATGGCAGTCATCCAATGTACTTACTACCACTAGTAAGCATCCACATGTTAAATCTAAATATCTCAATATTTACAATTGTTCGAGATCCACCGCTGATCCAATCAAGACATTTGACATGTGCTAGTCTATCCGGATTAACGATGTCCATCTCATTAATCCTATGACTAGGGATAATTTAGATATCACATAATTGCACATGATAGGAATCTCGGAGTATGATCGCATCATAATTTCCTTCATGCTATGTCATATATCATGGACTTCATAAATTTGATTAAAGATCACTATCAATTCATAATAAAATGAATATCAAATAAATGAAAATGCCTTTGCTTTATTTATTCATAATGTCTCGTACATGATTATGAACAAAATGCGCTAAAGGGATTGCCTTTGTGGCACTACTCTAACAACCTCCCACTGACCTAAAGCCAATCGCCTTGGTATCTAATACCATAAGCGAGTACATGAGAATCAAAATTCTTCCGTGACAATGGCTTTGTCAACGGATCGCAATATTCTCTCTCAGGAATTCTCTCTATCGTGACATCACCTCGAGCAATGATCTCCGAATCAAATGGTATCGGCGGAGTACGTGTTTGGATCGCGATGAGACCTTGGTTCTTTCGCTGCAAGAATAGCTCCATTGTTGTCACAATACAACCGAATGGGTCCATCACAACTAGGAACCACACCAAGTTCAAGAATGAACTTTGATCCAAACGGCTTCCTTTGTCAGCATCCGATGCTGCAATGTACTCGCCTCGATCGTTGAATCAGCAATGCCTCGCTTGGAACTCTTCCAACCGACCGCCCGCCATTTAGTGTGAAAACGTAACTGATTGGGACCGAGTCGCCCTTATCGATTGAAAATCGCATCAGATGCCCGCCACTGAGATTTCACCCATATATCAAGAAAACATCCTTAGTTCTTCGCAGTACTTTAGGATATTCTCGATACCACCCAAAGGACCCTCACCAGATCCGATTGGTATCTCGCTCGTAACACTTAGAGCATATGATACATCGGGTCTCGTACATAGCATTACGTACATAATAGATCCTATCGCAGACGATACGGATCATATTCATACGCATCCTCTCGCCCCGTGTCCGAGACATAGACTTCGAGAGTGTTATCCCATGAATAATGGAAGAAACCCTCTCTTGATTGCTCCATGCTAAACCTCTTTAGCACCTTGTCTATGTATCGCTGATCGTGAAAGACCAAGCAACTTCTTAGATCTATCTCTATAAATCTTTATCCCAAGGATATAAGTTGCTTCTCAAGGTCTTTCATGGCAAAGTGTTTGGACAACCAAACTTTTACCGATTGCAACATTGAGACATCGCTTCCTAGCATCAATATGTCATCTACATATAACACAAGGAATACGATTGCGGTTCCATTAACCTTCTTGTACACACGGTGTTCATCCGGATTTTGTGAGAAACCAAACTCTTGATCGCCTCATCAAAACGGATATTCCAACTCCTGGATGCTTGCTTCAATCCATAAATGGATTTCTTGCTTGCATACCTTTTCGCTATCGTGAAATGAAGCCCTCGTGTTGTGTCATGTACACATCCTCACCAGATTTCCATTCAGAAAGTCGTCTTCACATCCATTTGCCATATCTCATAATCATAATGAGCGGCAATGGCTAGGAGTATCCTAATGGATTTAAGCATTGCCATCGATCAAGGTCTCGCCATAGTCAACTCCTTGTCTTTGACGAAATCCTTTCGCCACAAGCCTTGCTTTATAGGTAATCACATTACCATCCATGCCGCTTTCTTCTTGAAAACCCATTTGCACCCTATAGGTTTTATCCCTTCAGTGCATCAACCAAAGTCCATACTTGGTTTTCATACATGGAATCCATTTCGATTTCATGGCACGAAGCCATTTTTCGATTCTAACTTTCGTAACCTCTTCATAGTGGTAGGCTCATCATCCTCTATGAGCAATACGTCATTCTGTTCACTCACGAAATCCATATCTCTCGGGAACAAAGGCGTATCCTACTTGACCTCACGAATTTCGTGTGAAGTAGAAGGTTGAATCATTACCTCATCTGTATGAGATACAGCCAGTTCAGTTCGCTGATTCAAGGCTCGTGCATCGAGCATCTTGAACTTCTTCAAGCTCAATTTTGCTCCCACCGCCTTCTTGTAAAAGAAACTCTTTCTCTAAAAAAAAAAGCATGCATCGAAACAAACACCTTTTGTTCCTCAAAGATTGTAGAATTGATATCCTCTTGTTTCTTTAGGATATCCTACGAACAAACACTTGTCGATTTTGCTTGCTTATCTCGACTTTGTCCGCTTCACATAAGCAGACAACCCCATACTTTCAAATAAGAAAGATAAGGTTTCTTGTTAGTCCACATCTCATATGGAGTAACATCAATCTGCTTTGATGGAACTCGCTTAACAAGTAAACAAATGCCTCAAGTGCATATCCCCAAAGGATTTTGGTAATCGTGCAAAGCCCATCATAGATCGAACCATGTCCAACAAGGTTCGATTTCTCCTTTCGCCACACCATTATGTCAGGGTGTGTAAGGAGGAGTCCATCGAGATAAGATCCCATTATCTCGAGATAATCCAAAACTCTTGGTCTAAGTATTCACCACCACGATCGGATCGTAATGTTTTCATACTTTTACCAAGTTGTTTTTCTACTTCATTTCTCAATTGTTTGAACTTTTCAAACGCTTCAGATTTGTATCTCATTAGATATGAGATACCCATATCGAGAATAATCATCGATGAAGGTAATGAAGTAACAACAACCATTTCGCATGGATGGACATCGACCACATACATCCGAATGTATTAGGTCTAATAATCCAATCGCTGCTCACCCTTTCCTTAAAGGTAACTTAGTCATCTTGCCTAATAAACAAGATTCACATGTGTCATATGATTCATAATCGAATGACCCTAAACTTCCACTTGTGTGGAGCTTAGCGATCGTCTCTCATTTATATGGCCAAGCGATAATGCCATAAATAAGTTGATTTTAAATTATCTCTTTATGTCTTTTAGCGTCATTGACATTCATAACCGGATGTGACATATCTAATATGTATATTCCATTGCATAATGTACCAGACCATAAAGCATTCCATTTGAGCTAATAGAACAACCATTGTTACTAAAAGACAAATGGAAACCAGCTCTATTTAAACAAGAAATGCATAATATGTTCTTTGTTAACACGGTACAAAATAACAATCATCCAAGTTAAGTACAAGCCCACCGGGAGTGTCAAAACATAAGTTCCTACGGCTAATGCAGCAACTCTTGCTCCATTGCCAACACGCAGTCCATTTCTCCCTTTATGAGTCGCCATCGTCCCTCGAGGCCCTCGTGATATCATTGCATATGTGTGAGCCACAACCGTATCTAATACCCATATGTTATGATCGAAACAAGATTAACTTCAATGACAAACATACCAAGAAGTCGAGGCAATCGATGCCTTCTTCGCTTCATTCTTCCAGATAGATTTTGCGCTTCGCCCAATGACCGCCTTACCGAATGGAAGCGGGTACCTTTTGGTGCGTCTCTTTGGTCTTCTTCTTGCCTTTCACTGCACTTCCTTTCGCTTCGAGTTTTTCTTCTTCTTCGCTTTTTCGAACCAGAGGAAGACGAATCCACCAATAGCAACGCTTGTTATCTTGCTTGACAACTTGTTCTCATTGCCTCGAGCATGTTGATCACCGAATTGTGGAGGATATTTGGTTCATCCGATAGTTCAACACAAACCGTGAATAACTATCCGATAAGCCAACAAGAATCAAGTCTATACTTAACTCAATCCATCACAAAACCTAAGACCGCCAACCTCTCAATATAGCCATTCATCTTCAATGCATATTGCATCGCGCAGATGAACCAGAGTCATCTTCGTTGTAAGAGCAATCTTGAGGTCTCGAACTGCTCGGACCGAGCTTGCTCATCAAACAACTCGTAGATGAAACACTATCGTATGAGCATCCATAGACTCGTCGCTTCGCAGCTCAGTGACATCGATGCAAGCATAATGCATGTGGCTATGTCACCGCCTTTTAAATGTTATTTATATGCCTTCTGATCATCATCAGAAGCTCCTTCAGGAAGTGGATCAGGAAGCGGAAAATCAAGGATGTATCCAAGATCCTCTGATCTGAGAACAATTCTCAGATTTCGCAGCCAGTCAAGAAAATTCGGTCCAGTTAATTTGTTTGTATCCATAAGTGAGCGTAGGTTCACACTAGTCGACATCTTGAATCAACCTAAATGTAGAGAGAGAAAGGAAGTTAGAATAGAATTGAATGTATGATCATAAGGACTTAAATGACATACATATGGCTCCCACTAGTTTCAATAGAATCCATAACCCTCATCAGGAATCTAAGAAACAAAATGGCACAATGACCTAGTGGGTTGATATCCGACGTTGCTAAGAATGACCTTGAGGTTAGCTCAACAAATCACCTTAGGTCAATCGGTAGGTATCGGTCATACCAATTGCATCTCGAATGCAACTATCGCCGCTATCATCAACGGTTGATGTATGCACATACATTGGGTTATCAACACTTGATGCGATACATCCGATGTACACTACCCAATTTCGCCTCGTCCACGCCGACCTCGAGGTTAGCTCAACAAATCAACGCTTCTAGGAAAACCGACCCATTAATCCGAAAATCATATTTTCATGGTTCAACATATCCAGATAGAGTGAGCTTCGAGGTTAGCTCAACAACCCAACCCTATAAGAACTCGTTCTACCATATTAATAGAAGGCGTTAGTTTTCATATTTAAATCGAGGATTTTAGGTCTCATCAAATTAATCTCATCCAAGGATCATAGTCATCTTGACTATATGGACTGATTTAGGCATCGCATCAATCATATTGAATTTATACCTAAAATCATCCATCATCCCTCCAAAGAATGTGTTTATAGTCGATCGGAGCAAGTTCTAGTCGATCGGTAGATGTGCTACCGACCGAACCATTGTTCTAGTCGACTACAATCGTAGACGCTCCAATGACCGAACATGTTCTAGTCGACCGAAGGGGTTATCAGACACGCCCAATGACCGACATGTTCTAGTCGATCGAACTCATCTTCCAATGACCGAACAAATCCTAGTCGATCGAATGTTCCTTTCCAAATGACCGAGCAATTCCTAGTCGATCGAATGCTTCTCCAATGACCGAGCAAGTCCCAATGATCGAATGAGCTAGGCTTGCTTTTTAATGGGCTAATTTCAATTCGCAGTCCCAATTCACAAAACCAATATACTAAGTATATAAAACATTATATTGATGTGCTAATGAAACTTTTCATCAAATCATGCATGCCTATTAGTCACACTAAACGAGATAAACTTGAACCGATTAATCAACTATTAACCAATTTGATTTCCACATAATTCAAGGACACCAAATAATCATGCTAAGGATCTCTAGGTAGGTTACACGTTATCAAAATTACTTCGCACTTGTCACACAAATTGCGACGCCAAAATAACTAAGATAACTAATAAGCTAACGAGACTCTAAAGTGACCTATTCGACATCCTAAAATTATTGGAAACCCTAAATTCAAGAATCTCACCTTGGCATGCATACCACATCAACATAACACATTTTACTCACTATAAAATGATTCAAGGCATTGAAAAGAGAATAACACAACCAATCATTCCAAACAAAACAGCCCCAGCATGTTTCTCAAAACTGCCAAGCTATGCATTTTGCTCAAAATGATCATTGAAACATTTTCAATAAATGCTGAGAAAATTACAGAGGTTAAAACATGTTCTAACATGCTCCATGAATTTTTCAGGATTTATTTCCAACAAAACTCATTGAACCTCAGCAATCTAGCCAAACCAGAATCTGTGTTCTCCAGCACAGACATTCCCATCAGCACACAAGAAATTCGGAAATAAATAGTAAATCACCTTGAAAACAATTTTCCATCCACAGAGACATTCACAAACATCTTAGGGACGTGTGGGTGAAAACCAATCTGAAAACGATTTTCTAGAATTTATTCTCGAATTTACAAGCATAGCTGTTTCAGAAACGTTCAACAAGACAGCATCCGAAACTTAGGGAATTAAATTAGCAAAACCTTATCAATCGGCATCGATAAAATTTTTCCTTTCATAGACACATTCAGCAACATCTAATGAGCAAGTCTATACAAGAAAATTTCAAAAACCCCAATTCTATACAGAATCGAAATTGCACAGAAGTAGCATGCAACACAGCTCAATTCAATAAGGACTTCCGACCTAGTTATCCTTTGAACTGTTTATACAACACAAGTGTCTCTGATACCACTGTAGGAAAATCCCGGGATGGACATCACATGCCCAAGGTGCGGAATTTAAATTTTCAAGTCCCGGGACATTCCCGAAAGCCAGGATCCATGTGTATGTATACACAATCAAACCATAACGACTAAAGGAGACCGCCTCTAATCAGATCCACGCAGAGGTCGGAAAATCTAACCGACAAACTCTTTGACCGGGAATAGCTAGACTAAAGAATAGTGTGCTAGCACTAACCTTAGTCTTGGAGAGCAAAAGAGATGAACTTGGTGGAACCTTGGAGAGGATGAAGCAACTTGAGATGGTGAGAGATGAAGAAGATGGAAACCTTTTCCAAAGCTTAACAATTAAGCCTTCGACTCTTTCCCTTCAAAACCTACGTATAAGCCTCTTCCATTCACTTCTTATTTATGTTTTAACAACTTAAAACACATAGAAATGGCTTGGTCTTAAGGCTTCCACGTAGAGAGCATTTAATTCCTTAAATGCTAAATAATGATGAGTTTGACTTTTCAAACCATCATCTTCTCCTTTCAATTTTGTTCCACCGTAAATCAACATTTATACTTATATATTAATTAATTATTTATTTAATTAATTAATATATATAATTGCTGAAGTGGTCCAGTCAAACTGGGGTCGGTCCTACCGCCTCCGCCGCCCCCGCGAAAAATCGCCAGAGACCCTTTTCAAAGAATGTCGATGTCGCGATCACATCGACATATCCCAATCTCATCGGATCCATTTAATCCTATTGCTCTCCAGATATCGGATCTCGTCCAAACTATTTTACAGATTCTCCGAGTCACTCTTATCGTGCAGACCCATTAGGTTCCCTGTTATGTTGGCCACTTAGATTAACACTTAATCTGAGCAAGTCATGAGCGGTATCTAGCAACACATCACGACCCCAATCGACCGGAAAGTAATTGGTTTGACTAATGAAACCATATCACGAACCCTTCCATAGACAATTACCGCAATTCGCCCTTTCACCATGCTATACCCCACTTGGTTTGAGTATGGGCAATGTGTCAACTCTTACTAGACCGATTAAATCAAATCTAGTCCAAGTGTAATTAGATCTCGCCCTAGACTCATTACTTTATACGTCCACGAAGACCTCTTCATGACATATGTATGCTCGCCGCCAGAGACTTCAAAGTAATGATCCCGATAAGAGGCCATGGGTATCTCTTCGCTATCACGTAAGTGGTGAATCCTCTATTGGCTACTCAATTACCTTCAATACCTCAAGTCGCACTCCAATCACCACCCTATGAGCGACCTCCGAAAGGCAACAAGGAATGGAGTCAGTATGTAATCAAGATTCAAGATATCCTCGAGTACCTCAAGTCTAAGGATACTTGCACCATTGCTATGATGAGATTATCAACGACATTTGAATAGTACATCCATGTGATGATCTCATGGCAGTCATCCAATGTACTTACTACCACTAGTAAGCATCCACATGTTAAATCTAAATATCTCAATATTTACAATTGTTCGAGATCCACCGCTGATCCAATCAAGACATTTGACATGTGCTAGTCTATCCGGATTAACGATGTCCAGCCTCATTAATCCTATGACTAGGATAATTTAGATATCGACATAATTGCACATGATAGGAATCTCAAGTGAGTATGATCGCATCATAATTTCCTTCATGCTATGTCATATATCATGGACTTCATAAATTTGATTAAAGATCACTATCAATTCATAATAAAATGAATATCAAATAAATGAAAAATGCCTTTGCTTTATTTATTCATAATGTCTGTACATGATTATGAACAAAATGCGCTAAAGGGGATTGCCTTTAGGGCACTACTCTAACAAAAAAGGACCAAATCATCATAAATCATAAATGTTCGCCACTTTTTTTATTCTTTAATTATTATATATTAATCTTGTATAATTGTTATTATCTTAATCTTATATATTATGTTTATTTAATAGTTAATATTAGCTAGATACTAAAAATTGATAAGTTATTGGCTTGAAAAGACTAAGAATACCTTGACATTGCCTTCATAATTATCTTTGGTTTAACAACGCCATATACTAAATTAAAAAAAAAAAACAACGCCATATACTAAGTTACAAGTAAGTTTTATAACATTAATTTTGCTTATTTTAACATCACTTTCATGGTTATTAAGTTTTATCTTTGTGAATTACAAGGTTTTAAATTAATTTTAAGTGAATTTTTAGCTAGAGTCACCTAATTTATCCCCTGTTTATGTTCCTTAGGGTTAATATAACTATTTTATGAAATTTACATTGATTAAATTAAATTTCTTAAAATTACAAGTGAAATGCATAATTCTTCTTATCTTAACTTGATCTTCATTTATACTACCTTAAATCTCACTTAGATTATAAATATGCTCCATCTAAATGTAACACCCACATATACCCCATGGGAGGATATTGCAAGTGCCATACACAGAACACACTGAACACGAAGCATTTCGAAACATACAAAACTTTTTATACATGCATTACCAGAATCTCAACAAACATACATCGCATATCATAATTTCGAAAAGCAACATGAATTAAGGTTATTACAACTCATCAAAATAAAAATTCAGGAGTTATACACATCAGATACAAGTCCAAAAACAATATCAAAATACATATGAACAAAACAAAAATCAGACTCCTTTGGCCATCGCGGTTATCTTGTCCCAGTTCTTACGTCCCTTTTTTAGAACCTACACGAGGCAAATCCACTGTGCTAAGTATATAACTTAGTGAGTAATAACTAAACTATAAGTCAACAACAGATATAGAAATTCAGAAAAAAAAAAATAGAATTTTATAAATAACAGAATTGTTCAACACAAGAGAGTATAAACCCTTCAGAAACAAAATACAATTTAGCTTATGACAAAATCAAACTGATATTAGAGTACAAAATCATAAGACTGCTAAATCCATTTACAGAACTGAGTAATGAGACTTATATAGAAGATACCATAATTGGTAACATATCACAGAAGAGACTTACGTCTCAATAACAAAAGACACCAAAGTGTCAATAACATAAGACATTGAAGTGTCACAGAAGCAGCTGCAGACCCTTCTAGGCATGCCTATTTACCCATAACTAGGACTCAATAGTTTTAAAACAAAACAAGGTCATTTCAGATATTTCATGTGCAAAGCAAGTAGTCAATCATATTCACATGCAAGTAGCACTTCCAACGATATGAAAATGCATCAAATGCCTCGGACAATCATTGTCTAGAATTTAGAGTACAATCAGCATAAATCAAATTCAATAAGCAGAACAAAGAAGGGTAAGTATCACTTCAATATCACATTCATTAATCATTACCTCGAACCGTCATATCTGGAATCAGTACACATTCATCAATATCAAATTCAATTCAGTAATAAACAAAACAAATCAAGGTGAGACAATCTTAGGTTACTTAGAAAAGCTCGCTGTTTGCTTATTACCTCGAAGTCCCAGCAATATCTGGAATCGGACGCTCTAAAGGTTCTTTTAAAACATTCAACACAAACATATATTACTATTGTGCACAATTATGAATTCAATGATGCACATTCATGTATACTGAATATGTATGATGCATGTTCATGTCAAAAATCCTGATTTCTTATCCTTAATCTGTTGGATCGCGTACGGTCTGAGTATTCACAATACACTGCAGAAAAACCATACAACAAGATGACGTATAATCGAAAATACCAAGGATGTACGAAAATACCTTGTTTTCGTGAATAGGTTGCTTCTTTTTCAGATTCCAAGACACTGCAAATGCGAATGCCCTCTACCGGTATCCACACAAGCATGCACGATCCAGGCTGCGGCTGTAGTGTGCTAGCACGTCCTGAAACTCCTTTCCGAATGCCGCACGATCTTTCTCATGGATGGCGGCTAGGGTTTTGTCTCTTCTTCCTTAACCTAATGAGACCTAAGTTTCTCTATTTATAGAGAAACCCTAATCTCATTTAGGCCTTATTAAGTTTCGGCCCATTATATCTTATATAATAAAAACTCGATAACTTAATTAAATCCAGCCCAATAAATATATCTAAATATATTTATTCAACACCTAATAAATTAGGCCTAAGAGAATAAGCCCAGATCACATCACTCTTTGTGTGCGACCCTGTAGGCTCATTTGATGTTGGCAATGGGCTTGATTACACTTCAAGGCCCATAAGTCATAAGCGACCTCTAGCAAGACATTATGACTACCCAAATCAAATGAGGATCGATAATCCGATTTAACCTGTAACTATGGTTATAGGCTTAGTCCTTTTGTAACACGATATCAAGATTAATTACAAGGCATGGTACATGTTAACCTTTGATTAATCATAGTTTCTTAATCGCCAAGTTGACTGATTATAACAAATGACATTGATGATTCTTCATCAATTCATTTGAGCACGGCCATGCATTTCTTTAGTCACACTTGTCAAGAGGCCCAAATGATATCTCTCTCATTTAAGAGAGGTACAAATCCCATCTACGTCATTCACATCCCTCCGCATGATTCATTTGATGTCCAACATAAGACTATTTGTTATTCGGTTAAAAATAACTTAGTCTAATATCAAAACACCAAATTCCTCATGTAGGGAACCATGATGACTTCAGGTCAAAGGAATAAAGTCAAACCATATAAAGAATCACTAATGACATGAAACCATGTAGTATTCTTTATGTGGGTCGGTCCAATATATGTTCTCTAACATATATCTATGTTTCGATTTGATATCTCATATCCATGATCAAGAAACGTGATCATCAATCAAAACACATACTAGTCTTAATTCATTATTGTTCCACCAATAATGATCGACTGTGACAGCCTAGAATAGTGTTATAACGCTTATGGTTTTACTATCAAGTCACATACTGATGACATAAGTCTAATACTATTCATGGAATGTAAATCACATTACATAAACAAAATACATGCATATATGAAACGGAATACCTCATAATATATTATTAACAAATCATAATGTTAATACATGAATCACAAATGTTCATTGGCCTAGGCACATTACTAACAATCTCCCACTTGCACTAGGCTCAATCACCGATATCTAATACCCATAGACCTCGATGACTCTCATGTTTAGGCTGTGGAAGAGGCTTAGTAAGTGGATCGACAATGTTGTCATCTGTGCCCACTTTGCATATCTTCACGCCTCCTCTCCCAATGATCTCTAATCGATGGAAACGTCGAGTATGTGTTTGGATCTATGATGTGAGTTTGGTTCCTTAGCTCGCTATAGCCCTATTATTATCACAATAAAGGTCTATAGGACTTGCAATGCTAGAACAACTCCAAGCTCAATAATGAACTTCCTAATCCATACAGCCTTCCTTAGTCGCATCCGAGGCAACAATGTACTCACCTTCGCCAGAATCAACAACAAGTGTCTTGCTTTGAACTTTTCCAGCTCACCGCACCTCCATTCAAACAGTAACACAAAACCCGACATTTATCTAAAATCATCTATGTCGATCGAAACCAACATCGGTGTAACCATTTACAAAGAGCTCTCTTCAAGTCCTCCATAGACTAGAACGATCCTTAGTTCTTCTCAAGTACTTAAGGATATTCTTAATCGCTATCCAAAGGACTCTCACCATAATTAGATTGGTATCTACTTGTTATGCTCAAAGCATATGAGACATCTGGTCGAGTACATAACATGGCATACATGATAAATCCAATTGCAGATGCATATGGAATCTTACTCATGCGCTCAAGCTCCTTATCTGAAGTAGGACAATCCTTCTTGGAAAGTTTGATTCCATGTGACATAGGTAAGAATCCTCTCTTGGAATCTTGCATACTGAATCTTTTCAGTATCTTATGTATGTATGTACTCTGACTTAGGCCTATAAGCTTTCTTGATCTATCTCTATAGATCTTAAGGCCTAAAACATAGGCAGTCTCACCTAAGTCTTTCATTGAGAAACGTTTCCTTAACCAAATCTTGACACTCTGTAAGGTCGGAATATCGTTTCCAATGAGCAATATGTCATCAACATATAAAGCTAAAAAGACAACAGCACTCCCACTAAGCTTTTTGTAAACACAAGGTTCATCTTCATTCTTGATGAATCCAAACTCTTTGACAACTTCATCAAAACGAAGATTTCAGCTTCTTAATGCTTGCTTCAATCCATAAATGGATCTTTGAAGCTTGCACACCTTTCCCGAATTCTTAGGATAGACAAAACTCTCAGGCTGTATCATATATACATCCTCAAGTAAGTTTCCATTAAGGAAAGCCATTTTGACATCCATTTGCCATATCTCATAATCGTAGTATGCAGCTATGGCAATAAGAATTCTAATGGATTTGATCATGACCACTGGAGAAAATGTCTCATCATAATCAATTCCATGAACTTGTCGATAACCTTTAGCAACAAGTCTTGCTTTATAAGTGTGCACATTTCCATCCATATCGAAGTTTCTTTTGAAAACCCATTTGCATCCAATGGTCTTCAAGCCATCAGACGGATCAATCAAAGTCCAAACTTGATTGTCATACATGGATTGCATCTCTGCTTTCATGGCCTCTAACCATTTAGCAGATTCTGAACTTTCCATAGCTTCTTGATAGGTTGTGGGCTCATTGTGATCGATGAGCATCACATTGTCATCATCAGTAACGAGAAATCCATATCTCTCGGGTTCATGACGAATTCTATCAGATCTACGTAGGCCTTGTGTTGTTGAAGACTGCTCATCAACAACTTGTGAGCTCGCTTCAATATCCTTTTCAGGCTCAATGTCATTTTGTGAAACTTGAATTTCTTCGAGTTGTACTTTACTCCCACTGTTTGCTTTAGAAACAAATTCCTTCTCTAAGAAGAAACCATTTCGAGCAACAAACACTTTGTTCTCTGATGGGATGTAAAAGTAATATCCTTTTAGTTTCCTTAGGATGTCCCACAAAATAACATTTTTCAGATTTGGGTGCCAACTTGTCAGCAATTGGATGTTTCACATAAGCCTCACAACCCCAAATCTTTAGAAAAGATAAATTGGGACGCTTCCCAGTCCATATCTCATAAGGTGTCTTTTCTACAGCCTTTGAAGAAATACGGTTCAATATGAATGTCATGGTTTCTAAAGCATAGCCCCGTAAGTATTTTGGAAGATCATTGACTCATCATTGATCGAACCATATCTAATAGAGTTCGATTCTTTTCGTAAACACCATTCCATCGAGGAGTTCCTCGAGGAGTCAATTGTGAAACGATTCCACAATCCTTAAGATAATCATCAAACTCTTGGCTTAAATATTCACCTCCTCGATCGATCAAGGATTTTAATACTCTTGCCAAGTTGATTTTGTACTTTATTCTTATACTCTTTGAACTTTTCAAAAGATTCAGATTTGTACTTCATTAAATAGACATACCCATATCTCTCAAGTCATCTGTAAAAGTAATGAAATACAAATAACCTCCTCTCACGATATGCTAAAAGGACCACATACATCGGTATGTATAAGGCCCAATAGCTCATTGGCCCTTTCCCCTTTACCTGTGAAGGGGGCCTTTGTCATCTTACCCAGTAAACAAGAATCATATGTCTCAAAAGATTCAAAAGAATCAATGAATCCATCTTGATGGAGTTTTGAAATGCGTTTTTTGTTTACATGGCCTAAACGACAATGCCAGAGATAGGTTGGGTTCAAATCGTTAAATTTAAACTTCTTGGTATTTATGTTATAGATGGGCTCATTTATAACAAACTCAGTGTCTAGAGTATAAATGCCATTTAATTGACGCGCAATGCTATATAAAATGTCATTCTTATAAATGAAAATACTTCTATTCTCAATAGAAAATTTAAATCCATCATTCTCTAAACAAGCAAAAGAAATAATGTTCCTACTCATAGTAGGTACATAATAACAATTCTTGAGTTCCAAAATGAGCCCAATAGGCAAAATAAGATCATACGTCCCCACGGATAAAGCAGCAACTCTTGCTCCATTTCCCACGCGCAGGTCGATCTCACCAGACATCAATCTTCTAGTCCTTCTTAGACTCTGCACATTAGTACAAATGTGAGTTGCAGCTCCGGTATCTAATACCCAAGATGCAGAATGAGTAAAATTGATTTCTATAACAAACATACCAAGAAGCAATGACTATTCTTCTTCTCTTCACTCTTCCAATAGAGTTTGCAGCCCTTTTCCAATGACCAGTTCATTGCAATGAAAGCAAAATCCCTCCTTGCGTGCCTTAGTCTTAGCTTTAGGCTTGGGCTTGGGCTTGGACTTGGGTACTTTACCTTTGTCTTTTGCTTTGCCTTTCTTCTTGAAAGTTTTTCCTTTGAACCACAAGAACTTCATTGGTGGTCTTAACCTTTCCTTTAAGTTCTCTTCAGCAGCTTTCAGATCCCATGCAATTCGTCAATGAACTTCTCCATATTATGCATGTTAGAAGAATGAACTGATCATATTCATCATTCAAAGATGCTAGAATAAGATCAGCCACCAATTCTTGACTAACAGTGCACCTAATTTCTCAAGATGATGAATGTAACTCTTCATCTTGAGAACATGAGCACTCACGGGTGTGCCAGAGTCATCTTGCATGAATTCAATGCCTTAGTGGTTCTAAACCTTCTTGGCGTGCTTGCTCTTGAAACATAGCTTTCAGTTGAGCAAGCATGTCATAGGCCTCCATTTCCTCTAAATCCTTCAAGGTCGAGATCATGGCGCTAACATAAGGCATGACACATCCGTGGAGTCATTGATATGCTTCATGTAAGCATCCTTTTGAGCCTTAGTGCATTTGCGGTGGTTCCTCGTGGATGGGCTCTTCTAAGACATAAAGTTTTCTTTCTTGCTTGAGAACAATTCTTAAGTTCCTATACCAATCTAGGAAATTTGTTCCACTAAGCTTTTCTTTCTCTAAGATAGATCGATAGAAAGGTTTCAGGATGGAGTAGCCATAATCTACAAAATTATGCAACAAGGGTCAACATTAATATATTATGAGGTATTAGCTCCCACTCAAATAAATAACCCTCAATTGAAAAATGGGAGAAACAAGATCCATATTTCACTAAGTCCTAAGAAAGCTTTGGCTTAACACTCAAGACTTAGTTATTTAGGTAGAAAACTCTTTTTCAATTACATCACATGTAACTCTTGATGGGCTTATGTTAAAATACATCTTATATACTGCATGTATGTATAAACCCAATCTTATGCCCTAAGCCCAAAACCGTTTTGATAGCTTAGTCAAGTTTAACCATACTTTACCTATGAATAACACCATTATTCAAATGTCTTCCCTAGATGATCCCTACATGCCTTGCTTTGGCAAAAACCCACATAAGGATAATCTAAAGATAAACATTGGTAAAGATTTATGGAAGGCATATAAACTTGAAATTATGAAGAGGGTCGTTCTTAGTACATTATGAAGGCTACTAATCCTATTAGTAAGGGTGTTTGTACTATGCTATTTCTAATCCTATACTACAACATACTTGAGTATATATATATTAGAAGTATAGAATAGTAACTTACACGTGAATATAAATATTCAAAAAATATAAATAAACACATATAACATCACCCAGAATATATAACACATAACAAATAAATAAGTGTAGGAAAATCGCCTCATTTGGGCTTGCCGTGACCGAAAGTTTATAGTCGATCGGTCGATTGTGCCTATCGATCGAACCAATTTCAATCATCGACAAACATTTTCACAAAAACTCATCTCCGCCTCCAACCAATGAATGGAACACTTCTAGTCGATGGAAGAGATGCTAATCATTGGTCGACTTGTATTAGTCGATTGAACCATTTTCAATCATCGAATGAACGCCGCTAAAACGCCATCTCCGCTCTCTAACCAATGATCGAACACTTCTAGTCGATGGAAGAGATGCTAGTCGACTGGAGTATCCTTGTCCAACATGAATACTTGTGGTTTCCCATTCCGCATCCATGTCTTACATGGTAGAAACCCTAGCGCCCACCACCGCTTGGCCAAACCCTTCATGCTTATCATATGTTCTCATCAGTACTAAGATAATCAACAGATCCGAAAAGAACATGCATGAAATAAAAAAAAAACACTTTCATATCACACAACCAAAACCGTGAGCACATGTAATCAAAACATGCATATTTTTATCTCTACAGAATCCAAATCCGTAAACACATGTAATCCAAACATGTATATATTTTCGATTATACAGATGCTAAAATCGTGAACACATGTAATCAAAAACACGTATATTAACGATTTTACAGAAGAACCTGTCTCTGATACCACTGTTGGATCGCGTACGATCTGAGTATTCACAATACACTGTGGAAAAACCATACAACAAGATGACGTATAATCGAAAATACCAAGGATGTACGAAAATACCTTGTTTTCGTGAATAGGTTGCTTCTTTTTCGGATTTGAAGACACTGCAAATGCGAATGCCCTCTACCGGTATCCACACGAGCATGCACGATCCGGGCTGCGGCTGTAGTGTGCTAGCACGTCCTGAAACTCCTTTCCGAATGCCGCACGATCTTTCTCTTGGATGGCAGCTAGGGTTTTGTCTCTTCTTCCTTAACCTAATGAGACCTAAGTTTCTCTATTTATAGAGAAAACCTAATCTCATTTAGGCCCTATTAAGTTTTGGCCCATTATATCTTATATAATAAAAGCCCGACAACTTAATTAAATCCAGCCCAATAAATATATCTAAATATATTTATTCAACACCTAATAAATTAGGCCCAAGAGAATAAGCCCAGATCACATCACTCTTTGTGTGCGACCCTGTAGGCTCATTTGATGTTGGCAATGGGCTTGATTACACTTCAAGGCCCATAAGTCATAAGCGGCCTCTAGCAAGACATTATGACTACCCAAATCAAATGAGGATCGATAATCCGATTTAACCTGTAACTATGGTTATAGGCTTAGTCCTTTTGTAACACGATATCAAGATTAATCACAAGGCATGGTACATGTCAACCTTTGATTAATCATAGTTTCTTGATCCCCAAGTTAACTGATTATAACAAATGCCATTGATAACTCTTCATCAATTCATTTGAGCACGGCCATGCATTTCTTCAGTCACACTTGTCAAGAGGCCCAAATGATATCTCTCTCATTTAAGAGAGGTACAAATCCCATCTACGTCATTCACATCCCTCCGCATGAAACCATGTAGTATTCTTTATGTGGGTCGGTCTAATATATGTTCTCTAACATATATCTATGTTTCTGATTTGATATCTCATATCCATGATCAGTAAAACGTGATCATCAATCAAAACACATACTAGTCTTAATTCATTATTGTTCCACCAATAATGATCGACTAGGGACAGTCTAGAATAGTATTATAACGCTTATGGTTTTACTATCAAGTCACATACTTGATGACATAAGTCTAATACTATTCATGGAATGTAAATCACATTACATAAACGAAATACATGCATATATGAAACGAAATACCTCATAATATATTATTAACAAATCATAATGTTAATACATGAATCACAAATGTTCATTGGCCTAGGGCACACTACTAACATAATCTTATCACATTATTGATTATGTGAAATCATACTCAATCTCTCAATCTAGATTTATTTCACAATCCACCTTTGGGTCCACTTTGCTCAATTATTCTCATCAGGGAGGGTGAGGTAATTAGGTAATACTTCCTTCAACAAAGTTTTCCTTTTTTGTCTTAAGTTTCCAATGATACCAAGTTCATCCAATTTGGTTTAGTATTCAATGAGTTATGCTCAAAATACCACATACTGTGCACATTTGAAATTTTGGCTAATGCATGATCATGCCTCCAAGTAATACATTTCTTAACTCTCAATTCTAATATCCAAAAATTACACAATTTATACCAATTTAAACTTAAGAGAATAAGCTATAACTTTGGTGAAGCCACCTTAGTCTAATTCAGCATACATCAATACAGTTTATTCAATAACCACAGGATATAATTTTTGTCCCTTGTAGTGCTACAGCCTAAGACAAGACTCAATTCCATGCCACTTTTGAAATTCTTAGAGACATAATCAAAATTCAACTTCTTCAGTAAATTGTAGACCTATGTCTCATGTTTAATCTGAATTAAGAATCAACTCATTTAAAAATCTAAAGATCAAAATATAGGCAAAATACTGAAGCATGTTCAATAAAAATAATAACCTTTTAATAGCCTCTAGGCTTTCATCCGAAACTCACTTCTATTTTTACACAAAATTCATTTCAATTTTTCTATATCACTTTAGTACAAACACATCACCATTCTATCCTCATTCAAAACCAGTTTGTTTTTCATAAAATCATCAAACTCTAATTAATTTTCTTAAACCTCTTCATCTTTAAAAAATCAATCATAAACTAATCAATTTTCCAGATTTTTATCTTAAGTAGATTTCGGGTCAGATTTGTATGACCATTTTGACCTAGACAATGGGGTATTTAGGCAACGTATTCTACTAATCAAATGTTTCTTAATGTTTTAAAAGTCTAATGACACCAATATCATGCATTTTAGTTCAGTATCCTATAAGTTATAATAAAAAATCAACATACTATTTTCACTCCTTGACAGAACACCAATTTCAACTTCAAGTCAAATTTTCAGACTCTTAAGGCATATTTTAAATTCGATTCTTTCATGAAAAATGTATTTCTATGTCTCTATTTTACTATAAATCAAACTCCATCCAATTTGGATATTCACAGATCAAGTTATGCCATAAATACAGATGCATGTTCAGTAAAATACTACATATATCATATTCCAATAACTTTAATCCTTCATCTTGTTAATCAATCACCGTATTTGTTTCTTCTTTCACCACCCACACATACATCAACACCATTTACATATGCAACACTCCTCGAGCACAAAAATATACACCATTCATGCATGCATTCAGTTACAAACATTAAAACTTTAATAGAAATCATTTACACTATCATAAAATTTAAAGCATTACTTACTTGGTTTATACTTCAGAAAAATTCTAGAAATGGGGAGAGCAAATAAGAAGGAAGATGGTGTAGATGGTTTCGGTGAAACCAAAAGGGAAAGAGTTGCAGAAACATATTTTATTTTATTTTTTTAATGCCTAGGTGTTTCATTAGTGCTTTAACACATGTTTCCATTGCATGTCTTCCACTTGTCCACTAAATAAGCTACCATTTGTCTCATAGCTATAGCTCCACATGTCACACATAATTTTATCCATTTGTCACTCCATAATTTTTCAGTTTGTCAATTAATTTTTTATGCAATTGTCACACTTCTATTTGTCTCTTATTTTAATATTTTTCTTAGTCTAAAATACCTCAAATTTTTGATAATTTTTCTAAAATTCACCAAAATTCTAAAATAATAACTATTATCACTAAATAAAGTTTACGACCCAATCAATCCAAAATTCACACTTTAATCACATTAAAAATCATTTATACCTGAAAAATTTCAATGAATGCATGTACAATTATTTGTATATGTTAAAATTCATATGCACATATCAACAAATACTCAATTGTGCAAAGAAAATGATGTATTAGAATTCCTTAATTTTCTAACCCCTAACATGGGGTACTACAATTCTTCCCTCCTTAAGAAATTTTATCCTCGAAATTCTTACCTGATTCGAATAATTGTGGATACTGAGCTTTCATGGTTTCCTCTGTTTCCATGTTGCTTCCTCGAGTCCATGGTGTTGCCAAACGACTTTTACCAAAGGTACTGACTTCTTTCTAAGTTGTTTAACTTCTCTGGCTAATATAGAAATTGACCCTTCTTCATACGAAAAATCTAGTTGCACTTGAATTTCTTGCACAAGAATCTTATGTGTATCATCAAACCGATATCTTCTCAATATAGAAACATGAAATACATCATGTAACCTGGCCAATTCTTCAGGAAGAGTTAGTTGATAAGCTACTGGTCTAATTCTTTTTAGAATTTCATAAGGACCAATGTATCACGGACTAAGCTTGCCTTTCTTCCTAAACCAAAGTATGTGTTTCCATGGGGATACTTTCAAGAATACTTTATCTCCTACTTGATACCCAATATCTCTTTTTTTAGGTCAGCAAAGGATTTCTGCCGATCACTGGCAGCTTTTAACCTTTGCTGAATAATCTGAATCTTTTCTTCAATATCTTTCAGAATTTCTGGCCCAATCATCTTGTTTTCACTCAACTCAGTCCAACATACCGGAGTTCTACACTTCCTACCATACAACGCTTCATAAGGTGTAATGCCAATGCTCGTCTGATAACTATTATTGTAAGCAAACTCCATCAGAGTCAGATAGTTATCCCAACTCTTGGGAAACTCTAACTTACAACCCCGCAACATATCTTCCAATATCTGTATAATTGGTTCAGATTGTCCATTTGTCTGAGGATAGAAAGTAGTACTAAACTTAACCTGAGTTCCCAGAGCTTTTTGTAAAATTCAAATTCTGGAAGTAAATCGAGGATCACAATCTGAAATGATAGACAATGGTACTCCATGCAGTCTTATTATCTCATTTACATACAAATTTGCAAGCCTATCTAAATAATAGTCAGGATGAGCAGGTAGAAAATGAGTAGATTTGATGAATTTATCTACAATCATCCATACAACATCATGCTTCCTTTGAATAGGAGGAAGTTCAGTGACAAAATCCCTGGTAATGTTATCCCATTTCCATTAAGGAATAGAAATAGGATGTAACAAACTAGATGGGATTTAATGCTCAACTTTAACCTGCTGGCATGTAAGAAATTTTGATACATAATCTACAATAACCCGTTTTATACCTGACCACCAGTAATACTGCTTCAAATCCTAATACACCTTGTTTCCACCTGGATGTATAGTAAATACTGTATTATGAGCCTCAAACAACAGCTTCTTCTTCAGTTCATCATTAGTTGGCACACACAGCCGATCCTTATAATACAATTCACCATCACCTTACATAGAAAAATTAGACTGTTTACCTTTATAAGTAGCCAAGATAAGTTTTTGTAACTTATCATTAGCTCTTTAAGCATCACAAATCTGTTGTATCAAAATAGGCCTTGCTTTTAATTGAGCCATCAAAGCTCCATCAGATCCCAGTTTCCATCCATTTTGCTTAAGTGATAATGCTGAGATGTTCTTTCGACTTAAGGCATCAATTACAACATTAGCCTTACCCGGATGGTAGTCCACAATACAATCATAGCCTTTAAATAATTCCAACCAATGTCGTTGTCTCAGATTGAGTTCCTTCTGGGTAAGTAGTGTTGGAAAATCCAGGGAGGAACATCACATGTTCCAGCAGCGGAAAACAAAAATTTTGTTCCCGGGACCTTCCCGAAAACCCAGGATCCCGGTGTCGGTATGAAAACTCAAACCTGAATAGCCAATAGAGACTATGTCTAAAGGTATCCACGCAGAGATCAGAAAACCTAACCGGATCAAACACCTTTGACCCGGGAATAGCTAGAACAAATTAAAGGCTGCTAGACCTTACCTTTGTCCTTGGAGAGCTTGGATCAACGTGGAGGAGATGACAAAAGCTTGAAGGAGAAGATGAAGAATCGATGATGAAGATGAGAGTGTTAGGTTTTTCTCAAAAACCTTACTTTCTTCCTTCATTCACGATGATGCCTTTCCAAAAGGTTAAAGAAAACTCTTTTTCTCTTCTTTTTAACCAAGTCATACGAGCAACACCTTTCATCCTCCATCTTTTGTCTTTTTGTCATTTAGTCAATTAATGAAAAGTGATGACTAAGCTTCCAAATGGAAGCTTCTTTGCTTCTTCTCCCATCAATCCACGTTTCAAGCATATATATATATATATATTAATTATTTAATTAATTAATCATATATATATATGTATATATTCTTCAAGTGGTCCAACACACTGGGTCGGTCCCACTGCTCTCCGCATGGAAAACCACCAAAACCTTTTTCAAAGAATATCGATGTCGCGATCTCATCGGGACATATCCCAATCTCATCGGGATCCATTTAATCCAGTTGCTTCCATAATTGGAACTCATCCAATACTATTTTACTGATTCTCCAAACACTCTTATCGTGTGACCCTTTAGGTTCCCGATTATGTTGGCCACTTAGATTAACAATTAATCTGAGCAAGTCATGAGCGCCTAGCAACACATCATGACCCCAATTGACCTGGAAAGTAATTGGTTTGATGAATTCATCACGAACCGGATCACGAACCCTTCCATGTACAATTCTTGTGCAATTCGTGCTTTCATCATCCTATACCCCACTTGGTTATGAGTATGGCTAATATGTCAACTCTTACTAGACTAAGTCTAGCCTAAGTGAAATCAGCCTCGCCGAGGACTCATTACTTTATATGTCCATGAAGACACTCTTCATGACATAGTTATGCTCGCCAAAGACTTAAAGTAATGATCCCGACAAGAGGTTGTGGTATCTCTTCGCTCTCACGTATGATGAATCCTTTATTGGCTACTCAATTACCTTCAATACCTCAAACTGCACTCCAAGCACCATCCTATGAGTAACCTCTGGAAGGCCACAAGGAATGGAGTCAGTGCAGATCAAGATTCAAGATATCCTCGAGTACCTCAAGTCTAAGGATACTTGCACCATTCTATGATGAGATTATCAACGACATTAAATCCATGTGATGATCTCATGGCGAGTCATCCAATGAACTTACTACCACTAGTAAACATCCATATGTCACCTCTAAATATCTCATATTTACGCTTCGAGATCCACCGCTGATCCAATCAAGGTATATGTAATATCCTTCTTGTCATTAAGGGTATTATGGTAATATTGGGATAGATGATAGGATTTCACCGCATACATTGATCGAGCATGTTATCGGCCTCTAATCATAGAGGCTGGTTATTGATATGCATATATTCATTGGTACATGCATTCATGATTTTCGGTATTTAATTGTAAATTGGAATTACTAGAAATTGACCGGTCAGGAATCAATAATCGATCGAATCGATCAATTGGGGGTGATTGAGAAATTAGGTAATTGGGTTCAAATGATTGATTTAGAATAATTTAAGTGTAACTGGTATTTTATAGTGGCTTATAGGAGATTTCGAAATTAGGAGATAATGCCCTAATAGGAAATATTGGAGAGATCGATCGATTGATCAGATAATCTTGAAAGAACCGTCCGATGGCAATGGAAAAGTTAGAGTGGACTGATAGGAAATAAATATCTTTGAGCCATTGAAATTTAGAGACTGAAATTTGGACTGATAAGGAGACCTAGGTCTATAAATACCTAGGGTTGAGAAATTTGGGGAAGAATTGGCTAAGGCATTTGCGAGTTTCTCTTCTTCCCTCTCCACGGTGATCTTCGATCCTTCTTCATAGGTGAGGATCGTTGTTTCTTCTTGTGGTATCCCTCCTATTGTGTTAAGCTAACTGGTTTATTGTGATTATTGTGGAAATGAAGTGGATTGAGGCTTGAGGGAGGAGATCGACGGTGTTGAGAAAGATTTTAGGGTTTGCGATCGATTAAGTGATTGGTAAGCTTTAATGGCTTCAATGTTGTTATTACTTATTTTTATTACATCTATGGCTTTTATTGTGGTTGATTGAGTAGTTGAGGGTGTTAATGGACGTTTTTAGTGAGAGAAATGGTCGAAATCGATCGGAGAAGACAACTCGTCTTCGTGACGTCGCGACGAGCATCGGTTGTTAGGGCTTCGTCGCGACGAATAAAATTGAATTGAGTTAAATGTATTGGTCGCGACGTAGGCAGCAAGACGTCGCGGCGAGTCATGAGGAGACGACGCCGCCTTGGCGAAGGTTTTCACGCCGCGCGAAGCGTGCCTCTTTCGTCAGAATAATGCCGCGAGGTCGCGGCGAGGAACTATTTTATTGGATTGGATTGTACTTAATTGGACATAATTTCATAGAGACATATGCATTACTGTATTGTTTAATTGAGCGATTAGTAATGGACTTGTCTTCTGTTCATATAGAGGTACCGCTTGGATCGTCGTTCCACGGACATTCTTTGGGACTTCGTGCAATAGCTCTAAGTAACAAAGTGAGTAACCTAGTTGGTTTCTCAAATTTCGAGTGCCTAAATGTTCACCGTGAATTACTTGACAATGTGAATTACATGACTCTCGAGTTGTATGTGATCGAATTGCACCGTATGACCACCGAAATGTATAAAGGTGAATCAGATTAGTCTTCAAATGTGTATGATCAATTGCATGCTCTTCATCAGATAGAATCAATAATGTGAATTTCACCGTATGATCGCATGACTCTTGGAAAGGGTACGATCGAATTGTATGTGTTTACCGATTGGATTGGATTATTGATTATCGACATCGTTACATCGGGCTTTATAGCCATACACCGTGACTTCATCAATATTGAATTATCGAATATTGCACCGCATGCATAAATGCATGATCGATAATGGACGTGCCCCAAGTTGCTAATTTCACTTTGAAAAGAGCCTAGAGCTCGAATATCGCATCGTCTTGTCGGGCTTAGCCCAGGGAGAAAATCTCGACGACGCCCCCATCGCCATCGACTAAGCACTTGGGCACAACATCAATAACCGGAAAGAGTCTCATATGCATCATATACATGATCGATCGAATCGCCAAATTGTGTGACGATTCATCGAATCGCGATGCCATGATTTCTCAGAAATTGTGATGTAATATCAGAAACCGCTCTATGCTACTTTGAAATGTTGTTACCGACATCAGATAATCGATATAGACTACGTACCTTCGTTATGTGAATCGCTCTACGCCATCAGATTATTGCTAATGATACATATACTATAGCAAACTATTATAGACTATCGTACCTCGTTATATAATATCGTTAATTGTTATTATTGTGTCGTCTTGTCGCAATTTGCGTAATGCATGATTTGAGTGAACCATCGATGATGGTTTTCACCGAGTTCGCAAACTCACCCAACATTGCAATTATTTTTCAGAATCGAAGAGTACCCGTTAGCAAAACGGGAGTATGGCGCAGATTCAAGTGAAGGTCAAGTCGGGATCGGTTCATGTTTGCATTGCACGCCTTTACTTTTGTACTAAAGTGTTTATTATGTATTTGTAAAATCGACTAAGTGGCTTTTGAAAATGAGTGTATCCTATTGGGCGGATTGAATGAGTACCCAAAATTGAGTATAGAATTCTGCATTTGTTATAGAAAGTAATGTACCAATTTTACGGCGAGTGTTCTAGACGCCACCCTCGCTGGTCACGGGCTCGGATATCACCATGGATATCGGGTTCGGGTCTCGTCGGAGTGGGTGCTACATTTAGGTATCGAGCCGTAAATGCGATTGTACATATGCGTTACGAAATTTGTCTTGAGTTACATGCATTAAAGTCGAAGTCATCACGGCAGAGGTGACAATCGATCCCTGGTCCTAGCGATGAGTCGCATGCATGGCGTGTATCGATCGATAAGCGGTCGAGATAGAGAGGAAATGATAAGACGGTAGAGTGTGATAAAGGAAGTGGCGATCATCCAAGTATAAGAAAAGTATATGGTCCGATCCGACAAATGAACATTTAGTGTATCGATATTGATGGATATAACGATGATATGCAAAAGAGAGTGGTACTGGAATATATGATATGAATATAGATTTGTGGATTGATAGAGGAAATAGAAATATGATAGAAATGACAAGAGTTCCAGTGTGTAAAAGGGAATGAAATGAAATGTTACAATTGGGATTGATTACTGTGATAAGTGTTATAAATAATGATTTATGACTGAAGATCGATTACGTTAGTGAGAAATTTAGAATGATGGTAAATCTGTGATGTTGATTTTTGAGTGTGAAAATTTAAGGGTAGGATGTAATAACGAAAAGATTGAAAGGTAAGATAATGATACGGAGAAATGAAACAGATGTTCCGGTTTAATTGCTTTGATTATATGGATGTGTGATTGATCTATATGGGATATTGTGCATAGTTGGAATTGAGTTTCTAGATATTGCGAATGACCGATAAGACATGTGACAACCGTGATGTTGAAGAATTTCATGAGTAACATCGATAAATGAAAGTAAATGGTGATTAATGAAAGGACAATAGAGTTAAATTTGAAATGAGGGATCCTAATCGAGTTGAGACTCAAGTGTCAGAGATAAAATCAGTTATTGAGAAAATATGTATTATGCTAATGTAAGGGATCTGAATGTGTAATATGATTTTGTTCATTGAGGAGAATATTGATTCGCAAATAATTGAGTAAAACTATTCGGAAAGTGATGAATGTTTATTCAACCCAGGGAGTGATTTATAGTGGCTCATGTGGAGAAGTTAGTGTAAAGGAACATGTGTCGGAATATATGTATTCGGAATTATTGAGAATTAACTGAGTGCTGGATCTATCCAGAAATGACAAAATGTTTGAGGAAATGTGTGAAAAGTATGACTGATGATTGTGGAAGAGACATTTGGAGAACTGTACAACTTAAGTGTTAATTATATTGTTTTAAATTGGTGATGTGGCAATATATAGTGAAATGTCCCAGTAAAGGTTATGAGGTAATTAGTTACTATAGTGCAATGTGATTAAACGTATCTAGGGAAAAGGATAACGTTGTAGACTGTACTGTGATCGATTTTCTAAAATTGTGGAGCCTTAAAAAGTGTGGGGGCATTAACTGTATAGAAAGGTTATGGATATATCCATGGATATGTAAATCAATGATGATCGAGATACTTTGGGAATTTGAATGATTCGCAAAGGAGATTAAATGGATTGAGCAGAAATTCAATAGTGTATAGAGTGTTATTCTTGTTGATGGATAATTGTCAAACCGGTAAAAAGAAAGTAATATGAGTTATCGAATTTCAAATAAATTGTGTATAAAAGATACCGCAAAACAATCGGTGATTCGAAAACGCAAACCGTATTGGGAAATTTTAAATCGGAGTCAACTTCAGAGGAAATGACTGATAACTTTGTTATGAAGTGTTGTGTTTCAACAAGAATGCACCGAAAGAGTAAGAAAAGGTTTAGAGTGTGAACTCGAATAGTTATTCGTGGAATAATTAACGGATGTGACTGCTGAGGCAAACGTGAGACTGATATCATTGGAATCCATCGAGATTGTCTGAACATAGTCGAAGACTATGGTTGATTTGAGTTAATAATGACCGTAAAACGAATCTGTAATAGGAGTTGAGCGATCCCAGTTTATGGCAACGAGTCGAATCGATAAGGAAACTAAATTCGTCATTAAATGGCCTCTATGTGACTGTCATGAAAATGGATTGGTAAGTGGTTTAAAATCGAAAAGATGATCTTGATCTGGTACTGAGTGTAAGGATTGGCAAATAATTATAAAGATATGAGCGAGAATCGGAATCGAAAGGAGCGGATAAATTCTCCTGTCCTCCTCATCGACTGTATATGAAATTTCGAGGACGAAATTTTTATAAGGAGGGGTGAATTGTAACATCCTACTGTCGCTATTAAGGGTATTATGGTAATATTGGGACAGACTGATAGGATTTCACTGCATACATTGACTGAGCATGTTACTGGCCTCTAATCATAGAGGAACTGGGTTACTGCATATGCATATATTCATTGGTACATGCATTCATGATTTTCCGGTATTTAATTGTAAATTGGAATTATTTGAAATTGACCGGGTTAGTGAATCAATCTTGGATCGAATCGATCAATTGGGGGACTGATTGAGAAATTAGGGTAATTGGGTTCAAATGATTGATTTAGAATAATTTAAGTGTAACTGGTATTTTATAGTGGCTTATAGGAGATTTTTGGGAAATTCGGGAGATAATGCCCGGACCGAAAATATTGGAGAGACTGACTGATTGACTGTATAGTACTGAAAGAACTGTCCGATGGCAATGGAAAAGTTAGAGTGGACTGATAGGAAATAAATATGCTGAGCCATTGAAATTTAGAGACTGAAATTTGGACTGATAAGGAGACCTAGGTCTATAAATACCTAGGGTTGAGAAATTTGGGGAAGAATTGGCTAAGGCATTTGCGAGTTTCTCTTCTTCCCTCTCCACGGTGATCTTCGATCCTTCTTCATAGGTGAGGATCGTTGTTTCTTCTTGTGCTTTCCCTCCTATTGTGTTAAGCTAACTGGTTTATTGTGATTATTGTGGAAATGAAGTGGATTGAGGCTTGAGGGAGGAGATCGACGGTGTTGAGAAAGATTTTAGGGTTTGCGATCGATTAAGTGATTGGTAAGCTTTAATGGCTTCAATGTTGTTATTACTTATTTTATTACATCTATGGCTTTTATTGTGGTTGATTGAGTAGTTGAGGTGTTAATTGACGCGTTTTAGTGAGAGAAATGGTCGAAATCGATCGGAGAAGACGACTGGTCTTCGCATACGTCGCGACGAACATCGAAGCGTTAGGGCTTCGTCGCGACGAATAAAATTGAATTGAGTTAAATGTATTGGTCGCGACGTAGGCAGAAGACGTCATGGCGAGTCATAGGGAGACGACGCCTTGCGGCGAGCGTGTTTCACGCCGTGGCGTGCCTCTTTCGTCATGACGAATGCCGCGAGGTCGCGCGAGGAACCGCTTTATTGGATTGGATTGTACTTAATTGGACATAATTTCATAGAGACATATGCATTCTTGTATTGTTTAATTGAGCGATTAGTAATGGACCGTGATCAGATCTTTATAGAGGTACCGTTGGATCGTCGCTCCACGGACATTCTTTGGGACTTCAGTGAATAGCTCGAAATAACAGTGAGTAACCTAGTTGGTTTCTCAAATTTGAGTGCCTAAATGTTCACCGTGAATTACTTGAAAATGTGAATTACATGACTATTGAGTTGTATGTGATCGAATTGCATTTGTATGACCAATTTGAAATGTATAAAGGTGAATCGATTAGTATTGAAATGTGTATGATGAATTGCATGCTCTTCTTGTATAGAATCAATAATGTGAATTTCACCGATGATTGCATGACTCTTTGGAAAGGGTACGATCGAATTGTATGTGTTTACCGTATTGGATTGGATTATCAATTATCGACATCTTTGTTACCTTCGGGCTTTATAGCCATACACCGTGACTTACTCAATATTGAATTATCGAATATTGCACTCGCATGCATAAATGCATGATCGATAATGGGCGTGCCCCAAGTTGCTAATTTCACCAAAAGAGCCTAGAGCTCGAATCTTGTCTCGTCGGGCTTAGTCCGAGGGAGAAATCTCGACGCGTCCCCCATTTCTTCGATCGAGCACTTGGGCACAACATCAATAACCGGAAAGAGTCTCATATGCATCATATACATGATAGATCGAATCGCCAAATTGTGTGACGATCATCGAATGGTATGCGATGCCATGATTTATCAGAAATTGTGATGTAATATCAAAGCGTTCTATGCTACTAAAATGTTGTTACCGATCATCAGATAATCGATATGTACATCGTATACCGTTATGTGAACTGCTCTACGCCATCAGATATTGCTAATGATATCAGATCTTCGTAGCAAACTATTATAGACTCATCGTACCTTTGTTATATAATATCGTTAATTGTTATTATTGTGTCGTCGTCGTACGCAATTTGCGTAATGCATGATTTGAGTGAACCATCGATGATGGTTTCTCACCGAGTTCGCAAACTCACCCAACATTGCAATTATTTTTCAGAATCGAAGAGTACCCGTTAGCAAAAGCGGAGTATGGCGCAGATTCAAGTGAAGGTCGAAGTCGGGATCGGTTCATGTCCGCATTGCACGCCTTTACTTTTGTACTAAAGTGTTTATTATGTATTTGTAAAATTGACCTAAGTGGCTTTTGAAAATGAGTGTATCCTATTGACGGATTGAATGAGTACCCAAAATTGAGTATAGAATTCTGCGATTTGTTATAGAAAGTAATGTACCAATTTTTGAGCGAAAGTGTTCTAGACGCCACCCTCATGGTCACGGGCTCGGATATCACCATGGATATCGGGTTGGTCTCAAATCGGGAGTGGGGTGCTACTGATATGACATATGTTAGTCCATCCGGATTAATGATGTCCAGCCTCATTAATCCTATGACTAGGAAAGTTTAGATCTTGACATAATTGCACATGATAGGAATCTCGATTATGATCATATCATAATTTCCTTCATGCTATGTCATATATCATGGACATCATTAATTTGATTAAAGATCAATATCAATTCATAAAGAACATCAAATAAATGAAACATGCCTTTCTTTATTTATTCATAAAGTCTCATACATATTTGTGAACAAAAGCGCTAAAGGGATTGCCTTTGTGGCACTACTCTAACAATCTCCCACTTGACCTAAAGCCAATCGCCTTGGTATCTAATACCATAAGTGAGTACATGAGAATCAAAATTCTTCTGTGACAATGGCTTCGTCAACGGATCAGCAATGTTCTGCTCTGTGGGAATCCTCTCGATCGCAACATCACCTCTAGCAATGATCTCTCGAATTAGATGATATCTGCGGAGTACGTTTTTAGATCGTTGGTGAGACCTCGGTTCTTTTGCTCGAGCAATAGCCCCATTGTTGTCACAATACAATCAGATGGGTCCATCACACTAGGAACCACACCAAGTTCGAAATGAACTTCGATCCAAACAGCTTCCTTTGTCGCCTCGATGCAAAGAATGTACTCGCCTCGATCGTCGAATCGCGATCGTCTCTTGTTTGGAACTCTTCCAACCGACCGCTCCGCCGTTTAGCGTGAAAACATAACTTTGATGGGATCTGAGTCATCCTTGTCGATTGGAAACCGCATCCGTATGCCCGCCACTGGAGATTTCCATCTCCATATATCAAGAAAACATCCTTAGTCCTTCGCAAGTACTTGAGGATATTCTTGATACTACCCATGACCCTCACCAGATCCGATTGGTATCCGCTCGTGACACTCGTGAGCATACGATACATCGGGCCTCGTACATAACATAGCATACATGATCGATTCTATGCAGATGCATACGGGATCTGATCCATGCGAATCCTCTCATCTTGTGTCTTAGGACACATAGATTTCGAGAGTGTTATCCCATGAGTAATGGGAAGAAACCCTCTCTTGGATTGCTCCATGCTAAACCTCTTTAGCATCTTGTCTATGTCGATGATTGTGAAAGACCAAGCAACCTCTTTGATCTATCTCTATAGATCTTTATCCCAAGGATATAAGTTGCTTCACCAAGGTCTTTCATCGCAAATTGTTTGGACAACCAAATTTTAACTGACAGATCAATGAGACATCGTTTTGAGTAACGATATGTCATCTACATACAACACAAGGAAAACGATTGCATTCCCATTAACCTTCTTGTACACACGGTGTTCATCCGGATTTTGTGAAACCAAACTCTTTGATTGACTCATCAAACGGATGTTCCAACTCTGGATGCTTGCTTCAATCCATAGATGGATTTACGAAGCTTGCATACCTTTTCGCCATCATCGAAGTGAAGCCCTCTGTTGTGTCATGTACACATCCTCGGCTAGATTTCCGTTAAGGAAAGCTGTCTTTACATCCATTTGCCATATCTCATAATCATAATGAGCGGCAATGGCTAGGAGTATCCGAATGGATTTGAGCATTGCTACGGGGCTGAAGGTCTTGTCATAGCCAACTCCTTGTCTTTGACGAAATCCTTTGGCCACAAGCCTTGCTTTGTAGGTAATCACATTACCATCCATGTCGGTTTTCTTCTTAAAAACCCATTTGCACCTATAGGTTTTATCCCTTCAGTGCATCAACCAAAGTCCATACTTGGTTTATGTACATGGAATCCATTTCGCTTTCATGGCACAAAGCCATTTTTCGGACTCAACTTTTGAGAACCTCTTCATAGGTAGCAGCTCATCATCTTCTATGAGCAATCGTCATTCTGCTCACTTACGAAATCCATATCTCTCGTGAACAAAGGCGCATCCTCTTGACCTCACTTAACCGTGTGTCACAGAAGGTTGAATCACACTTCATCCGAATGAGTGATGCCTTAGGTTGAGCGATTGATACATGCTTGTTTGAGCATCTTGAACTTCTTCAAGTTCGACTTTGCTCCCCTTGTCTTCTTGGAGAAGAAACTCTTTCTCTAAAGACAGCATGCTTCAAACAAACACCTTTGTTCCTCAAAGAAGGTAGAATTGATATCCCATGGTCTCTTTAGGATATCCTACAAACAAACACTTGTCAGACTTTGCTTCAAGCTTATCTGACTGAATCCGCTTCACGTAAGCAGGACAACCCCATACTTTCAGATGAGAAAGATAAGGTTTTCTGCTAGTCCACATCTCATATGGAGTAACATCAACTGTCTTAGAGGGAACTCTGTTTAACAAGTAAACAGCTGTCTCTAGCGCATACCCCCAAAACGATTTTGGTAACTTTGCGAAACCCATCATTGATCGTACCATGTCCAACAAGGTTCAATTTCTCCTTTCAGCCACACCATTGTGCTGCGGCGTGTAAGGAGGAGTCCACTGAGATAATATCCCATTATCTCTGAGATAATCCTGAAACTGTTGGTCTAAGTATTCTCCACCACGATCGGATCGTAATGCCTTGATACTTTTACCAAGCTGGTTTTCTACTTCATTTCTGAATTGTTTGAACTTTTCAAACGCTTCAAATTTGTATCTCATCAGATACAAGTACCCATATCGTGAATAATCATCGATAAAGGTAATGAAGTAACGACAACCACTTCTAGCATGGATGGACATCAAACCGCATACATCTGAATGTATTAGGTCTAATACTCCAATCGCTCGTTCACCCTTTCCCTTGAAGGGTAACTTAGTCATCTTGCCTAATAAACAAGATTCGCATGTGTCATATGATTCATAATCAAATGACCTAAACCGCCACTCTTATGGAGTTTAGCGATCGTGTCTCATTTATATGGCCAATCGACAATGCCATAAGTAAGTTGACTTTAGATTATCTCTTTTATACCGTTTGGTGTCATTGACATTTAAAATTGGATTAGACATATCTAATATGTAAATACCATTGCACAATGTACCAGTTCCATAAAGCATTCCATTAGAATTGATAGAACAACCATTGCTATTAAAATTCATATGGAATCCAAATCTATTCAAACAAGAAATGAATAATATATTCTTTGTCAAAGCGGGTACAAAATAACAATCATCCAATTCCAAAGACAAGCCCAAAGGGGAGATACAAAACATAGGTTCCTACGGCTAATGCAAAGAACTCTTGCTCCATTTCCAACACGTGGGTCTACTTCTCCCTTCATGAGTTGCCTACTATCATCGAGGCCCTACATATCATTACATATGTGAGCCACAACCAAGATCAAATACCCAAATGTTGTGATCGATAGAATGATATTAACTTCAATGACATACAAACCTGAAGTAGTCGAGGCATCGATGCCTTCTTACGCTTCAACGACTCAGATAGACTTTGCAATTGCGCCTCCAATGGCCATCTTTACCGCAATGGAAGCAAGTTCCTTTCGGGGCAGCTTCTTTGGTCTTCTTCTTGATGGCGCTTCCCTTTGGTTTCTTTGCCTTCTTCTTCTTTGGGTTCTTTTTCTTCTTGGAACCTGAAGAAGAAGAAGCTACTACCAGCACTTGCTTACTATCACTCTTGATAGTCTGCTCAGCTGTCTTGAGCAGATTGATCAGCTCAGGTATTGTAGTGGATATTTGGTTCATCCGATAGTTTAACATAAACTGTGCATAACTGTCGGACAATCCAACCAGAATTAAGTCTATACTTAACTCATGATCCATTGCAAAACCTAAGACGGCCAATCTCTCAATATAGTCATTCATCTTCAAGGCGTACTGCACAGCAGATGTCCCTGGAGCCATCTTTGTGGTAAAGAGAAGCCTTGAGGTCTCGAACCTTTCGGACCGGGCTTGCTCGTCAAACAGCTCCCTAAGATGAAATACTATAGTGTGAGCATCCATGGACTCATCTTTTCTGCGACTCTGGTGACATCGAGGCAAGCATGATGCAAGTAGCCATGTCATCGCCCTTTAGATGCTTACTATATGCCTTCTCGATCATCATCGAAGCATCGACAAAGAAAGTGCATCTGGGCGGAAAATCTAGGATATATCCTGGACCTTCAGATCCGAGAACTATTCTCGATTCCTTAACGATCGAAAATTTGGTCCAGATTAACTTGTTGGAATCCATAAGCGACGAAGATTCACACTTGACTACATTTTCAAACAACCTACGGATAGAGAGGAAGAATGTTAGAATAGGAATAGTTGCATAATCATAAGGACTTGAATGATATGCAAAAGAGCTCCACTAGTTTCATAGAATCCATAACCCTCATTACGAATCCAAAGAAACAAAGTGACATAATGTCCTAGTGGGTTGATATCCGATATTGCTAAGAATGACCTTGGGTTTTCCCAACAAGTCACAACTTAGGTCAATCGGTAGGTATCGAACATACCAATTGCATCATCGATAACCGACATTGAGAATGACCTTGGGTTTACCCAACAAGCCACCTTATGTCTCGGGAGGTATCAGATATACCAATTACATCTTAGACACAACTATCGATCAGTGCTATCAACTTGTTGATGCATGCACTTACATTGGGTATCAACTCTTTGATGCGCATACATCCGATGTATGCTACCCAATTTTACCTCTGTCCACGTTGACCTTGAGTTTACTCAACAAACCAACGCTTCGAGTGAAAACCAACCCATTAATCGAAAATCATATTTTCATGGTTCAACATATCCAGATAGAGTGAGCTTGGGTTTACCAACAACCCATCCCTATAAGAACTCTGGTTCTTACCATATTAATGGAAGGCGTTAGTTATCATATACCGAGGAGGGATTTAGAAACTCTAGACTCCAAGCTGAAGGATCATAGTCACTAGGACTATATGGCATGATTTAGGTTTCATCAATCAAATTGAATCAATCCTTCTAATCATCCATCATCCAACCTGAGCATGTCACAAGTCGACTTTCATCGAATGCAAGTCACCTTATGCTTCTGCCCACACACAAGTCGACTTGTATGAAACAAGTCGCCTTATGGCACCTGCCCATGTACAAGTCGCCTTGTAATGTGCTACAAGTTGACTTATACTAAGACCTTAAACAAGTCGACTTATTCCATACACAAGTCGCCTTATCCAAGGAAATTTGCTAAAATCTCTAATCGGCTAATTCCTCATTCCATGCAATTCCAATTCACAATACCATCATACCTAGGGTAATATCTGTAAATTGATGTATCAATGAACAATTCATTGATCCATGAATGCCTTATATGGTCAAACCATACATGAAAAGCTTAAAATGAGTCAAAACTCATAAATATCCAAACAATTTAAGAACACCCAAATTCTCACCCTAAGCATCTCTAGCTAGTCTATACTTTCTCAAAATTACTTCGGCACAAGCCACAAAATTTATGACGGCCAAAACAAACAAGATAATGATATATACTAACGAGACACTAATGTGACCTTTTAAGCATCCGAAAATTCTTGGAAAAGCAAATTTAAGCAATTCAATTTGGAAATCATACTACATCAAGATAACACATTTTTAATCACATTAAAAATGGTGAAAGGCATTGGAACTGAAAAAACACACTCAATCAAGCCAAGCAAAACAGTCTCAACAATTTCCACAAAACTGTCCAGTTCTGTACATTGCTCGAAATGATCAATGAAACAATTTCAATAAATTCTGAGAAAATTACATAAGTTACTAAATGTTCAGAAAATTCTACCTGAATTTTTTTCAGGATTTTAGGCCATCGAAAACTCAGTCAACCAAAATAACAAAACCGATTCAAAAACTGTGTTCATCAGCACAGCAATTCCCAACAGCATAGAATAAATTCGTGAATAAATATCCAATCACCTTGAAATTCAATTTCCATGCTCATAGACATTCATCAACATCTTATAGATATGTAGGTGAAGGAAAATCCAGAAAATGATTTTTCTAGAATTTATTCTCGATTTTATACTCATACCTGTCCACAGAGTGTTTCACAAAACAGCATCTGGAACCTTAGGGAATTAATTAGCAAAACTATATCAAATCAAATCGATAAAGTCTGAAAATTCATAGACATATTCTCTAACATGTTATGAACAATCCTGGGTAGAAAAATTTTGAAAACCCTATCTCTATAGCAATACGAAATCTGGACAGAATGCATGCTACAACATCACAAGCAATGAGGGTTTGTGATCTAGCTTCAGTTAAAGCTTCATACACGACACCAGACGCTCTGATACCACTGTTGGAAAATCCCGGGAGGAACATCACATGTTCCAGCAGCGGAAAACAAAAATTTTGTTCCCGGGACCTTCCCGAAAACCCAGGATCCCGGTGTCGGTATGAAAACTCAAACCTGAATAGCCAATAGAGACTATCTCTAAAGGTATCCACGCAGAGATCAGAAAACCTAACCGGATCAAACACCTTTGACCCGGGAATAGCTAGAAAAAATTAAAGCCTGCTAGACCTTACCTTTGTCCTTGGAGAGCTTGGATCAACGTGGAGGAGATGACAAAAGCTTGAAGGAGAAGATGAAGAATCGATGATGAAGATGAGAGTGTTAGGTTTTTCTCAAAAACCTTACTTTCTTCCTTCATTCACGATGATGCCTTTCCAAAAGGTTAAAGAAAACTCTTTTTCTCTTCTTTTTAACCAAGTCATACGAGCAACACCTTTCATCCTCCATCTTTTGTCTTTTTGTCATTTAGTCAATTAATGAAAAGTGATGACTAAGCTTCCAAATGGAAGCTTCTTTGCTTCTTCTCCCATCAATCCACGTTTCAAGCATATATATATATATTAATTAATTAATTAATCATATATATATATGTATATATATTACTGAAGTGGTCCAGTCACACTGGGGTCGGTCCTACCGGGCCCCGGCATGGAAAAACCACCGAAAACCTTTTTCAGCAATATCGATGTCGCGATCTCATCGGGACATATCCCAATCTCATCGGGATCCATTTAATCCAGTTGCTCTCCATAATTGGAACTTTGTCCAACACTATTTTACGGATTCTCTGAAACACTCTTATGCGTGTGACCCTTTAAGTTCCCGGTTATGTTGGCCACTTAGATTAACAATTAATCTGAGCAAGTCATGAGCGGCGTCTAGCAACACATCATGACCCCCAATTGACCAGAAAGTAATTGGTTTGATGAATTCATCACGAACCAGATCACGAACCCTTCCATAGATAATTACTGTGCAATTCGTCTTTTCATCATCCTATACCCCACTTGGTTATGAGTATGGCTAATATGTCAACTCTTACTAGACTAAGTCTAGCCCAGTGAAATCATTCTGTCGAGGACTCATTACTTTATATGTCCATGAAGACACTCTTCATGACATAGTTATGCTCTGGCCAAAGACTTAAAGTAATGATCCTGACAAGAGGCGAGGGTATCTCTTCATTCTCACGTAGTGATGAATCCTTTATTGGCTACTCAATTACCTTGAATACCTCAAATGTACCCAAGCACCATCCTATGAGTAACCTCTCCGAAGGCCACGAGGAATGGAGTCAAAATGATCATCGATATCAAGATATCCTTGAGTACCTCAAGTCTAAGGATACTTGCACCATTGCTATGATGAGATTATCACGACATTAAATCCATATGATGATCTCATGGCAGTCATCCAATGAACTTACTACCACTAGTAAGCATCCATATGTCAACTCTAAATATCTCATATTTACGCTTTACGAGATCCACCGCTGATCCAATCACGGAGTATGACATATGTTAGTCATCCGGATTAATGATGTCCAGTCTCATTAATCCTATGACTAGGGAAAGTTTAGATACTGACATAATTGCACATGATAGGAATCTCAGGATTATGATCATATCATAATTTCCTTCATGCTATGTCATATATCATGGACATCATTAATTTGATTAAAGATCAATATCAATTCATAAAGAACATCAAATAAATGAAACATGCCTTTCTTTATTTATTCATAAAGTCTGTACATGACTGTGAACAAAAAGCGCTAAAGGGGATTGCCTTTAGGGCACTACTCTAACAAGTAGATACTTCAGACTCTTATGATCTGTGAAAATTCTACACCTTTCACTATACAGGTAGTGTCGCCAAATTTTTTCGGCAAGCACTACTACTACAAGTTCCAGATAATGTGTAGGGTAATTCTCTTCATGAGTCTTTAACTACCTAGAGGCAAGCAACTACCTTTCCTTCTTGCATCAAAATACAACCTAAACCAATTTCAAATGCATCAGTATACATAACATACTCCTTACTAGAAGTAGGTTGAACTAATACAGGAGCTTTAGTAAGCATACTTTTCAACTGATCAAAGCTACTCTGACATCTATCAGAGCATTCATACTTCACTCCCTTCTATAACAGTTTAGTTAAAGGGGATGCTATCACCGAGAATCCCTAAACAAATCGATGGTAATAACCAAGCAAACCTAGAAAACTTCTCACTTTTGTTACATTCTGGGGTAGCTTCCAATTAACAATCGCTTTATCTTACTAGGATCAACTCTAATTCCTTTAAAAGAGACAACATGCCCAAAAATGATATCTTCTGAAGCCAAAAATCACACTTACTTAGCTTAGCATACAATTATCTTTCCCTCATAATCTGTAATACAATTTGGAGATGCTTAGTATGATCCTATTCATTCCTAGAATAGACCAGGATATCATCAATAAATACCACAACAAAATGGTCTAAATAAGGCTTGAACACTCTATTCATCAGATCCATAAATACTGTTGGAGCATTAGTTAACCTGAATGGCATTACTAGGAATTCATAATGTCCATAACAGGTCCTAAATGCAGTCTTCGGTACATCCACATCCTTTACCTGAAGCTGATGATACCCCGATCGCATATCTATCTTTGAAAACATTCTTGCATCTTTCAATTGATCAAACAAGTCTTCAATCCTTGGCAATGGATAGGTATTCTTCACTGTGACTCTATTCAATTGCCTGTAATCGATGCACATCCGTAGTGTGCCATCCTTCTCCTTAACAAACAACACCGGTCCTCCCCACGGTGACAAACTGGGTCTAATAAACCCCTTATCTAGAAGCTCTTTTAACTGCACCTTTAACTCAATAGGAGCCATTCTGGATGGTGCTTTAGATATAGGAGCAGTTCCAGGTATAACTTCAATAGATAACTCCGCATCTCTTTCAGGAGAGAGTCTAGGTAATTCCTTAGAAAATACATCTAGAAATTCATTCACTATAGGAATGTCAAGCAGTTTATCTTTATCACCCTCCTTCTAGGAATCAAACACAAAAGCTAGATAAGCTTCACATGCCTTCCTAAAGAGCTTCCTAGCTTGCATAGTAGATACCACATTAGCTAAGGAACTAGTGCAGACGCCATGCAATACTATCTTAGACTGATTGGGTCTCTTAAACATAACTGTCTTAGCATTACATTCAATTATTACCCGATGTTTAGAAAAGCAATCCATACCCATAATCAAATCAAATTCATGAAACGACAATTTAATCAAATCTGCTACATACTCAGTTCCATGAATCATAACAGGACAATTCCTAAACACCTGATTAACCAACGCACTGCTTCCCAGAGGATTGGTCACATGAATGCTATATTCTAACTGGTTTATAAACATCTTCATAACAAACATTTCTCTAGCATAGATATATGAGTGTGTAGATTTAGGATCAATTAATGCATACATTTCAGAATCAAAAAGAGAAACAATACTAATAATGACATCTGGTACATCCTGATCCTCACGAGCTTTCTGTAAGTACAAGTCGACTCGTACTACTGATAAGTCGACTTGTTCTTGAAAAGTACCGATAAGTCGACTTGTACATTGGATAAGTCGACTTATTCAAGGTCGGTCCTGTTTATTTGTGCCCTAAAGGCAATCCCTTTAGCGCTTTTATTCAAAGTCGTGTGCACTTTATGAATAAATAAAGAAAAGGCATTATTCATTAATTTGATATTCATAAACATTGTTTATGAATTGATTGGATCTTTAATCGAATTAATAAAGTCCATGATATATGACATAGCATGAAGGAAATTATGATGTGGTCATACTACTGAGATTCCTATCATGTGCAATTATGTCAGTATCTAAATTCTCCCTAGTCATAGGATTAATGAGACTGGACATCATTAATCCGGATAGACTAGCACATGTCATATTCCTTGATTGGATCAGCGGTGGATCTCAAAAATCGTAAATATGAGATATTTAGAATTGACATGTGGATGCTTACTAGCGGTAGTAAGTTCATTGGATGACCCGCCATGAGATCATCACATGGATATCTTATCTAAGTGTCGGTGATAATCTCATCATAGCAATGGTGCAAGTATCCTTAGACTTGAGGTACTCAAGGATATCTTGAATACCGATCCGTGCTTTGACTCCATTCCTTGTTGCCTTCGAGGTAACTCATAGGGTGGTGCTTGGGTACGACTTGAGGTATTCAAGATAATTGAGTAGCCAATAAAGGATTCACCACTTACGGATTAGCGTAAGAGATACCCATGGCCTCTTATCGGGATCATTACTAAGGTCGGCCAGATGTATGTCATGAAGAGTGTCTTCATTGGCATATAAAGTAATGAGTCCCGTGATCTAGAACTGATATCACTGGGCTAGACTCACCTAGTGAGAGTTGACACTTTGACCATACTCATAACCAAGTGGGGTATAGGATGGTGAAAGGACGAATTGCACAGTAATTGTCATGGAAGGGTTCGTGATCCGTTCGTGATGAATACATCAAACCGATTACTTTCCGTCAATTAGGGGTCATGATGTGTTGCTAGATACCGCTCATGACTTGCTCAGATTAATTGTTAATCTAAGTGGCCAACATAACCGGGAACCTAAAGGGTCACACGCATAAGAGTGTTTCAGAGAATCCGTAAAATAGTAATTGGACAGAGTTTCAATTATGGAGAGCATTAGGATTAAATGGATCCCAATGGGATTGGGATATGTCCCGATGAGATCGCGACATCAATATTGCTAAGAAATGTTTAGAGCTATTTCAAAGATCGGGGCCCTGAGAGTGGTAGGACCGACCCCAGTTTGACTGGACCTTAGCAATTATTTATATCATTAATTAATTAAATAAATAATTAATTAATTATATAAATTAAAGCCCATGTGTGTCGTTGGAAGTAGGGAGGAAGATAAGATCATTTGATTTTTCAAATGATATTATTTATTAGTTAAAGAAATGAGTGGATATAAAGCCATACACATGGCCTCTTCTTATGGAATCTTTTAAAAAGAGATAAAAGATAGATAAAAAGGAGGCTTGGTGTGTGATGGCCGACGGTTTTGCCAAAGGGAAAGGAAGAAGGGGAAGCTTAAGTGTTAAGTTATCCTTGAAAATGGTTTTCAAGTCTTCCTTCTTTAGGCATCATCATTTCTCTTCTTCCTCCAAGCACAAGGTCCAACGTTTCATCCAAGCTCTCCAGGACAAAGGTAGGGTCTAGCAGCCTTTAATCTGTTCTAGCTATTCCCGGGTCAAAGGGGTTTGATCCGGTTAGATTTTCTGATTTCTGCGTGGATCACCTTTAGAGATAGTCTCTTTTGGCTATTTAGGTTGATGTCTTCATACGGATACCAAGATCCTGGGTTTCGGAAAAGTCCCGGGAACAAAAAAATTTTTGTTTTCCGCTGTCGGTACATGTGATGTACCTCCCAGGATTTTCCTACAGTGGTATCAGAGCGTCTGGTATCCCGTATGAAGCTAAAACCTAAGCGAGATCAGAAATTCTAATGGAATTTGCTGTTGATGCATGCTTGCTGTCCAAATTTCGTTTCTGTATAGAGATGCATTTTTCGAAATTTTTCTGCCCAGAAATGTTCATAACATGTTATAGAATATGTCTATGAATTTTCAGAATTTATCGATTTGATTTGATATAGTTTTGCTAATTAATTCCCTAAGGTTACAGATGCTGTTTTGTGAAACGATTCTGGAACAGGCATGAGTATAAAATCGAGAATAAATTCTAGAAAAATGGTTTTTTGGATTTTCCTTCACCTACATGTCTCTAAGATGTTGGTGAATGTCTGTGAGCATGGAAATTGGATTTCAAGGTGATTGGATATTTATTCACGAATTTATTCTATGCTGTTGGGAATTACTGTGCTGATGAACACAGATTTTGAATCGGTTTTGTTATTTAGGTTGACTGAGTTTTTGATGGCCTAAAATCCTGAAACAATTCAGGTAGCATGTTCTGAACATTTAGTAACCTATATAATTTTCTCATGATTTATTGAAATTGTTTCATTGATCATTTCGAGCAATGTACAGAACTGGACAGTTTTGGTGAAAATTGTTGGGACTGTTTTGCTTGGCTTGATTGAGTGTGCTTTTTCAGTTCCAATGCCTTGCACCATTTTTAATGTGATTAAAAATGTGTTATCTTGATGTAGTATGATTTCCAAACTGAATTGCTTGAAGTTGCTTTTCCAAGAATTTTTGAATGCCGAATTGGTCACAGTAGCGTCTCGGTAGTATCTTGCATTATCTTGTTTGTTTTGACCGTCATATTTTTTATGGCATGTGCTGAAGTAAATTTGATAATGTATGTGCTAGCTTGAGATGCTTAGGATGATAATTAGGGTGTTCCTAAATTATTTGGAAATTAATGAGTTTTGACTCATTTCAAGCTTTTCATATAGTTTGACTATTTAAGGCATTCATGAATCAATGAATTGTTCATTGAGGCATCAATTCACAGATATTACCCTAGGTATGATGGTGTTGAGAATTGGAATTGTACTGATTGAGGAATTAGCCGATTAGAGATTTTAGCAAAATTCCCTGAATAAGTCGACTTGTATAAGGTATAAGTCGACTTGTTCAAGAGTTTTGGATAAGTCGACTTGTTGATAGAATAAGTTGACTTGTTCAAGATCTCAGTATAAGTTGACTTGTAGCACCTTGTAAGTCGACTTGTACATGGGCAGGTGAAATAAGTCGACTTGTGTCATACAAGTCGACTTGTGTGTGGACAGAAGCATAAGGCGACTTGCATTTGATGAAAGTCGACTTGTGGCATGTTCAGGTGGGATGATGGATGATTATAAGGATTGATTCAATGTGATTGATGAAACCTAAATCATTCCAAATAGTCCTAGCGACTATGATCTTTGAGCTTGGAGTCTGAAGTTTCGAAATCCCTCCTCGGTATATGAAAACTAACGCCTTCCATTAATATGGTAAGAACCAGAGTTCTTATAGGGCTGGGTTGTTGGGCAAACTCAAGCTCACTCTATACGGATATGTTCGAACCATGAAAATAAGATTTTCGGATTAATGGGTCGGTTTTCACTGGAAGCGTTGGTTTGTTGAGCAAACTCAAGGTCAACGTGGATAGAGGCGAAATTGGGTAGCATACATCAGATGTATGCGCATCAAAGAGTTTATACCCAATGAAGTGCATACATCAACAAGTTGATAGCACTGATCGATAGTTGTGTCTAAGATGTAATTGGTATATCTGATACCTCCCGAGACTTAAGGTGGCTTGTTGGGCAAACCCAAGGTCATTCTCAAAGTCGGTTATCGATGATGCAATTGGTATGACCGATACCTACCGATTGACCTAAGTTGTGGCTTGTTGGGCAAACTCAAGGTCACTCTTAGCAATGTCGGATATCGACCCACTAAGACATTATGACACTTTGTTTCTCTGGATTCGTAAAGAGGGTTATGGATTCTAGGAAACTAGTGGGAGCCATATGCATATCATACAAGTCCTTATGATTATGCAGGCATATCTATTCTTTCATTCCTTCTCTTTATCGCGCTAGGGTGATTGAAGAAGTTTTTCAGTGTGAATTTTCGCTCTCTATTCTGGACTGAATTTTCTTGATTGGCTAAGGAATCTGAGAATTGTTCTCAGATCTGAGGAACTGGGATACGTCCTAGATATTCCACTTCCAGATGCACCTGCTGTCGATGCTACTGATGGGAATCAGAAAGCATATTGTAAGCATCTAAAGGACAGTGATATGGATACTTGCTTTATGCTTGTCTTGATGTCACCAGAGCTGCAGGAGCAGCACGAGTCCATGGATGCTCACTCTATAGTATTTCATCTTAGGGAGCTGTTTGATGAGCAAGCTCGGTGCGAAAGGTTCGAGACCTCAAGGCTTCTCTTCACCATTAAAGATGGCTCGAGGGATATCTGCATGCAAGATACCTCAAGATGAATGGCTATATTGAGAGATTGGCCGTCTTAGGATTTGTAATGGATTATAAGTTAAGTAGAGACTTAATTCTAGTTGGATTGTCTGATGGTTATTCACGGTTTGTGATAAACTATCGGATAAACCAAATATCCACAACAATTCTCGAATGATCAATCTGCTTCAAGACAAATGAAAGAGCTATCAAGAAGGATAGCAAGCAAGTGCTAATAGTGGATGCTTCTTCTTCTAGTTCAAAGAAGAAAAGGCCAAGAAACCAAAGGAAGTGCCATCAAGGAAAAACCAAAGATACGCCCCAAAAGGATTTTGCTTTCATTGTGGCAAGTCTAGCCACCGAGGCGGCTGTAAAATCTATCTCGAGTCCTCAAGCGTAAGAAGGCATCGATGCCTCTACTTCTTCAAAGATGTTTGTCATTGAGGTTAATACTATTCCTGATCAAAACATATCGGTATTAGATACCGGATGTGGCTCATACATATGAAATGATATGTAGGGCCTCAGGGACAGTAGAAAGCTCATTCAAGGAGAACTAGACCTTCGTGTAGATAATGCAGCAAGAGTTGCTACATTAGCCGTAGACACTTATGTCTTGTTCCTCCCTACTGGGCTTGTATTCAAATTGGATGATTGTCATTTTGTACCTGTTTTAAACAAAGAACATATTGTATGTTTTATGTTTAAATAGAGCTGATTTCCATTAGACTTTTAGTAGCAATGGTTGTTTTATTAGTACGAATGGAATGCTCTATGGTACTCGTACATTATGCAATGGAATTGACATATGAGATATGTCATATCCAATTAAGAATGTCAATGACACGAAAAGACATAATCGAGATAATTTAAAATCAACTTACTTATGGCATTGTCGGCTTGGCCATATATAAATGAGACACGCATCGCTAAGCTCCATAAGAGTGGATGTTTAGGGTCATTTGATTATGAATCATATGAAAAATGTGAATCTTGTTTATTAGGCAAGATGACTAAGTTATCCTTTAAAGGAAAGGGTGAACGAGTGAATGGAATTTTAGACCTAATACATTCGGATGTATGTGGTCCGATGTCCATCCATGCCAGAAGTGGTTGTTTTTACTTCATTACTTTTATCGGTGATTATTCACGATATAGGTATCTCAGATTCGATGAGATACAAATCAAGCATTTGAATAGTTCAAATAATTCAGAAATGAAGTAGAAAACTAACTTGGTAAAAGTATGCATACATTACGATCTGATCGTGGTGGAAAATGCTTACACCAACAGTTTTGGATTATCTCAGAGATAATGGGACTTTATCTCAGTACACTCCACCTTGCACGCCGCAGCACAATGGTGTGGCTGAAAGGAGAAATCGAACCTTGTTAGACATGGTGCGATTGATGATAGGTTTTGCACGCTTTGGGAATATGCGCTGAGACAAATTGTTTACTTGCTAAACAGAGTTCCATTAAAGGCAGTTGTGGTTACTCCATATGGAGATATGGACTAACTGAAAGGTCTATCTTTCTCAGCTGAAAGTTTGGGATTGTCCTGCTTATGTGAAGCGGACACAGTCAGATACATTTGATGTAAAATCTGATAAGTGTTTGTTCGTGGAATATCAATTCTACCTTGCTGAGGAACAAAAGTTGTTTGTTTCTAAGCATGTTGTTTTCTTAAAGAAAGAGTTTCTTTTACAAGAGGACAGTGGGAGCAAAGTTGAACTTGGAGAAGTTCAAGATGCTCGAACAAACATAGATCAACTGCCTGAACCTAAAACTGTCACTCATATAGATGAGGTAACAGTTCAACCTTCTATTACACAAGAATTTCGTAGGTTAAGTAGGATACGCACTGTTCCCGAGAGATATGAATTTCTCGTAAGTGAACAGAATGACGTATTGCTCATATGAGATGATGCGCCTACTACCTATGAACAGTTACGAAAAGTTCGAGTCCGAACATGGCTATGTGCCATGAAATCAAATGGATTCCATGTATGAAAACCAAGTATGGACTTTGGTTGTTACACTGAAGGATAAAACCCACGTGGTGCAAAGGAGTTTTCGAAGAAAACCAACATGGATGGTAATTTGATTACCTATAAAGCAATGCTTCTGGTTAAAGGATTTCGTCACAGACAAAGAGTTGACTATGACAAAACCTTCAGCCCCGTAGCAATGCTTAAATCCATTCGGATACTCCTAGCCATTGCCATTCATTATGATTATGAGATATGGCAAATGAATGTGAAGACAGCTTTCCTGAATGGAAATCTACCCGAGGATGTGTATGACACAACCTGAGGGCTTCACTTCCATCGATGGTGAAAAGGTATGCAAGCTTCAGAAATCCATGTTTGGATTGAAGCAAGCATCCAGGAGTTGGATTATCCGTTTTGATGAGTCAATCAAAGAGTTTGATTTCTCACAAAATCCGGATGATAATTGTGTGTATAAGAAGGTTAATGGGACTGCAATCGTATTCCTTGTGTTGTATGTAGATGACATACTGTTACTAGGAAATGATGTCTCTATGCTGCAATCAGTTAAGATTTGGTTGTCCAAACAATTTGTGATGAAAGACCTTGGTGAAGCAACTTATATCCTTGGGATATAGATGTATAGAGATAAATCAAAAGGTTGCTTGGTCTTTCACAATCATCGTACATAGACAAGATGCTAAAGAGGTTTAACATGGATCAATGCTATGTACGAGGCCCGATGTATCGTATGCTCTAAGTGTTACGAGCAGATACCAATCGGATCCTGGTGAGGGTCACTGGGTGGCTGTCAAGAATATCCTCCAGTTCTTGTGAAGCACTAAGGATGTTTTCTTGATGTTTGGAGATGGAAATCTCCTAATGAGCGGGCATTAAGATGCCAGTATTTAATCTGATAAGGATGATTCTGAATCACAATCAGGTAATATACATTCACACTGAATATCGTGGCGGTCAGTTGGAAAAGTTCCAAACAAGAGAGGACTGCTGATTCATCAACCGAGGCAGAGTACATTGCCGCATGAGATGCGCAAAGGAAGCGGTTTAGATCAAGAAGTTCATTACTGAACTTGATCTGGTCCCTAGCTGTGATGGGCCCATAGGATTGTATTGTGATACAATGGGGCTAGTGCGCAGGCAAAGGAACCAAGGTCTTATCGACGATCCGAACTCGTACTTCGCCGATTCGGGAGATCATTAGTCGAGATGATATCCTAACAGAGAGAATTCCCACAGAGCAAAGTGTTGCTGTTCCGTTGACAAAGCCATTGTCACAGGAGAATTGTGATTCTCATGGACTCGCTTATGGTATTGGATACTAAGGCGATTGGCTTTAGGTCAAGTGGGAGATTTGTAAGTACAAGTCGACTTGTACTACTGATAAGTCGACTTGTTCTTGAAAAGTACCGATAAGTCGACTTGTACATTGGATAAGTCGACTTATTCAAGGTCGGTACTGTTTATTTGTGCCCTAAAGGCAATCCCCTTTAGCGCCTTTTATTCAAAGTCGTGTGCAGACTTTATGAATAAATAAAGAAAAGGCATTATTCATTAATTTGATATTCATAAACATTGTTTATGAATTGATTGGATCTTTAATCAATTAATGAAGTCCATGATATATGACATAGCATGAAGGAAATTATGATGTGATCATACTCACCGAGATTCCTATCATGTGTAATTATGTCAAGATCTAAATTCTCCCTAGTCATAGGATTAATGAGACTGGACATCATTAATCCGGATAGACTAGCACATGTCATATTCCTTGATTGGATCAAGCAGTGGATCTCAAAAACTATAAATATGAGATATTTAGAATTGACATGTGGATGCTTACTAGCGGTAGTAAGTTCATTGGATGACCTGCCATGAGATCATCACATGGATATCTTATCTAAGTGTCAGTGATAATCTCATCATAGCAATGGTGCAAGTATCCTTGACTTGAGGTACTCAAGGATATCTTGGATACTGATCCTGTGCTTTGACTCCATTCCTTGTTGCCTTCCAGAGGTAACTCATAGGGTGGTGCTTGGGTATAGCTTGAGGTATTCGAAGATAATTGAGTAGCCAATAAAGGATTCACCACTTCTAGATTAGCAGAAGAGATACCCACGGCCTCTTGTCGGATCATTACTAAGGTCGGCCAAGATGTATGTCATGAAGAGTGTCTTCATTGGCATATAAAGTAATGAGTCCCGTGATCGAGAACTTATATCACTGGGCTAGACTCGGTCTAGTGAGAGTTGACACTTTGACCATACTCATAACCAAGTGGGGTATAGGATGGTGAAAGGACGAATTGCACAGTAATTGTACATGGAAGGGTTCGTGATCCGGTTCGTGATGAATACATCAAACCGATTACTTTCCGGTCAATTGGGGTCATGATGTGTTGCTAGATACCGCCATGACTTGCTCGATTAATTGTTAATCTAAGTGGCCAACATAACCGGAACCTAAAGGGTCACACGATAAGAGTGTTTCAGAGAATCAGAAATAGTAATTGGACGAGTTCCAATTATGGAGAGCATTAGATTAAATGGATCCCAATGGGATTGGGATATGTCCCGATAAGATCGCGACATCAATATTGCTAAGAAAGGTTTAGAGTCGTTTTGACATCGGGGCCTAGAGGCCGTGGGACCAACCCAGTTTGATCGACCTTAGCAATTATTTATATCATTAATTAATTAAATAAATAATTAATTATATAAATTAAAGCCCATGTGTGTCGTTGGAAGTAGGGAGGAAGATAAGATCATTTGACTTTTCAAATGATATTATTTATTAGTTAAAGAAATGAGTGGATATAAAGCCATACATGGCCTCTTCTTATGGAATCTTTTAAAAGAGATAAAAGATAGATAAAAGGAGGCTTGGTGTGTGATGGCCGACAGTTTTGCCAAAGGAAAGGAAGAAGGGAAGCTTAAGTGTTAAGTTATCCTTGAAAATGGTTTTCAAGTCTTCCTTCTTTAGGCATCATCATTTCTCTTCTTCCTCCAAGACAAGGTCCAACGTTTCATCCAAGCTCTCCAGATGGGTAGGGTCTAGCGCCTTTAACTGTTTCTAGCTATTCCCGTCAAAGGGTTTGATCCGGTTAGATTTTCGATCTCTGCGTGGATCACCTTTAGAGATAGTCTCTTTTGGCTATTTAGGTTGATGTCTTCATACGGATACCAAGATCCTGGGTTTCGGGAAAGTCCCGGGAACAAAAAAAATTTTGTTTTCCGCTGCCGGTACATGTGATATACCTCCCGGGATTTTCCTACACTTTCAGTGCATAAGTTCGTTCCACGGCAGTAGGCACAGCTGGTTGATCTATTGTTTCTGATGGGTTACTTCGATTCGGTCTATTCTGCCCAAATCCTCCTCGACCTCTACCATGTCCTCTGTTCCTAGTAGACGCATGAAAGAACTCTCGACTGGCTTGTGATGTCTGAGCCTGGCTGAGAGTGCAACTGACTATCTTATGCTCAGTACTACCACAACGAAAACAGACTCTTGTAGCCCTTCTATAAACACCCCAAGGATGTACAGAACAATCAAGGCACTCTAGGGGGTTCAGAACCTTAACCTCCAGATGACCCCCTATCAGAAACAACCAAAGAGGGAAAGTTTTATCGCCTTCTCCTTGTCACAAATCTTTGAGTATTTTCTGATGCATAAGTAGTACCTTTCTGACTCCATTTTCCCGATGACTGACCTCCTCTACCAAAACCCCTACTTTGACTCCTTTTTTTCCTAACCATCTCCTGTCTCTCAATTTTCATTGCAGCCTGTACCAACTGATGGTACATCACTTGTTGCAACAGAGTAATTGATGCCAGATGCTCCTTGATGGAATCATGCAATCCATCCTTAAATTGGTGACATCGAAACTCCTCAATAAGCACAGATTCAAGGGCATACTTACTGAGTTGGTTGAACTCCCGATCATACTCAACAACTGATAAGTTTCTCTGCTTCAAGTTCAGAAATTGCTTCCATTTATCCTTTCTGTAAGCCTCTATCACATACTTAGCATTAAATAGGCAAAGAAATCCTAAGTCAGAGTTACTGGTAGCCGATGACTCCTCAGAACAAACTTCCACCATTCTTAAGCTGCTCCCTAGAGAAGGGAGACAGCACAGTGCACCATCTGCTCAGCTAGACAACTGATCTCATCCAATACCTTCTTCACCTTCTCAATCCAAAACTTAACCCTTTCAGATTCCTCTAGAGATGTCCCAGTAAATTCCTCAGCTCTATACTTCCTCAGTTGATCAATCAGAGCCTTAGGTGCTATCATCCGATATAGCAACGTCATCATATCCTGGGACAACTTAATCAAAGCCTCTCCCTAAGCTGGAGGAGGAGGTAGCATCCCAACTTCACCTCGATTGACCCCCGAGGGTCTAGGTATTTCTGGATGAGATTGCTCCGGTTGATTGCTCTCAGCAACTTTGTCAACAGAGTTGCAAGATTCTTCCATCATAAATTCTATAGACAAAATATGGGACCCCGCATTAAACCAAAATACAACTTGTACACTCAATAGAAGCAATAGTTAAGCGCTAGTTAAACCAGAATCTCCTAAACCATGCTTTGATATGAAAAAGGTGTAACACCCACATATACCCCCTGGGAGGATATTGCGAGTGCCACACACATAGAACATACTGAACATGAAGTATTTCAAAACATACAAAACACTTTATACATGCATTGACTGAATCTCAACAAACAAATATCACATATCATAATTTCAGAAAGCAACCTGAATTAAGGTTATTATAACCCATCAAAATAAAAATTCAGGAGTTATGACATCAGATACAAGTCTAAAAAGAATCTCAAAAATACATATGAACAAAGCAAAAATTAGACTCCTTTGGCCATCGCGGTTATTTTGTCCTAGTTCCTACGTCCCTCTTTCAGAACCTACACGGGACAAATCCACCGTGCTAAGCATATAGCTTAGTGAGTAATAACTAAACTATAAGTCAACAACAGATACAGAAATTCAAAACAAAACAGAGTTTTATAAATAACAAAATTGTTCAACACAAGAGGGTATAAACTTTTTAGAAATAGAATATAATTTAGCTTATGCCAAAATCAATTTGATATCAGAGTATAAAATCATAAGACTGCCAAATTCTTTTACAGAAGTGGGTAACAGGACTTATACAGAAGATACCATAATTGGTAACATATCACAGAAGAGACTTACGTCCCAATAACAGAAGACACCGAAATGTCAAACACTAAAGTGTCAATAACAGAAGACACCGAAGTTTCAGTCACCGAAGTGTCACTGAAGCAGCTACAGACCCTTCTAGGCATGCCTATTTATCCACAACTAGGACTCAACAGTTTTAAAACAAAACAAGGTCATTTTAGATATTTCATGTGCAAAGCAAGTAGTCAATCATATTCATATGCAAGTAACACTTCCAATGATATAAACATGCATCAAACACCTCGGATAATCATTGTCTAAAATTTAGAACACAATCAGTATAAATCAAATTCAACAAGCAGAACAAAGTAAGGTAAGTAGCACCTAATAATACCTTGGAACTTCATGTACGGAATCAGTACATATTCATCAATATCAAATTCAATTCAGTAATAAACAAAACAAATCAAGGTGAGATCATCTTAGGTTGCTCACAAAAGCTCCCTATTTGTTTATTGTCTTGAAGTCCCGACAATATCTGGAATCGATCGCTCTAAGGGTTCCTTTAAAACATTCACTACAAACATATATTGCTATTATGTACAATTATGAATTCAATTATGCACATTCATGTATACTGAATATGTATGATGCATGTTCATGTCAAAAATCTAGGTTTCTTATCCTTAATCGTACCACATTATCTATTTTGAAATCATACTCAATCTCTCAATCCAGATTTATTTCATAATCCACCTTTGGGTCCACTTTGCTCAATTATTCTAATCAGGAAGGTGAGGTAATTTGTAACATCTCACCCCCGACTGGAAGGGTAAAGTAGTAAATTGGTATAGGATGAGATTGATAGGGATTTCTTAGTGTTGTCCAAGCATACTGGTACTAGTGAACAGCGAAATCTGTGCACATGAAATAACTATACATGCATACATGATATTCCCGGTTTGCGTGCCTAAGATATCTTTTTTTGGGATTAACGTGGTTAAAGGGTTTGAAAAATTATTCTGAGTGCGTCATACATTGTTTTCTATTTTATTGGAATTATAGGAATTTTCTGAAATTTTTCGGAGAAAATTCCTGGACCGGGAAAAAATCGCCAAGTGGCGAACCGGTTAAAATTCTACTGTTATTTGATACTTACCTATGACTTATTTTGGTGGGACCCATAAAGGGACCCTTAAAATTAGTAGGAACCGAAATTGGGTGGGGATTTATGGTTATTTGGATTAATTTATGTCAAAGACTCTTTCTTTGACTTTTACATTTGGCCTAATGGCCTTTTGCCACCTTTCCCTTTCTTTTAATGCCTAATTAATGGCTTTCTTGGTTTGCTCACTTCCCTCCCACGGTTTTTGCCTTGTGAAAGAATGAAAAGTGGAATGTTTGGCTTATTTTAAGCTCCACGAAATCTACTTTCCTTTGGAATACCTCCATTGATTTTCTTCTTTTCTAAGTAAATCCTTCCTCCAAACTCAAGCTTTCCTTCATGCAACCAAGTTGTTGTCTTGCCATGGAGAACCTACACATGCTTGGGATTAGAAGTGAGTGGAGAGTGGTTGTGGTAGATAGCAAAGAGTTGAAAAGAAGTGAAGGTTGGAAACTAATTAGGTAAGTTTTAAGTTAAGCTTTAATGATGTTTTGCTTATGAATTTAATACCATGGTAGTTAGAAGCATCTAATGGGAATTGTATGCTTATTATTAAGCTTATTGATGCTTTACCTTGATGAGAATTATAGTGTAAATTGATGGGTATAAATGTATGGTGAGTTAGGGTAATGAATGGTTATGGTTGCAACTTGGTTTAGCTTTGAATTTGGTTCGTAGATGATGACTAATCTTGCAAATAAAGTGAGAGTTTAGTGCTGCTAATTTTTTTGTATTAGCCCTAGTACATGTATGAATGGTATAAGAATTGATTTGTGTTCTTTGGATGTTTAATGATGTGTTAAAGGCATTGGAAATGATAGAAACTAATATTGGACCAAATCTGGAAAATTAGGGTTTTCACTAATTGTACTGTTGTTAGCATAACTAATTGTGTAGGAATGAAAATGAGATGAGGTTTGTGGCCACTTAAACTTTGGGATGTTGGCTACATTTTTGTGTAAAATAGGTGTTGGCCAATTCTAATTTTAAGAGGGTGAAATTTGGCTTGGAAAGTAACTACCATTGACTGGAATGAATAGTATCCGAAATCATACCCTGGAGTTTTGTTAATTTTTCTAAATTAATTGAGAAGGAGTTAGAGAAAATGGTCTAAATGAAAGTTGAAGCCTATTAAATGATCTTTCCATTGTCACTGATTTTACAATTTTTAGATATGTATAGTAGGAGTTATGGACTGATGAGTGTTGGCTGTTTTTATGCATTGACTGAAACCTAGTTTGATTGGCACATTTAGTGCACATTCGGATTTGGAAGAATTTTAGTAATTTTTATGAATTGAATTGGAGTTGGAAATGTACTGAAGAGTTCTAGATGACACAATGATCTTGAAAATTATTTATGGTTTATAATTTTTGGAAATCAGATGTGGGAGATATGGAATTTCAAAATCTGAACCTACATTGTGATGTTAGGTGCTGATTAGGTCAGAAACTTGCATAATAGATTTGAAACTGTTGAAAACTGAATTGGAGTTTGGTTATTTCAGGAATAATTGAAGTTTGCGGATTTATCGTTTCAGGGATATAAAGTTCTGATTGTTCTGACTTGTGTACAGGGAGTTATGCTTGCTATAAGTTTACTGCTCAAATTGAATGATTTCAGGGACAGCAACATTGAGTGAATTAATTGACCTAGTTAGCATGGGAATTGAAATTTTGGTCGTGCACAAAAGTTGTAGATGACATTGTGAACTTATTGAGAATATTTATGTGGTAATTGTTGGCTGAAGAATCAGAGAGTTATGGAATTTGCAATGTGCTGTTCTGTTTTAATGAGATTTGGGTAGGCAGTAGCTTTGAAGGGATTTTTGACACCCTTAGTGGTGGAATTGATTTTTATGGTCTTCTTGAGAATTGTAGAGGTTTTTATGATCTTTCCAACAAGGTATGATTTGTATTTTTCTGAATTGTGTGCTAAGAGCTATGAGTGTTGGAAGTTGGATTGAAAATCAGGAAAAACAGGAATGAGAATGTGGAATCACGCCCGGTCGCTAGGGCGACGCCTCGCCCTAGCGACGAGGCTCGGAAGGACGGCATCGCTAGGGCGATGCCTCGCCCTAGCAACGAGGCCAGATGAGTTTGCCTCGCAAGGGCGACGTCTCGCCCCCGCGAGGCGGGTGCATATTATTTTTGTTATTATGTGATTATTTGGTATTTGGTGACTCCTTTGTCAATAACTTTTCCGTCCGACATCCGATTGACCTGATTCTTAAGGCATCCGATTTGTAACATATTGAATTTCATTTTGTGAGAAATTGGAAATTTTTAGACGGGAAATTGACGTGACCCCGGGCAACGGAGCCTTTAATCATTGTTTTGTTTACTTGGGGATCTATAGAGGTCCGAATTGCGCACCGTCAGCGCCAATAGGTTTCTAATTTTTAGACGAATTTTTATGATGAAAAAAAATGAGATTAGGGCAGGAAATATCATGAACATGCATTGTGCACCTGCAAATTGCTTCATATGCATTATTAAATAGTTCTGATTGGACAAAAGGTAATGGTTATATTTTCTCGATTATCATAGAGGCACATTTGGGCGCCGATTCACCGACGCTATCGAGACTTCCGATATTAGCTCGGAAATGCAGTGAGTAACCTAGTTGGTTATCTCAATCTATGTGTTTATCGTGACTTGATTGCCTACGGGATTATTATGCCCGTGTTTATCTTGTGATTTGATTGCCTACGGGATTATTGTGCCTCGTGTATGCTATGACCGAATATTATTACTGTGGATCGATCGGTAAATGATCGTGAATAATGGTATATGCATTGCATACATCACTACATGAACTGATAATAACGGTTGTGACCGCAACAGCTCACTGATATTGATATCGAGCCTTGAGCTCGAAGGGAGAAATCCACTTCTCACTGCTTATTGGGAGAAATCCACTCCCACGCCATCGTCCACCGTAAAGCGCTCGGTCACAACATCAAACTAAACTGAAAGCATCACATGCGCATCGCATACATAATGAATCAATAAGCGTGTTTCTACATCACCGATCGTGTTATTGTTATTACTACTATGATTGCATGATTTTGTAACCGTATATTACTATGATCAGAGATCGTAGTATTCTCAGAATCGCTGATTATCAGAAATTGTTATATGATGCATGAATTGGGAGAACCATCGATGATGGTTTCTCATTGACTTCGCAAACTCATCCAAAATTGCAATCTATTTTTCAGGATTTGAAGAGTACCCCGTTCAACGCGAGAGTATGTCTACTGTAGGCAAGTGAAGGATAGAGGTCGGGATCAGTTTGCGACTGCATTAGTGTATTTCTATTCTCGATTTTACGATTATTGATTTAGTCGGTTTGTAAAATCAACAGACTGGAGTTAATTGTATTTATGAAAAGGGCCCCGAGTCCATTGAATGGTGTATGTAAATTTGTTCCCGCATATGTTATAATGTGTATGTGTGTGTGTGAAGAAAAAAAAGGGGTTAATACTGAGTTTTGACTGAATGAGTGATGTAGCACGCCACCCTCGTGGGACTCGGACTCGGATATCACCATCGATGTCAGGTTCGGGTTATACGGGAGTGGGGTGTTACATTTATGTGGTATCAGAGCCCAGTAGTACGTAATGTATCTGGGCACAGTCTGGAAAGTAGGTTGCATGCATTTGAGTCGTGTCATTACAGACCGTGGTAACTGATCCCTAATCTGTGTCGCACAAGGAGAAATCCTACGTGTAAACACGTGTTAAATGATTAAGTGTGAGAATAGTGGGAATGTGAGCCCATGAATGTGTAGGGGCAATGAGAAAAAGGGAAAAAGGAAAAACGGATAATGAGCGTTATATTGGTACTGTGATTATAAACCCGGAATGTGGTATGCAGACTGATTAAGGAAAAAAAGTGATATCACAAGTAATTCCCAGATTAAAGTGGCAAAATTACGGCGATAGAAAAATGAATATGTCTAGAACTGGGAAAGGTCCACTAGAGTTATGGGAAACATATTGGTTATAATAGGCCTAAGTGAGATTAAAAGTCCGGGATGATTAGGTAATTATAGCTCTGATTGTATATGTCATGAAATGGGAAATATTGGGCCGGAGTAAAGTGTAGATGATCCGATCAGGCAGATATGGATTCACTGCATTTGTGTTCAATATCAGTAGATATCATAGGTAGATGAGGATAGCGAGATTGTGATAGGATCAATATTGTACCGTACCGGTCTACCTATAGCTGAATGAACTGAAAGAGCAAAGTGTCTAGTAGGGTAAGAAAAAGTTGAAATGGTGAGATAAAAGTGTACAGATAAACTGAAATGAACTCGTGAAACGGTTATGATCTGGAACGCATAAGCTTGAACCTGAAATGGGTATGTGCATGTTGTGTTAAAAGTTTGGAAATCAGTATAATAAGATCGTAAGAGAAAAAGACAGACTGACAAGTTTTACTGATTGTGTATCGGGGAATTCTGGATTGGTTGAATATGGGGATTTGCACACAGAAATGATAAATGGATGGGTAACTAGATAAATGGATGGAGATACAGTGGAGTTGTATCAACGATTTTGTGTGTTTGGGGACACATCCCCGAATGTACTAGTACTGTGAATACCCTATCGTGGATTGTTTCTATAGGAAAATACACAGTGATGTAGCAATAATGCGATAACAGTATATAAGCTAAGTGGATATGACCTTACAAGGTCAAGCTTGCACGTGACAGATATGGAAATAAAATGATGAGACATATAGTTCAATGATACGTAAAAAAAAAGAGACAATGATTGAGATATATGAAAAGAGTTGTCGCATTTAAGTTGATTTACCGTTGGGAGTATTTATTGACGATATAGCTTGATCATGATTAATGAAACGATGTGATGATACATGGAAATCATAGAGGAGATAATCGATGAATGATTAGAGTGGCTATAAGTGTAAAGTCCATAATGGGTTAAAGTAAGACATGAGAGGGCTGTGTGTACCTATATGTGAGGAAATGAAAAAAAATTATTATTATTCTGGTATCAGTCATTTATTTGAGGATTAGCATAAACGGAAAGGAGTTCTGTGGAAGTCTGAATTGTATAAGTTACTAATTGGTTCCCAAATAAAAATGAAATAAGTTCTACTGAGGTGTAGATTACTGAATAAGTGTTTAAAGAAAGTGTTTATGTGACTGTCACATGGAACCTTAATGTAAGGAATGATCTGATCTGTTGTCCTGATTGAGATAGTACGTATAGTGAAGAATGATTGAAAAACAATTAAGGATAATAATTGGTTGATGAGACTTTAATATACGATTGAGGTTATACGTATGAGGTGATCCTATTGCAATGAAAAGTGAATAGATCTCCTTCGAGCTGTGAAGAGAAATACTAAAATGAACTGGAAATTATGGAGGTCCAAGTACGAATGACTAGGTATTGGCACATGTCGATGTTACTGACAGGAAAACAATTGAAAAGAGTAAGTGAATGGAGACAAGAAGTTCAAAGGGGAAACTGACAATGATGTGATGTATGGGAAAGTTAATAAGACCCTAATAGGGAATGATGTGAAGTAAGCTAATGGCCGTGACTATGATTATCGACGAAATGTGTTTGAAATCGTTGAACAGTGAAAAGTAAAAAGAATTACCTGAATAATTGAGGAATTTGATACTACTGATAAGCCTACCTTTGGAGAGAGGACAATGTGTGTTGAACTGAAACATAATGTTCAAACAGTAGTAGATAAATTAAATTGACTTTGATAAATTGTATTGGTGTCATGATCGCGTTTGAAAGCCTTGGAGACTGTAAATTCCTATAAGGATACACTGAGTTAATTTGAGGAAAGAGACAGGCATAAATACCGAAAATGCTGAAATGAACGGACAATTCTACCTACTAAACTCAACTAGTGAACTGATAATGCTGCAATGAACAGATCAATTACAGATATTGAGATTTTCAAAGAATGTTAAGTAGATTATGGGTAATTATGAAGTGTTACTGGAAAATTGAGGTTGTAGATCTAGTGATACTGGATAGAGGTAAGAAAGGTTACTAGTTCAGGAAGCAAACTAGTGTCTCCCATCCTGAATCTAAAGAGTCAAGTGTAATCGGGAGAATGGTATTGAATGAATAATAAAATAATAATAATAATAAGCATGTGTCGGGATTGAACAAAGGAATTGATGAGCAAAGAAATTAAACAGTCAAAGCTAGACATTCTAGTAATCTTATGCGAAAGGTGAAATTGAATAACTATGGGTATAGAATGAAGTGAATATTGATTCAAGTGCTTATAGGTGTGAATGTTCAACAGGAAAAATGTTTGATTATGAGCGTATCATAGAGTTTTGACTTACTGTAGGGATATATTGCTACCCTACACAGTGCCTAATGGGAGTCAAGACCATAATGACTTTGAGATTGTGATGAGTGAGACAAAGGAAAATGACTTAGGAAAACTGTATGGGTTAACTAAAGTGGATTAGGATCGGACAAATGAAACAGAGTAAAATGCATATCTGAATTAAGTGTGTGAACATTATAGAACAGTAAATTGTCTAAAGAGAATTGACTTTGAACACAGAGCCAGTGGAATATAAAGAATGACTGCATTAGGCATTAGGTAAATTATCACTGGTTATGATAATATGGATCTAAATGTCACTGTATTGGTACCAAAGGAAAGTGAAACGTCAGGAACGAGATAAAGGAGGTTATGGTAAGTCACCTTGAAAGGATGTACTTAATGAAATACGAATTAGTCGGTATGTTACTGGAGAAAAAGGTATTGGATGGATAAAACGTGATAAGGCAACAGGTTCAAAAAAAAAGAAGAAGAAGAACTGAGTTATAACATTGGAACTAAAGGTAAGGGCTACTCTGAAAATGGCTAGTGAGATAGTTAAGATAGTGAGGTCACCAATCGATGTACCGTGTTGAATCATCTCATCGTGATGAGGGATAGAGTTAGCCAAATAAGTGATCGAACAATCGATCGATCGTGTCACCGTGACCTTTAGGAAATGAATCATTGAGTGGAAAAGTGTATGGAACATGTAGGGATATTTGAGAACTGTCATAGTGAACTGTTGACTGAGAATTTCGAGGACGAAATTTTTATAAGGAGGGGGGAATTGTAACATCCCACCCCCGACTGGAAGGGTAAAGTAGTAAATTGGTATAGGATGAGATTGATAGGGATTTCTTAGTGTTGTCCAAGCATACTGGTACTAGTGAACAGCGAAATCTGTGCACATGAAATAACTGTACATGCATACATGATATTCCCAGTTTGCGTGCCTAAGACATCTTTTTTTGGGATTAACGTGGTTAAAGGGTTTGAAAAATTATTCTGAATGCGTCATACATTGTTTTCTATTTTATTGGAATTATAGGAATTTTCTGGAATTTTTCGAAGAAAATTCCCGGATTGGAAAAAAATCGCCAAGTGGCGAACCGGTTAAATTTCTACTGTTATTTGGTACTTACCTATGACTTATTTTGGTGGGACCCATAAAGGGACCCTTAAAATTAGTAGGAACCGAAATTGGGTGGGGATTTATGGTTATTTGGATTAATTTATGTCAAAGACTCTTTCTTTGACTTTTATATTTGGCCTAATGGCCTTTTGCCACCTTTCCCTTTCTTTTAATGCCTAATTAATGGCTTTCTTGGTTTGCTCACTTCCCTCCCACGGTTTTTGCCTTGTGAAAGAATGAAAAAGTGGAATGTTTGGCTTATTTTTAAGCTCCACCGAAATCTACTTTCCTTTGGAATACCTCCATTGATTTTTCTTCTTTTCTAAGTAAATCCTTCCTCCAAACTCAAGCTTTCCTTCATGCAACCAAGTTGTTGTCTTGCCATGGAGAACCTACACATGCTTGGGATTAGAAGTGAGTGGAGAGTGGTTGTGGTAGATAGCAAAGAGTTGAAAAGAAGTGAAGGTTGGAAACTAATTAGGTAAGTTTTTAAGTTAAGCTTTAATGATGTTTTGCTTATGAATTTAATACCATGGTAGTTAGAAGCATCTAATGGGAATTGTATGCTATTATTAAGCTTATTGATGCTTTACCTTGATGAGAATTATAGTGTAAATTGATGGGTATAAATGTATGGTGAGTTAGGGTAATGAATGGTTATGGTTGCAACTTGGTTTAGCTTTGAATTTGGTTCGTAGATGATGACTAATCTTGCAAATAAAGTGAGAGTTTAGTGCTGCTAATTTTTGTGTATTATCCCTAGTACATGTATGAATGGTATAAGAATTGATTTGTGTTCCTTTGGATGTTTAATGATGTGTTAAAGGCATTGGAAATGATAGAAACTAATATTGGACCAAATCTGGAAAATTAGGGTTTTCACTGATTGTACTGTTGTTAGCATAACTAATTGTGTAGGAATAAAAATGAGGTGAAGTTTGTGGCCACTTAAACTTTGGGATGTTGGCTACATTTTTGTGTGAAATAGGTGTTGGCCAATTCTAATTTTAAGAGGGTGAAATTTGGCTTGGAAAGTAACTACCATTGACTGGAATGAATAGTATCTGAAATCATACCCTGGAGTTTTGTTAATTTTTCTAAATTAATTGAGAAGGAGTTAGAGAAAATGGTCTAAATGAAAGTTGAAGCCTATTAAATTATCTTTCCATTGTCACTGATTTTGAAATTTTTCGATATGTATAGTAGGAGTTATGGACTGATGAGTGTTGGCTGTTTTTATGCATTGACTGAAACCTAGTTTGATTGGCACATTTAGTGCACATTAGGATTTGGAAGAATTTTAGTAATTTTTATGAATTGAATTGGAGTTGGAAATGTACTGAAGAGTTCTAGATGACACAATTATCTTGAAAATTATTTATGGTTTATAATTTTTGGAAATCAGATGTGGGAGATATGGAATTTCAAAATCTGAACCTACATTGTGATGTTAGGTGCTGATTAGGTCAGAAACTTGCATAATAGATTTGAAACTGTTAGAAACTGAATTGGAGTTTGGTTATTTCAGGAAGAATTGAAGTTTACGGATTTATCTTTTCAGGGATATAAAGTTCTGATTGTTCTGACTTGTGTACAGGGAGTTATGCTTGCTATAAGTTTACTGCTCAAATTGAATGATTTCAGGGACAGCAACATTGAGTGAATTAATTGACCTAGTTAGCATGGGAATTGAAATTTTGGTTGTGCACAAAAGTTGTAGATGACATTGTGAACTTATTGAGAATATTTATGTGGCAATTGTTGGCTGAAGAATCAGAGAGTTATGGAATTTGCAATGTGCTATTCTGTTTTAATGGGATTTGGGTAGGCAGTAGCTTTGAAGGGATTTTTGACACCCTTAGTGGTGGAATTGATTTTTATGGTCTTCTTGAGAATTGTAGAGGTTTTTATGATCTTTCCAACAAGGTATGATTTGTATTTTTCTGAATTGTGTGCTAAGAGCTATGAGTGTTGGAAGTTGGATTGGAAATCAGGAAAAACAGGAATGAGAATGTGGAATCACGCCCGGTCGCTAGGGCGACGCCTTGCCCTAGCGACGAGGCTCGGAAGGACGGCATCGCTAGGGCGACGCCTCGCCCTAGCAATGAGGCCAGATGAGTCAGCCTCGCAAGGGCGACGTCTCGCCCCCGCGAGGCGGGTGCATATTATTTTTGTTATTATGTGATTATTTGGTATTTGGTGACTCCTTTGTCAATAACTTTTCCGTCCGATATCCGATTGACCTGATTCTTGAGGCATCAGATTTGTAACATATTGAATTTCATTTTGTGAGAAATTGGAAATTTTTAGACGGGAAATTGACGTGGCCCCGGGCAACGGAGCCTTTAATCACTGTTTTGTTTACTTGGGGATCTATAGAGGTCCGAATTGCGCACCGTCAGCGCCAATAGATTTCTAATTTTTAGACGGATTTTTATGATGAAAAAAAATGGGATTAGGGTCGGGAATATCATGAACATGCATTGTGCACCTGAAAATTGCTTCATATGCATTATTAAATAGTTCTGATTGGACAAAAGGTAATGGTTATATTTTCTGATTATCATAGAGGCACATTTGGAGCGTCGATCTACCGACGTTACTGAGACTTCCAGATATTAACTCGGAAGTACAAGTGAGTAACCTAGTTGGTTATCTCAATCTATGTGTTTACTGTGACTTGATTGCCCTACGGGGATTATTATGCACTGTGTTTACTGTGACTTGATTGTTCTACGGGATTATTGTGCACTTGTATGCCGTGGATCAATATTATTATCGTGGATCGATCGGTAAATGATCGTGAATACCGGTATATGCATCGCATACATCACTACATGAATCGATAATAACGGTTGTGACCGCAACAACTCACTGATATTGATATCGAGCCTTGAGCTCGAAGGGAGAAATCCACTTCCCATCGCCATCGAGAAATCCACTCCCATCGACATCGAGAAATCCACTCCCCATCGCCATCGGTCATCGTAGCGCTCGGTGACAACACTGAACTAAACTGGAAAGCATCACATGCGCATCGCACACATACTGAACTGAATAACTGTGTTTCTACTGTCACTGACTGTGTTATTGTTATTACTACTATGATTGCATGATTTTTGTAACCGTATATTACTATGACTGTAGACTGTAGTATTCTGTAACTGCTTGATTACTGTAAATTGTTATATGATGCATGAATTGGGAGAACCATCGATGATGGTTTCTCATTGAGTTCGCAAACTCATCCAAAATTGCAATCTATTTTTCAGGATTTGAAGAGTACCCCGTTCAACGCGGGAGTATGTCTACTGTAGGCAAGTGAAGGATAGAGGTCGGGATCAGTTTGCGTCTGCATTAGTGTATTTCTATTCTCTGATTTTCTGTATTATTGATTTAGTCAGTTTGTAAAATCAACAGACTGGAGTTAATTGTATTTATGAAAAGGGCCCCGAGTCCATTGAATGGTGTATGTAAATTTGTTCCCGCGTATGTTATAATGTGTATGTGTGTGTGTGAAGAAAAAAAAAGGGGTTAATACTGAGTTTTGACTGACTGAGTGATGTAGCACGCCACCCTCGTGGGACTCGGACTCGGATATCACCATCGATGTCAGGTTCGGGTCATACGGGAGTGGGGTGTTACATAATTAGGTAATACTTCCTTCTACAAAGTTTTCCCTATTTATCTTAGGTTTCCAATGATACCAAGTTCATCCGATTTGGCTTAGTATTCAATGGGTTATGCTCAAAATACTACAAATTGTGTAAATTTGAAATTTTGGCTAATGCATGATCAATCCTCCAAGTTGTACACCTCATAACTCTCAATTCCAATAACTAAAAATTACAAACTTTATACCAATTTAAAGCTAAGAGAATAAGCTACAATGTTGGTAAAGACTCTTAGTCTAATTTAGCAGAATAAGCTACAATGTTGGTAAAGACTCTTAGTCTAATTTAGCATACATCAATACAATTTATTCAATAACAACAGGACATGATTTCTGTCCCTTGTAGTGCTACAGCCTAAGACAAGACTCAATTCCATGCTACTTTTGAAAGTCTTAGAGACAGAATCAAAATTCAACTTCTTCAAGAAGGTTGTAGACCTATGTCTCAGATTTAAGATGAATCAAGAATCAACTCATTTTGAAATCTAAATATCAAAATATAAGCAAAATACCGAAGCATGTTCAATAAAAACAATAACCTTTTAATAGCCTCTAGGCTTTCATCCGAAACTCACTTCTATTTTTACACCAAATTCATTTCAATTTTTCTAGATCACTTTAGCACAAACACATCACCATTATATACTAATTCGAAAACCAATTTGTTTTTCATAAAATCATCAAAGTCTAATCAATTTTCTTAAGCCTCTTCATCTTCATAAAATCAATCATAAACCTATCGATTTTCCAGATTTTTATCTTAAGTAGATTTCGGGTCAGATTTGTATAACCATTTTGACCTAGACAATAGGGTATTTAGGCAACATCTTATGCTAATCAAATGTTCCTCACTGTTTTAAAAGTCTAATGACACTAATATCATGCATTTTAGTTCAGTATCCTACAAGTTATAATAAAAAATCCACAAACTATTTTCATTCCTTGATAGAACACCAATTTCAACTTCAAGCCAAATTTCCAGACTATTAAGGGTATATTTTGAATTTTATTCTTTCATGAAAAATGTATTTCTATGTCTCTAGTTTACTATAAATCAAACTCTATCCAATTTGGTTATTCAAAGATCAAATTATACCATAAATACAAATGTATGTTCAGTAAAATATTGCATATATCATATTCCAATGACTTTAATCCTTCATCTTGTTAATCAATCACCGTATTTGTTTCTTCGTTCACCACCCACACACGCATCAACACCATTTACATATGCATTCAATTAAAAACATTAAAACCTCAACAGAAATCATTTACATATCATAAAACTTAAAGCATTACTTACTTGGTTTATACTTCAGAAAATTTTCAAAAATGGGGAGAGCAAATAAGAAGGAAGATGGTGTAGATGGTTTCCATGAAACCAAAGGGAAAGAGCTGCACAAACATATTTTATTTTATTTTTTTAATGCCTAGGAGTTTCATTAGTGCTTTAACACATGTCTCCATTGCATGTTTTCACTTGCCCACTAGATAAGCTACCATTTGTCTCATAGCTATAGCTCCACATGTCGCACATGATTTTATCCATTTGTTACTCCATAATTTGTCCATTTATCAATTAATTTCTAATACAATTGTCACACTTCTATTTGTCTCTTATTTCAATATTTTTCTTAGTCTAAAATACCTCAAAATTTGGATAATTTTTCTAAAATTCACCAAAATTCTGAAATAATAACTATTATCACCAAATAAATTTTGCAACACAATTAATCCAAAATTCACACTTTAATCACATTAAAAATCATTTATACCTAAAAAATGTCAATGAATGCATGTACAATTATTTGTATATGTAAAAATTCATATGCACATATCAACGAACACTCAATTATGCAAAGAAAATGATGTACTAGAATTCTTAATTTTCTAACCCCTACCATGGGGTGTTACACTCAATCATTTTATTCATCCTTTGATCGCACTATTAGTTTAGTTGGCTCCTCTACTTGCTTTGTTATTCTATTAAACTTGATTTTCGTATATGCTTCATTCTAGTTTAATTCAACTAATAACATCACTAAAATATTTTTAATATCAATATAATTTATTATCATCAAAATGATGAATTAAGACTTCATTTTGTCTAACAATAATGATCCTTTCATAGTTAATCCCTTATTACTTTGATGCATATTTGTATTGAAAATGAAAAATTTTAAAACAACTTTATAGCTACTCATGAGTGACTCTATGATGGACATTAAAATAAAAGAAATTTCATAAATGAGCAAAGATTAAAGCTTGATATAAAGAAAATAAACTAAACCCAACTAGTAAAAATATTAATTCACAATATTATGCGAGTCTATAAATAAAATTTTATAAAACAACCTATTGAAAAGAAATTAATAGACATATCGATATTCTAAAGAATATGTTATTTAGCATAGACATTAGCATAAATCAAATAGCTGCATTTGATTATATTTTAAAGTTTATCAAACATTGAAACGTAAATTTTAAAAGATAAAATAGTCTATGATTTTATTTAAAAATTTTAAGAACATAAAATAAATATTTTAAGATAATGAAAGTTGGTCCAAACTCTTAAATAGAATTATGAAAGTTTAATAAAATGACTTTTAATAGGTCAAAAAGTATACCTCGATTTTAACAAGAACTTAATTAAATTGAATTGGAAAATAATTTTTACATATAATATGTTCCATAACTTCAAATTAAAAGATATAATTATTGAAAATTAATATATTCCAAAAATCAAATAAAAATGATATCAAATTAAAGTTAATATTGAAGTGAATCACACGTTAATACAAAGACTTAGAAATACAAGAGAATGCACGAGAAGGGGGTTGAATTGTGTATTCTCCTTTTTAATATCTTTTCGAATTACTTGTTAGAAATAAAATTTTACGTAATCTTTATTAATCCTGATTGATCAAACTTTTCAATGCTAAGTATATGAATAGTAAGTAATGATCAACTTTGAGGCAAGATAAAGATAAAGAGTAAGAGTAGTAGACACGCGGATTTATCCTGGTTCACCCCAAACCGTGGGCTACGTCCAGTCCTCAGAGTTTCTTCTGAGATTTCACTATCTTTTCAAGCGTTACAGTATTCTTTCACGAGCCTCTTCAAGTCTCTACAACCAGTATTCTTTCACACTTAGCCTCTGCAGGCTATCTGTACAACTTTTCTTCTCAGAAAAATATTTGAACACTTTGTTACAGTAAGATAGCACTCAACTATTTCGCACTTGATCGCTTTTTCACTTTGTGTAATTTTTAAACATCAGCAGCTTCTTCAGTTTTCGACTTTGACTTGTATTTATAGCCTTCGTCTCTAACTGCTTCTTTGATTCTTGATTCTTGAATCTTTAATCTTTAAAGAAACGGTTAATCAGTTGAGTTCTGTAACTAACTCGAACTGACTCTTGCGTCTGTTTCTTTTCTGCGTCTGCTTTGCTTTTGCGTCTGCGTCTGCGTCTGCTTTGCTTTTGTGTCTGCGTCTGCTTTGCTTTACTTTTGCATCTACGTTTGCTTTGCTTTTGCTTCGTCTGTGTTTGACTTTTATCAACTTTGTCTATGTCTTCGTCTGTCTATGAATTCGTCTGCGTCTGACTTTTATCAACTTCGTCTGTGTTTGACTTTTATCAACTTCGCCTCGTGTCTTCGCCTGCATCTCACGAATTGGTCTCATGTCCGATTGCTTTCTTGCAACTTCGCCTGCGTACGCCTGCGTATTCGAGTTTCGTACGTGTCTATTTTGTTTATCTTGTATATGATCTCTCTTTGTTATACATCAAAATCATTTTTATGTAAAGTCATTCTGACTTAACAATCTCCCCCTTTTTGAATATAACAAATTACATACAAGAAAAGAAAATAAAACAAAAATTTACAGATGTTGCAAAAAAAAAAACTTATCTTCTTCCTTTCTTCGTCTGTTGTGGTCACACCTTCTTCATTTGAACATCCTCTCCTCTTCTGTTGATTATCTTCTTTTCCTGCTCTCCCCCTATTTGTTATAATCAAAAATGATTTAACGATTACGCACTTTAGCAGCTTCGCTATCATCTTTCTCGATCATTCACCGTCTCCTTCATGTCATTGAGTTCACCACGAATTCATCGACTTCATCCGGTGGATCAACTGACGAAGAGGCTTGATCTGCTTCTGCTGATGGAGGAGCGAAAGGAATTGAAGTAGTGTAGGCATCAGAGGATGGAGTGTAGTCTTCATTGATCTCAAAAGTCGGTGGACGAATAAACGTTTCAGCTTCAGGAAGATCTAAATCAAACGGAACTGGCAGCATCAGCAACTGTCTTCCATGCAAGGGTAAGGCTTGTGCTTCTATAGACAGTGTACTAGTCAAAGACCTAATACGAAGAACTGCTCGAACGAGGAACTCAGAAATGTTCCTGTTTTATATTTCCCCACCGGATGGTGTTCCTCTCGATTAGTGTAGCTGCAGCTCGCTTGATTTGGATTCTGTGCAGGAGTGCATGCTTCATCAATTTTCTGCACTTCTTCTGCAATTTGATCTGCGAATAGATCATCACTAGCATCATCTTCAGGATACAACTTTGCTTTTCCTTTGTGAAATCTTTTGGAAATCTTGGTTGTATGTGCGGTGCAACCATGATTTCGTGTTCTTTGTGATCGGGAAAATGGTACATGGATGGCGGGGGACGATTTGTAGGATATGGCATTGTAGCAGCAAATCCCAAGGAGTCATAGAATATCCTTTCGTCTTCTTTGAGTAACTGCCATGTGTTGTGATTAATCACCATAGGTTCCACTATAGCCAGTATTTTCTTCACTGGTTGAACACCAATTGCAATAGCAGTCCTTTGTCTGGTAACAACTTCCACCATTTTGATTTTCAGCTTGTTTCCTCATAAATCTATGGTAGTTGTGTACCTTTAGACCTGGTCCAACATCCGAGTCTGAAACTGCTGTTGCTCTTTGATGTGCTGCGGTAGACGTCACCTGAACTGGGCTTCCATCTTCTGGCTCCTTCTTTAGACCAAAAGGTGTTTCCAGTGTTGGTTCCTCTACTAGCTCCTTTTTTTGATCATTAGGTGTTTCCTAACCGAGTTTTCTTCAATCGGTTCTTCTTCTCAACCACGGGGTTTCTGAATCAGATATCTTTGCTTTCTTCATTTCTACTTGAACAAAGATCGTTGATGTCTTTCGCTGACTAACGCCCCGGCAGCTTGAGATGTTCTTCTTTCGACTAACCTTCTTAGTATTTTCCTCTGCTTCAGTTAGTTTCACTGATTTCTTTGCAGGAGATTTTCTTTTATCAGATGTTGTTTTTCTCTTCCTCTCGCCTCTTTGGATTTTCCGCCGATCCTCTTCCGTATAGAGACTAAGGATCCTGTGGTTTTGGGTGCACAAGATTTAGAAGTTTCTTCTTGCCTTTGTTCTCTGGCAATCTTTTCTTCTTGTTGCCTCAGAGTCCTGATTCTTGGAGATCTCTTGGCTTTCTTCACAACCTAGCTCAAGAGACTTTCTCCTTGTCTCTTTGGTGCACTTTGCTTTGCCCTCTGAGATTGGCTTTCTCCGAAAAGAGGACTCGCCATTTTCATGAGAGGTCTCCTAGCACTCTCCTTAGTTCTAAGATGGCGATTTGATACTTCTCGGCGATTGAGAACTTGAGACAGAGTCTTCTTCATCGCGCTCCCCTCGCCTCTTGGCTTCCTTGAAGAGTAGGCTTGGTCTCTTTCTACTATGTTCGGACCCATTCGCCGAATCGTATGTGCATCGATTTTGCTCTTCACAGGAATAGTTCGTCTGATATCGTGGTGCAGACGAATACTGGATTCCATAAAGATCCTCGTCAAAATCATACCATAAGGATAACTTGTATTTTCCTTTAACCCCTTAACCATATAGTGAAAGATTAAGAATGATAGATCTATAGGATTTCTATTCAGAAGAAAGAACAGACACTGTTCATCTAGAGTAGTCACCAAATGCCTTGAACCAACTCTGGGAAGAATGCAATTAAACAGGATTGCATGAAGAACCCGAGCCTTTGGAATCAGATTTGATGTCTTCCTCTCCCTAGAATCATTTGTGCCATAGAGCTGTCTCTTGACATCTTCTTCTTTCATTCCAACTGAGGACATCCATCCAGCCTTGGTAGACAGTTTCTTACCAACCGATGGGCAATCAGTCATCTTCCTTATTAAATCCTTTGTGACAAGAACAGATATCCTTTCCACAGAGGATACAATAGTGTCTTCTATCGACGAGCATTCTTCCGTAACTCATATACCTCATCTCAGATAGACAAGTTCTCGTATCTGAAAGAAGTTCTTCCAGCCAGCTCTTGTGATCTCTGGTTCTACATCCATGCCGTCACTCCTTAGTGACTCAAAGTCCACAAGTCTTCCATAAACCATGGCTGCTTCCATTGTATAGAGCGAAAAATTATCTTCTGGAGAACTTTTTGAGTGAGAAGATTTTGAGAGAATTGGTAAAGTAGAAATGAACCGTCAGGAGATGATGAAAAGACTGCTATAATCTCATCTTCAGTCTACTTATAGGGTTATGGACTGATGGGTTCTCGAATCATTAAGAACCTCGAGTTTATCAAATTTTTCCCTCCAAAAATCCTCCTTGTGAGAAAAGTTACCAGCTGTAACTCTCTGTATATAACGCCGTTAGTTTCTCACGTTATTTTAGCCTCGACCGCCATTTAGCATCACCATGTTAAGATTAAGTCTTATCTTCAAAACGTTCTTCACTTAGTGGTTTAGTGAAGATATCGCCCATTGAAGTTCTGCTTCAACAAACCGTAGAATCACCACTTTCCTCCTGAACATAATCTCTCAGAAATGATATCGACTTCTATATGCTTCACTCGAATGTCAATTGGATTCTTTGATAGATTTATCGCCTTTGGTGTTGTCGCAACAAATTGGAATCTCCTCCTCTTTGATGAATAGTCTTCAAGTCGGTATTTGATCCACGCTCGTCGTGAGCAAAGAATCATGGCGGATATATATTACCTTCACGGTTGATAGGGCAATTGAGCTTTGTCTCTTGCTTGACCAGGAGACAAGATTTCCTCCAAGAAAGTGACATCCTCCACTTGTGCTCTTCCTTTCAATTCTATCTTCAGCATAGTCCGCATCGCAATATCCAATTAACCTGAAATCTTTACCTTTCTCAAACAATAAGCAAAGATCAGTAGTACCTGCGAGATATCTCAAAATTCTTTTAACAGCAATAAGATGAGACTCTCTAGGATCGGCTTGAAATCTTGCACACAAGTATACACTGAACAGAATATCAGGTCTACTTGTTGTAAGATACAGTAAAGAATCGATCATCCCTCTATATAGGGTTTGATCCACCTTCTTACCAAGTTCGTCTTTCAACAAAAGATTTGAAGGATGCATCGGAGTTGCCATAGGCTTCACATTATTCATGTCAAACTTATTCAACAATTCTTTCACATACTTTTGTTGATGAATGAAGATCTTTTCTTCGGTCTGCTTAACTTGCAACCCAAGAAAGAACTTTAATTCACCCATCATACTTATTTCAAATTCTCTTTTCATTAGACTCTCAAACTTCAAGCACAACTTTTTCAAGTAGCACCAAATATGATATCATCAACGAATCAGATTAAGATAAAATCATTTTGAAAACCCTTCCTAAAGAGCGTCTTATCAACTTGACCTCTACTGAAACCATTTTCTATGAAGAAGGTACATAGACGATCATACCAAGCTCTAGGAGCTTGCTTCAGGCCGTATAAGGCTTTGTGAAGTCTATAGACATAATCTGGGTTTTTAACATCTTCGAAGCCAGGTGGTTGTTTTACATACACTTCTTCGTCTATAAAGCCATTCAAAAAAGCACTCTTTACGTCCATCTAAAACAACTTTATATCATGACAGATTGCATATGCTAACAAAATCCTTATAGCTTCAAGTCTTGCTACTGGAGCATATGTTTCATTGTAGTATATTCCTTCTTGCTGATTGTAGCCTTGTGCTACTAATCTGGCCTTGTTACGACTCACGCTTCCTGATTCGTCTAACTTATTCTTAAAAACCCATCTGGTTCCTATAATGGATTTCTTAGGAGGTTTTGGAACTAAGGACCAGACGTTATTCCTCGTGAATTGATTCAGCTCTTCTTGCATGGCTAACACCCAAGCTTCGTCTTGAAGAGCTTCCTCAACCTTCTTAGGCTCTACTTCAGAGATAAAAGCTACATTAGCTTCTCGTCTGAATCTGGACCTAGTCCTAACTCCTTCTGAGGTTTCACCGATAATTAACTCTTCGGATGAGAACTTTGTACCTCCAATCTCGTCTTAGTTCTATAGTTTCTGGAATATCTTCAGTTTTGTTCTCATGAGTGTCTGATGAGGGAGTTTCTGAGGTATCATCTAAGTTCTTTGAAGGACCTTCATTCTCCATGTCATCTTCCTTATGGGGTTGAGAACTATCATCAAACTTGACATGGATCGTCTCTTCAACAGTCTTTGAAATCAAGTTGTAAACTCGAAAATCCTTAGACGATGATGAATAGCCTAGAAAAATTCCTGGATAGGTCTTCGAATCGAATTATCCCAATAGCTCTTTCGTATTCAGAATGGAACATTTGCACCCAAATGGATGAAAGTACGATATGCTTGGTCTTCTTCCATTCCATAACTCATAAGGAGTCTTCTTCAACATAGGTCGCAACAAGATCCTGTTCTGAATATAACATGTTGTAGTCACAGCTTCTGCCCAGAAATACTTAGAAAGATTCGTCTCACATAGCATGGTCCTTGCCATTTCTTGAATCGTCCTATTCTTTCTTTCAGCAAATCCATTTTGTTGAGGAGTTCTAGGGGCTGAGAAGTTGTGGGAAATTTCATTCTCTTCACAGAATATTCTAAACTTCTCATTTTCAAACTCTCCACCATGATCACTCTGGATACTAGTAATCGACATTCCTTTTTTGTTTTGCAACTTTCTGGATAGAGTTCTAAAGCACTTAAAAGACTCGTTTTTGTGTGATAAGAATAATATCCAACAAAATCGAGTAAAGTCATCAACAATGACAAGTCCATATTTCTTTCTGCCAAGACTTAATGTCCTTGTAAGACCAAACAAATCCATATGTAACAGTTCTAAAGGTCTTGATGAGGTTACAAAATTTTTAGAAGAAAAAGAGGTTTTAACTTGTTTTCCTTTCAAGCAATTTTCACAGAAAAGTTCTTTGTCAAAAATTATTTTTGGCAAACCTCTTACTAAATCATGTTTTACTAATTTTGAAATATGTTTCAAAGAGACATGTCCTAGCTTTTTATGCCAGATTAGTCTTTCTTCTTCAGAAGATAGAAAACATGAAATATTTTGATTTTGAAAATCTTCTAAATTGATTTTGTAAAGGTTGTTTCTTCTCTTGGTAGAGAAAAGTATAGACCCATCTTTGTTTCTGACTTCGCAAAGATTTTGATTGAATGTAACTGTGAAACCAGAATCACACAACTGACTCACACTAATCAAGTTATGCTTTAGACCATCAACAAGCAATACATTATTTATGCATGCAAAGGAATCTTTACCTATTTTCTCGATTCCAATAATTTTGCCCTGCTGGTTGTCTCCGAAAGTTACTGATCCTCCCTTCTTATACTGAAGATCTAGGAACATAGACCTTCTTCTCGTCATGTGTCGTGAGCATCCACTGTCTAAATACCAATGGTGCTTGACGTATCTTCCAAGGAAGGATATCTGCAGGAGAAACTATTTTATATCTTGGTACCCAAATTTTCTTGGGTCCTTTATGGTTAGTAGTATGCTTATGATATGATCTATAATGCATATTACTTAGACGTTGATTAAAATGTGTTATCCTATATCTTTCTTTTTGAATGACAGATTTGCTACTAGACTGACCATTGTTTCTAGTAAACCCTAATCCAGTCTTATCACTCGGATGTCTACATTTTCCAAGCATTTCATTCATTTTCTTTGTGCTTTCTGTGAAAGTAGCTAAATCAACTGATAAATTCTTAATCCTTAGCTTAAGCTGATTAATTTCTTCTGATCTGTCTACAATCTTTCTTTTATCTTCTATTGTTTCTTTAAACAACTATTTTCTCTCTCTATTATCTCAGTATGTTTAATATTTTCTACATACTTTTTCTTTAACAACTTGTACTATTTTAGAATAGCATGAGAATCTTCTAACAATTCTGAATAAGCATCATGCAAATTATCATAATCTGATTTTACCTCCTCATCACTATCTTCCTCAGCCATTAGGCAAATGTTTGCATGTTCTGATGACTCGGAGCCTGTATCTGATTCAGATGAATCTAGGTCCTCCCATGTTGCCATCATGCTTTTCTTGCCTTCTCTACTCTTCTTGGGTTTCTTCTTGAGAGTAGGGCATTCGGACTTGTAGTGTCCAGGCTGGTTGCACTCGTAGCAAATGATAGAAGACTTCTCTGGCTTAGCTTCATCTTTTCCATTCTTTCTGAATGTCTGGTTACCTCTGGGCTTCTTCTTCCACATACGTCTTATCTTTCTGGAAATGAAAGATAATTCGTCATCTTCATCACTTGACTCTGATTCTGATTGATTTGAGTTATCATCCTTTGATTCTTCAATCTTCAATGCTTTCGATGACTTCCTCCTTCTCTGAGTCTTATGATTCTTCTGTCCGGCCTTCAGTGCTATTGACTTGTCTCGCTTGGGCTTGTCTTCAGCGTTGAGTTCTACTTCATGAATCTTCAGGATCCCAAAGAACTCATCCACCTTCAACACGCCAAGTCTTTGGCTTCTTACCGCTGATAACTTTAGGTCTCCATCTCTTAGGAAGACTTCTTAGGATCTTTCGAACATGATCTTGGTTATTGTATGTCCTTCCAAGAGCTTTTAATCCATTGACAATTGTTTGAAATCTTCCAAACATTTGATCAATAGATTCTTCATCTTCCATCATGAAAAGTTCATATTGATCTACAAGAATACTTATCTTGGATTCCTTAACTTGACTTGTGCCTTCATGAGCAATTGACAATGTGTCCCACATCTCTTTTGCAGTGTCACAACCATGCACTTTTTCGTACTCGCTTCTGCTTAGGGCACACGTTAAGAAAAATTTTGCCTTTGAATTCAGTTGTATTCTTGCTTTCTAATCAGCCGTCCATCTGTTTCGTGGAATAGAACTGCCTTCTTCATCTACAGGTATATAGGGTCCGTTCTCTATTACGTCCCAAAGATCTACATGTGTAGATTCGATGAATAACCACATCCTATCTTTCCAGTAATGATAGTCTTCTCCGTTGAATGCTGGAGGTCTAGTGACTGAGGCACCTTCAGCAATATATACATGTGACTCCGCCATTATCTTTAATCCACACTTTGCCAAAGTGATTCTTGGATACCAGGCTCTGATACCAATTGAAGTGAATCACACGTTAATACAAAGACTTAGAAATACAGAGAATGCACGAGAAGGGGGTTGAATTGTATTCCCTTTTTAATATCTTTTCGAATTACTTGTTAGAAATAAAATTCTTTACGTAATCTTTATTAATCCGATTGATCAAACTTTTCAATGCTAAGTATATGAATAGTAAGTAATGATCAACTTTGAGGCAAGATAAAGATAAAGAGTAAGAGTAGTAGACACGCCGATTTATCCCGGTTCACCCTAAACCGTGGGCTACGTCCGATCCTCGAGTTTCTTCCGAGATTTCACTATCTCTTCAAGCGTAAAGATTCTTTCACGAGCCTCTTGTGTCTCTATAACCAGATTCTTTCACACTTAGCCTCTGCAGTTATCTGCATAACTTTTCTTCTCGTAAAATATTTGAACACTTTATTACAAGAAGATAGCACTCACTATTTCAAGACTTGATCGCTTTTCACTTTGTGTAATTTTAAACATCGCAGACTTCTTCATTTTCGACTTTGACTTGTATTTATAGCCTTCGCCTCTAATCGCTTCTTTGATTCTTGATTCTTGAATCTTTAATCTTTAAAGAAACAGTTAATCGCTTGAGTTCAGAATTCAACTCGAATCGACTCTTGCATCTGTTTCTTTTCTGCGTCTGCTTTGCTTTTGCGTCTGCGTCTGTTTTGCTTTTGCGTCTGCGTCTGCGTCTGCGTCTGCTTTGCTTTTGCTTCTGCGTCTGCTTTGCTTTGCTTTTGCGTCTGCGTCTGCTTTGCTTTTGCTTCGTCTGTGTGTGACTTTTATCAACTTCGTCTGTCTACGAATTCGTCTGTGTTTGATTTTTATCAACTTCGTCTGTGTTTGACTTTTATCAACTTCGCATCTCTCACGAATTGCCTATGTCGATTGTTTTCTTGCAACTTCGCTCTGCCCTCGGACTTCGCCTACGTACGCGTCACGTTCTGAGTTCGTCATATCTGCTTTTGTTTATCTTGTATATGATCTCTCTTTGTTATACATCAAAATCATTTTTATGTAAAGTTATTCTGACTTAACAAATATAGTCATTTAATACTATAGACATTTCAATTATAATTTAGCATTCAAAATTTATCTGGTACATATAAGGATTTGATGTTCTAAGGAACATGTTTTCCATAAAGTACTTAATCAATTGGATATAACATAGAGAAAGATTATAGTTGATCCAATAACCAATAGAACAAACACAATTACTTATGTGCTCATCAACTTAATATAAGCAGACAAAAGCATATAGCATATTAATTACAATGACAAATCACACTCTTTGGCAACTTATTTTGAGGATTAACTATAGTATAAAACTTTAATTATCAAGATCTTTATCATAAACATAATCAGCTTTTTAACGAAATTATAAGGGAAGAGAGTTGGTATTATGTAGAAGTAGAGCCTAATTAAAGTAGAGGCAAAATGACACTTTGTGGTGTCAATGGTCTCATAGGCTTATTGAACATGGCATCTCTTGCACCAGGGGAGGCATTAGAAAATGACAGGTTTAGTTTGGAATCAATACTACTAGTGGTGTGAAAATAAATGGCTCTTATGCTGGCATTGTGGAGGGTTATGTGGTAGGTGAATGCTCATCTGGTGGAAATTGATTTTTATGTATATTGATCTTTTAAAGGTTCCCACAACAAGTTAAGGATGAGTCATGGAGATTAATTTATTAAGGATTTCTTATGATATTTTGTTGAGAAATTGGGGTAGGATCCAATCTCACGCAAAGGAAAATAATTATGAAACTTTTTTGTTTTGATTTCCTAAAAGTCAAGATCACTTTAAATTCTATAAAATGATTATTACATAAATCATAATAAAGCATGAATTATAATTCGTACGTTATTTTGATGCTTATTCCGTTTCTTTTCGTATTCCTTGAACTGCTTTTGAAATCGACTCATCTCAACCATCATAGCTATATAAATGTCTAGCCTCTAATGGTATCCATAAAACAAGTTATGAGAACTCTGCAACTATTACAAAGAAGGTTAGGCAATAAGTGACAACTTCCTTAAAGCTTAAGTCTGTTAATAATAGGTTTTGGACATTATAGTAATTTAATTAAAATTAAATTATAATTTCAATTGAAATTTAATTACAATTACAAATAATTCTAATTAAATACCAATTATTCCTGAATAAGATTCAATATCTTATATTGATCCTTATTTATTAAATATCTCATATTTAATCATAAAATTTCTCAAACTTTATAATCAAGTTCAACTTGATTAAAATATCTTTCTATCATCAACTCGTTCTTTATGTGTGGCCCACCAGGTTTCCAAATATATTGGCAATAAATATAAATTATAACCCTAAATCATATTTAGGATTATATAAATTAAACTTCTTTAACTTATCTTTAATTATCTAATTAAACAATCTATATATATAAATCAAGATTAACGCCTAGTAACATATTATGATCATCCGGATATTTAAAAATGTCAAAGTGGTTTAGACTAACTTTTCTATGTATAACTTTTCTTTATAATTCCATTCTTTCATCACATTGTTCGATTAGACATAGAGCATAAAATTAATATCTACTCTATTTAAGTCCAATCGTATTATTTCTCCACTACTAGTAATTGATTCAATTAATGAAATTTGTAAACTATTTTAGAAGTGTCATCCCACCTTTCCCAATAATTTTTTTGATAAATATTGCTAGGAATTTTTTGAATCAATACTAATCAAGAACAATGGAATATTCTCCCTAGTTACTTTAGGGTGATGAATCCTATATTGATCACTCAACAACCTCCATACAGTTCATGTTACATCTAACAACTATCAACTGAGCTATCCTTGACTAGAATAGGTCATAAGTAGTATCAAAACATAACAATCTCTATACAAGATAACTTTGGAGATCTCAATTCAAAGGATCACTTATACAATCATTATAATGAGAATTTCTATAAACATACAAGTAATGTTCCAAATAAAATTATCATATAGGGTTAATTTAGTGAACTTATTCTCTAACAAGCATCCACACGTTTAGTCAAGTATCTCCATACTTTAAGATATAAGATTGTCTACTTCCTTCAAGAGGAAAAACATAACTTTTACTAATCTTTTTGCATTCTATTAATGTCCAGCTTTTCATATAACAATAACCAGTGAATATTTTAAGAATAATACATAAATGCAATATGAAACTCATAATTATAATCTCACATAATTTCATTTACAATATATAATTATCCTATATAATTTATCTTATACATCTAAATATTTACAAGATAAAGAATGCATTTAAATTATTTTGTTACTAAATTACAATCAATTGACTAATTATAGAGCATAAACTAACATATTCTTCATGCAGTTTAAAATTATAAGTTTAACTGAGTTCGATTATAATGACAACCCTTTTTATAAAAGAAAAATAAAGAAGAATTTGATGGATTATAAGTTCAATTGAGTTTGATTATAAAGATTGCCTTTCCATTAAAAAAAGTGAAGAATAATTTGATGGCTTTTAAAGTGCTACGAACAACATCTTGAGAACAAGTTCGTTATAGATTTCATGTAGACCTTACATAATTTATGTGCTTTGGCATTAATAAACTATAGAAAGGTAGGTATTTTTTGGACCATTCTACTTTGGGTTTACAATTTTTCATGTGCATTTCTCAAGTATTACAAGTCTATTTTTGTTTTTGAAACATTATGTTTGTTAAAATTTTGATCATAAAGAGTGTTACGTATACTATATTATGTTGGAGTTATGTAAATATAGTACCCTGGAAAGCAAGTGTATTTACATGTAACTTTATCTTCTTCATTCTGCTTTGTAATGAAAATATTTATTATTAATAAAACAAAAGAGTTTGGCTTTATCTCGTATGAGCATTATATATCGGTCATAAGGTACCAAGATTCATTTGTAAGTAATATACATATACATAGAGATGTATGGAAACATGTATATTATTAGAATCAATTAATTGATTCACAGTTGAATAATCAAGTTGGTCGTTTGATTATGGTTTAGATCAGTAGTGTTGCGATTTATCTCCATATAAGTAAAGGAGTTTACTTAAAGGGAATGATGAGTTTCATATCATGATAGTAGTAGACTATCGATAATGGCACTATTAAATGAATTGAATCAAGTATGTTTTCAAGAATAAAGTGGGTCACATTACTTTAATCTTAAAACATACAACTTAAGATTCGCTATTATGAACCACAATCTTGATGAATGGTGAACTCATATGTGTTTCATTATAATTCTTGATATGATCGGAATGGATTTTTACAGGGTATTAATCCAGTTTCTGCATGTTGGAATTATTAATTCAAACATATATCAGGGAACATTCACTCAAATAAAGAGTTTATAGTGTTATCATCTCTTCTAGATATTTTAAGGAGATTTGGTGATTAAACTGGCGCCAGTAGTTTGATGGACTAGCTACCCATCAAGTCTTAACACTAAGATGAGATCTTATGTGTTAATCACCATATAAAGTAAAATGAGAGATCTAGAAAGAAAAACCAACATAAGGGCAAAACGGTAATTTTACCCTTTGTTGTGCGGATGGCTATAATAAGGTTCTAAATAGGGTTTACAATTGGACATATTCTCATAATATTTAATAATTCAAGAGTTCAACTAATTGTCTTTAGTGGAATGACATTTAGTTAATAATCTAGAATTAATTCCAATGAGATTGAATTATTTCTAGGCTTATTGGAGCTTGAATTATCAAAGTCCAATAAGATTCTCCACTTGGCTTTAAGGAAGGTTATCAAGCTAAGTAAGAAGTAGTTTGGAGGCTTTAGAAGTCCATAATTGAATGATGGGCTTATACTAATTAATGGTTAATTGGAAGCCCATATGTTCATTTAGAAATGGGCTTGTTTTGGTTTAATGTAATTGATTAGATTAATTATATTAAAACAATTTTTTTTAATGGAGAAGAAGCAATTTCGAAATTGTGTTAGGTTAGATGTGTAACCACACATTTAACATTAAAATTCTAAATAAAGATGGTCTTTATTATGGTTCATCATTATTAAATGGAGTTATGAACTTACCCTTAAATGGTTTAATGGTTGGCTTTTAATGTTGGCATGTAACCTATTTGCATTCATTAGATTAAAGATGAAAGATGTGCATTAGATGGACCATCTTCCTTCTTTCTTCTTGCCAAAACCGAAATGGGTATTCAATTATAGGTTATGGTCTTTTCAAATAGCCATTTTAAAGATAAATGAAGTAAGTCTCATTTATTGGCTATTTGATGAGTGATTAATGTAAGAAGTGATGCATTGGATGCCTCTCACTTTTCCATTCATGCATATTTCAAAATTGAGATGTAAGAAAGGGTTCTTGCATGGTTTTAGACATTCTCTCCTTTCATGCAAGGTAGAACCGAAATTCCTAAGTGAAAGAATTGAAAGAGTTTCAATTTTGGTTCTTCTTCTTCTAAGAAAATCTCCTCCAAATATTTCTTCTCCTTTCCCACCAAAGGATTTTGTTAACCTAGTTTTCCTTGAAGAACAAGTGGTAAATCTAATTGGTAGAGGATACTACAACAAGGAAGAAGATAGATTGCTAAAGGAAAAGACTCAAAGGCAAAGGATTTGGATATAAGAAGGAGAGGATAGCGGCGCGAGGATTTAAAGTCAGCGAAGGAGTCAGTAATTCCTTTTATCTTGTTCTTAGTTTTATTATCTTATACCATATCATGTATGGATTAGCATGTTGATTTGGATATATTGCTTCCGCTGCAAGATGATTTCTTAAAAAGTTTTGAAATCTATCGTTTCTCCATACTAAGCATGCTTTCTTTTCCGATCCAACAATTGGTATCGAGCGGTTTTCATGCATGATTTCGGTTCCTATATGGTGGATGCATGGGTTGGCAATCTTTTATGTATACTGCATATTTTTATTTGATAGAAATATATATATGCGTATGTTGCTCTTTTGGTTGTCCATAGAAGTTAAATTTTATCTTGTAAGATTTCTTCATTTGATTGTAATAAGGAGGGTGGTCTATCATCACCATGTTTCCTCCTTGGTTTCTTTTTCTATTTTATTTGATTTTGTAATGTTCAAAATTGATGTAATGATGAAGAAGGAGCAGCCATGGATTGAAGAAATGGAAAGGTAAAATTTTCGATGTATCCTTTTGTGTTTTGCACAAGTTTTGTGAAAACTAAGTTGCTGGAATTTTGTTTCAATGAATCATATTTCAGTTATGATTGGAAAACAAGTGCTGGTTTTTGTTTCAAAGAATCCAATTTCGGTTTTGTTAAAATACTAAGTGCTGTGTTTAATTTTCATGAAATGAGTTTCGTTTTAATAAAAGAAGTGCTGGAATTTTTGTCAAAACAAAGATTTGGTTTTCTAAAATCTAGTGCTGGAATTTTATTTTCAAAATGACAAAATTCTAATTTCATAAATGCCATTACATTTTGTTTACCGAATGGGCGGATCATGTTAGCGAAGAGTTCAAGCGGAAGATCCAAGATGAAGAAGCATATTTTGGGCCTAAAAGGCTTGTAATTATTTTATGTTTCTAGGATGGACAATCAAAAGTGGCTTTATTAGTTCATGTGATGAATGGAGAAATGAATGCTTGTAATATGTGATATTATGTGATTGCATGTCATTTAGAAAATTGCCAACCCTAGGCCTTGCCATGCATTCATTATGTATGAGATATATAATGAAACAATATAGGATGGATAATAAATTGCATATAGACAAGATGGTATTTAAAACTTAAAGCCCAAAAGATTGAGTGGGAGAGGATGCTCTGTGAGAGTCCACGGTCTCCAAATGATGGCCCGTTTGCATATGGTGAAGTGTTACTCCCCATCGGAGGGCATGGATCCTAGATCTTGCATGGTTTGGGTCTCCTTAAGGATAAGTCCACCTAATGATAGCAAATATGACCTCCCACCGAGGCATGATTTGTAGGTATCTTTAGTGAATGAATCAAATGGTTATACACTCAACATTTTTTATCAATAAACTGCCCACCGTAGCTCTGTTGGTAAAAGTATGGACCAAATTAAGACGCTTCTTAAAAATTGAGCATGAGATGCTTGGTAGTTTTTGAGTGGGAGGGTCCCAGTTTTCTTTTAATAGATAAGATGGCCCACCGTCACTTAGTCTGTTATAGATAAGAAAATAACCGTCAGATAATGTTTTAATTTTTAAGTTTTGTTAAATCTATCATCATGCATACATGCATCATGATTTTATACAAAGTTCCATAAATTGTTGACTAGTATGCTCATGTTTTAATAATTTATATTTTTAGACATAATCAACCACAAAATGAATCCACTCACCCCGCTTCTCGACTAATAACAAATTGGAAAATGGAGACAAGTTTAATGAATGGAGACGTAACCTTGACATTGTTCTTCAATATGAACGTATTTCATGGGTGTTAACTGAAAATGAGCCTACACCTCTAAGTGGAGGTGCAACTCCTAAGCAAGTCCAACAACATGAGCGTTGGCAGAATGCTGACAAGACTACTAAGTGTTATATTCTGGCTTCTGTCAGTGGCATGTTGCAAAAGCAAATTGCTTGTATAAAAACTGCTAATGCAATGGTCCATCACCTACATGAGATGTTTGATGTGAGGACTAGGTCTGCAAGAGTGAAAGCTATCCAAACCTTTCATAATCTCAGACAGAAACCTAGTGAACCGGTGCGGGATTACATGATGAAGGTAATCTCTGCGGTCACTGAGGCTGAGATGCTTGGGGCGGATATGGATGCGGACACGCAGATGATTATGATCATCAATAGCTTAAACTCTTCTTTTCAACAGTTTAAGTTAGACTATGAGCTTAACAGCAAGGATTACACCTTGAGTGAGTTGATGAATACCCTCCAGAGCACGGAGGAAATATTGAATATTAAGGCTCATGGGCCAGAAGCTAATGTAGCTTCTTCTTCTAAGCCAAGGGTAAGGGCAAGGAAAGAAGAAGGTTCCAATGAAAAGAAGGCCCAAATAGGGTCAAGGCCAAACCCATGAAAAGAAGGCCAAAGAGAACATCAAAGGAAAGTGTTTCCACCGTGATGAGATGGGCCACTAGAAAAGAAACCGTCCGATCTACCTAGAGTCCCTCAAAAGCAAACAAGGTATGGGCTTCCTAAGTTTGTTAGGAACTAGAAATGTGGCAGATTTATCTACTTCTTGGATATTAGATTCAGGAGCCACTAACCATGTTCGTAATTCTTTGCGGGGTTCCAAGAAGGAAAATACTTCCTAAAGGCCGCCAAGTTAAGATAGCAGATGGTTCCTATGTTTCAGCAGAATCAGTGGGAGTAGTTAGCTTGGACTTTTCTAGTGGTCATAGGTTATATTTGGAAGATGTTTATTACATGCCAATGATTGTAAGGAACATGATTTCTGTTTTTTGTCTAATAAAATCTGGCTATTCCTTATATTTTGAAAAGTTTGTTTCAATATATGAGAATAAGGATTTTATTTGTGAAGCGATAATTAAACAGGGATTGTTTTTTATAGAACCTATGAAATGTAGGTGTAAGTCGACTTGTATAGAGATGTAAGTCGACTTATACCAGTTCGGTACTAATAAGTCGACTTGTATACCCGTGTAAGTCGACTTATGCGTGTCAAGATCTTAGTGAGATTGTTAGAGTAGTGCCCTAAAGGCAATCCCTTTAGCACTTTTGTTCATAGTCATGTATGCACTTTATGAACAAATAAAGAAAGGCATGTTTCATTTATTTGATGTTCTTTATGAATTGATATTGATCTTTAATCAAATTAATGAAGTCCATGATATATGACATAGCATGAAGGAAATTATGATGTGATCATACTACTGAGATTCCTATCATGTGCAATTATGTCAGTATCTAAATTCTCCCTAGTCATAGGATTAATGAGACTGGACATCATTAATCCGAACAGACTAGCATATGTTATACTCCTTGATTGGATCAAGCAGTGGATATCAGAAACTGTAAATATGGGATATTTAGAGTTGACATGTGGATGCTTACTAGCGGTAGTAAGTACATTGGATGACCTGCCATGAGATCATCACATGGATGTCCTATTCTAATGTCAGTGATAATCTCATCATAGCAATGGTGCAAGTATCCTTAGACTTGAGGTACTCAAGGAAATCTTGGATACTGATTCTGTGCTTTGACTCCATTTCTTGTTGCCTTTCAGAGGTTACTCATAGGGTGGTGCTTGGGTACAGCTTGAGATATTCGAAGGTAATTGAGTAGCCAATAGAGGATTCATCACTTCTGTGATAGCAGAAGAGATACCCTGGCCTCTTGTCAGGATCATTACTTTAAGTCTCTGGCCAGAGCATAAATATGTCATGAAGAGTGTCTTCATGGACATATAAAGTAATGAGTCCTAAGACAGGAACTGATATCACTTGGGCTAGACTTAGTCTAGTAAGAGTTGACACTTTGACCATACTCATAACCAAGTGGGGTATAGGATGATGAAAGGACGAATTGCACAGTAATTGTCTATGAAAGGGTTCGTGATCTGGTTCGTGATGAATTCATCAAACCAATTACTTTTCGGTCAATTGGGGGTCATGATGTGTTGCTAGACGCCGCTCATGACTTGCTCAGATTAAGTGTTAATCTAAGTGGCCAACATAACCGGGAACCTAAAGGGTCACACGCATAAGAGTGTTTTAGAGAATCTGTAAAATAGTATTGAACAGAGTTCCATAATGGAGAGCATTAGGATTAAATGGATCCCGATGAAATCGAGATATGTCCCGATGAGATCGCGACATCAATATTGCTGAAAAATGTTTCCGAGGGTTTTCCCATACCGAGACCCGGTAGGCCGGTAGGACCGACCCCAGTGTGACTGGACCACTTCAGCATTAATTTATATATATATATATAATTTATATATATATATATATATATGTAAGCTACGTGGAAGAGGAAAGGAAGAAGCTTCCTTTTACTTGCTTAGTCACCAAAGTCATTAAATGACTAAATGACAAAAAGGAAAGGTGGATAGGTGATGCTCGTGGGTGAGGAAAGGAGGAGCATACGATGCTCATTTTTCTTCATCTTTGAGAAGGATTATGGAGAAAGGAAGAGGAGAGATGATCGTTGCTTTTGAAGTGAAAAAGGTTTTGTGAAACCTAAAAGAAATTGTCTTCTCTCATCATCGATCTTCACTTCCCTTCTTCATCTCCAAGCTTCCTCCTCCATCGTTGATTCAAGCTCTCCAAGGACAGAGGTAGGGTCTAGCAGCCTTTACTTTTTTCTAGCTATTCTCGGGTCAAAAGGGTTTGTCCCGGTTAGGTTTTCTGATCTCTGCGTGGATACCTTTAGAGATAGTCTCTATTGGCTATTCAGGTTTGAATCTTCATACAGACACATAGATCCTGGCCTTCGGGAAGGTCCCGGTAACAAAAATTTTTGTTTTCCGCACCTGGTACATGTGATGTACCTCCCAGGATTTTCCTACAGTGGTATCAGAGCCACTTGTGTCGTGTATGAAGCTAAAACCCTAGCTAGGTCGGACTTCCTATTTGAATTTGACGTTGATGCATGCATGCTGTCCAAATTTTGAATTAATATAGGGATATGTTTTTCGAAATTTTTCTACCCAGAATTGTTCCTAACATGTTATAGAATATGTCTGTGAAAGATGAGAATTTATCAATTTGATTTGATATAGTTTTGCTATTTTATTCCCTAAGGTTCTAGATGCTGTTTTGTGACACATTCTGTGAACAGGCATGTGTATAAATTCGATAATAAATTCTAGAAAATTTTTTTTTCGGATTTTCCTTCACCAACATGTCCCTAAGATGTTTTTGAATGTCTATGTGGATGGAAAAGTGTTTTCAAGGTGATTTTCTATTTATTCACGAATTTATTCTATGCTGTTGGGAATAGCTGTGTTGATGAACACAGATTTTGAATCGGTTTTGTTGCTTAGTTTGACTGAGTTTTTGATGGCTATAAATCCTGAAAAAATTCATGAAGCATGTTCTGAACATTTAGTAACCTGTATAATTTTATCAGACTTTAGTGAAATTGTTTCAATGATTATTTCGAGCAATGTGTAGTACTTGGCAGTTTTGTGAAAATTGCTGGGACTGTTTTGATTGGCACAATTGAATGTGTATTTTTCAGTTCCAATGCCTTGGAACATTTTTAATGTGATTTAAAATGAGTTATCTTGATGTAGTATGCTTTCCAAACTGAATTGCTTGAAGTTGGTTTTCCAAGAATTTTCGGATGCCGAATAGGTCAAATTAGCGTCTCGTTAGTGTATTTCATTATCTTGCTTGTTTTGGCCGTCATAATTTTTTGTGACTTGTGCCGAAGTAATTTGATAACGTATGGACTAGCTAGAGATGCTTAGGGTGATAATTTGGTGTTTCCTGAATTGTTTGGATATTTATGAGTAATGACTCATTTTCAAGCTTTTCTTGTATGGTTTGATCAGATATGGCAATCATGTAACAATGAAGTGTTCATTGGTACATCAAATTAATGAGATATTACCTTAGGTATGTTGGTATTGTGAATTGGGATTACATGGATTGAGGAATTAGCCGATTAGAGATAATAGCAATTTTCGTTGGATAAGTCGACTTATACAGGACATAAGTCGACTTGTTTAAGGTCTTGCCATAAGTCGACTTGTATCATGATATAAGGCGACTTGTGCGTGGGCAGGAGCATAAGGCGACTTGCATTCTTATGTAAGTCGACTTGTGACATGCTCAGGAGGGATGATGGATGATTATAAGGAAAGATTCAATGTGATTGATGAAACCTAAATCATTCCATATAGTCCTGGCGACTATAATCCTTCAGCTTGGAGTCTAGAGTTCGAAATCCCTCCTCGGTATATGAAAACTAACGCCTTCCATTAATATGGTAAGAACCAGAGTTCTTATAGGGTTGGGTTGTTGGGTAAACCCAAGCTCGCTCTATACGGATATGTTCGAACCATGAAAATGTGATTTTCGGATTAATGGGTTGATTTTCACTAGAAGCGTTGGTTTGTTGAGTAAACTCAAGGTCAACGTGGACAGAGGCGAAATTGGGTAGCATACATCAGATGTATGCGCATCAAAGAGTTGATAACCCAATGTAAGTGCACACATCAACAAGTTGATAGCACTGATCGATAGTTGTGTCTAAGATGTAATTGGTATATTTGATACCTCCCGAGACATAAGGTGGCTTGTTGGGTAAACCCAAGGTCATGCTTAATGTCGGTTATCGATGATGCAATTGGTATGTTCGATACCTACCGATTGACCTAAGTTGTGGCTTGTTGGGTAAACCCAAGGTCATTCTTAGCAATATCGGATATCAACCCACTAGGACATTATGTCATCTTGTTTCTTTGGATTCAGAATGAGGGTTATGGATTCTATGAAACTAGTAGGAGCTTTGCATATCATTCAAGTCCTTATGATTATGCATCTATTCCTATTCTAACATTCTTTCTCTCTTTCCGTTAAGGTTGGTTGAAGATGTCTTCCAGGTGAACTTACGCCGCTAATGGATTCCAACAAGTTAATCGGACCGAATTTTCGATCGCTACTTAATCGAGAATTGTTCTCGATCGAGGAACTGGATACATCCTAGATGTTCCACTTCCAGATGCACTGCTTGTCGATGCTTCGATGAGGATCGAAGGCATATCGTAAGCATCTAAAGGACAGTGACATGGCTACTTGCATTATGCTTGCCTCGATGTCACCAGAGCTGCAGAAGCAGCACGAGTCCATGGATGCTCACACTATAGTCTTTCATCTTAGGGAGCTGTTTGATGAGCAAGCTCGGTCTGAAAGGTTCGAGACCTCAAGGCTTCTCTTCACCACAAAGATGGCTCCAGGACATCTCATCCAAGATGCCTCGAAGATGAATAGCTATATTGAGAGATTGGTCGTCTTAGGTTTTGTAATGGATTATGAGTTAAGTATAGACTTAATTCTGGTTGGATTGTCCGAGAGTTATTCACAGTTCGTGTTAAACTATCGGATGAACCAAATATCCACAACAATACCTGAGTTGATCAATCTGCTCAAGACAACTGAGCAGACTATCAAGAATGATAGTAAGCAAGTGCTAATGGTGGCGCTTCTTTTTCGGTTCAAAGAAGAAAAGAACCGAAAGAAGAAGAAGGCCAAGAAACCAAAGGGAAGCGCCATCAAGAAGAAGACCAAAGAAGCGCCCGAAAGGAACTTGCTTCCATTGTGGTAAAGATGGCCATTGAGGCGCAATTGCAAAGTCTATTCGAGTCATCAAGCGTAAGAAGGCATTAGATGCCTCAACTACTTGGTATGTTTGTCATTGAGGTTAATACTGCTTCGATCACAACATTTGGGTATTTGATACTGGTTGTGGCTCACACATATGTAATGATATCACAGGCCTAAGGGACGATGAGATGACTCATGAAGGGAGAAGTAGACTGCGTGTTGGAAATGGAGCAAGAGTTCTGCATTAGCCGTAGGAACCTATGTTTTGTCTCTCCCACTTGGGCTTGTACTCAATTGGATGATTGTTATTTTGTACCCGTTTTGACAAAGAACATATTGTCTGTTTCTTGTTTAAATAGAGCTGGTTTCCATTTGAATTTTAATAGCAATGGTTGTTCTATTAATTCTAATGGAATGCTTTATGGTACTGGTACATTATGCAATAGTATTTACATATTAGATATGTCTTATCCAATTATGAATGTCAATGACACCAAAAGACATAAAAGAGATAATTTAAAGTCAACTTACTTATGGCATTGTCGGCTTGGCCATATAAATGAGACACGCATCGCTAAGCTCCATAAGAGTGGCAGTTTAGGATCATTTGATTATGAATCATATGACACATGCGAATCTTGTTTATTAGGCAAGATGACTAAGTTACCCTTCAAGGGAAAGGGTGAACGAGCGACTGGAGTATTAGACCTAATACATTCAAATGTATGCGGTCCGATGTCCATCCATGCTAGAAGTGGTTGTCGTTACTTCATTACCTTTATCGATGATTATTCTCGATTTGGTTACTTGTATCTGATGAGATACAAATCTGAAGCGTTTGAAAAGTTCAAACAATTCAGAAATGAAGTAGAAAACCAGCTTGGTAAAAGTATCAAGGCATTACGATCCGATCGTGGTGGAGAATACTTAGACCAACAATTTCTGGATTATCTCAGAGATAATGGCATTTTATCTCAGTGGACTCCTCCTTACACACCACAGCATAATGGTGTGGCTGAAAGGAGAAATCGAACCTTGTTGGACATGGTACGATCAATGATGGGTTTCGCAAAGTTACCAAAATCGTTTTGGGGTATGCGCTAGAGACAGCTGTTTACTTGTTAAACAGAGTTCCCTCTAAGACAGTTGATGTTACTCCATATGAGATGTGGACTAACAGAAAACCTTATCTTTCTCATTTGAAAGTTTGGGGTTGTCCTGCTTACGTGAAGCGGATTCAGTCAGATAAGCTTGAAGCAAAGTCTGACAAGTGTTTGTTTGTAGGATATCCTAAAGAGACCATGGGATATCAATTCTACCTTGCTGAGGAACAAAAGGTGTTTGTTTCAAAGCATGCTATCTTCTTAGAGAAAGAGTTTCTTTTGCAAGAAGACAGTGGGAGCAAAGTCGAACTTGAAGAAGTTCAAGATGCTCAAATGCATACGTATCAACCGCACGAACACGAGATCTGTCACTCATTCAGATGAAGTAACAGTTCAACCTTCTACTACACACGAAGTTCGTAGGTCAAGTAGGATACGTACTATTCCCGAGAGATATGGATTTCTCGTAAGTGAACAGAATGACGTATTGTTCATAGAAGATGATGAGCCTGCTACCTATAAAGAGGTTCTGAAAAGTTCAGAGTCTGAAAAATGGCTTTGTGCCATGAAAGCTGAAATGGATTCCATGTATCAAAACAAAGTATGGACTTTGGTTGATGCACCTGAAGGGATAAAACCTATAGAGTGCAAATGGGTTTTCAATAAGAAAACCGACGTGGATGGTAATGTGATTACTTATAAAGCAAGGCTTGTGACCAAAGGATTTCGTCAGAGACAAGGAGTTGACTATGATGAGACCTTCAGCCCCGTAGCAATGCTTAAATCCATTAGGATACTCCTAGCCATTGCCGCTCATTATGATTATGAGATATGGCAAATGGATGTGAAGACAGCTTTCCTTAATGGAAATATGGCCGAGGATGTGTACATGACACAATCAGAGGGCTTCACTTCCATCGATGGCGAAAAGGTATGCAAGCTTCAGAAATCCATTTATGGATTGAAGCAAGCATCCAGGAGTTGGAACATCCGTTTTGATGAGTCAATCAAAGAGTTTGGTTTCTCACAAAATCAGGATGAACACTGTGTGTACAAGAAGTTTAATGGGACTGCAATCGTATTTCTTGTGTTATATGTAGATGACATATCATTACTCGGAAATGATGTTTCTATGTTGCAATCAGTTAAAATTTGGTTGTCCAAATAATTTGCGATGAAAGACCTTGGTGAAGCAACTTTTATCCTCGGGATAAAGATTTATAGAGATAGATCGAAGAGGTTGCTTGGTCTTTCACAATCATCGTACATAGACAAGATGCTAAAGAGGTTTAGCATGGAGCAATCCAAGAGAGGGTTTCTTCCCATGTCTCATGGGATAACACTCTCGAAATCTATGTGTCCTAAGACACAAGATGAGAGGATGCGCATGGATCGAGATCCGTGTCGCGTCTGCAGTAGGATCGATCATGTATGTTATGTTATGTACGAGGCCCGATGTATCGTATGCTCGAGTGTCACGGCGAGATACCAATCGGATCCTGGTGAGGGTCACTGGGTGGCTATCAAGAATATCCTCAAGTACTTGCGAAGGACTAAGGATGTTTTCTTGATATATGGAGATGGAAATCTCCAAGTGAGCGGGCATACGGATGCCAGTTTTCAATCTGATAAGGATGATTCAAAATCTCAGTCAGGTTATGTTTTCACACTGAACGGCGGAGCAGTTAGTTGGAAGAGTTCCAAACAAGAGACAACTGCTGATTCGACAACCAAGGAAGAGTACATTGCTGCATCAGAGGCAGCAAAGGAAGCTGTTTGGATCAAGAAGTTCATTACTGAACTTGGTGTGGTTCCTAATGTGATGGGCCCATCTGATTGTATTGTGACAACAATGGGGCTATTGCTCGAGCAAAGAAACCAAGGTCTCACCAACGATCTAAACACGCACTCGCAGATATCATCGATTCGAGATCATTGTCAGAGGTGATGTCGCGATCGAGAGAATTCCCACAGAGCAGAACATTGCTGATCCGTTGACGAAGCCATTGTAACAGAAGAATTTTGATTCTCATATACTCGCTTATGGTATTAGATACCAAGGCGATTGGCTTTAGGTCAAGTGGGAGATTTGTAGGTGTAAGTCGACTTGTATGGAGATGTAAGTCGACTTATACCAGTTCGGTACTAATAAGTCGACTTGTATACCCGTGTAAGTCGACTTATGCGTGTACAAGATCTTGTGAGATTGTTAGAGTAGTGCCCTAAAGGCAATCCCCTTTAGCACTTTTTGTTCATAGTCATGTACAGACTTTATGAATAAATAAAGAAAGGCATGTTTCATTTATTTGATGTTCTTTATGAATTGATATTGATCTTTAATCAAATTAATGAAGTCCATGATATATGACATAGCATGAAGGAAATTATAATGTGATCATACTACTGAGATTCCTATCATGTGCAATTATGTCAGTATCTAAATTCTCCCTAGTCATAGGATTAATGAGACTGGACATCATTAATCCGAACAGATTAAAGATATGTTATACTCCTTGATTGGATCAAGCAAGGATCTCGAAACGTAAATATGGGATATTTAGAGTTGACATGTGGATGCTTACTAGCGGTAGTAAGTACATTGGATGACCTGCCATGAGATCATCACATGGATGTCCTATTCTAATGTCAGTGATAATCTCATCATAGCAATGGTGCAAGTATCCTTAGACTTGAGGTACTCAAGGATATCTTGAATATTGATTCGTGCTTGACTCCATTCCTTGTTGCCTTTCAGAGGTTACTCATAGGGTGGTGCTTGGGTACAGCTTGAGGTATTCGAAGGTAATTGAGTAGCCAATAGAGGATTCATCACTAATGTGATAGCAGAAGAGATACCCTGGCCTCTTGTCAGGATCATTACTTTAAGTCTCTGGCCAGAGCATAAATATGTCATGAAGAGTGTCTTCATGGATATATAAAGTAATGAGTCCTAAGACAGGAACTGATATCACTTGGGCTAGACTTAGTCTAGTAAGAGTTGACACTTTGACCATACTCATAACCAAGTGGGGTATAGGATGATGAAAGGACGAATTGCACAGTAATTGTCTATGGAAGGGTTCGTGATCTGGTTCGTGATGAATTCATCAAACCAATTACTTTTCGGTCAATTGGGGTCATGATGTGTTGCTAGACGCGCTCATGACTTGCTCGAGATTAAGTGTTAATCTAAGTGGCCAACATAACCAGAACCTAAAGGGTCACACGATAAGAGTGTTTCGAGAATCAGAAATAAGTATTGAATGAGTTCCATAATGGAGAGCATTAGATTAAATGGATCCCGATGAAATCGAGATATGTCCCGATGAGATCGCGACATCGATATTATCAAAAATATTTCGGGGTTTCCCATACGGGACCCGTTGAGTTTAGGACCAACCCAGTGTGGATGGACCACTTGAAGATTAATTTATATATATATATATAATTTATATATATATATATATATGTAAGCTACGTGGAAGAGGAAAGGAAGAAGCTTCCTTTTACTTGCTTAGTCACCAAAGTCATTAAATGACTAAATGACAAAAAGGAAAGGTGGATAGGTGATGCTCGTGGGTGAGGAAAGGAGGAGCATACGATGCTCATTTTTCTTCATCTTTGAGAAGGCTTATGGAGAAAGGAAGAGGAGAGATGATCGTTGCTTTTGAAGTGAAAAAGGTTTTGTGAAACCTAAGAGAAATTGTCTTCTCTCATCATCGATCTTCACTTCCCTTCTTCATCTCCAAGCTTCCTCCTCCATCGTTGATTCAAGCTCTCCAAGGACAGAGGTAGGGTCTAGCAGCCTTTACTTTGTTCTAACTATTCCCGTGTCAAAAGGGTTTGTCCCGGTTAGGTTTTCTTATCTCTGCGTGGATACCTTTAGAGATAGTCTCTATTGGCTATTCAGGTTTGAATCTTCATCTGAACACATAGATCCGGCCTTGGGAAGGTCCCGTAACAAAAATTTTGTTTTCCTTTTGGTACATGTGATGTACCTCCCGGGATTTTCCTACATGAAAGGCTCACTAAACACCACAGAATTGATAAAACCAAGACAATCTAATATCTCTAGCATTAATTCAAAGTATCTGTGGCATCTAAGGATGGGTCATATCAATCAGAAAAGACTTGACAGGCTAGTAAAGCATGGGATCCTTATGGGCTTGGATAGTGATCCATTACCCACCTGTGAATCTTGTATTGAAGGAAAAATGACAAAAGCCTCATTTCCTTCTAAAGGAAACAGATTTGAATCCACATTGGACATGGTACATACTGATGTGTGTAGGCCCATGAATGTACAAGCTAAAGGAGGTTATGAATATTTCGTAACTTTTATAGATGATTACTCAAGACATGGCTATTTGTATTTGATGCATAAAAAGAGTGAATCTTTTGAAAAGTTCAAAGAATTCAAAGCTGAAGCTGAGAAGCAACTTGGCAAGCCATTAAAATAGCTTCGATCAGATCGAGGTGGTGAGTATTTATCTGGAGAGTTCCAGCAATATTTAATTGACAATGGAATTGTTTCCAATTTGCCAGCTCATCGTACACGTCAACATAATGGTGTAGCAGAGAGGAGAAATAGAACTCTATTGGAAATGGTAAGATCAATGATGTCCTATGCTAGCCTTCCAGAATCGTTCTGGGGATATGCCATACAAACGGCAACATATCTTCTTAACTTTGCTCCATCCAAATCGGTGCCTAAAACACATATCTTCTTAACTTTGCTCCATCCAAATCGGTGCCTAAAACACCTAGGGAGTTGTGGACTGGCCGAGTGCCTTCATTGAGGCACTTGAGGACTTGGTGCTTTCAACCCATGTTCTAAAGCCCGAATCCACAAAGATGGAACCAAGGTCGAAGTATGTTTGTTTGTAGGATATCCTACGGAACTCGAGGGTACTATTTTACAGTCCTCATGATAGGAAGGTATTTGTGTCGACAAATGCAAACTTCTTAGAGGAAGAGTTTGTGAGAAATCACAAAGGAAGAAGTGAAGTAGTACTAAAGGAGTTAGCAATTTCATCCAAACCAAGAGTTGTTTTGGATATGACAGAACAAGATGTCGAAATGGATTCAAGAGTTGAATCGAAGTGCAACCCGAACATCAAGATGTGCCTAGATGTAGTGGGAGGGTTGTGAGACAACCAGATAGGTATCGGGTTTAGGAGAAGGCTTAATTGCCATCTCGGACCAAGAAGAAACAGATCCGTTACGTATACACGTGCTATTAATGATGTTGATGCAGAAAATGGCTCAAGGCAATGAAATCGAAATAGATTCTATGTATACTAATGAAGTGCAGGTCCTTGTAGATCTACCACCAGTGTCTAAAACCATAGGGTGTAAATGGATCTACAAAGGAAAAGGGATCGGATGGAAAGGTAGAGACCTTTAAAGCTAGATTGGTAGCTAAAGGCTATACTCAAAAGGAGGGTATAGACTACGAGGAGACTTTTTCTCCGGTTGCCATGCTTAAGTCCATCAGGATTCTTTTGGCCATAGCAGCCTATTTCGATTATGAAATATGGCAAATGGATGTCAAGACCGAATTTATGAATGGAGATCTTGAGGAGACCATTTATATGGCCCAACCAGAAGGATTCATTGAGCTAGGTAATGAGCATAAGGTTTGCAAGTTGCAAAGGTCCATTTATGGACTTAAGCAAGCATCTAGGTCTTGGAACATTAGGTTTGATAAGGCTATCAAAACCTATGGGTTCATACAAAACCTAGATGAGCCTTGTGTTTACAAAAGAATACAAGAAGGTAAGGTTACTTTCCTAATCACGTATGTTGATGACATTACGCTCATTGGGAATGATGTGGGAATGTTATCTGCGGTTAAGGGATGGCTGAATGAACAGTTTTCAATGAAGGATTTGGGAGAGGCTACCTATGTTCTAGGGATCAAACTTATAAGGGATCGTAAGAACAAGAAGATAGTTTTGTCTCAACTAACCTACATTGAGAATATGCTCAATAAGTTCGCCATGCAAGATTCCAAGAGGGGTTTCACTCCTACTAGACATGGAATCAAACTTTCAAAGGAACAAGCACCTAAAACCCAAGAGGAGGTTGAACGCATGCGTAACATTCCATATGCTTTGGCAGTTGGTAGTTTGATGTATGCAATGCTGTGCACTAGACCGGATATCTGTTACACAGTGGGACTGGTAAGCAGATTTCAGTCCAATCCAAGAATGGAACATTGGACTGCGGTTAAGTGTATACTTAAGTATCTTCGTAGGACGAAGAACTTAATGCTTGTTTACTCTGGAAGTAATCTTATTACGACAGATATACGGATTCGATTTCAATCGATGTTGATTCAAGGAAATCAACTTTTGGTTCTATATTTACATTAGGAGGTGGAGCCATAGTTTGAAGGAGTGTCAAGCAATCTTGTAATGCTGATTCGACTATGGAGGCTGAGTATGTTGCTGCTTGTGAAGCAGCAAAGGAAGCAGTCTAGTTCCAGAAGTTCCTAAATGATTTGGAGGTAGTTTCAGAGGCAGAAAAAGCCATTACACTTTATTGTGAAAATAGTGGGGCAGTGGTTAATTCTAAAGAACCTCGGAACCACAAAGCTGCCAAACACATTGAGCGAAAGTATCATCTCATAAGGAGATAATACAACGTGGAGAAGTGGATGTGGTAAAGATTCCTCTGAGCAAAACCTTGCGATCCGTTCACAAAGACATTGACTCAAAAGAGCTTTGAGGGTCACCTAGAAGGGATAGGAATGAAGGATATGTCAAACTTGCTTTAGGGCAAGTGGGAGATTGTTGGAGTTATGTAAATATAGTGCCCTAGAAAGCAAGTGTATTTACATGTAACTTTATCTTCTTCGATTCTGCTTTGTAATGAAAATATTTATTATTAATAAAACAAAAGAGTTTGGCTTTATCTGTATGAGCATTATATATCTGGTCATAAGGTACCAAGATTCATTTGTAAGTAATATACATATACATAGAGATGTATGGGAAACATGTATATTATTAGAATCTAAATTAATTGATTCACAGTTGAATAATCAAGTTGGTCGTTTGATTATGGTTTAGATCGTAGTGTTGCGATTTATCTCCATATAAGTAAAGGAGTTTACTTAAAGGGAATGATGAGTTTCATATCATGATAGTAGTAGACTATCGATAATGGCACTATTAAATGAATTTGGAATCAAGTATGTTTTCAAGAATAAAGTGGTCATTACTTTAATCTTAAAACATACAACTTAAGCATTCGCTATTATGAACCACAATCTTGATGAGTGGTGAACTCATATGTGTTTCATTATAATTCTTGATATGATCGGAATGGATTTTTACAGGTATTAATCCAGGTGTCTGCATGTTGGAATTATTAATTGAAACATGTATCGTGGAACATTCACTCAAATAAAGAGTTTATAGTGTTATCATCTCTTCTAGATATTTTAAGGAGATTTGGTGATTAAACCGGCGCGATGGTTTGATGGACTAGCTACCCATCAAGTCTTAACACTAAGATGAGATCTTATGTGTTAATCACCATATAAAGTCAAATGAGAGATCTAGAAGGAAAAACCAACATAAGGGCAAAGCGGTAATTTTACCCTTTGTTGTGCGGATGGCTATAATAAGGTTCTAAATAGGGTTTGCAATTGGACATATTCTCATAATATTTAATAATTCAAGAGTTCAACTAATTGTCTTTAGTAGAATGACATTTAGTTAATAAGCTAGAATTAATTCCAATGAGATTGAATTATTTCTGGGCTTATTGGAGCTTGAATTATCAAAGTCCAATAAGATTCCCCACTTGGCTTTAAGGAAGGTTATTAAGCTAAGTAAGAAGTAGTTTGGAGGCTTTAGAATTCTATAATTGAATGATGGGCTTATACTAATTAATGGTTAATTGGAAGCCCATATGTTCATTTAGAAATGAGCTTGTTTTGGTTTAATGTAATTGATTAGATTAATTATATTAAAACAATTTTTTTTAATGGAGAAGAAGCAATTTCTAAATTGTGTTAGTTTAGATGTGTAACCACACATTTAACATTAAAATTCTAAATAAAGATGGTCTTTATTATGGTTCATCGTTATTAAATGGAGTTATGAACTTACCCTTAAATGGTTTAATGGTTGGCTTTTAATGTTGGCATGTAACCTATTTGCATTCATTAGATTAAAGATGAAAGATGTGCATTAGATGGACCATCTTCCTTCTTTCTTCTTGCCAAAACCGAAATGGGTATTCAATTATAGGTTATGGTCTTTTCAAATAGCCATTTTAAAGATAAATGAAGTAAGTCTCATTTATTGGCTATTTGATGAGTGATTAATGTAAGAAGTGATGCATTGGATGCCTCACACTTTTTCCATTCATGCATATTTCGAAATTGAGATGTAAGAAAGGGTTCTTGCATGGTTTTTAGACATTCTCTCCTTTCATGCAAGGTAGAACCGAAATTCCTAAGTGAAAGAATTGAAAGAGTTTCAATTTTGGTTCTTCTTCTTCTAAGAAAATCTCCTCCAAATATTTCTTCTCCTTTCCCACCAAAAGATTTTGTTAACCTAGTTGTCCTTGAAGAACAAGTGGTAAATCTAATTGGTTGAGGATACTACAACAAGGAAGAAGATAGATTGTTAAAGGAAAAGACTCAAAGGCAAAGGATTTGGATATAAGAAGGAGAGGATAGCGCAATGAGGATTTAAAGTCATGGCGAAGGAGTCGGTAATTCCTTTTATCTTGTTCTTGGTTTTATTATCCTTATACCATATCATGTATGGATTAGCATGTTGATTTGGATATATTGCTTCCGCTGCAAGATGATTTCTTAAAAATTTTGAAATCTATCGTTTCTCCATACTAAGCATGCTTTCTTTTTCCGATCCAACATATTATTATAAGTGTATTGAAAATAACCTTAGATCTTATATTACACACTTTAATTCATCTTATTTTAGTTATGTTATTTTTCATAATAACAATTATCCATTGCATGGAAACAAAAATTAAGTAGGAAATGCCTTATAGAGCAAACTAATTAATTCACTATCTAGTTAAGGGAAAAGCTACATAGATATTCCCAAATTCTTATGATGGATGGAAATTACTTTGATGGTAGGAAATAAGGAGGAGAAAAATTAATGTCAGCAACCTAAGTCAAAAAAGAAAAGATGTGTTTGAGCATACTAACTTTTTGGTTGGACTTAATAATATGTAACTACAATTTAATGATATCCTTTCATTACATTCGAAGTCTATCCCATTACTAGCCATATTTTTATCTAGGAGAAATAGATAAGCTAGATGAAGAAGGATAATTGATTTTTCAAGTTTCTTTTCTTAACTAATGTGAAGAGTATTCTAATAGTAAATTGCTTAATATACAAAAGAGTGTATCCTTAAAATCATCCAATCAAATTGTAAGATAAAGTTTTCTTTTAATTAATTTTAAAAAGTAAATAAATAATTAAAAACATCTTTTTATTGAAAATTTCAATATAAGTGATAACTATATATCATACTATGTTTTCCTATATGTTTTAATGTGTTTTAAGTGCTTATTAGATGATTATCGTATGTACAAGCTTAAAATTGTATTATTATGAGTTTTGTTTATATTTTAAATGTTTTTATGGTTTAAAGAATGAATTAAATCTTAATTTTATACTTTATGAGGTGTTTGATGTATTTTTGAGTGTTGAAAATTAGGAAATTAAAGAACAAGGAAGATGGAGGCTGCATGAAGGGTGTCAAGATCGTGTATGAGGAGTACGATTGTGACAGACATGCATTGGGCGCTGCATAGCTTTGTCTTGATCGTGCACATTGAAGCACAAACGTGACAAAGAGGCTGAAGCATGGAGCACGATCATGACTTGTGACAGGAGGTTTCTAGATGTGAGTTTTTTTTAATGTTTTTAAAGTTCAAGGCTATTTTTTGAACCAAATAAAGTGCAGAAACCCTAGAAATGACCACAAAATTTAAAGCACTATTTACGTGTAATAAAACAAAAAATAAAGCAACCATTAATAAAAATGGATCAAAAATGGAGAGAACAAGAAAAGCATCAGAAAATTCCAGCATTCCAAATCTAGGCTTGAACAAAGTTTTTATTCTTTTCCTTTATTTCTTTTATTATCCTTTATGTATAATCTAATTTCCTTGACATTAAACATGTCTATGGATTTCTAAATCTAGATTAGGAATTATTATGGAATTATTTTTTGACTTTTAATTATTGTTTATTTCAATGAATATTTGGAAGTTTGTGATAATTGTTTGTGCATAACAATAAATTGAGAGAGTGAGTCAAAGTAAATAGTGTTAGGTTGAACAATAAGAGTCAACAATTTACTAGACCTACATTTATGAAATTAACAATCAATCAAAGTGAAGTCTTGGTTGTAAAATTGATTGTCTAATAGATCGATCTAATTGAATAAGTTACTAATAGATTTGTGAATCAATAAACTACAAATTTGTGAAATAAAGGCAGTATTCTAACAACCTTGTGATTAATCTACAATGGAATATTCCAATCCTAACAAATAAGAAATTTATTCTATTGTTACAATGTTAAATGAAAAGTAGCTCTTATAAATAAAAATAACATGTCGAGTAATTTGAAGAAAAGGAGGATTTTTTTGTAGTTTTACCATTAATTTCAATGTACTTCTCAATTGTATTAATTATTGGTTTAAAATTGGTATTAATTACACAGTCAAGCTTGCTCAAAATTTTAATTTTTAAAGTATTTAAGGGATTTTTCTTTTAGTTTATTTTTCACATCTTTATTTATTAAGTCCTATAAATACATGTTTTCCTTATTTTTCATTAAAAATTGAAATTATCAAGGAATTTTCTTTATGTCATTCAATTATTTAATGAATTTCATTCTTGATTTTTTATAATCAATATGATAAGTTTCTTTATATATTTGATTCACATTTCTTGGGTTTAGTTCAAACTTTTTCTTAGGTTCCCTAAGGTTGTAATCCTAAGTGGGTTCAAATCACACCCTGACAAGATCATTCTTTAATGTCACCTTTTTAACTTACTTCAAAGTCTTTGAAAAACACTTTAATCTGTTAGTTAAACTAAGAGATTTTCCAATTGATATTTTGATGATAAACAAAATAATTACTCATATTGTGATTATTATTTTGATGAAAAGCAATGTTAGAACAAAATGGAGCCATAAACTTATGAAGATAATGTATGATGATGATAAAGGGAAGTTGAAGTTTACAGACGATGTAATGGAGATAAATGTACAAACAAAAGAATATCAAGGAATCGATTTCATTTAACATATTATATCATTATTTTTAAGTTCATTTTGTTACTTTGATGATCCAAAAGACTCACCATGCCTAATCATTCCATCTTACTTCATTGTATGGGTTTTTATATTCATCAAAAGACATTAAAGCTTTTAATTTTAATATAAAATCCTCTTGATGTTTCAAATAATCTTTGGGAACATTTTGTGAAGTGTTTTAATCATATTTAAATTAAATTAATTGGTATACTTTGTTAGGGTGTTGAAAATTGTACTTCAGGGTGAATCAATTGGTATTAAGGTTCATCTCTACTTTGGAAGATAATTGTAAGAAAGGTTCCTCTTTAATGAGAAACAGTATATAAAGGTTTTTCTTTTCTTGAAAGAAGAATTATAGTGAAATTATAAAAATAGTCTTAGGAGTGGACGTAGGCAAGGGTGGTTTACTGAATCACTATAAATTGATTTGTAATATCTCCCCCCTATCCTTTTCAAATTATTGTTTAAGAAATTTAATGAGACTCATTTACATTGATTATTATTAATTTAGTTGTATTAAAGCAATGTAGGTGTGTATTTCTTATAAAAACATATGTAGGAGCATCATCATCATTATTAACCAAGAAGGACAAAGCATTAGTAGATCACATTTCTTTAATGGCAATAATTATCTTTATTGGGAAACTAGGAGGAGATTCTATTTAATGGTTGAAAGTGAAGACTTATGGGACATAGTTTCTAATGGTCCCTTTATTCCAATGACGATTTTAGAGAACAAAAAGGTACCTAAGTTAAAGAAATAATAGGAACCTCAAGATAAAAGATTAGTTTCCTTAAATAATAGCGCCACACACATCCTTTTTTGTGCTTTAGGAAGAAATGAATTTAATAAAGTCTCTATGTGTGAAATGGCTTATGACATTTGATACACATTAAAAATTACTCATGATGGCATAAATAATAACTAAAAAATATAAATTATTTCAAATAAAGCATGATAAAAGCATTTCTAGCATGTATACTAGATTCATTGATATTGTTAAGGTCTTGGAAAGACCTATACTAATGTTGAAATGGGAAAAAAGTTGCTTAAGTCACTTTTGAAGATGTGGGAAGCTAAAGTGAAGGTCATACAAGAAGTAAAGGATCTAATAACACTACTATTGGAGGAAATTCTTATATCTCTCCTCATATACAAAATAAGGCTCCAGGAGACATAAGATGAATGCCACTTCCAAAGAAAAAGAATTTAAAATTTAAAGCCTTAAAAGAAGAATCAAGATATGAGGAAGAGGCATCAATTAGTGAAAGCAAATAAGAAAACATTCGTTTACTCACTAGAAAATTCAGTAAGTTCTTAAAGAAGAAATTCTCCAAAAGAAAGTACTTCAAAGAAGGTAAAAGTGACTTAAAACATAAATCCTCTTGCATTATTTTCTTTGAATGTAGAAAACTCGATCATATAAAGTGATAATGTCCTCAATTCAAAGATAACGAGAAGTATGAGAGGAAATATAAGAAATACAAGAAGACCGTATTTACAGCATCAACTTAGGATGACACAAATTAATCCAAAAATAAGCATTAAGAAGAAGAGATATCTCATATGTGCTTTACCTCTATGGATAATGATAAGGTAACATCTAACCCTAATTCTTGTAATGATAATGATGATGATATGACATATGATAAATTATTTAAAAGTCTAAAAATCATAAGTAAAAAAGAAAAATTATCTTTAAGATCAAGGGAGTCCAAAAATAGTTGGATGTGTTGGACCAATGGTGGTTGACAAATTAAATTCCTTTATGTTTTGATAATAATAAAATATCTAGAATTAGTTAAGACATTATTTCAGGTATTATTCAATGAAAGAATCGTGCAAATCAAGATGAGCAAGTGTTTAATCATTAAAGAATCAAGATAGGAGGTTCATTATAAGGAAAATGGCTTAAAACATGAGGATTATAGAAGATCTAGATGGATGTTACCGTTGAAGGCAAAACATGTCGACCTGCAAATCATAACTCGACTTATATATGAAGATATATCAACACAAGTCGACTTACATAACACAAGTCGACTTATCGAGGACGACAAGTCGACTTACATAGCACAAGTAGACTTATTGGAGAGCGGAGTTACAATTTTTACGTAAATGGTTGAAACAAGTCGACTTATTCATTCGACAAGTCGACTTATGAATGCACCAAATCAGCTCCAACGGTCCAATTAGCTAAAAATGGAATGGAGATTATCAAGGAACGGTAATAACAATCAAAGCAACGGCTAGAAGAGCTCCAACAGCTATATTTCTTTGAGTATAAATAGAGGATGATGGAAGAAGAGTACACACAAGTTCTACAAGCCTAAATACTCTTCTATTGCTCCAAATTGCTCTTTATTGCTCTCATCTTGTTACACTATTATATTGAGCACTTGTTCTTCAATCTTTGCTATAATTCTTTTATAATTTGAGTGACGAGTGGAAGGTCACGTGTGAGGTAGGATTTGTGCCGGAAGACAAATCGTTTGTAAGGTAGCTTGAGCCCGAATTCAAGTGGCATTGTAAAAAGTCCACACTCAATTACAAAGTGTGCAATAAAGTGATTGGCAAAATCCTAAGTGGGAGCTTAGGTAGAGGACGTAGGTCTTAGCACCGAACCTCTATAAAAATAGTGTTTGATCTTCTTCCCTACTCTGTTAATTTAAATTTTTTGTATGAATTAACTTCTGATTTTGTTGTAGAAAATTACAAAAAGATTAAGGATCTATTCAACCCCCCTTCTAGATCACTTACAATTGGTATCAGAGCAGAAGTATCTAGGGATGGAACACAATAACCTAGCGGAAGAAGGTAACACAAACAACCGCCCTCCTTTATTTAATGGTACTAATTATTCTTGTTGGAAAAATCCTATGAAGTATCACATCATAAACGAAGGAGTGGAATATTGGAAGATAATTATCTTCGATCCACAACCACCGTTAAAAAAAATGGTGAGTTAAAAACGGAGCTTGAATACGATGACAATGACTGGAGACAAGCTTACATCAATGCGAAAGCAATGAAGCTAATTTACTGCGCTCTCACGGTTGAGGAAAGAAACCGAGTTAACTCGTGTACCAGCGCCAAAGAAATGTGGGAGAGACTTCGTATCACCCATGAAGGAACCAACCAAGTCCGAGAGACAAAGATCAACATGCTGCTTCATGACTATGAAATGTTTGTCATGAAAGAAGGTGAGTCTATTTCTACTATGCTTGATCATTTTGTAGAAATCATAAATGGATTAGGCAACCTTGGAAAGCATATGACGGACAGCGAGAAGGTAAAGAAAATTCTTCGCTCACTACCAAAGGAATGGGACTCACAAGTCACCGCCATTATGGAGTCCAAAGATCTCAATCATCTGGAATTCAACGCCTTGGTGGGATCACTTATCAACTATGAGATTATTCTCAAATTCAGAGGAGGTAGAGGTAAGCCACAAAAATCTATTGCTTTAAAAGCTAATACTTCTTCTGTTGATGAAAGTGATGAAGAAATAGATGAAGAGGAGGAAGACGAAGAGATAGCAATGTATGCTAGAAATTTGAGAAAATTCAAAGGACTTCTCAAAAATCGTAGGAAGGAATTAAATGGTGGAAGAAATGGAGAAAAGAAAAAATTTGCATTTGAAAGAAAATCCAAGGGCTATGACGAAAAGAAAGGCAATGAAGAATGTTGGAGATGTGGAAAACGGGGACATCTTGCAAGGGAATGCAAAAACTCATCCTCCACATCAAACTTTCAGAAAAATGACAAATACGACAAAGGAAAAAGGAAAACTAGCTTGGTGGCAACTTGGAGTGATGATGAAGAAGCATAACAAAGCGATGACGAAAACAACTTGGCACTTATGGCAAAAAGTTCATCAAGTGATGATGAAATTGAGGTAACTTTCAATGACCAAGATCTAAGATATTCCTTTGATGCTTTACAAGCTGATTTTGAAGAAGCTATTGAGATTAACAAAAAATTAAGAAAGAAAATACGAGAGTTGGTTGATGAAAATAGTGCTTTACATGAAACTAATGATGATTTAGATAGTCCAAAGGAAGATCATTCTGCCTGCCTTGTTGAAAAAGAAAAACTTATTTGTGAGCTTGATAGACTTAGAAAAGAATTTTCGTATGTGGTTGGAAAATTTGTGAATGGAAACGAAAAGTTTGAAAAACTGTTATCGTTGCAAAGATATTCAATTTCTAAACATGGATTAGGATATGATCCTTTTGATAGAGATTGTTCGTTAATTTCCAAATTTACTAAGGATGGAAAAATCGCTCAATGTGCTAGATGCTTGAAAGATGGTCACATAGAAATTACTTGCAAGAGTACTAGAAGATGTGTTAAGGTTAAGAAAATTTGGGTTATTAAAGGCACAACACTACCTAATGTGGTTTATATGGCTAACCAAAATGGACCCAAAATGGCTTAGGCACCTATAAGAAGAAAGAACGTTGATATTGTAGGTACAAGCAAGGGATGAAAGGCCGTCAAGCACTTGGTACATCGATATCGAATGTTCAAGACACATGAGTGGAGACAAGAACCTTTTTGCGGAAATCAAACCAAAGAATCAAGCTTATGTCACTTTCGGAGACAAAAACAAAGGTAAGGTCATTGGAATTGGTAAAGTGGGTAAGGAACCTTTACCAACCATTGACAATGTGTTGCTTTTTGATGGGTTGAAACATAATTTGTTAAGTGTCTCTCAACTTTGTGATATGAATTTTAATGTAAGTTTTGAATCATCACATTGCACGGTTAAAAAGGATGGTCATATTGCTTTCATTGGTTTGAGACATGGAAATACATACATAGTAGATCTGCATGATGATAGTTCTTTTAACGAAAAGTGTTTAGTGACATTAGAAGAAAATGCATTTTTATGGCATAGAAAATTAGGACATGCTCCTTTGCCCTTAATTTCTAAGCTTTCAAAAAATGACATTGTAAGAGGTTTGCCAAAAATAAAATTTGTCAAAGATCACTTGTGTGAATCGTGTTTAAAAGGCAAACATGTTAGAGAATCTTTCAAACCAAAGAAAGAAATTTGCACATCTAGAATTCTTGAACTTATTCATATGGATTTAATTGGGTCATCTAGACATGCTAGTCTTAGTGGTAAATCATATGTCCTTGTGATTGTGGATGACTTTTCTAGATTTACTTGGGTAAGATTCCTTGCTAATAAAAGTGATGCTTTTAACGAATTTACCAAATCGTGTAGATTGGTTCAAAATGAGAAAAATATGTCAATTGTTGCAATTAGAACCGATCATGGAGGTGAATTTGAATGTGAACCATTCGAAAGTCTTTGTGACAAATACGGAATGGAGCACAACTTCTCAACACCAAGGACTCCGCAATAAAATGACGTAGTAAAAAGGAAGAATCATTCTCTTGAAGAAATGAGCAGAACTATGTTAAATGAGTACAATCTTCCTAAAACATTTTGGGCGGAAGCGGTCAATACAGCGTGCTATGTCATCAATAGGGTGCATTTACGAAGAGACAAAAATAAGACACCCTACGAGCTTTGGAAAGGTAAGAAACCCAATATTTCTTATTTTCATCCATTTGGTTGTAAAGTCTTTATTCATAATAATGGAAAGAACAATTTAGGAAAATTTGATTCAAAATATGATGTTGGTGTGTTTATTAGCTATTCTCAAACTAGTAAGGCTTTTAGAGTTTATAATAATAGGACTAAATGTGTTGAAGAAAGTATTCATGTTAAATTTGATGATATGATTTCACCCCCGAGAAAGGTTTGTTTTGATGATGATGCAGGAAGTTCAGGTAATAAAATTGAAGAAATCGAGTCCAAGATTGAGGAATTGAAGTTAGATGAAGAAAATCATGTGCCCAATATTAAATCGTGGGCAAAAGCAAAGAACCATCCTATGGAGCAAGTCATTGGTGATTTAAATGATGGTGTGAGAACCAGGAGAAATATCTATGAGAATATGAGCAATTCAGCCTTCATCTCCTTAGTAGAACCCAAGAATATAGAAGAAGCTCTTAAAGATGAAAACTGGCTATTAGCTATGCAGGAAGAGCTTAATCAATTCAAGCGGAATGATGTTTGGGACTTGGTAGCTCCACCAAAGGACAAGACTATTATTGGAGTCAAGTGGGTAAATCAGATTAAATATGATGAGAATGGTGAGGCGATTAAAAATAAATCAAGGTTAGTGGCTCAAGGATTCTATCAAGAAGAAGGCCTTGATTACAATGAGACATATGCTCCTGTGGCTCGTTTGGATGCAATTAGGCTATTATGTGCATTTGCGTCTCATAAAAGAATCAAATTAAATCAAATGGACGTCAAAAGCGCATTTCTCAATGGATACATTCAAGAGGAAGTCTACGTCAAACAACCACCGGAATTTGAAGATCACGAGCATCCAGATTATGTTTACAAACTCAAGAAGGCACTCTATGGACTGAAGCAAGCACCTAGAGCATGGTATGAAAGGTTAAGTACTTTTCTAACTCAACATGGGTATGTTCGTGGTAAGATCGATAATACTTTATTCATTAAACATGTTGACAATGATATACTTATTTGTCAAATTTATGTTGATGATATTGTGTTTGGTGCCACTAATGAATTTTTGTGTAAGGAATTTAGTGATTTAATGCAAGGCGAATTTGAAATGAGTATGATGGGGGAACTCAATTTCTTTCTTGGATTGCAAATCAAGCAACACAAAAATGGTATTTTCATCCACCAATCAAAGTATACCAAGGAACTTCTTAAGAAGTTTAAAATGGATGGATGCAAAGTGGCAACAACACCTATGGCAACGAATCTGGTCTTGGAGAAACATGAACATGAAGAAGATGTTGATCAAAAACTCTATAGAGGTATGATCAGCTCTCTTTTGTATTTAACTGCTTCTAGACCTGACATCATGTTTGCCACATGTCTTTGTGCTAGATTTCAATCTTGCCCTAAGATTTCTCATTTGAGTGCTTGCAAAAGAATATTTAGATACTTGAGTAGAACTGTCAATCATGGTTTATGGTATCCCAGTTGTGAATCCTTTGATTTGTATGCATATAGTGATGCTGATCATGGTGACTGTAGAATTGATAGAAAAAGTACTAGTGGATTATGTCATTTCTTATGTTCATCTTTGATATCTTGGGCTAGTAAAAAGCAAGTAAGTGTAGCTATTTCCACTGCTGAATCTGAATATGTAGCAGCTAGGAGTGCATGTGCCCAAGTTCTTTGGATTAAACATCAATTGCTTGATTATGGTATTGTGGTTAAAAATATTCCTATTTATTGTGATAATACCAGTGCAATTTGCTTAAGTAAAAATCCAATTCTGCATAGTAGAACAAAGCATATAGAAATCAGACATCATTTTATTCGTGATCGTTGTCTAAAAGGTGACATTGGCTTGAAGCATGTATCAACTAGTGATCAATTGGCTGACATTTTTACTAAACCTCTTAAGGAAGATGTTTTTGTGAACATTAAATTGAGATTAGGCATGTGTGATTTAAATTCCTTTGGTTGAATCTATTTTGGCTACATTCAAATATCAAATGGTCAAATTATGAGGCAAATGGGCAATCACATCTGAAGATACATTCATCGTGTTTGCATACTTGGGATAAAAGGAGACTTATTCGGAGTATTGGACACATTTATGACCTTTAGCAAGTCGACTTATGATGTTTCTTAGTGTTTGGGAAATACAAATATTTGAGGATAAGTCGACTTATGAGGTATACAAGTCGACTTATGCAAGTCGATAAATCGACTTATTAGGGAGATAAATCGACTTATGGTCGAACGGAGATTTAAAACCCTCTTCTTCCCTTTCTTCTCCGCAGACATCTTCTCACTAAAAACCTAGACATTTTCTCCCACAACTCGACTTACTCTCTTCAATCTCTTCAAATCCTACTTACCCATAGATTTTCGACCTTCATCAACACTAAACCCACTCATTTTACCTCCAAAATCAACCCTCTTTTTCAAAACCCTCTTTCAAAACCCTAACCTATTTTTTTCCTCTTCTCTCTACAAATCCATGGCTCCTTGAAAATCTTCTCAAAAGGGCAAAGAACCAGCTCAATCTCAAGGTCCCCACGTTCATAATAGACCACGAGTTCGGGGGTCTTCATCAAGGGGAGATGCTGCGATGGAGGATGACGCGATTGAACCGAGATTTGTCTCGAGGGATGCTCAAACATTGTATTATAAGGTACTTAAAGATGAAGTTTTGATTCCCTCCATGAGATTTGATTGGGTTGAGTTAGATAGTAGCGAGTTCTCAGATGTGTTTACTGAAATTGCTAACCTTAAGTTGAGAGATTTCTTGGGTTTTCATACTGATATTTATGAAGACATAGTACGGGGATTCTATGCGACTCTGGTTGTGATGGGCAGTAACATTGAGGATGGAGTTACTCTATCTTCTAAAATTAACGGGAGAGCTATTTATCTGACTGAATCAGATTTGTGTACCTTGTTTCATTTACCTAGAGGAGGAGTTAGGCCTAGAGCTTCCCTTACTGATTTTGAGATTTTGAGGAATGCTGAGGGTGATACTGATGAGGAAGCCGAAGAGAATTTCGGCTATACTGAGGAAAAAGGGGCTGATCTGTTGGTTCGGTTATGTTTCGATCATTCCCCTCCCTTTGAGGCTATGGATCTACCGTTAAATTATCGATTATTGCATTATGCGATTAACAGGGTTGTGTTCCCAAAGAAAGCTAGCAATAATCAGATCACTGCTTTGGATAAGGAGATTCTTTGGCACTTGGAGGAAGGGAGGAAAATAAACTTTCCGAGCTTAGTTATCCAAATGATGAGGAAAAAGGCAACTCTTTTGCGAGGATAGCTGAAAGGGAAACCAGTCCGGCATAAAGGAATGCCTTATGCTGCTTTGATTACCCACATCTCTCAGGTAAAAAGATGCAATCTGGATTCTTTCACAAGTTTTCCTTATCCTCAAAGTTGGAGATTCACGCCTTATAACTTGAGGAGCATGAAGTTGGTTCGAATAGTTGAAAAAGGGTGGGTCTATTCCTATCATGTTGAGAAGCTTGGGTTGACTTTAGTAGGTGAGCAGGTCCCTTCGAGAAAACGATCTAAGAGGACAGCAGATCGTCCTAGTAGCTCATGGCCAAGTAATGTGGGAAGAAGTGAAGTATCCCAGGTTGATATTCAGAAAATTCGAGATCAGTTGGATGAAATAAATGAACGACATGATGATCAACAAGATATGCTTATAAGGATGGAAAGAAAAATTGAAGAGCAACGCAACATGCTTACCCGCTTAGAGAAGAACATCAAGAAGATTTTTGACAAGCTAGGGTGTAGGCACGATGATTCTTCGACATGATGTGTATTGCATTGAGCCTTTACCAACATTTCTACTTCTGTTTTTGTTCTATGTGTTTTGTTTTATGTGTTTGTGTTGGTTTGACATACTTTGTAATGACTATTGCTATTATTTGTGTTTGATGCAATGTTTGGTTATCAACTTCATTAATCTTCATTTGAGTCTATTTTTTCCTATTGATTTTTTATTATGACAAAAAGGGGGAGTAAAATTGGAAATTGATATTTGATTAAGGGGGAGACAAGTTATTTCATTGATTTGCAATTATGTTGATCTCTATTTTAATCCTTGGTTTATTAATTAAGGGGGAGACCAACTAACCATCAAGACAAGGGATTAAAATCCTTGATCAAGTTTTATGTCTCTCAATTTTCTTTTCAATTTCTAAATATTTTTTCATTATCAAAAAGGGAGAGATTGTTGGACCAATGGTGGTTGACAAATTAAATCCCTTTATGTTTTGATAATAATAAAATATCTAGAATTAGTTAAGAAATTATTTCAGGTATTATTCAATGAAAGAATCGTGCAAATCAAGATGAGCAAGTGTTTAATCATTGAAGAATCAAGATAGGAGGTTCATTATAAGGAAAATGGCTTAAAACATGAGGATTATAGAAGATCTAGATGGATGTTACCGTTGAAGGCAAAACAAGTCGACCTGCAAATCATAACTCGACTTATATATGAAGATATATCAACACAAGTCGACTTACATAACACAAGTCGACTTATCGAGGACGACAAGTCGACTTACATAGCACAAGTCGACTTATTGGAGAGCGGAGTTAAATTTTTTACGTAAATGGTTGAAACAAGTCAACTTATTCATTCGACAAGTCGACTTATGAATGCACCAAATCAGCTCCAACAGTCCAATTAGCTAAAAATGGAATGGAGATTATCAAGGAACGGTAATAACAATCAAAGCAACGGCTAGAAGAGCTCCAACAGCTATATTTCTTTGAGTATAAATAGAGGATGATGGAAGAAGAGTACACACAAGTTCTACAAGCCTAAATACTCTTCTATTGCCCCAAATTGCTCTTTATTGCTCTCATCTTGTTACACTATTATATTGAGCACTTGTTCTTCAATCTTTGCTATAATTCTTTTACAATTTGAGTGACGAGTGGAAGGTCACGTGTGAGTTAGGATTTGTGCCGAAAGACAAATTGTTTGTAAGGTAGCTTGAGCCGGAATTCAAGTGGCATTGTAAAAAGTTCACACTCAACTACAAAGTGTGCAATAAAGTGATTGGCAAAATCCTAAGTGGGAGCTTAGATAGAGGACGTAGGTATTAGCACCGAACCTCTATTAAAACAGTGTTTGATCTTCTTCCCTACTCTGTTAATTTAAATTTATTTAAATTGTTTGTGTGTGAATTAACTTCTAATTTTGTTGTAGAAAATTACAAAAAGATTAAGGATCTATTCAACCCCCCCTTCTAGATCACTTACAGGTTGCATGCATAAGTAAGAATAAAAAGATAAAAAGTGAATTACATAACATTAAAGCATCCAAAAAAATGTGATTATTGATGACAGTTATGACTTGGATGCATTACAGCATAAGAATGAAACATTGAAAAAGGAAATTGATGCTCTCAAGGATTCTTTATCCAAATTCACTAAAGGGAGTGAAAAACTAGAAAACATGCTGGGAGCTTAAAAGAATTGCAATGATAGGTACAGATTTAGATATAAATATGAAAGTGTTTCTAACACTAAAACTAATTTTGTCAAAGGAAAACATTTACATAGCGAAAAACCATTACCTAGAATGACAAACGAGCATGGACCATCTACATCCAAACATACACATGCATATGACACATTCACAATAGCCCAACATATGAAACATTCACTATAGCCCAACCTAAGACCAAACATCATGTTTTCATATATAGCTTGCAACCCAGGAAAAGGTTTAATACTTTTAAGCGAAGAATAGGTATAATCTTTATTATAACATACAAACCCTCTCATACCCATGTAAAAGCATGCATTAAAAATTCATTCATAATAGGCATCATACATATAATCATGGTAGGACTTTTCACCATCTTAAGAGACCATTCAATACATTTAATATCCAAATTAAACTTCCTCATTATACATACACGTATAGAATTCCAAACAATACATTCATACATCAATGTTTTAATGGTCATCATCATACCATTAATTCATATAACATGGTATGTCATTTTTATTATAAGTTTGGACATGTTGACAGATTTTATTTTACTAAACAAAGAATGACAAGAAAAATCTTTAAAGTATGGGTTGAAAAGAAGTCAGGGCCAAACAATTAAGGAACCAAGCTTATTTGGATTCCTAAAACACATTGATTACCTTGATTTATAAGGCTATTTGAAAAATAAGAGCAAATGGTATGTAAAACATATCGTAGTATCATTAAGAAGTTTATGCATTTTATCTTGATGAATCTAGCCTTCTTGTCTATAATAAAGTCATAAAGACGTTGTTGTAGGATATAGAGAACTTAACCCCTAAATTAACCATCAAGACTTCTCAAATTATTAAGATCAGTGATAAAGATGAGATGGATGAAATGCCACTAATGGATTAAGAATTCAAGAAGAATCTTCATTCAAATATCTTATAAGTAATGTTCAACATGAGTTAATTATTAGAAATGTGTGATTGCTTGCATATATATGTCAATTTAAGTATAAATCCTTGGTGATAATTATTTAAGTTTGAATTACGAATAAGGTATTTGTTAAGTGTGAACCTTAGTATTTAGAGACTATATGCAAAATAAGGTCCTAATTTAGAAGGTTATTATTTCTCTAAACTTTTGAATAAGAATAAATCTTGCTTAATTAGAGGAAAATTAGTTTTTGTTTAATATGATTTCTTTTTATAAGGCCTTTTATATGATTAAATTCTATTTTATTATCTTTACTTGGTTGATATATGTTTTTAACATTATTTTGTTGAAGTTTTGATGTTTTAAGTTGAGCTTTAGTGACGGTTTCTTAATCCATCTATTTAACTGGTCGATCAATATCTTAGTGTAGTCGACCAATATCTTTAAATTTCACTCCCTTTTACTCTTCAGTGAGTTTGCTACCTTTTTAGTTGTTTATCTGATCCCTATATAGTCTCATTGGTCGATTAATGTCTTTAGTGGTCAACTAATGTCCCAATATCTAACATTATTTTATCTTTCTAGCGATTTTTTTGGTTAAAGCTCTAGTCGCCTAATTACTCACTAGTTGACTAATATTTTGGAATGGTTGACCAATGTTCCTTTTTAAAGAAATTTTATAGTTCTAGTATGTTTCTTAGAAGTTTTATTGTATGAATGTTCAACCACAAAGCTATAATGGTCAATCAATGTGTCCCTCAAGGAAGATAAGTTAACTGGTGACATATTTGGTCAATATATAAAGGTCAACCTTTTACTGGTCGATCAGTTTCCCTGAATGTTTGCCCACTATAGATGATTTAATGCCCTCTCTTTAGCCTTGCTTCTGTTTTCTCTTTTTCTTGTTTAAGGCTCCTCAAAACCTTAGATAAGTCACTTGTATCTTTGAAAAACACCAAATCTCATTGTAAATAGCTACCCCTTCAATTTTTTCCTCTTTTATTAAAGATCTTTATAATTCACATTCTCTTTAGATAAACCCTAAATTTAGGATTACTTGATAATATTCATGTCTTTTGTATAAATTACTTGATTTATCTAACTTTTTTCAAATGTGATTGCATCATATTTGTCATGCTAGAATTTTGAATTTGACTACTTTATTCAGTCATTATTTTTAAATTTAGGACTTTGTAAATTATATATACTTTTATAAACATTATTATCGGATATTGCAATTATGCTTTATTTGTAATAATTCCAATTCTTAAGTTTGTTGAAACTTGCTATTGATGTTTTAATTAAACTAAATTTGGGAATTTTAAAATCACCACAACTAGGAATGCTTTTTAAATCAAAATTGAATTTTTTTCCTCCTTAAACATTTAATAGCACTCTTTAATTAGAAATTTTATCAATTTTATTCAAATATGTTTTGATCTTTTGATCAAGTTAGTTTGAAGGATGAAATATTAATTTTTACGTTTATTAATGATTTATTTTTATAATTTCAAAAGAGGAGAAATTTTAGTGATATTATATTTAGAGGAGTAATAACATTTAGAGGAAGATAAATTTTAATGGGAGCAAATGTCTTCTCATATGCTTGAGTAAATTTATAATATCTATATGTATTGATATCTCTTATATTTTGAATATCTTTTGTTCTTGATATTAAATTATGTTTTATATATGCATTAAGGGGAGCTAATGATTACTTTGATAGTTATTTGTATGCTTAACTTCATTATTTTCTCTTGTATCAAAAATATTTTCTCATCATCAAAATGGGAGATTATTGAACCAAGGAGATTCCAATTAATGTTTTGATGATTACAAAATATACTTACTACTAATGTGATTATTATTTTGATCACAATCAATTTAAAAACAAAATGAAGTCATAAACTCAAAAAGATAGTTGTAAAGTTGATAAAGAGAAGTTGAAGTTTGCAACTGTTGAAATGAAGATCAAAACAAAAATAGAAGAAGATCAAGGCATCAAGGTCATTTCATATATTGTATTATGATTTGTAAGCACACATTGTTAATTTGATGATCCAAAAGGCCCACCATGCATAATCTTTTGATCTTACTTCATTGCATAAGTCTTTACATTCATTAAAAAGAACTAAAGCTTTTAATCTTATTATAAAGAATTTTGATCTATTAAAAAACTAAAGCTTTTAATCTTAATATAAAGAATTTTGATTTATCAAATAATCTATAGGAAAAATTTAGGAAGTGTATTAATCATTTTTATATTAAACAAATTGGTTTTGAGCATTTAAAGGTGTTAAAATCATGTTTTTGGGGGTGATTGGAAGTAGGTTAATAGTCAACAAACATAGTTAAAGTTGTTAAATTTAAAGTATTGTTGTAGCATTGAATGATGTATTAGTTGGTTAATATGCATATTGGTTGACTAATATATGTACTGGTCAACCAATGTTCCAACAATTAGTGAATTTGGAGCATTTAATACATACTGGTCAACTAGTGTGTCAAATATAATCATTATAACAACTAGTTCTTGGCTCAAACAATAATTTTAGGTCACAAAATACTACAAATAAGTGTCTTCTTATTGGTTTTAGAATCAATAAGTTTTGGATGTTGTATATACACATGTCAAAGAGTTATTCAATCATTTGAGCATCATTGTATTACGTTTGTGTAAGTGAGCTATTTTGGAATTATCGAATAAATAAGTGAGATATTTTTTAATTGTAATATTTTGTTGGGATGTTGAATATTGCACTTGGGGATGATCCAACTGATGTTGAAGTTCCTTTTCATATTGGAAGAAGATTGCAAAAAGGATTCCTCTTTATCAAGAAGTTGTATAAAGGTTATTTTTGGCCTTGAAAGAAGAATTATAGTAGAATTCTTAAGTCACTTGTTAGAAATTGCTAAACATGAACTCCATCTTTTGAATAATCTCTATTAGGACTTGTTAATACAATCCAAGTTTCAAGCATCAACTCCAAAACTTTCCATAGAATTTTCTTTACAATATTTCTTTCTAATGTTATTTATCATAACTTAAACAAATTCATTAGTATCTCAAATTTTTAATTAACAAGTTATGGGCCTAAAAATGCTTGGTTCAACACTTTAACTTGCTCATTTTACTAGTTTAGGGATTCAATCATTATTTGATATATTTAGGGCATAATGCATAAATACTTCAATAATCAAGACAAAATTAATTTTGAGTTGTAAAGGAACTATATTGATCATCAAAGTAGTTTTAATAAAATTTTAAAATATTTGTTAATCAAATTTTTCTAAAAAAGAGTGTGTTTAACCTATTAAAACACCTAAGAATGGAAGAATTTAACTTATTTTTACAAGATATTGACTAGTTAAATAATTGTTATTGAATGAACAGGTAGGGTGTTTAAAAGTGGATATAACTGGAAATTTTATATTTTGGGATATCAATTAAGGGTTTGGCTAGTCAATATAACAACCAAGGAGGCATTGGTTAACTAAAGGTCTAGATTTGGCTAGATGATAGTATTTTCATAATTGGCTAAAATAAGAATGCATCAGGGTTAGATGTTTCAATAGTAGATCCTCAAAATGAAGATGATTTGGTTAGCCAATGATTAGTATTGGTTAGTCAAACATACGTTGAAATTAGCCATGTATAGACTAGTTTGAATAAGTAACAAATATTTGAACATGTTTTATGTGTAAATAAACCACATATAAGTTATAAAAAGAATCTTTAGTATGTTAAAAAGATTCTTAGGGCCTTGAGAGGCTAAAATACTTTTAAATGAATGTCTTAATCGTATAGTATATATTAAACCTTAGGTTATTAGTTTGGATACAAAAGGTAGGTTTTGAGTTGTATAAGATTGTGTTAGTATAGAAATTAGAGAGAGTTGTCGGGGTGCATATTATGAGGTTCCTTTTAGTATCAAATAACAGTCTACTCCAAAGGGGCATTTATTATTGTTCTTATTCTTGTCTTCTTTATTCTCCCTTATACGTAGATCCTTATATGAACCCATAAGTGTAGCACCCCACTTCCGCAAGACCCGAACCCGATATTGATGGTGATATCCGAGTCCGTATCTCACGAGGGTGGTATGCTAGAGCAATCAAAACATTTTCAAAACTCAGTAATACATTTTTCTTTTTTGAAAACAATCGAGTGCGCGAAAACCAGTACCCAATTTGGGGTCCGCGATACGAAAACATTTTCAACCAAAGTACTATTTTAGTAATCAAATTACAATACGGCACTAATCAATTGGGCCCTCTGTCATAACAGTACACATATGCGGAAATACAAATTTACATATAAATCAGAAAGACTCAAATGCAGACGTGAACTGATCCCGACTTCAAACTCTAACTCTCTTGCAGTAATCATACTCCCGTTTCACTAACGGGGTAATCTTCAATTCCTGAAAAATAATTGCAATGTTGGGTGAGTTTGCGAACTCAGTGAGAAACCATCATCGATGGTTCACTCAATTCATGCATATTAAATCAATTTACCAAATAATACATACAATCACATTTCTCAAATGTAAGGCGTTTCGCCTTTAATACAATTCACATTGAACAGTTAAATTTAAATGATGCACATGTGACACTTTTCATTTTCATTTCGTGGTTGTGACTGTGCGCCTGAAACTGTCCCAGTGACGGGCACATTGCGTTGAGCCTACGGCTCTGATAAACGTTGGGCCTAAATGCCCTGATATATTGAGCCAGTGGCTCTCAAATATGTTGGACCTGAGGTCCTGTGCGTTGAGCTTTAAGCTCTCATATACGTTGGGCGTGATATGCCCTGATACGGTGGCTGCTCCGGTCACAACTGCCTTTATCTGATCATGCCATTATGCACGAATGCATATGTTCCAATTCCCATTTACAATCATTTACAATCAATGCCATTTCCTATTCCTTCGGACCTTCGGTCCGGTATTTCAATCATATACATTTACAATTTATTGCATTGATGCATTCCCAGTCATTTTCACATAATAGCACTTCAATATCAAATTCCAATATTTCGAACACCCATGGTCCGAAATCAATCAAAATCAGACACACATATCCATCCATTATCTCCACATGGAATCAATGAATAAAATAGTAAACACACATAGCTTGAGAAACCAACTAGGTTACTCACATATTACTTCTGAGCTAATGTCGGGAAGTTTCCGCCACGTCAGTTATCGAACGACGCTCCACTGGGGCCTCTATAAGAAGCAAAGAAGGTACGAGTCACTAACTATTCAATCCGAATGAATTACGGATGCACAATAGATGAAATATGCATGTTCATGAATTCCCGGCCCTAATCCCATTTTTTCCCATCAGAAAGTCCGTCTAAAAAATTAGAAACCTATTGGCGCTGATGGTGCGCAATTTGGACCTCTATAGGTCCCCAATGTAATAAAACAGTGATTATACAGACTTTTACTCGGACTCACGTCAATTTCCCGTCCAAAAATTCCCAATTTCTCAGAAAATAAAATTAAATATTCACTGAATCCGATGCCTCAAGAATCAGGTCAATCGGACGTCGAACGGAAAAGTTATTCACGAAGGAAACCAAAATTCAACAATTACTAGCCCTTATTTCCTTCTCTTTTTCCTGTTTTCTAACCGAAATTCAACCTATCATATCTCTTTCTACACATTTCAGAAGAATGCAAACTATACCTTGTTGGAAAGATAATGAAACCCTCTACAAGTTTCCTTTAGACCAGAAAAATCAATTTCACCCCTAAGGGTGTCAAAAGTCCCATTGAAGCTACTGCCCACACATTCACTTCCTAAAACAGAACAGTCATTGGAAATTCACTATCTTTCATTCTATGCAGTCAAAAATTATACAATAAATATGTTCATCAAGATCACAATGTTATCTACAACTTTCATGAAACAACCCAAATTTCAATTCCCTTACTAACTAGGTCAAATAATTCACTCAAGGTTGCTGTCCCTAAAATCACTCAATTTGAGCAGTAACTTTCTATCAATCATATCTCCCTGTATACAAGTCAAACAAATCACCACTTTATATCCCTGAAAAGATAAAATCCTCAAACTTCAATTCTTCCTGAAATAACCACACTCCAATTCAGCCTTTAACAGTTTCAAATCTGTTATGCAAGTTTCTGACCTAATCAGCACTTAACATCACAATGTAGGCTCAGATTTTGAAATTCCATATCTCCCACATCTGATTTCCAAAAAATTATAATCCATATATCATTTTCAAGATCAATGTGTCATCTAGAACTCTTCAGTACATTTCCAACTCCAATTCAATTCACAAAAATTACTAAAATTCTTCCAAATCCGAATGTGCACTAAATGTGCCAATCCAACTAGATTTCAGTCAATGCATAAAAACAGCCAACACTCATCAGTCCATAACTCCTACTATACATATCGAAAAATTGCAAAATCAGTGACATTAGAAAGATAACTTAATAGGCTTCAATTTTCCATCTAATCCATTTATCCTAATTCCTTCTCAATTAATTCATAAAAATTTGCAAAACTCAAGGGTATGATTTCGGGTACTGTTCATTCCAGTCATGAGCAATAACTTTCCAAGCCAAATTGAACCCTCTTCAAGCTAACATTGGACAATGCCTATTTCACACAAAAATGTAGCTAACATCCCAAAGTTTAAGTGGCCACAAACCTCATCTCATTTTCATAACCACACAATTAGTTATACTCAAAACAGTGCAATCAGTTAAAGCCCTAAATTTCCAGATTTGGTTCAATCTTAGTTTCTATCATTTCCAATGCCTTTAACACATCATTAAGCATCCAAATAACACAAATCGGTTCTTATACCATTCATACATATCCTAGGGCTAATACACAAAAATTGACAGCACTCAATGTCTTAATTCCTATGCAAGATTAGTCATCCATGTTCAATTCAAAATCAAGCCATAACCACTTCTATCCTACTTCTTTCAATTCATCCTTAACCTAGCTTTATACCCATCAATTCAAGTCATTATAGACATCAATTTAATGCATCAAGAATCAAAATAAATGCACTCTAACTCTCATTAAATGCCTCTCCCTACCGTGGCATTAAAGTCATGCTAAAACATCATTTAACACTTAAAGAAAATCACTTACCTATTAGCTTCCAATCCTTTCTTCTCTTCACTTTCTTCTTAACTACCCTTGCTAACCACTTCTTCTAATTCCAAGTAAAGACATCATCATCAATGCAAGCTAAGAACTTGATTTCATGAAAGAGCTTGTAAGGTTTTGGAGGGAGGAGTTTTAAAAACAGAAAATCGACGAGGCTCACCAAAAATGGGAAAGGAAGCTTTCGGATGGGTTAGCTAATAACTTGCTTTTCTCCAAGGAAAACCGATAGACACAAGTGAGAAACAATTAATGAAGACCATAGTTGGCCAAATGTGATTTGTTGATGGATTTAAAGAAAAGTCAATGAAAACTTATTAATATACTTTAATCAAAGCCACTTTTCGGTTATAGACAAAATAATTCATGCATTCATCTTCTTTTAGGCAACATCACCGAATAACAAGGATAAGAGGCGTTTAATGAAGGTTTATGTTGGCAAAATCTCATTGGTCAAAGGTTTAAAGAAAAGTCAACTAATTATTTCTTTAATCCAGATCAAAAACTAACTCAATCAACTCAATTGACCCCCATTTCAATCCCAAAATAATATACCCAATAATATAGTGCCATTGGGTAGAAATTTTCGCTACCGAAAATCGACCGGTTCGCCAATTGGCGATTTTTCTGGTCCGGGAATTTTCTCCGGAAAAATCCAAAAAAATTTCTAAAAATCCCTTAAAATAGAAAACAATTTATGGCGCACTCAGAATAATTTTCCAAACCCAAGAATCACGCTAATCCCAATAAAATTGTCTTAGGCACGAAAACCGGGAATGTCATGTATGCATGTACAGTAAGTTCATGTGCACAATTGCTACTGTGTATCAATCCTATTATGCATGAACAGTACTAATTATTCCCTATCAATCCCATCCTATGACAAATTTACTATTTTATCCTTCCAGTAGGGGGTGGGATGTTACAATTCCCCCCTCCTTATAAAAATTTCGTCCTCAAAATTCTCAATCAACAGTTCAGTATGACCGTAATCATATGTTCCTACATGTCACTTTTCCACTCAATAAGGCATTTTCTGAAAGGTCACAGTAACCATATTCAGTCAATTGTTCCGTCACTTATTTGATTAACTTATATCACTCGTCACGATAAACAGATTCCACAAAGTTGTCAGTTGGCGATCTCACTCTCTTAACTATCTCACTCATCACAGTCTCAAATTCAATATGGTCTTTGACTCTCATTAGGCTCTGTACTGTGTAGCAGTATATCCCTACAGTAAATCAGAACTTTATAACACGATCATAATCAAGCATTTTTCCTGTAAGCCCTTGAATCAATAATCACTTCATTCTATACCCACAGTTATTCAATTTCCCTTTTCGCATAAGATTACTAGAATGTCTAGCTTCGATTGTTCATTTTCTTGTTCTAGCACCTTTTTATCGGGTACCCATACTTTTTCTTTGAATCATTCAAATTTTTTTTTCGATTTCACTTTCATATTCAGACTCCTTATAGGACTCACCACTTTAACTCCTGCACTCATAACCTTTCTTACATTTATCCAATATCTCAATTTTACAGAAACACTTCACAATTACCCATAATCTACCTGACATTCATTGGAAATTCCAATATCGTAATCATTCATTGCAACATTATCTGCTCACTATTTGGATTTAGTAGGTAGAATTGTACGATCATTTCGAATTGTCGATATAATAGTCATGTATGCCCGTCTTTTCCTCGAATTAACACAATGTATCCTTATAGGAATCTAAAGTCTCCAATACCATTTATCAAAGTCCATTCCATTTATCTTATACCGGTTTCACCTATTGTCTCCGTTCATCACACACGCCCACTCTTCAGGATATGCTTCTTACCGAAGGTCGTTCTTCCATTATTCATATAATTCTTTTCCTTTTCACTGCTCAACAATTCCAAACGCATTCCGTCGATAATCATAGTCACTACCATTTGCTTACTTCAGATCTTTCCTCTTGAACTTTTCCATACATTACCAAACATCATTCATTTCATTCAATCCACAATTAGTGTATTTACAATCCCTTTATGATGATAACACTACATCACATCATTGTCAGTTTTCCTTTAGAACTTCTTGTCTCTATTTATTTTCTCTTTTCAATAGCTTTCCTGTCATTAACATTGACATAAGTCAATACCTAATCATCCGTACTTGGACCTCCAAAATTTCCATTTCATTTTTGTATTTCACTTCGCAGTTCGGGACTCTTTTATTCTTAGTTTCAAATTTAGATTTCCCCAACAATTTTGCATCACATAAGGAGCTCTATTCACTTCACATTGCAATAGGATCACTTCAACTTATAATTCCACTCATGTCGTTGGATACTCTACATTTCCGTATAACCTCAGTAGGATATTTCACTTGTTATGTCTAAAACTCCTCTTGAGACAGGACTCAATTTCACTTTTGATACTTCATTTCGTTTGACCACTAATCTTGCTATCGTCATTATACTGTTCACAAAAGTCTCATCAATCAATTAGTGTCCCTAATTGTTTTTTTAATCATTCTTAATTATACGCACTATCACTATCAGATCAATTTCATGCCATAATGTAAAGATCATAATATTCCTTGCACTAAGGTCCCATATGACAGTCACATAAACACTTTCTTTAACACTTATTCAGTAATCTACACCTCAATAGAACTTATCTCATTTTATTTGGAAACCAATTAGTAACTTATACAATTCAGACTTCCACAGAACTCCTTTCCGTTTATGCTAATCCTCAAATAAATGACTGATACCAGAATAATTTTTTTCATTTCCTCTCATATAGGTACACTCAGCCCTCTCATGTCATACTTTAACCCATTATGGACTTTACACTTATAGCCACTCTAATCATTCACCGATTATCTCCTCTATGATTTCCATGTATCTTTCACATACGTTTCATTAATCATGATCAACTGTACTGTTCAATAAATACTCCCACTGGTAAATCAACTTAAATGCGACAACTCTTTTCATATATCTCTATCATTGTCTCATTTTTCACATATCATTGAACTATATGTCTCATCATTTTATTTCCATATCCGTCACGTGCAAGCTTGACCTTGTAAGGTCATATCCACTTGGCTTATATACTGTTATCGTATTATTGCTACATCACTGTGTATTTTCCTATAGAAACAATCCACGATAGGGTATTCACAGTACTAGTACATTAGGGGATGTGTCCCCAAACACACAAAATCGTTGATACAACTCCACTGTATCTCCATCCATTTATCTAGTTACCCATCCATTTATCATTGCTGTGTGCAAATCCCCATATTCAACCAATCCAGAATTCCCCGATACACAATCAGTAAAACTTGTCAGTCTGTCTTTTTCTCTTACGATCTTATTATACTGATTTCCAAACTTTTCGCACAATATGCACATACCCATTTCAGGTTCAAGCTTATGCGTCCCAGATCATAACCGTTTCACGAGTTCATTTCAGTTTATCTGTACACTTTTATCTCACCATTTCGACTTTTTCTTACCCTACTAGACACGTTGCTCTTTCAGTTCATTCAGCTCTAGGTAGACCGGTATGGTACAAAATTGATCCTATCACAATCTCGCTATCCTCATCTACCTATGATATCTACTGATATTGAACACAAATGCAGTGAATCCATATCTGCCTGATCGGATCATCTACGCTTTACTCAGTTCCAAGATTTTCCCAGTTCATCGCATCTACAGTCAGAGCTCTAATTACCTCGTCATCCCGGACTTTTAATCTCACTTCGGTCTACTATATGCGTCTCATATCTCCAGTGGACTTCTTCCAATTCTAGACATATTCGTTTTCTATCGCCGTAATCTTGTCATTTTAATCCGAGAAGTACTTATGCTATCACCTCTTTCCTTAATCAGGCTAGGCCAACATAGGCATACTCATATAACAAGCGAGGGTTTCTAACCACAGTACAATATCAATCTCCTTATCCATTTTCCTTTTTCCTTTCCTAATTAATTATACACTTTCAGGGATTTACGCTATAATCCAGTCTCACTTTTCTCTCACTAGTCACTTACCACGTACGCACATGTAGGAATTCTACTCGTGCGACTCAGACTAGGGATCAGTTGCCACGGTCTGCAATAACACGACTCAAGTGCATGCACCCATTGTTTCAGACTATGCCCAGATACATTACGTACTACCGGGCTCTGATACCACATGATGTAGCACCCCACTTCCGCAAGACCCGAACTCGATATCGATGGTGATATCCGAGTCCGTATCTCACGAGTGTGGTATGCTAGAGTAATCAAAACATTTTCAAAACTCAGTAATACATTTTTCTTTTTTGAAAACAATCGAGTGCGCGAAACCTAGTACCCAATTTGGGGCCCGCGATACGAAAACATTTTCAACCAAAGTACTATTTCAGTAATCAAATTACAATACGGCACTAATCAATTGGGCCCTCTGTCATAACAGTACACATATGCGGAAATACAAATTTACATATAAATCAGAAAGACTCAAATGCAGACGTGAACTGATCCCGACTTCAAACTCTGACTCTCTTGTAGTAATCATACTCCCGTTTCACTAACGGGGTAATCTTCAATTCCTGAAAAATAATTGCAATGTTGGGTGAGTTTGCGAACTCAGTGAGAAACCATCATCGATTGTTCACTCAATTCATGCATATTAAATCAATTTACCAAATAATACATGCAATCACATTTCTCAAATGTAAGGCGTTTCGCCTTTAATACAATTCACATTGAACAGTTACATTTAAAAGATGCACATGTGACACTTTTCATTTTCATTTCGTGGTTGTGACCGCGCTCAAATCGTCCCATGGATTTTACATTGTGTTGAGCCTGCGGCTCTGATAAACGTTGGGCCTAAATGCCCTGATATATTGAGCCAGTGGCTCTCAAATACGTTGGACCTGAGGTCCTGTGCGTTGAACTTTAAGCTCTCATATACGTTGGGCGTGATATGCCCTGATACGGTGACTGCTCCGGTCATAACTGCCTTTATCTGATCATGCCATTATGCATGAATGCATATGTTCCAATTCCCATTTACAATCATTTACAATCAATGTCATTTCCTATTCTTTCGGACCTTCGGTCCGGTATTTCAATCATATACATTTACAATTTATTGCATTGATGCATTCCCAGTCATTTACACACAATAGCACTTCAATATCAAATTCCAATATTTCGGACACCCATGGTCCGAAATTAATCAAAATCAGACACACATATCCATCCATTATCTCCACATGGCATCAATGCATAAAATAGTAAACACACATAGCTTGAGAAACTAACTAGGTTACTCACATATTACTTCCGAGCTAATGTCGGGAAGTTTCTGCCACGTCAGTTATCGAACGACGCTCCACTGGGGCCTCTATAAGAAGCAAAGAAGGTACGAGTCACTAACTATTCAATCCGAATGAATTACGGATGCACAATAGATGAAATATGCATGTCCATGAATTCCCGGCCCTAATCTCATTTTTTTCCCATCAGAAAGTCAGTCTAAAAAATTAGAAACCTATTGGCGCTGATGGTGCGCAATTTGGACCTCTATAGGTCCCCAATGTAATAAAACAGTGATTATACAGACTTTTACTCGGAACCACGTCAATTTTCCGTCCAAAAATTCCCAATTTCTTAGAAAATGAAAGTAAATATTCACTGAATCCGATGCCTCAAGAATCAGGTCAATCGGACGTCGAACGGAAAAGTTATTCACGAAGGAAACCAAAATTCAACAATTACTAGCCCTTATTTCCTTCTCTTTTTCCTGTTTTCCAACCGAAATTCAACCTATCATATCTCTTTCTACACATTTCAGAAGAATGCAAACTATACCTTGTTGGAAAGATAATGAAACCCTCTACAAGTTTCCTTTAGACCAGAAAAATCAATTTCACCCCTAAGGGTGTCAAAAGTCCCATTGAAGCTACTGCCCACACATTCACTTCCTAAAACAGAACAGTCATTGGAAATTCACTATCTTTCATTCTATGCAGTCAAAAATTATACAATAAATATTCTCATCAAGATCACAATGTTATCTACAACTTTCATGAAACAACCCAAATTTCAATTCCCTTACTAACTAGGTCAAATAATTCACTCAAGGTTGTTGTCCCTAAAATCACTCAATTTGAGCAGTAACTTTCTATCAATTATATCTCCCTGTATACAAGTCAAACAAATCACCACTTTATATCCCTGAAAAGATAAAATCCTCAAACTTCAATTCTTCCTGAAATAACCACACTCCAATTCAGCCTTTAACAGTTTCAAATCTGTTATGCAAGTTTCTGACCTAATCAGCACTTAACATCACAATGTAGGCTCAGATTTTGAAATTCCATATCTCCCACATCTGATTTCCAAAAAATTATAATCCATATATCATTTTCAAGATCAATGTGTCATCTAGAACTCTTCAGTACATTTCCAACTCCAATTCAATTCACAAAAATTACTAAAATTCTTCCAAATCCGAATGTGCACTAAATGTGCCAATCCAACTAGATTTCAGTCAATGCATAAAAACAGCCAACACTCATCAGTCCATAACTCCTACTATACATATCGAAAAATTGCAAAATCAGTGACATTAGAAAGATAACTTAATAGGCTTCAATTTTCCATCTAATCCATTTATCCTAATTCCTTCTCAATTAATTCATAAAAATTTGCAAAACTCAAGGGTATGATTTCGGATACTGTTCATTCCAGTCATGAGCAGTAACTTTCCAAGCCAAATTGCACCCTCTTCAAGCTAACATTGGACAATGCCTATTTCACACAAAAATGTAGCTAACATCCCAAAGTTTAAGTGGCCACAAACCTCACCTCATTTGCATAATCACACAATTAGTTATACTCAAAACAGTGCAATCAGTTAAAGCCCTAAATTTCCAGATTTGGTTCAATCTTAGTTTCTATCATTTCCAATGCCTTTAACACATCATTAAGCATCCAAATAACACAAATCGGTTCTTATATCATTCATACACCATTCATACATATCCTAGGGCTAATACACAAAAATTGACAGCACTCAATGTCTTAATTCCTATGCAAGATTAGTCATCCATGTTCAATTCAAAATCAAGCCATAACCACTTCTATCCTACTTCTTTCAATTCATCCTTAACCTAGCTTTATACCCATCAATTCAAGCCATTATAGACATCAATTTAATGCATCAAGAATCAAAATAAATGCACTCTAACTCTCATTAAATGCCTCTCCCTACCGTGGCATTAAAGTCATACTAAAACATCATTTAACACTTAAAGAAAATCACTTACCTATTAGCTTGCAATCCTTTCTTCTCTTCACTTTCTTCTTAACTACCCTTGCTAACCACTTCTTCTAATTCCAAGTAAAGACATCATCATCAATGCAAGCTAAGAACTTGATTTCATGAAAGAGCTTGTAAGGTTTTGGAGGGAGGAGTTTTAAAAACAGAAAATCGACGAGGCTCACCAAAAATGGGAAAGGAAGCTTTCGGATGGGTTAGCTAATAACTTGCTTTTCTCCAAGGAAAACCGATAGACACAAGTGAGAAACAATCAATGAAGACCATAGTTGGCCAAATATGATTTGTTGATGGATTTAAAGAAAAGTCAAAGAAAACTTATTAATATGCTTTAATCAAAGCCACTTTTCGGTTATAGACAAAATAATTCATGCATTCATCTTCTTTTAGGCAACATCACTGAATAACAAGGATAAGAGGCATTTAATGAAGGTTTATGTTGGCAAAATCTCATTGGTCAAAGGTTTAAAGAAAAGTCAACTAATTATTTCTTTAATCCAGATCAAAAACTAACTCAATCAACTCAATTGACCCCCATTTCAATCCCAAAATAATATACCCAATAATATAGTGCCATTGGGTAGAAATTTTCGCTACCGAAAATCGATCGATTCGCCAATTGGTGATTTTTCCGGTCCGGGAATTTTCTCCGGAAAAATCCAGAAAAATTCCTAAAAATCCCTTAAAATAGAAAACAATTTATGGCGCACTCAGAATAATTTTCCAAACCCAAGAATCACGCTAATCCCAATAAAATTGTCTTAGGCACGAAAACCGGGAATGTCATGTATGCATGTACAGTAAGTTCATGTGCACAATTGCTACTGTGTATCAATCCTATTATGCATGAACAGTACTAATTATTCCCTATCAATCATATCATATGACAAATTTACTATTTTATCCTTTCAATAAAAGGTGGGATGTTACAATAAGTCTCTTTTTGTTTAGAAATTTAAACAAGAGGGAATATCTATCCTTAAATACTAATGTATATTGCCCAAATATCTTAATAACCAAAAATTTCTTATTTTATTTTTAAAGGTTATTCCTTCATCTATAATAAAATAAGATGGCCTTCTCCACCTTGTGATAAAGAAGATATCACATAAATGGTCTCTCTTCTCCTGTTAAAAGAAGACAATATATAGTGAATTCTCAAATAGAATTTGAAGAATAGTAGGCTAATGATTATTTAGCTAAACTATTATAAACTAATCTTATATTTCCTTTTCTTATTCTCTTTATTATTATTTTTGATCATTTTGGGATTACCTTATATGAACTTTTTATAGCAATACATCAATATAGCCAATCCATTAAGTAGGTTAAGAATTATTTGGCTAAATTGCTATAAATTAAACTTATATTTCTTTTCTTATTCTCTTTTGTTATTTTTTTGATAATTTTGTGATTAACTTATATGAATTTTCATCATCATACATCAATATAGATAATCCATTCATCATTTTTGAAAAGATATAAAATTCATATGTATAATGCACTACGAGGATAAATAATTATCTAGCTAACCTCTCAGTCTACTACATTAACGAATGATAATTAAGTAAACAACTAACAAGTCATTTCAGAATACTAATATTTTCAGACCACAATGATGCCATCTTCTGTTTGTTGTGGGACATATGATTCATGGAATCTCAACTCTACATAATATACCTATTTGATTCCATCGTTAAGAGTAGTGATTATGTTTGGTCGTCCTCAATTGCTTACAAGATTTGCATAATTAAATTATTAGTGATATTAATAATTAACTGATCGAAAATAAGTCATTTGTTCATTATGACTTAATACAACTCTCACCGATAGGACTAGTAAGATTTGGTACGAATATAAATAAATTTGATTCAAGAACATAAACACAAAAAAGAAAGATACGAATTAACACACTTACAGGAAGAAACGATTACGCTGACAAAGGTTTTAATTCAAGTTAGATATCATAAGTTACTAGAGAAAATTAAAAAAGAGTTACATCTAGAAGTAAGAATAAAGGAAAATGTCTTAAAGCGTACTGGATTGTGTATAGGCGACTTACTTTAAAGGTTATAATTATAATTGGGACTGAGTCTACCAAGTTAGGCATGGATGGGATCAACTTTTGTGTTTTTTTTTTTTTCACTACAGAGCCGCGGACTTCTAGAAATGGAAGACATTATTTAGTTTGGACAGCTTTCGTATCGCTGGCCGTCTTTAAAGTGAGCAACTTCCGTGAACAAACAGAAAAAGGGAAAAAAAGGAGATATCATAGAATTAAATTTTAAACTATGTTATGTGTATTTCTTTCTAGCACAGCACAACGAACTTTTCCTTTATGGTTTAAAGTAAATCAAACTATGATGTGTTAACAAAATGAATAACTCTTGTTTCTTTGGTGTAGCTATCTACCTTTCCAGTTTTGTTTAGCTAAGCTTCGTATATGAATCTAGATCTTCTGTCCAATTTTATGATGTTTTATTATATTTAATAAATCTCAGTCACTTATTTATATAGGTCTCGCGTGAGTCCCGTATAAATAAACGCGGATTCCGCATAAATGAATGGTTAGATTTATGAGACAGAATAAGATATCATAAAATTAGAAAGAAGATTCTGTTTCCTAAAATAATAGACGCGATGATCACAATGCCACGAAACGTGGCCAGAACTTTAATTTTTTATAAGTATTTTTTTAATTAATTTATGATTTGAGTTTTTTTATCCATCTAAAATTTATTTCTTCTAAATAAAATGACCCGTTATCCTCCCTAAATGAATCAATTTTGAGGTTATACTTTTGGTTAATATTAATAATATTATTTAAAAAACAAACATCCTGATATGCGTATGGAGCAAGTCTCATGTCACTGTACTAGTAACCTCAATTATGAATGAATGAAGAGCTACGCATTTGACCCTTACCGTCACCTTTCTTGACCAATCAAATGGATTTCTCTCATCATCTATATATGCACGTGGGTCAAATCTTATGAAAAAGCAACAGAAAGAAAAAAAGGTTTGGTCATAGCCCATAGGCATCGTGTGAAAATTAGTTTATGGACGAAATTAAAATTTCAACAAAAGTTAGATCAGCCAATGGACTTAATTACCCAATATCCATCTGACTTTGTTCCTAGAACAGCTAAAAATAACGAAAAGAAGAAAAGTAGGCTTACTGTCGGGGAAAGTGGTCAAGCAAGGTTGCTTTCTAATTGCAAAGCTTCCAGATAACGTGGACATTGGACAAATCAGCACACTCTTCCCACGTTTTTGGTCAAATAACCTTTTGGTAATGGAGGAATACTTTCCTAGAAGCTGTATGTGTTTGAAAGTTCAAAACCCGCCACTGCTTTATATACCTGTTATACTCCACATCTCACCGAAACCCATCTCTCATTTAGTGCTTCTCTTGGCACATCAACTCCAAAAATCTTTTCTTTATAAGAAACTAATTTTACAAAAATATCAAGAGAAATAGGTGACACGCAAATTCTGAGTGGTGGAGGGGTTTAAGGATATTGCGTCTGAAGTCATAGTGCTTGTTCATCAATGGAAAACGGTGACATTTATAGAGCAAGTGCTAGTCTAAGAAGAGGTAGCTCTTCAATATGGAGAAATACTGGTATGGATGTTTTCTCCGGTTCTTCACGTGGTGAAGACGATGAGGAGGCTCTAAAGTGGGCTGTTCTTGAGAAGTTGCCTACATATGATCGTTTGAGGAAGGGTATACTAACAAGTGCATCGAAAGGTACAGCTAATGAGGTCGACATACACGACCTTGGATTCCAAGAAAGGAAGCATTTGCTTGAGAGGTTGGTCAAAGTAGCAGAAGAGGACAATGAGAGATTCTTGTTGAAACTCAAGGATCGTATTGATAGGTAAACACTCCTCACCGAAGCTTGCTTTCTGTCGCTTGCTCAGGAAATCTTAGCAATGAAAGATGCTAAAAGAAGGGAATTGTATTGATCAAGTGGTAGACATAGGATCTCTGTTTTGATTATCTGAAGTCGGCGATGTAATATACATCATAATTTCTACTTTCTTTGGATAATTTTGCTATCTTTTATGTTGTTTTAGGGTGGGAATTGATCTGCCTACTATTGAAGTACGATATCAGAATCTAAATATTGAAGCAGAGGCTTATGTAGGAAGCAGAGCTCTGCCTACATTCATTAATTTCTGTGTCGACATAGTGGAGGTAACTGCTCGTTATCCTCTTACAATTGGATGCAATCATTGGCATATTGTGATTTTGTTTCTCCGACTATAATGTGCTGATAAATTAATTTTGCTTTTCATTCCAAAGGGTCTCTTAAATTGTCTTCATATTCTTCCAAATCGGAAGAGACACCTGACCATCCTCAAGGATGTTAATGGAATCGTCAAACCATCAAGGTGAGTTGAGTTTCTAGTTCAGGTCTCATAGTTAAGGCCTATGCATTAGCAATTTAGCATATTGAATCTGCGTATCCACTTGTAATAATTCTGACCATGCAAATTTTGCAGAATGACCCTGCTTTTAGGTCCTCCAAGTTCTGGGAAGACCACACTCTTGTTGGCATTGGCTGGGAAGCTTGATCCTAATCTAAAGGTGATCATATATTCTTGTACCTTCATTTTCATTATGAGGATTGTACACTGGAAATTTGCTCGTTCAGACAGAGATTTATGTTTAACTTGAGATTTTCCTATCTAATTTGAAAAAGCTGCATTTCTCTTGCAGGTATCTGGTAATGTCACATACAATGGTCATGGGATGAATGAATTCATTCCACAGAGAACTGCTGCCTATATCAGTCAACATGATCTCCATATAGGAGAAATGACTGTAAGGGAAACTTTGGCATTTTCTGCGAGGTGCCAAGGAGTTGGATCCCGACATGGTTAGATCAACTGTCTCTATATCCTTGGTCTTCAATTATATTCTTTCTAGCAGAATTTTCACAAAATCGTTGCTTAAACATCTACAACGTTTTTGGCAATTTCCAGAAATGTTAGCCGAGTTGGCAAGAAGAGAAAAAGCAGCTAACATCAAGCCTGATCCTGATGTTGATGTCTTCATGAAGGTGAGGGAAGATATTGTTTGTGGACAAGGATATCATGAACTTACTAATGCGATGGTCTTTATATCGATTTATCGTCTGAAATTTGCAAACATTCTTATGGAGATTAATCAACTACTCGTCTTGGCATTATATTCACACTGAATGAGACTGCATTAGAGAACTTTCAATGTTAAGAAGAGTTACATTGACGACGCTAAAGTTCATTTCTTTTTCCCTTTTCTCTTGCTGTAGGCTATTGCAACAGAAGGTGAGGAGACCAATGTGGTTACAGACTATATACTAAAGGTAATATGACCAGAAAATACTACAAACATCACACAGTTCTTCAGTGACTTCAAATTATCTCTAATGTCTTTCTTTGTCCCATACAGATATTAGGACTGGAAGTATGCGCAGACACAATGGTCGGAGATGAAATGTTGAGGGGTATCTCCGGAGGGCAAAGAAAGCGTGTTACTACAGGTAAATGAGCTCAATGAAGAAACAGGTTGTATTTCGTCGCCATCTGTGTGTGTATGAACCTGTCTTGTAATAACATTGCAGGTGAAATGCTTGTCGGACCTGCAAGGGCACTATTTATGGACGAGATTTCTACTGGCTTGGATAGCTCAACAACTTTCCAGATTATTAACTGCCTAAAGCAATCTATTCACATTCTCAATGGAACCGCAGTTATTTCCCTTCTTCAACCCGCACCAGAGACCTACAACCTCTTTGATGACATTATCCTCCTCTCAGATGGCCAAATTGTATATCAAGGCCCTCGTGAAAATGTGCTCGAATTTTTCGAACAAATGGGCTTCAGGTGCCCCGAAAGAAAAGGCGTTGCTGACTTCTTACAGGAAGTATGGCTTAACTTTATCATAAGAGAAAAAATAGGAAAAGAAAAAGAAAGAATCTTCCTTTTGAACTCGACTAACCTTTGGAAATGATGGTTTCGTTCCAGGTGACGTCAAAGAAAGATCAGAAGCAGTACTGGGCGCGAAAAGATCAGCCTTATCACTTCGTCGCAGTCGACGAATTTGTTAGTGCATTCAAGTCATTCAGGGTGGGGCAAAGGTTGAGCAATGAGCTTTCTACTCCATTTGACAAGACCAAGAGCCACCCAGCTGCTTTGGCAACTGAAGAGTACGGTGTTGGAAAGATGGAATTGTTGAAAGCTAACTTCTCACGAGAGTACTTACTTATGAAGAGGAACTCTTTTGTCTATATCTTCAAGTTCAGCCAGGTGATCATCAAAACCATTTTGTTATGTAGGAATTTTATTCAAAAAATTGCTGTTGTACTGAAAATTTTCAATTGTTCTTTGAACTTCTAGCTTACCTTAATGGCATTCATTGCGATGTCACTCTTCTTTCGAACTGAGATGCATCGGGTTACAGAAGGCGATGGAGGAATTTATTTTGGCGCTCTGTTCTTTATCGCTATTCAGATCATGTTCAACGGTATGTCAGAGCTGTCTATGACCATCGCAAAGCTTCCTGTGTTCTACAAGCAAAGGGACCTTCTATTCTATCCTCCATGGGCATATTCTTTGCCCCCTTGGCTCCTTAAAATTCCCATCACATTTGTAGAAGTTGCTCTTTGGGTGTTCCTCACATACTATGTCATTGGATTTGATCCTAATGTTGGAAGGTAAAAAGAAAATTCATTGCAAAATACAAGTGTTTAAGACAATCATATGTCATCCAGCTGATAAAGGAAGGAAATGGGCATTATGCAGGTTCTTTAAGCAATACTTGATACTATTACTCATTAATCAGATGGCTTCTGGACTATTCCGATTTATTGCCGCTGCTGGTAGGAACATGATTATTGCTAATACCTTCGGATCCTTTGCACTTCTTGCACTTTTAGCATTGGGTGGTGTTATTCTCTCACGAGGTAAAGCTTGTGCTAAATAGTCGATGAATGACTGAATCCTGTCAACTCAAAACTTAATATGATTTCTGATTGCTGCAGAGGACGTAAAGAAATGGTGGATATGGGGCTACTGGATTTCTCCACTGATGTATGGGCAGAATGCAATATTGGTTAACGAATTCCTTGGAAAAAGTTGGAGACACGTAAGTTCCCTGAACACCCACTTGTATTAGATTAGAGCATCTACCTTTTTGAATTTGAACTCATCTTTTCATCTGTTTTACAACGTCCAGAATGCTCCCAACTCAACAGTTCCACTTGGTGTTCGAGTTCTGACCTCTCGAGGTTTCTTCCCATATGCATACTGGTACTGGATAGGAGTTGGGGCATTGATCGGATTCATTGCCGTGTTCAATTTCCTTTTCACTGTGGCTCTCACTTTTCTCAACCGTGAGTTTTGTTAACCACTTTAACGTCCTTCACCTTTGAAGACATACATAGCTTGTGCTGACATTTTGCATTTTATATTGCCCACCCAGCACTTGAGAAGCCTCAGGCTGTTATTTCTGATGAGCCTGAAAGTAATGAAGCTAGTGACAGGCCTGCCGGAGCCATTCAATTGGCAGAGCAGGGAAACGGTCACAACGCACACACAGGTGACAGATTTCACCGATTACACCTGATTCCTCTCAGATCAGCTCATCTGCCTGTTATTTAAATATCTCATTTTGCATTTGCGTACAGAATCTGGGGAGCCGAGCCATGTGAAGAAGAGAGGAATGGTTCTTCCTTTTGAACCACATTCCATAACATTTGATGAAGTTATATACTCCGTTGATATGCCTCAGGTATCAGAGTCACAAAAAAAGAACAAGACATAGTTCAAAATACCAACTTACGAGGATGAAAAGAAAACACTGATGTTGAATTGATAAATGTAGGAAATGAAAAACCAGGGGATTGATGACGACAGATTGGTGCTTTTGAAGGGCGTCAGTGGAGCTTTTAGGCCCGGTGTTCTCACAGCATTAATGGGTGTTAGTGGTGCCGGTAAAACAACTTTGATGGATGTTTTGGCTGGTAGAAAAACTGGTGGGCATATCGAAGGCAACATCACCATTTCAGGATATCCCAAGAAGCAAGAAACTTTCGCTAGGGTTTCAGGATACTGTGAGCAAAATGACATCCACTCGCCTCATGTTACTGTCTACGAATCTCTACTCTACTCAGCTTGGCTTCGTCTACCAGCTGACGTGAATGCTGAAACGCGAAAGGTAGGCATTTAGATCTAAAATCCAAATTCTACTTCTTCATCCTCATATGAATGCAAGCTAGTACTGGTCTGGATCAATTTAAATCCTCAACATTGTCAAAATTGGTGGCAGATGTTCATTGAGGAAGTTATGGAACTTGTGGAACTAAATCCATTGAGGAATGCTTTAGTTGGATTGCCTGGCGTGAATGGTCTGTCCACTGAACAACGCAAGAGGTTAACCATAGCAGTTGAGCTAGTGGCAAACCCCTCCATAATTTTCATGGATGAGCCAACCTCTGGGCTGGATGCAAGGGCTGCTGCAATTGTTATGAGAACGGTTAGAAACACCGTGGACACGGGAAGAACTGTTGTATGCACAATCCATCAGCCAAGTATCGATATATTTGAAGCTTTTGATGAGGTAAGATTCCAACAGATTATTGTTATTCCTTGATCAAGGGTTTCACTGAAATGCGGAAGTAATGTGTTCAATGCACGATTTGCAGCTATTCCTGATGAAGCGAGGAGGACAAGAGATATACGTAGGGCCATTGGGTCACCATTCTACCGACCTAATTAACTATTTTGAGGTATCTATTTTTCTGGTTCCTTATACTATATAATAGGGAACACAAACACAAGCTTATTTCTCTCATTGTTTTTAATCGAAGGGTGTAGAAGGAGTAAGCAAAATCACTGATGGCTATAATCCAGCAACATGGATGTTAGAAGTCAGTACTTCAGCACAAGAGGCAGCTTTAGGAGTTGATTTTGCTGCCGTCTACAGAAATTCACAACTTTACAGGCATGTAACCGTTTCTAGTCGCAATTGAATTTGTTCTTGATTGTTTGTTTGTTGCTGACATGTTACTATTCTACTTGTGCTTCAGGAGAAACAAGGCGATGATTCAGGAACTAAGCAAACCAGCTCCTGGTTCCAAGGATCTCTATTTCCCTACTGAGTACTCGCAGTCCTTTTTGACCCAATGTGTTGCCTGTCTATGGAAGCAACATTGGTCCTACTGGCGCAATCCACCATACACTGCCGTTAGATTCCTCTTCACAACATTCATTGCCTTGATGTTTGGAACGTTGTTCTGGGACCTTGGCTCCAAAATGTAAGGAAGATAGGGATTAGCAATATGAAAATGGTCATTCTCTTTTAGTTTAGTGTTCTCATCAACAACCAAATTTGCAGGAGAAGGCAACAGGATTTCACCAACGCAATGGGTTCCATGTATGCAGCTGTTCTCTTCCTCGGGGTGCAAAATGCCTCCTCTGTTCAACCAGTGGTAGCTGTTGAGAGAACCGTCTTCTACCGAGAGAGAGCTGCCGGAATGTACTCAGCTTTACCTTACGCGTTTTCGCAGGTAATTCCAAGGCATTCAGATTCTACTCTCCATGACTAACTTGCATGCGGTTCTCAAACAACATTTCATTTTTGTGGTCCAGGTCCTCATCGAGCTTCCCTACATCTTTGCTCAAGCTGCAGTCTACGGTATTATCGTGTATGCCATGATTGGATTTGAATGGACTGCTACTAAGTTCTTATGGTACCTGTTCTTCATGTACTTCACATTACTGTACTTTACCTACTACGGGATGATGACTGTTGCTATGACACCAAACCACCACATAGCACAAATAGTTTCCTCAGCATTTTATGGATTCTGGAATCTCTTCGCAGGGTTCATTATTCCCAGACCTGTAAGTTGTTTTTTTTTTTTTTTCTTGTCTTCATTAGCTTGGAGGATGAGTATTGAGCAGTAGTAATTATAATTCTGGTGTTTGTTTGTAAACAGAGCATACCAATATGGTGGAGATGGTACTACTGGGCAAGTCCGGTGTCATGGACCTTGTATGGTTTGATTGCATCACAATATGGAGATATAAACGAACCCCTTCAGAGTGGTCAACCAGTAAAGGAATTTATGAACCAGTCCTTTGGTTACAAACACGATTTTCTGGGTGTTGTTGCAGCTGCGGTGCTTGGGTTCACTGTCCTCTTTGCATTTACTTTCGCATTTGCTATTAGGACCTTCAATTTCCAGAGGAGATAAAAAAGAGGTTTAGTTGTTTCGACTGTATAGGCTTCTTGTTACTCACCGAAAGAGAGGAAATGGGTGTCAATTCTTTTATCTAAATGTTTTCGTAATTCAATTATAGATTGTAATTTTGATTTATCATATTATATTGCAAGCTGTTCAAAGATTGTTTCAGTCTCATCTAATTATGTATGTTCTCCTCTATTAAATTAGCAGTGTAATCATTTAGTTCTGAGGTCTAGTAATAATTCCTTTTCAATCTCCTTACTGGTTTAGTAGTGTTGGACTGACCTACTCGCTTAAGTGCGTAGGCTGTCTGAAGCAAATCTGGAAAAGCTCCTCTTCTCTTGCAATAACATCAACATAAACTAAATCCTAAGTTTCCCAGTAAGAAACCTGTAGAAAATCAATTTTCTATTCAATGAGACCTTTTAAGCATCAAATCAAAGTGGCGGAGAACTTGACACGAATGGTGAGAAGCGAAAGAATATGTTTTCATTCTGTTATTAAAATGGTCCAACAGGTTTTTAATTTTCAATTTCTTAAACTTTTAGCTTAAATTTGTATGCTAAAACCCAAATTAAAAACTTTAATGTGATGAGCTTAGCTAATAACAAGAAAAAAAGAATGGTTAGGGTCAGAGATGTTGGAAAATCTCTTAAGCTTGCAGATTCTTATGAAATAAATGATCACAGACTAGAACCTAGGCAAATTTGATTATGATATTTAGTGTTTAATTTTAGGAATCAGTTTAGAGATATTATTGTGATAGTTTACAAATAAATTAGATTTTTTGATATATTTAAGCTCTATATAATGAGCTATGTTATTCTTAATAAATGTGATGGTGTTAGGCAAAAAGAAAAATTTCTTCTCTTTTATTCACTTATTATGCTTCAGCTATATTAAAACAACATAGTGTTAGAGCATTTGTCTTGATGAACCTGTGAGATGAGCAAAACTAAAATACAAACCTAATTTACAATCTAAAATTATAACAAGAATTACAACCATCTTCAAGCAACAGAGATTGAAACACAACTATTTGAAGGTACATTACCAATTTTTATGGTAAAAACTATTAAGTTTGGGTTGTTCGAGTAAAAGCTCATCTTGATGTGTGCTATAGGTGTTTGGGGAATTGTGGAGGAAGATTATGAAGTGCCTCCATTGCTAAAATCCTACAATGACTCAAATCAAGATGCACAAAAAAAATCAGGAGAAACAAATGATGATTAATATCCACTATGCCCATATTGCAAAAAAACAAATTACCACAAATAAAATGTTGGTGGAGGCCTAATATCAAATGCAAAAAAATGTGGACAAATTGGGCATATAGAAAAGATTTACAAATCACAAAATGAAGAGGCAAAAGCAGTATATCAAGAGGATGAATTATTTTAACATTAAAGCTCTGCAATTCTCAAGGTAAGGAAAAGTTTGTTGGAAAATCCCCTAGACTTGTAAATTCTTACGAAATAAATGATCAAAGACTAGGTCTTAAGCAAATTTGATTATGATATTTAGTGCTTGATTTTAAGAATCAGTTTAGAGATATTATTATGATAGCTATCAAATAAATTAGATTTCTGATATATTTCAGATCTATATAATGAGCTATGTTACTCTCAATAAATGTGATGTTGTTTTAAGACAAAACCTTTTCTTTTTTCTTTTTTTCTATTCACTTATTATGCTTCAGCTCCATAAAAACAACTAGAGGTAGTACTTTCCATACGGGAACCTGGATTTAGATGGACAATTAGATGAAAAGACAAACTTTTACTTTTGTTGTTGGTATTAACGTGTTGCATGCATTCGTCTATATGATCTTTGTAGTTTCATTCTGAAAAAAAAACATAAGAAAACAGAAAGTTCAAGTTTACTTACGTACTTGTATCTCCAATTGTTATTTTAGTTCGGTATTTGATCTTTCTTCTAATTTTTAATGTATACTGGGTTCATGTTTATCTTTTGTGTCATCAACTATTGGTGCGTTGAATTCATGTCCCTCCCTAATCCTCACTTTTGCTAATATAATATAATACTATTGCAGGAATTAACAAAGAAGACGAGTGAACACATGAATGGTTGAAAGAGTTAGGAAAAACCAATAACGTTTGAGTTATTATGCATCATTTCAATAAGACCACAATATTGTTATCCCCAAATCCCCCTTATCATAGTTTTCCTTTTACGTGTATTTAACCTGCTATAACAACAACGAATATAGCAGAAACGATATTTCCCTTCTTTGATATTCTCTCGAGATCTTCATATCTCTCTCTCTCTTCTCCCTCTCTTGTTCATTGCTCAACGGTAACGTGCCTAATTATGAAATAGCACAACATTTGATATCGGAGAAATTGGTTCTAGAAAAGAAATCAAAGGCATATTACGTTACTAATTATGGAATAATTAGGTGCAAAATATATAATGTGTTGGACCCCGAACCTTGATGACAATTTGATTTAGTAATATGAATGATCAAGTGGATGAGTTGATTGAAATGAAGTTATATAGCAAGAAGTAGAAAGAAAAAGTGTGAAAATTTGAAGGATTTAGAAAGTTTGACTTTTTGGAGAGAGAATGTTTGACTTTGAGAGTTGACTTATGATTTAGGCAAAATTTGATAACATGGTCTTCTGGAAACTTGTAGATTATGTTGAGAGCTTTTTGTGGACATAAAGTTTGTAATTTTTCGATATCGGGAGTGAAAGTTATGATCAGTCAAAGTTTATGTTTGATCGAGTTTGACTTTTATATTGGTTAGAACTTTGACTGAGAAATTAACCTAGTTAGAGGTTAATTGAGCTTTGATGTTCTTCATGAGAATTGAAGGATTTGTTTTGATCTTTATTTCGATATAAAGTATGAAATTTTCGATCTCGGAATATTAAGTATGATTTTATAAGTTTGTATAGAGGATAGTATCTTTGATCGAAAATGGACTCCGTAGAGTCGAATTGAGTTTTATGTTCTTCTTGGAAGATTTAGAGCTTCTCTCAAGTTTTCTATAGAGACTAAGTTTGTCAAAATCGGAGTTCGGATTAAAAGTTATGAATTTTGGAAGTTTAGTGAAAAAAAAAAAAAGAAAGTTTTAAGCTTAGTTGAGGCGACGGCTTCTAGCGAGGCGGGCGCCAGATGCTCCTCATTAGGCGACGCCTCGCCTCAGCGAGGCGGGCGGCTGCCGCCTCATGAGGCAAGGCTCGCCTCATGAGCTGTCTTGCGCTCGCTAGGCGACGCCTCGCTCATGACGAGGCGTCTCGCCTCATGAAATGGAAGGCGTCCGACGCCATCCGACGCCTGCTTTGCTCTTCGATTTTCTTGACTTTCCTCCTTAATCCGACCTTTGTTCACTATTTTGCTTATATCTTTTCCGTCCGACATCCGATTGAGTTGATTCTTTTGCGTTGGATTCCTAAGACAATGAATTTCATTTATAAGAAATTTGTGAACTTTGAGATTAAATTAATGGTGATTAATTTAATCAAAGTGAGTCGGGAAATTTTTCGAGCATGATTAAGTGTTTTGTGAAATTCGGGATCTGTAGAGATCCGATTGAAGCGATTCTTGAGGCGAAATAAAGATAAGACAAGGGGCTACAAATCATATGAAGACATGAAATGTCAATTTTGCCCCTAAGACTTTTAATTTTTGAATTTAAGTTCGGATTAGGGTGAAATTTTTGGATTGGGAACACCTGTGAGTAATTTGAGTATAACTTTTGATCTGGGAATCGAAATGAGACGATTGTTGTTTTGAATTAAACTAGAGACATAAGGCTACAATTGTTATGAAGACATCGAGTTTCAATTCTGGGATTAAGAATGTGAAATTTTGGACGGAAATAATCGTACATGGAAAATGTGTTAGAATATGGATATTCCCGAATTGTTTTGCACATAACTTTTGATGTAGTGCTCGGAATTGAGCGCAGTCAGTGGCGTTGGATTCGTATGAGTGAGAGGAACATTTCTCGAGAAGGAAGTTTGGACAAATTCCTTCAATTTAATAGTGCGAATCAGAACCGCAAGTAAGTGTAATTTTAAGTTTTGAATGGAGGGTAAAATGGTCATTTGACCATCAATTAATGAAACTCATTAATGATTGTCGTTTTGAGTTATTAAAAACGATGAATGGTCTGGAAAATTACAGAAGAAGAGAAAGAAGAAGAAATAAGAAGAGAGTGGAAGTTTCAGATGGAGAAAAGATGAGAGAAAGTTATTTTGATTTTCTACTTGTTTTCTTAAGGATTTTGGGATGGTTCCAAGAGAGAAAAGGTAGAGGGCATAAGAGTTTCCTTCTAAGCCAAAAAATTTCGAATTTGGAAGAGAAAGAGGTAAGAGAAATTGTTCTACTTTGAGATTTTGATTAATTTTCGGTTTAGAATTATGACATATGAGATGGGTTTATGGATTGTGGAATTAATTTTGATGTATATGCTTTAGGTTGGGTTTAATTTTGGATGAAAAATTGAGTAAGGTTTAGGCTTAATTTTATGATTGAGAATTTTGAGATATTTTGGTGTAGAATTATAGGAAATATGATGAATTGATGATATATGAAATCAATTTTGAAGAACTTGTATTTTATGGTTTTGAATTTGGATAAATTGGTTTAGGCCAATTTTAAGATTTGGGGATTTTTGAAATTGAGGATTTAAATAGTTTGGAATTAATGTGAATTGATGAATTGTGAGATTAATTTTGAAGAAATTATGTTTTATGAGATTGAATTTGGGTGTATTGGTTTAGGCCAATTTTGAAAATTGGAGATTGAAATAGCTTGGAATTATGATAGTTATGTTTTTCCTATGGTTGAGTTTGAGAATTATGCAAATTATGATGATGAATTTGGATGTTATTGGCTTAGGAATTTTAAATTGAAGAAAGAAGAGGAATTTGGCGAATTGACTATTTGGACAAGCTTTTAGCGTCATTTCGAAAGTGGGTAGCATATTTATATTTTGATTTGTAAGCTATATGTGAATTTTGAAAAATTAAAGAAAGCAATTTTGAAAAATAAAGAAAGCAAAATGTGAAAATTTTGACAAATTATTGTTTTGTAAAGGTTTGAAATTCGATTTCGAATGTTTTCGAAAGATTATTATAAGTTTGAATTCATTGCTTTCAATGATTCGATAAACCGATAGAAATTTCGAAAATGCATTTGTTGTGTATGCATTATTCAATTGTTGAAATTATTGTTTGATTGAATGTTTTGATTGTTGAATTTAGTGAATGATAGATGAATAAATTGAGTGGTATGCATTTTGGGAAAATTTTGAAGAAAAGTACGAAATTGAAAAGTGCCTTGAGCAATCCGACTTTTCGTTTTCGATTATGTGTTATGTGGGTTTGGTAGGTCCCTTGGTGAGTCATTGCCTCTATGTGTATAGCCTTCTCCAGTCGCCATTAGTGTACGGAGTCTCGATTCGGACTCCTTCACGGCTACAATCGGACCGCAATGCGGAAAGTGTAGTACGTTTCATTCACGACCGCAGGACCGCTATCGCGGATCATGCAAGACGCTCTGCTGGACCTAGCAGCACCATTCGATATGTTATGTGTTTTGCTTTGTTTCGTGTTCGCATTCTTGTTTTAAAGTGAGAAATGAAAATTGAAATTATGTTGCATTCATATTTATGAAGAATTCGAGAATTTTGAAAAATGAGAAAAATGAGAAGTTTGGGAAAATTGGAAAGAGTTTGAGAGAAATATTTGGAAGTTGAAAAGTTTGAAAATATGAAAAAGTGTTTGAGGAAATTGTTTGAAAAATTATAAAGTTTGAAAAACTAGCCCTTTTGGCAAAAAGCTTGTGAAAAATGATTTCCGCTTATTTATCGATTTATAAATGTGTTATCCACGAGCTTTCGAGCTCACCCCCTCTTTCATCCCTATCTCCAGGTTTCGAGCAGGAGATCGGATGAAAGAATGTGAAGACGTCAGTTTCGACATTTGAATATGTTAGATTTTGAATATTTGGAATTTGTATATGAAATTGTGTATGATGTTTGGAATATATATTTATGTTTGATTATGGGAATGAGTTTGATTGGTGAGACTAGTGTATTGAGTTACAATTTGAAGCAGTTTAGAAATAGGTTTGTGTTTATCTGCTGAGATCCCGGACGGAGGGTCCGGTTGATTTTGATTTGTATGATTGTTTGAGTTTTAGAAGTGTATTTTGAACCCTTGCGGTATGGGTTAGGATAAAGGCGGCGTTATGTCAGCCGAAATTTTGATAAAATCGGGGTTAAAAATGTAATTTGAGATTTGTATGGATGAATAAGAATTTGTATGATTGTTGAGTTTCGGGTTTACGAATGAATTTTCCTATGGGAAATTATATGGATGTGATTGATGTACGAAATGAGAATAAGAAAGAAAAAAAAATTATATCAGATTTTGGAACGTCTTAGGATCCCCAACGTGATTCTGTTTCCTGTTCTTTGCTTAGTCACGGATGTCGGAAAGTGTTTCAGTTTACATTGATTTGTTTGCTTACTTTGTTTTCTATCCGAATTCGATTTGCATTCGATTCGATCCCGCTTTCGCTTATTCGTTCCGCTTTGTGATTCGTATTCGATTATTTCGCTTCGCTATATTCGATTGAATCTGTTCGTTTGATTCGATTAGTATTTGCTTCCGCTTCGCTACTTTCGGTTTGTTCGCTCGCATTTTGTTTTCGATTCGACATTTCTGTTTCCCTTCGTTTCCGTTTGCTTCGGTTTCCGTTCTGTGTATGTAGTTGGGTTCCGGTTTCGGTCCCAACATTTATGGTATCAAAGCATAGAGTGAAAGTGTTAAGTTTATTCGGTTGGGATCCGGTTCCGGATCGGTCCCAACATTTATGGTATCGAGCCCGAGAATATGATCTTACTTGGGCGTATGAGTATGAATAAGGAATTGATACTGAGTTTGTAAAGATAAGAGTGAATTTGTGAGAGTGTGCTAGGTGATCATTTGATTTTGATGAAAGAAATATGATTGTCTTTAGGAATGTGAAATTGATGTGCATGAGTATTTGACGAATTCATGTGATTGGTTTGATTTGAGTGTTAAGAATATGATTGATTTTCGGAATGTGTTGAGGAAATTAAGATTAGAACTTCTTGAGAAATTGTGATGAATTGATATGAAAGAATGATGACATAATGATGATTAAACCATATTAGGGTTCCTTAAGAAATGGACCATTAATTTGTGCCCATATATGAAGAAATAATGAGTTATAGATATAGTGTTTTGATATGATATGAGTGATATATGATTTAAGGAAGTGAAAATTTTGAAGAGATTGAGAATATGTATGAAGAATAAAAGTGATGAAAAAGAAATTGATTTTGAGTTGTGAAAAGACATTAGTAAGAAAGTGCTTGATGATCATTGTTTAGAAAGAAATTTATGCAAGAATGAGTTACTTGGAGTTGAGTAAATATGAATTTCGAGGACGAAATTTTTTTAAGAGGGGGAGAAATGTTGGACCCCGAACCTTGAGTGACAATTTGATTTAGTAATATGAATGATCAAGTGGATGAGTTGATTGAAATGAAGTTATATAGCAAGAAGTAGAAAGAAAAAGTGTGAAAATTTGAAGGATTTAGAAAGTTTGACTTTTTGGAGAGAGAATGTTTGACTTTGACAGTTGACTTATGATTTAGGCAAAATTTGATAACATGGTCTTCTGGAAACTTGTAGATTATGTTGAGAGCTTTTTGTGGACATAAAGTTTGTAATTTTTCGATATCGGGAGTGAAAGTTATGATCAGTCAAAGTTTATGTTTGATCGGGTTTGACTTTTATATTGGTTAGAACTTTGACTGAGAAATTAACCTAGTTAGAGGTTAATTGAGCTTTGATGTTCTTCATGAGAATTGAAGGATTTGTTTTGATCTTTATTTCGATATAAAGTATGAAATTTTTCGATCTCGGAATATTAAGTATGATTTTTATAAGTTTGTATAGAGGATAGTATCTTTGACCGGAAAATGGACTCCCGTAGGAGTCGAATTGAGTTTTATGTTCTTCTTGGAAGATTTAGAGCTTCTCTCAAGTTTTCTATAGAGACTAAGTTTGTCAAAATCGGAGTTCGGGATTAAAAGTTATGAATTTTGGAAGTTTAGTGAAAAAAAAAAGAGAAAGTTTTAGCGCCGCCAGGCTGACGGCTCTCTTCTAGCGAGGCGGGCGCCAGATCTTGCCTCATTAGGCGACGCCTCGCCTAGCGAGGTGGGCCTTCTTGCCGCCTCTGAGGCAAGGCTCGCCTCATGAAGTCGCCCTCATGTTGTCTTGCGCCTCGCTAGGCGACGCCTCGCCTCAGCGAGGCGTCTCGCCCTCATGATTTGAGGGCGTCCGTCGCCATCCGACGCCGCTTTTTCTTCGATTTTCTTGACTTTCCTCCTTTAATCCGACCTTTGTTCACTATTTTGCTTATATCTTTTCCGTCCGACATCCGATTGAGTTGATTCTTTTTGCGTTGGATTCCTAAGACAATGAATTTCATTTTATAAGAAATTTGTGAACTTTTGAGATTAAATTAATGGTGATTAATGTAATCAAAGTGAGTCGGGAAATTTTCCGAGCATGATTAAGTGTTTTGTGAAATTCGGGATCTGTAGAGATCCGATTGAAGCGATTCTTGAGGCGAAATAAAGATAAGACAAGGGGCTACAAATCATATGAAGACATGAAATGTCAATTTTGCCCCTAAGACTTTTAATTTTTGAATTTAAGTTCGGATTAGGGTGAAATTTTTGGATTGGGAACACCTGTGAGTAATTTGAGTATAACTTTTGATCTGGGAATCGAAATGAGACGATTCTTGTTTTGAATTAAACTAGAGACATAAGGCTACAATTGTTATGAAGACATCGAGTTTCAATTCTGGGATTAAGAATGTGAAATTTTGGACGGAAATAATCGTACATGGAAAATGTGTTAGAATATGGATATTCTCGAATTGTTTTGCACATAACTTTTGATGTAGTGCTCGGAATTGAGCGCAGTCAGTGGCGTTGGATTCGTATGAGTGAGAGGAACATTTCTCGAGAAGGAAATTTGAACAAATTCCTTCAATTTAATAGTGCGAATCAGAACCGCAAGTAAGTGTAATTTTAAGTTTTGAATGGAGGGCAAAATGGTCATTTGACCATCAATTAATGAAACTCATTAATGATTGTCGTTTTGAGTTATTAAAAACGATGAATGGTCTGGAAAATTACAGAAGAAGAGAAAGAAGAAGAAATAAGAAGAGAGTGGAAGTTTCGTATGGAGAAAAGATGAGAGAGAAAGTTATTTTTGATTTTTCTACTTGTTTTCTTAAGGATTTTGGGATGGTTCCAAGAGAGAAAAAGGTAGAGGGGCATAAGAGTTTCCTTCCAAGCCAAAAAATTTCGAATTTGGAAGAGAAAGAGGTAAGAGAAATTGTTCTACTTTGAGATTTTGATTAATTTTCGGTTTAGAATTATGACATATGAGATGGGTTTATGGATTGTGGAATTAATTTTGATGTATATGCTTTAGGTTGGGTTTAATTTTGGATGAAAAATTGAGTAAGGTTTAGGCTTAATTTTATGATTGAGAATTTTGAGATATTTTGGTGTAGAATTATAGGAAATATGATGAATTGATGATATATGAAATCAATTTTGAAGAACTTGTATTTTATGGTTTTGAATTTGGATAAATTGGTTTAGGCCAATTTTAAGATTTGGGGATTTTTGAAATTGAGGATTTAAATAGTTTGGAATTAATGTGAATTGATGAATTGTGAGATTAATTTTGAAGAAATTATGTTTTATGAGATTGAATTTGGGTGTATTGGTTTAGCCAATTTTGAAAATTGGAGATTGAAATAGCTTGGAATTATGATAGTTATGTTTTTCCTATGGTTGAGTTTGAGAATTATGCAAATTATGATGATGAATTTGGATGTTATTGGCTTAGGGAATTTTTAAATTGAAGAAAGAAGAGGGAATTTGGCGAATTGACTATTTGGACAAGCTTTTAGCGTCATTTCGAGGTGGGTAGCATATTTATATTTTGATTTGTAAGCTATATGTGAATTTTTGAAAAATTAAAGAAAGCAATTTTGAAAAATAAAGAAAGCAAAATGTGAAAATTTTGACAAATTATTGTTTTGTAAAGGTTTGAAATTCGATTTCAATGTTTTCTAAAGATTATTATAAGTTTGAATTCATTGCTTTCAATGATTCGATAAACCGATAGAAATTTCGAAAATGCATTTGTTGTGTATGCATTATTCAATTGTTGAAATTATTGTTTGATTGAATGTTTTGATTGTTGAATTTAGTGAATGATAGATGAATAAATTGAGTGGTATGCATTTTGGGGAAAATTTTGAAGAAAAGTACGAAATTGAAAAGTGCCTTGAGCAATCCGACTTTTCGTTTTCGATTATGTGTTATGTGGGTTTGGTAGGTCCTTGGTGAGTCGTCATTGTCTCTATGTGTATAGCCTTCTCCAGTTGCCCATAGTAGGGTACAGAGTCCGATTCGGACTCCTTCACGGCTATAATGGACCGCAATGCGGAAAGTGTAGTACGTTTCGTTTCACGATCGACAGACCGCTTATGCGGATGCAAGACGCTCTGCTTGGACCTAGCTGCACCATTCGATATGTTATGTGTTTTGCTTTGTTTCGTGTTCGCATTCTTGTTTTAAAGTGAGAAATGAAAATTGAAATTATGTTGCATTCATATTTATGAAGAATTCGAGAATTTTGAAAAATGAGAAAATGAGAAGTTTGGGAAAATTGGAAAGAGTTTGAGAGAAATATTTGGAAGTTGAAAAGTTTGAAAATATGAAAAGTGTTTGAGGAAATTGTTTGAAAAATTATAAAGTTTGAAAAACTAGCCTTTTGGCAAAAAGCTTGTGAAAATGATTTCCGCTTATTTATCGATTTATAAATGTGTTATCCACGAGCTTTCGAAATACCCCTCTTTCATCCCTATCTCCGTGTTTTTGACGGAGATCGGATGAAAGAATGTGAAGACGCCGCTTTACATTTGAATATGTTAGATTTTGAATATTTGGAATTTGTATATGAAATTGTGTATGATGTTTGGAATATATATTTATGTTTGATTATGGGAATGAGTTTGATTGGTGAGACTAGTGTATTGAGTTACAATTTGAAGCGCTTTAGAAATAGGTTTGTGTTTATCTGTTGAGATCCGGACGGAGGGTCCGGTTGATTTTGATTTGTGTATGATTGTTTGAGTTTTAGAAGTGTATTTTGAACCCTTGCGGTATGGGTTAGGATAAAGCGCAAATTATCTTGTCCAAATTTTGATAAAATCGGGTTAAAAATGTAATTTGAGATTTGTATGGATGAATAAGAATTTGTATGATTGTTGAGTTTGGGTTTACGAATGAATTTTCCTATGGAAATTATATGGATGTGATTGATGTACGAAATGAGAATAAGAAAGAAAAAAAATTATATCGATTTTGGAACGCCTTAGGATCCCCAACGCGATTCTCGCTTCCTGTTCTTTCTTAGTCACGGATGTCGGAAAGTGTTTGATTTACATTGATTTGTTTGCTTACTTTGTTTTCTATCCGAATTGATTTGCATTCGATTCGATCCCGCCGCTTATTCGTTCCGCTTTGTGATTCAGATTCGATTATTTCGCTTCGCTATATTCGATTGAATCGCTTCGTTTGATTCGATTAGTATTTGCTTCCGCTTACTTTCGGATTTGTTCGCTCGCATTTTGTTTTCGATTCGACATTTCGCTTCCTTCGCTTCCGCTTTGCTTGCTTTCGTTACATGTATGTAGTTGGGTTCCGGTTTCGGTCCCAACATTTATGGTATCAAAGCATAGAGTGAAAGTGTTAAGTTTATTCGGTTGGGATCCGGTTCCCGGATCGGGTCCCAACATTTATGGTATCAGAGCCCAGTAATATGATCTTACTTGGGCGTATGAGTATGAATAAGGAATTGATACGAGTTTGTAAAGATAAGAGTGAATTTGTGAGAGTGTGCTAGGTGATCATTTGATTTTGATGAAAGAAATATGATTGTCTTTAGGAATGTGAAATTGATGTGCATGAGTATTTGACGAATTCATGTGATTGGTTTGATTTGAGTGTTAAGAATATGATTGATTTTCGGAATGTGTTGAGGAAATTAAGATTAGAACTTCTTGAGAAATTGTGATGAATTGATATGAAAGAATGATGACATAATGATGATTAAACCATATTAGGGTTCCTTAAGAAATGGACCATTAATTTGTGCCCATATATGAAGAAATAATGAGTTATAGATATAGTGTTTTGATATGATATGAGTGATATATGATTTAAGGAAGTGAAAATTTTGAAGAGATTGAGAATATGTATGAAGAATAAAAGTGATGAAAAAGAAATTGATTTTGAGTTGTGAAAAGACATTAGTAAGAAAGTGCTTGATGATCATTGTTTAGAAAGAAATTTATGCAAGAATAAGTTACTTGGAGTTGAGTAAATATGAATTTCGAGGACGAAATTTTTTTAAGAGGGGGAGAAATGTTGGACCCCGAACCTTGAGTGACAATTTGATTTAGTAATATGAATGATCAAGTGGATGAGTTGATTGAAATGAAGTTATATAGCAAGAAGTAGAAAGAAAAAGTGTGAAAATTTGAAGGATTTAGAAAGTTTGACTTTTTGGAGAGAGAATGTTTGACTTTGAGAGTTGACTTATGATTTAGGCAAAATTTGATAACATGGTCTTCTGGAAACTTGTAGATTATGTTGAGAGCTTTTTGTGGACATAAAGTTTGTAATTTTTCGATATCGGGAGTGAAAGTTATGATCAGTCAAAGTTTATGTTTGATCGGGTTTGACTTTTATATTGGTTAGAACTTTGATGAGAAATTAACCTAGTTAGAGGTTAATTGAGCTTTGATGTTCTTCATGAGAATTGAAGGATTTGTTTTGATCTTTATTTCGATATAAAGTATGAAATTTTTCGATCTCGGAATATTAAGTATGATTTTTATAAGTTTGTATAGAGGATAGTATCTTTGACGAAAATGGACTCCCGTAGGAGTCGAATTGAGTTTTATGTTCTTCTTGGAAGATTTAGAGCTTCTCTCAAGTTTTCTATAGAGACTAAGTTTGTCAAAATCGAGTTCGGGATTAAAAGTTATGAATTTTGGAAGTTTAGTGAAAAAAAAAGAGAAAGTTTTAGCGCGCCAGGCGACGGCCGCCTAATGAGGCGGGCGCCAGATGCCTCTCAGGCGGCGCCGCCTCGCCGAGGCGGGCATCTGCCTCGCCCTCATGAGGCAAGGCTCGCCTCTCAGTGGTGTCTTGCCCTCAGGAGCTGGCGCTCGCTAGGCGACGCCTCGCCCATGAGCGGGCGCCTCGCCTCATGAAGTGCAGGCGTCCGACGCCATCCGACGCCTGCTTTTTCTTCGATTTTCTTGACTTTCCTCCTTTAATCCGACCTTTGTTCACTATTTTGCTTATATCTTTCCGTCCGACATCCGATTGAGTTGATTCTTTTTGCGTTGGATTCCTAAGACAATGAATTTCATTTTATAAGAAATTTGAACTTTTGAGATTAAATTAATGGTGATTAATGTAATCAAAGTGAGTCGGGAAATTTTCCGAGCATGATTAAGTGTTTTGTGAAATTCGGGATCTGTAGAGATCCGATTGAAGCGATTCTTGAGGCAAAATAAAGATAAGACAAGGGGCTACAAATCATATGAAGACATGAAATGTCAATTTTGCCCCTAAGACTTTTAATTTTTGAATTTAAGTTCGGATTAGGGTGAAATTTTTGGATTGGGAACACCTGTGAGTAATTTGAGTATAACTTTTGATCTGGGAATCGAAATGAGACGATTCTTGTTTTGAATTAAACTAGAGACATAAGGCTACAATTGTTATGAAGACATCGAGTTTCAATTCTGGGATTAAGAATGTGAAATTTTGGACGGAAATAATCGTACATGGAAAATGTGTTAGAATATGGATATTCTCGAATTGTTTTGCACATAACTTTTGATGTAGTGCTCGAATTGAGCGCAATCAAGGCGTTGGATTCGTATGAGTGAGAGGAACATTTCTAGAAGGAAATTTGAACAAATTCCTTCAATTTAATAGTGCTAATCAGAACCGCAAGTAAGTGTAATTTTAAGTTTTGAATGGAGGGCAAAATGGTCATTTGACCATCAATTAATGAAACTCATTAATGATTGTCGTTTTGAGTTATTAAAAACGATGAATGGTCTGGAAAATTACAGAAGAAGAGAAAGAAGAAGAAATAAGAAGAGAGTGGAAGTTTCGTATGGAGAAAAGATGAGAGAGAAAGTTATTTTTAATTTTTCTACTTGTTTTCTTAAGGATTTTGGGATGGTTCCAAGAGAGAAAAAGGTAGAGGGGCATAAGAGTTTCCTTCCAAGCCAAAAAATTTCGAATTTGGAAGAGAAAGAGGTAAGAGAAATTGTTCTACTTTGAGATTTTGATTAATTTTGGTTTAGAATTATGACATATGAGATGGGTTTATGGATTGTGGAATTAATTTTGATGTATATGCTTTAGGTTGGGTTTAATTTTGGATGAAAATTGAGTAAGGTTTAGGCTTAATTTTATGATTGAGAATTTTGAGATATTTTGGTGTAGAATTATAGGAAATATGATGAATTGATGATATATGAAATCAATTTTGAAGAACTTGTATTTTATGGTTTTGAATTTGGATAAATTGGTTTAGGCCAATTTTAAGATTTGGGGATTTTGAAATTGAGGATTTAAATAGTTTGGAATTAATGTGAATTGATGAATTGTGAGATTAATTTTGAAGAAATTATGTTTTATGAGATTGAATTTGGGTGTATTGGTTTAGGCCAATTTTGAAAATTGGAGATTGAAATAGCTTGGAATTATGATAGTTATGTTTTTCCTATGGTTGAGTTTGAGAATTATGCAAATTATGATGATGAATTTGGATGTTATTGGCTTAGGGAATTTTTAAATTGAAGAAAGAAGAGGGAATTTGGCGAATTGACTATTTGGACAAGCTTTTAGCGTCATTTCGAGGTGGGTAGCATATTTATATTTTGATTTGTAAGCTATATGTGAATTTTTGAAAAATTAAAGAAAGCAATTTTGAAAAATAAAGAAAGCAAAAATGTGAAAATTTTGACAAATTATTGTTTTGTAAAGGTTTGAAATTCTGATTTCCGAATGTTTTCTGAAAGATTATTATAAGTTTGAATTCATTGCTTTCAATGATTCGATAAACCGATAGAAATTTCTGAAAATGCATTTGTTGTGTATGCATTATTCAATTGTTGAAATTATTGTTTGATTGAATGTTTTGATTGTTGAATTTAGTGAATGATAGACTGAATAAATTGAGTGGTATGCATTTTTGGGGAAAATTTTGAAGAAAAGTACGAAATTGAAAAGTGCCTTCGGGCAATCCGACTTTTCGTTTTCGATTATGTGTTATGTGGGTTTGGTAGGTCCTTGGTGAGTCATATTGTCTCTATGTGTATAGCCTTCTCCAGTCGCCCATTAGTGGCACGGAGTCTGATTCGGACTCCTTCACGGCTACACTGGACCGCAATGCGGGAAAGTGTAGTACGTTTCATTCACGATCGCACAGACCGCTATCGGGATCGCAAGACGCTCGCTTGGACCTAGCTGCACCATTCGATATGTTATGTGTTTTGCTTTGTTTCGTGTTCGCATTCTTGTTTTTAAAGTGAGAAATGAAAATTGAAATTATGTTGCATTCATATTTATGAAGAATTCGAGAATTTTGAAAATGAGAAAATGAGAAGTTTGGGAAAATTGGAAAGAGTTTGAGAGAAATATTTGGAAGTTGAAAAGTTTGAAAATATGAAAAAGTGTTTGAGGAAATTGTTTGAAAAATTATAAAGTTTGAAAAACTAGCCCTTTTGGCAAAAAGCTTGTGAAAAATGATTTCGCTTATTTATCGATTTATAAATGTGTTATCCACGAGCTGAGCTCACCTCTCTTTCATCCCTATCTCCAGGTTTCGACCAGGAGATCGGATGAAAGAATGTGAAGACGTCAGTTTCGACATTTGAATATGTTAGATTTTGAATATTTGGAATTTGTATATGAAATTGTGTATGATGTTTGGAATATATATTTATGTTTGATTATGGAATGAGTTTGATTGGTGAGACTAGTGTATTGAGTTACAATTTGAAGCGGTTTAGAAATAGGTTTGTGTTTATCTCTTTGAGATCCGGACGGAGGGTCCGGTTGATTTTGATTTGTGTATGATTGTTTGAGTTTTTAGAAGTGTATTTTGAACCCTTGCAGTATGGGTTAGGATAAAGGCGTAGTTATCTTCAAAATTTTGATAAAATCGGGTTAAAAATGTAATTTGAGATTTGTATGGATGAATAAGAATTTGTATGATTGTTGAGTTTGGTTTACGAATGAATTTTCCTATGGGAAATTATATGGATGTGATTGATGTACGAAATGAGAATAAGAAAGAAAAAAAAATTATATCAGATTTTGGAACGTCTTAGGATCCCCAACGCGATTCTGTTTCCTGTTCTTTGCTTAGTCACGGATGTCGGAAAGTGTTTCAGTTTACATTGATTTGTTTGCTTACTTTGTTTTCTATCCGAATTCGATTTGCATTCGATTCGATCCCGCTTTCGCTTATTCGTTCCGCTTTGTGATTCGTATTCGATTATTTCGCTTCGCTATATTCGATTGAATCTGTTCGTTTGATTCGATTAGTATTTGCTTCCGCTTCGCTACTTTCGGATTTGTTCGCTTCCGCATTTTGTTTTCGATTCGACATTTCTGTTTCCCTTCGTTTCCGTTTGCTTCGGTTTCCGTTCTGTGTATGTAGTTGGGTTCCGGTTTCGGTCCCAACATTTATGGTATCAAAGCATAGAGTGAAAGTGTTAAGTTTATTCGGTTGGGATTTGGTTCCCGGATCGGGTCCCAACATAATGTATATCTGTAATATTCTTAGGAGATTCTTTGTTATCATCTATAACTAGTTAGGTACTCTAAATTAGGAAGTTATTGGGTTGTATTATGTATATATTTCTAATTCCTTCAATAAGAAAACACAGAAAATTATTCCCACAAATTTCTTTATGGTATAAGAGCAGGGAAAAAAAACCCTAGCTAAGTGCAATATAGACGCCATAGGCGATGGAGGCGACGTCACTTGAACCTACTTCTCCATATTACCTTCATCCTTCTAACCATTGATTTTGAAGGGTGATAATTATTAAGAATGGAAAAAGAGTGTGCACAATGCTTTCTAAGAGAAGCAAAAACTAGGCTTCTTGGATGGAGTCACTTCCAAGCTTGACGATATAGCTCTAGAGATTTAAGATTGTTGGAGTGTCAACTCCATGCTTGTAGCGTGAATATTTAATTATATTAAACCCACTCTACATTCCTCTATTACTTATTATGTCACATGGAAGGGCCTCTGGGGTAATGTACACCAACGTTTTTTTATTAACAGTGGTCCTTGTATATAACAATTGACTTTTGATCTGGCTCGATATGAACAAAATGGTTAGAGCGTTACTGCATATTATGGGAAAATCAAGAAAATATGGGAAACTCTTTGTGTATGTTCCGATCAAAGTTTGCACTTGTGGTAAGTGTACATCCTACTAGGCTACCGAACTTGGTAAATGATAAGTCAAATTTTTTATATATGATTTTGGGATGAATTGGAATTAATTTGGCTTATCTCTATGTGAATTTTGAGCTTTATTTGGTTAATTCTTACACATTTTAACTTTATTGCTTAATAGGTACAAATGGATATATTTGGGGCAAGAGGCATAACTTTTGTTGTGGATATCATATTAAGGTCATTTAAGTACGCTTTCGAAGAGGACTCTGAGTTCTACAATTTTTATGAAGACTCCAAGAAGAGATTTTGTCGTCTAAAGGGTCAAAATTCCACATTTTTGTAGATGTCCATGGTATATCTGCTCAGCGGCGGGCATCAGTAGAGCTGGAAGAATAGAAAACCCAAGAAGGTCCGCTCAGCAGACATAAAGTCCTCTTAACAGACATTGTCCAACCAATTTTACTCCAGAGACCCAGAAAGGTCCACTAAGCGGACATGAAGTCCGCCTATCAGACTTTGTCCACACTAGGACGATCTACATTGACTTGTTTAGCAAAATATAGGTTTCTTTGAGTCCATGAAACTATAAGTACTCATTTTTAAGATCAAAAGAGGAGGTTGAATACTGAAAATGAGGCTGCAACATAAAGAGACACCCAAAAGAGGTAAAGAAGAAGAGAAAAGAGGATTGAATCAAGCATTGGAAGCAATTTTGTTTTGTGTTCTCTTTACCTTCTCTCTCTACACCTTCTTAGATGTTGATTGTCTTTATTTGTATGGATTTTGTTATCATGTTTTGGAACTAAACTTCATTTATGTTGAGGAATGTAGCCTATTCTGGGAGATTGATTTGTATTTTATGGATTAATTGGTGTTGAATGAAAGTTACTAGGTTATGATTATCTTTCTTAAACTTCAGTATTGTTTCCTTGATCACCATAGATGCAACTTTAGGAATCATTTGATGAACTGAGAGGTGAAGTATGATTTATGCACTAAGAAGATAAGCACATTAGATTTAGAGATAGAGATATCCTAAACTAGTATGATAACTTGTGGTTGCTTGTTCTTAATGAATTTGACTAGTTAGGTTTTACATTGAGAGATGGTAATCAACTAGTTAGGTATTCTTATATGTCTTGAAAGAGAATATGGGTAAAGTTGTGCAATTGTTATTATAACATGTCATTCAATCAATTCCATAATTTATTGATCAATCTCTTAAATCGGTGAACCCTAAAGCCTTAAGTTTAAATCATCAACCTTGTTTGTTTATTTTCGGTCCTTACAATTTATTGTCTACTCAAATCCAATCATATTTTAAGTTTCTTGTCACTTTCGTTCAAGTAATTAGGATTAATTTAGTTGTGAGTATGTTAGTCCTTGTAGGAGATGACCTTGGAATACTCGATTTATAAGTACTAGGAATGACCCTATGCACTTACATATTTTTTCGACCAGTAAAGAATGTGAAGAAAGCCAAGTTCATCAATTTTTGATTGGCTTAGATGATGATTTATATGGAACTATTCGTTCCAACATTATTGCTCATGATCCACTTCCGCCTTTGAATCATACTTTGTTCTAGTGGTTTAAGAAGAGAGATATAAAAATATGGCTAAAGGGAATAAAGGGTGAAGCGAGGCTATTTGTTTTGCTATTCAAGTAGCCCCGTCTTCCTCGTAAGTGTTGGATCCCTAAAAAAAATTCTTTAAGTTAAGCATGATTTGAAATAGTTTTGAGGTTTAGATAGATTAAAATTTTGGAGTTATAATTATGTCAAGGTTAGTAGGATTTATTGAATGGGTAAGTAGAATTAAAGTGTTAATGTGATAAGGATGTTCAAGGGCACTTTTGGGAGATCACTTTTGGGAGATCACTTAAGCACAAAAGAACACAAGCTTATAAGAAAAGGTAAGATGGATTTTTGGGTTCATTAAGGGTATAAATGGAAAAGGAATGCACTGTCTTGCTTATAAGAGAAGAAAAACGTGAATTGAAGAGGGAGGAGAGTGAAAAACGAAAATAGGAGAGAAGAATAGAGGTTTTGGTGAAAAAGAAAAGAAGAGAAATCAAGTTGTTAAGGTAGGTTAACTATCTTTTCTTCTTGCTTTATTAAAGGAATGGGTTGTATTGAGGATGAAGGAGTTAGAGAGAAAAAAGGTTTGTGTGGGAAGAAGATGGATTAGGAGAACCCAATTGATTTTAGGATTTCTAAACTAGATCTTAGGTTTTCTAACCTAGATGGATTATGGATATGTTAGATTTGAGTTTAATTTGTGTTTATTGAAATTTTGTGATTTTTTAAGTTTATGAATTTTTATTGGAATGTTGTTTTGAATGGAATCTCGGTTGTTTTAGGAAACCAAGGGAATCCTACTCAAGAGCAAGGGAAAAGGCAAGCTTGACTTAGATTTTCGCCAACTAATTAGGTGGGTAGCATATTTATGGTTATAGTGTAATTGGCCAAATTCTTGCCTATATATGTATGTTGAAATTGATTTGTTTAAAATTGACTTGTTTGTAAATGTTGAAAATGCATGATGAACTATGACCATGTTATACCTCAAAAGAGGTCATAGCATTATGTATTAAATGAAAAGAAGACAAAGCATAAAAGTATGAGCATATGAGAAAACGATTATTTGCTTTTGCTTGGGTGAAAGTGAAACTATTCTATTCGTCACATACACGTTGATAAGAGCATTCTCCCGACTGCCCGCTTATGGTATATGAGTTTCGAAATTGGACTCATTTTGTTCATGGGGTAAACTTCGGTTTCTCTATTATATTTCTATGAAACCCTCGAGCTATTTGTTGTGCATTGTATCTTTAATTTGTCATGTACGATGCATTTGAGTGTTATGTGCTATGGGTGATAAACTAAATTGATGAATGTTTGAATTACTGAATATATAATATATATATATATATATATATATATATATATATATATATATATATATATATATATATACATATGCTTGAATCTGTGGTCCATTGCCTATGACTATAAATATGCTAGTCACTGAGTTGTGTAGTTCACCATAATATTCCCTCCTCAGGTGTAGAACGAAAGGTTAATAATCCTTATAAGGCATCGGAAACTCCAAGATATTAGAAACTTTTGTAACTAAGTTAGTTCAATCACTTTTGGATAGCTTCATAAGCATGTTAAACATTGAGCATCCTATATATGTTGTAATTTGTGTTAAGCCCTCATTTATAATGTTATTGTGTAATTAAAGTTATATATGGGCTTCTGTTGTTTTGGCAATGAGTTTAGAACTAAAAAGTTCCTCAGGTGTATGTGCATGTTTCTTTTGTAGTTTTGCATTTCATAATCTAAGTCTTTCATAGGTGTATAAATTATATACTAACTTCAAGGGAAAAACTAGAATAATTTAGGGTAAATTATTTAAAGTTGTCTTTTGGAAAGCTATAGCTTATCTTTCTAGCTTTCCAACATTATAAGTATGAAACTTTTGGATATTGGAGTCAAAAGTTATGGTCCTTATAAGCGGATGTTCAGGAGTATAGGATGTATCGTCTGGTGATGACATGTCGTCTGGTGAGGACACATCATCTAGTGAGGACGTATCATCTGGTGATGACGTGTCCTGGTGATGACGTATTGTCTCGTGAGGACACATCATCTGGTGAGTGCACATCATCTTTTGCGGACATTTCGTCTTGTGAGGACGTATCGTCTTGTGATGATGGATCTTTTGGTGAGGACGCTTTGTCTGGTGAGGACGTATCATCTTATGAGGACGCTTCGTCTGGTGAGGACACTTCATCTGGCGAGGACATATCATTTGGTGAGAATGTATCGTCTGATGAGGACGTATCATCTGATGACGTCATATCGTCTAGTGATTATATTATTTCGTCTAGCATGTTGTTCATCCGATCCTATCGTCTAGTCCTATTTTTGACCCTCTAGATGATATATTTTACCTTTGAGTTCTTCATGAAAGTTGTAGCTCTGAAAGTCCTCATCGAAATCTCTAGTGAAAGTTATGCCAATTGTTCCGAGATAGGTACAACATGATTAAGGACATGAGCATGGTTGATTCTTTTAGCCATAACTGCATAACCTGACCTCCAAATTAAGTGATCTTTGAAGCAATAGATTTCAGGCACATTTTCCTATCCCTCAATAAAATTTGTAGCTTTTGGGGTTGATTTGAAAGAGATTGATGGGAGGAAAAATATTAGGGATTGGTCGGAGGGGCATAACTAGGTTATGAATACACTTTAGATTTTTAAGCATATCTTAAGCTTCAGAGCTCCAATGAGAAGGTCCATATTTAAAAATAAACTAGAGGCATAGGGTTACAACTGGCTTGAAGAAGTCAAATTGTAATGTAGGTGATGGGCCGTTGTGGGCAAGCCACCCTTGTAAGATGACGACAAAGTAAGGGTTCATTGGAATAATCCCACAAGGAAACCCGCTCACACTTTTCGACTTCGAAATGATAGTTGGGCTTCGAAAACAGGGCTCAACATCTTGTGGTATTAGAGCATTAGGTTTTTCCTAGGCTTAAAATGCATAGTAGGATAAATTGTTATGTTATGTAATTATTTGTTACATTGTGAATTAATTGTATTGTATTAAGTGACATGCATGTCATGCACACATGTAGAGATTAGGATTTTAAAATGAAATTTAGCTAATCGTTAGTGTTTCCATTGAAGGAATAAGATGTCACCTCGTAGAAAGACACGATGAGTTCTGCAAGGATCAGTTGTACCTGACCCTCCGACAAGAGAGGAGAGTATTGATGAGTTAGTAGGCCTAGGATAGCATCCCCAAAGGCATATTGTTAGAAGTAAGTCTTCTTCTATTTCTTAGGAGAAGACTGTATCTAACACTATCACTAGAAATTGGTTTGAATCTTTACAGGTGGAGGATAGAGTGGTTATCAAGGTGGATAAGGGCTCAGTCGGGCCTAACAAGAGGATTTCTAGTGTAAATGGGCCTGTGGGTCCAAGAAGTAAAGGTAAGAAGCCTGTGGTGGTTAAGGGGGTTGGGAGGTCTGGTAGTGAGAAGGGTTAGTTTTGGCCTGGGCTCGTTATAAGTAGGCCTGTTTCTGAGGGTCCAATGGTTGTAACTAGGAGAAAGGAGGCTTTGGAGGTTGGACAATGTTCTGGGCCGAATGTAGAGGGTGTGGTGTCTGATGCATCATACCAGATTTTGGTCAGGAAATCTCAGGTTCCTAGCATTTTGTTAGTGGAGATGCTTGTGTTGACAGTGATTGATAATGTTGGCAGTGGGGTGATGACAAAATTGGTTTCAAATGAACCAAAACCTCCTGACCTAATTACTGGTGACATTATTGTGTGTGAGAAACCAGTGGTACTTTCAGAAACTTTTGCTAACATTGCCGGTTATGCGGTGAATGATGTGGTTTTATCGGAGACTGATGATGATAATTCAGACAATAATGGAGATCGTGGTGGTTGTTGTCGGAGTCGAAGCCCACTTAGAAACTTATAAGATTCTAGCTTCTTCTTTTAATCATTTTTAATGGATTTAAAAATAATTCAGTGGAATTGTGGTGGAGTTGCGAAGAGGGGTTTTTTGACTCCTGTAAAAGAATTATGTCGTCTTCATTATCTAGAAATTTTGATTATTGTGGAGCCTCGAATTTCGGATGAAAGAGCGAATAGGGTGGCAAAGAAGGTAGGTTTTTCTGACTTCTTCTTTCTCATTTTGTTGGTTTTGCTGGTGGTGTTTGATTGTTTTAGAATAAGAACATTTATAATATACGTTTGCTACGGATGGATACTCAATTTATTCATCGTTCAGTTGATGTTAAAGGGAGTAGTAGTTGATTTCTTACTACGGTGTATGCTAGTCCTATTCGTAGTAGACAAAGAATTTTTGGTCTCAAATGTATGATATTGCAGATTATGTAGATGAGCCTTAGTTGTTTTTTGGTGATTTTAATGACATTACATATATCCATAAGAAAAAAGGGGGTGGTTTACCATATGTCGCTAACTGTAGTAGATTTTTACAGCACTGGAACTCTTGCTCCCTTATGGATTTGGGTTGTGTAGGTTGTTAGTTTACTTGGACAAGCTCAATTGCAAGAATTGGTGTTATACAAGAACGTTTAGATCAGTCTTTGTGCAATACTAGTTGGTAGCTGAGATTTCCTGAAGCTTCTGTTATGTCTTTGTCTCGGCTTGTTTCTAATCATTATCCTCTATTATTGTCTTTGAGAGGTTTCTCTTCCTTTCCTTTGGAGAGGCCATTCCGGTTTGAGGCTGCTTGGACTTTACGGGAGGATTTTAAGCATGTTATTTCATTGGCATGGTTTGTACATCATGATTCTATTTGTAGTGCTCTTTTGATGGTTCAAGAACAAGATGTACGTTGGAATAAGGAGTTTTTTGGTAATATTTTTCAAAATAAGAGGGTTTTACTAAAGCGAATAAAGGGTGTTTAGTTAGCTTTTCAAAACCATCCTTCTTCTTCTCTCTTGTTGCTTAAAAAAGATTTATTATGCCAATATGATTTATGTTTGAAACAAGAAGAGATACTTTGGTTTCAAATGTCTTGTAATGCCTGGATCAAGGATGGTGATATATGTATTAAGTATTATCATGCGATTACTAGGGCTAGTCGGAGAGAATAAAATTGAATGTTTGAAAAATGATACTGGGAAGTGGGTGTCAGATACAGCTTTATTAAAGGATATGATAGTGGGGTTCTATGAGAAGTTGTTCTCAAATGATGGAGTTTTTTAGTCCTGTGGGTTTTGCGGGTTTGAATTTTCCTCAATTATCTAAGATGACAGTTGAAGATATGTTGACACTCACTGCTCTAAAAGAAGTTTGGTTGGTTGTTTCAAGTATGGATTCTTATAAGGCCCTTGGGTAGGATGGTTTTCAGCCTATATTTTTTAAGAAGTATTGGGATGTGGTTGGTGAAGAGGTTTTCCAGTTTGTGTTGCAGACTTTTAATTTTAGTGTGATGGACGCTCAAGTTGTTAAGAGTTTTATTGTGCTTATTCCTAAGGTTCATGCTCCATAATCGATTTCTCAGTTTCAGCCTATTACACTTTGTAATGTGTTATATAAAGTGATAATGAAGGTTTTATCGCATTGTTTGAAACCTTTTATAGATGGTTTAGTTAGCCCGTTCTAGGATAGTTTTATTCCTAATTGTACCACTGTTGATAATATTATTATTACTCAGGAATTACTACATTCTTTTAGGTGGTGTAAAAGTAAAATAGGTCATTTTGCTTTGAAAATTGATTTGGAGAAGGCTTATGATAGGGTCAATTGGGACTATCTGCATTTTGTGTTGTAGGACTTTGGTTTTTCTTCTCGGTGGTTAATCTACTTTTAAGTAGTCTTCATTGGCTATATTATGGAACGACAGTCCCTTTGGTCATTTTCTACGACTTGAGGGCTTCGTGATGGCGATTCAATCTCTCTTTATTTATTTGTTCTTTGTATGGAAGGTTTGACTATGCTTATTCAGATAACACGGATGAGAAAAAAATGGATGCCGATTAGATCATTTAGCTCGTGATTTTTATTAGAGTTCCTTGCAGGATAGGAATAATCTGCATTTGGTTGGTTGGAATTGGCTTATTCGGCCAAAGAGTTATAGTAGTCTTGCTTTAAAAAGTTCTAGATTGATGAATGGTGCGTTGTTGGGTATGTTGGGATAGAAACTATTTTTGAATGATTCCGTTTTGTGGGTGGAGGTTTTACATCAGAAATATTGTAATGGTGGGTATATTCCCTTTTTTGCTAAGGGTTCGACTTCTAGTTTATGAAAGGGGGTAGTTAAAAGTTTTAATTTGTTGTTTTCTCTTTCGGTTTGGAGGGTTGGGAATGGTTCTCAAATTAGTCTTTAGTTTGATAATTGGTACTCAGGGGATCCTTTAGTGGATCATAGGCTGGTTTGACAGTAGAGGAAGAACATTTTCGAGTAGCACATATAATTAATGATGGTTCTTAAGATTTTTTGAGCTTACGTTCTGCAATTCCAGATCATCTCAGGGAGGTTATTCAGGCAATTTCTTTGCCTTTATTTATTTCGATGTAAGATACTATGTATTGGAGTTTTTTTCGAATAATGTATATTCGTTTCGAGTAGCTTATAAAGCACTTCTTTCGGAAGAGGTGTCTAATGTTTCTGTTTCATCTATTTTTTCTTAGTTGTGGAAGGTGACTGGTCCACCAAAATTGAAAATTTTCTTGTAGTTACTTAGGCACTCATGTCTTCCAACAAATTCTTTGTGATTTTCACAGAGTTTGGCTACTTCTAATTTGTGTGAAGTGTGCTCTTTGTATGCTAAGTCTCCTTTGCATTTGTTGCGTGATTGTAATTGGGAAGTTGCTTGGTGGCAACAGTGGGATGTTCTTGATGATTTTTTTTATTGCGAAGGATTTGGTTGATTGGCTATCTTTGAATCTACGTGTTTGTGTTATGGGCCCTTTTGGTTTTGCCTAGGCACATTAGTTTCTGGAAGATGTTTGGTGGTTATGGAAGGCTAGAAACTTAGGGGCCTTTCAAAATGAGTTTCTTTCCTTAGCAAATTTGAATGGTTGTCTTTAAAGTTGCAATGGATATATCCTTGACTTTTGATTCAAAACCGAAGCTTCAAGATGTGAGGCGTTGGATTGGTTGGACTGCGCCGCCTGCTGGCTGGGTAAAGTTGAATTGTGACAACAGTTCTATTATTAATCTTCGAATGACTAGTGGTAGAGAGTTGTTGCGTGATTCAATTGGTCGTTGATTAGGAGATATTCATTTCGAATTGGTGTTTCAACTATCTTGGTAGGAGAATTATGGTCCATTCGAGATGACTTGATTTTTGCGTGATATCATGGTTTTCGGCAGGTCGTGGTAGAATCTAATAGCATGGAGGCGATGAGGATAGTGACTTGTGGTGTTTTCTCTTCATATCCCCTATCTGTTTTGGTTGTGAATATTCAAGTTTTACTTGCTAGAAATTGGATTTGTTCTATTAAGCATGTACTTCGTGAAGGTAATTTTGCAACAGACTATTTAGCTAAATTAAGTCATGACATTTCTTCAATTTTTCATGTTTGAGATGATATTTTTTAAATCCGCTTCTTGATTATATAAGCTGATGCCTATAGTATTTCTTTTCTAAGATAGTTTTAATTTTCTCTTACTTGTAACCCAAAAAAAAAATCTTGTTTCCAAGGATTGATAATGATATTTGTCTGCTTGAAGAGTGAAGACATATAAAACAACTAGGCTTCAATGTTGTTGGTTAGAATCCAGCTCCAAATCTGAACTAAGCCTGTTTGAAACGTGTACGAATGGTAGTTAAAAAACTGTTTGAACCTCTTTTTACCCGGGGACATCAGCCCAATTACCATGTCCCAACTTACATGAAGATTGGGATTTTTATTAATAAAAATGAAACAACAGTTAAATGAATGATCAAATAAGACTCCATATCTTAGGATCGAGCTTGTCTAAATCAGTTTACTTCCCAAACGTTAGGTCATGAAGGTTCTTAATTTATCCAAGCCATCAAAGTTTAGCAATCAAGAGGTGTCCAAATGATAATCATTTGTTGTCATCAAGTACCGGTAAACATTTACTCAGAATGTCAGTTGCTAGCTTCAATTCCTCTTCTGAGATGATTAATGGAGGCACCAGCCTAACCACATTGCCCTTTCCTGCAGTTAAGATTAAGAGTCCAGAATTTCGACAGGCATCCACTAGAGGTGATGCAGACACATCCAACTCAATCCCAATTATGAGCCCCAAACCCCTTACTTCCTTCACATGTTGATTTCCTTTGAGCTTCTGCGTCAACTGCTCCTTGAAGTACTCACCTTTCTTAGAGACACTCTCCAAGAAACTGGGTTTCCATATTTTATCTAAAACAGCAATGGCAGCATTGCAAACAAGAGGGCCACCAGCAAAAGTACTTCCATGGTCTCCATGCTTTACAGCAGCAGCTACTCTTTCGGTTACTAATACAGCTCCTATGGGAAGGCCTCCTGCCAGAGGCTTAGCGAGAGTCATAATGTCAGGGAAAACTCCATATGCTTCATGTGCCCAAAGATAACCAGTTCGACCCAAGCCACATTGAACCTGAAAGCAGAAGATTATATTTTTCTGTCTGCTAACCTTAGGATGATAAGAAAGTAATGTACAAAAGAAATACTCAACTGACAGGATGAATTATGTTACTCACTAAATCTATAACTATCATGCCAAGCAACTTTTGGAATCCTTATCTTAGCTACTATAAATAGTATAGCAAAAATCAGAGACCCACTAATACGCTGAACCAAATCATTACAGCCTTTGGCCAATAAAGAACAGATGCTCTTCCAATGGCCAAGTTCTCCCTATTCCTAATTACAACCATGTAACATGGGAAAAGCACTCACAACGCCCAATATAAAGCACAGAAAGCCTAATCCTTTCCTACTCCATATAAACATTTTCAAATGCAGTCAGAGTTCAATTTTTAGACCAAATTTAAACTGTATTATTGTTTCTCTGGCCAAAATTGTTCTTATTTAACAAACTAGAATTGTTGCCCACATATTTAGGAAATATCCATTACAACGGATGAAAAGAGCTTAAATATCTTGCATAAAAGCAAGTTTGGTTGATAAAACCAAAATAGGCAAGTTAAACTTCGTCCTCTATATTTCAGTTTGTCAGAAACAAAATGTTTATGCAGAATAGCAGCATCACCAGATCAAATGTTGGATCAAAAGTTCATCTCATCATAGTTTAAAAAGTGAAAGTTCCCTAACCTCATCAAACACCAGAAGAGCCCCAGCTTCGTCACAAGCACTCCTCAATGATTGCAAAAATTCCTTTGTTGCACTGTAAATACCACCTTCACCCTGAATAGGTTCTACAAATACCGCAGCAATTTTGCCCTTCAATATCAGTTCCCTTGCCTGTTCAATATTGCCATATTCCAGAAAAGTAACTCCAGGCATAACTGGCTCAAACGGCGAGCGGTAATTCTCTTTGCTTGTCAAAGCAAGGGCTCCCAAGGTCCTTCCGTGAAAACTATTACTAAACGAAATGAAATCTGTTGGATGGTCGTTCTCGTTGGAATGGGAAACCTTTTGAAACTTCCGTGCAAATTTTATAGCAGCTTCATTAGCTTCAGTTCCAGAGTTTGAGAAAAAGACACGATCCGCAAAAGAAGAATTCACAAGTCGTTTTGCAAGCTCTACCTATATTAGTAACCAACCAACATTACACTACTTTTCCTCCATTCAATTTACCCAAGCTCAGGCCAAGAATCAAAATCACAATTGTCAATAAGTAAACTAACCCTTACACAAATACAATAAATCAACTACTACACACTAATGAATAAAACCATCAACTTCTTTTTTTTTTTTAATAAGTAGCAATGCCCACCTCTGGAACCAAGAAAATCAATTCAAGAACTTACTCTAATAAGAAAAGGAACAAATTTTCAATGAAAAAACAAACCGTCATAACAACAACGTAAGCCAAACAAAAAGCAACAAACTTTTGACTTAAAAAAAAAACTAATAAGAGCAAAAGCGCATACTTGAGGGATTGAATAGTAGACATTGCTAGTATGAGTGAGCAATTGAACTTGTTCTGTGACCGCCCGCACCCAATCGGGATCACCATGGCCGAGCGAATTGACGGCGATTCCAGAAGTGCAGTCCAAATATTCTCGCCCCTCAGGATCGTACAATTTGCAGCCTTTGCCACTGGAGAGTACCAAAGGAGTCCGTGCATACGTCCCTACCATAACCTTACCCTCAGTTTCCATAACCTCTTTACTCTTCAAACATACCTTCACGGAGTCTTTAGACTGCACATCAACGCTAAGACGCGCGCGCAGTCGAAATGAGCACCTGACGTCTACCGCTGAAGAGAACGAGATGGGACGGTTAAGGAAGAGCTGAAGAGAGCCCATTGGGACTGAAACAAAACTCACTCAAAAAGTTGTTTGTTAATGTGGGGGGCTTAAATAGGCGAACTTAGCATCTGGGTCGATCTCTAATTTGTGATTTGTGTACAATAATTCAGGAATGGGATCGATTCTTGACTTGAGTGGGAATGGTTCGGAGATATTTGGAGGGAGTGGACTGTCGATAGGGGAGATAGGGCTGAAGCTGCTTTTTCACAAAAACAAAGAGGGAACGAAGAGCTAGTTTTAAGACACGACAACATTTTAACTGTTTTCTAAAATCTTTTCATTGTCAATAAGTTCCGTCGATTAAGGGAAATCTAGAGAGTACAAAAATATATATACATCATGGTAAGGACAGAATATTTTCCGGCGACAACTGTTGACTTTGTCGTTTCCATTTTTTTAAAAGGCATATTGGATGCCACTTGAAACATGAAGCGTATGGCTTAAATTAGGCCAAAGAGCAATTTAGCTCTCAATGATTAAACTAAAATTTGAGTTAGAATCATAACATTTTAGGGCATTCAAAATAAACTTTAATGTTTGCATAACGTTCACTCGACCAAAGAAAAATTTAGCCCTTAATGTTTATACTAAATTTTGAGTTAAATCATAACATTTTGGAGCATTCAAAATAAACTGTAACGTTTACAAAAATGTTCAAAATGAGCTATAGGCCCTGTTTGGCATTCAATGAGCTATAGGCCATTTGGCGATTCAAATTGATAGTGATAGTGATAGTTGATTATATCATTTGTTAATGATAGTGATAATGATTATATCATTTGGTTTGACCAATGGATTCATTAATTGTTTGTTAAAGATGTTTGGTAAAATTAAATTGCTTAGAATCAATTGTTTAAGTGTAAAATGACTTATAAGGACATGACTTTAAAAAATATAAGAATATGAATATTATATATTTTAGTATGTCAATGAATATTCTTATAAAAATTTAGATTTTAGATATTTAATTTTACAAAATTAAGTTTATAACTCTAATAAAAACATAGAAATAATAATAATAATAATAATAGTATTAGTACTTTTATTATTCTTTATTATTATTATTATTATTATTATTATTATAACACTAATAATAATAAAAATTATTATTATTATTATTATTATTATTATTATTGTTGTTGTTGTTGTTGTTGTTATTGTTGACAACAACAATAATAATAATAATGGCGATGGTGATGGTGATGGTGATGGTGATAATGATGGTGATACATCCAAACATAAAATATAAGAATCCAAATAAAGTTTAAGTTTAACAACACATATCAAATAGAGCAAAAAAAATAAACATATATCATTTAAAGTAAAGTTTATAACAATTTAAGAACGACGTCTAGTCGCCATTAAACTAGACGCAATAATATTATTCGAATAGTTGTCATCTCCGAGTTCTTTGCTCCTCGATGTCTTCTTGTATAGAGTTAACTTCAACATCTTGAAATACATCCGGGGTATAAATTGAATCTTGATCGATGATGGTAAAAGCCGTCGCCCATGTACTTCTTCTAATATAGTTATGCAACGCAAAAGTCGCACAAATTATTCTATTTTGATCCATTAATGAATACTTAGGCATTTTCTCCAATATCTTCCATCGAGCCTTAAGAACACAAAAGCCCTCTCGATACAACTTCAATGATGAATGAGCTCGGTTAAAAACTTCTCGAGATCCTCTTGGATTTGCACCACGAAACTCGATTGATGATATCTTGTCTTTGGGTAAGGTGTCAAATATCCTTCTCTTTCTGGTAGCCTTTATCAACCAAGTAATATTTTCTGAATTTTCATATAAGTATAATTAGTATAAATGATATCATAAAAATCAAAATCATTAATAGCAAATCCTACAAATCTTAAAATTATCTCGTCGGTGGTTTTGGAAATTTAAGTCTCGGATTCTGATTGTATCGAGGAAAATCTCGAGAATCGTATGATCCTTCCCAACCCGCTAAAACGTATGTAAATAGTAAGTTAAAGTCACATCTTGCCAATACATTTGTTGTTGTTATTCCTTTCCGTCCTCTATATCTCATTTGATCCTCTTCTATGAACAACTACCGCTATATGTGTACCATCAATAGCTCCAATACAATCCTAATATAAAAATAATCGTAAGATGATAAAAACAACTTTTTTTAATGAAAAATATAATGAAAGGGGAGGAAGAACATATTCAAATACCTTAAAATATGGCATATATCTAACATCATTGGCAATTTGTGGTGGAGTGTCCTTAAATTCGGGATCTTTTGGTACGAGTATATCCCTTGAAAATGCATCCATAGCAGTCAAGACTTCTTTAAAACTCTACTAACAGCCACACGAGCGTTGAAAGCGCTCTTAGGTATCTCTATTAGAGGAACCTTTACTGAGGACGTACACGAATAAACCAACTTTCTCTAAAATAGATATCCTATCTGAAGGTCTCAAACCATAATTGTTTTCTAAAACAATACATAATTGACGAAATGTATTTTGATTCATCCTCAATGCATTAAAACATCTTTTTTCATGACCATTCAATAATTCATTCATCCATAATTCTCCTGTTTGATAGGAAGTCATGCATGGTTCCTTGTATATGTGGTCAAAAAAATACACACTCATATATCCCATCGAGTCATCGATCCCAAAATTCAGTCTCATTATCCAACAATTGCTTCATTTGCAGAAGTTGCATAATTTTCATAACATTACCATCCATACCTACAGATCAATATGTAAGATTATATTGTAAATAAATAACACACTTATATGTCAACATATAAAGAAATAAATAATATAGCAGGTAAACATAGGTGCACAAATAATAAAAATAATAAACTAAACATACAATGTATTGATAGAAGTTATGTTTAATGTTTTTTTTGTTTGTCATACTCATACATAAACTTTATGTATTCAACCCTCTTTTCATCATCTGGTAAACCCCAAAAAATGGTCCTTTTTTGCGGATCTTCAATCAACATGCAAGCAAAATAAAATTCAGGAGTACCAGTCTCTAAATCAGGCAAAGTACATAATTTTCCCAAAGTATTCGTAATATCATGGTGTGACGTACCAGCACTAGTATTTTGTGATGTACCAATATTCATCATATCCATCATTTGCGTCATTGATCTATTCATCTCCGTTGTTTCACTCTGCCTCCCTTCAATCAATTGTATCACACCATCAAGCCTCTCATATATTGCTGCAGATTTTCCTGTCTTTTTAGATGAATCAGTTCTTGCACTCTTATTACTTTGTGTACTATCACCCTCTAAAACTCTTTTGCATCTTCTTCTCTCGGTCCCTTCATCATATGTGGCTTGAGGGGTCGGGGAAGATTCTCTCCACACTTCTTCCCAATTGTTGAGACCACTAGTCTCATCTACATTTTCATGTTGATGATGAGCATTATGACTAGTAGCTGGAGAAGGAATATATACTTCGTCAACTTCTTGTTGTCTTTGTGGAGGGTCAGCCACAGGACAAAATGTAGTCTCTCCTTGAGCCAAACATCCAAAAAGTTGATCCAACTTATATTCAAGCTCAAGTTCAAGCCCTTCCTCTTTAAATGTTTTAAAATTGATGTTCTCCTACAAAAAAATTAAATAACTTATTTTTAACTAGATATTTATTATTAAAGTAAAGGAAATTAATTTAAATTGGAGATAAGGGGATAACCTTAATCTTCAAAGTCCACCACTCCTCGCTAGCAGTAATTGTTCCTTTGTCATAATCCCATCCTAATCTTGTTTCTTTTCCTTTCAACTGTTTCCAAAGACTCCATCTAGTTCTCATCCAATCGAACTTATTTTTAAGCTTAGTTTTATCCCATTGTAAGTTGGTTGCTTTGTGAAATTCTTCCTCTACCTTCTTCCATGGTATCCTTTGACAAATAACTCCACCATGTTTTCCCTTACTCCTTTGAATATATTGGTTACAAAGGTCACAAAAGAGAAGAAGTATTTCTTTTGGCCAACGAACTCTACCTATATCATTTCCTCCTTTACTTTCTCCTTTGTTTCTTTTTTGAAATGATGCCATCTAATCATACAAGATTAGAAAAAGTTATGTACTTATTGACTAATTTACAATTGGATTCACTATTGAGTTATTATAATGGTTAACAATTAGAATATTTCAATAAAATAATTATATAAATACTTTTTATTGTAATATCTTTTAACTTGTGAATATTATTCAAAAATTGCATCAAATTTTATTGTAATATCTTTTATTTAACCAAATAATTATTAAATAATAACATAATATTATAAAAATTAAAATAAAATTTAAAATTAAACAATCAATTTTGAGCGCATGATCAATTAAACTCAAATATTAAACTAAATTAAAGATTAAAATATAAGTATTCTACATATATAAATTAAAGATTGAACATTAATATCAATGATACAAAATTAATCAAACCATATAAAACAAAATGAAATATCAACAAGAAATTATATGGTAATTATCCATTTGTTTTATGTGATACAACATTATATATATGTAAAATCATGTTATTAATTTATGCTATAATGAATATACATACTTGTTTTATGCGATCTTGGTTTTTAAAATCTCATTTATGCAATATTGTTGTCATTTACTATCCTCACCTTGGCTTATATCCCTTACTATTGTTTTATCTTTGTATATATATATAAATGAAAACAACGAAAACTTTTTGTATATAAGAAGCTGTTGTCATTCTTTGTTGTTTTATGTTGTCATTTGTCAAATGAAATTATTTTGAAAACTTTTGCAATCTTGTAAAAGTACCTTTAAAACTCATTAATCATCCATCTTCCATAGTCTAAAACAAGCTAACTCTTTTACTTTCAATTCCTTTTAATTTATATATTAATAAATGAATTTCAACGTTTATCATACTAACTCGTGCAAATAAAAATAGTTATCGATATCCCATCTGATTTGTACTAGTGGTAGCATAAGGAAAACATGGAGTTACTAAAAAATAAAAGCTAACAAAAGTTGAAAAAAACACAAAAAATAACTGAATAAGAATGCATACAATACTGTTTGTTTTATGCCATACAATACTCTTTATATTAGTAAGGGACATTTCAATATCAAAAAAATACAAATCCTAAGTTGTAATCCTTACCACTCCACCCAAGGTCTTCACACTAATTCAGAACCAAAAATTATCAACTGTATATCTTGGGCCACCAATAACCTGAGCACCATAATCCACAAAAAACACAAGTCATATATATTTGCACCTTGATTAAAGCTCCACATATGTTTCAAACTTTAAAAGGAGATTCGGCCAGGTAATCTTGAACAAAAATCAAGTACAATGAAATAGAAAATGAGTAGCAAGATTTACCTACTAGAAAGCAAGAAAAGCTTCACAAACATAGTATCTCTAAGCAAGCAAAGAATCTAATGTCATATCTTCATTTACTAAAAAAAAGCACAAAACCCCAACATACAAAACCAGAAAAACTGATCGAGTAGGAATAGAAGTGAAGGATGACAGAACATAGGAAAAACAAAACTTACAAATGAAAACAAAGAAAGACAGCATTGGCATTAAAGAAAAAAGCAAACCACTCACCAGAAGTTAAAATCCAAGTGAACCCACCAGGGATCGGTAAAAAATCAACAGATTGTGTTAGCTTTTTATAAGTGAAAAACAAATAGTGGGCAGTTGTGATTTAACAAATGGAGTTAAATGCTGGAGTTAAATGCTTTGTATAACCTTAAAGCAGTCAAAAACCTTCCTTTGTACAACCTTAAAGCCAATATACTGTCAGACTTCATTTATATCTCAACAACTATCACACTTCATTTAATAAAATCAACAGATACAAGATGATTGGTTAAATCAATGATAAAAGCGGATGTAAAAGTGAAGAATCATAAAGAGTTAGGTGAGTCACAAAGTCATAAATATTGGAAAACGAGAAACCAGAACTATCCCTTACTGGCATGATCTTGGTTTAAAATTTGTCCCAATATGGTCATCTGTTGTATCGATCGCTCAATAATTTGTGTAGCTTGGCATTTCTTGGCGAATCATTTAATCAACCATCTACCAGGCGCAACAACGGCCATTGTGGATCTGATTCTCTACTTCTAGTGTCTCCCAATACAAGCAATCACCTTGAGCCTTGAGAAAGAGCATATGCAACTTTATCTCCAACAAGCTGGATACATAAGCGAGTGAATAAACTTGACAAATATTACTGTAAAGGATGGCTCGAGAATGAATAACAAGAACTAGATGAATTTGCTAATGAGCATTTATCTATAGGAAATAACAAACGTGCACACACACACAGATGAAACATTATCTAAAGGGAATACTAATACACAAACAGATACTTGACAAAAAATCACTGTGTATATTATTGTTATGTTTGAATCACTCAATTGCGATACTTGAAATTGAGTGATTCAAACATAACAATAATATATTCAAACAACTATTCTCTCTACACAAGAAAGTCCCAAACAATTTGAATCTATGTAACTAACAAGTAACAAAGTCATGGCACTGTATCTGAATGTGTAAGCTAAGGCTATTCCAACTCAAGCTCAATATTAACCAAACACAATAAAAGCATAGAGATCGTGAAAAGCACAAAAGCACAAATAGGACACTTAATTTGACGATTTGAAAAAGAAAAAGGATAAAGACAGATCTAACAGCGTCATACGGACTCGTGAAGCACATAAATAACAACATATACATGTATGAGGAGAAAAGGAAAGGAAGCAAACCATCGCCGTCCTTGTTGAACAAGCTGAAAGCTTCCTTGAACTCAGAGATCTCGATCAAAAACAAACCTCACCGAAGAACGAAGAAACTAACGACAAGAAGAGAAAAGCAATCGAAGGAAAACGAAGCAACTCAGGTATAGATCGAATGAACAAACAAACCTGATCTTTGTCAAATGGGGTTATGGCCAAAGAGCTCTCTCACGATCTCGTTCTCCTCTCCACTCTCTCCATGATTGCGACTATATTCTCAACAAACAAAAAAGGGATTAAGCCAAAAAAAAATAGAAACAACTATTCTCAAGTAGAAAGGTCTAGATCTGACCCAAAACAAGAAAAACAACCGAAAAAAACATCAAAAGATCGTTAACTAAGTACATATATATGGACTAAAAAGATCGGAAAATCTGAGAAGAAATCGAAAAAGAGGAGCAAATAAAGCGAGTTTCAAATCGGAAAATCTTTTCTTAAATTCCAAAGAGTTTTAATTTCAGTTTTTATCAGTTTATCTTTTCACCAAACAGGCCTTTGTAAACATTATGGCCTCTGTTGCAGAGAGTCGATCACTTTTTTAGTCGGTCATCCTTCTAGCTTGTTGACTTTAAAATAAGTTGAAAATTTTGTTTGTAAAGAGTCGATTGGGTTAATGATTTAACCCAATCACTTTTATTCAACCAAATTTCAAAGGAGCGCTTTTAACCACCAATGCCTATTATTTTTCAGCTATTCTCCATTTTGCCCTCCCTTATCTTCTCGTGCATCTCACGCTTTCTCCAGATCATTCTTCTTTCTCGCTTACTCATGCGTTGTTTCTCTCACCATTTCACCTTCTTACGATCTCGCTTTTCGCTTCACTGCTCACTCCCACGCATCAACGAAGGAGAGTAGATCAAACGGGAGGAGGTTCAAGTCGATTTCGTGCCATGGCTGTAAAATTCTTCGTCGGGCAAGAATCGGAAATGTGTATGTCATGTCTTCCATCTCCTCTCCTTATCCTAACTCAGTTTTATTTGCTCCTCTTTTTCGATTTCTTCTCAGATTTTCCGATCTTTTTAGTCCATATATATGTACTTAGTTAACGATCTTTCGATGTTTTTTTCTGTTGTTTTTCTTATTTTGGGTCGATCTAGACCTTTCTACTGAGAATAGTTGTTTCTATTTTTTTTTGGCTTAATCCCTTTTTTGTTTGTTGAGAATATAGTCGCAATCATGGAGAGAGTGGAGAGGAGAACGAGATCGTGAGAGAGCTCTTCGCCATAACCCCATTTGACAAAGATCAGTTTGTTTGTTCATTCGATCTATACCGAGTTGCTTTCGCTTTCCTTCGATTGCTTTTTCTTCTTTGTCGTTAGTTTCTTCGCTCTTCTGGTGAGGTTTGTTTTGATCGGATCTCGAGTTCAAGGAAGCTTTCAAATTGTTCAACAAGGACTACGATGGTTTGTTTCTTTCCTTTCTCCTCATACATGTATATGTTTTATTTATGTGCTTCACGAGTCCGTATGACGTCATAGATCCGTCTTTATCCTTTTCTTTTCAAATCATCAAATTAAGTGTCCTATTTGTGCTTTTGTGCTTTTCACGATCTCTATGCTTTTATTGTGTTTGGTTAATATTGAGCTTCGAGTTGAATAGCCTTAGCTACACATTCTGACAAAGCCATGACTTTGTTACTTGTTAGTTACATGATTCAAATTGTTTGGGACTTTTCGTAGAGAAATAGTTGTTTGAATATATTATTGTTATGTTTGAATCACCAATTTCAAGTATCGCAATCGAAAGTGATTCAAACATAACAATAATATACACAAAGGATTTTTTGTCAAGTATCCGTTTGCAGGTATTAGTATTCCTTTAGATAATGTTTCATCCGTGTGTGTGTGCACGCTTGTTATTTCCTATAGATAAATGCTCATTAGCAAATTCATCTAGTTCTTGTTATTCATTCTCGAGCCATCCTTTACAAGAATATTTGTCAAGTTTATTCACTCGCTTATGTATCCAGCTTGTTGAAGATAAAGTTGCATATGCTCTTTCTCAAGGCTCAAGGTGATTGTCAGATTGGGAGACACTAGAGCAGTAGAGAATCAGATCCACAATGGCCGCTTGTTGCTGCCGTAGATGGTTGATTAAATGATCTCGCCAAGAAATGCCAAGCTACACAAATTATCGAGCGATCGATACAACAGATGACCATATCGGGACAAATTTTAAACCAAGATCACGCCAAGGTAAGTGGATAGTTTGTTGGTTTCGCTTTCCAACATTTATGACTTTGGACTCAATTTAACTCTTTATGATTCTTCACCTTTTACATCTGCTTTTATCCGCTGATTTAACCAACTGCCTTTGTATCTCGTGATTTTATTAAATGAAGTGTGATAGTTGTTGAGATATAAATGAAGTCCGACAAAGATATTGGCTTTAAGGTTGTACAAAGGAAGGTTTTTGACTGTTTTAAGGTTGTACAAAGCATTTAACTCTAGCATTTAACTCCACTTGTTAAATCACAACTGCCCACTGTTTGTTTTTCACTTATAAAAAGCTAACACAACTGCTGATTCTTTACCGATTCCTGGTGGGTTCACTTGGATTTTAACTTCAAAGAGTGGTTTGCTGTTTTCTTTAATGCCAATGCTGTCTTTCTTTGTTTTCATTTGTAAGTTTTGTTTTTCCTATGTTCTGTCATCCTTCACTTCTATTCCTACTCGATCGCTTTTTCCGTTTTGTATGTCAGGGTTTTGTGCTTTTTTTAGTAAACGAAGATATGACATTAGATTCTTTGCTTGCTTAGAGATACTATGTTTGTGAAGCTTTTCGCTTTCTAGTAGGTAAATCTTGCTACTCATTTTCTATTTCATTGTACTTGATTTTTGTTCAAGATTACCTGGCCGAATCTCCTTTTAAAGTTTGAAACATATGTGGAGCTTTAATCAAGGTGCAAATATATATGACTTGTGTTTTTTGTGGATTATGGTGCTCAGGTTATTGGTGGCCCAAGATATACAGTTGATAATTTTTGGTTCTGAATTAGTGTGAAGACCTTGGGTGGAGTGGTAAGGATTACAACTCAGGATTTGTATTTTTTTGATATTGAAATGTCCCTTACTAATATAAAGAGTATTGTATGGCATAAAACAAACAGTATTGTATGCATTCTTATTCAGCTTATTTTTGTGTTTTTTTTCAACTTTGTTAGCTTTTATTTTTAGTAACTCCATGTTTTCCTTATGCTACCACTAGTACAAATCAGATGGATATCGATAACTATTTTTATTTGCACGAGTTAGTATGATAAACGTTGAAATTCATTTATTAATATATAAATTAAAAAGAGAATTGAAAGTAAAAGAGTTAGCTTGTTTTAGACTATGGAAGATGGACTACTAATGAGTTTTAAAGGTACTTTACAAGATTGCAAAAGTTTTCAAAATAATTTCAGCTTGACAAATGACAACATAAAACAACAAGAATGACAACAGCTCTTTATATACAAAAAGTTTTCGTTGTTTTCATTTATATATATATACACAAGATAAAACAATAGTAAGGGATATAAGCCAAGTGAGGGATAGTAAATGACAACAAAGATTGCATAAATGAGATTTTTAAAACCAAGATCGATAAAACAAGTATGTGTATATTCATTATAGATAAATTAATAACATGATTTTACATATATATAATGTCAGATCACATAAAACAAATGGATAATTACCATATAATTTCTTGTTGATATTTCATTTTGTTTTATATGGTTTGATTAATTTTGTATCATTGATATTAATGTTCAATCTTTAATTTATATACGTAGAATACTTATATTTTAATCTTTAATTTAGTTTAATATTTGAGTTTAATTGATCATGCTACCAAAATTGATTGTTTAATTTTAAATTTTAAATTTTATTTTTAATTTTTATAATATTATGTTATTATTTAATAATTATTTGGTTAAATAAAAGATATTACAATAAAATTTGATGCAATTTTTGAATAATATTCACAAGTTAAATGATATTACAATAAAAGTATTTATATAATTATTTTATTGAAATATTCTAATTGTTAACCATTATAATAACTCAATAGTGAATCCAATTGTAAATTAGTCAATAAGTACATAACTTTTTCTAATCTTGTATGATTAGATGGCATCATCTCAAAAAGAAACAAAGGAGAAAGTAAAGGAGGAAATGATATAGGTAGAGTTCACAATAAAAGAAATACTTCTTCTTTTTGTGACCTTTGTAACCAATATATTCAAAGGAGTAAGTGGAAAACATGGTGGAGTTATTTGTCAAAGGATACCATGGAAGAAGGTAGAGGAAGAATTTCACAAAGCAACCAACTTACAATGGATAAAACTAAGCTTAAAAATAAGTTCTATCGATGAGAACTAGATGGAGTCTTTGGAAACAAATGAAAGGAAAAGAAACAAGATTAGGATGGGATTATGACAAAGGAACAATTATCGCTAATGAGGAGTGGTGGACTTTGAAGATTAAGGTTATCCCTTATCTCCAATTTAAATTAATTTCCTTTACTTTAATAATAAATATCTAGTTAAAATAAGTTATTTAATTTTTTGTAGAGAACATCAATTTTAAAACATTTAAAGAGGAAGGGCTTGAACTTGAGCTTGAATATAAGTTGGATCAACTTTTTGGATGTTTGGCTCGAGGAGAGACTACATTTTGTCCTGTGGCTGACCCTCCACAAAGACAACGAGAAGTTGACGAAGTATATATTCCTTCTCCAGCTACTAGTCATAATGCTCATCATCAACATGAAAATGTAGATGAGACTAGTGGTCTCAACAATTGGGAAGAAGTGTGAGAGAATCTTCCCCACCCTCAAGCCACATATGATGAAGGGACCGAGAGAAGAAGATGCAAAGAGTTTTAGAGGGTGATAGTACACAAAGTAATAAGAGTGCAAGAACCGATTCATCTAAAAGACAGAAAATCAGCAGAATATATGAGAGGCTTGATGGTGTGATACAATTGATCAAGGGAGGCAGAGGAAACAACGGAGATGAATAGATCAATGACGAAAATGATGGATATGATGAATATTGGTACATCACAAAATACTAGTGCTGGTACGTCACACCATGATATTACGAATGCTTTGGGAAAATTATGTACTTTGCCTGATTTAGAGACTGGTACTCCTGAATTTTATTTTGCTTGCATGTTGATTGAAGATCCGCAAAAAAGGACCATTTTTTGGGGTTTACCAGATGATGAAAAGAGGGTTGAATACATAAAGTTTATGTATGAGTATGACAGACAAAAAAAACATTAAACATAACTTCTATCAATACATTTCATGTTTAGTTTATTATTTTTATTATTTGTGCACCTATGTTTACTCGCTATATTATTTATTTCTTTATATGTTGACATATAAGTGTGTTATTTATTTACAATATAATCTACATATTGATCTCAGAGGTATGGATGATAATGTTATGAAAATTATGCAACTTCGCAAATGAAGCAATTGTTGGATAATGAGACCAATTTTGGGATCCGATGACTCAGCAAAGGGATATATGAGTGTGTATTTTTTGACCACATATACAAGGAACCATGCATGACTTCCTATCAAACAGAGAATTATGGATGAATGAATTATTGAATGGTCATGAAAAAGATGTTTTAATGCATCGAGGATGAATCAAAATACATTTCTTCAATTATGTATTGTTTTAGAAAACAATTATGGTTCGAGACCTTCGATAGATGTCTATTTTAGAGAAAGTTGGTTTATTCGTACGCCCTCAAGAAAAGTTCCTCTAATAGAGATACCCAAGAGCGCTTTCAACGCTCGTGAAACTGTTAGTAGAGTTTTTAAAGAAGTCTTGATCGCATGGATGCATTTTCGCGGATATACTGCACTAAAAGATCCCGAATTTAAGGACACTCCACCACAAATTGCCAATGATGTTAGATATATGCCATATTTTAAGGTATTTGAATATGTTCTTCCTCCCCTTTCATTATATTTTTCATTAAAAAAAGTTGTTTTTATCATCTTACGATTATTTTTATATTAGATTGCATTGAGCTATTGATGGTACACATATAGCGGTAGTTGTTGCAGAAGAGGATCAAATGAGATATAGAGGACTAAAGGAATAACAACAACAAATGTATTGGCAGATGTGACTTTAACTTACTATTTACATACGCTTTAGCTGGTCAGAAGGATCAACAGACGATTCTCGTATTTTCCTTGATACAATCGGTAATTCGAGACTTAAATTTCCAAAACCACCGACAGGTAATTTTAAGATTTGTAGGATTTGCTATTAATGATTTTGATTTTTTATGATATCATTTATACTAATTATACTTATATGAAAATTCAGGAAAATATTACTTGGTTGATAAAGGCTACCCAGAAAGAGAAGGATATTTGACACCTTACCCAAAGACAAGATATCATCAATCAGAGTTTCGTGGTACAAATCCAAGAGGATCTCGAGAAGTTTTTAACCGAGCTCATTCATCATTGAGAAGTTGTATCGAGAGGGCTTTTGGTGTTCTTAAGGCTCGATGGAAGATATTGGAGAAAATGCCTAAGTATTCATTAATGGATCAAAATAGAATAATTTAGTGCTTTATGCTGTATAACTATATTAGAAGAAGTACACTCATGCAATCTTGGCTTTTACCATCATCGATCAAGATTCTGAATTTATACCCCGTATGTATTTCAAGATGTTGAAGTTAACTCTATACAAGAAGACATCGAGGAGCAAAGAACTCGGAGATGACAACTATTCGAATAATATCAAGGCCTAGTTTAATGGCGCCTAGACGTCGTTCTTAAATTGTTATAAACTTTTACTTTAAATGATATATGTTTATTTTTTTCGCTTCTATTTGATATGTGTTGTTAAACTTAAACTTTATTTGGATTCTTATATTTTATGTTTAGATGTATCACCATCACCATCACCATCACCATCGCCATTATTATTATTATTGTTGTTGTCAACAACAACAACAACAACAACAACAACAACAATAATAATAATAATAATAATAATAATAATAATTCTTTATTATTATTAGTATAATAATAATAATAATAATAAAGAATAATAAAAGTACTAATACTATTATTATTATTATTATTTCTATGTTTTTATTAGAGTTATAAACTTAATTTTGTAAAATTAAATATCTAAAATCTAAATTTTTATAAGAATATTCATTGACATACTAAAATATATAATATTCATATTCTTATATTTTTTAAAGTCATGTCCTTATAAGTCATTTTACACTTAAACAAATTGATTCTAAATACTAATTTTACCAAACATCTTTAACAAATAACTAATGCAATCCATTGTCAAACCAATGATATAATCACTATCACCATCACCTATCACTATCACCAATGCCAAACAGGCCAAAATGTTCGTAATGCTTTACATTTAGACATAATAATTGATGGCCTTTATCAGTTAAATGTTGACATGTCATTCTTTTTTTTTTGCTAACATGACATTTTTTAAAATTTTATTAAAGTGGGACTTATAGTGATAACGTGGATTTTCTTAGTTAAAATAGAAATGAATCTTATGGGAGGTTAAACAATGTGTGTTTGGGAGTCTGAAGTTAAATGCAAATAGTGCATTTGGGTGTCTGCCCACTTCTATTTAAACGTTATATTTGAAACTCTTCCCTTCCCCAATACCCATCGTCTTGACCTAACACGCACCTTTTTAAAGCAACAAATGCAATGTTCTTCCTTCTCCCTCAATCCTTAATTTTCTTTATATTCTTCTTCAAAAAATTTCAATTATATCAGTTTTAGCCCCACCTATTTATTCTTCAAACGATTTCAGACTTCCCTAAATCCCTAATTATTTCTCCCATACATCGTTTCTAACGTTAGAAGAAACTCACACTCTCTTTGGGTTTCTAAGCAAGAAGTCAACAATTCATCGTGGGAGGTCCATTGTTATCTGAATTTTATGTTTTTATATATGTGGTCCCCTAAATTTGCTTGTTTGTGCTTGTTTGTTTATGATTGTATTTTGTGGTCTCCAATGCTTGTTAAGGTATTGCATGTATGTTGTGGTCCTCTATGCATAGATTTATTTGCGAAGATTGGATGTTAGCAGTGAATGTGTTGGTTTTCTCCACATTTAGAAAGATGATACTTTTTCGTCTCTCTTGAACATTTCTAGTTAATTTTTTATTTTCTCTAGTCTCAACCAATACATGTTAATGTACTCTTCAATATTATGTATATATTATTTCAATGCAAACAACATCTCTTCAGGGAAGAAAATGTACTTCTCTATTTTTAAAGTTTTGAGAATTGGATGTAGACATTCCTATGCCAATTTATATCTCCTTCAGTCCAATTATTAAATGTTTAAATCAATTAATGAATAACAGATGCATAAGCTATTGCAGATAGATTAGAAATGTAAAAGGTTGTTGATTTAATAAGTTAAAACAATTACATTAGCTAGAATAGTTCAGTTACATGATAATCTATTAGTCCTTTTAACATAGTTATTCTATTGATTGATACATTAAAGTGCTTTTGTTGACAATAATAATATGGCACTAGAGAAATAGAAATTGAATCTATGGAAAAAAGAACTCCACGCAGATAATTTCACACACAAAAAATCTTAACTCATAACTATTGGCTCAATATTCATTGCATCAAGTAAACAACCATAAGTAAAAAAGCATATCAACTGTTCAAAAAGAGATGATTTATGATTTCACTTTACTATTTTGGCCTATGAAACTTGGGAAACAATTACATGAAATAACAAGATTAACACAATCATGTCAACATACTCTGAAATTAGTTTTGAGAGTTGGATGTAGACAAATATTCCCTTTAGTGTTCCAATTTTTGCATTAAGAAATGGTTAGAATGCTTGATGGAATAGTATCATGTTATGATGCATGATTACTAGTTCAAGTTTATTTATGATGCATGATTATTAGTTTAAGTTTATGGGGATTATTTTATCAACTTTGAAATCTTTAAGTGTTTATGTTATCCTCTAATTATAAGTTGGCACTCCAAGCTTTCATAATTGTACATGTAGTATCCATTATATTCTTGATAATATCATTAAAATCTACACTTTTTGGTGATCAACTTGCCTTTAGATATTTGTTTGCAATCTCTAATGCATGAAATATTATAGTTTTCATTTGTGATCTAATTTATGTTTTGGTCATTGTGGTCGAAAGTTTGTTGCAAAGTTGAATTTGAAACATGTTGATGGGGAATCAAGTATTTTTGATAAAGTAGACCTTGCTTATGTTAGATATAGGCAAATATATGAGATGAGAAATGAGTTAGGATATCCTCAAGTGTATAAGGTCCATTACAAGGTACCTGGTTTTGAATTTAGTAAGTCTTTGAGATTGATTGAATCAATCAAAAGTTCTCTAAGGCTCATCAATCTGATGAAAATCCACCAAATGATTAATGTTTATGTAACTTATATATTAGACTCCCCATCATTTGTACCTGAGATGTTGTCTATATCTGGAAGAGAGGATGGAGATAGTGAGGGCGAGGAGGGAAGTTGTGGAGCTAGCAAAAGAGTTAGTGAAGGAGTTGATGAATGAGTTGACAAAGGAGTTAGTGAAGGACTTGATGAAGAGGTAGACGATTATGACCATTATAAGGGTTTTTATACAAGCCGAGGTTTCCAATGACCACCAATCAGTTGAAATTGAGTCAATTGATTTTGGTAGTTTTATTGATAGTTATGAATATCCAAGCAGAGAAGAGCTGGTGAACAATTATGAACACCTAGTAGTATTAGGCATAATCCAACTGATGTGGGAAGAGTAGATTGGAGATTGGGGATAGAGTGTGGATCAGAAAAAGAATTTTGAGATTTTGTTGTGGATTATGTAGTTCATACAGGATACAACATGAAGTTTAAAAAAAGTGAAAGTCATATGATTAGAGTGAGATGCATCAAGGGATGCCCATATAAGTTGTAGGTCATTTGTATTAAGAATGAATGGTCCTTCAAAGTGGTGACATACAATCCTACGGATAGTTATTTTACGAGCAACAAACCTAAATTGGTTTCAGCTAAGTTCCTAGTGATAAATTTTAAGGAAAGAATATTTGACAAGCTTAGAATCTCAACAACGAAGATGGTTGAAGAATGCAAAAAAAGCTCAATGTATTTTTCAACTCAAGTATGTGTAGAGTTGCAAATATGAGATTGAGAAAAGAAAGGGCGAGTGATTATGTGAATGAATATGTCAAGCTACAAGGATATGTTTGTGAGATGAGGATTAGTAATCCTGGATCAACAATTGAGTTAAAGCTAAGCAGGAATGAAGAAACTAGTTTGTTATAGGTATGTAAATCATCAACAACGATATTTATTTTTTTATTTATTCATTTATTCACGCATCTTTATCTCTTTGTGTTATTCAAAAGAATTTACATTTGCTTTAACGCTATGAAAGAGGATGGAGGTATTTGAGGCCAATTTTTGGTATTGATGGTTGCTTTTTGAAGACTAAATTATAGAGTTAGCTATTGAGTGCAATTAGGAAGGATGGTGATAGAGGGATGTATCCGTTGGCTTGGGCTATTATGGAGGTATAGAATACTGATTCTTGGACATGGTTTATGAGTTTGTTAGCTTCGGACTTGAAATTAGATAGTGGTGAAAGATTTACAATAGTATCATATATATAAAAGGTATTTTTCTCTTCATTGATTAATAGTTTATTATTATACAAATTTTACATTGACTGAATCCTTTATATTGTTATAAGGATCGATTAGGATAGTTGATGCGAAGCCCCAAGACTAAAGAACACAAAACCCCTTAAACACACACTTTGGATAGAACATGAACAAGACGAAATTCCTAACCCTAATGAACCCCTAATTAATTATATGAAAGGAAACAAATATAATAAGGTTGATTTGAAAGCAAGAATAGAAATTTGCCACAAATGTTTACTTTGATAAGAATTATATTCTTGATGTAGAAGAAAACAAGAAATTCTCCCTTATAGAATTCAATATTTAACCAATCTAACCCTAAACAATGTTTATTATGATGTATTTATACCCCTTGAAAAGAAAGAAACCCTAACTACTTAAAAGGCCTTTAAACATGGGCCTTTCACTAAAATAATTAAAGCCCAAACTAATATTTCTAAAATACAACCTATTAAACCTAAAAGATTTAAACAAGCCCAAGACACAAGTAATGGGCTGCCGAAAGTTATGCTTCTAATGTAAAAATAAATAATTGAATAAGAATAAAATTCATTTTGCACATTCTGCCTAACTTGATTAGTTATAATGCCATTGACCCTCATTATCTCTTAAGATTCCATACTATATATAATTCGACCATGTAAGATTGAAGTGCTTTTTTGAACTTCTTAGCTCTTGATCTTGTTATTGATCCCTCCTTACTACCTTATCTTTAGCTCCATATCTCTTACAAAGTACCATGGTTGTGCTCGCATCATCCCCTTCTTCTTTTTCTGCAAAAGGATTTGTCCTCGAATCTGAATCAAAGTCAAAAGGAGATAAGTTAGAAACATTAAAAGTAGAACTAACATTATACATACTAGCAAGTCTATCTTGTATGCATTGTCATTGATGCGTTCCAACATTTGGAATGATCCATCATCCCTTGCATCAAGTTTTGACTTCTTTCGCTATGGAAACCTTTATTTCGTATATGCACCCAAACCCAATCACCCTACATAGTCACAAACACACTAGACAAACTTGGGTCAAGGTCAGTGTTAGTAAACAAAGCTTCCTTAAACTGAATCAAGATTAAATCTCTCTTGTCTAAATATGCATTCTTTAACTCTCTCTCTCTTGCATATAAACATGGTTATGTCTTAACTTTTTCACTCCGCCCAATTTCTCTTTGCTCACTTTTCATATTCTTTTCTTTCTTTTCACTCACTAACTTCTTCTCTCTTGCATATCCCACTTTCTTTTACTCACTTGTGTAGTCACTCACCATTAGGCCTTTAATTTTATTATTTTCTCGTATGGCCTCTTTTCTCTCTTCTTTTTTTTTCACCTCACTACCTGAATCCTCGTTTGATGATTGTTAAATTTTTAGTTGTTTAAGGCATGCTTATTTAGGTGATAAAGGATCAAGGGTAACTTTCGGCCCATTCTACATAAAAGAATACCTATTCATGTACCCATCATATATAACATGCCTATCAAATTGTTATGGCCTACCCAACAATATATAACTAGCTTATATAGACACGACATCACAAATAACTTAATTCGCATATCTACTAATGGAGAATGCAACAACTACTTGCTTAGGGACTTTAACTTCTTCTCTACTAAAGTAGTGTTAGTCACATTAGTGCAACTACCTCCATCTATAAACATGCTACAAGCTTTCCCACCTATTAAACATCTTGTATGAAATATGTTCTCCCTTTGTTCTAGGCTATCTTCCTTCACATTCAAGTTTAATGAGCGTCTAGCAACTAAAGATTCACCCTTCTTAACCTACTCAACATTCTCATCAACATCAAAATAATTTTCTAAAGGTGGCATACTCAAGTCACTACCATCAGACTCTTTTCCATCTTCCTACTTGGAAACAATTTCACCACCCTTAATAAATAGTCTTCCTATTAGGATAATCAGATGCATAACGACCACGCCCTTAACATTTAAAGCACTTAATATCCCTATGTTTAGAAGGTTTAAAGGATGGATCAGTAGTGCCTTTTTGAATTGAAATACTCCTCTCCTTGCCTTTGTTTAACTCATTGTCTTTCTTCTTAGAATCCAAATAGTGCTCCCTCTTCTTATCTTCATTTTTTCTCCATTTTTGATTCCATTTGTTGCTGGAATTTCATAAAGACTGACTGCCCTTGCTTGTATTTGTCGCTTCTCTACCTTCATAGCAATGTTCACTAGTTCCTCTATCTCTACATAATGATGCAACTCAACCACATCAATAATTTCCCTATTCAATCCACCCATGAACCGAGCCATTGTCACCTCTTCCTCCTCTTCTATGTTAGCTTTAATCAATAGTAACTCCATCTCCTTGTGATAATTTTCTACTAATCTTGTTCCTTGTTGTTAGCGATCTAGAAGGGGGGTTGAATAGATCTTTAAGCTTTTTTTAATTTTCTACAATAAAATCAGAAGTTAATTCACACAATAGTAATTTAAACAAATTTAAATGCAAGGAGTAGGGAAGAAGATCAAACACTGTTTTTATAGAGGTTCGGTCTTTAAGACCTCGCCCTCTACCTAAGCTCCCACTTAGGATTTTGCAAACCACTTTATTACACACTTTGTAGTTTAGTGTGAACTCTTACCATACCGCTTGATTTCCGGCTTAAGCTACCTTTACACTTGATTTGTCTTCTAGCACAAATCCTACTAATACCACTTGATTTCTGACTCAAGCTACCTTTACAAATGATTTGTCTTCCGGCACAAATCCTACCAATACCACTTGATTTTCGGCTCAAGCTACCTTTACAAATGATTTGTCTTCCGGCATAAATCCTACCAATACCACTTGATTTCTAGCTCAAGCTACCTCACACGTGACCTTTAACTAGTCACTCAAATTGTAAGAGAAATAAGATAAAGATTGAAGAACAAAACTCAATACAATGATGTAACAAGATAATAGCAATAGTGAGCAAAATATGAAGCAATAGTGGAGTATTTTTCTTGTAGAACTTCTCTAGTCTTTTTCCTTGATCATCCACTCATATACTTGAAGAAAAATAGCTATTGGGAACCCATATAGCCGTTATCTAATTGTTATGATCGTTCCTTAACATCCTCCTTTCCATTTATGGCTAATTGAACCATTGGAATTAATTTGCTGTACCCATAAGTCGACTTGTCGAATGTATAAGTCGACTTGTATCAACAATTTACGTAAAATTTTATCTCCGCTCTTCAATAAGTCGACTTGTGCTGTGTAAGTCGACTTGTCGTCCTCGATAAGTCGACTTATATTGTTCTAGTCGACTTATGCTGTTCAGAGCAAGGTTGTTTTCATCATTGCTTTAATATGCTTCCTCGTCAACACTCCACGTGGCTACAAGGTTAGCTTTCTTTTTCCCTTTGTCATTCTTGTCATTTTTCTGAAGATTTGAACTCTTCTTTTCTTCATAGCCTTTAGACCTTCTTTCTACAGTATACTTCTTCGTTTCTCCATTTCTTCTGCCACTTAATTCCTTCCTCCTATTTTTGAGTAGTCCTTTAAACTTCCTCAAATTTCTGGCATACATGGCTATTTCTTCGTCTTCTTCTTCCTCATCTGTTTCTTCATCACTTTCATCAAGAGAAGAAGTATTAGCTTTTAAAGCAATTGACTTTTGTGACTTACCTCTACCTCCTCTTGATTTGATAATGATCTCATAGTTGATGAGTGATCCCACCAAGGCGTTGAATTCTAGATGGTTGAGATCTTTAGACTCCATAATTGATGTGATTTGTGAGTCCCATTCTTTTGGTAGTGAGTGGAGAATCTTCTTCACCTTCTCGCTATCCGTCATATGCTTTCTAAGGTTGCCTAATTCATTTATGATTTCTGCAAAACGGTCAAGCATAGTGGAAATAGACTCACCTTCCTTTATAACAAACATTTCATAATCATGGAGAAGCATGTTGATCTTTGTCTCCCAGACTTGGTTGGTTCCTTCATGGGTGATGCGAAGTCTTTCCCACATTTCTTTAGCACTGGTACAAGAATTAACTCGGTTTCTTTCCTCAACCATGAGAGCGCAATAAATTAGCTTCATTGCTTTCGCGTTGATGTAAGCTTGCCTTCAGTCATTGTCATCGTATTCCAGCTCCGTTTTTAACTCACCATTTTCTTTCAACGGTGGTTGTGGACCGAAGATAATTATATTCCAATATTCTACTCCCTCGCTTATAATGTGATACTTCATAGGATTTTTCCAAGAAGAATAATTAGTACCATTAAATAAAGGAGGGCAGTTGTTTGTGTTACCTTCTTCCGCTAGGTTATTGTGTGCCATCCCTGGATACTTCTGCTCTGATACCAATTGTTAGCGATCTAGAAGGGGGGTTGAATAGATCTTTAAGCTTTTTGTAATTTTCTACAATAAAATCAAGTTAATTCACACAATAGTAATTTAAACAAATTTAAATGCAAGGAGTAGGAAGAAGATCAAACACTGTTTTTATAGAGGTTCGGTCTTTAAGACCTACGTCCTCTACCTAAGCTCCCACTTAGGATTTTGCAAACCACTTTATTACACACTTTGTAGTTCAATGTGAACTCTTACAATACCGCTTGATTTTCGGCTCAAGCTACCTTTACACTTGATTTGTCTTCCGGCACAAATCCTACTAATACCGCTTGATTTCTGACTCAAGCTACCTTTACAAATGATTTGTCTTCCGGCACAAATCCTACCAATATCACTTGATTTTCGGCTCAAGCTACCTTTACAAATGATTTATCTTCCGACACAAATCCTACCAATATCACTTGATTTCTGGCTCAAGCTACCTCACACGTGACCTTTCACTAGTCACTCAAATTGTAAGAGAAATAAGATAAAGATTGAAGAACAAAGCTCATTACAATGATGTAACAAGATAATAGCAATAGTGAGCAAAATATGAAGTAATGGTGGAGTATTTTTCTTGTAGAACTTCTCTAGTCTTTTTCCTTGATCATCCACTCATATACTATAAGAAAAATAACTGTTGGGAACCCATATAGCTGTTGTCTAATTGTTATGACCGTTCCTTAACATCCTCCTTTCCATTTGTGGCTAATTAAACCATTGGAATTAATTTGTTATACCTATAAGTCGACTTGTCGAATGTATAAGTCGACTTGTATCAACGATTTACGTAAAATTTCATCTCCGCTCTTCAATAAGTCGACTTGTGCTATGTAAGTCGACTTGTCGTCCTCGATAAGTCGACTTATGTTGTTCTAGTCGACTTGTGCTGTTCAGATCCTGATGTATAAGTCTACTTATGATGTGCAAGTCGACTTGTGTTGTCTTCAATGGTAACATCCAACCAAATCTTCTATAATCCTTATTATTTATGTCTCTTTCACTTATAAGGAAACTTCCATCTTGATTCTTCAATGATTTATCACTTGTCCATCTTGATTTGCATAAATCTTTCATACTAATCCCAAAATACCTGAAACAATTTCTTAACCAATTCTATACATTTTATTATTATCAAAACATAAGTGGGATTTAATTTGTCAACCACCATTTGTCCAACAATCTCCTCCTTTTTGATAATGACAAAACACTTAGAAATTGTTTAAGAAATGAGAACAAAGAAAAATTGATCAAGGTTTTTGTGCCTTGTCATTTTGGTTAGAAGTCTCCCCCTCAATCATATAAATCATTGAATTTAATAACCTTGTAAGATCAAATTCATCAAGGACAATTTAATAAACATACTCCCCCTTAATTAAGTAACTAAAGAATATCCAATTTCCCATTTTTCTCCCCCTTTTTGTCATAATCAAAACAACTAATACAAACCAACAATAGATGAAATATCGCAATCACATTAAATAGAGAACCAAGTCATCAAATACAAATAGTCTCAAGTAGCAAGCAAATAATATGAAATGTTGGTCTTGGCTAGATATAAAAACCATCATGGTGAAGAAACATCATCATGAATAAATCTCAAAAGTAGAAGAGAATATGTTTTCGGAGATTTTGGGGAAAAGAGAATTTTTAAAGAAGACCCAGATAACTCATATTCGACAGGCAGTTCATAAGCAAACACAAAGAAAATGTAAAGTCATAACAATCCAACAATAGAACCCGTGTAAACATAAGTCGACTTGTTTTACCTCCATAAGTCGACTTATCGACCCTCATAAGTCGACTTGTCGATTTGCATAAGTCGACTTATCCTGAAATTTTTTCATTTCCATTGTGTTGTGTATATCATAGGTCGACTTATTGACCCACACAAGTCAACTTGTTAGCAGACTTGTCACCAATTAGTCGACATTCACTATCAATGTACCATGTGCTTGGTGGATCTTCATTCCTTGCTTGTACCTACAACTGAAACATCATTTCTTCTCATTGGTACCCAAGCCATCTTGGGTCTATTTTGGTTAGTCATATAAACCACATTAGGAGGTGTTGAACCTATAATCACCCAAATTTTCTTAACATTGATACATCTCCTAATACTTTTACATGCAATTTCTATATGACCATCTTTCAAGCATTTAGTACATTGGGCAACTTTTCCGTCTTTAGTGAATTTAGAAATCAAGGAATAATCTCTATGAAAAGGATCATATCCTAAACCATGTTTAGAAATTGAATATCTTTGTAAAGACAACATCTCTTCAAACTTTGCATTTCTACCATCAAATTTTCCAACCACATAAGAAAATTCCTTTCTAAGTCTATCAAGCTCACAAGTAAGACTTTCTTTTTCAACAAGACATGCAGAATGATCTTCCTTAGGACAATCTAAATCATTAATCGTCTCATGTAAAGCATTATTTTCAGCAACTAGTTCTCTTATATTCTTTTTCAATTTCTTGTTTATCTTAATAGCTTCTTCAAAATCAATTTGTAAAGCAGTAAAAGAGTCTCTAAGTTCTTGATCTAAGATTATTACCTCATCCTCATCATCACTTGTCAAGAAGCTATCTGCCATAAGAGCAAGGTTGTTTTCATCATTACTTTGATATGCTTCCTCGTCATCACTCCACGTGGCTACAAGGCTAGCTTTCTTTTTCCCTTTGTCATTCTTGTCATTTTTCTGAAGATTTGAACTCTTCTTTTCTTCATAGCCTTTAGACCTTCTTTCTACAGTATACTTCTTCGTTTCTCCATTTCTTCCGCCACTTAATTCCTTCCTCCTATTTTTGAGTAGTCCTTTAAACTTCCTCAAATTTCTGGCATACATGGCTATTTCTTCGTCTTCTTCTTCCTCATCTGTTTCTTCATCACTTTCATCAAGAGAAGAAGTATAAGCTTTTAAATCAATTGACTTTTGTGACTTACCTCTACCTCCTCTTGATTTGATAATGATCTCATAGTTGATGAGTGATCCCACCAAGGCGTTGAATTCCAGATGGTTGAGATCTTTAGACTCCATAATTGCTGTGACTTGTGAGTCCCATTCTTTTGGTAGTGAGCGGAGAATCTTCTTCACCTTCTCGCTATCCGTCATATGCTTTCTAAGGTTGCCTAATTCATTTATGATTTCTGCAAAACGGTCAAACATAGTGGAAATAGACTCACCTTCCTTCATGACAAACATTTCATAATCATGGAGAAGCATGTTGATCTTTGTCTCCCAGACTTGGTTGGTTCCTTCATGGGTGATGCGAAGTCTTTCCCACATTTCTTTAGCACTGGTACAAGAATTAACTCTGTTTCTTTCCTCAACCATGAGAGCGCAATAAATTAGCTTCATTGCTTTCGCGTTGATGTAAGCTTGCCTTCAGTCATTGTCATCGTATTCCAGCTCCGTTTTTAACTCACCATTTTCTTTCAACGGTGGTTGTGGACCGAAGATAATTATATTCCAATATTCTACTCCCTCGCTTATAATGTGATACTTCATAGGATTTTTCCAAGAAGAATAATTAGTACCATTAAATAAAGGAGGGCGGTTGTTTGTGTTACCTTCTTCCGCTTGGTTATTGTGTGTCATCCCTGGATACTTCTGCTCTGATACCAATTGTTAGCGATCTAGAAGGGGGGTTGAATAGATCTTTAAGCTTTTTGTAATTTTCTACAATAAAATCAGAAGTTAATTCACACAATAGTAATTTAAACAAATTTAAATGCAAGGAGTAGGGAAGAAGATCAAACACTGTTTTTATAGAGGTTCGGTGCTAAGACCTATGTCCTTTACCTAAGCTCCCACTTAGGATTTTGCAAACCACTTTATTACACACTTTGTAGTTCAATGTGAACTCTTACAATACCGCTTGATTTCTGACTCAAGCTACCTTTACACTTGATTTGTCTTCCGACACAAATCCTACCAATACCGCTTGATTTCCAGCTCAAGCTACCTTTACAAATGATTTGTCTTCCGGCACAAATCCTACCAACACCACTTGATTTCCAGCTCAAGCTACCTTTACAAATGATTTATCTTCCGGCACAAATCCTACCAATACCACTTGATTTCCGGCTCAAGCTACCTCACACGTGATCTTTCATTAGTCACTCAAATTGTAAGAGAAATAAGATAAAGACTGAAGAACAAAACTCAATACAATGATGTAACAAGATAATAGCAATAGTGAGCAAAATATGAAGCAATAGTGGAGTATTTTTCTTGTAGAACTTCTCTAGTCTTTTTCCTTGATCATCCACTCATATACTTGAAGAAAAATAGCTGTTAGGAACCCATATAGTCGTTGTCTAATTGTTATGACCGTTCTTTAACATCCTCCTTTCCATTTGTGGCTAATTGAACCATTGGAATTAATTTGCTGTACCCATAAGTTGACTTGTCGAATGTATAAGTCGACTTATATCAACGATTTACGTAAAATTTCATCTCCGCTCTTCAATAAGTCGACTTGTGCTATGTAAGTCGACTTGTTGTCCTCGATAAGTCGACTTATGTTGTTCTAGTCGACTTGTGCTGTTCAGATCCTGATGTATAAGTCGACTTATGATGTGCAAGTCGACTTGTGTTGTCTTCAACGGTAACATCCAACTAAATCTTCTATAATCTTTATTATTTATGTCTCTTTCACTTATAAGGAAACTTCCATCTTGATTCTTCAATGATTTATCACTTGTCCATCTTGATTTGCATAAATCTTTCATACTAATCCCAAAATACCTGAAACAATTTCTTAACCAATTCTATACATTTTATTATTATCAAAACATAAGTGATATTTAATTTGTCAACCACCATTGGTCCAACACTTGTGTTAGTATATGTAATTGCTAATGCAACTCTCTATAGTAATAAGGTGGCACAAACCTCTTTTTCATCACTCTTTTCATCTCTTCCCAGGTGGATATAAGTGGTTCTCTATTCCTCCTCCTATTCTTTACCAATTCATCCTACCAAACTATTGCATAATCAAAGAATTCCATTGCTACCAATCTCACTTTTTTTTGGTAATTCAGTAAAGTTATATATATATAAATGATATGTACAATCAAGAGTTCACAAAGGAGCAATCACTATACAATACAAGGATATAGACCATGGTGAAATGAGGATCTATAATGGCTCCCATACCTACATAACATAACCAGACCATTAGGTGGCCATATTAATAAGTACCTCATCAAGAACAAAAAATTCCCAACAGATGATATTACATGCAATGCTAGTCAAGATTAATTGCCATATATGTCCCAGATAGTAACACATTAGGATATATTTTTGCTATTATTTACCGTAGTGGATGAGTTTTCTTCTGTTACTCTTTGAAACATTGTTCAGGTCCTCTTAACCGTGAATATTCCCATCAATGTTGGTGTATGGATTGTAGACCATACTCTGCAGTACATTGTAAGTGATAAGTCGACTTGTACCATGTGTAAGTCGACTTACACATGTTCGGTACCGATAAGTCGACTTGTTCATTGGATAAGTCGACTTGTTCAAGGCTCGATTGTTTATTTGTGCCCTAAAGGCAATCCCTTTAGCGCTTTTATTCAAAGTCGTGTGCACTTTATGAATAAATAAAGAAAAGGCATTATTCATTAATTTGATATTCATAAACATTGTTTATGAATTGATTTGATCTTTAATCAATTAATGAAGTCCATGATATATGACATAGCATGAAGGAAATTATGATGTGATCATACTACCGAGGTTCCTATCATGTGCAATTATGTCAAGATTCAAATTCTCCTAGTCATAGGATTAATGAGACCGACATCATTAATCCGGATAGACTAGCACATGTCATATTCCTTGATTGGATCAAGCGGTGGATCTCGAAAATCTGTAAATATGAGATATTTAGAATTGACATGTGGATGCTTACTAGTAGTAGTAAGTTCATTGGATGACCCGCCATGAGATCATCACATGGATATCTTATCTAAGTGTCGTTGATAATCTCATCATAGCAATGGTGCAAGTATCCTTAGACTTGAGGTACTCAAGGATATCTTGAATACCGATCCTGCTTTGACTCCATTCCTTGTTGCCTTCGGAGGTAACTCATAGGGTGGTGCTTGGAGTGCGGCTTGAGGTATTCAAGATAATTGAGTAGCCAATAAAGGATTCACCACTTCGGATTAGCGAAGAGATACCCATGGCCTCTTGTCGGGATCATTACTAAGGTCTGGCCAGCATGTATGTCATGAAGAGTGTCTTCATTGACATATAAAGTAATGAGTCCCGTGACGAGAACGATATCACTGGGCTAGACTCAGGTCTAGTGAGAGTTGACACTTTGACCATACTCATAACCAAGTGGGGTATAGGATGGTGAAAGGACGAATTGCACGGTAATTGTCTATGGAAGGGTTCGTGATGAATACATCAAACCGATTACTTTCCGGTCAATTGGAGGTCATGATGTGTTGCTAGATACCGCTCATGACTTGCTTAGTTTAAGTGTTAAGCTAAGTGGCCAACATAACCGGGAGCCTAAAGGGTCACACGCATAAGAGTGACTCAGAGAATCTGTAAAATAGTAATTGGACAAAGTTCCAATTATGGAGAGCATTTGGATTAAATGGATCCCGATGAGATTGGGATATGTCCCGATGAGATCGCGACATCGATATTGCTAAGAAAGGTTTTGAATTGTTTTCATCTGCGGGGCCCTAGAGTTTGTAGGACCAATTCCAAGATGATGGACCACTTCAGCAATATATATACATATATATATATGATTAATTAAGTAATTAATTAATTAATATATATATATATATATGCATGAAACGTGGAGGATGGAGGAGAGGAGGTAGGAAGCTTCCAAAAGAAGCTTAGTCATCATCTTTTATTAAATTGCAAAAGGACAAAATAAGGGAGGATGAAAGATGAGTTTCGGATGGCTTATAAAAGAAGAAGGAAAAATGGTTTTTCTTGCTTCTTTGAAGATGATCTTCGTAGGTCTAAGAAAAGAAGAGAAAGGTTTTATGAAAACCTAAGAAAAAAGTGTTTTCTCTCTTCTTCATCTTCATCCAAGGCTCTCTCCTCCAAGCTTCTTCTTCATCTCTTCAACGTGATCCAAGCTCTCCAGGACAGAGGTAGGCTCTAGCAGGCTTTATTCTGTTCTAGCTATTCCCGGGTCAAAGGGGTTTGATCCGGTTAGGTTTTCTGATCTCTGCGTGGATCACCTTTAGAGATAGTCTCTTTTGGCTATTTAGGTTGATGTCTTCATACCGATATCGGGATCCTGGGTTTTGGGAAGGTCCCGGGAATAAAAATTTTTGTTTTCCGCTGCCGGTACATGTGATGTACCTCCCGGGATTTTCCTACAGTGGTATCAGAGCGTCTGGTGTCCCGTATGAAGCTAAAACCTAAGCGAGATCAGAAACCCTAATGGAATTTTCTGTTGATGCATGCTTGCTGTCCAATTTTCGAATTTATATTGTGATATGTTTTTTGAAATTTTTATGCCCAGGATTGTTCATAACATGTTAGAGAATATGTCTATGAAATTTGAGAATTTATCGATTTGATTTGATATAGTTTTGCTAATTTAATTCCCTAAGTTTCGGATGCTGTTTTGTGAAACGATTCTGGAACAGGCAGTAGTATAAATTCGATAATAAATTCTAGGAAAATGGTTTTTCGGATTTTCCTTCACCTACATGTCTCTAAGATGTTGGTGAATGTCTATGAGCATGGAAATAGGATTTCAAGGTGATTGGATATTTATTTTCGATTTTATTCTATGCTGTTGGGAATTGCTGTGCTGATGAACACAGATTTTGAATCGGTTTTGTTATTTAGGTTGACTGAGTTTTTGATGGCCTAAAATCCTGAAAAAAATCATGTAGCATTTTCTGAACATTTAGTAACCTATATAATGTTCTCAGAATTTATTGAAATTGTTTCATTGATCATTTCGAGCAATGTACAGAACTGGACAGTTTTGTGAAAAATTGTTGGGACTGTTTTGCTTGGCTTGATTGAGTGTGCTTTTTCAGTTCCAATGCCTTGCACCATTTTTAATGTGATTAAAAATGTGTTATCTTAATGTAGTATGATTTCCAAACTGAATTGCTTGAAGTTTCCTTTCCAAGAATTTTTGAATGCCGAATTGGTCACATTTGTGTCTCGTTAGTATATTGCATTATCTTGTTTGTTTTGACCGTCATATTTTTTGTGACAAGTGCCGAAGTAAATTTGATAATGTATGTGTTAGCTAGAGATGCTTAGGATGATAATTAGGGTGTTCCTAAATTATTTGGAAATTAATGAGTTTTGACTCATTTCAAGCTTTTCATATGGTTTGACCATATAAGGCTTTCATGGTTCAATGAATTGTTCATTGATACATCAACTTACAGATATTACCCTAGGTATAATGGTATTGTGAATTGGAATTGCATGGATTGAGGAATTAGCCAATTAGATATAATAGCAATCTCCCTGGATAAGTCGACTTATATGGGACATAAGTCGACTTGTTCGCTTAATAAGTCGACTTGTTTTCTGGATAAGTCGACTTGTTTTCTGGATAAGTCGACTTGTTTGAAGAATAAGTCCACTTGTTCAAGATCTTCGTATAAGTCGACTTGTAGTACCTTGTAAGTCCACTTGTTCATGGGCAGATGACATAAGTCCACTTGTGTCATACAAGTCGACTTCATGTGTGAAGCGAAGCATAAGTCCACTTGTATTTGATGAAAGTCGACTTGTGGCATGCATAGGTGGGATGATGGATGATTTTAGGTATAGACTCAATGTGATTGATGAAATGCCCTAAATCATATCATATAGTCATGGTGACTATAATCCTACGGCTTGGAGAAGAAGTAGATGAGACCCGAAATCCCTCCTCGGAATATGAAAACTAACGCCTTCCATTAATATGGTAAGAACCAGAGTTCTTATAGAGTTGGGTTGTTGAGCTAACCTCAAGCTCGCTCTATACGAATATGTTCGAACCATGAAAATGAGATTTTTGGATTAATGGGTCGATTTTCCTAGAAGCGTTGATTTGTTGAGCTAACCTCAAGGTCAACGTGGACAGAGGCGAAATTGGGTAGCATACATCAGATGTATGCGTATCAAAGAGTTGATACCCAATGTGAGTGCATACATCAACAAGTTGATAGCACTGATCGATAGTTGTATCTTAGATGTAATTGGTATATCTGATACCTCCCGAGACATAAGGTGGCTTGTTGAGCTAACCTCAAGGTCATTCTTAATGTCAGTTATCGATGATACAATTGGTATGACCGATACCTACCGATTGACCTAAGTTGTGGCTTGTTGGGTAAACCCAAGGTCACTCTTAGCAATGTCGGATATCGACCCACTAGGACATTATGTCATATTGTTTCTCTGGATTCGTAAAGAGGGTTATGGATTCTAGGAAACTAGTGGGAGCCATATGCATATCATGCAAGTCCTTATGATCATGCAGGCATATCTATTCTATCATTCCTTCTCTCTATCGCGCTAGGTTGATTGAAGAAGTCTTTCAGTGTGAATTTTCGCTCTCTATTCTGGACCGAATTTTCTTGATTGGCTGAGGAATCTGAGAATTGTTCTCAGATCTGAGGAACTGTGATACGTCCTAAATGTTCCACTTCCAGTTGCACCTGCTATCGATGCTTCTGATAAGGATCAGAAAGCATATTGTAAGCATCTAAAGGACGGGGACATGGCTACTTGCCTCGATGTCACCAGAGCTGCAGCAGCAGCACGAGTCCATGGATGCTCACTCTATAGTATTTCATCTTAGGGAGCTGTTTGATGAGTAAGCTCGGTCTGAAAGGTTCGAGACCTCAAGGCTTCTCTTCACCATTAAAGATGGCTCGAGGATATCTGGCATGCAAGATGCCCTGAAGATGAATGGCTATATTGAGAGATTGGCCGTCTTAGGATTTGTAATGGATTATGAGTTAAGTAGAGACTTAATTCTAGTTGGATTGTCTGATGGTTATTCACAGTTTGTGATAAACTATCGGATAAACCAAATATCCACAACAATTCCTGAGCTGATCAATCTGCTCAAGACAGCTGAGCAGGCTATCAAGAGAGATAGCAAGTGCTAATGGTGGATGCTTCTTCTTCTAGTTCAAAGAAGAAAAAGGCCAAGAAACCAAAGGAAGTGCCATCAAGGAAAAACCAAAGATTCTGCCCCAAAAGGATTTTGCTTTCATTGTGGCAAGTCTAGCCACTAGAGGCGAAACTGTAAAATCCATCTGGAGTTCCTGAAGCAGAAGAAGGCATCAGATGCCTCTACTTCTTCAAATATGTTTGTCATTGAGGTTAATACTATTCCTGATCCAAACATATCGGTATTTGATACCGGATGTGGCTCATACATATGAAATGATATGCAGGGCCTCGTGGACGATGAAAGCTCATTCAAGGAGAACTAGACCTTCGTGTAGGTAATGCAAAGAAGAGTTGCTACATTAGCCGTGAGACACTTATGTCTTGTTCCTCCCTAGTGGGCTTATATTCAAATTGGATGATTGACATTTTGTACTGTTTTAAACAAAGAACATATTGTATGTTTTATGTTTAAATAGAGCTGATTTCCATTGGACTTTTAGTAGCAATGGTTGTTCTATTAGTTCAATGGAAGGCTCTATGCTCTTTGGTACATTATGCAATTGAATTGACATATTAGATATGTCATATCCAGCCTGAATGTCAATGACGCTAAAAGACATAATCGAGATAATTTAAAATCAACTTACTTATGGCATTGTCGACGGCCATATAAATGAGACACGATCGCTAAGTCGCATAAGAGTGGATGTTTAGGGTCATTTGATTATGAATCATATGACACATGCGAATCTTGTTTATTAGGCAAGATGACTAAGTAATCCTTTAAGGAAAGGGTAAACGAATGAATGGAATATTAGACCTAATACATTCGGATGTATGTGGTCCGATGTCCATCCATGCTAGAAGTGGTTGTCTTTACTTCATTACTTTTATCGGTGATTATTCACGATATGGGTACCTGTATCTGATGAGATACAAATCTGAAGCATTTGAATAGTTCAAATAATTCAGAAATGAAGTAGAAAACTAACTTGGTAAAAGTATGAATACATTACGATCTGATCGTGGTGAAAAATGCTAACACCAACAGTTTTGGATTATCTCAAAGATAATGGGATTTTATCTCAGTATACTCCACCTTACACGCCGCAGCACAATGGTGTGGCTGAAAGGAGAAATCGAACCTTGTTAGACATGGTGCGATTGATGATAGGTTTTACTGCACGCTGGGAATATGCGCCGAGACAAATTGCTTACTTGCTAAACAGAGTTCCATTAAAAGCGCTTGTGGTTACTCCATATGGAGATATGGACTAACCGAAAGCCCTATCTTCTCACCGAAAGTTTGGGGTTGTCCGCTTATGTGAAGCGGACACAGTCAGATTAGCTTGATGCAAAATCTGATAAGTGTTTGTTCGTAGGATATCGTGGGATATCAATTCTACCTTGCTGAGGAACAAAAGTTGTTTGTTTCCAAGCATGCTGTTTTCTTAAAGAAAGAGTTTCTTTTACAAGAGGACAGTGGGAGCAAAGTTGAACTTGGAGAAGTTCAAGATGCTCGAACAAACATAGATCAATCGCTCAATCAAACTGCCACTTATATAGATGAGGTAACAGTTCAACCTTCTATTACACAAGAATTTCGTAGGTTAAGTAGGATACGCACTGTTCCCGAGAGATATGAATTTCTCGTAAGTGAACAGAATGACGTATTTCTCATATGAGATGATGCGCCTACTACCTATGAACAGGTTCTGAAAGGTTCAGAGTCTGGAACATGGCTTTATGCCATGAAACCTGAAATGGATTCCATGTATGAAAACCAAGTATTGACTTTGGTTGTTACACCTGAAGGGATAAAACCCACAGGACGCAAAGGAGTTTTCAGAAGAAAACCGACATGGATGGTAATGTGATTACTTATAAAGCAATGCTTCTGGTTAAAGGATTTCGTCACAGACAAAGAGTTGACTATGACGAAACCTTCAGCCCCGTAACAATGCTTAAATCCATTAGGATACTCCTAGCCATTGCCACTCATTATGATTATGAGATATGGCAAATGGATGTGAAGATAACTTTCCTTAACGGAAATCTACACGAGGATGTGTATGACACAACCTGAGGGCTTCACTTCCATCGATGGCGAAAAGGTATGCAAGCTTCAGAAATCCATGTTTGGATTGAAGCAAGCATCCAGGAGTTGGATTATTCGTTTTGATGAGGTAATCAAAGAGTTTGATTTCTCACAAAATCCGGATGATCATTGTGTGTATAAGAAGGTTAATGGGACTGCAATCGAATTCCTTGTGTTGTATGTAGATGACATACTGTTACTGGGAAACGATGTCTCTATGCTGCAAACAGTTAAAATTTGGTTGTCCAATTAATTTGCGATGAAAGACCTTGGTGAAGCAACTTATATCCTTGGGATATAGATTTATAGAGATAAATCAAAAGGTTGCTTGGTCTTTCACAATCATCGTACATAGATGAGATGCTTAAGAGGTTTAGCATGGAACAATGTTATGTACGAGGCCCGATGTATCGTATGCTCTAAGTGTTACGAAAGCGATACCAATCGGATCCTCGGTGAGGGTCATCGAGTGGTCATCAAGAATATCCTCAAGTACTTGCAAGCACTAAGGATGTTTTCTTGAACTATGGAGATGGAAATCTCCAAGTGAGCGGCATTCAGATGCTAGTATTTAATCGATAAGGATGATTCGAATCACAATCAAGTTATATACATTCACACCGAATAGCGTGGCGGTCGGTTTGAAAGGTTCCAAACAAGAGAGGATCTGATTCATCAACCGAGGCAGAGTACATTGCCGCACGAGATGCGCAAAGAAGCGGTTTGGATCAAGAAGTTCATTATCGAACATGATCCGTCCCTAATGTGATGGGCCCATAGGATTGTATTGTGATACAATGGGGTTAGTGCGAGCAAAGGAACCAAGGTCTTATCGACGATCCGAACTCGTGATTACCGATTCGGGAGATCATTAGTCGAGATGATATCCCGATAGAGAGAATTCCACGAGCAAAGTGTTGTTGTTCCGCTGACAAAGCCATTGTCACAGGAGAATTGTGATTCTCATGGACTCGCTTATGGTATTAGATACTAAGGCGATTGACTTTAGGTCAGTGGGAGATTTGTAAGTGATAAGTCGATTGTACCACGTGTAAGTCGACTTACACATGTTCGATACCGATAAGTCGACTTGTTCATTGGATAAGTCGACTTGTTCAAGGCTCGATCGTTTATTTGTGCCCTAAAGGCAATCCCTTTAGCGCTTTTATTCAAAGTCGTGTGTAGACTTTATGAATAAATAAAGAAAAGGCATTATTCATTAATTTGATATTCATAAACATTTTTATGAATTGATTTGATCTTTAATCGAATTAATGAAGTCCATGATATATGACATAGCATGAAGGAAATTATGATGTGATCATACTACTTGAGGTTCCTATCATGTGCAATTATGTAACATCCCACCCTCCTGTAAGGGTAAAATAGTAAAATTGGCATAGGATGAGACTAATAGGGATGTATGAGTAGTGTCCAGTATACTGGCACCGGTGCTCGATGAATTTGTGCACGCTGAATCGCTTGGTCATGCATTCATGACATTCCGAGAATTGGGCCTAACGGCATTTTATTGTGATTAACGTGGTTATGGGATTTGAAAAATTATTCGAAAAGGTCATCGAGCGTTTTACATTTTTTGGGATTTATAGGAATTTTTCTGGAATTTTCAAGAAACTTTCCTGACCGCAAAATCACCGTAACGGCCTAAACATGTTTTGGGGTAGAAAAGGTGATTTTCGTGATTGAAAAATTATTTGGAGTACAACTGTTACATGTTTTATAATTTTAGGAAATTTCAATAATTCTCGAAAAAATAATTTGGGAAAATTCTAAATTTCCTGATCGGATAAATTGTCAATTAATTTAATCGATTAGATTTTCTAGTAAAAATCGCTACCCAATGGCACCGTAATATTGAGTATATTATTTTGGGACTGAAAGTAGGGTCATTTGAATTAATTGGAGTAAAATTTTGATCTGAATTAATAAATTGATATTTTGACTTTTCTAAAAAGAAATTTACCAATGGTATGTTGCCATTTAAAAGCAACATTTAATGCTCTCTTATCTTTTGATTTCGGTGGTGTGCCTTTAAAAAGAATGGGAAAGAACTCCTTATGGCTTAAAACAACTTATCTCATCCGAAAACACTCCTCTCTCCCACCACCATCGATTTTTGCTTCCTTTTTTCTCATCTTCCTCCAAATCTTACCAAGCCACTTCCTTTCCTTGATAAACCTACACATGTTTGGGGTTAGAAGTGAGTGGAGAAGTGGTTGTGGTAGGTAGCAAAGAAAGAATTGAAAGGAATTGAAGATTGGAAGCTTTATAGGAGGTAAGTGTTAATTGAAGGTTTTAAGCTTTAATTAAGTTGTACATGTTGGTTTAATGATGAATTGAATGCCATGGTAGTTAGGAGTCATAAATGGAGCATTTATTATGCTTAGGGATGCATTAAATTGATGACTTATATGGATGGAATTAATGGGTATAAGGTTAGGTTGAATTATGAATTGAAAATAGTGGTTAGAAGTGGTTATGGCTTGATTTTGAGTTGAGTATGGATGATTATTTGAGTATATGAATTGAGGAATTTAATGCTGCCAATTTTTCAGTATTAGACCTAGTATATGTATGACTGTAGGAATATTTAATTTGTATTTATTTGGATGTTTAGTGATGTGAAAAAGGCATTGGAAATGTTAGAACTAAGATTAACCTTAAATCTGGAAAATTAGAGTTGAAATTGATGTTACTGTTTTAATCATAATTTATTGTGTAGAAATGAAAATGAGGTAAAGTTAGTGGCCACTGAAACTTTGGAATGTTGGCTTCAATTTAGTGTGAAATAGGTGTTGTTGAATTTCAATGATAGAAGGGTGAATTTTTGCATGGAAAGTTACTGTTCCATTGTCTGTAAACAGTAACCGAGACCACAACATATGAACTTTGCTGATTTTTATGAATTAATTGAGATGGAATTAGGAGAAATGGTCTTTATGGAAGTTGTAGCATATTGAATTATCTTTCCATTTCTACTGATATTGCTATTTTTAGAATTGTATATTGGGAGATATGAATTGATTACTAAGGACTGGTTTTGAGCATTTTGGATGAAACCTAGCTTAAGTGTGATTTTGTGAGTTTACTGATTGGAGGCAATTTTAACATTTTATGTGAACTGAATTGGTGTGAGTGAACTTCTGAAAAGTTGTAGAGGAAGAGATTACCTTGAAAATGATATATGGTGTGTAATTTTTAGAAGTCAGAATTGGGAGTTATAATTTTGCAAAGATTGACCCTACATTAGGTTATGAATGACTGATCATAACAGTATCTTCCATAACAGTTTTGAAATTGTTAGAGATCGAATTGGATGATGAGTGCTTCATGCAAATTGAAGTTTGAGATGTTATATTTACAGAGATATAAAGTTCTGATTTTACTGACTTGTGTACAGGGAGATATGCTTGTTGTAAGGTTACTGCCCAAATTGAAGGATTGCAGGGGCAGTAACATTAAATGAATTAATTGACTTGCTTAGAAATAGAATCTGATTTTGGATTGTTCATGAAAGTTGTTGAGGACAATGTGAACTTATTGACCATATGTTTGTGGTAATTTATTATTGAAGAATCAGTGAGTTATGAAATTGTCAATGTGCTGCCCTGTGTTAATGGGAATTGTGTAGGCAGAAGGTTTGATGGGATATTTGACACCCTTAGGGTTGGAATTGATTTTTATGGTCTTCTTGAGAATTGTAGAGCTTTTCATAAGCTTTCCAACAAGGTATAGTTTGCATTTTTCAGAAAAGTGTAGGAAGAGTTATGGGTGTTGGAAATTTGGTTGGAAATCACAAAATAAAGGGGGAAATAAGGGTTATATATAAATATAAATTGTTGAGTTTTGGTTTCCTTCGTGAATAACTTTCCCGTCCGACGTCCGATTGACCTGGTTCTTGAGGCATCGGATTCGTTGAATGTTTAATTTCATTTTAAGAGAAAATGGGAATTTTAGACGGAATTTGACGAGCCCCTATTGATGAAACATGTGAATCATTTGTTTTATTTAATCGGGGACCTATAGAGGTCCTAATTGCGCACCGTCAGCCAATGGATTTCTAATTTTTGATAGAATTTTTATAATGGAAAAAAAAGGATTAGGGCCAGGAAATTCATGAACATGCATATTTCATCTACATGAGCACAAATTGCATATTTAGTGACTCGTACTTTTTCTGATTCATATAGAGGCCCAATTGGAGCGTCGATTGACCGACGTCACAAAGACTTCCCGGCATTAGCTCGGAAGTAATAGGTGAGTAACCTAGTTGGTTTCTCAAATTTCTGGTTGCTTATATGTTCTACGTGAATTACATGCAATGATGAACTGTATGATTTCTGGCATGTATAAGAGTGGACTATTGTATGTTTACCGATTTTTCATCTTGAATGACACCGACATCGATACACCGGGCTTTATAGCCAAACACCAGATATTTATCGAATATCGCATCGCATGCATAATTGCATGATCAGATAATGGACGTGCCCCAAGTTGCTATTTTTACTGAAAAGAGCTTCGAGCTCACATCAGATCGACCGCCTCGAGCCCGGGGGAGAAATCCTCGACGCGTCCCCATCGAACACCGACCGAGCACTTGGGCACAATCTTCAATAACCGGAAAGAGTCACATATGCATTGCATTCGCACAAATGACCGCTCGTGTCCGCTCTCGTGATGGCATGAGTTATCGTGAATGGTTTATCACATCGACATTGTTATTGATCGCCATCGGTAATTGATGATTATTGACTATCTTTACGCCATGTGCGTAATGCATGATTTGAGTGAACCATCGATGATGGTTTTCACCGAGTTCGCAAAACTCACCCAAAATTTGCATCTATTTTTCAGGTCTGAAGAATACCCTACCGACACGGAGTATGTCTCTGTAGGCAAGTAAAGGATACAAGTCGGGATCGATTCGCGTCAGATTAGTGTCTTAGTAAATTGTGTTCCGCAATTACTGTATAACAAGGCTTTGTATTTTTACTGAGCCATTGTGGTTTTAATGTTTTACTACATTGACTGATTGTAAATTATTACTTGGATGACCGTAATAATCAAATCGGTTTATATTGAACATGGGTTTTATTTACTTACTGTGTTTGCCGTGTTAACGTGGAATTAATGGCTCCAAAAAGAAGAAGAAAAAAAATGTATACTGAATTTTAAATCGACTGATGTAGTACGTCACTCTCGTGGGACACGGACTCGGATATCACCAACGATATCGGGTCCGGGTCTTACGGGAGTGGGGTGTTACATTTAGGTGGTATCAGAGCCCAGTAGTACGAAATGTATCTGGGCACAGTTTGGAACATAGGTTGCATGCATTTGAGTCGTGTCATTGCAGACCGTGGTAACTGATCCCTAGTCTGAGTCGCACGAGGATAAATCCTACGGGTGCATAAGTACCAAGTGACTAAGTGAGAGAAGAGTGAGACTGGATTAGAGTGTAAATCCCTAAAAGGGGATAATCAATTAGGAAAGGATAAAGGAAAAATGGATAAGAAGGTTGATATTGTCTTTGGGTTAGATACCTCATATGTGATAGCGAGAATGACCGTGTTGGCCTAGACTAATTAAGAATTTCCAATTAAACGGCAATATTATGGTGACAGAAAAATGAAGATGTTTAGAACTTGGAGAGGTCCACTAGAGATGTGGGAAGAATATTGGTTATAGTAGACCTAAGTGATATAAATGCCCGGATGGTTAGGTAATTACAGTCCCGATCAGATATGTCGTGAAATGAGAAACATTGACAGAGTAAAGTGTAAATGGTTCGATCGGGCATATTTTAATTCACTGTATAGAGATCAGTAGATATTATAAGCAGATGATGATAGCGAGATGGAAAGAAGCTCAATAGAGTGCTGTAATGGTCTATCGAGAACTGAAAGAACCGAAAAAGTAAGATGCCCAAAGGCCTATTAGAGTGAGGTAAAAGTGATGATAAACCAAATGAATTCGTGAAATGGTTAGGATTTGGACCGCATAAGCTTGAGACTGAAATGGTTATGTGATTATTGTGCTACGAGTTTGGAAATTCGTATGATAAAATCGTAAGGAAAAAGACAGACAGATGATTGCTACTGATGGTGTATCGGGAAATTCTGAATTAGGTGTATATGGACACAAAAAAGGGGTACATGGAGAAGTAAATAGATAGAGATAAAATGGAGTGGTATCAACGATTTTGTCGGGTATTGGGACTGTGACCACCCGATCATAGATTGTTTGAGGAAAATAGTAGATAAGTGGTAGAAAACAGTAAAATAATAATGATCATAAGTTGATAAGCCAAATTGATATGACCTTACAAGGTCAAGTTGCACGTAACGGATATGGGAATGAGTCATACAGTTTAATGATACGGGGAGAATGAAATAAAGATCTTGAATAAAATGAAACCATAATAGTGGTATATGAAAAGAGTTGTCGCATTTAAGTCGATATACTGTTGAGGGATATTTATTGATAGTAATATCGATTGTGACTAATGAAACGATATGTATGATATATGGAAACCATAGAGGAAATGAGCGGTGAATGTTTAGAATGATTATAAGTGTGAAGTTCTTAATGGGTTAAAGTAAGACAAAATGGACCGAGTGTGCTCAGATGAGAGGAACTAAAAGTGATTCGGTATCACTCATTTAATTGAGGATGAGTATAAACAGAAAGGAATCTTAAGGAAGTCTGAATTGTATGGGTTACAAATTGGTTTCCGAATAAAATGCTGTGGTATAGATTACAGAATAAGTGTGTTTATGTGACTGACACAAGGAACCTTAGTGTAAGGAATGTTCTGATATTTAAATTATGGCATAAAATGTTCTGATTGAGATAGTACGTCTAGTGAAGAATGATTGAAAAGCAATTAGGTATAATAATTGATTGATGAGACTTACGTGGACAGGATAAAGATGGTAGTAAGACTAACGGTTAAACGGATAGAAGTATGGACAAAATTAAAAGTGAAATTGGGTCATAGCTCATACTGTTGAGGTTATCTGCACTGTGTGTATAGAAATGTAAAGTATCCAACATGAGTGAAATTTTAATTGGAGGTAATCCTATTGCAATGTGAAGTGAATCGATCTCCATTTATGATGCAAATCATAAGGAATCCAGATTTGAAACGAAGAATAAAAGAGTCCCAAACCGAAAAGTGAGATACTAAAATAAAATGGAAATTTTGGAGGTTTAAATATGGATGACAAGGTATTAACATGTGTTGATATGAATCATATAAAAAATAATTGAGAAGAGAAATGAAAAGAGTAACCAATAGAGACAAGAGGGTCAAAAGGAAACCGACAATGAGGTGATGTGGTGATACCTTCATAAAGAAATTGCAGATACACTCATTGTAGACTCAATGAAAAGGGTAAAAGATGTACCAGTAAAGTCAATAAGACCCTAATAGGAATTATACGAGGTAAGCAAATGGTAGTAATCGTGATTAGAGATGAATGTGTTTGGAAGTGTTGAATAAAGAAAAGTAAAAGAACGATAAGACTAATTGAGGAATCGACATCGATGATAAACATACACTTTGGAAGAGTGGGCGGTCGTGTTGAATCGAGACAATATGTTGAACGGGTATGAAATAAATTGAATCGACTTTGATAAATGGTATTGGCGCCATGCTCGCGATTGAAAGCCTTGAAGACTGTAGATTCCTATAAGCATACACTGTGTTAATTTGAGGAAAGAGACAGGTATAAATACGACAATGCTGAAATGAACGGACAATTCGGCCTACTAAACTCAACTAGTGAATGATAATGTCAGAATGAATGTATCAATTACAGATATTGGGATTTTCAATGAATGTCAAGCAGATCAGGGGTAATTGTAAAGTGTTTCTGAAAAATTGAAGTTGTAAATCTAGTAATAAGAAAGGTTAAGGGTGTAGAAAGTAAAGTGGTGAATCTTATGATGAGTTTGAATATGCGAATAAATTGGAAAAAAAAAGTGAAAATTCAAAGAAGAAGTATGTAAAATTCGATAAAAGTGTTAGAATAAGAAAGTGAATAGTCAAGCATATGCGAAAGGTGAAATTGAAGAACTGTGGGTATAGAATGAAGTGATTATTGGCTCAAGTGTTTATAGGTTGAATGTCCAATAGGAAAAAGGTTTGATTATGGTCGTGTTATAGAGTTCTGATTTATTGGAGGAATATACTGTTACACTGTATAGTGCCTAACGAGAGTCAAAGATTGACTGTGATAAGTGAAACAAAGGGAAGTGACTGAGAAAACTGCATGGTTAGCTAAAGTGGAATCGGATCGGACAAATGAGACAGAGTAAACTGTATATCCGGATAAAGTGTGTGAACACTATAGAACAGTGAAGTGTCTTACGAGAATCGAATTTGAACATAGAGTAAATGGCATATAACAAATGACTGCATTAGGTACATTCTTACTAATTATAGTGAAGTGGAGTTAAATGTCACAGTATTGGTACCAAAGGAATGTAAATCGTCCCTGACGTGGTAAAGAGAGGTACCAAAGAAATGGAGACGTACTCAATGGAATATAAATTGGACTATATGGCATTGGGGAAAAAGGTATTAGAAGGATAAAATGTGATCGGTGAATAGATTCAAAATACCGAATCGAGCTACATATCGGAACCACGGTAATGGCTATTCTAGAAATGGCAAGTGAGATAGCTAAGAAAATGAGATCGCCAACTAATAGTCTTGTCGAATCCGCTCATCGTCCCTAAGTGATAATGAGTTAGCCAAATTAGTAACTCAACCACTGACCGAGAGTGGTTATTGTGATCACTCGACAAGTGAATCATTAAGTGGAAAAGTGTATGGGATATGTAGAATCATGTGATTACCGCTATAGTGAATCGTTGACCGAGAATTTCGAGGACAAAATTTTATAAGGAGGGAGAATTGTAATATCCCACCCCTCCTGAAGGGTAAAATAGTAAAATTGGCATAGGATGAGACTAATAGGGATGTATGAGTAGTGTCCAGTATACTTGTATCGGTGCTCGATGAATTTGTGCACGCGAATCTGCTTGGTCATGCATTCATGACATTCCTAGAATTGGCCTAACGGCATTTTATTGTGATTAACGTGGTTATGGGATTTGAAAAATTATTCGAAAAGGCCATCGAGCGCTTTACATTTTTTGGGATTTATAGGAATTTTTCTGGAATTTTCTGAAGAAACTTTCCGGACCGGCAAAATCGCTGGTAACGGGCCTAAACATGTTTTGGGGTAGAAAAGGTGATTTTCGTGATTGAAAAATTATTTGGAGTACACTGTTACATGTTTTATAATTTTAGGAAATTTCAATAATTCTCAGAAAAATAATTTGGGGAAAATTCCCGGAAATTTCCGGACCGGATAAATTGTCAATTGACGAATCGGTCGATTTTCGGATAAATTGTCAATTGACAATTGGAGGTCATGATGTGTTGCTAGATACCGCTCATGACTTGCTTAGTTTAAGTGTTAAGCTAAGTGGCCAACATAACCGGGAGCCTAAAGGGTCACACGCATAAGAGTGACTCAGAGAATCAGAAATAGTAATTGGACGAGTTCCAATTATGGAGAGCATTGGATTAAATGGATCCCGATGAGATTGGGATATGTCCCGATGAGATCGCGACATCGATATTGCTAAGAAAGGTTTAGGAGTTGTTTGATCGAGGTCTTGTGAGGCTTTAGAGGACCAATTCCAAGATGATCGACCACTTCAAGAATATATATACATATATATATATGATTAATTAAGTAATTAATTAATTAATATATATATATATATATATGCATGAAACGTGGAGGATGGAGGAGAGGAGGTAGGAAGCTTCCAAAAGAAGCTTAGTCATCATCTTTATTAAATTGCAAAAGGAAAAATAAGGGAGGATGAAAGATGAGTTTGGATGGCTTATAAAAGAAGAAGGAAAATGGTTTTCTTGCTTCTTTGAAGATGATCTTCGAGGTCTAAGAAAAGAAGAGAAAGGTTTTATGAAAACCTAAGAAAAAGTGTTTTCTCTTCTTCATCTTCATCCAAGCTCTCTCCTCCAAGCTTCTTCTTCATCTCTTCAACGTGATCCAAGCTCTCCGGAGATGTAGGTAGGCTCTAGCAGTTTTATTCTCGTTTAGCTATTCCGGTCAAAGGGTTTGATCCGGTTAGGTTTTCTGATCTCTGCGTGGATCACCTTTAGAGATAGTCTATTTTGGCTATTTAGGTTGATGTCTTCATACCGATACCGGGATCCTGAGTTTCGGGAAGGTCCCGGGAACAAAAATTTTTGTTTTCCGCTGCCGGTACATGTGATGTACCTCCTGGGATTTTCCTACATACATGTGGGGAATTACCTTCCTATCTTGCTCGTGGTTAGGATCTGGGTATTCTCTAATCAATCTTCCAAATTTGACCTATTCGATATGATTTTTGACCCATCTTAGTTTTGAATCATCATTGAGTTGAATGCCCGATGAAGGAAAGTCCTTGTGCTTAACCAACTCGATTAGTGCCTGCAAAAGAAAGTTAAGGAAAGTTCTAGATAACTCAAATTACCTACTCTCTGTGTTTGCACTCAGCTGCTCCATTACTTGGAAAAATCACTTTAGCGTTGAGGCTTTCCACTTCCATGGCTTTGTCTTTGAAGGTTCTGAGGTTTCTTTTTGACCAAATGTTATAAACAACAACTGAAAGAAGGATAGTTAATGTGTTCATATTTGTGTTTCGGTGGTTGTGACATTGGTTGAACCAAATTTGTATTAAATTAAGATTTGGTATGATTGGGAGGTTTAGTTGAAAGTGATTGAGGCAGTGTATCCAAATTGATTGCAAAAAGGGGCATTCAAAGAAGAGATGGCGAATGGATTCATTATCCGAAGAGCATAGTGAACAATGGTTTGGAAGAAAAGCATAGAGTAGCTGATCTCTTATTTGTAGTTTATTGAGAAAGGTTAATCAAAAGATAAAAGCATACCTTGGGTTTGTACCTTTATGCCACACCAATTTACACCAAGGTAATCTCTGAGAAGGAGTTCTCAGTAGGGAGTAAGCTGATGCATTGGTGTAGGCTTTAGTGGGGTTAGGAATCCATTCAAGCCTATCCGGTTGTGACTCATCAAGCTGATAAGTTAATGGTTCTAGAAGATGAATGGCCTCAATTGTGGCATCTTGCTAGCTCCAGACATTGTTACGGATAAGGTCAACTACTTTTGCATTCATTCGGAGTTCAGAACCATTGATAATTTTTGGGGATGAAAGAGCCTTCAGTGTTTGTCGAGGATGCCATGGGTCTTGCCATAAGAAAGTAGATACACCATTCCTTATCCTAAATCTGAAATGGTTCCCAACAAGAGTCCTAACCTAGAAGAGCTTCCTCCAGCTCCAAGAACTATTGTTAGTTGGCTGTGCACTCCAAAAAAATTTTCTCCTAAGAATAATGGTGTGTAACCTATTTAACCCACAGGGCCTCCCTATCATTAAAGAGCACCCAGATCCTCTTACATATCAAAATAGTATTCCAAGTAGAAAGATGTTTAAGTCCTAGACCACCCTCCTTTTTAGGACGACAAAGGTCAGACCAGTTTACCTTAGCATGAGTTTTTGTTGCGCTCTTCCCTGACCACAAGAAGTTCCTGAGTTTAGCCTCAATTTCCTTAATGATAGAAATAGGGAGTATGAAATGGCTAGTCCAACAAACCTGGAAGGTAGAGAACACAAAATTCACCAATTGAAGCCTACCAGTATGGGAAAAAGCTTTATAAGTCCATTTGTGAATTCTGGAATCAATTTTTTTCTAACAAAGGGAAGCAGTCTCTCCTTTTCAATTTACCAATTAGGATAGGCAAACCTAGATATTTCATAGGCAGTTGACCTCTTTTAATCCTAGAGAGACTTTCTAACAGATTAGACTAATGATTCATATTAGGAGATAAGAAAATTGATTGTTAAGATTCATTTCCAAACCAGAAAATTTAGAAAAATTATGTAAGCAAGTAAACAAAGTATTCACCGAGGTCAGGTCAGCATGACAAAACATTAATAAGTCATCCACAAATAGTTGGTAGGTAAGTTTGAGAGATTTGCATCTCTAATGGAAATTAAATATAGGGGTTCCTATTATCGAAGCATTGAGACTCTTAGAGAGGACCTCCATACAGAGGATAAACAAGTATGGAGAGAGAGGATCACCTTATCTTAATCCTGATTTCCCACGAAACAAGTTTGTAGGAGTCTCTTTAATGAGGATAGAGTGGGAGGGGGAGATCAGGCATTCTTCAATCCATTTAATAAACATAAGAGGGAGCCCTAATGGTAAGAACGCCTTAAGGAGAAAATCCCACTGAATAGAGTCAAATTCTTTTTCCAAGTCTATTTTAAAAGCACATCTCTTATGCCCATTAGAAAGGTGATAGTGCTTAAAGATCTTTTGTGCTAAGAGAATGTTGTCCCCTTTTAACAAAAGCACTTTGGCTAGGGCTAATGATGAGGGGTAAAATCTGTCTAAGCCTATTAGCCATGATTTTTGTGATCACCTTGTAGATTATGTTGCAGTAAGAAATAGGCCTATAATCCAATACTGTGGAAGGGTGACTCCTCTTAGGAACAAGCGTGATAAAGGTTGAGTTAAGTTCTTTGAGAAGTTTACCATGTTGGAAGAAGTCTTGGATTGCCCTAGTGATCTCATTACCAATAATAGGCCAGGTATGTTTAAAGAAGAAACCATTGAAGCCATCCAGGCCAGGGGCCTTGTGTGGGTTGAAAGAAAAGAAAATTTCTCTAATCTCCTGATAGGTAGCTTCAGCTACAAAAATGTTACTGAGGTTCTATGGTATAGGTTAAGGGAAGAGAGGGGTCATATACTCATATGCTGAATTTAGGTCTTTCTTTTTACCAATAGTGTTTTGGAAGAAAGTAAGGAAGGAGTGTTGGATGTCCTCTATGGCAGTAATCCTGTGACCATTTCCATCCAACAACGAGTGAATGGTGTTTATGTAATTATTTGCCAAAACAGAATTGTGGAAGAACCTTGTAGCACCCCAACTCCCGCGAGACCCGAACCCGACATCTACAGTGACATCCGAGTCCGTGACCATGAGGGCTGCATGCTAAAGCGTATATTACCTTTTAAAACTCATTATTGCACTTTTCTTTTCAAAACAGTTAAACGCTACTGAAATCAATAAACACTTTGGGTCTGACTTATCATAAAAATATTTTCAATTACTAAACACTCTCGGTCACTAATTAGCACTCAATGGTGCTTAATCAAGACATAAACAAAGGCATGACCAATTGTTCCAATGCGATTTCAACACATTTCAAAGAATCACAAACACAATACACTTTTTTTCATTTATTAAGCTAGGCCCATCGAACAAAACATTATACTAATGCGATGTGACGACACCGATCCCGAACCGATACTCGCCTTGCTAGCAACGATCATACTCCCGTTGATCTAACGGGTACTCTTCGCCTCTGAAAAATAATTGCAATGTTGGGTGAGTTTGCGAACTCAAAGAGAAACCATCATCGATGGTTTACCCAACTCATGCATATATAGTCAATTCACATTGCATCGCATAATATCACATTTCAAATAATTCATGCATTACCAATTTCACACGTATAAGGCGACGCCTTTCGCAAATATCACATTTAATCATTCACATATTTATGATGCACGTGTGACACTTTTCATTCTCATTTTGTTGTTGTGACCGAGCGCATATCGTTGATCGATTCAATTTTGTCTAGGGAGTAGGAGAGCCCTCTGGTATGCACTAACTCCCCCGAGCTCAAGCTTCGGTTCAAGAATAGAAATCATATTTTTGGCAAGTAGGAGAGCCCTCCGGGTATGCACTCACCGCCCACTCACTTTAGGGATAGGAGAGCCCTCCGGGTATGCACTAATCCCTTTAACACAATAGAACCCCACACCCCACCGTAGGTGTTTGCGAGTTTTATCACAAGGGCGTGTGTTCATGGGTTTTACCGCGGCATCCTCAAATATTCAAGATGGCCTCTCGGTCCACAACTATCATTAAATCGATCATTTAACTATGCATGAATGCATATGTTCACTATCCATTTTCAGTCATTTCACATTTCTTCTGGACCTTTAGTCCCAGATTTCGATCATATACACATTTCAATTATTACTCTAACACTTTTACAATTCGATTCACTATTGCATTTATGCACATTTATTCACATTTTGCACTTCCATATCTCATCCAATATTTCAACACCCATGGTTCAAATCAATCAAAATAGTCACACATATCCATCCAGTATCTCCACATGGCATATGTACACAAATGTAACATATATAGGTTGAGAAACCAACTAGGTTACTCACCGCACTTCCGAGCTGACACTGAATTCTTAGCACCGCCGTGGAATTGCTCCATCTATGCCTCTAAAATAATCGAGAATAATCGAATATCACTCATTGCACAATTTCCAATATTAAAAAATGCAAATGTAGCAAATACACTTGAGTATTGTACATGTTATGACATTCCCTAAATATTCCCAACTCAATCCTCTTTCACTCTAATTCATAATAATTCCAAATATCATAATTCAATTTACAAATTTTCATACTCTAAAGTCACATTTCAATTGAAATCACATTCATCGCTCATCGCCACTAGATTTCGATAATCATCGATTAAATTCCAAATTCTCATCTTATCAATTCACAAAATCTTAGCCTCTAAATTCCAATTAATCAGTCTCTAAAATCCAATTAATCATCAAGGAACCAATTCAATTGAAATTAAACCTCAAACTCATTACTTGTAACAATCACCTTAAAATCACTTAATTTCATTCTCCCATATGCAATTCTTAGTCTCAAAAATCAATTGATCCAATAACCAAACTCATAAGAAAATTAATCCTCAAAATTTCCTATAAAAATAAACCATTTCTCTTCGGGTTCACATGTCCTCGCCGCGACGAATCCACACCTCTCGCCGCGGCATAAAATCCTCCGCTCGTCGCGACGTGCGGACTTATCTCGCTCGTCGCGGCGCACCAATTAAATTATTTCCTTATCGTCGTGACGTGCACGCTGGGTTAGCTCGCCGCGGCGTGTTCATCACATGCGTCATGACGCAAGTAACCCGAAAATCGTCCGAAACCTAGAAATTTCTCAGATCTTCTAGTTTAAATCCGTCCAAAACACTCCAGATCACTCCCAATCAACTACATATACTACACTCAACTCATTTCTAACCTTAAATCCATCAAATAACCATTATTCATTAAAAACCCAAATCAAAATCAACGTTTTCTCAAAACCTAACTTCCAAACTTTCAAATCCTCATAACGATTTCACATCACTCAATGATCAAATTAAACGATTCAAATCATAAAGAAGAAGAAGCTTACTTGATTCTAGCTTTCAACCCTTTGAAAATCCTCCAAGAATCTCCAAATCCAAGCTACTCTCCACCCACGGTGAAACTCAATCATTTTGAAAGCAAAAACGATTTCGTCGATGCTTTAGACATATATATATAAAATGACTTAGGGCTTGTTTGCTACAAGTCCCAATTCTGAACCACCTCAATCCAATTTCTGATTCTAATTTCTCCCGATTCGCAATATCAATTAATAATAACTCTTAAAATCACAACTCAATTTGTCTCATATCAATTGTCAATAAATCTCGCACTTAATTCAATTAATCACCACTATACCATTTTTCCTCCCGTCTCGATTATCTAAAAATTCCAGAAAAATTTTCATAAATTCACAAAATTTGGAATTACATATTCCTACACTCCAATCTCATAATTCAATCCTCTAAATTCAATTTTCTCATTCCAATTCCTATTCAAACTCATTTATACACTTATCACACAATTTCCAATTTTTCCACAATTCAATCGGAAATGTTATACATGTACGATATTAATATACTTATGCCATCAATAATCATTTACCGATGACTATAGAAATTATGATGCATGTATCATGTAAAATTCACATTTGCCTGCATTTCTAACCCTGATTCGATCCAATTTTCGATATACCCGTCACTTGTAACGGATGTTACAATTCTCCTCCTAATAAAAATTTCATCCTCGAAATTTCACATACGATCAATTAGGAAGACGGAGATTTATTCCATCACTATAACACTGCTTCCCACTATATCAATACGTAATTCTATTTATGCCAATTCACCAAATTAACACAATCAATTACCTCTTTTCCTTTCTCAAATTCCACACTGTACTCACTATTCTTTACTTTCAATCTAATCAAACACACATTCGATCATATCAATATTCCTATCTCGGTCCATATAACACTTTACAAATCCAAATCACCTTTTAGTTCACATTAACTTACCAATTTATAGTTCTATTCACAACACAATCACATCGAGGCCACTTATAACAAATTTAATTTCTCCCAAATTTTACCTTTATCTTTATCTCAGTGTATCTTGGTCGAGGCGATACACTTCAAAACATTTCATTAACCGATTATCAGATCACATCACTATCGGGTTCAAACGCCAATTTCATAAACTTCTCAACAACCTCGATAAAATCAATTCGATTCATCGACATGAACTATGATTTCACAATTCCTATTTCAGATTCATTTCACCTGATTTACACTGTCTCTTATAGAGTACACCTTTGACCCCTTATACACTTTACCAATGGTAACACCAATAAGCAATTAATATGCACTCAATCAATTTGAACTGTACATCAACCTCACATCCCTATGAACTCTATAATATCGATTTCACATTTATCTCCAACAGTCAAGTCTGTTGGTTATTCACACAAACAATTACTCGATGTCACACTCTACTTTTTATTACCCTTCCAATACACTCTTATTCGAACATAAAGCTTTGATCGTTCCTTACAATTCCTCTAATAGCCTTGATGGGTATTACTCATATTTCTTAATTCAGTTCCTATCAATCATTTTCTCAAAAGTCAAATTCATTTTCAATTCCTCAATCTTGCTTTGCCAATCCTTTTTGCACACACACATCTGATTTGGAATTCAATTACCATTAATATTTCCTTTTTGTCCCATATTGTTCGACGACTCACACTCGAGTCACAATAGGTTTTAAAAAACTTATCGCTCAAATTGAAATTTTTGCCATCAAATTTTTCGATTCAATACTTCACATTACATGACTAACTTAATTTTGAAATACTCAAACACATAATTCATTAAAATCTTTCAAATTCCAAATACTTCAATTGCATAATCTTTTCACTACTCTCGATTTACTAATATCTCAATCATTATCACTTTAGATCCATAGATACATCTAAACACATTTCTGTGCAAATAGGGTCTCTAAATTTTCCAAACAATAACCAAAGATAATATCTATCACCATCAAATCACAATTAACCCATGAGATTATATTTATCCCTATACATATAATCACTTTATACTATTTCCACAGATTGCATCATAGCCCTTTTGGGACACTTTGGTAAATATTACAAAATCTCCAAATGTCTCATATACACATGTCCCTTGCAAATTTCGCATGTTATCATCATCTCTATCGACATTAAGTCTCCCAATGTGCCATATTCAATACTAATTAAATCACTATTTATTTGATCAACTAAGATTCATTCTTACTAAACTTGCATAATAAACAATTTCCTCAATCTGTGCTAATTCATACATTTCATTTTTCAAATGCATTCAATTACTCATCTATGCTCATAGTCATTATTCACTCTAAATACGATTGCGACATTTTAATCTTCAAGAGTATAGTAAACTCTTCATACACATGATCACTTCGTATAATTTTCTAATTATCGATTGTCTCCAATGAGGAACAAATCTCTTATAACTTTCTCAGTTTCATCTTAGTATAATCTAACACCTATTCCTTTACACTAATTTTTCCACATAATTCAATTTAGTCACTCTCATTTTAAACTAGATCGATAACACATTTATCATATCCAATTGTACTTTCCGAACATTTTTACACCAATATTCGCGAACTTATATATATATATATATATTATTTTTCCAATTACGCATCCAATGTCTTTTCACTGTTCCATAATCCTATTACACAGTCAGATTCTTTACCTTAGCATAATATACATCCTTTCAATCACATATTTTATTTCTTACTCTTGAGTCTCCGCCAGGATTTAGACTCCCAATAATAACTTTTCATTCGTTTCAAATTTATCTCTAATTAAATCATTTAATCAACTCAACTCAATTTAGGGGAACTCCTCTTTGTAGAAGATTTCTATCTATTTTTATCAATACCACTTATGAAATTCCCAATCATTTACATTCACCACATTTCTTGTCAGTCATTCTCAATGCCTTCAGAAATCAATTTCAACTATACTCATTATATCCCATAAGGATCAATTAAGCCTCAGTTCTAATAAATCAGAACATCCTTGTTAATACTGTTCATTGAGGCACATATCATCTAAATCGTTTCATCAATATCGAGAGACAGATGTGAAATAATTCACCCATTAATCACTTACACTGTCCAATCTATAATTCCATTTATATCCTATTTACAATCTCAACACATTCCAATAAATCAATATAAACGCTTTGACTTCTCATTCTAACTCAAACCGAACTTTACACTACAATAACTATGATGGCGGTTATCCACTAACTCGCTAGCCATGGTACCCCATAATCGATAAAGTTCCTATAGGCAAATCAACTTAACCTTGACATTTATTTCATCTTCCATTATCATTTTCAAACATTTCAACCTTTCATTATTGATTCATACTACAATCATTCTCAATTTCCCACTTAACACATTCTCGACTTTAAGTCACAAAGCCCTATTCATAACTCTTATCACCAAGTCAAACCCAATTGTATTCTCTATAAATCGCAGGACATTTTATTTCCATTCACTTTGCTTATACACTATCAATCTTACCAATTTCATCATATCTCTATTTCCTCATCAATTCACCACTATACATTCATATCTATTTTCCATTCCAAGATACACTCCAAAGATAACACGGATGTTGCTTTTCATAACATATACACTAATACCAATACACCAAATCCTCATTTGTCAAATCGAACCATACACTTTTTCTTATTTCACAATATTCACAATTTCCTTTTAATCACATTCTAACATATTCTCTTTTCTCACTATTTCTCATCACTTAAACCACTAGTACAGCTCTCGCAAATAACTCATATGCTAGATCGGGGATCGCTTGTCACTATCTATCGTGACATGACTTGAATGTATGCACTTTGACACATTTTTCTCGTAAAGCCCATGTAAGATTGTACTGGGGCTCGATACCACAAATGTAGCACCCCAACTCCCATGAGACCCAACCCGACATCTATAAAGGACATCCGAAGTCAGGACCAGTGAGGCGGCATGCTAAAGCGACATTACCTTTTAAAACTCATTATTGCACTTTTCTTTTCAAAGCAGTTAAACGCTGAAATCAATAAACACTTTGGGCCGACTTATCATAAAAACATTTTCAATTACCAAACACTCTCGGTCACTAATTAGCACTCAATGGTGCTTAATCAAGACATAAATGTAAAGGCATGACCCAATTGGGTTCCAATGCGATTTCTGAACACATTTTAGTAATCACAAACACAATACACTTTTTTTTTCATTTATTAAGCTAGGGCCCACTGAACAAAACATTATACTAATGCAGATGTGACGACACTGATCTCGAACCGATACTCTGCCTTGCTAGCAACGATCATACTCCCGTTGATCTAACGGGGTACTCTTCAGTTCCTGAAAAAAAATTGCAATGTTGGGTGAGTTTGCGAACTCAGTGAGAAATCATCATCGATGGTTTACCCAACTCATGCATATATAGTCAATTCACATTGCATCGCATAATATCACATTTCAAATAATTCATGCATTACCAATTTCACACATATAAGGCGTATCGCCTTTTGCAAATATCACATTTAATCATTCACATATTTATGATGCACGTGTGACACTTTTCATTCTCATTTTGTTGTTGTGACCGAGCGCATATCGGTGATCGATTCAATTTTGTCTAGGGAGTAGGAGAGCCCTCTGGTATGCACTAACTCCCCTCGAGCTCAAGCTTCGGTTCAAGAATGTAAATCATATTTTTGGCAAGTAGGAGAGCCCTCTAGGTATGCACTACTGCCCACTCACTTTAGGGATAGGAGAGCCCTCTGGGTATGCACTAATCCCTTTCACACAATAGGACCCCACACCCCACCCGTAGGTGTTTGCGTTTTTCTCATGCGGCGTGTTTCATGGGTTTTACCGCTGCATCCTCAAATATTCAAGATGGCGTCTCGGTCCACAACTATCATTAAATCGATCATTTAACTATGCATGAATGCATATGTTCACTATCCATTTTTCAGTCATTTCACATTTCTTCGGACCTTTAGTCCGATATTTCGATCATATACACATTTCAATTATTACTCTAACACTTTTACAATTCGATTCACTATTGCATTTATGCACATTTATTCACATTTTGCACTTCCATATCTCATCCAATATTTCAACACCCATGGTTCAAATCAATCAAAATAGTCACACATATCCATCCAGATTCCACATGGCATATGTACACAAATGTAACATATATAGGTTGAGAAACCAACTAGGTTACTCACCGCACTTCCGAGCTACAGCCTGAATTCTTAGCACCGCCTGTGGAATTGCTCCATCTGCCTCTAAAATAATCGTAATAATCGAATATCACTCATTGCACAATTTCCAATATTAAAAAATGCAAATGTAGCAAATACATCGAGTATTGTACATGTTATGACATTCCTAAATATTCCCAACTCAATCCTCTTTCACTCTAATTCATAATAATTCCAAATATCATAATTCAATTTACAAATTTTCATACTCTAAAGTCACATTTCAATTGAAATCACATTCAACATTCATCGCCACTAGATTTCGATAATCATCTGATTAAATTCCAAATTCTCATCTTATCAATTCACAAAATCTTAGCCTCTAAATTCTAATTAATCAGTCTCTAAAATCCAATTAATCATCAAGGAATCAATTCAATTGAAATTAAACCTCAAACTCATTACTTGTAACAATCACCTTAAAATCACTTAATTTCATTCTCCCATATGCAATTCTTAGTCTAAAAAATCAATTGATCCAATAACCAAACTCATAAGAAAATTAATCCTCAAAATTTCCTATAAAATAAACCATTTCTCTTGGTTCACATGTCCTCGCCATGACGAATCCACACCTCTCGCCACAAGTAAAATCCTCCGCTTCATCGCGACGTATGGACTTATCTCGCTTCGTCATGGCGCACCAATTTAATTATTTCCTTATCGTCGCGACGTGCACGCTGGGTTAGCTCGCCGCGGCGTGTTCATCACACGTCGCGACGTGCGAACCCAGAAAATCGTCCGAAACCCAGAAATTTCTCAGATCTTCTGGTTTAAATCCGTCCAAAACACTCCAGATCACTCCCAATCAACTACATATACTACACTCAACTCATTTCTAACCTTAAATCCATCAAATAACCATTATTCATTAAAAACCCAAATCAAAATCAACGTTTTTCTCAAAACCTAACTTCCGAAACTTTCAAATCCTCATAACGATTTCACACTCACTCAATGATCAAATTAAACGATTCAAATCATAAAGAAGAAGAAGCTTACTTGATTCTAGCTTTCAACCCTTTGAAAATCCTCCAAGAATCTCCAAATCCAAGCTACTCTCCACCCACGGCGAAACTCAATCATTTTGAAAGCAAAAACGATTTCGTCGATGCTTTAGACATATATATATATAATGACTTAGGGCTTGTTTGCTACAAGTCCCAATTCTGAACCACCTCAATCCAATTTATGATTCTAATTTCTCCCGATTCGCAATAACAATTAATAATAACTCTTAAAATCACAACTCAATTTGTCTCATATCAATTGCCAATAAATCTCGGACCCTGAATTCAATTAATCACCACTATACCATTTTTCCAAATCGGTCTCGATTCTCTAAAAATTCCAGAAAATTTTCATAAATTCACAAAATTTGGAATTACATATTCCTACACTCCAATCTCATAATTCAATCCTCTAAATTCAATTTTCTCATTCCAATTCCCTATTCGAAACTCATTTATACACTTATCACACAATTTCCAATTTTTCCACAATTCAATCGGGAAATGTCATACATGTACATATATTAATATACTTATGCCATCAATAATCATTTACCGATGACTATAGAAATTATGATGCATGTATCATGTAAAATTCACATTTGCCTGTACTCTAACCTGACCCGATCCAATTTTCAGATATACCCGTCACTTCGGTAACTTGAGTGTTCAAGGCAGCTTGACAAGCCTCGACTCTTTCATTTATATCACCTACTTGAGTTGAACTAAGGGGTTTGAGAGCAATTTTGACCAGTTTAAGCTTTGGCACAACACAAAACATAAGGGTCCCTCAGATGGGAGAGTTCCACGCCTCTTCTACTGTCTGAAGAAAGTTTGATTGAGAGGTTAGGAAGTTAGAAAATTTGAACGGTAAAGATCTTCTTTTTTGGGAAGCAGAAAACCGTATCACAATTAGGGAGTGGTCTGAGATATTAGGGTTTAGAATCTTTCCAAAGGTGCTAGAGAATTGATTACTCCACTTTGAGTTGATAAGAGCTCTATCTAGTTTCCTAACTATGTGGAGTTCACCTGGTTGTTTATTGGTCCATGTAAAAATAGGACCATTAGAGTTGAAAACATACAATTCACAATCTTCTACACACTTCCTAAAATCTCTCATTCCACTAATAGCCGAGGGGCTTAAAGGTTCTACTTCTTGAGAGAATAAAATGGTGTTAAAGTCACCAACTAAAATCCAAGGATGGTTTCCTATAGTGTGTTTAATGTTTGACAGGGAAGTCCATAGGTTTTTCCTATGATTGATGTTATTTGAGCCATAAACACAAGCAACAAAGAAAACAGTATCGCAATTCACAAGGGACACTTCCAAAAGGATCAATTGATCTATGGAGGTAATAGGGATGCAAACAAACCTATCCGAGTTCCAAAAAACCAACAACCTCGCATAAGAAGCTAGGTCTAAATTACTACAAAAGTGCCATCTAGGAAACATAGCAGAACAGATATTATGCAAAAGGAATGAAGACTTAGTCCTAGTTTCAATCAAACTCACAAAAGAAACTGAGATCATCTTAAGAAAAGATTTAACAGCTAGCTATTTTTTATGATTATTAAGACCACTAATGTTCCAAAAACCTAGATCCATGAACAGAAAGCAAAAGACCAACCTACTATTGTAGTTTCGTTCTAGTTTTCCTACCTCTCTTAGTGGTAAAGTCCCCCTATGCCCCTTCTACCAACCCAGATTATGAGGAATTACTAGGAACCACATCAAATTTGAAAGAGGCAATCGAATTACCTGATTCACTTATACCAAGACAATCAGCATCATCTGAGTTTACTTTAAGAGCATCAGGTTTCTGGTGTATTTCTAGTCTAGTATTTAGTTTTGCTGGGGTGTCCACCAAACTACTCTCTTTTGGAATGTCTGGTTCCTATGTAGGGTTTTGTTCCTGGTTACTCTCGTTCTAAAGGTTCACATTTATAGATTTGGATTTATTTTCTAACTCAGCTTGAGTTCCACTTTCAAAAATTCATCTAGTCGATTGCCACTCATTTTTTTGAAGTACCTTGTCAGGCTTCCACTCATATTCAATATCAATTTCTTTAAACTTCATTTGTCCCTCATCATCATAAATTGCCAATTGAAAGGATGAAAGCCATGTTTTCTCCAAATCTAATTTAATACGCATTCTAGCATAGAGGATTCGGGTCATTCTTGCTATATGAAAATCCAACAACAAGGGGTTGCCAACAGCACTGGCAATTCTACCTAGACCTTCGTTGTTCCAATATTCAAAAGGGATGTATCTTACCCAGATAGGGGCATATCTAACTGCCTCTTGCTCACCCGCGTTAAAGCTCCAGTGCCTTAAAAATAAGGGCTTCCCTTGGATATTTCAGGTGAAGTGAATCACACATTAATACAAGGCTTATTATACGATGTATAAATGCACAAGAAGGGGGGTTGAATTGTGTATTTCTCTTTTTGAAAAATCCTTTCAAAAACGTTTTGTTAAAAGACACTTGTTTTTTTTATAAGAACTACTGTAAATAAAAGTTATAAAATGTTTTTGAAAACTTGTTTAGAAAACTGGTAAGATCGAAACTTTGAAAGATAAGAGAGATAAGGATAGAGAGTTGTAGACACATCAATTTTTATACTAGTTCACCCCAAATCGTGGGCTACGTCCAGTCCTCAGAAGTCTTTCTGAGATTTCGCTATCTCTCAACAACTTTACAAGTATTCTTTTTCTCTGAGCCTCTTCAGGTCTCTTTACAGTCAGTATTCTTTTACTCTTAGCCTCTACAGGCTATCTGTACAACTTTCAACTGAAAGATATTTCGAGCTTTGTTACAGTAAGGTAGCTCTAGAAGAATTGTACAAAATTTTCTCTCAAGTATTGACAGCTTTTGTAACGTTCAAGTGTGTAACTCTGCAATTTTCGACTTCGTCTTATATTTATGGTCTTCGTCTGCAACTGCTTCTTGATTCTTGCTTCTTGCTTCTTGCTTCTTTAATCTTGTTTCTTGAAAGAAGCGGTTATTCAGTTGATTTATGTAACTAACTCAAACTGATTCTTGAATCAGACGTGATTCGCTTCCATCTGCTTTTCATCGTTTGCTTTTGCTTCCGTCTACTTTTGGCTTTAGTCTGCTTTTGTTTTCGTCTGTTTTTGCTTCCGTCTACTTTTGTTTCTTTCTGCTTTTGGTTCCGTCTGTTTTTGCTTTCGTTTGCTTTTATTTCTGTCTACTTTTTCTTCCGTCTGCTTTTATTTCTGTATGTTTTTATTTCCATTTGCTTTTTCTTCTGTCTGTTTTTATTTCTGTCTGCTTTTGGCTTTCGTCTGCTTTTGCTTCCGTCTGTTTTCTCCTTTCGTTTGCTTTTTAATATCTTCCGTCTGTTTTTCTTCTTTCGTCTACTTTTCAGCTTCCATCTATTTTTATTTCTTTCATTATTTGTATTTCATCAAAATCATTAATGTAAAGTCATTTTGACTTAACAATCTCCCCCTTTTTGATGATAACAAATAATTATACAGATAAGAAAAAAATATGCTTCACTCTCTGTCTTCTTCTGACTTCTACATTTTCTGCTTACTCTTCCTCCCCCTATCTTTTTCTTTCTTCTTCAAAAGTTCATCTCCTTCATTCACCCCCTTTGATTTCTGCTTTCCATTCTCCCCTATTTGTTATTAATAAAAAATGATTAGGATCGATGATGCTTCAACAATTCTTTCACCATCTCCTTCAACTCCTTGACTTCTCTTCGTAGGTGCATTACCTCTGCTTGCAAGTCAAAAGGTAAGGTGGGTTGGTCATCATCCTTCGGGTGTTCTTCAAAAGCAAATGTATTAACATATGCGTCTGAAGATGGAATACAGTCTTCAAAAATCTCAAAAGTAGGAGGTTGAACCGATAGGTTGGGCTCAGGAAGGTCTAAGTCATAAGGAGCTGGTAGCCTTAACACTTGTCTTCCACGCAAGGGTAGGGCTTCTTCTTCAATCGAAGATGTATGAGATAGTGGCCTAATACGCACTATTGTCTGCACAAAGGATTCAATGAACATCCCTTTAGTAAGCTTTCCTCCCACTGGACAGTGTTCATCTTTAGTTGTTGCAGTATAACTAGCTCCTGTAAATGTCTTCTTTGCAGAGCATACTTCATCTATGCGCTGTATTTCATCTGTAATTTGATCTGCTGACAGATCATCTATCACCCCTTCTGGGTATAATTACTTCTTCACCTTATTATCATCCATAGGTTTCCTTGGTTGAAGGTCTAGTACAACCTTTATCACCGTTTCTTCTGTAATTGGGTAAATAGTGTATGGTTGACTGGTTATCTTTGTAGGGTATGGTTTTGTAGCAGCATACCTCAAGGCTTCATAAAAATTCCTTTCATCTTCATTCAACAGATGTCATGTCCCACTATTTATAGGAATAGGTTGTAAGTATGCCTTCACTAACCTCCTCGGTGTATCCCTGATGATTATTGAAGTACTCCCTTTAGTCACAGGTTGAACTTCTTCAATCAATCTGATTCCCAATTCTTCTTTCCTCAAAAGTTGGGAATAGTTATATGGAACTAGACTGAGTTCTTCCGATTCCTCCTGTTGAACCTGTACTAAACTAAGTTTTATTGATTCCTGTTGATCATTCGTAAGTGTAGTCTGTACCAGACTAAGCTCTGTTGGTTTCTCCTTTTGAACAACAATGGGAGTATTCTTCTTCTGACTAACTTCTGCTGATTTCGCTGGTGAAACAATAGTAGGAGTGACCTTCTCGTGACTTGGTTTCTCAGCAATTGAAGTAGTCGTTTTTGACTAACTTCCTTAGCAGTAGTAACACTCTTCTTCTGACTAACTTCCTTAGTCTTCTTCACTGCCTTAGTCAGTCTTGGAGTTTTCTGAGGTTGGGGCTTCTGCTTCTCAGACTCCAATTTTCTTTTCCTCTCAGTCTCCTTAGCCTGTTTGGCTGTATCTTCTTTTAAAATAGAGACTAGAGACCTTGTAGCCTTCGGTGTGCCTGTCTCAGAGACTTCTGCCTGACTTCGTTCTCTGGACCTCTTTTCTTCCTGTTGTCTCAAGGTTCGAATCCTGGGTGATCTCTTAGCCTTCTTTGGAATTTCACTCAGAAGCTTCTCCCCTTTTCTCTTCAAAACACCTTCATCTGTCATCCGAACTTGACTACATTCTTTTTGAGAAATCATCTTTTCCTTCAAAACTTCTTCAGATGATTTTCTTATTTTAACCATGGGCATTCTTCCACTATCCTGAGATTTAGAACTCTTTATAGGAGATTTCTTCTTGATACGCTCCCCTCAGTTCTTGCTTTTGACTAAGAATCTGCTTCTTCTTTCTCCAAATTCTTTAAGCTCATTTTCGCTACAGTACCTATGTTGATAGAACTCTTGACAGATATCTTCATTCTGTTTCCTCTGTCAAGAAGGATTCTAAACTCCCTGAATATCCTTATTAGCAACATTCCATAAGGATAGCTGTTAGTATCCTTCATCCCCTTAACCATATACTAAAATATCAGAAATGGTAAGTCTATAGGTTGGCGATTCAGCAGGTAAAATAGACATTGTTCATCCAAAGTAGTCACCAAATGCCTTGAACCTGCTCTTGGTAAGACGCAGTTGAATAGAATTGCATGAAGACCCTAGCCTTCGGCACCAGACTCGAGGTCTTCCTCTCTGATGGGTCATTGTCCCCATACAATTGTCAACTGACTTCATCTTCCTTCATACTAACTTTCGTCATCCATCTGGATTTGCTTGTAAGCTTCTCTCCGACAGATGGACATTCAGTCACCTTCTCAATCAACTCTCTTGTCACCACAATAGACAATCTATCTACTGAGGAAACAATAACACTGTCTACTAACTGCACATTCTTCCAAAACTCATACACTTCCTTTTGATATACATACTCCCGCACCTGGAAGAACTTCCTCCAACCTGGTTCTACTATTTCTAGCTCGATATCCATGTCATCTTTCTTTAAGGATTCAAAATCCATACGCCTTCCATAGATCATTGCTTGATCCATTGATTCTTTGATGAGTAGAAACTGAGTTAACACAGAGTTGTTCTTCAGAGGATAAGGTTGGTTGCATAGATTTTGAGAAAGATGAGAGCTAAAAGGTTTCTGGGTTGAGACTTCTTGAATGGTCTTTTCAGGCTTGTTCTAGAATAGGTAAGGTTCTCAAGGCTATATAACTTTCCCTCCAAGAGTTCCTTCTGTGAGAAGTTACCAGCAGTAACTTACTGTTACTAACGTCGTTAACCTTGACAACCTTTTAACCTGCCTATGACGTGTTAGACAGTTGGTCATTTAACATCACCATGTTGAGATTCCATCTGATTTCTTTGAAACGTTCTTCACTTAGTGGTTTAGTGAAGATGTTTGCCCATTGAAAATTCATCTCAATAAACTGTAGACTTACAACCTTTCTCTAAACATAGTCTCTCAAGAAATGATGTCTGACTTTGATATGCTTCACTCTCGAATGCTGTATAGGATTCTTCGATAAGTTGATGGCACTGGTGTTGTCACAGAAAATTGGGATCTCCTCTTCTTGAACTGAATAATCTTCTAGTTGGTATTTAATCCACAATGTTTGCAAACAACAGCTTGCGACAAACATGTACTCAGCTTCGGCAGTTGATAGAGCGATTGAGCTTTGTCTCTCGCTTGACCAGGAAACTAGGTTTGAGCCAAGAAAGTGATAGCCTCCACTCCTACTCTTCCTTTCAATTCTATCTCCGACATATTCTACATCACAATATCCAATCAACCTGAAATCTTTACCTTTCTCAAACATTAAGCAAAGATCAGTAGTACCTGCGAGATATCTCATAATTCTTTTAACAGCTATGTAATGAGACTCTCTAGGATCGGCCTGAAACCTTGCACACAAGCATACACCTAATAAAGATATCAGTCTCTTGTCAGTAAGATAAAGCAAAGAACCGACCATCCCTCTATACAGGGTTTGATCCACCTTCTTACCAATTTTGTCTTTCGACAAAAGGTTCGAAGGATGCATCAGAGTTTCCATAGGCTTCACTTTATTCATATCAAATTTACACAGCAATTCTTTCACATATTTCTGTTGATGAATAAAGATCTTCCCTTCGGTTTGCTAAACTTGCAACCCAAGAAAGAACTTTAACTCTCCCATCATACTCATCTCAAACTCATTTTTCATTAAACTCTCAAAACTCATGCATAAATTTTTTGAAGTAGCACCAAAAATGATATCATCAACTTAAATTTGCACTAAAATGAAATCATTCTCATAGTTCTTCCTAAAGAGTGTCTTATCTACCTGACCTCTACTAAAACCACTCTCAATAAGAAAGGTACTTAGACGATCATACCAAGCTCTAGGAGCTTGCTTCAAGCCGTATAAAGCCTTATGAAGTCTATAGACATGATCTGGATACTTAACATCCTCGAAATCAGGAGGTTGCTTAACATACACCTCTTCGTCTATAAAACTATTCAGAAACGCACTTTTCACATCCATCTGGAAAAGCTTTATATCATGACAAACAGCATATGCCAGTAGTATCCTTATAGCTTTAAGTCTTGATACTGGAGCATACGTCTCATTATAGTCTATTCCTTTTTGCTGATTATAGCCTTGTGCTACTAATCTGGTCTTATTCTGACTTACTCTCCCTGATTCGTCTAACTTATTCTTAAAAACCCATCTAGTTCCTATAATGGATTTCTTTAAGGGTTTAGGAACCAAGGACCAAACTTAATTCCTAGTAAATTGGTTCAACTCCTCTTACATGGCTAAAATCCACGCTTCATCTTGAAGAGCTTCCTCAATCTTCTTAGGCTCTATTTCAGAGATAAAAGCTACATTAACTTCTCTTCTGAATTTAGACCTTATACGGACTCCTTTTGAGGTCTCTCCAATAATCAACTCTTCTGGATGAGAACTCTCATATCTCCAATCTCTTTTTAACTCAAGATTCTTTGGAATATCCTCAACCTTGTCTAACTGAGTTCGTGATGATGAAGCTTCTATAGTATCACCTAAGGGCATTGAAGGGACTTCACTATCCATGTCATCTTCCTTACTTGGTTGAAAACTATCATCAAACTTGACATGAATAGTCTCTTCAACATTCTTTGAGGTAAGATTGTAAACCCTAAAAGCCTTTGATGATAAAGAGTAGCCTAGAAAGATACCTAGAAAGGTCTTTGAATTAAATTTATCCAACAATTCCTTTGTATTCAGTATAGAGCACTTACAACCAAATGGATGAAAGTAAGATATATTCGGTCTCCTTCCATTCCATAACTCATAAGGAGTTTTCTTCAATAAAGGTCGCAACAATATTCTATTCTGAATATAACATGTTGTATTCACAGCTTTTTCCCAGAAGTACCTAGGAAGATTCATCTCACACAGCATAGTCCTTGCCTATCTTGAATCGTCCTGTTTTTCTTTTCAACAACTCCATTTTGCTGCGGAGTCCTAGGAGTAGAGAAATTGTGGAAAATTCCATTCTCCTCACAGAATATTCTAAACTTCTCATTCTCAAATTTTCCACCATGATCACTCCTAATGTTGGCTATAGACATTCCTTTTTGATTCTGTAACTTTCTGAAAAGGGTCCTAAAACACTTAAAAGACTCATCTTTGTGTGAAAAAAATAATATCCAACAAAATCTAATAAAGTCATCAACAATAACAAGTCCATATTTCTTTCTGTGAAGACTTATTGTCCTTGTTGGACCAAATAAATCCATATGTAACAACTCTAGAGGTCTAAAAGATGTTACAGTATTTTTAGAAGAAAACGTTGTTTTGACTTGTTTTCCTTTAAGACAACTTTCACAAAAGAAATCTTTGTCAAAACTTATTTTTGGTAAACCTCTTACCAAATCATGTTTTAACAACTTTGAAATATGTTTGAAACTGACATGACCTAGCTTTTTATGCCAGATTAGTCTTTCTTCTTCAGTTGATAAAAAACATGAAACATTTTGTTTTTGAAAATCTTCTAAATCAATTTTGTAAAGATTATTTCTTCTCTTGGCAGAAAAGAATATAGACCCATCTTTGTTTTTGACTTCACAAAGATTTTGATTGAACGTAACTTCAAAACCAAAATCACATAATTGACTGACACTAATCAAATTATGTTTCAGACCATCAACAAGCAGCACATTATCAATGCATGCAAAGGAATCTTTACCTATTTTACCGATTCTAATTATCTTGCCCTGCTAGTTGTCTCCGAAAGTTACCGATCCTCCCTTCTTATACTGAAGATCTAGGAACATAGACCTTCTTCTCGTCATGTGTCGCGAGCATCCACTGTCCAAATACCAATGGTGCTTGCTGCCTCTTCCAAGGAAGGATATCTACAGGAGATACTATTTTATTCTTTGGTACCCATATTTTTTTAGGTCCTTTTGAGTTAGTAAAATGCACAGAATGATAATGATGCATTTTGTAAGATTGTTGATGAAATTGTTGGAACTTCTTTTTCTGAAAGAAAAACTTTCTTTCATGTTGAGGCTTATTTCTCGTAAACCCTATTCCGGTTTTATCACTCGGATGTCTACTTTTACCTAATATTTCATTCATTTTCTTCATACTTTCAGTGAAACTAGCTAGATCAGCTAAAAGATTCTTAATCCTAAGCTTCAACGGATTGATCTCTTCAGATCTATCTACAACTTTCTTTTTCTTACTTTCCTCTACTTGCTTTTTCAAGCAGGTATTTTCTCTCTCTATTTCTTCTGTATGTTTGAGGTTTTCTACATACTTTTTCTTTAACTGTTTGTACTGTTTCAGAATAGAATGAGAATCTTCTAGTAGTTCTGAATATGCATTATGCAAGTCATCATATTTAGAAGTTACCTCCTTATCACTTTCCTCTTCTGCTACTAGGCAAATGTTTGCATGCTCTGATGTTTCAAAGCTTGTTTCTGATTCAGATGAATCTAGATCCTCCCAAGTTGCCATCATGCTTTTCTTGCCTTCTCTACTCTTCTTTGGTTTCTTCTTTAGAGTTGGACACTCAGACTTGTAATGTAGCGCCCCCTTACCATAGGGTATCCACCGGAACACCTGTAGGTCATTCCGATACATATCTTACGACAAGAGACCACTACTGACAACAACCACTACACTCCTCATGGCATCACAATCATAAGACAGTAATAAGAAATTGACCACTTTTTAAAACCAAATTGGATTCCATTTCATCCACTCAAAACTCAGTAATTTACAAACTGTCAATATGTTTAGTTTACACATGCTCCAAAACACTACTCACTAAATAACACACTGAAATGCACAAAAGACATATCTAACTATAGGTCTCCAAAAGAAAGCCCAGCTGACCGAACTTTGAGCCATCGCTTCTCTCGCCAATCCACAAGACACTACTTCTACAAATTCCGAGGGAGCTATCTGTCTACACTTAGGCCTGAAAAATAAATTGCAATTTTGGATGAGTTTGCGAACTCAATGAGAAACCATCATCGATGGTTCTCCCAATTCATGCATCACATAAGCATGATACAGTACTCATTCAATAATTATACAAAACACACGATTGAAACAATTACAGTACACTTATACAAAGATACGATCACAAAACAAAGGTATAAAGAACCAAAAAACATTTCCAAATATTCATCCAAGATGCAATGCATATGTGACTCTTTTCCAGCTCATTTCAGATTGTGACCGAGCGATAATAAAGGATCAAGATAGACGCGTCTGGGAGAATTATCTCCGTCGAGCTCGAGGCTCGATTCAAGATATTGAGCTCTAGGCTCGGTTCAAATCTGATGCCGTCTGCTCACAACTTTCCTTTTAACGATGGGATGCATTTGTGCATGAATGCACATGTTCCATAGCAGTAAACATGATAATACACAGTCCAAATATTCAGTCCAATTAGACAGTTGCCTCATGTAAAGCATCGGTAATGCCACATATAATCCACGAATCCCGTAGGCAATCAAATCACGCTTATAATCCACGTAATCCCGTAGGCAATCAATCACAAGAAACACATAGATTGGAATAACCAACTAGGTTACTCACCTAATAACTTCCACGCTAGCGCCGGAAGTCTCGCCAAGTCTGTGGAACGACGGTCCACTTGAGCCTCTATAGCAAGTTAAATGAATAACCATTACCATCGGTATAAATGACTAAACAATGCACATGAAATCACCAAATGTGTATTATGCATGTTCATGGCATCCCACCCTAATTCAATATTTCCCATAATAAAATTCTATTAAAATTAGAAATCCATAAGCACCGACGGTGCATGCAATTCGGACCTCTATAGGTCCCCAATTAAATAAAATGATTCACCGTCTGCTACCTGTATACGCCAAATTCTGCCTAAAATTCAATCTCTCAGAAAATGAAATTAACTATTCAATGAATCCGATGCCTCAAGAATCAGGTCAATCGGACGTCGGACGGAAAAGTTATTCACGAAAGAGACCAAAACTCAACAATTTATATTTTTATATAAAACCCTTATTTCCCCCTTTATTTTCTGATTTCCAACCAACCTTCCAACACCCATAACTCTTTCTACACATTTCTGAAAAATGCAAACTATACCTTGTTGGAAAGATAATGAAAAGCTCTACAATTCTCAAAAAGACCATAAAAATCAATTCCAACCCTAAGGGTGTCAAATATCCTATCAAACCTTCTGCCTACTCAATTCCCATTAACACAGGGCAGTACATTGACAATTTCATAACTCACTGATTCTTCAGTAATAAATTACCACAAAAATATGGTCAATAAGTTCACAATGTCCTCAATAACTTTCATGAACAACCCAAAATCAAATTCTATTTCTAAACAAGTCAATTAATTCATTCAATGTTACTGTCCCTGAAATCCTCCAATTTGGGCAGTAACCTTATAACAAGCATAATTCCCTGTATACAAGTCAGTAAAATCAGAACTTTATATCCCTGAAAAGATAACATCTCAAAATTCAATTTTCATGAAGCACTCATCATCCAATTCGATCTCTATCAATTTCGAAACTGTTATAGAAGCTACTGTTATGATCAGCCATTCATAACCTAATGTAGGGTCAATCTTTGAAAAATCATAACTCACAATTCTGACTTCTAAAAATTACTCACCATATATCATTTTCAAGGTAATCTCTTCCTCTACAACTTTTCAGAAGCTCACTCACACCAATTCAGTCCACACAAAATGTTAAAATTGCCTCCAATCAGTAAACTCACAAAATCACACTTAAGCTAGGTTTCATCCAAAATGCTCAAAACCAGTCATTAGTAATCAATTCATATCTCCCAATATACAACTCTAAAAATAGAAATATCAGTAGAAATGGAAAGATAATTCAATATGCTACAACTTCCATGAAGACCATTTTCCCTAATTCCATCTCAATTAATTCATAAAAATCAACAAAGTTCATATGTTGTGGTTTCGGTTACTGTTCACAGGCAATGGAACAGTAACTTTCCATGCAAAAATTCACCCTTCTATCATTGAAATTCAACAACACCTATTTCACACTAAATTGAAGCCAACATCCCAAAGTTTCAGTAGCCACTAACCTTACCTCATTTACATTCCTACACAATAAGTTATGAATAAATCAGTAACATCAATTTCAACCCTAACTTTCCAGATTTAATGTTAACCTTAGTTCTAACATTTCCAATGCCTTTTTCACATCACTAGACATCCAAATAAATACAAATTAAATATTACTACAGTCATGCATATACTAGGGCTAATACTGAAAAATTGGAAGCATTAAATTCCTCAATTCATATACTCAAATAATCATCCATACTCAACTCAAAATCAAATCATATCATTAATTTCAATACATCTTCACCTAGCCTCATACCCATTTCTTCAAATCATAATAATCATCACTTTAATGCCTACATGAACCTAATACATGCTTTAAACCCTTTTATTAATCACTCCTCACTATCATGACATTTAATTCCATATGCAAATCTCATTTAAAACTCAAACCTTAAATGAAAACTTACCTAATACAAAACCTCCTTCAAAGCTTCAATAACCAACTTCTAACTCCTACACCAAGGTACCAACCTCTTTCCCTTCTCAAGTATGTACCAAACTCATCTTCTAGCTTTGATGGATTAAGAGAGTAGCTTGAAGTTACAAAGAAAGATGAGAAAAGGAGCAAAATTCGATGGTTTAAATAGAGAGTTTGTGTTGTGTGTTTTCGGATGAGTTTACAAAAGCCTAAACAATTTCATCCTTTCCTTTAAACACACTCATCCGAGCACAATGAGAGGGTGCATTTAATGTGACCTTTTTCATGGCATAATTTGATTGGTTTCTTTTTATTTGAAAAGTCAAAATATCAATTCTTTAATCCAGTCCAAAATTTTACTCCATTTAACTCCAATGACCCTACTTTCAGTCTCAAAATAATATACCCAATAATACAGTACCATTGGGTAGTGATTTTTGCTACCGAAAATCGACCGATTCGCCAATTGACGATTTTTCCGGTCCGAGAATTGTCTCCGAAAAAATCCAGAAAAATTCATAAAAATCCCTAAAAATGTAAAACAATTTATGACGCACTCCAAATAATTTTCCAAACTCAATTACTCCATTAATTTCACACAGAAGTTCAATTTAAAACCTAAGCCGGAAAATGTCATGCATGCATATATACTGTGTGCATGTGCAACCAATCAGTAATCAGAAAGGCTATATGCTGTATGCGCATGCCGAGATATAATTTAATATCCCGAACCCGTCCTAATTACTAAAATACCCTTTCCTATCGGAGGTGGGATGTTACATGTAATGTCCAGGTTTGTTACACTCGTAACATATGATGGATGTCTTTTCTACTTTTCCATCATCTTTGTCGTTCTTCTTGAAGAATTGACTTCCTTTGGACTTCTTCTTCCACATCCGTCTGATCTGTTTTGAAATGAAAGATAGCTCGTCATCTTCATCACTGGACTCTTGTTTTGACTCACTGGAATCATCATTTTTGGATTCTTCAATCTTCAACGCTTTTGATGGATTCCTCTTTCTTTGAGTTTTACGATTCTTTTGTCCAGCCTTTAGTGCTATCGACTTGTCCCGTTTGGGCTTGTCTTTAGCATCGAGCTCAACTTCATGTATTTTCAACGATCTAAGCAGTTCGTCAAGCTTTAATACGCTTAAGTCCTTAGCTTCCTGCACAACAGTAACTTTTGGTTTCCACTTCTTTGGTAGACTCCTCAGGATCTTACGCATGTGATCTTGGTTGTCGTAAGTTCTTCCGATAGCTTTTAATCCATTGATAATTGTTTGAAATCTTCCAAATATTTGATCAATAGATTCTTCATCTTTCATCTTGAAGAGCTCGTACTGGTGCACAAGAATACTTATCTTGGATTCTTTAACTTGGTTTGTACCCTCATTTGTGATAGATAACATATCCCACATCTCCTTCACAGTGTCGCATCCGTGGACTTTGTCGTACTCACTTCTACTTAGGGAACAACTCAAGAAAAACTTCGCTTTAGAATTCAATTGAAATCTTGCCTTTTGATCAGCCATCTATCTAATTTGTGGAATGAGATTTCCTTCTTTATCCACCGGTGTGTATGGTCCATTCTCTATTATGTCCCAAATGTCAATATGAGTAGATTCGATAAACAACCGCATTCTGTCTTTTCAGTAGTGGTAGTCTTCTCCGTTGAACGCCAGAGGTCTAGTGACTGAGGCACCTTCCGCAATGTATGTATGTGAAGTGAATCACACGTTAATATATTGAACAATAATATGATCAAGATACACAAGAAGGGGGGTTGAATTGTGATAAACTTTTTCTTAATCCCCTTAAAAAAATTACTTGTTCTTCCGAAAACTTATCGTAAATCAATTCGTAACTAGTTTGAAAAAATTTGTTAATTTTGAAGAATACGATATAAGTAATATGAGAGTAGAGAGAAACACAACAGTTTATCCTGGTTCACCCCAAACCGTGGGCTACGCCCACCCTCGATATCCTTATGAGATTTCACTATCTCGAATTGTTTACAAGTATTCTTTCAACCGAGCCTCTCGTGTCTCTTTACAAGAAGTATTCTTTTACTCTTAGCCTCTTCAAAGCTATCTCGTAACACTTTCTAATTGAAAGAATAGTAAAGAGCTTGTTACAATAGAAATGCTCTTAACACTGTTCACTCGAAATATCGTTCACAATTTTTCTCTCAGATAATATGAAAATCAAAAGTTGAATACTCAGAGTTTCATAAAGTTTTTCAAAGTTGCATAAAGTTGTTTCTTCTTCAATCTCGACTCTTATTTATAGTCGGGTCTTCAACTGTTTCTTGATTATCTGCTTCTTGATTCTTGAAAGAAACGGTTATTCAGTTTGACTCCGTAACTAACTCAAACTGATGTTTCTTTCTTCCGTCTGACATTTTGTATCGGATGCTTTTCTTGTATAGCTTCCGTCTGCTTTTCTTTTGTAAAGCTTCCGTCTGCTTTTCTTGTATAGCTTCCGTCTGCTTTTCTCTTGTAAAGCTTCCTTCTGCTTTTCTTGTATAGCTTCCGTCTGCTTTTCTCTTGTAAAGCTTCCGTCTGCTTTTCTTGTATAGCTTCCGTCTGCTTTTCTCTTGTAAAGCTTCAAATGCTTTTCTTGTATCACCGCTTTTCTTTTGTAAAGCTTCAAATGCTTTTCTTGTATCACTGCTTTTCTTTTGTAAAGCTTCCGCTCGCTTCTGCTTGTAAAGCTTAAATCCTTTTCTTGTATCAGCTGATTTTTCTTCTTCAGCTGTTTTTTACTTCGGCTGATTTTTCTCCTTCAGCTGTTTTTTACTTCGCATGCGTCCATCTACTTTTCATTTGTATATTTCTCTTTGTTTGTCATCAAAATTATTTAATACGTAAAGTCTGGTTTGACTTAACATTCTCCCCCTTTTTGATGATAACAAATATTATGAAATAGAGAAATATGAAAGGTATCAAATTATGAAAAGTATCACATATACAGAAGTATTAATAGATCAAAAATAACTTCTGCCTTCTGCTTTCAAAATTTCTTCTATCTTTTCCTTTCAGCTGATTCTCCCTTCTCATTCTTCCTTCTCCCCCTATTTGTTATTTATCAAAAAATTATTTCCCAGACTACTTCACCAACTTTTTCAGCATCTTCTTAATCTTCTTCATTTCCTTATCAAGTTTCTGAACTTGTTTCTTTAAGGTCAATGATTCAGCAGCAGTCGAAGATTCTGTCTCAACAACTTGTTTTTCAACAATAGCAACTGTTGTTGTATAAGCTTCCACGTTTGAGACATGTGGTTCAATAATTTGGAGGAGAGGCGGAGGAACATATACAGCTTGATCAGGAATATCAAGATCATAGGAATCAAGTATACATTGATATGTGCTTCCAAGCCAAGGCATAGCTTCTGCAATTGAGTTGATCTCCCACAGAGGTCGATTTTGCGAATGTTCGTAAAATACTATAAGAACATTTTAAGTTCCCAATCGTAAAAGAACGACATCGACCCTTTCTCGATAGTGCCTCCTCATGGATCATCTCGCGTAGCCTTAGTTTGGCTTGTTCTCGGATCTTGATAAATGCAGATAGAGCTTCCACTTCTTTTCTCTTCACATGCTTCATCAATCAATTGCACTACTTCGCAACTCGATCGAAGTCATGTCATCCAAAATCGGTTCTGGTTGAACTTTCGACGGTTTCTCTTCACACTTATGCTCAACAAAATTTGGTGGTTGTAAATCGGTACCACCTTGATTATCAGATCGTCCATATTGGATAAGAAGTAAGACGCTCTCCAAATGGCTCGTGGATATGGTTCTTCCAACTCTCTTGATTGATCATAGAAATTTTATAACCCTATCCAATGTATGTAGAATGTTGTCATCAAATTTCACTGATTTGAAGAAGGCTTTCACAAATCTCTTTGGTTTGTCTCGGATGATGACAGATTTGGTCTTCTTCTCCTCTGTGACAACCAATCTGTGTTCCCAATTTTCTCTTTGAAAAGTTAAATATTGGGATGTAACATTAGTCATCACACTCAAGACTTTTTGAGTAACCTTTTGTCCCATAACATGTGTAGCAATCTGTTTGCGAACAAGTGAAGACTGAAAAGTAGTAGAAACTACTTCTTCAAACATTGGATTGTCAAGGACATTGTGAGTATCCTTAAGATTACCAGTAACAGCTTCCATATTAACTTCAGCAATTTCAACCGTATCAGCAACAACCTTTTCTGTAGTATCAACAACAGTCTTTTCTTGCCGTACCTTCTTAGATTTTGTTTATGTTGTTGAACTTCCTTCTTTTGTTGCACTCATTTTCTTTCCCCTTGGTGACTTTTTAGGTTGCGTTTTTTGCTTTTCAGGTTCTTCTTTCCTTTTTTCTTCACTTCCTTGAGACTGAGTTTCTGAATCTTTTTCAAGGATTGATGTCAACGACTTTGTAGCTCTTAATCCTTTGAGTTCAGAATGCTTTGATTGGCTTGATTCTCTGGATTGATCGGCTTCGCCATTGCCGCTTTTACGCTCTGGTGACGTTCTTGCTTGCTTTAGAATGTCACTCAGCAGTGGTTCCCCTTTACGCTTCAAATCACCTTATTCGAAAAATCGAACACTTCTCAACTTTGATTCCTGAGAATGTGATCTTGTTTCCTTCATAGAAGATTTCTTCAGTAAACGCTCCCCCTCAATTGTTGCTTTTCTTGCCAAATCTGCTCCTTTTCTGTCTGAAAATCTCAGACCCATTTTAGCAATAGATGTTGAATCTATATAGCTTTTAACAGATATCTTCTGTCTGATTCCCCTTTCCAATCTGATGCCAGATTCTCTGAACACTCTTGTCAACAACATCCCATAAGGACAAGTGTTTGTATCCTTTATTGATTTTACCATGTACTGATAAATCAAAAATGGTAAATCTATTGGGTGATGATTCAGAAGATGAAAAATACATTGTTCATCCAGGGTAGTGACCTGATGTCGTGAACCTATTCTCGGTAAAACACAGTCACATAGAACCGCGAACAATACCCTTGCCTTTGGTACCAGCCAAGAGGCTCTCCTTTCAGTTGAGTTATTTTGTCCATAAAGTTCACGACTAACTTCATCTTCGTTCATCTTAAGCTTAGTCATCCATTTCACCATATTAATGGGTTGAACTCCATCCATCGGACATTCAGTGACTTTCTCCAGTAACTCCTTCATTACTATAACAGAGTGTGTGTCTACATACGACACGATTGTATCGTCTACTGATTTAGTATTCTTCCAGAACTCATAAACTTCTTGTAGATAGACTTCATCTCGTATTTGAAAGAAGTTTCTCCATCCTGTCGCCATTATCTCCGGCTCTATATCCATATGTTCTTTTCTTAGTTCTTCGAAGTTTACCAATATTCCCCAGCCTGATCCTGGATCAACTCGCAAAATAGGCTTGATATTCATCTTGCTGATTCTGATTGAGTAGGAACTTGCTTGAAGAAATTTCAAAGAGATTTTAAGAGAACTAGCAATTTCTGAATTCGGTAGAAATCCCAAAAGTCAGTTTTTAGGGATATTATAGAGAATTCTAGAACGATTGTACTTCTCGATGATCTGACAGCTTTTTCCCTCTAAAACTTTTTCTTGTGAAGGAAGTTTTATATCTGAAACTGTCTAACGCCGTTAACTCCACCGTTTCACTGTCCTTTCTTTTTGAAAAATCAGATGATCAAACTGTTAACTCCACCGCTATCTGCTTTGTCTTTTGAAAACCAGATGAATGGTCCGTTAACTCCTCCATCTGTCTGTTTTGTCTTTATGAAAAACCAGATGAATGGTCCGTTAACATCACCATATTGAGGTTGCGTCTGATTTCTTTAAAGGGATCTTCACTTAGTGGTTTTGTGAAGATATCCGCCCACTGATATTTTGTTTCTATGAATTGTAGACTGACGACTTTCTTCTGAACGTAATCTCTCAAGAAATGATGTCTGACTTCTATGTGCTTCACCCTTGAATGTTGAATTGGATTCTTTGACAAGCTGATGGCGCTGGTGTTGTCGCAGTATATTGGAATCTCTTCTTCTTGTATTGAGTAGTCCTCTAATTGATACTTGATCCACAATACTTGTGAACAACAACTTGCGGCAGACATATATTCAGCTTCGGCAGTTGATAATGCAATCGAGCTTTGTCTCTTGCTTGACCATGACACCGTGTTTGGTCCAAGAAAGTGACACCACCACTGTGCTCTTCCTTTCGATCCTATCACCGCATAGTCCGCATCGCAATATCCATTCAACCTGAAATTTTACCTTTCTCATACATTAAGCAAAGATCGAGAGTACTGCGAGATATCTCAAAATTCGCTTTACAAAGAATATAATGAGATTCTCTAGGATCGGCCTGAAACCTTGCACACAAGCATACACTGAATAGAATGTCAGGTCTACTTGCTGTAAGATAAAGCAAAGAACCAATCATCCCTCTAAATAGGGTTTGATCCACCTTCTTACCACTTTCGTCTTTTGACAACAAGTTTGAAGGATGCATCGGGGTAGACATATGTTTAACATTGCACATATCAAACTTAGACAACAATTCTTTAAGATATTTTTGTTGATAGATAAAAATCTTATCCTTAGTTTGCTTTACTTGAAATCCAAGAAAGAATTTTAACTCACCCATCATGCTCATCTCAAATTCATTTTTCATCAGATTTTCAAAACTCATGCATAACCTTTTTGAAGTTGCACCAAAAATAATATCATCAACATAAATTTGCACAATAATGAAATCATTACTCAAGTTCTTTCTAAAAAGAGTTTTGTCTACTTTACCTCTAGTAAATCCATTTTCTATAAGAAATGAACTCGAACGATCATACCATGCTCTAGGGCCTGCTTTGGTCCATATAAGGCTTTATGAAGTCTCAGACATGATCTGGATACTTTATGTCCTCAAATCCGGAGGTTGCTTAACATAGACTTCTTCATCTATAAAACCATTCAGAAATGCACTTTTTACATCCATCTGAAAAAGCTTTATGTCATGGTAAACCGCATATGCAAGCAGTATCCTTATTGCTTCAAGTCTTGCTACTGGAGCATATGTCTCATTGTAGTCTATTCCTTCTTGCTGATTATAGCCTTGTGCTACTAATCTTGCCTTGTTGCGACTTACTTTTCCTGATTCGTCTAGTTTATTCTTGAATACCCATCTCGTACCAATAATGGATTTCTTTTAAGGTTTAGGAACTAAGGACCAGACTTTATTCCTATAGAATTGATTCAACTCCTCTTGCATAGCTAGTATCTATGCTTCATCTTTTAGAGCTTCATCAATCTTCTTAGGTTCTACTTCAGATATAAATGCTACGTTGGCTTCTCTTCTGAACTTGGACCTTGTTCGTACACCTTCTGAGGTTTCTCCAATGATTGACTCTTTAGGATGAGAACTTTTGTATCTCCAATCTTTCTTTAACTCCAAATTCTTCGAAATGTCTTTCTTTTCGTCATATAGTGTTTCTGATGAAGATACTTCTTTGTACTCCGTCAAAGGCACTGTAACAGCATCATTATCTGATTCCTCTTCCTTATTGGGTTGAGAACTATCATCGAACTTGACATGAATAGTTTCTTCAACAGTCTTTGAGGTGAGGTTGTAGACTCTAAATGCCTTTGAGGTGAGAGAATAACCTAGAAATATTCCTGCAAGAGTCTTTGCATCAAACTTGTCCAGAACTTCCTTTGTGTTCAGAATAGTGCACTTGCAACCGAAAGGATGGAAATAAGAAATGTTTGGTCTCCTTCCATTCCACAACTCATAGGGAGTTTTCTTCAATATTGGTCGCAAAGAACACTCTATTCTCGAATATAGCATCTCAGATTAACCTTTCGCTTAGAAATATTTAGGAAGATTCATCTCGCATGACATTGTTCTTGCCATCTCTTGAATCGTCCTATTCTTTCTTTCAACAACTCCATTCTGCTGCGGGGTCCTTGGGGCAGAGAAGTTATGGAAAATTCCATTTTCTTCGCAGAATACTCTAAACTTCTCATTTTTGAATTCTCCACCATGATCACTCCTTATGCTAGCTATAGACACTCCTTTTTCATTCTGTAACCTCATGGAAAGGTTTCTAAAGCACTTGAAAGACTCATCTTTATGTGCCAGAAAAAGTATCCAACAAAACCTTGTAAAATCATCAATAATGACAAGTCCATACTTCTTTCCACCAAGACTTATTGTCTTTGTTGGACCAAATAAATCCATGTGTAACAACTCTAGTGGTCTAGATGAAGTTACGAAATGTTTTGAACAAAAAGAGGTTTTAACTTGCTTCCCTTTCTGACAACTTTCACAAAAGAAATCTTTGTTAAAACAAATTTGTGGCAAACCTTTTACCAAATCATGTTTCAAAAGTTTTGAAATATGTTTAAAACTGACATGACCTAGTTTTTTATGCCAAACCAGTCTTTCTTCTTCAGTAGATAAAAAATATGAAATATTTTGAGACTGAAAATTGTCTAAATCAATTTTGTAAAGATTGTTTCATCTTTTGGCCGAAAAGAAAATAGAGCCATCTTTGTTTCTGACTTTGCAAAAGTTTTGGTTGAATGTAACTTCAAAACCAGAATCACATAATTGACTAATACTTATCAAGTTATGCTTTAGACCATCAACTAGCAGTACGTTGTTAATGCATGCATGAGAATTCTTACCAATCTTACCAATCCCGATTATTTTGCCCTGCTTGTTGTCTCCAAAATTACCGAACCTCCTTTCTTGTCTTCAAGATCTAGGAACATAGACCTTTTTCCGTCATGTGTGACGCGAGCATCCACCGTCCAAATACCAATGGTGCTTCTTTGGTTCTTCCAAAGAAGGATTTACTCAGGAGATATTATCTTATTTTTAGGTACCCAGATTCTCTTGGGTCCTTTAGGTTAGTATGGTGTAATGAATGATAATAAGACGTAGAGTGAAAACGTTGATGACCTTTTGAAAACCCGATTGATATCTTTTCTTATCTTTTGAACAATTGATTTCACGTAATGTCGAGACTTATTTTAGCAAACCCTAATCCAGCTTTATCACTCGGATGTCTGCATTTTCCTAGCATTTTATTCATCTTTTTGTACTATCTCAGAAATTTAGCTAGATCAATCGAGAGATTATTGATTCTCGCTTCAACTGTTTAATCTCTTCTGATCTATCTATAACTTTGTTGTTATTCAGCCTCAACTTGCTTTCTCATATTTATATTCTCACTCTCTATCTCATGAGTATGTTTGAGGTTTTCTACATATTTCTTCTTCAACAGCTTGTACTGTTTCAGAATAGCATGAGAATCCTCTAACAATTCTGAGTATGCATCTTGTATATTATCATGGCTAGAAGTTACCTCTTCATCACTTTCTTCTTCACTACTGATATATGTTAGCATGTTCGACGCTTCGAGCTTGTATCCGATTCTCGATGAATCCAGATCCTCCCACGCTGCCATCATGCTTTTCTTGTTATCCCTACTCTTTTGGGTTGTCTTTTCAACATTGGACACTCGGACTTGTAATGTCCCTACTTATTGCATTCATAACATGTAATAGATGCTTTCTCGATTTTTCCATCGCCTTTGCCATTGTTCCTTCCGAATGTTGAATTTCCTTTGGACTTCTTTTCCACATTCTTCTTATCTTTCTTGAAATGAAAGATAGCTCATCGCCTTCAACACTTGATTCAGATTTCGACTACTGAATCATCATCCTTTGATTCTTCAATCTTTAATGCCTTTGATGTATTCCTCTTTGTCTTCTTCTTCTGGATCTTGTGATTCATTTGTCCTGCTTTGAGCGCTATGGACTTCTCTTTCTTGGGCTTATCTTCTGCATCAAGCTCTACTTCGTGTATCTTTAACGATCCAAGCAATTCATCAAGCTTCAGTACGCTTAAGTCTTTGGCTTCTTGTACAGCAGTTACTTTGGGTCTCCATCTTTTTGGCAGACTCCTCAAAATCTTTCAAACATGGTCTTGATCTGTTATGCTCTTCCAAGAGCTTTTAGCCCATTAACAATTGTTTGAAATCTTCCAAACATTTGATCAATGGTCTCTTCTTCTTTCATTTTGAACAACTCGTACTGATGCACCAGGATGCTTATCTTGGACTCCTTGACTTGATTTGTTCCTTCATGTGCAATTGATAATGTATCCCACATTTCTTTGGCAGTGTCGCACCCATGAACTTTGTCATACTCGCTTCTGCTCAATCCCCAAATCAAGAAAAATTTCGCCTTGGAGTTTAGTTGAAATCTTGCTTTCTGCTCGGCTGTCCATCTTTCTCGTGGAATTGGATTTTTGTCATCATCTTCAGGTGTGTATGGTCCGTTCTCGATGATGTCCCAAAGGTCAATGTGAGTAGATTCGATAAACAATCTCATCCGGTCCTTCCAATAGTGGTAGTCTTCACCATTGAATGCTGGAGGTCTTGTGACTGAAGCTCCTTCGGCAATATACGTGTGTGATTCCACCATTTTCTTTAATTCACACTTTTTTAGAGTGATTCTTGAACACCAGGCTCTGATAACAATTGAAGTGAATCACACGTTAATATATTGAACAATAATATGATCAAGATACACAAGAAGGGGGGTTGAATTGCGATAAACTTTTTCTTAATCCCCTTAAAAAAAATTACTTGTTCTTCCGAAAACTTATCGTAAATCAATTCGTAACTAGTTTGAAAAACTTTGTTAATTTTGAAGAATACGATATAAGTAATATGAGAGTAGAGAGAAACACAGCAGTTTATCCTGGTTCACCCCAAACCGTGGGCTACGTCCAGTCCTCAAATATCCTTCTGAGATTTCACTATCTCTGAATTGTTTACAAGTATTCTTTCAACTGAGCCTCTCCAGGTCTCTTTACAGCAAGTATTCTTTTACTCTTAGCCTCTTCAGGCTATCTGTAACACTTTCTAATTGAAAGAATAGTAAAGAGCTTGTTACAATAGAAATGCTCTTAACACTGCTCACTCAAATATCGCTCACAATTTTTCTCTCGATAATCTGAAAATCAAAAGTTGAATACTCGAGTTTCATGAAGTTTTCAAAGTTGCATAAAGTTGTTTCTTCTTCAATCTCGACTCTTATTTATAGTCTGTCTTCAATCGCTTTCTTGATTATCGCTTTTGATTCTTGAAAAAACGGTTATTCAGGTTTGACTCAGAATTAACTCAAACTGATGTTTCTTTCTTCCGTCTGACATTTTATATCGACTGCTTTTCTTGTATAGCTTCCCTCTGCTTTTCTCTTGTAAAGCTTCCGTCTGCTTTTCTTGTATAGCTTCCGTCTGCTTTTCTCTTGTAAAGCTTCCGTCTGCTTTTCTTGTATAGCTTCCGTCTGCTTTTCTCTTGTAAAGCTTCCGTCTGCTTTTCTTGTATCAGCTGCTTTTCTTTTGTAAAGCTTCTGTCTGCTTTTCTTGTATAGCTTCCGTCTGCTTTTCTTGTATCAGCTACTTTTCTTTTGTAAAGCTTCATGCCTTTTCTTGTATAGCTTCATCGCTTTCTCTTGTAAAGCTTCCGTCTGCTTTTCTTGTATCAGCTGCTTTTCTTTTGTAAAGCTTCCGTCTGCTTTCTGTTTGTAAAGCTTCCGTCTGCTTTTCTTGTATCAGCTGATTTTTCTTCTTCAGTTGTTTTTTACTTCGGCTGATTTTTCTCCTTCAGCTGTTTTTTACTTCGCATGCGTCCATCTACTTTTCATTTGTATATTTCTCTTTGTTTGTCATCAAAATTATTTAATACGTAAAGTCTGGTTTGACTTAACAGTATGTGATTCCGCCATAATCTTTAATCCACACGTTGTTAATGTGATCCTTGGAAACCAATTAAAGTGAATCACGCGTTAATACAAGGCTTATTATACGATGTATAAATGCATAAGAAGGGGGGGTTGAATTGTGTATTTCCCTTTTTGAAAAATCCTTTCAAAAACGTTTTGTTAAAAGACATTTGTTCTTTTTACAAGAACTATTGTAAATCAAAGTTATAAAAGGTTTTCGAAAACTTGTTTAGAAAACTGGTAAGATCAAAACTTTGAAAGATAAGAGATAAGGATAGAGAGTTGTAGACACATAAATTTTTATACTGGTTCACCCCAAATCGTGGGCTACGTCTAGTCCTCAGAAGTCTTTCTGAGATTTCGCTATCTCTCAACAACTTTACAAGTATTCTTTTTCTCTGAGTCTCTTCAGGTCTCTTTACAGTCAGTATTCTTTTACTCTTAGCCTCTGCAGGCTATCTTTACAACTTTCAACTGAAAGATATTTTAAGATTTGTTACAGTAAGATAGCTCTAGATAAATCGCACAAAAATTTCTCTCAAGTATTGACAGCTTTTGTAACGTTCAAGTGTGTAACTCTGCAATCTTCGACTTTGACTTATATTTATAGTCTTCTTCTGCAACTGCTTCTTGATTCTTGCTTCTTGCTTCTTTAATCTTGTTTCTTGAAAGAAGCGGTTATTCAATTGAGTCTGTAACTAACTCAAACTGATTCTTGAATCAGAAGCGATTCGCCTGCCCGCTTGCTTCCGCCTCTTTTTTTGGCTTTAAATGCTTTTATACCTTTATTTTGCTTCCATCTGTTTTTTCTTTCGTCTGCTTTTATTTTCGTCTGCTTTTATTTTCGTCTGCTTTTGCTTCCGTCTGCTTTTATTTCCGTCTGCTTTTATTTCCGTATGCTTTTGCTTCCGTCTGCTTTTATTTCCGTCTGCTTTTATTTTCATCTGTTTTTGCTTCCTTCTACTTTTATTTCCGTCTGCTTTTGGCTTTCGTCTGCTTTTGACTTTCATCTGCTTTTACTTCCGTTTGTTTTTCTCCTTTCGTCTGCTTTTTAATATCTTCCGTCTATTTTTCTTCTTTCGTCTGCTTTTCAGCTTCCGTCTGTTTTTCATTCTTTCATTATTTGTACTTCATCAAAATCATTAATGTAAAGTCATTTTGACTTAACATCAGGGTCCCTTTTCCAACACCTCCTTCATCCCTCTTTCAGAATCAAATTTGAATAGGAATTTATTTGAACGATGAAAAGCCTATGATAGGTAAAAATCATGTCCATCTTTCTTTCCTATTCCCAGTGCACTTCAGTATCATTCCTACCTTTGAAGGATGGGATTTTCATCTTGATAACATTAATGTTGCTATCTTTTCTCTCCACTCTTTCTTCCCTCCTTACTCTCCCCCTCTTGAATTGCACTTCATCTTTATACTCATTGTACATTCTTTTCAATTCTTCCTCCTGATTCCTATAACTACCAATTGATTTTCTACGGTTTTGGATTTTACTATTTTCAGTAATTGTCTCTTCCATCCCATCCATCCTAGTAGATAACTTCTTGAACTCATTCATGAATGCCTTATACATCATTTTCAAATCAAGCACATTGTTGTCCTCCTCATGTAATGTTTGTTTTCCATCCCTTTTATTGGCCATTATTATGAAAAAAGTTATAAGAAAAATGGTTAGCAATAAAAGATAATCTCATAAGTAACTGCCTTAGGTGTTTCACTCAAAAGATGACACTCCACTCGTGTTTCACTCAAAATAGGCTTTTGCCCTCTATTATGCTTACATGCTCAAGCCTTTTTTCACTCAAACTTATTGTCCTCAATTACACTTCAGAATTCAATTCCCAGTGAAGATAATGCATAAACACTAAATTAAGATTTAGGAATGCAATGAAAATACCTAACAAAGACGATGGGCACAAAATTAGAAGCAAGTATACCAAAATGAATGAAGACAAAATAGGCACATAAAAGGAAAGGATGTATGATGCCTCAAAAAAACAACTTTAAATTAATAAGAATCAATTTGTTAATTATGGTATAATGGAAAACATAAGAGATTAAAAAATAGAAACTTAGAATGAAAGAAAATGATGAAACTAATGCATAAATGCGAGAATTGAAATATCCCTATTGGAAAAATCAAAATGTAAAGATGTAAAGACACTAAACAAAATATGAAGTCAACAAAAGAAAATCCTATAATCATGCTAACCCCAAAAATAAATTTTTAATTGATTTTTTAACACTAACTAACTTTTTTGCTAAAGTCTTTAGGACCAACGCCTCATATTTTTTATTACATATTTTCTTTCACTTTTTTTTAATTGTTTTACCTCTTTTTTATATTAGCAACTTTTTCTTCTTTTCTAACTACTATTTTTTTAAAAAAAACAATAATACGACGAACCCTAATTTTGAATTCTAATGAAAAATAACTATAATAATAACACATAAACACAAAAAATAAGAATTTATCTCAATCCAAGCTCTAATACCATAACTTGGAAGATTACGGTAATCCAAGCTAAAACACCGAGGGAAGGTAATAGAGGTAGAACTTATTCACTAAAAATTTTTCTGTAGGTTTTCTATTTCAGGAATGTTAATTGGAGGTACATCATCTCTTCGGCTTCTAAAGGAAAATAGTAGATAAAGGCAACAATCACTATTGCTTCAAATCATAACAGAAATGATATCGACGGCATGGAGTTACAGGAGAACCAATTCTTGCAGATGGTGCAAAAAGGATTCAATAATGTTCTATCAATGAAGGTATGCAAGAAGTAGTCAAACTTGATAGTGGACAAGGAAACTAGAAGGACTCTTTGATTTTTCATTTTAAGTTATACTGGTTGCAGCTTTGGTCTCTTTGGTTTGGTAAATGAATGTTGGGTGATTTGTGTTGCTGGAATGTTTTGTTGGTAAACTTGCATTACTAGGTAGATGTGCTAGCTTTAAAAAACTGCTTGGTAGGAAGGTTGTACAGGAGTGCTGTTGGTAGTGTTTGTTGTACAAAATTGTTGTAGGTTCCTTATGAATTTTACATTAACTTATTCCTTTCGGTAGGTAAGAGATTTCAGCTTTGAAAAACTCTAATTATGTACATAATATTTTCTTATTTGTATAAAAATTTACTAATTTACCAAAAAAATCTCTAATACTAAATGATGCGGAACCTGAAGGCTAAAGAACCCGAAACTTCTTAAACACACACTTTGGATAGAACATGAACAAGATGAAATCCCTAACTATAATGAACCATAATCAACTATATGAAAGGAAACACATATAATAATGTTGATTTGAAAATAAGGATAGAAATTCATCATAAATGTTTACCTTGATAAGAATTATATTCTTGATGTAGAAGAAGACAAGAAATCCTCCCTTATAGAATTCATTATTTAACCAATCTAACCCTAAACAATGTTTATTATGATGTATTTATACCCCTTGAAAAGAAAGAAATGCTAACTACTTAAAAGGCCTTTAAACATGGGCCTTTCACTAAAATAATTAAAGACCAAACTAATATTTCTAAAATACAACTCATTAAACCTAAAAGATTAAACAAGCCCGAGACACAAGTAGTGAGCTGCCGAAAGTTATGCTTCTAATGTAAAAATAAATAATTGAATAAGAATAAAAGTCTTCTTGCACATTCTGCCCAACTTAATTAGTTATAATGCCATTGACTCTTATTATCTCTTGAGATTCCATACTATTTATAATTCGACCATGTAAGATTGAAGTGTTTCTTTGAACTTCTTAGCTCTTGATCTTGTTATTGGTCCCTCTGGTATTACTAGCTTATCTTTAGCTCCATATCTCTTACAAAGTACCATGGTCGTGTTCGCATCAGTAGTGGAAGAGACATTACCATATGCCACTTATCGAATCTATGCTAGGCACATATACCTTAATTGTCATATGAATTGGAAAGCAAAGAATTTGTGAAAATAGTTTTGGAATTGTGTTTGGTCAATGTATGCTGAAGATTTTAACGAGCAGTTGAAAAAATTTGATAAAATCAAACATAGAGGTATCATCATTTCTTAAATATCCTAAGGAGAGATGGGAAAGATGTTACTAATCCTTTGAATTGAAATGTTTGGTTATCAACAACAACATAAGTGAAACATTTATGGATGGATCTCACCAGTAAGAGATAGCCAAGTTATCAACATGCTTAAAACCATTAAAAATCATGTGATAAAGAGGCATGCAGATAAAAGAGAATGTGTGCATGGTTGGAAGTCTAATGTTGCACCTAGGATAATGGAGAAATTGAATAAGAATATGAAATATGTAATGTAGTGGAGAATAGTTTTAAATGGTAATGGAGTATATGAAGTTTCCAAAGGTGATGGCAAGTATATTGTAAGGATTGGTAGACACTACTCATATAGTTGAGCATGAGAGCTTTAAGGATATCCTTGCAAGCATGCTATAAACATTATTTACCATTCTAAGCAATGGTCAGAGGCATTTGTGAATGACTACTAGAAGAAATCCAAATTCTTAGCATTGTATGAGCATGTGCTGCAACCTATTAGAGGTCAAATTTTCTAGACACCTATTGATGTAGAACTAATAAACCCCCCACCCAAAAGAGGTATGCCAGGAAGACCTAAAATAGTTAGAAGGAGAGGAATAAATGAGCCTATTTTGAAAAATCCAAACAATTTGAATCAAAATGATCAAGTATAAATATGTAAAAAAGGTGGCAATTCTGGCGATAATGCCAAAAATGTAAGATTCAAGGCTCGTCTTAACCTGCTCAGCAATCTCCAAAGGTGTAAAATATTCTTTTATTATTATGCATTCTTTATATATCTAGTGATCATTTATGAAATTCTTTTATTCATATTTATTAAGTCATCTTCGAGATCTCTTCACAAGCTGAACATTTTGTCGTGGCAAGTCAAGAAAGCAATATTGTAAGTATATGACCATTAATGACATTAAAGATCACATTTACAAATGAATAATGTTAATGATATGCCTATTTGTAGGTTGGTAGCTCTTTGTATAATAGTAAACAAAAGTTTAGAGAAGTTGATCCATATTCATTCAAGTTGTCTTTTGAACCAAGAGGTTTAAGGTTCGAAGGACAACCTATTATAACTTCTCAACAATTACAAACTAAAGCAATGACGAGGATATCATCAATGAATCAACCAATACATGATCACCCTTCTCAATTAAGTGCAAATGAGGGAAGCAATGTGGTTAATTCACATACTTTACATTAATATTGTCTATGTGTTGTTGAAACTTTAGTTAATACATCCAATCACTTCTATATATGGACAGATATATTCAATCACTTTTGTGTATATATAGATTGTGATATAATCACTTGTGTATATGCTACTCCAATTATTTATTATTATATAATTACTTTTGTATATACTATTCCAATTAATTATTCTTATATAATTTTGTATATACTGCTCCAATTGTTTATTGTAATAAATCACTTTTGTATATACCTCTAACTGCTTATCAGGATATAATCACTTTTGTATATACTTGTTGATATTTTTTCAACCATTAATTAGGCATCATTAAGGCAATTTCTGAATAACAAAACAATAAAGACAAAATTCAATGCACAATATATTATAACTTAGTTGAAATGAGGATTTTTCATTCTTTATAATTTAAGATTTAAACAAGATATTACAATTTAGTTCAAGATGCCCACAACAAACCACATTATAACACCCAGCATAAGTACAAAAACCCTTATGATGATGATCACTAAAACAATTTAAGCTTATTTTTCTCTTTTTCCAACAAAACAATATCTTCTTTTATTAGCTTTATTTGTTCCTCAACATTCAATGTTGAACATGATTTAAGTGTGGTTCGTTGAGCCTTCTTCTTTATCATACCTAGTTCTTTCTTCAATTTATGAATTACTTCAACATTTCTCTTCTTAAATTTGTCATGGTACCACTTAAAAAAAATCACATCTTTCAACCTGAAAGATAATTAATAATTAAAAAGAAAAATATTAAGCTTATAGACAAACAAGCTTACCTTATCGAAACATAAACTTACAGGATATTTCAGGCATCCGTAAAATCTTCTTCTTGGGTTATTATCACTGCATGAAGTTCTTAACGGAGCTCTTAAATTTCAATAACACACCAAATAATCATTATTTGGATTTAATATAGTATTATTTGAAGACGTAGCGTCTATATCTTTAAGTAGTCGCAACAAAATTATATTAATACTTTTAGTACTCCTAATTAATCAACTAGTCTTAAAACATGAACTCATATGACAAAAACCAACTATTCACCTATTCACCCATCCACAAGAATCCCTATTTAACATTCACAATTCAACAAAATATTTTGGAGAGATATAACTCAAAGAATAAATGGTAGGCATCATTAGAAGGTAAAATCCAAAGTCATAAAGATTGTTAACTTTTCAAGTTGATTACATTAAGAGTCAGTATAGTATAATGAGGACAATAGAATTTGGTTGGAACTACAATAAAGTTTTTTGTATATTTGAAAAGCAACCCAATTTATATAATATTAACAATCTAAATTTGACTATAGACTCACTATAAACATATGGTGTTGCAAGTGCAAAGAAGTGGATTTAATTAGTCTCATTCCATGAAAATAGTAAAAAAAAACTAAAAAAAAAACACACCACTTAAGACTAAGTAATGTCATAAATATCCCAACTTATTCATCATATTTCTTTATCGTCCAACTTACATGAAAGCTACAAATAAGAAAAAACATTGGACCATGTCCTCAACTGTGAAGCTTTTGTCCATCATACTAAAATAGTAGAGAAAGAAAAGAGTGGAAACAATATACGGCAAAATCGACGACATGTTTTATGAAGTGCATAAATCTATGGTTCGATATTAATAAACGATTTCATCAAAAACAGGGCATGTTATCTTAGATTATTTGTTGTGAATCAACTTCCTTCACAATCATTAAAATTCAATAAAGACAACACACAATTAGACTATTTTATAACAATGTTAATTTGTAACAATGTTATTGTTGTGTAATCACCCAATATTCTTGTTGCTAGTAGCAATTATCCTTTCAATCTACAGAAGCAAAGGCATCACAATGCTTTGCTACCATGTAGCATCACAAGAAGTCACAAATTCAACCTTCATGCTCAAACCAATTATCAAATATTGATTAATATGTAATCAATTGAACACTACTTGATTGAGAGATGCAACACCAAAATATATTCGCATTCAAATTTAAACTGAAGATACAACATATGAGGGTATAAAGAACTATAAATCAAAAGATTAGACTCCGTAGCATTGTCTCAGAGCTGCACTCAAACAGAGAAGGCGGAACAAATGATGAAGAAACTTGATCATTATATTATAATGAAGCATATTAAATTGTTCCTACGCCACAAAACATATAAAATAGCTCCATTACAGATCAACGCTTATACTCCACCCAACACTTTATTCTTAATAAGATCATAACACAAGTCTTCAATGACGTTGATCATTTCTTGAATTGGAAAGCTTAAATCCTTATTTTATGACACGACTCTCATCTGACTTATAGACTATTCCTCAACTTGAACTGTTTAATTTTCAATTACCAATAATCCAACAACCCTAACTTGCAATAATGATGCAACGCCCCAACTGTGGAGGCATTTAGAGATCAGAAGATAGAATTCTCACATCTCACGCAAATTATGAGTTAGTTTGGTTTGTTTAAGTGAACAATTCCTACATATGATTAAAAGTTTTTATTATTCTGCCAAATGCTACATGTCAATCATATATATACAATCCCATCATTATTTTTCACATGCTTGAAAAAATTTTGCCACATTTGACATGACAAAATGTGTATAATATCTTTTTTCACAAAGTTGTCCTATCTTTCTAGCATGAAATAATGTGGCACTATTAGAAAGAGTACCTTTTTCACCTTGGTGGTGGCATTAACCATCAATTCTTAGGATGTGGTGGACTATGTGATTTTAATGGCAGATGTGATGATGGTTATGGTGATACAAGAACAACAATCGTTCCACACAAATTTTTTTTTAAATTAAAGAAAGAATATATTACCATAAAATATAGTGAGCTACAATGTACAAAAAACACAGCTTTCAAAGAAGCAATGGGAACCAACCCCTAATTCTCAAGAACACAAAGGAAAGGCACAGACCAACCACAAATCACAGAAACCAACGTGACCTTATAGCTAGACTTAGAGAATCTTGTTTCCCAGACACAAGGAGGGCCTCCCGAATCAAATTGACAATACGATCAGCCAGCTCATAATAATGCCGCTCGACGTGCTGATAAATGCGTTTGTTCCGCTCAAGCCAAATGTGATAAATGGCCATCTGAAACGAGGCTTTAATAAAGAAACCATCCTGCTTACCTGGAGTGGAGAAACGAATAACCTCTTGCAATACCTCACTCCATTCAAAGACAGCATTCAAAGTGCCTAACAAATGCACGATCCTACTCCACACCGCTTTAGAATATGCACATTCAAGAAATAAATGGTTCCTACTTTCATTAAGCAGTTTGCACAACACACAAATAGGATCAAAGGTACCGAACCACCGATCCTTAGTACGCAATCGGTTTTTAATTGCAAGCCATAAGAAGAAAGCAGATTTGGGACATAATACATGTCGCCACACTGCAGCAGCCCAAGGTACCTTCACACCCACCACCCTCCCCAGGCTACGAGCAGAAGTGGTAGAGAATTTGCCATTCGAAGTAGCAGCCCAACGCATCAAATCCGGAGTGCTAGACAAGGTAAGGCTGCCTAGAAGATTTTCAAGAAGGTGACCAAATCTACGACTTAGCAGACGATCACCCTCCCCCACGACCCACGAAATTGTAGCGACTGTGGGGACCCAATTTCGGACCCCCTGAAGCTCGACTTGCTCCCACAGAGGACTATTCATATGCCAGTTGTCAAACCAGAAAAATGTGTCCTCACCATTGCCAATGCTATGCCGAAGGACAGGATAAATCAAGGGCCGCAAAGATAACAGACTTCGAAAGAACCAAGAGTAGGAATGCCTAACTCGGAGAGCCCAGAAACTCTAGCCCTTCAAATTTATACACTTATAGCCATTTGACCCACAAAGGCCTCCTTGTCCACAAATAAACGCCAAATACGCTTCACGAAAGCGATCATCGTTGTAGAAGAGTGAAAGAGAGAATGCCTAAACCCCCATACTCCCGGGGAAGAACAAGCTCACTCCATTTCACCTTAGCACCTTTACACTCTGCATGCTTGCCTGTCCACAAAAATGCTTTGAATATCCGCTCCATTTCCTTAGTCACTCTCTTATGGATGACAACATGAGCAGTCAAATGTACACTCATATTATTCAAGACGGAGATAATGAGGCTAACTCTGGCGGCATATGAAAGGAACCGATTCTGCCACGCATTGATGCGGCTCTTCAGATTTTCTATCAAAGGCGAAAAATCAGAGTACCTAGGCTTACCTGAGGTGATAGGAACACCTAGATACCGAAAAGGGGTGTTGTGAAGGGGAAACCCAGCCACGCGACAAAGCTCCTCGCGGTTGTGAACATCCGAGGAAATAAACAAAGCACTCTTATGGGGGTTCACTCGCAGTCCCGACCAGTGAGAGAAGGTGTCCATCAAGTTCAGCAACATAGAAATCACATGGGGCTCCGCCTTGCCTAGTAAGATCACATCATCCGCATACATAAGGTGAGACAGCTTCAATTCATGACATTGGAAATGGTACTGATATAACCCATTGCATTGCACCAAAGTGGTTAACAATCCAGATAGGCCCTCCATAGCAAGCGTGAATAAGTAAGGGGAGAGGGGATCCCCTTGCCTTATCCCTCGCTGAGGCTTAAAGGGCATCGTAGGCAGGCCATTAACAAGAACACTCAAAGACGACGTTTGGATACACTGCGAAATCCAACGACAAAACCTCTGGGGCAGCCCAATGCCCAGCATACAGTCCATCAAGTAATCCCAATCCACAGTATCAAAAGCTTTATAAAGGTCAAGCCGTAAGGCACAGCTTTGGATCTTTTTCCCAGTATGGTAATCCCCCAATAACTCTTGAAGTAGTAAGACATTATCCCCGATATTCCTGGACGGAAGGAAGGCCCCTTGAGCCTTGCCAATGACCTCCCCCAAAACCCCTTTCAGACGATCCGCTAAAAAGGAAGCGATGATCTTGTAGACTGTAGTACAGAACGAAATAGGACGAAAATCCATAATTCTGTCAGGATGAGCCTTCTTAGGAATTAAGGAGATATAGGAATGGTTGATCTCACGCAAGAGACGACCAGAGGAAAAGAACTCAAGCATCGCCTCCGTAACCAGTTGACCCGTGATGTCCCACGTTTTCTGGAAGAACCCGGTTGAAAACCCATTAGGCCTGGGGGCTTTAGAGCTATTCATACGGAACAAAACCTCCTTCACTTGCTGGGCCGTGAAAGGGTTCGTGAGGGAATCCAATCGAGCTTGACTAAGAGTATGATGCAACATATTCCGAACCCCAAAACCTCCCCTCTGCACCTCATTATTACGACTCATCAGCTGAACAAAGAATTCTCTAACATGCGCGGACACCACAGCGTGACCACGACGAATGATACCTTTCGAGTCAGCCAATTCAGAAATTGTGTTAATATTCCTCCGAGCCAGTATAGTAGCATGAAAAAACTTTATGTTGCGGTCCCCCTCTTTCAACCAGGTTTGTCTAGCCTTTTGTCTAAGGATAGAGTCATTCAATACTAAGGCCTCCTTGTATGTATGCAAGGCATCAGATTCAAGTAACCGAAGACGGGTGTTATGAGGCTCTCCATAACACTGATGCTGCAAATCAGCTAAATACATTCTTAAGTCCTGAATCCTACTGGATCTCTGCTGACTGAACAATTTGATTGTTCTTTTAGCAACCCGGAGTTTCTGCATCAACTGGAAGCCCTTAAAGCCCTGAACCTCTATCCTCTAAACCCGTGCAATCAAGTCCAGAAAACCCTCAACTTGCAACAAGCCATTGAAGAAACGAAAGGGGGCGTTAGGCCTGGCGTGAACCTCCTGGTGGTGGATGATAATTGGCTTGTGGTCCGAGAAGACTGGATTGCCGAATTCAGCTCGTTGCTTATTTTCCCAAGTGAACCATAGACCGCTGCCTCGAAGATCAGTGAGATCAGTATTGCCAAACAGATTCTGTAACTCTCCCCCTGCTCCATCATGAAAACGAGCTCCTCCCTCAACCTTAGAAGCGGATAAGCAACAGTTAAAATCACCGGCAACCACCCACGGGCCCCGAATCTCCGAATGGAGCTCCCGCAAAACCGACCACAAAGCGGCCCGCTGAAAAGCAAAGTTAGAAGCATACACAAGTGTAACAGAGTAAAGATCCGTACCAAGGTTCTGACAACAAAGATGCAGAATCTGGTCACTCATCTTGGACGATAGGACTGAAATTTTTTCAGAATTATACCAGCAGAGGATACGTCCATTGTAGTGATGCGCATGGTTGGAGATGAGTCGCCAGTGAGGCCCCAAAAAGAAAAACCCTTCCTGACCACTGAAGCCTTGATCTTGGTCTCCAGTAATCCTACCAAAACAGGGTTAACAGAAGGAACGAGTTGTTTCACCATAAGCTGTTTGAGGGGGTCATTGAGCCCCCTCGTGTTCCATACTAACAAGGACATAGTCAAAATAGGCACTCCAAGGAGATAACCCCTTTGTGCTTTTTCTTCTTCGCTTTCTTCTTAGCTGTAGTCCGCTTCGGTTTAGCCGAACTCGGAGAGGGCTCCCCAACTTCAAGGACATCGCCAGATGCGTGCGAATGATTATCAGGAAGGGTAGTCGCATCCGCGCACACCCCACCCTCCAAAGTGGAGTCAGCCAACACTGGTTGAGGGAGGCCTGAAACTTCGGCTAAACAGGCGTGCTCTACCTGCAGGGTCGGCCGTACCAGAGCAGGACAAGGCAGATTTGAAGCCTGCACTACAGCTAAACCATCCGAGCTCACTGGAGGACCACCATCAGTCCCGACCCCAACAGAAGCCTCAAGCCGATCAGAAATAGGAAGCGAAGGCTCCTGAGGACATAGCCGGAGCTGCTCCTGGCCTGAGGAATCTTCAACAATCTGAACCGCAGTCCCATCATCTTGGAACCGACGCCCAGTAGAAACCCAATGCTTCTTTGTAGCAGAAGGCTTCCACGGATATGTGACAGAAATGGTGGAAAAACTCAGTTCTCCCACAGTATCAAGTCGCCTAATAGTCAACGAATCCGGCAAAGCAGTGTCCTTCGACACCTCCACACAAATTTTGGCAAAGCCAATCCTCTCCATTTTCGCCGTCTGTGAGTCCAAGCATATTGGTTTACCAATACTACTGGCCAAGTGGCTCAATCCCTCCATCGTCCAATACTCCATTGGCAGCCCATGAAATTGAACCCAGAGCGGAAAAACCTCCACCGAGCCCCTGTCAAGAGTCATCCCTGTCGTCCACTATCTCAAGAACAAAGGTTGATTACCTATATGCCATGGTCCAAGCTCGAGAATCTCACGAATGTTAGACTGGGGAGAAAACATAAACAAGAAGAGACCATCCTCCATGAGCAGGGCTTTTTCAAACCCCTTCTTACCCCAACGGGCATGAGCTCACGCATTGACCACCGGAAACGCCAAACGTTTCGACCAGAAAAAACCCACCAAGGCATTGGACCAAGCCCTAGCACCTGCACGAAGCAATTTCACTGCAGGAGAAACCACCCCATCCAACAGCACATTCGGGTGGTAACTGAGCTGACCACGAGGCTGGGAAGCACCCACCCGACCACTCCAAGCACCACCGGCCAAATCAGCCTTCGGAGGAGAGGCATCCATCACTTTGCCACTGCCAAAGGAGGCCATGAGACTTACGGATCTGACCGATCGGGAGGGTGCCCTAGGCTAACTCCACCCCCCTGGGGAATGACAGGAGGAACGCTGCCTTCAACCCGAGCCAGAGCATCACCAGGATAGCGGGAGCCAGAGGAGGACGAGGAGGGAAGAGAAGGGAATGGGTCAGAAGAAGAAGCTGGAAGCGCCATGGCCTGGGGCACGGGCGGGATGCCCAGAGGCAGCCCAGAAAAAGACCACACAGATTGGTGGTACATGAACATTAATCTTCCAAGTGGTGGCGGCGATACAGATTAGAGATTCTTATTTGCTGAAGAAAATCAAGAGGAAGAACATTATAGATTAGGGATTAAAGAGAATTAGGGATTGAGGGAGAAGGAAGAACGTTACGTTTATTGCTTCAAAACGGTGAGCAATAGGGAAGGGAAGAGCTCCAAACGCAACGTTTAAATAGAAGCGGGCCTCACATCTATTTAAACTCAACCTCCCAAATGCGTTGTTTAAATAGAAATGAGACTTGCTTTCATTTACACTCAAGCTCCCAAATGCACCGTTTAAATGGAAGTAAGTCAAATGAAAGTGGGATCTACTTCCATTTAACTTTAGACTTCCAAATGCATCATTTAACCTCATATGAGACCCACTTCTATCTTAAATAAAAAATTCACGTCATCATTGTGGTTAATAAAAAAATCCAAATCTATAAAAAAGAAATGTCATGTTAGTTGTTTCACCTAGTTAATGACTATTTTGAACTTTTTTTAAAATATTATGGTTCATTTTGATTGCACCAAAATGTTAATATCTAACTCAAATTTTAGTGTTAACATTGGGAACTAAATTTCTCTTTGGCATTTAAATTCCAAACTTTCATATTTGAACCAGCAGAAAACAATTACGAATGCTTTTAGACAAAGATGAAGGAAAATCCTCACAACTTATTTGATGGGCTAAATAGAGCAGCGTGAACTTTATACTAAAAAGGAATCTTAATCCAAGTAATATGTAGAAGAAGAAAATGTGATAAGTGGTTTATAACTTTAAATAAGGATAAATTTTAGCAATGTATCAAGGAACTGCACCAAATGCATACATCTCAGGACCTAGTACATCCAAGACATGTCTTGCGGGATTGAGACAGATTTTGCAACTCAGATTCAAAAACTTGAGGACAGTCTTCAATGGATAGGAATTCCAGTTGCATGACCCAACAAGAGGCTTCAGTCCATCATCTGTTATACCCAAACACTTTCTTAAGCGTAATGAGCATAAGAGAGGGAAGTGGTTCACAAGCTGCAGCCCTTCATCACTAATCTCTTGACATTTAACAAGCTCCAAATTTTCAAGATGCTGGGCAGAACAAAGAGCTTCCATCCCAATGTCGTTGAAGGAATACACATGGTCAAGTGTATGCCATCGAATTGGGCACACCTTAATCAACATAAGGATCCCATTCAATGTAAATGATGAAAAAGAGGGAAACTCCCCATCAGAAATGATAAGCTGATGGATTCAAGCATTGAACAATTATAAGCAATTACTCGAAGACTATCATCGGTTAGCCTCAATGGGTTGTTCATCAAAAGAGGCAAGGAGAAATCAGAAGGAACTTGAAGTGAAATTGACCGAAGACTGCTTACATTTTGAGCTAAGCATATTATATCATAGTCCCTCACACCAACACACATATCTAAATGAATCTTCTCCAAATTCTTACATTTCCCCAAAATGCATGCTAGACCTCTTCCTGGGCTTATGATGCAATTCATCAGGCTTAACTCCAGCATGGATTCACTTAGGACCCATTGCTTCTGTCATCGATCAACAACTAGCCAATCATATACCTTCATATATTTATAGTTAGGATCTACCTCAAGTTGTAATCTTTTTAATTTTCTGTAGCTAAATCCTAGCTTAATCAAATCTCCTTCCCCACTGGCTCTATAGTTTTTGACCAAAAGGTCCTCAAGTGTTTGGAGCTTCCCAAGATGTTCAAGCCATTTAACACTAGTAACATAAGAAATCAAATAAAGTGAAGAATGGAGAGACTTTTGCAACCCACAACAAGAGATAATATGCCACAACCATTAATTCTTAGAGTAAAATTCAACTTCAGGGCAGAAAGCTTGGAACAAGAGGATAATTGACGAAGGCCAACGTCTCTAATGAAAGTGCAATAGCTTAACGTGGGATCAGTCAGATAAGGGCAGTTGTTAGCGAGAATACCAAGTCCTTGGTCGTCTAACTGTTTTCCCAGCTTGGACATCCATCTAGCATATGTTATTTCCAGTTTAAACAAGTTGGGAAATCTATTGTAGAGGGAGGTTAGAGCATGATTGTAGGATCTAATCCACAACCAACCCGTAGACATTGTCTCTGTTCACTATCTAGATTGAAGAAGCGCTTACATGCTAATGAAGTAGAGTTTCGATCAAAAGTCTTATTGACCCTACTCAAGATCTCCCAAAACCAATTGCTTTGGCAAATCATCCATTGAAAGCAACTTTCATTTTCTCCTGCACAAGGAAAATTTAACAAGAAAAGAAAATTCATCTGAGAAGCAATACCAAATTAAGAATACAATAAACACAAAGTCATTTTTCGTATATCATTCACCCACATCCTTGATTCAAGAAAAAATAATCGAACACAATATTTGCAGTTTCTAGATGAAGAACAAGAAAATTAGTTAATATGTAGAAACTGAAAACCTATCATAGTTTTGACTCTTGCAAAGGGTACATCTTGAAGTTTTACCTCTTAAATTGAAATAAAACGAGTCATATGCAACAATTAATCAACCTAAACTAAAGAATCTACTGATTTCTTTGCTGAAAGAGATGAATAACCACATCAAAGCCTTGTTGAAACTAGTCTTCATGACTATCTTCACCTTCTTCGTGAATTTTCTCACCAACTTCCACCAACGTTAAACCTATTCTCTCACCTTTCACTTGCACCTCTCACTAGAAAACCTAAACTTTCTAACCTCGATGTTGTTGTAAGTGGGTTGTATGAGATGTTAGGGATTTTTGGTGTTCTCTTAAGAGTTTGAAGAATTTGAAATTAAATCAAGTTAATGCTTTAATCATTAGGGGTAGTGTTAAATGAAACTAATATGATGAGTAATTTGAGATTGATGCCTTGATCATGAAATGTATATGTGTTAGCTGTGAGTGATGAAATGAATACACTGATGTCTTGCTTTTATATTTATGATTATTAATGATTCATAAATTAATGTAGAGATGATTCAGGATTAGAATGAATCCGAAACTCATATAAAAAGAAATGCAATAAATTGATGAATGAAGGGATATTGTCATGTTCTATTTTTTATGAATAAAAATGTGGATTATTAGTTGTTTTAGAAATAAACAGATTAGTTTGAATATTGAAGTTAAAGAAAAGGAAAGTATAGTGTCTTGAAAAGAGAAAATCCGGGATGAAAGTTTAGAGACAAATTGACAATGGAGTTTAAAATGTGCTAGAATATATTAGCTGTAAAATTTTCTATTGGATAAGCTTCTGTATTTAGCGATAACTTGACTTGTAGATATCCAATATACGAGAACAAGAAATGAGAATGAAAAAGGTAGCTCACTGTTATTATTCTTACTTCACGTATATATACACAGATGAGTGAAAAAGATTGAAAATAGAAAGAGAGTATACAGAGAAGATATTTACAGGTATAACAAATAATGTATTCGTACAGTTAGTTATAGAACAATGATGAAGACATATGTGATGGATACAATGGATAAAAATATTCCTTATTAAATATTCCCTTATTATGCCCCCTCAAGATGGAGGTGGAACAACACTGATCTTGGAAGACAGGAAATGATGCCGAGGACTGCTGAGGGGTTTGATGAGGAGATCCGCAAGTTGCATGCTAGAGGGGATATGAGACACACCCAGGACACCAGAGGCAGCAAGTTCACGTACGAAATGATAGTCAATGGAAAGATGTTTTATACGGGAGTGAAAAATAGGGTTGCGACACAAATATGTAGCGCCAATGTTGTCAGATAGAATGCAAGGAGAAGACGACAGTGTGAAGCCAAGTTCCTTGATGATTTGCTGGAGCCATAGAATTTCAGTTGCAGTGGAGGCAATAGTACAGTATTCAGCTTCAGTGGATAACTTTGCCACAGAACGTTGTTTCCGAGAAGCCCATGAAATCGGATTAGAGCCAAGGTAGGCAATAAAAGCACTGGTGGAGCGACGATCGGTAGTATCCCCTGCCCAATCGGCGTCACAGAAGGCGGTGAGTGTGAGAGACAAAACTAGTGTGAGAATAATACCATGGTGAATAGTGGACTTCAAATAGCATAGGATGCGCTTGAGGGCTTGAAGATGATCATGAGTTGGAGATTGCATATGCTGAGCTAGACGATTAACAGAAAAAGAGATGTCAGGCCGTGTGAGGGCAAGGTATTGGAGACTTCCAATCATGCTTCGAAAGATGGAGCCATCAGCGGGGAAGGAAGAGTTGCCAGGGTTAGCTGACAGCGACATTGGGGTGGAGTTTGGCTTGGCACCGGTCATTGAAAACTTGTCCAAGATATCTCAGATGTAACCATGTTGGGAGACAAACAGGCCCTGTTTGCAAGGAAGCAGCTCTAACCCGAGAAAATATTGAGGCATGCCGAGGTCTTTGAGAGAAAAATCTCGAGATAATGTCGATGTAAATTTGGCAAGAAATATAGGACAGTTGCCAATTAAAAGAAGATCATCAACGTAAACTAAGAAGTAAGCAAGAACTCCACCACGATTGTAGATGAATAGGGAAGGATTAGTAAGAGCATTAATAAAACCAAAGGAAAGGAGAAATTTGCGAAGAGAATGGTATCATGCACGTGGGGTCTGCTTAAGCCCATAGAGTGGCTTGTTGAGTTTGCAAATGTAGTGAGGGAAGTCCGGATGAAGAAAGCCGGGAGGTTGGCGCATGTAGACGTCGTCAGATAGCGATCCATGTAAGAACGCATTGTTAACATCCATATGCCGTAGAGGCCAGCCAAGGGAAATAGCAATGGTGAGAACCAACTTAATGGTTTGTGGTTTAATGACAGGGCTATAAGTCTCACGGTAGTCAATGCCGGGACGTTGATGGAAGCCCTTGGCCACCAAACGGGCTTTGTACCTGGCAATGGAGCCATCAGGGTGTCGTTTAATACGGAAGATCCATTTGTTGCCGATAATATTGAGATGGGGTTGAGGAGGGACAAGGTATCAAGTGCCATTTGAAAGAAGAGCATTGAGTTCATCAGACATGGCTTATTTCCAGTGAAGGACTTTGGCAACCTCGGAGACACACGTGGGTTCAATGTCACTGGGTAGCGGATAACGTGTAACGGAGAGAGCAGTTTTTGGTTTGAAGATACCAGCTTTAGCACGGGTGATCATCGGATGAGTACCAAGATGAGGGGGGGGGAGGAGGTTGCTCTAGTTGAGGGATGGCCACAGAAGGTGATGAAGCCTGAGATTCAAGAGACACTATAGTTTGAGAGGCGTCGGACGATGTAGAGAGGTGTGATAGGGAGGAAGATTAGGAAGGGGATGGGATGGGCTGAGCAAGAGAAAAGGTAGTAGTATGAGGAAGAATGGTGTGAGGCGATGATGGGGTAGGAGTAGGAGGGGGGGACAACAGGGAACTGGTGGCATCAGAGGTGGATTTAGAGTTGTGAAAGGGATATTGATTTTCAAGAAAGATGACGTGCCTAGAGGAAATAATCTTGTGGCGATGAAGATCATAGCACAAATAAGCACTTTGGGAAGGAGAATAGCCTACGAAGATACAGGGGGAAGACCGTGGAGCGAGTTTGTGTGGAGAGTAAGGTTTAAGCCACGGGAAACAGAGACAACCAAATGAGCGTAATTTGTGATAGTTGGGAGTTTGACGAAACAAAACAGCAAAGGGGGAGGATTGATTTAGGGTGGGGGTAGGCATGCGATTAATAAGGTAAGCAACGGTTTGAAGAGCAAAGGACCATAATTGAAAAGGAACATGAGCAAAATTAAGAAGACAGCGTGTTGTTTCAACGAGGTGACGGTGTTTGCGTTCAGCGATGCCATTGTGTTTAGGGGTGTGTGGTGGTGTAGTTAGATGAGCAATCCCATGGGTGGACAGGAATGGACGGAGTTTGAGAAATTCGCCACCATTATCAGTGAAAAGAGTTTGTATAGTGGTGTTTAAGTGATTTTCGACCATAGCTTTAAACTTAGTAAAAATAGTGAAGACGTCAGATTTTTGGCGAATGGGATAAAGCCAAACATAGCGAGAATAGTGATCAACAAAGATAACGTAATATTGAAAATTGTCTAAAGAAGAAAAGGGACTAGGTCTCCATACATCAGCATATAAAAGTTGTAAAGGACATTCACTATGAAGACTAGACTAGAAAAACGGCAACTTGTGACTTTTATTTTGAAGACAAGTAGTGCAAGAGGAGGAGGGGAGGTGCAAGGAGGTCAGGTGATGAGCAGAGAGAACTTTGTGGAGAGTGCGAGAACCAGGATGCCCAAGACGATGATGCCAACATGCAGGAGAGGGGGTGGAGGTAACAGTGAGAGCACGGGGCGGAGTGAAGTAGAGTTTGTAAACATGGTTGTCATTTTGTCCTTGAAGCAGTGTCGTCCCTGTTCCCAGAGCCTTCACCTTGAAACAAGAGGGAAAGAATTCAACAGAAACATTATGATTGTTACAAAGTTGAGAGACGGATAGTAACTTGTGATGAATCCGTGGAACATAAAGAACGTTGGGCAATGTAAAAGATGTGCGTGAAGAGTGTAAAGTAGTAGTACCAGTATGGGATATAGGTAGGGTATTACCATTGGCAACATGAAGATGATCCGAACCTGGATATTCAGTGGCAAGGGAAAGATTGGAGAAATCGTTGGTGATGTGATGGGAAGCACCGGAATCCAACAACCAGGGATCTTGAAAGGCAGATAGGGTAACAACATGAGCAGTGGGTTTTGTATTAAAGGCAGTGGAATGATGGGTGACGTTGGGATTGTTGTCAATCTTGAAACAAAATTTGGCAATGTGACCACGCTTGCCACACCATTGACAGACATCATTACGTTTGGGAGTGGAGTGGGTCGATGATGGATTGGATTTGGGTTGATTGCTTGGAGTAGAAGCCTTTAATCGATTACTGCCAAAGGAGAAACGTTTGTGAACATAATGAGCAGATAGGATGGGGTCAGAAGGTTTATCATCTTTTTGGAGCTGAAGTTCATGGTTAAGGAGTTGTTCATAAATCTGGTCGTAAGATAAGGGTGAGGGGTGGGCTCGGAGGACAGTGGCGATGTCCTTGAAGTCTGGTCCTAGACCAGATAAACAATATAGCACAAGATCAACATCATCGAGAGGATAACCAATCAAAGAAAGTTCATCGGCAATAACCTTGATGGACCGGAGGTACTCTGAAACAGAGGAGGTATCTTTAGACATGGTGGAAAGTTTTTCCTTTAGATGAAGAACACGAGATCGAGAACGATTGGCAAAGGCAGTGTGAAGCTGGGTCCAAGCTTCAGGGGAAGAGGTGGCTTGCGAGATGATGGATCGAGCATCATTATCGCAGGAGCCTAAAATAGCCAACAAGAGGAGCTGATCTTGTCGGAACCAATGAATATAAGCTGGGTTTTCAGTTTCTTTACCGTCAACAACATAGATGGGAGAGGGTGGTGGAATGGATCCAGTGACATATCCTTGAAGGCCATAACCGATGAGGAGAGACTCCATCTGTTTAGCCCAGGCGACATAGTTGTGAGGGTTGAGTTTGATGGGTATAAGAGAGGTGACATTGATGGCCACGAGTTCTCCAGATGATGCGTTGGATGGGATAGTCTGGGTGGGAAATATGTCTGGTGAAGTTGAGGTTGAAGAGGTCATTTTGACGGAAAGAGTAGATCAAAAAAGGAGGTGCTCGTTGGAGCTTTTATGGCTCTGATACCATATACGAGAACAAGAAACTAGAATAAAAAAGGTAGCTCACTGTTATTATTCTTACTTCACGTATATATACACAGATGAGTGAAAAAGATTGAAAACAGAAAGAGAGTATACAGAGAAGATATTTACAGGTATAACAAACAATGTATTCGTACAGTTAGTTATAGGACAATGATGAAGACGCATGTGATGGGTACAGTGGATAAAAATATTCCTTATTAAATATGCCCTTATTATCTAAACGTATAATTTTTTATTTGAATTAAATTAGAGACATATAGTTACATTTTTCATGAAGACATCGAATTCAAATTATGTCTTTAAGAGTTTCAAATTTTGATTTTAAGTTAAGTACTTAGTGCAGTGCAGTTTGAGAACATTATGTAGTTTTATGATGTCTTGAAATGAGATAAATTAAGGTAATATTTAGGAATGAAATGAAGGTGAAAAATGAAGTATTAACATATGCAGATAAATTTTGATGAAAGTGTATAAGAATATGTTCTACTTTTGGTGTTTATGATCAAGCATGGATGTTGATTTGTATCTAGATGATATTGAACTAAAATTGAGGTATACAAGAAGAAGTTATCAACTTAAAATGATGAATGTTGAATATGAATTGTTTGATACTTATGAGTGAGATATGTTATGGAAAAAGGATAGAATTTTATTAATGATGAGATTTAGTTGAAAATGATTAATCAAATGAGTTGAGGTTTGAGAGTTTAATGAAATCAATTTAATGGTTGAATTGGTATGAAATGATGTTGTATTAAAGAAGGTGAATTCGGGAAGATTAAAAGTGAAAATGATGTTAGAATATATGTAGAAATTGTCGGAAATGTTGTTAAGTGAGATATGCTTCTCACATGTCCCTTAGGCGGACTTCAGGTCCGCTGGACGGACCTTCTCGGGTCTACAAAACTTCCTAACCCTGTTTATGTCCATTTGGAGGGACGTATGTCCGTTGAGTAGACATTCCCGATACACTTATATAAAATTGTGATTTTGACCCTTTAGATGACAAAATCTCTCTTTGGGATCTTCATGAAAGTTGTAAAACTTGAAGTCTTCTTCGAAAGCATCTAGAATGACATTAATCTGACATCTGAAGCAAAAGTTATGCCTTTTGTCCCAAGATCATATATATTTATAAATGATTGACTTATTAATGTTTTCCTATGAGGTATTAAGGCTTAGTGTGATCTTAAATGAGCCTAGTTAATGATGAATTGAGCAATTAAAGTAAGGGAAGTGTATTAGATATTATAGAATGATTTAAAGATCATGTTAATTGGTTATGAGATGCATACTAAGAAAATTTACCCGAGATTATTATTGAACATGCCTTTTACATAATCCATATACATATATGTGCATAAATGAATGCTTATAATTGTGTAAAGTTATGAAATGTATAAATTTGTATGTATTGCATGATTTAGAAGACCATACCAAGAGATAACATCCAGACGTTACCGAGACTTCGAGGCAATAGCTTTCTAGAGCAAACTATGAGTAACTTAGACGGTCTCACTTAATTAATTGTTGTTTTAAATTCTATATTGAATTATTTTGTGAAATTGATTGTGTTGATTCCAGACATTGAATGTCTGAGGCATTTGATGCATGAATGACATATTGAAAGTATTCCTTGTATGAGAATTTGACAAAGTAAACGATTCTCAACGTATATGTTGAATATCAGACCAAGGTCCAATGACAACTGTAAATGAGACTGTGAATGTGATTGATTGAAAACAATGATTGATTGATTATGTGTGGTATATTGCATTACATGAATGGATGATCAGATAATGAAAGTTGTGACTTGAGTAGTCACCAAAAATGAGCTTAAAGCTCAAAATGTGATTAAAAGCCAAAGACTCGCTATGTATAATGAGCCCTATATCTCCAATGGATAAAGGACAATTATAAATGAGTTCGGTATCCACAATAGATAAGGGACAGTTATGAACACTTAATCACAACAACGTAATAATCAGAAATGAGCCTCATGAGCATTGCATGTACATTTAATATGTATGTTTGAATGATTGAAATGTATTGTTGACTTGTATTTGAATGAAAACGTAAAAATTGTGAATAAAGTGTTATGTAATGCTACGTGATGATAAATAAAATGATGTGAATTATGTGGTTATTTAAATTGAGTGAATTATCATGGATGATTTACTTTACTGAGTTCGTAAAACTCACCAAAATTATAATATTGATATTTCAGGATCAAGAGAAGACACTAGTGACAGGGAGACTCTATAAGTAGCATAGTTTTTATATTTTTGATAAAAGAAATGGCTCAAAAGTTGATCAACTATGACTGAAGAATCTAGTTAGAAATTTTTGAAAAATACCTCATATATGTAGTGTGTTCTGAAATTAATCTTGATAATGTACATATTTGGTTGATGCCATAAAACTAAAATGTATATTCGGTTCTTACGAAATGAAATGAGGAATTTGAGTTTTTAAATATTGTGACATTTATGCATTAATGATGATGTCATGAATAAGTTAGTGATGTGAGTACTATGTGAGTGCTCTAACTTGTCACTCTTGTGGAGTACGTATTCGAATATCACTCAGGATGTCGAGTACGTGTTATATAAGAGTGACATGTTACACTTTCAGCTTAGCCAATGCTCTGTCAACATTTCAGAGTCTAATGAATAAGTTATTTAAATCATATCTTCAGCGCTTCATACCGGTACTTTTTGACATCTTAATTTATAGTCAATCCTTGCATTTACATATGGAACACCTATGACAATGGAAACGCTGAAAGCCAATCAATTATATTTACGAGGAAGCAACTGTGTGTTTGGAGGGAGGCAAATTGAATACCTGGATTATACCATATTAGAGGAGGGCGTAGCTACGGATGGAAGTAAGGTGAAAATGATAAGAGATTGAGGAAACCGAAAAACTTGAAGGAACTTAGTTTTCTGGGAATTATAGGATACTACAGGAGAATTATCAAAGGATATGGGTTGATTGTGAGGCCACTAACATAATTACTAAAGAAAAAAAAAACTCATCATAATAGAACTGGCAACAAAAAGAAAACGAAGTTTTCAAGAAGTTGAAAAAAGTGATCACTACAATGTCGATTTTGGCATTTCCTGACTTCTCAAAACCTTTTATTGTGGAGGCTGACGCTAGTTGGTTGGGCATCAAAGCAGTGTTACGACAAGAATATCGTCTCATCACCTATCTTACCAAAACACTAGCTCCAAAGCATCAAGGACTATCGACATATAAAAAACAATTTCCGACTGTGATCAAAGCAATCGAACAGTGGCAGCACTATCTCAGCCTCAAAACCCTTCCAACAATCATGGCTTCCTTTAGGGTATGATTTTGAAGTCCAATATCACAGTGAAAAAGGAAAATATAGTTGTTAGTGTCTTGTCCAGATTAACTAGTTTTGAATTGTTAATGATATCATTATCATATAAACGAGGGAGTTAATGGAAGAGATAAAAACAACTGGGAAACGGATCAAACTGGACAAGATTTGATTAAGAAACTATTGAATGGATAAATCAGTTAATAGCTAAAGTACTCCTCCCAGTTAATGGAAACTTGGACAGAGTCGTTTCTTTTAACATTTCGCCCAGTCTCTCACTCTCTAGTATTTAATTTTAGTCTTGTAACTTGGATTATCCTGGAGACCAAGTTTTGAGATAACGAAGCAGTATGAATCCCAGTCAGTTCTTCTGAGATACTTCAACAACTTCTTCCTTTCCTGCATCATCGCTTGAAGACCCCTTCGTGAATGCTTATCCTAATACACCAAAATAAAATAGAATCAAATCAAACCACAGGCACTGCAACAACAGAAGAAGGGCCAAACAAGGACTGTTCATTTGAAAGACAAACCATCAAAAGAATTGATAAAATACCCAGCTTAAAAAAGGGAGATCAAGTTAGGGTGCTCCTGATCTCTTATAATAGGTAGATGCAGGTCAACTAAAATCATTTAAAATGTAAATATCTTGAAATGCCAATATAAAAGCTGATTTGATCATTTAACCTTCTTGTGCAAGACTGATGCTAGATGCTTGATCTTAGTTGTGAGTTGTGCCACTGCAAAAAAAGGATGATAATAAATCAGAATAGAAGTTCAGATACACCAAAGTTCATAATTTGCTAAAAGATCCCATTATACATTCTTTTTAAATTCATTCTCTCCATGCAGGTGATATCTTAAGCAACATGTTAGTTGAAAATGAAATAAAACCATAACCATGATGGGGGGCATGACTAATTTCTTACACTTAGTTGAGCTGAATGATTTAAATTGCAACCTATCCCTAGTACATGTTATGAGGTTAGCTCATAATGAGCTTGCTCGTCCACGTCTACTACATGTTCATCAATATGAGGCAAATTGTAATAAGCCCTAGGTAAAGTCTTTACCTTGAACACGTGCAGATCCACAATCTGATTCCGACATTTTAAATTTGTCTCTTACTTTTGCAAGTTCAATTTTCAATTTCTCGGCAGAAGACATGTTATCTGGGTGGAAATACTGCATGAAGCATAAATATCACAAAATTAAAAAATCTCATGAGCTAGTCGTTGTGGTAGCAAAATGAACATATCTTCCTAGAATGAAAAAGAAATCGAGCTTTCCAATTTCTATAAGAATTATAATAGAGAAAGAAAAGGCCACAAATGCATAGAGGCGGCAGCACAAGATTGCATGGTATTTTGGTGATACATGCATATTCAGAACGTAAAAATAATCACCTTGAACAAAGTTTTGCTAGGATAGACAAGGACCTATCTGTTTACCGCTGAAAAATGGACAATGAAACGTTGGATATCATTTTTATGAACTATCTAAATGAACGTTCTGATTTCATATGACACAGTTAGTGAAATGAAGGTAACAAGCATAATAAGCCCATAAACTCAGTACTGGATGAGCAGACTTGTGAATAACCAAACGAATAGCTAAGCCACTAATGAGAGAAAATCTGTACTTGCCTTCTCCACCAAGTTCTCCTTTGGAGGAAGCAGCATAAATTCTGGAGTTGTGCCTAACTGACCCAAGACAGCCAGGCTCTGGTCTGAAACAGTTATTTAATCAGTGATGGAGGACAACATACATCATCCCTAGAATATGAAAACTAGATCTGGTAAGATCCAATGAAGTAGTATTCCTTCTACAAAAAGACGATCAACTCTAGGAATTATATTGCATTTTGGTGGTGCATAATTACCATCGAGGAGGGTAATCAATAGGTTTAATTCAATACCATGATTCCACTTAGAGGCTTCAACTTATTCAATATAGATCCAAGATTTAGAAATTTGGAGAATCACCTTAACATAACCCAGAAAACATTCCAAACAAATAACAGTATCATTCCAACGTGATGATCAAGATATAGACTCCAGCCTAATAATATAGCTTCTTTGTTCACTTTTTTATTGGACACAATCACAGATATTTTGAAGAGAGAAAAGATAATAGGATAATTGTTTTCATTTTGATAAACATATTGTGAATTTAGGTAAACAGCTAAACATTCTAACAATCCTTGAAATTACACATCAAAATCAGAATATATACTTTCAAGTTCAATTTTTCTTTTTTATTTTTTTTCCAATCTTCAGTCAATTGGGGGAGGGAAAGCCATAGAGTAGTCATCTCTCTGTCAGTAGAAAACTCAAAATCTCAATGATATTTAAATTAAACTTTCTCTTTTCGCCTTAAGCATTCAATGAATAGCACAAGGAAGAACTTCCTATCATTCCCAATCAATTATCCTCCATATTCCCAAGGTCAAAACTAACTTTAAGCTAGTTAATCATCAAATCATGCAAATATCACCAAAAACCTCAGAAAGTAATTCCACATTCTACATAAGTAACTAGCAAAACTCATTCGCTTGCAATTATCAATTATAACTCATTTAAGAATTAGCATAACAATGCCAATCATAAAAGAAAACAAAAACATAACGAAAATATAGAACATGATGGCCATTCAGAAATTCAATTTTTTGGGTTTTCACTATATAATTTCCAATTTCATCCAGTCCCTTATTATGTTAACACAACCAAATTTCCAACAAAATAATACCATCAGCAGAAATTCAGCAGGTAAAAGTGAAATAAAGTTTACACTCACGTGCCCTCTTCTGCTCCTGCTCATCATTTTTCTTCTTCACCTCTATAAAGCTCTTCCTCAAATCCGCAATCGGAATCCCAAGAAAGCCAGTGTTTGTCGCCATCTTCTCCTCCTCCATTTTCCTTAACTCCCTTAATCTCTCATTCAACTCCTCCAGTGAAAACCAACCCTCGTCCTTTCCTTTAACCTTTGGCCTCAAAGTCCTCAACTTTTCTCCCAACTCTGAATAAGTATACGTTTTCACAAATTCAGAACTTGTTGACACATCGGCGCTTCTTTTATCCTTATTTAATTCCTTCCCAAAAACATTTTCCGGAAGCTCTGTCGTCCTACCAACCACGGTGGACTTAGCGACGCGGTTTTCATTTGCAGGTTTTATCCTCAAACTACTCATAAAAGACGACATCGGTGTTGTGCCTCCACGGTTGTTATTCACATTCTCTGAATTCTTGGACCTCATTTGTTGCAAACTCTGCAAACTCTCTCTTATACTGTCAAATGTAAGTACCCTAGAAACTGGTTTGTTGCTGATGTCGTTGCTACTACTTGAGCTTGATTCGTTAGTTGCACCAACATTTTCTGATTTGGCCATCATGTTTCTCCTGTAGAGTTCTTGAAATGAGACTTGCTGAGGAGCGTTCGGGTCACTGCTTGGTGGCGGTGGAACATGGGATCTAAGGCGAAACCGAGAGAGACTCGCCGTAATTTTCTCAATAGACTCAATTTTGCTTGTGGGTTTTGATAAAGATGAATTTTTGATCGTAGGTCTTTGCGTATGTTGTAGTTGTTGAGACTGTTGTTGATGTTTGAGCGTTGCTTTGATATCGCTGAAAGAAGATGAGGCTGAGTCTTTATGCGACTGTTGTGGTTGAGAATTGTTAGAGTTTGGTTCTGAAAATTGACCATTTGGCCTATAAGAAGAAGAGGAGAAGAGGTGGTAGAAAGAAGGGTTAGTAAGAGATATGTTCTTGGATCTAGAGAGAGCAAGCGCCATTGAAAGAGCCGTAGATGGAGGTGTGTTGAGGGTGTTGGTTCTTAAGGTTGCGAGGGGTACATGAACCGGGTCTTTTTTGATGGGTTAGACCAGTTGCCAACTCTTGTGTGCTAAGTAGGGATGATAGTAGGGTTCACTTCGTGTATTATTTTACCGATATTTATATTTATTTTTTATAACTCAACTTATATTTGTATTCATAATTATTACCATATATTATCTATATCTAAATCCATTAGATTGTTCAAATTTTTGAATATTTCTTGAATTATATAACATATAAAAATATAAATTCTAAATAAAAATATAAAGAGTAGATTTTACAAACACTCCAAATCAAAATTATTTTAATAATAATAAGTTAAGATTTTGATTTGCATGTCTTAAAAAAATCATAAAATTGGAATAATAAAAATCATATATCTAGTACAAAGACAACATATATTCTTCACAATCAAGTACTATAATAAAGACAGAAATATTTAAAACTTCAAATTGTCTTTACGTGAACTCCACAACATTCAAAGCTCCATCTCCATATCATTTGCATTGTTATTATCGTATAAGAAAATAAAATATGATGAAAAATGTGAGAATTGAGGAATACAGTAGAAAATTTAAAGTTATTTCTTCTCAGAAAATATTAATATTTATTATATTTAACTATAAATATTTTTAAAATACAGAAAATAGAGTTAATAAAAAACGGGTAGGATATGAGTATCCATCTGTTCGGGTTATCACTAAAGTCATATCCACATATATTTTTCAGTATTTATTTAAAATCCATTTTTTGCCTCTATGTTCATTGTTTCAGATCAGGTAGTGTAGATATTAATCGGGTTGAAAATTTACTAGCATCCCTATGTGCAGGTTATGAGTACGATATGATAAATGTAAGCGATTGATTGTTATTATTTTTATTTTCAGTACAGAGTGGATGTTTTAATTTTAATAAAAAAATTAATTAAGTATTGCGTCAACAATGCAATTGGTCCATCTAAAAAGACAAAACACGTTTCACCATAACTCAATTTATCTCCTTTTCCTTTCTCTAATTGATCTCACTCTCCTATTTTGAAAGTATCTGGCCTTAGATTTTGAGAACAAGAAGGAAAGAAGAATAGGAATGAACAGAAGGTCATTAAAAAATGGTGGTATTGCCAGAAAATTTTCCATTTGGTAGACAATAATTAATTGTATTGAAACAGTTTTAATATTTTATCCGTTAAGTTACGTAAATTTGATCTAGATAAAGATAATAAAGTGACTCAATAAAAATTTGAGTTAATAGGTTGAAGTCCAGGAAGAAAATGGACTAGATCAATATGGACTGAACTTATAATGAGCCCGTGATGGGAGTCTTGATATGTATGTTATATATAAAAGGTTAAGGTCTCTTGTAACTACTATAGTAAATCGTGAACGTACGGATACTCTAGCTCATTCAGAAGTTTACGTATACAAAAAAGTTTTAACGCATTGTGGTGAGCAACTCTCCTGAAGGTCTTAGTGGATTCGCGCTTATTATAGCTTTAAAAAATTCCTCCAAAAGTTATGGAACCGAAATCAAGTATTTCCGCATTTCTTCTTTATTTTCCTTTCAAGTTCAATCCTAGATACATAACTAAGGCTTCTGTTATGTGTTAAAAGTGGTTACATGATTGGGTCGTTAAAAACAAAGAATTTTCGATTTTTCTCCATAAAAGTTTCAAAGAATCAAGTTGCATTTTTTGGTTTTTTTCTTGCAAATTGATGCTTGAATGTATGCTAAATATGATTAGCATTTTTCAACGAGTTGAAAACGGGCTAAAAGTCACCGAAAATTGCTTGGGACGTCACTGGTGACGAAGGACATCACACGCATTTGACGGTTGAATAGTGACTCCAGGTGGTAGGTAAGATGGGAGTGTGTGTCGCACGCGCTGGTTAGATGCGTAACACGTCACATGATGCGATGACTGACGAGTGTGGCGTGTGTGATGTACACCCCAAACGCACATAGAAACCCAGTAGAGATGGTGGGATAGGCATGTGGGTGGGAAACATTAGCCATGCATCCCACCACGCGACGCTTGCAATGAAGAACGTGTGTCAATTACACAGGCTAGACAGGGTCAACGAGTCTCACCAAACACACCAACAATGATCAAGGTGCTTGGGTGCCCATCTAGTACTTGTGGTTGTTTGGCACTTTAGAGGTGGATGTGCACGACACGAGTGCCCCACCATTCACTTGTTGACACCAGCTCACTGAAGTGGCGATGATGTAGTGTTGATGTCAGCACACTAAAGAACCAAAGAAACTTAAAATTTTCAAAATTTCCATACAATTGTCCCGGGTTAGTTTCTGGGGTTTGAGGAATTCATAAAGTAAGTTTTTTAAATTATCTGGATTTATTACATTGGTAATAAATAAAGTTTAACTCTAGAAAAAGGAAATAAAACATTCTAAAGTTATTTTTGAGTGAATTTTTGTGATATGAACTTGACATAAGTGAGATAATTGAGGTTTTCGTGTCTTTTGTGATAGGCTCATTTTTCAGTAATGCACAATAATCTCTTTGATTGAAATTTTTCTCGACGAAAATCTCAAATAAAGTTAATTGATAATGTTTTCAGTACTAGTATGTGATAATTAAATTGTGCATTCAGGTTTTGCATTTATTGATGATACATTGTCACATATTGTATACCCATAAAGAATGTGATGATAACATATAGGTGTATCACTTATATTTGTAGACCTTTTGGGTACTTATGAAAATGTAGTCACCACAATTGTTTTCCAAGTTAAAAATTTGATTTGTTCTACTTGCATGTTGGGGGATGTCTTTGTTCTTATGCTTGGTTATTCTACCCATAAGTGTTGGCCTTATATAGGATTTTGAGATGAGTATAAAGGTATTAGATGGAGGAAGTCGTTGTTTAAATGATATATTCAAACACAAGTAGTAGTGTCATAAGAGATGATGGTGTGTACTCTGATCGTTTTTATGAGGAGGTCAGGTTAAATGTATTATGTATTCAGCCCACAGGTGTTTCATAATATGTGTAATCCAATTCTTGGTACATATACTATTTTAAGACTTTGAGTATCGTTGTTATCCTACATTTGTACTGATTTTTGCATTGTCATTTTGTGGTCACCTTTTTTATCAACGAACACAATATCACCATTGAAACCTTGACTGGTTTCAATATGAAAAAATGGATAAAGGAAGTATTGATTGCAATGGAGATGTCAAATATTGATATGGTCATACGTACAAATAGGCCACCTCTACCTACATTTAGTAGCTTAGGGGCGATAAAGTAGCCTATGTAGCTTGGGATTGGTTGAACACATTTTGTTATATGATCATTAAGAGATCCATTCCGGACCATCTACTTAATGGACTTTCAGAGATGACCATAGAACGGGAGTTTCTTGATAATATCTCCTAAAGGTAGATTATCTCATCTAATGCTGAGATAAATGCCTTAATGAAAGAATTATTCTCCATTAGGTAAATTGGAGAAGGGGGAGTGCGGGAGTACATATCAAGAACGGTCAATCTCTACAGTAAATGAAGGTGCTAAATATTCTTCTTCCTGATGTCTGTATAGTTCACTAAGCTTTGAATACACTCATTATATAGCATCAATTGCAACAACCAAAGGAAAGAAATCCAAATCCTCTCCGCATGTTCATTCTGGTCAGTCTAGTATTACTAAGGGTTCATATCTAGAAGAAAGCCAATAAAAGGGAATGAGAAATTGATGATTGGCAAGAATGAAGAAGTTGATGTACAATTTGTAAGGGATGTATGTTTGAACTTTGATATAGGATTTGTACTTTTATTATAGGACACATTTTATATGTCATCTTTGTGACAGAATTTGATATCTGTATCAGTGTTTGACAAAAAGGGTTATTGTTTTGTCATTGATACTTCTGTTATACAGTTATTTTTCAATGCAAAACATATCAGTATTGCGTTCTTGTTATATGGATTGTATAGAATGTGTCTTACCCCTCATGAGATGTATACTTCTTCATATACTGCTGAACATGTTACTCAAAACACACCTCTAATTAAGGAAAAGTCATATATGTTGTGCCATAAACGCTTAGGCCACATTTTCAGAGATAGAGTTGAGAGATTGATAAAGGAAAACATTATCCCACCTCTAAATTTTGATGATATAGAAGCATATGTTAACTGTTGCAGAGGCAAGTTATCCAAAATAAAGAAAAAAGTGGTCAACTAGAGATTTTGGCTTGTTGGATCTTATACATATGGATCTGACCGAGGGGAAGAATATTATGGAAAACATGATGTTTCAGGACAAGAAAAAGTCCGTTTACCAGATATGTGGATTCTTGTGGAATAGTGACTTAGCACCTGTTTGATTCAACTTTTGGAGGCTCCAAAAGCATTTTTTTCCCACTGCAAAAGCTATTTTAAGAAGAAAAAAAAAAGAGGGTTGGTTGTAAACTTTAAAAGCATTTTTGAAGTAAAAATAGCTTTTTTAAAAGCTAAAATATAGCTTTTTCAAAAGCTAAAATTTGGATCTTTTCAGAAAAGCCCAAAATTTTAATTTTTTTGGGTAGACCAATTTGCATCACTTACGCATATATCAAAAATGACTCTTCTGTTGTTTTGCATTGTTTTGTTTCATGTTTGTTTTTGGACTGTTCTCAAATGCAAGAGAGTGCTATTCTTCTTAAGTTCAACTCATAGGTATGTATTTTTTTTTCTAGTATACTTTTTTTAGAATTTCTCAAATATTGTTTTTCCTCCTCCTTCACAATGAAGAGGTTGTGAAGGTCTGCGTTCAATGCAGACTTTCGTTGTGTTATTAACGCTTAATGCAGACGAACGTCCTAAACCTTCGTCTGCATTGTTAATGCAAAAGCGTCTGTGTTAAACGCAGATCAGCAGACTTTTTCAAGGCCATATCAACGACTTTCTAAGTTCTATGGAAAGCACAAAAAGTTGAAAACAACAAAAGAAAAACAGGACCTGGAATTCCTATATTTCCAAGTTCTACCGCACCAGCAAGAATCTTGGAACTAATGAACACACGCTGTTTTTTTTCTCACAAATAAATGGGTAACTTGCAGCCATATATGTAGGAGCTAAACTCTTTTCCTTGATTGTCAGTAGTTGAACTTGGAAGTTATGATTGTCCCTATATTGGCTTGTAGTAGTAGGGGATTAATAAATCATTTGCTCAGAGACTTGCAACTTGTTCATTGATGTCCTATGATAGCAAACTAATTTTAGTACAGAGTACATGAATAGCTTCTGTAGGCAGCCCATTGCATACATAATTTGACAAGGTGATTCCATCAAACCCTTGTGAAGATGCTCATCCCTTAAAGTAGTTATATAGCTCTTTTAAGTGATCTCAATAATTCAAAGTAGGCATGTAAAAGTGTTTTTAAATATAGGTTGAAAGTAATACATGATGAGGAATTTGTATTTGAGATAACAATTCCTTATGAAGTGTGTCACTTTCTTTACTTTTGTATGTGCATAAAGTTCCATAGCCGTTGTTATGCTTTTAATGTCGAGTTCACAAAAGCTTTAATGCTTATGATGCTTTTGTCTGTCATTTTGATTATGTTTTTATATTTTTTTATACTTGTTAAATTCATTGTTATATGCAGTAGGGATTTTGTTGATGATAGAAAATGTCAATACCAAGTCAAGATATTCAAGGTGGGGATAAATTGAAAAAAATGGTTAAAGTGGAGTGGAATGATAGAACTCTTGAAATTTTAAACAAAATTTTTGTGGAAGATACATTAGCTAGAAATCGATCAAATGGTCACTTAACAAAATTAGATGGAAAAATATAGTTTCAAAGTTTGCTCATGAAACTAAGAAAAACTATGAATACAAACAATTTAAGAATAAATGGGATGGGTTAAGAAAGGATTGGTAGCTTTGGAAAAATTTAGTAGGCAAGGAAATTGGACTAGGATGGGATCCTACTAATCAAACTATTGATGCAAGTGATGAATGGTGGGAAAAGAAATTGAAGGTAAGCATTTAAGCTTTAGATTTATAATGTTTTAATGTTATTTGATAGTTTAATAACTTAAACAATATTATTGTAGGAAAATCCTGAGGCTGAAAAATTTCGAACTAAAGGTTTGAAATATATTGAACAGCTGAATATTTTATTTAAAGATGTTGTAGCTACAAGAGAAGGAGCTTGGGCACCTTCTTTAGGTTTTGTGCCAAATGATGCTTATGTGGCGTGTAGAGAAAGCCTAGTTGATATCGATCTTGACGATAACCTTTTTGAAGACTTTGTTGTCAATCCAGAAATTGGAAATATTAATAATGAGATTGGTTCATCAACTCCAGCTCTAGGAACTTCTTCAAAAGGAAAGGGAAAAAAGAGAAAGAAACATGATATTAGAACAGGGGCAACAGAAAGGTTATATAAACATTTGGACCGTATATGTGATGCAGCAGAGAGTAGAACTTCAATGAGCTTTATTAAAAGAGATGAACCTGATTATAGCATTTCTAAGGTGATGAACATCTTACGAAGTATAAAAGAAATAGAAAGGGGAGGTGAACTGTTTATGTTAGCTACCAAATTATTTTTGAAGAAGGAAAATAGAGAGATATTTGTTGAGCTTAAGGATGTTGATCTTCAAATCAAATAGCTTAAGAATATGAAATGATTGTGATTTTTGTAATAAATTAGACATGTCTTTGGTTATTAATATTGGACTACTTGTAATGTGTTGTTTTGGATTTTGCTACTTCTAATGTGTTATATTGGATTTTTTTTTGGTTATTTTTGTTGCAATGAATTAAATTGCACATTATTATTATTGTGTTATAATCATTGCTATGTTATCTTGTTATACAATAAGCTTATTATTTATCTTTTTATATATTTTGATACAAATGTCATCTTCTGATAATGATTTTGACAATGATCATGAATATAATGAAGAGATTGAAGAAGAAATTTTACATATGGTTCAAACTGGAGTTACAATGACCATAACCCATTATATTAAATATTATATGAAAAACCATGTAGAACATCCCCTCACACTGGATGGATGTTTGTAATGGATGTTAGAGTAGTGCCCTAAAGGCAATCGCCTTTAGCGCGTTTTGTACAAAGTTGTGTACATACCTTATGAATAAATAAAGAAAGACATATTTCATTAATTTGATGTTCATTATTTATGAATTGATATTGATCTATAAGCAAATTAATGAAGTCTATGATATATGACATAGCATGAAGGAAATTATGATGTGATCATACTACTGAGATTCCTATCATGTGCAATTATGTCAGTATCTAAATTATCCCTAGTCATAGGATTACTGAAATTGGACATTGGTAATCTGGAGAGACTAGCACATTTCAAGCTCCTTGATTTGATCAAGCAGTGGATCTCAAAAACTGTAAATATGAGATATTTAGGGTGAGATGTGAATGCTTACTAGAGGTAGTAAGTACATTGGATGACCTACTATGAGATCATCACATGGATGTCCTATTCTAATGTCAGTGATAATCTCATCATAGCAATAGTGCAAATATCCTTAGACTTGAGGTACTCAAGGATATCTTGTCAGGGTCATTACTTGGAAATCTCTGGCCGGAGTACATACGTCATGAAGAGTGTCTTCAGTGACATATAAAGTAATGAGTCCCAGGACAAGAACTGATATCACTTGGACTAGATTTGACGTGCTCAGTCTAGTAAGAGTTGACACTTTGCCCATACTCATAACCAAGTGGGGTATAGCATGGTGAAAGGACGAATTGCACAGTAATTGTCTATGGAAAGGTTCGTGATATGGTTCGTGATGAACATAGGTTCATTCGTCAAACCAATTACTTTCCGGTCAATTGGGGGTCATGATGTGTTGCTAGATACTGGTCATGACTTGCTTGGATTAAGTGTTAATCTAAGTGGCCAACATAACCGGGAACCTAATGGGTCACACGCATAAGAGTGATTCGGAGAATTCGTAAAATAGTTTTGGACAGAGATCCAATATATGGGGAGCAATAGAATTAAATAGATCCCGATGAGATTGGGATATGTCCCGATGAGATCGCGACATCGATATTGCTGAAACAGATCTTCGGTGTTTTTTTCCATACCGGGACCGGTAGGCCGGTAGGACCGACCCCAGTGTGACTAGACCACTTTAGCATTTATACATATATATATATATATATATATATATATATCTTATTAATATATATATATATATATAAAGGCTAACGTGGAAGCCTTGTCACCATTTTGCATTTAATGTCTTTAAATTGTTAAAGACAAATAAAAGGGTGAGAAGAAGGATGATGTTCGTTGGTTTTGGAGTAGAAAGGGTTTAGGAAACCAAGCTTCTCCTCTCTTTGAAGCTCACGATCATTTTTTCCTCTCAAAGTTTCTTCTTCAAGCTTCTTCTTAGCTCTCTAAGAATAAGGTAAGAGCTAGCACTCTCTCCTTTGTTCTAGCTATTCCCGGGTCAAAGGGTTTGTCCCGGTTAGGTTCTCCGATCTCTACGTGGATACCGTTAGAGACGGTCTCTTTTGGTCGTTATGGTTTGTCTTTGATATATAGACACATGGATCCTGGCTTTCGGGAAGGTCCTGGAATAAAAATTTTTATTTTTCCGCACCGTGTGTATGTGATGCACACACCGGGATTTTCCTACAGTGGTATCAAAGCCACTTGTGTCGTATATAATGAAGAAATCATAACAAGGTTGGAGCTGCCTATTGCTTGTGACGATGATGCATGTTGAATATGTTAAATTCGAAATCAGTATGGAAAACTTGTTTTCGAAATTTTCTTGTTCAGATATGCTCATAAGATGTTGTTAAATATGTCTGTGGAAGGAAATAATTTATCAATGTGATTTGATATGGTTTTGCTAATTTATTCCCTAATGTTCTAGTTGCTGTGTTTGTGCACAATCCTTGAACAGGCATGTTTATAAATTCGAGAATAAATTATAGAAATTTTTTTTTCGAATTTTATTTCACCGATATGTCTCTAAGATGTTTATGAATGTCTATGAGAATGGAAAAATGTTTTCGAGGTGATTTACTATTTATTTGAGAATTTATTGTGTGCTGCTGGGAATATCTGTGTTGAGGATGAGGTTAGTTGAGTTTTTGTTGGAAATAAATCCTGCAAATATTTATGGAGCATGTTATAAACATGTTGTAACCTCTGTAATTTTCTCAGAATTTATTGAAATTGTTTCAATGAGTTTTTCAAGCAAAAGACAGAGCTTGGCAGTTTTGAGAAAGTTGCTGGAGCTGTTTTGTTTGGAATGATTGATTGTGTATTTCTCAATTCCAATGCCTTGGATTATTTTTAATGTGATTAAAAATATGTTACATTGATTTTGTATGCTTTCCAAACTGATTTTCTTGAAATTGGGTTTCCAAAAATTTTCGGATGTCAAATGTGTCTCATTAGCGTCTTGTTAGTGTATTTCGTTGTCTTGATTGTTTTGGCCGTCACAAATTTTGTGACCAGTGCCGAAGTAGTCTTGATAAAGTGTAGACTACCTAGTGATACTTAGGGTGATAGTTTGATATTCTCAAATTATTTGGAAATCTAAGTGAATAATAGTGTATTAATCGATTTCAAGTATTTCATGTATAGTATGACTATATATGGTAAGCATGATACAATGAAAGTGTTTCATTGGTACATCAAAGTAAAGTATATTACATTTAGTATTGTGAATTTGAACTGCACGGATTGAGAAATTAGCCGATTAGAGAGCAATTCCAAAATAAGTCAACTAACACATGCATAAGTCGACTTGCATACAAAACTAGTCGACTTACACATGCACTAGTCGACTTGTTCGTGCACAGTAGTCAAGATTAGTCGACTTACACATGCATAAGTCGACTAGTTCGTGCACAGTAGTCAAAAATAGTCGACTAATACATGCATTAGTCGACTAACACATGCAAAGGTGGGATGATGGATGATTTTAGGTATAGATTCGATGTGATTGATGAAATGCCCTAAATCATTCCATATAGTCATGGTGACTATAATCCTACAGCTTGGACAAGAAGAAGTGTGAAGAAAGATGAAATCCCTCACACATAATATGAAAACTAACGCCTTCCATTAATATGGGGAGAACTAGAGTTCTTATAGAGTTCGGGTTGTTGGGTAAACCCAAGCTCACTCTATACGGATATGTTCGAACCATAGAAATAAGATTTTCGAATTAATGGGTCGGTTTTCACTAGAAGCGTTGATTTGTTGAGTAAACTCAAGGTCAACGTGATGTGTTTAAATTGGGTAGTGTACATCGATGTACGCGCATCAAGAGTTGATAACCCAATGTGTGTGCATACATCACGAGTTGATAGCACTAGTCGATAATTGCACCTGTGATGTAACTGGTATGACCGATACCTGCCGATTGATCTAAGATGGCTTGTTGGGTAAACCCAAGATCATTTTAGTAATGTCGGATATCTATGATGCAATTGGTATGACCGATACCTACCGATTGACCTAAGGTGGCTTGTTGGGTAAGCCCAAGGTCATCCTTAGTAATATCAGATATCGACCCACTAGGACATTTTGTCATAATGTTTCTTGGATTCGTAATGAGGGTTATGGATTCTTTGAAACTAATGGGAGCCATATGCATGTCATGCAAGTCCTTATGAACATGCATGTAATTCTATTCTAACATTCTTTCTCTCTTTCTCTTTAGGTTGATTGAAGATGACTTCCAGTGTGAATTTGCGCTCACTAATGGATTCTAATAAATTAACTGGACCCAACTTTCTCGATTGGCTAAGAAATCTGAGAATTGTTCTCAGATCTGAGGAACTGGGCTATGTTCTAGATGTTCCACTTCCTGATCCACCTGCTGTTGATGCTTCTGATGAGGATAAGAAAGTTTATCGTAAGCATCTCAAAGACAGTGACATGGCTACTTGTATTATGCTCGCCTCTATGTCACCAGAGCTGCAGAAGCAGCATGAGTCTGTGAATGCTAATACCATAGTGTTTCATCTTAGAGAGCTTTTTGATGAGCAAGCTCGGTCTGAAAGGTTCGAGACCTCGAGGCTACTCTTCACTACTAAGATGACTCCAGGTTCATCTGCAGTTCAGTATGTACTGAAGATGAATGGGTATATTGAAAGGTTGGTCGTCTTGGGTTTTGTTATGGATTATGAATTAAGTGTTGACTTAATTTTGGTTGGATTGTTTGATAGCTATTCACAGTTTGTGTTGAACTATCGGATGAACCAAATATCCACGACAATCCCTGAATTGATCAATCACTCAAGACAATGAGAAAGCAAGCTATCAAGAAGGATAGCAAGCCAGTGCTCGTGGTGGACTCTTCTTCTTCTGGTTCAAAGAAAAAGAACCTAAAGAAGAAAAAGTCTAAGAAACCAAAAGGAAGTGCAGCCAAAAAGAAAACCAAAGAAACTGCGTCAAAAGGAACTTGCTTCCATTGTGGCAAGACTGGCCACTAGAAGTGAAACTGTAAAGTCTATTTGGAAGAATTGAAGCAGAAGAAGGCATCAGATGCCTCAACTCCTTCAGGTATGTTTGTCATTGAGGTTAATACTGTTTCTGATCATAACATATGGGTATTAGATACCGGTTGTGGCTCACACATATGCAATGATATGCAGGGCCTCGTGGACGATGAGATGACTCATGAAGGGAGAACTAGACCTGCGTGTAGGAAATGGAGCAAGAGTTGCTGCATTAGCCGTAGGCACTTATTTTTTGTCACTCCCTAGTGGGCTTGTAATTAAACTGGATGAATGTTATTTTGTACCTGTTTTAACAAAGAACATATTGTCTGTTTCTTGTTTAAATAGAGCTGGTTTCCATTTGACTTTTAGTAGCAATGGTTGTTCTATTAGTTTGAATGGAATCCTCTATGGTACTGGTACATTATGCAATGGAATTTACATATTAGATATGTCACATCCAATTATGAATGTCAATGACACGAAAAGACATAAACGAGATAATTTAAAATCAACTTACTTATGGCATTGTCTCCTTGGCCATATAAATGAGAGACGCATAGCTAAGCTCCATAAGAATTGTAGTTTAGGGTCATTTGATTATGAATCATATGACACATGTGAATCTTGTTTATTAGGCAAGATGACTAAGTTACCCTTTAAGGGAAAGGGTGAACGAGCGACTGGAGTATTAAACCTAATACATTCAGATGTATGCAGTCCGATGTACATCCATGCTAGAAGTGGTTGTCTTTACTTCATTACCTTTATCGATGATTATTCTCGATATGGGTACCTGTATCTGATGAGATACAAATCTGAAGCATTTGAAAAGTTCAAACAATTCAGAAATGAAGTAGAAAACCAACTTGGGAAAAGTATCAAAACATTACGATCTGATCGTGGTGGGGAATACTTAGATCAACAATTTTTAGATTATCTCAGAGATAATGAGATTTTATCTCAATGGACTCCACCTTACACACCACAGCATAATGGTGTGGCAGAAAGGAGAAATCGAATCTTGTTAGACATGGTACGATCGATGATGGGTTTTGCAAAGTTACCAAAATCCTTTTGGGGGTATGCACTCGAGACAGCTGTTTATTTGTTAAATCGAGTTCCATCAAAGACAGTTGATGTTACTCCATATGAGATGTGGACTAACAAAAGACCCTATCTTACTCATTTGAAAGTTTGGGGTTGTCCTGCTTATGTGAAGCAGATACAGTCAGATAAACTTGATGCAAAGTCTGACAAATGTTTGTTCGTAAGATATCCTAAAGAAACAATGGGATATCAATTCTACCTTGTTGAGGAACAAAAGGTGTTTGTTTCAAAGCATGCTGTCTTTTTAGAGAAAAAGTTTCTTTTACAAGAAGACAGTGGGAGCAAAATTGAACTTGAAGAAGTTCAAGATGCTCGAACAGACGTAGATCAACTGCCTAAACCTGAAACTGTGACTCATACAGATGAAGTAACAGTTCAACCTTCTACAACACATGAAGTTCGTAGGTCACGTAGGATACGCTCTGTTCCAGAGAGATGAATTTCTCGTGAATGAACAGAATGACGTATTGCTCATAGAAGATAATGAGCCTACCACCTATGAAGAGGTTCTGAAGAGTTCAGAGTCTGAGAAATGGCTTTATGCCATGAAGTCTGAAATGGATTCCATGTATGAAAACCAAGTATGGACTTTAGTTGAGGCACCCGAAGGAATAAAACCCATAGGGTGTAAATGGGTTTTCAAAAAGAAAACCGACATGGATGGTAATGTGATTACCTATAAAGCAAGGCTTGTGGCTAAAGGTTTTCGTCAAAGACAAGGAATTGACTACGACGAGACTTTCAGCCCAGTAGCGATGCTTAAATCCATTAGGATACTCCTAGCCATTGCCACTCATTATGGTTATGAGATATGGAAAATGGATGTGAAGACAACTTTCCTAAATGGAAATCTAGCTGAGGATGTGTATATGACACAACCTGAGGGCTTCATCTCCTATGATGGCGAAAAGGTATGCAAGCTTCAGAAATCCATCTATGGATTGAAACAAGCATCCAGGAGTTGGAATATCCATTTTGATGAAGTAATCAAAGAGTTTGGTTTCTCACGAAATCCGGATGAACACTGTGTGTATAAGAAGGTTAGTGGGACTGCAATCGTATTCCTTGTGCTATATGTAGATGACATATTATTACTCGGAAACGATATCTCTATCCTACAATCTGTGAAGATTTGGTTGTCCAAACAATTTGCCATGAAAGACCTTGGTGAAGCAACTTATATCCTTGGGATAAAGATCTATAGAGATAGATCAAAAAGATTGCTTAGTCTTTCACAATCAACGTACATAGATAAGATGCTAAAGAGGTTTAGCATGGAACAATCCAAGAGAGGGTACCTTCCTATCACTCATGGGATAACACTCTCAAAATCTATGTGTCCTAAGACATAAGATGAGAGGATGCGCATGAGTATGATCCCGTATGCATCTGCAGTAGGATCTATCATGTACGCAATGCTATGTACGAGACCTGATGTATCATATGCTCTAAGTGTTACGAGCAGATACCAATCGTATCCTGGTGAGAGTCACTGGGTGGCTGTCAAGAATATCCTCAAGTACTTGCGAAGGACTAAGGATGTTTTCTTGGTATATGGAGATGAAAATTTCCAGGTGAGCGGACATACAGATGCTAGTTTTCAATCTAATCAGGATGATTCTAAATCCCAATCAGGTTATATATTCACATTGAACGGCGAGGCGGTCAGTTGGAAGAGTTCCAAACAAGAGACAACTGTCGATTTAACAACCGAGGCAGAGTACATTACCGCTTCAGATGCAGCAAAGGAAGCAGTTTGGATCAAAAAGTTCATTACTGAACTTGGTGTGGTTCCTAGCTGTGATGGGCCCATACAGTTGTATTGTGACAATAATGGGGCTATTGCGCAAGCTAAGGAACTAAGGTCTCATCAACGATCCAAACATGTACTCCGCATATATCATCTGATCAGGGAGATCATTGGTCGAGGTGATGTCCAGATAGAGAGAATTCCTACCGAGCAGAATATTGCTGATCCGTTGATAAAGCCATTGTCACAGAAGAATTTTGATTCTCATGTACTCGCCTATGGTATTAGATATCAAGGCGATTGGCTTTAGGTCAAGTGGGAGATTTTGTTAGAGTAGTGCCCTAAAGGCAATCGCCTTTAGCGCGTTTTGTACAAAGTTGTGTATATACCTTATGAATAAATAAAGAAAGGCATATTTCATTAATTTGATGTTCATTATTTAAGAATTGATATTGATCTATAATCAAATTAATGAAGTCCATGATATATGACATAGCATGAAGGAAATTATGATGTGATCATACTACTGAGATTCCTATCATATGCAATTATGTCAGTATCTAAATTATCCCTAGTCATAGGATTACCAAATCGACATCGTGAACTGGAGAGACTAGCACATTTCAAGCTCCTTGATTTGATCAAGCAGTGGATCTCAAAAACTGTAAATATGAGATATTTAGGGTTGAGATGTGAATGCTTACTAGAGGTAGTAAGTACATTAAATGACCTACTATGAGATCATCATATGGATGTCCTATTCTAATGTCAGTGATAATCTCATCATAGCAATAGTGCAAATATCCTTAGACTTGAGGTACTCAAGGATATCTTAGATACTGATTATGTGCTTTGACTCCATTCCTTGTTGCCTCACAGAGGTCGCTCGTAGGGTGGTGCTTGGGTACAGCTTGAGGTATTCGAAGGTAATTGAGTAGCCAATAAAGGATTCATCACTTCTGTGATAGCAGAAGATGATACCCATGGCCTCTTGTCAGGGTCATTACTTGGAAATCTCTGGCCGGAGTACATATGTCATGAAGAGTGTCTTCAATGACATATAAAGTAATGAGTCCCAAGACAAGAACTAATATCACTTGGACTAGATTTGACGTGCTCAGTCTAGTAAGAGTTGACACTTTGCCCATACTCATAACCAAGTGGGGTATAGCATGGTGAAAGGACGAATTGCACAGTAATTGTCTATGGAAAGGTTCGTGATATGGTTCGTGATGAACATAGGTTCATTCGTCAAACCAATTACTTTCCGGTCAATTAGAGGTCATGATGTGTTGCTAGATATCACTCATGACTTGCTTGGATTAAGTGTTAATCTAAGTGGCCAACATAACCGGGAACCTAATGGATCACACGCATAAGAGTGATTCGAAGAATTCGTAAAATAGTTTTGGACAGAGATCCAATATATGAGGAGCAATAGAATTAAATGGATCCCGATGAGATTGGGATATGTCCCAATGAGATCGCGACATCGATATTGCTGAAACAGATCTTCGGTGTTTTTTCCATACTGTAACCCAGAGGCCTAGTAGGACCAACCCAGTGTGACTGGACCACTTCAGCATTTATACATATATATATATATATCTTATTAATTAATATATATATATATGGCTATACGTGGAAGAAGGAGAGGAGAAGCCTTATCTTTATTATATATATATATATATAAAGGCTAACGTGGAAGCCTTGTCACCATTTTGCATTTAATTTCTTTAAATTGTTAAAGAGAAATAAAAGGGTGAGAAGAAGGATGATGTTCGTTGGTTTTGGAGTAGAAAGGGTTTAGGAAACCAAGCTTCTCCTCTCTTTGAAGCTCACGATCATCTCCTCCAAGCTTCATTTTCTCCTCTCCAAGTTTCTTCTTCAAGTTTCTTCTTAGCTCTCCAAGAATAAGGTAAGAGCTAGCACTCTTTCCCTTGTTCTAGCTATTCCCGGGTCAAAGGGTTTGCCCTGGTTAGGTTCTCCTATCTCTGCGTGGATATCGTTAGAGACGGTCTCTTTTGGTCGTTATGGTTTGTCTTTGATATATAGACACATGGATCCTGGCTTTTGGGAAGGTCCCGGAACAAAAATTTTTGTTTTTTCGCACCGTGTGCATGTGATGTACACACCGGGATTTTTCTACAATGGAGTTGTTTAATGGCCATAAAGATAGGTCATGAACAATTTAAAATGGACAAAGATGTTTTTTTATCAAATTATGTAAATTGTTGAATGAGTTATATGGATTAAAGAAAGGTGCAGAAGTTGCAATAGAAGAGGTTGTAGCTATGTTTTTGATCAGTTTAGGTCATAGACTTTGCAATAGAATGGTTCAAAAAAGATTTCAACATTCTGGTGAAACAATTTCTAGATGGTCTGAAATAATATTTGAGGTTGTTTCACGTATGTTGATTGATTTCATCAAACTAAAAGATCTAACTTTTAAAGATGATAGAAGGTATTGGCCTTATTTTAAAGACTGCATTGGAGTAATTGATGAAACACATATACCAGTTGTTGTTCCAAGGTCCAATCAAATAAAATATATTGGGAGATAAGGCATTCTTACCAAAAATGTAATAGTTGTATGTGATTTTGATATGTGCTTCACTTTTGTTTGGGCTGGTTGGGAAGGCACAACACATGATGCTCGAATTTTTATGGAGGCTTTGCGTAATGATATATTACACTTCCCTCACCACCTAGAGGTTTGTGACGGATAACTTAATATTTTTTATTTATTCTTAATAATTTAGTGCTTCTTTATTTATATATTTTTTAATTTGGAACGTAGGAAAATATTATTTGGTAGATGCAGGATATCCTTACATGCAAGGTTATTTACGACCATACAAAAGTGAGAGGTATCATCTTTGTTGGGACCCAATCTCGAAATTGGACCCCAACCGGAGAAACAAAAAATGGAATGAAAATAGAAAGCGAAACAATAGGGCGAAAAAGAACTCAATCAAAAGCATAAGCGAAAGGTGGACAAAACGGATGCGAAAAGCGAATCGAATCGGAAGTCATAAGAATCGAATACCTATCAGAAATCGAAATCGAACACGAATTAAATAGGTTCGCAATCAAAAGTGAATCTAATCAAAGCACACAAATGATTCAAATGGACTCAATCAAATTTTCGACATTCGTGAACTCATACATTAGAAAAACGTGCGTTGGATACCTTAAGACTAAACCAGTCCGAAACCGGTATAAATTTTTTTCTTTCTTTTTCATTCTTTATCAATCTCATACAAAGCAATTTAATTTCCCATTTGGAATTTATCCTCAATCAAAAATCAATTCATATAATTCTTCATAATCATGCTGTTGGGCCCCGATTCGCTTTAAGCATGTTTTCTTTATTTTGAGGTTTAGATTGATTAATTCCTTTTAGTTAGAATAATTTGGAATTTTAGTGCTTCGTTAATGATTATAAATTGGATGAATTTAGTTAAAATTAGAATTTTGATAAGTTACGAGAAATTAAAAAGAATAAGATGATGTAGGGGTAAATTAGGAAGTTTGTATATGTTCTTAAGGCTTAAGGCTTAGGAGATGGGCTTTTAGCCCTTCTTAAATGCTATGAAATGAAGAAGGAAAGGATTAAATGAAGAAGAAATGAAATAGGTGATGATGTAGCCGTATAACATGAAGGGAGAAACAAAAATTGCAAGGAAAGATTAGTAACCTAACAAAACTACGTAGTTTTAGTATAGGTTTTATAAGTTAGAACTAATTCCCTAAGGCTTTTAATGAGAAAGCTACGAAACTACAAAGAAAGGAGAAAAGAAGGGTGACTTTCGGCTATGTGAAGAGAAGAAGAAGAAGAAGAAGAAGAAGAAGAGGAAGAGAAGTAAGGAGCTTAGGTTTTTATGCTTTAGAAAGGAAGATTGAAGAGTTTTCTTTAAAAAGAAAAGGGAAGAGAAATAGTTTTAGTTACCTTTGGAGCAAAAGCAATTTTCGTGGGTTTCAATCTCTAAGGTAAGAAAATGTGAAATTTATGGATTTTTAGATAGGTTTTGATGCTAGAAGCTTAGAAACCTTATGGGTAAGGTTAGATGGGGTTGAATTCATGTCTTTCTTTCCTTAGGATTTCCAATTTTGCTTTCTCTTATGCTTATGGGATGATTATGCTTGATGAAGGTGAAGTGAGGCAATTAAAGGAAGAAACAAGGACATTTGATAAATCCTAAAGCTAAAGGAATTAAGGTGGGTGATTTCTTAATACTTGAGATAATAGGTCTATTTAATTTTTATAATAAATGTAAAATAATGCTTTCCAATGACTTTGAATTTTTGTATAAATTACTCTTTATTATGTTTTTCATTTGTATGGGAAGTTCTTTGATTGTAAATTATGTTAGAAATCATTTGTATAAAGTTTCGTTATGTGAAAAAGACTTGAATGTGTGATTTCGAAAAAGATTTGCTAGTTTGGCCCAATCATGCGAAAGTGAAATTGTAATGGTTAGTTACGGCTAATAATTTCGAATTGTGTGAATTATGTGCTTTCTTTGGGTTTGTGGTGGTCCTGTCAAAGTCAGGTGCACCTGTCTATCCATAGGCTTCTCCCGCCTGCCCGCTAGTGGCATCGGAGTTCCTTTCAAGGACTCCCATCAGTCACGGCTACACATGACCGCTTCGTGGGAATGAGTAGTACGTTCCATTTCGGATCCACCCGAACCACCTTGTTTGTGATTTTGTGAAATGTGAGATTGCTTGGTGATGTGTTATATTTATAAATTGTTTGATGTGATAAATTCTATAAAAAGATTTGAAAATTGTCAATGTTTTCCTTAATGTGATATTGTTTTGGAAATGAAAGAATGTATAATGGTTTTTGCTTATATTCTCGTTTATTAAGTTATCAACCACGGAGTCGTTGAGCTCACCCCCCCTTTTCCCTCCACAGGTGTCGAGCAAGAAACCAAGTCACCGCATCGGGAATGAGGCATACTCCGATGCATTTTGCTTTTGAAGTTGTATTTAAGAAAACAAAGCTTTAGATAGCATTTTGGAACTAATGTTATACTTTGTATTTTGTTCCTTAAACATTTGATGTATTTGGGCTAAAATGCCCTCTAAAGCTTTGTAGTTACTTGTTTCCATGTAAATGTAAGAGTTTTGAATTTCAAATGTATCTTGTATATGTTTTCTAAACATGTATGGATGTATGGTTGAATTTGATAAAAGCAAGGATGAGCTTGTATTTTCTTTAAGTTTTGAAATAGATAGATGCCTAAGAGTGAGTTACTGCCATTGATATTGGGATATTTGGTTTGAGATGTGTTGTGGATATTGAGTTTGCCTTATGCAGGTAATGGAGTTTAGAAGAGCAACTTGAAGTTTTGGCTAGAACATTTTTAGGGGAAGTGCTATCCAATTTTTCCCAAATTGGACAGCAACTTGTTTTGGGTTTTAGAGTATTTTAGAGCGAGATTTTCAGTGAGATGCCTTCTTGAAGATTGTAGTGCATATTAAGAGCTTTCTAATGATATGTAATTCGTCACAATTGGACTTAAAATGAAAAAGTTATGAGAGCTGAAAGATTTCAGCTTTTCAGCTACTGTTGTGGTCCACTAAAATTTTGCAGAATCTTTGGAGGGGTTTATCACCCTCTTAGAGACAGATTTGATTTTTGCTTTCTTTATAGAAAATTTAGATTGTCTTCTCCTCTTTCTAATGAGGTATAATTGGTCAAATTTATACTTAGGATGAAGAAGTTATGAGGTTGAGAAGATGACAGATACTATTCAATTAAAATGAGTTACTGTTTCATTGAATTTTTGCAGGCAGTAACTTTGAGAGTATTTTTACCTCTCTAAATGATTGAATTAACTTTTTCTCCCTTCATGAAACTTGTAGATAATCCTTTCTTCTTTCTATTGAGGTATTCTATACCTTATTTCGAGTTAGGAGTAAAAAGTTACGGGGATTAGACCTAGTTCAATTACTGTTCATTTGGCAATTTTGGACAGAACCTTTGGGAGGGTTTTTCACCCCTTTAGAGCTTGTTTTGGTTTTTCCATCCTTCATAGAACATATAGATTATCTTTTCCCTGTTTCCAAAGAGGTATCATTTGCAATTATTGGAGTTAAAAATAAAAAGTTCTAAGGTTAGAAAGATTACAGGTACTGTTTATTTGGTCAATTTACTGTTCCATTGGTTTTTTTAATAGGCAGAAACTTTGAGGGTGTTTTTACCCATTTAAATGACGAAAAAAACTTTTGCACTCTTCATGAAAGTTGTAAATTATCTTTTTATCTTTCCAACGAGGTAAAATATGACATTTTTAGATTTGTGTACTAAAAGATATGAATTTACAAACTTTTGGCATTGTGTAGGAAAATTTGAGTTTGGGTCGAAACTTTGAAGCAATTCTTGATCCCCTTAATGGCCAAATTAGTTCTTAAATCCTTCTAGAAAATTTTAGAGCTTCTTTTTACCTTTTTATTGATATTGAATTTTCAAAATTCGGGTTTCGGGGTGAAAAGTTATTAAAGTTTAAAGTTAGAGAAGTTTTCATTGGTTTTAAAAGTTGAATCTTCAATTTGTAGGAATTAAATCCCGTTTCCTATTTTATTCGTTTCTCCTCCGTTTGACCTCCGATTTTCACGATTTTCGAAGCGTTAGATTTTTAAAAAAAAATTTATACCCCTTTTTGGTAAAATGAGAGTGTGGGGTTTTGGTCAGTTTTTACAGATAATATTAAAGAGAGTAAATTACGTAACGATTTTGAATGTAATTCCTTTTTCGGGCGATTTTGTGAGCTATAGAGATCTGATTGAGGCGATTTGTGATTTTAAATGACCTAGCGATATGGAATTTCATTCTAGCTTAGGAATCGGATCTAATTATGAGCCCTAAGAAAATTAATTTTATTGGAGGATAATTATGGTGAATTTATCAAGTTTTGTTTGGATGACGTTAAATTAAGTTCGGTTTGAGGTTTCTTTCGTGGTGAGGAATTCCTCCCTCGTGAGATGTGCGTCCAGATGTCACGCGCGTCCAGATGTCATGTAGGACGTCGGGCACGCGACTCACCGGGGAGGGGTTCCAACACTTATGGTATCAGAGCTTTCGGTTTAGGTTCGGGTAGAAAGAGAAATTTAGGGTTTTTGTGGACCTTTTGAAAGTGACTTATGTGCATTGTGTGCATAAATTGTATTATTTTGAATTGTTTTAAATGTTTTTAAATGTTGATTTTGCATGATTTTACATGAATTAAAATGTTCAAGATACTTTGAAAAATTGTTTTTACATGAACTAAAGTTTTTCACTGGTTTTATTCTGAAGGAGAAATATGCCACGTCGGGGTAGAACCCGAGGGACTCGATCTCGCTTAAGCTGTCGCCAGGGGAGCACAGATGGGTCTCACGTCCCACAAGCTGCAGGGACACATTCTGCTCCTGGCCTTGAGGCACCTAGTGTGTAACCTGAGGAGCCTCCACCTCCTCCTCCTCCTACTATGCCTGCGATGGACCCGCAAGTCTTTCAGGCCTTTGCCCAGGCTTTCACTTTTTCCATGGGTCAAGGGTCTCGGGCTTCCGTGCCAGTTTTTGATGTTAGGGGCGGACAGTTTGATAAACTGCGGAAGTTTGAAGCGGTGGACTTTTATGGTACCACCAATCCTGAAGAAGCAGAATCTTAGTTGAAGAGGACAGAGAGAGTCCTGGTTCAGATGAAATGTTCTGGTGAGGAGAAGCTGGAGTATGCTGTCAGTTTATTGTAGGGTGATGCTCTCCACTGGTGGGAGTCAGTCCCACAGAGTCAGGCTGTACCACCAGTGCTTTCATGGAGGGATTTTGGAGAATTATTCAGAAAGAAGTATCTTTCCGGGTCTACATCTGAGACAAGGCCGTGGAGTTTCTCAATTTGACTCGAGAGGAGATGACTATTAGTGAGTATGAGAGATTCACCCAGCTTATCCAGATATGCAGCTCATATCAGGCCAATGAGGAAGACAAGTGTAGAAAGTTTGAGGAGGCCTCCACCGGCATCAAAGAGAAGGTAATACTTCATAATTTCATGATTATCGGCGGTAGTGGATGCTTTGCACTCCAGCCGAGAAGCCGAGAACATCAGCGTGAGGTGAGCAGAAGAGAAAGAGTAGAGAGCAACAACCAGAGAGAGGCGGTGTCTGATCGGTGACAGGGGTGGCAAGAGTGCTCGAACTCGTAGTCGGGGTGGCGAGAGTGCCCTCGGCAGATCGGACCGGTCAAGACAAAGCTTCCTCGAGGGAGGAAATAGCAGAACTGAGAGAAGCAGGAACCAGACTCCTTTGTGTGAGCACTGTGGGCACCCACATCGAGGAGAGTGTCACAGGTTGTTAGGCGCCTGCTTCAAGTGTGGGCAGAAGGGTCACAAAATTAAGGATTGTCCTCAGACGATTAGAGGGGAAGGATCCCAGCAGGTTCAGAGGAGAACAGAGACAGTGGGGACCAGACCAGCTGCTGGGGTAGGTAGTTTTGGGTCAGTGCGAAAGCCTAATCCTCCAGGGAGACCGAGAGGGCAAACACAGGCTCGGGTGTTTGTTATGACTCGAGAGGAGGCTGCAGCCGCACCGGAGGTTATTACTGGTATGGCTCAGCTTTTTCATTCTGATGTATATGTACTCTTTGATTCTGGTTCCACGCATTCCTATGTCTCTGCAAGTATGATATTGCCTGGTATGCAATCAGTTCTATTAGATGATTTCCTGCTTGTTAGTACTCCGTTAGGGAGAAATGTTATTGTGAGCTGAATCTTTCAAGACTGTGAGCTGGTGATCGATGGATCTAGTTTGGTAGTGGATCTGCTACCTCTAGATCTGAAGGGGTTAGATGTGATTGTCGGAATGGACGTGATGGAGAAGTATAAGGCGAAGCTGGATTGTGGTCGAAAGGAAGTAGAATTTGATCTGGGAGAGGGTCAGAAAGTAGTTTTCAGAGGAGATAGAAAGTTGACACCTCCAAGGTTTGTTTCATCTTTGTTAGCTGATAGACTGATGGGTAGAGGCTGTGAAGCCTTCTTGGCGTGTGTTATGGATACCAGTGTGAAAGAGAGCAAGGTGGAGGATATTCCCATTGTGAGGGAATTTCCTGATGTGTTTCCTGAGGAGTTACCCGGTTTGCCACCGGAGAGGGAGATCGAGTTTGCCATTGATTTGGCTCCCGGGACAGCTCCTATCTCTATTCCACCTTACAGGATGGCTCCAGCTGAGCTGAAGGAGCTTAAGGAGCAGTTGGATGATTTATTAGAGAAGGGATTTATTAGGCCGAGCACCTCACCTTGGGGAGCGCCGGTCTTGTTTGTTAAGAAGAAAGATGGAACCTGGAGGATGTGTATTGACTACAGGAGGATAAATAAAGTGACAGTGAAGAACAAGTATCCTCTACCTCGGATTGATGATTTGTTTGATCAGCTGCAGGGGCAACGGTCTTCTCTAAGATTTATCTCCGGTCTGGCTACCATCAACTAAAGATTAAGGAGTCTGATGTGAGCAAGACAACCTTCAGGACACGGTATGACCATTATGAATTTCTGGTTATGCCTTTTGGATTGACCAATGCTCCTGCTTCTTTTATGGATCTGATGAACAGGGTCTTTAAGGAGTTTTTGGATCAGTTTGTTATCGTGTTCATCGATGACATTCTGATATATTCCAGGAGTGAGGGAGAACATAAGGAGCACTTGAGAATTGTATTGCAGAGGTTAAGGGAGAGAGAGTTGTATGCCAAATTCACTAAATGTGAATTTTGGCTTCGAGAGGTGGTCTTCCTTGGCCACATTGTTTCTGAGAAGGGGGTGCATGTGGATCCCAAGAAGATTGAAGCTGTAGTGAACTGGCATGCTCCGACTATAGTGACTAAGGTGAGGAGCTTTCAAGGTTTAGCAGGCTATTACCAGAGATTTGTTGAGGGTTTCTCAATGATTGTTGCTCCTTTGACTAAGCTATTGAGAAAGAACCATAAGTTTGTTTGGAGTGATGAGTGCCAGCAGAGCTTTGAGGAGCTCAAGCACAGATTGACTAGTGCTCCAGTTCTGGCTTTGCCCACAGGAGAGGGGAGTTATACTGTGTATAGTGATGCTTCCAAAAAGGGGTTAGGATGTGTGCTTATGCAAGGAGATAAGGTGATAGCATATGCCTCACGACAGCTTAAGCCTTATGAGGTGAATTATCCGACCCATGATCTAGAGTTAGCAGCTGTGATCTTTGCCTTGAAGATCTGGAGGCATTATCTGTATGGAGTGCAAACCAGGATCTTTACAGATCACAAGAGTCTCAAATATCTGTTGAGTTAGAAGGAGCTGAATTTGACACAGAGGAGATGGATTGAGCTGCTCAAAGATTATGACCTGTTGATGGAGTATCATCCAGGTAAGGCCAATGTTGTTGCTGATGCCTTGAGTAGGAAGTCTTCCATAGCATATGTGCAGACAGTCTATCTACCGATATTAGAAGAGATGGCTAAGCTCAGGATCAGTTTGAAGCAGGAAGAGTCTGATTGCATGATTGCTACTTTCAGGGTAAGACCGATCTTCTGTAACATCCCCTCTCCTATAGGAAAGGGTATTTTGGTAATTAGGACGGGTTCGGGATATTAAATTATATCTCGGCATGCACATACAAAGATATAGCCTTTCGACATCGATTGGTTGCACATGCACACAAGATACATGCATGCATGACATTTTCCTACTTAGTTTTAAATTGAACTTCGTGTGAAATTAATGGAGTAATTGAGTTTGGAAAATTATTTGAGTCGCCATAAATTGTTTTATATTTTAGGGAGTTTTAGGAATTTTTCTGGATTTTTCCTAGAAAATTCTCGACCGGAAAAATCGTCAAGTGGCGAACCGGTCGATTTTTGGTAGCGAAAATTTCTACCCAATGGCACTGTAATATTGGGTATATTATTTTGGGACCGAAAGTAGGGTCATTAGGGTTAATTGGAGTAAAAATTTTGACCGGATTAAACAAATACTACTTTGACTTTTCTTTGAATTATTGACCAATCACATTTTGCCATTGAAAAGGCATCATTTAATGCTTCTCTCAATTCTCTCGGATATGTTTTACGAATGAAGAGATAAATTGTTTAGGCTTTTCTATATCCATCCGAAAACACAAACACAAAAAACTCTCTTGATTAAACCATCGAAATTTGGCTCTCTTTACTCATCTCACTCCATAACTTCAAGCTACTATCTCTTAATCCATCAAAGCTAGAAGAGGAGTTTGGTACATGCTTGAGAAGGGAAGGAGGTGGGTACCTTGGTGTAGGAGTTAGAAGTTGGTTGTTGAAGCTTGAAGGAGGTTTTGTTTTAGGTAAGTTTTCATTTAAGGTTTAAGTTTTAAATGAGATTTGCATAAGGAATTAAATGCCATGATAGTGAGGAGTGATTAATAAAAGGGTTTAAAGCATGTATTAGGTTCATGTAGGCATTAAAGTGATGATTATTGTGATTTGAAGAAATGGGTATGAGGCTAGGTGAAGATGTATTGAAATTAATGATATGGTTTGATTTTGATTTGAGTATGGATGATTATTTGAGTATATGAATTGAGGAATTTAAGGCTGCCAATTTTTCAGTATTAGCCCTAGTATATGTATGACTGTAGTAATATTTAATTTGTATTTATTTGGATGTCTAGTGATGTGAAAAAGGCATTGGAAATGTTAGAACTAAGGTTAACATTAAATCTGGAAAGTTAGGGTTGAAATTGATGTTACTGATTTATTCATAACTTATTGTGTAGGAATGCAAATGAGGTAAGGTTAGTGGCTACTGAAACTTTGGGATGTTGGCTTCAATTTAGTGTGAAATAGGTGTTGTTGTATTTCAATTATAGAAGGGTGAATTTTTGCATGGAAAGTTACTGTTCCATTGCCTGTGAACAGTAACCGCAACTATGACATCTGAGTTTTGTTGATTTTTATGAATTAATGGAGATGGAATTAGGGAAAATGGTCTTCATGGAAGTTGTAGCATATTGAATTATCTTTCCATTTCTACTGATCTTGCTATTTTTAGAATTTTATATTGGGAGATATGAATTGATTACTAATGACTGGTTTTGAGCATTTTGGATGAAACCTAGTCTAAGTGTGATTTTGTGAGTTATCGGATTGGAGACAATTTTTACATTTTATGTGGACTGAATTGGTGTGAGTGAGCTTCTGAAGAATTGTAGAGGAAGAGATTACCTTGAAATTGGTATATGGTGTGAATTTTTTTAGAAGTCAGAATTGGGAGTTATGATTTTTCAAAAAATTTACCCTACATTAGGTTATGAATGGCTCATAACAGTAGCTTCCATAACAGTTTTGAAATTGATAGAGATCGAATTGAATGATGAGTACTTCATGAAAATTGAAGTTTGAGATGTTATCTTTTTAGGGATATAAATTTCTGATTTTACTGACTTGTATACAGGAATTATGTTGTTATAAGGTTACTTGCCCAAATTGGAGGATTTCAGGACAGTAACATTGAATGAATTAATTGACTTGTTTAGCAATAGAATTTGATTTTGGATTGTTCATGAAAGGTTTTGAAGACATTGTGAACTTATTAACCATATTTTTGTGGTAATTTATTACTGAAGAATCAGTGAGTTATGAAATTGTCACCGATCGCCTCGTGTTGAGGGAAATTGAGTAGGCAGTAGGTTTGATGGAGTTTTGACACCCTTAGGGTTGGAATTGATTTTATGGTCTTCTTGAGAATTGTAGAGTTTTCATAAGCTTTCCAACAAGGTATAGTTTGCATTTTCAGAAATGTGTAGAAAGAGTTATGGGTGTTGGAAGGTTGGTTGGAAATCGAAAAATAAAGGGGAAATAAGGGTTTTATATAAAATATAAATTGTTGAGTTTTGGTTTCTTTCGTGAATAACTTTTCCGTCCGACGTCCGATTGACCTGATTCTTGAGACATCGGATTCATTGAATATTTAATTTCATTTTCTGAGAGATTCGGGATTTTTAGACGAGAATTTGACGTAGTACAGGTAACGGAATCTGAATCACTTGTTTTATTTAATTGGGGACCTATAGAGGTCCGAATTGCGCACCGTCAGTGCCTATGGATTTCTAATTTTTAATAGACTTTTATTATGGGGAAATATTGAATTAGGGCCGGGATGCCATGAACATGCATAATACACATTTGATTGATTTTATGTGCATTGTTTAGTCATTTATACCGATGGTAATGGTTATTCATTTAACTTGCTATAGAGGCTCAAGTGGACCGTCGTTCCACGGACTTGGCAGAGACTTCCCGGCACTAGCGTGGAAGTTATTAGGTGAGTAACCTAGTTGGTTATTCCAATCTATGTGTTTATCGTGATTGATTGCCTACACGGGATTACGTGGATTATAATCGTGATTTGATTGCCTACGGGATTACGTGGATTATATGTGGCATTCTCGATCGCGATTTACATGAGGCAACTGTCTAATTGGACTGAATATTTGGACTGTGTATTATCATGTTTACTGCTATGGACCATGTGCATTCATGCACAAATGCATCACACTGTAAAAAAAGAAAGTTGTGAACCGAGACGCCATCAGATCGAACCGAGCCTGAGCTCGATATCTTGAACAGAGCCTCGAGCTCGATGGGAGATAATTCTCCCAGACGCGTCTATACCGATCACCGTTATGCGCCGGTCACAATCTTGAAATGAATCGGAAAAGAGTCACATGTGCATTGCATCTTGGATGAATATTTGGAAATGTTTTATTGGTTCTTTATACACTTATCGTGATCAGATATCTTGATAAGTGTACTGTGATTGTTTCAATCGTGTGTTTTGTATAATTATTGAATGAGTACTGTATCATGCTTATGTGATGCATGAATTGGGAGAACCATCGATGATGGTTTCTCATTGAGTTCGCAAACTCATCCAAAATTGCAACTTATTTTTCAGGCCTTAGCATAGACAGATAGCTCCCTCAGAACTGTAGAGCCGTATACTATGGATTGGCGAGAGAAGCGATGGCTCAAAGGTCGGTCAGCTGGGCTTTCTTTTGGAAACCTATAGTTAGATCTGTCTTTTGTACATTACAGTATGTCATTTAGTGAGTAGTGTTTTGGAGCATGTGTAAACTAAACATATTGACAGTTTGTAAATTACTGAGTTTTGAGTGAATGAAATGGAGTCCAATTTGGTTTTAAAAAGTGGTCAATTTCTTATTACTGTCTTGTGATTGTGATGCCATGAGGAGTGTAGTGGTTGTTGTCAGTAGTGGTCTCTTGTCGTAGGATATGTATCGGAATGACCTACAGGCGTTCGGTGGATACCCTATGGTAAGGGGCGCTACATTTAGTGGTATCGAGCATGGTTTGGCATCTTTGGGAATAGTAACAATATAGGTATGAATCGGATGGAACTATTGAACCGATCGTAACTTTTGTTTTGTTTTAGGTCTTCGCAGAGGGTGATCGAGGTTGGCGGCCAAATGACCAAGGATCGATGGGAGCGAGTAGAGTCTTCTATGCCTCAGATTGAGGATTTGCCTCCTCGAGTTCCGTGAGACGGAGAGGAGGTATGACTTGTTCTTGCAAGGCGGGGTGTAGATTTCTATGGCAAGACCCACTTCACTGAGGCTGAGGGATGGTTGGAGAGGACGGAGAGAGTCTTCGACCAGATGGACTGCGAACCTGATGAGAGGTTCGATTATGCGGTGTCACTATTGCAGGGCCCAGCATATAAGTGGTGGAAGACTGTGCCAGGCAGTACCACCAGGCCTTGCTTACTGTCATGGGCTGAGTTTCTGAGGGCCTTCAGGGATAATTATATGCCCAAGGTCTATCTTGATATGAAGATGCAGGAGTTTCTGGAACTGAAGCAGGGTCGGATGTCGGTGGCAGAATATGAGGTGAAATTTAATGAGCTGATAGATTATGCCACTGTGATGATCCCGACTGAGGCTGATAAGTGCCGGAGGTTCGAGAATGGCCTCAATACTGAGATCCGTACCAGGTTGGCTCGGTCGGACATGGGTACATTCATTGAGTTGAGGGCTGCTGCCGTTAGAGTGGAGCAGCTGATGAGGCAGAGACAGGCTGAGATTGGGTCCCGGGGTAAGCGGCCCAGTGATAGTCAGGGCAGCTCTGGCAGGAGCTTTAGGAAGCGCCAGGGCAGGACTTTCAAGTCTCCGGGAGGTTCGAGACAGTCTGGATTTGGACAGAGAGGGCGATTTGTACAGACTGGCAGTGGTAGTGGCAGAGGCTCTGGGCAGATTTCTCCAGTGTGCCCACATTGTGAGAGGAGACATAGTGAGGAGTGTTGGTGGCTTACTGGAGCCTGCTTGAGATGCGGCTCGACGGAGCATCATGTTAGGGACTGCCCAGATACATTGAGAGTTCATCGCTAGCGAGGGACGAGTTGGGAGTAATCTGTTGTCATAACAGTAGTAGAGTGGGTGGATCTATACAGAGGGGCCGAGGTAGAGGCCGAGGTAGAGCTGAGGGATCCTTTGGGCGGACTGAGGATCGGGCGGCCACCACGATCCAGTGCCGAGTATATGCCATGACGAGGCAGGAGGCCCAGGATTCCCCTGATGTTGTAGCTGGTATGCTCCTTATTTACGATATTGAGGCTTTTGCATTGCTGGATCCTGGATCCACCCATTCTTTCATTGCACCTCATATGGCATGTAGATTGCATGGGGATAGGGAGATGCTACAGTATGGGCTAAAGGTGAGTACACCTCTAGGTACTACTACTGCATTAGGAGAGGTCTGCAGGGGATGCTCGATTCAGATTGATCAAGCAGTGTTGAGGGCAGACCTTATAGTGTTGCCTCTGAGAGAGATCGATGTGATTCTGGGGATGGACTGGCTTACTGCCCATAGGGCTATCATGGACTGCTATACCAAGGAGGTTGTGTTGGAGTCTCCTGGTCAGCCTAGAGCAGTGTTCAGAGGAGTTAGTCAGGCAGTGCCAGCCCGGATGATCTCTTTCCTTAGTGCCCTGAGATTGATGCAGGGAGGTTGTGAGGCATATCTGGCTCATGTGGTTGACACCAGAGTTGAGCAGAGGCTTCAGGATATTCCCGTAGTTAGGGAATTTCCAGATGTGTTTCCTGATGAGTTACCGGGTTTGCCGCGGATCGGGAGACAGAATTTACTATTGACCTCGTTCCAGGTACCGCTCCTATATCTATACCTCCATATAGGATGGCACCGTGGGCGAGGGAGTCAAGGTTCGATTCAGGAGTTGTTGGAGAAGGGGTTTATCAGACCCAGTGTCTCACCATGGGGAGCTCCAGTTTTGTTTGTGAAGAAAAAGGATGGTACTTTGAGGCTGTGCATCGATTATAGGCAGCTGAATCGGGTGACAGTAAAGAATAAATACCCACTGCCTAGGATTGATGACTTATTTGATCAGTTGCAGGGAGCTCAGGTATTCACCAAGTTAGATCTGCGATCCGTTACTATCGATTGAAGATTGCAGAGGCCGATGTGCTAAGAGTGCCTTCAGAGCGGTATGGGCATTTCGAGTTTCTAGTGATGCCGTTTGGGTTGACAAATGCCCCGACAGCTTTTATGGCCTTGATGAATAAGGTATTTCAGCCCTACCTGGATCAGTTTGTTATTGTTTTCATTGATGACATTTTGGTGTATTCGAGGGATAGACAGAGCATAGTGAGCATTTGAGGATTGTGTTACGACGATGAGGAGAGATAGCTTACGCCAAATTCAGCAAGTGTGAATTCGCCTAGATCGGTGATATTTTTGGGGCATATAGGATCGGAGAGGTATTGGTGGATCCGAGTAAGGTTGAGGCGAGGTTGAAGTGGAAAGCTCCTAAGAATGTGCCGAGATTCGAGTTTTCTCGATTAGCGGGTTATTACGGAGGTTTGTCGAGGTTCTCATTGATCTCACCCTCCGACAAAACTTCGAGGAAGAATGTGCCATTCAGATGGATGAAGAGTGTCAAGATCTTTGAGGAGTGAAACATCGTTGACTCGCACCGGTGTTGGCTATTCCATCTGGGACCGGAGGATTTGAGGTGTCAAAGGATGCATCACATCGTGGATTGGGATGTGTTCGATGCAACACGGTAGAGTCATTGCCTATGCCTCGAGACAGCTAAGGTCTCACGAGGTAAATTATCCTGCTCATGATTTAGAACTAGCCGCAGCTGTGTTTGCACCAAGATTTGGAGGCATTACCTGTATGGTGAGACTTTTCAGATCTTCACTGACCACAAGAGTTTGAGATACCTACTGAGCCAGAGAGAGTTGAATTTGAGGCAGAGAAGATGGCTTGAGTTGTTGAAGGACTATGACTGTACTATCGAGTATCACCCTGGGAAAGCTAATGTAGTAGCAGATGCTCTGAGTAGGAAATCACATACTAGTACAGCTCAGATTCAGGCAATGAGGTTGCCTAATTTGATTCAGTTGAGGGCTTTGAATGTTCGGATGAATCTGGAGCAGGGTGGAGTGTTATTGACTACTTTGAGACTGAGACCGATGCTACTGGACAGGATCAGGAGAGTTCAGGACAAGGATCCTGTTATGGTGAGACTGATTGAGAAGGTAAAAGCTGATTCGACTTCTGAGTTTGAATTGAGGGATGAGACTTTATGGTTGGGACAGAGGCTCTGTGTACCTGATGTGGATGACTTGAGGCGAGAGATATTGGAGGAGGCTCACATGGCCACATATGCTATGCATCCTGGTACTACCAAGATGTATAACACCCTTAAGCAACATTTCTGGTGGCCTGGTATGAAGAAGCAGGTAGCCGAGTTTGTGTCTAGGTGTTTGACGTGCCAGCAAGTTAAGGCTGAGCACCAGGCTCCAGTAGGGAAGCTTCATTCGTTGCCCATTCCGGAGTGGAAATGGGAACGGGTCACCATAGATTTCATTATGGGTTTACCTAGGACGCCGAGGCAAAGATGATGCTATCTGGGTCATAGTGGACCGGTTATTAAATCGCCCATTTCTTGGCGAAGAGGAGAATAATACTATGGATCAATTGGCCCAGAAGTATGTGGCAGAGATAGTGAGACTGCATGGGGTCCCGGTGTCGATAGTGTCTGACAGGGATCCCAGATTTACTTCGAGGTTTTGGCAGAGTTTGCAGTCTGCTATGGGTACTAGATCAATTTCAAGACATCATTTCATCCTCGCATGGATGGGCGAGGAGAGGACGATTAAGACTGCTGAGGATATGCGTCGGGCTTGTGTATTGGAGTTCGAGAGGAGCATGGGATCGATGTTAGCCGATTGAGTTTGCATACAACAACCATTATCACAGTAGCATCGGGATGGCACCGTATGAGGCGTTATATGGGAGACCATGTAGATCGCCTTTGTATTGGGATGAAGAGGGCGTGAGGATGATCGAGGGTCCCGAGTTGATTCAGATACCGTTGATAAAGTGAGATCGATTGAGAGTCGCATCAAAGCGCTCGGGATGAGATGTAAGAGCTATGTGGATCAAGATAGAGGGACATTGAGTATAATGTGGGCGACAGAGTATTCTTACGGGTGTCACCGTGGCGTGGTGTACTGAGATTTGGGAAAAAGGGTAAGTTAAGCCCTAGGTACATTGGTCCATATAAGATCACTGAGAGGATCGGACCTTTGGTCTACAGGCTAGCTTTACCGAGTGAGATGTCTCAGTTGCATGACGTCTTCCACATGAGTATGCTCCGTAGATATCGGTCAGACCCGACACATGTCATACCGGCTCAGGAGATTGAGATCTCTAGTAATCTGAGTTATGTTGAGGAGCCGATACTAATTATTGGGTCACAGGTGAAGCAATTGAGGATCAAGATTATTCCACTGGTGAAAGTTCTCTGGAGGAATCATTCGACTGAGGAGGCTACCTGGGAGACCGAGGAGCATATGAGGACACAGTATCCTCATCTTTTCGATCAATCAGGTAAGAATTTCGAGGACGAAATTTTTGTTAGGAGGGTAGAATTGTAACATCCCCTCTCCTATAGGAAAGGGTATTTTGGTAATTAGGACGGGTTCGGGATATTAAATTATATCTCGGCATGCACATATAGCATATAGCCTTTCTGATTACTGATTGGTTGCACATGCACACAGTATACATGCATGCATGACATTTTCCGGCTTAGGTTTTAAATTGAACTTCTGTGTGAAATTAATGGAGTAATTGAGTTTGGAAAATTATTTGGAGTGCGCCATAAATTGTTTTATATTTTTAGGGAGTTTTAGGAATTTTTCTGGATTTTTCCGGAGAAAATTCCTGGACCGGAAAAATCGCCAAGTGGCGAACCGGTCGATTTTTGGTAGCAAAAATTTCTACCCAATGGCACTGTAATATTGGGTATATTATTTTGGGACTGAAAGTAGGGTCATTGGGGTTAATTGGAGTAAAAATTTTGGACTGGATTAAACAAATACTACTTTGACTTTTCTTTGAATTATTGACCAATCACATTTTGCCATTGAAAAAGGCATCATTTAATGCTTCTCTCAATTCTCTCGGATATGTTTTACATAATGAAGAGATAAATTGTTTAGGCTTTTCTATATCCATCCGAAAACACAAACACAAAAAAACTCTCTTGATTAAACCATCGAAATTTGGCTCTCTTTTACTCATCTCACTCCATAACTTCAAGCTACTATCTCTTAATCCATCAAAGCTAGAAGAGGAGTTTGGTACATGCTTGAGAAGGGAAGGAGGTGGGTACCTTGGTGTAGGAGTTAGAAGTTGGTTGTTGAAGCTTGAAGGAGGTTTTGTTTTAGGTAAGTTTTCATTTAAGGTTTGAGTTTTAAATGAGATTTGCATAAGGAATTAAATGTCATGATAGTGAGGAGTGATTAATAAAAGGGTTTAAAGCATGTATTAGGTTCATGTAGGCATTAAAGTGATGATTATTGTGATTTGAAGAAATGGGTATGAGGCTAGGTGAAGATGTATTGAAATTAATGATATGGTTTGATTTTGAGTTGAGTATGGATGATTATTTGAGTATATGAATTGAGGAATTTAAGGCTGCCAATTTTTCAGTATTAGCCCTAGTATATGTATGACTGTAGTAATATTTAATTTGTATTTATTTGGATGTCTAGTGATGTGAAAAAGGCATTGGAAATGTTAGAACTAAGGTTAACATTAAATCTGGAAAGTTAGGGTTGAAATTGATGTTACTGATTTATTCATAATTTATTGTGTAGGAATGAAAATGAGGTAAGGTTAGTGGCTACTGAAACTTTGGGATGTTGGCTTCAATTTAGTGTGAAATAGGTGTTGTTGAATTTCAATGATAGAAGGGTGAATTTTTGCATGGAAAGTTACTGTTCCATTGCCTGTGAACAGTAACCGCAACTATGACATCTGAGTTTTGTTGATTTTTATGAATTAATGGAGATGGAATTAGGGAAAATGGTCTTCATGGAAGTTGTAGCATATTGAATTATCTTTCCATTGCTACTGATCTTGCTATTTTTAGAATTTTATATTGGGAGATATGAATTGATTACTAATGACTGGTTTTGAGCATTTTGGATGAAACCTAGTCTAAGTGTGATTTTGTGAGTTTTCGGATTGGAGGCAATTTTTACATTTTATGTGGACTGAATTGGTGTGAGTGAGCTTCTGAAGAATTGTAGAGGAAGAGATTACCTTGAAATTGGTATATGGTGTGAATTTTTTTAGAAGTCAGAATTGGGAGTTATGATTTTTCAAAAAATTTACCCTACATTAGGTTATGAATGGCTGATCATAACAGTAGCTTCCATAACAGTTTTGAAATTGATAGAGATCGAATTGGATGATGAGTACTTCATGAAAATTGAAGTTTGAGATGTTATCTTTTCAGGGATATAAAGTTCTGATTTTACTGACTTGTATACAGGGAATTATGCTTGTTATAAGGTTACTGCCCAAATTGGAGGATTTCAGGGACAGTAACATTGAATGAATTAATTGACTTGTTTAGCAATAGAATTTGATTTTGAATTGTTCATGAAAGTTGTTGAAGACATTGTGAACTTATTAACCATATTTTTGTGGTAATTTATTACTGAAGAATCAGTGAGTTATGAAATTGCCACTGTACTGCCCTGTGTTGAGGGAAATTGAGTAGGCAGTAGGTTTGATGGAGTTTTTGACACCCTTAGGGTTGGAATTGATTTTTATGGTCTTCTTGAGAATTGTAGAGTTTTTCATAAGCTTTCCAACAAGGTATAGTTTGCATTTTTCAGAAATGTGTAGAAAGAGTTATGGGTGTTGGAAGGTTGGTTGGAAATCAGAAAATAAAGGGGGAAATAAGGGTTTTATATAAAATATAAATTGTTGAGTTTTGGTTTCTTTCGTGAATAACTTTTCTGTCCGACGTCCGATTGACCTGATTCTTGAGGCATCGGATTCATTGAATATTTAATTTCATTTTCTGAGAGATTCGGGATTTTTAGACGGGAATTTGACGTAGCCCTGGGTAACGGAACGGTGAATCACTGTTTTATTTAATTGGGGACCTATAGAGGTCCGAATTGCGCACCGTCAGTGCCTATGGATTTCTAATTTTAATAGACTTTATTATGGGAAATATTGAATTAGGGCGGGATGCCATGAACATGCATAATACACATTTGACCGATTTCATGTGCATTGTTTAGTCATTTATACCGATGGTAATGGTTATTCATTTAACTTGCTATAGAGGCTCAAGTGGACCATCGCTCCACGGACTTGGCGAGACTTCCGGCACTAGCGTGGAAGTTATTAGGTGAGTAACCTAGTTGGTTATTCCAATCTATGTGTTTATCAGATTGATTGCCTACGGGGATTACGTGGATTATAACGTGATTTGATTGCCTACGGGGATTACGTGGATTATATGTGGCATTACCGATCGCTATTTACATGAGGCAACCGTCTAATTGGACTGAATATTTGACCGTATTATCATGTTTATCGCTATGGACCATGTGCATTCATGCACAAATGCATCACATCGTAAAAAAGAAAGTTGTGAACCGAGACGCCATCAGATCTTGAACCGAGCCTAGAGCTCGATATATTTGAACCGAGCTCGAGCTTGACGGAGATAATTCTCCCAGACGCGCGTCTATACTTGATCAACGTTATGCGCTCGGTCACAATCTTGAAATGAACTGAAAAAGAGTCACGTGTGCATTGCATACTGGACTGAATATTTGGAAATGTTTTGACTGGTTCTTTATACACTGTTCTGTGATCTGTATACTGTATAAGTGTACTGTGATTGTTTCAATCGTGTGTTTTGTATAATTATTGAATGAGTACTGTATCATGCTTATGTGATGCATGAATTGGGAGAACCATCGATGATGGTTTCTCATTGAGTTCGCAAACTCATCCAAAATTGCAACTTATTTTTCAGGCCTTAGCATAGACAGATAGCTCCCTCAGGACTGTAGAGCCGTATACTGTGGACTGGCGAGAGAAGCGATGGCTCAAAGGTCGGTCAGCTGGGCTTTCTTTTGGAAACCTATAGTTAGATCTGTCTTTTGTACATTACAGTATGTCATTTAGTGAGTAGTGTTTTGGAGCATGTGTAAACTAAACATATTGACAGTTTGTAAATTACTGAGTTTTGAGTGAATGAAATGGAGTCCAATTTGGTTTTAAAAAGTGGTCAATTTCTTATTACTGTCTTATGATTGTGATGCCATGAGGAGTGTAGTGGTTGTTGTCAGTAGTGGTCTCTTGTCGTAGGATATGTATCGGAATGACCTACGGGCGTTCCGGTGGATACCCTATGGTAAGGGGGCGCTACATCCTCAGAGAGAAAGTGAGAGAATTGCAGGTTCAGGATCCCGAATTGAGTAAGCTACGGGAAGAGGTGCAGAGGGGTAAGGAGTCCGGTATGGTGTTGAGTGGTGATGGACTCCTGATAGTCAGGAATAGGCTCTGTATTCCTGATGTCAAGGAGGTAAAAGATGAGATTCTGGATGAGGCGCACAATGCACCTTATGCTTTGCACCCAGGCAGCACCAGGATGTACAGGGATCTCAGGGAACATTTCTGGTGGAGAGGTATGAAGAAGGATGTGGCCGAGTATGTGAGCAAGTGTTTGGTGTGTCAGCAAGTCAAGACTGAGCATCAGGCACCTTCAGGCCAGTTGAGGCCATTATCCATTCCTGAGTGGAAATGGCAGAGAGTCACTATGAATTTTCTGATAGAGTTTGAACTTGGTGAGAAAGTTTTTCTCAAGACTTCTCCTTGGAAAGGGATTTTGAGATTTGGTAGGAAGGGTAAGCTGAGTCCGAGGTATGTGGGACCTTATGAGATTTTGGAACGGATTGGTCCGTTGGCGTACAAGTTAGCATTGCCTCCTGAATTATCCCATATTCATGACGTTTTTCATGTCTCTATGCTGAGGAGATATCGATCAGATCCCTCCCACGTCATTCAAGCTCATGAAGTTCAGTTGAGTGATGATTTGAGTTATGAAGAGCTTCCAGTGCAGATCTTGGATACCAAAGAAAAGGTTCTCAGGAACAAGACTGTGCAGTTGGTAAAAGTCTTATGGAGGAACCACTCGGTGGAAGAGGCCACGTGGGAGTCATTGGAAGCTATGAAGGAGAAGTATCCCCATCTCTTCAATATGTCAGGTACGAATTTCGAGGACAAAATTCTTTTAAGGGGGTGAAATGTTGGGCCCCGATTCGCTTTAAGCAGGTTTTCTTTATTTTGAGGTTTAGATTGATTAATTCCTTTTAGTTAGAATAATTTGGAATTTTAGTGCTTCGTTAATGATTATAAACTGGAGGAATTTAGTTAAAATTAGAATTTTGATAAGTTACTAGAAATTAAAAAGAATAAGATGATGTAGGGGTAAATTAGGAAGTTTGTATATGTTCTTAAGGCTTGAGGCTTAGGAGATGGGCTTTTAGCCCTTCTTAAATGCTATGAAATGAAGAAGGAAAGGATTAAATGAAGAAGAAATGAAATAGGTGATGATGTAGCCGTTTAACATGAAGGGAGAAACAAAAATTGCAAGGAAAGATTAGTAACCTAACAAAACTACGTAGTTTTAGTATAGGTTTTATAAGTTAGAACTAATTCTCTAAGGCTTTTAATGAGAAAGCTACGAAACTACAAAGAAAGGAGAAAAGAAGGGTGACTTTCGGCTATGTGAAGAGAAGAAGAAGAAGAAGAAGAAGAAGAAGAAGAAGAAGAAGAGGAAGAGAAGTAAGGAGCTTAGGTTTTTATGCTTTAGAAAGGAAGATTGAAGAGTTTTCTTTAAGAAGAAAAGGGAAGAGAAAGAGTTTTAGTTACCTTTGGAGCAAAAGCAATTTTCGTGGGTTTCAATCTCTAAGGTAAGAAAATGTGAAATTTATGGATTTTTAGATAGGTTTTGATGCTAGAAGCTTAGAAACCTTATAGGTAAGGTTAGATGGGGTTGAATTCATGTCTTTCTTTCCTTAGGATTTCCAATTTTGCTTTCTCTTATGCTTATGGGATGATTATGCTTGATGAAGGTGACGTGAGGCAATTAGAGGAAGACACAAGGCCATTTGATCAATCCTAAAGCTAAAGGAATTAAGGTGGGTGATTTCTTAATACTTGAGATAATAGGCCTATTTAAGTTTTATAATAAATGTAAAATAATGCTTTCCAATGACTTTGAATTTTTGTATAAATTACTCTTTGTTATTCATTTGTATGGGATGTTCTTTGATTGTAAATTATCTTAGAAATCATTTGTATAATGTTTCGTTATGTGAAAAAGACTTGAATGTGTGATTTCGGAAAAGATTTGCTAGTTTGGCCCAATCATGCGAAAGTGAATTTGTAATGGCCAGTTACGGCTAATAATTTCGAATTGTGTGAATTATGTGCTTTCTTTGGGTTTGTGGTGGTCCTGTCAGAGTCAGGTGCACCTGTCTATCCATAGGCTTCTCCCACCTGCCTGCTAGTGGCATCGGAGTACCTTTCAAGGACTCCCATCAGTCACGGCTACACATGACCGCTTCGTGGGAATGAGTAGTACGTTCCGTTTCGGATCCACCCGAACCACCTTGTTTGTGATTTTGTGAAATGTGAGATTGCTTTGTGATGTGTTATATTTATAAATTGTTTGATGTGATAAATTCTATAAAAAGATTTAAAAATTGTCAATGTTTTCCTTAATGTGATATTGTTTTGGAAATGAAAGAATGTATAATAGTTTTTGCTTATATTTCCGTTTATTAAGTTATCACCCACGGAGCCGTCGAGCTCACCCCCCCTTTCCCCTCCACAGGTGTCGAGCGAGAAACCGAGTCACTGCATCAGGAATGAGGCATACTCCGATGCATTTTGCTTTTGAAGTTGTATTTAAGAAAACAAAGCTTTAGATAGCATTTTGGAACTAATGTTATACTTTGTATTTTGTTCCTTAAGAATTTGATGTATTTGGGCTAAAATGCTCTCTAAAGCTTTGTAGTTACTTGTTTCCATGTAAATGTAAGAGTTTTGAATTTCAAATGTATCTTGTATATGTTTTCTAAACATGTATGGATGTATGGTTGAATTTGATAAAAGTAAGGATGAGCTTGCATTTTCTTTAAGTTTTGAAATAGATGGATGCCTAAGAGTGAGTTACTGCCATTGGTATTGGGATATTTGGTTTGAGATGTGTTGTGGATATTGAGTTTGCCTTATGCAGGTAATGGAGTTTAGAAGAGCAACTTGAAGTTTTGGATAGAACATTTTTAGGGGAAGTGCTGTCCAATTTTTCCCAAATTGGACAGCAACTTGTTTCGGGTTTTAGAGTATTTTAGAGCGAGATTTTCAGTGAGATGCCTTCTTGAAGATTGTAGTGTATATTAAGAGCTTTCTAATGATATGTAATTCGTCACAATTGGACTTAAAATGAAAAAGTTATGAGAGCTGAAAGGTTTCTTTATAGAAAATGTAGATTGTCTTCTCCTCTTTCCAATGAGGTATAATTGGTCAAATTTAGACTTAGGATGAAGAAGTTATGAGGTTGAGAAGATGACAGCTACTATTCATTTAAATTGAGTTACTGTTTCATTGAATTTTTGCAGGCAGTAACTTTGAGAGTGTTTTTACCTCTCTAAATGATTGAATTAACTTTTTTCTCCCTTCATGAAACTTGTATATAATCCTTTCTTCTTTCTATTGAGGTATTTTGTACCTTATTTCGAGTTAGGAGTAAAAAGTTATGGGGATTAGACCTAGTTTAGTTACTGTTCATTTGGCAATTTTGGACAGAACCTTTGGGAGGGTTTTTCACCCCTTTAGAGATTGTTTTGGTTTTTCCATCCTTCATAGAACATGTAGATTATCTTTTTCCCTTTCCAACGAGGTATCATTTACAATTATTGGAGTTAAAAATAAAAGTTATAAGGTTAGAAAGATTACAGTAATCGCTCATTTGGTCAATTTATCGTTCCATTGGTTTTTAATAGGCGAAACTTTGAGGTGTTTTACCTTTAAATGACTAAAAGACTTTTGCACTCTTCATGAAAGTTGTAAATTATCTTTTTATTTTTCCAACGAGATAAAATATGACATTTTTAGATTTGTGTACTAAAAGATATGAATTTACAAACTTTTGGCATTATGTAGGAAAATTTGAGTTTGGGCTGACACGTTGAAGCAATTCTTGATCCCCTTAATGGCCAAATTAGTTCTTAAATCCTTCTAGGAAATTGTAGAGCTTCTTTTTGCCTTTTTATTGATATCGAATTTTCGAAATTCGGGTTTCGGGGTGAAAAGTTATTAAAGTTTAAAGTTAGAGAAGTTTTAATTAGTTTTAAAAGTTGAATCTTGAATTTGGAGAAATTAAATCTCGTTTCCTATTTTATTCGTTTCTCTTCCGTTTGACCTCCGATTTTCACGATTTTCGAAGCGTTGGATTTCTAAAAAAAAATTTATACCCCTTTTTGGTAAAATGAGAGTGTCGGGTTTTGGTCGGTTTTTACGGATAATATTAAAGAGAGTAAATTACGTAAAGGTTTTGAATGTAATTCCTTTTTCGGGCGATTTTGTGAGCTATAGCGATCCGATTGAGGCGATTTCTGATTTTAAATGACCTAGCGATATGGAATTTCATTCTAGCTTAGGAATCGGATCTAATTATGGGCCCTAAGCAAATCAATTTTATTGGAGGATAATTAGGGTGAATTTATCAAGTTTTGTTTGGATGAAGTTAAATTAAGTTCGGTTTGAGTTTTCTTTCGTGGTGAGGAATTCCTCCCTCGTGAGATGCGTGTCCAGATTTCACGTGCGTCCAGATGTCACGTAGGACGTCGGGCACGCGACTCACCGGGGAGGGGTTCCAACACTTATTGGCTCAATGGTAAGAGGCGTTCACGCAAAGTGGAACAAAACCCTGAGGTCTTGGGTTCGAGGGCTAGAACTCACCTGAGGCCAGAGGGGACAATACTGATTAAGTTGGATGTCGTGGTATAACCTGCAAGCACCCGCCGTAGTATAACCCGCAAACACCTAAGGGTGGAGGGTGGGGTCCAACACATGCAATATCTCAATCTCATCTTTAACAAATCTTATTCTTATTCTTATTCTTTCTTTGCCATAAAAAAAATATACATATCTGGAAATCCACAATTCACACACAATAGGCACTTCAATATTTCCTACTCAATCAACACAATCCATCGGACCTCCTGTCCGGAATCTCAGCATAAACAAATACAACCAGATCATCATTATATATATAGCACTTCAAATAATTCTCAAATAATGTTCAGTATCATCGGACCTCCCGTCCGGAATCCAAAACATAATCAAAATACAATTTATCTACATAACCATACATAAACTCATAATTCATCTCATCCATAAACCATTAACATACTATATCCACACAAATCCATAATTCATATACATCACGATCTCCTGCTCGAAACCTGGAGATGGGGATAAAAGGGAGTGAGCTTGACAACTCGTGGATAATATGTTTATAAATCGAAAAATAAGCAAAAATTATTTCTTTTAAAAACTTTTGCTAATTAAAAAAATCTCACGGTAGAAATTTGTGAAAAACAATGCTTATTTCTCAACTTTCCAACTTTTCAAACATTCATGATCGATTTTAAAACATGGATGCAACACACTTATAACACAACATAAACACATAACATAACACATCAAAAATGGTTTGGGTCGGTCCAGAAACAGAACATACTGCACATTCTCGCATAGCAGTTCTGTGCAGCCGTGAACAGAACGTACTACACCATCCCGCATAGCGGTCCAGTGTAGCCGTGAACTTATAGGAGTCCGAAATCGGAGCTCCAATGCCACTAGCAGGCAGGCGAGCGAAGCCTAGACAAGTGCACTTCACCCTCTTATGGGACCTAACCAAACCTACATAACACATTTCACACTTGAAAAAAATCGGATTTGCCCGTAGGCACATTTCGAAAATTCAATCTTTCATGTCATCTCATATTCAAACATAATGACATTCATGAAATCACAACGTCACACATAATGTCACATATTTCACACAAATTCATATATCAAATGCACAATCATTCTCAAACAAGGAATGCAAAAATTTTCATAATTTATCACTTCATTCATAAATAATGAATTCACAAATTTCCTTAATTTATCAAATCATTTAAAACTTGTAATCATTTTCCAAAAACATTCGGAAACAATAAAATTAAATACTTTCTTTCTTAATTTTTCGAAAACATTTACGTGACTTATAATTCAAAATATAAACATGGTACCCACCTCATATCCATGCATGGAACTTGTTCAAAGCCTCAATTTCTCTATTCTTTTCCTTAATTTTCTTCATCATCATAAACATCCAAAATTCAACATCACATAAAGCATAGTCACCAAAATTGAGCTTAGAAATTACAAACCCGTACCATATCCAAGCTATCTAAACCAAAATCTTTTCACAATTTAACAAAGTAAAAATTCCTCTTACCTTTATTCTTCATCATTTTCGGATTTTCTTGGCTAAAAAAAAAAGCTCTTGAGTTCCTCTTCATTTCCCCCTTGAAATCTACTTCAAAACACTCTTGAAACCTAAGAAAATCGAAACCCTAGACTTTCCTTTCTTCTTTCTCCTTTCTCTTCTCCACCGAAAGCTCTCCCTCTTCTCTCTTCTTTCTTCTTTCTTTTCTTTCTAACTTAAACAAATTTTTGCTTCTCCTCTTCTTAAATGACAACCCACTCTTCTTGCATTTAATGAATGCAAAATGACCATTATGCACTTCCTTAAAAGCCTTAAAACTTAACACTTTAAGTGATCTTCCAAATTTGCCCCTAAAAATTTATTTTAATTCATGCTTACTTTAGGACATTTTTCTAACCATAAAATTGAAGGAATTTGCTAAAACTTCCTGCTAGAGAAATGTTCCTCATAGTATCAATTTCATAACGCCACCAAAAATCATCTAATTTGGTTCACTACTCCAAAAGTTATACTCCAAACATTTCAGACTATTCTTATGCTAAAACATTTTCCAACGATTTACTTCCATCTGAAAATTGACATTCTTAAAGACTAAATTGAAACTCGAATCATTCATAACATTTGTAGTCCTCTTTCTTTAGTTTAATCCAAATTAAGGATCACCTCATTTGGATGACTAGATCAAAAGTTATAGCCAAAATACTTTCAACTCTTACTAATCCAAGACTGAACACTAAACCCGAATTCAATTGAGAAATTGAAAGTCTTAGAGGCTAAATTAAAATTTACTTCCTTCAGATTACTTGTAGCACCATGTCTCTATTTTAGTTTTCAAAAAGAATCAGTTCAATTGGATCTCCACAGACCAATAATTCACCAAAATACTGAACCATGTTTAGAAAATTTCCCAACTCAATTTGACTAAATCAATAATCATTAATTTAATCTCAAAAATCCAAAATTTTCCATAGACAGAAAGAGGGATGTCTTAGGAATCCAATGCTTCAAAAATCAGGTCAATCGAAGGTCGGACGAAAAAGTTATGGCCGAAAGAATGGAGAGAGGTCGGTCAGGAAAAATTCCAAATCGGAGCTCGCACTCGCGAGCGGGTCGTTCGCTAGAGCGACCGAGCGGGATTGACCGAGCAGTAGCGACCGAGCGGGATCGATCGATCAGTAGCGATCGAGCGGGTCGCTCGCCAGGACGACCGAGCGAGGCCGCTCGCTAGGGCGACCTTCCAACATCTAAAATTAATAACTTGTGACTTAGAACTCCAAATTTTTCAAATTTAGTATCAATGGAAAGATAAAAGAAATCTCTACAATTTTCATGAAGAATTTAAAACCTATTTCCTTCTTTAAAGGGGCCAAAATCCCACTCAAAGTTTTTGTCCACTAATGATCATGCCAAACAGTATTAGAAACTTCTAAAAATAATAACTTCACATTCCATGGTCCAAAATTTCCATACTTTACATCACTGGAAAGATCAAAACATAATCTAAAACTTTCATGCAGAACTTAAAAGCAATTGCAACCTTTATGTGGGTCAATTTTTTAATCAAAGTTTCTGCCAGAAATTTGTCATCCTAAAACAACATCCAAACTTCCAATTTCATATCTTCCAATTTCCACAACCAAAAATAACATATTATACATCATTTAAAAGCTAGGAAAATCTTATGTGACTTTCATGTAGACCACTTAACTCAATTCAAAACATATCAGTCCAGAAATTGCCTCAAAATACAGCATACATAATCCTCCACTTAAGAACATTTTCAAAAACAAAGTAAAATGCACTTTAATTCGAATGGGCATAAATTTCAATCCCGATATCGAAAAATATCATACTTTATGGAGATAGAAAGCTCTGAACAGAAGCTACAAGTTTCATGAAGATCATTTTATCAATTTCTGCCTAAATCATCCCATAGAAATTCACAAAGTTTCAGCCCAAAAAGTCAACTCTTCATCTCCAAAAAGTCAACTTTTATAATTCAACAAATTCTCACACTTTCACTCTTTATTTCTTGATTTTCAACTTCCATTTCAATCAACTCATTCACTTTAACTTTTATAACCCATACAAATCTACTCAAATGTCAAAGTCCTCAAAACCAATCAATTCTTTTCTCATCAATTTTCTTAAAGCATAATAACATCTATAACAGAATACATATACAAAAATACTCATTTTATGCATTTAATATTTCTAAATTTCACTAAAAGATTGGGGTTCAACATTTCTCCCCCTCTTAAAAGAATTTCGTCCTCGAAATTCGTACTTAAGTAATCACCAAGTAACTTACTCTCTCAAATACCTCCTTCTAAATGATCATAGCCAATCACTTTCTTATCTAATTCCTCATCATACTTATATCTCAACTTATTTATAATATTTCACTTTTTGTATCAAATACCCCCATATCCTATCAAATCACTATTTCATAAATCATTGTTTCTTAACATATTTGACTCAAGTCAACGGTCCAATTCTTAAGGAACCTCAATATGGACCAATCATCATTCAAAATCAACCTTTTTGAACTTCTATATATATCTATTTCTCTATCACTCAACTCATCTTTCAAATATTCGTTATTGCATCTCACATATGTATATTCAAGATCAAATCAACAAAATGATTGAAGAAGCCTAATTGTCATGACATTCTAACCTCAATATCATACACATTCTTATGATTGATCATATAACTCATCACCTTAATCAAACAGTCAATTAGGTTCTTCAAATAATTCATGAAAATACACTCACATCAATATCACATACTCACTAATTCATTCCTATCCATTTAAACTCTTAACAAACATATGCGCCCATGTAAGATCCTAATACTAACGCTCTGATACCATAAATGTTGGGACCCAATTTCAAAACCGGACCCCAACTGAAAAAACAAAAAATGAAGCGGACATCGAAACTAAAGAATGGCTCCGAAACGAAAGAACGTATTCAAAGAGGAAACAAATCGCTTAAGAGGAATCGAAAGACGAATCGAATAGGTTCGCAATCAAAAGCGAATTGAATCAAAGCACACAAATGATTCAAACGGACTCAATCAAATTTTCGACATCCGTGAACTCATACATTAGAAAAACGAGCGTTGGATACCTTAAGACTAAACCAGTCTAAAACCGGTATAAATTTTTTTCTTTCTTTTTCTTTCTTTATCAATCTCATACAAAGCAATTTAATTTCCCATTTGGAATTTATCCTCAATCAAAACTCAATTCATATAATTCTTCATAATCATGCAATATCTGAATCTCATCTTTAACAAATCTTATTCTTATTCTTATTCTTTCTTTGCCATAAAAACAAATATACGTATCCGGAAATCCACAATTCATACACAATAGGCACTTCAATATTTCCTGCTCAATCAACACAATCCATCGGACCTCCTGTCTGGTATCTCAGCATAAACAAATACAACCAAATCATCATTATATATATAGCACTTCAAATAATTCTCAAACAATGTTCAGTATCATCGGACCTCCCGTCCGGAATCCAAAACATAATCAAAATACAATTTATCTACATAACCATACACAAACTCATAATTCATCTCATCCATAAACCATTAACATACTATATCCACACAAATCCATAATTCATTTACATCACGAAATAAATGCTTACAAAATATTAACAGCATTTGAAGCCATATACAAACTGATGCCAAAATCCAAACTACTCAAAATACAAGGTAAACAAAATCGAACAAATGCCTTGACTTTCTTTCATCCGATCTCCTGCTCGAAACCTGGAGATGGGGATGAAAGGGGGAGAGCTTGACAACTCGTGGATAACATGTTTATAAATCAAAAAATAAGCAAAAATCATCTCTTTTAAACACTTTTGCTATTTTAAAAAATCTCACGGTAGAAATTTGTCAAAAACAATGCTTATTTCTCAACTTTCCAACTTTTCAAACATTCATGATCGGTTTTAAAACATGGATGCAACACACTTATAACACAACATAAACACATAACATAACACATCAGAAATGGTTTGGGTCGGTCCGAAAATGAACGCATCAAGACATTCTAAAGACAAATGGTCCCAATGCGGTACAGAAATAGAATGTACTACACCTTCTCACATAGCGATCCGGTGTAGCCGTGAACTTATGGGAGTCTGAAATCGGAGCTCCAATGCCACTAGCGGGTAGGCGGGTGAAGCCTAAACAAGTGCACTTCACCCTTTTATAGGGCCTAACCAAACCCACATAACACATTTCACACTTGAAAAAAATTGAATTTGCCCATAGGCACATTTCGAAAATTTAATCTTTCATGTCATCTCATATTTAAACATAATGACATTCATGAAATCACAATGTCACACATAATGTCACATATTTCACACAAATTCATTTATCAAATGCACAATCATTCTCAAACAAGGAATGCAAAAATTTTCATAATTTATCACTTCATTCATAAATAATGAATTCACAAATTTCCTTAATTTATCAAATCATTTAAAACTTGTAATCATTTTCCAAAAACATTCAAAAACAATAAAATTCAATACTTTCTTTCTTAATTTTTCGAAAACATTTACGTGACTTATAATTCAAAATATAAACATGGTACCCACCTCATATCCATGCTTGGAACTTGTTCAAAGCCTCAATTTCTCCATTCTTTTCCTTAATTTTCCTCATCCAAGACAAAAACCCTAATTCATAAACATCCAAAATTCAACATCACATAAAGCATAATCACCAAAATTGAGCTTAGAAATCACAAACCCATACTATATCCAAGCTATCTAAACCAAAATCTTTTCACAATTTAAAAAAGTAAAAATTCCTCTTACCTTTATTCTTCATCATTTTCGGATTTTCTTGGCTAAAAAAAAAGCTCTTGAGCTCCTCTTCATTTCCCCCTTGAAATCTACTTCAAAACACTCTTGAAACCTAAGAAAATCGAAACCCTAGACTTTCCTTTCTTCTTTCTCCTTTCTCTTCTCCACCGAAAGCTCTCCCTCTTCTCTCTTCTTTTTTCTTTCTTTTCTTTCTAACTTAAAAAAATTTGTGCTTCTCCTCTTCTTAAACGACAACCCACTCTTCTTGCATTTAATGAATGCAAAATGACCATTATGCCCTTCCTTAAAAGCCTTAAAACTTAACACTTTAAGTGATCTTCCAAATTTGCCCCTAAAAATTTATTTTAATTCATGCTTACTTTAGGACATTTTTCTAACCATCAAATTGAAGGAATTTGCTAAAACTTCCTTCTAGAGAAATGTTCCTCATAGTCTCAATTTCATAACGCCACAAAAATCATCTAATTTGGTTCACTATTCCAAAAGTTATACTCCAAACATTTCGGACTATTCTTATGCTAAAATATTTTCCAGCGATTTACTTCCATCTAAACATTGGCATTCTTAAAGACTAAATTGAAACTCAAATCCTTTATAACATTTGTAGTCCTCTTTCTCTAGTTTAATCCAAATTAAGAATCATTTCATTTGGATGACTAGAGCAAAAGTTATGGCCAAAATACTTTCAGCTCTTACTAATCCAAGACTGAACACTAAACCCAACTTCAATTGAGAAATTGAAAGTCTTAGGGGCTAAATTGAAATTTACTTCCTTCAGATTACTTGTATCCCCATGTCTCTATTTTATTTTGCAACAAGCATCAGTTCAAGTGGATCTCCACAGACCAAGAATTCATCAAAATACAGAATCATGTTCAGAAAATTTTCTAACTCAATTTGACTAAATCAATAATCCTCAATTTAATCTTAAAAATCCACAATTTTCGATGTACAGATAAAGGGATGTCTTAGGAATCCAACGCTTCAAAAATTAGGTCGATCGGATGTCAGACGAAAAGATTATGGCCAAAACAATGGAGAGAGGTCGGTCAGGAAAAATTTCAAATAGGAGCTCGCTAGAGCTTCCAAGCGGGAGCGACCGAGCGGGATCGACCGAGCGGAAGTGACCGAGCGGGATCAATTCCAAATCGGAGCTTGCATTGGCGAGTGAGCGAGGCACTCGCGAGTGGATTGCTCGCTGGAACGACCGAGCGGGATCGACCGAGCGGGAGTGACCGAGCGGTAACGACCGAGTGGGATCGACCGAGCGGTAGCTACCGAGCGGGTCACTCGCCAGGACGACCGAGCGCGGCCTCTCGCCAGGACGACCTTCCAACTCAAAACTCCAATTTTTTCAAATTTGGTATCAATGGAAAGATAAAAGAATCTCTACAATTTTCATGAAGAATTCAAAACCCATTTCCATCTTTAAAGGGGTCAAAATCCCACTCAAAGTTTCTGTCCACTAATGATCATGCCAAACAGTAACAGAAACTTCTAAAAATCATAACTTCACATTCCATGGTCCAAAATTTTCATACTTTATATCACTGGAAATATTAAAACATAATCTAAAACTTTCATAAAGAACTTAAAAGCAATTGCAACCTCTATCGGGGTCAATTTTTCAATTAAAGTTTCTGCCAGAAATTTGTCATCCTAAAACAACATCCAGACGTCCAAATTTTATATCTTCCAATTTCCACAACCAAAAATAACATATTATACATCATTTAAAAGCTAGGAAAATCTTATGTGACTTTCATGTAGATCACTTAACTCAATTCAAAACATATCAGTCCAGAAATCACCTCCAAACATAGCATACATAATCCTCTACTTAAGAGCATTTTCAAAAACAAAGTAAAATGCACTTAAATTCGAATGGGCATAACTTTCAATCCCGATATAAAAAAATATCATACTTTATGGCGATAGAAAGCTCTCAATAGAAGCTACAAGTTTCATGAAGATCATTTTATCTAATTCTGCCTAAATCATCCCAGAGAAATTCACAATTTTCAGCCCAAAAAGTCAACTCTTCATCTCCAAAAAGTCAACTTTCATAATTCAACAAATTCTCATACTTTCACTCTTTATTTCTTGATTTTCAACTTCATTTCAATCAACTCATTCACTTTAACTTTTATAACCCATACAAATCTACTCAAATGTCAAAGTCATCAAAACCAATCAATTCTTTTCTCATCAATTTTCTTAAAGCATAATAACATCTATAACAGAATACATATACAAAAATACCCATTTCATACATTTAATATTTCTAAATTTCACTAAAAGATCGGGGTCAACAATCTTCCTGATCTTCGATGCACTAGTCTTCTAAGAGGAAAAAAAGAAATATTCAATCATGTGCATTCTTCTTTAAGATGCACAATCGAAAGAACATTTGTCGTTTGAAAAAATAGGTGGAAAATTTTACATCGAATGCCCAATTTTCCTTTATCAAAACAAGTTAAAATTGTAATTGTTTCAATGACCATTTAAATGCTCAAAAGGATGAAGTTTCTTCCTATGATGAAGATGATGAATTACTTCCTACAAATGAAGAAATTAATGAAAATGAAGACGTTGAAGGAAATCATTTAGACGAGCCACAAAATAACGAAATGAATGATGCGAGAGAACATATTGCAAATCTTCTTGTATTACAATAAAATGCATAGTTTATTATGTATTTAACTATTTATTTAGCTTGAATATTTATTTTGGGATTATAATATTATTTAACTTTTTTACATGTTTTAATATTTATTTTTCATATTAATTTTATTTCCTACAAGAAAATGAGACATCTCTTTAAATTATTTCCTACAAGATGGTTATCTAAAATTTTCTACAAGATGTTTATCTTTTTAATAGGTGGCTGTAAATATAATATATTGTACTTTTCATCTTGTTTAGTATGCTTTAAATATTATTTAGCATAAATTATTATATTATAAAATAAAATATAGTAAAATTAATAAAAATGCTTTTTATTTTATGTTTCCAAACAGTTTTACTGTATGAAGCTCTTATAAAAAATTTATTTTTTTAATTGATAGCCAAATAGTCAATTGGTTTTTTAGAAAAGCTCTTCTAAAACTAATGACAAAAGCTTTACTAATATAAGCTCATCCAAACAGGCACTTAATTCACTATACCAGATAGTCCTAAGCAAAATGGTGTAGCTAAAAGGCATAATCACACCCTAAAAGACATGTTGAAGTCAATGCAAAACAAGACTAACCTACCTGATTATCTGAAAAAGGTGGAAGCCTAACCATTCACACATTTATATATAGGGTTATCTTGTTGAGGTACGGTTGTATAATCCTTATGAAAGTATATTGCAAGATCGTTCTACTCATTACTATTCGGTTAGATATCGCTACCACTCTAAAGGTTACAAATTCTACTGTATAGAAGAAGGGTCTAGAATTGTGGAATTGTAAATAACTAAGTTTTTAGAATATGATCTCTTTGATGAGTGTGAGCCCTCTCTCCCTTCAAATGGTAGCAGGACAAATACTAAAGTTATTTCGTATTCATCACTCATACAATCAGGTCCTATAGATCAAGGACTTAATACCATGCGTGTGTAGGAATAAAAACTCATACTTGTACAAATAGAGGTTCCTAAGGTGTAATAACTAATGTAATTGCAAATATCCATTAGAGTAAGATGAACTGCTATCTCATCTGATTATATAGTTCATCTACACGAACATGATTATGACATTACACATATTGCAGATCCATTTTTTTCAAAAGTTATTTTTGGACCCAATGCAGATTTGTGGTAGGATGCAATGAAGGATGAGATGTAATCCATGAAGTATAATAAGGTATGGGAGCTAGTTGATTTGCCTCAACATTGTAAACTTGTCAATTTTAAGTGGTTGTTTAAGACTAAGAAGGACATCTAGGGTAAAGTTGAATGATTTAAAGCTCGGTTGGTTGTCAGAGGGTTCACTCAAAGAGAAGGGGTTGACTTTAATGTTACCTTCTATCCCGTGTCCTCTAAGGATGTATTCAGAGTGATTATGACCATAGTAACTTATAATTTGGAGCTATATTAAATGGATGTCGAGATCACTTTCCTAAATAAGGACCTTTATAAAGAGGTTTACATGAAGCTCGAAGAATTTTAAGATCAAAGATAGACTAATTGCAAATTGATAAAATCGATGTATGGATTGAAACAAGCTTCCAAACAGTGGTACTTAAAGTTTGATAAGTTTTAAACTCTTTTGACTTCATAGAAAACAAAGTTGGAAGATGCTTATAGTACAAGGTCACGGGGGAGCAAAGTTATCTTCCTAGTGTTGCACGTGGATGATATATTAGTCACATTAAATGACTTAACTAAGTTGCATAAGGTTAAGAAACTTTTGGCTAAGCACTGTAACGTGAAGAACCTTAGTGAAGCATCTTTTATCCTATTTCGCTAGGATAGATCTCAACACTCTTTAATCCTCTCATAGAGTGCATACATTGAACGTGTGTTACAAAGGTTTAATATTGCTACTGGTAAAACTGTCGTAGCACTTATCTCTCAAAGTGAGAGATTATCTTTAGCATAGTATCCAAAGAATAAAGTTGAGAGAGAGGCTATGAAGAATCTTCCATATTCTAATAGCCTGATGTATGCCTAGGTGTGCACTAGGTCAAATATTATATTTGTTGTTGGACTGCTGGATAGATATCTAGCTAACCCAGGTATAGAACACTGTAATGTAGTTAAATGAGCATTGAGATACTTAAAGGGAACGAAAGATTATATGTTGACATTTAGGATGGTCAATAATTTAAACCTCATGGGGTTATAAAAAGGTCATCTTTTTAGATCAAGATTGACGTCTAGCAAAGCATCATGATTATCCAAATATTTAGGAATGTCAAAGTAGGTTTGACTAACCATTCTGTGCATAATTTTTTCATACAATTCAGTCCTTTCATCATACAATGTTTCGACTAGACATAGAGCAGAGAATTATTTTGAGTCCAATAATATTAGTTCTTTTTCATTAACTATTGATTCATTTAATGAAATTTGTAAACTATTTACAAAATGTCGTTCTACCTTAGCCAAGGATTTCCTAAATTAATGCTAATTGAGAACAATGAAGCATTCTTCCTAATTACTTTAGGGTCATAAATCCTATCTTAATCACTCAACTATGTTCATAGAGTTCATACTATATCTAATGACTACCGATTAAATGACCTATGATTAAATAGAACATAAGTAGTATCAAAGTATAACAATCCCTATACAAGATAACTTTGGTGACCTCAAACCAAATAATCACTTATATAATCATCACAATGAGAATTCCATAGATATACCAGTAATGTTCCTAATGGATTTATCATATTGGTTCTATTTACTGAACTTGTTCTCTAACAAATACCCACACATTTATTTAAGTATCTCCATAATTTATTCTATTAGATCGACTATTTCTTTTATAAAGAAAAACAAAATGTCGCTAGTCTTTTTACATTCTATTAATGTCCAGTCTTAATAGAATAATGACTAGGAACATTTAGGTATAATACATAAGCGTAATATGAATCTTATGATTACAACTTTATTATAATTTCATTTGCAATGTATAATTATAACATGGAATTTATCATAGACATCTAAACATGTTAAGATAAAGAATGCCTTTAAATATTTTTTCACTAAACTATAACCAATAATATGTTATTATCATCAAAGTCCTGAGAGCAACACCTTTTTCACTATACATCTCATACAATGCAATTGCATCATCCGATCTCCTATACCTAGAAAAGGTAGAAATCATCGTAGTCTATGAATATTCATTTCTTACTGTCATTTCCTTGAAAAATATAATTGCACTTTGCAAGCTCCCATTCCTTGCATAAGTAATAAGAATAGCAATCCCCACCTCTACGTCATTTTTGTAACTTTCTTATTTGATTAAATGCTTTAAATAATTTAAACTATTTGTTTTCTTATACCAATTCCCTTGTTAAGCTAAGGTCTTAGGTTAATATCAAACTAAAGATTGGATTTGATGAAGAAGTAAACCATATGTGAGGTTTGAGTTTAGAGATCTTGGAAATTTGTACAAATAACCATCCATCTACACCATTTGGTAAAACAATAAGTTTCCATAAATTTTTCTTAGTATTCGATAAGTTAAACATTATTAGTCAAATTGAATTGTTAATTTCGATTCTTTTCATTCTTACAGACCAATAGATATTGTAAGAGTCTTTGATCATTTAAAAGATATTATCATATTGTTTACTCAAGATTAGAATTAATGCATCTAATATTAGAATCTTTCATGCTAGTATGATACAAATATGTTCCCAAGTAGGAGTTGTTGATTTTTGTGCACTTTAATTTTGTTGATTTATGTTTACATGCTATTTTTAGCTTTGAACATGTTCGAGTTGTATTAACTAATTCAAGTTATACCCTATGCAAGTAAGGGTGAGATTCCATCATCACATAACTCAATGACATGTCTAATTGATTAAAACCCCATCTATACAAACTATCCATGGCTAATTAGTTTCCTAATAGTTTTGTCCAACACACAATTTTTATGTATTTTCATTGTAAACTTCAAAATGATAAGTGAAATTAATGATCCCATGTGACAATTACATTTATTAGTAATTCAATAATTTACTTTTAATTGTATAGCTACGTAGAAAAAAATTAGCAAAATTTTTGTTGTTAAATGTTGATGATTGGCTTATGTTAACTCATTTGTTATTACAAAACTCTACTAGTTCAACTTTTGGTGGCACTTGATTATTTACATGCCAACTACACACTTCGTCGTGATGTCAAAGTGTGTGCACATAAATAATAACAATATATGTATATGATATCTTTTGAATGGTTTTTTCATTATTGACCTTCCACCATTTACACAATGTTCAAATATATCTTTTCATTGTGAAATGTTGATGTGGAAGATATTTTTCGATGCTAGAAATGAGTTCCAATGGGAGGTATCTGGCAAAATCCTCTCTACTGAAGAGCAAATTAGTGCATAATAAGTCTATTTACTAAAGTCGAATCATCACTTTCCTTTAATGGCCAATCTTCTTCTTTAAGGTTACTAAAGTCGAATCATCACTTGCCTTTAATGGCCATTCTTCTTCTTTAAGGTTTTTAGTCTCATTTTACTTAAATCACTTTCTTTATTATTTATATCTTATTTTCTATTAAGAAGATATTAGATGAATATGTGGTTGTATATAGTATGTGTTGTGTAAAGATTGCTCGAATCTAAAGTTGACGAAAATGGAGGTGGTGGTGAAGTCTCAAAGATCTGTATAGGATTAAGCAAATCGGTAGTTTTGAAATAGTCATCGATTGCAAAAACTATGTCTATTCATTATAAAAATGATAAAGTATTCAATCGAGTATGCATATGTTCGAATTTGGGTTCCTTATACCATTTGATTGAGCCTTTTTTAGTTGTTAGGATTTAATTTTTTAAGAATTGTGAAGAAATTAAGGTGATTGTTCTATACTATTTACTTCTTAGGTGAAATGCATGGTATAAGCGGTTTATATAATTCACCGTTCCATATTACATATAGGAAATTGGATAATGTATCTTCTACTAGTATAGCTAGAGCCAAGAAGTTACTCAATGAGGCTATTAATGAACCAAGTGCTGCAGGAAGAACTTTGTCTATTTTAAGTGATGTCTTTAAATGTGTTAGGAGCCTTCTTGAGAATTCAGACATAGAGAATTTCTTAACCTTATCTACCAAGTCTCCTATCACATTATCTTAGAATCTTTTATGAATTATCTAGATAAATAATTATATATTTTTCTATTTGATGGAATAAGCATGGAATTCATTATCTTTATTTCTTTATTTATGGCTTTGTCTAAAAAAATTGTTAAAGTTGTCATTAATATCTTGTTATTGAGTTACTAGCATCAGTAAGACGATTGTGATAATTTGAGTTTTGATTGAGGAAAGTTAAGTTTTGACTTGTATACGATGGATTAAATGATGAAAGGAATGAATAAGAAAGAAAAGAAAAGAAAAAAATTTATACGGGTATTTGAAATGTCCTAAGGTTTCCAACGCGATAAGTTTTTCCATACTTTGTGTTTCCAACGGATGTTGGCAATTTGATTCAGTTCGGTTACTTCGTTTGTTTTGGTTTGATTTCGATTCGCATTTCGATTCGTATTCGTTTCGCTTCGCTATTTTTGTTTTCGTTTTTATCCGATTCGCTTTTGACTTCGATAAATCTTTGTTTCATTTTCGATACCTTCGTTATTCGATTCGTTGTTTCCGCATTTTGTTATTCGATTTGCCTTCGGATTCGAATTATTCAATTTGAATTAGCTTTGGTTTTGGCAAGTTTCATTTCATTTTTCGGTTGGGATCCGGCCTCCGGATTGGGTCCCAACATATCATCATTACATATTCCTTCAAATCGGTGCTCGATTCTATGTTAAACTAGGACTGAATTAATCTTGATGTTAGCTAAAAATAAATTAAGACGTCGCTATTTATATATTCCTATTTATGGGAAAAGTTGGTGGCAGAGTTCTATTGAGATAGAAAAGTTAAAAGATGACAATGAAATGGGTCATATCGAAGTTCTATTGAGTTAGACAAGTTAAAAGATGACAATGAAATGGGTCATATGGAAGACTCTTACCTGTTCAGCGCATTTGTCACCTTCGACCAATTGATGTGAAACCCTTGATGCGAGGATCGAAAATCAACCGAAACCGGCTAATACTACTAGCAAGTTGCATAAAAATCGACAATATGTAGGGGAAAAAGCAACATGATATCTTGAAAAATAGTTTTTGCCTTCATCCGATCTCATGTTTCGAGGGGAATATAAAAAGATACAATGGAATTTAAGGATTGAATCATGAGGACCAACATTAGCCTCACGAAAACTTGGCCAAGAACGTTCATATTCGCATAATTTTAAGAGACAAAAAAGTTTTCAGCAGTTCCATGAATTCACATAGAGTTGATGAAAGATACCAATATGAGAAACAAAAGAATATGAGAAAATGAAATCCTAAGAAGAACAAAAAATCAACAAAATAGAAACCTAAATCCAGAACAAAAATAAAAAAAAGGGTCAAAAAAGAAAAAATGAAAACTCACTTAGTGTTATTGGTATCAGACTTTGATTTACCTCTTTTCATTGCGAATCCTGCAAGTCAAACCGCAGATCAACTACGAAAGCTCCAAAAACAAATCAAACAAAGTGGAAATCGATGAAAACCTATACAAAACCAAAAAGGAATTTACCGGTGTGATCAGGCAGAGTTATGCTTCGGGTTTTAGAGAGAGAGAGATGAGAGGATTGGAAAAGAGTGGAGGGGGTTATTTGTTAGCAACTGAAAGGCGAAGAAGAAGAAGAAACCAGAGAAGAAGAATCGTATATGAAAAATGTAACTTTTAAATATTAATTAACAACATGTTATGTAAATTTGATTTGTTTACTTAACGAGTGATTTATTTAAGAGTTAAATATATTCCGGTCAAGATTGATGAGGCCATAATCCACTAGAGACACATGGTTAAGATGGTAGATTTCGTCTCTCTAGATGATAACTTAACTGTTGAATAAGTTTGAATTAGCTATAGATTCTAAATCATCTCAGAGAAGAAACGATCAGATTCTAGTTCTGTGTTTTAAATAGTCGATGGAGAATGTCAAGTCAGTTACAGGATAAGAATGTTTGACTTATTGTGACGAAAATTTTTATAGAGACAAAGCATATCTCCGTGTGATGGACCAATATGCAAATAAATAGGGTTTGTGTGATTTGGTGACGGTGGAGGAAGAAATCGACACACAAATGGTCCGAGTCCTAATCACGTCAATCACAACCTTTAAGGACTTTTTCTAATTTTGAAAATGTTTTTTATGTGTTTTCTACCTTATTTGGTATAGGTAAATTAAAAGTAAAAATACAATGTGAAACTAAATATTTTAATATTATGTCTATTAGCTCTCATAGTGATTTTACTTTTTTCAAATTTAAGGCTTTAAATCATACCCATATTTTACTTTTTTAATTTTGTGATGATTATTTGGATATAAATAAATAAACAATGTTTGGCTTGAAGGAATTTTAAGATGACAAGCAAATACATACTTCTCTATTTTTAAAGTTTTGATGATTAGATGTAGACATTCCTATGCCAATTTAAATCTCCTTGAATCCAATTATTAAATATTTAAATCAATTAATGAATAATAGATGCATAAGCTACTGTTGCTATAAAGTAGATGGATTAGAAATGTAAAAGTTATTGATTTAATAAGTTAAAATAATTACTTTAGCTAGAATAGTTCAGATACATGATAATCTATTAGTCCTTTTAATATAGTTATTTTATTGATTGACACATTAAGGTGCTTCTGTTGACAATAATAATATGGCACTAGAGAAATAAAAATTGAATTCATGGAAAAAAGAACTCCACCCAGATAATTACACACATAAAATATCTCAACCCATAACTACTGGCCTAATATCCATTGCATCAAGTAAACAACCATTAGTAAAAAGCAGAGCAACTGTTCAAAAAGAGATATTTTATGATTTCACTTTGACTGTTCTAGCCACTGAAACTTGGGCAACAATTACATGAAATAACAAGATGAACACAATCATGCTGACATACTCTGAAATTAGTTTTGAGAGTTGGATGTAGACAAATAGTCCCTTTAGTGTTCCAATTTTTTCATTAAAAAATGGTTAGAATGCCTGATGGAATAGTATCATATTATGATGCACGATTATTAGTTTAAGTTTATGGGGATTATTTTATCAATTTTGAAATCTTTAAGTGCTTATGTTATCCTCTAATTGTAAGTTGGTACTCCAAGCTTTCATAATTGTGTGTGTAGTATCCATTATATTCTTGATAATATCATTTAAATCTATACTTTTTGGTGATCAACTTGCCTTTATATATTTGTTTGCAATCTCTAATGTATGAAATATTATAATTTTCATTTGGGATCTAATTTATGTTTTGGTCATTGTGGACACTTTTAGGAGGCAATTGAAAATGATACTACATGCACAATCTATTGATAAATTTTATTTACCCTTTATTGTGAATAGGTGTATGATGGCCCAATTTGGAAGTATAAGTTATTTTATGGTCGAAAGTTTGTTGCAAAGCCGGATTTGAAATATGTTGATGGGGAATCAAGTATTTTTCATAAAGTAGACCTTGCTTATGTTAGATATAAGCAAATATATGAGATGAGAAAGGAGTTAGGATATATTCAAGTGCATAAGGCCTATTACAGAGTACCTGTTTTTTAATTTAGTAAGTCTTTGAGATTGATTAAATCAAATAAAAGTTGTATAAGGCTCATTAATCTGATGAAAATCCATAAAATGATTAATGTTTTTGTAACTCATATATTAAACACCCCATCATTTGTGCCTGAGATGTTGTCTATATCTGGAAGAGAGGATGGAAATAACGACGGTGAGGAGGGAAGTTGTGGAGCTAACAAATGAGTTATTGAAGAAGTTGGTTTAGAAGTTGACAAAGGAGTTAGTGAAGGAGCTGATGAAAACGTGGACGCTCACGACCATTATAAGGGTTTTTATACAAGTTGAGATTTTTGATGACCAATAACTAGTTCAAATTGAGACAATTGATTTTGGTAGTTTTATTGATAGTGATGAATATCCTAGCAGAGAAGAGCCTGGTGAACCATTGTGAACACCTAGTACACTACAAGAAAGTGTATTTATAGTGAAAGTAAAAGTTGTCACTAAAAGCAGTAACATTTGTCACGGTTATTAATAGAGTCCAATATTTGAAGTCGTCACCTCTCGTCACAAATACCTCTGTCACTAATGAAATAGTGACGAATTTAAAAAATAGTCACAATTATGAAACACTTTTGTGACACAAATACAGACACTAAAATTTGTGAAATATGTGACAAAACTATATGGTCACAATAACTTTACATATTTATGACAAGTTTATTGTTAAAAATAATATAAAATAGTGACCAATTAAATTAAATAAAGATTTCATTTTATTATGAAAAAATTGTCAATAATAAAACCTATCAAATGTGTGACAATACTATATAGTCACAATAACTGTACTTATTTATGACAAATTTGTTGACACAAATAATATAAAATAGTGACGAATAAAATTGTAGCAATACTTCATTATATTATGACAAAATGCCGACACTAAAACCTATGTAATGTGTGACAATACTATATGGTCACACCAACTTTATATATTTATGACAAATTTGTTGACACAAATAATATAAAGTAGTGACGAATGAAGTTGTAATAATATTTCATTTTATTGTTACAACATTATCGCCACTAAAATAATTATAAATAGTGACAAAGTATGCCACTAATAATTTTTTATCGGTGTCCATTACTTCTTGGTCATTAATATTTTTAACAAAAAGTGTCAACATCATTTTATCACAAAATGAAAATTAGTTCTTACAAAAGTGTTATCACTAATATTTATATTATTATCACAAATAAAACTATCAATTCATCAACATAATTACATTAGCTGTAAAAAAAATTTGCATCAGTGGCTATATTGTCTATCAGATTTCGTCACAAATATAAAAGTTATATGTTAAAATAATTTTGTCACTAAATAAAGAATATATGTTACAATAAATTTATCACTAATGCCTTATCATATACATCTGATATTTGTAACAAATCTTCACCAAAAAACCCAATGACTGAAGAGGCTGAGTAGGCATCAATGTATCTTTTCACCTACAAAACAAAATTGCGAAATGACAGAAGGTAACGAAAAGAAGACTGATAGAGATAAACACCTACCAATACACTATCAAAGCAAGATACTACAATTAAAAATCCAATCTGCACATTTTGCTAATGCATATTTTGCATGCATCTCCTAGAATCCATTGTAGAACAAGACGACAAACCAATATGAGAATTATTAATGATAAAAAAGAAACAATGGCACACTGTTAGGGACCTGTAGTCAAAACATTAACTCCATCTTTCTATGTTTGTGTAATAAACTAGTCAGAGTTCTTATAAAGAGATGCCTAAGTTGTTGTGCAGACAAAAAACTATAGATCTAGATATTAGTATAAACTAGGTAAATAAGAACATTGGCTGATGCCTGAAAGGTTTTGATGGAATGAACTGTCCATGGGGAATCTTCAATCTACAGTACAGTTTATCTTATCATACAGCAAGTTGCACTTAATATTCAAAAGAAGAGTTGCTGAAGATTCAATGACTAGAATCAATAATCCATTTAAAAAACTAGTTAGGAACATTCTGGCCTATGTTTTTAATCACTTAATGAATAACAATAGATAATAGCAAAAAAGAGTTGCACATCATAAATATCCATGCTTAGAAGCTTATTTAGTACCTAAGTAGAAATTTTTCAAAATATAAGAATGTGTTGAAAGAGAGAGAGGGGTAGCTTCATATAGGATTGACACAAAATATTTATCTTAAATCCAATAAATTTAGAAAATAAAGAAATAATAAAGCACCTGCCAAGAGTTGACGCAGAGTACATCAACATAATTGTGTAACCAAATTTCCCATTTTTCTTGATTGCCGAAATACTCCATGTTGACACCTCCAAACTCTATGTATCAGTAGCCAAAGCATACATCTCTAGGTTTACCAACCAATGCTGGTAAAGAAAACTAAAAACCAAAATCAATCATATAGAAACATCTAAAAGATGTTGCAAGAATGTGGGAGGAGTAGATTGGAGATTAGGGATAGAGTTTGGATCAACAAAAAAATTTTGAGATTTTATTGTGGATTATGCAGTGCATACAGGATATAAGATGAAATTTAAAAAAGGTGAAAGTCATAAGATTAGAGTGAGATGCATCAAGGGATGCCTATAGGAGTTGTATGTCATTTGTATTAAGAATGAACGGTGTTTCAAAGTGGTGACATACAATCCCAAGCATAGTTGTTTTACGAACCACAAACCTAAATTGGTTTCAGCTAAGTTCCTGGTGAGAAATTTTAGGGAAAGAATATTTGAGAAGCCTAGTATCTCAATAACAAAGATGGTTGAAGAATATAGAAAAAAAACTCAATATATTTGTCAACTCAAGCATGTGTAGAGCTGCAAATATGACATTGAGAAAAGAAAGGAAAAGAAAGGGTGAGTGATTATGTGAATGAATATGTCAAGCGACAAGGATATGTTCGTGAGATGAGGATTAGTAATCCTGGATCAACAATTGAGTTAAAGATAAGCAGGAATGAAGAAACTAGTTTGTTACAGGTATGTAAATCATAAAAAATAATATTTATTTATTCATTTATTTACATCTCTTTGTGTTATTCAAAAAGTGTACATTTACTTTAACGTTATAAAAAGAGGATGAAGGTATTTGAGGCCAATTTTTGGTATTGATGACTACTTTTGAAGACTAAATTATAAAGTTAGCTATTGAGTGCAATTGGGAGGCATAGTGATAGAGGGATGTATTTGTTGGCTTAGATTGTTGTGCAGGTAAAGAATACTGATTCTTGGACATGGTTTATGAGTTTGCTAGCTTCGAACTTGAAATTAGATAGTGGTGAAAGACTTATAATAATATCATATTTGTAAAAGGTAGTTTGGTTCTTCATTAATTAATAGTTTATTATTATACAAATTTTATATTGACTGAATCTTTTATATTGTTATAAGGATTGATTAGGGTAGTTGATGCAGAACCTTAAGGTTAAAGAACTCGAAACCCCTTAAACACACACTTTGGATAGAACATGAACAAGATGAAATTCCCAACCCTAATAAACCCCTAATTAATTATATGAAAGGAAATATATATAATAAGGTTGATTTGAAAATAAGAATAGAAATTTGCCACAAGTGTTTACCTTGATAAAAATTAAATTCTTGATGTAATAGAAGAAGACGAGAAATCCTTCCTTATAAAATTTGTTAGTCAACCAATCTAATCCTAAACAATGTTTATTATGATGTATTTATACCCCTTGAAAAGAAAGAAACCCTACCTACATAAAAGGTCTTTAAACGTAAGCCTTTTATCAAAATAATTAAAGCCCAAACTAAAATTTCTAAAATACAACCCATTAAACCTAAAAGATTTAAGTAAGCCCATGACAAAAGTAGTAGGATGCTAAAAGTTATGCTTCTAATGTAAAAATAAATAATAAAATAAGAATAAAATCCTTCTTGCACATTCCGCCCAACGTGATTAGTTATGATGCCATTGACCCTCATTATCTCTTGAGATTCCATACTACCTACAATTCGACCACATAGGATTGAAGTGTTTCTTTGAACTTTTTGCTCTTGATCTTGTTGTTGGTCCCTCCGACATTACTAGCTTATCTGTAGTTCCATATTTCTTACAAAGTACCATGGTTGTGCTCACATCATCCCCTTCTTTTTCTTCTTCTTCTTCTTCTTCAAAAGGATTTGTCCTCGAATCTGAATCAAATTCAAAAGGAGATAAGTTAGAAACATTAAAAGTAGCACTAAAATTATACATACTAGAAATTCTATCTTGTATACATTGTCATTGATGCGTTCCAACATTTGGAATGATCCATCACCCCTTGCATTAAGTTTTAACTTCTTTGGTTATGGAAACCTTTCTTTTCGTATATGCAACCAAACCCAATCTCCCTGCAACAAAGTCAGAAACACACTAGGCAAACTTAGGTCAAGGTCAGTGTTAGTAAACAAAGCTTCCTTAAACTAATTCAAGATTAAAGCTCTCTTGCCTAAATGTGCACTCTTTAACTCTCTCTCTTTTGCATACAAACATGGTTATGTCTTAACTTTTTCAAGGTATGCTTATTTGGGTGATAAAGGAGCAAGCGTAACTTTTTGCCCATTATATATAAAAGAATACCTATTCATGTACCCATCATATATAACATACCCACCAAATTGTCATGGCCTACTCAACAATATATGACCAGCTTGCATAAGCACAACATCACACACAACTTCATTCTCATATCTACTAATTGAGAATGCAATAACTACTTGCTTAGTGACTTAACTTCATCATTTTCATTCAACCATTGTGGTCTAAATAGATTAGGGTGTTTATCACACTTCTCCCCTAACTTCTTTACTAAAGTAGTGTTAGCCACATTAGTTTAACTACCTCCATCTATAATCATGCTACAAGCTTTCCTACCTACTAAACATCTTGTATGAAATATGTTCTCCCTTTGTTCTAGGCTATCTTCCTTCACATTCAAGTTTAATGCAAGTCTAACAACTAAAGGTTCACCCTTCAAAACATACTCAACGTTCTCATCATCATCAAAATAATCTTCTAAAGGTGGCATAATCAAGTCACTACCATTAGACTCTTTACCATCTTCAGACTTGGAAACAATTTCACCACCCTTAATAAAAAATTTTCCTATTAGGATAACCAGTTGCATAATGACCACGCCCTTAACATTTAAAACACTTAATATCCCTATGTTTAGAAGGTTTAAAGGATGGATCAGTAATGCCTTTTTGAATTAAAGTACTCCTCTCCTTGCCTTTGTTTAACTCGTTTCCTTTCTCCTTAGAATCCAAATAGTTCTCCCTCTTCTTATCTTCATTTTTGTTCCATTTTGGATTCCATTTACAGCTGGAATTTGAGAAAGACTTGGATGCCCTTCCTTATTTTTGTTGCCTCTCCACCTTCATGGCAATGTTCACTAGTTCCTCTATCTCTCCATAATGTTGCAACTTAATAACATCAGTAATTTCCCTAATCAATCCACCCATGAACAGAGTCATTATCAACTTTTCCTCCTCTTCTATGTTAGCTTTAATCAATAGTATCTCCATCTCCTTGTGATAATCTTCTATTGATCTCGTTCCTTGTGTTAGTATATGTAACTGCTGGTGCAACTCTCTATAGTAATAATATAACACCCCACTCTCACTAGACATATACTCGACACCCTGAAGGATATCAGAGTATGTACCCTGCAAGGGTGGCAAGCTAGAGCAGTCACATCACTAACTTAATCATGATATCATCATTCAAAACGTAAATATCACAATATTAAAAAACCCAAAATTTCTCATTTCATTTCATAAAAATCGAATATACATTGTAGCTTTACAATGAAGTGAATCACACGTTAATACAATACTTATAAAACGATATAGAATGCACGAGAAGGGGGGGTTGAATTGTGTATTCCCCTTTTGAAACTTCTTTCAAAACTGTTTGTTAGAAATAAAGTTCTATACAGAACGTCCGATAAGTTCTAATTAATCAAAACTTTTGAAAACTTTGATTACTGATTAAGTACTGATAAAACTTAAATCTAAAATAGAGATAGAGAGTGAGAGTGGTTGACACAGTGTTTTATCCTGGTTCACCCCAAACCGTGGGCTACGTCCAGTCCTCAGAGTTTCTTCTGAGATTTCCACTATCTCTTTCAACGTTACAAGTATTCTTTTTGAGCCTCTTCAGGTCTCTACAACCAGTATTCTTTCACACTTAGCCTCTACAGGCTATCTGCACTACTTTTTCTTAGAAAAGTGTTTGCACACTTGTTACAGTAAAATAGCTCTTAGCTAATCTGAACAGAATGCTTTTTGCTAACTTTCGCTAACTTTTTCTCACTTTGTCTAACTTTTTCAATCTTCGACTTCGACTTGTATTTATAACCTTCATTTCTAACTGCTTCTTGATTCTTGTTTCTTGAATCTTTAAAGAAACGGTTATTCAGTTGAGTTCTATAACTAACTCGAACTGACTCCTTCGTCTTCTTTTCGAATTCCGCATCTATTTTTCTTCGTCATGTTTTATAAATACGTCATACAAGGTCTGCGTGCCTTTTACTTCGTTTGTATACGCTTTACTCTGTGCGTGTTTGTTAAATGCGCTTTACTATTTGTATCTGCGTCTGCGTCTACTTTGCTTATTTTGCATTGGTTCGTCTGTGTTCCTTCATCTGTCTGACTTTGTTTGTATGACTTCGTCTGCTTTTATTTTTCTTTTATTTTTCTCTTTGGTTATACATCAAAATCATATCTAAGTAAAGTCATTTGGACTTAACAATCTCCCCATTTTTTATGATAACAAATTATATACAAAAGAAAACAAAATACAATGTTTTTGAAAAGAACAACAAAAAACTTATCTTAAGAACTTCTTCTTTGACTTCTTTCTTTCTTCGTCTGCTTCAGTCACACCTTCTTTTTTTAACATTCTGAACATCCTCTTCTCTTCTGCTCATTCTCTTCTCTTCTTGTTTATTCTCTTCTTTTCTATTCTTCTCCCCCTATTTGTTATAATAAAAAATGATTAACGATGATAGCTCTTCAGCAGTTCTGTCATCATCTTCTTCAGGTCATTCATCGTCTCCTTGATCTCATTGACTTCACCACATAATCTGTTGAGTTCTTCTTGTGAATCATTCTGAGAGGAGGATTGGTTAATATCTGCTGAGGGAGCAGTGAACGGAATTGTCATAGAATAAGCATCAGAGGTAGGAATGTATTCATCATTGATCTCAATAGTCGATGGACGGATAAATGTATCAGCTTCAGGAAGATCTAAGTCAAACGGAGTAGGCAACATCAATAACTGTCTTCCTTGCAGGGGTATGCCTTGACATTAATAGGCGATGTACGGATAAAGGCTCGATATGCAACATTTATCGAATAAGGAACTCAATAAACATCCCTGTTATTATTCTTCCTCCCACTGGACAGTCTTCCTGTTTTTCAGTATGGCTGCAACTAGCTCCATCTTCATTCTCATTCGAAGCGCATGCATCATCAATTCTACGCACTTCTTTTTTCATTTGATCTGCGGACAGATCATCACGAACTTCTTCCTCAGGAAATAGCTTTGACTTCCCCTTAGTCAAATCCAAAGGATATCTTGGCTGGATATCCGGTACAATCTTTATTTCCTTCTTTTCTGAGATCGAAAAAATAGTACACGACTTACAGGGAATTTTTGTAGGGTATGGCTTCGTAGCAGCATCCCTCAAAGCATAGTAGAACATCTTTTCATCTTCTTTCAGTAAGTCCCACGTGTCACTATTTATTGACATAGATTGTACAAGAACTACTGTCTTCTTTATTGGTTGACTACCGATGGCGATAGCAGTTGTCCTGGTAACATAATGAACTATTTTGATCTTCAGCTTTTGTTTTCTCAAAAACTTATGATAGTTGTATACCATTAGACAAGGTTTATCATTATCCGAGTCTGATTCTGCTGTGGCCTCTGGTTGTGCTTCAATAGGATTATCCTGAACCAGGCTTTCCTCCACTGGTTCCTCCTGTTGAGCAATGTGGATTTCCTGAACTCTGCTCTGCTTAGTTTTTTTTTCTTTTTGAGCAGCATCAGAGGTTTCTTTCTTTTGACTAACCTCCTCAGCAGTTGAGACGGTCTTCTTCCGACTAATCTTCTTAGTCTTATCTCTCGCTTGATCGGTCTTGATGATTTCTTCACTTGAGATTTTTCTCTCTCAAATTCTGATTTTCTTTTCTTCTCAGTTTCTTTGTCTTTTCTGGCTGTATCCTCTTCCAGAATAGAAACTAACGACCTTATTGCTTTAGGTGCACGAGATTGAGGAGTTTTTACCTGACTCTGTTCTCTGGCAAGTTTTTCTTTTTGTTGCCTTAGAGTCCGAATCCTCGGTGATCTCTTCGCCTTCTTCGTAATTTCACTTAAAAGACTTTCTCCTTGTCTTTTTGTCGCACCTTCTTCTGTCCTTCGAGGTAGACTTACTTTGATTTGAGGACTCGTCCGTTTCATCAGCGATCTTCCTGTCAGTCTTCTTATTTCTTCTGTAGGCGATCTTATTCTTACTTGAGTTGGAGAACTTGAAGCGGGAGTCTTCTTCGAAACACGCTCCCTCTCAGTCCTTGTTCTCCTTGAAGAGTTAGCTTCTTGTTTAACTACGGTCCTCAGACCCATTTGCCGTATTGTGATTGAATCAATCTTACTCTTCACTGGTACAATCCTTCTATTTCCTCTGTGGAGAAGAATTCTGGATTCCTTAAAAATCCTTGTGAGAAGCATACCGTAAGGATAGCTAGTTGTATCCTTCATCCCCTTAATCATGTAGTGAAAGATTAAGAAGGGTAAATCGACAGGGTTGCGATTTAGCAGGTAGAACAAACATTGTTCATCCAAAGTTGTCACCAAATGTCTGGAACCTGCTCTGGGTAGTATGCAATTAAACAGAATAGCATAAAGAACCCTAGCCTTTAGAATCAAACTAGAGGTCTTCCTCTCAGATGAGTCATTAGCTCCATATAGTTGTCTTCTGACATCTTCTTCTCTCATGCGAACCTGGGACATCCAACCGACCTTGGTAGACAGAGTCTCACCAACCGATGGACAATCAGTCACCTTCTTAATCAGCTCCTTAGTCATAACAACAGATATGTCATCTACTGAAGATACCACAGTGTTGTCTACAAGTTGAGCGTTCTTCCAAAACTCATACACCTCATTTGTGTATACTGGTTCTCGTACCTGGAAGAAATTCCTCTAACCAGCTCTTACAGTATCTGGTTCTACATCCATGCCATCATTTCTCAATGACTCGAAATCCACATGTCTTCCGAATATCATAGCTGCTTCCATTGTTTCAGAACGAAAACTGTCTCTGGTTAGCTTTTCATCTAGGGTAGGACGATTGAGAGAGTTTTGAAAGCAAGATGTGTTAAGTCAAACCAGACTTCACGTATTAAATAATTTTGATAATAAACAAAGAGAAATATACGAAAGAAAAGAAGACGATACAAAAGCGAGCGGAAGAAAAGCGAGGCGGAAGAAAAGCGATTTAAAGAAAAAGCAGACGGAAGCTTTACGAAGACAAAAAGAAGCGATACAAAAGCGAGGCGGAAGAAAAGCGGGGCGGAAGCTTTACGAAGACAAAAGCGCGATACATACAAAAGGAAGCTTTACGAAGACAAAAGCAAACGATACAAAAGCGACGGAAGCTTTACGAAGAAAAAGCGAGCGATACAAAAGCGCATTAAGCTTTACGAAGACAAAAGCGAGCGATACAAAAGCGAGCGGAAGCTTTACGAAGACAAAAAGCAAGCGATACAAAAGGCGGAAGCTTTACGAAGAAAAAAAGCGAGCGATACAAAAGCGAGCGGAAGCTTTACGAAGACAAAAGCGATGCGATGCAAAATAAGACGGAAGAAAGAAACATCGAGTTTAAGGCGGTTCTGAGCTAAAGCTGAATAACCGTTCTTTAAAGATTCAAGAAGCGATAGTCAAGAAACAGTTGAAGTTCACTATAAATAAGAGTCGAGAATGAAGAAGAAACAACTTTGGAAAAAGTGAATGAAACTCTGTATTCAATATACATCTATCCGAGAAAAATTGCGAACTATTTTCGAGTATATATTGTGAAGAGCAACTCTTTTGTAAAAGCTCTTTATCGAGTTTTCATTTTTGAAAAAGTGCTCTGAGATAACTGAAGAGGCTAAGAGTAAAGAATACTTGTCATTAAGAGACACGAAGAGGCTCGATCTAAAGAATACTTATGTCAGTTTGGAGATAGTGAAAATATCGGAAGAATATCGAGGATGGGCGTAGCCACGGTTTGGGGTGAACCGAGATAAAATTGCTTGTTTTCTCTCTAACTCTTCTTGTTCTTAAATCGTAGTTTTCATTATTAACAAAGTTTTCAAACTAGTTAAGAATTGATTTAAGATAAGTTTTCGAAAGAACATGCAATTGTTATTGAAGGATTAAAGAAAAGTTTATCATAATTCAACCCCCTTCTTGTGTATCTTGGTCATATTATTACTCAATATATTAACGTGTGATTTACTTGATTGGTATCGAGCAAGGTGTTCAAGAATCACTCTAATAAAGTGTTAACTAAAGAAAATGGTGGAATCACACACGTATATTGCGAAGGAGCCTCGGTCACGGACCTCCGGCATTCATGGTGAAGACTACCACTATTGGAAGGATCGGATGAGATTGTTTATCGAGTCTACTCACATTGACCTTTGGGACATCATCGAGAATGGACCTTACACACCTGAAGATGATGATAAAAATCCAATTCCACGAGAAAGATGGACAGCTGAGCAGAAAGCAAGATTTCAACTAAACTCCAAAGCGAAATTTTTCTTGAGTTGTGCATTGAGCAGAAGCGAGTATGACAAAGTGCATGGATGCAATACTGCCAAAGAAATGTGGGATACATTATCAATTGCATGAAGGAACAAATCAAGTGAAGGAGTCCAAGATAAGTATTTTGGTGCATCGATGCGAGTTATTCAAGATGAAAGAAGAAGAGACCATTGATCAAATGTTTGGAAGATTCCAAACAATTGTTAATGGGCTAAAAGCTCTTGGAAGAGCGTACAGCAGTCAAGACCATGTTCGAAAGATTTTGAGAGTCGCCCAAAAGATGGAGACCCAAAGTAATCTTCTTGTCTGAAGCCAAAGACCTAAGCGTCTTCAAGCTTGATGAATTGCTTGGATCGTTGAAGATACACGAAGTAGAGCTTGATCACGCGAAGATAAGCCCAAAAGGAGAAGTCCATAGCGCTCAAAGCAAGTCAAAAGAATCACAAAATCCAGAAGAAGAAAACAAAAGGAATACATCAAAGGCGTTAAAGATTGAAGAAGCAAAGGATGATGATTCCAAAGAAGTCGAATCTGAATCAAGTGATGAAGATGATGAGCTATCTTTCATTTCAAGAAAGATAAGAAGAATGTGGAAAAAGAAGTTCAAAGGAAATTCAACATTTAGAAGGAGCAATGGCGAAAGCGATGAAAAGTCGATAAAGCATCCATTACATTATGAATGCAAGAAGCGGGACATTACAAGTCCGAGTGTCCAATGTTGAAAAGACAACCCGGAAGGAGTAAAGATAACAAGAAAAGCATGATGGCAACGTGGGAAGATCTGGATTCATCGAAATCGGATACAAGTTCTGGCGTCGAACATGCTAACATATGTCCAGTAGTGAAGAAGAAAGTGATGAGGAGGTAACTTCCACTATAATGATATACAAGATGCATATTCGTAATTGTTAGAGGATTCTCATGCTATTACGAAGCAGTACAAAATTGTTGAAGAAGAAATATGTAGAAAACCTCAAACATACTCATGAGATAGAGTGAGAATATAAGTTTGAAAAGCAAGTTGAGGAATTGAATAACAACAAAGTTGTAGATAGATCTGAAGAGATTAATCAATTGAAGCGAGAATTAATAATCTCTCAATTGATCTAGCTAAATTCTGAGATAGTACAAAAAGATGAATAAAATGATAGGAGAATCTGGACATCAGGGGATAAAAGCTGGATTAGGGTTTACTAAAAATAAGCTGACATTATGTAGTAAAATCGGTTGCTCAAAAAATAAGAAAAGATATCAATCGATTTTCGGAAAGGTCATCAACATTATCATTCTACACATCATTATCATTCATTACATCGTACTAACCCTAAAGGACCCAAGAGAATCTGGGTACCTAAAAATAAAATAATATCTCCCACAGAAATCCTTCGTTGGAAGAACCAGCAAGCACCATTGGTATATGGACAGTGGATGCTCGCGTCACATGACGGGAAACAAGTCTATGTTCCTAGATCTTGATCTGAAAGGAGGATCAAGAACTTTTGGAGGCAACCAACAAGGAAAGATAATCGGGTTTGGTAAGATTGGTAAGAATTCTCATGCATGCATTAATAACGTACTACTAGTTGATGGTTTAAAACATAACTTGATAAGTATTAGTCAATTATGTGATTTTGGTTTTGAAGTTTCTTTTAATCAAAAATTTTGTGAAGTCAGAAACAAAGATGGTTCCATCTTCTTTTCAGCCAAAAGACGAAACAATCTTTATAAAATTGATTTATCGTTTTCAGGTCTCAAAATTTTCATGTTTTTATCTACTAAAGATGAAAGACGATCGGCATAAAAAACTAGGTCATGTCGGTTTTAAACATATTTCAAAACTTTTGAAACATGATTTGGTAAAGGTTTGCCACAAATTCGTTTTGACAAAGATTTCTTTTGTGAAAGTTGTCGAAAGGAAACAAGTTAAAACCTCTTTCTCTTGAAACATTTCATAACTTCTTCTAGACCACTTGAGTTGTTACATATGGACTTATTTGGTCCAACAAGAACAATAAGTCTTGGTGGAAAGAAGTATGGACTTGTGATTGTTGATGATTTTACAAGGTTTTGTTGGATACTTTTCTATCACATAAAGATGAGTCTTTCAAGTGTTTTAGAAACCTTTCCATGAGATTACAAAATGAAAGAGGAATGTCTATAGCAAGCATAAGGAGTGATCATGGAGGAGAATTTGAAAATGAGAAGTTCAGAGTATTCTGCGAAGAAAAAGAAATTTTCATAACTTCTCTGCCCCAAGGACTCCACAGCAGAATGGAGTTGTTGAGAGGAAGAATAGGACGATTCAAGAGATGGCAAGAACAATCTTTGTGCGAGATGAATCTTCCTAAATACTTCAAGCGAGAGTCATCAATCTGACATGTTACATTAGAATAGAGTGCTGCTGCGACCAATGCTGAAGAAAACTCCCTATGAGTTGTGGAATGGAAGGAGACCAAACATTTCTTATTTCCATCCTTTTGGCTGCAAGTGCACTTTTACGAACACAAAGGAAGCTCGGACAAATTTGATGCGAAGACACTTTCAGAATTTTTCTAGGCTATTCTCTCACTTCAAAGGCATTTAGAGTCTTCAACCTCACCTCAAAGACTGTTGAAGAAACTATTCACGTTAAGTTCGATGATAGCTCTCAACCCAATAAGGAAGAGGAATCGAGAAGATGATCTTTATTACGGTGCCCTTGGCGCGGTGTAAGGAAGTATCTTCATCGAGAACACTTCATGATGAAAAGACGAGATATCTCTAAGAATTTTGAGTTAAAGAAAGATTGGAGATACAAAGCTCTCATCCTAAAGAGTCAATTATCGGAGAAACCTCGGAAGGTGTAAGAACAAGGTCCAAGTTCGGAAGAGAAGCCAACGTGGCATTTATATCTCAAGTAGAACCTAAAAGATTGATGAAGCTCTAAAAGATGAAGCATGGATATTAGCTATGCAAGAGGAGTTGAATCAATTCAAGAGGAATAAAGTCAGTCCTTAGTTCCTAAACACGAAAAGAAATCCATTATTGGTACTAGATGGATATTCAAGAATAAGCTAGACGAATCGGGAAAAGTAAGTCGCAACAAGGCAAGATTAGTAGCACAAGGCTATAATCGGCGAGGAAGGAATAGACTATAATGAGACATATGCTCCAAGTAGCAAGACTTGAAGCAATAAGGATCTCGCTTGCATATGATGTTTGCCATGACATAAAGCTTTTTCAGATGGATGTAAAAAGTGCATTTCTGAATGGCTTTATAGATGAAGAAGTCTATGTCAAGCAACCTCCTGGATTTGAGGATATAAAGTATCCAGATCATGTCTCATGACTTCATAAAGCCTTATATGGATGAAACAGCTCTAGAGCATGGTATGATCGTCTGAGCTCATTTCTTATTGAAAATGGATTTTCTAGAGGTAAAGTTGACAAAACTCTTTTAGGAAGAACTTGTATAATGATTTTATTATTGTGCAAATCTATGTTGATGATATTATTTTGGTGCCACCTCAAAAAGTTATGCATAAGCTTTGAAAATATGATGAAAAATGAATTTGAGATGAGCATGATGGGTGAGTTAAAATTCTTTCTTAGATTGCAAGTAAAGCAAACTAAGGATAAGATTTTATCCATCAACAAAAATATGTCAAAGAATTGTTGTCTAAATTTGATATGTGCGGTGTTAAAAGTATGTCTACACCGATGCATCCTTCAAACTTGTTGTCGAAAGACGAAAGTGGTAAGAAGGTGGATCAAACCCTATTTAGAGGATGATTGGTTCTTTGCTTTATCTTACAGCAAGTAGACGACATTCTATTCAGTGTATGCTTGTGTGCAAGGTTTCGAGCCGATCTAGAGAATCTCATTACATAGTCGTAAAAGCAATTTTGAGATATCTCGCGGTACTCTTGATCTTTACTTAATGTATGAGAAAGGTAAAGATTTCAGGTTGAATGGATATTGCGATCGGACTATGCGGTGATAGGATTGAAAGGAAGAGCACGAGTGGTGGTTGTCACTACCTTGGACCAAACACAGTGTCATGGTCAAGCAAGAGACAAAGCTCGATTGCATTATCAACCGCAGAAGTGAATATATGTCCGCCGCAGTTGTTGTTCACAATTCTTGTGGATCAAGTATCAATTGGAGGACTACTCAATACAAGAGGAAGAGATTCCAATATCTGCGACAACACCAAATACCATCGACTTGTCAAAGAATCCAATTCAACATTCAAGGGTGAAGCACATTGAAGTTAGACATCATTTCTTGAGAGATTACGTTCGGAAGAAAGTTGTCGATCTACAATTCGTGGAAACGAAATTTCAATGGGCGAATATCTTCACAAAACCACTAAGTGAAGATCGCTTTAAAGAAATCGAGCCTTGACCTCAATATGGTGATGTTAACGGACCAATCATCGGTTTTTGCAAAGAAGAAAGCAGATGAGCGGAGGAGTTAACGGACCAATCATCTAGTTTTTCGCAAAGAAAAGCGAGATGAGCGGAGGAGTTAACGGATCATTCATCGATTTTTAAAGACAAAAGACAGAAAATCGGCGAGTTAACAGTTGATCATCGATTTTTCAAAAAGAAAGACAATGAAACGGTGGAGTTAAGCGGCGTTGACGGTTTCGAACTTAAAACTTCTTTCACAAAGAAAATTTTAGAGGGAAAAAAAAAGGCTGTCAGATCATCAAGAAGTACAATCGTTCTAGAATTTGCTATAAAATCCCTAAAACTGACGTTTGGGATCTCTAACAAATTCAGAAATTGCTAGTTCTCTGAAATCTCTCTGAAAATTCTTCAAGCCAGTTCCTATTCACTCAGAATCAACAAGATGAATGTCAAGCCCATTTTGCGAGTTGATCCAGGAGCAAACTGGGGAAGATTGGTAAACTTTGAAGATCTAAGAAGGGAACAAATGGATATAGAGCCGGAGATAATAGCGGCAGGATGGAGAAACTTCTTTCAAATACGAGAGCAAGTTTATCTCAACGAAGTTTATGAGTTCTGGAAACATACTAAAAGTGTGGATAATACAATCGTATCATATGTAGAAACACTCCCTGTTATAGTAACCAAGGAGTTACTGGAAAGAGTCACTGAATGTCCGTGTAGTGGAGTTCAACCTACTAACATGGTGAAATGGATGACTAAGCTGAAGTTGAACGAAGATGAAGTTACTCGTCAACTTTATGGTCAGAACAACCCAACTGAAAGAAGAGCCTCTTGGCTTGTACCAAAGGCAAGGGTTTTGTTTGCTGTTTTGTGTGACTGTGTGTTACCTAAGATAGGTTCAAGACATCAAGTCACTACTTTGGATGAACAATGTATCCTTCATCTCCTGAATCACCAACCAATAGATTTACCATTTTTGATTTATCAATATATGGTTAAATCAATAAAGGATACAAACACTCTCCCATATGGGATGTTGTTGACAAGGATGTTTAAAGAATCGGGAATCAGTTGGGTTGGGAGTCGAACGTAAGGAATGTATGAAGTTATATAGATTCAACATCGATTGCCAAAATGGGTGCGAGATTTTCGGATAAACAAGGAGCGAAGAATCAAGGAAAGCAACAAGCGAGGGGAGCCTAAACCAAGAAATCCTCTATGAAGGAGAGAGATCACACTCTCGAGTCGAAGTCAAGATCTGCTCGATTTTTGAATCGGGTGACTTAAAGCGGAAAGGGAACCTTTGGTGAGTGACATTCATAAGCAAGCAAGAACGTCACCCACAAAGGAAGCGTGCGACGAGAAAAAGCCATCCTTCCAGAGATTCAAGCAAACCAAAGCATTATGAGCGAGCGAGATCAAAAGCTACAAAATCAACATCATCAATCCTTGAGAAAGTTTGAAACTCAATCTCAAGGAAATGAAGGAAAAAGGAAAGTAGAAGAACACGAGAAGAAGAAAGTTCAATCGAGAGTCACCAAGGTTAAAAAAATGAGTGCAAGAAAGAAGAAAATCCAACAACAGAGGCAAAGGCTAAGAAGACAAGGCTAGAAGAAGCTGTTGTTGACATTTCTAAACAATCTGCTGCGTGTCTTTGTTAGTCTTTGTTGATCTTTCTTTGAAGTTAATATGGAAACTACTCTTCGAAGCGATTGTGGAAGGTGTTAAGGGTAATATTAAGGATTCTCACAAAATTCTTAATAATCCAATTTTGAAGAAATAGTTCCTACTACTTTTCAGTCCACACTTGTCCATAAACAAGTTGCTACACATGTTTTGGGACGAAGGCTACTTAAAAGTTGTAAGTGTGATGACTAATGTTCCATCCAAGTATTTAACTTTTAAAGAGAAGTTGGGAACACAAATTGGTTGTAATAGAGAGAAGAAGACTAAGTCTGTCATCATCAAGAGACAAACCAAAGAGATATGTGAAAGCCTTCTTCAAATCGAGTTGAATATGATAATGGCATTTTACATCATTGGATAGGGTTACAAAATTTCTATGATCAAGCGAAGAGAGTTGGGAGAGAACCATATCCACGAGAACCATTTGGAGGCGTATCACTTCTTATCCTATCTTGAGCGTTACATAATCAAGGTGGTACCGATCTTGACCACCAAATTTTGTTGAACTCAATTATGAGAAGCTAAAGTGAAAGTTCAACCTGAGCCAGTATTGGATGACATGTCTGCTGATCAGATTGCAGAGGCAGTAAAATTGATTGATGCAGCATGTAAGGAGAAAAGGAGTGGTAAGTCCATCTGCGTGTATCAAGATCCAGGACCAAGTCTAACTAAGGCAGCGATAGATGATCCACGGGGAGGCAATATCGAATGGGTCGAAGATTGTTACATTACGATTGGCAACTCGAATGTTGTTTTACTATAATACAGAACATTCTGCAAAATCGACCTCTGTGGGAGATCACTTCAATTGTAGAAGCTATGCCATGGTTTGGACGCACTTTTCAACGAATAAGAGATTCCTATGATCTTGATATCAATGAACAAGTTGTATTTGTTCCTCCTCCTCTTCTGCAAATCATTGAACCAAATGTCTTTAACAAGGAAGCTTATACAACAACGGTGGCTATCATTGAAAAGCAAGTTGTTAAGGCGGTACCCTCATTGCAGATGAATCATCAACTCTAAAGAAGCATGTTCAAGCTTGATAAAGATATGAAGAAGATTAAGAAGATGCTGAAAAGTTGGTGAAGCAGATTGGAAAATAATTTTTGATCAATAACAAATAGGGAGAAGGGAGAAGGAAGAGAGAAGGAGAAGGAAGAAATCAATTTGGAAGGATGAAGATAATTTTTTCTCAATACTTCAGATAATTCACAAGTATATGATACTTTTCATATTTCTCACAAGTATTTGTTATTATCAAAAGGGGAGAATGTTAAGTCAAACCGGACTTCACGTATTAAATAATTTTGATAATAAACAAAGAAATATCTGAAAGAAAAGAAGACGATACAAAAGCGCGGAAGAAAAGCGAGCGGAAGAAAAGCGAGGCGAAAGAAAAGCAGACGGAAGCTTTACGAAGACAAAAGAAGACGATACAAAAGCGGAGGCGGAAGAAAGCGCGGGAAGAAAAGGACGAAAGAAAAAAAGACGGAAGCTTTACGAAGACAAAAGCGAGCGATACAAAAGCGGGCTAAGCTTTACGAAGACAAAAGCGGATTTATACAAAAGCGGGCGGAAGCTTTACGAAGACAAAAAGCGGGCGATCGAAAATAAGGCGGAAGAAAGAAACATCGCTTTAAGGCGGTTCATGAGCTAAACTGAATAACCGTTCTTTAAAGATTCAAGCGGATAGTCAAGAAGCAGTTGAAGTTCCACTATAAATAAGAGTCGAGAATGAAGAAGAAACAACTTTTGGAAAAAGTGAATGAAACTCTGTGTATTCAATATCTGCTCATCTCGAGAGAAAAATTGCGAACTATTTTCGAGTATATATTGTGAAGAGCAACTCTTTTGTAAAAGCTCTTTATTAGTTTTCATTTTGAAAAAGTCTTCTGAGATAACTGAAGAGGCAAAGAGTAAAAGAATACTTCATTAAGAGACTGAAGAGGCTCGGTCTAAAGAATACTTATAATCAGTTTGGAGATAGTGAAAATCTCGGAAGAATATCGAGGATGGGCGTAGCCACGGTTTGGGGTGAACCAGGATAAAATTGCTGTGTTTCTCTCTCTAACTCTTACTGTTCTTAAATCGTAGTTTTCATTATTAACAAAGTTTTTCAAACTAGTTAAGAATTGATTTAAGATAAGTTTTCTGAAAGAACAAGCAATTGTTATTGAAGGGATTAAAGAAAAGTTTATTACAATTCAACCCCCCCTTCTTGTGTATCTTGGTCATATTATTACTCAATATATTAACGTGTGATTTACTTCAAGATGAACTGTCTGGAGATGAGAGTAACCGCAATGATATCATCTTCAGACAACTTGAAGAGTCTTATCACACGTATTCTAGAATCATAGGGATTCTAAAGATCGTAAAACGTTTCCCTCCAAAATTTTCTTGTTAGAGAAGTTACCTACTGTAACTCACTGTTCCTGATGCCGTTAGTTTTTTGACGTCCCTTTAGCCTGACTGTTCACTTAACATAACCATATTAAGGTTGCGTCTGATCTTTTGGAACCGTTCTTCACTCAATGGTTTAGTGAAGATGTCTGCCCACTGATACTCTGTTTCAACGAACTGTAGCTTGACCATCTTCTTCTGAACATAGTCTCTCAGAAAATGATGTCTGACTTCAATGTGCTTCACTCTAGAATGCTGAATCGGATTCTTTGACTGATTGATTGCACTTGTGTTTTCACAGTAGATTGGAATCTCCTCTTCTCGAACTGAATAGTCTTCAAGTTGATATTTGATCCATAACGTTTGCGAACAGCAACTTGCGGCAGCCATATACTCTGCTTTGGCAGTTGATAGAGCGATTGAGCTTTGTCTCTTGCTTAACCAAGAAACTAGGTTTGCGCTAAGAAAGTGACATCCTCCACTTGTGCTCTTTCTTTCGATTCTATCTCCGGCATAGTCCACATCGCAATATCCGATTATCCTGAAATCTTTACCTTTCTCAAACATTAAGCAAAGATCAGTAGTACCTGCGAGATATCTCATAATTCTTTTAACAACAATAAAATGTGACTCTCTAGGATCGGCCTAAAACCTTGCACACAAGCATACACTGAACAAGATATCAGGTCTACTTGTTGTAAGATACAGTAAAGAACCGATCATCCCTCTATACAGGGTTTGATCCACCTTCTTACCAAGTTCATCTTTCGACAAAAGGTTTGAAGGATGCATCGGAGTAGTCATAGGCTTCACATTTTGCATATCAAATTTGAGCAACAATTCTTTCACATACTTTTGTTGATGAATGAAAATTTTCTCTTCGGTTTGCTTAACTTGCAACCCAAGAAAGAAATTTAATTCACCCATCATACTCATTTCAAACTCTTTCTTCATTAGACTCTCAAACTTCATGCATAGCTTGTTTGAAGAAGCACCAAAAATAATATCATCAACGTAAATCTGAACTAAAATGAAATCATTCTGAAAATTCTTCCTAAAGAGCGTCTTATCAACTTGACCTCTACTGAAACCATTTTCTATAAGAAAAGTACTCAGACAATCATACCAAGCTCTAGGAGCTTGCTTCAGGCCGTATAAGGCTTTATGAAGTTTATAGACATGGTCTGGATTCTTAACATCCTCAAAACCAGGTGGTTGCTTAACATACACCTCTTCGTCTATAAAGCCATTCAGAAATGCACTCTTTACATCCATCTGAAACAACTTTATATAATGACAAACTGCATATGCTAGCAATATACTGATGGCTTCAAGTCTTGCTACTGGAGCATATGTCTCATTATAGTCTATTCCTTCTTGCTGATTATAGCCTTGTGCTACTAATCTAGCCTTATTTCGACTCACTCTTCCTGATTCGTCTAACTTATTCTTAAAGACCCATCTGGTTCCTATGATGGATTTCTTAGGAGGTTTCGGAACTAAGGACCATACATTACTCCTAGTGAATTGATTCAGCTCCTTTTGCATGGCTAACACCCAAGCTTCGTCTTGAAGAGCTTCCGCAACCTTCTTAGGTTCTATTTCAGAGATAAAAGTCACATTAGCTTCTCTTTTGAATCTGGACCTTGTTCTAACTCCTTCTGAGGTCTCTCTGATAATCAACTCTTCTGGATGAGAACTTTTATATTTCCAGTCTCTTTTCAGTCCGATAGTTTCTGGAATATCTTCAACTTTTTCTATATGAGTTCCTGATGATGGAGTTTCTGTACTATTATCTAAGCTTTTTGAAGGACCTTCAGTTTCCATGTCATCTTCCTTACGGGGTTGGGAAATATCATCAAACTTGACATGGATGGTCTCTTCAACTGTTTTTGAAGTAAGGTTGTACACCCGAAATGCCTTAGACGATGATGAGTAGCCTAGAAAGATTTCTGGATAGGTCTTTGAGTCGAATTTATCCAACAGCTCCTTTGTATTCAGAATAGAGCACTTGCACCCAAATGGATGAAAGTAAGATATATTTGGTCTTCTTCCATTCCATAACTCGTAAGGAGTCTTCTTCAACATAGGTCGCAACAGAATTCTATTCTGTATGTAGCAAGTTGTATTCACTGCTTCTGCGCAGAAGTATTTAGGAAGATTCATCTCACACAGCATGGTCCTTTCCATCTCTTGAGTTGTCCTGTTCTTCCTTTCAACAACTCCATTCTGTTGTGGAGTCCTGGGTGCAGAGAAATTGTGGAAAATTTCATTCTCTTTACAGAATATCCTAAACTTCTCATTCTCAAACTCTCCACCATGGTCACTCCTAATACTAGCTATAGACATTTCTTTTTCATTCTGTAACTTTCTGGATAAGGTCCTAAAGCACTTAAAGGATTCATCTTTGTGTGATAAAAACAATATCTAACAAAATCAAGTAAAGTCATCAATAATAACAAGCCCATATTTCTTTCCGCCAAGACTTATTGTCCTTGTTAGACCAAACAAATCCATATGTAATAATTCTAAAGGTCTAGATGATGTTACAAAATTTTTAAAAGAAAAAGAAGTTTTAACTTGTTTTCCTTTCAAACAATTTTCATAGAAAAACTCTTTGTCAAAACTTATTTTTGACAATCCTCTTACCAAATCATGTTTTGCCAACTTTGAAATATGTTTAAAAGAGACATGACCTAGCTTTTTATGCCAAATTAGTCTTTCTTCTTCGGAAGATAGAAAACATGAAATATTTTGGCTTTGAAAATCTTCTAAATCAATTTTGTAAAGATTGTTTCTTCTCTTGGCAGAGAAAAGTATAGACCCATCTTTGTTTCTGACTTCGCAAAGATTTTGATTGAATGTGACAGTGAAACCAGAATCACACAACTGACTGAAACTAATCAAGTTATGCTTCAGACCTTCAACAAGCAGTACATTATTTATGCTTGCAAAGGAATCTTTACCTATTTTACCGATTCCAATGATCTTGCCCTGCTGGTTGTCTCCGAAAGTTACCGATCCTCCCTTCTTATACTGAAGGTCTAGGAATATAGACCTTTTTCCCGTCATATGTCGCAAGCATCCATTGTCTAAATACCAATGGTGCTTGTCGTATCTTCCAAGGAAGGATATCTGCAGGAGAAACTATTTTATTCTTTGGTACCCAAATTTTCTTAGGTCCTTTATGGTTAGTAGTATGCATATGATGATTTTTTTGATGCATGTAACTAGAACGTTGATTAAAATGAGATCTTTTAGAGTTTCTCTTTTGAAAGAAAGGTTTATTATGAGACTGAATCTTGTTTGCTTTAAACTCTAATCCGGTTTTATCACTCGGATGTCTACATTTACCAAGCATCTCATTCTTTTTCTTAGTGCTCTCTGTGAAAGTAGCTAAATCAGCTGACAGATTTTTGATTCTAAGTTTAAGCTGATTGATCTCTTCTGATCTGTCTACAACTTTATTCTTTTCTTCTAATTGCTTTTTCAGAAAAATATTTTCTCTCTCTATTTCTTCAGTATGTCTAATATTTTCTGCATACTTTTTCTTTAACAGTTTGTACTGTTTCAGAATAGCATGAGAATCTTCTAATAATTCTGAGTAGGCATCATGCAGATTATCGTAGTCAGAATTTACCTCCTCATCACTATCTTCTTCAGCCATCAGGCAGATATTTGCATGTTCAGACGATTCGGAACCTGTATCTGATTCTGATGAATCTAGGTCCTCCCATGTTGCCATCATGCTTTTCTTGCCTTCTCTACTCCTCTTTGGTTTCTTTTTTAGAGTTGGACATTCGGACTTGTAGTGTCCAGGCTGATTGCATTCATAGCAAATGATAGATGACTTCTCTGGTTTGGCTTCATCTTTGACATTCTTTTTGAAAGTCTGGTTTGCTCTGGACTTCATCTTCCACATGCGTCTTATCTTTCTAGAGTTGAAAGATAACTCGTCGTCTTCATCACTTGACTCTGGTTCTGATTGGCTGGAGTTGTCATCCTTTGACTCTTCAATCTTTAACGCTTTTGATGATTTCCTCCGTCTTTGAGTCTTGTGATTCTTATGTCCGACCTTCAGCGCTATCGACTTGTCCCGTTTGGGCTTGTCTTCAGCATCGAGTTCAACTTCATGAATCTTCAAGGATCCAAGCAACTCGTCAAGCTTTAACATGATCAAGTCTTTAGCTTCTTGCAGCGCAGTAGCTTTAGGTCTCCATCTCTTCGGAAGGCTTCTTAGGATCTTTCGAACATGGTCTCGATTGTTGTATGTTCTTCCAAGAGCTTTCAATCCATTGACAATTGTTTGAAATCTTCCAAACATCTGATCAATAGATTCTTCATCTTTCATCCTGAAACGTTCATACTAGTGCACAAGAATACTTATCTTGGATTCTTTAACTTGGCTTGTGCCTTCGTGAGCAATGGACAATGTGTCCCACATCTCCTTTGCGGTATCACATCCGTGGACTTTGTCATACTCGCTCCTGCTTAGGGCACACGTCAAGAAGAACTTCGCTTTTGAGTTTAGTTATATTCTTGCCTTCTGGTCAGCCGTCCATCTGACTCGTGGAATGGAATTGTCATCTTTGTCTACTGGTGTATAAGGTCCGTACTCTATTACGTCCCAAAGGTCGACATGAGTAGATTCTATGAATAGTCGCATCCTATCTTTCCAATAATGATAGTCTTTTCCGTTGAATGCTGGAGGTCTAGTGACTGAGGCTCCTTCTGCGATGTACACATGTGATTCCGCTATTATCTTTGATCCACACTTTGTTAAAGTGATCATTGGATACCAGGCTCTGATACCAATTGAAGTGAATCACACGTTAATATAATACTTATAAAACGATATAGAATGCACGAGAAGGGGGGTTGAATTGTGTATTCCCCTTTTTGAAACTTCTTTCAAAACTGTTTGTTAGAAATAAAGTTCTATACAGAACTTCCGATAAGTTATAATTAATCAAAACTTTTGAAAACTTTGATTACTGATTAAGTACTGATAAAACTTGAATCTAAAATAGAGATAGAGAGTGAGAGTGGTTGACACAGTGATTTATCCTGGTTCACCCCAAACCGTGGGCTACGTCCAGTCCTCAGAGTTTCTTCTGAGATTTCCACTATTTCTTTCAACGTTACAAGTATTCTTTTCGAGCCTCTTCAGGTCTCTACAATCAGTATTCTTTCACACTTAGCCTCTGCAGGCTATCTGCACTACTTTTTCTCAGAAAAGTGTTTGCACACTTGTTACAGTAAAATAGCTAACAGAATGCTTTTTGCTAACTTTCGCTAACTTTTTCTCACTTTGTCTAACTTTTGCAATCTTCGACTTTGACTTGTATTTATAGCCTTCGTTTCCAACTGCTTCTTGATTCTTGTTTCTTGAATCTTTAAAGAAACGGTTATTTAGTTGAGTTCTGTAACTAACTCGAACTGACTCCTTCGTCTTCTTTTCGAATTCCGCATATGTTTTTCTTCATCTTTGTTTTATCGTCGCGTTCAAATGCTCAAGGCTGCTTTTACTTAAAGGTTCCGCCTTACTTAAATGCAGTATCTGCTTATGCGCTTTACTATTTGTATCTGCGTCTGCGTCTGCGTCTGCGTCTGCTTTGCTTATTTTGTGTTGGTTTGTCTGTGTTCCTTCGTCTGTCTGACTTCATCTGTCTGACTTTGTCTGTATGACTTCGTCTGCTTTTGTTTTTCTTTTATTTTGCTCTTTTGTTATACATCAAAATCATATCTAAGTAAAGTCATTTGGACTTAACATACAAGACATCCATATATGTGCATTATCAAAACCAATCAGAGTTTACATCACTTTATTCAAAACATTCTACATACATGAGGAATTATACAAAAGTTTTAAACTAGATTTTTTAGTTTCAGCTAACCGACCTTTGAGCCATGTCTTCTATCCAAAATTAGTGCTATCTCTCTTCTAATTTGACTTACAAGCTATATCGTCTCTCTATCGAACTTGAAATGTCAACGTTGCAATTTTGGTAAGTTTTACAAACCCAGTGAGTTAACCATCCTCAATGGTTCACTCAAATCATATAACATGTCAACACATACAATCACATATTTCACATCATTTCATTTATCATCATGCAGCATCACATAACACTTTATTCACAATTTTCACATTCTCATTCAACACAATTCAACAATACGTTTCAATCATTTAAACATGCATATTAAATGTATATGCAATGCTCATGAGACTCATTTCTAATTATTACATTATTATGACGAAGTACCTATAACTATACTGCATATATTGTGAATATCGGGCTCATTAATAACTACCCCTTATCCGTTGAGGATACAGGGCTCATTATACATAGCGAGCCTTTGGCTCTTAATCACATTCTGAGCTTTAAGCTCCTTTTCGGTGGCTACTTAGGTCACACTAGCCATTGTATGTTCATGCATTCATGTAATGAAATGCATCACATATATCCAGTCAATCAAAAGTGCTCATTATTACATAGTCATATTCATTATTGCATTCTCAGTCATATTTATCATCGGACCTTAGTCCAGCATTCAATAGTTATGTTGAGTATACTTATTTCTATCAGATTCATATACAAAGAGTACTTCCAATATTTTTCATGCATCAAATGCCTCGGACATTCAATGTCCAAAATCAGCACAATCACATTCACAAAATTAATTCAATACAACATTTAAAATAGATAATTTATTAAGTGAGACCATCTACGTTACTCACAATTTGCTTCAAATAGCTGTTGCCTCGAAGTCCCGACAACATCTAGATGACGACGCTCTAAATGCTCTTCTATATCATGCAACATACATTTACACATATCAAAAATTTGAACAATTATATAAGTACTCATTTATGCACATATGTATATATAGATTATATACATTGCATGCTCAATGACAATCCCGAGTATGTTTCCTTTATTTACTTCACATTTTCATTCATAAATCAAAACTCATATATGTCTAATTTGAACTTAGGTTTACACCTCAATAGTCCAAATTTATTCTAAGTTCATCACTCAATCGATCATTCCACTTTTTCTCAAAATAGATTTTTGAATCAATTTTGCATGATCATTATGACAAGGAAAATGAAGTATTTAGGCAAAAAATTCTAAAGCAATGTTCCCATATGTCTTAAGTTTCTAAGGAAACCAAGTTATCATAATTTGTTTCATTATTCTTCAAGTTATACACAAAAAACTTATGACTGTAATCAAACTGCAACAACACTTTGTATTCAACTTCAAGCCAATTTTTGAAACTCTTATAGCTAGAATTAAAATTTGATTCCTTATTAAAATTTGTATCCATTTGTCCCTATTTTAATCTAAATCAAAATAAATCTCATTTGGGGATCTACAGATCAAGAAATGGCCAAACTATTGCATGTTCAGTGAAATCACTCCATTTAACAAATTCCAGCACACTTCATCACTTTCATCCTAAATTCATCAATCAATCATTATCAATCCTTTAATAATGAATTTATATGGCTATGAAATTTGGTGGAGATGAAATACAATGTGTGAGGAGTTCGTGGTCCAAATTTTAAGTCAATCGTAGGTTCGGAGAAGAAGTTATGGTCAAAAGAGTGAAGGATGTCAAAAATAGTTAAAAGGCATTGCACTCTCCCCATCACGATCGTGCTTATGCACATTTGTGCAATTCCTTCTAGTTTTTCTTTGTCACGATCTTAATTATGCACTATCATGCATTTTAGGATATCCCCTCGCTATCAAGATCATGCTTGTGCACAATTGTGCAACTTCTCTAAGGTTCCTTTTTGTCACGATCGTGTACTGCCTAATTTTTCCTCTCGGTCACAATCGTGCATTTGCACAATCTTGCGACTCCCTTAAGGTTCCCTCTCTGTCACGATCTTGCTTTTGCACGATCATGCAGCTCCTCTTAGGCTCCCTCTCTGTCACAATCGTACTTATGCATAATCATGACAAGCATTCTTCTTTAGATTTTATGAAACAACAGAGTTTTCATCTCTTCTTCATCTCTTTTACTAAATCCATAATCTCTAACTTATATCCTCTTTATTTCCTCTTCATTCCTACTTCCATTTCAGCTCAACTCAACCATACACAAATCAAAATCTATGATTAATCACAAACATAAAAAACGAACATATCAAATATGCATTCATCAAATTTTCTACACTTTTTCATCTTCATCATTACCTTCATTTCATCTCAACTGAGCATTTTAGTCCTTCCCATATAACGACATCGCATTACTCCTTTTTCCTTAACTCTAGACTCAATTTTAGTTCATTTCTAAAACACTCAACGAGATTTATGTTTATAATAGTGAAAATAGAGCATAAGTTTATCATCTTTTCATGAAATTTCTGCACTTTTTTATACACATTTTCCACAATCTTTCTTTGAAAAAATTATTTCAATAACATCTTATGAAATATTGATCATCAAATACACAAAAACAAGACATCAATATTCTCATTCTTCATCAACGATGCATATGTATAATGGACACTATTCTCATGATCATGTAATATCTATTAATCACCATATTTGTTTCATATTCATACTAGTCATGAGAATTAACATGTTACTTACTTGCTAAAACCACAAGTTCTTCAAAACACAAGGAAGCCCTAATTTCTTATGCAACCCACGTACATCATCATAGAGGTTGAGAGGTTGAGTTATCTTATGGCAAATGAAGAAGACAACAAGGTGAGAGTAACAAGCGAAAGAAAAGAGAGCTGGGTTTAACGTTGATAGAGGTTGGTGAGAAAATTCGTAGAAGTGAAGAAGCTTGAAGAATAAAGCCACGAAGAAGAAGAAAGTAAAAGCAAAACAATTAATGGTCTTTCAAGTAATAATCATGGTTTAAAGACTAGGCTTAGCAAGTGAAAGTTGTCACTTACCACATGTCCAATTTCTATGAGTTTAAACTATGTTCTCTTAATCAACTCCAATTTCTTCTCCAATTGTCTCTCAATTTTTAGTGACATATGTCATTAAATCCTAAAGTTATTTATAAAAATTTTCACTATCATTTGACTTTTATTTCGACTATCATTTATCAACTGTCTTGTCACTTGGCATTTTTCCTAGTCTAGAAATACCCAAAATTTTGAAAATTTCTTAAAATTTATCAAAATTCTAAATCAGTAAGTATACTCTCCACATCAATTTTTAGTACAAATAAACCACAATTCTCAATAAAATCACATTTATAAATCAATTATGCTCGAAAAATATCAATGAATGCATGTATAATCATTTTAATGTGCAAAAATCAATATTCACTTGTGTGTATATGCTATTTTATGCTTGAGCATGAAATACACTTTCTAACTTCTCAATAAACTCTCATGTACACTATTCTAGGATTTTAGCCCCTAACATGGGATAATAGGAAGGTTGCACAAACCTTTTTTTCATCACTCTTTTCATCTCTTCCTAGGTGGATATAGGGGGTTCTTTATTCCTCCTCCTATTCTTTACCAATTCATCCTACCAAACTACTGCATAATCAAAGAATTCCACTGCTACCAATCTCACTTTCTTATCTTCAGAATAGTTGTGACAAACAAAAATCATGTCCACCTTTCTTTCCTATTCCTATTACACTTTAGTATTATTTCTACCCTTTAAGGACGGGATTTTCATCTTGATGGCATGAATGTTGCTATCTTTTCTCTCCACTCTTTCTTCCCTCCTTACTCTACCCCTCCCGAATTGCACTTCATCTTCATACTCATAATACATTCTTTCCAATTCTTCCTCCCGATTCCTATGACTGCCAATTGATCTACCATGATTTTGAATTATACTAGTTTTGTTAATTCTCTCAGCCATCCCATCCATCCTAGTAGATAATCCTAGTAGATAACTTCTTAAACTCATTCATGAATATCTTATACATCATTTCAAATCAAGCACATTGTTATCCACCTCATGTAATGTTTTTTTTTTCAATCCCTTCTACTAGCCATTCTTATGACAAAAGTTGCAAGAAAAATGGTCAGCAATAAAAGATAACCTCACAAGTCACTCCCTTAGGTGTTTCACTCAAAAGATGACACTCCACTCATATTTTACTCAAATTTGGCTTTTAGCCTCTGTTATGTTTACACACTCAAGCCTTTTTCCACTTAAACTTATTGTCCTCAATTGCACTTCAAAATTTAATTCCCAATGAAGATAATGCATAGACAGTAAATTAAGATTTAGGATTGCAATGAAAATATCTAAGAAAGATGATGGGCGCAAAACTAGAAGCAAGTATACTGAAATGAATGAAGGCAAAATTGCCACACAAAAGGAAAGGATATAAGACACCCAAAAAATACATTTTTAAATTAACAAGAATCAATTTGTTAATGATGGTATAATGGAAAAAAAAAAGATTAAAAAATAGAAACTTAGAATGAAAGAAAATGACGAAAGTAATGCATAAAAGCGAGAATTGAAATTTCCCTAGTGGAAAAATCAACTTGAATGGAAAGATGTAAAGACACTAAACAAAATATTAAGTCAACAAAAGAAAATCCTATAATCACGCTAAACCCAAAGATAAAATTTTTAAATTGATGTTTTAACACTAACTAAATTTTTGCTAAAGTCTTTGGCGCCAGCACCTCATCTTTTCTTTTACATTTTTTCTTTTGTTTTTTTTTAATTTTACCTCTTTTTTATAGTAGCAACGTTTTCTTCTTTTCTAGCTACTGTATTTTTTAGAAAAACACAATTATAAAATGAACCCTAGTTTTGAATTCTAATGAAAAATAACCATAATAACAACAAATAAACACAAGATAAATAAAAATTTATCTTAATCCAAGCTCTGATACCAAATGATACGAAACCTTAAGTTTAAAGAACCCGAAACTCCTTAAACACACTTTGGATAGAACATGAACAAGACGAAATCCCCAACTAGAATGAACCCCAATCAATTATTTGAAAGGAAACGTATATAATAATGTTGATTTGAATAAAAGAATAGAAATTCATCACAAATGTTTACCTTGATAAAAATTATATTCTTGATGTAATAAAAGAAGATAAGAAATCTTCCCTTATAGAATTAATTATTCAACCAATCTAACCCTAAAAAATGTTTATTATGATGTATTATACCCTTTGAAAAGAAAGAGACCTTTGCTATGTAAAAGGCCTTTAAACATGAGCCTTTCACCAAAATAATTAAAGCCCAAACTAATGTTTCTAAAATACAACCCAATAAAACCTAAAAGATTTAAACAAGCCCAAGACATAAGTAATGGGCTACTGAAATTTATGCTTCTAACATAAAAATAATTAATTAAATAAGAATGAAAGTCTTCTTACACAATCCTCCCAACTTGATTAGTTATGATGCCATTAACCCTCATTGTCTCTTGAGATCCTATGCCATCTAAAATTTGGCCCATGTAGGATTGAAGCACTTCTTTGAATTTCTTAGCTCTTGATCTTGTTATTGGTCCCTCAGGCATTATTAGCTTATGTTTGGTTCCATATATCTTACAAAGTACCATGTTCGTGCTTCCATCAGTAGTGGAAGAGACATTACCATATGCAACTCACCGAATCTACGCTAGGCACATATACCTTAATTGGCAAATGAATTGGAGGGAAAGGAATTGTGAAAGTAGTTCTAGAATTGTGCTTGGTCAACATATGTTGAAGATTTTAACGAGTAGTCACTATAAGAAAAATGTATATTTGCAACGGAAAATTACCGATGGTATTAAAACCGTTAACATTATCGACCGAAAATGCATAGCCGTCAGCGAAGTTGGTTGTGGAATAAAAGTGTTGCAACAGTACAATATTCCGTCGCTGAATGTTGGTGTAGGATATTTACTGACACACATTTCGATCGGTAAAGTTTGACGCCCTTCATTAAAACAAAAATGACTTCGTTTTTGTTTAAACCAAAATGACGTCGTTTTCGTTTAAACCAAAACGACGTCGTTTTGATAAATCATTAAACCCTCCTTCTCTTAAACCAAAACAACGTCGTTTTGATAAATCATTAAACCCTCTTTCTCTTTTCCTTTCTTCCTCTCCCACGTGCAGACCTTTTCTTTCTTCTTCCTTCTCCTTTCCATCGTTCTCCTCCAATGTTCTCCTCCAACGCCGCCTATCGTCGCGTCGTCATCGTGGTCTCTGATAGGTAAGTCACTTCTCCTCCCTCCCCTCTTTCTCCGATACATGTGGATAGGTTATAGTATTTTTGTTTTTATATGTAAATGTTTTATTGTATTTATATTTAAAAACAAATGTTGATTTATATTTAAATGTTTATTGTTAGAAATGTTGATATATATTTAAATGTTGTCATTGATTTAAATGTTATATTTAAATGTTGTAATTGATTCTTATATGTAAATGTTGATTTATAGGTTTTGTAATTGGTAATTATATGTATAGATGTGGTTTAATTATTTTTATAAACTTTATTAAAAGAAAAGGAAAATAATAAATTTAAACTAACATTAAAGGATTTACATGTTTGTTTAAAAGTTCATCAATGTTCATGAGTAATTGTTCAAACAAATAAAATAACAAAATAATTAAATTTATAATTAATTTCTCAATCAATTTTCTTTCAATGTAAAAAAGAACTTTGAATCGTTAAACATAATATTTATTAATTAATTAGCATATAATAATATAAATATACATTATAAACACAAATGAAACAAAAAATTAATAGAGAAAATATGTTAATTAAAACAACAAAATGAAACTAAAGAAATTTCAACCCAGTTCACACTTAAATATGGCATTATTCTTAATTTCAAACAATTAAGATATTAAACTTAGTCAAATGGGGTAATTAAGGCTAGAAGCCTTTTCCAATTCCGTACAAGTTTAATGACATAAAACTCCAAAAAATCCCTTAAAAATTTACATACAAACAAAATTACACATTAATTAAGAATGTAAAATGAAGAAAGTAAAGTAAAATAAAATAAAAGTTGGAATTATAGGGTGGCTTCGTAATAAGTGCTTCTCTTGGATTTTAATAAAATATAAAATAATTTTTATAAAATTTATAATAAACTAAATTAAAGTTCTTTTACATTATCAACTTTTATCTATCATCATCATTCAAAGAAATATCATCATATTTTTGATAATAAATAATTAAAATGTAATCAATACTTAAAAAACCCAAAAATCATACCTCTTTATATAAAATAAATTACTTAAAACAAGTCCTTTTGTGGTCGTCCAACTCTCAAAAGTAATGAGAGATTCTGTTGTATTTTCTTTCACTTTATTATTAAAGAGAAATAGATGAATTTGAATCCCAACTGTTGGGACCCGATCTGGGAACCAAATCCCAACCGGAAAACGAAGAACGGAAAACGAAAGTACTGGAGCAAAACGAAGCGAAGCGGAATTGATACTTAACAAATGGCGCCGACATCCGAGAATAATCAAGAACACAAAAACACATTCGACTAAATGAACATAATCTCGTTGGAAACCCTAAGACATTTCAAATCCGGTATAACTTTTTTTTCTCTTATTCATTCCTTTTCTCTTTAATCAATCTCATTCAAATCATAACCATTCCATACAATTCCCTTTTTTTGGAAACTCATCCTCACCAATTTCAATTCACTTAATTCATCTTAATCATTTCTTATACAATCATATAAATCCTCAAACTCATTTCTTTAAACCCATTTTACCAAAATTTTACCGAATTTCGTGACAGATAACTACAGTATTTTGACAGCCCAAAAATTTTAAAACCAAAGAAACGCACTTCTAATACATAATCCAATAGCACAAGGCAACATCGGACCTCCCGTCCGGCATCCAAACACCAGCAGAAACACAATCTTAGTTCTAAACATTTCATCATTCCAATCCATAATATATCTCAACTCAAATATCCACAATTCAATCACAAGCCATTCATATACATTCCAATTTCCATTTATATCCATCTCAATTCAAATTTACGTACAAAATCTATTCCACAATCATACATAACTCATAAATGAAATACATCATAAATTTACATAATGACTTTTCAAGTCATAAACAAAAGCAATACATAATCCATAAACCTTTTTCACAACTTCAAAACTAAACTCCAACATTACACATAAAACAAAGCATACAAAAACTATCGGGTTGACATTATACTCGTCTTCCATCCGATCTCCTGCGTGAAAACACGGAGATGGGGATGAAAGGGGGTGAGCTCTAAGCTCGTAGATAATATATTTATAAACCGAACAATAAGCGAAAAAAATCTTTTATTTTCAAACTTTTCAAACATTTCCCATTTAAGAATTTCTCCAAAACTCATTTTCAAACTTTTCAATTTCATCAACACTTTCTAAGATTTTCTCAAAATTTTCATTTGTTTCAAAACATTTATATCCGCTTTAGGAATTTCATGCTTGAAAATTTTACTTTCTCGTTTCTCAAAATCTCAAACCTTTTTCAAAACATGCACAGTCTTAAACATGAATGCATCACATCATGGTGTATCACATCATAATCAAATTAAAAACACACAAAACATCAGATTGGTTTGGTTCGGTCCTAACAGGACGTACTGCACATTCTCGCATAACGGTCATGTGCAGCCGTGAACAGGACGTACTACACTTTCCCGCATAGCAGTTCAGTGTAGCCGTAAAAGGAGTCCGTAATCGGATCTCCATTGCCTATTGCAGGCAGCCGAGCAAAGGCTTAAACAGGTAGAGACAGCGCTGACTCACAAAAGAACCTGACCAAACCCACTTAACACATAACGAAAACGGAATTCAAATTGCCCGAAGGCACTTTTCAAAAATCTTGATTTTTTTTTTACCTTTTTCAACTCATATCATCAAATTGTGTTATAGATGACACAAGCATATATCCACATAATTGCACATAATCAATCTAATGCAATTCACGTAAATCACATATCAATATATGCACTAATTCTTTAAATCATTCAAATCATAAATCACATAATTTGAAAACCATGAAATTCATAAGTCTTGTATTTTCTAAAACTCATTTTACTCCTTTGAAATCATAATTTCAAACATTTACATCCTTTTTCAAACATTTTTATCCATAATAATTTATCAAAAATCAAATTTTGCTTTCTTTAATTTTCAAAAATTCACATTTAGCTTATAATTCAATAAATAAATATACTACCCACCTCATATCCATGCTAGCATCTTGTCCAATGCTTCAATTTGACCTTTTCTCCTTTCTTCCTTCCAATTGAAAATTCCCTAAATCAATTTCATCCAAAATTTAATCTCATAAATAACTTAATCCTTCAATTTGATGCTTAAGTCATCAATTCTTACTAATTCCAAGATAGTTACATCACTAATTTAAAAAAAAAACCCCAAATTACAAATTGAACCTAAACCAATCCAATCAAATTCAATATCATAATTAACTAAATTTCTCAAATTGAACTTAGGAAATATCAATTCCTCTCATATTCAAGCTATTTCAATCTCCAATTTTGAATATCCCCAATTTTCAAAATTGGCCTAAACCAATTTGCACAAATTCAATATCATAAAACATAATTTCTTCAAAATTGATTCCGTATTTCATCAATTCATGCTATTATTGATGATTCTACACCATTAATTCACAAAATTTAGGAAAATCCCCAAATTCCAAATTAAGCCTAAACCCCCAATTTATAATTTTTTTCAAATTAAACTTCACCTAAAGCATAAACATCAAAATTAACTTGGGATATCTCAAATTCATCACTAAATCAAGCTATCTAAATCATCAATTTCAAAAATCCCCAATTTTCAAAATTTTAACATAATCCTAATCATTCAATTAACCAAAATTAAATCTCACTTAAGGCATAATCATCACAATTGACTTCATAAATCACATACCCATATCATTTTCCATGATTCTAAACCAAAGTTTAAGAAAAACTCAAAGATTGAAATTTCTTTTACCTCTTTCTCTCTCTAGAATTTTGAAAATCCAAGCTCCAATGGTAGCTTCATCTTCTTTCATGCTTTTCCTCTTGAAGAAGCATCAAAAACCTCTTTGAAAGCCATCAAAACCGAAACCTCTAAGCTTCCTTCTTCTTCTCTTCTTCTTTCTCACTCACCGATTCCTCACTTCTTTTTTTCTTATGTTTTCTTCTCTTTCTTCTTGATTTTCTTTCTTATTTTGTGCACCAGACCTCCCAAACGACATCCATCTGATGAGTTTTGCCATGTCACTTTAAAATGGGGCACAAATGACCCTTATGCCCTCACTTGTGTGCTTATTTCCAAAATTGCCCCTGCAGGAACTTGAAAAACTGACTACTTGCGTCCTGTTTTCAAGCATCTAAACGAAATAATTTGGACAAACTTTCTTCTTGAAAATTGTTCCTCTAGATCATATGAATCCAATGAAACTAACGGCTCTCAATTCGGATCTAAAACAAAGAAGTTATAGCCGAAATACTATCGGACCTTCACAAAATCCGAGACTAAACATTAACATAACTTCAGTCCAGAAATTAACAATCTTAGGGATGAAACTAAATTTCGATCCCTTCATAACAGTTGTAGCCCTATATCTTAATTTTATTTTTCCTCAAGAATCAACTCAATCGGAGTTGTACAGCTCCCGAAAATTGCAAAATACTGAACCATGTTCAGAAAATTATCCAACTTATAACCTATAACCAAATCTCTTACTTTGGTTCAATCAATCTCTTTCCATTTAATCTCATAAAAATCATAATATTCCATAACAATGAAATTAAATATCTTAGGAATCCAACACTTCGAGAATCAAATCAATCGGATGTCGGACGAAGGAATTATAAGCAAAAGATTACGAAAGGGATCGGATAAAGAAACAAAGTAACGGAACGTCAAAACTGAACTTTTCAAAAATCATATCTCTCGATCCCGAACTCGGAATTTGACAAATTTGATGTCAATAGAAAGATCAAAGGAAGCTCTACAACTTCCCTGAAGAACTCAAAATCAAATTAGGTCTCGAAAGAGGTCAAAACCTCAATCAAAGATTCTGTCCAAAATAGCTTTTCCTAAACGACTTCCAAATTTTAATCACTCATAACTCCTAACCCCGAAATCGAAAAATTGCAAACTTTATATCAATGGAAAGATAAAAACATCATCTAAAACTTTCATGAAGACCACTTACTCTGACTCAAACTAAATCCATACGATGAGTGGCCTCGAAGCATAGAACACTTAACTTCATTTCAATCAACTCATCCACTAGAACTTTTATAAACCATACCAATCTCCACAATTATCAAATACATCAACATCCAATAATGCTTTTCTCATAAGTTTCCTTAAAGCATACATACAACATATATATATATAACACTTATTTTATATCATTTCGTATTTCTAAATTCCACTTAAAAATCGGGGTCCAACACCAACTCTACTTAAATTTAATATCATACCAAATACTTAGATGAGTTTAATCCCTCGACTGAGGTTGGTAAGGATTTCCACACTTAACAACCTTATATTGGCCAAATTGATATGTCTTGCAAATTACTGTTTCATTTTACCTAAACCTGTAGTACTTACCTTGTGATCTTCAAGTTTCGAGTAATTTCTGATATATTAAAGAAAAGTTAACAAAGCTTTAGACCAATGTATGTCTTAGAAACTAACTCATTATTTAATTCCTTTAAAGCTAGAAAATCAACAAAGCTACATGGTTCTATCTATCGTCTATATATGCGCTTGTTCGACAAAGAACTAATCAAAGATTGCTACCCTACTTAAATTAGAGTTGTGGAAGCCAGATTACATACCAATCTTCCCTACTTAAATTACAGTTATGGAAGCTAGATTACATACCGCAACATTAATGAAATAGTATCATATCTTAATCAAATTGTGCTTCAATATATATTATATCTAATGTTGTTCTAGGCCTCTTCTACCTTTACTCATGGGGCATTTATCCATGTTAACTTGATATTATAAACCTAAATATAATAATTTGGCTAAATTTTAAAATAAAATTATTAAAACCAATTTAATAATGATTACAATAATGTAATCTTCAATGAGTCATCTAATTTGATCATAAATTTCAGTATTTTACAAATATGATCGACTTGATTTCAAATCTACATCTTTCTCGCTTTGTATGGATCATTTATTTTCATATAAATGTGATGCATTTAATATAATTTCAATCCTTTTTATTATATATATATACTTGGCCAAACTTCAAAATATCTTAGGCTTTGAAAAATACTTAATATAGTTAAAAAAGAGTTTTGTGACGTTTCTTAACTTGAAATCTTATCTCTTTAAAACGAGTTGTGACATTAACTGGAATGTTGCATGTGACATTATATGTGACAATCATTTTTTTTAAATGGCGTCAACTTTTTCTTAGACATCACATTAAATTGGAAAACATCAAGCGGAGCTCTACCTTTTTGTTGTTTTGCAGTCATCCCATACTATTGGCTAATGGAAATGGGTTAAAGACACTTGATCCTCGTATCAACTACTTCCTAAGGATCTTTATCTCTATGATGCTACTTTCACTTCTTTACTTAGTTATGACTACCAACCAAGTGTTTTTAAACCTTTTTTGTGGGCAACCGAGTGGCTTAATAAATATCTTTTCTAAATTAGATGGAGAGAAATCATCGATTTTGTGCAATATATGACATATTTATAGTCCTCTAATAAATGAATCATTTTATGAAAAGAGCATCCCTTTTTAGATGACCTTGCCAGTAGGATCTATCTAGGAATCGTCTTCTTTTACCTAGTTGTAAGAATTTGTTTTTATATATACAATATATTGTGCATTGAGGGGACAAATTGTTTTAAAGTGAGCATCAAGGTTTGGATCAAATTTTGGTACAGAGGTCCTAATAACTATAGGTATATATAGCAACCATCTCATAAGTTAACTATGGGAGGGGGTTATTAAAATACATTATAACTCTAATGGTAAGATTGATTAATACAATCTAAAATATAAAAACATATTTTCAGCAATAATAGCACATTAGGTGATTTCATGGGAGTATATAATTAGCCACTTTCTTTTCTTATTAGTTATGTTAATTTTTCTTACTTTGTGGGCATATCAGCTTCATTCGTTCTATCACTTTAAAATTTCGCTTGTAGTTGCCAAGTAATCCTTTATGCTAGGATTTCTTTTTTAGGTAACATTTATTAAGAATTAAGAGATATTGCCATGTCTTGTTACCTAACTAAGATGTTATGGCCTTTCTTTTTTACTACTAATATGCTTAGATTCAAAAGAGGTATGACATGAATTACATTTATCATTACCTTTACCATGGTTAAGTTTTCTAATAAAGTTAAGAACTCCAAGAATTTAGGTCCAAATACTTTGTTCAATGATTTGTAGTGCCCTTTGTGTTTTACTTATGAAAAACCCTAATACTACCTTTATCCTTGACACCAATATCTTAGGAATGGTTTTATACAAGGTGTTATAGTATGATATTGGTCTAAAATCTCTCAAAGACCTCATATTAGGGACTTTAGGAACCATAAATATTTATGATTGATTTATGTTAACAATATTCCTTTGCTAAATAACTATATTATTACTTCATAGATTTGTTGTTTAGTTCATTGCTAAGATTGTTTGAAACAGTTGGCATTTAAACTATTATGATATCGTGCCTTGTTGGAATTAAAGTTCTCTAGAGCTTTACCCATATCAATTACAATAAATGATTTTATTAATTCCTTAAATTGCTTAGGAAAGATGATAGGTCTCAAGAAAGAGTTTATAGATTGCATTAATTAATCACTTTAAGAGCTTAGGCCAAAAATTAAAATAATTGAGGAATAAGTCTTTAATGTTATTCTACCCCAAGAACCTCACTTCATTTTCATTTGTAAGGCAACATATTTTATCATAGTTCCTTCTTGAAAGAGTTGCTCTAAAGAGAAAAAAAAAAGACTTAATTACCTATTAACTTCTTACATCTAGAAAACTCTAGATTTTTGCTTTAATTTTGAGTGATGAGCATCTAAACCTTTAATATAGTTATCATAAGTTTGTTTTTTAGCAACTCTAAAACTATCATTTCCAAGATCATTATATAAGTTTTTCCGAACAAAATTGAACACCCTCTTTACTTCTTTAATATCTTGTTTATTGTTACTAGTAAGACACTTATATAACTCCTTTATCTCTTGAAGTTTTTTCCCGATATGTTTCCATTCAGCTTTTCCTTTATTGTATGCTTTCCAATTAAGGTATGAATGAATTTGTTGTTGGTTTTCATTGCAACTCTATCATCTTCATCGTCGGTGACGTTCTTCAGGAACATTTCTCTACATTTCGATTAAGGTCAGTGCTTATGCTTTTGTTATTATTATTTTTTTCTCTTTATTCATATGTTTGTAGATGAACTTCCTATAGCATGTTCCTGAATCGTTTATTGATGTCTTGCAGGATGTGAAACTTGACAACACACATGTAGTATGGAGACCCAATTTGCATTATGATTACTGGTTGAGATAGAAGTTTGTTTTTATTACAGGGGGACCCTTATTTCATAAGGGGGATGTCCGAATTGTAGGAGAAATGCTGCCAAAATTTCAATAGGATCCTCGTAGTAGATGATGTTTAAATTAGAACATGAGCTCATTAGTTTTAAGCTATGATCTTAATTTGGAAGTGACTTACAATTATGGAAATTAGTTAGGATATTACCTGATGGTTTAATTATTTCAGGATGATAAATGTCATGCATTGAGTATAATATGTCATGCGTTGAGTATAATTTTTCCAATTAAGGTATGAATGATTTTATTGTTGGTTTTCATTGCAGCTCTATCATCTTCATCGTCGGTGACGTTCTTCAGGAACATTTCTCTACATTTCGATTGAGGTCAGTGCTTATGCTTTTGTTACTATTTTTTTCCTCTTGATTTATGTGCTTGTAGATGAACTTCCCATAGCATGTTCCTGAATCGTTTATTGATGTCTTGCACGATGTGAAACTTGACAACACACATATAGTATGGAGACCCAATTTGTGTTGTGAATACTGGTTGAGATAGAAGTGTGTTTTTATTGCAGGGGGGCCCTTATTTCCTAAGGAGGATGTCCAAATTGTAGGAGAAATGTTGCCGAAATTTCAATAGATCCTCGTAGTAGATGATGTTTAAATTAGAACATGAGCTCATTTGTTTTAAGCTATGATCTTATTTTGGAAGTGACTTACAATTATGGAAATTAGTTAGGATATTACCTGATGGTTTAATTATTTCAGGATGATAAATGTCATGTGTTGAGTATAATATGTCATGCATTGAGTATAATATTTCCAATTAAGGTATGAATGATTTTATTGTTGGTTTTCATTGCAGCTCTATCATCTTCATCGCCGGTGACGTTCTTCAGGAACATTTCTCTGCATTTCGACTGAGGTCAATGCTTATGCTCTTGTTAACATTTCTCTGCATTTCGACTGAGGTCAATGCTTATGCTCTTGTTACTATTTTTTTGCACTTGATTCATGTGCTTGCAGATGAATTTCCCTTAGCATGTTCCTGAATATTTTATTGATGTCTTGCACGATGTGAAACTTGATTGCGGTATAAATTTCTTTTACGTATTAATTTAAATGTATGGTTGATTAATGTCAGTGTTGCACTTACCTTAATTAATTTGAGCCATAATTTGATGGATGCTCTGTAAAATGGATTTCTCTTTACTTGTAATATAGACATAATTTGATATGTTTATGTGAAATTGTATATGTGCAACGAATTGATTAAAATAGGTTTTTACAATAATATTCAAACTTGTATGAATACTTATTTGGAAAATGTTGGATATTTAATATCCATTAAATATCAAATTGTGATCAACCATTATCTTATGACATATATGACTACGAACATATATGTTGGATATTCAGTTTAAATATTGTAGGAACTTAGCTCGGATTCAGAACGAGAAAACCTGATGTTTAATCACACGTCTTTTATGATATGTTTTGTTATATGTGGCTAACATAGCAGACTAACTTTGGATTCGATGTTGTAAAATAACAGTCCTCCAGTTATGAGTTTCAGTGATAGATCTTGGATGCATAGACGTTTAAACATTGATGGTTTCATTAATCCTGAATTTGTTGAGAGAGTTAATGCGTTTATTCATTATGCATCTTCGCAACCTGCATATATGGATGGGTCAAAGATCAGATGTCCATGTAAAAAGTGTAAACACAAATGTTTCCTTTTTATTGATGAAGTTAATTTGCATTTGTTGAGAAAAGGGTTTGTTCCCAATTATTTTCAGTAGACTCGACATAGGGAACCATTGATTGCTAGCTGTTCAAGGAGAATTGAAGAATATACGTCTATGAACTTAAATGAGCATGACGTGGAGGATGGATACGGAAGAAATTATATTAATGAACTTGAAAACTCCTTCAGACAAATGGTACACGATGGGGTCGGTTATACATTTGAACCAAATGGGGAAAATGTTGAAGAAGAACCTAACCCACAAACAAAATAAATTTTTGACTTACTACAGTTAGCTGACTGAGAATTGTGGCCAAATTGTGAAACAATGACCCAATTGCCATCAGTTGCTCGAATATTGAACATAAAGAGTGAAGGTCATATTTCGGATCGCAATTTTGATAAAATTCTGGAGTGGTACAATGAATCATTGCCTGCTGATCATATAATGATTGATAGTTTTTACAATATGAAGAAACTTATTCGTGGTATTGGTTTGCCTGTGGAAAAGATTGACTGTTGTCGAATGGGATGTATGTTGTATTGGGGAGATGATATGAACTTAGACCAGTGCAAATTTTGTGGTCAACCTAGGTTTAAGCTCAAAAAACATTCTACGAAATAGAAATTAGTTCCATGGAAGCAGACGTATTATTTTCCTCTTACTCCGAGGTTGTAGAGGCTTTATGCTTTTGATATGACTACATCTCACATCAAATGGCATGCTGAACACAAATAGGAAGATGGAGTAATGACTCATCCATCAGATGCACTGGCATGGAAACATTTTAATGACACCCATGTTGATTTTGCAATTGACAATCGAAATGTTCGGTTGGGATTGTCTATGGATGGATTTCAACCTTTTGGTCAATCTGGTCAGCAATATTCTTCGTGGCGAATTATAATAACTCCTTATAATTTTCCTCCTTGGATGTATATGAAAGAGGCATATATGTTCTTGACAGTGATTATCCCAGGGTTAACAAATCCGAAATAAAAAATAGATGTGTTTTTACAACCATTGATATCTGAATTGCAACAGCTTTGGGACTATGGTGTTCAAACTTATGAAGTGTCTCAGAAACAGAATTTTGTGTTGAGAGCAGCTTTGATGTGGACTATTAGTGACTTCTCAGCTTTTGCCATGTTATATGGATAGACCATCACTGGGAAATTGGCTTGTCCTTATTGTGGCAATGATTCTGATGCATTTTATCTGCCAAACGGAGGCAAAATATGTTGGTTGGTTTGACAATCACAGGAAATTTCTACCTTCAGATCATCCGTTTAGGCGCAATAAACATAAGTTCAGAAAACATAGGACAGTAAACACTCATCCTCCTTCTATAAAATCCAGTGAAGAGATTTTGCAAGAGATTGAGGAATTAGGCTTGCTGAAAGTAACAGAATTAGAGGCCGATGAAGTAAATTCAATCATTAGTCAGAACTTTGGTTGGTAGAAACGAAGCATATTTTGGGATTTGTCATATTGGAAAACGAATTTGATTCATCATAATCTAGATGTGATGCACATTGAGAAAAACATTTTTGACAACTTTTTCAATACCATTATGAACATTGAAGGGAGGACAAAAGACAATGCACAATCTAGAGCTTATTTGCAACTTTTTTAAAAAAGGAATGAGTTACATAAAGATCGTCACACTGGTAAATATCTGAAAGCATGTTATACTTTGGACAAGACACAAAAGGAGCTTTTATGTGAATGGTTGAAAAGTCTTAAGTTTCCTGATGGTTATGTTTCAAACTTGGCTAGGTGTGTGGATCTAAGGAAATACAAATTATTTGGGATGAAAAGTCATGATTGTCATGTATTTATGCAAAGGCTTATCCCAATTGCATTCCGAGAGTTGCTACCTTCTAAGGTATGGGAAGCTATAACAGAATTAAGCTTGTTTTTAAAAAACTTAACCTCAGTTGAAATCAAGTTTTTTTATATGAAAAAATAGAAAAAGAAATTCTCGTTATTTTATGCAAGTTAGAAGGCATTTTTCCTCCAATCTTCTTTAACTGTATGGAACATCTATCTGTGCATTTAGCACACGAGGCAAAACTCACGGTCCAGTTCAATATTGATGGATGTATCCATTTGAGAGGTAAGTCGACAAATATTACTGTAATAACCATTTACATGCTTTATCAACTACATTCTAATAACTATTTTGTCTAATATAGGTATTTGCATCACTTGAAAAAAAATGTAAAAAACAAAGCTAGAGTTGAAGGCTCTATATGTAATGTTTATTTAGTGGAGGAAGCTAGTACATTTTGCGGGTATTATTTTGAGCCACATGTTAACACAAGAGCAAGAAAAGTTACTCGTAATGACAATGGGGGAGGAATGAGTCATGTTGATGGAAACTTGTCCATTTTTTCATATTCTGGACGAACATATGGACGTGCAACAAGAAGAATGTTAACTGAGGAAAAAATTGAGGCTGCACATGGTTACATTTTATTGAACTGTGAAGAGGTTCTGCCTTTCATTCAATAAGTTGAACATGAATATTTCTTTATTTAACTTTGTGTGTTGTTCATAACAAAAAATAGTTAATATGTATTTAGATTATACGAGACATTGTTACGGGAGATAATGTCGGGTATGATGTAGGATGATATAAATAGAGAAGTTGGAAAACACTTTCCTCGATGGTTCGAGAGATATGTAAGTTTTCACTTACAAGTAATCTTAATTACAATTCAACGGTATATTTAAATATTCTCATGACACTATACTCTTTGCTATGATAAATTTACTTTTGTAGGCCTTAGAACATCCAATCGAGAACAAAATCATTTGTGATCTTGCAAAGGGACCTCTACGAATTGTTAAATCGTATCCGGTGTATTTCATTAATGGATACAAATTTCATACAAAATCTCATGGACATAACATGTCAACAATAAAAAGTGGTGTTTCGATGTAGGGAGAAATGATGGATTACTATGAAAAAATTATTGAAATACTAGAAGTTGAATACCCTACTTTACCAGTGAAGCGATGTGTGTGATGGGTGTCGAATCCACCAAAAATAAATCCCAAACACCAAACGAAAATGAATTGCGCACAGTGGTAAATGGGGTCGATCCACAGAGAATGGAACAATTGATTTTATTCAAATGCCAAAGAACGAATGAAATTAAATAAAAAGGGGGTTTTGAAGTTTTCGACTAAAACTACTCATGAAACTAACAACTGAAAATTTATAAACTCAATTAATAAAATGATAACTATGATGCAACCAACAAAGAACGCAAATAAAATTGATTAACTCAAATAACGACAACTTAGTCAGGAAATTCCTAATTATGCTTAGACCACGATCATCGACTCAAATATTTTCTTTAGTTTAATAATAAGTTAGCTATGGTTACCAACTACCTCTGGCTCCCTCAAACTTTCAGCCTTTTGTTTCCTATTCCACGTGGGCCCTTGTTCCAGTCCTCTTTATCTTCCTCCCTTGCTTAGCCTCCAGCCCACGTGCTTGCTGCTCTTAATTAAAAACCTCCTTCTTTTTCTTTTCATCCATTAATTGCCGTGGGCCCCACCTCCTTTATGGCCTGCATGAATTTCTTTATATTCTCTATTCCAGCCCGCCGTCCTTGCTCTCCTTGTTTTGTTGTGTCTTGCCTTTTTCCAGATCAGTCCACGTGATTGCTTGCCCTGGCTTACGTGCGTGATTGTGTCCATTAAATTGAAATTCCCTTGTGTTTTGTTGCTGATTTCTCCTCTTAATTTATTTCCTACAAGGAAACATAAAATCAAGTTAAGTCCAAATAATTGAATCAACAAGAGGAATAAAAAGGGATAATTAAAACATAAATATCTAACAAATATGCACTTATCAAATCTCCCCACACTTAGACGACGCTTATCCTCAAGCACAAAAGAGGACCCAGACACAATGAAAAACCACTCCACAAAATGAAACACGCACAAAGGTAATATAAACTAGGAATGAGAGCGCAATCTTGTCCCGATGTCAACGAAATGTCAAATAAATGCAACAAATTTCCCACACGAGAAGACACAAGCCTGAACGCAAATTGAAGCGCATGCATGAATTACCGAATTTTAATTAAAAACCAATCAAGCCTAGAAATCACACTTCACTTATCAGGTGGTTAGCATATACGAGGAACTCCGAATTTATGTGGTAGTCATGGGAAGATCGGGTTAATCTTAATTAATTGATTAGGTGCTTTTACCTGTAAATTACTCGGAATTGTCATTGGCCTTTTTACGCGAATGCAAACATTTGTGATGAATGTCACCCGGTTACTTAGTCAATCACAACGCCAAGTGGCTTTAGCCTTACTCGTAATTACTCAGATGCTTGCAATTTTTCGAGTAATCAGAGGAGTAGTTAATTACCTCACATGTCAGTTGTCCGAGACCTTTTGACGCGAACACAAACATTTATGATGAATGTCGCCCGGTTACTCAGTCCCGCCCAACCTTTAGACGGATTTTTGGCTTCGCTCACAACCACCTTTGGTGATTGGCGGAACGAATCAAACACCTCTTTTTTTTCATTCCCTTTCTCCACCATAATTTCCCACATCAATTCAAAGTTCAACACATATACCAACTCAACTTCTAAGCCTAACATGACTCTAGACAAGAAAGGCACCGATTAATCACACAAATTTTTTTAAAATTCTAACCACTTAACTCAGGCTCGCAACTTCCACACATAGGACAAATCATTAACATTTAATTGAAATTAAGCAACATGGGACTCAATCATACTCTCGACTCCTTTAAAAACAATCCACCATTACCTAAGGCACAACAATTCATCAAGCAAAAATGGTGCAAAAGAGGGTTTTTTTTATCAGAAACAACAGCTAAAAGTCCAAAAATACCAAAAGCAACGAAGGGTACAACCCTAAGTAAGCATTAAACAAAAATAGCATGCATCCCAAAAACAAAACAACATGCATCTCAAAAGCTATAAAGCACCCCTCCCCACACTTAAAACACACGTTGTCCTCAACGTAAAAGTAAATGAAAAGGGCAAACTGAGGACTTCCCTGAATCCGGGGCGCGATGACACGCCGCTCAGAGGCGCGTAGCGATGGAGCTTAGGAGGAGCTGGATGTGGCACATATCGGACCGAAGTTTTGCAAGGGCCGTCTCCAGATGGTCGAGGCGATCGAGGATGGGCTGATCCATGCCGGTGGTCGGGTGCGGTGGTTGGCGATCGTCAGAACGGAAGACGCGGGTGCGGGCTAATGTACCTGCAGGGGTAAAAGAAAGAACACCATCTACACGCACCAAAAATTTCATCAGATCAAGACAAGAAAAATCAATGGGGGCCATAGGTCGTGCGGTATGTAGACCTGTGGAGTCATCATCGATAATTTGCTCGTGTCGTGCAATTTGTGTAATAACCTGGCCCATAATCATAGGGCGTGTATCCCTGGTGGCGTACTGGAAAGTAACTGCAACCCAATAGCCAAGGTTAACCCGTGTCTGCGTCTCCATAGCCCAAAGAAAGAAAAGCTCATTCTGCGTGACAATTGCAGCGGTCTTAGTACGACCAGATAAGGAGTAAGCAAGGAATCTGTGCAAGTAATGCATTGCCGGGTCGACAAGATCGCGATCACAACTCACGCTGACCACATACTTAGCCTGCGGATTCTGAGTCAATGTCTGCCAAGCAGACTGAGCAACAAATAGATCGGGGTCATAGCTACAAAGGTTGTCCAAATATTCTGGGTCATCCCGACTGTCTATTACGCTTAAGGCAAGATTAAGGTCAGTAACAGAATAATCAAACCATCGCCCAAGTAAACGGAAACGGATCATAGGGGTGTGAACATTAAATTCAGTCAGCTTTTTGAACTGAAAAGTGCAAAAGAACTCATAGACCAACTCATAATAAACAGGGCAATCTAAGAAAGCGAAAGAACGCCAACCAATATTGTCGAGTAAAGTGACAACACGCTCATAAATACGTAAACTATGAAGTGCTGGAGCATGGAGCGTTTTACCTTGAATTACCTGTCGGGTCGGAATGGTTGTCCAACGTGCTCGCTGTTGATCGTCCTCGAGATCGAAATAACCATTGACCTGCAAAACTTCGAGAGGGGGCACACGGTGACTGGCTGTGCTACGTGAGCGTGTGTGTGGGCATGGGTGGTCTGGTTGGGTTGGCTGGTTGGGGGCGGTCTCAGCATGTGCGGAGGCGTCTGGGGGTGATGAAGGAGCAGTGGCGTCGTTTGGAGGCCGGGCTGGCGAAGGCTGTAGAGGCGGCGACGCTCGTCTCTTTCGGGAGGGTGCGACGGTGACGAAAGGTGAGGGGGCTGCAGATCTGGAAGCTTGGCGGGTTGCTGGGCGGCTGGTGGGCGACGAAGGAGGCGGTGCACCCCTCTTCCGCGAGGGTGTGGTGCCGACGGCGGGCTGGGATCGGGTTGAAGGCGGCGCAACCTCTGCGGCAGGTGAAGGCTGTAGAGATGGCGTCGCCTGGTGGCTCGGGGGCTTGCGTCGTCTGGTGCGAGAGGGGGCGGCTGTGCTGGAGGATGTGGCGTCTGGCGGTGTTGATCTCGGAGATTTACAGGTCGAGGGGCGGTTCGTGATGGGCGGCTTCTTGCGCGATGGGGTGACGGTGGAGGGAGAAGGCGACGGCGGAGGTGGCGGCGGTGCTTGGGCTGGCGGTGAACGGAGGTGCGACTGTAGGGTGAGAAAGTGGATGGGTCAAGTGGGTTGTCAAATGGGTAGGGTTGTAAAATGGGTAGGGTGTAAAATGGGTCAAGTGGGTTGGGCTTGTGAGGATGGGCTGTAAAATGGGTGGGGTTGAGAGCCAAGCTATGATCATACAAAGGACTCCCGCCTGCTGTAATCCAAGAATTCCGAATTGATCCAATGTCGAACCTCCTGAAAGATATAGGGAAGGAAAGGAAAAATATCAAAACAAAGAAAAAAAAACGACGAGATAAAAAGAACACGAAATAAAGCAAAAGAAAAGAAAGAACACAAAATATGGGCTGCCTCCCATTAGCGCCTTTGTTTAACGTCCTAGGCTTGACGGTCCTCGTCTTGAACTTAATCCTCTAGATGGGGATCCTCCAGATTAACCCCCTGAATCGTGTGCGATTCAAACCCTCGTAAAATGGTTTCAGTCTATGCCCGTTCACTTTAAAAACTCTGTCAGTGCCAAGTTCTTCAATTTCCATAGCTCCATGTGGATAAATATTGCGCACCACGTATGGGCCTACCCACCTTGACCGTAATTTTCCCGGAAAAAGCTTGAACTTGGATTGGTACAACAACACCTTTTTTCTAATCTTGAAAGACTTCCTACATAACATTTCATCGTGAAAAGCCTTCGTCTTTAGCTTGTAGATTCTCGAGTTCTCATATGCATCATTCTGGATCTCCTCTAGCTCTTGTAACTGAAGTTTCCTATACACCCCGGCTTCATCCATTCCTAAGTGACATTTCTTGATAGCCCAATAAGCCCGATGTTCAAGCTCCACCAGAAGATGACAGGCTTTTCCAAAGACTAATCTATAAGGCGACATGCCGATTGGAGTTTTATAGGCCGTCCTATAGGCCCACAGTGCATCATCCAGTCTCAAACTCCAGTCCTTACGGTTTGGGTTAACCGTTTTCTCCAAAATTAACTTGATCTCTCTGTTTGATATTTTGGCTTGTCCATTGGTTTGTGGATGATAGGTCGTGGAAGTGCGATGAGTGACGTGATACTTTTTGAAGAGCGCCTCGACCGTCCGGTTGCAAAAATGCGTCCCTCTGTCGCTGATGATGGCTCGAGGAGTGCCAAACCTGACAAAAATATTAGACCTAACAAAATCCACAACAAATTTAGAATCATTAGTCCAGGTGGCTTTTGCTTCCACCCACTTCGACACATAATCAACAGCGAGAATGATATATAAGTTGCCATAGGAAGATGGAAAAGGACCCATGAAGTCCATACCCCACACATCAAAGATTTCACAAACGAGAATAGGGTTAAGGGGCATTTGATTCCTAGGACCTATATTTCCCGTCTTTTGACAACTTACACAACTTTTACAACATAAATATGCATCGCGAAAAAGAGTAGGCCAAAAAAAACCACTTTCTAACACCTTACTAGCAGTTTGTTTTGGACCAAAGTGTCCACCACAAGCATATGCATGACAAAAGTTTAGTATGGAATTAATTTCATTTTCAGCCACGCATCTCCTAATAATCTGGTCTGTGCCTATTTTCCAAAGGTAAGGATCATCCCAAATATAATATTTAGAATCACTCCGAATTTTATCCCTAGCAGACTTAGGCAAATCACCAGTAGCTAAAAAGTTCACAATATCAGCATACCAGGGTAACAGGGATCCTGTGCGTGACCTCGTGTAGGCTTCCTGTGCGACAAAGAGTTGTTCGTCTGGAAATTCGTCTTTGATTGGCTGAGAATCTGAGTCAAGCGTGGGGATTCGGCTGAGATGATCAGCGACCAGATTCTCGCACCCCTTCTTGTCCTTTATTTCCAAGTCGAACTCTTGTAGAAGTAGGATCCACCGAATCAGTCTTGGCTTCGCGTCCTTTTTCGAAAGGAGGTACCTTAAAGCTGCATGGTCAGAATAGACAATAACTTTAGTACCAAGTAAATAAGGACGAAATTTATCTAAAGCATAGACAATTGACAAAAGCTCCTTTTCAGTGGTAGTGTAGTTGCTCTGAGCACTGTCTAGCATTTTCGAAGCATAATAGATCACGTGAGAGCGCTTGTCGATCCTTTGTCCTAGCACAGCACCCACTGCATAGTCGCTGGCGTCACACATAATCTCGAATGGATAGTTCCAATCTGGTGGTTGGATGATCGGCTCTGAGACTAGCTTCTCCTTAAGTAAGTCGAAAGCGGACTTGCATTCATTGTCTAGCTCGAACTTTACATCTTTCTGGAGGAGTCGACATAAAGGTCTGGTGATCTTGGAAAAATCCTTGATAAACCTCCTGTAAAAACCTGCATGGCCAAGGAAAGAACGCACTTCCCGCACACTCGTGAGGTAAGGTAAAGACTTAACGACATCTACCTTAGACTTATCAACCTCAATACCGTGCGCAGATCCTACGTGACCTAGAATGAGACCCTTATCAACCATGAAGTGGCACTTTTCGTAATTCAAAACCAAATTTGTCTCAATGCAACGTTTCAAAATTTTAGCCAGATTCGAGAGGCATTCATCAAAAGAGTTCCCATAAACTGTAAAGTCGTCCATAAATACCTCTATTATATGCTCAACATAGTCAAAAAATATGCTTACCATACACCTTTGAAAGGTGGCCGGTGCGTTGCAGAGTCCAAATGGCATTCATCGAAAGGCAAAAGTTCCAAAGGCACACGTAAAAGTCGTCTTCCCTTGATCCTCAGGTGCCACCGGGATCTGATAAAAACCTGAATATCCATCAAGACAAATGAGGAGTTTTCCACCTAAACGCTCAAGCATTTGGTCAATAAAGGGAGGAAAATGATCTTTCTTAGTAAGGGCGCTGAGACCTCTGAGTCCATACACACCTCCACCCATTTTGAACCCGAGTGGGGACCAACTCACCGTCTCCGATTTTCAACAATCGTAATACTGCTTTCTTTGGTACAACCTGAACTGGACTTACCCATTCACTATCAGATATTGGGTAGATCATACCTGCGTCAAGGAGCTTAATGATCTCCTTTTTCACTACCTCCATCATTGGCGGGTTTAGTCTGCGCTGTGCTTGTCGGTGGGGTTTAGCACCCTCCTCCAAAATAATTTTATGCATGCATGTGGAGGGACTCAGACCTTTGATGTCAGCGATCGTCCAACCAATCGCCTCCCTGCACTCTCGAAGCACTCTAATTAATTTCTCCTCTTCCAGACCGCGAGCATGCTGGATATGATCACGGGTAGAGTCTCACTGTCACCTAAATATGCATATTTCAAGTGCTCGGGAAGCGTTTTGAGCTCCAGCTTTGGGGCCTGCAAAATCAAAGGTAATAGTTTAGATTCTGATCGCGATAGCTGGATAGGCACCAATTTCATACTTGTAGTCTTAAGAGCTTCCAGATCGTAAACCACATCAAGTATATCGTCAGAAAATTCAAACCGATCAGCAAACCTCCTAACTCTATCAACAGACATGTTATGACACAAAGCATAATTCAACTCATCATCATAATGTAGAGCAAAAACCTCATGAGTCAAATCTTCAATGACATCGACATTATAAACACAAGACACATCTTCAGCACGTTTCATGGCATCATAAACATTGAATTTCACCACTTCACCATCAAACTCTAAAGTCAATGAACCACTATGCACATCTATCTTTGCCTTGGCCGTGCTAAGGAAAGGCCTACCCAATAAGATATCAGAAGACTTAGATGAACTATCATTTTCCATGTCCAGAATAAAGAAATCAGCAGGAAAAATTAATCCATTAACTTGAACTAGCACATCCTCTAAAACACCTTCAGGATAGACAATCGATCGATCCGCCAATTGAATTATGACTCCAGTACTAGTTAATGGACCAAGACCTAGAGAAGTATAAACAGATAAAGGCATCACATTGATAGAGGCTCCTAAGTCGCACATGGCCTTACTTATACCAATATTCTCAATTTTGCAAGGAATGGAAAACATACCTTGGTCGTGACACTTAGGACGTAGTTTCCTCTGTAAGACAGCTGAAACATTCTCCCCCACACTCATCCTTTCATTACCTGTTAACTTACACTTGTTTGTGCATAATTCCTTAAGGAATTTGGCGTAGTGCAGAACCTGCTTAATGGCCTCGAGGAGTGGGATGTTTACTTCAACTTTTTGGAACAACTCCATGATGCTCTTATCCTCCTTTTCCTTTTTTCTCTGAGCCAGACTTTTCAGGAATGGGGGTGGAACCACTAAAGGTTTGGGTTTCGGAGGGTTTGCAGCTGGACCCGAATCCTGTATGTGGTCACGGGTAAGCTCCCTTTCAGCTTCCTGTTCTGTCTCTGCATGGGAACCCTGGGCGTGGTCATGTGTAGGGTTCTTGTTGACTGGGGGCTGCAATTCCTTACCACTTCTTAAAACAATCGCGCTCACATTATGCCTCGGGTCGAGTGTCTGAGATGGCAGCTTGCCTTGAGTCTCCAATTTGCTGACTGAGGATGCTATCTGGCTCATCTGAGTCTCTAAAGTCTTCATACTCTCTTCCATCTTATGAAATCTGTTGCGGTGTCTGTTGAAATTTCTCAAGATTAGTAGCTAACATACGGACAATTTCTTCAAGAGGCTTACCCGAGCCCAAGGCATTCTGTGGTGGTGGTCTTTGATAGTAATTCTGCTGGGTCGGTTGGTCGTTAGCATAATCAAGTTTGGGTGGCTTCTCCAACCGGGGTTGTAGGTGTTTGAATAGGGATCAAACTGCCTCTGTTGGAACCCAATAGCATTCACATTCTCCGGTGTTTCATCGTGGAGCGTTGGGCATGCATCGGTTGGGTGGGCTAGGCTAGTGCAGATGCCACACGCCCTCGCAGGTGGAGGAGTACCTACATTCAATTTCTCGACCAAAGTTGTTAGCAAAGATTTGACCTCATTGAGAGAAGTAACATTTATCTCGTTCACTCTTCGTGGTATATCTGGTCGAACACCAATTGCGGGAGTTTGCCGCCATGGTTGATATCAACTCCGGGCTTCGGTTGGGGTTTATCGACGATGGCCCCGCCACATGCGGCGCCCATCATTCTGCGGCCCATTGGAATCGCACCCTCGAGAAATACCGGATGATCAATTGTTCGGATATGCCATGTTGCGGGCAGCTTGCTAAAATTCTCTTGTACCTCTCCCAAGACTCGTAGAGGTTCTCTCAATCCTTCGCTTATACCACGGATCTCTCACCGATGTTGGCGGCTCGGGATGCTTGGGAAATATTTCTAGAAACCGCTGGACATCCTTCCCAAGTGTTGATTGTCCCCGTAGGTAGTAGTAGAGCTAATCCTTGGCTGCATCCTGCAATGAGAATGGAAAAGCTCTCGCTTGATTTGGTCCTCCGTGACATCATGGGTTTCATAGAAGTGCGACGAGGTGAAATTCCTTCAGATGCTTATTCGGATCCTCGCTTCCAATCCACTAAGGTGGGCAGAAGCGGATGAGTCCGAATTCAATTCAACCCTTCTTGAAGTTCTCGAAAGTCTATGCACAATGATGTTGCGCTTGATGGGTCTACCAAGTCCCGGAGGGTTCATTAAGAGCCATATCCTTCAAGTGGTCACGGTTAAGCTTCCCGTCAGCTTCGCTCAACTTCAATCTCCTCTTCAGACTCGCTTCAGATCCGACTCAACCGGGTCCGTAATCCACTAGCTTCTCCTTGCTTCTTCCTTAGCTTGCTCAACTTCCTTAGCCTCTTAGCGGTCTTTTCGATCTCCGGTCGCATAAGATGGAATCTCCAGACGAATGTTCCTAGGCATAAAACAAAACAAAATCAATTAGTTACCAATCCCAAGAATTACGCCAAAATTTGATGGGTGTCGAATCCACCAAAATAAATCCCAAACACCAAACGAAAATGAATTGCATACAAGGGTAAATGGGTCGATCCACGAGAATGGAACAATTGATTTTATTCAAATGCCAAAGAACGAATGAAATTAAATAAAAAGGGGGTTTTGAAGTTTTCGACTAAAACTACTAATTAAACTAACAACTGAAAATTTATAAACTCAATTAATAAAATGATAACTATGATGCAACCAACAAAGAACGCAAATAAAATTGATTAACTCAAATAACGACAACTTAGTCAGGAAATTCCTAATTATGCTTAGACCACGATCATCGACTCAAATATTTTCTTTGGTTTAATAATAGGTTAGCTATGGTTACCAACTACCTCTGGCTCCCTCAAACTTTCAGCCTTTTGTTTCCTATTCCACGTGGGCCCTTGTTCTAGTCCTCTTTATCTTCCTCCCTTGCTTAGCCTCCAGCCCACGTGCTTGCTGCTCTTAATTAAAAACCTCCTTCTTTTTCCTTTCATCCATTAATTGCCGTGGGCCCCACCTCCTTTATGGCCTGCATGAATTTCTTTATATTCTCTATTCCAGCCCGCCGTCCTTGCTCTCCTTGTTTTGTTGTGTCTTGCCTTTTTCCAGATCAGTCCACGTGATTGCTTGCCCTGGCTTACGTGCATGATTGTGTCCATTAAATTGAAATTCCCTCGTGTTTTGTTGCTGATTTCTCCTCTTAATTTATTTCCTACAAGGAAACATAAAATCAAGTTAAGTTCGAATAATTGAATCAACAAGAGGAATAAAAAGGGATAATTAAAACATAAATATCTAACAAATATGCACTTATCAGTGTGATATTTAAATGTAACTGGTATGACCTGACACTAAATGTAACATCCCATTACCTACGGGAAGGGTAGAACAGGAAATATAAGTGAACAGTGAGAGTTTAGAAATGAAATTGCAGGCTCATGCATAATGTGTTATACACATACATGTGAATAGTGACATTTTTGCACATGAAAATAATTGTACATGCATTCATTGACATTCCGGGTATAATTGGTAATAAATGTGATTGTTTTGAGATTTATGGGTTATTGGTATTGAAAATTGATTTGGAAAGTGAAATTTGTTGTTTTAGAATTTTGGAGAATTTAGGAAAATTTTTCTGAAATTTTTGGGGGTAAATTTTGGACTAGAAAAAATGTCAAGTGGCAGACCAAATGATAAATGGTAGTAGAATTTATTGTCAAATAGCATTGGAATTTTGGATCCATGACCATAGGATTTATTGACAAGTGTCATTGAAAATTTGAGAGACAATTGGAGTAAAAATAGGAGTCAAATAGACTAGTTTTTGTATGAGTCCACATGGGACCATAAGAAGGTGACAAGTGGTAGTGACAAGTGTCACTACCACTCACCTCACACCCCATTCACGTTATTCTTCCCTTAAAAGACAACTTAATTGTTTTGTCTTCAATTTATCTCTTGTTTTTCCCCTAATTTTGTGGCTCCTTCTTCTTCTCTTCTTCTCCTACATTCTTGACTCACCCAAAGCTCCATCTTGCTTCCACCTTTCACTTGTTACTCCTACCATATCTTCTTCTTCTTTGTCACAAGAAAAACCTATCCTTGCCTTCTTCAAGATGATGAACAAGTGATGTTTAAAGCTAGGGTTGGGTGAGATTTTGAAGAACTTGGAAGCTAAAGCATGTAAGTATTTTGATTAATATCATGGGTTTTGGTTAAATGAAGCAATTGTGATGTTATTTTAGAGGTTCATTGTTTGAGATGGGGTTATGGGTATAAGGGTGTCGTGTATAGTCAAAGGGTTGTGTAAAATTTGTGTTATTGATGAGTAATGATTATAGAAATATTATAAAGGTGGAATGACCTTAATAAAGAGTTTGGTTTATGCTAGAATGGAGGGTAAATGGAGTTTTGATGATTTGATTATGTGAATTGTATATATATGGGTCATGATTGATGGAAAGCTTAGGTAAAGTTCTTGCTTTTGGTTATGTATGATGATTAATGATATATATAATGTGTTATAAAGATGACATGGAAGTTAAATTTTTGCATATAAGGATGTTTGGATGAGTATATAAAATTGCTTATGAATGGATATATATGTTGAATGAGTAATGATTCATGTAATGGTCTAGAGTTGTTGAGGTTGATTGATATTCAAAGTGAGTTTTAGATGAGTGTGGAAAATTGGTTATGAATGGGTAGGGTTATATGCTCTGTTTTTGGTTTATGATCATGCTAGATCATAATTTGTTTGTGATTGATATATGACATTGATTTGGATAGGGAGTGATGAGGGAGTGATGAGGAAGTGAAATGGAAGAGAAAAGTTAGGTATAAGATGAGTTAGAGGTAACTTGTTTGAAGTTGGAAAAAAATCTGGAAAATTGTAGCAGGAAAAGTTTTACTGATATACTTTTGTGTTAGCCATAAATTGTTCTGTAGTTACCTAATTGAGTTGATTTTTGATTTGGATTAAACTAGAGTCATATGGCTATCTTTCTTGTGAAGACATCGATTATAAATTGTGCTCCTAAGAGTCTCAAATTTTGATGTGAAAATGAGAACTGAATGTTGCAAAAAACTTGGATGAATGTCTATGTTTTTGTTGTGCATTGGGTGATTATAAGCAAATAGGAAATTGAATTGAAGTAAGGATGCTGTTGAACTAAGCTTGAGGGATGCATGAAGAATTTATCAACTTGAGATGTTGGATTTTGAATTTGAAGTGCTTGATATGTAGGAATAAGATAGGTTGTGGAAAAAGAAGGATAGGATTTGTTGTATGGCAAGATATGATAGAAATGATGAAAAAAATAAATGAAATTTGAGAGTTTAATGAAATCTAATTAGTGTTTGAGTTGATATGAAGTGGTTTTGTGCTAAAAGAGGTGAATTTGAGAAGTGTATAGGTGTATATGATGTCAGAATGAGTGTAGGAACCTTGAAAGAGGCTTTGGAGGAAGGTTTTGGAGATATATGTTCGTTAAACGGACATTAGGTCTATTAAACGGACCTTCTCGGGTGTAAAAACACCCTTGGGGCAGTGTATGTCCGTTTAACGGACATGAAAGTTCATTTAACGGACTTTCTCGGATGAAATGGGGTTGTTTGGTCGATTCATGTCCGTTAAACTGACATATGTGAGATTGAGATTAAACTTGAAGTAAATGAATGTCGGATAAATGTGATAAAAGTTCTGATTAAGCGAAATAATATATATGTGAGATTGAGATTAAAATTTCTTGCTGATTGTGCTTCTATAATTCTGAATGGATTGGGGATATAGATATATATATGGAAGATCAAATGAAGGACAATAATAAAATGGGATAATAAAAAAGGGGGGAATAAATAGTTATAAATGACCTTACAAGAGATGAATCATGTGTAGTATAGAGAAAGTTAGAAATGTACATAAGTTGGGATTTTATATGTGAACGGGATTATGGAAAAAAGGATGAAGAATCAATGAGAGGAGTGAATGTCTTCTAAATGATAGTTCAAGTCCAAGTATTATGAAATGATGTAGCAGTAGAAGAGGCAAATTCTAGCAAATTGGAGTAGAATTGATGTTAAGAAGTGTGTTAATGTGAGGAAGAAAGTGCAGAGCACGACAGTGGCCTAACGAAAATAAGTTTTTGTGACGACTATATTGAGACACCCCAATTATAGGCAGGAACAAAGATAGAAGTGTTGTTTAGAATCAATTGGAATGTAAGTATCATAAGCAAACGTTCTTAATTGGTTAATTGATGGTGACATATGTCAAGGCATGGGAGTAAATGAAATTGCTTATTGCCTTATTGAGACTTATTATAAGGATGTTCTGATTATATAAGTTATGATATGAATTGATCTCGTTAAGATCTTATGAAATGTTGAAATTGATTTTCTTAGGGTACTAGGAATGACTGATAAGTAATCATGGGAAATAGTTGATTGATAAGGATTTTATAAGCAATATCGAGGATAGTACCAAGAAATCATTGAGATGGGGTCAGAAAGTCGAGTAATTTAGTTTATGAAAGCTCTTCTCTCGATTCAACAATGGAATCTGGTAATCTTTCCATAGAGGTCAAAGACCCCTCGCTTGATTCAATCGGATTGGCGTTAGAAAGGAAACGACAGACGCAACGGAGGAAATTTTGAAATAAGATAACAGATCTCCAAGAAAAGTTGTGATGTGCTATCTTCTTTATTGAAAAAAAAATTGTTGGACCCCGTTTCTGGAGCCCAACATCGGACATGAACGCGTGGTGCTGTATGCGTGGGATGAAACCTGTTAATTAAACGATTTTGGAAAACGACCCTCGAATACTCAATGGGCCCACATGAAACAAACTTGAACCCTGCTTTCATTTGATTAAAATAAACACATCCATAAATAATTATCCAAAGGATGAGTTTTACAAAGCTTTAAGAACATTTCAAACCAAATTACAACTTTGATTTCAAGAGCCAAAAATACAAAATACCCTTGAACCAATAATACTTGAAATGTAATTAAAGCCTTGACTTCTAAAAATATAACATTTAAAATACATAAACATAACAAATTGGAGTGCTGCCATAACTCGTGACTCACTCGGTCTCTTGCTCACACCGAATGGGGAGAATAGAGGGGGTGAGCTATAAAGCTCGTGGGAACATATTTATAATATAGAAATAAGCAAAAGTATTCAAAATAACTCATTGTTGTGGTACTTGTTGAAATCATAGCAATTGAGCATGCATGGATCATTATCTTAAAATGCTTGAATCTTGAACAATTCATAATGCATGATTCATAACAATAGATCATAAACACATAACATAACATGACGGTTTGGGTTAGTCCCCGATTCATGACGTACACATTCCGCTGAAATGGTTATGTGTAGATGTAGTTTCGTGAGGGAATTCTTGTGAGAAACCCCGTGCCACTTCATGGCAAAGGGAGAATCCTTTTCGTGAGTCAATGTGCACTTGACTGCTCGTGAGGGACATACCGCAAACCCACATAACATGCATGATTCAAAGTCTTGTAAACTTGATTGCCAAACTGGCACTTGCTTGTAAACTTGCTTCTCATATATTTCGTAAAACATGATTTCATGTACATTTATTCTTGAAAGGAGAAAACCCCCTTTTTAAATCTTTTTAATACTCATGAATGCAAATCATATAGCAAAATATATTCATTCATAATAACATGTAATGCAATCATTGATGATGCAATTTAAAGCATTAAATCTTTCTTGATTTGAACAAAACAATGAGTGACTTATGTCTTCTATTATAAACATGAACCCACCTTGAATTCATTGCTTTTTCTTACCTAGGAATTGTAGGAAAATCCCGGGAGGAACATCACATGTTCCAGCAGCGGAAAACAAAAATTTTGTTCCCGGGACCTTCCCGAAAACCCAGGATCCCAGTGTCGATATGAAAACTCAAACCTGAATAGCCAATAGAGACTATCTCTAAAGGTATCCACGCAGAGATCAGAAAACCTAACCGGATCAAACACCTTTGACCCGCAATAGCTAGAACGTAATAAAGCCTGCTAGAGCCTACCTACATCTCCGAGAGCTTGAGGAGACGTTGGAATCCTTGCCTTGAGAAGAGAAGAATCGATAATGCTTGATGAGGAAGAAGGAAGTTGAAACCTTTCCAAAGCTTTTTAACCTTAACTCTTAAGGAAGCTTATTTTTCTTCTAACCTTAATTGACCATCGACGGCAACATTTTAAGGTAGCTACTTATGTATATTTTTAACACTTAAAATGATACCATAAGAAGCTAACAAGTTGTATGCTATATCAACCATTAACTAATTAATGGAATATAATAATCAACTTTGACTTTTCAAAGACAATGATCTCTTCTCCTTTCCAACGTGACTAATGGGCTTAATAATATAATAATTAATTAATTAATTTACTTAATTAATTAATTAGAATATAAATGCTAAGGTCCAAATCAACTGGGTTTGGTCTTACTGCTCATCGGGCCCCAGATCAAACAACTCTAAACCTTTCTTAGCAATATCGATGTCGCGATCTCATCGACATATCCCAATCTCATCGGGATCCATTTAATCTGAATGTTTCCATAATTGGAACTCGTCAATACTATTTTACAGATTCTCTCAAACACTCTTATGCAGTGACCCTTTAGTTCCGGTTATGTTGGCTACTTAGATTAACAATTAATCGAGCAAGTCATGAGTGGTATCTAGCAACACATCATGACCCCTAATTGACCGGAAAGTAATCGCTTGATGAATTCATCACGAACCGTATCACGAACCCTTCCATGTATAATTATCTTGTGCAATTCGTCCTTTCATCATTCTATACCCCACTTGGTTATGAGTATGGCTAATATGTCAACTCTTACTAGACTAAGTATAGCCCAAGTGAAATCAGTTCCTGTCTGAGGACTCATTACTTTATATGTCCATGAAGACAATCTTCATGACATAGTCATGCTCTGGCCAGAGACTTAAAGTAATGATCCCGATAACAAAGCGAAGTTATCTCTTCCGTTCTCACGTATGATGAATCCTTTATTGGCTACTCAATTACCTTCAATACCTCAAATCGCACTCCAAGCACCATCCTATGAGTAACCTCCGAAGGCCACAAGGAATGGAGACAAAATGCGGATCAAGATTCAAGATATCCTCGAGTACCTCAAGTCTAAGGATACTTGCACCATTGCTATGATGAGATTATCACCGACATTAAATCCATGTGATGATCTCATGGCAGTGTCATCCAATGAACTTACTACTACTAGTAAGCATCCATATGTCAACTCTAAATATCTCATATTTACAGCTTCGAGATCCACCGCTGATCCAATCAAGGAGTATGACATATGCTAGTCTGTCCGCATTAATGATGTCCACCTCATTAATCCTATGACTAGGAAAAATTTAGATATCGACATAATTGCACATGATAGGAATCTCGGATTATGATCACATCATAATTTCCTTCATGCTATGTCATATATCATGGACATCATTAATTTGATTAAAGATCAATATCAATTCATAAAGAACATCAAATAAATGAAACATGCCTTTCTTTATTTATTCATAAAGTCTGTACATGACTGTGAACAAAAAGCGCTAAAGAGGATTGCCTTTAGGGCACTACTCTAACAGGAATGAGTTTCCTCTAGATCCTCTTGCTCCTCTTGCCTCGCTTGATTTCCTAAAATAAGAACCAAAGTCCCATTCAATAACCCATGCTGAAACATTATTTCCATTCTTAACTTCCATCCAAAATTTCATATCCTTATAGACTGATTCAAAACTTCACTTCTTCAAAAAACTTGTAGATCTCTGACTCTAGTTTACAACGCATCAAAAATCACTTCAATAGGACTTCTATAACAAAAGATATGCCCAAAACACTAAAATCCATCTTTGTTGGAAAACGAGGACTCGTCGCGGCGAACAGTCTCCACTCGTCGTGACGAAAAACATCTACCTCGCACGTCGCGACGAACAACCTTGTGCACGTCGCAACGAACGACTAGTTCACGTCGCGGCGAACAGCCACAGCACGTCGCGACGAAATGTACTGGTTCACGTCGCGACGCAAGAGTCCGAGAATGCCTCCAACCCGACTTTCATGCATTTTTCCCACTTAAATCCTACTTTTTACTCATATCAGAACACCCCACACCCGTAAGACCCAACCCGATATCGCTGGTGATATCCGAGTCCGTGTCCCACGAGAGTGGCGATTACATCACCGATTTAAAATTCAAGATACACTTTTTTTCTTTTCTTTTTGAGCCATTAACTCCACGCTCACACGACAAACACAGTAAGTAAATAAAATCCGATTCAATATAAACCCGCTTCAGTTATTACACCATCCAAAGAATAATTACAATCACCAATGCAATAAAATATTACTACCACAATGGCTCAAGAAAATACAATGCCTTGTTATACAAAGGATTGCGGAATACAATTTACTAAAACACTAATGCGCATAATGAAATGATCCCGACCTCTAACCTTTACTCGCCTACAAGAGATATACTCCGTGTCAACCGGGTATTCTTCAGACCTGAAAATAAATGCAAATTTTGGGTGAGTTTTATGCGAACTCAGGAGAAACCATCATCGATGGTTCACTAAATCATGCATTACGCACATGGCGTCTGAGATAAGACAAGAATAATCAATTACCAAGAAGCGATCAAGAATAATTTACGTAATATGAAACCATTCACAATAATTCATACCATTATGAAAGCAAGATATGTCACGTATCACTCATTTGTGCAAATGCAATGCATATGTGACTCTTTCCAGCTTATTCAAGATTGTGCCCAAGTGCTCACCGGTGTTCAGATGGGGACGCGTGATTTTCTCCCTCGGGCTCGAGGTCCGATCAAGATAAAGATGAGAGCTCAAGCTCTTATCGAGAATAATAGCAACTTGGGCACGCCCATTATCCGATCATGCAATTATGCATGCAATGCAAGATGCAAAGAATGTACAAAGTTTGGCTATAAAGCCCAAAGGTATCGCTGAATCAATGATATGGCTATAAAGCCCAAGATAGCGATGTTCAATACGGTGGCTATAAAGCCCGACCTATCAATATCGTGATTACTGAGTACAAGAAAATCATATAATCTAATCCCATACATTACATGCCAAGATTCATACAAAGGATCATTCAATTCACTTTTGCACGTAATTCACGCTGAGCATGTAAACAACCAGAAATTTGAGAAACCAACTAGGTTACTCACCTATTACTTCGAGCTAATGCCGAAAGCCTCGTGACGCCGGTCAATCGACGCCCAATTGGGCCTCTATATGAATCGTAAAAGTACAAGTCACGAAATATAAAATTTGTGCTCATGTTGATGAGATATGCATGTTCATGGCAATCCCGGTCCTAATTCAATATTTTCCCATAATAAAATTCTATCAAAATTAGAAATCCATAGGCGCCGACGGTATAAATTCGGACCTCTATAGGTCCTCAATTAAATAAAACAAAGTTTACATGTTCAATAATAGGGGCTACGCTAAATTCCCATCTAAAATTCCCGCTTTCATAATATGAAATTAAATATTCAACGAATCCGATGCCTCTGGAATCAGGTCAATCGGACGTCGGACGGAAAGAAATTGACAAAAGAACAATCGGATCAATTTATACCAAATAAAATCAAAATAATAATATATATATATATATATATATATATATATATATATATTCAGAAACCTGCTTCATGGGGCGAGACGCCTCGTGAGGCTGAATCATCCTGCTTCGTCATGAGGGCAAGCCGTCGCCTCGCGATCAGGCCAATTATCTCGCCGCGAGGCGAGAAGTCGCCATGAGACGGCGAGTTCCCCGCTTGTCCTTTTCTTTTTTTTCCAGATTTCAATTCCTAATTTCCAACTACTCTAACTTTTAGCACACAAATCAGAAAATGCCCACTATACCTCATTGGAAAGCTTATGAAAAGCTCTACAATTCTCAAGAAGACCAAAAATTCAAATCCAACCTTAAGAGTCTCAAATAATCCATCAAACCTTCTGCCTAATCAATTTCCTCAACACTGGGCAGTACATTGACAATTGCATAATTCACTGATTCTTCATAAATAAATTACCACAAAAATATGGTCAATAATTTCACAATGTCCTCTACAACTTTCATGAACAATCCAAAATCAAATTCTATTTCTAAACCAGTCAATTAATTCATTCAATGTCACTGTCCCTGAAATCCTTCAATATGGGCAGTAACCTTACAACAAGCATAACTCCCTATATACAAGTCAGTAAATTCAGAACTTTATATCCCTGAAAAGATAACATCTCAAACTTCAATTTCCATGAAGCACTCAACCTCCAATTCAATCTCTAACAATTTCAAAACTGTTATGGAAGTTTCTGTTATGATCAGCCACTCATAACCTAATGTAGGGTTCACTTTTGAAAAATCATAACTCCCAATTCTGACTTCTAAAACTTACAAACCATATGTCATTTTCAAGGTAATCTTTTCCTCTACAACTTTTCAGAAGCTCACTCACACCAATTCAGTCCACATAAAATGTTAAAATTGCCTCCAATCAGTAAACTCACAAAATCACACTTAAGCTAGGTTTCATCCAAACTGCTCAAAACCAGTCATTAGTAATCAATTCATATCTCCCAATACACAATTCCAAAAATAGCAAGATCAGTAGAAATGGAAATATAATCAAATATGCTACAACTTCCATGAAGACCATTCTCCCTAATTCCATTTCAATTAATTCATAAAAATCAACAAAACTCAGATGTTATGGTTGCGGTTACTGTTCATAAGCAATGGAACAGGAACTTTCCCATTCAAAAATTCACCCTTCTATCATTGAAATTCAACAACACCTATTTCACACTAAATTGAAGCCAACATCCCAAAGTTTCAGTGGCCACTAACCTTACCTCATTTGCATTTCTACACAATAAGTTATGAATAAAACAGTAACATCAATTAAAATTCCAACTTTCCAGATTTAAGGTTAACCTTAGTTCAACCACTCCCAATACCTTTTTCACATCATTAAACATCACAATAAATACAAATTAAATCTTACTCCAGTCACACAGATACTAGGGTTAATACTGAAAAATTTACAGGATTAAATTCCTCAATTCAGATACTCAATTAATTATCCATAATCAATTCAAAATCAAACCATATCATTACTTTCAATTCAGTCATCACTTAGCTTTATGCCCCTTATTTTAAATCATAATAGTCAACACTTTAATGTCTACATGAACCTTATACATGCTTTAAACCCTTTTATTAACCACCCTCACTATCATGGCATTTAATTCCATGTAAAACATCATCAAACATCATATGAAACTTAAATTCCTTTACTTACCTATTAGCTTCCAATCCTCACTTCTTCTCTTCAATTCTTTCATATGCTTTCAAACTAATCCCACCAAGACCAAGCATGCATCTCCTCATCATCTAACTTTGATGGATTAAGAGATGGTAGCTTAAAGTTGCAAAGAGAGATGAGTAAAAGGAAAAATTGATGGTTGCAAATGAAGAGCTTGTTTTGTGTTTGTGTCATGTGTTTCGGATGGCTTTTACAAAAGCCTAAAAAAAATCAATCTTCTCCTTACCTTTAAACACATACATATCCGAGAGAGAGTGAAGAGAGGCATTTAATGTTGCCTTTTAAATGGCAAATTATGATTGGTCCACATATTTAAAGAAAAGTCAAAATATATTTGTTTAATCCAATTCCAACTTTTACTCCATTTTACTCCAATGGCCCTACTTTCAGTCCCAAAATAGAATACTCAATATTACAAGATCGAGTGGGTAGCGATTTTGCTATCGAGAACGAATCGTTCGCCAATTGGCATTTTTCCTGGCCGTAAATTTCCTGAATTTACCCGAATTATTTTTTTGAGAATTAATGAAATTCCCTAAAATTATAAAATAGGTAACAGTGCACTCCAAATAATTTTTCAATCACAAAAAATCACCTTTTCTACCCCAAAACACGTTTAGGCCAGTTACCGGCGATTTTGCCGGTCCGGGAATTTTCTCCAAAAAATTGCAGAAAAATTCCTATAAATCTCAAAAAATGTAAAACGCTTAATAGCGCACTCAGAACAATTTTTCAAATCCCATAACCACGTTAATCACAATAAAATACCGTTAGGCCCAATAACCGGGAATGTCATGAATGCATATACCGTAATTCCATATACACAATTGATACTGTGTATCAATCCTATTATGCACGAACAGTACTAATTATTCCTTACCAATCTCATCCTATGCCAATTTTACTATTTTACCCTTCCAGGAAGGGGTGGGATGTTACACATACAATACACTTAAACTTTAGATCATGCTTGATACTTCATTTCTAAACTCGTTCAACACAAAATCATCAACAAAAACACAACTAAATCAACAACCCTAAGAGATTTTACCTATTTTTCCCATAAACCATAAACCATCGTTTCCTACTCATTCTAAACCAATCTAGGGTTTAATCCATCTCAAACAAGAATAAACAAACGTATACTTACCCGAGAATGCTTCAAATCCTTCGGAAATCGCCTGAACCTAGCTTCCTCTTTTTCTTCTTCTTCCCCTCTACCTACGACTTCCTCTTCTCCTTCCCTTTCTTCTTCTTATTTTCCTTTCTTCTTTTAATTCCTTAAGCCTAAAAGATAGCACAAGGACTAAAATGTCCTTCCTTGCTTAGTCTTAATCTTCCCAACTTAAGTGAACTTCCTATAACGCCCTCATACATTTACCCTTATACACTTTTATTCTTTGTTACCACTAATTCCACACTAATCTCAATTTAATCTTAATTTCCACTAACACTTCCACTAACAATCAAACTATGCGATAATTAATACAATCAACTTAATGCATACTTAACAACATCAAGAAAAACAATTTGGGGCCCAACATTTCTCCCCCTCTTAAAAGAAATTTCGGCCTCAAAATTTACCTGAATCATCGAAGAGACTTGGATACTTCTCGTTCATAGAGTCCAATGGCTCCCACGTGGCTTCTTCCACTGAATGGTTCCTCCACAGAACTTTAATTAGCTGAACTGTCTTATTCCTGAGGATCTTTTCCTTTGTGTCCAAGATCTCTACTGGAATTTCCTCATAACTCAAGTCGTCTCTTAATCGAACCTCCAAACTCGAATGATATGAGAAGGATCTGATATATACCTCCTCAAAGATGGAAACATGGAAGACATCATGAATCGAGATACTTAAGCGGCAACGCCAACTCAGAAGCTAGTGGTCCGATTCTCTCAAGAATCTCATAAGGACCCACATACCTTGGACTCAGCTTGCCTTTCTTGCCAAACCTCATTACTCCCTTCTAAGGAGACGTCTTGAGGAACACCTTCTCACCGACTTCATACTCATCTCCTTTCGATGAGCATCAGTGTAACTCTTCATCCTATCTTGGGCTTGTTAGAGTAGTGCCCTAAAGGCAATCCCCTTTAGCGCTTTTTGTTCATAGTCATGTACAGACTTAATGAATAAATAAAGAAAGGCATGTTTCATTTATTTGATATTCTTTATGGATTTATTGTGATCTTTAATCAAATGAATGAAGTCCATGATATATGACATAGCATGAAGGAAATTATGATGTGATCATACTCCTGAGATTCCTATCATGTGCAATTATGTCAAGATTCAAATTCTCCTAGTCATAGGATTAATGAGACCGACATCATTAATCCCATGCACTAAGATATGTCATACTCCTTGATTGGATCAAGCAAAGGATCTCGAAACCGTAAATATGAGATATTTAGAGTTGACATATGGATGCTTACTAGTAGTAGTAAGTTCATTGATGATTCGCCATGAGATCATCACATGGATTTATGTCGCTGATAATCTCATCATAGCAATGGTGCAAGTATCCTTAGACTTGAGGTAATCAAGGATATCTTGAATACCGATCCTGCATTTTGACTCCATTCCTCGTGGCCTTCCGAGGTTACTCATGGGTGGTGCTTGGGTACAGCTTTGAGGTATTCAAGGTAATTGAGTAGCCAATAAAGGATTCATCACTTCGGAAAATGTAAGAGATACTCGCCCTCTCGTCAGATCATTACTTTAAGTCTCGGCCAGAGATGATTATGTCATGAAGAGTGTCTTCATGGACATATAAAGTAATGAGTCCTAAGACAGAACCGATTTCACTTAGGCTAGACTTAGTCTAGTAAGAGTTGACATATTAACCATACTCATAACCAAGTGGGGTATAGGATGATGAAAGGACTAATTGCACAAGAATTGTCTATGGAAGGGTTCGTGATGAATTCATCAAACCAATTACTTTCCGTCAATTGGGGTCATGATGTGTTGCTAGATACCGCCATGACTTGCTCGGATTAATTGTTAATCTAAGTGGCCAACATAACCGGAACCTAAAGGGTCACACGATAAGAGTGTTTCAGAGAATCAGAAATAGTATTGGACAGAGTTCCAATTATGGAGAGCATTAGATTAAATGGATCCCAATGGATTGGGATATGTCCCATGAGATCGCGACATCAATATTGCTAAGAAAGGTTTAGAGCTGCTTTTAGCACGGGGCCCTAGAGGCCGTAGGACCAATTCCAGCTTGATCGACCTCTTAGTAATTATATATATATATGTTAATTAATTAAGTAATTAATTAATTATATATATATATATATGTTTTCGTTGGAAATGGGAGAGGAGAAGAGATAAGCTTTGAAAAGTCAAAGCTTTATTACTTTATTAAGTTAAAGAAATGAAAGGCCATTAATCATCCATTTGTCATAAGCTTATGGAAGCATTTTAAAGCTTAAAATAAACATAAGGAGGCTTATAGAATGGTGATGGGTCGACGGTTTTGAAGGAGAGGAAGACAAAAGTTTTCCTTAAGTGTTAAGGAAAGTTTTTGAAAAGGTGATTTCATTCCTTCTTCTTCATCAAGCCATCATCGATTTCTTCTCTTCTCCAAGGCAAGGATTCAACGCTATTCTCAAGCTCTCCAGGACAGAGGTAGGGTCTAGCAGCTCTTATTCTGTTCTAGCTATTCCCGGTCAAAGGGTTTGACTCGGTTAGGTTTTCGATCTCTGCGTGGATACCTTTTGAGATAGTCTCTATTGGCTATTCAGTTTGAGTTTTCATACCGACACCGGATCCTAGGTTTTCGGAAGGTCCCGGACCAAAATTTTGTTTCGCTGCTGGAACATGTGATGTTCCTCCCGGATTTTCCTACAGTGGTATCAGAGCGTCTCGTGTGTCGTGTATGAAGCTTTAACTGAAGCTAGATCATAAACCCTAATTGCTTGTGATGCTGTAGCATGTTTTCTGTTCAATTTTCGAATTGCTATAAAGATAGGGTTTTCGAAATTTTTCTGCCCAGGAATGTTCATAACATGTTAGAGAATATGTCTATGAATTTTCAGAATTTATCGATTTGATTTGATATAGTTTTGCTAATTAATTCCCTAAGCTTCCAGATGCTGTTTTGTGAAACGATTCTGTGAACAGGCAGTAGTATAAAATCAAGAATAAATTCTAGAAAAATCTTTTTCTGGATTTTCCTTCACCTACATGTCTCTAAGATGTTGGTGAATGTCTTTGAGCATGGAAATTGGATTTCAAGGTGATTGGATATTTATTTTATTCTATTCTGTTGGGAATTGCTGTGCTGATGAACACAGATTTTGAATCGGTTTTGTTATTTTTTTTGACTGAGTTTTTGATGGCCTAAAATCCTGAAAAAATTCAGGTAGCATGTTCTGAACATTTAGTGACCTATGTAATTTTCTCATGATTTATTGAAATTGTTTCATTGATCATTTCAAGCAATGTACAGAACTGGACAGTTTTGGTGAAAATTGTTGGGACTGTTTTGCTTGGCTTGATTGAGGTTGCTTTTTCAATTCCAATGCCTTGCAACATTTTTAATGTGATTAAAAATGTGTTATCTTGATGTAGTATGATTTCCAAAGTGAATTGCTTGAAGTTGCTTTTCCAAGAATTTTTGAATGCCGAATTGTTCACATTTGTGTCTCGTTGGTATATTTCATTTTCTTGCTTGTTTTGGCCGTCACAATTTTTGTGACAAGTGCCGGAGTAGTTTTGAGAGTGAATACACTAGCTAGAGATGCTTAGGGTGAGAATTTGGGTGTTCCTAAATTATTTGGATATTTATGAGTTTTGACTCATTTCAAGTTTTTCATATAGTTTGACTATTTAAGGCATTCATGAATCAATGAAGTGTTCATTGAGGCATCAATTTACAGATATTACCTTAGGTATGATGGTATTGAGAATTGGAATTGCATTGATTGAGGAATTAGCCGATTAGAGTTTTTAGCAAAATTCCCTGAATAAGTCGACTTGTATATGAAATAAGTCGACTTGTTCAAGTTTTTTGATAAGTCGACTTGTGTATGAATAAGTCCACTTGTTCAAGATTTCAGATATAAATCGACTTGTAGCTTCTTGTAAGTCCACTTATACATGGGCGAGTGAAATAAGTCGACTTGTGTCAAACAAGTCGACTTGTCTGTAAGCAGATGCAATAAGGCGACTTGCATTTGATGAAAGTCGACTTGTGACATGCTCAGTTGGATGATGGATGATTATAAGGATTGATTCAATTGGATTGATGAAACCTAAATCATACCATATAGTCCTGGTGACTATGATCCTTCAGCTTGGAGTCTAGAGTTTCCAAATCCCTCCTCGGTATATGAAAACTAACGCCTTCCATTAATATGGTAAGAACCGAGTTCTTATAGGGTCAGTTGTTGAGCAAACTCAAGCTCACTCTATACGGATATGTTCGAACCATGAAAATATGATTTTCGGATTAATGGGTTAGTTTTTACTAGAAGCGTTGGTTTGTTGAGCAAACTCAAGGTCAACGTGGATAGAGGCGAAATTGGGTAGCATACATCGGATGTATGTGTATCAAAGAGTTGATACCCAATGTAAGTGCATACATCAACAAGTTGATAGCACTGATTGATAGTTGTGTCTAAGATGTAATTGGTATATCTGATACCTCCCGAGACATAAGGTGGCTTGTTGGACAAATCTAAGGTCATTCTCAATGTCGGTTATCGATGATGCAATTGGTATGACCGATACCTACCGATTGACCTAACTTGTGGCTTGTTGGACAAATCCAAGGTCATTCTTAGTAATATCGGATATCAACCCACTAGACATAATGTCATTTTGTTTCTTTGGATTCAGAATGAGGGTTATGGATTCTATGAAACTAGTGGAGCGCTTTTGATATCATTCAAGTCCTTATGATTATGCAGCTATTCCTATTCTAACATTCTTCCTCTCTATTCGTAGGTTGTTTGAAAATGTCGCTGTGTGAACCTACGCCGCTAATGGAGTCAAACAAGCTAACTGGACCGAATTTTCTTGATTGGTTAAGGAACCTGAGAATCGTTCTCAGATCTGAAGGTCTGGGATATATCCTAGATTTTCCGCTTCCAGATGCACCTGCTGTCGATGCTTCTGATGATGATCAGAAGGCATATAGTAAGTATCTTAAGGACGGTGACATGGCGACTTGCATTATGCTTGCGCGATGTCACCGAGCTGCGAAGCAAAGACGAGTCCATGGATGCTCACACAATAGTTTTTCATCTTAGGGAGGTGTTTGACGAGCAAGCCCGGTCCGAAGGTTCGAGACCTCAAGGCTTCTCTTCACCACTAAGATGGCTCCAGGACATCTCGCATGCAAGACGCATCAAGATGAATGGCTATATCGAGAGATTGGTCATCTTAGGTTTTGCAATGGATCATGAATTAAGTATAGACTTAATTTGGTTGATTGTCCGACGCTTATGCACAGCTCGTGCTAAACTATCGGATGAACCAAATATCCACTACAATACCGAAATGATCAATCTGCCAAGACAAATGAGCGCATCTATCAAGAATGATAGTAAGCAAGTCTTGGTAGTAGCTTCTTCTTCTTCAGTTCAAAGAAGAAAAAGAACCCAAAGAAGAAGAAGGCCAAGAAACCAAAGGGAGGCGCCATCAAGAAGAAGACCAAAGAAGCGACCCGAAAGGAACTTGCTTCCATCATGGAAAAGATGGCCATTGGAGGCGCAATTGCAAAGTCTATTCGAGTCGCCGAAGGTAAGAAGGCATCGATGCCTCGACTACTTCAGGTTTGTATGTCATTGAAGTTAATCATTCTCGATCACAACATCCGGTATTTGATACTGGTTGTGGCTCACACATATGTAATGATATGCAGGGCCTCAGGGACGGTAGGCAACTCATGAAGGGAGAAGTAGACCTACGTGTTGGAAATGGAGCAAGAGTTGCTGCATTAGCCGTAGGAACCTATGTTTTGTATCTCCCCACTGGGCTTGTACTGAATTGGATGATTGTTATTTTGGACCCGGTTTGACAAAGAATATATTTTCTGGTTTCTTGTCTAAATAGAGCTGGATTCCATATGAATTTTAGTAGCAATGGTTGTTCTATTAATTCTAATGGAATGCTTTATGGAACTGTACATTGTGCAATGGTATTTACATATTAGATATGTCTAATCCAATTTTAAATGTCAATGACACCAAACGGCATAAAAGAGATAATCTAAAGTCAACTTACTTATGGCATTGTCGACTGGCCATATAAATGAGACACGATCGCTAAGCTCCACAAGAGTGGCGCTTTAGGGTCATTTGATTATGAATCATATGACACATGCGAATCTTGTTTATTAGGCAAGATGACTAAGTTACCCTTCAAGGAAAGGGTGAACGAGCGATTGGAGTATTAGACCTAATACATTCAGATGTATGCGTCCGATGTCCATCCATGCCGAAGTGGTTGTCGTTATTTCATTACCTTTATCGATGATTATTCACGATATGGGTACTTGTATTCGATGAGATACAAATCAAGCGCTTGAAAAGTTCAAACAATTCAGATATGAAGTAGAAAACCAGCTTGGTAAAAGTATCAAGGCATTACGATCCGATCGTGGTGGAGAATACTTAGACCAACAGCTTCGATTATCTCGTAGATAATGAGATATTATCTCGATGGACTCCTCCTTACACGCCGCAAAGACAATGGTGTGGCTGAAAGGAGAAATCGAACCTTGTTGGACATAGTACGATCAATGATGGGTTTCGCAGTTACCAAAATCGCTTTGGGGATATGCGCTAGAGACATTGCTTACTTGTTAAACAGAGTTCCTCTAAGATGCTTGATGTTACTCCATATGAGATGTGGACTAACGTAAAACCTTATCTTTCTCATTTGAAAGTATGGGGTTGTCCCGCCACGTGAAGCGGATTCATCGAGATAAGCTTGGCGAAATCGACAAGTGTTTGTTTGTAGGATATCCTAAAGAGACCAAAGGATATCAATTCTACCTCTTTGAGGAACAAAAGGTGTTTGTTTCAAGGCATGCTGTCTTTTTAGAGAAAGAGTTTCTTCCGAAGAGGACAAGGGGAGCAAAGTTGAACTTGAAGAAGTTCAAGATGCTCAAACAAGCATGATCAATCGCCGAACTCGACTGCCACTCATTCGGATGAAGTAATAGCTCAACCTTCATTGCACACGGTTCAGAGGTCAAGAGGATGCGACTGCCCCGAGATATGGATTTCGTAAGTGAACATAATGACGTATTGCTCATAGAAAATGATGAGCTCGCTACCTATGAAGAGGTTCTCAAATGTTCAGAGTCCAAAATGGCTTGTGCCATGAAAGTTTAAATGGATTCCATGTACATAAACCAAGTATGGTCTTTGGTTGATGCACCAAGGATAAAACCTATAGGTGCAAATGGGTTTTCAAGAAGAAACCGACATGGATGGTAATGTGATTACCTACAAAGCAAGGCTCGTGGCCAAAGGATTTCGTTAAAGACAAGGAGTTGACTATGACGAGACCTTCACCCGTGCAATGCTTAAATCCATTCGGATACTCCTAGCCATTGTCGCCATTATGATTATGAGATATGGCAATGGATGTGAAGACGCTTTCCTTAACGGAAATCGCCGAGGATGTACATGACACAACCAGAGGGCTTCACTTCCAAAGATGGCGAAAAGGTATGCAAGCTTCAAATCCATTTATGGATTGAAGCAAGCATCCAGAGTTGGAACATCCGCTTTGATGAGTCAATCAAAGAGTTTGGTTTCTCACAAATCCGGATGAACACCGTGTGTACAAAAGGTTAATGGGAATGCAATCGCTTTCCTTGTGCTATATGTGGATGACATATTATTACTAGGAAACGATGTCTCATTGATGCAATCGATTAAAATTTGGTTGTCCAAGCAATTTGCGATGAAGGACCTTGGTGAAGCAACTTATATTCTTGGGATAAAGATCTATAGAGATAGATCAAAGAGGTTGCTTGGTCTTTCACAATCATCGTACATAGACAAGATGCTAAAGAGGTTTAGCATGGAGCAATCCAAGAGAGGGTTCCTTCCCATTACTCATGGATAACACTCGAAATCTATGTGTCCTAAGACACAAGATGAGAGGATTCGCATGGATCGATCCCGTATGCATCCGCAGTAGGATCGATCATGTATGCTATGTTATGTACGAGGTCCGATGTATCGTATGCTCGAGTGTCACGAGCGATACCAATCGGATCCCGTGAGGGTCATCGGTAGTCACAAGAATATCCTCAAGTACTTGCAAGGACTAAGGATGTTTTCTTGATATATGGAGATGGAAATCTCAAGTGAGCGGCATACGGATGTCGGCCTAATCGACAAGGATGACTCCAGATCCCAACAAGTTATGTTTTCACGCCGAACGGCGGAGCGGTCATTGGAAGAGTTCCAAACAAGAGACAATCTGGCGATTCGACGACCGAGGCAGAGTACATTGTCGCATCGAGGCGGCAAAGGAAGTCGTTTGGATCAAGAAGTTCATTTCAACTTGGTGTGGTTCCTAGTCGTGATGGACCCATACAGCTTGTATTGTGACAACAATGGGGCTATTGCTCAGCAAAAGAACCAAGGTCTCACCAACGATCTAAACACGCATCTCGCAGATATCATCCGATTCGAGATCATTGCTAGAGGTGATGTCGCGATCGAGAGGATTCCCACAGAGCGTAATATTGTCGATCCGCTGACGGCCATTGTCACGTAAGAATTTTGATTCTCATGTACTCGCTTATGGTATTAGATACCAAGGCGATTGGCTTTAGGTCAAGTGGGAGATTGTTAGAGTAGTGCCCTAAAGGCAATCCCTTTAGCGCTTTTTGTTCATAGTCATGCATGCACTTAATGAATAAATAAAGAAAGGCATGTTTCATTTATTTGATATTCTTTATGGATTGATTGTGATCTTTAATCAAATGAATGAAGTCCATGATATATGACATAGCATGAAGGAAATTATGATGTGATCATACTCACGAGATTCCTATCATGTGCAATTATGTCAAGATTCAAATTCTCCTAGTCATAGGATTAATGAGATCGACATCATTAATCCCACATTAACATATGTCATACTCCTTGATTGGATCAAGCAAAGGATCTCGTAAACCGTAAATATGAGATATTTAGAGTTGACATATGGATGCTTACTAGTAGTAGTAAGTTCATTGATGACTCGCCATGAGATCATCACATGGATTTATGTCGCTGATAATCTCATCATAGAATGGTGCAAGTATCCTTAGACTTGAGGTACTCAAGGATATCTTGAATACTTGATCCTGCATTTTGACTCCATTCCTTGTGGCCTTCCGAGGTTACTCATAGGTGGTGCTTGGGTACAGTTTGAGGTATTCAAGGTAATTGAGTAGCCAATAAAGGATTCATCACTGTGAAAATGTAAGAGATACCACCTCTTATCGTCAGATCATTACTTTAAGTCTCGGCGAGCATGATTATGTCATGAAGAGTGTCTTCATGGACATATAAAGTAATGAGTCCTAAGACAGGAACTGATTTCACTTGGGCTAGACTTAGTCTAGTAAGAGTTGACATATTAACCATACTCATAACCAAGTGGGGTATAGGATGATGAAAGGACGAATTGCACAGTAATTGTCTATGGAAGGGTTCGTGATGAATTCATCAAACCAATTACTTTCCGTCAATTGGGGTCATGATGTGTTGCTAGATACCGCCATGACTTGCTCAGATTAATTGTTAATCTAAGTGGCCAACATAACCGGAACCTAAAGGGTCACACGATAAGAGTGTTTCAGAGAATCAGAAAATAGTATTGGACAGAGTTCCAATTATGGAGAGCATTAGATTAAATGGATCCCAATGGATTGGGATATGTCCCATGAGATCGCGACATCAATATTGCTAAGAAAGGTTTAGAGTCGTTTGAGATCGGGCCTGAGGCCTAGTAGGACCAACCCAGCTTGATCGACCTCTTAGTAATTATATATATATGTTAATTAATTAAGTAATTAATTAATTATATATATATATATGTGTTTTCGTTGGAAATGGGAGAGGGAGAAGAGATAAGCTTTGAAAAAGTCAAAGCTTTATTACTTTATTAAGTTAAAGAAATGAAAGGCCATTAATCATCCATTTGTCATAAGCTTATGGAAGCATTTTTAAAGCTTAAAAATAAACATAAGGAGGCTTATGGAATGGTGATGGGTCGACGGTTTTTGAAGGAGAGGAAGACAAAAGTTTTTCTTAAGTGTTAAGGAAAAGTTTTTGAAAAGGTGATTTCATTCCTTCTTCTTCATCAAGCCATCATCGATTTCTTCTCTTCTCCAAGGCAAGGATTCAACGCTATTCTCAAGCTCTCCAGATGTAGGTAGGGTCTAGCAGCTCTTATTCATTCGTTTAGCTATTCCGGGTCAAAGGGTTTGACTCGTTAGGTTTTCGATCTCTGCGTGGATACCTTTAGAGATAGTCTCTATTGGCTATTCAGTTTGAGTTTTCATACCGACACCGGATCCTAGGTTTTCGGAAGGTCCCGGACCAAAATTTTTTTTCCGCTGCTGGAACATGTGATGTTCCTCCCGGATTTTCCTCTGTATCGCCTTTGTCACCGCTAACCAGATTGACTTTATCCACTATCATCTCTAATCAATTCTGTCCTACCAGCTTCTCTCCCTTCTTCGTCCCAACATATCGAGTCCTACACCTCCTTCCATACAAAGCCTCATATGGAGCCATCTGAATGCTCGAGTGGTACGAATTATTATAAGCAAATTTGACCAATGGCAAATGCTCATCCCAAGCTCCCTTAAAATCCAACACACATGCCCTGAGCATTCCCTCAAGTGTCCGAATGGTCCTCTCAGATTGACCATCCGTCTGAGGGTGAAATGCCGTACTAAAATGCAGCGTAGTACCTAAAGCTTCCTGCAAGCTTCCCCAGAATCTTGAAGTAAACCGAGGATCCCTGTCAGAAACTATAGAATCCGGAATCTCATGCAATCTCACTATCTCATCGATGTACTTCTTGACTAGCACATGCAAAGAATCAGTCTGCTAGATTGCTAGAAAATGAGCTGACTTCGTCAACCTATCCACAATAACCCATATGGCATCATGCTTTCTACTAGTCTTGGGTAAACCCATCAGAAAATCCATGGTTACTCTTTGCCACTTCCACTCAGAAATGGACAATGGCCTTAACTTGCCTGAAGGCTCCTGGTGTTTAGCCTTGACTTGTTGACACACGAGACACTTACTGACATACTCTGCTACATCCCTCTTCATGCCCTTCCACCAAAAATGCTCTCTCAAATCCCTGTACATCCTGGTACTACCTGGGTGCATGGCATAAGGCGCATTGTGTGCCTCATCCAAAATCTCATCCTTCAGCTCCTTGACATCTGGAATACAAAGCCTGTCCCCCACTGTCATGAGTCCATCATCCCTCACTACTACTTTAGACATCTTACCATTCTGAATTTCCTCTCGAAGCTTGCTCAAATCTGCATCCTGCGCCTGCAACTCCTTAACCTTCTCCCTGAGTACCGGTCTCATTCTGAAATTAGCTAGAAGGCAATTTGGTCCCTCCTGCTTCAAGCTTATCTTAAGCTTGGCCATCTCTTCCAATAAAGGAAGATAAACTGTCTAAACGTGGGCAATAGAAGACTTCCTGCTCAAAGCATCCGCCACTACATTCGCTTTGCCTGGATGATACTCGATTAACAAATCATAATCCTTGAGCAACTCAATCCACCTTCTCTGTCTCAAATTTAGTTCCTTCTGGCTCAGCAAGTACTTGAGACTCTTATGATCAGTAAAGATCCTTGTCTGAACCCCATATAGATAATGCCTCCAAATCTTCGAGGCAAAAATCACTGCTGCCAACTCCAAGTCATAAGTCGGGTAATTCAACTCATACTGCTTCAGTTGCCTTGAAGCATAAGCTATCACCCTGTCTCCTTGCATCAACACACAACCGAGACCCTTCCTCGAAGCATCACTATATACTGTATAGCCCTCATCACCAGAAGGCAAAATCAGCACTGGAGCACTTGTCATCCTGTGCTTGAGCTCCTCAAAGCTCTTCTGGCATTCATCAGTCCAATTAAACTTCTAATTCTTCCTTAATAGCTTGGTCATTGGAGCAGCTATCATGGAGAATCCTTCTACAAACCTCCCAGTAGTAACCTCGCTGCACCCCAAAAACTCCTCACCTCTGTCACTGTCTTGGGTGCATGCCAATTCACCACTACTTCAACTTTCCTCGGATCAACATGTACTCCATCCTGCGAAATCACATGTCCAAGGAATGTCACCTCATGAAGCCAAAATTTACACTTGCTGAACTTAGCATAAAGCTCTCTCTCCCTCAAAGTCCGCAATACAATCCTGAGATGCTCCTCATGCTCTTCTTCACTCTTAGAATATACCAGAATGTCATCTATAAACACTATGACAAACTGATCCAAAAACTCCTTGAAGACCCTATTCATAAGATCTATGAAAGCAGCTGGAGCATTGGTCAAACCGAATGGCATAACCAAAAACTCATAATGCCCGTACCGAGTCCTGAACGCTGTCTTGCTTACATCAGACTCCTTGATTCTGAGCTGATGATAGCCTGACCTAAGATCAATCTTGGAGAAAACCCTAGCTCCCTGCAACTGGTCAAACAGATCATCTATTCGTGGCAACGGATACTTGTTCTTAATCGTCACCTTGTTGAGTCTCCGATAGTCAATACACATCCGCCATGTTCCATCCTTCTTCTTGACAAACAGAACCGGCGCTCCCCAAGGAGACGAACTCGGTCTGACATACCCCTTCTGTAACAGCTCCTCCAACTGCTCCTTAAGCTCCTCAACTCACCGGAGCCATCCATGACGGCAGTATCGAATTGGCACGCCGGAATCAAGTCAATGGCAAACTCGATTTCCCTCACCGGCGGCAAACCTGGCAATTCCTCTGGGAACACATCTGGAAGCTCCCTCACAATCGAAAAGTCCTCTAACTTTCCTTCATTCATATCGGCATCCACAACATGTGCCAAGAAAGCTTCACACCCCTGGCCCATCATTCTTTCAGCTAGCATAGTTGAAATCAGTCTTAGCGATGACGTCTTCCTATCCCCTCTGAAGATCACCTTCTTACCATTACCCAAATCGAACTCTAACTCTTTCCGACCACAATCCAGCTTTGCCAGATATTTCTCCATAGTATCCATCCCCAGAATAACATCTAACCCTCGAAGGTCTAGCGGTAGTAAGTCCACTACCAATCTAACACCATCAATGAAAAGCTCACACCGCTCATACACCTGACTGATCACCACATTCCTCCCTAGAGGAGTACTAACAAACAAAGGTCTATCCAACGGTACAGAATTCACACCATGCAATGCTATGTTTGCAGAAACAAAGGAATGCGTGGAACCAGAATCAATTAAAACAAATACTGCTAAATCAAGTAACTGAGCCATACCCGTGACAACCTCAGGTGCGGCTGCAGCTTCCTCCCTAGTCATGGTAAACACTCTTGCCGACGCCTGACCCCTTGACCTTCCTGGAGGAATAGCCTTCCTTGCAGTCCCAGAGCCGCCACCTCAAGAATCGGCTGGTTCCCCTGCTTCGCACGCCTTGAGCTTGAAATCATGACCCTTCTGTTTCAAATACCGAGGACAGCCCCTGAACTTATGCCCTTTCTCTCCACATCTGAAACAGACTCCGAGCAATTTGAGACACTCTCCCTGGTGATGTTTCCCACACTGGTCACATAAGGGGTTTGTGAACCAGCTCTTTCCTGCTCTACCGGTGCCTCCCACATTAGAGGCTTGCCCTGAAACTGCCTTCACCTGCTTATTCCTGGTAACTCCACTGCTACCCACTTCACTCTGACTGTGAGAGCTCCTCGTGCTCCTCTCAGGCATAAGAGCATTAGCACCCTTCTTGAAAGTCTGCTCCCTGTTCTTCCTCTTCTTGTTCACTTCATTTCTGATATTCTCCAGTTTCTCAGCCTGGAGTGTCGCATCCACCAATTGCTGGTAGTCACAAAAATTGTGGATCAAGACTTTCTCCCTGATCCCCAAGTGAAAACCTCCTTCAAACTTACGACACTTGTCTTCCTCTGTTGCCACAATGTTAGCTGCATAACGAGAAAGTTGTGTGAACTTCAGCTCATACTCGCTCACACTCGTATCTCTCTAAGTGAGGTTCAGAAATTCCCTGGCCTTCTCTTGCACATAGACCCTGGAGAGATATTTCTTTCTGAACACTTCTACAAAGTCCCTCCATGTCAGCACCGAAGGAACAACCTGACTGTGAGGAACTGATTCCCACCAATGCAGTGTGTCACCCCGCAATGATCGATCGCATAGTCTAGTTTCTCTTCATCTGCATCTCATCTCAACTAGAACCCTCTCACCCTCTTCAACTGTGCTTGACCTCTTTTGGATTTGTCGTCCCACTGAAATCTACAGCCCCAAACTTACGGAGCTTATCATACTACCCACTCCTGTCTACTGGAGCTTGCATCGGAATCTGAGATCTCTGACCCATGGCATACGTGAAAGCCTGAGCAAAGGCTTGAAAGAAGCTCAGGTCCATGGGATTTCCCTGAGGCATAGGAGGAGGCGGAGGAGGCACTTCTTGTTGCAAGCTAGGTGCCTCAGAAATCGGAGCAGAATGTGTCCTAGCATCCTGTGGAACATGGGATTCATCCATGCTCCCCTGACGAGAATGAGATCGAGTCATAGCTCCTCGAGTTCTCTTTCGAGGTGGCATTTTCACTCCTTCAATATAAAACCATTGAAAACTTTAGTTCAAGTAAGACAAGTTTCAAAATATGCAAAAACAGTTCAAACCATGTGAAACAATGCAAGTTATTCCTTGAAAGCAATGTCATGCAGCCCTAGACCAAAACCTAGGCGCTCTGATATCACAACATGTTGGACCCCGTTTCTGGAGCCCAACATCGGACATGAACGCGTGGTGCTGTATGCGTGGGATGAAACCTGTTAATTAAACGATTTCGGAAAACGACCCTAGAATACTCAATGGGCCCACATGAAACAAACTTGAACCCTGCTTTCATTTGATTAAAACAAACACATCTATAAATAATTATCCAAAGGATGAGTTTTACAAAGCTTTAAGAACATTTCAAACCAAATTACAACTTTGAGTTCAAGAGCCAAAAATACAAAATACCCTTGAACCAATAATACTTGAAATGTAATTAAAGCCTTGACTTCCAAAAATATAACATTTAAAATACATAAACATAACAAATTGGAGTGCTGCCATAACTCGTGACTCACTCGGTCTCTTGCTCACACCGAATGGGGAGAATAGAGGGGGTGAGCTATAAAGCTCGTGGGAACATATTTATAATATAGAAATAAGCAAAAGTATTCAAAATAACTCATTGTCGTGGTACTTGTTGAAATCATAGCAATTGAGCATGCATGGATCATTATCTTAAAATTCTTGAATCTTGAACAATTCATAATGCATGATTCATAACAACAGATCATAAACACATAAGGTTTGGGTTAGTCCCTGATTCATGACGTGTTACACATTCCCGTCGAAATGGTTATGTGTAGACGTAGTTTTGTGAGAGAATCCTTGTGAGAAACCCTGTGCCACTTGCGGGCAGGCAGGAGAAGCCTTTTCGTGAGTCAATGTGCACTTGACTGTTCGTGAGGGACATACCGCAAACCCACATAACATGCATGATTCAAAGTCTTGTAAACTTGAATGCCAAACTGGCACTTGCTTGTAAACTTGCTTCTCATATATTTCGTAAAACATGATTTCATGTACATGTATTCTTGAAAGGAGAAAACCCCCTTTTTAAATCTTCTTAATACTCATGAATGCAAATCATATAGCAAAATATATTCATTCATAATAGCATGTAATGCAATCATTGATGATGCAATTTAAAGCATTAAATCTTTCTTGATTTGAACAAAACAATGAGTGACTTATGTCTTCTATTATAAACATGAACCCACCTTGAATTCCTTGCTTTTTCTTACCTAGGAATGAGTTTCCTCTAGATCCTCTTGCTCCTCTTGCCTTGCTTGATTTCCTAAAATAAGAACCAAAGTCCCATTCAATAACCCATGCTGAAACAATATTTCCATTCTTAACTTTCATCCAAAATTTCATATCCTTAGAGACTGATTCAGAACTTCACTTCTTCAAAAAACTTGTAGATCTCTGACTCTAGTTTACAACGCATCAAAAATCACTTCAATAGGACTTCTATAACAAAAGATATGCCCAAAATACTAAAATCCATCTTTGTTGGAAAACGAGGACTCGTCGCGGCGAACAGTCTCCACTCGTCGCAACGAAAAACATCTACTCAAGACGTCGCAACGCATACAAGCGACTTAACGATCGTCTACGTAAACTGCGTACGTCGCGACGAACAACCTTGTGCACGTCGCAACGAACGACTAGTTCACGCCGCGCTAACATCCACATGCGCGTTATGACGAACACCTGGTTCACGTCGCGACGCAAGGGTCTCGAAAACGCCCAACCTGACTTTCATATATTTTTCCCACTTAAATCCTACTCTTTTGCTCATACAATACACTAAAACTTTAGATCATGCTTGATACTTCATTTCTAAACTCGTTCAACACAAAATCATCAACAAAAACACAACCAAATCAACAACACTGAGAGATTTTAGCTAATTTTCCCATAAACCATAAACCATCGTTTCCTACTCATTCTAAACCAATCTAGGGTTTAATCCATCTCAAACAATAATAAACAAACGTATACTTACCCGAGAATGCTTCAAATCCTTCGGAAATCGCCTGAACCTAGCTTCCGCTTTTTCTTCTTCTTCCCCTCTACCTACGACTTCCTCTTCTCCTTCCCTTTCTTCTTCTTATTTTCCTTTCTTCTTTTAATTCCTTAAGCCTAAAAGATAGCACAAGGACTAAAATGTCCTTCCTTGCTTAGTCTTAATCTTCCCAACTTAAGTGAACTTCCTATAACGCCCTCATACATTTACCCTTATACACTTTTATTCTTTGTTACCACTAATTCCACACAAATCTCAATTTAATCTTAATTTCCACTAACACTTCCACTAACAATCAAACTATGCGACAGTTAATACAATCAACTTAATGCAAACTTAACAACATCAAGAAAAACAATTTGGGGCCCAACAAAAATGATGAATCAATAGTGAGTCAAAAGTGAATATTGGAGTTACCTTCCTAGCGAAGACTCAAGCATAAGAGTTAAAAAAGCTACTGAGAGTGAATGCATTTTGTTGTGGTAAAGTACCCAACTATGTAAGTGGATTTTTGAATTCGAAAGGGACGCTCTTGCTAATGTGAGGAGAATTTAGGTTAACTTTATAGTCTGTGTAAATATGTTTGGGAGACACAAATTATATATGATGGATGTGTTACCAATACAGGAAGTTATGTTTGCAAATAAATTGAAATGTGTGGAGAAATTGATATAAATGAACAAACATTAAAATAAGTAAAGATTAAATGACAGGAAATCGAATGAATTGAGGAAATCACTTGAAAAGGCGAGTTAATTTGGAAAATGAGAATGACATATGATAATATTATTGTACTGATGACTCAGTTATTGAAAGAGTTACCAAAACAAATTATGGGCATAAAGATTCTTAGGTTATATCGGTTGGAGTACACGATGTCCCCGACGGTATTATGTTATTGGAGGTTCAAATGATCCAAACAAAATTTTATCAACTAGTGACTATGACCATACATGGTATTGTGACAGTGTTGGAAAACAAAGTGAGAGGAAATTTTAAATATTTTAGAAAAAATATGTAAGTCGTATCAGTGATGAATGTAAAAAAGAATTTTTGAGGAATTTTAGAACCCCAATGCTAAGTGTACCGCTTCAATTTGGAGATTTTGCAGTACGTAATGAAGGTTTCCGGTAAAGATTGAGATGCAATCTGTTGTAATAGTATCAAGGGATTTTGGGTACCTAGTGTAGGAAAATCCCAGGAGGTACATCACATGTACCGGCAGCGGAAAACAAAAATTTTTATTCCGGGACTTTCCGAAACCCAGATCCAGTGTCGGTATGAAGACATCAACCTAAATAGCCAAAAGAGACTATCTCTAAAGGTGATCCGCGCAGATCGAAAACCTAACCGAGTCAAACTCCTTTGACCCGAAATAGCTAGAACAGATTAAAGCCTACTAGAGCCTACCTACATCTGGAGAGCTTGAGAAAACGTTGAAAAGAACTTGGAGAGGAAGAGAGTCGATGGTTGCCTTAGGAAGAAGACTTGAAAATCACCTTTTCAATGCAAACTTAACCATTAAGCTTTCATCTTCTCACCCACGCCAGAACCATCGTTTTTTCCTCTCTACTAAGCCATCTTATATATGTATTTTAACACTTAAAATACTAGCCTAAGATGAAGCCAAGTGTATGGCTTAATGGCCATTCATTCATTAATGAATAAAGAAATCAAGCTTTGAAAAGTCAAAGCTCTTATCCTCTCCTTCCTCTTTCCAACGTACACATATATATATATAATTAATTAATCTTAATTAATTAATTAATATATATATATATAATTGCTAAAGAGGTCCAATCAATCTGGGTCACCCTACCGCCTCTCGGCCCCTGCATCAAAACGCTTCGAGACCTTTCTTAGCAATATCGATGTCGCGATCTCATCGGACATATCCCGATCTCATCGGATCCATTTAATCCTAATGCTCTCCATAATTGGAACTCAGTCCAATACTATTTTACGGATTCTCTGAAACACTCTTATGCGTGTGACCCTTTAGGTTCCCGGTTATGTTGGCCACTTAGATTAACACTTAATCTAAGCAAGTCATGAGCGGTATCTAGCAACACATCATGACCCCAATTGACCGGAAAGTAATCGGTTTGATGTATTCATTACGAACCGGATCACGAACCCTTCCATAGACAATTACTGTGCAATTCGTCCTTTCACCATCCTATACCCCACTTGGTTATGAGTATGGTCAAAGTGTCAACTCTCACTAGACCAAGTCCAGCCCAAGTGATAATAGTTCTCATCACGGGACTCATTACTCTATATGTCAATGAAGACACTCTTCATGACATATATGCCGCCCTTTAGTAATGATCCCGACAAGAGGCTACGGGTATCTCTTCGCTAATCCGTAGTGGTGAATCCTTTATTGGCTACTCAATTATCTTCAATACCTCAAGTTGCACTCCAAGCACCACCCTATGAGTTACCTCCGAAGGCAACAAGGAATGGAGTCAAAGCACGGATCAAGATTCAAGATATCCTCGAGTACCTCAAGTCTAAGGATACTTGCACCATTGCTATGATGAGATTATCAACGACACTTAGATAAGATATCCATGTGATGATCTCATGGCAGTCATCCAATGTACTTACTACCGCTAGTAAGCATCCACATGTCAATTCTAAATATCTCATATTTACAGCTTCGAGATCCACCGCTTAATCCAATCAAGGAATATGACATGTGCTAGTCTATCCGGATTAATGATGTCCATCTCATTAATCCTATGACTAGGAGAATTTAGATACTTGACATAATTGCACATGATAGGAATCTCGTGAGTATGAACACATCATAATTTCCTTCATGCTATGTCATATATCATGGACTTCATTAATTTGATTAAAGATCAAATCAATTCATAAACAATGTTTATGAATATCAAATTAATGAATAATGCCTTTTCTTTATTTATTCATTCACCAGCATACGATCGTGAATAAAACGCGCTAAAGGGGATTGCCTTTAGGGCACAAATAAACAGTACCGACCTTGAACAAGTCGACTTATCCAATGAACAAGTCGACTTATCGGTACCGAACATGTGTAAGTCGACTTACACATGGTACAAGTCGACTTATCACTTACAAATCTCCCACTTGACCTAAAGTCAATCGCCTTAGTATCTAATACCATAAGCGAGTCCATGAGAATCACAATTCTCCTGTGACTATGGCTTTGTCAACGGAACAGCAACACTTTGCTCTGTGGGAATTCTCTCTATCAGGATATCATCTCGACTAATGATCTCCCGAATCGGCGAAGTACGAGTTCGGATCGTCGATAAGACCTTGGTTCCTTTGCCTGCGCACTAGCCCCATTGTATCACAATACAATCCTATGGGCCCATCACAGCTAGGGACCAGATCAAGTTCAGTAATGAACTTCTTGATCCAAACCGCTTCCTTTGCGCATCTCATGCGGCAATGTACTCTGCCTCGGTTGATGAATCAGCAGTCCTCTCTTGTTTGGAACCTTTCAAATTGACCGCCACGCTATTCAGTGTGAATGTATATAACCTGATTGTGATTCAGAATCATCCTTATCAGATTAAATACTAGCATCGATTGACGCTCACTGAGATTTCCATCTCCATAGATCAAGAAAACATCCTTAGTGCTTCGCAAGTACTTGAGGATATTCTTGACAGCCACCCAGTGACCCTCACCAGGATCCGATTGGTATCTGCTCGTAACACTTAGAGCATATAAGACATCGGGTCTCGTACATAGCATTGTTCCATGCTAAACCTCTTTAGCATCTTACCTATATACGTTGATTGTGAAAGACCAAACAACTTCTTTGATCTATCTCTATAAATCTTTATCCCAAGGATATAAGTTGCTTTACCAAGGTCTTTCATCGCAAAAAGGGTTTGGACAACCAAATCTTAATTGATTGTAGCATAGAGACATCGCTTTCCTAGTATTAATATGTCATCTACTTATAACACAAGGAATACGATTGCGGCCCATGAACCTTCTTATACACACAATGTACATCCGAATTTTGTGAGAAACCAAACTCTTTGAGTACCTCATCAAACGGATATTCCAACTCTGGATGCTTGCTTCAATCCATACATGGAATTACGAAGCTTGCATACCATTTCGCCATTATAGGAGGTGAAGTCCTCTGTTTGTGTCATATACACATCCTCGAAGATTTCCATTCGGAAAGTCGTCTTCACATCCATTTGCCATATCTCATAATCATAATGAGCGGCAATGGCTAGGAGTATCCGAATGGATTTAAGCATTGCTACGGGGCTGAAGGTCTCGTCATAGTCAACTCCTTGTCTCTGACGAAATCCTTTGGCCACAAGCCTTGCTTTATAAGTAATCACATTACCATCCATGTCGGTTTTCTTCTTGAAAACCCATGTGCACCCTTTGGGCTTTATTCCTTCGGGTGCAACAACCAAAGTCCAAACTTGGTTTTCTTACATGGAATCCATTCAGATTTTATGGCACAAAGCCATTTTTCGACTCAACTTTTCGTAACCTCTTCATAGTAGTAAGCTCATCATCTCGTATGAGCAATCGTCATTCTGCTCCTCACGAAATCCATATCTCTCGAGAACAGAGCGTATCCTACATGACCTCGTAAATTCTTGTGTAATAGAAGGTTGAACTGCTACCTCATGTACATGAGTTACATTCTGAGTTCAGCGATTGATCTGCGTTTGTTCGAGCATCTTGAACTTCCTCAAGTTCAACTTTGCTCCCACCGCCCTCTTGTAAAAGAAACTCTTTCTCTAAGAAAACAGCATGCTTTAAAACAAACAACTTTTGTTCCTCAAGAAGGTAGAATTGATATCCCACGATATCCTACGAATAAACACTTGTCGATTTTGCATCGTTAATCTGACCGTGTCCGCTTCACATAAGCGTGACAACCCCAAACTTTCAGTGAGAAAGATAGGGCTTTCAGTTAGTCCACATCTCATATGGAGTAACATCAACTGTCTTTAATGGAACTCAGTTTAACAAGTAAACAAATTGTCTCGAGCATACCCCAAAAACTGTGCAAAACCTATCATTAATCGCACCATGTCTAACAAGGTTCGATATCTCCTTTCAGCCACACCATTGTGCTGCGGCGTGCAAGGTGGAGTGTACTGAGATAAAATTCCATTATCTCTGAGATAATTCAAAACTGTTGGTCTAAGCATTTTCCACCACGATCAGATCGTAATGTATTCATACTTTTACCAAGTTAGTTTTCTACTTCATTTCTGAATTATTTGAACTTTTCAAACGCTTCAGATTTGTATCTCATCAGATACAGGTACCCATATCGTGAATAATCACCGATAAAAGTAATGAAGTAAAGACAACCACTTCTAGCATGGATGGACATCGGACCACATACATCTGAATGTATTAGGTCTAATACTCCAATCACTCGTTCACCCTTTCCCTTGAAGGGTAACTTAGTCATCTTGCCTAATAAACAAGATTCACATGTGTCATATGATTCATAATCAAATGACCCTAAACTGCCACTCTTATGGAGCTTAGTGATGCGTGTCTCATTTATATGGCCAAGCCGACAATGCCATAAGTAAGTTGATTTTAAATTATCTCGATTATGTCTTTTCGCGTCATTGACATTCTTAATTGGATATGACATATCTCATATGTCAATTCCATTGCATAATGTACGAGTACCATAGAGCATTCCATTACAACTAATATAACAACCATTGCTACTAAAAGTCCAATGGAAACCAGCTCTAATTAAACATAAAACATACAATATGTTCTTTGTTTAAAACGGGTACAAAATGACAATCATCCAATTTGAATATAAGCCCACTAGGGAGTAACAAGACATAAGTGTCTACGACTAATGTAGCAACTCTTGCTGCATTACCTACACAAAGGTCTAGTTTTCCTTTTATGAGCTTTCTACTGTCCTTGAGGCCCTGCATATCATTTCATATGTATGAGCCACATCCGGTATCAAATACCGATATGTTTGGATCAGGAATAGTATTAACCTCAATGACAAACATATTTGAAGAAGTAGAGGCATCGATGCCTTTATCGCTTCAAGGACTCGAATAGATTTTACGCCGCCTAGCCTCTGGTGGCTAGACTTGCCACAATGAAAGTAAAACCTTTTGGGCGCGCTTTGGTTTTTCCTTGATGGCACTTCCTTTGGTTTCTTGGCCTTTTCTTCTTTGGACCGAAGAAGAAGCATCCACCACTAGCACTTGCTTGCTATCCTTCTTGATAGCTCGTCACTGTCTTGGCAGATTGATCACCAGAATTGTTGTGGATATTTGGTTTATCCGATAGTTTATCACAAACCGTGCATAACCATCGACAATCCAACCGAAATTAAGTCTCTACTTAACTCATAATCCATTACAAATCCTAAGACGGCCAATCTCTCAATATAGCCATTCATCTTCGTGGCATACCTTGCGCCAGATATCCCCGGAGCCATCTTTAATGGTGAAGAGAAGCCTTGAGGTCTCGAACCTTTCGCACCGAAGTTTACTCATCAAACAGCTCCCTAAGATGAAATACTATAGAGTGAGCATCCATGGACTCGTGCTGCTGCTGCAGCTCTAGTGACATCGAGGCAAGCATAAAGCAAGTATCCATATCACATCCTTTAGATGCTTACAATATGCTTTCGATCCTTATCGAAGCATCGACAAAGAAAAATCGGAAGTGGAACATCTAGGGCGATCCTGCTTCCTCGGATCTCGAGAACAATTCTCAGATTCCTCAGCCGATCAAGAAAATTCGGTCCAAAATAGAGAGCGAAAATTCACACTGAAAAACTTCTTCAATCAACCTAAACGCGATAGAGAGAAGGAATGATAGAATAGAAATGCCTGCATGATCATAAGGACTTGCATGACATGCATATGGCTCCCACTAGTTTCCTAGAATCTATAACCCTTTACTGAATCCAAAGAAACAAAGTGACATAAAGTCCTAGTGGGTCGATATCCGACATTGCTAAGAGTGACCTTGGGTTTGCCCAACAAGCCACAACTTAGGTCAATCGGTAGGTATCGGACATACCAATTGCATCATCGATAACCGACATTGAGAATGACCTTGGGTTTGCCCAACAAGCCACCTTATGTCTCGGAGGTATCGATATACCAATTACATCTTAGACACAACTATCGATCGTCTTATCAACTTGTTGATGTATGCACTTACATTGAGTATCAACTCTTTGATGAGCATACATCGATGTATGCTACCCAATTCGCCTCGTCCACGCTGACCTTGAGTTTACTCAACAAACTAACGCTTCGGTGAAAAACCAACCCATTAATCGAAAATCTTATTTTCATGGTTCAACATATCCGTATAGAGTGAGCTTGAGTTTGCCCAACAACCCAAATTTCTATAAGAACTCGGTTCTTACCATATTAATGGAAGGCGTTAGTTTTCATATACCGAGGAGGGATTTCGGGTCTCATCTACTTCTTCTCCAAGTCGTAGGATTATAGTCACCATGACTATATGATATGATTTAGGGCATTTCATCAATCACATTGAGTCTATACCTAAAATCATCCATCATCCCACCTATGCATGCCACAAGTCGACTTTCATCAAATGCAAGTCGACTTATGCTTCTGCCCACACACAAGTCGACTTGTATGACACAAGTCGACTTATGTCATCTGCCCATGAACAAGTCGACTTACAAGGTACTACAAGTCGACTTATACTGAGATCTTGAACAAGTCGACTTATTCTATCCACAAGTCGACTTATCCAAAAATCTTGAACAAGTCGACTTATTTCACATACAAGTCGACTTATCCAGGAAATATGCTAAAATCTCTAATCGGCTAATTCCTCAATTAATGCAATTCCAATTCACAACACCTACATACCTAAGGTAATATCTGATAAATTTGATGTATCAATGAACAATTCATTGAACCATGAAAGCCTTAAATAGTCAAACTATATGAAAAGCTTGAAATGAGTCAAAACTCATTAATGTCCAAACAATTTAGGAACACCCAAATTATCATCCTAAGCATCTCTAGCTAGTGTATACACTCTCAAAACTACTTCGGCACTTGTCACAAAAATTGTGACGGCCAAAACAAGCAAGATAATGCAATATACTAACGAGACACAAATGTGACCAATTCGGCATTCAAAAATTCTTGGAAAAGCAACTTCAAGCAATTCAGTTTGGAAATCATACTACATCAAGATAACACATTTTTAATCACATTAAAAATGGTGCAAGGCATTGGAACTGAAAAGGCACACTCAATCAAGCCAAGCAAAACAGTCCCAACAATTTTCACAAAACTGTCCAGTTCTGTACATTGCTCGAAATGATCAATGACAAAATTTCAATAAATTCTGAGAAACTTACATAGGTTACTAAATGTTCAGAAAATGTTACATGAATTTTTTCTGAATTTTAGGCCATCAAAAACTCAGTCAACATAAATAACAAAGCCGATTCAAAATCTGTGTTCATCAGCACAGCAATTCCCAACAGCATAGAATAAATTCGTGAATAAATATCCAATCACCTTGAAATCCAATTTCAATGCTCACATACATTCACCAACATATTAGAGACATTTAGGTGAAGGAAAATCCGAAAAACCATTTTTCTAGAATTTATTCTCGATTTTATACTCATGCATGTTCCAGAATCGTTTCACAAAACAGCATCTGTAACCTTAGGGAATTAATTAGCAAAACTATATCAAATCAAATCAATAAATTCTGAAAATTCATAAACATATTCTCTAACATGTTATGAACAATTCTGGGCAGACAAATTTCGAAAACCATATCACAATATAAATTCGAAATCTGAACAGATAGCATGCATCAACAGAAAATTCCATTAGGGTTTCTGATCTCGCTTAGGTTTTAGCTTCATACGGGATACCAGACGCTCTGATACCACTGTAGGAAAATCCCAGGAGGTACATCACATGTACCGGCAGCGGAAAACAAAAATTTTTATTCCTGGGACTTTCCCGAAACCCAGGATCCAGGTGTCGGTATGAAGACATCAACCTAAATAGCCAAAAGAGACTATCTTTAAAGGTGATCCACGCAGAGATCAGAAAACCTAACCGAGTCAAACTCCTTTGACCCGGGAATAGCTAGAACAGATTAAAGCCTACTAGAGCCTACCTCTGTCCTGGAGAGCTTGAGAAAACGTTGAAAAGAACTTGGAGAGGAAGAGAGTCGATGGTTGCCTTAGGAAGAAGACTTGAAAATCACCTTTTCAATGCAAACTTAACCATTAAGCTTTCATCTTCTCACCCACGCCAGAACCATCGTTTTTTCCTCTCTACTAAGCCATCTTATATATGTATTTTAACACTTAAAATACTAGCCTAAGATGAAGCCAAGTGTATGGCTTAATGGCCATTCATTCATTAATGAATAAAGAAATCAAGCTTTGAAAAGTCAAAGCTCTTATCCTCTCCTTCCTCTTTCCAACGTACACATATATATATATATATAATTAATTAATCTTAATTAATTAATTAATATATATATATATAATTGCTAAAGAGGTCCAGTCAAACTGGGGTCGGTCCTACCGCCTCATCGCCCCTTGCATCAAAACGCTCCGGAGACCTTTCTTAGCAATATCGATGTCGCGATCTCATCGGGACATATCTCGATCTCATCGGCATTCATTTAATCCTAATGCTCTCCATAATTGGAACTCTGTCCAATACTATTTTACGGATTCTCTGAAACACTCTTATGCGTGTGACCCTTTAGGTTCCCGGTTATGTTGGCCACTTAGATTAACACTTAATCTAAGCAAGTCATGAGCGGTATCTAGCAACACATCATGACCCCCAATTGACCGGAAAGTAATCGGTTTGATGTATTCATTACGAACCAGATCACGAACCCTTCCATAGACAATTACTGTGCAATTCGTCCTTTCACCATCCTATACCCCACTTGGTTATGAGTATGGTCAAAGTGTCAACTCTCACTAGACCAAGTCCAGCCCAAGTGATAACAGTTCTCGTCCTGGGACTCATTACTCTATATGTCAATGAAGACACTCTTCATGACATATATGCTGGTCAGCCTTAGTAATGATCCTGACAAGAGGCCATGGGTATCTCTTCTGCTAATCCAGAAGTGGTGAATCCTTTATTGGCTACTCAATTACCTTCGAATACCTCAAGCTTTACCCAAGCACCACCCTATGAGTTACCTCCGAAGGCAACAAGGAATGGAGTCAAAGCACGTGATCAAGATTCAAGATATCCTTGAGTACCTCAAGTCTAAGGATACTTGCACCATTGCTATGATGAGATTATCAACGACACTTAGATAAGATATCCATGTGATGATCTCATGGCAGTCATCCAATGTAATTACTACCGCTAGTAAGCATCCACATGTCAATTCTAAATATCTCATATTTACGCTTCGAGATCCACCGCTAATCCAATCAAGGAATATGACATGTGCTAGTCTATCCAGATTAATGATGTCCATCTCATTAATCCTATGACTAGGAGAATTTAGATCTTGACATAATTGCACATGATAGGAATCTCGTGAGTATGAACACATCATAATTTCCTTCATGCTATGTCATATATCATGGACTTCATTAATTTGATTAAAGATCAAATCAATTCATAAACAATGTTTATGAATATCAAATTAATGAATAATGCCTTTTCTTTATTTATTCATTCATGCGATACGATTTGTGAATAAAACGCGCTAAAGGGGATTGCCTTTAGGGCACAAATAAACAGTACCGACCTTGAACAAGTCGACTTATCCAATGAACAAGTCGACTTATCGGTACCGAACATGTGTAAGTCGACTTACACATGGTACAAGTCGACTTATCACTTACGCCTAGGGACAATTATAACCTCATGGGCTGAATTTGGATGTATGACTTGGAATTTGCTGTAATGGTAATTGATTTAAAAGCTTGGAGACACTATATGTACAGAAATATTTTTGAGGTATATATGAATATACAGATCGGTAAAGATTGGAGTAATTAGTGTTTTTGAAAGAGTTGAAAGGGATGGTGCAAATGAGTGCTTCCTAATGAAGCTATTGTTGCAATTTAATGTATTGAATGGAAATTCAATAGCATAGTATCATAAATTTGGAGGTTATCAAACCCAGTGTAATGAGCGCAGAATGTCGACCTAAAAGGGGGCAAAAAGAAAGTTTTTTTTTTTTGTTAGCTATTGAAAGGTATAAAAAGATTGGCAAAGCCCAAATTGAGGATTGAGAAAATTGTGAACCTTATCTAGGAATTGAAAACAGATCCAAAAGTATGTGTAATATCTGATAAAGAGACTGTTAGAGAAAACATAAGAAACCATCGAAGCTATATGTCCTAGGAAGAGTACATCGAAAGTACAATTGATGGATAAGAATGGAAAACCGAGTGATTATACGTTTGAGTTTCCAATAGTCTTGACTAATGGAGACATGGGTAAAGCTTATTTTTTGGAGTTCACAGAAATATGAGATTAATGTACAGTTCAAATTGACTGCAGATAGATCAATTGTTATCTTGGTGATACCATTAGAATAGTGTATAAGTTGTTATACAACAAAAAGGAGTCGTTCACCCCTACATTGGAATGAACAGGGCCTAAAAATAGTAGAAGGCCATAATTGATGTGAGATAACATTAATGAGCGAAAGGAATTTGTAATAAGGGTTAAGTGATCTCCGTTAATGATGAATGAGTTAAGTGGATCAACATCGAGGTTATGGAATATCGTGAGATGAATTTCAGAACTAAGCGTTCCGACACTAAAGAAATGTAAAACAGTAAGCTAAAGATGAAATACTTCGAAGAGTATCACCTCTGCCAAGGTGCACTTAGATGAAGATAAAGGTGTAAATAGGAGAAAACTAAGTTTGACATAAATTGGTCTATACCAAACTATGGTGAGAATAGGACTATGGATTTGAGAGTTAGTCTTAATCATAAAGGATGTTTCGGATTCATACAGTGTTATATGGATATGGTTAGAAAGTATTGTTATGATCCGAGATATGTGTGTTATTGAAACTGGAAGTGAAAATTTGAGTAATTTGAAACATATCAAGGAAATAATTAAGTGCAGTATCTAAATAAGGGATTGAGAGACCGATTGAATTTATCAACTGTGGTCTTTTGAAAGAAAATATTCGAGGGGTGTAATGATATAGTAAACGAAGGAGCATAAGTGATAATAGTACCCATGCCATAGTGCTTAATTAGATATTAATTTTGATGACGAAATTTCTTTAAGGAGGGGAGAATTGTAACATCCCATTACCTACAGGAAGGGTAGAATAGGAAATATAAGTGAATAGTGAGAGTTTAGAAATGAAATTGTAGGCTCATGCATAATGTGTTATACACATACATGTGAATAGTGAAATTTTTGCACATAAAAATAATTGTACATGCATTCATTGACATTCCGGGTATAATTGGTAATAAATGTGATTGTTTTGAGATTTATGGGTTATTGGTATTGAAAATTGATTTGGAAAGTGAAATTTGTTGTTTTAGAATTTTGGAGAATTTAGGAAAATTTTTCTCAAAATTTTTGGGGCTAAATTTTGGACTAGAAAAAATGCCGAGTGGCAGACCAAATGATAAATGGCAGTAGAATTTATTGTCAAATCGCATTGGAATTTTGGATCCATGACCATAGGATTTATTGACAAGTGTCATTGAAAATTTGAGAGACAATTGGAGTAAAAATAGGAGTCAAATAGACTAGTTTTTGTATGAGTCCACATGGGACCATAAGAAGGTGACAAGTGGCAGTGACAAGTGTCACTACCACTCACCACACACCCCATTCACGTTATTCTTCCCTTAAAAGACAACTTAATTGTTTTGTCTTCAATTTATCTCTTGTTTTTCCCCTTATTTCGTGGCTCCTTCTTCTTCTCTTCTTCTCCTACATTCTTGACTCACCCAAAGCTCCATCTTGCTTCCACCTTTCACTTGTTACTCCTACCATATCTTCTTCTTCTTTGTCACAAGAAAAACCTATCCTTGTCTTCTTCAAAATGATGAACAAGTGATGCTTCGAGTTAGGGTTGGGTGAGCTTTTGAAGAACTTGGAAGCTAAAGCATGTAAGTATTTTGATTAATATCATGGGTTTTGGTTAAATGAAGCAATTGTGATGTTATTTTAGAGGTTCATTGTTTGAGATGGGGTTATGGGTATAAGGGTGTCGTGTATAGTCAAGGGGTTGTGTAAAATCTGTGTTATTGATGAGTAATGATTATAGAAATATTATAAAGGTGGAATGACCTTAATAAAGAGTTTGGTTTATGCTAGAATGGAGGGTAAATGGAGTTTTGATTATTTGATTATGTGAATTGTATATATATGGGTCATGATTGATGGAAAGCTTAGGTAAAGTTCTTGCTTTTGGTTGTGTATGATGATTAATGATATATATAATGTGTTATAGAGATGACATGGAAGTTAAATTTTTGCATATAAGGATGTTTGAATGAGTATATAAAATTGCTTATGAATGGATATATATGTAGAATGAGTAATGATTCATGTAATGGTCTAGAGTTGTTGAGGTTGATTGATCTTCAAAGTGAGTTTTAGATGAGTGTGGAAAATTGGTTATGAATGGGTAGGGTTATATGCTCTGTTTTTGGTTTATGATCATGCTAGATCATAATTTGTTTGTGATTGATATATGACATTGATTTGGATAGGGAGTGATGAGGGAGTGATGAGGAAGTGAAATGGAAGAGAAAAGTTAGGTATAAGATGAGTTAGAGGTAACTTGTTTGAAGTTGGAGAAAAATCTGGAAAATTGTAGCAGGAAAGTTTTACTAATATACTTTTGTGTTAGCCATAAATTGTTCTGTAGTTACCTAATTGAGTTGATTTTTGATTTGGATTAAACTAGAGTCATATGGCTATCTTTCTTGTGAAGACATCGATTATAAATTGTGCTCCTAAGAGTCTCAAATTTTGATGTGAAAATGAGAACTGAATGTTGCAAAAACTTGGATGAATGTCTATGTTTATGTTGTGCACTGGGTGATTATAAGAAAATAGGAAATTGAATTGAAGTAAGGATGTTGTTGAACTAAGCTTGAGGGATGCATGAAGAATTTATTAACTTGAGATGTTGGATTTTGAATTTGAAGTGCTTGATATGTAGGAATAAGATAGGTTATGGAAAAAGAAGGATAGGATTTGTTGTATGGCAAGATACGATAGAAATGATGAAAAAAATAAGTGAAATTTGAGAGTTTAATGAAATCTAATTGGTGTTTGAGTTGATATGAAGTGGTTTTGTGCTAAAAGAGGTGAATTTGAGAAGTGTATGGGTGTATATGATGTTAGAATGAGTGTAGGAACCTTGAAAGAGGCTTTGGAGGAAGGTTTTGGAGATATATGTTCGTTAAACGGACATTAGGTCCATTAAACGGACCTTCTCGGGTGTAAAAACACCCTTGGGGCAGTGTATGTCCGTTTAACGGACATGGAAGTTCGTTTAACGGACTTTCTCGGATGAAATGGGGTTGTTTGGTCGATTCATGTCCGTTAAACTGACATGCAGGTCCGTTTAACGGACATTCACGGGACAACTTGGGAAATCGTGATTTTTGACCATTTTAGAGGCCGAATCTCGACTTTGTGTCTTCATAAAAGTTTTATATCTAGATGTCCTCTTTCAAATGGTCTAAAAAAGAAAGGGATAAGAAATTTTTGGAAAAGGTTATGGCATTCGCGCCAAACTAGGTTCAATTTGATTGAGGTCTTAAACTTGGTTGCTTCTTTTGACCATAACTCCTTCTCTAGACCTCCAAATGACTTGGTTCTTGAAGAAATAAGTTCCTAACACATTTTAATACATCTCCATGAAAATTGGTATTAATTTATGTTGAATTGAAAGAGATTGATCAAAGGAAAGTATGGGAGTCTGTAAGGGCAATGTAAATGGGATTAGTTTTACTTAGCATACTTCAATATTTTACTTATAATTGGATCTATAGGATTCCAAATGAAGTGATTTTTAAATTGGAGTAACCTAGAGATATGGGTCTACAAATGGTCTCAAGAAGTCAAATTCTGATTCAGTGTCTAAAATATTGAATTTCTAGATTGAAGATGGATATAGTACACTGTTTTGGATAAGAGCAGTCTAAAAGTGATTGAGGCATATCTTCCAAAGTACTAAACCGAATTGAGTGATTTTGGTGTCCATAGAAACATAAGACATAGAGGAACACTTTTCTCAAAAAGAGTACGATCAAATCATATCAGTTTTGCTTTCTAATTTGATGTGAAAGATAGACCCAAAAATATGATTTGGAAATTTCTGAAGTGAATCAATGAGAAAGAAATGGAGATTTTAATCGGTTTAGTGAAGCATAAACCTAAGTATAATTTATACTTAGTCGAGTTCTCATATAAGAATGACTTTGAGATGTATTGGAGGGAAGATACTCAGGATTGTCATGAATATGCATTGTCATACACATGTGTGCATTATACGAATGGTTATAATTGTGCAAGTATTAATGTATGTGCATTGTATGGACGACATAATGTCAATGTGCAGGATACGCACCCATATTAAGGAGTTTCCAGATCTTGGAAGAAATTGCTAAATTGGAGTGTACTGTGAGTAGACCTAGATGGTCTTATTTCATTATTTGAATTTGTGTATGAATTGACTATTGATTGATTTTCTAAATGTGATTGATTATGTTGGTTGCCGGAAAAAAGGTCCAGAGATGTGATTTTTGAATGGGTTATTGAAGTGCTACTTGTATGTGAATGAACTGAACTAAGTGTACTTAATGTGATTGTTAATGTGATCTGAATGCACATTTGCATATGACTGAAAGTATGATTTCTCAACTTTAATGTTGAATGCCGAACTAAGGTCCGATGACATGGGAAAATGATTGAATGTGTTTATGCAAATGTGAGTGATGCATTCCATACCATGAATGCATGAAATATAATGGTAGTTATGACCAGAGTAGCCAACGATTAGAGCTTAAAGCTTAACGTGTGAAAATGAGCTTCGAGCTCAAAAGTGAATCAGAGCCTCAGGCTCAATGTTTAATGAGCCCTATATGGGACAGTTATTAATGAGCCCTACAAGAGACAATTTAGGCACTTGGTCACAATAAAATAACAAATGGAAAATGAGTCTCATGTGCACTGCATCTTGATAAAATAAGGGATTATATTGTATTGAACGAGAAGTGCAAAATGTGTAATGTTGTGATATGTATTATGTGATTGGGTGAGCCATCGATGATGGTCACTCACTGAGTTTGCAAAACTCACCCAAAATTTGTAATTATGTTTTTCAGGCTCTGAAGAGTACCCCGTTAGACAAACGGGAGTATACCTACTACATGCAAGTGAAAGATAGAGGTCGGGATCAGTTGCGTCTGCATTCAGTATTTTAGTATTTTGTGTAAATTTGTATTCCGCAATTTTCTGAAAAATAATGTTTTGTAATTATAGTGGGGCCCAAATGGGCTATAGAAATTCTATTGATTGAAGATGTTCTGAATGAAAATGGGCCACTCAAATTGATTTCTGATTTTGGCATATTATAATTGTGATCATAGTTTAAAGAAAGAAAAAAAATTTATACTGAGTTTTGACTAAGTGAGTGTAGTAGCATGCCACCCTCGCGGGGCACGGACTCGGATATCACCATCGATGTCGGGTTCGGGTCTTGCGGGAGTGGGGTGTTACACTAAATGTTGGAATAAAGGTGTATAGAGAATACAATTTAGTTAAAATCAATCACCAAAGAAGATTGAGACAATTTGAACCTTTCGTCTTGGCTGTGCAAGCAAAACATGTTTGTTATATCCCTTTTCTAAGCTTACAACGAGATAAGACAGACTGGTTAGCGATTTGCAAAGTTAAACCTAGAGGTGTTTATGAATCACATGGAAGAGGAGATCATAGTCTTCAAAGTGAGGCGTTTCAGGAAGATGTCACTTTTATCAATGCATCTGTTATGTATGACGATATTGAACCTTTGAACGAGCCATCAAATGAATATGTCGATATTTCATCTAGAGAGGATGACGAGGGTCGGAGATCTGACGAGGGTCGGAGATCTGAAGATGAGCCAGAATTTGATTCTTATTCTTCTAAAGAAGAAGATGATTGTAATTTACTATTAAGTTTTGATAGCGAATGACTTGTGTTTGTAAATGAATATTTTAATTTAAAATTCAACATTATTTTCATATCAATATATTATGTAAGGTCTTTCATTGAATTTTTTTTAAAGGAATGTCGATATGGCGATTGGTTCCGGATGGTAAAAATTCTTTCCGTTGGGAGGGATGTGGCAAAATTGTCCCAGCCCATGGAATCAAAACTACGTAACATATCGCTGCATCATACACTACCAATCGTTTGTTTTCTATAGCCGATATGTTACTTGAAGGTGTTTAGTATGATCTGCACGTAGTCTCTTTTCGTGTTATGTACATCTCATAACATTTATTGAAGTTATCATATATATTCTCATTTCATTGTCAATCCTACATGTTTAAGCTTCCTTTAAACTCGAAGAGGACATGTATCTCAATAAAGGTGAGAACAATATCACAACAGTTTATAAAGGAATAGGAAGATCGGGTATTGTCGACAATTCTTCTATTCCTCAAACCTCGTCTGCACAATCACATATGCATTAATATACCGTTTTCATTACTTATATGATTTTTTAATATCACGGTTTCAAAATTTCTTCACTAATTATGTTTTAGGTAAAACTGTTCCTGTTAGTAGTACATCCGAAGAATTAGTCTTCCATTCTAAGAGCGACAAGTCATTCACTATTTCCTCAACAAGTCTAGCTATAGCTTCAAAACTATTGCAAGAAGGTGTTCAACATCCTACACCAGGTGGACGAAGTTTCAATGTTTTCATTGGTGCATTTGAACATGCGAGAACCCTTCTCGGGAGCCCAGACATTAGAGACTCTTTTACCTTTACTGACTCCCATGTCACATGGAATCAAACAAATTAATTATATCAATGTGTTTTTGTGCTGCAAAACATTATTACACTAAGCTTTCATGTTGATTTATTGTTGTATCTGTAAGACTTAGTTAAACAGTGCATATTTGTATTATTGGTAAGGTTCATTTATTGTTGATAATAATATGTTAACCTTCATATATTGCCTTATTTTCTTCTCTATGTGTTGTGTAAAATATTGATTTCAAAGTATTAATTATACTAGTAGAGAATTGGGTAAATTTAAATTTCAAGTAAACAAATGGGACCAAAGAGACAGCGTGAGGTCATGCGACCGAGATTTAGAGCCATGTTTGGGGGAAGTTATTGTGAAGGTGGTTCATCACAATCTGCAGCTCCGACTGACTCACCTCCTCCACCTCTCGTGCCAACTGTTGCAGATGAGGCATCACCTACTGCTCCTCATCCTACACCATCCCCTTCTCCAATGCATATATCATCCAGCACCAGTTTATTGGAAGCAGGAGACGTCTGAAAGCCTGGCCTAAGGGACCTGATGGAAGAAAGTTTGTAACTGTTGTCAATGACCAGTAAGTGAAATCAAAGCGCTCACAATTTGCTTATTATCAAGTCTTAATTTTATCAATTTTTACATAGGATAACATGATTTGGTATGTTAGGTTGGTTCCGTCTTGACCAACTTCAAGAAATATGATTTAGTCGTTTAAGCAAAGAATTAAACTAGAGGGTTATGTATGGAAGAATTTATCTGACACCACAAAGCAATTTTACTTTCAGGAGTTTGAGGTACAAATAATAGTTATTTTCTTGTTACATTGATTTATATTCACAATGTTCATAAAAATTTTGACATTATGTTATTTTTTCCCTTCTTATTTCAAAAAGAATTTTACCGAGATTCTTGTTTCGACGCCATCATGTATAAAATCTGGGAAAAGAAAGCTCGAATATGTTATCGCGACTTAATTAATGCGATACACAAGGCTACTGCACGACCGTGTTATATTTCGAAGAAAATTTAGATTCGTTGGACCGAGTATTGGACATCACCTACGACATGTCCATATCAGAGCGTAATTCGGCCAACAGACGTGGAGGCTCGGGGGGTGCGAGTCTTCCAGTACATACGGGAGGATCAATTACCCACTACGAGCATGCACATAGACTAGTAAGTATCTAAACTTCACACCTATTTTGCATACATTTTGCTTCGCTTTATTGAACATAGTGATTATGATATAAATGTCTGGTGCCATATATGGCTGTGTAAAGTTGTTTTTTTTGTTGAACAGGGGGCAAATATCATATATATAAAGGAAACTCTACCGAAATTTTTTTAAATTCTAGTTCACATCTGACAATTTAAGTTATACATGTAGGAAAAGTCATTGGGCACCAAGCCTACACCTATCCAGCTATTTTTGCACACCCACACGAAGAAACATGATGGTGTCACCTTCATCAACACTCGATGTAGAGAGCTGAATGTAAGTGAAATTAATACAATTTTATAATTTATTAACAATTATACCTTAATTACTAACATAAAGATTGTTTCCTAATAGGACCAAATACAACAAAATATTCAGCTACAGTTTTAGGAGGAACAACCTGTAGACAAGAGACATACATATTTTGATGACGTGGGTGGTAGGAACCGTCGTGGAAGAATATTCGGCCTAGGTTCATATGCAAACACCTGTTATTCGCGCTCTTCCTTCTCCAGTACAGCAACATCTGCTTGGCCATCGCAAAGTAATGAAGTATCTGAGCTCCGGGCCACAGTAGACACATTGAGGGAGCAGATAGTTGATCAACGTATGGAGCATATGGAGGAGATAGCTAAGATGAGAGAGGAGATGAGAGAGAAGATGAAAGAGGATATGAGAGAGAAGATGAGGGAGGAGATGGAGCAAGTATCAAATATCAGAGATTCGATGGAGCAGATGGAGCAGGCAGCTAAGAGGAGAGAGGAGATAGAGCGACTTGCTAAGATGAGAGAGGAGGTGGAGCAGATGACTAAGGAGAGAGAGCAAATGGAGCAGATGGCTCAGCTTAGGCAGGAGATTAAACAGTTAAAGGGGAGGCTTAACAGTTCAGAGCATCCACGATCACCACGACATTAGCTTATCCTTGTCATTTGTTTTCAATTAAAAAACATAAGATTTGTTCATTGTTATGTTTTAATTATTAAATTAAATACTTTATACGTTATATTATTAATTAGTTTTCTCATTCATCAAATTATATATACAAATTAATATATTATGAACAAATAATATAACGTAATGCAAATAAATAAATTATATATACAAAATAATATAACATTGTTATAGCAATAACATAACAATGGAATTAAAAAATATATAATCAGTTCTTACCAACGGAATATATTTCCGTTGGAAATGTTGAAGAGATTTATCGATGGTAAACATAACCGTCGGCAAATTGGTTGAGGTTTTTAGGTAATTACCTTCAGATCACCGACAGAAATTAACCCGTTGTTAAATTTCACTGACGGAAACTCACTTAACCTATTCCGTCGTTAAATTGATTCCTACAACAAGTTACCGTCGTTAATACCGTTGGTAAATTATCGATGAAAATTTTTCGTCGGTAAATTGATTATTTCTTGTAGTGAGTTGAAAAGATTAGATAAAAATCAAACATGGATGTATCATCGTTGCTTGAATATCTTAAGGAGAGATAGTAAAGATGTTACTAATCCTTTTAATCGAAATTTCCAGTTGTCAACAACAATATAATTGAAACATTTAATGGATGGATCTTACAGGTAAGAGATAGCCAAGTTATCAGTATGCTTGAAACCATTAAAATAACGATGATAAAGAGGCATGCAGATAAAAGAGAATGTGTGCATTGTTGGAAGTCTGATGTTGCATCCAGGATTATGGAGAAATTGGAGAAGAATATGAAAAATGCAATGCAGTGGAGAATAATTTCGAACGATAATGGAGCATATGAAGTTTCCAAAGGTGATGACAATCATATTGTAAGGATTGGTAGACCCCACTCATATAGTTGAGCATAAGAGCGTTGTGGATATCTTTACACGCATGCTATAAGCATTATTCACCATTCCGAGCAACAGTTAAAGGCATCTATGGATGATTGTTAGAAGAAATCCAATTTCCTAGCTTTGTATAAGCATGTGTTGCAACATATCAAAGGTCAAAATTTCTAACCACCTGTTGATGCAGAACTAATAAACCCCCCACCCAAAAGTGGTATGCCATGAAGACCTAAAATAGCTAGAAGGAGAGGAATAATTGAGCCTATTAAGTTGAAAAATCCAAACAAAGTGACTCAAAATGATCAAGTATAAACATGTAGAAAATATGGTAATTCTGGTCACAATGCCAGAAGATGTAAGATTTAAGGCTCATCTCAACTTGCTTAGCAATCTCCAAAGGTGTAAAACATTCTTTGATTACTATGCATTCTTTATATATCTAATGATCATTTATGAAATTTTTTTATTCATATTTATTAAGTCATCTTTAAGATCTCTTCACAAGCTGAACATGTTATTATGGCAAGTTAAGAAAGCAATATTATAAGTATATGATCATTAATGTCATTAAAGATTACTTTTACAAATGAATAATGTTAACGACATGTTTGTTTATAGGTTGGTAGCCCTTCGTATAATAGTAAACAGAATTTTAGAGAAGTTGATCAATACTGATTCAAGTTGTCTTTCAAACCAAGAGGTCTAAGGTTCAAATGACAACCTATTATAACTTCTCAACAATTACAAACTAAAGCAATGAGGAGGAGATCATCAATGAATCAACCTGTACATGATCACTCTTCTCAATCAAATGTAAATAAGGGAAGCAATGTGGTTAATTCGCAGATTTTACATTAATATTGTCTACGTGTTATTGAAACTTTAGTTAATACAGTCATTCACTTTTGTATTGGACAGATAGATCTAATCACTTCTGTGTATAGACAGATTGTGATATAATAACTTCTGTATATGCTACTCCAATTATTTATTATTATATAATCACTTTTATATATACTACTCCAATTAATTATTCTCATATAACTACTTTTGTATATAATGCTCTAATTGTTTATTATGATATAATCACTTTTGTATATACCCTCTAACTGCTTATTGTGATATAATCACTTTTATATATACTTGTTGATAATTTTTTCAACTATTAATTAGGCACCATTAAGGCAATTTCATGAATAACAAAACAATAAAGGCAAAATAAAATGCACAATATATTACAACTTAATTGAAATGAGGATTTTCATTCTTTATAATTTAAGTTTTAAACAAAATACTACAATTTAATTCAAGTTGCCCACAACAAACCTCATTATAACACTCATTATAAGTACCAAAACCCTTATTATGATAATCACTAATACAAATTTAAGCTTATTTTTCTCTTTTGTCAACAAAACATTGTCTTCTTTAATTAGCTTTATTTGTTCCTCAACTTTCACGTTGAACATGATTCAATTGTGGTTCATTAAGCCTTCTACTTCATCATACCTACTTCTTTATTCAGTTTATAAATTACTTCAACAACTCTCTTGCTAAATTTGTCATGGTACCACTAAAAAATCACATCTTTCAACCTAAAAAATAATTAATAATTAAAAAGAAAAAAATTAAACATATATACAACAAATTTTACCTTATCAAACATAAACTTACAGGATATTTTGGAGCACCCATAAAATCTTCCTCTTGGGTTATTATCACTCCATGAAGTTCTTAAAGGAGTTTTTAAGTCACAATAACACTCCAGATAATCATTATTTGAATTTAATATAGTACTAATTGAAGACGTCGCGTTCATATCTTTAAGTAGTCGTCATAAATTTATGTTAATACTTTTTGTTCTCCTAATCAATTAACTTGTCTTAAAACATGAACTCACATGGTAAAAAGGAGCTATTCACCTATTCACCCATCCACAAGAATCCTTATTTAACATTTTCAATTCAACAAAATATTTTGGAGAGATAAATCTCAAAGAATAAATAGTAGGCATCATTGGAAGGTAAAATCCAAAGTCATAAAGATTGTTAACTTTTCAAGTTGATTACATTAAGAGTCAGTAAAATATAATGAGGACAGTAGAACTTGGTTGGACCTACAATGGAGTTTTTTGTATATTTGAAAGGCAACCCAATTTATATAATATTAACAATCTAAATTTGACTATGGACTCACTATAAACATAGGGTGTTGTGAGTTGCAAGTATAAAGAAGTGGATTTGATTAGTCTCATTCCATGAAAATGGTTTTTAAAAAAACTGAAAAGAAAAAACACACCACTTAAGACTAACTACTATCATAAATCTGCCAACTTATTCATCATATTTCTTTATTGTCCAACTTGCATGAAAGCCACAAATTAGAAAAATCATTGGACCATGTCCTCATGTGAAGTTGTTCATTACACCAAAATAGTAAAGAAAGCAAAGGTGGAAACGATATACAACAAAATCGGCAACATGTTTTATGAAGTGTATAAATCATGGTTCGATATTAATAAATGATTTCATAAAAAACAAGGCATGATATTTTAGATTATTTGTTGTCAACCAAATTTCTTCACAATCATTAAAATTCAATAAAGACAATACACAATTAGACTATTTTATAACAATGTTATTGTTGTGTAATCACCCAATATTCTCGTTGCCAATAGCAATTATCCTTTCAATCTAAGGAAGCAAAGGCATCACAATGCTTTGCAACCATGTAGCATCACAAGCATTCACAAATTCAACTTTCATGCTCAAACCAATTATCAAATATTGATTAATATGTAATCAATTGAACACTACTTGATCAAGATATGCAATACCAAAATATATTCACATTCAAATTTAAGTTTAAGATAGAACATATGAGGGTATGAAGAACTATAAATCAAAAGATTATCTCCATAGCATTGTCTCAGAGTTGCACTCAAACAAAGAAGATGGAACAAATGATGAAGAAACTTGATCATTATATTATAATAAAGCATATCAAATTGTTCCTACACCACAACACATATAAAACAGCTCCATCGCAGACCAACGCTTGTACTCCACCCAACACTTTATTCTCAATAAGATCATAACACAAGTCTTCAATGAACTTGATCATTTCTTGAATTGGAAAGCTTAAATCCTTATTTTATCACACAACTCGCTTCTGACACATAGACTATTCGTCAACTTGCATTGTTTAATTTTCAAATACCAATAGACCAACAACCCTAACTTGCAATACTGATGTAATACCCCAACTGTGGAGGCATTTAGAGATTAGAAGATAGAATTCTCACATCTCATGGAAATCGTGAGTTAGTTTGGTTTGTTTAAGTGAACAATTCCTACATATGATTAAAAGTTTTTATTGTTTTGCCAAATGTTGTATGTCGATCATGTATATACAATCCCATCATTTCACTTGCTTGACAGAATTCTGCCACATTTGACATGACAAAATGCGTATAATATCTTCTCTTCACAAAGTCGTTCTATCTTTCTAGCATGAAATAATGTGGCATTATTAAAAAGAGCACCTTTTTCACCTCGGTGGTGGCATTAATCCTCAATTCTAAGGATGTGGTGGACGATGTGATTTTAATGGTAGACGTGGAGGTAATTGTGGTGATACGAGAACAATAATCGTTCCACCCAGTTCAGTGATACAAGAACATTAATCTTCCAAGTCATGGCGGTGATACAGATTAGGGATTGTTGTTCGCTGAAAAAAAATAAGAAGAGTGTTATAGATTAGGGATTGAAAAGAATTAAGGATTGAGGGAGAAGGAAAAACATTGCGTTTGTTCCTTCAAAACGGTGCGTGTTAGGTCAAAACGGTGATCATTAAGAAAGAGCAGAGTTCTTAAATGGAAGCAGGTCCTACTTCTATTTAGACCCAAACCTCCCAAAAGCACTGTTTAAGTAAATCATTTAAACTCCGGCTCCCAAACACACTATTTAAATGGAAGTTAGTCAAATAAAAGTACAATCTACTTTCATTTACTTTAGACTTCCAAATGCCCCATTTAACCTCACCTAAGACCCACTTTTACTTTTTAAAAAAATTCAAGTCATTGTGATTTAATAAAAAAAAACCCACATCAATAAAAGAAATTTCATCTCAATTGTTTCATCTAGTTAATGACTATTTTGAACGTTTTTCAAATATTATGGTTTATTTTGAATGCTCACAAACGTTAAAATTTAGCTCAAATTTTAGCATTAACATTGGAAACTAAATTGCTCTTTTGGCCTTTAAATTCCAAACTTCCATACTCGAACCAGTAGGAAACAATTACGAATGCTATTAAACAAAGATAAAGGATATCCTCAGAAATTATTTGGCGGGGCTAAACAGAGCAGCGTGAACTTTATACTGAAAAGAATCTGAATCCAAGTAATATGTAGAAGAAGCAAATGTGATAAGTGGTTTATTACTTTTAAGGATCAATTTCAACATGTATCAAGGAACTGCATACATCTCAGGACCTAGTACATCCAAGACAAGTCTTGCCGGAATGAGACAGATTTTGCAGCCCCGATAACCCCTCTTTCAGAAACTTGAGGACAGTCTTCAACGGATAGGAATTCCAGTTTGCATGACCCAACAAGAGGCTTCAGTCCATCATCTGTTATACCCAAACACTTTCTTAAGCGCAACGAGCACAAGCGAGGATAGTGGCTCACAAGCTGCAGCCCTTCATCACTGATCTCTTGACAATTAACAAGCTCCAAGGTTTCAAGATGCAGGGCAGAACAAAGAGCTTCCATCCCAATGTCGTTGAAGGAGTACACATGGTCAAGTGTAAGCTGCCGAATTGGGCACACCTTAATCAACATAAGGATCCCATTCAATGTAAATGATGAAAAAGAGGGAAACTCCCCACCATAAAATGATAAGCTGACGGATTCAAGCATTGAACAGTTATGAGCAATTGCTTGAAGACTGTCATCGGTTAGCCTCAATGGGTTGTTCATCAAAAGAGGCAAGGAGAAATCAGAAGGAACTCGAAGTGAAATTGACTGAAGACTGCTTGCATTTTGAGCTAAGCATATTATATCACAGTCCCTCACACCAACACACATATCCAAATGAATCTTCTCCAAATTCTTGCATTTCCCCAAAATGCATGCTAGACCCCTTCCTGGGCTTATGATGCAATTCATCAGGCTTAACTCCAGCATGGATTCACATGGGACCCATTGCTTCTGCCATCGATCAACAGCTAGCCGATCATATACCTTCATATATCTGTAGTTAGGATCTACCTCAAATTGCAATCTTTTTAATTTTCTCCAGCCAAATCCTAGCTTAATCAAATCTCCTTCCCCAATGGCTCTACAATTTTTGACCAAAAGGTCCTCAAGTGTTTGGAGCTTCCCCAGATATTCAAGCCATTCAACACTAGTAACGTTGAGGCATCGAATAAGGTGAAGAATGGTGAGATTTTTGCAGCCCACAACAAGAGATAATATGCCACAGCCAGTAATTCTTGGAGCAAAATTCAACTTCAGGGCAGAAAGCTTGGAACAAGAGGATAATTGACGAAGGCCAACATCTGTAATGAAGGTGCAATAGCTTAACGTGAGATCAGTCAGATAAGGGCAGGTGTCAGCGAGAATGGCAAGTCCTTGGTCATCTAACTGTTTTCCCAGCTTGGACATCCATCCAGCATATGTTATTTCCAGTTTAAACAAGTTGGGAAATCTATTGCAGAGGGAGGTCAGAGCATGATTTGCAGGATCTAACCCACAACCAATCCGTAGACATTGTCTCTGTTCACTATCCAGATTGAAGAAGCGCTTACATGCTAATGAAGCAGAGTTTCGATCAATAGTCTTATTGAGCCTGCTCAAGATCTCCCAAACCAATTGCTCTGGCAAATCATCCATTGAGAGCAACTTTCACTTTCTCCTGCACAAGGAAAATTTAACAAGAAAAGAAAATCATTTCAGAAGCAATACCAAATTAAGAATACAATAAACGCAAAGTCCTTTTCCGTATATCATTCCCCCACATCCTTGATTGAAGAAGAAAAAATCGAACACAATATTCGCAGTTTCCAGATGAAGAACAAGAAAATTAGTTAATATGTAGAAACTGAAAACCTATCATAGTTTTGAATCTTGCAAAGGGTACATCTTGGGAGTTTTACCTCTCAAATTGAAACAAAACGGGTCGGATGCAACAATTAATCAACCCAAACCAAAGAATCTACTGATTTCTATGGTGAAAGAGATGAATAACCACATCAAAGCCATCACAGAAAGAAAAGAAAACGTAGACCCAGAAAAAGAAGAATCAATCGCAAAGCACAGACAAGAAAACGATATAGTATGGGCACTAGAGAAAGCTGGTTTCACCTGACACGGACATCAATAAACGAAGCCGATGAGGATGGTCACTGGAGTTTTGATTTAAGAGGGCTCTGCGTGATCCGTCTACAAGAATGCACGTCTGATCCATCCGTCTGTGTTCGGTTCCGTTTTAGAAAATATCCTAAGGAGATATCTCTCTCAATTCTTATGGTTATTAAATAATTAATTAATATTTCAGGGAGACTGGAGTGTATGTGCATGATAGCTTTAGAGAGTAACTACAGTCATTTAAAACATGATTTGGTTGGTAAGATATAATTAAATTTCTAACGACTAAATTCCTTAGTTTTAAAAACAATTTTATCTCTTTCATGTCAATTTTTGAGATGTTTTATTGGATAATTATAAATTGTTGTCTTATTTGTTTAAATTCCCATAGTTTCTAGATTAATGAATGCTAATTGCTAATTAGCAGTAGTAACTACTTGACTAAAAGTACTCAATTTAAGATTCAAGTAGTCTCAAATGTAGCCTAATATTAGTACAAGGTAGAAGAAGCTCAAATGTACAAGGTTACTAGCTGCTATATTTAACAACCCTAAGCAAAACCCAAATCCACAAGTAAGCATGCAACAGGCTCCTTTCTTGTGATAAGCAAAACCCAAATCCACAAGTAAGCATGCAACAGGCTCCTTTCTTATGATAAGGATCTTTAGCCTTTTCTTCTATTATTACTCTTTTTGCTCCCCGAAGATGACTCCACTGGTACTGGCAAGATGGTGGCATCCTTGATTCCATCTGATATTGAGAGTTGCTCAACTGTCTTCCCTGCTTCCAGGTAAACCATCAGATCTCTAAGCTGCAAGGTAGATGATTCCGTGAATCATAGATATAGACACTCATATAAGGTGAAATATGACCCTTTAACAGGCATAACTGATCCTACCTGTTCCTCAAGGTCCCGGATCTTATCATCCTTCACTTTCAGAACTTTTCTCTCCCTGAACACAAAATGAAAGTTCCAAGATGATGGCCAAGCAAAGTACAATTTAGAAAAGTACTTATAACCCGTGTTAATATTCACACCAAGTCAATAACCCTAAACTCACTAAGACAACTGCTCGTCCTAGTCACTTGCAAGGTAGAGAACAGAATTTTCTCTACACACTATCACTGAAGGACATTTGGGACATGCCTACAAATAGAAATGCTACTCTATATTTTACATGCAAGTCTGCTTCATAATAAATACCATTCATGAGCAGCCACCAATTATTGGCTCATAGCCAAGTTCCCCATCCGTTTCCACTCTTAATGTTGCATGCACATTTCTGAACTGAGCCACTCGAGTAAATGTGGCAAATGCAACTATTGCCATATGAAGATATACTTTCCAAAACTTTCTCGTAATCTTTTACCAACGTTAATGTAGAAAGAAAAAAATAACTTTAAGCCAACACCCAAAGAGAGGAAGGTTTCTGTTATAAGTGGACATACCTTTCTTCAATCTCTAGTATCTTCGCTTTCCATATCTCCTGATTTTCCAACAGATTCTCATTGAGCTACAAGTACAAACAAAAAGGATGAGAATAAACAGTAAAGAGTTGTTTAAGACACAAATTTAAAGAACAAGTATCAAATATTTGGTTTTCTAAATCTGATTATGAGCTATTAAATAGTAAAATGAAGAAAAATTTTTAATTGGAAGGGCTGCTCTATCAAGCCATAATGAATGAATCTATACTACAACAGGAAACACCTATGACACATGAATACATCTCTTATCGCCATGTATAACACTGATTATTAGGATTTTTATATTGATGCAAGATATTTAACATTTTTTCCAACAAAACATGAAACAAAAGACTTACATCATCAAGAAACATTTTCTCTTTGAGACATCTTTCTAGCTTGGCCTGTAACTTCAGCAATTTTTGGGAGACAGCCTTTTTAACAGCTTCAGAAATTTCGTCCTCAGTTTCTTCTTTGACTTCTTGTAATAAACTCTCAAAGTACTATCAAAGGAACAACGCATCAATTCACCAGGAACACTAGTCTTATATAGTCAACAGCATAATGGTCATCTCTGATCATTTACCACACGCTAAAAAATGTTAACCAAGGAACTAATGCCACATTCTCAAAAGAAAAACGGAGAAAGAGAGAGAGAAAGAGCAAAAACATCATTATAAGCTCAAAAGAAAATTCCTTGGTTAATAACAAGTGGAAGAATCTGCTCACCAGTTTTTGGTTCTCCAGTTGCGTAGCTAAGAGTTCATTATATTCATTAACAATCTGCAATTCAAGTAGATGAGATAATTTCAGTACAAAGAAAAAAATAATAATTATAGGATGATGATATATTTAAAACATTACTGCTTCAACTTTGCTGCTTATAAGAGCCTCACTAATTCCAGAATCTACACAGCCACAACTCCCACAACCATCTTTAGCTTGTAGGCAATGGGTGTTCAACTCGACTAATTTCCCATCAGTTTTTGATTGAATCAACCTGTGAACATAATTATCTCCAACATAATCCCAAACACGTTGGGTTTCCAGTTCAAGAGAATAGCAATGCTGTGTTTCTTTCCAATGTCTTATGGCATGCCCTCCTTTATACCTGCACTGTCATTTTATACATAAGAAGATGCATACAGAAAAGGAGACATTACTACATAAAGAAGATAAGTGAAGATAAAAAGAAGTACAATGCGAGAGAAAAAGAAGGCACTCAAGTTGGTAAGAGAAAGTTACCTCCCACATCCTACAAATCCACAAATCACACAAATCCATAGATTCTCAGATGCTTGGCAAACAATACAGATGGATTTTTCAGGCTGCTGTTGGCAATACCGACAAACCTGAAATGTATGCTCAATAGTCAGCTAGATTCAAGCATCCAAACAATGCCATTGTGGTCCAAAAGTTGGACACCAAGACATAACCTCTTCATAATACAAAATATAAGTCCTCATGGATTATCAAAGTCATGAACCTCTTTACCCAAATGAACCTCAAACAGAAAATATGTAAGTCTACAATCCGTCTACATTACACATCAAAATTTATGTTTGCATGCAGACTCTAAGAAAACTAGTTGACCTGCTTCTCGCTCAATCTGTAATTTACAAAAAAAAAAAAGGGACAAATTTCAAGTAATTTTTTTTTTATCTTTTCATTTAAGGCCAATTTGCATTGGTCATAGATATCAATTAACCCAGTGCAAATTATGAGAAAATGAAATTACTGACTTGTGATCTTTTCAGAAGAGCATACTACCAAACAAGCCACTAAAACTCCTCAACACAAACTTAGTTCATCTTATGCCTAGAAGTAATGCATTTTTTGGATAATTAATAATTGAATTTCATAGCAGTTTCCTACAGTTTACCTACAAGCTCAAAAGAAAGCTGGATAACAACTAGAGTCACTTACTGGACAAGAAGAATCAGTCCATTTTGAAATGCAAGAGCAGTGGAAAGAATGATTACAGATAGTTGTGAGGATTCCTCCCATATCCTGATCTAATCTCTCTGCAAGTGTAAAACAAGCATAAAATTCGTGTCATGTTATGTGGGTACATTCCTACGCTAGTTGATAAATGAAACCTAAGTCAAAACGGTCGACAAGAAATTTTGATAACAGCTTGGGTGCCATAGAAACTTCTTCCTATAGGAACAGTGGTGGGTGTCCAGTACAATGGTTGTATTGAGTTTTTCCTCATTGCATGGAAGAAAAAAAGTCAATTAAAGGCATCAAACAGAGAAGAAATGCAGGTACAAGACACAAGGAACAAAATGAGAATGTTATGATACAGGACAGAAGCCATGTACAATTCTAAATTCTTTCACAGAAATGTTAATCTTCCGGAAAGCTAGGCTGAGAATGTAAGTTGACCCAAGACAAAGCAACCTCAAAAGACAAGATTCCAAAACAACTGTATTACTGCTCTAAAAACCACCGCATTTGCTCCTTCTGGAATTAAATTTCCACTGCTCCTGAACAACTGTTCAAATAGATTATTTCACTATTATATGTAATAGCTACTGTTAAATCTTCTTCTGAAACACTTAAAAATGCTAAAAATCTTTATTATCATTTTCTGTCCTTCTCAATTCGCATTAAATAGTTGAGGTGGTACTTGAAATTGGAGGGAGTTCAAGAAAATATTAATAACCCAGCGTACCAAGACAGACCGGACATGAAGGTTGCTCAGTTGGGGTAACCAAAGAAGACCGAGTGTGTTCAAGAGTCCCAGTATAACCAGTGAACTGTACATCAACGGTAAAAAGCACACGGCAAACCTCTTCCTGCATAAGGGCAAAATTGAATCAGCTTTACGGACAAATGTAAGTCCACTTAGAATACCAAAAGGAAATGGTGACAACACCAACAAAATCTTTGCTTAAAGATGTAAACTTCGACTTCTTGCATCTCTCTCCAGTTTCTTTATGTTCTAAAATTTACTCAAATTAAGGAAATAAAATTCAAGCAAGAGCATGTGTAAACCTCCAAGGAATTGAACTGTCTGCCATTAAAATGGAGGTAAAATTTGTCAGTTGAATCCTGGCTATCAAATCTTATAAGAATACTATAGCGGTCCTCCATGCCATCAGTCCTACCATGTAAATGAAAAAAATCAATTCCATCAGAAAAAATGAATACAAACAAATAGATAACTAACAACGGGATGTTTGGATGCAGAAATTGCATCAAACGAAGTGGAAGATTACTGACGATCGCAGAAATTTACCTGACGATTCGCATCTCCGATATGTGTTGGATAAAAGAAGCACAAAACTGGCAAAAATCTGCATACGTCATATGATTGGGCACTCCAAGGACTGAAACAAGAGTTTTTCGTCCAACCTATGGAACATAAAGATTAAAAAGCAGCAGTCAGAAAGTGAACAGACAAACATATTCACACAGAAAGAAGAGAAAGAGACAGATTACAGGAAGATTCGAGACGGAATCGGAAGAGAAAAGATGCATGACGCCACGAGTTTCTTCGATCCTAGGGTTTCCGGAGGAGAAATGAAACGCCTGGGTCCTTGATGCTGCTGAAGAACTCGAAGTGTCGCAAGAATCACCTCCGATCATCGTTGCAGGTGACTGGAAGTGGTCGTCCGGGGAGATCCCGGCTGATGTCGCGCTTGAGCTCGGCGACATATCGCTGATGAGCAGCGGGAATTTGCCAGAGGGTTCAATAAGTGCTGTAACTGCCACGTCAGCAATTGAAAATTAAATTATCTTGTCCATTAAAAGAATAACGTTAAACATGAGGGACTAAAATGACAAAAACGAAGAAATTAATTTTTTAATATTTGACCGGTCTTCATCACTCAAATGGCGGCTGCGTTGGAGTTAAAAAACCAACCCGATCACGGTGGTGTTCCGCCGTCAGCCGGCAGTGAAGCATTTACTAAAAACGGCAGAGTCAAGTGCGCCTCTGTAGCAGTAATTTCGTCAAAGCACCATTCTATTACTCTTCTTCAAGGCGATGGCATTGATCTCGAAGTCATCTTTGTCGCTAGTAACGTTCTCCAGGTCGCTGGTTCTGTTTCTTTTCCTCAAGGACCTCAACTCATCTTTTCTTCTTTGGTTCTTACTGACAAAGAAATTGAAATTTCTATGGACCGTTTGGTTCTACTTCTATTTTTCTGTTGTTATTTTTAATTTCTGTTTTTTATTTTTTGTTTCTGTTTTTTTCCTTAAAAAAACGAAATCTTGTTTGGTTGAGATTTGTAATATAAAAACTGAAAACAAAAATCTGGTTGATTAAGATTTCTAATAAAAAATTGAAAATAAAAATATATTTGGTGTTATTATCATATTTATATTTTTGTAATTATACTATTATGTGTAATAATTATAATCTAATTCATTATATTTTTAATTAATCATTATAGCTAAAATAAATATATACTAATCAAATATTGTAAATCCTGCTACTGAATGTTCATTGGTGAAGAAGGGGAAATAAAAGCTTATGTTGTATTATCAAACGTCAAAAAACTAGATCCTTGTTTAGATTTTCGTATTTTTTCCATGTTCATGACATCTGATTTGTCTGCGGTTCTTGTAAGGGCTCATAGGAATCCTTTCTAAGTCTGCAAATGCCTTATTGACTCCATGTTCTTGTACTAGTCTTGCTTATGCCACAAGTTGTATTCCATGCTACAAGACAAAAGCAAACTTATTTTATTGACTCCACATGTTACAAGACAAAAGCAAACTCACTTTATGCTAAGAAACGTAATGTTACAAGACAAAAGTAAAACTCTATTTTATGCTAAGAGACGTGAAGCTAGGAACAAAACATTAAAGGCCTCTGTCGCATATTAAATGGTTGTCAGACTAAAACCATTCGCAAGCTGTCAAGTAATGCATTGGGTGAGGAGTTCAAAGGCTATGTATTCAATGACAAGCAAGGTTTTCCAATAAAGTAGGGAGTTTTGACTCCTGGCCGTGTTCGTCTTTTGCTTCATAGAGGTACCCCTTGCTTTCGTGGATATGGAAGGCGAAATAGAGAACGTAGAAGGAAGTCTGTTGTGGATGCATTGTTAGCCCAGATCTCTCAGTTCTGAACTTGGTGATTGTGAAGAAAGGTGAGAATGACTTGCCAGGACTTACAGACATCGAGAAGCCAAGAATGAGAGGCCCAAAGAGGGCTTCAAAGATTAGAAAGCTTTTTAACCTCTCAAAAAATGAAAGCAAATATAAGGTTCATCGTCCTGGTTCTTAACATCTCTTGCTTACACCAGTCTACTAACTTCTCATGCGTAAGTACTGATAAACTTTTTACTTTGAAATGGTTCCCAAAATCAACTTCTACCTTTTCTCGTTCATGCCTATTTTCGTGTTATCGGTTGTTATAGAAGAAGTTTCCGGTTGCCATGGTAGGCTGAGGTGCTTCCATGAAGAAACGGTGTCAAACAGAACAGGAAAAGAGAAAGCAATATCCACGCACCAAAAGCACCGAAAGAGTAAAGGAAAAGAACAAATACAAGCAGATAGGAAATCACGCAGTGGAAAAAGAAGAGAAACCAAATAGAGGACAAACCTGGAGTCACACAAAAATCACAATAAGCCTTGAAGACGAAGACGCGGCGCAATGAAGAGAAAAAACTGTTCTAGAGTAGAAGAAAACCTGTTGTGAAAAATCAGGGAAACGTAATTTTCTGGTTTGCGTAAATTTGTAGTTTTTTAAATTTTAAAACACCGTGATACAACAAATCTAACCAAACGTGTTTTAATAGAAGGTTTTCTTTTTAATAAAAACCACAACCAAAAACGGAAAAAAAAATGAAAACAAACAGGCCCTATGCTTTTATTAATGTTTCTCTTCTTTTGCTTCTGGGATATCTTGACTTAGGGCGCTTGATTCACATAAGATAATGGAAATGAGAATGAGAATGAATATAAGGAGAAATGAGAATGGATATAATCATTATAATTATGATGGTTGGTTAAGATGAAGGAATGATTACCATTACCTTTGATGGTGGTTGGTTTGTTAAAAATTTTGAGAAATAAAAATTTGTTATATATTAAATTTTAAATATAATTTAATTAATTATATTTTATACACTCTATTTATAATGATAAAATGTTCAAAATCAAGTATATTGTGGTTTTTTTTTCACAATTTCAAAAATTGTAGATTTTTTAAAAAAATTTATTTGTATTTATTACCCTTAAATTAATATTATTTGGTAAGTATGTAATTTATCGTTATATTTTTATCAATAATAAAAGCATCGTAATAAAACCTAAGAAAGGAGAATAGAAATTATCATCACACTCAATCCAAAGTTTCGCAGTAAAGTGGAGTCTGGAGAAGCCTGATAATACACAGTCTTACCCCTATATGCAAATAAGACGATATAAAAATGATGTAGGTTATAGAGAAAAAAAAAGATACATCTAGCACGATAAAATATTATGTAAATAAAATTATAATATATACATAAATAAATGAAAATAAAAATAACAGTGTATACTTAATAGAGTTCAGATCCATGAGTACCGGATAAGCTGCAAAATCTGATTCTTCTTGTCTCTAATTATAGGAGTCCTTGCTCAGAGACCTTAAAGGTATGACAATCCTACTATCTTACACACCAATTCTGGGAAGCCAAGTCGAAATGCTCGTAAGCCTTGTCCAAGACTTACACTTAGAAAAGGGAGAAAGGACATTGGATTGTTCTTCATATGTGATTATCTGCATATCGTGAGTAACATCTTCCAGTATCTCTACTATAATGTTTTGGCGAACTTGAAAGGTTAATCATTTATCCTAATTCAATCACGTCAAACTTTTCTATTTCTATTCACTTCCTTAATAAGGGCCAATTCTGACAAATCCTTCTTGACTACTTCCCTTCAGTTCTTGTAAGGTCTCCCTCGTCTTCTCTTGTATCCATTAAGGGTTATTCTCTCATAGTTTCATACCGGAGCATCAGAGGGCCTCTTGTGCACATTCCCAAACCACCTAAGCTTAATCTCTCTCAACTTATCGGCAATACTAGCTACCTGGTTTTAAAGAAAACTTTTTGTCGCATAAAACCCCTGATGTACTTCTTCATTTGGCCTATCCAGAACTAATATGATGTACTATATCGGCATCGATATTATCAATACTCTGAATGATGGACCCAAGATATTTAAAAATCGATCTCTGTGGTATGACGTCAGGATCAATTACTACCGCTACCTCATGTATCATCTGGTTTTTCAAAATGTTGCATTCTAAATATTCCGTCTAAGATTTGTTCATTCTAAAACCTTTCGATTCTAACGTATCTCTTCAACATTCTAGCTTGGAATTGACCCCTCTTTGGTCTCATTCATGAGGATAATATATTTAACAAATATCATACACTAAAGTACCTCTCATTGAATATGTTTAGTAAGTTCACTTAACACTAATGTGAACAACAAAGGGCTTAAAGCTGATCCTTGATGTAGTCCAACCCTTATAGAAAACGCTTCCGTATCGCCTCTTATCGTCCTTACGCTAGTCAATGCTCCTTCTTACATCATCATCATCATCACCCAATCTGAAATTTCGCAATGAAGTGGGATCTAGGGAGGTCTGATAGTACGCAACATTACTCCTATATAGTAAAGAGATTGTTTCAGGTAGACCCGTATGCAAATGAGATAAGATAAGTATGATGCAAAGTACAGAGGGAAAAAAAATTAAAGAGATAAAAATTACATTAAATACATAAATAAAAAAAAGGACAGGGTATATGGGATTTAAAAGGAGAAGCTTCTTTGCGTAATAAAGAAGCACCAAATGTAACGAAGTGTGAAAAATAAAAGGACTTGTGAAGCTTAGAACAATGGCTACGTAGCGTGGTACCGTTTTAATAAAAATAAAAATAATAAGAATATTAATGTTAATAAGAAAATAGAAATACAACAAAAAACTAAATACTAGAAAATTCAATAAATAATTAAAGAGTATGAAAAGACATAAAATATAATTAAGATAAATAGTAATGATAGTAGTAAAATAAAAAGGCACTCTGAACTAACACCAAAATTAAGACTAAAATTAAAACTAGTACTAATACGAGAATAATCTCAATATTAAGAAAAGGAAAATAATAATAATAATAATAATAATATTAATATTAATAAGGGCAAAAGAAAAACTAATAAGAAACTCAAATATAAATAAAATAGTAATAATAAAACTACATATAATAGTCATAATAATAATACTAAAAATAAAATAGTAAGAGAATGGCAAAAACGAAAAAGCAAAGGATTTAAGAAAACTAAAATGAAGCCACGTTAGTATATGAGGCCTGCCAGAGAAAGGAGTAATGCGCAGAGGAGAGGAGAGGATTGAATGAGCACAGCTTTAACAACAGGGGGTATAAGGAAGCGTCCTGTATGTTTGCCAACCAATGGTTCTCTTGTCAGGAGACTCAAGAAAGCTAACAAGGGGACATGCGTCAGAGACAGTGAATTAGAGTGTATCGGAAGCTGTGTAAGATGTCGAGCCTCTTCGTTCGAAACAATAACTTAGTTGAGATGACAAGTGCTACATTGAAGTAAAAAGGATCCCAAGCTAATTTGCTCACCGGCGACATTAGACGATAAAAACTACGTTTCGGTGATTAAAAAAGGGAACTTGCTTGGAGCTCACAAACAACCCTGAAGTGTACAAAACACTACTCCAGAAAGAAGGAGATCACTGGGAGGCAAGCAAACACAAGCAACTACCAGTCTACCAAGGATATGGCTATAAACAGTAGACTAACTTGAAAAAGACCATACTTATAGACAACAAACATTAATGCTCCTTCATACATATCCCTAATTATGTTAATATAGTCATAGGAATGTTCTTTGCCTCCAAACACCTCCATAAAAGTTCTATAGGAACCCTATCATATGCCTTCTCCAAATCAATAAAAATTATATGCAAATCCTATTTTCGTTCCCTATAGCATTTCATGAGTCTACGAAGTAGATGTATTGCTTCTGTCGTGGACCTTCCAGGCATAAATTCAAATTAGTTGGCCGATACAAAAGCAACTCTTCGAATTCTCTTTTCAATTACCTTCTCCCACAGCTTCATGGTGTGACTTGTTGGACCAATGGTGGTTGACAAATTAAATCCCTTTATGTTTTGATAATAATAAAATATCTAGAAATAGTTAAGAAATTATTTCAGGTATTATTCAATGAAAGGATTGTGCAAATCAAGATGAGCAAGTGTCTAATCAATGGAGAATCAAGATGGGAGTTGTCCTTTAAGTGAAAAATGACATAAAACATGAGGATTATAAAGGATTTGGTCGGATGTTACCATTGAAGGAAATACAAGTCGACTTACAAAGCACAAGTCGACTTACAGATGAAGCAATGTCAATACAAGTCGACTTATCAAACACAAGTCGACTATCGAGATTTACAAGTCGACTTATATGGTATAAGTCGACTTATTGGAGAGCGGAGATGAAACTTTTACGTAAATGGTTGAAACAAGTCGACTTATACATTCGACAAGTCGACTTATGGATGCACGAAATCAGCTCCAACGGTCCAATTTGATAAAAATGGAATGGATATTATCAAGGAACGACTATATCCAATTAAACAACGGCTAGTAAAGCTCCAACAGTTATATTTCTTCAAGTATAAATAGAGGATGATGAAAGAAGAATATATACAAGTTCAACAAGTCTAAATACTCTTCTATTGCTTCAAATTGCTCACTATTGCTCTTATTTTGTTACTCTATTGTTTTGAGCACTTGTTCTTCAATCTTTACTATATTTCTTTTACAATTTGAGTGACGAGTGGAAGGTCACGTGTGAGGTAGGATTTGTGCCGTAAGACAAATCGTTTGTAAGGTAGCTTGAGCCGGAAGTCAAGTAGAGTTGTAAAAAGTTCACACTCAACTACAAAGTGTGCAATAAAGTGATTGGCAAAATCCTAAGTGGGAGCTTAGGTAGAGGACGTAGGTCTTAGCACCGAACCTCTATAAAAACAAGTGTTTGATCTTCTTCCCTACACTTTTCAATTAAGTTTATCTAAATTGTTTTTGTGTGTTTTAACTTTTGATTTTCTTGTAGAAATTCTTAAAGAATTTTAAAGATCTATTCAACCCCCTTCTAGATCACTTACAATTGGTATCAGAGCAGAAGTATCCGGGATGGCACACAATAACTTAGCGGAAGAAGGTAATACTAATAATCGCCCTCCTTTATTTAATGGTACTAATTATTCCTCTTGGAAAAATCCTATGAAGTACCACATCATTAGCGAGGGAGTAGAATATTGGAAGAAAATTATCTTCGGTCCACAACCACCGTTAAAAGAAAATGGTGAGTTAAAAACGAAGCTAGAATACAATGACAATGACTGGAGGCAAGCCTACATCAACGCTAAAGCGATGAAGCTAATCTATTGCGCTCTCACAGTTGAGGAAAGAAACCGAGTTAACTCGTGTACCAGCGCCAAAGAAATGTGGGAGAGACTTCGCATCACCCATGAAGGAACCAACCAAGTCCGGGAGACAAAAATCAACATGCTGCTTCATGACTATGAAATGTTTGTCATGAAGGAAGGTGAGTCCATTTCAACTATGCTTGATCGTTTTGCAGAAATCATAAATGGATTAGGCAACCTTGGAAAGCATATGTCGGACAGTGAGAAGGTAAAGAAAATCCTTCGCTCACTACCAAAGGAATGGGACTCACAAGTCACCGCTATTATGGAGTCCAAAGATCTTAATCATCTGGAATTCAACGCCTTGGTGAGATCACTTATCAACTATGAAATTATTCTCAAATCCAGAGGAGGTAGAGGTAAGCCTAAAAAATCTATTGCTTTTAAAGCTAACACTTCTTTTGTTGATGAAAGTGATGAGGAAATAGATGAAGACGAGGAAGACGAAGAAATAGCTATGTACGCTAGAAATTTAAGGAAGTTCAAGGGACTTCTCAAAAATCGAAGGAAAGAATTAAATGGCGGAAAACAAGTAGAAAGAAAGAGGTTTGGCGTGGACAGAAAATCAAAAGGCTATGACGAAAAGAAAGGCAACGAAGAATGTTGGAGATGTGGAAAATGGGGACATCTTGCAAGAGAATGCAAAAGCTCATCCTCCACATCAAACTTTCAGAAAAATGACAAATACAACAAAGGTAAAAGAAAAACTAGCTTGGTGGCAACTTAGAGTGATGAAGAGGATGCATATCAAAGCGATGATGAAAACAACCTGGCACTTATGGCAAAAAGTTCATCAAGTGATGATGAAAATGAGGTAACTTTCAATGACCAAGATCTAAGAGATTCTTTTGATACTTTGCAAGCTGATTTTGAAGAAGCCATTGAGATTAACAAAAAATTAAAAAAGAAAATACGAGAATTGGTTGCTGAAAATAATGCCTTACATAAGACTATTGATGACTTAGATAGTACAAATGAAGATCATTCTGCATGTCTTATTGAAAAAGAAAATCTTATTTGTGAGCTTGATAGACTTAGAAAAGAATTTTCGTATGTGGTTGGAAAATTCGCAAATAGAAACGAACAGTTTGAAAATTGTTATCGCTACAAAGATATTCCATTTCTAAACATGGATTAGGATATGACCCTTTTGATAGAGATTGCTCTTTAATTTCCAAATTCACTAAGGATGGAAAAATTGCTCAATGTGCTAGATGCTTGAAAGATGGTCACATAGAAATTGCCTGCAAGAGTACTAGAAGATGTGTTAAGATTAAGAAAATTTGGGTAATTAAAGGCACAATACCACCTAATGTGGTTTATATGGCTAACCAAAATGGACCCAAAATGGCTTGGGTACCTATAAGAAGAAAGAACGTTGATATTGTAGGTACAAGCAAGGGATGAAAGGCCGTCAAGCACTTGGTACATCAATAGCGGATGTTCAAGACACATGAGTGGAGACAAGAACCTTTTTGCGGAAATCAAACCAAAGAATCAAGGTTATGTAAGCTTTGGAGACAACAACAAAGGTAAGGTCATTGGAATTGGTAAAGTGGGTAAGGAACCTTTGCCAACCATTGACAATGTTTTACTTGTTGATGGATTAAAACATAATTTGTTAAGTGTCTCTCAACTTTGTGATATGAATTTTAATGTAAGTTTTGAATCGTCACATTGCATGGTTAAAAAGGACGGTCATGTAGCTTTCATTGGTTTGAGACACGAAAATACATACATAGTAGATTTACATGATGATAGTTCGTTTAATGAAAAGTGTTTAGTGACTTTAGAAGAAAATGCATTTTTATAGCATAGAAAATTAAGACATGCACCTTTGCCTCTAATCTCTAAGCTTTCGAAAAATGACATTGTAAGAGGTTTGCCTAAAATAAGATTTGTTAAAGAACACTTGTGTGAATCATGTTTAAAAGGCAAACATGTTAGAGAATCTTTCAAACCAAAGAAAGAAATTTGCACATCTAGAGTTCTTGAACTTGTGCATATGGATTTGATTGGACCATCTAGACATGCTAGTCTTAGTGGAAAATTATATGTCCTTGTGATTGTGGATGACTTTTCTAGATTTACTTGGATAAGATTCCTTACGAATAAAAGTGATGCAGTTAATGAATTTACCAAGTGGTGTAGATTGGTTCAAAATGAGAAAATTTTGTCGATCGTTGCTATTAGAACCGATCATGGAGAATTTGAATGTGAACCTTTCGAAAGTCTTTGCGACAAATACGGGATGGAGCACAATTTCTCAACACCAAGGACTCCGCAACAAAATGGTGTGGTAGAAAGGAAGAATCGTTCTCTTGAAGAAATAAGTAGAACCATGTTAAATGAGTACAATCTTCCTAAATCATTTTGGGCGGAAGCAGTCAATACCGCATGCTACGTCATCAATAGGGTGCACTTGCGAAGAGACAAAAATAAGACACCCTACGAACTTTGAAAAGGTAAGAAACCCAACATCTCTTATTTTCATCCTTTTGGTTGTAAAGTATTCATTCATAATAATGGAAAGAACAATTTAGGAAAATTCGATTCTAAATCTGATGTTGGTGTGTTTATTGGTTATTCTCAAACTAGTAAGGCTTTTAGAGTTTATAATAATAGGACTAAATGTGTTGAAGAAAGTATACATGTTAAATTTGATGATATGATTTCACCCCCGAGAAAGGCTTGTTTTGATGATGATGTAGGAAGTTCAGGAAATAAAATTGAAGAAATTGAATCCAAGATTGAGGAATTGAAGCTAGACGAAGAAAATCATGTACCCGACATTAAATCATGGGCAAAAGCAAAGAACCATCCTATGGAGCAAGTCACTGGTGATTTAAATGTTGATGTAAGAACTAGGAGAAATATCTATGAGAATATGAGTAATTCAGTCTTCATTTCATTGGTAGAACCCAAAAATATAGAAGAAGCTCTTAAAGATGAAAACTGGCTTTTAGCTATGCAAGAGGAGCTTAATCAGTTCAAGCGAAATGATGTATGGGATTTGGTAGCTCCACCAAAGGACAAGACCATCATTGGAGTCAAGTGGGTAAATTGGATAAAATATGATGAGAATGGTGAAGCGATTAAAAATAAATCAAGGCTAGTGGCTCAAGGATTTTTTCAAGAAGAAGGTCTTGATTACAATGAGACATATGCCCCTGTGGCTCGTTTGGAGGCAATTAGGCTACTATGTGCATTTGCGTCTCATAAAAGGATCAAATTAAATCAAATGGACGTCAAGAGCACATTTCTCAATGGGTATATTCAAGAGGAAGTCTATGTCAAACAACCGCCGGGATTTGAAGATCATGAGCATCCGGATTACATCTACAAACTCAAAAAGGCACTTTATGGACTGAAGCAAGCACCTTGAGCATGGTATGAGAGGTTAAGTACTTTTCTAACTCAACATGGATATGTTCGTGGTAAGATAGATAATACTTTGTTTATTAAACATGTTGATCATGATATGCTTATTTGTCAAATTTATGTTGATGACATTGTGTTTGGTGCCACTAATGAATTTTTGTGTAAAGAATTTAACGATTTAATACAAGGTGAGTTTGAAATGAGCATGATGGGAGAACTCAAGTTCTTTCTTGGATTGCAAATCAAGCAACACAAAAATGGAATATTCATCCATCAATCGAAGTATACAAAGGAACTTCTTAAGAAGTTTAAAATGGAAGGATGCAAAGTGGCAACAACACCAATGGCAACAAATGTGGTCTTGGAGAAAAATGAACATGAAGAAGATGTTGATCAAAAACTCTATAGAGGTATGATCGGTTCTCTCTTGTATTTAACTGCTTCTAGACCTGACATAATGTTTGCCACATGTCATTGTGCTAGATTTCAATCTTGTCCTAAGATTTCTCACTTGAGTGCTTGTAAAAGAATTTTTAGATATTTGAGTAGAACTATTAATCATGGTTTGTGGTATCCTAGTTGTTGTTAAGTCAAACCAGACTTCACGTATTAAATAATTTTGATAATAAACAAAGAGAAATATACGAAAGAAAAACATTTAAACAAAAAGTAGACGGAAGGAAAAGCGATTTATACAAAAAGCGAGCGAAAGAAAAAGCGAGGCGAAAGGAAAAGCGACGATACAAAAGCGCATTTAAAGAAAAACAAACGGAAGGAAAAGGCGATACAAAAGGCATTTAAAGAAAAATGTAGGCGGAAGGAAAAGCAGATGATACAAAAGGCATTTAAAGAAAAATGCAGGCGAAGGAAAAGGCATTTAAAGAAAAAGGACGGAAGAAAAGGCGGGCGATACAAAAGCGATTTTAAGCTTTACGAAGACAAAAGCGAGCGATACAAAAAAAGACGGAAGAAAGAAACATCGCTTTAAGACGGTTCTGAGCTAAACCGAATAACCGCTTCTTTAAAGATTCAAGAAGCAGATAGTCAAGAAACAGTTGAAGTTCCGACTATAAATAAGAGTCGAGATTGAAGAAGAAATAACTTTTGGAAAAAGTGAATGAAACTCGGTGTATTCAATATCTGTCTATCTGAGAGAAAAATTGCGAACTATTTTCGAGTGTATATTGTGAAGAGCAACTCTTTTGTAAAAGCTCTTTATCAGTTTTTCATTTTTGAAAAAGTGCTACAGATAGCCTGAAGAGGCTAAGAGTAAAAGAATACTTGCTGTTAGGAGACCTGAAGAGGCTCAGTCTAACAAATACTTGTAATCAGTTTGGAGATAGTGAAAATCTCAGAAGAATATCTGAGGACTGGACGTAGCCCACGGTTTGGGGTGAACCAGATAAAATTGTCATGTTTCTCTCTAACTCTTACTTTTCTTAAATCATAGTTTTCATTATTAACAAAGTTTTTCAAACTAGTTAAGAATTGATTTACGATAAGTTTTCTAAAAAAAAACAAGCAATTGTTATTGAAGGGATTAAAGAAAAGTTTATCACAATTCAACCCCCCCTTCTTGTGTATCTTGGTCATATTATTACTCAATATATTAACGTGTGATTTACTTGAATTGGTATCGAGGCGAGGTATTCAAGAATCACTCTAATAAAGTGTGAACTAAAGAAAATGGTGGAATCACACGATATTGCGAAGGAGCCTCGCTTACTGACCTCCAAAGATTCAATGGTGAAGACTACCACTATTGGAAGGATCGGATGAGATTGTTTATCGAGTCTACTCACATTGAACTTTGGGACATCATCGAGAATGGACCTTACACACCTGAAGATGATGATAAAATCTAATTCCACGAGAAAGATGGACAATGAAAGCGAAAGCAAGATTTCAACTAAACTCCAAAGCGAAATTTTTCTTGAGTTGTGCATTGAAAGCGAAGCGAGTATGACAAAGTGCATGGATGCGATCTGCCAAAGAAATGTGGGATACATTATCAATTGCACATGAAGGAACAAATCAAGTGAAGGAGTCCAAGATAAGTATTTTGGTGCATCAAGATCGAGTTATTCAAGATGAAAGAAGAAGAGACCATTGATCAAATGTTTGGAAGATTCCAAACAATTGTTAATGGGCTAAAAGCTCTTGGAAGAACGCATACAACTTAAGACCATGTTCGAAAGATTTTGAGGAGTCTGCCCAAAAGATAGAGACCCAAAGTAATCTACATGTACAAGAAGCCAAAGTCCTAAGCGTCTCAAGCTTGATGAATTGCTTGGATCGTTGAAGATACACGGCAGAGCTTGATGCGAAAGATAAGCCCAAAAGGAGAAGTCCATAGCGCCAAAGCAAGTCAAAAGAATCACAAAATCCGAAGAAGAAAACAAAAGGAATACATCAAAGGCGTTAAAGATTGAAGAAGCAAAGGATGATGATTCCAGAAGTCGAATCAATCAAGTGATGAAGACGATGAGCTATCTTTCATTTCAAGAAAGATAAGAAGAATATGGAAAAGAAGTCCAAAGGAAATTCAACATTTAGAAGGAACAATGCAAAGACGATGAAAAGTCGATAAAGCATCCATTACCGTTATGAATGCAAGAAGCGGGACATTACAAGTCCGAGTGTCCAATATTGAAAAGACAACCCAGAAGGAGTAGAGATAACAAGAAAAGCATGATGACAACGTGGGAAGATCTGGATTCATCAGAATCAGATACAAGTTCACAAGTGTCAGAACATGCTAACATATGTCTGGTAGCTAAAGAAGAAAGTGATGAGGAGGTAACTTCCAGCTATAATGATATACAAGATGCATATTCGAATTGTTAGAGGATTCTCATGCTATTCTCGAAGCAAGACAAGCCATTGAAGAAGAAATATGTAGAAAACCTCAAACATACTCATGAGATAGAGAGTGAGAATATAAGTTTGAGAAAGCAAGTTGAGGAATTGAATAACAACAAAGTTATAGATAGATCTGAAGAGATTAATCAATTGAAACTAAAATTAATAATCTCTCAATTGATCTAGCTAAATTCTGACGATAATACAAAAAGATGAATGAAATGATAGGAGAATCTGATATTCGAGGGATAAAAGCTGGATTAGGGTTTACTAAAATAAGCTGACATTACGTAGTAAAATCAGTTGCTCAAAAAATAAGAAAAGATATCAATCGATTTTCGAAAGGTCATCAACATTATCATTCTACACATCATTATCATTCATTACATCAGATTAACCTAAAGGACCCAAGAGAATCTGGTACCTAAAAATAAAATAATATCTCCCACGAAATCCTTCGTTGGAAGAACCAAAGAAGCACCATTGGTATATGGACGGTGGATGCTCGTGTCACATGACGGAAACAAGTCTATGTTCCTAGATCTTGATCAAGAAAGGAGGATCAAGAACTTTTGGAGACAACCAACAAGGAAAGATAATCGGGTTTGGTAAGATTGGTAAGAATTCTCATGCATGCATTAATAACGTACTACTAGTTGATGGTTTAAAGCATAACTTGATAAGTATTAGTCAATTATGTGATTCGGTTTTGAAGTTTCTTTTAATCAAAATTTTGTGAAGTCGAAACAAAGATGGTTCCATCTTCTTTTCACCAAAAGACGAAACAATCTTTATAAAATTGATTTAGACATTTTCAGGTCTCAAAATATTTCATGTTTTTATCTATCAAGATGAAAGACCGATCCGCATAAAAACTAGGTCATGTCAGTTTAAACATATTTCAAAACTTTTGAAACATGATTTGGTAAAAGGTTTGCCACAAATTCGTTTTGACAAAGATTTCTTTTGTGAAAGTTGTCAAAAAGGGAAACAAGTTAAAACCTCTTTCTCTTCAAAACATTTCATAACTTCTTCTAGACCACTTGAGTTGTTACATATGGACTTATTTGGTCCAACAAGAACAATAAGTCTTGGTGGAAAGAAGTATGGACTTGTGATTGTTGATGATTTTACAAGATTTTGTTGGATACTTTTTCTATCACATAAAGATGAGTCTTTCAAGTGTTTTAGAAACCTTTCCATGAGATTACAAAATGAAAGAGGAATGTCTATAGCAAGCATAAGGAGTGATCATGGAGGAGAATTTGAAAATGAGAAGTTCGAGTATTCTGCGAAGAAAAGGAATTTTCATAACTTCTCTTCCCAAGGACTCCACAAGAGAATGGAGTTGTTGAGAGGAAGAATAGGATGATTCAAGAGATGGCAAGAACAATGCTTGTCGAGATGAATCTTCCTAAATACTTCAGGCGAAGTCATCAATACAAAGATGCTACATTCGAATAGAGTCTTTGCTGCGACCAATCAAGAAAACTCCTATGAGTTGTGGAATGGAAGGAGACCAAATATTTCTTATTTCCATCCTTTTGGCTGCAAGTGCACTTTTCGAACACAAAGGAAGCTCTGGACAAATTTGATGCGAAGACACTTTCGGAATTTTCTAGGCTATTCTCTCACTTCAAAGGCATTTAGAGTCTTCAACCTCACCTCAAAGATGTGAAGAAACTATTCACGTTAAGTTCGATGATAGCTCTCAACCCAATAAGGAAGAGGAATCGGAAGATGATCTCACATACTGTGCCCTTGACGCAGTAAGGAAGTATCTTCATCAGAACACTTCATGATGAAAAGACAGATATCTCTAAGAATTTTGAGTTAAAGAAAGATTGGAGATACAAAAGCTCTCATCCTAAAGAGTCAATTATCGGAGAAACCTCGAAGGTGTAAGAACAAGGTCCAAGTTCGTAAGAGAAGCCAACGTGGCATTTATATCCAAGTAGAACCTAAAAAGATTGATGAAGCTCTAAAAGATGAAGCATGGATATTAGCTATGCAAGAGGAGTTGAATCAATTCAAGAGGAATAAAGTCCGGTCCTTAGTTCCTAAACACGAAAAGAAATCCATTATTGGTACTAGATGGATATTCAAGAATAAGCTAGACGAATCAGAAAAATAAGTCATAATAAGGCAAGATTAGTAGACAAGGCTATAATCAGCAGGAAGGAATAGACTATAATGAGACATATGCTCCAAAGAGCAAGACTTGAAGCAATAAGGATACCGCTTGCATATCTTTGTTTGCCATGACATAAAGCTTTTCAGATGGATGTAAAAAGTGCATTTCAATGGCTTTATAGATGAAGAAGTCTATGTCAAGCAACCTCCTGGATTTGAGGATATAAAGTATCCAGATCATGTCTCAGACTTCATAAAGCCTTATATGGATCAAACAGGCTCCTAGAGTATGGTATGATCGTCTGAGCTCATTTCTTATTGAAAATGGATTTACTAGAGGTAAAGTTGACAAAACTCTTTTAGGAAGAACTTGTATAATGATTTTATTATTGTGCAAATCTATGTTGATGATATTATTTTGGTGCCACCTCAAAAAGTTATGCATAAGCTTTGAAAATATGATGAAAAATGAATTTGAGATGAGCATGATGGGTGAGTTAAAATTCTTTCTTGGATTGCAAGTAAAGCAAACTAAGGATAAGATTTTTATCCATCAACAAAATATGTCAAAGAATTGTTGTCTAAATTTGATATGTGCGTGTTAAAAGTATGTCTACACCGATGCATCCTTCAAACTTGTTGTCGAAAGACGAAAGTGGTAAGAAGGTAGATCAAACCCTATTTAGAGGGATGATTGGTTCTTTGCTTTATCTTCTGAATGAAGTAGACCTCGACATTCTATTCAAGTATGCTTGTGTGCAAGGTTTCAGCCGATCTAGAGAATCTCATTACATAGTGTAAAACAAATTTTGAGATATCTCGCAGTACTACCGATCTTTGCTTAATGTATGAGAAAGGTAAAGATTTCAGGTTGAATGGATATTGCGATGCGGACTATGCCGTGATAGGATTGAGAGGAAGAGCACGAGTGGTGGTTGTCACTACCTTGGACCAAACACGTGTCATGGTCAAGCAAGAGACAAAGCTCGATTGCATTATCAACCGCAGAAGCTGAATATATGTCTGCCGCAAGTTGTTGTTCACAATTACTATGGATCAAGTATCAATTGGAGGACTACTCAATACAAGAGGAAGAGATTCCAATATACTGCGACAACACCAGCACCATCAGCTTGTCAAAGAATCCAATTCAACATTCAAGGGTGAAGCACGTTGAAGTTAGACATCATTTCTTGAGAGATTACATTCAGAAGAAAGTTGTCAGTCTACAATTCGTGGAAACGAAATTTCAGTGGGCAGATATCTTCACAAAACCACTAAGTGAAGATCGCTTTAAAGAAATTAGACGCAACCTCAATATGGTGATGATAACGGACCAATCATCTGGTTTTTCGCAAAGAAGAAACAGATAGACGGAGGAGATAATGGACCAATCATCTGGTTTTTCGCAAAGAAAAAACAGATAGACGGAGGAGTTAACGGACCAATCATCTGGTTTTTCGCAAAGAAGAAACAGATGAGCGGAGGAGTTAACGGACCAATCATCCGGTTTTTCGCAAAAAGAAGAAACAGATAGAGCGGAGGAGTTAACGGACCAATCATCGGTTTTTTCGCAAAGAAGAAACAGATGAGCGGAGGAGTTAACGGATCATTCATCGATTTTTAAAGACAAAGACGAAAAGATTAGCGAGTTAACAGATTGATCATCGATTTTCAAAAGAAAGACAATGAAACGGTGGAGTTAAGCGGCGTTGACGGTTTCAGACTTAAAACTTCTTTTACAAAGAAAAATTTTAGAGGAAAAGGTCATCGATCATCGAGAAGTACAATCGTTCTAGAATTTGCTATAAAATCCCTAAAACTGACGTTTGGGATCTCTAACAAATTCAGAAATTGCTAGTTCTCTAAAATCTCTCTGAAAATTCTTCAAGCGAGTTCCTATTCACTCAGAATCAACAAGATGAATGTCAAGCCCATTTTGCGAGTTGATCCAGGAGCAAACTGGGGAAGATTGGTAAACTTTGAAGATCTAAGAAGGGAACAAATGGATATAGAGCCGGAGATAATAACGGCAGGATGGAGAAACTTCTTTCAAATACGAGAGCAAGTTTATCTCAAAGAATTTTATGAGTTCTGGAAACATACTAAAACTGTGGATAATACAATCGTATCGTATGTAGAAACACTCCCAGTTATAGTAACCAAGGAGTTCTTGGAAAGAGTCACCGAATGTTCGAGTAGTGGAGTTCAACCTACTAACATGGTGAAATGGATGACTAAGTTTGAAGTTGAGCGAAGATGAAGTTACTCGTCAACTTTATGGTCGTAACAACCCAATCGAAAGAAGAGCCTCTTGGCTTGTACCAAAGGCAAGGGTTTTGTTTCTTTTTTTTGTTTGACCGTGTGTTACCTAGGATAGGTTCAAGACATCAAGTCACTACTTTGGATGAACAATGTATCCTTCATCTCTGAATCACCAACCAATAGATTTACCATTTTGATTTATCAATATATGGTTAAATCAATAAAGGATACAAACACTCTCCGTATGGGATGTTGTTGACAAGGATGTTTAAAGAATCGGAATCGATTGGGTTGGAGTCGAGACGGAAGGTATCAGTAAGAAGTTATATAGATTCTACATCGATTGCCAAAATGGGTCCGAGATTTTCGACAAACAAGGACCGAAGAATCAAGGAAAGCAACAACTGAGGGGGAGCCTAAACCGAAGAAATCCTCTATGAAGGAGAGAAGATCACACTCTCAGGAGTCGAAGTCAAGATCTGTTCGATTTTTTGAATTAGGTGACTTAAAGCGGAAAGGGGAACCTTTGGTGAGTGACATTCATGAGCAAGCAAGAACGTCACCCACAAAGGAAACTGTGCGACAGAATGAAGCCAGTCCTTCTAGAGATTCAAGCAAACCAAAGCATTATGAACGACAGAGATCAAAAGCTACAAAATCTCTGTCATCAATCCTTGAGAAAGATTCAGAAACTCAATCTCAAGGAAATGAAGGTAAAAGGAAAGTAGAAGAACCTGACAAGAAGAAAGTTCAATCCAAGAGGTCACCAAGGTTAAAGAAAATGAGTGCAAGAAAAGAAGAACATCCAACAACAGAGGCAAAGGCTAAGAAGACAAGGCTAGAAGAAACTGTTGTTGACATTTCAAAAAAATCTGCTGCATGTCTTTGTTAGTCTTTGTTGATCTTCTTGAAGTTAATATGGAAGCACTCTTTCAAGCGATTGTGGAAGTTGTTAAGGGTAATATTAAGGATTCTCACAAAATTCTTAATAATCCAATTTTTGAAGAAATAGTTCCTACTACTTTTCAGTCCACACTTGTCCATAAACAAGTTGCTACACATGTTTTGGAACAGAAGGCTACTTCAAAAGTTGTAAGTGTGATGACTAATGTTCCATCCAAGTATTTAACTTTTCAAAGAGAAAGATGGGAACACAGATTGGTTGTAAGTGTTGGACCCCGAACCTTGAGTGACAATTTGACTATGATCAAGTGGATGAGTTGATTGAAATTAAGTTGAAGATCATGAAATAAAGAGAGAAAGTATGAAAATATGAAAACTTGTGATATAGTTGACCTTTTTGGCATTTGAAAGTTGACTTTTGTTTGAGGCAAAATTTGATAAAATGATCTACATGAAACTTGTAGATTATGTTAAGAGATTCTTGTGGACATAAAGTTTGTAATTTTTCGATATCGGGAGTGAAAGTTATGATCGGTCAAAGTTTATGTTTGATCGGGTTTGACTTTTATATTGGTTGAAACTTTGACTGAGAAATTAACCTAGTTAGAGGTTACTTGAGCTTTGATGTTCTTCATGGAAATTGAAGGATTTGTTTTGATCTTTATTTCGATATAAAGTATGCAATTTTTCGATCTCGGAATAATAAGTTATGATTTTTACAAGTTTGGATAGAGGATAGTATCTTTGACCGGAAAATGGACTCCCGTAGGAGTTGAATTGAGTTTTATGTTCTTCTCGGAAGATTTAGAGCTTCTCTCAAGCTTTCTATAGAGACTAAGTTTGTCAAAATCGGAGTTCGGGATTAAAAGTTATGAATTTTGGGAGTTTAGAGTAAAAAAAAAAAAGAAAGTTTTAGCGCCTCGCTAGGCGACGGCTCGCTTAGCGAGCGGGCGCGTCTGACGCTCTCATTAGGCGACGCCTCGCCTGGCGAGGCGCATGTCTTCGCCTCATGAGGGCAAGGCTCGCCTCTCAGCAAGCGCCTCGCTAGGGCGACGCCTCCTAGCTAAGCGGCGGGCGTCTCGCCCTCATGGCGCCTCGCCTCATGAGTTAGGGCGTCAGACGCATACGATGCTGATCTTGTTTTCTCTTGATTTTCTTGACTTTCCTCCTTTAATCCGACCTTTGTTCACTATTTTGCTTATATCTTTTCCGTCCGACATCCGATTGAGTTGATTCTTTTTGCGTTGGATTCCTAAGACATTGAATTTCATTTTATAAGAAATTTGTGAACTTTTGAGATTAAATTAATGGTGATTAATTTAATCAAAGTGAGTCGGGAAATTCTCCGAGTATGATTCAGTGTTTTGTGAAATTCGGGATCTGTAGAGATCCGATTGAAGCGATTCTTGAGGGGAAATAAAGATAAGACAAGGGGCTACAAATCATATGAAGACATGAAATGTCAATTTTGCCTTAGGACTTTTAATTTTGAATTTAAGTTCGGATTAGGGTTTAATTTTGGATTGGGAACACCTGTGAGTAATTTGAGCATAACTTTTGATCTGGGAATCGAAATGAGACGATTCTTGTTTTGAATTAAACTAGAGACATAAGGCTACAATTGTTATGAAGACTTTGAGTTTCAATTCTGGGATTAAGAATGTGAAATTTTGGACGGAAATAATCGTACATGGAAAATATGTTAGAATATGGATTTTCCGCCTTTGCTTTACATTTATAACTTTTGATGTGGTGCTCGGAATTGAGCGCGGTCAGTGGCGTTGGATTCGTATGAGTGAGAGGAACATTTCTCGAGAAGGAAGTTTGGACAAATTCCTTCAATTTAATAGTGCGAATTAAACCGCAAGTAAGCGTAACTTTAAGTTTTAAATGGAGGGCAATTTGGTCATTTGACCATCAATTAATGAAACACTTGATGAGTTGTCGTTTTTGGCTATTAAAAGCCACGAAAGTGGCTGGAAATTTCCAGAGAAGAGGAGAAGAGAAATAAGAAGAAAGAAGAAGAATGGAGAAGAGTTCGTATGGAGAAAGAAGAGGGAGAAGTTTAGTTTTAATTTTTCTACTCAATTCTTCAAGCTTTTGGGATTTTTCCAAGAAGGAAAAGAGTGGAGAATGAAGAGAGCTTCTTCATGAGCCAAGAAAATTCGAATTTGGAAGAGAAAGAGGTAAGAGAAATTTTTCTACTTTGAGATTTTGATTAATTTTCGGTTTAGAATTATGACATATGAGATGGGTTTATGGATTGTGGAATTAATTTTGATGTATATGCTTTAGGTTGGGTTTAATTTTGGATGAAAAATTGAGTAAGGTTTAGGCTTAATTTTATGATTGAGAATTTTGAGATATTTTGGTGTAGAATTATAGGAAATATGATGAATTGATGATATATGAAATCAATTTCGAAGAATTTGTATTTTATGGTATTGAATTTGGATAAATTGGTTTAGGCCAATTTTAAGATTTGGGAATTTTTGAAATTGAGGATTTAGATGTCTTGGAATTAATGTGAATTGATGAATTGTGAGATTAATTTTGAAAATTAAATTATTTATGAGATTGAATTTGAGTGTCTTGGTTTAGGCCAATTTTGAAAATTGGGGATTTTCAAAATTGGAGATTGAAATAGCTTGAATGTAAATGGAATTGGTGAATTCCTAAGTTGATTGTGAAAATTAAGTATTTTCTTATGTGGAAATTTGGATGATTATGGTTTAGGTTTTGGTATTTTGGAAGAGAGAGAAAAGCAAGGATCAATTGGAGCTTGAAATCAAGTTTAAGCAATAATTCGAGGTGGGTAGCATATTTATATTTTGATTTGTGAGCATTATGCAATTTTGAAAAATTAAAGAAAGCAATTTTCAAAATTGAAGAAAGCAAAATTTTGGATTTTGATACATTATTGTTTTAGTAAGTGTTTGAAAAGAAAGGTTGGTTAATGTTTGAAATTGTGATTTCCAAAGGATTTCGGAAAAATTATTACAAGCTGAATTATGTTTGAAAAGAAAAATAGAAATTTCTGAAAGTTCATTTTGTTATGTATGCATTGCTAAATTATGTAAAGTGCTGAAGTTATTGATTGATTGATTGAGTGATTTAATAGTATGCATTATGTGAATGTGTGGAAAATCAAGAATTTGAAAAGTGCCTTCGGGCATTCTGAAATCTCGTTTCGATTATGTGTTATGTGGGTCGGTTAGGTCCTTTGGTGAGTCAGCGCTGTCTCTACTTGTTAAGCCTTCTCCCGGCTGCCCGCTAGTGGCACGGAGCTCCGATTTCGGACTCCCTCACGGCTACACTGGACCGCTATGCGGGAAAGTGTAGTACGTTCTGTTCACGACTGCACATGACCGCTATCTTGAGGAATGTGCGATACGCTCTTTGGACCGAACCAGACCATTCTGATGTGTTATATGTTTTGATTTGTTTATGTGTTCTGCATTCATATTTATGAAAATTCAAGAAGTTTTGAAAAATGAGAAAAAAGTGAGATTATTATGAAAAGTTTGAAAATATGAAAAAAAAGTGTTTGAGGAAATTGTTTGAAAAATTATAAAGTTTGAAAAACTAGCCCTTTTGGCAAAAAGCTTGTGAAAATGATTTCGCTTATTTATCGGTTTATAAATGTGTTATCCACGAGCTTTCGAGCTCACCCCCCCTTTCATCCCCATCTCCAGGTTTCGAGCAGGAGATCGGATGAAAGAATGTGAAGACGTCAGTTTCGACATTTGAATACATTGGTTTTTGAGAAATTTGGATCTTGTGTATGAATATGTTTATGACTTGAGATAAGTTTGGGAAAAATGTATTTGTGTATAAAGTTGAGTATTGTGAATGAATGAGAAATTTGTATATGAAATTATGAATAGTTTGGGAATCTATATGTATGATTGATTTGGGAATGAGATTGAACTATGAGAATAGTAGATTGAATGACAAGTATGAGATTGTTTTAGAATTAGGTTTGTGTCATTCTGCGATATCCCTGACGGAGGGTCCGGTGGATTCGATATTTGTGTAATTGATTGGCATTTAGAAGTGTTTTTTCAACACTTTACGTTTGTTAGGATAAAGGCGTTCGTTATCTTTGCCGAAATTTTGGTAAAAACTTTGGATAAAAGTGAGATTTTGGATATGTATAAGTGTAACTAAGAGTTTGAGAAATTTGAGATTGGTATGGATTTATATCAGATTCTGTACGACTGTATCGATTTAAGATGATTGGTATATGTTTGAGTAACGAGAAAAGAAATGAGAATAAGAAAAGAAAAGAAAAAATTCATAACGGATTTTGGAACGCCTTAGAATTCCCAACGCGATTCTCGCTTCTGTTCTTTGCTTAGTCACGGATGTCGGAAAGTGTTTGATTTACATTGATTTGTTTGCTTACTTTGTTTTCTATCCGAATTCGATTTGCATTCGATTCGATCCGCTTTAATTATTCGTTCCGCTTTGTGATTCATATTCGATTATTTCGCTTCGCTATATTCGATTGAATCTGTTCGTTTGATTCGATTAGTATTTGCTTCCGCTTCGCTACTTTCGGATTTGTGCGCTTCCGCATTTTGTTTTCGATCCGAAATTTCCGCTTCCCTTCGTTTCCGTTTGCTTCGGTTTCCGTTCTGCTTATGTGCTTATGTGTCTCCTTTCGCTTCCGTTTCCATTGATTCCGTCATTCGTTCTTTTTGTTAAGTTTATTCGGTTGGGATCCGGTTCCCGGATCGGGTCCCAACAGTAAGACAGGAGAAGAAGACCAAGTCAGTCATCATCAGAGACAAACCTAAGAGATTTGTCAAAGCATTCTTCAAATCTGTAGAATATGATAATGGCATTTCTCATCTGTTGGATAAGTGTTACAAAAATTTCTATGATCAACTGAAGAGAGTTGGAAGAGAACCATATCCACCAGAGCCATTTGGAGAGCGTATCACTTCTTATCCTATACTGAGCAGTACAATAATCAAGGTGGTAACTGATCTTCAACCACCAAATTTTGTTGAACTCAATTATGAGAAGCTAAAGTGAAAGTTCAACCCGAGCCAAGATTGGATGACATGATCACGATCGATCAAGAGGCGATAAAATTGATTGATGAAGCATGTAAGGAGAAAAGGAGTGGTAAGTCCATCTGCGTGTATCAAGATCCGTGACCAAGTCTAACTAAGGCCACAGATGATGATCTGGGAGGCAATATCGAATGGGTCAAGATTGTTCGCTCGATTGGCAACTCGAAATGTTGTTTTACTATAATACGTAACATTCGCGAAATCGACCTCTGTGGAGATCACTTCAATTGCGAAGCTATGCCATGGTTTGGGCGCACTTTTCAATGAATAAGAGATTCCTATGATCTTGATATCAATGAACAAGTCAGATTTGTTCCTCCTCCTCTTCTCGCAAATCATTGAACCAAATGTCTTTAACAAGGAAGCTTATACAACAACAAGTGGCTATCGTTGAAAAGCAAGTTGTTAAGACAAGACCCTCGACCGCAGATGAATCATCAACTCTAAAGAAGCATGTTCGTAAGCTTGATAAAGATATGAAGAAGATTAAGAAGATGCTGAAAAGTTGGTGAAGCAGATTGGAAAATAATTTTGATCAATAACAAATAGGGGAGAAGGGAGAAGGAAGAGAGAAGGAGAAGGAAGAAATCAATTTGGAAGGATGAAGATAATTTTTATCTCAATACTTCAGATAATTCACAAGTATATGATACTTTTCATATTTCTCTAAATTACAAGTATTTGTTATTATCAAAAGGGGAGAATGTTAAGTCAAACCAGACTTCACGATTAAATAATTTTGATAATAAACAAAGAGAAATATACGAAAGAAAAACAGATTTAAACAAAAAGTAGACTAAGGAAAAGGGACGATACAAAAGGCATTTAAAGAAAAACAGACGGAAGGAAAAGCGAGGCGATACAAAAGGCGAAAAGAAAAAATGAGGCGGAAGGAAAAGCGACGATACAAAAGGCATTTAAAGAAAAATGATTTGAAGAAAAGCGATTTATACAAAAGGCATTTAAAGAAAAAGACGGAAGGAAAAATGCAGGCGATACAAAAGGCGAGCGAAGAAAAATGATTTAAAGGAAAAGGTATTTAAAGAAAAATGAGGCGGAGAAAAAGCGGGCGATACAAAAGCGCGGAAGCTTTACGAAGACAAAAGCGATTTATAAAAAAATAAGACGGAAGAAAGAAACATCGCTTAAGACGGTTCATGAGCTAAACCTGAATAACCGCTTTTTAAAGATTCAAGAAGCGATAGTCAAGAAAGCAGTTGAAGTTCACTATAAATAAGAGTCGAGATTGAAGAAGAAATAACTTTTGGAAAAAGTGAATGAAACTCGGTGTATTCAATATCCGCTCTCCGAGAGAAAATTGCAAACTATTTTCGAGTGTATATTGTGAAGAGCAACTCTTTGTAAAAGCTCTTTATCGCTTTTCATTTTGAAAAAGTGCTACAGATAACTCAAGAGGCTAAGAGTAAAAGAATACTTGCTGTTAAGAGACCTCAAGAGGCTCACTAAAGAATACTTGTAATCGGTTTGAGATAGTGAAAATCTCGGAAGAATATCGAGGATCGGACGTAGCCCACGGTTTAAAGTGAACCAGATAAAATTGTTGTGTTCTCTCTCTAACTCTTACTTTTCTTAAGTCATAGTTTTCATTATTAACAAAGTTTTTCAAACTAGTTAAGAATTGATTTACGATAAGTTTTCTAAAAAAAAACAAGCAATTGTTATTGAAGGGATTAAAGAAAAGTTTATCACAATTCAACCCCCCCTTCTTGTGTATCTTGGTCATATTATTACTCAATATATTAACGTGTGATTTACTTCAGTTGTGATTCATTTGATTTGTATGCTTATAGTGATGCTGATCATGGTGGCTGTAGAATTGATAGAAAAAGTACTAGTGGATTATGTCATTTCATAGGATCATCTTTGATATCTTGGGATAGTAAAAAGCAAGTTAGTGTAGCCATTTCCTTCGCCGAATCAATATGTAGCAATTGGGAGTGCTTGTGCCCAAGTTCTTTGGATTAAACATCAATTGCTTGATTATGGTATTGTAGTTAAAACATTCCTATCTATTGTAATAATACCAGTGCTATTTGTTTGAGTAAAATCCTATATTGCATAGTAGAACAAAGCACATTGAAATTAGACATCATTTTATTCGTGATCATTGTTTGAAAGGTGACATTGTTTTGAAACATGTTTCGTCTAGTGATCAATTGGCTGACATTTTTACTAAACCTCTTAAGGAAGATGTGTTTGTAAATATTAAATTAAGGTTAGGCATGTGTGATTTAAATTCCTTTGGTTGAATTTGATTTTGCTACATTAAATGGTCAAAATTTGAGGCAAAAGTGCAATCACATCCGAAGATACATTCATTGTGTTGGTTACTTGGGCTGAATAAGTGACTTATTTGGAGTTTTGGACACACCTTTTATGACTTGACCATTAGCAAGTCGACTTATGAGAAAATTAGTTTTCTGGGATGCAGATATTTAAGGATAAGTCAACTTATACAGATCGACAAGTCGACTTATGAAGGTCGATAAGTTGACTTATTCAGGGAACAACTCGACTTATGGTTGGACGGAGGCTTTAAAACAAGTTCTTCCCTTTCTTCTCCGTAGACCTCTTCTCTCCAAAACCCAGAAATTTCTCTCCCAAAACTCGACTTATCTTCCACAAATTCCTCAAATCTTACTTACCCACAGATTTTCGATCTTCATCAACTCTAAATCACCCCATTTTATCTCCAAATCACCTCTCCTTTTTAAAACCCCTCTTTTGAAACCCTAACTTGCGTTTTTCCTTTTCTCTCTCTACAAATTAATGGCTCCTCGAAAATCTTCTCAGAAAGGAACAGAAACGGCTCAATCTCAAGGTCCCCACGTTCCTCAAAGACCACGAGTTCGGGGGTCCTCATCAAGGGGAGATGCGATAAGGGAAGATGACGCGATTGAACCCAGATTTGCTTCGAGGGATGTTCAAACATTGTATTATAAGGTACTTAAAGATGAAGTATTGATTCCCTCCATGAGATTTGATTGGACTGAGCTAGATAGTAGTGAGTTCTCGGATATGTTTTCTGAAATTGTTAACCTTGGGTTAAGAGATTTTTTGGGTTTTCATGATGATATCTATGAAGAAACAATAAAGGAATTTTATGCTAATCTGGTTGTTATTGGAAGTAATGTTGAGGATGGAGTTACCTTGTCCTCTAAAATTAACGGAAAGCAATGTATCTTTGTGAATCGATTGTGTACCTTGTTTAATTTGCTGAGGAGGACTTAGGCCTAGAGCTTCTCTTCGATTTTGAGATTTTGAGAAATGCTGAGGGTGACACTGATGAAGAAGCCGAAGAGAATTTAAGCTATACTGAGGAAAAAGGGGCTGATTTGTTGGTTCGGTTATGTTCCGATCATTCCCCTCCATTTAAGGCGATGGATTTACCGTTGAATTATCGGCTACTACATTATGCGATAAATAGGGTTGTGTACCCAAAGAAAGCCAGTAATAATCAAATTACTTCTTTAGATAAGGAGATTCTGTGGCATATAGAGGAAGGACAGAAAATAAACTATCCAAGCTTAATTATTCAGATGATGAGGAAAAAGGCGAGCTTATTACGTGGACAGCTGAAGGGGAAACTAGTCCGGCATAAAGGAATGTCGTATGCCGCACTGATTACCCATATCTCTCAAAGTTAAAAATGCAACTGGATTCCTATGTTAGTTTTCCCTATCCTCGAGTTGGAGGTTCACACTTACAATTTAAGGAGCATGAAGCTTGTTGAACAGTTGAGAAAGGTTGGGTTTACTCCTATCATGTTGAGAAGCTTGGGTTGACTTTGGTAGGTGAGCAGTACCTTCAAGGAAACGATCTAGGACAAAGAGAACGTCCAAGTAGCTCACGACCAAGTAATGTCGGAAGAAGTGAGGTTTCTCAAGTCGATATTCGTGAAATTCGAGATCGCTTGGATGAGATAAATGAACAACATGATGATCAACAAGATGTGCTTATAAGATTGGAAAGGAAAGTTGATGAACAACGCAACATGCTTACCCACTTAGAAAAGAGCATCAAGAATATTTTTGACAAGCTAGGATGTAGGCACGATGATTCTTCGTCATGATGTGTATTGCATTATGCCTTGACCAACATTTCGACTTCTGTTTTGTTTTATGTTGTGTTTGTGTTTGTTTGACATTTTCTTGTCATGACTATTACTATCATTTGTGTTTGACATTATGTTTGGTTTTAAATTTCATTACTCTTCATTTTCTCTAATTTTTTTTATTATGACAAAAAGGGGGAGTAATATTGAAATTGATATTTGATTTAGGGGGAGTAAGATTGAAATTGATATTTGATTTAGGGGGAGTGAAAAGTGAAAATGAAAATTTCATTTATTTGCATTTTAATTTTTGCTTTATAAATTAAGGGGGAGACAACCTAACCATCAAGACAAGGGAAACCTTGATCAAATTTTATGTCCTTCAAATTTCTTGTCAATTTCTACATATTTTGTCATTATCAAAAAGGGGGAGATTGTTGGACCAATGGTGGTTGACAAATTAAATCCCTTTATGTTTTGATAATAATAAAATATCTAGAAATAGTTAAGAAATTATTTCAGGTATTATTCAATGAAAGGATTGTGCAAATCAAGATGAGCAAGTGTCTAATCAATGGAGAATCAAGATGGGAGTTATCCTCTAAGTGAAAAATGACATAAAACATGAGGATTATAAAGGATTTGGTCGGATGTTACCATTGAAGGAAATACAAGTCGACTTACAAAGCACAAGTCGACCTATCGAGGACGACAAGTCGACTTATATGGTACAAGTCGACTTATTGGAGAGCAAAGATGAAACTTTTACGTAAATGGTTGAAAAAAGTTGACTTATACATTCGACAAGTCGACTTATGGATGCACGAAATCAGCTCCAACGGTCCAATTTGATAAAAATGGAATGGAGATTATCAAGGAACGACTATATCTAATTAAACAACGGCTAGTAGAGCTCCAACAGCTATATTTCTTCAAGTATAAATAGAGGATGATGAAAGAAGAGTATATACAAGTTCAACAAGTCTAAATACTCTTCTATTGCTTCAAATTGCTCACTATTGCTCTTATTTTGTTACTCGATTGTTTTGAGCACTTGTTCTTCAATCTTTACTATATTTCTTTTACAATTTGAGTGACGAGTGGAAGGTCACGTGTGAGGTAGGATTTGTGCCGTAAGATAAATCGTTTGTAAAGTAGCTTGAGCCGGAAGTCAAGTGGAGTTGTAAAAAGTTCACACTCAACTACAAAGTGTGCAATAAAGTGATTGGCAAAATCCTAAGTGGGAGCTTAGGTAGAGGACGTAGGTCTTAGCACCGAACCTCTATAAAAACAAGTGTTTGATCTTCTTCCCTACACTTTTCAATTAAGTTTATCTAAATTGTTTTTGTGTGTTTTAACTTTTGATTTTCTTGTAGAAATTCTTAAAGAATTTTAAAGATCTATTCAACCCCCCTTTTAGATCACTTACATAACTTAATAGTTTGATGCATCTATAGTTGTGGCATTGTTGGATGTCCCCTTTGGCCTTATATAAGGAGATCAACCTACTTAATCACCATTCATTTGACATTTTGGATAACTCTAGGATTACATTAAAGAGTTGAACTAATCACTCAATACTGACAGCTCCTAATTGTTTCCATGCCTCTATAGGGATCTTGTCCGGCCCTACAACCCTTCCACTCCCCATCCCTCTCAAAACCTTTGTAATTTCACCCCTCGTGACCCTTTTCCATGAGTACCTGTTAAAAACATGCCCCAACACAGAGGGCTCTCCTAACTCTATGTTGCCCACTATCTCTTCGTTATACAGGTCATAAAAGTATCTCTGTCATATCCCCTTGATGGCTTGGGCCTCTGTGAGTACCTATCCTGCTTCATCACGTATACAACAAACTTGGTTGAAATCATTCATTCTACGTGCCCTAGCTTGTGCGAGCTTGAAAATCTTTTATGCGCTCTTTATCGTACCCAAATCCCTATACATAGTCTCATATGCTTCTCCTCTAGCCACTGAAATAGTTTTCTTTGCCTTCTGTTTTGTCAGTCTATACCTTAATCTGTTAATTTCCCGCTCTACCTCTATTGTATTTGCTAAAAGATTTTTAAACACTCTCTTTTTCGCCTTAACCATCCCCTAGACCTTGCCCAACCACCACCGAGATTCCATCTGCCCTCCTACTGCCCTTTGGATACCCTTTTGGATAGCCCTAGGTGTTTTGTGGCAATTGCCTGCACTACGAAGGCTATATCCTCCCACATCCGATTTGCAGCCCCACTCAAAAACTACGTTGAATTAAACCGAACTTAAGTCCTAAATTGTTACACCTTGTCCCCTTTTAGCCTCCACCACTTAATTTTACAACAATGCGTGAGAAAAAATTGTGACCTCCAACCCCTAATTCCTAGATCCAAAATTAACAATTTATGTTAAGTCGATATGCATGCGGCCAGAAGCACTTTGCAATCTTTACACCAAGATCTGACACTTTTTCTGACAAGGAGAATATCAATTTGTATCTTAGACGGGCTACTCTGAAAAGTCACCCAGTGTGCTTCGTTTTTCTTAAATAAGGAATTTGCTATAACTACTTATACACTACGACCATGTCCAATAAAGCAACATCATTATTATTTTTAGTATCGTATCCGAAGCCCCTATGAGGTCTCGGATACCCGACTGAACTAACCCCCATATGCTCATTAAAATCACCTCCTAAGATGATCTGCTCCGTATTAGAGAATTATAGCAACACCCCATCCAACTTTAGAAATACACTCGTTCTCGTAACAGTGGAAGAACTCACAAAGAAAATACTAAAGTGGCTGGCGAGAAAGTCTCTGGGCCTGGTAAGGAGAGATTCGACAGGTGGAAAAAAGTTGCATGAAACACATCCAAATAATAACAACAATAATAAATAGAAATAATAATAATAATAACATATATATATATATATATATATATATATATATATATAACTAATACAACTACAAAAGACAATAAATAATAAAATAGTAATAAAATAAAAAAGGAAAGTAATAACTAATGTGCCAACTGAAGGGATCCCCAGTCCTGTAAAATCACACACGTTGTCGTCATTATAGGAGAGCTCACAAAGAAAAAACTGAACTCACTGACGAGAAAGTCTCTGGGCCTAGTTGGGAACAGACCCAATACATGCAAGGAAGAAGAAGCAAAACCTCCTAACCTCAATTTGCATATTGAAAGAATTGTAAAACACACCCGCAACCAATGTAAGAACATGTATGCAGAGAAAAGGCTTCATTCTCCATAAGGAATACCAACAAAAGAGAACCAGTGGCACCTCAGTACTGGAAAACCTCGTTTCTCATGGCAAAGAAAATGGTGAGCAATAGTTAACAACCCAAAAAAGAAAGAGACTAGTTGTAAAGGATGTTGTTGCTAAGCACCTTCAACACTCAAAACCTTCCACAGCCATTAATATATCAATTCAATAAACTTATTATGATCAACAGAAGCAATGGATATTGTTCACGATATAAATAAACGCACCCAAACCAAAGAATCTTAACCTCCCCAAACTTCCAAAAACACAGAACCTATATCTAAAAAACTCAGGACCCACCCCAAAAAGCACAAGAGAGATATAAAGAGAAGGCAAAAGATGTAATATAGAATCTGAAGAGAATATAGTAGGGAGAGAAAAGATATCTTACTTATACCAATGTCAAAACGAAAATGCTTAATGCTCACATACCTTTGATTGTTCAAGACAAAACAACCGTTCCAAACCAAAGAATCTTAACCTCCCTAAACCTCCAAAAATACAGAATCTATATCTAAAAAACTCAGGACCCACCCCAAAAAACACAAGAGAGATACAAAGAGAAGGCAAAAGATGTAATGTAGAATCTGGAGAGAATAAAATAGGGAGAGAAAAGATATCTTACTTGCACTAATGTCAAAACGAAAATGCTTAATGCTCACATACCTTTGATTATTCAAGACAAAACAACTGTTAACTCCCGGTAGGTTGTTGTTATTTGGAATATTTCGAACCCTCATACTGCTTTGAATGTAGGCTCTCCACAGTCCACAGGTTGGTAGGCGAGAGAGTTTTTTCTAGGCAACCAAATAGAGAAAAAAACAATATTCTCAAAAGAAATAAACAAGCAAGGACACTGAACCCGAAAAGGCCACCTCCGAACAATGTTGTCGAGCCAACATTTTTTAAATTTAATATGTATTTTAAATTCAAATTCGACCCAAAGTCTAATTTAATCACGGAGTATGACCTGAGACTCGTTAAGTACACCTCAGCCTACATCAAAGTTCGAAAGACTGTCGTTCCTAACCATTGGAGGAATTACTTTAGTGATCTCTCAAATATACATGTAAAAGTGTGATTTATTGTATCTTATTCAGTGTCACTAAGAATGAGATTAAACATATTAAGAACTATTTTAGCATTTAATATCAAACACTAAGAATGGTACAAAAAAAATTGTTCATATTTAGTTATTATGTGATTTAAACAACTAATTCAATTATTATTTTATAAATAATTAATTCAAAATTATTTTAATGTTTCAATAAATTATTAAATTTTAAATAATTGTGAATGACTTTATAATAAAAATAAAGGACAATAAAAAGATTGTTTTACGTAAGATAGTATCAATAAAATAAAATAAAATAATTATTAAAGAAATTAAATATAAAAGACAATAATATGTGATTTTGATAATAATAATAATATTATGATCAGAATTCATAAATATTAACAAGATCTTGATTAATAATTTTAAATAATTGTTAATACATTTTGCAATAAGAATAAATTAAAGAATTACAAAAATGTTGTTTTATTTAAAGATGCCATCGACTAAATAAAATAAAATAATTGTTAAAAAGTAAATTTAAAATACATTATATGTTATTTTAATAATAATATTATGACAAGAATTAATCAAACATCGACTATATCTTAGCAATATCTCATAATTTTTATTCGTAATGTTTGATTCTAAGTTAGTTTGATTCTAAGTTATGCCTCGGGAAAAAAAATTTAGGGTTGTCTAAAATATATTCCAATTTTGTCATTCCATATTTTATCCATTCTCATTTCACAATAACTAAATAAGTAAAAGTTAAAAAATCAATATTTAATTCCTATTCTCACCTCCTTGTTACTAGTTACCAAACAAGGTCGAAATGTTTTGAAATGCCTATGTTAATCATATTCTTTTTTCATGTTTTGGTAGTGAAAGAATGTTTTCCATAATTAATTGGTTGTTCTGGTTAATTAATTCTTAAAGTGAAGATTCGTTTAATGTGTAGTTAGCTTGGAGTACTTAATTGTTTCTGAAGTTCTTTCCTTTATAGTTTCGACTATGCAAATGACGGGGGAAAGCCATTTAGTTTTTTCTCTCATTTTCATCTCCTTTTCCTACAATTTTTAACAAATTAAAATTTGTATTTGATGGAACTTATGGCTCCAAATGTGTAAGCCTTTCTATTGCTTAAGCATTAAGTATTAAGTTTACTTTTCAAGAAATGTCAATTTGGGTTCTACTTTAAATCTAATTGGAGTTCCATTGCCAGAGAAAACCATTTCTATAGCCAAGCAATATAAGGGTACTTTACCATGCTAATTTTTTGCCCTCTACATTGTCCTTTGTTATGTTCCTTTTCATGTTTTCATTAAATTGACTTTGTGAAGATCTTTACATTTCCTCTATTCACATAACACATCTCATTATTTCTTCTGTGGTTTTTATTTTTAAAGGTATAAGTGGGATAAAAATCAAAATCATCTTAAATTAGAGATTAGATTGCTTCAACTCATAGTAGGTATAGAGGTCTTTGTAAATTTAAGGCCATCAATTGTTTTACCATAGGTAATGTGCTTTATTATTGGCACACACAAATAAGCAATGTAACTTCCCATTCTTTTCCTATAATTTTTTTAGTGCATGTGATTCTGGACTATTCTGTTAGTTTATGTCCTATAACCAATCGATTAGATGCAATTTAGTGATATAATATTTAAAGATATTCCTTATCTTATACATATTCATATGTATATCATAAAGTCCATGGAGTAAATATACATTACAAATGAAATTATGATGATGAGATCATAATTATGAGATTCATATTGCATTTATATATTATCCATAGATTGTTGTTAGTCATTGTTATGTTGAGATTAGATATTAATATAGCATAAAAGATCAGCACACTTTGTTGGGCCCCGAAATTTTTTTTCGTTTATTTAATTGATTATTTATTGATTTATTTGCTATTCTTGCTTTAATTGTTTTAATTATGTGTTTATATAGATATATATTTTATTGAGTCTTGGAATTAGCAAGTATTATTGGGATTAGAAGTTAGAAATTAAATGAAGGCTTGGACTTAATATTGGAAAGTATGGGCTTTAGAATTTAAGTGGTTAAGTGTAGTGGGCTTGTGAGTAGGAGGAGAGCCCAAAGCCTTGTAAGTTATAAGGAGAGCTTTAAGGAGTATCAAAACTATATAGTTTTGGGAGGAGGGCTTTAAGTTGAGAATTAAAAGAGTTAAGTTATTAAGAGAAGAGAAGGAAGCAAGTGTCGTTGAACAAAAAGAAGAGAAGAAATCGTGAGCAAGGAAGCAAGAAGAGCTTTCGGCCAAGAAGAAGAGGGAGAGCTGTAGGAGGCTTGGAGGAAAGAAGAAAGAAGAGGAAAAAGAGGAGAAAACTACTTGTGAGAGGTAAGTTCCATCTTTGCTTAAGCTAGTTTTAAGAATGGTGTAGGATGGAAGTTAGGGTTTGGGTAGAGATTGAAGAAAGATAGAGAGAAAGGTGAGATCTATGAATGTTAGGGAGTTTTAACCTAAGGTTATGGTTATTCTAGCTTAAATGTCCTATGGGTAGGTTAGGTTTAAAGTTTATTTCCATCTTTACTTGATTTATGAATATTATGACTTTCTTTTAAAATGTATTTATTGAATGAAGTATGATTTAAATGAAGGAACTCAAGAAAATCCCACTCAAGATAAGGAGGAAGGGCAATCTTGATTTCGGTTTCCGACGATAGGTGGGTAACACTTTTATAGTTGTTGTGTAATGGACAAATGCCTTATGTGTGCTATCCTTGTCAAATTGTGTGTATGTTGAAAGTGTATTCCTTGATTTGAAAGAAAAAGAATGTATCTATGATGATTCAATACAATGAAAGAAGCATAAAATGCTATTCTTGTACTTGAATATGTGAGCATAAATTGGTTGTGATTGGGCGAGAGAGAACCTATTTCGTTAAGTCACGTGCACGTTGACCCCCTAGCCTTCTCCCGGCAGCCCGCTTGTGGCCCACGAGATCCAAAAATAGACTCGTTGTGTTTACGATAAACTTCGGTTTAATCGTTGTGTTTAAGGAACTCTCGAGCCAATTGTGTGCATTCCATCTTTTAATTATGTTTATGATGCATAATATGTGGTTGATTGATATAAATTTGCATGTTCTACCTTATGTGATGATTTTGGATTATTTGTGTTTCATATGATAAATTGCTATTGCTTCGGATCCTGGTTTATGTGTTGTGTGGCTCATTACTCGATGGCTATAAACGTGTTAGCCACTGAGCCATGTTTGCTCACCCCATTCTCCCTCTTCAGGTGCAAATTCAAGTTGAACTCGGAACCTTGCAAGGCATCGGGCATAACTCCAAGAGTCCTAGATACTTTTGTATTAAGTTAGTAACCAGCTTTTGGAATAGCTTTATAAGCATATCAAGCATTGAGCATCTCATATTCTGTATTTTGTACTTAATTTTGATGAATATGTTGATATGTAACTAAAGTTGTGTATGGATTCTTGTATGATTGGTAGATGTGAATGAGAGCTCTAGTACTCTCTAGTACCATGTGAAATTGTTGATTTACGACCTGTGTATGGCCTTGGAAAGGGTATGTGTGTGAGTTCTTTTAAATTGCTGGGTTGTTGTTGAGTTTTGCCTTGAGAGAGCCCGCTGAAAAATTGTCATGATTTATGTGTTGTTGAAGTGGGATGTAGTGCTGAAATTCTGGGTTGATGCACTCAGGTGGTCATTTTTGGGTATGTTGTGTTGTACTGAAATTTCTGGGTTGATATAGGTTGAATGAGATCATTTAGACTTGTTGAAGGTGTTAGAAGAGCTGTGGAGCTTGTTCATGAGGTGTAATGGGTTAATTTTGAGGTATTGATTGGTAGGTGTGAGTCGTTAGAATTAAATGCAGGTGCTGTCTAAATGGCAGATTATTAGGCAGAGCTTTGAGTCCACTTTTGACCCTCATGGAGTTGGAATATAGGTTTGTGATCTTCATGAAAGTTGTAGATAATTCTTTTACCTTTCCATAGACACTAAGTTTGTTAAATTCGGAGTCCTGGGTCAAAAGTTATGGTGTTTGTAAGTTCTAGTACTGTTTGTGGAGAGCTAGTCGATCAGTCTTGGTGTTAACTTTTGATTTATTTAGAATCTGAGTTTGTCCTTGAGTCCTTCTTGAAAAATGTAGATTTTTCTTCTAGCTTTCCAACGCCCCCGACCGTGTCTAATTTGGAGCTCGAAGTCAAAAGTTATAAGAGTTAGAAGTCAGATAGGTCGGATCGCGTAGCAGGTTGCCCAAGCGCTCGCGGGCGAGCGCCATCGCTCGCCCATCGCTCGACCTTAGGCGAGCCGAGGCGTTTGGGGGTCGGTTTTGGCTGACCGACCCCTCTTCCTTCTTTTGGCCATAACTATTTGTGTAGACCTCCGATTGCCCCCATTTTTGAAGCGATGGATTTTTAAGATATTTTTCTATCTTTCTACACCTGATTTATCAGTTTTTCTTTTAAATTGAAAAGGTTGGTTTAAAACAAAGTATGGCGATCGGTTGTCAAAGTCTGGATATACTTTACTAATTTTAAAATATCTTGAGCTACAGGGCTCGGATCGAGGCGATTCTTGTTTTAAAGTAAACTAGAGACATAAACCTATAAGTTTTATGAAGGAACTGATCGGCAATTTAGCCTCTAAAGTTTTCAAATTTTGACATGAAGTCGGTAGAGGGACAGTTTTCACTGTTTTCTTTAAGGCAGTATTTTAGTCATAACTCCTTCATTTCTAATCCAAATTGATCGTTTTCAGTGGCGTTGGAATCGTGAGATCATGAGGAACAATTTTATTAAAAATCTAATCCCAAATTTTCTATTAAAAGTTTCTCTAATTGTGGTCAGTTTGTGTTCGATTTTGGGTCCGCTATGCTTATATGGGTCCGAATGTTGGGCCTCGGAGACGGGGTCCAACACACTTTATGTTTTTTCCTTATAAAGAGAGTAGTTGATCTTATAAACTAAAGTTTGAAAATATTTAGATAAATATATGAGTACCTATTAAAGAATAAGTTCACTAAACTAATCTTATATGAGAATTTCATTTAGAACATTATTTGTATGTTTATACAAATTCTCTTTGTAATAATTATATAAGTGATTTTTTAACTTAAGATGTTCAAAGTATCTTCTAGGGATTACTATATTTTGATACTACTTATGACCTATTCTAGTGAAGGGTAGCTTAATTGATAGCCATTGGATATATCATAAACTATATAAAAGTAATCGAGTGATCAATATAAGGTTTATTACTTTAAAGTGATTAGGAAAATGTTCATTCTTGATTAGATCAATTTAGGAATTTTTTGGTTAAAGTGGAATGACATTTTGAAAATAGTTTGAAAATGTTATCAACAGAATCAATTACTAATGATAGAAAACTAATATGAATAGATTCAATAAAGTACAAATTAATTACATGCTCTATGTCTAATCATAATATTATATGATAAAATGATTGAATTATAGACAAAATTATGCAAAGAAAGGTTAGTTAAAACTATATTGACATTTTAAATAAGCCAAAAGTGTAATTTAAAATCTAATGTTTACATCAGAATATAAGTTAAATCAAAACATTTCTAGGCATTCAATTTGAACTCTAACATTTATAAAACATTCAAAACATACCCTTTTAGGAAGAAAAATATGAAAGACGTTATCCTCCATTAGTTAAATGCCATGTCATTTTTGACATGATTTCTTTTTCTTAATTTTAAATATAATTAGGGCCCAGTTCTTGCTAATATGATATTCTTACTTGCAAGTAAAAATGGATCCCACATATGTAAAACTTATTGTTTTGTGTCTGGTTATTCTTTAATCCTCATCGTTTTGCACCAAAAACAAATTGGTTCTCTTCAAATGCCTCTTCATTTTCACTTCCCATTTGATTTGTTTTTTGATAACACATTGCACCAAAATCTAAATTTTCATTTCCCATTTGATTTGTTTTATCTTTTGGATGCTTGCCTACTCTTTGGTCCTCAACATGTCTTTTCTTCTTCAGCCCTTTACCTTTTGATACAAAACTTGAGCCAATATTTAAAGACCTGGTAATTGAATCCATGACTATTGAGGTTTCAATTGAAAGGTTTCTCTTCTCATGGAAGCAATTGATTCCTCTTCATAATTTCTTTTCATTTTATCATGTTGAGTAGAAATAAAATATGTTGATGGAACATGTCTAAAATTGATTGTACTTGAGTATGTACCAAGATGAGTTACAACTCTCATGCTTATTACAGGCTTTTTATTCCTTTTTTCAACATGCAAGTATTCAAACCTTTAATTCGGATAACAATTTTGTGACTGCATGAAAGAATTCCCTAAAGTAGAGTGGTCCCTACCATGAATAAGTGGAGTTGGTGTCTCAATTGCGATGAAAGGATATCGACAATTGTGGCAGTGGAGGCTGCTATTCAAATACTCCTTAAGTTACTCAAACTATAATTTGCAAGCATCACAAGTTGTCCAAAAGGTACTAGACTTGAAGGAATGACAAGGAGCGGGATTAGAATGCACAACATCATTCAAAGTGAATAAATATGAATTGCAACAATTAAAGATGTTATGGAAATCACTATGATGATTTGGATCAGGTTATGTCCATTTTGGGACTCTTTAATACATATCCCCAACTTATTGCTTATAGAAGTGTTAAAATAATAAGAATTCGATTTGTAATAATATGAAAATATAACCAAATTCACATAATCTAATCTAGTTTCCTTGCATTTATTATTTTTATAAGTATGCCCTTATAAAGTGGAGAATCATGTAAAGCCTTCAAAACTTTTCCATATTGCACACTCTCGACACCATATTCATCTAAGGAATTCAAACATTTCGTCATTTTCTAAGACTCTTGATTTATTAATGAATCTCTATATTCATTATCTACAGTGGGTGATGTTGCATTCAATTTTTTCTCAAATAAATCATTCTTACTTTCTGATTGTTCACCAATTATAACCAGGAGCTCTTCTACAATGTTAGGCTGTGTCTTCTTTGCCTTTTATTTTTAAGAGGTTTATTTCACTTAGATGGAGAACTTATAACTTGATCTTCTTTTTCATTATATGAGCAATCTTTATTAACATTAATTTTATGTTCCTATTTTGTACTATCCGACAAAGATTTAGTTGATGGATATACATGTAAACTAATTGTAGTAGTATCTCCAAAAACATGATACAAATATGAAAACTCCTAAATATTTTTTGCTCTTAAATATGTGAGTCATTTTATGCCTGTAATGATAAAAGGGACCATGAGAACAAATATTAAATAATATGATATATTAATAAACCAAAGAAATATTTTACCTTAAATAAAATTTCCTAACATTCATTTGTACCATTAATTTCATCAGTAAAGGAGTTGCAATTGATTCTCGTTTCTTTGAGTAAGTTCATGAAATTATTCAATCTAGCCTTTGATTCATTATATTTATTCTTCAGTTGAACATTAATAAACTCCTTATTAAATTTTGTTTGAAAACCTGCCTTAATAATATTTTTCCAACTAGATTTGAAAAAGGTATTAGTTGTTCGATTTCTCTTTGTCACTTCTTGAATCATCAATGGAATTAAATACATCTCTTTGGTATCATTCCACACCCCACCCTTTTCATTTTTTCTATAAAATTATTAGAATCATTTATATTGTTCAAAGCTTACATTACTAAATGTTATTATATATAAATGACATCAATCATAACAATTTCCACAAAGAAGTAAATGCTAAATATGGTTTTAAAATAATCACAAGAAAACTATAGACAATAGTAAAAGATTATCAAAAGTATGGAGGCTAATATAATTTCCTTCCTGACAATCACAGATTCTTTGTCTCTTCTTTAATATTATTATGTTATTAGGAATAAAATAGAGTAGACTAAGTGCCCGTTTGGTTGAGCTTTTATCAGTAGAGCTTTTATCAGTAGAGCTTTTGTCGAGAGCTTTTACGAGAAGAGCTTTTTTAAAAGCTAGCTAATTGTTTATCATCAATTAAAAATAGCTTTTAAAAGAGCTTCATACGATGAGATTTGTTTGGCAATATAAAATAAAAAGTATTTTATTAATTTTAACTATATTTTATTTTATAATAAAATTATTTATAAGACTTTTGATCTAATAACTGCTAATTGGCTCTTGTATCAAGGAACCCATTACCGCTTCGAAAATTCCAGTAAAAATTTTAATTTCCCCATCCCCGTTCAGTAAGCATGAGTATGGTCGTAAATTGTAAATTTGAAAGTTTTTACACTCATTCAGCTCTAAATTGTCCAGGTGAACAGAAGCTTTTTCATCATCAAAACATTGTGATAAGAACCCATCTTTAAGTTTTCGACAGCTGATTCATCCACTTGTGGAAAAGCAACAACAAAAACTTCTTCCGCTTATTTCAGCCTCACACGTAATTCTCCAGTAGATTGCACAGCTCCTGCAACCCCACAAGTAACTCAGACTATGGTCTGCGTTAAACGCAAACTATGGTCTGCGTTTTGTTCAACGCAGATGCAGACTATGGTCTGCGTTTAACGCAAACGCAGACCAACGTCTGCGTTGATTCTCAACGCAGACAGAAGCGTCTGCGTTGATTTTTAACGCAGACGTTCTTCTGTCTGCGTTGAGAATCAACGCAAACGTTTGCGTTGATAGGTCTACGTTAAACGCAGACCAGTCTACGTTTAATGTTCTCAACGCAGACGACGTTTGTCTGCATACATTCATATAGGAGAATCTGAGTTTATACAAGAGAAAAAAAATCAAGAAATAACCTGTGTTTTGATGTGTGAGTTTGTTAAGAGAAGACGAGTTTCGTGAGAGAAGATAGTATTTTGCGTGTTTGCAAAGAAAACCAAAATCGTTTTTAACTTTGTTATTTACGTATGTGACGGAAACTTAAGAAAAAATAGCTTCCCGGAAAAGCTGAAATTTGGGCTTTTTTGAAAAGCTCCAAATTTTAGCTTTTGAAAAAGCTGTATTTTAGCTTTTTCAAAAGCTATTTCTACTTCAAAAGTACTTTTGAAGTTTACAGCCAAACATCCATCTTTTCTCCAAAATAGCTTTTGCGGTAGAAAAAATTACTTTTGGAGTCTCCAAAAGCTGAACCAAACAGGCACTAACTCCTTACTTGAAAGTGAGTTGAAGAGAGATTCAGCAAGAAACAATCTTATAGTTTTTATCTTCACAGGTATGTTTTCCTTATGACTAAGACTATTTCTTCTTAATTTTAGGAAGTAAATTTAACTCTAGTCAATAGCTACTGCTTGCTAATCTCCTCGAGTTCAACTATGTTTTCCTTATGTCTAAACTATTTCTTCTTAATTTTAGGAAGTGAATTTAACTCTAGTCAATAGCTACTGCTCGTTGATCTCCTCGAGTTCAATTATCTGGTTTGGTTCTTACTAATGCTACTATTTTGAGCTGGCTCATTTTCTATAGTTTCTTTCCATGTTTCATTGCTCTTTGTGTATTTTTGCATTCTTTTTGTTGCTTTTACGTGTATGTTAAGTTGCTACTACTATTTATGATTATGCTTGCACTAGGTAAACTTTTATATGAGCTTCTTTATGTAAGTAGTTATGACGTTTCTAATCTGGATTTCTAGTTTTGATGCCTAAAGTTGGTGGTTCCCGCCTTCCATTCCCAATCGCTTTTCTTCTCTTATTTTAATTATAATTTTCAGTATGAATTATTTTGTTAAGATTCTGATACTCAATATAATGTAAGTCTACCTCTATTTTTAGTTCATTTTTTCTAATCTTTATGATTTATTTGGTCAAGATTATGATATTAGGCTCCTTATTCAACTTAATTGCTTCTACTTCTCTATGGTTTATTTTTACATTTTTCTTTATGTAGAAGGGGAACCAATCGTAATAATTAACATTTAAAGGGTTAAAATTATAGGTTAACTGTAAGAAAAAAAACATTTGTCATCTCATTTACCCATATTTATATGCATTTTGAATATTGTTCTGCCCCTTCTACAAATCTTATGAGGGGAAAAAATAGTCTTCGTTTATCTATGATCCAAATATTAAACCAAGTGTTATTGTCTGATGAAATTTTGTTAAGATTGAACAAACCAAAAATGTAGGAAAACAATAAACCAAAATGCAGAAAAAACAAACACTTAAAAAAAAGGAAAATCAGAAACACAAAAATAGAGAAATTTGAAATTTGAAACGTAGAAATGCATAGACCAGAAAACCTAAAATGCAAAAATCATAAACACAAAAATGAAGAAGCGCAAAATCCAAAAAATCAGAAACGTAGACACACAAAAAATGTAGAAAAATTGTAGAAAATGATCAACCATAAAAACCAAAACACATAAAAAATCATATGCCGATGGAAAATAAGAAACCAAGAAAACAACAAACTAGGAGAACTAGACAAAAAAAACATAATCAAGTGAAATCAACTTTTAATATAATAAAAAAATATCAAATCAATTTTGAAAACCCACTTGGTGAAAAGCTAAGCTTAATTTTGATTTATGCACGGACAGAAAAAGGGAAAGTTAAAAAAATGTTCAATTCTAAAGCCAAATAACAAATTTAGAAAAAATATCTTACATTATGTTGCAAAAAATCACAAGAACAAAGAAACAGGAGAGACTAGAGTTGAGTTATGAATGTAAGAGTGAAGAGATGAGTAATTTTCTACAGTAGGTTTACTTGAGGAATTTTACAAAGAGGAGTAGGTAGAAAGGAATCTGTTGCTATTTCTTTTGCTAAAGAAAATTTATTGTAAAATATTAAAAATATATTATTTTTGTGTATGTGAAATTGATGTGGTTTTCTTTAATATTTGGAAATAGCAAAACTCAATAATAAGTAAAAACATATTTTAATAAGTTGTTTCCTTTTTTATAAAAACCACAACAAAAAACAAAAAGAAACAAACGAGTCCTAAACATTTAAATTACATTTAAAGAAAAATTATCTTTATAATTTAATTAAGTAAAAATTATTATTCAATATTTATCTATAAATATTAATAAAATTTATGATAATTTATTAAAATAAATAACTAAAATTATAAAACTTTTGTAAAATACTATTTATTTTAATAGGTATGTGTTATAAAAGATAGAAATAATATGATGTGCCACTAATTGTTAATACACCACTTAATTGTTAATGCACCAAATGCACCACTTAATTGTTAGTGCACCAAATGCACCACTTAATTGTTAGTGTACCACTTCTATTATCATGATAGTATTTTATTAGAAATTTTGTACTATAAATAGAAGGGTTAACTTGATGTAAGTGACTCCAATTTATAAGAACAATTCTCCTCTTCCAAATATTCTTAAATTTTAGTTTCGGTTTTATAACACATTATCAGCTCGAAGCTCTAATGTCTAAAATTCGGCTTATCAACTTCAAGCAATCATAAGGTTCTTCCCTTTACGTACATCAAACAAACGTAAGTTCTTCCATTTATTTTTCCATTTATCTACATTAATTCTACTTATAATATTATTTAAAAAAATTATAGACGACTCTCTATACCTTCCCTACAGTTTTACCTTCTCTTTAAATAATGTAAAGGTAATATCACATCTAAATACTTAATTTATTGTATAGTATACATCACAATTAGAAAATAAATAAATAAAATATATTCAAGACTATTATATTAATTTTACTACATATATATTATTATCAATTATGTGTTTTAAATAAATAATTAAATAATATATATTATAACGACTAGTTAACGGTAAATAATAATAATAATAATAATAATAATAATAATGAAAATGATTCATTTTCTATAAATAGATAGCACTTCTACATAATTTACTTCATCCTACACATTATTTCTTACCTCAAAATATAATTCAAATGTTGTCCGCTACATTATTTTTTTCGTATAATTATTGTCATTATGTATCTTTGTTTCATTCTTAGTGTAGAGCTAAATGATTCAAATCGCAATATTTTTCTCTTAGTAATAGCATTTTGTATAATCCCTTTGTTGCTTATTGGCATGGCATGTAATTTATTTAATGTAATATCTATTTGAATAACTGTATTAATTATTTATCTCTATTGTATAATAGTTGCCAACATTTCCAATCTTGCCAAAATTGAGTTCGCTGCTCATGATGTTGCGGGCAATAATTATATGCCGTGGATGATTGATGTTGAAATGCATCTTGAATCAATGGATCTTTTAAATACCATTAAAGAAAATAATACAACATAAAAACAAAATAAAGCCAAAGCGATGATCTTCATTCGTCGTCATCTTGATGAGGGATTAAAAATAGAATACCTCACAATTAAAGATCCAAGTCATTTGTGGAAAAATTTACAAGAAAGATATGACCATCAAAAGGAAGTTTTACTTGACTACGTGATGAATGGAGCGCTTTACGCTTCCAAGATTTTAAAAGGTCAATGAGTATAACTCATTTATGTTTAGAATTGTCTCACAACTAAAATTTTGTGGGCAAACAATCAACGAGGAAGATATGTTAGAAAAACATACTCCACCTTCCACGCAAAAAATGTAACATTGCAACAACAATCTCGAGTCGTGGATTTAAAAATACTCGACCGATTTCATGCCTCCTTGTAGCCGAGAAGAATAATGAACTTTGATAAAATCATCAATCCATACCCCTATTATGCGCAAGAAGATTTCGAGCGAATATTGCAATTCGAAATGACAATGAAAGAAAACATCATCACAGGCCTAGTCGTGGTCGCGGTCATGGTCGTGGCCACGGTCGTAACTACATTCGTGGTCGTGGACGTGGCCGAGGAAGTTATCCATATAACTCCTTTCAAAGAAATACGAGCCACCACAATAACAAGCACCATATTAATGATGTTCATGGAAGTTCTTATATGACTTTAGGAGATTCTTGTCTTAGATGTGGTACAAAAGGACATTGGGCTAAAGTTTGTCGAGTTCATGAACATCTATGTCAGTTATACAAAGCATCCTTAAAAAGGAAAGAAAATGAAGTGAATTTTACTGAATAACGCCCTTTAGGTGATTCAACTGACCTTGGTGCTTTTGATTTTGATTTCATTGAGAATCATAATCCTTCAGATAACTCTACATATCTGAATGCTTTGGATTTTACTGATGATTTTGTGGATCAGGACATTGTTGGTGGCAATAGCAATGAAAATTAAAATAATGTACTTATGCTTGTGTTATGTATTCTTATGCTTGTTGTGGTACTCAGTTTCAAGTAAAGTATTGTAACATTTTTTTAAAAAAAATAACATCTTTTTCTCTTTATTAAAGTTCTTGCGCAATTTTCTCATTAGATTATTTATTTTTATGTGAAGTTTTGATATGGATCGTTATGAAAGAGGAGCAGAAAATAATGATAATTTATGCATACCAGATAGTGGCACAACACACACTATCCTTAAAGATAAGAGGTTCTTTTCAGAATTAAAACCAACAAAAATAATTGTGAACACAATATCAGGTCCTGCAGACTTGATTGAAGGAATTGGCAAGGCAAATTTCACATTACTAAATGGCACAAAGTTCTCAATACATGATGCCTTATTTGCGCCAAAGTCTAAAAGAAATTTGTTGAGTTTTAATGATATATATTCTCATAAATATGATACTCAGTCTGCAACCGAGGGAAATATGAAATATATGTATCTTACAACCTATAAATCAGGAAAGATAAACATATTGGAAAAACTACCAATGCTCCCTACTGGATTGCATTATACATATATAAATGTGATGGAATCTAATATGGTAGTGAAAGCAAAACACATTGATCCTTCAATGATATCTATTTGGCATGATCGTGCAGGTCATCCAGGGATCAACAATGATGCGAAAATAATTGAGAATACATGGACATCCATTGAGTAACAAAATGATTACTCAAATAAATAAGAGTCCATGTACATCTTGTTCTCTTGGAAAACTGATCATAAGGCCATCACCAGCTAAAATAAAATTGGAATCACCTGCTTTTTTTTAACGTATTCAAGGTGATATATGTGGACCAATTCATCCACCATGTGGACCATTTCGATATTTTATGGTATTGATAGATGCCTCCAGCAGATGGTCTCACGTTTGTCTACTATCAACTCGTAATATGACATTTTCAAGATTTCTTACACAAATTATTAAATTACGAGCACAATTTCCTGACTATACAATAAAGAAAGTCAGACTCGATAATGCTGGTGAATTCACATCCCAAACTTTCAATGACTATTGTATGTCAACTGGGATTATGGTCGAGCATCCTGTTGCTTATGTGCATACTCAAAATGGTTTAGCTGAATCTTTAATTAAACGCCTTCAGCTTATTGCTAGACCATTGATGATGAGAATAAAGCTTCCAATTTTCGTATGGGGTCATGCAATTTTACATGCTGAGGCATTAATTCGCATCCGACCAAGTGCATATCATAACTACTCCCCACAACAACTTGCATTTGGTCAAGAACCAAATATCTCCCATTTGAGAATTTTTGGTTGTGCAGTATATGTGCCTATTGCACCACCACAACGTAGTAAAATGGGACCTCAAAGAAGATTGGGGATATATGTCGACTATGAAAGTACATCTATTATTAGATATCTTGAACCTCAAATAGGTGATGTGTTTACAACACGTTTTGCTGATTGTCATTTTGATGAAAATACTTTCCCAACATTAGGGAGAGATGATAAACAACTGATGAAAGAAATTACATGGTGCGAACCATCATTATTGTATCTTAATCAACGCACAAAACAATGCGAAACAGAAGTGCAAAGAATTGTGCATTTGCAAAGAATTGCAAATCAATTACGGATGCTTTACAAATACAAAAGAGTGACTAAATCATTTATACCACCAGAAATACTCCCCTTTCGGATTGAAATCCCAAAAGGACAATATGAGAACATGGTCACTCATGAATCTACGACACGCGTGAAGCGTGGTAGACCAATCGGTTCCAAAGATAAAATCATCGAAAAGAAAAGGAGCAAATGTGATTAATAGCCCAAGATAGATAAAAGTGTTCCTTTAGAAACACAAGATGAGGATAGTGTCCCGGAAGAGACAAACCGACATTAATCAAGAAATCGCAATTAATTATATTCACACAAAAGAATTATGGAACCGAAATGATATGAAAAGATTGATGAAATATTTTCTTATGCTATAACATGTGATATCATCAATGAAAATGAAGATCCCGAACCAAGATCTATCATTGAATGTCAAAATAGACATGATTGGGTTCAATGGAAGATCTTATTGAAGTTGAATTAAATTCTCTTAACAAGCGTAATGTATTTGGACCTATTGTCCTTACACCCCAAAGTGTAAAGCACATGGGTTACAAATGGGTTTTGTTCAAAACGAAATGAGAAAATGAGATTGTGAGATCTGGCTCGACTTGTTGCCTGAGGTTTTTCTCAAAGACCCGAATTGACTATGAACAAACATACTCTTACATTATGGATACAATTACGTTTAGATATTTAATCGACAACAGTTCTTGAAACTGGAAATCGTCTTATGGATGTTATTACAACTTATTCATGCGGATCACTGATAGTGATATTTACATGAAAATCCTCAAGGATTCAAATGCTGCAAGATTAAAATCACAATCAAATGAAAGTATTCGATCAAATTGCAAAGATCCTTATATGGACTAAAGCAATCTGGACACATGTGGTACAATTGTCTAAGCGAGTATCTATCAAAGAAAGGATATGTAAATAGTCCTATTTGCCCTTGCATTTTTTTAAAGAAAACAACATCCGGATATGTGATTATCGCTGTCTATGTTGACGATTTGAATATCATTGGTACTGTTAAAGAAATCCAAGAAACAGTGGTATACTTAAAGATGGAATTTGAAATGAAAGATCTTGGAAAAACTACATATTGTCTTGGTCTGCAAATTGAGCATAGATCAAGCGGAATATTTGTGCATCAATAGACATATACAGAAAAGGTATTGAGGCGTTTCAATATGGATAAAGCAACTCTGTTAAGTACACCAATAGTTGGTAGATCGCTTAATGTTGAGAAGGATCCATTTCGCCCTTGCGAAGAAAACGAAGAAATTCTTGATTCTGAAACGCCATATCTGAGTGCGATAGGAGTTCTCATGTATCTTGCTAATTGTCTTAGACACGATATAGCTTTTCTTTGTTAATCTACTAGCAAGATTTAGCTCATCTCCTACGAAAAGGCATCAGTAATGGAATTAAACATCTATTTCGTTATCTTGAGGTACAATTGATTTGGGATTATTTTACGCTAAAATGCAAAACAAGCTTTGGTTGGTTATGCGGATCTGAGTTACTTATCGATCCGCATAAAGTCGGATCCCAAACCGGTTATGTATTTACGTATGGAGCCTGCAATTTTTGACATTCACGAAACAAACACTTGTTGCTACTTCTTCAAATCATCTTTGAAATCATTGCACTTCACGAAGCAATTCGAGAATGTGTATGGTTAAGGTCAATAACGCATCACATTTTAACAACTTGTGGCTTATCGACCAACAAAGAACCAACAATCATATATGAAGACAATGCAGCATGTATCGCTCAAATAAAAAAGGGTTATATCAAAAGTGATAGAACCAAACATATCCCTCCGAAATTTTTTCAATTCACCCAAGATCTCGAAAAGAGCAAAGAAATCAACATCCAGTATATTCAATCAAGCGAAAATATTGCGGATCTTTTCACAAAGGCACTTCCTACTACACCTTTCAGGAAACATGTCCACGAGATTGGAATGCAATATCTAAGAAATTTATGAGGAAGAACTCATTGTGTTAAATGAGAGGGAGCTTACGCAGTTGCACTCTTTTTTCCTTATCATGGTTTTTATCCTATTAGGTTTTTCCTGATAAGGTTTTTAATGAGGTAACACCAAATGCGTATCAAGGCCAGATAAAAAATAATTATATGGCACATCAAGGAGGAGTGTTATAAAAGATAGAAATAATATGGTGTGCCACTAATTGTTAATACACCACTTAATTGTTAGTGCACCAAATGCACCACTTAATAGTTAGTGTACCACTTCTATTATCATGATAGTATTTTATTAGAAATTTTGTCTATAAATAGAAGGTTAACTTGATGTAAGTGACACCAATTTATAAGAAGAATTCTCTCTCAAATATTCTTAAATTTTAGTTTCGGTTTTATAACAATATGTGAATTATTAAAACTATTATTATTTTTAGAACTATGTTTAAAATTAATAATATAAATTACTTAGAACTCCTGTATTTAACGATATTTATTTCAAAATTTTATTAAAATAAATTGAATAATTATATTATCATGATTATGCTTTTATTAATAACTAATATTAAAGAATTAAATAATATATATTAGTGAATAATAAAGATCAAACCCAAATTTGATAATTTTATGAATTATGAAAATAGGAACAAATAAAAAATATAAGTTAACAGTTTAATTAAATAAAAATATTTTTTACTGAACTTAAAAATAAAAACAAAAACCACACCGAAAGAGGTCCCAAGTACGAAGCTGAACGGCTTCGACAACTGGGGTTTATAATGTGAAAATCCTGTTTAGAGGGGAAGTCTTGTGTGAATGGGACGTTAGTTGGGTTTGGTTTTTAGCAGTGAATCAACTGAAAACCTCTGCCAGTGATTGAAGCAGCTGAAAAAAAACCCTCTAAAAACCATGATCTCTTCAATCTTTGCTAGACGCTTGAAAGCTGTCCAGAGTCTCCACCTTTACACTGCTCCTTTCTTTTCAACTATACCTGTTTCATATTTCTGCTCTAAACTCCAAAACCCTCCTCTGAATCGACAAAATTTTGACTCCAACACTGTCTCTGATGCTCTATCCTCCTACGGGAATGATTGGAAACGAGCAATGGATTTCTTCAATTGGGTCGAAACAGAATGCGGTTTTCGACACACCACTGCGACTTGCAATCGTATGATAGACATTTTGGGTAAGTTCTTCGAATTCGGTCTCTCCTGGGAGTTGATAAACAGAATGCGAAAAGACCCACTTGCAGTTCCCAATCATATGACGTTTCGTGTGTTATTTAAGCGCTATACATCTGCCCATCTTGTTGAAGAGGCCATAAATACTTATCGTAGGCTAGATGAATTCAGTCTGAAAGATGAGACGTCTTACTGTAATCTTATAGATGCACTTTGTGAGCACAGACATGTTATAGAGGCACAAGAGTTTTGTTTTGGAGAGGATAAGGATGATATAATCAACGCAAAGATCAAAACCAAAATTCATAACATGATATTACGAGGGTGGTTCAAGATGGGGTGGTGGGGCAAGTGTAGAGAGTTCTGGGAAGAGATGGATTTGAAAGGAGTACAAAAAGATATGCATTCATATACCATTTATATGGATATATTGTGCAAAAGTGGGAAGCCGGAGAAAGCTGTTAAAGTTTACAAAACGATGAGAAGTAAAGGGATAAAGTTGGATGTTGTGGCGTATAATACTGTAATTCGTTGCATTGGTTTGTCAAAGGGTGTGGATTTTGCTAAAACTTTTTACAAGGAGATGCAGGACATGGGTTGTGAGCCAAATGTTGTGACCTGTAATACTGTTATAAAGCTCTTGTGTGAAAATGGGAGGATGAAGGAAGCCTATGAGCTACTAGATGAAATGCCCAAGAAGGGTATTGTGCCCAACGTGATAACTTATCATTGTTTTTTTGGCTGCCTTATGAAGCCTAAAGAGATTCTTTTGCTGTTTGATAGGATGATAGACAGTGGTGTTAGGCCTAGCATGGACACTTTTGTGATGCTTTTAAAGAAGTTTGGTAGATGGGGGTTTCTTCGGCCAGTTTTTATTGTGTGGGAGAGGATGGAAGAACTTGGCATTAGCCCAGATGAAGCTGCTTACAATGCTTTTATAGACACATTAATTGAGAAGGGTATGGTGGACATGGCTAGAAAGAAAAATGAAGAGATGCTGGCAAAGGAACTTTCAGCTAAGCCAAGAGAAGAGTTGGGCACAAAGCTTGTGGAGTGAGGATACGTTCTTCTCTGTACAATTTTCTTTTCACTGTGATTATTAAACTGAAGTACCCTACTTACCAGCAAATTACTGAAAGATTTCTGGTTGACAGTCGGGAGCAGGCATGATCTGCTTCCTATGTTCATCCTTTTCTGTGCTATGGATTTACAGCAATCGGGAAGAACAAATCAGTCTGAGGATGCTAAAATGATTTATGAACTGTGACTCTTTGTCCCAGCCTTCTGGTTGGAAAATCTGCACATATCAAGCTGAGCACATTTAGTCAGAAAAGCAAGAATTATAGAACAGGAAGGCTATGTTTGTAATGGAAGGATATGGTTGTAAACCCTCTTGGCTTGCTGATTTTCGTCACCATTTCACTGCTGGGAAGCAAGATTTTTGCATATTGATAAGATAATATGTTATTTTCCCTCAACTGAGTTTGATTGCCCAGTCGTTCCTCAACCAATGCAACTCCCCATGTCGAATGCGAGACAAGAAATAGCAAATGAAACTGCACAAGGGAAATTGTTTACCGTTTATGTTTCTGCTGGTGGTACAGAGGGAAGGAAGAGATTGCAAGAGGATGCAAAAAACTGGTCAAAATAGCATAACTCTCTGTCATAACACGTGTATGGTTACCAAAAAATTTTGTTGGTACCTGCTCCACTTATCTGTAGTACCATCTCGATTTCGGCCACATTCTGCTTAATTTGGACATTTAGAGTTTACCTGGTTTGGTAACAAAGTAAAAATGTTGACAATCATATGTTTTTGTTTGTTTATAGTCCGTTTGGTTCTATTTTTATTTTTTTGTTCTACTTTTATTTTTTGTTGTGATTTTTAATTTTATTTTCTAATTTTAAATTAATAAAATAAAAACCGTTTGGATGGAATTTCTAATAAAATTTGAAAATAAAATTTATTTGGTTGAAACTAGTAATAAAAATTAAAAACAACTTGTTTAATTTTATCATTTTGTTTCCATTTTTAATTATACGCTTATGTTAATTATTTTAATATATTATATTTTGTTTTAAAATTACTTAATTCTCATTATGTTTAGAAATAAATTATATACATATATAATTAAAGAAATTTGCAAATTGATTGTATATCATAAAATTCTATAAATTAAAAATTACATTAAATCATTATAATCAATAAAAGTGTCTATAATATTATAATTTTCCAAAACTTAATGATACTATCATTTACAAAAGAAGCATAAATCAATAAGAATTAATAAAATCATTCCATATTTATCTAACAATTTGATATCACTTTTAAGACATTCTTGAATTTGTGTTGGAATAATATTATATTACACTTGAGAATTTGTATCTTCATTTTCACTTTTTAATTTGTTCTTCATTTTAACACAATTGTCAAATAATTTATTGCTTCGTCCATACATTCTAATATAATTGTGTATAACATAATAAATAATAATGATATATTTTGTTTCTTCATATCATAACTTGACATGTTTTAAAGTATAGAGAATCTTACTTTTAGAATGTCAAAATATCTTTCGTTAACATTTCTTAATAAAGAACGCCAATAATTAAACAATTCATGTGGACTTTGAGATCTTCATCTTCTTTTATAATCTCGCAAATGATATTTCTCACTTTGATATAATGAAAGAAATCCTGACATATTGGTATAGCTTGAATCAACCAAATAAAACTTAACTAACATATAAAAAACATAATATTAACAAAAAGTTATTAAAATTAATCATAATTACTATGTTTATTAGAATAATATAATACCTTGTGGAGGCATCAGAAATTGATTCTATAGATTGGTCACTGTTTCTAAAAGAACTCGAGAGTCATTTGCAGTATCTTCTCATTCAACCAATGCATATGTAAAACACATATTAAGTGAGTAACAACATATAATATTTTAGGTTGGATTAATTCTTTTGCCCTTGTATGGTATTTGTTCATTGGTTGGAACTTATGCATCAATATATATACCATCTATTACTCCTATACAATCCTAAAAATAAGACTATAATATTAAAATAATTATTAATCATACAGACATAATTAAAATAGTAATTAAATATATTACCTGAAAATATGAAAATAATTTGAATTATGTTAAATCTCAAGAGGTGTATTAGTAAAAGATGGTAGAGTAATGACTTTTTTTGCAAGACAATTAACTACATTTAAGATTTTACGAAAGTACTTCAAATTGGCTAGGTTGAATGTTGAATGTTGAAAGCGTTCTACATGGACTTTAGTTGTCTCAATATGTTGTATATTTATCAAGAAAATTGCTACTTGTTCCTCCATAATCAAATGACTTATTGCCTTTAACCCTCTTAAACTTTTCAACTCGTTACATAAGCTCAAGAAAATTATCTTGCTTATTCTTAAGTTTTCATAAATCCTTGTAGGATTCTCATTTAAAAGTTATGATATCCAATCATGATCTTATATAGTAGAAGTTCTCCATGGTTCATCTCATCTTCCAATTATCCTTCATATTACATTTTACATATGTATATTCGCCATTGATTCAAAATTATAGATGTATAATCATCATAAAATTCAGATCTCAATTCCACTAACACATTCTTATGGAGGATCATAATTCTTGTCAAATTAATCAAACAACCACTTAGGTTCCAATTTCATCTTCTTAAGATCATATCAAATTTTGTTTTCCTTACATTCTACTTGTACACTTTAATCTCATCATTTCTACTTGTCTCCTTATTTTCCTCAAACAATCCATGATAATATATTCACATTCATATCACATTCAAGGGCACACTTTTATAGTACAATATTGATTTCATATTGAATTCCACCAATATAAATAAATTGACTCATTATCTGTCATATTTAACCAAGTACTATTTCCTATTTTTGATTATCCACAACTTTCATTTCCTTATATCATAAAAGAGCATTATTTTTCTCACTAATTTTATCAGTTCAAACTCTTAACAATTACTCATACGTGTAACTCATACATATGCATATGGACTAAGGATCAGTTATTGTTGCATGCTAAAACATGTCAAAATACATGTAACTTGATACATATTTCCAAAAATGCCCATGTAAGATCCTAATTCTGGGCTCTGATATCACAACTGTTGGACCCCAATTCTGGAGCCCAACTGGGATATCCTAAAACATGTGCTTGTAATTGTTACCATGTATGGTTATTCCAATTAACCTTCTTTAGCCATCCTCAGTTCATCTTCATTCTCTGATACCATAAGTGTCGAGCCCTATTTTCCGAATCATTCTTATACTGAAGCAAATATTCTATGCTCAACTTCTATCCAGATATTGAACATCTTAGAGGTTGAATCAGAATTCGACTTTTTCATATAATTTGTAAACCTACATCTCTAGTTTACTCCAAATTGAAAATCATCTCAGTTGGAACCCTACAGATCCAGATATATTCAAAATGCCAAAGCATGTTCAGTAAAATAACACCAGTTCATAAATTCCAATAGATTTTTTCACTTTCCTTCAATCAAAACCTTTTTCCATCCAATTCAAAATATTGCCAATTTTTGTGGAGAGATAGCACAATGTGTGAGGAATCTATTGTCTCAAGGATCACTTCGTTTAGATGTCGGATAACAAAGATTGAGCCGAAGGAATCAAATAAGGTTCGTCTTTAATCATAATGAACCTGGTTCGGGACAATGACATAACTTGCTTTTAGGAATATTAGATTAGGGTGTTCCTTAGTTAGTTTGAAAGAGGACTTAAAGATATACAACCTTCATGAAGACCTTGAAGACAAATTATATCATCTGCAGGGTCAAAATTAGGAGCAGACGATAGGATCAGATGAACAGTGTGTTAAGTCAAAATGACTTCACCTTTAATAATTTTATTGATAATCAAATAATAATGATGTTTGAAATAAATGAACTGTTTTGATGTGTGTGTTAAGCGTGCAGTGGACGAAACACAGAAGGAGTTTCAAAAAACTGAAGAAGTTGCGAAACACAGAAGAAGTTGCGAAACACAGAAGGAGTTTCAAAACACAGAAGAAGTTACGAAACACAGAAGGAGTTTCAAAACACAAAAGAAATTGCGAAACACAGAAGGAGTTTCAAAACACAGAAGAAATTGCGAAACACAGAAGGAGTTTCAAAACACAGAAGAAGTGACGAAACACAGAAGAAGTTTCAAAACACAGAAGAAGTTGCAAAACACAGAAGGAGTTTCAAAACACAAAAGAAATGCTGAAACACAGAAGAAGTAGTTATCAAGATTCAAGAAGTGGTTAGAGACTTAGGCTATAAATATTAGTCGTAGTCGAAGACTGAATAATCTTTATGCTTACAAGTTATTACTTACAAAAATTCTGTGCGATGTACGAGAGCTAACATTACTATAACAAAAGTTCACATTATCTTTCTAGTGAGAGAAAGACAAGGTTGAGAGCCTGGAGAGGCTAAGATAGCTAAAAAAATATTCAGTGTAAGATACCTGAAGAGGCTCTGGAAGGGAGGAAAGAATATTTGTAACTTTGACGAAGTATAGTGAAAACTCAGAAGGATTCTAAGGACTGAACGTAGCCCAAAGTTTGGGGTGAACTAGTATAAAAATCGCACCATCTATTTTCTAACTCTTTAATCTTAAATACTCTTATTCTTAGACAAGTTTATATGAGTAATTTGCGATTTAACTAAGTACTTATTTGATATTCACTTAATACTTGAAAAAGCTTCTTTTTCAAAAGATTATCAAAGGTTTTGTGTATTCACAACAAGATTATACACTTCAACCCCCCCTTCTTGTATACTTAGTGAGTTCTATATTAACGTGTGATTTACTTCACAGTGCACCAGACGATATGTTATCACTAGATGCTACGTCTTCACCAGACGATACATCCTCACCAAATAAAGCGTCCTCATAAGACAAAGTGTCCTCACCAGACTATATGTTCTCACTAGATAATACATCCTCACCAGATGAAGCGTGCTCACCAGCAAAGCGTGCTCACCAGATGAAGCCTCCTTACTAGACGATACGTCCTCACTAGACAAAACGTCCTCACCAGATGATACGTCCTCACTAGACAAAGCATCCTCACTAAACAATCCATCCTCACTAGACGACACATCCTCACCAGACGATACGTCCTCACCAGACGATGCGTCATCACCAGACGATATGTCCTATACTCCTAAGCATCTCCACTTATAAGGACCATAACTTTTGACTCCGATATCTAAAATTTCATACTTTATAGCGTTGGAAAGCTAGAAAGATAAGCTACAACTTCCATGGAGACAACTTTGTCAAATTCAATCTAGATTAATCCAGATTTTTGCCCTAAACTTAGAACACGAATGTTTCCCTTATGGAAGACTTTCAATTTTGCACTGTGCAAACTTGAAATGTCCTGAGCATAACCATTCAGCTACCAAAATGATTTCATTAAATTCTCAAATCTCAACTCATTTGTCTTATCACCTTCAACTACATTTGATCAGTCATAATTCCTATCCCCCTTTTCGTAACGTCTATATATATATATATGTGTTCCAAAATCATCAATTCAAGTTGATTTCTTCTTCACGTATATCTAATTTCAACTCACATCATCCATGCACTATTCACATTTCATTAACTTCAAAAGAATAAAGTGTTACAAAATTTTAATGACATTCCAAGCCACATTACATCATCATCTCAAAATCTCAAATTACAAAAGGTCTTTGAACAAACAAACTTCTTGCTTTCCTAAAATCAACTCAAACTATAAAATAAGCAAATTTGGAGAAATGCCTTTAGGCTCTTGATCACTTGGTCTATTAGCTATCACCTAACGATGGGATAAAAGGGGGAGGGGGTGAGTTTAAAGGCTCGTGGGTAACAGTTTATAACAAAAAAATAAGCAAAACTTTTGGAAACATTTACTTGTCGTAGAAAAACACATATTTCTCAATTTCTTATCATATAGTCAAATCCTTAAACTACAAAACATGAATGCATCAAATTTGTTCACATATCATAAGCACATGTTTTCATATAATGGTCCTGTGTGGTCATAAACTTGAGGCACTATCACAATCTCATATAGTGATTTGGTGTAGATGTAAACTTGAGGGAGTCCATAAAGGAGTTCCGTGCCACTAGCGGGCAGGCAGGAGAAGTCTTTAACTTGGTCAACATGCACGTGACATTCTTGAATGAATTACACCAAACCCATATAACATATAAATTCATGACTTGTAAACTTGTTGCCCAAAATGACACATTTTTTAAATTTGATTTCATATACTTGTAAACATATTGCCCAAAATGACACTTTTCTAAATTTTAACTTTTCATAGACATGAGATATTTCGAAAATATTTCCGAAACCATGATTCCATAAACATGTATCTTTTCACAAAAATTCATTTTCAAAATATTTTCACATATCAACATAATTCATATATTAAACATATAACAGATTTTTAATTCATTCAAAAAGTGATAGATGCAACACTTATGATGCAATTGAAATCATTAGACTTTTTTTGCTTCAAAGAAAACATGTAGTGGCTTATTTACTTTATTATAAATATGTACCCATCTTGATTTTCTTGCTTAAAGACTTGCTCAAAATGTCTCTACTCTTGCTTCTCTTGTCTTCCTTGATTTCCTTGATTCTTCACCCATGAAAAAATCTTTGGCTCAAATGGAAACTCTTCTCTTCCTCTACCTTTTACCCTTCTTGAACAACTTTAAGATCTCTCTTGAAGGCTAAAAAAATTGAAACCCTAGCTTGTTTTCTCTTAACCACCGATATCTCTCTTCTTTTCTTTCTTATTTCTCTTCTTCTCCCCCAATTCACATTTTATCCTTCTCTTAAATGTAAGACCACATTTTTCTCTTTCAATCCTACCCTTAATGAGTGTGCAATGTCTATTTTACCCTTCCTTATATGCCTTATGTTCTTTATTCTTAAGTGTTTTGCCAAAAATACCCTTGAGCATTCTTATAACCTCAATATTTTAATTCCACTTACCCATTCAATAAATCTTACTAACTTTGACTTTATATATAACTAAAAAATTTTAATCTATCAAAACCTCAAAAATCATTTAAATCATGCTTATTCATCAAGAAAAAAAGTTCGAGGGCCAACAACTACCCTTATATCTGATGAAGGACACGATGGCCAGCCTGGAGCTAAAGGACTTGATGGAAGAACATACATAACAACTGTCAATAATTTGTAAGTGAAATCATATGAAACACTATATGTTTATAATTAAGTTATAATTTTAAAATTTTACAAATAGTATAAAATTATTTGTTCTTATATTAAGTTGATTCCGTTTGGACCGTGTTACAGAAATATGACATCTAAATTTAAGGAGAGGATTGATCCTGAGGGTTATGTATAGAAGAATATCTCTCAAGCCATAAAAGCATTTTACTTTCAGGAGTTTGAGGTACAATAAAAAATTATTTTCTTTTTTAATTGGTTTGTATACATTAATTAGATAAATATTAGTACATTATAAGTTATCAATTTTTTTTCTTTTTATTTCAAAAAGAATTTTTCTAGGATTCTGATTTCAATGTGGTCATACATAAGTATGAGATAGGCGACCTTGTACACGTTATTGCGACTTTATTGGTGCGATACATAAGGTTGGTGTACGACTGCCTTATATTTCTAAGTAAATATGAAGTCGTTGGCAGTAGTATTGGACATAACCTGAGGCAATGTCCATCTTAGAGCATAACTCAACCAACAGATGTAGAGGATCGGGGGGAGAGAGTCTTCCCGTACATACGAGATGATTAATTACCTACCACGAGCATGCAGAGAGACTTGTAATTATCTAAACTTTACACTTATTTTCTAATTATTTTACTTTGTTGTATTTCAATTTAAATTGATGTGTGAATGTTGGGATGAAAATATGTGTGTTATGGATAATGATAATGGTATAAATTTCTGGTGCTATATATGTTTGTGTTGAGTTATTTTATTTATTTAACATGGGGTAAATATTATAAAAATAGAGGAAGCTCTGCTGAAATTTTTATAAATTCTAGTTTGCATTTAACATTTTATTCTTATACAGGAAAAGTCTATAGGTATGAGGCCTACACTTGGTTAGCTATTTTTGTACATTCACACAAAGCATGATGGTGTAACATTCGTCAATATCCGATTTAGAGAGCTGAATGTATATAAAATTTATGCTTTAATATTAATTCTTAATAATTATCATTTACTAATATAAATTCATCGACAGTCTCAGCATGAACAAGCTGTTGATGAGAGTCAAACGTATCATGATACAGTGGGTGGTAATAACTGTCATGGAAGGATCTTCAGGGTAGGTTCATTTGCGAACACATATTATTCGCAATCTTTCACGTCCACTACAGCAGCATCTAGTAAACAGTTGCAAACTAATGAAGTCAATTAGCTTCGGACCATAGTAAACACATTAACGGACTACATAGCTCAATAGAGACATAAGGTGGATGAGTTGAAGGCGAGGGGTTGCACCTCAGAGCACCCACAATCACCTAGACATTAGGATTGTTGTAATCATTTGCTTTGAATTACTATTATGTACACTACAATGTTTTTATTATCAATTAAGATAATTTTAGCTTTATATCATCAATCAAATTTTTGTTTAATTAAATATATAAATAAATCAAATATTATATACAGATAATTCATAACTGATGAAATTATGCATTAATCATAAGATTATGAAATAAAATTAAATGTCAGGATATTTTAAAAAAATTAATTTTCTTTACAGACAGAAAATAAAAGTACGTCGGTAACATCCACTATATTTACCGACGGAACACCACAAACTGTCGGTAAAATATAAGATATTTATCGATGGTTACTCTTCATTTCGTCAGTAATATTACAAACCATCAGCATGTTTTGAACTACTGTTTAATATCACTGACGAAGTAACCATTATTGTCGAAAAATAGTGCGACAGAATATTTTAGTTCGTAGGTAATTTACCAACGGTTCACAGCAAATTCGTCGATAAATTTACCGACAATTATACCTATCCATCTGTCAGTATATTTACCGACAATTATATAATATGTCTGTCGTTAAATTTACCTACAACCGTTTTAACGACGTCATTATATGTCGGTTAATTTTGTCGGCAATTTATATTACCAATGGAATCTAAATGTTTTCCGTCGACAATTTTCGTTGCTAAAAGACGATTTTCTTGTAGTGTATGAATTACTCCAAGAAATAATCCAACAGAAATAACTTGTATATGAATTGAAGTCTGGAATGTAGATCCCTCCATCTGTGAACCAGATTGTGATGTATGTCTGAACCCTTAATCAAATAGTGATGATGATGAGCTTTATAATTGAAAGGAAGATGAAGATCAAAAGAACGGACATCTATAATTGTCATCCTTCTAAAAAATTTTGCTACCGTGGGAATAGAGCAAACCTAAGCCACATTAGTTAGGTATTTGTTTTAAATCCTAAATAAGAATATAAAATCTTAATTATTCAATTAAATATTTTATATTTTTCATTATACTTTTGTTTAACTCATATCTAAATTTTCATATTTGTAAATTTTTTTCAAACTTAAGAAACCGCTTAGACTAATCAAATAGGGTTATAAACATTTTCCCTATTTTACTTGATCTCAAATTCAATTTTTTAATAAAGACTCTTAACTTTTGTGTTCAAATTTATCCATCTTTCCTTTAAATTGGATAGATAGAAATTTTATTAATTAAAATTCAATATTCGATCTCATTTTTTTAAAGTATCCAAAGATATTAGTGACAGTATATCAAGAGATAATTAAAAAAAAGGAACTGTCAAGAAAGATTCAAAATTTAGTATGATGGGCTGTCAAGAAATCTAAGATACGAATTTCTATTCTAGATCTCATAGAATGAGTCAAATAATCAGTATATATATAAGATAATCAACCTATATTAATCGTCCTCGTTGTCCCAAAAAAAGGTCGATCGTCCACCGCGTCTCCACACTCCAGTCCGATAGAATAGTGAGGGGGTAAATTAAGGTCTGATCTCAGTCAACTTTTTAACAAGGCGGCCCACAACTCCTATTTTCAGGATTCGAACCTTGATTCTTGTCCCAAGTTAACCTTGCTAATGATCAACTGGTTATACTAATCAATTATATTAATCATCCTCTTGAATAAGTTTAAGGTGGAGGTCAAAAGCTACAATGTTTACGTACGAGTTCAGCTACCAAAAAAGATATTCCTTGCTTCTGGGAAAGCGATATTAAACAAGTGGAGGATTCATGAACAAGAATGATGACAAATAAAAAAAGTACAGACAAGTATAAGCCTCCGATTAAAATAATCGAAATTATACTTCCGTTAGTAGAACAATTAATATGCGATTCTCCTTAACATGCCTTCAAATGGCAAATTTTGGTTAAAATCATTTTTAGAAAAAATTTTTATACTGCATATGTTGCACGGGAGTGTTGCCTATGTGATGTTGTAGGAACAAACATGCGTTGCACGACATGGCATATAATTAAGGCCCCAGCCAGAAGACAAGAACAAAAGTAGAATCTAAGATTTTTCTAACGTGCTCATAAAGGAATTATAAGGTGTACGTAAGACATCTTAGTTCTTTTATTGTTAAGACGTATACAAGCATGAGAAACCATTATAACTAATGCCATTGTGATATATCGTGAACTACTACGTAGCAGTGGCTCTCCTTCTGATCAACCACCATAGAGCCATGTCCATGCAATCCACCGTGTCCTCTAATCCATTTTCAATCCACGACGAGAAACAATGGGTAATTACTATCAAAGATACCCTGAAGGAAGTGGAAGCAATTGAGGATACTGATTGTTTATCAGCTGTCTCTATTTACAGTGTCCCAAATGCCTTGAGGACTAGTTCTCCTGATTCATACACCCCACAAGTTGTTGCAATAGGACCTTACCATCAATGGCGTCATGAGTTGTATGATGAGATGCAGAGAGTCAAGATCATTGTGGCCTCTAAAACAACTCAGAAAGAGCAGTCTCTCCAAGATGTGGTTGATAAGCTGAAAGATATTGTTCCAAAGATTCGAGCTTGCTACCATAAGTTTCTGAGTTTGGAGAAAGACACTTTTGCTTGGTTGATGGCCATTGACGCGTCGTTCTTACTAGAATTCATGCATATCCATAATGAAGGTAAGCCGACGAGTGCTATAACAGCTAGGTCGGGAATGTCACATTTGGTTGACGACGCAGTCGTTAGATCATCACATAACTCAATTCTTAAAGACATTGTGATGCTTGAGAATCAAATCCCACTCTTTGTGTTGAGCAAGATGCTGGAAGTTAAGTTATCGTTGGGAACCCAGGATGCCGACGAGAGGCTGCATCAGATGCTGGTAGGAATATCCAAGCAGCTTTGTCCATTCAAGACCACGTCAGAGAGCTACCCGTGTGCGCACTTGCTGGACTACCTGTATCACATGATCGTTCCCAAGGGTGAGGAGTGTACACCTGTAAGTCACAATCAAGGTGATGATGATACCAAGGTTCACGAATCTGCAAAAGGCGATGAAGATCAAGGTAAAGAATCATCATCTTCTGGTATTTCAAGTTGCTTAAAACGTGTTTTGGGTAAGATTTGCAAGGCTAAAGATCAAGGTAATGAGGCTGCTCAAAAGGAAGGATCATCTTCTGGGAGTAGTACAAGTAAATGCAAAGAAGCTTTCAACAAGATTGCAAACATATGTACCAAGCTAAACAAGCGGGACCAAAATCAATCTTCAACTTCATGTCTTGGAAGATTGTCGGCTGCCATAACTGGAGTGGGATCACGCTCGTGTAGTTTCCTCCCATGTCTTTGGGGTGTATTAGGCACATGTGAAAAGTGCATTTTCCCCTCTCGAAAAGAAAAAAAGAAGGCGGAGTCAGAGGATGAGAGCTCGAAAAAGGAGACGAGCAAGGAGCCACCATCACGGGACGAAGTCACTATTCCTACTGTCATCGAACTCTCAAAGATAGGGATCATTTTCTCACCAACTACAAGTACTGACTTCAAAAACAGTATCACTTTTGATCCTAGCACGAGGAAGTTTACCCTTCCCACCATTACTTTAGACGTGAACTCGGAGGTGGTGTTAAGAAACCTAGTAGCATACGAAGCAGCTGCGAAAACATCATCAGGAGCGCTGATTCTTACAAGGTACGCCGAACTAATGAACGGGATTGTCAATACTGTGGAGGATGTGCGGTTGCTTCAAGGAAAAGGGATAATCTTGAATCGCATGAACAGTGATGAGGAAGTAGCAAAATTATGGAATGGCATGAGCAAGTCCATTAAACTCACTGGAGTGCCTGAATTAGACGAAGTGATAAAAAATGTTAACAAGTATTACAATGGACGATGCAAGGTGAAAGCTAAGAGGTTCTTAAAGGGTCATGGTCATGGCTTGTGGCAAACTTTGAAAGTTCTAATAATCATATTAGCGGCGTTGTTTTTCTTAGTACAATCCATTTGCTCAGTCTATAAGTGCCCGGCCAAACTTCCTTTCAACCACTGAAAACTGTCCCGTTTTCTTGTTTCTGTACAATATAATAATGTTATAATGCTTTGTTTATTTTTATTATTCTTCGTGTTCTGTAGCTTGATTAAGTGAAAACTATAGTTTCATGGACTCTACCCGTCTGTGGAATATGCAATTAAGATTGTGTTGGCTTGGAATGAATAAAGTTTATTATTTGCTTAAATATGAATAGAAGTTTTTATCATTTACTTAAAACCGTCAACATTTTGGTATTGGAACTTCAGCTACCAAATACCGTGCCGCCAAAATCAACATCTAAGAACCAGACTCCGGTACAACAGGAGACTTGGGCTACGGTTTTTGGGGTTGCTTGTTGGCTCCTGTGGAAATGAAAGAACAACAGCATCTTCGAACCGTCTTTTGTTTGGCCTGATGCGGGGCATCGAGTTATTTCGGATTACGTGGGGTGGATTGCCCAAGCTAGGATGCTGGAGAAGTGTGTGTTTCCGGCCTAGGGCTTACCGGTGGGTTCCTACGTGGGGTGGATGAAGCCCGAGGCGGGTTGGGTGAAAGTCAATTCCGATGGCTCCATGAACTCCACTTCCAAAATGATGTCTTTTGGAGGTCTTATTCGGGATTCCACTGGGGAGTGGCAGGGTGGTTTTCAGCTTAAACGCGGGACGGGGTCTCCGTTGATCGCGGAGTTATGGAGGGGTTCTTAGGCCTCACAAGGGCCTGGGACCTAGGCTATCGTCAAGTAGTGATGGAAGTCGACTCTCTGGAGGTTATTGATCTTCTTTCTGCTCCTGTTGGTATTTTGACTGAGATTTCCGCTTTGGTGACAAGTGTCCAACAACTCTTGCACAGGGAATGGACGGTTCGGATGCAGCATATTTTCAGGGAAGGCAACCAATGTGCGGACCACCTTGCTCGCCTAGCCGGGGTGGGCAGCCTGGGTCTCTCTTTCCTTCACGAGCCCCCCTTTGAAATTCAGGAGCTTCTCCACCGTGATGTGCAAGGCGTTATGTACCCCAGAGTGTTACATTAGTGTTGTAGCTTCTTTTGTAATAAAAAAAAGATTTATCCATGCGGTGGACAAGAATTTTATTAGCTACCCAATCCCAACATCTAAGAATCAAAAGATTTATCCATGCGGACAAGAATTTTATTAGCTACATTTACGATTTAAGAAATATATAAATAAAGTAAAATAGATGTTATATTAAGGACATAAAACTTTTTTTCTCTATCCATTGCCAGTGATAAGGTCAAATAGGAAGAATTTTCATTCCTTCTTATCTATCTTGGATTAAAATTTTTAGGACAATACCGTATATGCATGTGGAATGTAGAAAGAGAACAAATTTAAAAATGATGAATTTTCTGTAGTTTTATGTCTAAACTATTACATATGAAGAAACTACATAATTAAGGAAACTTACATCCTTAAAAATATGTCATAAATGATTACCTGCTTCATTTGCATACGTTACATGTATGTTTTATACATTATATAGTTTTAGCACCCTTCTTCTGTGCAAACTCAAGGTGATAAGGAGTTGGATGTCTTGATTTTAAAAAATAAAATAAAATCACCGAGGTAGATGTAATTTGGTAAAAATGTCTGCAATTTGTGACTATGATGAAGTAAGAATAAGTCAGATAATGCCTTAAAGAACATGATAGCACATAAGGTGATAATCAACCTCATTATGTTTTGTACACTTATGAAATATATGATTATAAGGAATTTATATAGTACTAGGATTATTACAAAGGAGAAGAGTTGCAGGACAAAAGGAAACATTCATATCTTGAAGCAACCAACGTAGCTAAAGGAGTTTAAAATTTGTGTCTACAAGAGCTCAGTATTATGCTTTCAAGCTACATTCGAGAGATAACAATTTATTTCTTGTTGCACCATGAAATAAGGGATGTAAAGAAGAAAAAACAACCAGTAATGGAGTGGCGATCAATAGAAATAATAACTAGTAGTGGAGTGGCGATCAGTTGGATCTTCAACCCAAGTAACATTAGAGTATGCTAATAACTCTAGTGGAGATGAAAAACATAAGTGAAGATCATGAAATGAGTTCCTTTAATGTAGTGAAGGATACAAAAAATAATAGAAAAGTGAGTAGTATAAGGTACTGACATGAATTGATTGATTGTGTGTATGACACAAACAATATTAGAATGAGAGATAGTGAGGTATATAAGATTAACATCTAATTGGCAGTCAAAAGTATTAATAGTTAGGAGAGTTCTATTAGCAGCAAAAGGATGAATGTTGGCTTCGAGTAGGGTTGTAATAGTCTTACTATCATCGATACTAGCACAAGAGATATATCAGTGTCATATTTTTGTTGTGATAGATAATATCCAAATGCATTAGAAAAAACTTAAAAACCTAAAAAATTAACGCAAATTGTCTAAATCCTTGATCTCAAACTAATAATGTAAAAAGAATTTGATAGTGAAAATTTCTTGAGTGTCATCGTAATTTATTATTATATCATCAACATAGAGGTGAAGAAGAGTGTACCCTTGAGATGTTTTGGTAATAAACAAGACATGTTCATAGGAGATGGACTCAAAGCTAAAAAGACCAATACGGGAGCCAAATTTGCCAAACATGATTAAAGAGCTTGTTTTATTCTATATAAGGCTCTGTAGAAGTGACAAACTTTAATGAAATCATAACTAGGTGGAATTTGTATTGTAACACCCCACTCCCGAGTGACCTGAACCCGATATTGTTGGTGATATCCGAGTCCGTGCTCCACGAGGGTGGTGTACTACATCAGTCGGTCGGTAAAACTTGGTATATTTTCTTTTTTTGTTGTTGGAAATACCGTTCATTCCATGTTAAAAGGAAGCAGTTTCAGTCATTTCACAATTACGCGGAACAAGCAGTAAACAGTAGTAAATCTTTTACAGTATATACAATCATTTCATAATATTTTACAGTAATCATAAAGTACAACTACAAATCGCCATAACAATTGCGGACTACAAACTTTGGAAACACAAAGGCGACGCTTGATCGATCCCGACCTCTATCTCAACTTGCACTGACATACTCCCGTGTCAAACGGTACTCTTCTAGTCCCGAAAATAGATTGCAATTTTGGATGAGTTTGCGAACTCAATGAGAAACCATCATCGATGGTTCTCCCAATTCATGCATCATATAACAATTTACATGAATCGTGCGATTCTGATCAATCACAAGAGTCATACGGTCATTTCGGACATTCAAGACATAGATGCAATGCACATGTGACTCTTTCCGATTATTACGGTGTTGTGACCGAGCGATAACGATAAACGATGAGACGCTTAGCGTCTGGGAGATAGAACTCCCTTCGAGCTCGAAGCTCTTTTTCAGTATCATTCAGTAGACGCTTGGCGTCTAGGGAGTAGGACTCCCTTCGAGCTCAAAGCTCGCAGTATCAGTATCAGTGGCGACTCGGTTCACAATTATTCTTTATCATTTTATGCATCTGTGCATGGATGCACATGCCCATTTGAACAGTCACGTAACAGTATATAATTTACAATGATCAATGATCTACAGTTAATTAACAGTTAATATTTCGCAGTCAATCAGTCAATTAACAGTCCATATCGTATAAGTAATCACATTGCACAGTCCATAATTCTTAGTTCACAGTCCATAATTCCTAAGCACGAGAATCCCGTAGGCGCTCAAGTCACAGTAAACACATAGATTGAGGTAACCACCTAGGTTACTCACCTATTACTTCCGAGCTATTGTCGGGAAGTCTCTGCCACGTCGGTTGAACGACGCTCCAATTGGGCCTCTAAAAGAATCAGAGAGTAAAACGATCACTAAAATTTCAATCCGAATTCGTTAATGATACACATGTAGGTGTAGAATGCATGTTCATGAATTCCCGACCCTAATCCCCCTTTTTTTCTATTAGAAAAATCCGTTTAAAAATTAGAAAACCAATGACGCTAACGACGCTCAATTTGGACCTTAATAGGTCCCCAATTAAATAATCACTCCAATTAAATAAAACAGTGATTAGCGGTCCATTACCCGGACCCACATCAATTTCCCGTCCAAAATCTCCAATTTCTCAGAAAATGAAATTAAATATTCACTGAATCCGATGCCTCAAGAATCAGGTCAATCGTACGTCGGACGAAAAAGTTATTCACGAAAGAAACCAAAATTCATATTAATATATAACCCTTATTTCTTTTCATTTTTTTCCTGATTTCCAACCAAACTTCCAACACCCATAACTCTTTGCACACAATTAAGAAAACTATAAACCACATCTCATTGGAAAGATCATGACAAGCTCTACAAGTTTCATTTAGACCATTCAAAGTAATTCCACCCCTAAGGGTGTCAAAGGCCCCATGAAAGCTACTGCTCACTCAAAGTCACTCAACACAGTACAGTATCTTGTAAATTCAGTAACTTTCATTCTCTTCAGTCACAAATTACAAAATAAATATGCTCATCAAGATCACAATGTTATCTAAAACTTTCATGAATAACGAAAATCCCAATTTATTTACTAACTAGGTCAAATAATTCACCGAAGCATCTGTCTACTAAATTGTCCCAATCTGAGCAGTAAATTTCCAACCAGTATATCTCCTAGCACAAATGTCAAACAAATCACTACTTTATATCCCTGAAAAGATAAGATCTCAAACTTCAATTTTCATGAAGAACCCAAATTCCAATTCAACCTCTAACAATTTCAAATCTACCAACAATATACTGATCACGGCAGCAGTGAGCAACCTAATGTAGGTTCAGTTTTTGCAAATTCATTACTCCCAAATCTGACGTCCAAAAATTACATGCAATATATCATTTTCAAGATAATTTCTTCCTATACAACTTTTCAGAAGATCACCAAAGCCAATTCCAGTCACAAAAATTGTTAAAATTGCTTCCAATCAGAAAGCTCACAAAATCGACAATTAGGCTAGGTTTCCACAAATGACAGAAAATCAGTCAACATTCCACAATGCATAACTCCCAATTTACAGATCGAAAAATTACAATATCAGTGGCAATGGAAAGCTAACAATGTAGGCTTCAACTCTCATGAAGACCATTTTCCCTAATTCCATATCAATTAATTTTGAAAAATCAGCAAAATACTTTGATCATAGTTTCGGTTACCGTTCACTGACACTAAAACAGAAACTTTCCATGCAAACATTCGCCCTTATAGAATTACAATTTAACAACACCTATTTCATACAAAATTGTAGCCAACATCCTAAAGTTTAATTGGGCACAAACCCCACCTCATTTTCTCACCTACACAATTAGTTATGCTCAAAACAGTACAGTAGGTTCAATGTCTATTTTCCAGCTTTCAACTTCAACCTAACTCCTATCACTTCTAATATCAATAACACATCACTAAGCATCCATTTACACCTCTAATTCAACCAAAAAATCATTACAACATATACTTATATAACTACAAAAAAGTTGGCAGCACCCACATACACAACTTCCATACTTTATTTCCATTCATTAAACATTATAAACATCATTAACAACATTACTTTCACATTCTTTAACTACTCTATCCACTTCCCTCACACAAGCATGCATTAAACCCATTCAAAAATACCACTTTTATGATCAAATAAATGCATCAAGGATCCCCATGAATGCTTCTAACTACCAAAAGAATAAGTACAAACACAACTCTTACCTTAATCAAGTTGCAAGCTCTCAATTCTTCAAGTATCTACTTCAATCTTCCAAGCTTAACTCAACTTCATAACTCTCACCAATACTCACGATTAACACTCCACCACACATACACACCATCCTCTTTTCAAGGCTTCACTTGGTCTTGGATATGTTTAAAGAAGAAGCAAGCAAAAGCAAGGAAGAAGAGGAAAACACCAAGGAAGGAGAAGCATGGTTTCGGATGAGAGAAGAATAGGCTTTCCAAATGATTTTGTTTATAAAAAGACCAAGGAGAAAGTTGTGGATGAAAGTCGTGGATGATGAGTAATAAAAGACAAAACTCATAAATGGAAGAGACACTTGTCCCTAATGGATAAAAACCAATTAATCAAGTAATCCTCTTTAAGTACATTAAATAATAGAACATTAATCCCAATTAATCTCTAATCATGGCTCTAAAATAATTCCCTAACATCATTTATCCAATAATCTCATACCATTAGGCAGTCCTTTTTAGTACAGAGAAAATCACTCAATCAGTCAGTTGGAATTTTTCTAGTCCGGGCAAGAACCCCGAAAAATTCCAGAAAAATTTCCGAAAATCCCTTAAAATAGAAAACAATTTATATGCGCTCGTCAAATAATTTTCCAAACCCAAAAATCACGCTAATCCCAATAAAATTATTTTAGGCACGAAAACCGGGAATGTCATGTATGCATGTACAGTAAATTCCTGTGCACAATTGTGACTATGTAGCAATCCTATTATGCATGAGCAGTCTCATGAAATCCCAATCTAGCACATCCTATGCCAATTTACTATTCTACCCTTCCAATTGAGGGTGGGATGTTACAATTCCCCCCTCTTAATAAAAATTTCGTCCGCGAAATTCTCATTCAACGGTTCACTATGACAGTTATCAAATGTCCCTACATATCCCATACACTTTTTCACTCAATGATTCATTTTCTGAAAGGTCACAGTAACCACATTCAGTCAGTTGTTCCGTCACTTATTTGGCTAACTCATCATCACTCATCACAGTAGATGGATTCAACAAGGCTGTCAGCTAGCAATCTCGCTATCTTAACTATCTCATTTGCCATTTTCGTAGTAGCCAACGCCTCTTAGTTCCGATACTATGACTCGGTTCATTTATTCGAACTTGTTCACTTATCATATTATATCAATCCAATACCTTTTTCGCCAAACAATATATGACTAATTCGTGTTCCATTGATACCCTTTTATCACTTCGAGTACAACTTGTCAGGTGATACTTACCATAACCTTCTTTATCTCGTCCTGACGATTCACTTTCCTTGGTACCAATACAAAGACATTTAGATCCATCTCGCTATAATCAGTGATAATTTACCTAATGCAGTCATTCTTTATATTCCATTGGCTTTGTATTCAAATTCAACTCTCCTTAGACAATTCACTGTTCTAAAGTGTTAACACACTTTATTCGGATATGTACTTAACCCATTCAGCTTTCCTGCGTCACTTTCCTTTGTTTCACTCATCACAACCTCAAATCCATTATGGTCTTTAACTCCCGTTAGGCACTGTGCAGTGTAGCAGTATATCCCTACAGTAAATCAGAACTCTATAACACGATCATTATCAAGCATTTTTCCTATAAGCCCTTGAATCAATAATCACTTCATTCTATACCCACAATTGTTCAATTTCCCTTTCCGCATATGTTTACTAGAATGTCTAGCTTCAACTGTTCACTTTCTTGTTCTAACACTTTTTATCGGGTACACATACCTCTTCTTTGAATCTTTCACTATTGTTTTTTTTTTTCCAATTTCATTCGCATATTCAAACTCATCATAAGACTCTCCACTTTAATTTCTGCACTCTTCACTTTTCTTATCACTAGATCTACAACTTCAATTTTCCATAAACACTTCACAATTACCCATAATCTACTTAACATTCTTTGAAAATCCCAATATCTGTAATTGATCTGTTCATTTCAGCATTATCTGTTCACTAGTTGAGTCTAACAGGCAGAATTGTCCGTTCATTTCAGAATTGTCGGTATAGTAGTCATTTATGCCCGTCTTTTTTCTCGAATAAACACAATGTATCCTTATAGGAATCTAAGGTCTCCAAGGCTTTAAATAATTGCGATCATAACACCAATACCATTTATCAAAGTCAATTCAATTTATCTTATACCGTTTTAACATTATGTTTCAGTTCAACACACATTGTCCACTCTCCAAAGGTATGCTTATCACCAGTATCAAATTCTTCAATAATTCATATTGTCACTACCATTTGCATACTTTGCATCATTCCCTCTTAAACTTTTCCATACATCACCAAACATCATTCAATTCATTCAGTCCACAATTAGTGTATTTGCAATCCCTTTATGAAGATAACACTACATCACGTCATTATCAGTTTCCCTTTAGGACTTCTTGTCTCTATTCATTTTCTCTTTTCAATCGAGTTCCTGTCATCCACATCGATATATCTATATATACCAATACCTAATCATCTGTACTTGGACTTCCATCAATTTCCACTTCATTTGAGTATTTCACTTTACAGTTTGGGACTACTTTACAGTTTTGCCTCACCTATGGAGCTCTATTCGCTTCACATTGCAATAGGATCACCTCAAATTAAACTTCCACTCATGTTGTAGGATACTTGACATTTCCGTACTCACAGTACAGATAACCTCAATTTCACTTTTGATTTCGTCCATACTTTTTTCCGTTTGTCCATTAGTCTTGCTACCATCTTTATACTGTTCACGAAAGTCTCATCAGCCAATTAGTGTCCCTAATTGTTTTTCAATCATTCTTAAGCACTATCTCAATCAGAACAAGTTTATGCCATAATTTAAAAGATCAGAACATTCCTTACACTAAGGTTCCTTATGACAGTCACATAAACACTTTCTTTACCACTTATTTAGTACTCTATACCTTAGCATTTTATCCGGAAACCAATTAGTAACCTATACAATTCAGACTTCCGTAAGACTCCTTTCCGTTTATGCTAATCCTCAAATAAAAGACTGATGCCATAATCATTTTTCATTTCTTCTCCTACAGGTACACTCAGTCCTCCTATGTCTTACTTTAACCCAGTATAAACTTTCAATTTATAGCCACTCTAATCATTCACCAATCATCTCCTCTGTGAGTTTTCATGTATCTTTCACATACGTTTCATTAATCATGATCAACCTTACTGTCCAATAGATACTCCCAATGGTAAATCGACTTAAATGTGACAACTCTTTTCATATATCGCTATCCTTGTTTTTTTTCCCTAGTTTCATTCTCATATCATTTATGTGTCAGCTTGACCTCTTTAAGGTCATAACCATTTGGCTTATACAATATCATCTTCTTATTGTTACGTATCTCTTTATTATCTTCAAACAATCTATGATAGGGCATTCACAGTCCCCAAAACACGACAAAATCATCGTTTCAACTCTATTGTATCTCTATCTATTTACCCATTCATTTACCGTTTCTGTGTCCATATACATCTTTTCAACCAAATCCAGAATTTCCCGATACACAATTAGTAGAAATCATCACCTGTCTTTTCCCTTACGATTTTATCATCTGATTTCCAAACTCTTAGCACAATAGTCACATAACCATTTCAGGTCTCAAGCTTATGCGGTCCAGATCATAACCATTTCACGAATTCATTTCAGTTTATCTCATACACTTTTATCTCACCCTTTCTACTTTTTCTCACTCTACTAGGCACTAGGCACTGTGCACTAGGCACCTTGCTCTTCAGTTCTTTCAAATCCAAAGTAGACCGTTACAATATAACCTTGTTCTTAGTACAATCTCGCTATCATCATTTGCCTATAATATCTCTCGATCTAACACGAATGCGGTGAATCAATATATGCCCGATCGGACCATCTACACTTTACTCCTACCCAATATTTCCCATTTCATGACATATACTGATCGAGTGTAATTACCTAATCATCCGGACTTTTAATCTCACTTAGGCCTACTATAACCAGATGCTTCCCATATCTCTAGTGGACCTCTCCCAGTTTTAGACATATTCATTTTTCGATCACCATAATATTACCATTTTAATCCGGGAATTCATTGATATCAATTCTTTCCTTAATCCGTCTAGGCCAACACAGTCATTCTAACCACAGTACAATATTAATCTCCTTATCCATTTTTCCTTCTTCCTTTCCTAATTGCTTATACACTTTCAGGGGTTCACACTCGCATACGGTCTCACTTTTCTCTTACTTAGTCACTTAACACTTATGCACACGTAGGATTTCTACCCGTACGACTCAAACTAGGGATCAGTTGCCACGGTCTGCAATGACACGACTCAAATGCATGCACTGTGTGTTTGATGTGCCCGATACATTACGCATCTTCGACTCGATACCACCTAAATGTAACACCCCACTCCCGAGTGACCCGAACCCGATATCGTTGGTGATATCTGAATCCGTGCTCCACGAGGGTGGCGTACTACATCAGTCGGTTGGTAAAACTTGGTATACTTTCTTTTTTGTTGTTGTTGTTGGAAATACCGTTCATTCCATGTTAAAAGGAAGCAGTTTCAGTCATTTCACAATTACGCGGAACAAGCAGTAAACAGTAGTAAATCTTTTACAGTAGATACAATCATTTCATAATATTTTACAGTAACCATAAAGTACAACTACAAATCAGTTACAACAATTGCGGACTACAAACTTAGGAAACACAAAGGCAGACGCGAACTGATCCCGACCTCTATCTCAACTTGCACCAGACATACTCCCGTGTCAAACGGGGTACTCTTCTAGTCCTGAAAAATAGATTGCAATTTTGGATGAGTTTGCGAACTCAATGAGAAACCATCATCGATGGTTCTCCCAATTCATGCATCATATAACAATTTACAGTAATCAGGCAGTAATCACAGTAGTCATACAGTCAATCACAGTAGTCATACAGTCATTTCAGGCATTCAGTACAGTATGCAATGCACATGTGACTCTTTCCAGTTATTACAGTGTTGTGACCGAGCGCATAACGATGAAATGAGACGCTTAGCGTCAGGAGGTAGAACTCCCTTCGAGCTCGAAGCTCTTTTTCAAGATATCATTGATGACGCTTGGCGTCTAGGAGTAGACTCCTTTGAGCTCAAAGCTCGCGATGTCGATGTCGATGGTGACTCGGTTCACAATTATTCTTTATCAGTTTATGCATCTGTGCATGGATGCACATGCCCATTTGAACAGTCACGTAACAGTATATAATTCACAATGATCAATGATCTACAGTTAATTAACAGTTAATATTTCGCAGTCAATCAGTCAATTAACAGTCCATATCGTATAAGTAATCACATTGCACAGTCCATAATTCTTAGTTCACAGTCCATAATTCCTAAGCACAGTAATCCCCGTAGGGCAGTCAAGTCACAGTAAACACATAGATTGAGGTAACCACCTAAGTTACTCACCTATTACTTCCGAGCTATTTTCGGGAAGTCTCTGCCACGTCGGTTGAACGACGCTCCAATTGGGCCTCTAAAAGAATCAGAGAGTAAAACGATCACTAAAATTTCAATCCGAATTCGTTAATGATACACATGTAGGTGTAGAATGCATGTTCATGAATTCTCGGCCCTAATCCCCCTTTTTTTTCATTAGAAAAATCCGTTTAAAAATTAGAAAACCAATGACGCTAACGACGCTCAATTTGGACCTTAATAGGTCCCCAATTAAATAATCACTCCAATTAAATAAAACAGTGATTAGCGGTCCATTACCCGGACCCACATCAATTACCCGTCCAAAATCCCCAATTTCTCAGAAAATGAAATTAAATATTCACTGAATCCTATGCCTCAAGAATCAGGTCAATCGGACGTCGGACGGAAAAAGTTATTAACGAAAGAAACCAAAATTCATATTAATATATAACCCTTATTTCTTTTCATTTTTTTCCTGATTTCTAACCAAACTTCCAACACCCATAACTCTTTTCACACAATTAAGAAAACTATAAACCACATCTCATTGGAAAGATCATGACAAGCTTTACAAGTTTCATTTAGACCATTCAAAGTAATTCCACCCCTAAGGGTGTCAAAGACCCCATGAAAGCTACTGCTCACTCAAAGTCACTCAACACAGTACAGTGTCTTGTAAATTCAGTAACTTTCATTCTCTTCAGTCACAAATTACACAATAAATATGCTCATCAAGATCACAATGTTATCTAAAACTTTCATGAATAACCAAAGTCCCAATTCATTTATAACTAGGTCAAATAATTCACCGAAACATCTGTCTACTAAACTGTCCCAATCTGAGCAGTAAATTTCCAACCAGTATATCTCCTAGCACAAATGTCAAACAAATCACTACTTTATATCCCTGAAAAGATAAGATCTCAAACTTCAATTTTCATGAAGAACCCAAATTCCAATTCAGCCTCTAACAATTTCAAATCTGCCAAACAATGTACTGATCAAGGCAGCAGTGAGAAACCTAATGTAGGTTTAGTTTTTGCAAATTCATTACTCCCAAATATGACATCCAAAAATTACATGCAATATATCATTTTCAAGATAATTTCTTCCTATACAACTTTTCAGAAGATCACCAAAGCCAATTCCAGTCACAAAAATTTCTAAAATTGCTTCCAATCAGAAAGCTCACAAAATCGACAATTAGGCTAGGTTTCCACAAATGACAGAAAATCAGTCAACATTCCACAATGCATAACTCCCAATATACAGATCGAAAAATTACAATATCAGTGGAAATGGAAAGCTAACAATGTAGGCTTCAACTCTCATGAAGAACATTTTCCCTAATTACATATCAATTAATTTTGAAAAATCAGCAAAACACTTTGGTCATAGTTTCGGTTACCGTTCACAGACACTAAAACAGAAACTTTCCATGCAAACATTCGCCCTTCTAGAATTACAATTTAACAACACCTATTTCATACAAAATTGTAGCCAACATCCTAAAGTTTAATTGGGCACAAACCCCACCTCATTTGCTCACCTACACAATTAGTTATGCTCAAAACAGTACAGTAGGTTCAATGTCCATTTTCCAGCTTTCAACTTCAACCTAACTCCTATCACTTCTAATATCAATAACACATCACTAAGCATCCATTTACACCTCTAATTCAACCACAAAATTATTACAACATATACTTATATAACTACACAAAAGTTGGCAGCACCCACATACACAACTTCCATACTTTATTTCCATTCATTAAACATTATAAACATCATTAACAACATTACTTTCACATTCTTTAACTACTCTATCCAATTAAACATTATAAACATCATTAACAACATTACTTTCACATTCTTTAACTACTCTATCCACTTCCCTCACACAAGCATGCATTAAACCCATTCAAACCTACCACTTTTATGATCAAATAAATGCATCAAGGATCCCAATGAATGCTTCTAACTACCAAAAGAATAAGTACAAACACAACTCTTACCTTAATCAAGTTGCAAGCTCTCAATTCTTCAAGTATCTACTTCAATCTTCCAAGCTTAACTCAACTTCATAACTCTCACCAATACTCACGATTAACACTCCACCACACATACACACCATCCTCTTTTCAAGGCTTCACTTGGTCTTGGATATGTTTAAAGAAGAAGCAAGCAAAAGCAAGGAAGAAGAGGAAAACACCAAGGAAGGAGAAGCATGGTTTCGGATGAGAGAAGAATAGGCTTTCCAAATGATTTTGTTTATAAAAAGACCAAGGAGAAAGTTGTGGATGAAAGTCGTGGATGATGAGTAATAAAAGACAAAACTCATAAATGGAAGAGACACTTGTCCCTAATGGATAAAAACCAATTAATCAAGTAATCCTCTTTAAGTACATTAAATAATAGAACATTAATCCCAATTAATCTCTAATCATGGCTCTAAAATAATTCCCTAACATCATTTATCCAATAATCTCATACCATTAGGCAGTCCTTTTTAGTACAGAGAAAATCACTCAATCAGTCAGTTGGAATTTTTCTAGTCCGGGCAAGAACCCCGAAAAATTCCAGAAAAATTTCCGAAAATCCCTTAAAATAGAAAACAATTTATGGCGCACTCAGAATAATTTTCCAAACCCAAAAATCACGCTAATCCCAATAAAATTGTTTTAGGCACGAAAACCGGGAATGTCATGTATGCATTTACAAGAAATTCCCTTGCACAATTGTGACTATGTAGCAATCCTATTATGCATGAGCAGTCCCATGAAATCCCAATCTAGCACATCCTATGCCAATTTACTATTCTACCCTTCCAATTGAGGGTGGGATGTTACATGTATGGACACTTCTTTTGTAAGATTACTATTAAGGAAGGCATCCTTGATTTACAATAAAGGCCAATGGTTGCTAGCAACAACTACAATAAGACTACATACTAAGGTTACATGAGTTATAGGGACAAATGTCTCCTCAGAGTCAATATCATATTTTTGGGTGAATCATTCAGCAATCAGTTTGGCTTTGTATCTTTCAACTGATCTTTCATCTTGAGTCTTGATTCTATATACCTATTTGCAACTAATAATAGATTTCTAAAGGTAAAGTAATCATATCTCAAGTATCGGTAATAGGAAGTGCCTATAGTTATTTTATCATTACTTTCTTCCATATAGGGTAAAATCTTGCCTTATAAGTTATGACAGGTTTGTAATTCATATAAAGAACCCATATCTATTTGAACTCCTTTTACTTGTAGGAGTACATCTTGGATCTGTCAATTATGTTATGGTCAGAGTCCTACTCATGGCGACCTGGTGGAATTGGAAGAAGTTGTAGGTATTATTGCGGGTCAATCCATTGAAGAGCCGGGTACTCAACTAACATTAAGAACATTTCATACGGGTGGAGTATTCACAACACAGGAGGTATTGCAGAACATGTACGAACCCCCTCTAATGGACAAAGAAAATGAAATAAGGATTTGGTTCATCCCACACGTACACGTCATGGGCATCATGCTTTTCTGATATTAGATGAATAAGCATGAAAATCTCAAAACTGGAAAAAAAGTGAGTTACTTGATTGGTACATTGACAAATGACTTAATGGGAAGGAAGTTATGATGATTTACTAGATGGAGAAATATTGTTTAAAGGAGGTGGTGGATCCATGATTGATGGAGAAGCATACTAGGCTTATGTTGTGCCAAGTTGCTTGAATTATTAGAAAATTATCCTATAAGAGAGATATTATGAAACAATGTGTTAGTCCTTATTGGAGCTTAAGCGGAGGGTGAATTGGGTGTTTATAAGATTTTAATAATTTTTCTAACCAAATTACTATGTTAACAGTAACCAATATAATTCTAAGGTGTAGATTGTCTCTTTGAACTTTCCTTGAAATTAAAAAAAAACTATGTTAGCTTCTAATAGGTCTAGATTGTCCAACTGCAGTATCATATATGATACCTTAATAACAAAGTTATAAAAAGTTGATTGAAACCTTTTTTAGGCTTTAAGATATTACTAGCATTGTTTTGAAAATGTTTAGGTGCAGTATGATACTATAGATAATTATAAGAGATTGTTTAGACATTTTGAGAAACTTTAAATTGTGATTTAAACTATTAGCCTGTGAACTTTAGGTATATAGGTTCAAATCTAACTTTCAAAAATATTCCTCCTTTTTAAACTCCTTATGCTCCACATTTAGGTAATTAATCTTCCATTGATTTGTCTCTCTAGGGGATTAAATAAAAATCCAAGCTCGTAGTTTAATAAATTTAACGATATTTCATTTGATACTTTCACATATTCTTTTTATTGGCCTTAAAGGTTCCAAACATTTAGATCATTACCAATTGAAAGTTAAAGTATACTCATACAATTTTTGGTTATAGATGGTACACCAACCTAATCCTAGATAACAATTTCCCTTACTTTGACTCATTGTTAGAGGCTTTAAGATTATGCTTTTGCATGTTCTTGATCTTAATCTTAAAAGGCCCTTTGATCATAACTCCTACCCTACTGTCTTTAGCATCATAAGACCCATCAATGAACATTATCCATATTGTTTAAGGATTAAGTTCTTATACCTAATCCATTTATCTACACATGCATTCATTTAAAAGTTAACAATCAATTGGAATTTGAAAGTCATTCTAGGCACAACTTAAATTCTTGGCATTATATGGATCATTTAACAAGTTACCAAGTAGAGCCACGTTTGTACCAGGTATAATGGAGGGTCAGCTTTACAACAACCATATCCATATAAGCTTGAAAGTACAGTGTGAGCTTTATGAAAGAGACAATAAGAGCTAAAGTTATTTTCTTTAACTTTATATATCTTTCATTGTCTCCTCTAAGGATTTTACTACTATAATATATAAACTTGTTTTGCTCTATTCCTTCTTTACAAAAATTGAACTAACAACTCAATCTAAGATGACTAAATAGAGGAATAAGGGCTCTTTAAAGAGAGGGTAAATAGTAATAGAGGCTTTAGTATGTTAGCTTTGAGTTATTTGGAAGTTTAATGACATTTTAATCGTTAACTAAAGCTCTTCATCTTTTAAACATGTGAAATAAAGATAGATAATAGTCAACTGACCAGTATAGAAACGAGAAGAAACTTGTTATTCTTCTTATGAACCTTTGAATTTCTTTAATAGAGCTTGGTAGTTTAATTATCTGGATCACTTCTATCTTCTCAAGATTAACTTCTATTACATGATTAGTTACCAAAAACCTGAGGAACATTCTTATTGAAAACAGAAAAACAGTCTTTTACACATTGAGTTTCACCTTATATCCATGCACATTTTCAAAGTGCTTTTAATTTTGCAAAATGATCCCCCTATTTTCCTTAATCTTAAAGTCATGTTGACATTTTATTCTTCTACACTTTTCAAAGAGTTTTGAACACCTTATTGACTAACCTTTAGTAGGTGACCCCTTCATTTTCAACTCAAAAAATATTACCTCATAACAGTAGGTGACATTATGAGCTACAAATGGAGTCATTTCCTTATCTTAATTTATGACTTCCTGCTTAGATTCTCATAGACAATGCTAATAATATATGTCCACATATGTAGTATTCCTTAATTGAACTTTCTTCTAATATGACTATAAACCTAACGTATCCTTATGCTAGTACCTTAAGCAATCCCATGAAATAGTGTCAGAGGTTACCCCGATGTATACACTGTGATGTTAAATTTAGTCTTTGGTTTACTTTATGGAGGTATAATAAAGTGGTATCATTCACTTAGTCCCAAAAGTTTTCTTCTTACATAAATATGATTTATATTAGTAAGAGGTCACAAATAAGACAAAGAGACTTGAGAGTGTTACCCAAAAACTGATTCACACATCCGATGTCCGACGTCTGACGTGGAGTTGGCCAAGGGTCGGAACACATCCGACGTCGAGTTTGCCTTGGGTGGGAACACATCCGACGTGGAGTTGGTCAACACTGATAGACATGATAAATCTCCTCATATCCAAGTCTCCACTACGTCTTCTTTATTTGAGCCATCCTTTTTCAGGATGGCAACATGATAAATCTCCTCATATCCAAGTCTGCTGTAGGCCAAGAGATGGTGAACACTGATATTCTTTCGACAGCAACAACAACGAAACTCCAAAAACATCTGTACACACCAAAAAAAGCTTAAAGAAGATTTACAAGTAACATAGGAATAAAAGTAACATGAAGCGAAAACTAAGAGCAACTGGAAACTGAGACGAAGCAGTTACAACATCCGACATCGAGTTGGTGAACAACCTTATGGTAGGTTCAAGATACAACATCCCACGTCGAGTTGGTGAACACTGATACTCTCTCGACAGCAACAACAGTCGATAGGAACAACAGCTACGACAACCACAACCACTGTCACAAAAATAAGAGAAGATAAGCAAAAAAGAAAACTGACAAAAGATGGAGACACACTTCAAAAACATCTGTACACACCAAAAAAAGCTTAAAGAAGATTTACAAGTAACAGAGGAAATCACTGATACTTTTTCGACAGCAACAACAACTACGACAACCGCAGCTGGAGAAAGCAGAGGAAGGTAAGGGAGGAGAGGAAAAAAAAAGAGAGAGAAAGGACACAACATGAATGAACAGATATGAACACATATAAGCAGTCATAAGGGCATGCATTGCGCGGGCGCGCGTGTGTCCTAAAGCAAGATTTTTCACATTGATCAGCCAACATTCTTACTTAATAAAAACAGAAAGAATGATAGGAACACATAAATTGAAAGAAAGAATACAAACCAGCAAGACACAAACAATGAGTACAACATATATTAAAATCCTAGAAATACATAGTTCACCAGACATTATAAAAACTTCAACTACGGAAAGTAAAACATCAAACGATAGAAACTAAGACGAAGCAGAGTCAAAATAAGTTGACAGTAAAGTTAAACTAGTTATCATAGCTTTAGCCTCCCATGGGAACGTCTTTATTTGTTCCAGAGCTTGAGGAATATTTTTGATTATTTCCTCTCTGTTTGGGTGCCTCTTCCATGGGAACGTCTTTATTTGTTCCAGAGCTTGAGGAAGATTTCTGATTATCTCCTCTCTGTTTGGGTGCCATGATTTTTTCGTATAGCTTGTCAAGTTTCTCGTAACACTCTTGAATCTGTTTATCATTTTTCTGGGATCCGCGTAACTTCGCTGTTCTCAGGAATTCATATTTCTATCAAAGATAATTTTGACACCAGTACCTGTAATAAAATCAGTGAAATTAATCTAACGAGCTCTAGATGGTTTATTCTGTGATTGCTTATGTGAGGTTGGAGACAATAGTAAGGCAAATGGTGGTTTATGTTAGCAGTGGAAGAATGCAGAAAAAAATGAGGACGAAACGTATTAAAACATGGAACGTAAAGATAAAGAAATGATTTTGTTGAAATTATAAATATAAAAATTTGGGGTAAAAAAAAGTAACGAAGAAAAGAATTCCTTACTGAACTGAAAGGTTGCTCTTTGCTTGTTGAAATAGGAGACGTAACTTTGAGAGTTGTTATCTTCTTAGAATGGAGGATGTGATGAATATTGGTTAAACAAGAAGAAGGCAAAAGAAGTTTAAATATAGACGTATTAGTGGACCGTGTGGCAGGGAAGAAATATAGCTGTGTAGTAAATAATTGAAGTTGAAGAGTTCTGGTGTATTAAATGAGGGACAGTACTGTATTAAATGATGACTAATAAATATTTGGAGTTGAAGAGTTGGACTGTATTAAATGAGGGACAGTACTGTATTAAATGATGACTGCTACATGAAAAAGGTTAAAGAGAAGCAGATGTACAAGGCATTTAATATGTAAGGTTTCCTTATATTTCATTATATATATTTATATTGGGCATTGATAGATGATCATTTTGGTAAAAGCAGCGAAAGCGAAGTGAGCCGGAAGCAGAAGTCGAACTAAGAGGTGGGCTGCTTTTATATCCTAGTAGAGGATATAGCTGGGGTTGGAGAGGCGAAAGTAAGACAAGAGTACGTAGGGAAAATGTTAACGTCATAGTTAAATAAAAAATAATATCAAAATGTAATGAAATAAGCATTGGTTGGGAGAAGAAATAAGATGAAATAACTTTCTTTGAGATACATTTAAAATAGTTTACATGTCTACTATTTACATTTGCAGTATAAAAAAACCTTAATCTATAAATTTATGAATTTGTCTTTCATAAAATTTCCTTGTCTCGAAGTTTACTTTTTTGAGATCGTTGGCCATCTCTATCATTCGACTAGTTTCATACATCTCGATATAGCGATGTTCATGTGAACTATTATGTGCCTTTTTATTCCATGCATGGTATCCGATAAGTAATTCATCTAGCTCATTTTGAAGATCATATGTCTGCTTTATGGTACTTTTAAAATATCTTTTGCGCTCTAAATAATTGGAATTCATATCTGCCATTAAAATAATCAAATTAGTCCACAAATGTCATAATTATTTCACAATTTTATTGAGAAGCAAGAATAAGACGAAGGTTAGAGTGGAAGAATGCAACAGAGAATAAGGAGGGAACCTATAAGAAATGGCGTGTATAGATAAAGAAAGGGTTTTGTTGACATTATAAATTGAAAAGATTGGGACAAAAAAAGTGATGGACAAAAGAATCGATTACTGACCTGAACAGTTCTTTGTTTGTTGAAATAGAAGAGGTAACCTTGACTGTTCTTATCTTTCTGGGATGGAGAATGTGATGTATTTAAATTAAACAAGAAGAAGGGAAAAGAAGACGGTAAGAATTGTTTGATTAAAGTTAGAGGAGAAAGGTTATAAAGTTTAAATATAGAGGTGTTAGGGGACCGTCTGGCAGCTGAGATTTGAAGAATGGCACGGTATTAAATGAGGGCCGATACTCGAAGATGATAAAGCGAAGTAGCAATGATTTTCCTAGAGATGCGTAAAAAATAGGTGACATATGTAGAGAGGAGGAAGACATCTGAATAAAAAAATTTTGGTGGTCATTGAAACGTCAATCTCCGTTCTGATCCTCTTCTTCTCTAATTCTCCTCATGTTTGGTTACTTCTGCAATACGTTATTGGTAGTTTTTGACATTATTATAGCAGGTAGAAGATTATACCTATCAATTCAAATGTCAATCTACGTTACATTAGAAATCTGTGATGGAATCAGCAATGATTTACGGAAGACTTGTGGATTTTGAGTCGTTGAGGAAAGACAACATGGACACTGAACCAGAGATAGTTGCAGGTGGGTGGAGAAAGTTCTTTCAAGTTCGATTGATATTATTATAGCAGCTAGAACATTATTTGATACGAAAAAAAACACATCACAATGTCTGGTTCATACAATTTGGGGGTTAGCGTGTGTTTCCTTGCGACAAATAAAATTTTTTGGCAGTCTCCAGAAATGTATCACCCATCAATTGAAAATTCAAAAACTAAGACGATGGAAAATAAGACAAAGCAGAGTCAAACTAAGAACAAATATAGTCAAACTAAGGCGAAGTGCGGACACAAAAGTAAAACGAAAGTAAGAGGAAGTGGAACATTGAGACGTAATTTGCTTTCGTCTGCTTTTCATCGGCTGCTTTTTCTTCCCTCTGCTTTTGGCTTCCCTCTGCTTCTTAACTATCGTCTACTTTTTAGCTTCCCTCTGTTTTTAATCTCCGTTTGTTTTTCTACTTTGTCTGCTTTTGAACTATTGTTTGTTTTTCATTATCCGTCTATTTTTCAATATCGTCGTCTGTTTTTTATTCTTCGTCTGTTTTTTATTCTCTGTGTTTTTCTACTTCGTCCACTTTTCATTCATCCGTCTGTTTTTCTGCTTGATCTGCTTTTTATTCTTTCGTCTAGTTTTCCGCCTTCATTATATGTTTAGCATCAAAATGATAAACGTAAAGTTATTTTGATTTAACAATCTCCCCCTTTTTGATGAAAAAAATAATCATACAATAAATGTATAATTAAAAAATAAGAAAACATATCTTCGTACTGTCTTCGTCTGAGATCTACATTTTCTGCTAACTCTTCCTCCCCCTGTCTTTTTCTTTCTTCTTGAAGAATTAATCTCCTTCGTACATCCCCTTTTGATTTCTGCTTATCATTTTCTCCTCCCCCTATTTGTTGTAATAAAAAATGATTAATGCTGATGATGCTTCAACAACTCTTTCACCATCTCCTTCAACTCTTTGACTTCTCTTCGTAGCTGCATCACCTCAGTTTGCAAGTCAAAAGGCGAGGTGGGTTGATCATCATCCTCCGGGAGCTCTACAAATGCAATTGTAGTAACATATGCATCTGAAGATGGAATATAATCTTCAACAATCTCAAGGGTAGGTGGTTGAACCGATAGGTTGGGCTCAGGAAGGTCTAAGTCATAAGGAGCAGGTAGCATTAGCACTTGTCTTCCTCACAAGAGTAGGGCTTCTTCTAGAATGGACAATGTATTGATATCGCCTAAATTCTTTATCGCTCGCATGAGGATTCAGAACGTCCCTCTAGTTAGCTTTCCCCCCACTGGACAGTGTTCATCCTTGTCTGTAAAACTACAACTGGCTCCTGTAAACATCTTCTTTGAAGCGCATGCAGCATCTATTCATCCTACTTCTTCAGCAATTTGATCTGCGGACAGATCATTAATTACCCCTTCTGGGTATAACTTCATCTTCCCCTTATTAACATCCAAGGGATATCTTGGTTGCAGGTCTGGTACAACCATTATCACCGTTTCCTCTGTAATTGGATAAATAGTGTGCGGATGACTGGTCATCTTTGAAGGGTATGGCTTTGTGGCAGCATACCGCAAGGCTTTATAGAAATTCCTTTCTTCTTCATTCAATAGATTCCATGTCTCACTATTTATAGGAATAGGTTATAAGTAAGTCTTTACTAAGCTCCTCTGTGTATCCCTGATGACAATTGAACTACTCCTCTTAGTCATAAGTTCAACTACTTGAATCAATCTGGTTTCCAATTCGTCTTTCCTAAGAAATTCAGAATAGTTGAATGGAACCAAACTGAGTTCTTCATATTCCTTTTGTTGGACCTGCACTAAACTGAATTCTATTGTTGCCTCATGTTGAACAATGATAGGAGTAGTATGAACTAGGCTAAGCTCCACTGGTTCTTCCTGTTGAACAATGATAGGAGTAGTCTGAACCTGGCTAAACTCCACTGGCTGCTGCTGTTGAATAGCAATGGGAGTTTCCTTCCTCTGACTAACTTCCTTAGCAGTAGGCACACTCTTCTTTTGACTAACTATCTTAATCTTCTTCACTGCCTTAATTAGTCTTGGAGTTTTCTGAGGTTGGGGTTTCTTCTTCTCAGACTCCAATTTTCGTTTTCTCTCAGTCTCCTTAGCCTGTTTGGCTGAGTCTTCACTTAAGATTGAGACTTGAGATCTTGCACCCTTTGGTGCGCGAGTCTCAGAGACTTCTGCCTGATTAAGTGCTCTGGCTCTCTTTTCTTCTCGCTGTCTCGAGGTTTAAATCCTGGGCGTTCTCTTTGCCTTCTTTGGAATTTCACTCATCAGATTCTCCCCTTTTCTCTTCAAGACAGCTTCATCTGTAGTCCGAGCTTGGCTAATTTATTTATTAGAAATCATCTTTTCCTTCACAATTTCTTGGGATGATTCCCTTCTTTCAACTATGGGCATGCTTGCACTAGCTTGAGATTTAGAACTCTCTGTGAGAGATTTCTTCTGTATCGGCTCCTCCTCAGTTCTAGCTTTATTCTTAGAATTTGCTTCTCCTCTATCCAGATTCTTCAAGCCCATTTTCTTTATTATACCCGAGTTGATAAAACTTCTGATAGGCATCCTCAATCTGTTTCCTCTGTCAAGAAGGATTCCAAACACCCTGAATATCCTTGTGAACAGCATTCCATAAGGATAACTGTTTGTATCCTTCATCGCCTTAACCATATACTAAAAAATCAGAAATGGTAAGTCTATGGGTTGGTGATTCAGTAGGTAGAAAAGGCATTGTTCATCCAACGTCATTACCAAATTCCTTGTTCCTGCTCTAGGTAAGACGCAATTAAACAAAATTGCATGTAAGACCCTAGCCTTTGGCACCAGACTGGAGGTTTTCCTCTCCTTTGGGTCATTATCTCCATACAACTATCTAGTGACTTCGTCTTCTTTTAGGTTAACTTTTGTCATCCATCTGGCTTTACTTGTAAGCTTCTCTCCAGCCGATGGGCATTCCGTTACCTTCTTTATCAAATCGGTTGTGACAATAACAGATATTCTATCTTCTATTGTAGAAACAATAGTTCTGCCTACTAGTTGGACATTCTTCCAGAAATCAAACACCTCATTTGGATATACGATCTCCCGTACCTGGAAGAACTTCTTCCAACCAGCTTCTACTATCTTTGGTTCGATTTCCATGTTGTTCTCCCTCAAGGATTCAAAATCGACATGTCTCCCGTAGATCATTGCTGGCTCCATTTGAATCTTTGATAAGCGATAATCTGAGTTGACGATTTGATTTTCAAAAGTAAAGTTGATTTTAAAGAATTTGAGAGAGTTGAAAAGTTTGTGAGTTGAGAGTATTCGAACGGCTTCTGATTTGAGACTACTCGAAAGGTCTTATCAAGCGTTTTCTAGAATAGGTGAGCCTCTCAAGGCTTTGAAACTTTCCCTCTAAGATTTTCTTTGGAGAGAAGTTACCAGCTATAACTCACTATTGCTGATGCCGTTAACTTTGACGACCTTTTAACTTGGCTGTGAGATATCAGACGGTTGATCATTTACAATCACTATGTTGAGGTTCCGTCTGATTTCCTTCAACCGTGCGTCTTACTTTAATCGTCTTACTTCTATAGTCGTACTTTCACTTCGTCTTACTTTGACTTCTTTCGTGTGTTTTTCAATATCCGTCTGTTTTTGTTCCATTGGTTGTGAGATATCAGACGGTTGATCATTTAACATCACTGTGTTGAGGTTCCGTCTAATTTCCTTGAACCGTTCGTCTTACTTTAATCGTCTTACTTCTATAGTCGTATTTTCACTTCGTCTTACTTTGACTTCTTTCGTGTGCTTTTCAACGTCCGCCTGTTTTTGTTCCATTATTTTTACTTCATCAAAATCATTTATGTAAAGTCATTTTGACTTAACAAACTATCCTTAGTTCGTATTAGAATGAAGAATGTTGTTATACTGGACAAATAATCTAATGGAAAATTTTCAACACCTTCGCGAAAAACAGCAAACCCGTCTCATGTGTTGACTTATTTGTGCAAAAATGTCGGAAAGAATAAGACGAAGCGGAGAAGGAAAAAAAAGACAAAGTGGAAAGACAAAAACAAAATGAATAGTGACGGGTAGGAGAAGTTCACGAGCATGTTTGGCGGATTCGACGTGGCAAACGTAAGAATGAATTTATTGTCCTAAAAATATTGGCCTCTGGTTTTGATTTTATGGTATTTTTTTTAATTTATAGATTAGAGATATTCTTCTTTTATTATTTATGTATTGTGGACTTGGTTAAGTGTATGACGAGGAGCAATCGGAACTGTTTTGTGATACGACGGAAAATCAATAACATTAAAAAGTAAAATGACCAATTGAAAACGAAACCTTAAACCAGAGGTAGGAGAAGAATATTTTTGAAAAAGAAAGAAACAGATAGGGGGAGGCAAAGTAAACAGAATATGAAGACGGAGTGGAGATATTTTCATCTTACTTATGATTATTTGTTATTGTGAAAAAGGGGGAGATTGTTAAGTTAAAATAACTTTACATAAATTTATTTGATGACGTACAAATAATGATGAAAAACGGATACGATGAAAAACAAACGAAGAAAAGCAGATGGAAGTTGAAAAGCAGACGGAACTTGAAAAATAGACGGAAGCAAAAGCAGACGAAAGCAAAAGCAAACAAAAGTTATCCAAAAGCAGACGGAAGCAAAAGCAGACGATGGAAAGCAAACGAAAGCAAACCACCTCTGAATTAAGAATCAGTTTGAGTTAGTTAGAGAACTTAACTAAATAACTGCTTCTTTCAAGATTGAAGAAGCAAGATTGAAGAAGCAGTTGAACACGAAGGTTATAAATAAGAGTCGGAGTCGACGTATTATTTAATATATTTATGTAAAAATTATTATTCCTATTAGGTATAAAAACATTTTTTGTTTGTATTAACAAAAACAAATATGCCATAAACCGTTATTATGATTATATAAAAAAACACGAATATATGAATAAAGTTGAATAATAATAATGAATTTAATAAACCTTAAACTAGAGGTAGATTAGCCTGAAAATCGTCTGAAATCATTCAAAAGACACCACAATGTGACATCAAAAGTTTATGAGAATCTGGGTTTTTTCCTATTACGACGAGTGTCTGTAGTGGACTGTGCGTCTGATTTTGGTGTACATTCGGTGCTGCTGATCGGCTTATCCATTTGTGATAGCGAGTTGTATTCAGCATCGGAGAATCTTTTTTCGAGGCATTGTTTAGCTGATGAAAAAGATGCAAGATTTTTTTTCTTTTGAAAACATCAGAAATCAGTATATATTAAGCAAGCGATATAAGGGGAGATCACTGCAAACTAAATGGCACATACAGAAATAATCAAAGATGATGTTATAGATAAAATCAAGATCAAGGAAGAATAAAAAGGACCTGAGATGGGTGAAAGTGAAGTCTATTGTAGTTCATGAGCATCAATTTTGTGGCAGTAAAGAACAATAAATCGTTGCACCCCATCTGAAGACCGAGTGTTTGCTGGCTTCACGTGGAGAAGAAAGGTATCGGTTTTCAATTGTGCATGCAGTTTCTCCAACGGGAGATTCATGTTCTTATAACGCAAAACAAAAAATCTCTATTGTCAGTGGAATAAGTACATGAACATATTTGGGGCTCGTTAAATTGGACATGTAGATGAAAGAAGGAAGGAAAATATAATCTCATTGTAATATTTCATAGTCTCAACGGCAGTGAATTTTAATAGTTTCTCAGCGAGGTCGTCGAAAATAGAAGCCGTTATAGTTCCGGTATCGTCGATCAAATCCATGTCATATCGGCATCTGTACAATAAAGTCAGAATAGTCAAAAAGGAAGAGTGTGGGAAAAAAGAAGCGCAGGTGACATGGAAGTAAAAAAGTGACGCGAAAATTGCAGAATGCATACGGAAGGAATAAGCAACAAGTGGAAGATTGCAAATAGAAGGCACAAACCTTGGCTATGCTGTTCGTTTTTTCTACAGTAATTACAAGTGAAGAGAACTCCAGATGCAGCAGCTGTAGACCGGAAGCATTTGTTGCATGCCACATACCAAAATTTTGCAAAATGTGATGGAAGGAAATTTTGGCTTCATTCCATGATATCTACGAAAAAACCGATAACAACGTTCAGAGGAAGAAGTTCTAAATTCAATATCTCATTGGAATACACAGATCCGATTACCTTGGGGTAGAATCTAGAGACATGATCTTGGTGATATTTTGGCGAGATCCAGAAGATATACGAGGATTATATCTGAAGTAAGATCTTCCACTGACGAGGTTTTTGATATCGCTGTTATTTCGTTGTGCCCTGTAACATAATAATTATATAGGTGAGAAAATAAAGAAATTTTAAAATTCCTATATAATTTGTAACAAAATATTAGAAAGGTTGTACGTAACATAATGGATTACCAATTTTTGAGATCTGCAGCTTCATGTATCGGTGGGTCAACGACGATGGCTGAGTCGAACCACGTTGACAATGTAACACCTAACATTTGAAAATGAATGTTTGAGATAGAATAAAAAGGGACAGAGTAAGATGTGTTATTATGAGGAAGGAAAAAATACCGTTAAAGAAATTGACTTTGAGTTTTGTGCAAACAATAACCGGATGAGAGTGAAGTGATTCCATAATCTGTTGGCCCTCGTTCTCAACAAAACTATTCCAAAGCGATAATATGACTGTTTGTTGCCTAAAAAAACAAGAGATTATGAGAAGATATTAAATTTGTTTACCTCCAATGCAAAATAGTAACAAAGATATAGAGTGAGAATTACTCTTTATTCATGATAACAAATTTTTGCACAGTTGAAGCTTTTCCGTCTCTCATGACATCTTTTTTTTCCAACACTTCAACGACGACGGCTAAATTATCTATCATGTGTTAAAGATTAATGTAATCAGCAACGGAAAAGTTTTTGGAAGATTATATGAACAAATATATTAAGCATCTAACCAACAGATTTTTGCTTGTCGTCCACATAATCCATAAGACTTTGGAAAGGTGTGAAGTTGAAAATCAGAGGGATGATTGCATCGTCTTGTGTGACAGGTTCGATGACCGTGCGACTTGTGAGAATCCACTGTATCTTCAAATTTTTAGTTTGGTACTGAGGGGGAATTGATTTGACAATCGCATTAGAAATGATATATTCTTGACACGGCTGTAAGATGTCCCGAATTCTTTGGACATCATTGTTGAATATGATACCCTCAACTTGCGATCCCTGTTAATTATGAAGGAATTATCGATAGGTAAGTTGATAAAATGTAAAAGGAAGAAAGTGCAATTGATATACCTCAGAATCGCAGAAGACAAACTTTTGTCTTCTAGTCGGTGAATTAACCGAAGCAACGACCTGTTGTTTTTCTTGGACCATCACTTGACAAGGCCATAATTGCGCACCAGGGAAAATATTCTTCATCAATAAATGATTATCCATGCTGAAAGAAAAAGTTAGATGGTCAAGTGGAGACAAAAAAATTTTCATATAAAATTGAATTATGTGAACTGAGAAAACAAACAAGTAATATACCTTTGAGGAAATTTGATGTTTTATAATTTGATTGAAAAATTTCACGGAAAACAATATTCCTTGTCTTTTTTTCGAAGTATGAAGATTGAAAAGTTCCAGGAATAATAAGAACTTTAACTGATTCAGGACTTCGAGCCCTTGACAGAGCCATATATAGCTGTCCGTGTGAGAATACAGGTTGACGGAGATAAATTCCTACATGATCAAGTTTTTGACCTTGGGATTTGTTTATGGTCATTGCAAAACACAGACGAATTGGAAATTGTGTTCTGATGAAAGGAATCCCATTTTTTTCGTTCTCCGGAGATTACAAAGGAATCTTAGGTATAAAAATGAATTTTCCTTTGTGAGGTCCAAAAAAAATTTCAGCTAAAATTGTATGATCTTTATTTGTCTGCATATCAACCTTGTTCTATTGCATAATTCGTCAGTTGGATTTAAATTTTTCAGAAGCATAATTGGAAAGCCTTCTTTCAGCAAAAGCTTATGTGGAGGTAGGCCTTTAGGGTTCAAAGAATTGAGGAAATCTTGATAATCAGCTTGATGTCTGCGATCAATCGTCTTGTCAAAACTCACATATGAATGCAAATCTCTTGCTATTTTTTTGAGTCATGATGTCATTAATTTCATCAACACAACTATTTGTTGGACATAGCACACATCTGTTTATCATCTGATATGGGTCGGATTAATATAAGCTTAGGTCAGGGAAGACGTTTTCCAATAACCTAGTGAGGATAATTGTCTATTAGGAAAGTATAATAGTAATCAGAAAAAGGTTAGTATGTTGTTTAATGAAAAAAGAACTAACCTATTAACAGATTCATCCTTGTTGTCGTAAGGAATAATGAGTTCATTTGGTAAACATATTTGATCTTGTTCATCCACTGGTTCAGTGCCTTCTCCAACCCGCAATAAGAAATCACAAAAAATTGGATTTGCGATAGCTCTCATATTTGTCGTTAAACAGAATTTAGAGATGTGACACCAGAGATGTGAATTTAGAAGACTTGAATCAATGAGTTGTTGTTTCGTTGCTTGGTGAATAATTGGCAATGTTTGGAGAAAGTCGCCACCAAATACAACAATTTTACCTCCAAAAGGCTGATCAGAGTTCATTATATCTTGAAGTAAGCTGTGAAATGCTTCGATGGCTTCTCGATTTTTCATGGAAGCCTCATCCCATAAAATAAGGCTAGATTCAAATATCAATTTTCCAATACTGCTTTGTTTGCTCAACTGACAAACTTTTTGCTTTGAGAAATCAAGCGGGATTTTAAATCTTGAGTGAGCTGTGCTACCCCCTGGAAGAATTGAGGCAGCAATGCCTGACGTCGCGAATGCAATTGCAATATGTCCCTGTGATCGTAAATTTGCAAGAAGAGCTCGGTATAAGAAAGTTTTTCCTGTTCCCCTGGGACCATCGATAAAATAGCTTGCAGTCGTTGAAGTGAGAACTAAATTCATTATTAAATCAAATAAGTGCTTTTGCTCACTGTTTAGTTTTGATTGTAATAAGAGGTCTTCTTTATCAATCTCTATATTCATCTAACTTTCTACTTCCTTAGTCTGCTGCTAGCGGTAATCAGTACGAAATTCATGTTCAGTGAAATGATAATCAGCTAAGCTTTTTCCCATTTGTTCTAGAGACTTATTGATATCTTGAAGAGCCATTTTTGTAATATCATCAGATGTATACGTATTACAGGAAGAATAAGCATACAGGTAGTCAGAACAGAGGTCGTCTCTGAAAGTTTCCCAGAGTTCCTTAGGATTTGAGGGCGAACAATAGAACAATAGTGTAGCAAATAACAATCTGAGGGATGTCGGCATTTGAAATATCACAACTTCGTCAAGTGTTTGTTGTATGTAAGAGTCAGATGCTAGCAATCCTAATTGCAGTGCAACATCTCTGAAAGAGTTCATCTTTTCACCATCAACAGTTAACAAGTGGTCAAACGATGTTGGTCCTCTAACATTTGTGAGCAATAATCTCAAGTAATACCTTTCTCCTTCTCGAGGGTCAATAGTAACTAATCGTCCTATGACTTTTCTCCGCTTTCTTTCTGACCATGTTTTTGTTTTTTGATTCCAAACAAAATGTTGGGGGAAATCCACATACAGACATTTCATTTCTGCAGCCTTTTGATTTGTTGAATTGGTCTTAAAAAATTCCGTCAGCATTGTTTTGGAGAAGTCAATATTCCTCAATAAATAAGACACATTAGCATCTTTTGCAAAGAAAACAGATTGTTGATCTGGAAGGTGAACTTGGAGTATATAGATGGATGGATTAATCTCTGCCACGCGAAATTCATATATGCGCCATAAAGCTTCGGGGGGGGGGGGGGGAAGGAATCCAACGGCCATCTTGGAAATTAGTGATTTCGTCAATATCAGACGTAGTTTCTCGGTCGCTGACGCTAAAGTTTACAAGGTCGTGGCCCTTAAATACATATTTGTATAAGTATTTAACAAGCTTGACAGTAGAACATATTTCAACATTAATGTGGCAATCAAGTAACATCAGAAGGTACGAGTTATGAGGAACCACCCATCTATTATCAACCTCATGTTTGGAAATTTTAACTTTTCTTCCATTATCTCACGTCTATAGCACGGATAACTGTCTTCACCATGGACAGTGAAAGGAGTAAAATCCTTGGGGTAATGACTTTTGCATACACCATTTCTCATGCAAGGGCACTGTTTGTTCATAAAACCACAAGGACCGTGGATCATATGCTTAATGATAAGAGAATATAACCTGGAATTGTGATCAGGATTAGGTATTTCAGCTGATATGATTTGATCATACAAATTTGGATTCAACAACTTAAATTATGGTTGAAGTATTAGAAGCAAATGAGCATGAGGGAATCCACGCTTTTGAAATTCAATAACGTAAACAAATGCGACAACATCTCCGAAAATTCCCTTTTTGATCAACTTATTTTTAATAATTTCCAATTTCGCCCTGAACACTTTGGACAATAAATCTGGTCTATCTTGTGCTTTTTCGTGGAATTTAAGATTCTCTTTTATTTCCTTCCACATAGGGTTGCAAGTCATAGTGATGAAAATATCTGGTTTCCCATATTTTTTCACTAGAGTCATTGCATCCAGATAACGACGTTTCATGTCCATTGAGCCGCCGATAAACGAAGCTGGGAGGATAACTCGTCGGCCAATCGTAGAAGCTTCAGTTTGACCAACATTAACGCTATCTAAAACACCCTGCAAAATTTTCGATCGTATCTCGTTTTGTTTTTTCCTATGGAAGTCAAACCGCGATGTTTCAATCTTTATATAAGAACCAACAACGAATTGTTGTAGTAGTCTTAAGTTGTGGAGAAGCATGGATTCATCATAACTTCTCATTTGAAGTCGATAGCAGTAATACTCTCTGGCAGATACTACGCCATGTTTAGAGTTTGCTTCTTGAGTAACTAGTAATAGTAAGAATAAAATGATAAATTAATTTTACTTAATTAGACAATATTTGGGAAACAAGAGAATAAGTAGACAACTAACCTATGTTTTCGAGAGCAAATAATTCAGTTGGCTCAGTAAAACTGCATAAAGGAGCAGTGCTTGTTTGATCGGAAACATTGGTGTTGTTTGCTTGTGGAATTAATCGTTTAATGCCAGGATGCCATACTGATTCACCCCGTGGAAACAAAAGTGGGTATTGAAGTGGGTCGTAACATGCATAATAAGATTGAATTCTATAAGTCGGACCTGAGTGAGTGTAGACTTGGATATGAGGAGATTTATCATGCTGTTCATCATCAGTCTCAGCCCATATAACAGCTACTTGTGATGCAGTAGGAAGATTATAAACATACTGATCAAGACCCGGATAATATCTGAGAACAATTTGGTGATTTTCAAGCGAAAAAATATCTTTAAAACTTCGAAAGAACCTAGCATAAGGGTTATCTTGAAGAATTATCATAATCAGCTTCAATGTACTTTCATGAAGTTTATCAGAACTGCTGACCCTTTGTTGTAGTTCTTCATCATTATCAAAGAAATAAAGTTGGATTCCAGATACTTTATTGCTTGTCGACACTAAATTGTCAAGGAAATGGTAAACTTGTCCTTGAACATGGAATGTATAAACTCCCTTTGTGTTCTTTGTGAGGTCACGATCATATCTGGCTCCATAGGAAGTGAAAGCTACATTGTTATTGTATGTACGAACATTCTTTCAGAAATGTTCCGATTCTTCGTCACTATTTAGAAACAAAGACTTTAAAGCATAAGACATCTGAGGAGCAACAATAGAAATTTGTCCGGACAAGTAATAAAATGATGGAGGTTCAAGGTAAAATCGTTTTGCGTTACAATATTGACAATCTGGAACAGAAGGGAGCTGTTGAGGTTCAACAGGTAAATTCTGCAAGGATGTTAATGTTAAAGGAAAGGTGCGATGATTTATACCTTCAAACGTATGAAAAGGACATTATCATTATGTGGACAAGTTAGCTTGGAAATAGTTTAAATATAGTGAAAAAAAGGTACCTTCATTTATGTGATTAGCATGGATATCAATACATCAATGGCGTATTTGTTGATCAGAAGGTTCATGAGTTGGAAGTTGACCGGTGGAAGGTTTTATATTAATGAAAGAATCGTGATGTTGAGGAGTAATTGTTTGGTGAAGTTTCGATTAAGTGGAAGTTCTATTTTTTGTAGCTCAACTTTCTCTACGTCGTCGTAATAATTCTTGTTTTTTTCTCATTTGCCATTTCAGCATATTTTTGACGTCTTTTAGCATTTCTATCCATATGTAAATACCCTAGGGATCGATATAATATGAACGTCTTTGATCGATCTATTAATGATGTTCGGTAAAAATGAATTGTTAGATATATATATACAGACATACATACATAGCTATATATATGTATATATATATATAAATATATATCTATATAGATATATCGATATATATATATAGAAACACTAAAATTGAATATATATTATAAATGATATCACAGTAAACATGTTAAAAAAACATTTTGTTTATGATCTAACAAACAATATGTGGAACAAATATGATTATAAACCATTTAAATAACTATAGTAGAATTAAAAAAAAAATATTTCATTTAACTACACATACCTTACTACTCGAAGAATGCAGCAGAGAATAAACAAGGGACCTTTAAAAAATGGAGTATACATGCAGTCTGAACGTAGAAAGGAGAATTCGATCTATTTAGGTTAATAAATAACTATAGCAGAATTTCTACAATAAATTTATTTAAGCTAAGCATATATACCTTATTACTCGAAGAATGCAGCAGAGAATAAGCAGGGGGCCTTACAAAAATGGAGTATAAATGCAGTCAGAATGTAGAACGGAGAATTTGATAAGTAAAAGAAGAGGGTAGTTGAGAGAAGTAAAGTTTGGGCGGAGAAAATATTTCAGCAGTTATGGTAGATTTGCTTTAAGGGTTAAGACAGCAGAAGAAAAGGTAAGAAGTTAGAATATAAAGGTGTCAGTTGAAGGCGTGCGAGGGATCCAATTTCCATGTAAATTATTTTGATGACAATGAAATGGCCCTTAAATGATTGATGATAAACGGATGCAAAAAAAGGCAAGCAATCATGGTAATTTCTGAATGCGTAGAGAAGAGTAAAGGCAAGCAATGATAGTAATTTTCGAAGAAGAGAAAATGATTGTAGAAGGTCAACCTGTCAGGAAGAAGAGTAAAGGTAAGCAATGATAGTAATTTCCGAAGAAGAGAAAATAATAATTAGAAACGTAGATAAACAAGTTGTTTGATTTGATAGTTCATACATTTCGGGGGTTAGCATGTCTTTCCTTGCCACAAGTAAAAAATGATGACGGTCTCGGGAAATCTATCACCTATGAATTAAAGGTCTTCAGAAATCTATCACCTATGAATTTTAACATCAATCTCTATTCTGCTACTCTTCTTCTCTAATTCTCCTCATGTTTGCTAACTTCTTTAATATGTTTTTGGCAGGAATCGGCATTATTACAGCAGTTACAAGATTATTCCATACAAGAAAAACAGATCTGAATGTCTAGTTCATACATTTTGGGGGTTAGCGTGTCTTTCCTCGACACAAGTAAAAAATGATGACGGCGTCGAGAAATCTATCACCTATAAATTGAAACATCAATCTCTATTCTGGTGCTCTTCTTCTCCATTTCTCCTCATGTTGCTTACTTCTTGAATACGTTTTTAGCAGGATTCGACATTATTATAGCAGTTAGAAGATTATTCGATAAAAGAAAAACAGATCTGAATGTCTGGTTCATACATTTTGGGGGTTAGCGTCTCTTTCCTTGCCACAAGTAAAAAATTATGACGGTCTCTAGAAATCTATTACCTATGAATTGAAACGTCAATCTCTGTTCTGGTCCTCTTCTTCTCCAATTCTCCTCATGCTTGCTTACTTATGCAATTCGTTATTGGCAGGATTCGACATTATTATAGCAGTTAAGGATTATTCAATACAAGAAAAACATATCTGAATGTCTAGTGCATACATTTTGGGGGTTAGCGTGTCTTTCCTTGCCATAAGTAAAAAATAATGACGGTCTCCAGAAATCTATCACCTATGAATTGAAACATCAATCTCTATTTTTGTCCTCTTCTCTAATTCTCCTCATGTTTGTTTATTTCTGCAATAGGCTATTGGAAGTGTTTGACATTATTATAGCAGCTAGAAGATTATACCTATTAATTGAAACGTCAATCTACGTGACAAAAGAAATCTGTGCAGTTAAAAAGGAGGAGATTGTTAAGTCAAAAAGACTTAACATAAATGATTTCGATGAAGTACAAATAATGATGAAAAAGCAGATGATGAAAAACAGACGAAGAAAAACAGACGGAAGCTATTGAAAAGCAGACGGAAGCTGAAAAGCAGACGGAAGCTGAAAAGCAAATGGAAGGAAAAGCAGACGAAAGCAAAATAATGGAATAAAAATAGACGAAAGTTGAAAAGCAGACGAAAGCAAAAGCAGACGGAAGTTGAAAAGCAGACGAAAGAAGAACAACAGACGGAAGTTGAAAAGTAGACAGGAGCAAAAACAGACAGAAGCAAAAGGAGACGCAAGCAAAAGCAAACGAAAGCAAAAGCAGACGATGAGCCATACTTGAGAGAAAAATAATTTGCGAATTATGCAGAGCTATCTTATTGTAACAAAACTAAAAAAATCAGTTAAGAGGAGAAAGCAAACGGAAGCAAAAGGAGACGAAAGCAAAAGCAGACGATGAGCCATAATATATTTATGTAAATAGTATGATTCATATTACGTATAATTAAATTTTTTCCTTAAACCAGAGGTAGATTAAGTTGAAAATCGTGTGAAATCATGAAATTCTGTGGTGGACTGCACGTCTAATTGTCGCGTACATTCGGTGCTGCCGATCGACTCATCCATTTGATATCCATTTTATCGTCTGACTTTCACTCCGTCTTACTTTTATATCGTCTTACTTTCACTTCGTCTTCACTTCTATTGTCTTACTTTCACTTCGTCTTTACTTTTTAAAAATAATATGAAGCGATATGTCAAAGGAACTGGAAACCGAGACGAAGCAGTTACCATATTATGCAATCTAATATTACAATTCTTGAAGATACAATCTTGGTGAACGCATTTACAATCTTCCTATTGTCTGCACTACGCTTTCTTTATTTGAGGCATCCTTTTCAAATTTTATCGTCTTACTTGACGGAAGTTGAAAAGCAGATGAAAGCAAAAGCAGACGTAAGCTAAAAAGCAGACGAAAGAAGAACAACAGATAGAAGTTAAAAAGCAGACGGAAGCAAAAACAGACGGAAGCAAAAGGAGACGCAAGAAAAAGCAGAAGAAAGCAAAAGCAGACGATGAGCCGTACTTGAGAGAAAAATAATTTGCAAATTATGCAAAGCTATCTTACTGTAACAAAGCTCAAAAAATGAGTTAAGAGGAGAAAGCGATGTATAAAAGCATTTAAAGCAAAAGCGCATTTATGAGCCATACTTGAGAGAAAAATATTTACAGAATTATGTAGAGCTATCTTACTGTAACAAAATAAGAAATATATATATTAGTGATTCGTTTTATTTAAAATATTTATGTAAATAGTATTACTTTCACTCCGTCTTACTTTTATATCGTCTCACTTTCACTTCGTCTTCACTTCTGTCGTCTCACTTTCACTTCGTCTTTACTTTTAAAAATAAGACGAAGCGATATGTCAGAAGAACTGGAAACTGAGACGAAGCAGTTACCATATTATGCTATCTAATATTACAATTCTTTAAGATACAATCTTGGTCAACGCATTTACAATCTTCCTATTGGATCACAATAGGAAGATATATGGACTGAGACTCACGATGAATAACATGATAAATCTCCTCATATCCAAGTCTGCATTACGCCTTCTTTGTTTGAGGCATCCTTTTTCATATTTTTCTCCCCTAAATGTAGGTGCTCCAAGTTTGTGCCATAGAATATGGACTGACACTGACGATGAAAAACATGATAAATCTCCTCATATCCAAGTCTGCACTACGTCTTCTTTATAGACAAAGAGACTTTAGAGTGTTACCCAAAAACTGATTCACACATCTAACGTCCGACGTGGAGTTGGCCAAGGGTGGGAATACATCCGACGTTGAGTTGGCCTTGGGTGGGAACACATCTGATGTCGAGTTCACGAACACTGATATACATGATAAATCTCCTTATATCTAAGTCTCCACAACGTCTTCTTTATTTGAGCCATCCTTTTTCAGGATGGCAACATGATAAATTTCCTCATATCCAAGTCTGTTGTAGGCCAAGAGTTGGTGAACACTGATATTCTTTCGACAAAGAACAACAATGACAAAGAATAATAGTGAAACTCCAAAAACATCTGTACATACCAAAAAAATCTTAAAGAAGATTTACAAGTAACAGAGGAATAAAAGTAACATGAAGCGAAAACTAAGAGCAACTGGAAATTGAGACGAAGCGGTTACAACATCTGACGTCGAGTTGGTGAACAACCTTATGCTAGGTTCAAGATACAACATCTGACGTCGAGTTGGTGAACACTGATACTCTTTCGACAGCAACAACAGTTGACAACAATAACAGCTACGACAACCACGATCACTGTCACAAAGATAAGAGAAGATGAGAAAAAAAGAAAACTGACTAAAGCTGGAGACACACTCCAAAAACATTTGTACACACCAAAAAAAAACTTAGAGAAGATTTATAAGTAACAGAGGAATAAAAGTAACATGAAGCGAAAACTAAGAGCAACTGGAAACTAAGACGAAGCGGTTACAACATTCGATGTTGAGTTGGTTAACAACCTTATGCTACGTTCAAGATACAACATCCGACGTCGAGTTGGTGAACACTGATACTTTTTCGACAGCAACAACAATCGACAACAACAACAGCTACGACAACCACGACCACTATCATAAAGATAAGAGAAGATGAGCAGAAAAGAAAACTGACTAAAGCTGGCGACACACTCCAAAAACATCTATACACACCAAAAAAAGCTTAAAGAAGATTTACAAGTAACAGAGGAAACCACTGATACTCTTTCGACAGCAACAACAGCTACGACAACCACAGCTGGAGAAAGCAGAGCAAGGCAAGGGTGGAGAGGAAAAACAAAGAGAGAGAAAGGACACAACATGAATGAACAGATATGAACACATATAAGCAGTCACAAGGGCATGCATTGGGCGGCTGCGTCAGTTAGAAGCAGTCATAAGGGCATGCATTGGGCGGTCGCGTCAGTGGTCGCCTCACAAAATATTGCATCAGAAGATTGGGTCAGAAGATTGTGTGTCTATCGCACGAAGACACAACATTCAATGACCGCATCACAAAATATTGCATCAGAAAATGGATCAGAAGATTGCGTGTATGTCGAGAAAAAAGAAGAAGAAGAAGAAAAAGAATATAAGTCGCTGGATTAAATGGACGATAGGGATCGATTCCGTGGTCGTCCATCCCATTCGCTCTTAATATAGATACTTAATGAGAGGCATTTAGTGACATGAATGCATTAGGGGAGAAAATTGTATGTAAACACTCAATTTTATCTTATTTTATTTTGTTATTTTTGTTTACATTTTGAAAAAATAAAATGGATATTATTAATAAAAATATGCACCCTAATTGTTAGTTTTATGTTTTTAGCAATTTTCGTTAATTACATTTAAAATTACCTTGTTTTATGACATATAATTTTTTTTAAAATTTTGACACATTTGATTAGTTTTGATTTTTAAATAAAATATTTTAATTTCCTAGATATTGTTTGCATTTTAAGGAATAGTGAGATCATATGGAGGCATAATTAAAATTTTGGTTAAGATATAGAGAGTAAGGATTTTTAAGCTAAAAAGGTACAAAGAAATTGCATAAGCATGTATTTGAAGATGTAGGGAGGACTAAATCGCATGGTGGAGAAATGGAGGACTGTGTTAGTGAAAACAAAAACTCAAAATGTTAGAAAAAGAGCCAAAAGACATGTAATAAAGTTTCAATATAGTTTAAAGTGCACAGGAAAAAAATCAAATGAGTCCAAAGTAAACACAAAACAATAAGAAAATGAGTGAAAAAACTCAATAAATTACCAAATATTAAAGGAAGTGGAAGATGATAAGAACTAAAATGTAGAAAGGAAAAAAATGGAATTAATGCACAATTTGTCTCCTAAAAAGGAGAAGAATGATAAGCTTTAGGAAACACATTGTAAATTCGAAGGCATGTGTAAGAACAAACTTGACCATCTTCCTCCATGTCTTCTTTTTATATATTCCTTTACATTTGACATGGATTGACAATTCTAGGTCATTGGATACGCATCATTAGATGTCTCAAAATTAACCTCTTTTTGTTTCTTTAGATAAACAAAATTCATCTGTTTTACTTTCCATATGGCCAAAAATGGTGGGGTTTTTTTCCATTCATATGGATTGATAAATTGTGATCACCAATTATCTCTTTGAATGGTGCCATCTCCATCTTCTATTCAAACTAAACCAAACACCTCCAAAGTTATAGTTATCTATATTGTAACCAGATGATCTCAATCATTAATCTTAAACCACTTTTATCTTTATCGTTTGTTCTATATTTAAATTCCAGTCCCTAAATAAAAAATAAGCGATTGAGATTACCTTAACTCACACTTTACTATGATTTAGATCGGTTACATAATTTTGAGTTAGACGACAATGTTTCTTTGAATCCAAGTATTCTTTTTCCTAAAACATAATGTTTTAAGCTTAGTTGTTTAGTTCTTAGTTTATATATCCTTTCTTTCCTTTTTTTGAAGGCAATGCACCTCTCTCTTTCTCTTTAAGTTTGATTTTCTCTGCCTTCTCTTTATATTTTAACCTTTGTTATTGAACATCATCATCAAAATTTAATAAAATTGTTAGAACAACTATATTGCACATCTTCTAGATTTTAGTTAAACACTCTTCAAAATCAGGAATTCGAAACCTAGAATTTTAACTATTTGTAGGAATTTATTGAATCCCATTCTCTTTATCCAAAGTCTCTCTTTAAACCTAGATTATTTTTCTTCTTCACTCTTAATTAAAGGTTTTTATTTCTTAAATCTCCTTTTTAGAAGCTCAAAATGGTGAGGCAATATATCTTTTTTTAATATTTATCATATTTTGTTTTTCTTGTAATTGTCCAATATTTTTTCCTTTTTCTACTTATAAGGGAATGGCTCTCTCAACCATTAAAAGAAAGGCTCGGCATAGAAGGCAATAAGGAAAGGAAAAGCTTTCAGATAATAAGACTTTTTTTTGTTAAAAACAAAGAAGTTCATGGATGGTCTATAATGCATACTATTTAAATGCTTTTTTGAATATGATGGTGTGATTGCTGGACCCTAACCTCATTTCGTGTACTGCCCTATTGACATAGCAACCTTGAGGCTTTATCTACCCTTTTTTTAATTCTAGTAAAGAATTTCAACTTGTACTAGAAAAAGGAAAGTATCAGAAAGAAAAGGCTCCATATAGCCATTGGGTAAGCTTGACAGGATCAATAACAATAACTACACATAGTACGGTATAATTCTTTGATAAAGTCATAAGTCCCCCCAAGGATGATTCCCATACATTTTTTTTGAAAGATGGAGAAGCGCTTATGGTTAAAGCAATGTATATTAATACTTACCACCTGCACTATCCTATTCATTCCAAATTTAGTTCGACAGTAGGTAATAGTAATCGATAATGAAGGAGACAAGCTATACAGGAATAGATGAGGTTTAACTAGCAAATACTCTTGGAACAGTTAAAGTAAGAAATCCCTAAGTGTAGCATCTTATGGAAGAAGCATATCTAACAAGATTATAGGGGGGGGGGTTCTTATTATTGATAAATTAGCTTAGAACAATGCACCAATGGAAGTTCAACAAATAGTCTCATTAACAAGCGAAAGCGTCTAAAAGTTGTTATATACTCTTAAGAGGTAAAAGTTGGTAATAGAAAGAACAGCACACTACTTGATATCTATCAACATCAAATTTCATTTAAAAATAAAGTTGTCTATATGAAGGAAAATCACTTAAGGCCATTTGTTAGGACTTTGGGAAGCCTCAGAGTCTTATGAGTGTATTACTCAAAGAACTTAGGGTAAAATGTTGTCTCTTACATTCTAGACCTCTTTTTTCACTTTTTTTATTCATTTCATGCTTCCTAAAAATGCTAAGGTGCTTTAGTACCATATTGTGCAGTATAAAGTTAGGTTTTTATTAGGGAAGATATTTGAGTCTATGCTTGTGTTATTTTGTAATTTAATTTTATATTACCTTATTAATCTTATGATTTTAAACGTTTTGTTCTTGTTTACTAAATCATATTTGTAGATACTAAAGATTTCATAATTTTAGGATTTAAGAATATAGTCGAGTCAAGGTTTGTATTTTTTTTAGTTTCTAAAAATGTTTATGTTTTTTCATCAAATTTGTTTATGATCCATTTAAGCTATATGTTATTTGCTTTTTCTTTTTTTGTGTGTGTGTTTGTTCTATTTGAGTTACATGCCAATTATTTTATTTTATTTTTTGGGTGAAGATAGGTTTAGATCCAATTTAACATTTTATTTGTTACAGAAATCTTTAAATTATTTTGGCTAAAAAAGATGGGTGTTGTTATGACAGGAGGGTAGGTTCATCTTGTTTCTTGTTGTTAGTCATTGTTTGTTTGTTTATATACATCAAAATGTAGACATATATATTTGGTATCAAATAATTTAGACCATTCTTTTAGAATGCATATTAGAACATACTCATTTGAGCACTAATTCAAAAGGACTACATCCTAAGTGATGGTTTTAAAATTAATCGAACAATGGAATTAATTCAAAAGGACTATATCCTAAACCCTAAAACTAGCCCAAAAAGAGATTTAAGTTTTTATTTTGTTTATGTTTAAATGTGATGAGTTTTGCTTAATCTTTATCAAGCGAAAGCGTCTAAAAGTTGTTATATGCTCTTAAGAGGTAAAAGTTGGTAGTAGAAAGAACAGCACACTACTTGATATCTATCAACATCAAATTTCATTTAAAAATAAAGTTGCCTATATGAAGGAAAATCACTTAAGGCCATTTGTTAGGACTTTGGGAAGCCTTAGAGTCTTATGAGTGTATTACTCAAAGAACTTAGGGTAAAATGTTGTCTCTTACATTCTAGACCTCTTTTTTCACTTTTTTTTATTCATTTCATGCTTCCTAAAAATGCTAAGGTGCTTTAGTACCATATTGTGCAGTATAAAGTTAGGTTTTTATTAGGGAAGATATTTGAGTCTATGCTTGTGTTCTTTTGTAATTTAATTTTATATTACCTTATTAATCTTATGATTTTAAACGTTTTGTTCTTATTTACTAAATCATATTTGTAGATACTAAACATTTCATAATTTTAGGATTTAAGAATATAGTCAGTCAAGGTTTGTACTTTTTTAATTTCTAAAAATGTTTATGTTTTTTCATCAAATTTGTTTATGATCCATTTAAGCTATATGTTATTTGCTTTTTCTTTTTTTTTTGTGTGTGTGTGTTTGTTCTATTTGAGTTACATGTCAATTATTTTATTTTATTTTTTGGGTGAAGATGGGTTTAGATCCAATTTAACATTTTATTTGTTACAGAAATCTTTGAATTATTTTGGCTAAAAAAGATGGGTGTTGTTATGACAGGAGGGTAGGTTCATCTTGTTTCTTGTTGTTAGTCATTGTTTGTTTGTTTATATACATCAAAATGTAGAAATATATATTTGGTATCAAATAATTTAGACCATTTTTTTAGAATGCATATTAGAACATACTCATTTGAGCACTAATTCAAAAGGACTACATCCTAAGTGATGGTTTTAAAATTAATCGAACAATGGATATAATTCAAAAGGACTATATCCTAAACCCTAAAACTAGCCCAAAAAGAGATTTAAGTTTTTGTTTTGTTTATGTTTATATGTGATGAGTTTTGCTTAATCTTTATCAAGCGAAAGCGTCTAAAAGTTGTTATATACTCTTAAGAGGTAAAAGTTGGTAATAGAAAGAACAACACACTACTTGATATCTATCAACATCAAATTTCATTTAAAAATAAAGTTGTCTATATGAAGGAAAATCACTTAAGGCCATTTGTTAGGACTTTGGGAAGCCTCAGAGTCTTATGAGTGTATTACTCAAAGAACTTAGGGTAAAATGTTGTCTCTTACATTCTAGACCTCTTTTTTCACTTTTTTTATTCATTTCATGCTTCCTAAAAATGCTAAGGTGCTTTAGTACCATATTGTGCAGTATAAAGTTAGGTTTTTATTAGGGAAGATATTTGAGTCTATGCTTGTGTTATTTTGTAATTTAATTTTATATTACCTTATTAATCTTATGATTTTAAACGTTTTGTTCTTATTTACTAAATCATATTTGTAGATACTAAAGATTTCATAATTTTAGGATTTAAGAATATAGTCGAGTCAAGGTTTGTATTTTTTTAGTTTCTAAAATGTTTATGTTTTTTCATCAAATTTGTTTATGATTCATTTAAGCTATATGTTATTTGCTTTTTTTTTTTTGTGTGTGTTTGTTCTATTTGAGTTACATGTCAATTATTTTATTTTATTTTATTTTTTGGGTGAAGATGGGTTTAGATCCAATTTAACATTTTATTTGTTACAGAAATCTTTAAATTATTTTGGCTAAAAAAGATGGGTGTTGTTATGACAGGAGGGTAGGTTCATCTTGTTTCTTGTTGTTAGTCATTGTTTGTTTGTTTATATACATCAAAATGTAGACATATATATTTGGTATCAAATAATTTAGTCCATTTTTTTAGAATGCATATTAGAACATACTCATTTGAGCACTAATTCAAAAGGACTACATCCTAAATGATGGTTTTAAAATTAATCGAACAATGGAATTAATTCAAAAGGACTATATCCTAAACCCTAAAACTAGCCCAAAAAGAGATTTAAGTTTTTGTTTTGTTTATGTTTATATGTGGTTTACTAAGAGCTTGAATGGTGAGGGAGAGATCTCTTTCAAATTTAATAAGAATAAAGATTAAGCAAAACTCATCACAAATAAAAATTTAGATTTTCTTAATAGAAACTTAGTTTTGGCTATCTATTAAGATTGTTTTCTTTTTATTTGTGTTAATTATTCCTAGTTTAAGCCTACAAACCAATCAAGAATATCTTCTTCTTATCTTTGTTAATTTTTTCATTTCAGGAACGTAAGCTTGTTAAGAAAGTTTTCCTTTAATATTGTTATCCTTTGAGTTTAGGCCTCTTAGTCTTTAGCATGAAGCCTTTATACTCATTGAAAAATTTTGGATCTCTCCATTTTTCAATAAAGCATAAAAGTATAGCCTTTCTTTCTTTAAACATAAGTACAACAATGAGCTAGACCTGTCTTCGCGACTGTTTGATCCCTCTAAGATGCAACTTGACTTTATTTGAGTTGCCTAAAATGATGTCATTTAAAAAAATATTTTCAAAATAATCTTGTGCCTCAGGTTATCCTCTAAACTAGAACATAACTCAAAAGTTTAATGAGCTTAGACACGAACCATTAATTTTGAACTAGATCAAGTCAAATTCGTACCAAGCTAACATCCTTATTTAAGCAGTTAATATTTATAGTTTATGTTAATGTTTTTATATCATCCAATCATTTATTTGATCCTCTTTGAATTTTTAAAATTTATTAGAAAATTTCCTTTATTTAGCTTTAAATTTCTTTACGTTAATAATTAATTTTAAATTTTAAATTTTTAAATAAAGGGCCACATTTTTATGAAATAATGATCCTTTCCTTTAGTTAATAAGTTTTCCCTTTTTTCGATAAGTCCAGATTTTCCATTTCTTTCACTTACCATTTCATTAGAATTTTTAAAACTTTTTTTAGAAATTAATCAAAGACTAAATTTTCCTTTTACATCCCTCGACAATATTTTAGGTATCTCTTTATGTTATTTTAATCCTTAAATAAGATAATAACATTCCTTCATACGTTAAAAATGTTTATATAAATCTCTTTTATCTAGTGAACGACATTTCATCTAAAAATATTCATGTCTGACTTATTTGTCTATAAGTTGAAAATTACAATGAACTCTTTATGAATTATTCTAACTAATCCAACATTTATAACTTGTATGAAACGAAGTCTGGAATGTAGATCTCTCTATGTGTGATCCAAACTCTTAAATATGTCTGAACCCTTAATTAGACAATGATGATGATAAGCTTTATATTTCAAAGGAAGAAGAAGGTCAAAAGAAAGGAGATCTATAATTGTCATCCTTCTCAAAAATTTTGCTTCAGAAGAATATACTACCATGGGAAAAGAGCAAACTAGAGCCACATTACTTAGATACCTGTTTTAAATCCTAAATAAGAATATAAAATCTTAATTATTCAATTAAATATTTTCTATTTTTTCGTCATACTTTTGTTTAACTCATATCTAAATTTTCATATCTGTATTTTTTTTCAAACTTAAGCAACTACTTAGACGAATCAAATAGGGTTATAAACATTTTCCCCTGTTTTACATTATCTCAAATTTATTTTTTTAAATAAAGACTCTTAATTTTTGTGTTTAAATTTATCCATCTTTCCTTTAAATTGGATAGATAGTGGTCGGGTCGGCTGTGTCGGGCCCGGATTCAGTCGAAACGACCCGTGAGCCGATCGGTCCACTCTTCAGAAGATCAGTTTTATGCCTAGGCCCATGCCCTCCTTGGCCTATCCGTAGAAGGAAGTCTCCCATGCAAACACGTAAAGACCTAAACCTAACTGCAAAACCATATATAAGGTATAATTTTCCCATAGTTGAGGTACGAAATCATAACCTAGTTGTTTTTCTCTACATTGATCAACCTCACCTTCACAAAAAGCCTTACTTGAGCGTCGGAGGGGCTAATCGGGACACAACCCCGACGTGTCTTCCTTGTTTTGCAGGTATTTTCACGTCGGACTCATCACAGAAAGCAGCAGACTCATGGAGCAGAACGGCAACGTACAGTTCAGCCAAACTCCGGCAGAACCAAATGGCGCCCACCGTGGGGGCCGACTTCCGGGCACCACGTCTAGAAACACACAGATCAGTCAGGCGGCGGCGATGAATCCTGATATAGCTGTTGTTGCGGCACTGACGATGTAACGCATGGGTTTGCAGCTACCTGCAACTCTGCTGCCTGCACCACATGTTTCCCGCACGGAATCCTCAGATCCTAACGATCAACCACAACCTTAGGATTTGGAACAAGAAGAACAGAGTGTCGCTTTAGAGGACAATGCTGCACTCAATATGCACCCGAATCTCCGGCACCGATCGGATGCAGATCCTATTCCGCCTGTGCACACCTCCCTCACCAGGAAACAGATTGAGGAAGCGACTGATCTATTGATCCGCCAAATTTTGCAATCTCAGCCAGCACAACGACATCCATCTGTGCGGCAAGTTGTGCGACAGACCAGCATGAAGATCGATCGCCACCAGACCGAAAACCTAGAAAAAATCGTGGACGATCCGATTAACGCAGCTATGAGCTTCCGTCCAGATCGCCCGACATCACAATACAGCTCTCCCTTCACTCCGAAAATTTTGGATAGCCTCCCGACACCCGGAACAAAAATACCAACGCCTGAAAAATACACTGGCAAGACCGACCCCCTGGATTACTTACAACATTTCCAGTCGATAATGAATCTACACTGTGTGCCAGATGTCATCCAATGTAAGGCTTTCTGCACGGCCTTTCAAGAGGGAGCCCGACGGTGGTTCAATAGTCTACCCCCGGGCTGTATCACCTGCTTTGAGGATTTCAGGCTACTTTTCCTCAACCAGTTCGCCACCAGTAAACGGCTACAGAAGAAAGCTTTGGAGGTGATGCAACTTACCCAAGGAAGGAATGAAAGTCTGCGCGAGTTCATCACTCGATTTAATAACGAAGCGGTCGAGGTTCCCGACCTCACTTGCTCGTCTATGCTGGCCGCGCTAATGAGCAATACGCGGGATGAGGAGTTTAAGAAGTCGTTAGCCCTCGATCAACCCCGATCTATTCAGGAGATCAGACACCGGGCAGACAAGTACATTCAACTCGAAGAAGTATTAAAGAATACAAAACGTCGGGCAGATGATTGCGGGTCGAGTGGTAGGGCAGATGAGTCTCATAAAAGACAGAGGGATCAGTCGACCTGGAGGAAGCCGATCGGTCGGCAGTGGCATCAACAAGACTTCACCCCGCTTAGCAAACGATATGCGGAAGTACTGACGGCCATGAGAGTGGATGGGGAAACTATCCGAGAACCTAATAAAATGAAGACCCCTTACAAGGATAGGAACCCGGATCTATATTGCCGTTTCCACAAAGAAGTCGGTCATGATACGGAAAATTGCTGGCAGTTGAGAAATGAAATCGAATCCCTCATACAAAGGGGAAGGTTAGGCCGGTTCGTGAAGCACGAACGAAACGACGATCGGGATAATCAACGCAGGACCGGTCGGTCAGACAATAGGCGACCTCCCTGGAGACGAAATGACAGGAATGACGAAGGGAGGCAGAATACTAATACAGATAATCGACGAGAAGAGAGAGGGCGATCGAGGGAAAGAAACGACGAAAATACTGGGCAACAAGACTACCGACCGACTGGGGTTATTAACACGATATTCGGTAGAAATGCAGCAGGCGGATCCACCACCAAAGGGAGAAAAAGATATGCCAAATAGGTCGGCAGAGACTCATCCACCAAAAAGCCGAGGGAGAACGACGGGATGATATCGTTCGATGAATCCGACCTCGATAAAGTAAGTTGCCCTCATGATGATGCACTCGTGGTAAATCTAAACATGGATGATTACGAGGTGAAGCGGGTGATGATAGATACGAGCAGCTCGGTCGACTTGCTGTATTATGAGGCCTTCAAGCAGATGAAGGTACCCGAAGATCGACTACTACCAACAGACGGCCCCATTAAAGAAGTAATCGGGGCGTCAGCCTACCCGTTCGCCCGGGTGAATTTGAAAGTGAAGTTCGGATAGAAGCCCTGTCAGATAGAAAGGGACGTTGAGTTCCTAGTCGTAAAGTTTCAAGGGGCGTACAACGCAATAATCGGGCGGGCTACTCAAAATGCCCTCAGATCGGTCGTCTCCACCTATTACCAAGTTATGAAGTTCCCGACACCCCACGGAGTTGGTGTCGTCAGAGGTCAGCAGAGAATTGCTAGGGAATGTTACTTAGCGGAAACGAAGACATTAGACGGGGCAGTAGTCCTGACGAGCTCTCTTGATGTAAGAGCCGACGAGGAGATGGATAGGATGAACCCAGTGGAAGAAACACAATGGTCGGATCGACGGCCCGATCCTTCTAAATTCACAAACCTAGGCTCCGAGCTGCAGGGCGACCTGGTTAAAGAAATCACAGACTGTCTGGTGAAAAATAGATCAGTTTTCGCTTGGGTGCCGAGTGATATGCCGGAGATTTCTCAATCGCCATTCGTCGCACTCCTCAGATTCGACATGACTACATGTCGATCGCATGAAGAAGCGATGACACAAAGAAGGAACCATGGGGTGATCGAGAAAGAAGTAGAAAAGTTACTCGAGGCCGGGTTCATCCGAGAAGTCAAGTACCCTAAATGGCTCGCCAATGTGGTTTTAATGAAAAAGAAAAACGGGAAGTGGAAAATGTGCATAGATTTTACCGATTTGAACAAAGCATGTCCAAAGGACAGTTTCCCCTTGCCCAATATCGACCAGCTAGTAGACTCTACCTCAGGGCATGAACTCCTCAGCTTCCTGGACGCTTTCTCGGGCTATCACCAGATTCAGATGAGTTTGGAAGACGAAGAAAAAACCGCCTTCATAACCGATCAAGGCACATATTGCTATCAAGTAATGCCTTTTGGCTTGAAGAACGCAGGGGCGACCTATCAGCGACTCGTCATGGAAGTCTTTAAAAAGCAGATCGGCCGGTCGGTGGAAGCTTATGTGGATGATATGGTGGTAAAAAGTAAGATGGCCACGGAGCATGTGGAAGATCTCAAGGAGGTCTTCCAGACCCTGAATAAATTTCAGATGAAGCTGAATCCGGAAAAATGCATTTTTGGGGTGGCATCCGGAAAATTCCTAGGGTTTATAATCACTCAACGGGGGATTGAGGCTAATCCATAAAAGATCGAAGCCATCATCCAAATGCCCTCACCTCAATGCTTAAAAGAAGTGCAGGTATTGACCGGTCGGATAGTCTCTCTAAGCAGGTTCATCTCCAGATTGGGAGACAAATGCCTCCCATTTTTCAAAATCTTGAGGAAGGCGAACGTAACACAATTCCAATGGCCGGATGAATACGAGAAAGCTTTTCAACACTTAAAGCAATACTTGTCCAGCCCGCCTATCCTGCAAAGCCCAGTAGAGGGAGAGAACCTGATCTTATACTTGACGGTTACGGAGGGGTCGATCAGCGCGATACTTATTCGATTGGAGGGAAACAAACAACACCCTGTCTATTACGTCAGCAAAGTATTGACCGGACCAGAAACGCGATACACACCTATAGAGAAACTAGCCCTCTCCCTGATAATGGCGTCTCGGAAGCTAAGGCCCTACTTCCAAAGTCATACAATTGAGGTATGGACCGACCAACCCCTCAGGCAGTGCCTTTAAAAGCTCGAAACTTCGGGTCGACTAATAAAATGGGCGGTAGAGCTGGGAGAGTTCGACATACAGTACAAACCTCGCACGACCATTAAAGCGCAGGTGTTGGCAGACTTCATCGCGGAGATGAGCCAACCTAACTCGAAGGACGAGCAGCTCCCTGCCTGGAGCTTGTTTGTTGACGGGTGGTCCAATGCCGAGGGATGTGGAGCGGGAGTAGTGCTGATCAACCCGCAAAATGAAGAAAAGGTAGAATACGCCCTTTGGCTTGAGTTCAAAGCCTCCAATAACGAAGCAGAATACGAGGCCCTGATAACCGGTCTCCAACTGGCTAAGGAAATGGAGATAAGACATCTAAAGATATATAGTGATAGCCAAGTGGTGGTCGGTCAAGTCACCGGGCAGTATGAGGCCAAGGGGAACAACATGATCAAGTACCTAGAGCTGGTAAAGCAGGAGTTGAGCAATTTCAAACAGTACTCGATCAACAGAATAGAACGAGCTCAAAATGCTAAAACGGATGCGCTCTCCAAAATAGCTTCCGACCGCGATGCCATGAACAATGTTCTGGTCGAACGACTAGACCGACCTAGCATTCAAAAAGCCAAGGAAGCTCTAGACGTAAGTACCAGTCGATCGAGTTGGATGGAACCGATCATACAATACCTTTTGGAGGGAAAACAACCGGAAGACGCGTCGGAGGCCAAGAAACTAAGAATAAAGGAAACCGAGTACACGGTCGTTAACTACACTCTATACAAGCGGTCTTACGACTGGCCACTGCTTCGATGCTTGAATGAAGAAGAAGCTGAGCAGGCAATGACCGAAGTCCATGAAGGGATGTGCGGAAAACACGTAGGAGGCAGAATGTTAGCTCATAGACTGATCAGACAGGGGTACTACTGGCCGACAATGAGAAGAGACTGCCAGGAGAAAGTCAACCGATGTGAGGCCTGTTAGAGAAACAGCAGCCTGTCTCACCAGTCGACCGAAAGGATGAAAATTGTGAGCCATCCTATCCCGTTTGCTCAATGGAGAATGGACATACTGGGGCCCTTCCCTCTCGGTCCCGGGCAGAAGAAGTTCTTGATAGTGGCGGTGGAATACTTCACCAAATGGGCAGAAGCGGAAGCGGTTGCTACAATTTCTTAGCAGAAGGTAGAAAACTTTGCGACGGAGAATATACTTACCTGCTTCGGGATGCCCATGGTGTTGGTTACGGATAATGGTCGGTAGTTCGACAACGACAAGTTCAGAGATTTCTGCAACCGACTAAAGATCAAGCTATAGCTGACTTCGGTAGCCCATCCCCAAAGCAACGGTCTCGCGGAGAACACCAATAAAAAGATAATGAATGCTCTCAAGAAGCGCCTAGATGGCCGAAAGACCTGGGTGGAAGAACTAGACGAAGTGTTGTGGGCATACAGAACCACACCGAACGGAGCCACAAGGGAAACACCGTTCAGAATGACCTTCGGGGCAGAAGCCCTGGTTCCAGTAGAAGTGACGTTGCATAATCAAAGGGTGTCGGGCTATGAAGAAGAGCGGAATGATGAAGCCCGCAGAGCGCGCTCGCTCTCCTCAGGATAGGATAGAAAGATCGCCGATCGGAAGCGATCAGGCAAAAAGTGACCAAGTTCTACAACCGAAGGATAAAGCCGAGCGACGTAAAGATAGGCGCGTACGTCCTGCGAAAGGCCGAGGCGGCCGAGAAGCATCCTGAAAAGCTCAGAAAAACGTGGGAAGGACCTTATCGGGTGATTAAGCAAGCCGGGCATGGCTCTTACATCCTGCGCGATGCAAATGGAAAAATTCTACCAAGGTCGTGGAACTCCCGAAACCTAAAGGCGTTATACCAATAGATAAGTCTTATTTTGATTAATCTTTGTTCAATAATGTTTTTGTACAACACTTGTGGGTACCTCTTTCCTGTCCCTGCCAGGCAGGTTTTTTAATGGCCCACGCCCTCGTTATCATTAATAAAGGGGTTTCAGATTTCTTGGCAATAAAGAGTTACATTATATGTGGCAAAGAATAGAAAATTCAATCAGCCATCGCTCGGCATCTCTGTAGACCGACTACGGTCGATCGGGTCGCCAAGACAAGATCCTTGGGACCCTCGCTCGCCATCTCCATAGACCGACTACAATCGGTCGGGTTGCCAAGACAAGATCCTTGGGACCCTCGCTCGCCATCTCCATAGACCGACTACAATCGGTTGGGTCGCCAAGACAAGATCCTTGGGACCCTCTCTCGTCATCTCCATAGACCGACTATGGTCGGTCGAGTCGCCAAGACAAGATCCTTAGGACCCTCGGTCGCCATCTTAGGAACCCTGGCTCGCCATCTCCATAGACCGACTACGGTCAGACGGGTCGCCAAGACAAGATCCTTGGGACCCTCGCCCGGCATCTCCATTGATCGACTACGGTCGGTCAGGTCGCCAAGACAAGTCTCTTGGGACCCTCGCTCGGCATCGACATAAATCGACTGCGGTCGATCGGTCGTCAAGATGAGATCTTGGGGACCTCGATTCGAACTCTACTATAAGTCGACCTCGAAACTGGTCGACTATGAGCAACTTCATCAAAACTCAACATACATCGAAAGTAAAGAGCATAAATACGGAAAAAGACATCAGAAAAAAAACGAGGCAAAAGTAAAGTTTCATTAATATCAATTTGCCCTGGTCACAAGCCCGACCAGGTGAGCCTCAAAATTCTGAAGGGGAAGTGGAGGATGCCCAGAGAACCCTCGAAGCCCATGAAAAGTCGAGCAGGAGCAAGGTCCAAGGAGCGGCCGGAGAAGTATCCTCACGAGGAAGCTCGTCCTCCCGCAGAGCTAAGGTCCAGCTCCTCATTCAGATCGCCCCGGTCCTCCATGGCTCTCTCCACACTTCCTCCGAGAAAGGCCAAGGCGGTAGGAAGCAACGGCTCGCAAATCTCTCAAACGAAGGACCGTCCAGACCCTCGTGAACGAGGCGTTATAGCAATTCTTCAAGATCATGAGGCTGTGTCACAGGAGAACTCAAGCACTCCTCCCAGAAGAACCGCCTCTGCCATCGCATGATCGCCTCAATCCTTTGTTCCTTCATGGAGGCTCGCACCCTCCTCAACGTATCCTCGGTTTGGGCATGGTCCAGGAGGGATTTCTCCTTGAGCACCCTCTCCGACTCAAGCCTCCCTCGCAACGTCGCATATTCCTCGGACAGCTTGTTTCTAGCTGCCATTGCCCTTACCCTTTCGGTCTCCTCCCCGGTGAGCCGAGCCTTTAAGGAGCTCCTCTCCTCCTCTCCCGAAGCAAGCTGGGCTCTCAGGACATCGCGCTCCTCCTCCCAGAGTTTCTTGTCCTCCTTTAAGGAAGAAAGTTGAGCCCGGGAGAAGTCTCTTTCCTCTCTGGCCTCCGAGAGCTTTGTCTTCAAACCATCCACCTACTCCAGGAGGGAATTGACCTCCCGATTCAACAGATCGATTCGCTGATGCGTGAAGAAAGTGAGAGCCACATCCCTCGTGGAGTTGCGAATGGTGCGGCTCATCAACTCCTCAAGACTTAATCCGTCAAAGCGCTCCTCGTCTGAAGGAGGAATAACCTTCTCAGCGAGATGAAGAGCCACTTCGGCATCGGCGATCGAGGCTGTCTTCTCGAGGCTAACCGCCACCTCCCACTTGTCGGCACTCCCCGCCGGCTTCTTCCCTTTACCCTGGGCAGACGGGGTAGCACGATCTCCCACCTTCTCTTTCCTCTTGCTTCAGTCCAAGGGGCAAGGAGGTAGGTCGACTACTTGAGGAGGTCGGTCGACTACCTGAGCCCCCCTTCTCCTCTTTAGAGGTCGTTCAACCTCCTCCTCCTCCTCCTCGATCACAACCAAGTACTCACCAGGCGGGACGACCACAGCAGGTGTCACGGGCGGCTCGGAGACGGTCGGAGGAACACACCGTTGCCCAGAAGCAATTGGAGGAACAACCATCGAACTGGCCTCCCTCCTATCTCCCTGACCTCTGACTCCCGAAGGCCCGCGACCTGACGCTTACCCTTGGCGGACTTAGGAGGGCCGGGAAAAGTATTAACCTTGACCATGGCTGCACAAACAAAAAAAGCAGGTTAGAAATCGAACCAAAACTTACAAGTAAGGAAAATAAATCAACCACGAGGGTCAACCAGGCGGGGCAGTTCCCTCTCCTAGCCCGCCAACTTGCGGCGGGGGGTCAATCAGAAGAGAGCTGGCCGAGGCCCCCCGTCGTATCCCGAAATAAGCCGAGTGAAGTTATACTGGCCGAGCTCCTTTATACGGCTGACCACCTCTCGCTCCTCCCTAGAAAGGAATAGACTTGACCAGTCATTCCATCGCTCGGCTAGGGGATACCTCCACGACTGGGACTCGGAGGAAGAACCTGGAGGCTTCACGAAGAAATATTTCGTTCGCCAACCGGTAATTTTGCCAGACGTCCAGGCTGGGCGATACCGGGTATCCTTATACATCAGGGAAGGGATCCCACCCCCAGAACTCGGACTCTGGCTCATTCTTAAGAAGTGGCGCAAGATGTTAACCGAAGGCAGACAACCGAATTGGTGGCACAGCAGCACAAGTCCATTAATGAACCTCCACCCATTCGGAGGAATCTGACTCGGCTTTAATTGATAGTCAGCGCACACTTCATCCACGATCGGTACGTACGGTAGCCTCAAGCCCCCGACCGAGAAGAAATACTCAGAGACGGCAATCCACCCATCTATGCTGCTGTCGATCTTTTCATCCCCCGAGGACAGTCGAGGCCCCCAAGATCGAGGGATACCGTTCCTAACAATCGACCTATTCAACTCCGCCGCAGACATCTTCGATTTGCCTTTGGGCAATTCTTTTACTACCAGCCCATCTCTCCGCTCCCTTGTCGTAATCTCTTCAACATTCCCCAACCTTGACACCGCCGTCACCTCAGCCATAATTTCCGACGACCTCTCGTCAACACAATCCCTTGGAGAAACCCCACTCCGAGAGCCGGTAGACGATATACTCACTAAGAGGAAATTTAGAAGAGGAAAATAAAGGAAAGGGACATATCTATTTAGTGGTAAGAGATCGGAAATTTGAGCAACGCTGAAGAAAACCTATGGGAACTGAGAATAAGAAAGAGCAGAGGAAAGCAAGAGGGCAGCAAGAATGAAATGAGCGTGAAGAAAAGCAAACCGTCTGTCGAACCTGAATATTTATAGGGAAAACGTTCGAATTGCAATCCATCCAAAACTCGACGCGTGAAGAAAATCCGAGCTGTTCTTGGACACGCGACACGATCTGAACGGAGACAAATTAGGGTTAATCGAAATCCGGAAGGGCGCGAACAGTTGAAAGGACGACGGATACGATTCTTGAATGGTTACAAAGACGATACGTTTGATTCGAAAAGTCACCGATAAGACGCGCCGTCAAATAATAAATGCTTCAAGTACCTTCATGCGCCCGCTAATGATGACCACCCGACCTGCTTTAACGTGAGCTGTCGCGCAATAAATGCCGAGTCCGACCAGTTGGAGCACTCAGCCGACCAACCCCAGTACGAACGGTCACCCTCAACTAGTCGGCACCCGACCGATCGAAACTACCCGGGCTGTCCCATGACCGGGCTACAACAACAATGCCCGACCGATCGACTACTCCATTTAGCTGACCTACAGACGAGCTATACCTCAATGCTCAACCGATCGCCCCAATCACAATTCGTTCTATGTACGAGCTATGAAACCTCTACATACTCCTCTGACCCTTCTCTACGCTCAGGCTCGAGGAGTAGGGGGCTTATGGTCGGGTCGGCTGTGTCGGGCCCGGATCTAGTCGAAACGACCCGTGGGCCGATCGATCCACTCTTCAGAAGATCAGTTTTATGCCTAGGCCCATGCCCTCCTTGGCCCATCCGTAGAAGGAAGTCTCCCATGCAAACACGTAAAGACTTAAACCTAATTGCAAAACCATATATAAGGTAATTTTCCCATAGTTGAGGTACGAAATCATAACCTAGTTGTTTTTCTCTGCATTGATCAACCTCACCTTCACAAAAAGCCTTACTTGAGCGTCGGAGGGGCTAATCGGGACACAACCCCCGACGTGCCTTCTTTGTTTTGCAGGTATCTTCACGTCGGACTCATCACAGAAAGCAACAGACTCATGGAGCAGAACGACAACGTACAGTTCAGCTAAAATCTGGCAGAACCAGATAAAAATTTTATTAATTAAAATTCAATATTCGATCTCATTTTTCTTAAAAGTATCCAAAGATATTAGTGACACTATATCAAGAGATAATTTTTTTTAAAAAAGGAACTGTCATGAAAGATTCAAAATTTAGTATGATGGGCTGTCAAGAAATCTAAGATATGAATTTTCTAATCTCATAGAATGAGTCAAATAATCAGTACATGTATCAGATGATCAACCTATATCAATCGTCCTCGTGAATAAGTTTAAGGTGGAGGTCAAAAGCTACATTTTTTACGCACGAGTTCAGCTACCAAAAAAGATAATCCTTTCTTCTGGAAAAGCGATATTAAACAATTGGAGGATTCATTAACAAGAATGATGACAAATAAAAAAAGTACAGACAAGTATAAGCGTCCGATTAAAATATATATGGTCAAACAATTAATATGCGAATCTCCTTAAAATGCCTTCAAAATGGCAAATTTTGGTTAAAATCATTTTTTAGAAAAGTTTCTTATACTGCATGTGTTGCACGAGTCAGGACTAGAATTTTTTTTGAGTTAGATTCGGGTAACAAGCTACCGAAAAGGTCTTACGTTGCTTTCTGTTGTACTTTTTTTTTTTTTTGGGTTGAATTAGAATTAAATTGAAGCAATAAGATTAAGCTAACTAAGGACAGAAACATGTTGATTCAATAAATGAAACGGCCAATGTCCACTTTACATGTTGGAGTTGACTTCACTTGAATTGTAAATAATAATTGATAAAAAGTTTGTACAATGCCTCCTTTTGTTGTACGACAAATAAAAAAGGTACGGACAAGTATAAGCCTCCGATTAAAATTGAGCGCAGATCCTCTGTCCATTCTTATTGTGTCTTACTCTGTCTAAGAATAAAACGACACTGTTTTCTCTAAAAATTTGACAGCAAGCTAACTTAAATAGACAGACGCTTACCCACCCACAAGCGTCGTCAAGAAGCTAGCTAGCTAAATCCACACCCACTTTTATATGCTTGCTATCAAACGTTATTCACTTATTCCAAAGCCAGTTTTCAAAACAAATTTATTATTATTTTAGTTATTCTTATTATTGTTAAATTTATTATTTAATTTTATTTCCATTATTATAATCACTTTAAAATATTAGGATCCTATTTTTATATGATCACTTTAAAATATGATTATTAAATTTCTTATTATTATTATGTAATTTATTGGTGAGTATTTAATATATTTATTATTATTATTATTATTTTCCTTATTGATATCACATTTATTATTATTAATATTTCTATTGTTATTATTATTGTTGTTTTTCCTTCTTTTGTTTAATCACCTTCTTATTATTTTAAGGTTTAGAATTCTTAATTATTTTATTAATGTGATTATTATTATTAGTTTTACACTTCAGTATATTGTATAATTTTATTAATTTTTATTATTCATAACATTATTAAGTATATGTTTGAATTATTAAGTGTATTTATTTATGTAATTAAATTTCTTTATTTTTATTATTTAAATTATTATTACTGTTATTATTATTATAAATTTATAGATAAATAATTACTTAAGTAAAAATAATTAAAATTATATTAAGCATAGTCTCATGAGGGCTTAAGCCGTCGCCTCATGAAACCGACAAAAACAGTAATTTACATAATAGTTAATTTATCGCAAGACCGATAAAGAAGCATAACGTTTTATTATTTATTATTATATAATTTATAATAACTATTATGTAAATTAGTCTTATTATGATTATTATTAATTTTAATATTATTATTATTATAAATCCATAACGTAGCTAACTGGGGCTTGTAGTTGTATTTTGTTATATAAATATTAACGATAATAAGTAGCTTAAATATGCATCTTAAGCATTTAATGCAATTGAAAAAGAAGCCCAAAATGAAAGTCATCACAACCTGAGGTTTAAAATAGGATCCTAATATTTTAAAGTGATTATAATAATGGAAATAAAATTAAATAATAAATTTAACAATAATAATAATAATAATAATAATATACTTATAAATGATTTATTAATTCTCTACTTACTATTATTCTTATCATTAATATATTATTTATTTATTAATGATATAAAATAATATGATTACATTCCTGATTATTATTAATTTTGTTATTCATAATAATAAGGAAAAAATTATATGCTTATTTTTGCTAATTTCTTATAATTAGTTTTAATTTATAAATTATTTGAAGAATTATTAGTATATATAATATAATAATAAATAATAAAACGTTAAGTTTCTTTAATTATTCTTATTATTTTAATTGTTTTCAAATATGATAATTTATTATTATTCTTTAATAATAATAATAATAATAATAATAATAATAATAATATTATTATTATTATTATTAGTAAATTCCTTATTAATAATAAAATAATTAATAATTAATAATCACATTAATAAAATAATTAAGAATTCTAAACCTTAAAATAATAAGAAGGTGATTAAACAAAAGAAGGAATAACAACAATAATAATAACAATAGAAATAATAATAATAATAAATGTGATATTAATAAGGAAAATAATAATAATAATAATAAATATATTAAATACTCACCAATAAATTACATAATAATAAGAAGAAATTTAGTAATCATATTTTAAAGTGATAATATAAAATAGGATCCTAATATTTTAAAGTGATTATAATAATGGAAATAAAATTAAATAATAATAAATACAAATTATATTACTATAATAATTATAATAAAATAACATTAATAAATTTGAATAATAATAAATACAAATTTATTATAATAATTAGACATAATAATTATAATTTTGAATAAATTGTAATAATAAATTTGAATAATAATAATACAAAATATATAATAATAATAAGAAGAAGAAGAATTAGATAATAATAATAATATAATTATTTAAAAACCAACAATAATAATATTAATAACAATAATAAATATATTATAATTATTCTAATAGTTTATTAAATAATGTTATTAAATAATTTATAATATTCTTAAATATTATTTATTATTTAAATAAATAATAATATATTTATTATTATTGGCGAGCTCTCGCCCCGTTGATAAGGCCATTTAATGGCCATGCCATTTGCAAATAATAATAAATATATTATTATTTATTTAAATAATAAATAATATTTAAAAATATTATAAATTATTTAATAAGCTATTATAATAATTATAATATATTTATTATTGTTATTATTATCACCAGGGCGAGAGCTCGCCCTGGTGATTAAGGCCATTAATGGTTTAATCACCAGGGCGAGTTCTCGCCCTGGTGATTATTATTTAATAAGCTATTATAATAATTATAATATATTTATTATTGTTATTATTATCACCAGGCGAGAGCTCGCCCTGGTGATTAAAACCATTAAATGGTTTAATCACCAGGCGAGTTCTCGCCCTGGTGATTAGGCCATTTAATGGTCATTTTCACCAGGGCGAGCTCTCGCCCTGGTGATAAAGCCATTTAATGGCCATGCCATTTTAAATAATAATAAATATATTATTATTTATTTAAATAATAAATAATATTTAAGAATATTATAAATTATTAGAATAATTATAATATATTTATTATTGTTGTTGTTTTAAATAATTATATTATTATTATTATCTAATTCTTCTTCTTCATGTTATTATTATATATTTTGTATTATTATTATTACAATTTATTCAAAATTATAAATATTATGTCTAATTATTATAATAAATTTGTATTTATTATTATTCAAATTTATTAATGTTATTTTTATTATAATTATTATAGTAATATAATTTGTATTTATTATTATTTAATTTTATTTCCATTATTATAATCACTTTAAAATATTAGGATCCTATTTTATATTATCACTTTAAAATATGATTATTAAATTTCTTCTTATTATTATGTAATTTATTGGTGAGTATTTAATATATTTATTATTATTATTATTATTTTCCTTATTGATATCACATTTATTATTATTATTATTTCTATTGTTATTATTATTGTTGTTATTCCTTCTTTGTTTAATCACCTTCTTGTTATTTTAAGGTTTAGAATTTTAATTATTTTACTAATGTGATTATTATTATTAGTTTTACACTTTAGTATATTGTATAATAAAATAATTAATAATTCTAAACCTTAAAATAATTATTAGTAGTAAATTCATTATTAATAATAAAATAATTCCTTATTAATAATAAAATAATTAATAATTAATAATCACATTAATAAAATAATTAAGAATTCTAAACCTTAAAATAATAAGAAGGTGATTAAACAAAAGAAGGAATAACAACAATAATAATAACAATAGAAATAATAATAATAATAAATGTGATATCAATAAGGAAAATAATAATAATAATAATAAATATATTAAATACTCACCAATAAATTACATAATAATAATAAGAAATTTAATAATCATATTTTAAAGTGATCATATAAAAATAGGATCCTAATATTTTAAAGTGATTATAATAATGGAAATAAAATTAAATAATAAATTTAACAATAATAAGAATAACTAAAATAATAATAAATTTGTTTTGAAAACTGGCTTTGGAATAAGTGAATAACGTTTGATAGCAAGCATATAAAAGTGGGTGTGGATTTGGCTAGCTAGCTTCTTGACGACGCTTGTGGGTGGGTAAGCATCTGTCTATTTAAGTTAGCTTGCTGTCAAATTTTTAGAGAAAACAGTGTCGTTTTATTCTTAGACAGAGTAAGACACAATAAGAATGGACAGAGGATCTGCGCTCTTAAAATTGTAAGTTTCTCATCTAAATTATAGTTCCGTTAGTAGAACAAGGGGCTTTATATATTTATGCATCCATTAAAAAGTTACCAGGAATATGCGATTCTCCTTAACATGCCTTCAAAATGGCAAATTTTTGTTAAAATCATTTTTAGAGAAATTTCTTATACTGCATATAATTAAGTGGGAACAAACGGGCGTTGCACGAAATGGCATATAATTAATGCCGCAGCCAGAAGACGAGAACAAAAGTAGAATCTAAGATTTTTCTAACGTTCTCATAAAGGAATTATAAGACATCTTAGTTCTTTTATTGTTAAGATGTATACCATGCATGAAAAAACATTATAACTAATGTGAACTAGTACGTAGCAGTGCATCTCCTTCTGATCAACAACCATAGACCCATGTCCATGCAATCCACCGTGTCCTCTAATCCATTTTCAATCCACGACGAGAAACAATGGGTAATTACTATCAAAGATACCCTGAAGGAGGTGGAAGCAATTGAGAATACGGATTGTTTATCAGTTGTCTCTATTTACAGAGTCCCAAATGCCTTGAGGACTAGTTCTCCTGATTCATACACCCCACAAGTTGTTGCAATAGGACCTTACCATCAATGGCGTCAGGAGTTGTGTGACGAGATGCAGAGAGTGAAGATCATTGTGGCCTCTAAAACAACTCAGAAAGAGCAGTCTCTCCAAGATGTGGTTGATGGGCTGAAAGATATTGTTCCAAAGATTCGAGCTTGCTACCATATGTTTCTGAGTTTGGAGAAAGAAACTTTTGCTTGGTTGATGGCCATTGACGCGTCGTTCTTACTAGAATTCACGCGTATCCATAATGAAGGTAAGCCGACGAGTGCTATAACGGTGAGGTCGGGAATGTCACATTTGGTTGACGACACACTCGTTAGATCATCACATAATTCAATTCTTAAAGACATTGTTATGCTTGAGAATCAAATCCCACTCTTTGTGTTGAGCAAGATGCTGGAAGTTAAATTATCGTTGGGGCCTCAGGAGGCCGACGGGAGGCTGCATCAGATGCTGGTAGGAATCTCCAAGCAGCTTTGTCCATTCAAGACCACGTCAGATAGCTACCCGTGTGCACACTTGCTGGACTACCTGTATCACATGATCGTTCCCAAGGATGAGGACTGTACACCTGTAAGTCACAATCAAGGTGATGATGATACCAAGGCTCACGAATCTGCAAAAGGAGATGAAGATCAAGGTAAAGAATCATCATCTTCTGGTATTTCAAGTTGCTTAAAACGTGTTTTGGGTAAGATTCCCAAGGCTAAAGATCAAGGTAATGAGACTGCTCAAAAGGAAGGATCATCTTCTGGGAGTAGTTCAGGTAAAGGGAAAGAGGCTTTCAACAAGATTGCAAACATATGTACCAAGCTAAACAAGTGGGCCCAAAATCAATCTTCAACTTCATGTCTGGGAAGATTGCCGGCTGCCAAATTTTTTCATGCCATAACTGTTGAGATGAGTTGTCTTGGGCAGCCTGAAGTGTTGAAGAAAAACAGAACAAAGAAGTGCAGGAAAATCAGCAGAAGTTGAGGATTTCATGCAGTTACTTACAGTTACTTGCAGAAGGAAGTAATCAAAATCGCAGAAGGAAGTAACCAGGAGGGAAGTAACCAGAAGAAAAAGAACCAAGTAAAGATGGCTGTTTGATTAGAGTGTAATTAGGGTTAAAGATGGTTGTTTAAAGAAGTCTGTCATCATCAGAAAATGTTCCCAGCAGAAGGAAAATATCAGAGTTGTAGTTAGCAATATAGCAATGTCAGTTATAGTTTCACCAAAGACAAAAATTGTTTACTTTTGTGTCTTGCCAAATCTGGAAAAGTCAGTACTAGCTAGTCATTACTCATCAGATTATGCTTTTGTTCTCTAGTCTCTAGTTATTTCTTTCAAGCAGAAAGTTGTAGAGCTAATATATAAAGCTCATGATCCTCCTTATTTTCGTAGATGCAGTAGAGATATAGAAGAGAAGAGAAGTAAGTAGAAAAGTAGAAGTAAGTAGAGAGTAGATGTAGAGTTAGAAGTAGAAGTAGAAGAAGGTAAAAAGTGTAAGAAAAACACAAAAAACCTTCAATGCAAGATCATTTTCTTTCAAGTTTCTTTTTCTTTGTTATATTGTTTTTCCAACAACAAGTTCAGAGGTAGAAGAAATAGAAGTAGAAGAAGGAAGAAAGGGAAAAAACCAGAAACCATCAACACAAGATCATTTTTTTTTTCAAAGTTCAATCTTCTTGTTATGTTTTCATTGTTATTTTGTTTTCAATAGCAAATTTCAAGTAGAGCAAAAAGAGTACAAAGTCAAGAACAGAGGAGGAGTAGAAGAGTGTTGCAGCAGAGTTATCTCTTGAGCAGCTGAAAGTGTTCAATCATTTGCCTCAACTAACATTCAAGCTCAACAGGGCAGCAGCTGAAGCTTCCATTTTCAGACAATCAAGGGAGCACTTTCAAGAGTGGTATTAAAGCTTCATTTTCCACAATAACTGGAGTGGGATCACGCTCGTGTAGTTTCCTCGCATCTCTTTGGGGTGAATTAGGCACATGTGAAAAGTGCATTTTCCCCTCTGGAAATGAAAAAAAGAAGGCGGAGTCAGAGGATGAGAGCTCGAAAAAGGAGACGAGCAAGGAGCCACCATCACGGGACGAAGCCACTATTCCTACTGTCACAAAACTCTCAGAGATAGGGATCATTTTCTCACCAACTACAAGTCCTGACTTCAGAAACAGTATCACTTTTGATCCTACCACGAGGAAGTTTACCCTTCCCACCATTACTTTAGACGTGAATTCGGAGGTGGTGTTAAGAAACCTAGTAGCATACGAAGCAGCTGCAAAAACATCATCAGGAGCGCTGATTCTTACAAGGTACGCTGAACTAATGAACGGGATTGTCAATACTATGGAGGATGTGCGGTTGCTTCAAAGAAAAGGGATAATCTTGAATCGCATGAACAGTGATGAGGAAGTAGCAAAATTATGGAATGGCATGAGCAAGTCCGTTAAACTCACTGGAGTGCCTGAATTAGACGAAGTGATAAAAAATGTTAACAAGTATTACAATGGACAATGCAAGGTGAAAGCTAGGAGGTTCTTAAAGGCTTATGGTCATGGCTTGTGGCAAACTTTGAAAGTTCTAATAATCATATTAGCGGTGTTGTTTTTCTTAGTAGAATCCATCTGCTCAGTCCACAAGTGCCCGACCAAACTTCCTTTCAACCACTGAAAACTGTCCCGTTTTCTTGTTTCTGTACAATATAATAATGTTATAATGCTTTGTTTATTTTTATTATTCTTCGTGTTCTATAGCTTGAATAAGTGAAAATTATAGATTCATGGACTCTACCCGTCTGTGGAATATGCAATTAAGATTGTATTGGCTTGGAATGATGTTAATTTAAATGTGAATAGAAGTTTTTATTATTTGCTTAAAACCGTCAACATTTTGGTATTGGAACTTTAGCTACCGAATCCCGTGCTCGCCAAAATCAACATCTAAAAATTAAAAGATTTATCCATGCGGACAAGAATTTTATTAGCTACCCAATCCCAACATTTAAGAATTCAAAGATTTATCCATGCGGACAAGAATTTTATTAGCTACATTTACGATTTAAGAAATATATAAATAAAGTAAAATAGATGTTATATTAAGGACATAAAACTTTTTTCTCTATCCATTGCTAGTGATAAGGTCAAATAGGAAGAATTTTCATTCCTTCTTATCTATTTTGGATTAAAATTTTTAGGACAATAACTTATATGTATCTGGAATGTAGAAAGAGAACAATTCGAAAAAGAAGAATTTTTTGTAGTTTTATGTCTAAACTATTACACAACTAAGGAAAATTACATCCTTAAAAATATGTCATAAATGATTATGTGCTTCCTTTGCATACGTTAAATGTATGTTTTATACATTATACAGTTTTAACACCCTCCTTCCGTGCAAACTCAAGGTGATAAGGAGTTGGATGTCTTTATTTAAAAAAAAAATCATCGAGACAGATATAATTTGGTAAAAATGTCTAAAATTCGTGACTATGATAAAGTAAGAATAAGTCAGATAATGCCTTGAAGAACATGATAGCACAGAAGGTGACAATCAATCTCATTATGTTTTGTACACATGAAAGATATCATTATGAGGAATTTATATAGTACTAGGATTATTACAAAGGAGAAGAATTGCAGGATAAAAGGAAACATTTATATCTTGAAGCAACCAACGTTGGTAAAGGAGTTTAAAAGCTGTGTCTACAAGGGCTCAGTATTATGCTTTCATGCTAGAGTCAAGAGATAACTATTTATTTCTTGTTGCACCATGAAATAAGGGACGTAAAAAAGAAGAAAAAATAACCAGTAATAGAGTGGCGATCAGTAGAGATGATAACTAGTAGTGGAGAGGCAACCAGTTGGATCTTCAACCCAAGTAACATTAGAGTATGCTAATAACTCTAGTGGAGATGAATAACATAAGTGAAGATCATGAAATGAGTTCCTTAAATGTAGTGAAGGATACAAAGAATAATAGAAAAGTGAGTAGTATAAGGTACTGACATGAATTGATTGATAATGTGTATGACACAAACAATATTAGAATGAGAGATAGTGAGTTATATAAGATTGGCAACTAATTGGCAATAAAAAGTATTGATAGTTAGGAGAGTTCTATTAGCAACAAAAGAATGAACATTGGCTTCGAGTAGGGTTGTAATAGTCTTACTATCATTGATACTAGCACAAGAGATATATCAGTGTCATATTTTTGATGTGATAGATAATATCCAAATGTATTAGAAAAAACTTAAAAACCTAAAAAATAAGGCAAATTGTCTAAATCCTTTATCTCAAACTAATAATGTAAAAAGAATTTGATAGTGAAAATTTCTTAAGTATCATCGTAATTTATTATTATATCATCAACATAGAGGTGAAGAAGAGTGTACCCTTGAGACGTTTTGGTAATAAACAAGACATGTTCATAGGAGCTAGACTCAAAGCTAAGAAGACCAATACAGGAGCTAAATTTTCCAAACATGCTTAAAGAGCTTGTTTTATTCTATATAAGGTTTTGTAAAAGTGACAAACTTTATTATATGAATGAAATCATAACTAGGTGGAATTTTTATGTACACTTCTTTTGTAAGATTACTATTAAGGAAGGCATTCTTGATGTACATCTAAAATAAAGGCCAATGGTTGCTAGCAACAATTACAATAAGACTACATACTAAGGGTACATGAATTATAGAGACAAATATCTCCTCATAGTCAATATCATACTTTTGGGTGACTCATTCAACAGTCAATTAGGCTTTGTATCTTTCAACTGACCTTTCATCTTGAGTCTTGATTTTATATACCTATTTGCATCTAATAATAGATTTTTCTAAAGGTAAAGTAATCAAATCTTAAGTATCGGTAATACTAAGTGCCTATAGTTATTTTATCATTACTTTCTTCCATGTAGGGTAGAATCTTACCTTATGGCAGGTTTGCAATTCAATTAGAGAGAGATAATAGATGAATAAACATGAAAATCTCAAAGCTAGAAAAAAAGTGAGTTACTCGATTGGTACATTGACAAATGACTTAATGTGAAAGAAGTTAGGATGATTTACTAGATGGAGAAAGATTGTTTAAAGGAGGTGGTGGATCCATGATTAATAGAGAAGCATACTAGGCTTATGTTATGCCAAGCTACTAGAATTATTAGAAAATTATCCTATAAGAGAAATATTAAGAAACAAGGTATTAGTCCTTATTGGAACTCAGGCAGAGGGTGAATTGGGTGTTTATAAGATTTTCATAATTTTTCTAACCAAATTACTATGTTAACAATAACTAATATAAATAAGAACGAGGCAAATACTTAATGTAAATCAATCAAACAATCAAACAATAGTTTAAAGATGATAGGAAAGAGAGATGTAAACTGATTTATAATGGTTTGAAAAATAACCCTTGCATACGTCCACTCCTAAAAATCTTCTTGGAATTTCATTATAATCTTCTTTCAAGGCGAAGAATAACCTTTGTATAATCTTTCTCAATAAAGAGGAACCCTTCTTACAATTTTTTCTAAAGTGAAGATGATCTCAATCTCACTTTAATCATCTCCAAGTATATTAATATATCCCTTAAACCAAATATTACAACTTAAAATAGCTCACTTTATCACTTGATAACTCCAAAATGACTCTCTCACATAAATATGACATAATGGTGCTTAAATGATTAAAAAACACTTTGAAACCAGTTTATACAACACCAAAACCTTATTAATGTTAAAACTAATGAGAAAAAACATATTTATAGTGTTTTGGGAGCCCAAATAACCGTTAGGAGCCTCAACGATTTTCACACTTGAAAGACCACCCTCTTTCATGTTTTTAGTTAGATGCTCTCTTCCTCTTCTCCTCACCATTGGCACCCTCACGCAATGTAACATCCCCTCTCCTATAGGAAGGGCATTTTGGTAATTAGGAAGGGTTCGGGATATTAAATTATATCTCGGCATGCACATACAGTATATAGCCTCCATGATTAACGATTGGTTGCACATGCACATAGTATACATGCGTTCATGACATTTTTCGGCTTAGATTTCAAATGGAGATTTTTTGTGTAATTTATGGGGTAATTGTGTTTGAAAAATTATTTGGAGTGCGCCATTAAGTGTTTTACATTTTTGGGGATTTATGAGAATTTTTCTGGAATTTGTCGGGGTTCTTTCCCGGACCGAAAAAATTTCAATGGATCGATCGAGTGAGCCTTTTACAGATCAAAAGGGACCCATAATGACATAAGATTAGTGAATTCCATACTCTTGCTTTATAATACATTGATGCCATGTGGAGTTGGTAGTTTGTTCAGAAGGCACACTTTATCGTAGGGTGTGTATCGGAATGACCTACGGGCGTTCCGGTACATCTCCTATGGTAAGGGGGTGCTACACGCAACCTCCATAACCTTGAATTTTTCCAAAATGTCTATAGCCTTCATCTTGTAAATTGAAACATTTAATCCCATCTTGTTCTTAATGTATGTTAGATGCTTGGGAGATTTGCTTAGCTTGTTGATTGAGGAAATCTTGAGACAAAAAAGTAAGTATTTGATTACCTTATTGAGTTATATGTGAGCATAACATCTATAAAGATTGGTTAGGGATAAATTGAGATGAATTGCATGTCAGGATGAAGATGAGATGTGCTAGAATTTGATGAAAGAATGTATGATTTCTGTTTTGTTTTTTATGCTTGAAAATAGTGGATTATATGGATGGTTTAAGTTGAGATTTGAAGTGTAAATGATGATGTAACTATGCAGAAAAATGGATATATTAGGAGTGTTCCAAAAATTGATAAGTCAGGGTTATATGTATGAAGGTGAATGATAGTTCTTTTTTGATCATGATGTATGAAAGACTATCATTTATGAGTTATCAATTGAATAATTTTGAGTTGGAATTGGTGATAGAAATTGATGAGGAAATGAATTATAATTTAGGTATAATTGAGGTATGATCAATAGATTAGTATGATGGTGTTAAAATTTAGAAAAAAAGATTAAATGAAAGGGATGGTGAACCGTCTGTTTACCCATTCGACGATCGTAGAAGTAGCATGAGCTTCTACCCACGATCGTGGGAAATGCCCTAGAGAGAAAAGGTTATGTTTTGTCTTTCCACGATCGTGGAAAGGTAACCACGATTGTAGGAAATACTTGGGAAGTGAAAAACTCTATTTTGTTTGATTATTGAACCAACTAAGGATCAGTTACTTTACTTTAGTATATTTGGATTTGATTAAGGTTTGAAATGAACATGGAAGGTTGTTTGATTGATTGATTAAGGGTTTGATAAGTTTAAGTTGATAATGATGTTAGAATTTAGGAATGGATTGTTTGATATCAATGCATATAAATTTGGGAAGTATGAGTTGTTAAAGAAATGAAGGTGTTCTTATGAATGCAAATGTGATGCAAGGGATATAAGTCATAAATTAGGTATGATTGAATGAGAATTGGGAATTTGCGTGAGTATGGAATGTTAGGAAGTGATGAATAAATGTTTGATTGAATGAATTTAACGTAATCGATATATCTTAAGGCATTGATTATCTAATCACCAATAAGTTATATACAAACTATAATGAATGAATGAGCAAGATTTATGAATAAGGATACATACCCGGGCAAATCAATTGAGCATGCATTGAACATAACGCATACACATATGTATGATTGAGTATTCATTTAATTAATCGAGTTAATAACGTATACATATGTGTGTATTGCATAATATAGAAGCACAAATTGACCGACGACATCTAGACATTCCCGGATCGTCGAGGCAATAGCTATCAGCAGCTTACTATGAGTCAACCTAGATGTTCTCTTACCATAATCTAGTTGCTTTGTTTAAAATTCAGTTATTAAATTGTTACTCATGTGATTGTGATAATTCCAGACCATCAATTGTCTGAGGAGAATGATATTCGGGAATGTATTGGAAGTGTTTTGTAAATGTATGTGAATATGAAAATATGTGTTCTCAACTGAATGTTGAATGTCGTACTTAGATCCGAAGAATGCGATATATGACTGGAGTATATTGAATGTGAAATAATGAATGCATCATATGTGAATTGTTGCATCTCACTATATTGAAATGTATGAACAGATAAAGGAGTTATGACCGGAGTGACCTAAGTAAAAAAGAACTTAAAGCTCATAAATGTGGACAACGAGCTGCAAACTCAGTTATCAACGAGCTCAGTATCCATAATGGTTATAGGACAATATATAAAATGAGCCCGATATACACAAAGGATATGGGATAGTTACATAAGCACTCGGTCACAACAAAATAAAAATGAAAACGAGTCTCGTGTGCATTTGCATCTATATCTTTACATATGTCCATGAGAATGACTGCAAATAAATGTTGAATGTGTTGATGATATATATATATATATATATATATATATATATGAATATGGATGAGATGTTATACTGATTGAATTGTGTTTTATACATGAGATATTTTTGTTCTGTTAAAGTAAGTACATCGATGAGGGTTCACTCACTGAGTTCGCAAATTCATCAAAATTGCATTGTTAAGTTTCAAGTTCCGAATAACCTAGTTTTTAAGACAATCTAGTAGCAACCTAGTATTGTCGATTTGGAGCAAGAATGGCTTAAAGGTCAGTCAACTGACACTAAAGAGTCTAGATAGGATATTTTGGTGTAACATTCCACCTCATGTAAAATGCCCTATAAAGAGTAGCAAACTCTTAGATGTTGTTAGTAATATATATGTATGGATTATGTACTATAATGCTACCATGTATGTTCTTGTTTATGAATATAATGAGAAGCTTTATCTTCTTAAATACTTGTGTTATGTATGATGCCTTAATAAGGGAATATAATTGCTCTAACATGTCATTCTTATAGGGTATATTCTTGGATAATCTATGGATGTTCGGGCATATGCACTATGGTAGCGGTGTGTTACATTTATGTTCCAATCTATTCCTTTTTACTGAATAGATGAATTTAAATATGCTTAAGTTACTTTCATACCCTATTGCACTCACACATTAACTCATAATTCAAATTACAAATATTTGCAATTATGGAACACTCGTCCTAAATTGATCTCATTAAGTAACTATAAGACAATAAAAGTAATATTATAAACAAAAAAATGATGATTGATTTATAACAAGTAATATATATATATATACTTTGACGAATAGCAATGGGCATCTCAAAATCACCAGAAGCATCCTTATAAACATCCATTTATAAGCTTTGGAGATCTTGCATTATCTTATGTGTAACATCCCATTACTGATATGATGGGTATATCAGTAGATTGGGACGGGTTAGGATTTCATACTGCATTCTATTGATTGAGCATTCATTGACCTCTAATTATAGAGGAATGAGTTACTTGCACATGTATTTATAGGTGCATGCATTCATGGTTTTTTTTCCGGCATTTAATTGTGAACATGAATTGGTTGGATTGTGATTTGATTGAGAATTAGGAATAATTGGGTTTGAATAATTGATTTATAATGGTTTAAAGTAATTGGCAGTTGATAGTGACCCATAGGAAATTTCTGGAAAATTCGGGAGAAAATGCCGTGACCGAAAATTTTTGAGTGACGGACCGGTTGGCCGTATGGTACCGAAATAATTGTCCAATAGCAATGAAAAATTAGATTTATGCTGTTAGGAATAAAAATGTTGAGCCATTGGAATTTAGAGACTGAAACTAAATGAATTTGAGGACTTATGTCTTATGAGCTTTAGGTTTAAAAATCAACCTTTATATATCTTAGGTTTTAAATTTTAGCATTTATTCACCTCCTTCAACCTAGGGCAAATTTCCCCTTTTTCCTTCCTTGGTGATTTCCGATTCCCTCCTTTTGGTGTGATCCTTCGATTGTTGCTTGTTGCTCCCTCTCTTTGTCCAAGCCTAGCTTGATCCTTAAGGAAGATGAAGATTGTTGAGTTTTGAGGGTGAAAATCGTGGGTGTTAGACGTGGGAGAAATTTCTGAAATTTGAAGATTTCAAAGCTTGATTTGGTAGGTGATTGGTTTTAATGTTGTTATTTATTGAGTTTGATGCATTTATGGTATTTATTGTGAAAGATTGGGTAGTTTAGAGAGTTATTACTGGTTTTAGTGGGAGAAATGGTGAAAAGCTGATCGGAGAAGACGATGGAGCCCACACGTTTCGACGTCTGAGAGCGGCCTCGCCGCGACGAGCGACGAGCAGGGCGAGACGTCGTGGAGAGCGTATGAATTTATGCCGCGACGAGCCTTTTTCCTCTACGTCGCGACGAGTCTTTAGGAAGGTGTTCGCCATGGCGAGCGTCCTTCCACGTCGTGACGAGCGACCCTTTGTACGCCGCGGTGAGGGATTTAAGGCCGCGGCGAGGATCAAATTTCTGAATGGATGTGTTTTAATTTATGGAGCATAACTGATGGTGTAGACCTCCAATTGAGGTGATTCTTGATTTGTTATGAACTAGAGAAAGAGGTCTACAATTGAGGAAAGGAATGAAAGTTAGAATTTAATTTAGTATGGTCTCACTAATGGAGAAAAAGTCGATTATAGTTCCTATTGCAACCTAAGAATTGTATTATGATAATTGGAGTATAAATTGGGGTCTTCAATGGATGATTTTGACCTAATGAATAGGTTTTCTTGGGAATTATTATAGGGTGTTTGATATGATGGATTGAACTGAATTTTAGGAATGAAATAAATCATTATTGATCAATTGAGTGAAGAGTTAGATTTGGGCATAAGATAGACAAAAATTGGGTTTTGCCACCAGAAAATCATGAACATGCATCGTACATATTTTCATTAAGACATATGCATCATTGGATTGTTTTGACTGAGCATCTAGTAATGAGAAATTATTTAACTGTTATAGAGGCACCGTTGGATCGTCATTCCACGGATATTCTTTGAGACTTCGAGCGAGAGCTCGAAGTTACAGGTGAGTAACCTAGTTGGTTCCTCAATTTCTGATTGTTAAATGCTCTGTGTGAACTGTTTGCAAATGTGAATTGTATGATTACGGGAATGGTTAGGATTGAAATGCATGCTTTTGATAAATTAAGTTTGACTGCTACGTGATTCTGAGAAATTGTGATAAATGGGCTTTTATAGTCATATGACTGTGAATTATTGAGCATTTGCATTTCATGCATAAATGCATGAACAGATAATGAATGTTGTGACCAGAGTCGCCACTAATATTGAAAGGAGCCTTGAGCTCGAATACTGTCACTGAACCGGGCCTCGAGCTCGAAGGGAGTTAGTGCGTCCTCCATGAGGGCTCTCCTAATCCCTAGACGCGTCCAGTGAACACTGATTATTGATTTAGCGCTCGGTCACAACACTGAAATAAACTGGAAAAGAATCACATATGCATTGCTATGAATGTTATAACTGATTTGTGATAACTACTGAGTTCTATGATGGCTTGAGAAATTGAAAACTACTATATGATATTTTGAATGTTACTGTGATGTGCTGTACGCAATTTGCGTAATGCATGAATTGAGTGAACCATCAATGATAGTTTCTCATTGAGTTCACAAACTCATCCAAAATTGCATCTATTTTTCAGGACTGATAGACTTGACTCCTAGCTCCAGAGTTAGACTTTTCCTGTCGTGTGAGCGCGTTGGCAAGAGAAGTGATGGCACACAGGTTGGTCAGTTGGGATCGATTTTGAGGATGACATAGTATAGACTTTTGTATCAGTTTCCTTTTTGAAGTATTGTTTTTAAACCGTAGGGAACTGATAGACTTGTCTATATTTCTGTTTGTTGTTATGAAATGAGAAAAGCATTATGATTTTAAAAATTTGGGTATTGTGATATTGTTGTTTTATTGTATTGATGCCATGTGGATTATAGAATTGATCGAGCGTAGTGCACCCTTATTTTGGGATACGCATCGGACGACCCACGGGCGACTCGGTGCGTACTCTGCAGTAAGGGGGTGCTACATTAGGTGGTATCAGAGCATGGTTTGGCATCTTATGGGCATAGTGTATTTTTAGGCTTGAATTACAATGAGAAAAGTGGAAATTAATCAAAATTCTGGTTTGTTGTAGGTCATCCGTTCTTGGAGATCAAGTTGATCAACCAGCTGACCTAGGATCAGTGGGAGCTAGTAGGGAGTCCTCTGTGCCTCATTCTGAGGAGTTGCCTCCTAGAGTTCCCGTTAGACGGGAGAGGAGGTATGACCGACTACGCAAGCAGGGGGCTGTTGATTTCTATGGCAGCACAGACCCTGCTGATGCTAAGAGATGGCCTGAGAGAGTCCTCGATCAGATGGACTGCGACTCTGATGAGCGTTTCGATTATGCAGTCTCTCTCCTACAGGGTCCGACTTATCAGTGGTGGAAGATTGTCCCGGGCAATACCACCAGACCCTGTATTCTGACATGGGACGATTTTCTGAGAGCCTTCCGGGACAATTATATGCCCAAGGTTTATTTGGAGATAAAGATGTAGGAGTTTTTCGAGTTAAGACAGGGTATCTGGCTGAGTACGAGGTGAGGTTCAATGAGCTGATGGGGTATGCTACTGTTCTGATTGCTACTGAGGCTAACAGGTGCCGGAGATTTGAGGGCAGACTCAATCTTGAGATCCGTACCAAGTTGGCCCGATCTGACATGGGCACTTTTATCGAGTTGAGGGCTGCTGCAGATGCATCTAGTAACCGAGATAGAGTCAGCCGAGACTAGTCGAGGTCCAGAGGCAAGAGACGAGTGTGATCGAGGCGGTGCTAGCGAAAAATCTGATGGCGCCAGAGCAGGCCCTTCAGGTCCTCTGGAGGAGCTAGACAGTCTGGATTTGGGCAGAGAGGCAGATTCGTACAGACTGGTAGTGGCAGTGCCAGTGCCAAAGGTTCAGGGAAGTTTCCTCCAGTCTGTGAGCATTGTGAGAAGAGACACAGTGGAGAGTGTCGGTGGCTGACTGGAGCTTGTCTTAGGTGCTGCTCGATAGACCACTTGGTTAAGAATTGTCCCGACACCTTGGGAGCTCAGTCTACTATGACTGGGAGATCTGGCAGCAATACCACGGTGCAATAGAGCCATGGAGGTGGATCTGGATGGAGGGCCGAGGTCGAGGCCGATGCCGAGCTGAGCGGTCCGTAGTGAGGATCGAGGGATCGAAAAGCAGACAAAGCAGTCCAGTGCTGTAGTCTATGCCAAGACTTCGGCGAGAGGCTCGATTCCCGGATGTTGTTGGGTATGTTTCGATTTACGGCTTTGAAGCATATGCATTGTTGGATCTGGATCCACTCATTCATTTATCGCACCGCATATGGCATGTAGACCGCATGGGGATAGGGAGAGATTATCGCGAGCTAGAGGTGAGTACACCTCAGGTAGTCTGATCGTTTAGGAGAGGTGCGCAGGGTGCCCGATTGATTGATCGAGCGGTTTAAGTGCGACTTGATTATATTGCCTCGAGGGAGATAGATGTGATTTTGGGGATGGGTCGTTAATCTGCGATAGGGCCGTCATGGACTGTTATACTAAGGAGGTTGTATTAGAGTCTCCTGGTCAGCCCAGAGCTATTTTTCGAAGAGTTAGTCAGGCAGTGCCAACCAGGATGATTTCCTTTCTGAGTGCCCTGAGGTTAATGCAGGGTGGATGTGAGGCCTATCTGGCCCATGTTGTGGATACCAGAGTTGAGCAGAGATTGCAGGATATTTCTGTGATCAGGAAATTTTCTAATGTGTTCCCCGATGAGTTACCGGGTTTACCGCCGGATCGGGAGATAGAGTTTGTGATTGACCTCGTTCCAGGTACCGCTCCTATATCTATACCTCCATATAGAATGGCACCGGTGGAACTGAGGGAGCTTAAGGTTCATTTGCAGGAGCTTCTGGATAAGGGGTTCATTAGGCCCAGTGTTTCGCCATGGAGAGCTCCGGTGCTGTTTGTGAAGAAAAAGGACAGGACTCTGAGATTGTGCATCAACTATAGGCAGTTGAATCGGGTGACAGTGAAGAATAAGTATCCACTGCCTAGGATCGATGATTTATTTGATCAGTTACAGGGGGCTCAGGTGTTCACTAAGTTGGACCTACGATCGGGTTATTATCAGTTGATGATTGCAGAGGCCGATGTGCCTAAGAGTGCCTTTAGGAGCAGGTATGGGCATTTCGAGTTCTTAGTAATGTCGTTTGTGTTGAACCCCGATTTTTTAGTGAAAATAAGAAATATTCAAAAGTGGATGAGTTGATTAAAATTAAGTTAAAAATCAAGAAATAAAGAGAGAAAGTGTGAAAATATGGAAAATTGTAAAATGTTTGACTTTTTGGCCTTTGAGGGTTGAGTTTTGATTTAGGCAAAATTTGAGAAAATGTTCAACATAAAACTTGTAGGTTATATTGAGAGTTTTCTGTAGCCATAAAGTTTGCAATTTTTTGATATCGGAAGTGAAAGTTATGATCAGTCAAAGTTTAGGTGTGTTATAAGTTGACTTATATTATGACTGAAGCTTTGACTGGAAAATTTACCTAGTTAGAGGATAATTTAGCTTTGAAGTTATTCATAAAAGTTGAAGGATTTGATTTGATCTTTATTTTGATATAAAGTATGCAATTTTTCGATCTCGGAATAATAAGTTATGATTTTTACAAGTTTATGTTATGATTTTAGTAAGAATATTAGAGGACAGAATCTTTGACCAGAAAATGGACTCCCTTAGGAGTCGAATTGATTTTTATGTCCTTCATGGAAGTTGAAGGTGACTTTCTGATCTTCGCATCGATATAAAATAAGACATGATTGGATTTTGGAGTTGAAAGATACAAATTTTCAAAGTTGAGGTCTTTGTTTAGGTATTTATTATTTGGGCAGAACTTTTGATTAGAAATTTGATCATTTTAGAGATGAAATTGATTATGGAGTTCTACATGGAAGTTGTAGAGCTTCCTTTAAGCTTTCCATAGAGATCAAGTTTGTTAAATTTAAAGTTCGGGATCAAGAGATATGATTTTTGGAAATATTCAGTTTTATTAAGTGAAAAAAATAAATATGAAAATGACGTATCGCCGTCGCTAGGGCGATGCATTGCCCTCGCGAGGGCGAGCGTCCAGCTCGCCGTCACTAGATTCCGAACATAGTTCAGTATTTTGAGAAATTCGGGATCTGTAGAGATCCGATCGAAGTGATTCTTGAGGCAAAATAAAGTTAAGACAAGGGGCTACAAGTCATATGAAGAAAGGAAATTTCAATTTTGCCCCTAAGATTTTTAAATTATGAAATGAAGTCCGGATTAGTGTGCAGTTTTTGGGTTAGGAACATCTGAAAGTATATTGGGCATAACTTTTTCTCTGGTAATCGAAATGAGGCGATTCTTGATTTGAATTAAACTAGAGAAATAGAGCTACAATTTTTATGAGGCGATTCTTGATTTGAATTAAACTAGAGAAATAGAGCTACAATTGTTATGAAGACATCGAATGTCAATTTTGGGATTAAGAATGTTAATTTCTGGATGGAAATAACGTGCTGGAAAATGTGTTAGAATATGAACAACCCGAAATGTTTTGTGCATAACTTTTGATGTAGTGCTCCGAATTGGATGATTCTTGTGACATTATGAAATTAAGACATAGAGGAACATTTCTCTAGAAGGAAGTTTTGACAAATTCCTTAAAATTGATAGTGCGAATCAAACCTGCAAGTAAGCATGATTTTAAGCTTTGAATGGAGGGGCAACATGGTCATTTAACTTTCATTAATGACATGGCTTTAAAACACATGAGGAGATGTCGTTTTAAGCATTATAAAGCCACGAAGTTGGCTGGAAAATCAGAACAAAGAAGAAGAAAATAAGAAGAAGAAAGATGGAGAAGTTTCGGCCATGGAGAAAGATGAAAGAGAAAGCTAAATTTTGATTTTTCTACTTGATTCTTAGGAATTTTGAGGTTGTACCAAGAGAAAAAAAGATGGCGGAGCACAAGAGCTTCCTTCGAAGCCAAGAAAAGTTGAATTTTAGTGAAGAATGAGGTAAGGCCGAAAATTTAATGTATGATTTTTGATGAGTTCTTGGTTTAGAAATAAGAAAAATGATATGAGTATGTGATATATGAAGTCAATTTTGATGTATATGCCTTAGGTTGTGTTTAATTTTGGATGGAAAATTAATTAAGGTTTAGGCTTAATTTTGTGTTAGAGGATTTCGTGAAATTTTGGTGTAGTATTATAAATGAGAATATGGGTTTATAAAATATGAAATAAATTTTGAAGAAATTGTGATTTATGATATTGAATTTGTGTAAATTGGTTTAGGCCAATTTTGGAATTTGGGGATTTTTGAAATTGGTGATTTAAATATCTTGGAATTAGTATGAATTGATGAATTATGACATCAATTTTAAGGATTAAGTTATTTATGAGATTGAATTTTGATGAAATTGGTTTAGGGAAAATTTAATTGGAAGGAAGAAAGAAGAAATGACCAAATTGGAGTTTGGAACAAGTTTCTGACATTAATTCGAGGTGGGTAGCTTATTTATATTTTGATCTATAAGCTCAATACGAATTTTCGAAAATAAAAGAAAGACAAAATTTAGATTTTTGATAAATTATTGTTTTTGTAAATGTTTGAAACTATGATTTCCGAATGTTTTCGGAAAAAATATTATAAGTTTAAATTCATTGTTTTAAATGATTTGATAAATTGATAGAAATTTCTGTAAGTGCATTGGTTGTGTCTGCATCAATAAAATATGCAAATTGTTGGAATTTATTGATTGATTGAATTAATTTAATTGTATGAATTATGTAAATTGTGAGTTTGTTGTGTTTGATGAAATAAAGTTTTGTAAAGTGCCTTCGGGCAATGCGAGTTTTTGTTCTCGCTTATGTATTAAGTGGGTTTGGTTAGGTCCTCTGTGAGTCAGTGCACTGTCTCTACTTGTTTATAGCCTTCTCCCGGTTGCCCGCTAGTGGCATGGAGCTCCGATTTCGGACTCCCTACTGCCTAACGGACCGCTACGGGAAAGTGTAGTACGTTTACGCTCATGGTCCTGGGACAGACCGCTTATGAGAATGTGCAGATATGTTCTGCTTTCGACCAAACCGGACCATTTTGATATGTTACGTGTTTTGATTTGTTTACGTGTCTTTGCATTCATGTTTAAAATTTGAGAAATGAAAAGTGAAATTTATTATAAAAAGTTTGAAAAATATTGAAAGATTTGAGGAAAATGTTTGAAAAGTTGTAAAGTTTAAAAATAAGCCTTTTGACAAAAGTTTATGAAAAAATGATTTCGCTTATTTTTCAATTTATAAATGTGTTATCCATCGAAATGTAGAAGCTACTTCTTTCATCCCCATCTCCAGGTTTCATGCAGGAGATCGGATGAAAGAAAGTAAAGACCTTTGTTCGTTTTTGTTCAGAGTGTATCTTATGTATTTTGGGCTTGGAATGCCATTAAAGTGTGTAGTGTAAGTCATTATGAGAATGTTTTATGAGTTCTGGACAAGTGTATTTAAGAAAGTTATGGAAGAGATTTGAGTATAACGTATTCGATTTCTGGAATTGTGTCATTTATGAATGGTTAATTAGATTGAATTGTCATTTATGAATGATGGGGATTGTATATTGATTATAAATATGATGATTGTGATTTGGATATAGATCACGAGATTGTTGTGTTGACTAATTGAGAATTATGGAAGTATTAGGTATAGACGTGTGTTTTGCTAGTGTTTGGATTCCGGACGGGAGAGTCCGATGATTCTGAGCTGTGTTTGGGATTATAGAAGTGTTTTTGAACACTTTGCAGGTTTTGGTTTAGGTCAAAGGAGGCCGTTATGCTGCCAAATTTTCGTTAGAAAATAAATTGGAAAAGAAGAAAAATAAGATTTAGATGCTTAAAAGATGGATTTAGCGATTTATATAATTGTTACAAAGTTCGTGATGATATGAGAGATTGATTGAGGAAAATTCCAAGAAAAAGGAAATCAGATTTCATTAATGAGAAAAGAAAAGAAAAAAAAATTTACACCGGATTTTGGATAGTCTAGGATTCCAACGCAATCATTTTTCTTTGGTGATTGTTCTCAGATGTCGAATATGATTCAGTTCAATTACTCCATTTGTATGTTTTCAATTCGATTGATTAGTTTGTCCGCATTGCTTCGCTTTGCCTTCGATTAGTATTCTTTTTGCTTTATCGATTGCTTTGTTTTCCGATTCGAAATTTCGTTGCAAAATTTCTGTTTCCATTCGCTTTCGTTTCCTTCGCTTTTTGCTTTTCCGGTTAGGATCTGATTTTCGGATCGGGTCCCAACAGTTTGGGTTAACTAATGCCCCGGCAGCTTTCATGGCCTTGATGAATAAGATTTTTCAGCCCTACCTGGATCAGTTTGTGATAGTATTCATTGATGACATTTTGGTGTACTCGAGGGGTAGACAGGAGCACACTGAGCATCTGAGGATTGTTCTGCAGGTCATGAGAGAGAGACAGTTGTATGCCAAATTCACTAAATGTGAATTTTGGCTTGATGAGGTAGTGTTTCTGGGGCATATTGTGACTGGTGAGGATATTTAGGTGGATCCTCGCAAGGTCGAGGTAGTGCTGCATTGGGAGGATCCTAGGAATGTATCTGAGATCTGGATTTTCCTAGGATTGGCCGGATATTACCGGAGGTTCGTCGAGGGGTTTTCGCTGATCTCAGCCCCTCTGACAAAACTTTTGAGGAAGAATGTGTCGTTCAGATGGACTGAGGAGTGTCACAAGAGCTTTGAGGAGCTGAAACATCGGCTGACTACTGCACCGGTGTTAGGCATTCCATCTGGGATTGGAGGCTATGTGGTGTACAGCGATGCTTCGCATCAGGGACTGGGATGTGTATTGATGCAACATGGCGGAGTGATAGCTTATGCCTCGAGATAGTTGAGGTCTCACGAGGTGAATTATCTAGTGCACGATTTGGAGTTAGCCACAGTTGTATTTGCTCTGAAGATCTGGAGACATTATTTGTATGGGGAGACGTTCCAGATTTTTACTGATCATAAGAGTTTGAGGTATTTGTTGAGTCTGAGAGAGTTGAATCTGAGACAGAGGAGATGGATAGAGTTACTTAAGGATTATGACTGCACGATTGAGTATCATCCAAGGAAGGCCAATGTGGTGGCAGATGCATTGAGCAGGAGATCTCACATCAGTGTAGCTCATATTCAGATTGGGAGATTGCCTAGTTTGATTCAGTTGAGAGCTCTTAATGTGCAGATGGATTTGGGTCAGGATGGATCTCTGATTGCTACTCTGAGGCTTAGGCCGATGTTGCATGACAGGATCAGGAGAGTTCAGGACTAGGATCCTGTGTTGGTGAGACTGATGGAGAGAGCGAGATCTGATCGGGATTCGGAGTTTGAGTTGAGAGATGAGACTTTGTGGATGGGACAGAGATTATGTGTTCCGGATGTTGTTGGTCTGAGGCGTGAGATTCTGGAGGAGGCGCATGTGGCTGGCTATGCTATGCATCCTGGTACTACCAAAATGTATAACACGCTTAAGTTGCATTTCTGGTGGCCAGGCATGAAGAGGCAGATGGTAGAATATGTTTCCAGGTGTCTGACGTGCTAGCAGGTTAAGGTTGAGCACCAGGTCCCGGTGGGGAGATTGCATTCGTTACCCGTTCCAGAGTGGAAATGAGATCGAATTTCGATGGACTTTATTATGGGACTGCCTAGGACGCCGAGGCAGCATGACGCTATCTGGGTCGTAGTGGACCGATTGACTAAATCGACTCACTTCTTGTCAGTGAGGGAGAGCAATACTCTCGATCAGTTGGCCCAGAAGTATGTGGCAGAGATTGTGCGGCTACATGGGGTTCCGTTGTCGATAGTCTCAGACAGGGATCCTAGATTTACTTCGAGGTTTTGGAAGAGCCTGCAGACTGCTTTGGGTACTTGGTTGAATTTCAGTACAGCATTTCATCCTCAAACAAATGGGCAGAGTGAGAGGACGATTAAGACTGCTGAGGATATGCTTCGGGCTTGTGTATTGGAGTTCAGAGGAGCATGGGATCAGTATTTGTCTCTGATCGAGTTTGCATATAATAACTAGTATCAGAGTAGTATCGGGATGGCACCGTATGAGACTTTATATGGGCGACAGTGTCGATCGCCACTGTATTGGGATGAAGAGGGTATGAGGACGATTGAGGGTCTCGAGCTGATTCAGGACACTGTGGATAAGGTGAGACTGATTCGGAGTCGCATTAAGGCGGCTCAGGATAGACAGAAGAGTTATGTGGATCATCGGCGAGAGATTGAGTACAGTGTGGGAGACAGAGTGTTCCTCCGGGTGTCACCTTGGAGAGGAGTTCTGAGATTTGGCCGGAAGGGCAAGTTGAGCCCTCGGTATATTGGTCCTTATGAGATCCTTGAGAGGATAGGACCTTTGGCTTATAGAATGACATTGCCGAGTGAGATGTCCCAGTTGCATGACGTATTTCATGTTAGTATGCTCCGACGGTACCGATCAGACCCGACTCATGTGATTCCGACTCAGGAGATTGAGGTGGCCAGTAATTTGAGTTATGTCGAGGAGCCGGTTCAGATTGTGGGATCACGGGTCAAGCAGTTAAGGAACAGGGTGATTCCATTGGTGAAAGTCCTTTGGAAGAACCACTCATCTGAGGAAGCAACTTGGGAGACTGAGGAGCATTTGAGGAGTCAGTATCCTCATCTATTCGATCGGACAGGTATAAAATTTTGGGACGAAATTTTTATTAGGAGGGGAGAATTGTAACATCCCGTTACTGATGTGATGGGTATATTGGTAGATTGGGACGGGTTAGGATTTCATATTGCATTCATTGACCTCTAATTATAGAGGAATGAGTTACTCGCACATGCATTTATAGGTACATGCATTCATGGTTTTTTTTCTGGCATTTAATTGTGAACATAAATTGGTTGGATTGTGATTTGATTGAGAATTAGGAATAATTGGGTTTGAATAATTGATTTAAAATGGTTTAAGAGTAATTGGCAGTTGATAGTGACCCATAGGAAATTTCTGGAAAATTCGGGAGAAAATGCCCGGACCGGAAATTTTTGAGTGACAGACCGGTTGACCGTATGGTTCCGAAATAATTGTCCAATGGCAATGGAAAATTAGATTTATGCTGTTAGGAATAAAAATGTTGAGCCATTGTAATTTAGAGACTGAAACTAAATGAATTTGAGGACTTATGTCTTATGAGCTTTAGGTTTAAAAATCAACCTTTATATATCTTAGGTTTTAAATTTTAGCATTTATTCACCTCCTTCAACCTAGGGCAAATTTCCCCTTTTTCCTTCCTTGGTGATTTCCGATTCCTTCCTTTTGGTGTGATCCTTCGATTGTTGCTTGTTGCTCCCTCTCTTTGTGCAAGCCTAGCTTGATCCTTGAGGAAGATGAAGATTGTTGAGTTTTGAGGGTGAAAATCGTGGGTGTTAGACGTGGGAGAAATTTCTGAAATTTGAAGATTTCAAAGCTTGATTTGGTAGGTGATTGGTTTTAATGTTGTTATTTATTGAGTTTGATGCATTTATGGTATTTATTGTGAAAGATTGGGTAGTTTAGAGTGAGTTATTACTGGTTTTAGTGAGAGAAATGGTGAAAAGCCGATCAGAGAAGACGATGGAGCCCGCACGTCGCGACGTCTGAGAGCGGCCTCACCGCGACGAGTAAATGAGTACTCGCCGCGACGAGTGCGCTCGTCGCGACTAGCAAGGCGAGACGTTGCGGCGAGCGTATGAATTTACGTCACGACGAGCCTTTTTCCTCTACGTCGCGACGAGTTTTTAGGAAGGTGTTACCATGGCGAAGTCCCTTCCACGCTGCTGTTTAAGCGACCACTTTATGCGCAAGGGCGAGGATCAAATTTCTGAATAGATGTGTTTTAATTTATGGAGCATAACTGATGGTGTAGACCTCCAATTGAGGTGATTCTTGATTCGTTATGAAATAGAGAAAGAGGTCTACAATTGAGGAAAAGAATGAAAGTTAGAATTTAATTTAGTATGGTCTCACTCATAGAGAAAAAGTCGATTATAGTTCCTATTGCAACCTAAGAATTGTATTATGATAATTGGAGTATAAATTGGGGTCTTCAATGGATGATTTTGACCCAATGAATAGGTTTTCTTGGGAATTATTATAGGGTGTTTGATATGATGGATAGAACTGAATTTTAGGAATGAAATAAATCATTATTGATCAATTGAGTGAAGAGTTAGATTTGGGCATAAGATAGCAAAATTGGGTTTTGGCGACAGAAAATCATGAACATGCATCGTACATATTTTCATTAAGACATATGCATCATTGAATTGTTTTGATTAAGCATCTAGTAATGGGAAATTATTTAACTATTATAGAGGCACCGTTGGATTGTCATTCCACGGATATTGCTGGGACTTCCAGGCAGTAGCTCGGAAGTTACAGGTGAGTAACCTAGTTGGTTCCTCAATTTCTGATTGTTAAATGCTCTATGTGAACTGTTTGCAAATGTGAATTGTATGATTACGGGAATGGTTAGGATCGAAATGCATACGTGATTATGAGAAATTGTGATAAATGGGATTTTATAGCCATATGACTGTGAATTATTGAGCATTTGCATTTCATGCATAAATGCATAAACAGATAATGAACGTTGTGACCAGAGTCACCACTAATACTGAAAGGAGCCTTGAGCTCGAACACTGTCACTGAACCGGGCCTCGAGCTCGAGGGGAGTTAGTGCATCCTCCATGAGGGCTCTCCTACTCCCTAGACGCGTCCACTGAACACTGATTACTGATTTAGCGCTCGATCACAACACTGAAATAAACTGGAAAAGAGTCACATATGCATTGCATACGAATGTTATAACTGATTTGTGATAACTACTGAGTTCTGTAATGGCTTGAGAAATTGAAAACTACTATGTGATATTTTGAATGTTACTGTGATGTGCTGTACGCAATTTGCGTAATGCATGAATTGAGTGAGCCATCAATGATGGTTTCTCATTGAGTTCGCAAACTCATCCAAAATTGCATCTATTTTTCAGGACTGATAGACTTGACTCCTAGCTCCAGAGTTAGACTTTTCCTGCCGTGTGAGCGCATTGGCAAGAGAAGTGATGGCACACAGGTCGGTCAGCTAGGATCAATTTTGAGGATGACATAATATAGACTTTTGTATTAGTTTCCTTCTTGAAGTATTGTTTTTAAACCGTAGGGAACTGATAGACTTGTCTATATTTCTGTTTGTTGTTATGAAATGAGAAAAGCGTTATGGTTTTAAAATTTTGGGTATTGTCATATTGCTGTTTTATTGTATTGATGCCATGTGGATTATAGAATTGATCGAGCGTAGTGCACCCTTATTGTGGGATACGCGTCAGATGTGTTGGACCCCGAACCCTGAAGTGAAATTTAGAAATAATAAATGAACTTAAATGGGTGTTTTGTATGTGATTTGTGTTATAGATGATTATAATATTAGAATGAAAATCATGTATGGATGATGAATTGAGAAACCCTTAGAATGAATTATGGTGATACATATGATGTGTTATGCAAAAGCAAGAGAGGTTTTTGGTAAATGGCATAATGATATTAAAAGTAAGAAAACATATGCATTGAGGTTGAGATTTGGGTAAATTCCAAATCATGGTGAATTGTGATAAATGATGTGTATTTAAGAAAGTGAAGTTAGGATGATTTTTAAATGTATATGTTGATTCAGGGGAAATTTAAGAGAGGATTGAAATGGAATTGGCTAAAGTAGCCTTCTGTGAAGTTGTAGCTTGACCTTTTATCTTTCCAACGAGACTAAGAATGCAAGATTTCGAGATCGGAGTTAAGAGTTATAGTCGATTCAAGTTATGATGTTATTTGAGTTTGATGTTAGTGACAACTATGATGAATGTTTGAGAATTGTGGTTTTGATGAATCTATTTAGTTGAGAATTGAGAAGTTTGTGAATTTAATTTGTTGCTTGAAGTGTTATGAGGTGTTTAGGCCTTTGAATAAGTGAATATGTGGAGATTATAAGAGTATATGATGTTAGTTTGTATGAGAAAAGCAATGGAAAAAGATTGAAGAAGTGGTGGAATTTAGCATGTCCGTTAAACGGACATGGGAGTCCGTTTAACGGACAGCCTCGGGTCAAAAGGACCCCCTCCCCATGCATATGTCCGTTAGGCGGACATGGGTGTCCGTTTAACGGACCGTCTCGGATGGTTTGGTGTTGTTTTGGCCGTGCGTGTCAGTTTAACGGACAGCTACGGGTCATCTTGGGAAATTCGTGATTTTCACCCATTTTGAGGCCGAATCGCGCTTCGAGACCTCTAATAAGAGTTGTATAGCTTGATCTTATCTTTCAAATGGAACTAGAACGAAGCCATTTTCATAATTGTACAAAAGGTTATGGCATTTGCGCCAAAAGAGTTTCAAATTGATTTCTGTTTTGAACATGTTGAGTTGTTTTGATCATAACTCACTCACCCGACCTCGGATTGAGGCGATTCTTGAACCATTGAATTCCTAACACATGTATATTCCTCTCCATGAAAATTTACATCAATTGGAGTCAAATTGAAAAAGTTTGATTGAATCATATAATGATCAGAATGTTTTGCCTCATTCTGAGCTTGCAATTTTCCTCCCTCATCCGACCCTATCACATCATTTGCTTATATCTTTTCCGTCCGACATCCGAATGATTCGGTTCTTGAAGCGTTGGATTCCTAAGACAATGAAGTTCATGATTATGTGAAATTTATGAATTTTAGAGATTTAATTGAGCAAGATTAATTGAATCAAAGAGAGACAGGAAAGTTTATGAACATAGTTCAGTATTTTGCGAATTTAAAGATCTGTAGAGATCCGATTGAAGAAAGGTTTGAGGCGAAATAAATTTAAGACATGGGGCTACATTTTCTTATGAAAAAATGAAAATTTAATTTAGCCTTTAAGAATGTGTATTTGTGGAAGGAAGTGAATTCTAGAAATTGTGTTAGCAAAATGATATGTCCGACATGTTTGGACTATAACTTTTGATATAGTGCTCCGAATTGGACGATTCTTGAGGCTTTATGAAGTTAAGACATAGAGGAACAATTCTCTAGAAGGAAGTTTTAGCAAATTCCTTCATTTAGATGTGAGAATAATTGTCCAAAGGTGAGCATAACTTAAAGAAACTTGCAGGGGCAAATTGGGAAGTTAACTTAAGGTTTTGAGTTAAAGGCTTAAAAGACAAGGGCAAGAGGGTCTTTTACCTTTAAATTTTAATGACATGGCATGTATTAAAGGAGTAGGGGTCGTGGGTGTAGAGGTAATGCACGAAAATTGTAACATCCCACCCCTGCTGAAATGGTAAAATAGTAAATTTGGCATAGGATGAGAATGATAGGGACTAATTGGATAATGCTATGCATGCTAGCATTGGTCAAACAATGAAATTGTGCACATGCAATAACTGTATATGCATTCATGATTATTTCCCGGTATTGGGCCTAACTGGAATTTTCTTGTGGATAATGTGCAAATTGTATTGGAAAAATTTATTGGACTGCATTTTAATGTGTTTTACATTTTACAGGAATTATAGGAATTTTTCTGGAATTTTCTGGAGCAAATTCCCGGACCGAAAAAAAATCGCCAAGTGACGAACCGGTTGATTTTCGGTATCAAAAATTTTTATCTAATGGCACTACACTAGTGGATACATTATTTTGGAATTGTAATTAGGGTCATTGGACTTGAATGGATCAGATTTTATTAGGGTTGCTAAATCCTATTACAAGTTTTTGTTTTTATCTCTAATTTGTCTTTTTCTTACTTACCTTGCCAAGTGTCCTACCATTTTGTCTTATTCCCATCCTTGTAAGTCGGCAACTTCTTGAATAAATAAAGGTGGAAGCTAGCTTCTTGGTGTTCTCCTCCTCCGAAACCTCCTCCCTTTGGATGCCTCCATCGATTTCTTCTTTTTTAAGTTCTACTTCCTCCAAACTCAAAGGCTTTTCTTCATGCAATCAAACCACTTTCTTTTCATGATAATAAACTCCTTGTGTGAGGTTTAGAAAGTGGGAAGTTGGAGTAGTAAGTAATGAGTTGAAGGTAGAAAAAGGCTTGATTAGGTAAGTTCTTAAGTTAAGCTTTACTTATGCTTTGATTATGAATTTAATGCCTTAGTGGTTAGATGCATTCAATGGGACTTATGGTGTACTTATTATGCTTATTGTTGCATTAATTTGATGAGAATTATAGGTGGAATTGTTGGGTATAAGGGTATGTTATGTATGGCTTGATGAAGTAGTAGGATTGAATGAATGTTTAGCTTACATTTGGATTGAATATTGATGACTAATCTTGCAAATAACTTAAGAGTTTAATGCTGCCAAGTTGAGGTAGTATTTCCTAGTGAATGTATGCATGACCTAGGGACTGATTTCTTGTTCATTTGGTATGCTTAGTGAAGTAGAATTGGACTTGGCATGATAGGAAGTGAATGGAGAAGTAAAGCTGGAAAATTTGTTTTTGACCTATTGTACTGTTTTGGGCATAACTTATTGTGTGGTTATGTAAATGAGTTGAGGTTTGTGCCCAATGAAACTTTGGTTTGTTGGCTAAATTTTTGTGTGAAATAGGTGTTTTCAAATTGTAACTCTAAGAGGTTGAAATTTGGCTTGGAAAGTTCTTATTTTAGTGTCTGTGAACAGTAACCGAAACTATGACCAAAGTGTTTTGCTGATTTTTCTAAATTAATTGATATGGAATTAGGGAAAATAGTCTTCACGAAAGTTGAAGCATATTAGGTTAGCTCTCCATTCCCACTGATTTTTCTATTTTTTGAGATGTATATTAGGAGATATGAACTGATTACTATTGACTGGTTTTGAGCATGTTGATGAAACCTAGCCAAAGTGTTGAGTTTGTGAGCATGCGGATTGGAAGCCATTTTAGCAATTTATGTGAACTGAATTGGTGTGAGTGATCTTCTGAAAAACTGTAGAGGAATAAATTATCTTGAAGATGATATATGGCATGTAATTTTTAGAGGCCATATTTGGGAGTTATGATTTTGCACACATTGAACCTGCATTAGGTTATGAATTGTTAATCATGGCAGTAAATTGCATAACAGTTTTGAAATTGTTAGAAATTGAATTGGATTTTGAGTTCTTCATGAAAATTGAAGTTTGAGATCTTATCTTTTCAGGGATATAATGTAGTGAATTTTGTGACATTTGTGCTAAGAGATATGCTGTTTGGAAAATTACGGTCTAGATTGGTTGATTTCAGTGGACAGATTCTTTGTGGAATTGTTTAACCTAGTTAGCAAGTGAATTTGCTTTTGGGTTATACATGAAAGTTGTAGATAACATTGTGATCTTACTTCCTTATTTATTGTGAAATTGTTGACTGAAGAATCAGAGAGTTATTGAATTTGCAATGTACTGCCCTGTTTTAATAGGTTTTAAGTAGGCAGTAGGTTTGATTTGATTCTTAACACCCTTAGGGGTGAAATTGATTTTTATGGTCTTCTTGAGAATTGTAGAGGGTTTCATTATCTTTCCAACAAGGTATGGTTTGCAATTTTCTGAATTGTGTACAAAAAGTTATAGAGGATTGAAATTCGGTTTGAAAACAGGAAAAAGGGTAAGGAAGTAGAGGAACCTCGCGAGGCGAGGTAAGTCAGCCTGGTCGCGAGGGCGACGCCTCGCCCTCGCGACGAGGCAAAATGAGTCGACCTCATGAGGGCGACGTCTACCCCATGAGGCAGCTTGCAATATGTATATATTGTTTTTATTATTATTTGATTATTTGGTATTTGGTAATTCTTTTGCTCATAACTTTTCTGTCCGACGTCCGATTGACCTGATTCTTGAGACATCGGATTCATTGATTATTTAATTTCAGTTTTGAGAAATTGGAGATTTGTGGACGGAAAATTGACGTGGGCCCGGGTAACGGAGCCTTTACTCACTGATTTATTTAATTGGGGACCTATAGAGGTCCAAATTGAGCGCCGTCAGCGCCATTAGATTTCAAATTTTTAAACGAATTTTTCTAATGAAAAAAATGGGATTAGGGCTGGGAATTTATGAACATGCATTATACACCTACATGTGCATCATTACTAGTTCGGATTGCACAATTAGTGATGGTTTTATTCTCTGATTCTTATAGAGGCCCAACTGAAGCGTCGATCGACCGACGTAGCAGAGATTTCCCGGCATTGGCTCGAAAGTAATAGGTGAGTAACCTAGTTGGTTTCTCAACCTGTATGTGTTTAATTTCATGTAAGATTGCCATGTGGAGTTAAGGAAGGATTATGTGTGTTTGTTTTGATTGATTTCGAACCACAGGTGTTCGAAATATTTGGAATGTGTTATAGAAGTGTTAAATGTGCATAATTGAAAGTGAATTGGTTAAATGCGAAATTGGACCTAGTGTATTAGGTTGTGACACAAATTATTGTAAAACGAGGCATATGCATTCATACATAATTGCATGATCAGATAATGGCAGTTGTGACCGGTGGAACCAACGTAATTTCGAGCTTCAGTTCGATGATCGTGGCTATGCCCAACGATATGAGAGCTTTAAGTGAGCATACAGGACCTCTGGTCCATGTTTACATAGCCACCGCTCGATGTATCGGGCATATCATGCCCAATGAGTATCGAGCCTCGGGCTCAACGCATATATGCTAAATCCTTTGGGACAATTCAGTATGCAGTCACAACAATGAAATGAAAATGGAAAAGTGTCACATGTGCATCATATATATGAATGATTAAATGTGATTTGTGTGAAAGGCGTCGCCTTATATGTGTAAAATTGGCAATGCATGGGATAAATTGGAATGTGTTAATATGTGCTATGATATGAATTGATTGTATATGCATGCGTTGGGTGGACCATCGATGATGGTTTCTCATTGAGTTATAAACTCACCCAACATTGCAATTATTTTTCGGTATTGAAGAGTACCTCGTTAGTGGAGCGGGAGTATGATCACTTTGAGAGAGTCGGTGTTTGAAGTCGGGATCAGTTCACGTCGCATTTGTGTCATTTTGAATTATGTGTAAATTTATATTCCATAAAAATAATCTTGAATTGTTTGAGGGCCCTAATTGATAAATATTGTTTTGAAATGTGATCTTTGATAAAGTGTATGACTGAAAAGGGTTTTCGTATCACGACTGAACTGTTTATTATTTCAGCGTACTCATTTGTTTTCAAAAGAAAAATATCATAATGAGTTTTAAAGCTGTATTGATCGCTCTAGCATACCACCCTCATGGTCATGACTCGAGATATCACCGTTGATGTCGGGTTCGGGTCTCGCGGGAGTGGGGTGCTACAAAAATTCTAGAAAAAAGAAGAAGAAAGAAGAAAGAGGAAGAGAGAAGAAGAAGAAACGTGAAGAAGAAGGAGAAGGAGGAAGATGAAGCTAGGGCTTTTGTTTTGGGAGGATCCAAGCTGGGTTTTTCATTAATTCATGAAGGAAAAACATGGAAGGAAGTAAGAGCTTCATCTTAAGCCAAGAAATTTCAAAATTCAAGAAGATAAAGGTAAGAGTTAAGTTTTGATTTCTGAGTTTTTCTTGAGTTTATGGATGATTTGACTTAAGATTGAGGTGGGCTTGTGAATTTTTTTAGTTATGTTGGTGTTTTTCATCTTGAATGATGTTTAATTTTGGAATTAAAAGTTCTAAGGGTTATACAAGTGAATAAGAGTTGGAGATTTTAGAAGTTCTTGGTTTAGTTATTATGGATTTAGCATGGGTTTGTTGATTATGGAAACAATTTTGAGATTTATGATGGTTATGATAATGGATTTGGGTTGTCTATGGCTTAGGTGATTTTAAGTTGGAAGAGAGAGGGAAGTAAAGAGCAAGTTGAAGCTTTGGACAAGAGAAGGCATGAAAATTAAAGGTGGGTAATATGTTTACTTCTCAAATTGTAAGCAAATTATAAATGATTGAATTAATTGTTTGTGAAATGTTTTGTAACATGTTAAATACATTGTTTCCAAATGATTTACGAAAATGACTTGAATTGTGTATTAAATGGATTTTTGAGTGAATTGAAAAAGATGAAATATGCATTGAATTCATGATGTTGCATTGAGTGATAGTTGAGAATATGTTTATACTTGTATATCCATGTATGTAAGCTTGCAAGTGTGTTGAATATGACATTTCATGAAAAGTTAAATTTTGAAATATGCCTTGGGCAATATGAGATTTTCAAGCATAAATCGTGTTACGTGAGTTTGGTTAGGTCCCTCATGTGGAGTCGATTACTGGTCTCATTTTAAAGCCTTCTCCGCTTCCATTAGTGGCATAGGAGCTCGTTTACGGACTCCTCTTATGTGTTCCACTTGCCGCAGGACCGCTTTGCGAAATGTGCGATCGTCATGTGTTTTGGACCAACCCAAACCGATTGATGTGCTATGTGTTTTATTTTGTATATAATGTGCTGCATATATATGTAATGCATTTTCATGTGTGCAATGGTTTGAAAGTTTTGACAAAATGAGAATTTGGATTTTTCAACTATGAAAGTTTTGCAAAGCTGTTGGTAATGATTTATGAAAGTTTTCGAATTTGAAAATTCATTGAGAAGTAAACCTTCCACTGTTTTCGATCAACGGAAAGTAAGGATTGAAAACGTTTTTGCTTATTATTTGTTTAATAAACATATTATCCACGAGCTTCCGAGCTCACCCCCCCTTCATCCCCATCTCTAGGTATTCTTGTAGGAGATCGGATGAAAGACGTCAAGATATCAGTATTTGTGCATGTGTGTAGATAGTGTATTTGTTTTAAGATTTTTGGAAATGATTATGGCTTGTATTACCTTTAGAGTATTGAAAACACTTGGTCCCTTATGTATCTTGAATTATGATTTTGTATAAGACTCTGGGATTATGGGATTGGAAATGCTTTGGTTTTTGGATGGTGTATTTTGGAATTGTATACAATTATGTTGAATTATGAATGTATTGAAAAATATTCATATGGATATGGATGAATGTACATGGATGATGTAATATGTGGTTGAATGTGAAAATGTGAATGGATATGAAAATGACTTGAAGTGGTTTAGAACTTAGGATTTGCGTTACTGCTGAGATCCCGGACGGAGGGTCCGGTTGATCATTGATGTATGTGTGTTTTGGTTGGAATTTATAGAAGTGAATTTTACTCTTTACAGATTTTTGGATAGGTTAAAGAGCAGCCGTTATGCTGCCGAATTTTTATATGACAGTATATGAATAAGAATTATTTGTGTATGAACTTATGAATTGATTTACATGAGTATGAGTTTAAGGATAAGTTTCCAAAGAAGGAAACTATTTGGTTTGATGTGAAATAAATTGGATTAAATGATGAAATAAACGAACAAAATTTTCACCGATTTCGGATGGATTAGTGCTAGGTATCCAACGCGACAAGTTTTTATGTTTACGCTTCGGATGTCGGACTTCGGTTTTATTGGTTTCGATTAAATCCGTAATTGTCTTATAATTCTATCAAAACCACCGTTCGTATGCTTTGTTTTCAAGTTGACTATTTATTGCATTTGAATTCGTTTGGTATCTGAAGTGATCCGATTCATTGCTTTCGTTCCGTTTCGAATTCGATCAGTATTTGATTCGAGTTATTTTGATATTCGATCACATTTGTATTTTCGATCCCATTAGTTCCGCATTTGTTTCGATCCCATTAGCTTCGCATTTGTTTCGTTTCACTTGTTTTCTTTCGCTTTTGAATTCTTTTTCAAGAGTGCTCTTGATCAGTTTAAACAGTGGAGTTCAAGTGTTAATTGTAAGAAGTTGGGTCTCGGAGACGGGATCCAACAAGATGACTCGCGGGCGACTCGGTGCGTACTCTACGGTAAGGGGGTGCTACATTATGAGTAACAATTATTGTAATAGCTAATAACCTTTCCCTAATAACTTTAGCTTTTCTTATAAAATTTGGTCTAAAGTAGACACTAGGATTCAAAAATGACCTAACTTCAAAAAAGGAAAGTAAAGTTATCTTTCTCATCAACCAAAACCCTAGAATTCTATGTATAAAGACATGAACAGAGACTTGAGGGGAGAGCAGACATTAGAAGGTGATTTCTAGACGTGGAGTTCATTCTCCAAAGGTGATTTTGGTCCAGAGAAGTGAAAAACATGAAGATTTCATCAAAAGATCCATTGGAACAAGATCAAGTCTCTATATCACGAGAATATTCGATAGAAGACAATTAGGAAGATATAGAATTATGAACCCATTATTTTCAATACGTTTTTTTTTCAGTTTATGTTTGATTTCATGTTCAATAATATGTAACTAAACTTCCACTTAGCATTTAGGTTAGATGAACCTTATGTTAATACTTTGATATGATTTGATTATTTTATTAATGCAATTGGTTTGATTAATTGTTCAGATCTAATTGCTTGTTTTATTTATGTTCTAATGACCTGAAATACTAGATCATTTGATAAATCTTATGTTAAATAGATCCACAGTAATTGGAAGGAGTTGATTGCAACCCTAAAGATAGGATGACATAAATCTTCTATATTAGGGTCAAACCTAATAGAGGGATTGATAAAACGGTAACATAATTCTATAAAATTTAACCTAAGTAATTCAATTAGAAACCTTAGGATTAGTTGTTAGTAGACTTAAGATTAGCTACTAGCATACCATAAGAGTCTCCATGGCCTAATAAATTAATAAAACAATTACATAAGCAAAAATCAATATGTTAAAGGTTTTGGGGGATTCGAAACCTAGATACTAATCCTCGATATTGATAATTTCCTAAGTACTTCCTTAACTCTCTATTCAATTTCGTTACCTATTTTATTTTACTTGCCTTATTTTTAGTTTCTTTTCATTAAAAACCTAAAATCAATCCTTAGGCTAGATAATAAGGGAAGGGTAATTACTAATATTCATCATCTTTATAAGATCAACTCCATGGTCTAATAAATTAATAAAACAATTACATAATCAAAAATCAATATGTTAAAGGTTTTGGGGGATTCGAAACCTAGATACTAATCCTCGATATTGATAATTTCCTAAGTACTTCCTTAACTCTCTATTCAATTTCGTTACCTATTTTATTTTACTTGCCTTATTTTTAGTTTCTTTTCATTAAAAACCTAAAATCAATCCTTAGGCTAGATAATAAGGGAAGGGTAATTACTAATACTCATCATCTTTATAAGATCAACTCATACTTGCTAATACTAGCTACAACTATGTCGTGCATTTGTGATTATTACAATATTGACTAACTTAATCAAATAAGTCGATCAAGGACATTCTTAAATACCAAATCAACAGATATCCATTCAACTCCAACAATTACTTGCTGAAGGTAAATGGTTTTAAATAAATTTTAATTAAGGTATCCAAACCCTTATTAGAGAGAACGAGATAGTCACTTATGTAAAAAAAAGTTGCAACTAATTAAAAATGAGCTGAAAAGGATGTAATACAACACATATATAACCTCTCAAGTAGCAGTAAACGAGGAAATAGATAATTCAGAAGAAATTCATATTGCACTTTGCACTAACCTCTAATGGAAGGAGTTATAAGAAAAGGAAAAATAGGTAATGCATAACTATAACAACTTGGTTAAGATCAATTTATCCTTGTTTGTAAAGAGATCCAGAGCAAATTGGATAAAACATGAAGATAAGAATGCGCAATTATGTCACAAATCATTACAAAAAAGGTAGAACATAAACAAGATCACTTTAATGGTAAAGGAGAACGGAGAAGTGCTTAGGTCCAATGAGAGGGTACATGATGAAATATATAGCTTCTTTGCCAATTCCTTAAGTTCAAGCACCAATCCCATCTCTTCAATTAGCAAAATTAAGACCATTATGAATGAACAAACATTAAACCATATGACAAGGCATTAATCAAACCAGTTCAAACTATTGAGGTGGAGAGAGTCCTAATCTCCTTGAACCCTAACAATTTTTCAAGCTTGATGGGTTTAATGCTAAGTTTTTCCAAAATAATTGGAGACACTTAAAGATTATAGTAGTGGAAGTAGTTTTAGATTTTTTTTAAAGAAGGAAAAATGTCAAAAAAGTTCAACAAGACCTACATAATCCTTATTCGTGAGGTGTAATCTCCAAACTCCATAAAGGATTATTGACCAATTTCATGTTGTAATACAATATATAAAGTGATAGTAAAGATACTTGCTAATAAACTAAAACCAATATTGAGCCACCTAATTGATATGTCACAAAGAGCTTATATTCAAAGAAGATCAACAGGTGACAATATTTTGTTAATACAAGAACTATTGAAACAACTTAAGGAAAAATTTTCCTAGTAAATACACCTTAAAGTTGATTTTCAAAAGTCTTATGACTCCTTGGATTGGAGTTTTTAACTAACATTTTACAAGCATTTAGCTTCCCAATCCAGTTTATCCAGTAGATCACACAATGTATAACAATAATGTTATATGGAGTTCTCATCAATGGAGAACTAACACGATTGATTACATGAGTTAAGGGCCTAAGACAAGAAGTCCTTTGTCTCCTTACCTTTTCACCCTAGCTATGAAGGTACTAGTGAGACTTATCAAGGGGATGACTAATAGAGATCAACATTTCAATTTTCACTCCAAATGCAAAAGATAGAGAATTATAATCCTATCATTTGTTGATGACTTAATTCCACTATCAAAAGCAAATCCAAGCTCAATATGCTTACTAATGACTATTCTCAACTTTTTTCAATCTCTTAACCATCAACAAATAGAAAAACTGGTTAATTATTTCATCTAGTGCTAAGTAAGTATTAGGTTGATTAGCTCAAATTTTAGTTATCAAACCTTCTAAGCCTCCAATCACCTATCTAAAGGTTTCCATGATCACTAAAAGGCCTACATATAAACACCTCATGCCACTGTTGGACAAGATCAAATTAAGGATATCAAGTTAATGCTTGCAATTTTTGTTTATAGTAGAAAGACTATAACTAATAAAATCTATTCTCAACAATTTGTATGTATATTGAAGCTCACACATTTGGTTTCCTAGAATATTACCAAAAACATAGAGAAGATGTTGAGCAGCTTCCTATGGAGGGGAATGTTAAAGGAAGAGTTTATTCTAAAGTAATATGGAATGAAGATTGTAAGAGTAGTAGGAAGAAGGACTAAGAATCCTTCTACTAAGAAAAATAAACCAAACTTTGATGATAAAAAGAGTATGGAGGCTTTTGACAGTAAGGAATGCCTATGGTGTGATGGGTACCTACCTACTATATAAAACATCAACAGTTCTGGCTAAATAAAACATCAACATTTCTCTTAGATCATGACTTAAATATTCAAGCTCAAACAAAATTTTGGAGCTGAATTTAAGCATAAAGTGGGAAATGGGGTAGGAACACTTTTTGGAATGACAATTGGTGTAGTTTGGGACCGTTGAAGGAGGTTCAAGTACTCACATCCCTAACAAAAATGATATTGGGTCATGTAACATTACCTAAAGCTATCAAATCTTATAGAAATTAGTTATCTAGTAGTATCTATATTCAATCAATACTTGTACAACTAGATCTATACAAGGAAGATAAGATTATATGGAGAAAAAACAACAGAGAGTTCAACAACTTGTCATGTAAACAACAGCTAAAAGGCACTAGTTGTAAAGTCACATGTAGTAAGTTGGTGTGGTTTAAGGAAGCATATCCTAAGGCATCAATGGTGATGTGGTTAGCAATGAAGGGGAGACTTTTTAGTAGTATCTATATTCAATCAATACTTGTACAACTAGATCTATACAAGGAAGATAAGATTATATGGAGAAAAAGCAACAGAGAGTTCAACAACTTGTCATGTAAACAACAGCTAAAAGGCACTAGTTGTAAAGTCACATGTAGTAAGTTGGTGTGGTTTAAGGAAGCATATCCTAGGGCATCAATGGTGATGTGGTTAGCAATGAAGGGGAGACTTTTTAGCCTTTCCTAAGTAAAGAAATTACTAAGAGTGTGGCATGTGTCTTGTGTAAACAAAATTAGGAGACCTTTGAACATTTTTTCTTCACATGTTCCTACTTACTACAAATATGAGAAATAATCAGGGACCTATGCAAACCCCAAATACCACATACCATATGGAACGACATAGTCCAATGATGCTGCAATAATTTAAAAAGATAAGTAGTGAAATGGAAAATAATAATAATTGCCCTAAATAACATAGTATATAACATCTAGTTGGAGAGGAACATGAACATATTAAAAAAAATGCAATGGGCGAGCAAACCTTAATCAATAGCATTTGAGAATGTATTTAAGCTCAACAAGTACATGAAGCATGCAATTCATAATCAATAGCGCATGGAGACTAACATTAGGCAATATGGAAGATAAATGCAAAATCAAAAGATTCCACCCAAAAAAAATGCAACCAAACATATTAGATCATAATACAAAGTTAAATACCACAAATTGAACAAAGAAGAATAAATTTACCTGAGAAGAGGGACGAAAAGCGATGGAGTATGGCACCAGAATCATAAATTGATGGTGGAAAAGGGAAATAGGCGTCTCAGGATCAAAGGTGGAAATAGTACATTTGAATTTGGAACACAAGAGCGGAAAGGGAACTTGTCGAGAAATCTTTAACAACAATAACAATAACAACAATTACATCCACTGAAAGTCCTGCTAAATTGCAAGGTCTGGAAAGGTTCAGTGATACGCAGTCTTATTCTTACCAAGTAGATAGCCTATTTTCGATAAACTCACATCTACTACAAAATAATAATAGTACAAAATATAAGTAAAAACATATAAATAAAAAAATAAAATGCAATATATAATATAGAACATATAAAACATGGTTACGATTAACAATAAAAGATAAAATAAGTAAATAAGTACAACTAGCGGAAAGACAAATATAAAAATAAATCAAAACAACCATTATAAGAAAGCAACTAGACTAAGTAAGAAACTGATTAGGCTAAAAAACTAGGAGGGAAGTACTATGTAATAAAAACCTAAATATAAAATGAAAGACTTGAAGAAAAATATTTAAAAGACTTATGAGAACGAAAAAGACCTATCTAAGTGAGATCTATTATAGATCATGTCCTCTATAAATTCTAACAAAATCATATCATTCTTGATCACTTCCTTCTGATTCTTCTTAGGCCTTCTTTTTTTTATAGTCTCTAAGTACTATTTTCTTAGATCGTCTTATTAGAGTGTTAGGATGTCTCCTTTTAATATATCCGAACCACCTAAGTCTCGTCATTCGTAATTTATCATTAATACTGGCCACCTTTAATTTGTCTTCTACTAGTAGATTCACAACCTTGTTTCTGCTAGTAAGATTATACATCCAACGAAACATCCTCATTTTTATTACCATAATTAGCTGATGACTATACAATTGTTTAATAGATCAATACTTTATCCTATAAAGTATTACTGACCTAATTGCTAGTCGATAAAATTTATCTTTGAGCTGCCGAATCTTCTTGTTACATAAAAGACATTTAAAATAGGAAAACACTTGGACTCTACGGGTGAGGCCGACATGATGGGCGGGCTTTTATGCAAATTCAGTGTTCGTTAGATACTAAGAGTACAGGAAAGAAATATGTAAAATATATCTGATAGTAGTTGTGGCCATTTCAAATGTGGGAGTAGATGTGTGGCAAGGATGAGATGTCCGAGAACCAAATATTATTTAATATTTTAAAAAAGTTAAAACGTAACATTCTAACCCTCAATTACTTTACTAATAACTTTATAAAATAAATTGATAATCATATGTTTTAAAAGATTTTAGTTCTTTCTTTTTATTAATGTTTTCATCAATTGTTAAAGTGTAAATACAATCCACGTTTTAATTGTATTTATTAATCTCTATATGAATGGGACCAAAAGATTTTTCAAACGTAAGCTGAAGATGAATCCTTAGGGCACTATGTCTAAAATTAATCTGAACATGAACACAAAATATTAGAAATGCCAAATTGAGATGTCGTAACTCTTTTAACTTCTCCACATAAATACACCAATTACACGATAATCATAATAGTGTTAACAACAAAAGGCATTCACTTCAATAGGACCAAGTGTAATGTAACTTCTCATCTTCTCGGTAGAATCAATGCCAAGATCTCATAGATCAGAATTGCATGCATTACCTTGTTCTAACTTCTGCCATAGTCCAATTAGACTAAAGATCATCAGGATATGTCTAGTAATGGCAGGCCAGTTCCATTCCTCCTTCTTCGAACTATACTCTTTGCAATATCTTCGAGCTTTCTTACCATCTCCCACGGGGCTTCCAGAACTAAACCTCATCAAATTCCTGGTACTTGTTCTTCATCTTGTTAGTTGCAATTCCTGAAATGAAATCTTGCGACACAAGACTAGGCTAAGTTCTTTTCAAATGGGTTGTTCCTTTTCATTTTCTTTTTCTCCATGTATATTGCTTCCATGATCAAAATCAAGAACAGTGTTTTCTTCTTCACATTTTGGCCTTTTCAATGATGTATTCAAAATGATTATACAGGGTTGTCCGAGGAACTTCACGTTGAGAAGAGAAATGAAATGAGGAATGAAAGATATTTTTCATTCAAGTCAACGTTTACATTTACACTGTAGCTACTTATATACAGTATCGTACAGCTAAGCTATCTAACTGAATGTAAGCAAGCTATCTAACTAAGTGTAAGGACTTGTCAGCTAATTATAAAACTACAACGGATTACATATTAACAATGTATATAATAACAATGTAACAAACTCTCAACATGCCCCCTCAAGTTGGAGGGTAAAAGATATCTTTTACTCCCAACTTGCTGACTAAATAATTGTGCTGAGAAATACTTAACCCCTTTGTAAGCAAGTCTGCCATCTGCTCATTTGTGGATATATGTTTAGTTTGAATATGCACCCTCTGTATTTTTTCTCTGATGAAATGACAGTCGATTTCAATATGCTTCGTTCTCTTATGGTATACTGGATTAGAAGCAATTTGTATTGCTGCTTGGCTGTCACAGTGTAGAATCATAGGTTTCTTTATTTGTAAACCCAATTCAGCTACTATACCGTTGATCCACATAAACTCTGCCACTGTAATTGCCATACTTCTGTATTCAGCTTCTGCTGAGGATCTAGACACTGTGTTCTGTTTTTTAGACTTCCAAGATATTAGGGAATTTCCTAGCTTGATGCAATAACCAGTAACATATTTTCTTGTCATTGCACAAGATGCCCAATCTGAATCACAAAAAGCTAATATTTCTGGTTCCCCTTTTGCAGCTAAAAGAATGCCTTGCCCTAGATTCTTTTTTATATATCTGGCTATCCTCAAGGCTGCCTCATAGTGTGATCTTTTAGGTCTCTGCATGAATTGACTAAGGTGTTGAACCCCAAAAGCAATATCCGGCCTTGTATTTTTCAAGTACAAAAGCTTTCCAATCAGCCTCTGATAAACACTAGGATCCTCTAATTCACTGTCAGTGTGTTACAATTGTAAAGCTTCATCATAATCTGCACTAGTCATCTTCAGATTTTGCTCAAGATGTGTGTGTGCTGGTTTAGCATTTCCCAATCCAGTATCTTCAATTAGCTCCAAGGCATATTTTCTTTGATTCAGTACTATTCCTTGTGATGATCTTGCAACTTCAATACCAAGGAAGTACTTGAGAGTTCCAAGATTCTTCATCTTGAAATTCTTATGCAGAATGTCTTGAAGATCTTCAATTAAGTTCCTGTCATTCCCAGTAATCAAGAGATCGTCAACATAAATGAGCATGATTACTATCTTGTTACCTTCAGTCTTGGTGAACATAGAGTAATCATGTTTTCTTTGTGTGAAACCAGTGTTGATAAGAGCCTCACTGAGTTTCAAATTCCACTGTCTAGAGGCTTGCTTCAAGCCATAGAGGGATTTGAGCAGTCTACACACCTGATTGCCCCCTGGAGTGCCAAATCCCTGAGGTAGAGTCATGTAAACCTCTTCATGAAGATCTCCTTGAAGAAAAGCATTGTATTCATCCAGCTGAACAAGAGGCCAGTGATGGAGAGCAGCAAGAGCAATGACTAGTCTGACAGTGACTTGCTTAGCTGCTGGAGAGAAAGTGTCTTGGAAATCAATTCCTGGTTGTTGACTGTAGCCCTTAGTCACCAATCTGGCTTTATAACACTCAATTGTACCATCAGAGTTATACTTCACCCGAAATACCCATTTGCAGCCAATGGGAATCTTACCTGGAGGAAAAGAGATAATCTTCCATATGGCATTGGCTTCTAATGCCTGGATTTCCTATTGCATTGCCACTTTCCAACAATTATATTTAATTGCCTCTTGGTAAGTTTGCGGTTCAGGTATATGGGAAATAGAAGCAGCAAAACATTGTGTATGTATAGGAAGATGATTGTATGAGATAAAGTTGGAAAGAGAATACGGACCTTGAGGCACAAAGGAAGATGATGATGAGGATTGAGCTGAACAAACATAGTCTGTCATCCATGCTGGTTGCTTGTGAGGCCGTAAACTTTTTCTGAGTGGTGGTGGTGAAGGAAGTTGTGTAGTGATGGTGGTTGGCTGAAGGGATGGAGATTGTGGTGAAGAGGATGAAGAGTGAGAAGAATTATGAACAGGCAAAAAAGAAGTTGATGGCGATGATGAAATGAGAAAATTACTATCATCAAGTGTGCCAAAGGCATGAATATCTAGTAGAAACATAGGCTGATCTGTAGGTGGAGTTTTAAAAGGAAAAACATGTTCATGAAAAAGGACATCTCTGTTGACAAAAAAATTATGAGAAATTGGATTGAAAAGAATGTAGCCCTTCTGAACTGGAGAATATCCAAGAAAGATGGATGGAGTGGCTTTTTGTGAAAACTTATCTTGATAGTTGGGAACTGTGGCAAAACAAAGACAGCCAAACACTTTTAAATGAGATAATGAGGGTGGCTTGTGATAGAGAAGTTCATAAGGTGTCTTCCATTCTAAAACCGGTGATGGTAAGCGATTTATTAAATAACAGGCAGTGAGAACACACTCCCCCCAAAACTTGACTGGTATATTGGAATGAAATTTAAGGGCTCTAGCTATATCAAGGAGGTGTCTATGTTTTCTCTCTGCCACACCATTTTGCTGTGGTGTGTGAACACATGATGATTGATGAATGATGCCAAGTGAAATGAAAAAAGCAATTCCCTCATTGGTGAAAAACTCACTGCCATTGTCACTTCTAATGATTTTGATAATTGCAGAAAATTGAGTTTTGACATAGGTAATGAAATCTTTTAAAACAAGAAAGGCATCACTCTTGAATTTAAGTAAAAATATCCAAGTCATCCGTGTTTTGTCATCAACAATTGTTAAAAAATAACGATGGCCACTGTGAGTAGAAAATCTATATGGACCCCAAAGATCAATGTGAATTAATGAAAATGGAAGATCAACTCTACTGTCACTAGATGGAAAAGGTAAACGAGATTGCTTGGCAAGTGGACAAACAATACATTGAGAAACCTTATGAGTTGAAGAAGAAACAGAATGTAGAAAGGGAATTTTATTCATTTTTGAAATTGATGTATGACCAAGTCTAGCATGCCATAAAGAGTAATCAACATGCTTAGACACAGATAAAAAAGTAATAGGTGACTGATGAAAGAAAGAAAAATTTACATTGGAGTGTAACACTAGTGAAATTGATTAAGGAAGAATCAGGTAAAGACCATCTTTTTCTTTACCAATCCCCATCATCTTTCCACTGTAAAGGTCCTGTAGAACACAAAAGGAAGGATAAAAAGAAACAAAGCAGTTGAGGTCTTTAGTTAGTTTTGAAATGGATATAAGATTGAAATTGAAAGAAGGAATGTATAATACATTGTTCAACTTATGATTCGGAGATAAAAAATGAGAGCCAATATGAGAAATGGAAGCAGTTTTACCAGTAGGCAATTTCACATAACAGCTAGAAGCACAAGCAACAGGTGAATCCAGAGAATCAAAAGCAAAAGTCATATGGTTAGAAGCTCCAGTGTCAAGAATTCAGTGAATTGGATCTGAACCAAGAGATGTACCTGCCATGTGAGCTACTGCCTGCACCGATGATTCCTTGTTGAGAAGATTAAGGAGTTGTTGATATTGTTCAGGAGTAAATGTTGGTGCCTGTGAAATGGGAACATCATCAAAATCATGAGAAGAATCATCTGCAGTGACTACATTGTTTGCAGAAGGAAGCTTCTTCTTGGTGAATTTGAAATCAGCTGGAAAACCATTTAACCGATAGCAATTTTCCCTCTTATGGCCTTCAATATGGCAGTGATCACACTTGCCAGTGAATTTCTTCTTCAAAGTAGAAGAATGGTGTGTAAGAAGAACAGTTGACTCAGAGAACGGAGGAGTTGCAATCTCTCGTTGATGTTCATCACGAACAACTATGGCGTAAGCCTGATTAACCATAGGAAGAGGCTACATCAATAGAACTTGACTACGAACATTAGCATAAGTTTCATTAAGGCCCATAAGAAATTGGAATAGACGCTGTTGAGAGAGTTGAGCATGCTTCTGAGTGAGATCACAACCGCAAGTAGAGGCAGGGATGAGCACATCATATTCATCCCAGAGTAAGCGCAACTTTGTAAAATAGGAAGCAACAGAGGAGGTACCTTGAGTATGAGAGGCAATCGCACGATGAAGATAATAGATTCGGGAACCATCAACCTTATCATAACGCTCTTGAAGATCCTGCCAGACTAAAGCAGCATTTAATGCAAAAACAATACCAGCTGATAACTCCTTTGAAACAGTATTCAGGATCTAAGAAAGAATAAGAGCATTGCACCGATCCCATTGAGCATGAAGATCAGGAGGAAGAGAATCGCGAGAGTAAGATCCATCAATGAAGCCTAGTTTATTCTTGGCGAGAAGAGCGATTTTCATTGAACGGCTCCAGATGCAGTAATTGTCAGTGCCGATGAGCTGATATGAGACGAGAATAATCCCCAGAAGATCAGACGGATGAAGGTAAAGAGGACTGTGAAAATCAATAACAGGTGAAGAAACAGAGGAAGCGGAATCAGTAAAAGCCATGAAGAAATTAGGGATTTGACGATGAAATTAGGGATCGGGAAATGATTGTCTAGAATAAATGAATCAAAAAAAGAATGAATATCTGATGATGAAATTAGGGATCGTGAAAAGAATGAATAGAAAAATGAATCAAAAAATGAAATGATGAGAAAAGGATCGCGATCGGTAAAGATCCGATTAGGTCTCTGATACCATGTTGAGAAGAGAAATTAAATGAGGAATGAAAGATATTTTTCATTCAAGTCAACGTTTACATTTACACTGTAGCTACTTATATACAATATCATACAACTAAGCTACTAACTGAATGTAAGCAAGCTATCTAACTAAGTGTAAGGACTTGTCAGCTAATTATAAAACTACAACGGATTACATATTAACAATGTATATAATAACAATGTAACAAACTCTCAACACTTCATGATATGTTATTTTCGTGGGGAATGAACAGCTACGTTCTTGATGTGAAAAGTGTCGAACTTTATAGAAGTACGTCAATGATATTAGCTGCAAACATAACACAAAGGAGAGACCCTTCTTGAAAGTTGCTCCCTCGAAGGTTGAAGATGAAAGCTTCAGCACACAACCTGTCGAACTTCAAATCAGCTGATGCAAATCGTCAAGCACTTGGCGTGCTCTGTTCACGTCTGCTCTAATACAAGAAAAAAATGTATCAACTTCTGTCTCCTCGATTTTATGATCAGAATGTATAATGCTCCTCTTAAATTGTAGCTTAAGTCTCTCACAAATCAGTGTATGTAAGGTGTTTGGTGTATCTTGTGAAGATTCAACTCTCAATGGGAATTAAATGAAGCTACTGCATATTTGCAATATTTGAATTTTGTTTTGCTTCAGCTATACTACCTTAAAATGCTCAACTTCTGTAAAGCCAACTACTACTCAGATAACATATGAAAATGGACAGAACAAAAGGGATGAAATGAAGACTAAAATTGAAAAGTTGAAAATTTGTGTATTGCTGGAAATTTTCGTACTCAAATCCAACACTCAACTTGCTTCAGGTTTTTCAACAACAAAATAGAAACTTCTACTACAACTCAATTTCTGAACTTGCTACTGGAAAACAAAAACAAATGCTCAACTTCTAAACTTGCTGCTGAAAAATAAAACAAATGCTCAACTTCTAAACTTGTTGCTAGAAAACAAAAAACAATGTAACAAGGAAAAAGAAACTTGAAAGAAAATGATCTTGTATTGAAGGTTTTCTATTTTTTTCACCTTACATTCGAAAATGAAGAAGATGATGAGCTTTATATTAGCTCTAAACATTCTGCTACATCTTTTGCAAATAACTGAAAGGTAAAAACATGATCTGATGAGTAATCACTAGCTAGTATAATTTTCCCTGATTTGCAAAAACACAAAAGCTATTCTCTTTTTCCTATTTGTAACTGAATCTGAAATTTGTAAGACATTTAAAACTTGTTAAAACATGATTTGAGAGATAAAAACTAGCCTAGGACAAAAGTTTCTTCATTTGGAAAAAACACAAAAGTGAATAAAATGGCTTTTGGCAAAACAGGATCTGATTTTGTTGCTGCTACTTGATTTTTTATGGAACAAAACTGACATTTCAAATCAGATTTTCAGGTATGGAAAGCTTCATTATCAGCATTTGATTAGCTCTAACTAAACTTGGTTTTGTTGATTAATTTGCTTCAGACTTTTGCTGGTTTTTTTTTCAACTCTGCACTTCTGGTTACTTCATGGTTAATTACTTTCTTCTAAGTAACTAACTGGAATCCTCAACTTCTGCTGTGCACCTGATGAGCTTGCATTTTTCATTTTCCATTCTCTTCTCTGTCTTGTGCTTCTTTCCTCTGATCTTTGACTTCATTGGTTTGATCCATACATTGTTGAATTATGCTTAAGATCATCATCTTCAATCTCCACTTGCATTTAAACTCCTTCATCTTTCCCTTCAGCTTTCTTTTCTTCCTAATCTTTATTGTCATTGCTAACTCCTCCACTAATTTCAACACTTCAGGCTGCCCAAAGACAACTCATCTCAACAACCTTCATGAAGATTTTAGATACTATAAAGGTGGCTAGAATATTAGCGAAGGGCATTACTTTTCTGTGAGTTTCCATGGAGAAAAATTAAAATATTCAATGATCTTGCTTAAACTTTTATATTAAGATGGTTTCTCGAAGCACTAATTTCTATTACATTGCAGATTTCCGTGATAAATAAATTCCTTGAGCTACATGGATTATCACAACTTTCTCAATTTTGTTATGATTAAGTAGTTTTGTCTTTACCTTTGGGATTAATGGGACAATGATCTGCTCATTCTCTTAAACGTGTTTTTCTTAACAGTCTGTCGCATTTACAGCTGCTCCTCTGCTGCTAGTTCCCATAACCTGGATTGCGAGATTAGCTATAATTTTACTGTTCATATGTATTCGGCATTTCTGCTATACACGGAGGAAAAATGGCTATTCTCGATTCGCTTATGCGCTTTCTCTTACCCTTCTCGTATTGTTCACAATTGCTGCAATGTAGGTCCACTCGGCGTCTCTTCTTTAATGGGCTTATTGAGTTTTATGTCTCCGATTAGCTCCAAGCATTAATTTTTTATATGGTTTACCTCAGAATTGGATGTGTTATTCTACATTGGAGAGGAAATGTTTCACAGTAGTACAAGAAGTACAATAGATTATGTAGTAAACCAGGCAGAGATCACAATCAGGAATCTAACTACTGTGTCCAAATACCTGTCTGCTGCTAAAATGGTCGAGGTGGATCAGTTTTCTCTTTCCCCAAGTTTCACCAATAGCATCAGCAGGGTAGAAAAAATGATAAATGCTTCATCTATTGTCTTGAAAAGAGAAACTAACAAAAATTCACATAAAATACAGAGCTCTTTGGATTCTTTGTGAGTAAATGCTTTTATTAGGATTTGATTGAGAAGGCTGCAAAATTTTTTGACGAATTCAAGTATTTTCTTCACATGCATCGCAGAAGGTTGACTTTGCTCATTTTAGCTGCTTTGCTCCTCTTATTGGCTTTCATTGGCTTATGTAAGTGTAATATCCCTTTATATAAATAGATAGAGAGATATTGACAATTGACTTCGAAACATTTGTAACTGATCATGCCAATGGTTGCAGTGTTTTCAATTTTGGGAATGGAAACTGCTTTGTATATGTGAGTTACTTAGACGTCTACTCTCATTGTGGTCCATGCTCTTCACATGCTTATTTTTCTTTTTTACATCAGAAAAACGTAAAATTTTCACCAGGATTGTCCTGATTGGTATAGGAGAAAATTTTGTACCTCCTTCCCTGTACAGTAACCTTATGATTTCTCGGTCTGTTTGCTTTGCAGGCTGGCTCTTATAGGATGGATACTTGGAATATTTGCCTTCATATTATGTTGCTTTTTTATACTTTTTTACAAGTAAGTCCAATCTCTTGATACTTAAGGAGACATTAGACATCAACAGATGCTATTCATCTGGTCAAATAATGTTTTTAAGTGTAAGACATGTCTTTCTTCTTTCAACTTCAGTGTGGTGGGAGACACGTGTGCTGCAATGGAGGAATGGGTCCAAAACCCCATAGCACATACATCATTAGATGACATCCTCTGCAGGAAGGGATTATCCGCCCGAGCACGAGCCCCTTTTCATCTCCAGTGTTATTGGTCCAAAAAAAGGATGGCACGTGGAGATTTTGTGTAGATTACCGAGCTTTAAATGCGGTAATGGTGAGAGATCGGTTTCCGATTCCATCCATTGATGAGTTATTTGACGAGTTATATGGTGCAAGATATTTTTCGAAGCTTGATTTGCTTGCAGGGTTCCACCAAGTTCGAATTAAGGCCGGGGATGAGCCAAAGACGGCTTTTCGAACCCATGATGGGCATTACGAGTTCCTCGTTATGCCATTCGGCTTAACTAACTCGCCCTCGACGTTCCAAAGTTTGATGAATGAGGTGTTCCGGCCGGTATTGCGCAAATTTGTTTTGGTCTTCTTCGACGACATCTTGGTTTACTGATGACTGGCGCATCCATCTCGAGCATCTTATGGCAGTACTTGAGCTCATGCGAGCTAACAAATTAGTAGCCAAGCGGTCCAAGTGTGTGTTTGACCAACAGTCAGTAGGGTACTTTGGCCATGTGGTTTCTCCTCAGGGGGTGTTCGTCGATCCGGAAAAGGTGGTGGCAATTAGAGATTGGCCTGAGCCAGTTTCGGTACGAGATGTTAGGGGATTTCTCGAACTCGCTGGCTATTACCGGCGTTTTATTCGAAGGTTTGCATCAGAAGCAGGGCCACTCACTGATTTGCTTCGCAAGGATAGCTTTGTTTGGACCCCGGCTGCTCTTGAAGCTTTTAACAGACTCAAACAGTTGCTCAGTGAAGCTCCCGTGCTTCGGTTGCTTGATTTTTTACTTCCATTTACGGTGGAGACCGACGCTTCTGGAAAGGGAGTGGAGCTGTGCTTTCACAACAAGGACATCCGATAGCATTCTATAGCCAAAAATTAAGCGAGAGGATGCAACAGGCATCAGCATATCAGAGGGAGATGTTTGCAGTAACTCAGGCAATATCAAAGTGGAGGCAATACTTGTTGGGAAGACGATTCACGATCATTACGGACCAACAGTCCCTGAAGCAGTTAACCCAACAGGTCATACAGACACCGGATCAGCAAAAATGGCTCGGCAAGCTAATCGGGTATGATTTCGATATTATTTACCGCACCGGGAAGCAAAATGTCACTGCAGGCGCGTTATCTCGGGTGCCTTCCTCCCAACTCTTTGCTGTCTCTCACATTGAATATGCCATAGTGGATGAGATACGGGCTGCTAGCGCCACCAGTGAGGAGCTTCAAGAGCTACGAAACAAACTGACTTCCGCCCCCGACAGCCTCCCTGGATATCAGTTTAGTGACGGGCTCCTACTGTTTTGAGGTAGATTGGTGATTCCCTCCACCTTTACGATAAAAACTCAACTCATGAAGGAATTACACTCATCTCCAGTAGGTGGACATGCTGGAATAGCTCGAACTTTCCACCGCGTTGCTTCAAATTTCTATTGGAAGGGAATGAGAGTAGACATAAAGAAGTTTGTGGAGGAGTGTCAAACATGCCAGGAAACCAAGTCGGTAACCATGTCCCCAGCCAGCCTCCTTCAACCGTTGCCTATCCCTGATCAAGTCTTTGAAGATATTTCTATAGACTTCATCACCGGCTTACCACCATCCAAGGGCAAAATCGTCATAATGGTGATTATTGACAGATTATCTAAGTATGGACACTTTATAGCGTTGCCTTCTGATTTTTCTAGTAAAACCGTAGCAGTAACGTTCGTACAAGAGGTGGTGCGTTTACATGGCATACCGGTCTCTATAGTATCCGATCGGGACCCTCGTTTTCTTAGTGACCTTTGGAAGGAGGTACACCGTTTGTAAGGCACGACGTTGAGGATGAGTTCTGCCTATCATCCTCAGACGGATGGGCAAACGGAGGCACTCAACAAATGTTTGGAACAGTATTTGCGCTGCTACGTGATGGATCACCCTTCTAGTTGGCTGAACATGTTGCCATGGGCAGAGTTCTGGTACAATACTTCATTCCAAACTTCTGCCCAAACCACCCCTTTTGAGATTTTGTATGGTCTTCCTCCACCGACAGTAACACGTTATATCCCCGGGGCTGCGAAGAATGATTTAGTTCACAGCCAGTTGCTTGCACGAGACCAGACCCTAGACTTGTTGAAAGAAAACCTGAAGAAGGCTCAAGGAAGAATGAAATTGTTTGCAGACTAGAAGCGACGAGAAGTCACCTTAGCTATGGGGGATTGGGTCTATGTTAAATTACAGCCATTCAGGCAGAATTCGGTGAGGTTGCAGAGGCATCACAAGTTAGGACGCCGGTACTTTGGGCCGTACAAAATTTTGAGTCGAGTGGGAGCCGTTGCTTACAAGCTAGAACTACCCGAAGCCGCTAAAATACATCCGGTATTCCACATTTCCTTGCTTAAGAAATGTGTTGGTAATCCAATGCAACAGGTGACACCACTTCATTTGGTAGATTCTACTTCTACATTGATTCTTCAGCCTTTGGAAGTTCTGGACATAAGTGTTGTTCGCCTACCCAATGGAGTCACTAGTGAGCAATGGTTAGTCTCTTGGGACGGGTTGTCTGTTGAAGAATCTACTTGGGAGGAAAGGAAAATGATCCAGAGGCTTTATCCTTCTTTTAACCTTGAGGACAAGGTTGGTTCGGATGGGAATGGTATTGTTATGGATATAACCAGTATCAACGATGTTGAAGCCCAAACAGAGGAAAAAGCAGAGGACCCATTTTGAATGAGGAGCAGAAGGTTATTGACGAGCCACCAGGTCCAAGAAGGGGAAACAGAATACGAATTCCTTCTAGAAAGTTAGCTGGTTATGTGATGACAGCACAGCCAGCTAAGAAATAACGAATTCATGGAGAGCTTCAGGGGAGTCTGTTAGGAATTTCCTTTATATTGATTTGATTACTATTTGTTGGTTTTTTTATTCTTATGAACACTCTGAAAGTGTAATTTCTCTTCTCATCCCTATTCTAGGTCTTCTACCTCTCATCTTATTCTCATTCTCATTTTTAGATTGTAATTCATTTGCAGCTGAATAATTAATAGAGATTTTATCGTTTTTCTTCCTATCCCGTTATTTCAATTTCTAAACGCTTTCAGATCACGATACCGCACAAGAAATATTTAGACAAAGCAAGAACGTTACATTCCAGGGTGTTGGTATTGTTGACCTATTCATCACTACTGTGTCCACTGTCGACCCACCAGTCAACTTGCAGCCAAAACCTGAAGTAGTATACTACAATCAATCTGGTCAAAGGGTGCCTGTCCTCTGTAATCCCTTTAATGCTGACCTCACCGATCGAACATATGCTGCTACTGAAGTAGACTTGGACAAAGCATCCCAGGTAAGAAATGTCCAATGGCGTGTAGTCCCTACGCTTTCTGAGCTAACAAAGGAATTGATTATATAGTAGATTTTCAAGAAATGGAATCCTTTTCTTGGTATGCATTATGTAGGAATGGAGGAAGCACATCTGTCAAGTTTCTAGGACTGGTACGTGCACATCCACTGGCAGGTTGACCCCAGAAATCTACATGCAGATGGTGTCTATTGCGAATGTAAGCAATATTTTGTACCGGTACAGTCCGTTCCTTGTTGATCTTGTAGATTGCAGCTCTGTGCGAGAGACATTCAGTGTCATCATCAAGCATCATTGCTCAGGCTTAAGGCTCTATACCAAATTAGTGTTTATCGCATTGATCATGGTTTCAGTAGCATCTATGACTTTGTTGATCGTATGGGTGTTTTATACAAGACAGAGGCGCCACCGGTTGGTTGCGAAAGAATTTATCATGCTATCGCCTGAGCAACACGAATGAGAAGAAGCGAGTCTTTGAGGGTTACACTTATTCTCACAGTTTTTACGTATTAAGAGTGAGGCTCATGCACATTGTGAAGAATCACAAGAAATTCTTCATAAAACCACACTGAATCGAAGCAGATCAAGGATATAGATGAGGAGTCGAAGAAGAAAGAAAATGAGTGACTGAAGCCTACGAGAGAGAGAGTCAAGAATGTTCTAATGAGTTGACTGAAGAGTTGTCTAAAACACTTGCATTTCAGAAACACGTAAATGAAGAAAAACGCAGACGTATTGATGAAATACTCAGCACATCATAAGCCAGATGAAACTCAGCATGGAGATTTAAATAAGACAAAACGCAGCACTTCGTTTGGAAATATATTAAAGTATGATGGAAGACTTTAAAGGAATAAAGGCAAAGGTTTTTCAAGAGAGTCATGTGGACAAGGCATGAAGAATATGTGTGGACCCAGTCAAAAGCTTGTGAAAGAATAAGATAATTAAAGATAACAATCTTTAATTAAAGTCACGTGGAAGGCAAGCATGTTGATAGACTCAGTCAAAGGCAAACACTATAAATAGCCAAGTCAAGCTCTAACGAAAAGCATAACAACATCAATGTACACTTACAAGTCTATAGAATTTACATTTCTCTGTTTTCAAGTGAGGAAATATTTGAGAGTGCTAGAGTACATTACAGTGGGTACTAGAGAGTTTGATAGAACTCTTGCAGGTGTTCTGTAAACACCCAATCTCTTGTATTTTCTCCCTTTTTGATCCTAGAAATAATAGTCTGCTGTGTGAGTTTGACCCTTGGACGTAGATAGCTTTGTGCTATCGAACCAAGTAAACTTTGAGTGTCTTCTTTACTTTCTTGCTCTCTTCCATTTCTCCAAAAACAAAGCCAAGTATTATCATCAGTTCAAGAGAGAATTTCACAGAAATTACACAAAGATTTCTAACAGATTGGTATCAGAGCCATTTTAAAGTTTCTACCTACTTTCACCAGCCAAGAATCCATCAAAGAAAGCTCAAGCACAAGCCTTATACATAGATCCTACAAGATGGTGGGAAAGGAGATGGAAGTATTCATTGGAAAGGAGGATTTTGCAATCTGGAAATTACAGATGCAAGCCCTCCTTGAATCCTATGAGTGCTTTGGAGCCACAGATGCTACATATGAAGATGAGCAAGATCCTGTGAAGAATCTCAAGAAGGCAAGATTAGCACATTGCAAGCTAATGTTGCATCTTTCACCAATTGTCATTAGAAAGGTGAAAGATTGCAACACTGCAAAGCTTCTGTGGGATAAATTAGATGAGATTTATTCCAGAAAATGCTTACCAAATAAGATGACATTGTTGCACAATCTTGCCAACTTCAAGATGAATACAACAGTAAATCTAGAAGACAATTTGGATTTCTTTTTCAAATTGATTCAAGATCTTGAAACCAATGGAGAGATTATTTCTGAAGAACACCAAGCAGTGGTGATTCTAAATTCCCTACCACAGGAGTATAATGCTTTCAGAAAAGTGGTGAAGCATGCTAGTGGTGATGCTCTAACAGTAAAGAGAGTTCTTTACTCTTTAATGGAGGAAGTGATAGATAACAATCACTTTAAGAAGGAACTAGAGGTGATGTTTTTGGACAATAAATCCGAAAACAGACCAGCACATTCTGCTTTCAAGAAAGGTGGGCAGAAAACTAAAGGAAAGGGCAAACAGAAGAAAACTGAAGATGAAAAGAAAAAAGGTAAAGCAAAAGGTAAGAAATGTTTTTACTGTGATAAAATTGGTCATTTTGCTAGAGATTGCAGGAAGAAAAAGAAGGATAAAGAAGAAGAGAAGGTTGTTGCTGGAAATGTTGAAAATTTTGAAGAAACTAGTGAAGATGAGATCCTGGCACTGACAATCGAAGCAGATGAGCCAACAAAAGATTGGATCCTTGATTCTGGCTGCACAATGCATGTCACTTCCCACAGGGAGTGGTTTTCTACATTTGAGAACTTGTCAGCTAAGGTGAGGATGGCAGATGCAGGGAAGCAGAACATTAAGGACATTGGCAATGTTTCCATCAAGATGCATGATCGAAAGAAAAGGACATTGAGCAATGTGAGATATGTCCCTGGAATCAAAAGAAATCTCCTATCCGAAAGTGTTTTTGACAAGCAAGGATACAAGATCAGATCTAAAGATGGCTTGAGAGAAATCATAAAGGATGGAAAGGTGGTTATAAGGGCAATTGAGAGAGGAGGCCTATACTATGTTGTAGGAATCATAGAAATCAACCTAACAGTAGAAGAAAAGGAGTTGAACTCAACAATCCTATGGCATGCAAGATTAGGACATGCAGGAAACAAGAGTTTGAAGCACCTTCAACAACAAGGGTTGCTTCCTAATGCTACTGTGAAGAGAATTGAGTTTTGTGAAGGATGTATCCTAGGGAAACATTACAGAACTCCTTTCCCAAAAATTGCAAGAAGAGCCACCAGCAACATGCAGTATGCTCACAGTGACTTATGGGGGCTAGCACAGACTCAAACCATGGGAGGAAAGAGATACTTCATGTCAATCATTGATGACAGATCCAAAAAATGCTGGATCTATCTCCTAAAATCTAAGGATGAAGCTCTCGGAGCATTCATCAAGTGGCATACACTAATGGAGAACCAAACAGAAAAAAAAGGCTGAAGTGTTTAAGGACAGACAATGGCCTAGAGTTTTGCAACAAAGAGTTTGATGACTACTGTGAAAAGAAAGGGATTCAAGGGCACAGAACAGTTAAAGCTACCCCTCAACAGAATGGAGTAGCAGAAAGACTCAACAGGACACTTCTAGAGAAAACAAGATGCATGCTACTATCTTCAGGCCTATCCCAAACACTATAGGGAGAAGCCATAAAGACAGCAACATACCTAATCAACAGACTTCCTCCATTAGCAAATGAATACAAGACTCCTGAAGAGGTATGGACTGGAACTAAACCTATTTTAACTAACTTGAGACCTTTTGGATGCAGTGCCTACATCCACCAAACAGAAGGAAAGTTAGAACCTAAAGCCATAAAAGGAGTGTTTCTAGGATATCCTGAAGGCACAAAAGGGTATAAAGTTCTAATCCTACAACCAGGAGTTCACAAGACTTAAATAAGCAGAGATGTAGTGTTCAGGGAAACTGAATTCCCACTGCTGAAGCAGAAAGTAGGAGGAATGCAGGTTCAGGAAAGTGTCCTACAGCAGCTGGGATCAAACAATAGTTTGACTCCCTTTTATGACCCACCCTCCACATATGAAGAAGGAGAAATAGGACCAGCTACTGAACAACCTACAGAAACAGTAGAAGAAAGACAGGATTCCAATTCTAACCCTCAGGAGGGAACAGAATAAGAAGAATCATAAACTGAAACTCAAACACCTCTACAAGACTATCAACTAGTTAGAGATAGAGAACCAAGGCAGGTAATACCTAACAGAAGGTATTTTGACACTAACCTAGTTGAATATGCTTGTTTAGTTGCAGAATCTGTAGAATCTGAAACACCAGAAAGCTATAAGGAGGCTATGACTAGGACTGATGCTGATTAGTGGAAGAAGGCTTGCCAAAGTGAATACTTCTTTAATGAAGAATGAGACTTGGAAGCTAGTTCCCAAGCCACCTAATGCAAAACTGATTGAATGTAAGTGGATTTTTAAACTCAAGGATGGAGTGACAGAAGCTGATCCTAAAACCTACAAGGCAAGACTAGTTGCAAAAGGCTTTAGGCAGAGGGAAGGTGTAGATTACAAGGAAATATTTTCTCCAGTGGTCAAGTTTAAAACAGTAAGGATAATTTTGACCCTAGCAACATTGAATGATTGGGAAATACATCAGATGGATGTAAAGACAGCTTTCCTATATGGAAGGCTAGAGGAAACCATCTATATGAAGCAACCTATTGGCTTCATAGACAAGCATAAATCAGATCATGTATGTTTGCTAGATAAATTGCTATATGGCCTGAAGCAAGCCCCTAGGCAATGGAACAAGAAGTTCCATAAGGTGGTGGCAGAACTAAGGTTCAAAAGGAGTGCCTATGATTACTGTCTATACTACAAAAACTTGGAGAAAGAGGAAGTGGTCTACATGCTGGTGTATGTTGATGATTTAATCATCACAGGAAAGCTGATGAAGAAAATACAAGAAGTGAAAGAAGCCTTGAAAAAGAATTTTGACATGAAAGACCTAGGGAGAGCTAAGAAGCTACTGGGAATGCAAATCATAAGGAATGAGGTTGAAGGGAAACTATGGTTAATAAAAAGGGATTATATAAGGAAAGTCCTATCTAAGTTCAACATGGAAGACTCTAAACCTAGTCCTGCTCCAACTGGCACACACTTACAGCTGACAGCTGCTAAGAGTCCAGCAACAGAAGCAGAAAGAGAACAAATGTTGAAATATCCTTATGATGTGGGTATAGGTTGAATCATGTACATTATGATTTGTACTAGACCTGACTTAGCACATGCAATCAGCCTACTTAGCATATTCATGTCTAATCTAGGTCTAGAACATTGGTCTGGTTTTAAAATAGTACTCAGATATTTGAAAGGGACCCTAAACCATGGTCTATGTTTTTCCAAGTCTAACCTAGAAATGCATAAACATGTGAATTTAAATGGTTATGTAGATGCAGATTATGCAGCAGACAAGGACACACGCAAATCTTTATCAGCATACTATTTTACACTATCAGGTAACACAGTAAGCTGGAAAGTGCAACAACAAACAGTAGTGTCACTATCTACAACAGAAGCAGAATTTTACGCAATCACAGAAGGCCTAAAGGAGCCAATATGGCTTAAGGGACTACTATCAGAAATCAAAGTACCAACAACAGAGGCAGCTATACACACAGATAGTCAGAGTGCGATTTACCTTAGTAAGGACCCAGTCCTACATGAGAGGTCGAAACACATAGACGTTCGACTCCACTTCATTAGAGACAAGGTCAACGCAAGAGAGTTTAACCTGAAAAAGATAAACGGTGAAAACAATCCTTCAGATTTTGGGAAAAAAGTTGTTCCAATAACGAAATTCATTTTCTTTAGAGAGTTTCTACAAATAAATGGAGCACCTTGAAAAGAAAAAGAAGGCGTTACCCGTCAATCTCACAACATCAGAAGAAAAGGAAGGAAAAATTAAGGTTTCAAATTTTTCTAGGGTTTCGGATTTCAGAAATTGGTCACGAATCGAAAGATTGAGTGAGGGTTTATGAAGAAGGAGGGGAAAATGTGAAGAATCACAAGAAATTCTTCATAAAACCACACTGAATCGAAGCAGATCAAGGATAGAGATGAGGAGTCGAAGAAGAAAGAAAAGAAGTGACTGAAGCCTACGAGAGAGAGAGTCAAGAATGTTCTAATGAGTTGACTGAAGAGTTGTCTAAAACACTTGCATTTCAGAAACACGTAAATGAAGAAAAACGCAGACGTATTGATGAAATACTCAACACATCATAAGCCAGATGAAACGCAACATGGAGATTTAAATAAGACAAAACGCAGCACTTCGTTTGGAAATATATTAAAGTATGATGGAAGACTTTAAAGGAATAAAGGCAAAGGTTTTTCAAGAGAGTCATGTGGACAAGGCATGAAGAATATGCGTGGACCCAGTCAAAAGCTTGTGAAAGAATAAGATAATTAAAGATAACAATCTTTAATTAAAGTCACATGGAAGGCAAGCATGTTGATAGACTCAGTCAAAGGCAAACACTATAAATAGCCAAGCCAAGCTCCAACGAAAAGCAGAACAACATCAATATACACTTACAAGTCTATAGAATTTACATTTCTCTGTTTTCAAGTGAGGAAATATTTGAGAGTGCTAGAGTACATTACAGTGGGTACTAGAGAGTTTGATAGAACTCTTACAGGTGTTCTGTAAACACCCAATCTCTTGTATTTTCTCCCTTATTGATCCTAGAAATAATAGTCTGGTGTGCGAGTTTGACCCTTGGACGTAGATAGCTTTGTGCTATCGAACCAAGTAAACTTTGAGTGTCTTCTTTACTTTCTTACTCTCTTCCATTTCTCCAAAAACAAAGCCAAGTATTATCATCAGTTCAAGAGAGAATTTCACAGAAATTACACAAAGATTTCTAACACACATACAATTGTCGATAAAGACATACCAGAAAATCACACAATGAGGCTCCATGTTCTTGGTGTCGAATGAGAATTTCTTCCAAACTTGTGCTCCTAGGACATCAAAGGGCCAATGCCAAGCCTTGTTTACAATAACTTTACTTAAGGTTCTGACATTCAAGTTTCTTTTCTCTAGTGGGACTGATCTTGGCGTATTTAATACCTTAACCTCTACCGGCCTAGAGCCTTGGTAATGGAGGTGGCAAGATTTCAAACTTTGTTTGAACCTTCACATTTTCATCATCTACATATGGAATGCCCTCTATATTCTCCAAGCCCTCAGGATTATTTGGCTATAGATTTTGATATCTGTAATACAAGTCGTTGTTCTACGATCCATCTATAAGCTCTATTGATTTGCTTAGTGCCTCTCTCAATTCCCTTATAGCATCTAGTGTTCCGCTCCTTCCACAGTTAGAAGATGGTTGAATTGAAGGTGATTTCAGTTGTTGCACGATCACCTTTAGTAAGTTATGTTGGACCCCGATCTTCTGATAGAAATTAGAATTATTAAAATGGAATTAAATGAGTGTGTTTGTATAGGTATTGTGTTGTAGATGTTATTGTATTTAAAGGAGATTGATGAGAAATGAAGTGATTGATTTTGATGACTTTGAAAATTTAGTACAGTTGTATGAGTTATAAAAGTCAAAATGAATTAGTTGATTGAAATGGAAGTTGAAAAGCAAGAAATGATTAGTGAAAGTGTTATATGTTGAAGAAAATTAGAAAGTTTGACTTTTTGGAGTAAAGAGTTGACTTTTGATTTAGGCACATTTTGAGAAAATGATCTTAATAAAAAAATTGTAGCTTATGTTGAGAGCTTTCCGTAGCCATAAAGTATGTTATTTTTCGATATCGGGATTGAAAGTTATGATATTTGAAAGTTAAGTGTATTTTGCCTTGGTTTGGAAAATGTTATTAAGAGTAAGATTGCGTATGACTTTTGTGAAAGAGAAATGTGTATGCGTATATCCTTTGGTGTTCAGTTTGATGTGGGGAAATGGCTTTGGAATAGTTTATTAGAGATTTGAATTGTGTTTGAGATGAATTAGTTGAAGAGTTTGTAGTAGTGGGTGAATATGTGAAGTTGATGTGTTGGAATGGTGTTTAGAGACTTCAATGGCAAATCTGTATTGATTTAGATTGATTTAGCCAAAGTGTTCTTAATGAAAGTGGTAGATTATGTTTTTATCTTTCCATTGATATAAGGCACAAAAATATTGGACAAGGGAGTAGAAAGTTATGATTTTTAGAAGTTCTGAGGCTGTTTAATGTGACGCTGATCGACCAGTCAGTTTGTGTGGAGTTTTTGACCCATTTAGGGGTCGATATGATTTTTAAGGCCTTAATGAAAGTTGTAGATCTTTCTTCAAGATTTCCATAGACTCCAAGTTTGTTAAATTTGGAGTTCCGGATCAAAAGTTATGATGTTTGCAAGTTTTGGTACAGTTGAGAAATTATCGATCATTCATCTTTGTGTAAACTTTTGATCCCTTTAGAGTCCAAGCTTGCTTGTGAGTCCTTCTTAAACATTGTAGATCTGTCTTTTATCTTTCCAACGAAACAAACCGTGTCTAATTTGGAGCTCGGAGTCAAAAGATATGAACGTTTGAAGTTTGGAGGTTGGACCGCATGGTTGATCGCTCACTGCTGCAGCGTGCACATGACGACGACGACCTGTCTTGTGGACACCGACCTGCAATGGGCGACCGACCTGCTATGCGACCTTTGCGATCAATTTTCAGCCGACCGACCTCTCTTCCTTGTTTTGGCCATAACTTCTTCGTCCGACATCCGATCGACTTGATTTTCAAAGCGTTGGATTCCTAAGACATTTTTCTATCTTTCCATACTAGATAGGTAGGTTTTGGAATTAAATGGAGAAAGATAGCTCGGATTATAATGAGCTGATCGGTTGTAAAAGTTTGAATAGTGTTCGGTATTTTTGAGATATCTCGAACTATAGAGCTCAGATTGATTTGATTCTTATTGGAAATTAAACTAGATAGATGGAGCTACAAATGTTATGAAGGATCCGATTGACAATGTAGCCTCCAAGACTTTCAAATATGGGTCGGAAGTTAGGTATAGAGTTCAGTCTCAGCTTTGTAATGGTATGAGTAGTGTTCAGTATTTTGGAGTTATATCGGTCGCTAGAGCTCCTATCGATCTGATTCTTTTTGCAAATTAAACTAGAGACATATACCTATAAATGTTATTAAGGAGCCGATCGACAATTGAGCTTGCAAGACTTTCAAATACAGGTCGGAAGTTCAGTGTAGTGTTCAATCTCAGTTCTATAATGGCTGAACAATGTTCAGTATTGTGGATATATCTCGATCGCTAGAGCTCGGATTGATCTGATTCTTTTTGAGAATTAAACTAGAGAGATGAGGCTACAAACGTTATGAAGGAGCCGATCGACAATGGAGCCTCTAGGACTTCCAAATATAGGTCGGAAGTTAGATGTAGTGTTCAGTCTTGGTGTTATAATGGCTTAATAGTGTTCAGTATTTTGGAGATATATCGATCGCTAGAGCTCGTATTGAGCTGATTCTTTTTGATAATCAAACTAGAGAGATGAGGCTAAAAAATTTATGACGGAGCCGATCGACAATGGAGCCTCTAAGACTTCCAAATATAGGTCGGAAGTTAGATGTAGTGTTCAGTCTCGGTGTTGTAATGGCTGAACAACGTTCAGTATTTTGGAGATATATCAATCGCTAGAGCTCGGATTGAGCTGATTATTTTTTAGAATTAAAATAGAGACATGGGTCTACAAATGTTATGAAGGAGCCGATCGACAATGTAGCCTCTAAGACTTCCAAATATGGGTCGGAAGTTAGGTGTAGTGTTCAGCCTCGGGTCTGAAGAACAAACTTCAGTATTTTGGTGATATCTTGAGATATAGAGCTCCGATCGATCCGATTCTTGAAGCGATGAATTATTAAGACATAGAGGAACATTTCTTTAGAAGAAAGTTTTATCAAATGACTTCATTTCCCTGATCGAAATAATCAGACAAGATGTCAGTTTTAAAGACCAATGAAGGGGCAATTTTGGAAGTTTACTTAAAGGGTTAAGTTTATAGGCTTAAATGGAGGGGCTTATGGGTCATTCCTTATTCATTAATTGACCTGGCACTATAAAAGCAAGGGGGCTGTAGTTGTTTGGAGGAGAATCACGATTATTGCCCAAAAGACTTAAAAGAAATAAGAGGAGAGAAGAGAAAGTTGTTTCGTTGGAGAAGAATCAAGAGAAGAAGAAGAGCTTCAAAGGTTCAGTTTTCTCCAAGTTTCTTGAGGGGTTTGGTGCTTTTCAAAGGAAAGGTGAAGAAGAAGATGAAAGCTTCTTATGGAGCCCAAAAATCCGAAAATGGTGTGAGAGAAGGTAAGATGCGAAATTTTGAGATCTGTGAATTTTGATGAATTTCTGGTTTAGAAATATGGAAAATGGTATGGGTTTGTGGAGTATGAAGTTAATTTTGTTGATTGCTTAATATTATGGGTTTAGTTTTGGATGGAAATTAATTAGGATTTATGCCCAATTTTGTAAATTGGGAATTTTAGAAATTTGTGATTTAGATGGCGTGGTTACATGTGGAATTAGTGTGTTCTAAGTTCAATTTGAGGATTATGTTATTTATGAGATTAAATTTTTGGGAAATTGGTGTAGGGAATTTTTCTATTGGAAGGAAGAAAGACGCAATGGTCAAATTGAAGTTAAGGACAAGTTTCTAGCATCGATTCGAGGTGGGTAACCGTTTATAATAGAATTTATAAGCCACTACTGCTTTCTTTAAACAAAAAGATTTTCTGATTTCAATTGCATCATAATTGTTGCATCATTGTATGAATGATTTGAAAAATCATTATTGATTCAATACATGAACTTTTGATGAATTGCAAAATAAATTGTGTTATGCCTTGAAAGATTTCATGGCATTTTGTGTATTCGGAAAAGAGCATTCGATAAATTGATTTAAGCATGATTATGTGATTGTGATTGGGCGAGAGAGAATCTATTTTGTTAAGTCACGTGCACGTTGACCCCCTTAGCCTTCTCCCGGCCGCCTGCTTGAGGCTTACGAGATCCGAAAAATGGACTCGTCGTGTTTACGGTAAACTTCGATTTCCGTCGTGTTTATGGAACTCTCAAGCCACTTGTGTGCATCGCATATGTGATTTGCCATTGCATTTATGAATTGTCAAGTTGATGCATTCATGTTTTACAACCTATGGGTTTATGGCTGAAAGCCTAAAAATTATACGTTTTGCAATTGTGATTTGACTACAGCAAGATCGAAACTTTTAGAAAATGTGCTTTACGGATTTCAAAGAAATGTTTTCTAAGACCAGAAAAGAAAAAGAATTTCAAGGATTTTGCTTATTTATTTGTTATAAATTGTTACCCACGAGCTATAAGCTCACCCCCTTCATTCCCATCCACAGGTGATGAGAAGAAGATCGGGTGAAAGAAAATGAAGATTTCTATTTGCATGTGTTTATATTGTATTGATGTTAAGTAAGATAGTGTTGAGAAATTCAAAATTTGTTGTGTATTGCGTACTTTGGATTTTGGTGTTGATATTGTATATGGTCTGAATTGCCACGAGTGTATGAAGAGTAGTCATTCCAGGACATATGTGATTTATGAAATTGTGTATATAGTGAGTATAAGGTTTATGGACTTCTGGAATTATGTATTGATTTAAGTTATGTTTGGGATGTGTGTATGAGTATAAATGTGATAATGTATTTTGGATTGAGTTTGGTTATGAAAGAAATGAAAAGGAAAGGAATAAGAAAGAAAGAAAAGAAAGGAAAAATTTATACCGGATTTAGAATGTCTTAAGGTTTCCAACGCGACAGTGATTTCTAAGATTTTGTTCGCAGATGTCGATACTTGTGTTTCAGTTCGAATGCTTCAATTCGATTTGTGATTCGTGATCGTTTGTTTGGTTTGTCTCCGAGCTAATTCGATTTGACTTTATTTGTATGCTTCGCTTCTAAGTTAGTTTTCGATTCGTTAATGATTTGTTTCGCTTTGTAATCAATCGTTTATTCGTTTCGCCTCTTTGTGATTCGTTCCGTCTTCCGTTTTTGGGTTGGGGCGCCGGTCTCCGGATCGGGTCCCAACATTTGTGGTATCAGAGCCCAGTAATATGATCTTACTTGGGCGTATGTGTAGGAGTAAGAAATGGATAAGAGTTTGTGAGGATAAGATTGATCTTGTGAGAATGTGAGCATGATGTGTTTGTCTTTCATGAATTATTTGATGAATCTAAATGATTGTATGTTGGAGGTGATGAGTTATATGATTGAATTAGTGAGAGTGGGATATTGATGTGATTAAGTGTTCATGAATTATTCGAGGAAATTACAGTGACTATTTGACTTAAGTGTCAAGAGTATGATTGATTTTTAGAATGTGTGTATGGAAATTAAGATTAGAAATTCATGATGAGGTTGGATGATTTGGCTTCGAATATATAGGAGATGCAATAGCAGAATACTTGGAAGATGAGCTTGATGATAGAAATATGTGTATTGATATGGTATGGGTGCTATGTGACTCAAGAATTGAGAAATTGTGAAGAGATTGAGAATATGTATGATGGAGACATTAGATGAGAAAAGTGATTAATTATGATTTATTGGAAAGAAATTAGTTAAGAAATTGTGTCACTTGATAATGTCTAAGAGGAATTTCGTGGGCGAAATTCTTTTAAGAGGGGGAGAATTGTTGTACCCCGATCTTTTGATGAAAATTAGAATTATTAAAATGGAATTCAATGAGTGTGTTTGTATAGGTATTGTGTTGTAGATGTTATTGTATTTAAAGGAGATTGATGAGAAATGAAGTGATTGATTTTGATGACTTTGAAAATTTAGTACAGTTGTATGAGTTATAAAAGTCAAAATGAATTAGTTGATTGAAATGGAAGTTGAAAAGCAAGAAATGATTAGTGAAAGTGTTATATGTTGAAGAAAATTAGAAAGTTTGACTTTTTGGAGTAAAGAGTTGACTTTTGATTTAGGCACATTTTGAGAAAATGATCTTAATAAAAAATTGTAGCTTATGTTGAGAGCTTTCCGTAGCCATAAAGTATGCTATTTTTCGATATCGGAATTGAAAGTTATGATATTTGAAAGTTAAGTGTATTTTGCCTTGGTTTGGAAAATGTTATTAAGAGTAAGATTGCGTATGACTTTTGTGAAAGAGAAATGTGTATGCGTATATCGTTTGGTGTTCAGTTTGATGTGGGGAAATGGCTTTGGAATAGTTTATTGGAGATTTGAATTGTGTTTGAGATGAATTAGTTGAAGAGTTTGTGGTAGTGGGTGAATATGTGAAGTTGATGTGTTGGAATGGTGTTTAGAGACTTCAATGGCAAATCTGTATTGATTTAGATTGATTTAGCCAAAGTGGTCTTAATGAAAGTGGTAGATTATGTTTTTATCTTTCCATTGATATAAGGCACGAAAATATTGGACAAGGGAGTAGAAAGTTATGATTTTTAGAAGTTCTGAGGCTGTTTAATGTGAAGCTGATCGACCAGTCAGTTTGTGTGGAGTTTTTGACCCATTTTGGGGTCGATATGATTTTTAAGGTCTTAATGAAAGTTGTAGATCTTTCTTCAAGCTTTCCATAGACTCCAAGTTTGTTAAATTTGGAGTTCCAGATCAAAAGTTATGATGTTTGCAAGTTTTGGTACTGTTGAGAAATTATCGATCAGTCATCTTTGTGTAAACTTTTGATCCCTTTAGAGTCCGAGCTTGCTTGTGAGTCCTTCTTGAACATTGTAGATCTGTCTTTTATCTTTCCAACGAAACAAACCATGTCTAATTTGGAACTCGGAGTCAAAAGATATGAACGTTTGAAGTTTGGAGGTCGGATCGCATGGTTGATCGCCCACCTGCGCGCGCCCGCGCGAGCGATCGCGACCGACCTGGTGCGGGCGACCGACCTGGTGCAGGAGACCGACCTAGTGCGGGCAACCGACCTGGTGCGGGCAACCGACCTGCTGTGCGACCTTTGCGATCGATTTTCAGCCGACCAACCTCTCTTCTTTGTTTTGGCCATAACTTCTTCATTCGACATCTGATCGACCTGATTTTTGAAGCGTTGGATTCCTAAGACATTTTTCTATCTTTCCATACTAGATAGGTAGGTTTTGGAATTAAATGGAGAAAGATAGCTTAGATTATAGTGAGCTGATCGGTTGTAAAAGTTTGAATAGTGTTCGGTATTTTTGAGATATCTCGAGTTATAGAGCTCAGATTGATTTGATTCTTGTTGAAAATTAAACTAGATAGATGGAGCTACAAATGTTATGAAAGAGCCGATTGACAATGTAGCCTCCAAGACTTTCAAATATGGGTCGGAAGTTAGGTATAGAGTTCAGTCTCAGCTTTGTAATGGTATGAGCAGTGTTCAGTATTTTGAAGTTATATCGTTCGCTAGAGCTCCGATCGATCTGATTCTTTTTGACAATTAAACTAGAGACATATACCTATAAATGTTATTAAGGAGCCGATCGACAATTGAGCCTTCAAGACTTTCAAATACAGGTCGGAAGTTCAGTGTAGTGTTCAGTCTTAGTTCTGTAATGGCTGAACAATGTTCAGTATTGTGGATATATCTCGATCTCTAGAGCTCGGATTGAGCCGATTCTTTTTGAGAATTAATCTAGAGAGCTGAGGCTACAAAAGTTATGAAGGATCCGATCAACAATGGAGCCTCTAAGACTTCCAAATATAGGTCGGAAGTTAGATGTAGTGTTCAATCTCGGTGTTATAATGGCTGAACAGTGTTAAGTATTTTGGAGATATATCAATCACTAGAGCTCGGATTGAGCTGATTCTTTTTGAGAATTAAACTAGCAAGATGAGGCTACAAAAGTTATGAAGGAGCCGATCAACAATGGAGCCTGTAAGACTTCCAAATATAGGTCGGAAGTTAGATGTAGTGTTCAGTCTCGGTGTTGTAATGGCTGAACAGTGTTCAGTATTTTGGAGATATATCGATCGCTAGAGCGCGGATTGAGCTTATTCTTTTTTAGAATTAAAATAGAGACATGGGGCTACAAATGTTATGAAGGAGCCGATTGACAATGTAGCCTCTAAGACTTCCAAATATGGGTCGGAAGTTAGGTGTAGTGTTCAGCCTCGGGTCTGAAGAACAAACTTCAATATTTTGGAGATATCTTGAGCTATAGAGCTCCGATCGATCCGATTCTTAAAGTGATGGATTCTTAAGACATAGAGGAACATTTTTTTGGAAAAAAGTTTTATCAAATGACTTCATTTACCTGATCGAAATAATCAGACAAGATGTCAGTTTTAAAGACCAATGAAGGGGCAATTTTGGAAGTTTACTTAAAGGGTTAAGTTTATAGGCTTAAATGGAGGGGCTTATGGGTCATTCCTTATTCATTAATTGACTTGGCACTATAAAAGCAAGGGGGCTGTAGTTGTTTGGAGGAGAATCACGATTATTGCCCAAAAGACTTAAAAGAAATAAGAGGAGAGAAGAGAGAAAGCTTGTTTCGGTGGAGAAGAACCGAAGAGAAGAAGAAGAGAGCTTCAAAGGTTCAGTTTTCTCCAAGTTTCTTGAGGAGTTTTTGGTGCTTTTCAAAGGGAAAGGAGAAGAAGAAGATGAAAGCTTCTTATGGAGCCCAAAAATCCGAAAATGGTGTGAGAGAAGGTAAGATGCGAAATTTTGAGATCTGTGAATTTTGATGAATTTCTGGTTTAGAAATATGGAAAATGGTATGGGTTTGTAGAGTATGAAGTTAATTTTGTTGATTGCTTAATATTATGGGCTTAGTTTTGGATGGAAATTAATTAGGGTTTATGCCCAATTTTGTAAATTGGGGATTTTGGAAATTTGTGATTTAGATGGCGTGGTTACATGTGGAATTAGTGTGTTCTAAGTTCAATTTGAGGATTATGTTATTTATGAGATTTAATTTGTGGGAAATTGGTGTAGGAAATTTTTCTATTGGAAGGAAGAAAGACGCAATCATCAAATTGAAGTTAAGGACAAGTTTCTAGCATCGATTCGAGGTGGGTAACCGTTTATAATAGAATTTATAAGCCACTACTGCTTTCTTTAAACAAAAAGATTTTCTGATTTCAATTGCATCATAATTGTTGCATCATTGTATGAATGATTTGAAAAATCATTATTGATTCAATACATGAACTTTTGATGAATTGCAAAATACAATGTGTTATGCCTTGAAAGATTTCATGGCATTTTGTGTATTCGGAAAAGAGCATTCGATAAATTGATTTAAGCATGATTATGTGATTGTGATTGGGCGAGAGGGAACCTATTTTGTTAAGTCACGTGCACGTTGACCCCCTTAGCCTTCTCCCGGCCGCCTGCTTGAGGCTTACGAGATCCGAATGCTCACCCCCTTCATTCCCATCCACAGGTGATGAGAAGAAGATCTGATGAAAGAAAATGAAGATTTCTATTTGCATGTGTTTATATTGTATTGCTGTTAAGTAAGATAGTGTTGAAAAATTCAAAATTTGTTGTGTATTGCGTACTTTGGATTTTGGTGTTGATATTGTATATGGCCTGAATTGCCACGAGTGTATGAGGAGTAGTCATTCCAGGACATATGTGATTTATGAAATTGTGTATATAGTGAGTATAAGGTGTATGGACTTCTGGAATTATGTATTGATTTAAGTTATGTTTGGGATGTGTGTATGAGTATGAATGTGATAATGTATTTTAGATTGAGTTTGGTTATGAAAGAAATGAAAAGGAAAGGAATAAGAAAGAAAGAAAAGAAAAGAAAAATTTATACCGGATTTAGAATGTCTTAAGGTTTCCAACGCGACAGTGATTTCTAAGATTTTGTTCGCGGATGTCGGTACTTGTGTTTCAGTTCTAATGCTTCAATTCGATTTGTGATTCGTGACCATTTGTTTGGTTTGTCTCCGAGCTAATTCGATTTGACTTTGTTTGTATGCTTCGCTTCCAAGTTGGTTTTCGATTCGTTAATGATTTGTTTCGCTTTGTGATCAATCGTTTATTCGTTCCGCCTCTTTGTGATTCGTTCCATCTTCCGTTTTCGGGTTGGGGCGCCGGTCTCTGGATCCGGTCCCAACAAGTTATCTGTTTCTTTTTATCTTGCATACTATATCCTTGTAGCTTGGATTTGGGAAGTCCAATTGAGATATATCTCTAATTTCACGCCATATTTCTTTAGTGACTCTACAACTAAAGAATAATTGTTCAACTATTTCTGGGTCCTCCTTGCATATCAAACATATGGAAGGGTATTTAGGAATGTTACTATGTCTAATGTAAGGGTTGTATTCTTAATTAGGACCCACGTGAAAAAAGACACCTTAGGACCCACATGAAAAAAGACACCTTAGGGAGTTTGTCACAACTCTATACAAATCTCTATCCTTCCATTTTTGAACCCTTCTCCTTTATTAATTCCTTAGCAAATTCATTAGTTTATCCACTAAAACTATGCCTAAGCGTATGTATTTATCTTATCTCATATAGTTCATGTAAGCGTATGTATTTATCTTATCTTATATGGTTCATTTAATGTTCTAGTAAATACTGCAACATATCTTAAGGAACTCCTTGTTATTCATTATTGCTTATCTAGATTTTAACTTTCGAGTTTAGAGGGATCTATTATTGAAAGATAACAACATAGTGTTGTATTGAACCTACCTTACACCAATTTTCATAGAAGAGGGAGGCAGTTTTTCCATTTCCAATGTTACATTCGAAGTGACCTCCTAACTCATCTTCTAGATTCAATCACTTTCTAAGGAACCATGAAAGGGAGGGACTTATCGTCAACTCCCATATGGTCTACCTTTCAAAATGTATGCCTTCATCCATGGAGAAGTTCGATTGTTCATTGAATCTCAAAGCCTTTTCTTAAGTATTGTTTTGTTTCTAATGCTTATTTGGGCACTTCCAAGTCCCCTTCCCTTTAAAGGTCTACATACTTCCTACTAGAAAACCTTAGAAAGCAGCCTTCCTCTCTTCCTATCCAAAGGTATCTTCTTATAGCTTTTCTAATCACACCTTTGATAGAAAGAAGTGTGAAGACCATTATACCTTAAAGGGAATTCAGGATTGCTTTTATTAATAAAATTCTTCCTATAGGGATGACATTTTCTTGCACTTCCTCATTCTCCTTATATATTTTCAATTAATGGGTTATTATCTCTGAATTGAGTCATTCTTGTAGATATAAGAGTTGTAGCTATTTAAAGGGTAGATTCAGTGTTTGGAGACCTGAGATATTTGACAACAATTCCTTTCTTTGATTGAACACTCTCCAAGGTGAGCAGGTGGAATTTTTGGTTATTTACCTCTAGACATGATGTTTCTCTAAATACATTTAGTGAAGCCATTATGTTTCTCTAAATACATTTAGTCAAGCCATTAGTGGACTTACTTAAGCATCATGAGCTCTTTAAAATAAAATTAGATCATTTGCAAACATGAGAGAAACTAGCCCCATTTTCTTGCATTTGCTATGGAACTTAAAGTTAGGTGATGTATTGATATTATTTTAATCAACCTGGTTAATGCTTCCATATATAGGATAAATAGGTAAAGTGACAAAGGGTCACCTTGCCTTAACCGTCTTGCATTTGGATATAGAATAACTGGCTCTCCATTAACTAGGACATTGAAAAAGGTGGCTGTGATGTATAATCTTTCCCGGTCTTTAAAATTTTCAAGGAAATTAAAAGCCTCAAGTAGATGCAAAATGATTTCTCAACTAATTGTATCAAAAGCTTTGTAAAAGTAAACTTTTATGGCACAATTTTTAAGATCATTCTTCTCATACTATCCTTTAAAAAACTTCTGGACCACTAGAATGTTATCTGTAATAGATCTTCCCTCTATAAAGGCTCCTTGGGAATAACTAATTATGTATTTAAGGACATTTTTCATTCTATTAACACTAGTTTTAAAAGTGATGATGTATAGAAAATTATAACAAGAGATAGGTATAAATTCATTCCAGGAGCGAGGATTTGTTACTTTAGGATTCAAACAGAGGAAAGTCTTATTTAATTCCTTAAGCATCATACTTTCTTTTAATAATTCTAGCATAGCTTCAATGATTGTATTCCTTAAGAGGGGCTAGATTTTTTGATACAAGTAGCCATTCAGACCATAAGATCTTAGGGCTTTTGATGGATTCATATCAAAGGCCAATTTTTCAATCTCTATAGGGTTGAGTAGTTTGGTCATATCCAACTCATTTCGAACCCTTATCAATTTATCCTTTTTTTATTTATTAGCTCTAGTCTATTGCTGTCTCCATCTTTGTTTTTTAGAAGCTTTAATTCCTCTTTTATTTTTATTAGTTTTCTTACACAAATGTAATACTTACATCCCCTAAAGTTATAAGAGATATCTCTTATAGTAGCTTATGAACATCCTTCTCTCTCCACCAAATAGTTATTAATTCAAAAGGGATAATATTTTCTTACTTTTGTGGAATATGTTACAAAATACTGTTAGGGTGTGATCTAAGAAATGTGGGTCCATAAGCTTCTTTTACTCTCATGGAATTAGGTGAGTCATTTCCCATTCACTAGGGTTTTATCTAACCTTTTCCTATTGTGTCACTCTTTGCTTTGTTTGTTTCTCTACATAAAAGTTGAGCCCTCTAGTTTTAGATTAGTAACTTCAATATTTTCCACATAATTATAAATTTGTTGAAGAATTCTTCAAGTTGACATTTCCTTTAGCTTCAGAATAAAAAGAGTATTATTAAAGTCCCCAATGATCAACCATGGTTCCCTAGCTAAGCTGTGTAGGTCCTTTAGTTTTGCCCATAGAAATATCCTCTAAAAAGATCAATATTATCAATAGAAATTGGATCTATTGAACTACTTATGCTATTAAGACTCCTAATAAAAAATAAAATTTAATTATTAGAAAATTATAAGAAAATACATAAAAATTAATAATGATAATAACATAACTTTTCCGAAGCTTTAAATTGTAACAAACAAATACCAAGTTATTTAATCTCTTGTGCTCCAATCTATTCCTTTTATTAGAATGGATGAATTCAAATGTGTTTCATTTTTGTTCACAACCTATTGCACTCTCACATTGACTTAAAATTCGAATTACAAACTATTGCAATTCTAGAACACCACTTCTGAATTAATCCCACCAAAAAACTGTAAGTCGTAAAATAACAAAAGTAGCATTATAAACAAAATAAAATGATAATTAATTTTCAATAAATAAGAAAAAAAAAATAAAAAGCTAATATATGGAGAAAGTTTTGCTCTTTGTCGAATAGCAATTGGGAATCCAAAATCTCTAGAAGACTACTTATAAAGCTCAATTTGTGAGCTTAAGAGATTTTGCATCATTTCCTGACCAACAATTATTGTAATAGTGAATAACATTCCTCTACTAACTTCAGCTTTCTTTTTAAATCCAATCTGAAATATACACTAGGATTCAAAAATATCCCAGCTGTAAAAAAACAAAGAAGAATGTTGTCTTTCTCATCTCTCATTGATAATTGTAAGATACGATGTATACAAAGAAGGCCTATATTTCATATTAGCCTTGATTACTTCCTTCACCCTTTCCATGACATCCAAAAAATAACTCATTATCAGCTTTTCTTCATTATCAGCCAATCGAAGAACCCTTACCAAAGGCTTACAAACTCGGATAACAAATTGACATTGAGACTAAAATTCTCTATCTTCCAAGATAAAGCTGGAAACCTCCAATCCAACATTAGACCTAGCATGCTAAGATGCAGTTCACTTATCACTTGTAAACATTTGTCTTAACTTTTTCTTCATCGAAACAAAAGATTGAAGTGATAAGAAATTCGTTACAAATCTTTTCATATTAGGATGATACAAAGTCCTACTATTAGTAAATTCCTTTCTCATTAAATTCAACACTCATGCACGATTATAGATAAACTTGGTCTCTTTTTTAGCTTTCTGTATAGTCTCATCAATAATAGGAAAAATACCTAGGATCTGTTATATTTTCCAGTATTAGGTCAATGCAATGTGCAACACAAGAAGTCAAAAAAAAGAATTATACCTATTTTGTATCCTTCTTCCTGTTGCTTTATAAGTGAAATCATTGTTAATAATGAATTTAACAATGTTTTCTGGTCCCATTTCATTCATAAGTTCATCAAATATCTCAAATAAAGTCTTAGTATTTCTAATAAGATTAGATACATCAATAGACTTAAAAAAACATTGAGCCATTTGCAGAAAAAACTAACAAATTAATAATAGGCTCTTGTCTCTTATATGTACAACCATCACAAATGATTGAACACCCAAAAGTAGCCCAATTCACTCTTTTTTAGCCAAATAACTTTTAATTTCAACAACTGAGCAACTCAAAAGTTTATTTCTTAAGTCATCAATCGAAAGAGCTTTGTATCTCGGACCATAAGAGGCTATTGCATTCATCATAGGTTGATAATAATAAGACTAAGAAGCATTGAATGATGAACCTGTATAATACCACCAACTAGCTACTGCTATATTGACATTACGAGTCGCATCTTTTGATTGCATTACATTACGAATTGAAGGTTAACTTCTAGGAGTTGTTTGTGGTGTAAGAAAACTACTCATCTACCTTCTTCTTTTCCTTACTTTAGGTCCAGGTGTAACATTCACTTCTTCCTAGGCTTGGGATGGAACATTACCACTACCACCTTCACAATCACCACGAAAACCAGCAAATGAACTTCCACTACTAATTTCAAAATTCAACCTTTCCCTTCTATCTTTTTTATGTTGATATTCTTCAAGCAATGTTTTCATTTGTCAATTCACATCATGACTTACTTTTTTACAAGGTTCTACATCTCCTTTAACCTCAGCTAAATGTTTTTTCATTCGGGTGATTCCTCTACCTTTGAAATGTTTGTTACAAAATAAGTAAATTGTATGGTTCTTTTTACTCGGGACTAATGCAGCATGAGCCCAAGTTGGATCATTGCATCTTCCTGAAGTAGTTTGATCATGAGTACTTAAACTTCCTTCTATTAATCTGCAATAATAAATGAAGACATATATCAAAATCATACACAATTCAATTTTATCCAACACAAGATAATTTTATCTAACATAATTCATCAATAGGTCAGAAACTAACAATTCAAGTTTTCAACATACATAATTACACAATACACAGGTTCATCATATGTAATATAACTCATTTTGTATGATTACCTTCCTAGATGAACATTTATATATATATATATATATATATATATATATATATATATATATATATGTTACTAGATAAGGTAGGACTTGGTTTCTTGATGATATATATATATATATATGTTACTAGATAAGGTAGGACTTGGTTTCTTGATGATGAGAGCATATGTTTGTGTTTATTAATTGGACAAATAGTTGTGGGTATAAAAGATACATTCATGTGTACGAAAGTGAAACTTGTAGCTAATAAATAAACCACAAACTTGCTCGCAGGATTTTACACTTATAAAAGGAAATTAGTTCTGTCGCATATGATTGAAGTAACAAGATATATTAACTTATGATTAAACTACATGCATGGTAGGTTAAATGTTAAGCTTTACCATACTAGATGACATTTGAACTTATTTTTCACAAATAAGTTTCATGCATAACTTAAAATAATTGAACTAGTATTCTGTGACATACAATTCAATGAAGAAATACATATTAATTTCTTATGACAATAAAAAAAATTGATAGATGCATGATTTCAATTGATAGCATTAAGTTCTGCCTAATCCACAAGCCTATGACCTTGACTCAATCTTTTTAATGACATCTTATGTTGGACCCCACCCCCCACACCTGGGCTAATATTTCCCACCCAGCGTGTGTTTGCGGGTTATACCACGGCGGGTGTTTGCGGGTTATACCGCGGCATCCAACTTAATCAAGATCGTCCTCTTTGGTCGAGGTGAGGCCACGACTCGAACCTTGACCTCAAGGTTTTATAGCTTCCACATGCTCGCCTCTTACCATTTGGTTAAGCCTCTTACCATTTGGCTAACAACAAATGGTAAGAGAAGAGTTATAAATATCGAGTGAGTCAGTTGACAGAGACAAGATCTGATGATGCTCTGGAAGAATTCTGTCAACCAGTGTGTGTGGGGTCCAACATTAAAAGCGCCTTTTAATGTTGGACCCCACCCCCACACTGGCTAATATTTCCCACCAGTGTGTGTTTGCGGGTTATACCACAATGGTGTTTGCGGGTTATACCGCGCATCCAACTTAATCAGTACTGTCCTCTTTGGTCAAGGGTGAGGCCACGACTCGAACTCTTGACCTCAAGGTTTTATAGCTTCCACATGCTCGCCTCTTACCATTTGGCGGTAAAAATTTCGGTAAAATGGGTTTAAAGAAATGAGTTTGAGGATTTATAGGAAGGAATAAGAATGATGATTTGTATATGTAATGGAGTAAAGTGATTAAGAATGAAAAAGACAATGAATAAAGAAAAAAAAATTATACCGGATTTGAAATGTCGTAAGGATTCCAACGCGATTATGTTCATCCGATCGTTTTTCTCTGGTTTTGGTTCTCGGATGTCGGATCCGCTTTGCTAAGTGTTTGTCTCCGCTTTCGCTTTGTATTTTCCGATTCGATCCGCTTCGCTATCTTCGGTTTGATCTGATTCGGTCCGATTCGAAACTTTCCGAGTATTTGTTTCGCTCCGATGATTCGATTTGTATTCCGATTAGCGATTTCTCGCTTTTCGATTTTCGGATGTCGGATCTGTTCTACTTGATTTCGTCTCGCCCTCGATTTTGTTATTCGTAATTTGTTATCCGATTTGGTAGGTTTATTCGATTGGCGACCGCTTTTTGTTTACGATTTGAAATTTCGATCCGACATTTCCGTTTCCCTTCGTTTTCGTTTGCTTCGTTTTCCGTTCTGCTTATGTAGTTGGGTCTCAGATCGGGTCCCAACATTTATGGTATCAGAGCCCAGTAATATGATCTTACTTGGGCGTATGAGTATGAATAAGGAATTGATACGAGTTTGTAAAGATAAAAGTGAATTTGTGAGAGTGTGCTAGGTGGTCATTTGATTTTGATGAAAGACATATGATGGTCTTTAGGAATTTGAAATTGATGTGCATGACTATTTGACGAATTCAAATGATTGGTTTGATTTGAGTGTTAAGAATATGTTTGATTTTCGGAATGTGTTGAGGAAATTAAGATTAAAACTTCTTGAGAAATTGTGATGAATTGATATAGATGGAAGAATGATGACATAATGATGATTAAACCATATTAGGGTTCCTTAAGAAATGGACCATTAATTTGTGCCCATATATGAAGAAATAATGAATTATAGATATTTTGATTAATTTTCGGTTTAGAATTATGACATATGAGATGGGTTTATGGATTGTGGAATTAATTTTGATGTATATGCTTTAGGTTGGGTTTAATTTTGGATGAAAAATTGATTAAGGTTTAGGCTTAATTTTATGATTGAGAATTTTGAGATATTTTGGTGTAGAATTATAGGAAATATGATGAATTGATGATATATGAAATCAATTTCGAAGAATTTGTATTTTATGGTATTGTATTGGGATAAATTGGTTTAGGCCAATTTTAAGATTTGGGGATTTTTGAAATTGAGGATTTAGATGTCTTGGAATTAATGTGAATTGATGAATTGTGACGTTAGTTTTGAAAATTAAGTTATTTATGAGATTGAATTTGGGTGTATTGGTTTAGGCCAATTTTGAAAATTGGGGATTTTCAAAATTGGAGATTGAAATAGCTTGGTAAAGTGATGAATTTGGGTTCCTTATAGTTAATTTTGAGATTATACAAATTTATGATGTGGAATTTGGGTTATTATGGTTTAGGTCGATTTAAGTGAAAGAAGGAAAGAAGCAAGGATCAAATTGAAGCTCGGGATAAACTTCTAGCGTCATTTCGAGGTGGGTAGCATATTTATAATTTGATCTGTAAGCTTAATATGAATTTTTGAAAATGAAAGAAAGCAAAATTTTGTATGCTTGATAGATTATTGGAAATGTTTGAAAATAAGAATTGATTTAAAGTTGGAAAATATGATTTCCGAGAAATTGGTACAAGTTTAAATTCAATTGTCATAAATGCATTATTGAATTATGCACACTGATTGAATGATTTGATTTTTGAAATTAGTATTTGAATGATGAATTGATCGAATTGTATGCATTATGTGAATGTGTGGAAAATCAAGAATTTGAAAAGTGCCTTCGGGCATTCTGAAATCTCGTTTCGATTATGTGTTATGTGGGTCGGTTAGGTCCTTTGGTGAGTCGTTGCTGTCTCTATTCAGTAAAGCCTTCACTTTCTGCTTCGCTAGTGGCACGGAACTCGATTTCGGATTCCTCATGGTTACACTTGGACCGCTTTGGGAAAGTGTAGTACGTTCTATTCTGTTGCATGTGACCGCTATGCTGGACCGGCAAGACGCTCGTTTGGACCAAACCGGACCATTTTGATCTGTTATGTGATTTTGATTTGGTTAATGTGCGTGATAATTTGCCGATGCGATTGCATTCATGTTTATGAGAAATTTTGGAAAAATGAAGAAAAGGGGTTTTCAATCAGGAAATTTATGAAATTTGATATGAAAAGTTTGGAAAATTTGAAAAGAGTTTGAGAGAAATATTTCAAAGTTGAAAAGTTTGAAACATTAGCCCTTTGTCAAAAGTTTATAAAGAAATGTTTTCGCTTATTTATCGGTTTATAAATGTGTTATCCACGAGCTCCGAGCTCACCCCCTTTCATCCCCATCTCCGTGTTTCGACGGAGATCGGATGAAAGAATGTGAAGACATTTGATCCGATGTCCGCATCGCTACGTATTTTTAGTGAATTGAGATTTGAATGTTTGTAAATGGCTTAAAAAGCCATTAAGGATTTGTAAGGAATTAACTTATGATGCCTATGAAAATATTAAAATTGTACAAGAAATTGTGTTATAGAAGGATTTGAGTATAACATATTTCGATTTCTGAATTATATTATTCATGAATGGTTAATTAGAGTGAAATTGTCATTTTAAATGATGAGAATTGGATATTGATTATAAATATGATGATCGTGATTTGGACTTAGAAAATGAGATTGATGTGTTGATAGGTTGAGAATTATGGAAGTATTAGATTTAGGTTTGCGTTTTGCTGGTGTTCGGATTCCGGACGGGAGAGTCCGATGATTTTGAAATGTGTTTGGGATTATAGAAGTGTTTTGAACCTCTTGCAGTTTGGGTTAGGATTAAGACAGTAGTTATGTTTGAAATTTCGATAAAATCTGGGTTAAAAATGTAATTTGAGATTGGTATGGAATTATATAAGATTGGGTATGACTGTATGGATTGAAGATGACGTTGTATGTGATTGAGTAACGAGGAAAGAAATGAGAATAAGAAAAGAAAAAAAATTCATAACGGATTTTGGAACGTCTTAGGGTTTCCAACGCGCCTATGTTCAGTCGATCGTTTCCTTTGAAAATTGTTGTCGGATGTCGAATCTGTTTAGTTAAGTGTTTGTTTTCGCATTCGCTTTGCTTCTGCTTTGATTCCGCTTTGGTCAGTTCGCTTTCGTATTCGATTCATTTCGATTTACTTCCATTTCGATTTTATATTCGATTCGCATTTGCTTTGCTTCTGATTACGTTGTGATTTGAGTTTATTTTTGCTATTGGCTTTCGCATTGTATTTCTGATTCGAAATTTCGATCCGAAATTTCTGTCTCCTTTCGCTTCCGTTTCCATTGATTCCGTCATTCGTTCTGCTTTTCCGGTTGGGATCCGGTTCCCAGATCAGGTCCCAACATTTATGGTATCAGAGCATAGAGTGAAAGTGTTAAGTTTAAGTAGTTGGATTTCGGAAACGGGATCCAACATCTTATAAAAGCTCAAGTTTGGTATCAACAATCAGAAGAAAGGAAAAAAAGATGGAGCTTGACTATATTCCAAGGTATCGAATTTATTTAGATTTGATTTTGGAAATTAATAATGAAGTTGAGATATCTTGTATAATATATACAAGTAACAACTAGTTTAGTTTATTAAAAGATAGCTTACAAATTGCAAGATATCCTTTTCTAGAAGTAAAAGAACGTAACCATTATTTTATATAATTTACAATAGTCCTCCAAGGAAAAGACAAATTGAATGTCAAAACTTCAAACACTTCTTTAGGCAATGCTTTAAATTTAATATTTGAAATTGAGGAAAATTATTATCAATTCTTTATCTTTATTCTCTATTAAAGAAAATGGAGTAAATTTTAGTTACGTTTCATTTACATAAAACGAAGAAGAGATTATTAAAGTGTATTCATTTTAATTATATAAATTCTAATACATGGATTAAAAGGAATCATATTCATAATTACTCTTGTAATGCCTAAAAGTCATGTTTCTTTTGTATGATGATAGTTTGTGATTACTTACAAATGCAAATGGTATGTTATGCTTAAAATTCAAAATCTCAATTTATGCTTAGCCACATCGGTCGTTACGAAATGGTACTCATAACGTTGAATGGTATCCATACTTAGTGGTTTACCTAAGAAGCTTACTAGTATACCAAGTCCTTTGATAGACTAGTATTATAAGGGAACTCCATATAGGTTAATACAGTTCGGATATTTGTTTGTTTGATGTTCTCCAAAATTATTTCTAAGGAAAAAAATATAGAAATAAAGGGTTATCTTATATGTGCTAAGGCACCATTTCTAGGATTTCATTAGCATAGCTGATATTTTCAAACTTGAATATAATCAGATTCCCTATCTGAGAGTAGGACTTCTTTTGAACAATAGTTTTTCCATTGTTTAAAGGCTCATTTTCAAAATTTTGTGAATGGAAGGTGCTTCTCAATAAATAAACCAACTAACGTTGTCTCCTAATTATGCGCATCATCTTTAAGAGTTTGGATATGTAGAGCAACCATAGTTCTTCCATCGATTAGGGGTGAACTCTAATGTATCACCATGCTTTTCCCCAACTACTTAACACCAGTTTAGAGGAGGAGGCCTAATGTTCTCTCCACCCATAACTGCATCCAGGTTTCTCATGTTGTTATCCAAAAGGAGGGGCTTGGATTCTAGAGGTGGTGGTAGGGGAAATGGAGGGGGGTAAGGGTAGGAAACCATCTATAGCCTAGGTCTTAACAAAATTAGAGACAGGTATGCAAAAATAGTTTTTCAGAGGATTATGTTTAAAAGGTAGTTCTAGGAATGACAATAATGCAATATGGTGAGAAGGAATTTCTAGGGAATGGACTAGAATGTCCCTCAACACAAAGGTTTTCAAGAAGGAGCGAAGAACTAAGGGGAACAAATCACCTGTATTAGTTTTGCTATTCCAAATCACATAAATGTGTGGATGAGATGGATTGGAACATGGTTGGAACAGCAAAACTAAAACAGGTGATTTCATTTGAGAACTAAGGGAGGTGTAATATACAAAGAAGGTATAAAAAGGTATATGTGGCAGGTAGGGAAACAAGTAATGTAGAGAGGTACAAGGTTGGAGAGATTGAAGATAGTTTAGGAAAAAGGATAAAGTAAAGTAATCTGACTTCATACTAGAGAGAGAATATATTTTCTCTATAAAGTTTATGACATTGATGGGAGACATTGATGGTGGAAGACGATATTACTAGAAGACGCTGATGGCAATTTGGGTGAAGAGACATGTTTTATGGTTATAGAACATAAGAGAAGAGACTTAATGATTTAAGATTAATAAGGGGTCGTTTGGTTCCACTTCTATTTTTCTGTTGTTGTTTTTTATTTCTGTTTCCTGTTTTTAATTTCTGTTTTTTCCTTTAAAAAATGAAAACCTGTTAGATTGAGTGATTGAGCCAAGTTTATATTATAAATTGGCTGCATTTTCATAGCTGCTTATCCATGTATTGACTCCTGATTGATGATTTTTGTGCTTAAATTGGTTCCTCATACTGAGTTCTTTCAATTCTCAATTTGTCAGTAAATTGTCATGATTTGATACTTATTTTTTCATAGTTTTTATTGGGACAATTGATACTGCAAATTGTTGTTATTGTTTTGTTGCAGGAACAAAGGAGTCAACGTAGGAAGTCAACAGTCCTTTCGCACGTCGCGACGCATGGCATCTCACACGACGCAGCGAGCACACTTCCGCACGTCGCGATGCACGGTGATGTACACGACGCGACGAGCAGACGAGTGCACACGTCGCGATGAATTTAATTCATTTATCTTATTCGTCGCGACATATGAGCGGATACCCGATCTGTTTATGGAAAGTTCATCTCACTGTTCCAACCCGGCCCGTGATCCATCATATAAGACTTGCTATTTTTAGGTCATCGAGAGACTTTTGTCACGCAGATTTTTGAATACAGAGACGGCTTGGAACGTAGACTCTGGAAGGAGAAGACCTTCACATTTTCAGTATCGTCTACCATCATCACCACGATCGCCATCATCACCGCCATCGCCTTACGCAAACATGAGCCTCGTTCATTCTCCAAAGATCCGAGGGATCGACCGAGTCACGCGTAGCTAAGCCAACCTTCCTTTTGAAGATGTAGCAATGGCTTGAGTTCTGAGCTTGAAGGGAGTAATCACTTAGTATCCAAGTCTAGTATATTTGTGTAAACTTCGAGTTAGAGGATTGCATCGATATATTTAGATTAGCATTGTTATAGTTTAACCGTGTATTGATACTATGTTGAAATTTGGACAAAGTAATCTATAGAACATTTTGATGCCTAATATATGAAGTTTCATATATGTCATTGGATACTGCATTCACGATTTTAATCTGCCTAGTTGTGTTTGATTGAGATTGTTGTGTTTTATTCATTTGACCAATTGCATTTGCTTGTCCAATTGTCACACTAAGGTTTTTAACAAAGATTTAAATGATGGAGTTCATTAATTAAATTTTTGGACCTAAAGAGTCCTTTAGGGTTGATCTTTCGAAAAACTTAGTGGATTGTATCCCCGAAAACCATTTTTGAACTGTGATAGCCTGAGCCTCATTTTCAAGAGGATTTTATCAATTTGATTTTATCCGATTCTTTGTTTATTGCATTATTTCAAAAATCCCAAAAATATTCTTTTATACTTTTTGTTAAATTTTGATTACTTTACCGGTTGCGACCAAATTACCAAAACCCCGTTTATCAACTTCGATTGCAATTTTTGACATTTAGGCTAGATTAGACCATTTTCATTTGGTTCCAATTAAGTGAGACGACCCGAGGTTGCATCCTACACCGCATTCTTGGAATTTATTCTATTTGACCGGTTTAAAAGGATCGATCGTAAGATCGCATCGACAGAACCGCGATCAAATTGGCGCCGTTGCCGGGGAGCCAAGTAATTGGTTTACCATCAGATAGCCATTGTCATTTATGACTTGTCGTTGATAATAGGAATCATTGTTTTTGATTGCATTTAGATAGTTTGATTTTTACATTTGTTCATAGTATAGATTTGATTTCCCTTTGCACACGCATACATCATACTTTGATCTTATTTCATACTTTACACATTTTTCACACATACACACTCATACATACATTCATACATCCATACTCTCGCATTCATCGCATTTCACTTTTATCGATTTTGTGTATTGTGAGCATTTTGATACCATTCTTTAGTTTGTGGATTGCTTTTTGGTGCATGCCCAGGAGAGGTAAACTTGTTCAGTTCCATCCCGAAGTTGAGAGACATTTGAGGAGACTTAGGAAAGAAAGGAAAGAACAAGAGAGAAGGAGTGTGGTTGAGCGAGATAGTGAGAACATGGCTGAGAATCCTAATATTTACCCAAATCGATTATCCTGCTCACCAACCTAGAAATGGAACTAATGGAGGAAATGGTGAGCATGAGAGAGTGGGAGAGAACAATGAGAATCAATGACGAGGACAATTAGGGAGGCAACAACATCGATGTGCATTATGATCCATTTATCTTTCCTCTAATTTTGATGTTAATTTTGAGATTAAAGGTTTGCTGATTAATTCTCTTCCTAAATTTCATGGTTTGGCAGGAGAGGATCCATATATGCACTTACAGGCTTTGACAATGATCTGCCAGAGTATGAAGCCAGTGGGAGCTACTTTGGATCAAGTACTTTGGAAGGTGTTTCATTTGTCTTTGGAAGGGAAAGCACGAGAGTGGTATATGAGTCTTCCGAGGCATGTGGCCAATGCTTACCATAGCTGGGCCAATCTGAGGAAGGCCTTTCTGGAGAAATACTTTCCAGCTTCCAGGACATCTTCCATGAGGAAGGAGATTTATTCACCGCCAGATTATGATGAGTCATCGTATGACTATTGGAACCGCTTCAAGACCTTCTTTCTAGATGCCCCATCACCGATTCCCGATGAGCAATTGGTGCAATACTTTTATGATGGGTTGAAGAGCCGGAGAAGGATATGTTAGATGTCAGATCCGGAGGATCTTTGATTGACCTCACACCTTGGAAGCATGGGATCTGATCAAGAAGATGGCTTTAAACCATCAGCAGTACAGTGTCAGAGATCAAAGAGGAGTGCATGAGTTGGGAGCCTTGACGACTCAAGCTAAAAGAATGGAGAGCCTAGAGTCGAAAGTGGACTCTTTGGAGAGTCGGATATCATCACAACTATCTTGCATCACTTCTTGAAATGAAGAATTTGAATGTACAACGCCTACTTCTTCAACAGAGCTTCGCACCTAGTTGTGAAAATTTTGGCTCAGAATGCATATTTCGGCGCTTGCCTGTAGATATGAGAAGTCTCAAGAATGTATCAAGGCAGCGAGAATCGAAATGGGACCCATACTCCAACACCTACAATGAGGGATGGAAATCAATCCGAGATTGATTGGAGGAATGAGGAGAACAGAGCTCAGGCGATTTTCACAAGGAGGAGGAGCCGGCACTTCCACTAGCCGGGCCCAATCAACAAAGAAGCCCTGGTAGTCCCACCAAAGGAGGATACCAATCGCTTGCTCCACAAGATGATGACCTTGATGAAGGAAGAGAGGATTCCAATGCTAACCAGTTTAATGAAATTGCTTCTTTGATTCAACAGATTGCTCAAAGATCGCCAGATTCAATGCCTTGGAGAAAAGAATGGAGCAATGGGAGACCAAGGTGAGAACATCAATTTTATGTCACTCGGTTGTCCAACAACATGAGTGAAAATCGAACAAAAAGCGGTGGGACCATTCCTTCCAATCTTGTGATGAACCCAAGAGTTTGAATGCCATTGCCCTCGAAGTGGGAAGCAAGTGAGGTTTAAGCCTCAAGATGATGAAGAGCCATGTGAGGATGAGATTGATAGTGAGTCAAGACCTCCACTACGGGATAAGATTAAGAAATCAGAAAGTGTGAGGGAAGAAGAGCTTCTGAAAGAGAGAAAGCAAGCTTCAAGGAGCAAGGGAACTACTTTAGAGAGTTCCAATGATCAAGCAAGAGATGTTGAGTCAAGCAAGCAAGCAGGTAAAGGCAAGGAGGTAAGTATTCAAGGCCTTCCATTTCCCAATTCATATTTGATGAGTAAGCGTTTAAATGAGAGACAACATGAGAAAGAAATCATTGATTTGTTTGGGAAAGTTGAAGTGAATGTCCCTTTACTTGACTTGGTGAAGAGAGTTCCGGCTTACGCTAAATATTTAAAGGATTTGTGCAAAAACAAGAGAAAGTTTAGGCCGAACAAGAGAGTCCAGGTAAGTTCAAATGTGTCTGCATTGTTTAAGCCCCAAATTCCAGTTAAGTGTCAAGATCCTGGATCGTTCACTATCCCTTGTGTTATAGGAAAAGTGAATATCGGTAGAGCATTATTAGATTTAGGGGCTGCCATTAATGTGATGCCTAAGTCAGTTTATGAGGGCTTAGGAGTAAAAAGTATTAAGCCTACATCTGTTGTCCTCCAGTTGGCTGATAGATCCTTTAGGCATCCAGTTGGTATCATTGAGGATATCTTAGTCCAGGTTAAAGGGTTAGTATTTCCTGCTGATTTTTATGTTCTTGACATGTCCTCTGAAGTTGTGCAGGATACTTCCTTAATACTTGGCGACCCTTTTCTGCGAACAAAGAGCACAATGATTAGTATGATAGAAGGAAAGATCACCATGGAGGTGGGTGACCAACAGGTGAGCTTTAATATGTATGAGGCCATGAAGCACCCACATGAGGATTATTCACTTTTGGGTGTGAACATGATTGACTTAGTTGAAGCAAATGCCCGCCAAAAATATGGGTCACAAAAGATTCTTTGAATTGGATTACATTCACTTGACCTTGGAAAAGGCCTTTGTTCATGTTTGAGGAAGCGGGAGGGATTAGCCACGACCACCTACAAGGAGCCGAACTCAATGCCGTAAGAACGAGGAGTGATCTCTTTTCTCTTGAACTTCATAAATTAACTCCTTCCATTGTGAAACCTCACGAGCTTGAGCTCGCCTCTCCCTCCAACCCTAAAGTATGCTTTTCTTGAGTCCGATGAGCGATTACTGTAATAATTTCTAGCACCTTGTCCCACATCAAGAAGAGAGACTCATGAATGTTACGAGGAAACACAAGAGAGCTATAGGGTGGACTTTAGCGGACATACAGCATTAGCCCAGCCATTTGCACACACAGGATCTTACTTGAGTGAAGGGTCAAAATCGGTGAGGCAACCTCAAAGAAGACTTAACCCACTTATCTTAGATGTTGTGAAGAAAGAAATAACGGTTGTTGAGTGCGGGGATAATATATCCCATTTACGATAGTGAGTGGGTTAGTCCAATTCATGTAGTGCCTAAAAGAGTGGAATAACGGTGGTCAAAATGATAGGATGAGCTTATTCCTACCGAGGTGCAAAATTGTGGCGTGTGTGCATAGATTACGACGATTAAATGATGCCACCGAAAAGACCATTTCCTCTTCCCTTTATTGATCAAATGCTTGAGCGGCTTGCAGGTAAGTCACATTACTGTTTTTTGGATGGTTTCTCTGGATACTTTCAAGTACCCATTGCACCAGAGGACCAAGACAAAACCACATTTACATGTCCTTTTGGCACCTTTGCATATCGAAGGATGCCTTTTGGTTTATGTAATGCTCCAGGAACTTTCCAACGTTGTGTGATGGCTATTTTCGTGAATTTTGGAGGAATGTATGGAAGTGTTTATGGATGATTTCATCGTCTATGGTGATTCTTTTGATGCTTGCTTATCTAGTCTTGCTAAAGTTTTATCTGATGCATTAAAAAGAATTTGATTTTGAACTTTGAAATGTCATTTCATGGTCGTTGAAGGTATTGTGCTTGGTCATTTAATTTCTAGCAAGGGATTGAGGTGGATAAAGCTAAGATTGAGGTTATATCTTCTTTGCCTTACCCTACTTGTATTCGTGACATACGTTCATTTTGGGTCATGCAGATTTTACAGCGCTTCATTAAGGATTTCAGCAAAATTATGTTACCTCTTTCCAAGCTTTTGCAAAAGATGAAAAGTTTGACTTTGATGATTCTTGCAAGAGTGCTTTTAATATGCTGAAATCAAAACTCATTTCTCCACCTATTCTAGTTGCTCCCGATTGAATTTACCTTTTGAGCTTTCATGTGATGCATCTAATTGTCTTTGTAGGGCAATCTTTGGGCCAACGAGAGAGAGATTACCAAGAGTTATTGCATACGCCTCGAAGACACCGGATCCAGCCGGATCAATTATACAACCACCGAAAAGAGCTTTTGCGATAGTTTTGGTTTAGAAAAATTTAGGCAATATCTATTGAACTCACATGTAACCATTTTTACTTGATCATGCAATTGCTCGATATCTCCTCAAGAAACCACAATCAAAGCCTAGGTTGATACGGTGGGCATTGTTGCTCGAGAATTTGATATCGAGATTAAGGATCGTGCGGGGCAAGAAACCACGTGGTGATCATTTGAGCGAGCTACCCAATGACACACAGTGGAGTGGATTCTTATGACCTTACCGTGATTCATTTCTGATTCGGTCTATGTGCTTCAATTGTTCAAGAACCTTGGTATGCTCATATTGTTAACTACCTAATATCTGGACTGACTCCTCCTTTTATGTCTCAGGCACAAGCTCAGAAGCTTAAGAGTGAAGCTCGACATTACATTTGGGATGCCCTTTTTCTGTGGAGGATGTGCAGTGACCAAGTGATCAGAAGATGTGTTCCTCATGAAGAACATGATGAAATAATCTCGGCTTGTCATTCAATGGTTTGTGGTGGGCATTTTAGTGCAAGGAAAACATCTAGGAAAATCCTCGAGTCTGGTTTTTATTGGCCTACACTTTTTAAGGATTCATTTAACTTTTTTCGGTCATGTGATAAATGTCAACGATTTGGAGGATTAGGTAAACGACATGAAATGCCACAACAACCTCTCTTATTTTGTGAAATCTTTGATGTTTGGGGAATCGATTTCATGGGCCCATTTCCTCCATCTTTTGGCTTTGTGTATATCCTTTTAGTTGTTGATTATGTGTCCAAGTGGATAGAAGCCATCCCCACTAGAAAAGATGATGCCCAAGCCGTGTCCAAATTTCTTAAGTCCAACATTTTTTGTCGTTTTGGTATACCAAGAGCTGTGGTGAGTGATAGGGGAACCCATTTTTGTAATAGAGTCATTGATAACTTATTTTTGAAATTTGGGGTCACTCACAAAGTCTCCACTGCATATCACCCACAAACCAATGGACAAGCTGAAGTTTCAAACAGAGAGGTGAAGCACATTTTGGAGAAAATTGTAAAGCCATCAAAGAAGGATTGGAGCCTTCGCCTCGAGGAAGCACTTTGGGGATATCGGACTGCATATAAATCCCCAATAGGTATGTCCCCTTACCGTTTGATTTATGGAAAGGCTTGCCATTTACCTGTAGAATTGGAGCACAAAGCATATTGGGCAATCAAACAATGCAACATGGACTTGGAATCTTCCGGAATGGAGAGGAAGTTGCAACTTCAAGAGCTTGAGGAATTAAGGTTGGAGGTATATGAGCATGCACGACTCTACAAAGAAAAAACCAAATTGATGCATGACAAGATCATTCGTAGAAAAAGTTTCAAAGAGGGAGATAAAGTCTTGTTATTCAAAGCTCGCTTCACTTTCAAACATGGGACTTTTAATACTCGTTAGGAGGGACCATACTTGGTCACAAAGGTGCACAACTTTGGTATGGTAGAGCTTTTACATGAGGAGACTGGAACCCGACTTAAGGTCAATGGCCATCTTTTGAAGCTCTACTATGAGAACCAGAAATCACCGTGACTATCAGGTTTTTCCGTCTCCTTTGCTTGTTTCTTTTCTTTTTATGTTTCGCACTTATTTTTTGTAGTCCTTAGATATATAGCTTCCTTTGTTTTCTTTTCATTTTCCTATCATCCTTTATGTCCCTTCATCAGTTTCTAAGAAATTGTGCTTCTTTTACACTTTCATTGAGGACAATGTGTGTTTCAAGTGTGGGGAAGTTGTTTCCCTATTTATTTTTCACATTGCATGACTGTTGATATTATATTGTTGGCCAATTGGTGCTTTCTGCTGATAAACTTGTTGTATTTTCTGTCATTCTGCATTTCTTCGCCGCGACGAGTGTCCATACGTCGCGGCGAAGCGTTCTTCAAATTTGGTATACGTCGCGACGTCATCCTTGCTACGTCGCGACGTCCATACGTCTCGACGTCTGCTTCTACACGTCGCGACGTCCATACTCATGCATGAATGATTCTGTGCTTAATTCTTCCACTCATTTCAAATTTTTCTTGCACTGGACTTTTGTGGCTTTTGTTTTCAAAGCTTTTACTAGTTTCAAAACGATGCTTGAGTTTTTGAAAACACCTTCCATTCTTTTAATGATAATTGGACTTGACAAAATCTTGTTTTCAACGTTTTCAATACAAAGTAAATGAAAGCATGCTAACAAAGTGGCATTTAAGTTTTTCAGACTTGAGATTGTTCATTGAGATCATACCCTTGTGGAAGGATATTTGAGCCCAAAATTTTCATTCTATCTTTGTGTGCATCTTCTTATTTCATTTTTCTCTAGAACTTGTTTTAATTCTTACTTAAAGCTTAATGAACTGGATTTTTGCGGATGTGATAGAGGCGTTCTTTCTTAAACCCATTTCCCAAACACCGTCCCTTGCACATTTATCCTTGTTAGCCCTTTTCGAGCCTTCTGTTATGAGCATTTGCATTCATACCTTTGTGGTGTCATTGGTTATGTTGCTTATTTCAAAATAATATGTCAAAAAAAATTGATGATGAATTTTGTGTTTCCAGAAAGAGACAATGTCTCTAAAATGTCCAATAAAAAAAGAAAAAAAAAAGAGCAAAAGCAGAAGAAAAGAGAAAAAAAGAAAATAATAATGTTGCATTCTGTTTATGCAATTGTTTAGTTTAAATTCTACAGATGACATCAGTTCACATTTAGTGCATATGCTCATATTTTCTTTCTTTTACTTTACCCATTCATTTAGCCTTCCATACATTACAACCCTCAAAGTCCTCTTGATCTTCAAAATGATAGTTCTTGTGGTGGAGAAATAGAATTGACACAAGCCTATGGTAGGAGGTGGATTAAGTAGATTGAGAGAAAAATATCCCTAGACACAAGTAAGCTGAGTGCAAACACTATACCTTGAGTGCTTCTCTTTTATTCAATCTCTTGTACTTGGATTCTTTCAAGGTTTATTTTAGTAGCACTCTTTCATTTTGCTTTGGTTGAATTCTGAGGAAGTAACTTGCGTCAATTTCCTTTTATTGTTTTGAGCATGGGTAGATATTTTCTTTTTCTCTTGCACTCTTTTTGACTCTTGTAAAACTTTGTCCAGGAGTACAAAGGTCTAAGTGTGGGGGAATTTGATTGAGCCAAGTTTATATTATAAATTGGCTGCATTTTCATAGTCGCTTATGCATGTATTGACTCTGATTGATGATTTTGTGCTTAAATTGGTTCCTCATAATGAGTTCTTTCAATTCTCAATTTTTCAGTAAATTGTCATGATTTGATACTTATTTTTTCATAGTTTTTATTGGGACAATTGATACTGCAAATTGTTGTTATTGTTTTGTTGCAGGAACAAAGGAGTCAACGTAGGAAGTCAATAGTCCTTCCACACGTCATGACGCATGGCATCTCACACGACGCGGCGAGCACACTTCCAAGACGCCGCAACGCACGGCGATGTACACGACGCGACGAAAGAGCGATTTGAGTGCACACGTCGCGATGAATTTAATTCATTTATCTTATTCGTCGCGACGTATGAGCGGATACCCGATCTGTTTATGGAAAGTTCATCTCACTGTTCCAACCCGGCCCGTGATCCATCATATAAGACTTGCTATTTTTAGGTCATCGAGAGACTTTTGTCACGCAGATTTTTGAATACAGAGACGGCTTGGAACGCAGACTCTGGAAGGAGAAGACCTTCACATTTTCAGTATCGTCTACCATCATCACCACAGTCGCCATCATCACCGTCATCGTCTTCTGCAAACATGAGCCTCGTTCATTCTCCAGTATCCGAGGGATCGACCGGAGTCATGCATAGCTAAACCAACCTTCCTCTTAAAGATGTAGCAATGGCTTGAGTTTACAGAGCTTCGAAGGGGAGTAATCACTTAGTATCTGAAGTCTAGTATATTTGTGCAAACTTCTGAGTTAGAGGATTTCATCGATATATTTAGATTAACATTGTTATAGTTTAACCGTGTGTTGATACTATGTTGAAATTTGGACAAAGTAATCTGTAGAACATTTTGATGCCTAATATATGAAGTTTCATATATGTCATTGGATACTGCATTCACGATTTTAATCATTTAGTTGTGTTTGATTGAGATTGTTGTGTTTTATTCATTTGACCAATTGCATTTGCTTGTCCAATTGTCACACTAAGGTTTTAACAAAGATTTAAATGATGGAGTTCATTAATTAAATTTTGGACCTAAAGAGTCCTTTAGGGTTGATCTTTCAAACTTAGTGGATTGTATCCCGAAAACCATTTTTGAACTGTGATAGCTCGAGCCTCATTTTCAAGAGGATTTTATCAATTTGATTTTATCCGATTCTTTGTTTATTGCATTATTTCAAAATCTCAAAAATATTCTTTTATACTTTTGTTAAATTTTGATTACTTTACGGTTTCACCAAATTACCAAAACCCGTTTATCAACTTCGATTGCAATTTTGACATTTAGGCTAGATTAGACCATTTTCATTTGGTTCCAATTAAGTGAGACGACCCGAGGTTGCATCCTACACCGCAATCTTGGAATTTATTCTATTTGACCGGTTTCCAAGGATCGATCGTAAGATCGCATCGACAGAACCGCGATCATTGAGATTTGTAATATAAAAACTGAAAATAAAACATGTTTGGTTGAAATTTCTAATAAAAAGTTAGAAAACAAAAACATGTCTGATTTTATTATCATATTTATATTTTGTTGTAATTATACTATTATGTGTAATAATTATAATATAATATAATATATTTTTAAATTAATTAAAATTAAATATATATAAATCAAATATTATTTAAAAAATTACACATTAATTGTATGAAATTAATTGAATGATATAAAGAGAACCTTTTCTACTTTTGTTTAGGTCGAATTCATACACACAAAAATACAAACGAAAACAGTATACACTGCAGAAAATTACTTGACTTTTTATATACACCTCAATATTTTACAAAAAGATCTGAGTAAGTCTTTCCTATTATGTTGAATACCAATTTGGACCCAATGTTACTAAAATAATACTTATTAAACGCTAATTAGGGTGAAAAAATAAAACCTATCGGTAAGAGCTTATTTTTAAAAACATTGGTAGCTGTGAAAGTTATGAGTGCCATTGCTAGGATTCCTAAAAGGAGTGATTCAATTGAAGAGTTTTGGGGTATCATTAAAGAGATGAAAAGTGTTGGTGACGACATGGCTTTCAAGGCAGGTTCAGAAGAGCATTAAATGCCACATTAAATGAGTGAACCATTAAATGCCTCCACTTGACACTCTACAGATGCTACATTAAAGAGACGTGAAGCAAGGCTTCATAGTAACTGCGTACAGCTGCGAAACCGTGAGAAAGAAGAAAACAGTTGTATCTGTCTCTACTTTAAATGACACCAGGCTCAAGAAAATAACTTTAACATTATTTCACGATTGTTCTGTATTGGTTCTTTATAAGAACCAGTTTGTCACAAAAAAACGTTATGTTTAGCAAGAGGTGAAATAAAAACAAAACACTCGCACAAAAATTGTTCAGAGGAAGAGCGAGAGTGTATCTCTTCTTTATCGTCACAAAAAATGCAAAATTTTATATTTAAAGCAAAAGTTGCTTTTAGCAAGTATAATTACTGTTATTTTTTTCGTTGCTGCTCTAAGTTTTGCTTATGTTGCCAGCGAGATTTCCCGAAACCTTCGTAAAGAAAATGTGGAGACTGTTGTTAAAGTTCTGAGGAGAGTTGAGCAATTCGAAGGGTGGATTAAGGCCATGGCGGCGTACAACGTGAAGCTTATTATTCCAGAAGGAGAGAAAGTGATAACAGTCCCAGACGATGTGTACATTCTTGACCACGCAGAGGAGGAAGGTGTTGATTTACCGTATTCATGCAGGGCTGGTTCTTGCTCGTCATGTGTATGGAAGGTAGTGTCAGTGATAGTGGACCAGTCGGACGGTAGCTTCCTTGACAATGACCAAATGGCAGATGGTTGGTTACTTGTGTTGCTTATCCCACTTTTGATGTTGCTTGAAACTTTCTGGTAGAAATTTTGTATTCTGGTGTTACGAGAAAAAAATTCATGCTTTAAAATCTTACAAAAATGTCTTTTTTATGTTTCTATAAATTTGTTGCGGTTTTTTAATTTTTAGAAACAAGAAACGGCAACCACTCTCATCTAAACGTGTTTTAATGAATTGTTTTTTTTTTTTAAACCACAACAAAAAACGGAAAAAAGAAACGGAAACAAACAGGGCCTAAGTTTTTAAATTTAATAATCTAACGTTAATTTTAATTTTATTTTTGCCACTTGTTAGCGGCGGCCCTCATCAGAGTACACGCCGGACGCCGTGGGTCGCACTGACGCAGCGTATCCCACAAAGAAGGAAGTGCTACTAACGAAAACAATCACTAAATACTCGCATGGCATCAATACAATTAAACTGAAATGTGCAAACCACTAAATTTTAAAACCACAATACTCTTTCATTTCGCATTACTAACGAAAATATAGACAAGTTTATCAGTCCCCTACAGTCTAAATACAATATCCCAAAGAGGAAACTGATACAAAAGTCTATACTAAGTCATCCCAAAATAAATCGTCCCAGCTGACCGACCTATGTGCCATCGCTTCTCTTGCCCACGCACTCACACGGCAGGAAAAGTCTATCACGGGAGCTAGGAATCTACTAACGATGTCCTGAAAAATAATTGCAATGTTGGGTGAGTTTGCGAACTCAATGAGAAACCATCATCGATGGTTCACCCAACTCATGCATATATACAATATATATATATATATCACATAATCACACAATAATACATTCGGAACACTACAGAATAATCTACACATTTTCATCATAACAAAATCAGACATGTCACTGCACAATCGTCACATAATACACGCATTCTCAATTTATGCAATACATTCAGGTGCACAATGCATGCCACTTCTCATTTTATGTCAGTGTTGTGGTGGCGTCAATCTCGTCCCCGATTCGCACATTACACAGTAATTGCATTTTTGTTTGGCAAGTAGGAGAGCCCTCAGGGTATGCATTACTGCCCGCTCATATTAGGAATAAGAGAGCCCTCTGGGTATGCACTATTCCCCTTTTTGGCCTTAGGCCCTTTCACTGATAATCGAGCTTAAAACTCTGCTCACAATTTGCTCCAGTCACTACTGTTAGTTACCGCTTTTAATCATGCCTAGCATGCACTCACACTTGCACTATCAATAGCATATAAATCAATCAATTCTATTTCTCGCGTTCAAACATTTGCTCATGATCTCGGCACATTTATTTCACAATTGCAAGCACTCACATTGGCAAACAATTCACACATTTATAGAGCATTTAACACACAAAGATTGAGGAACCAACTAGGTTACTCACCTGTAACTTTCGAGCTACGACCTGGAAGTCCCAGCAATATCCGTGGACTGACGATCCAACGGTGCCTCTATAACAATTTAAACAAATCTCATCACTAGATGCTCAATCAAAGAAATTCGATAATGCACATGTCTAAACTCAAAGCTGTACGATGCATGTTCATGATTTTCCGGTGCTATAACCCAATTCCGCTATCTCTAGCCTCAAAATCAAAATTCACTATTTACCTGATCAATCGCATCCATCAATTTCATAGATCTCCAATTTAAACCCTAATTATACTCCAATTTGTCAAAACATAACTCTTAGGTTGCACTAAGAACTGTAATTGACTCTCATTCGTTAATTGCGATCCCGCTAATCAAAATTCGAATTCTCAATCTTTACCATAATTGTAGACCTCTCTCTCTAGTTCACAACAAATTAAGAATCACCTCAATTGGAGGTCTACACTAAAAGTTATGCCCTAAAAACCAAATAAATCTCATTCGGAAATATGTCCCTCGCCGCGGCGTAAGGTCTCTCACCGCGGCGCACCAAGGGACGCTCGCCGCGGCGAACACTTCCTGGCGCCTCGTCGTGACGCCTACGGATGACTCGTCACGACGAATTATTTATTCGCTCATCGCGGCGTCTCACATGGCTCTATTTCAGACGTCGCGACGTGCGAGCCTCACCTTCTTCTCCGATCGATTTCTCTCATTTCTCTCTCTAAAAACCAGCATTAAACACACTCAACTACCCACATCTCTAGCATTTAAACTCATTAAAACATCAAATAACAATAAATAACAACATTAAAGCCATAAAACTTACCAAATCGAAGCTCAGATCCTTAAACCCTAAAATCTCTGAAAATCCTTCTCTAGTCTCTAACAATCACAGTGAATCCCTCTAACACTCACCAATCTTCATTTTCTCAAGGATCAAGCTAGATCTTCACCCACAATGAAGGAGAACAAACAAGAATCTCTAAGGGGAAAGGAACGAAATCGTCGATGGAAGAGGAAGGAGAAAGAAAGTTTGCCTACGGTTTTCAAGGTTTGGTAAAGAGGAATTTAAACTTAGGACAATATAAAGGGTTGGTCCTTAACTTATAGCTCATCCAACATAAGTCCTCCAATTCATTCAATTCCGATCTCTAAATTCCAATAGCTTGTCACACTAATTTCTAACTCATAACTCTAAATTTTCCATTGCCATTGGGACCATTTTTCAGTACTGCACAATCAATCGGTCCGATACTCGAAAAATTCCAGTCCGGACACTTTCTCTCAATTTCTCAGAAATTTTCCTATGGGTCCCTATACACTGACAGTCACTCATAAGACACTCCAATCCAACTATATCATTCAAATTATCCCTTAATTCCCAAATAAAACATCTCTAACATAACCATCTCAAAAATTTACAATTCAAAACAAAATCACAATTAAATGCTGGAAAAATCATGAATGCATGTGCAAAACGATCTATTCCTCTAAAATCAGAGGTCAAAGAGTACGCGATCACAATTTATGCAATAACAGACCTACTCGTACCAATTTACCAAAATAACCCTCACATCGGTAACGGGATGCTACGTTAATCTATTGATATGATGAGTCTCGTTAGTTTAATTAACTATGAGATTAATGGTAACTGAAAGTTAAAATATATTATTATTTTAATAGTTTTGAATAGTATTACAAAATTAAGTAAATTTCAAATTTTGATTATTTACCCTTGTAATATCTATAATTAAAATATTTAATATATTAAAATACCTTTAAATTAGAAAAACCAATGATAATATATACTTTCTTCACATAACTTTGATTTTACAATTTAATGTAAACAATCTAAAAGTTTATTATTCGTTATATGTCTTAAACTAACTTCTATAAAAGTAATCAAACTTAACTAAAGGTTTTAATAATATTTTATCATTTTCAAAGAGTAATTTGAATTTATAATCATTCTATACAATTTATATAATATTTTAATAACACAAATAATTTTGAAAGTTCAATTTATTTTCAAAATATCCTATTGAAATCTTATGGGTATTTCGTTTTCTAATTTATTTTCAACATTTCTTATTATTATTATTATTTCTTAAATTTTTATTTTTCTTCATCTTAAATATTTATTTTATTATGTTCCTAGAGTTTACTCCTTTAGCAATTAACTATAGATTTTTTATGAATTAAAATAATTATCTTTTTTATTTAAAAAGAAATTTAAAGAATAGTTTATCATATTTTTATAATTAAAATAAATGTGAATCTTTCGATGAAACCGGAGAGAAAGTCTCTTTATAATCAATGCTTTATATATGTGTACAGTCTTTTGCAACTAGACGAGCCTTTTATTTCTCTACATTGCCCTTTGAATCCCTATTTGTTTTAAATATCCATTTGTAACCAATGTCCTTAGGCAATGAGACAAGATCCCAGAAGTTATTGTCTTTCATGGACTTTATCTCCTCATTTATGACATCAATCCACTTTTAAGAGTTAGAAATTTGCATGGCCTAATGGAAGTTGACTGGATCATCTTCCACAATGCTAATGTCAACTTCATGTTCTTAGAGAAATATGATGTAGTCATCTCGAATTGCACTTCTCGTTTCTCTAGTGGATCTCCTTAATGACACTAGTTCTTGAGGTTGGAGAGTTTGTTCTTCTAGAATAATTTTTGTAATTTGAATAGGGAGTTCCTCAACATTGTCTTGTTGTTTTGGATTTGTTACTTTGACAACATCAGAAATAAAACTCATATAATTGTCAACAACAACTAAGGGAATATTAAAAATTTTCTGTTCAAAAGCAATGTATCTCGCCTTATCTCCCCTCCTAAACTCAACATCCTCAAAGAACCGGGCATTTCAAAAATTAACTTTGTAGTGATATCATAAAACTTGTAACCCCTAGACAGAGTATCCAACAAAATAACAACTAATAGTTCTAGAATCCAGTTTCTTTTCATTTGGCCTATATGGCTTTGCCTCACCTGGACAACCTCAAATGTGCAAGTGTTTTAAACTAGGCTTTTTTCCTGTCCAAAGCTCATAAGAAGTTTTAGTAGTTGCTTTAGTTGGAATCCTATTAAGTATGCAGGTTGTAGTCTTTAATATTTCTCTCCAAAGAGATTTTGGTAAAGTGGAATGACTAATTGTACTCCTTACCTTTTTGTGTTCTACTTTGCCTTTCAGCAACACAATTCATGCTTGAACATTGATATGCGATTAAATGTTGATTCATTTGATATACTACACTTAGTGATTAATGCCTTAGAAATGCTTAGGATACTCACTATAGCTCATATTTGATCTTAGGCACATTTCGGAAGTGAAGGAGCTAAAGTGACCCGAAAGTATGTCCATTGAAGCCATCTTCTCAATTTTTATATTCTATTGATTCATGGAGCATGAAGAAGTAGAGGATAGAAAAAAGAAGAGGCAAGATAGAATGTTAAGTGAAGAACAAAGAAAGGAGAAGTCTCACAACCATATATTGGATCGCATGCCATGCAGCACCTCCCACAATCGTGAGAGATGTCTCACAGGAAAGGGCCATACATGGCCATGCATTGCTATGTATGGTCATGAGAGGCCCTTGCATTATGAGAAAGCCAGGTGTCCCTCGATTTAAACCTAAATTTTACTACATAAGGAAAAGGTTGACGACAGAAAGGGACATTCGGGATAGACGCAGCCAAAAACATATTTCTCTCATTTGTCTTTAGTTTTTCTTCGTTCTTCAATACTGAAAGTGGCGATGGTGTAACATCCCGTTACTGATAGCAAGAGTATTTTGGTAATTCTGGGTTAGACTGATAGGTTTCATTGCATTCACTGATTGAACATGTTACTGGCCTCTAATTATAGAGGAACTGGTTTCTTGCATATGCATTTATTCATAGGTACATGCATTCATGATTTTTCGGCATTTAATTGTGAGTATAAATTGATTGGATTGTGAACTGACTAGACTGACTGGATTGTAATTGATTGAGAAATTAGGAGTAAATGGACTCGAATGACTGATTTAGAATAGCCTAAGAGTGACTGGTAATTGATAGTGATTTATAGGAAATTTTCGGGATATTCGGGAGAAAATGCCCGGACCAGAAGTTTTGGAGTGATAGACTGATTGACTGTATAGTACTGAAAGAATGGTCCAATGGCAAGGGAAATATTAGGGTTATACTGTTAGGAAATTAAAATGTTGAGCTATTGAAATTTAGAGACTGAAATTTGGACTAATTTGGAGACCTATGTCTATAAATAGATAGGTTTGAAAGAAATTGGGGAAAATTGGTCTAAGGCATTTCGTTTCTTCTTCTTCCCCTCTACAGTGATCTTCGATTTCTCCCAACGGTGAGATCCTTCGATTTTTCCTTGTGGTTTTCTCCTCATTGTGTAAGGCTAACTTGTTTATTGTGATTGATGAAGGATTGAGAAGCTATAGAGTGGATCATCGTTAATTTTGAAAGATTTTAGGGTTTACGGTATTTTTGAAAGATCTGTGGATTGGAGCTTGATTGGTAAGTTTTAATGGTTTTAATGTTGTTATTGATGGTTTTTATGGCATTTATTATGGTTTATTGAGTAGTTGGGAGAGTTAATGGTGGTTTTATAGAGAGAGAAATAGCTGAAAACGATCGGAGAAGACGAAGGATTAAATCGCGCGCCGTGACTTCTTGTGAGCCTCGCCATGATTTAATTTTAATTGTTCGCGCGAGGAGGGAGAAGAGGACGTCGCGGCGAGCGTCATTTAATTGACGCCGCGATGAGTCTTCTTCGCCATGGCGCTTCGAATTGATTGTTAATGCCATGCGGCGAGCGTGTTTCACGCCACGGCGGGCGGACCATTTCACGCCGTGGCGAAGGCCTCTTGGCCGCGGCGAAGGGGACTGTTCCATTGAATCAATTTCAAATTATTGGGCATAATTCATGGTGTAGACCTCCGATTGAAGTGATTCCAGATTCAAGCTGAGACAGGGAAAGAGGTCTACAATTGAGGATAATTATAGGAATTAGAATTGATTTAAGTGACATTGATTTATAGAGAATAAATTCGATTATGGTTCATAGTGTGACCTAAATATTGAATTGAGACAATTGGAGTTTTAATTGGGATTCTCAATAGAGGTTTTGACCCAATGGATAGGAAATTGCTTTAGGAAATATTGAATTGAGGAAATTGAACTGAATTTTAGGATTGGATCAATTATTGTCTATCAATTGAGCGAAGAGTTAGAATGGGACATAAGAGTTCAAAATTTGGATTTTAGCGCTGGAAAAATCGTGAACATGAGTTGTACATAATTTCACTGAGACATATGCATTACTGAACTATTTAATTGAGCATCTAGTAATGGGACTGTATTTTACTGTTATAGAGGCGCTGTTGGATCGTCATTCCACGAACATTGCTGAAACTTCCAGGCAGTAGCTCGGAAGTTACAGGTGAGTAACCTAGTTGGTTTCTCAAATTCCTGACTGTTCAAATGCTCAACGTGAATTACTTACCAAATGTGAAACTGTATGATTACTGAAATATACATGATTGGATGGTATGCCTCTACTGTATTAGACTGTGAAATTGCATGATCACTTTCTCTTGATCGGATTGGATTATCAGATCGACTGAATTACTATATGTTACTGAGAAATACAATACTGGGCTTTTATAGTCATACACTGAATCACTGAATACTGAATTACTGAACACTGCATTGCATGCATAAATGCATGATCAGATAATGGAATGTGACCCAAGTTGCTATTATCACTGAAAAGAGCCTCGAGCTCGAACACTGTACTGACCGGGCCTCGAGCCCGAGGGGAGAGATCCCTGACGCGTCCTCCACTGAACACTGACTGAGTACTTGGGCACAATACTGAGTAACTAGAAAGAGTCTCATATGCATCATATACATGACTGATTAAATTGCCAAATTGTGTGATGATTACTGAACTGTGTGATGCCATGATTTGCTGTAAATTGTGATGTGATACTGTAAACTGTTCTATGCTACTGTAATATTGTCACCGACATCGTATAATCGTTATAAACCATCGTAAATTGTTATATAATACTGTTAATTGAATATTACCGTGCCGTGCTCTACGCAATTTGCGTAATGCACGATTTGAGTGAACCATCGATGATGGTTTCTCACTGAGTTCGCAAACTCACCCAAAATTGCATCTAATTTTTCAGGATCGATAGAGTAGACCCCTAGCTCCGGAGATAGCCTTTTCCTACCGTGCGGCGTCTTTGGCGAGGAGCAAATGATGGCACATAGGTCGGTCACCTGGGTTGGATTTTGAGGATGACTTAGGATAGATGCTTGTAGACGCTTCCTTTTGGTTTTGTTCAGGGGACTGATAGACTTGTCTATTATGCTTTTGGGTGACTGTATTGAAATTGCTGCTATGATAAGATTATTTTGGATTTTTAAAAGTTACTGATTTATGATATTTGGTTTTAATTATTGCGATGCCATGTGGATATTATTGAAAAAATGTTCTGGTAGTGCACCTTTATCATGGAATATGTGTCGGAGCGACCTTCGGGTTTCTCGATGTGTACCCTACGGTAAGGGGGCGCTACAGATGGAGAGGATGGTTGACGATGAGAGCTTGAAGATGGAGATGGAGGGTTAACTTACATCCTAGTATGGTGTATTGTGGGACGATATCGTCCTCTTTAAGGAACTTAGCAAATGGTCCCGGTAATCACCACCACGGTTAGATCTAACACTTTTTATTCTTTTGTTGAGTTGATTCTTAATCTTAGCCTTATAGTTTTTGAACACGTCTAGAGACTAAAACTTCTCATGAAAGAAATACAAGTAGCCATAAAGGGAGTAATCATCTATGAGTGTAATAAAATATTGTTGACCATTCGAAGAAGAAGTAAGGAATGACTCATAAATGTCTGTATGCACTAGTTATAAGACATCTGTAGCCCTATTGGCACCTAATTTCTTTAACTTTGTTTGCTTCCCCTTAATACAATTAACACAAATTTCAAAGTTAGCATCATCAAGGGAATAAAAAATTATATAAGATATAAGACGTTCAATTCTTTATTTAGAGATATGCCTTAAACTCTTGTGCCATAATGAAGTAAAATTCTCATTGGTTAATTTTCACTTTATACCTCTACATATATGCAGAGTTTCATTATATGAGGCAACCGTATTTAGCAAATATAGGTTATCAACAAATGATAAAGAACTAGTACCAATAAGCATTAAATCTTGAAAAATACTAAATTGACCATTTCCAAATGAACAAAGTAACCAAATTTGCCCAATGCAAAAATAGAAATTAAATTTGGCCTAAATGAAGGTACAATGTAAGTCTCATTCAAATCCAAATAATAACTGGTCTCTAACAATAACCTAAAAGCTCCGATAGCTTAAACTTATACTATTTTACTATAGCCTATATAGATGTATCTTTCACTATCAATTAGCTTTCGATAGTTCAAGCAACCTTATATAAACCATATAACGTGGCTTTATGTTTTAATAAAAGCCTTGGCTATTGGATAAAGATTAAAGGCTTTTGAAAACAATCTTTTGAAAACAACAAATCATCATCTGTTTCGATGATCTTTTGTAATTTTGACTATACACAAAGCATTGAATAGATGCACAAAAAAGGATGCCTAATATCTATCCTGTATTCCTCGCTTTTTTTCGTCCATCAACAGCATCACCAATAATGTCACTGTCAATAGAATTTTTCCAAATTAAGAAATCTACGATACTTTTGGCCCTTATACATTTACTGTTTTTTGTCGTAAATATGGAAAACAAATGATTAAAAAAATCTCAATGACCTAACATGAAAGAGGCTTTGATACCACTTGATAAAATTTAATTCCTTACGGTAAAAACCATTATCAATCATATAAACAATCATATAAAATCATCAAGAATATTTAAATCTGTTGCAAAAGTGTACCTGAATTTATAAGAACAATGTGATTTTTGAATCTTGTAATTATTCGTCTTCCAAGTCAATACGTATGGTTATTTTCTCTTAAGAGCTGTTACTTTTCCGGTTGATAGGATATCAGAAAAGATAATTGTACATTTGACTTGGGGATTGTAACCCTAATTCTTTATATAATTTTTTCTTATAACCTATCTACACATTAAAGTCATACTTTATTAGATATTTTATATACATTAACCTTAATAAACCACTTTAACTGAAATTAACCTTATAATATCTCATACTATATAATTAACTAATATGTGTGTGTGTGTATTTGTGTGCCAAATAAAATCCTAACACTCAAAATCACTAGGAAGTTGACCAGAGAAGTAACTGTTCTTCAAAGAAACAATAGTTAGATTGTTGTGTTACGAGATCGAAAGGTAATCTTCCCGCCAAGGCATTGTCAGAGAGGTTAAGAAACTCAAGATTTTGTAGTCTTCCTATAGTATCTGGTAGCTTACCAAAGATAATGTTATTGGACAAGTCAAGAAACCTAAGTTCAGTTGCTTTGATGATTGATAATGGCACGGACCCATTAAGGGAATTGTTGGAAAGGTCAAGACTTCGAGGATGTTGGATCATGCCAGGATCAGCAGGGATTGAACCAAGTAGCTGGGAAGCTGGAGAGACAGGCCTACGACATGAGAGTATGTGTTAGCTATTCCTGGAGCCCCACACGCAACTTCATTCCATGAGTAAGGAGTCTCGTCGAAGTCTGTCCAGCTCTCAAGCACACCGAGAGGGCCTTCGAGGGTAGAGTACTTGAAAGAAAGCAAAAGAACACCATCTGTGTTAAGACCAAAGGATTCATGCCCAAGAATTAGAGTTGCAATTCCAAGAACTCTCCACCAAAAATTGAGATCTATAACAATTTGTGAACTCATGATCTCTCAGATTGATCCAATCTATTCTATAGAGAACAGTCTCCCGGTAAGAGAGAATTTTTCTTTTAAAATCCGAGGCATGATGCGGTTGGGGTTTATTCTCCTAAAGGGTGGATTATTGTGGATCTGAGTTACAGACCGTGAAGTGTAACTGAGATTTTCTACCATACGAAAGACATCAAAACGCTGGTTTCCATTTAAACGCAGCATTAATTTTACGTCATTTTCGGTTGGGTGCCACTTGAGAATTTCCTTTTTAAAAAATACACATCCACAAAAAATGGTCACGTCAATATTTACCTGACGGATCAAGGTCTAACACTGTTAATGGTCTCGTCTAATCAGAGTGTTATTTGTAATCTTGAGTGGACTCTTTCTATTTGGTCAATTAGACCAGTTGTAAGTTTTTATTTTACAAAATAATTAATTTTGTGTATCGTTTTTTTAAGGATGAAAAATATGATCCGACTTATATCATATTTTGGTTAGGATTTCTTAGGCCACGAGTTAAGATTGCTTGGCTTAATCGAATTACAGGGATGGATTGTTTCGATCTAGTACAATTCGTAACTTGATAGAGATACAAAATTATTGTTGAATATTGACTCAAACAAAATCATAAATGGAAGCTTGCATTGCAAAGTCATAAATGGAAGCTTGCAAAGTCATAAATGGAAGCTACTTTCGATGATCATAAATGGTGGCTTAACAATGGAGACTTGGAGGCTTTCACACTCATGAAGATCTCTATAAGAGGGAAGCAAATGAAGGAGGAGATGAGCACAAGAGGATAACAAAATTTCTGGTGAGAAAAGAGAGAAGAAATTGTGAGAAAGTGAATGAAACACTTTCGGGAGAAAAAGAAGAGAGAAAGGAGAGAGAAGAATAGTGAAAGGGAGAGAGAAAAGAAAAAAATATTGATATATTTGTTTTTTTTATTTTCTCTTTTCTAGTAGGAGTTTGAGTTATTTTGGGTCTCTTGAAAATTTAGTGATAAACACTATTGTATGCTCTCATTGTTATAGTGAAATACTCAGTCGTCTCCAAACTGGACGTAGGCATTGCCGAACCAATATAAAAATCTTGATGTTCTCTTGTTGTTATTTTATTTTTACTCCGAATTTATTAACGTTTCCGCACAACAAGTGGTATCAGAGCTCCAGTTTTTCGACTGGGGTATTGTCGGAGTGAAAATATATTGGAGCAACAAGACGGTAAAGGTCGGTCAACAAGACGCGTGAACAAAGCCTAATGAATAATATCGGTGCTACTGATCCGTGAATGATGATCGGTGCTACAAGATTCGAATATGTCGACGTATTTGTGAATAGTAACGAGTAGATGGCTGGAAATAAAAACGAGCCTGTTAAGATGGAGTCGTTATCGTCAACTTCGACATCTACATCTAGTAGACATCCAATCGCTACTACAAGGTTAGAGGTTGATAAATTTAATGGCTCTAATAATTTTGGTATGTGGCAGTATGAAATTATGGATGTACTGTATGAACAAGAGTTGGATATGGTTCTGGACAATAAACCCGAAGATATGGATGAGAAGCAGTGGACGCGAATTAATCTCCATGCTTGTGCCTCTATTCGATCATTTCTTGATAAGGAGTTGAAATATCCTTATATGAAGGAAACGTCAGCTAAGGAGTTATGGACGAAATTGGAAGAAAAGTATATGATTAAGAGCGCAGAAAATCGGCTCTTCTTGAAGAAGCGACTCTTCCGATTTCAATATCGTCCAGGTATTTCTATACATGAGCACCTAAATGATTATAATAAAATACTTGCTGATTTAGCAAACCTTGATGTGAAAATTCCTGACGAGGATAAAGCACTATGTTTGTTAAATTCATTGCCTGATGATTATGATCATTTGACAACTACTTTGTTGTATGGAAAATCTGAGGTTTCTGCGGCATTGGTGAATCATGAGTGTCGTAAGAAGGAACTGAAGACTCACAATTTACAAACTGAGGCACTCACTGCAATGGGACGAACAGAGGAAAAAAAACATGGGAAGCGGGAAAAATCTCGTTCAAAGTCACGAGGTAAGTTTCCTGCTAAAGATGAATGTGCCTTTTGTCGTCAAAAGGGTCATTGGAAGAAAGACTGCCCCAAATTGAAGAACAAAGAAAAGGAGAAAGTAGGTTATGTAGCAAACGTTGCAAAATCTGGAGATGATGATTTCGAGTTTGCTTTGACTAGTTCATCTGCTGATGGTCACTCCAAGGAGTGGATTTTGGATTCAGGTTGCACTTATCATATGTGTCCCATTCGGGATTAGTTCTCTAGCTTCCAGGAGCTAGATGGTGGAGTTGTTTTGATGGAAAATAATAATGCCTGCAAAACACAAGGGATAGGTAAAATCTGTTTGAAGATGTACGATGGTACAGTCAGAGAATTGAGTGATGTTCGGTATGTACCGGATATGAAGAAAAATCTTATCTCAATAGGAGCATTAGAATCCAAGGGTATCAAGATTACCATAGAGGGTGGAGTTCTCAAAGCTGTGTACGGGGCACTTGTAGTGATGAAAGGTACAAGACAAAATAACTTGTATTTTTTGCAGGGGAGTATAGTTACTGGTGGAGCAGCTATCATTGAAGCTGCTGATGGAGATAGCTCAGACACTACAAGGTTATGGCATATGCGTCTTGGGCACGCTGGTGAAAAAGCATTGCAAAGATTGGTGAAGCAAGGCTTATTGAAAGGCGCAAAGACATGTAAGTTGGAATTCTGTGAACATTGTGTACTGGGTAAGCAAACTAGAGTGAAATTTGGTACTGCTGTTCACCATACTAAAGGCATTCTAGATTATGTTCATACTGATGTTTGGGGACCTTCCAAGAATGCATCTTGGGGAGGTAGCCATCATTTTGTCTCCTTTATTGATGACTTCTCTAGGAGAGTATGAGTGTACACCATGAAGCATAAAGATGAAGTCTTAAAGATATTCCTGAAGTGGAAAAAGATGATTGAAATGCAAATCGGTCGAAAGATCAAGACTCTCAGATCAGATAATGGTGGTGAATATAAGTCAGATCCTTTTTTGGAAGTCTGTCAAGATGAGGGTATTGTGAGACATTTCACAGTTAGGGAAATACCACAACAGAATGGGGTGGCAGAGCGCATGAACCGTACTTTACTTGAGAAAGTTCGGTGTATGTTGTCTAATGCTGGATTAGACACGGTGTTTTGGGCTGAGGCAATTACTTATGCAAGCCATATTATTAATCGATTGCCTACTACTGCAAACAAGGGCAAAACACCCATGGAGGTATGGTCTGGTAAACCTTGTACTGATTACAAGTATTTACACATATTTGGTTGTCCTGCTTACTATCATGTCAGGGAAAGCAAGCTGGATCCAAGAGCAAAGAGAGCTCTATTTATGGGCTTTAGTACTGGCGTGAAGGGATACTGACTTTGGTGTCCAGATGAGAAGAAATTTGTTGTAAGCAGAGATGTGACTTTTGATGAGACTGCTATGGTTAATCAGAATAAGCATGAAGGAGAAATTGAAGCGACCAAGACCATGAGTAGTTCAAAACAGGTGGAGTTATTAAAGACTCCAGTTGATCCAGTAAGGTCTTATGTTACAGACACTAGTCCTACAGTTGATTTTGATGATGAAGACGAGGTTAATGAAGAGGAGGTACCTACCCAAGAACCTCCGCAACAACAAGATTCTATTGCAACTAGAAGATCAAGAAGGGAAGTTCGAAAGCATGCTCGGTTTACGGATATTGTGGCATATGCACTTCCAATTATTAAAGATGATATTCCATCCACCTACAAAGAAGCTATCAGGAGTTCAGAAAGCGTGGAGTGGAAGAAATCTATGGATGAGGAGATGAAATCTCTTCAGAAAAATAAGACTTGGAAGCTGGTTCAGTTACCAAAAGGAAAGAAAGAAATTGGTTGTAAATGGGTATATGCTAAGAAGATGGAATCTTTGGGAAAAGACAATGTAAGATTCAAAGCCAGATTAGTAGCTAAAGGCTATGCTCAGAAGGAAGGCATTGACTACAATGAGGTATTCTCTCCTGTAGTGAAACATTTTTCTATTCGTATTTTATTGGCCTTGGTTGTGCAGTTTGATCTTGAGTTGGCCCAACTTGATGTCAAGACGACGTTCTTACATGGTGATTTGGACGAAGATATTTTTATGTCTCAGCCAGAAGGGTTTACGGTTGTTGGTAAGAAAAATTGGGTTTGTAAATTGCAAAAATTGTTGTATGGTTTAAAGCAGTCTCCAAGACAATGGTACAAGCAATTTGCCAGGTTTATGATCGAACAAAAGTACACAAGAAGTCATTATGATCATTGTGTATACTTTCGCAAGCTACAAGATGGAACCTTTATTTATTTGTTTTTATATGTTGATGATATGCTTATAACATGTAAAAACACAATGGAGATTGATAGATTGAAGACTCAATTGAGTAATGAATTTGAGATGAAGGACTTGGGAGAAGCTCGAAAGATACTAGGTATGGAAATTGAAAGAGATAGAGCAAAAGGCAAGATTGGTCTGTGTCAAAAGCAGTATTTGAAGAAGGTACTACAACTTTTTGGGATGAATGAAAATTCAAAATCGGTTAGTACACCTCTTGCTCCTCATTTCAAACTTAGTGCTTCTATGTCTCCTAACACAGATGAGGAGAGTCATTACATGGCTAAAATTTCATATGCAAGTGTTGTTGGTAGTTTGATGTATGCTATGGTGTGTACTAGGCCTGATATTTCACAAGCTGTTAGTATTGTCAGTAGATATATGCATAATCCAGGAAAAGGGTATTGGCAAGCTATGAAATGGATTCTACGGTATATTCTTGGTACTGTAGATGTTGGTTTATCATTTCAGCAAGATGAAGTTAATGGTAAATGTGTTGTTGGATATGTAGATTCTAATTACGCAGGTGATTTGGACAAGCGTAGGTCTACTATAGGTTTTGTATTCACTCTTACTGGAGGTCCAGTGAGTTGGAGATCAACTTTGTAATCTACAGTTGCTTTATCAACTACTGAGGCAGAATACATGGCAGTAACAAAAACTATTAAAGAAGTTATCTGGCTTCAAGGGTTGCTTGATGACTTAGGGGTCCATCAGGACCATGTGGATGTTCATTGCGACAGTCAGAGCGCTATTTATTTAGCAAAGAATCAAGTTCATCACGCACGTACAAAACACATTAATGTGAGGTTCCATTTTGTTCGTGAGAATGTGGATGAGGGAGATATTCTTCTTCAGAAGATTGGGACCGCTGACAATCCTGCTGATATGTTGACAAAACCAGTTTCGTTACTCAAGTTTAAGCATTGCTTAGACTTGATTGGCATTTGTCAAATTTGTTGATTGCCCCGTAGGGGGATTGGGAGACGACTATTGAAAATTTCACTTCGAAGATTTGCGCCAAGGTGGAGATTGTTAAATATTGGCTCAAACAAAGTCATAAATAGAAGCTTGCAAAGTCATAAATGGAAGCTTGCAAAGTCATAAATGGAAGCTACTTTCGGCGATAAAAAATGGTGGCTCAACAATGGAGACTTGGAGGCTTTCACACCCATGAAGATCTCTATAAAAGGGAAGCAAATGAAGGAGGAGATGAGCACAAGAGGAGAGCAAAATTTCTGGTGAGAGAAGAGAGAAGAAATTGTGAGAGAGTGAAAGAAACACTTTCGGGAGAAGAAGAAGAGAGAAAGGAGAGAGAATAATAGTGAGAAGGAGAGAGAAAAGAAAAGAAAATATTGATATATTTGTTTTTTATTTTCTCTTTTATAGTAGGAGTTTGGGATATTTTGGGTCTCTTGAAAATTGAGTGATAAACACTATTGTATGCTCTCATTATTATAGTGAAATACTCAGTCGTCTCCAAACTGGACGTAGGCATTGCCGAACCAGTATAAAATTCTTGGTGTTCTCTTGTTGTTATTTTATTTTTACTCCGAATTTATTAACGTTTCCACACAATAATTATATCACTTTATCAATTTTTTTAAAAAAGTATAAAATCGAACCTGGCCAGTCAAGCTGTGATCAAGGCCGACCTGTCTAGCTACAAGTTGCTCCAATGCCTGTCATTGTTATTCTCATTCTTATACATCCATGATCCCAATTATTGTCTTTTTAAGCATTGGCATAACCAACTTAGTGTTGTAGACTAGCCGGCACTAATGTTATGAATACCGTACCGAACTTGGTACCGGATTGAGCTCGAACTAAATCTGTATTTCAGATTTCGGTTAGATGCACTGCACTGCTTTGGATATTTTAAAATTTATAAAATAGTCCCTAAAATTTTAAAATTGCAAAATAGTCCAAATAGATATATTATACAACTATCAGATACTTTACTAGTTTATCGCTTACATCAACCATGCTTTCAAAAATCTTAATAATAAATAATAATGACAATTAATTTGAAATAACAATAATTTTAAATATTTTACATATAAATAATAACTACAATTAATATAAACAAAGGAAATCATCATCATACAATTATAAAATTAAGAATAATACAAAGCAATATTTAATTTGATAAAAATCAATATTTATATGAGAGTACAAATATTAAAATCAATATTTATAATAAAAGCAATTTTATTTTATTATAAAACCAATATTTTAAGGCTCATAATTTGATAAAATCAATACTAAAATCAATATTTATAATAAAAGCAATTATGTAAATTAATTAATCAATATTAAAATCACCCATTCTTTATTTTTTAATCTCTTTACATAATAAAGGTGGCATATATTCCTTTACATGCTTAAAAGGGCCTTGAAAGTTAAAACTTAAAACCCTAAATTCCCAAACTATTAACCGCCGCCGCCTTACCCCTCACACTTCCCACCTACGTACACTCTCAACAACACTGCCGCTTGTTCTTCTTCTCCAAGCTTTCGCCTTTATCTCTCCACTGATGATCTCTGCATCAAAACCTCCTTCACCAATGTAGGGTCTGCATGGAGGAACCGACGAATGAAGAAGCGAAGCCGGCGAGAATCGGAGAAGGAAGCGAGCGTCGAGGAGGCAAGCTTCCACGAGGAGGAGATCGATGGCGACGGTGGGAAGACCAGAGGCAACCTGCGCCGGCGAGGAGGAGCGGCGCGACACAGAGATGAGAGGGAGAGGAGATCGACTGCATGGGGTGGGGGGGATTTTAAAATTTTGCAGTTTAGTCCCTGGACTTTTTCAACTTTACGGTACCGACCGGTATCTATCGAAAACCACCGGTACCGGCCGATAGTTTTGGTCGGTACGGTGGTCGTAACACTGGCCGGCACACAATATAATTTATAAATCCAACCTTTATTTGTTTTTCTTTTCTTTTATTTGATTTGTTTATCGCGTAGAGCCAAAGACCTATGAACATGATGATTGTTGTTTGGGGTTAAAAGGTTAGTTTAGTGATTGAACGAATCGAGGCATCAGACGAGGGAAAACAGACGGGACACCAAAAGTATGGAAAACATATCTTTTGGAGTTTCCAATTCCAACCCACCTTCAATCGTTTAGTATCTCTGTGAACGTGGCACTCTCTCCCAGTATTACTGGCATAGGGCATCTGTTGAACGAGACCCCCCTGCTTTCGCTTTAAGCCACCAACTTTTAATGTGTCACAAGTCCAAACTCCACTCTAAGCGCGTAGTTTCCAGAGCTTTCAAGTAGTACCTATTTATGTTGAGTGAATAAAATACTGGTGCAAGAGTTACTCTCTATTAATTAGTGTATTAAACTTCTACTTAAAATTTGTTCACATCAATTAGGTTAATGTCTTTTTCGGTAGTAAAAACTTAATTGGATGGAGCTACAGCCTAAAAAAAGAAATAAAAAAATCGAGAAGCAAGCAACGCTCTCTATCTCACGCGCGTGGATCTCATACACACAGATCCAGAGCCCTTAGCATTTTCCCCATCCTGCTTGGACCAGAAACCCCAACCAACAACCGCTATAAAACTAACTTTTATGTCCAAAAATACCCTCATCTTCACACCTTATTCACAATTTCCCTACTTCCCGCACCACTGCTATAAATACCCTCCTTGCTCCGCTCTAGGTTTGCGCGATTCACCTCCCGAGCTTCCTTCTTAAAAAATTCATGAAAAGAAAAGTTCTTGTTTTTCTCTCTGAGCGTAACTGACACTCTCTTACTATAATGGCTTCGTCAAGAAACAAATCCAACGGCAAACATCTTTCCACGTGTTGCCATATATCACAACGATGGATATCGGCAGAGCCGTCTCCACCGTCGTCCTCCGGCTTTGCGTCATCGACGGCCACCGGCTTCGGCTCCTGCTCCTCCGCCTGCGCGGCCGCTGTCTCCTCCGCCTCCACATTTTTTGCACGCGCCACCTCTCCCACGCGTGTCAATGTCTACGCACACCACCGCCACAACTCTAACCCTAATCCATCTTCGTCTTCGTCGCTCCGATTCTCAATAGAGAACCGTCCGATCTCTCCCAACCGTTCGATCGCAATGAGAAGACAACCATCGAACCACGGCACCAATGCGGCGGTTTCCAATCAGAAAAGGACGTGCGCTTGCTCTCCGACAACACATCCGGGGTCGTTCCGGTGCGCGTTTCACAGAGCGCTGATAAGGAATCGGCAGGGCAGTAACGGAAATGGCCATCAGTCGTATCACTCGAGTAGTACTCTAAACTTCAGAAGATCGGCGATGGCGAATTCGCTTGTTAGGATCGGAGGAGTTGAAGGTGAGTTGGTGAAAAGAGCGTTAACGGCTCTGATTCGACCGTCTTCTCACCAGCTCCGACGACGCGCCGATTTTCAACCGAGGCCGAGCCGGCTCTCAATGATGAGTAAAGCGGAGGATTTATGAAGATTTCCAGAATCTTGATTTTTGGGGATTTATTTTTTGACGGCCTTTGTCGTTAACCGATAGTTTTTTTAATGATTTAGGTATGTCTTTGTTTTCTTGTATAAATATTTTGTGACGATCTATAGATTTGAATGAAATGTGAAATTTAGGGAACAATGCATGGAAATCTAATATAGAATGTGGATGATTGTTGATTTGTAATTAAGAAGGGAATGGAATGGAGCCTTGAAATGGAAAAATAATCTCACCTTTGAAATTCAAACAACAAGAACAAGATGAAGATGCGTTTGAGCTGGCAACGACCAATGTCAGTAAGACGACAACAAAGCTTAATGATTTAAACTAATGCTTTTCATTGGTTTTACTGTCACTGTCATCGTTCACCCACTGCGCTACAATCATCCAATGGTTTCTTTACCATTGTTACTGATTGTTTTTACACGCTTCTTCCACGCGCTGCCTACGCGTGTGTTAGTATTACCACGCCAAACGGCAACGTTTGAGGAATTGGTTATCGCTCCGTTACATTTGATGCATCATGGTCGTGGCTCGCAACTAGTCATGTCCAAGAAAATAATAATAATAATAGAAAATGACGCCAACAAATTCTATAAACTTAACCAGATCAATACTATCTTAAATTATCATATTTTACTCCTTGTTGGAGTTTTTGGGACTATCATTAATTCTGGTTATGGAATTACCGAGTTCTTTTTTTCATTCTTCAAGTTACATTATTTCCTTTCGTTACTCTCTTAACTCATGATAACGACAGTTTGTTGTAAAATGTGCAAAAAAAAAAAAAAAAAGGCTCCTTCCTCACCCTCAAACTGTCGCTCCTCAACAGTAACGGATGGCTCACCAAAAATATTGACAAACCCATCACAATCCTTCCCTCCCCCACCCTTTACAAATTACAAAACCGAGATGTTCAGGACGGGTTAAAGCAAATGACATAAGCATTTCAACCTCCTAAGGATGAAAGTTTTTAGTAGTATAAACTTATAACTGGTTAAAAAGCCCATTTGAAGTTTTTGTTACAAGGTTTTGAAAAAATTTAGATTAACTGCTACAGTAGTTCTTTCTCTGCTACAGTAACCGCTTCCCCTGCTCCCGGTCACTGATCTGCACTGGTCCCCTAGCCGGCCGTCTGCTTGCCCATGGACATTCCACCCCCATCCCTGACTTCCCCCCCTTGGAACCGCGATGACCCTTCCCGTGACGACCTTACTGCTCTGGACACCGCCGGACATGCAGCTAAGAAAGTCCGGATCCGGGAACGGGAGGAGGACCTGCCTCCCCCCCCCACCTGAATCAACTCCATTACCCTTCACTGGCCTAGCCAGTATCAGGGCACTTCACTTTTCGCGACCTGTAACTTACTGGCCGGATGAGGAGCCCGTGGAAGTTGAAGAGGGTGATCTCACTTTGGTGCAAGGCGCGCTGGGTCTCGGCATTGAACTTTCCTCGACTCTCAAGGGCCGGCTTCGCAAGCGTTGGGAGCTGGCGGTGGTGGTCAAATTGATGGGACGCCACATTGGTTTCAATCTGCTCAAACAATGTCTTCAATCTCTGTGGCCCCTTACAGGTCCCATGAAAATTCTTGATTTGGAAAATGATTTCTACTTACTTAATTTTGTGTAGGAATCTGACTACCTCACCGCTCTCACCGATGGACCGTGGATGATCATTGGACACGCCCTTTCCGTTCAGGCATGGCAACCGTCCTTCCGGCCTTCAACTGGCGAGATCTCCACAGTGGTCACCTGGATCCGGTTCCCAGAGTTGTTCGTAGAGCTCTATCACCCGACCATCCTTCGTGCCCTTGGAAACTTGATTGGACGTACCATCCGCATAGATTCCACTACCCTCCAAGCGCAGCGCGGTCGTTACGCTCGCGTGGCGGTCGAATTAGATTTGAAATCCCCCCTCTGTTCTATGGTCGAACTCGACGATGAACGGGTTAAGGTCGCTTACGAGGGCCTCCCGGCCATTTGCTTTGCTTGTGGCCTCATCGGACATGAGACTGAACTCTGTCCCCGGTGCTTGTCGCCTCCTCCCGCCCCCTCAGCTTCCTCCGAGCACCACCCGTTGGCAGCCCCCCAAGCCGCCCACCCCTCACCCCTTAACCCGGAAGTCCCTGCCGTTGCCTCCCCGGCTCCGCCCGCGGATCCGGATTCCCAGGCTCTGTACGGCCCCTGGATATAGGTCCAGCGGCGCAACCCCCGCCATTCCAACGGTAACTCGTTAGGACGAGAACGGAGCCTTCCTGCCACCCGTGTGTCCGCCTCGGGCTCGCGATTCCAACCTCTCGATTCCGGAGCCTCTGCACCTACCCTTTCCCTTCCCCCGCTCGCGGCTTCTACCCATCCCGCACCGTCCCGGTCTTCTCGCAACAAGGGCGGACGGACGGACGACGCAGCTTCAGGGCCAAGGCTGGCCCGTGCGCACGCCTGGTCTTGGATCTCAGCGTGGGCTGCGAGCCCACCAAGCCAACCACAGCCTACCTCTATCCAGACTGGGCCCTGCCCATTCCTCTACCCCTCCCCAGGCCCAAGTTACATCTCCTTCCTCTATCAGCCCAGCCTAGGTTTCCCCACCGACCCCCCAGCCATTGCCCTTGGGCCCCCAGCCCACCGCTCCGATTCAGGCCTCCCGTTCCCACATTGCGGTCACTTTAGATTCCCACTCCGTTGTCATGTTCCACGACCCTCTCTCTGCCCCCTCTCCCAACGCCGGGCCCTCCTTTACTAACATGGAGGAGGACCTCCCGGGCGAGTCCGTGGATCCTTCTCTTGTGCCACCCGATCACCAACCTCCTCCTTCGAGGCCTCCCGATCCTCCGGCCCCTCCCTCGTCCACCACTGATGAGCATGCTGGCCTTGATTCCCCGATGACTGACATCACTGAGACTCCTGTGCTTGCCCAGTTGAGGGACCTTTACGCCACGGGGATGGCCCCCCCGCTCCCTAGGCCCTCTTCTTACCCTTTGTGTTTTTATGTCTGTTTTCCTTTGGAATTGCCAAGGGGCTGGGGGCAAATCGTTCCAGCCCATCTTTAAGGAGTATTCCTGTACCCATAAACCGATACTAGTTGCTTTGTTGGAACCTCGCATCAGTGGCTCTCGGGCCCAGAGAGTTATCCAGCGCCTGGGTTTCACCCAGTCCTATAGGGTGGAGGCTGTCGGCTTCTCCGGCGACATATGGCTTTTATGGAATCACGGCACCCATGTTCAAATTCTGATAACCCATCGCCAGTTCATTCATGTTCAGATCCAGTGGGCCCGTACATCCTTCGTGTTCACTGCTATAAATGCTAGTCCTACCTACTCTCTGCAACACTTCCTTTGGGACCATCCCCGCCACATTGCCCAGTCTACTACTCTGTCGTGGCTTCTCGGCGACGATTTTAACGCTAAATTGGACAGAGTTGATCTCTGTGGTGGATCACGTCTCTGTTCTGGAGTTAGTCCTTCGTTTCGCGACTACATTCATTGCTGCCAACTTCATGATCTCGGGTTTGTCAGACCCAAGTTCACCTGGCGAAGGGGTTCCCTTCGCGCCCGGCGTGACCGTGCCTTCGGATCCGAACTCTGGATGGAGACCTTCCCTTCCACCACTGTTCGTCCCCTTCCTTTCCTCAAGTCGGATCATCGACCCCTTCTGGTCACTATTGATGTAACATCCCACCCCCTCCTCGAAGGGTAAAATAGTAAAGTTGGCATAGGATGAGATTGATAAGGAATAATTAGAACTGTTCATGCATAATAGGATCGATACACAGTATCAATTGTGTATATGGAATTACGGTAAATGCATTCATGACATTCCCGGTAATTGGGCCTAAAGCAATTTTATTGGAATTCATGGGATAATTGAGTTTGGAAAATTGTTTGGACTGCACCATAAATGGTTTTACATTTTTAGGGATTTTTAGGAATTTTTCTGGATTTTTTTCCGGAGAAAATTCCCGGACCGGCAAAATCGCCGGTAACTGGCCTAAATATGTTTTGGGGTAGAAAAGGTGATTTTTGTGATTGAAAAATTATTTGAAGTGCACTGTTACCTGTTTTATAATTTTAGGGAATTTCATTAATTCTCAGAAAAATAATTCGGGGAAATTCTCGGAAATTTTCGGACCGGAAAAATCGCCAATTGGCGAACCGGTCGATTTTCGGTAGCGAGAGTTGCTACCCAATGGCACTGTATTATTGGGTATATTATTGTGGGAGTGCAATTAGGGTCATTGGAGTTGATTGGGTTAGTTTTGATTTAGACTGGATTAAAGAATCATTACTTTGATTTTTCAAATAAAAAAAAAGAAACCAATCAAATTTTGCCATTTAAAAGCATCATTAAATGCATTCCCTCTTAAGGCTCGGATGTGTATGTTTTACATAAGGAAAAGATGAATTGTTAGGCCTTTATTATTGCCATCCGAAGACACAAACACAAACTTCTCTCTATAAAACCATCGAAATTTTCCTCTTCTCTCAACTTTCTCCATAACTTCAAGCTACTATCTCTTACTACCATCAAAGCTAGAAGATGAGTTTGGTACATGCTTGGGAAGGAAGAAGGTTAGTACTTTGGTGTAAAAGTTAGAAAGTGATTGTTGAAGGTTTGAAGGAGGTTTTGATTTGGTAAGTTTTCATTAAGTTTTGATCTTTAAATGGTGTATTTACATGGAATTAAATGTCATGATAGTATGGGGTAGTTAATAAAAGGATTTAAAGCATGTATTAGGTTCATGTAGACATTAAAGTGATGATTATTGTGATTTGAAGAAAGGGGTATGAGGCTAGGTGAAGATGCAGTAAAATTTATGATATGGTTTGATTTTGAATTGAATGGGGATAATTATTTGAGTCTTTGAATTGAGGAATTTAATGCTGCCAATTTTTCAGTGTTAGCCCTAATATATGTATGACTGTATTTATATTTAATTTGTATTTATTTTGATGTCTAGTGATGTGAAAGAGGAATTAGAAGTGGGTGAACTAAGGTTAACCTTAAATCTGGAAAGTTGGAATTTTAATTGATGTTACTGTTTTATTCATAACTTATTGTGTAGAAATGCAAATGAGGTAAGGTTAGTGGCCACTGAAACTTTGGGATGTTGGCTTTAATTTAGTGTGAAATAGGTGTTGTTGAATTTCAATGATAGAAGGGTGAAATTTTGCATGGAAAGTTACTATTCCATTGCCTGTGAACAGTAACCGCAACCATGACATCTGAGTTTTGTTGATTTTTATGAATTAATTGAAAGGGAATTAGGGAGAATGGTCTTCATGGAAGTTGTAGCATATTTGATTATCTTTCCATTTCTACTGATCTTGTTATTTTTGGAATTATATATTGGGAGATATGAATTGATTACTAATGACTGGTTTTGAGCATTTTGGATGAAACCTAGCTTAAGTGTGATTTTGTGAGTTTACTGATTAGAGGCAATTTTAACATTTTAAGTGGACTGAACTGGTGTGAGTGAGCTTCTGAAAAGTTGTAGAGGAAAAGATTACCTTGAAAATGACATATGGTTTGTAATTTTTAGAAGTCAGAATTGGGAGTTATGATTTTTCAAAAAACTGACCCTACATTAGGTTATGAATGGCTGATCATAACAGACACTTCCATAACAGTTTTGAAATTGTTAGAGATTGAATTGGATGATGAGTGCTTCATGAAAATTGAATTTTGAGATGTTATCTTTTCAGGGATATAAAGTTCTGAATTTACTGACTTGTATATAGGGAGTTATGCTGGTTGTAATGTTACTGCCCATATTGAAGGATTTCAGGGACAGTGACATTGAATGAATTAATTGACTGGTTTAGAAATAGAATTTGATTTTGGGTTGTTCATGAAAGTTGTAAAGGACATTGTGAATTTATTGACCATATTTTTGTTGTAATTTATTACTGAAGAATCAGTGAGTTATGAAATTGTAATTGTACTGCCCTGTGTTGATGGAAATTGAGTAGGCAGAAGGTTGGATGGATTATTTGACACCCTTAGGGTTGGAATTGATTTTTATGGCCTTCTTGAGAATTGTAGAGCTTTTCATAAGCTTTCCAATGAGGTATAGTGGGTATTTTTCTGATTTGTGTGCTAAAAGTTAGAGTAGTTGAAAAGTAGGATTGAAATCTGAAAAAAAAAAAAAAGGCAGAGGTGACTCGCCGTCTCATGAGGCGACATCTCGCCTCGAGGGCGAGATATCGGGCGATCGCGAGGGCGCCGCCGCCTCATGCCATGCCCGCAGGCAGCGATGGGAATTTCTGTTTTGATTATTTTTTTGGTATTAATTGATCCGATTGTTCTTTTGTCAATTTCTTTCCGTCTGACGTCCGATTGACTGATTCCGGAGGCATCGGATTCGTTGAATATTTAATTTCATATTATGAGAAAACAGGAATTTTAGGCGGAATTTGACGTAGCCCTATTGACGGAACATGTAAACACTGTTTTATTTAATTGAGGACCTATAGAGGTCCGAATTGCACCGTCGGCGCTTATGGATTTCTAATTTTTGATAGAATTTTATTATGGGAAAATATTGAATTAGGACCGGGAATTCATGAACATGCATATCTCATCAACATGAGCACAAATTTCATATTTCGTGACTCGTACTTTTTCTGATTCATATAGAGGCCCAATTGGAGCATCGATTGACCGACGTCACAGAGGCTTTCCGACATTAGCTCGGAAGTAATAGGTGAGTAACCTAGTTGGTTTCTCAAATTTCTGGTTGTTTACATGCTTAACGTGAATTACGTGCAAAAGTGAAGTGAATGAGCACTGTATGACTACTGGCATGTATGAGATTGTATTGTATGATTTTACTGATACTGATAGACTGGGCTTTATAGCCATCATACTGAACACTGACTGATACACTGGGCTTTATAGCCATATCATTGATTCATCGATACCTTGGGCTTTATAGCCAAATCTTTGTATAGTTACTAAATCTTGCATTTATGCATAATTGCATGATCGATAATGGGCGTGCCCAGTTGCTATTATATTATAAGAGCTTGAGCTCTCATCTTTCATCTTGGCATCGACCGCCACGAGCCCGAGGGGAGAAATCCCGACGCGTCCCCACGAACACCGATCGAGGCGCTGGGCACAATCTTGAATAACCGGAAAGAGTCTCATATGCATCTCATTTGCATAAATGACTGCTCGTGACATGTCTTGCTTTTGTAATGGCATGAATTATCGTGAATGTTTTATTTATTCTCGGATATGATTATTGATCGCTTATCGGTGTCGATGATTAATGTATTATATCTTTACGCCATAGGCGTAATGCATGATTTGAGTGAACCATCGATGATGGTTTCTCACCGAGTTCGCAAAACTCACCCAAAATTTGCATCTATTTTTCAGTCTGAAGAATACCCGGTTGACACGGAGTATATCTATCGTAGACGAGTAAAGGTTAGAGGTCGGGATCGGTTAGGTATGCATTAGTGTTTTAGTAAATTGTATTCGCAATCAACGTATAACAAGGCATTGTATTTTCTTGAGCCATTGTGGTAGTAATATTTTACCGCATTGGTGATTGTAATTAATTGAATGACCGTAATAATCAAATCGGTTTATATTAAACACGGATTTTATTTACTTACTGTGTTTGCCGTGTGAGCGTGGAGTTAATAGCTCTGAAGAAAAAAAGAAAAAAAATGTATACTGAATTTTAAATCGACTGATGTAGTACGCCACTCTCGTGGGACACGGACTCGGATATCACCAACGATATCGGGTTCGGGTCTTACGGGAGTGGGGTGTTACAATTGACGCCCCGCCTACTCCCTCCACGGTCCCTAGGCCTTTTCGATTTCAATCTGCCTGGTTGACCCATGATCAGTTTGCCCAAACTGTCAAGGACCACTGGCACTCTCACGATACGTCGCTTCCAGTCAAACTAGACCTTTTGGCTTCTGACCTTCAGCAGTGGAACGCGCGATCTTTTGGGAACATTTTTCGCCGCAAACGTCGCCTTATGGCGCGGCTTTGGGGCATTCAAATCCACCTTGACCATAGTCCCTCGGATTCCCTGCGGGACCTGGAAGTTTTTCTGCAAAGGGAGCTCGAACAAGTCCTCGTTTAAGAGGAACTGTTTTGGCACCAAAAATCGCGTAGCCAATGGCTAGTGCATGGCGACCGGAACACCAGGTATTACCATGCGATCACTTTGGGCCGTTGGTGTACCCAACAATGCCTCTCCCTTCGGGATGAGCTTGGCCAGACCTACTCTGATGCTGTCGGCATTCACCGGATAGCTCGAGATTTTTTTGTTAACCTGTACACTCCTGGACGGGCTTCCCCTCCTTTCCATCTCCCTTCAGGCACTTTCCCCGATCTCCCTCCTCAGGCTTATACGGATTTGATCGCCCCTGTTTCTACCGAGGAGGTTCAAACTGCTGTCTTTGACATGAACCTGCACAAGGCGCCAGGCATTGATGATTTCCCTGCTCTTTTTTTCCAATCCCAGTGGGATCACATTGGCCCGGATCTTGTTTTATTCATTCAGCAAACCTTTCGCCATGAAATTTGGGAGCATGGACTGAATCGTACTATCTTGGTCCTCATTCCTAAGACGCCCTCTCCTCAGCTGATCACACAGTTTCGCCCTATTGCGTTGTGCACGGTTCTGTACAAAGCTATTACTAAAGTCATTGTCAATCGTTTTAAGCCCTATCTGGATCAGCTCGTCGCTCCGACGCAATGTAGCTTTGTCCCTGGCCGTCACATTGTCGACAACATCATTATCGCTCAGGAGGCTATCCACACCATGAGGCGTAAAACGGGTAAAGTGGGTTTTTTGGCGGTTAAAGTTGATCTGGAAAAAGCCTACGACAGGCTTTCTTGGGATTTTATTCAAGATACTCTCCATAACATCGGTCTCCCGGGTTCCCTGCTCAATCTTGTCATGAAGTGCGTTTCCACGGTGGATATGCAGATTAATTGGAATGGCGTCCTGGGAGAAGCGTTTACCCCCTCTCGAGGTATCCATCAGGGTGACCCCCTCTCACCTTACCTATTTGTTCTATGTATGGAGCGCCTTGGACATCTCATCTCCCGCTCCGTGGACCGTGGCTGTTGGGCGCCTATCGCTCTCAGCCGCCATGGCCCCCCCTCTCGCACCTCTTTTTTGCTGACAACCTCATTTTGTTCGCTGAAGCTTCCCTGGACCAGGTCACTGTCATCCGGGAAACTTTGGACACTTTTTGTGCTGCGTCAGGACAGTGCGTTAGTCACGCTAAATCCCGCATATATTTTTCTCGCAACGTTTCCCCGACTACGACGACTACCCTTAGTTAGGCTATGGGCTTCAGACCGACGCAAGACCTCGGACGCTATCTGGGCGTTCCTTTGCTTCATGACCGGGTCACTACACGGACTTACCAGTATATCCTCGACAATGTCCATCACCGCCTCTCTGGCTGGCGAGCCAACCTCTTGTCTTTTGCGGGCCGCATAACCTTGATCCAATCGGTCCTCTCGGCTCTGCCTACTTACACGATGCAAACGGTGCGACTTCCTCGAGGATTATGCGATGGTTTAGAGAAGATTTCCCTAGGCGCAGGTTTGCCAACCAAAGGATATGGGTGGATTAGGAATCCGAAACATCCGCGCCACCAATGATGCTTTACTCACCAAGCTAGGGTGGGCTCTGCTAACGAAACCTAACGCCTTATGGGTTCAGATTTTATCGGCCAAATATCACTTTGATGGCGTCAGGAACCCTCAGGCTTTTCCTCGATCAGGCGGTTCCATGGTGTGGCGGAGTATCCGGGCTGTCTGGCCCCACGTCCTCTCTGGTCTGCGATGGATGGTTGGTGATGGGCTCCGGACCAGGTTTTGGCTTGACCCTTGGGTAGCCGACGTGGGCCCTCTTGTTCAGCATTGTCTCTCCCCTCTCTCAGACTCGGCTCTGGCCCCGTCTCGTTCACCAGTTCGTTGACTCCCATGGCCAATGGGACTGGCCTCAAATACAACCGCTGCTTCCCCCCTCTATCTGGATGGCCATTGCGGGCACCTTTCCCCTGAGGTCTTCTCTTGGAGCTGATCAACTCGTCTGGGGCCCTTCCCATTCTGGCCTTTTCACGACCGCGTCTACTTACTCGTTGATCACGGAGTCCGTCCGCGCCCCCACCGATCGCTTGTGGTCTTACATTTAGCAGTGGCCAGGGCCTCAACGCATTCGCTCGTTTCTCTGACTGTTGACTCGCGACTGCCTCCTCTCCAATCAGCAGCGCGCTCGCAGGCACCTTACTACGAGCACCGCTTGTTATCATTGTCATTTGGAGGAGACAGCACTCCACATTGTTCGCGACTGCCCACTCGCGCGGACTCTTTGGCGTACCTTCCCTCTGCCCGTCCTCCCTCCTGCTTTCTTCACTAATAGCGGTCCTGACTGGCTCCTCACTAACCTGACTGACCATCACTTGGTTTCGGGCTTTGAGTGGGCAGTCCTTTTTGGGACCGCTTGTTGGTTTCTCTGGACCTGGCGCAACTCGACCATTTTCGATGACCAGTTTTCCTGGCCTGGTTCTCCTGGTCTAGTTGTGACTAATTTTGTCCGCCTGGGTTCCCTGACGTCTGTTTCCCTACGGCGCACCCGACTGGCCCCTCGGCCACGTTCGGCCCGCGGTCTTGGGTGGTCCCCGCCTGTCTCTGGGTGGGTTAAGCTGAATACGGATGGCACCTGTTGCCGGGCTAATTCCTTGGCCACCGCTGGGGGGCTTCTTCGGGACAATTGTGGAGCTTGGATTGGTGGTTTTGCGCAGCTTATCGACCGATGTTCTGCTGTTATGGCTGAGCTCTGGGGAGTTTACTCGGGTCTTAGCTTGGCATGGCACCTTGGCTTCCGGCGAGTGGTGCTGGAACTGGATTCTATTGCGGTGATTGAGCTATTCTCGGATGGCCCGCGGCGATCTCTCAAGCTAAATCCTCTTGTCCGGGACATCAATGAGCTACTGATCCGGAACTGGGTTGTCCTACCTCGACACACTTACCGCGAGAGTAACCGCTGCGCGGACTGGCTTGCGATGCATGCTTTCTCCTTGAGCATAGGGATCACCTTGTTTATTGTAGCACCTCCTGAGTGTGCCACTCTGCTTATGGCGGACCTAGCTGGGGGTCTCCTTCCCCGCCATTATTTGTAATTTGCCTTTATGTTTTGCTTTCCCTTGTAAAAAAAAAAAAAGTTTTTAGTAGTAGCAACCTCTTAAGGGAGCTGAGCGAAATTTATATTTGCATAATTCTTAAACTTACAAATCCATCCTCCTTACATGATTACAAACCTATTTTATTTTGTAATATTATTTACAAAGTCATTTAATAAATATAGATTATTAGACTGAAGGGAATGCTTACATATATTATCAATCCTTGTTAAATTGCTTATATATATGAGGAAAAAGCATTAAGAATAACATATTGATTACTCAGGAATTGTTCAAAAGATACCATAAGAAGAAAAAAATTAGGTAGGAGCTGTGCCTTGAAGATGGATTTCATTATGGCTTTTAACTCTCTGAATTGGAATTTCTTGTTTAGTTCAATGGAAGTAATTTGATTTCTTCTCAAGTTGATCAACTGAGTCAGGAAAAGTGTTTTATCTACTTCCATCTACATATTAGTGAATAGGGATTTATAAACATCTTCAAAGACTAAGCTAGGGAGACTCCTTGTCATCCTATTTATTCTTTCTTAAAATGAAAATGTTTATAAGACTCACTAAATTGAACATCTTAAAAGAACCAAATTTATTATATTACAAATACAATAAAATCAAAATTTTTAATCTCTCTTTTGTAGATGATTGTTACTAGTTATGTGGTGCTACATCTTTCCAGTAGCTACAGGATAACGACATGGAGATCCTTTATCACCCTATTTATTAGGGATGGAAGAAGGGCCTAAGATCAACAGGCCAGGCTTGGGTTGACCAAACCTTGCGACCGGTTTTCTCCGGATGGGAAAAGGATAATCATTTTGTGCTTGAGGTGGGCCTGAGCCTCCATCCTTGCCATTTATTCTTCCTTAGAAAGAAATTGTTTACAAGACTTACATGATTGGACATCTTAAAGGAATTCAAGTTCAAATTCTATTCTAAATATAGCTAAATTGGCATTTTAATCGCTCTTTTGTAGATTATTATTACTATTTTGTTGTGCTACACCTAAATCAATTTAGCTACTAATCAATTATCTTGAGCAATTTAAATCCTTATTAGGCTTGTGCTTTAATCCAAGTAAGAGCTCCTTCTATATATTTGCTAAATGCAAAGACAAGGCAAAACTTCTAGCCATATCCAAGGATTCAAGCATGAACAACTTTCTTTCAAGTGTCTAGGGCCGCCTATAACTACTAGGAAGCTAACCTACCATGATTTCTCCCCATTTATATAGTCTATATACAAAATATTGAACAATTGATGCAGTAGAACCCTATCTTATAGAGGGAGGCTTTGACCTATAATTTAATACTAAGTAATCTCGAATGTATTGGTGCTCTCATATAACACTTCCAAAAGAGATAATAAAGACCATAGACAAGATATTCAAGAATTTCTTTTAGGTTGGATTAAAAAAAAAAATAACCCAAGGTGAAGTAGTTAGATGTATGTTTATCAAAGAAGAATGGAGGTTTAGGAATCATCTCGTTTAGTATCATGAGCAAAAAATTACTTATCAAGAGACTTTGGAAGCTTTGCATAAACAAAGAGCCTCTATAGGTCAAATGGGTGCATTTACACTTCTTAAAAGGGAAAGCCATATGGTATATGACAACAAATTCTAACACTTTATAGAATTTAAGACAAATACTTCTTATAAAGGAGTTAGTAATCCCAATCATCAAGCATACAATTGGGAATTGAAAGGATACCTATTTATGATTTAATAATTGACATAACTTAGGACTGTTGTACAAATTACAAGAGTTCCAAACTCTCAAAGCAAGCATTCCAATTAACATTAGAGTGGAAACAATCGGCAACAATAGTAGATGTAGTTGTCTTGTGCACTCTATTAAATGATTTAAGGCAATGATGAAGAATCTTCCAGGGAATTCCCTAGTTATTCTAAACAGGACTCAGTCCTATGACTGCATAACAATTTTATAAAGTTTACAAACTCTTCATATAGGGTACTGCTTTTAGGACCTCAAACAAAGACCTTTCGGATTAAACAAGTCTAGGATTCCAATTTGGTCCCTTATACCTCTTTTATCTTACGGGTTGTAATTAAAGGACAATTGCGAATTAAGGATGCACTTAAATTACCCTAGGTGGATCCAATTTATATGTTTATCATGCCAATAATGAGAGCTTGCACCATTTATTTCTCACATGCATCTTTTCCTCCATTCTCTGGACTTACATCCTTAAGCTTAATAAACTCCATTAATGGTTTAATATCATCTACTAGACTACCAAAATCCAATACCAAGATAAATGGGATTTAAAGATGTTTAGGCTATTGTTTGGAGTAGTGGTTTATTGCATTTGAATTGAAAGAAACCAAAGGATCTTCAACAATTGGAAATTTAATGTTGAAATTTCTATTTAAAGACTAATAGAGAAGATCCGAATAGTTATAATTACGAGGGGCATTGGTAAATCTATAAGTCAAGTGCTTGTTAGTCTATAGAAGTTGTAGTAGGGATAAGTATTCAATTTTACTTCACTAAAATGCTTTTGCAATCATTCATTGTTCTCCTTTTATGATGCTTATAGTTGAGAGCTTTTCTCTAGTTTAATACTTAATGTTACTTTGATACTAAGAATGTAACTTTATAGCAACTCTTTGAGTTAGTTTTATAAATTATTTATTCAATTAAAAAAGATTTTCAAATAGAATTTGCTACTGTGAACCAACAATACTCATTTTACAAAGCTTTTCCAAAAAAAAAAAGAAAATACTGTTTTTACGAAGATAAACTCAAGGAAAAAAACTTAAGGATTTTATTGGGTTGAGATTGATGGTAGGGTCTCGAATTTGGATGTGGTAGATGATGATAAGTTTGAAATGTCATTCTTAGAGTAAAGTTATAAAAAAAAATCGCATTAGAGACCCATAGCGTAAATCCCCAATTATGAAGTTGTTAGTGTTGATAACTTAAAAAGAATTAAGCTTATATGGCTCAAAAGTGAAAAGACCCAAATACTAAAAACCCTAGCCTGTTAACTTGTTGCTTCCATAAGCTAACTTCATCCTTTTACAACTTCCCCAACTCCTTATTCGTCTAGTTGACCTTATTGAATTCCTAGTTTAAGTCACTTTTCATCCTGGCTTAGAGCTTCTTACTTGTCTCTAATCAATTTAATAGTTCTTTCATACTCAACCACCTAATTCTCTAAAGAGTCAAAAATTTTCTTTAGCTCATGAATTTGCATCAGGAGTTTTTACTTTTAGCCTCTTCTGCATTACAATCCATTTGGCGCCTTTGTGAGACGCTATATTTTTCGGATAAAACAAATTGGTTATGGCAGGACTTCTAGAAAGAAGAGGAAACACTTTTAGTTTTTCTCAGGGGTACGTTAATAATAAACGAATATGTTGCATAACCAATATAGGATAACATGCTTAGGAAGGAGCAACGTTGAATTTTAGTCAAGAATTGAAGCTCTTATTGTGTAGTGAGTTTTAAAGTGTCAATAACTCTTATTAAAGCTCTTATTGTGTAGGAAGTAGTGAGTTTTCTAGAGTAATATATGAAAGGAATTCATATATTACTCTAGAAAAATCTTCAATAATCTTTGGCTAAGGAGAACTTCTGACTCTTCTAGATTCTGGCTCATAAGAAAGGGTAGAACGTGGAAGGTCTAATACTGTGTCATTTATGAAAGAAAAACCAAAAGTAAGAATTTATAGTCATAGAGGAAATAAAAGTAATAGAAGCTAGGAAGTGTAAGTGTAGAGCCCGGCCTCTACCACCATCACTCCAGGTATTGTCCTCTTTGGCACTTTTGTGAGTCACAACTCGAACACAAGACCCCAAGGTTTTGTTGCACTTTAAGTGCACGCCTCTTACCATTGAGCCAATGGCTTAATGGTAAGAGGCGCACTTAAAGTGCAACAAAACCTTGGGGTCTTGTGTTCGAGTTGTGACTCACGCAAGTGCCAAAGAGGACAATTCGCATATTATTGACTGAGCATTCATTTGGCCTCTAATTTTAGAGGAATGAGTCAATTGGCACATGCACATATAGGTACATGCATTCATGACATTTTCCCGGCATTTGATTTTGAAATTGATATGAATTGTGATTTGTGAGATAATTAGATTTGATTATGATTTATTAGGAATCTTGGAAGAATTAGGTTTGAAAATGTGAATAGGAAATGTTTTAGAGTGATCGCCAGTTGACAGTGAACTTTAGGAAAATTTTCTGGAAATTTGGAAGAAAAAGTCCGAACTGGAAATTTTTCGAGTGACGGACTGATTGACTGCATGGTGCTAGAATAATTGGTAAATGGCAATGGAAAAATTTAGATATATGATCTTGGAATTTAATATGTCGAGCTATTAAAATTTGGAGACAAATGGGACTGGAAATGAATTGAAAAGATAAAGAGATTTAAATGTTATGCGAGGAAAAAAGACAAGAGACTTAGGTGATTAACCTTTAAATACCTGAGGTTATAAGAGAAGAAGAAAGAAAAGTCTTCTTCCCTAGGGCAAATTTTCCTCTCCTTCGATCGATTCTCTGTTTCTTCACCGTGCTTGATCTTTGGCTTGTGGCTTGATAGCTCATTCTCCTTGTGTAAAGCCAAGCCTAAATCCTAAGGAAGACGATCTTTGGTGTGGTTCTGGGAGGAAACCGTTGGTGTTAAAGGTTTGGAGGATTTTCAGAAGATTTGAGGATTAATGCCTAATTGGTAAGTTAATGGGTTTAATGTTGTTGATTTGTTAGCTTAATGCATTCATGGGGTTATTTGTGAAAGATTGGGGTAGTTTTAGTTAAGTTATTACTTGATTTAGAGAGAGAAATGGCAAAATCGGTCGAGAAGACGACTGCGACTTCGCGACGTCAGCGACGCCTGAAGCCTCGCCACGATTTAATCAATATTTAATTCGTCACGGCGAGCGGGAAGGAAGACGTCGCGTCGAGCTCTAAATCGTTTCACGCCGCGGCGAGTTCCTCTCGACGTCGCGGCGAGCTCGAGTTTTTCACGCCGCGACGAGTCCTCTCCCATGCGTCGCGGCGAGCCCCAAGGAAAATGTTCACCGCGGCGAGCGTCATTACACGTCGTGACGAGCGTCCATACTTCGCGGCGAGGGACCTTTTTCTGAACTGATTTAATTTGATTTTTGAGGCATAGCTAATGGTGTAGACCTCCAATTGAGGTGATGTTTGATTCATTATGATCTAGAGAAAGAGGTCTACAATTGATATGAATGATGAAAGTTGAATTTAAGTTAGTATAATCGCAATTAGTAAAAGAAAGTTAAGAATGTGATTGTATTTCAACCTAAGGATTGTTCTTGGTAATTGGGATAAAATTGTGAGGTCCCTAAATGTAAAGGAAAGGCTATTGGAATCTAGAACTGAGCATAAAAGGTGAATTTGATCTAGAGAATAGTGATATTGATTTTGAGGTAATATCCTAGTGGATATGACGTGATAAATTGACTGGATATTAGAATTGAAATTTGGGAGTTTCGTAATATGTTATTGAATTGAAATGAGTCTTTATTGATCAATTGAGTGGAAAGTTAGAATTTGATAAAACAAAGTGAAAGTTGGGAAGTAGCACCGGGAAAGTCATGAATAGGCATTGTACATCTTTTATTCAAGGCATGTGCATCATTAAATTATTTTGGCTGTGCATTTTGTAATGGAAATTATTTGACTGTTATAGAGGCTCTGATGGATCTATATTTCACGGATATTGCTGGGACTTCTAGGCTGTAGCTCGGAAGTACAGGTGAGTAACTTAGTTGGTTCCTCAATTTCTGATTTGCTAAATGCTCTGTGTGAACTGTTGTTAATATGAATTGTATGATCACTAGTAACTGTGAATTGGTGTGCAGAATTGTGAATAATCTATTTGAATTCGATAAGTAGAATCAACTGAAATATGTTATTGTGCCATTGTGAGCGCATGCTAGGCATGATCGGAATTATATGTCTGTTTCCAATAAAATGATTCTTATTGCATAGGATAAATGAATTCCATAATTGATTAATTAATAACGATTGTGACTGGAGCTGCTACCAAGAGCTACAAAAGTCAACAGGTCATAACTCTCAACCTAAATATCAAAAAATTGCATACTTAGTGGAAATGGAAAGATAACAGGAACCTATTCAAGTTTCATGAAGACCAAATTAGCAAATTCAATCCAAATCAACCTAGAAAAATTCATCAAAGGTTCAGGTCATCAAGCTCGGATTCTCGTTCATACAAAGACATATCACTCATTTTAAGACCAAATTTAAACCCCTTCAAGCCACAATTTGGCATAACTTTCTTCACATAAAATGTAGCCAAATGTCTCAATTTTATTTCAGGACAAGCCTCACCTCATTTGCTCAACCACACAAAGAGTTATGATCAAAACATTGGAACAGGTACAAGTCACATTTTCCGGATTTTATACCTAAGCCAAATTCTATCATCCCAATTCCAATTCTACACTAATAAGCATCCCAATTAGTCCATAAATCACTCATAATTTCATCCAAACTTTCACCTCCATACATAGTCACAAAAATGGCAGCACTCACACAATCAATTCTCATTATATCCTTCCCTAATCTATTGTCCCATCAAAACACCAGCAAGAGATAAATCCATACCTATTTCGTATCCATGTTTTAAGCATATACCCATCCTCAACATCTAGCTCTTAAAGATCATCAATTATGCTCCATTCATCAAAGCCATGAAAAAGAAAAGGTTACTTACTTGATTTATCTTCAATGTTTTCACATCACCAAGAAACCCTAACACTCCACACACACAATCATCACTAAATAAAGTGGAGTAGGTTAGGTTGCTTTAAACAAATAAAAGAAGATAGCAAGATGTTTATATACCTAAATGTGGACAAGATTCAACTTGCTTTGGAGAAGAGATTATCGAAGATAGAGAGAGAAAATGAAAAAAAGAAATGAAGAAGATGAATGTCGTAAATGAGTATGAACCCAAGCAATAAATGAGTAACTACAAGCATTAAATGTGTTTAAGGGGAGTCATCATGCCACTTGGCATGTAATGAGAGGGAAAAGACTAAAGTCCATTTAATAAATTTGAAATAAAATGAAAGGAACCTTAACAAATGAAATTTCTAGATCATCCAATACCAATGGTCCCAATTACAATCCCAACATCATTTACCCAATATTCCAGTGTCATTGGGCAAAAATTTTCGATACCGAAAACCAATTCAATTCGCCACTTGGCGATTTTTCCGGTCTGGAAATTTTCCCCGAAAATTTTCAAAAAATTCCCAAAATTCCCCAAAAACATAAAACACACAACAGTCCATTTCAAATAAAGTTTCAAGCACAAAATCATACTTTTCCACAAAAATCACATTTAGGCACATATACCGATAAATGTCTTGAATGCATATACAGTCATTTTCCTGTGCAAATTGCACTATTCACATGTAAGAATATGCATGAATATTTCAAAACAATACTAAACACTCTTAGCCCTTTCTAAATTACTATTCTACCCTTCCCATCGGGGGTGGGATGTTACAACTCCCCCCTCCTAATAAAAATTTCGTCCTCGAAATTAATGCTTGGTTAAGGAAACGGGCGGTTTCTTTCATAAAACCTTATTTAATGAATTCGATAGGTCTCTCAATCCCATCACACTTTCTTAACTTTAATTCCTTATTGCGTTTCAGCACTTGTCTTACTATATTCGCTACTTCAACGTGATCCACCAACATTCATCCGTCTTTCAAAAACCACTTCGGTTTGATTCTATATTCATTTCACTCACTAACAGTAATCATTTCTTTAGGCCCTCTCTATTACAATGTAATAGTAGACGACTCTTTTGTCGTCTAATGCTTCATGGAGAATTCTAATGGTGTCGCTAAGATAACGCTTAATATATCTGTAGTCATTTTATACTATACATCAATCCCATGTTCCTAAAACTTCCAACAGTTAGGACTACTGGCAACTCAAACATGTAGTCACTCGGTTCTACATTCTTTACCAACAGTTGTTCTTTCGATGTACTCTTACCAGGACATAGATCTTCGATTGTTCCTTATGTTTTTACTAACAGTGCTTAATCCCCATTGCTAAGTATTATTTACTCGCAAATTAGATCTATTCCCAATTCCTCGATAAAATTTACAAGTTCTAATTCCTCGATTTAGGCTTTGTCAGCTCCTTGGTACATAACTGACTCAACATTAATACTCTTGATTTACTACCTTAACATTCAAATTTGAAACACTCTATTCTTGAATATTTTAGTCAAGGAAATATCTTTTGTATTTTAGTCACACGATCACATTTTTCGTATTCAATTTTCAACATCCGAATCTTCACAAGAAGAATCATACTTTATGCATCGCCAATTTGGGGTCTTGCTAAACGTTTCATGTAAGACTGATCTTAAATTCAACTTTTAATAGTACTTTGGTTTGTCGTTTGCCCAAAATTCAACTCGACATTCTATGCTCTTTAATGCCTTAATATTGGTGACCTTAATCTCAAAAGTCGTTTTATACCGCCATCGAATTTTCTGTTCAATGCACCAATGTACAACACTAGCTTTATGGGAAATACTCATTTGCTTAATCACCATCTTTCTATACCCCTATTCATTTAAACTCCACAATTTCCTCAACTTTAATGGTCTGTATAGTAGATTTCCCTGCACATATAATGTCTCTAACTATCAAAGTAATCACTACTATAACAAGTTTTACACCATGCATTCAATAGTCAACGCATGAGACTCTAGTTGTCTCAATGCATATGAAATCACTTTCTTATGCTTCCAGTCCCAACTATAAAACATCATTGGATAGAAATCTCAAATTCCAAATGGCAAATTATTCTCATTGGTGTCTCCACGTTTTCGAACCAAATACTAGTATTCAAACTGTACTTCCCGAGACAAAATTGTCCCTTAGTACTCAAATCACTTTATATTGTCGCAATAGATCGTATCAAAATCTTTAATGGAAACCTGGATATATATATACTGAAAAATCTCCAAATTGCAACGGTATCATCAACACGGGGGTTATAAATTCCTCAAAAATTTGTTGGGAAGTCATCACTGTTGCGGTTTACATATTAGATCACAATTAGTCCACATTCAGAATATTGATATCATGTTACTTGAATCACATTAATCTGCAAGATGGGGTATTATGATCTTACCCAAATTTCCTTGTGCCTATGATTTATCTCTTTAATTCTCATATGAACCTAAATTCACCTCGAATTCACAAATCCACTTACGTAGTTGGATATGTTACGTCATTTTCAATAGCCTTTCTGACTTTTATGCCTAAGTCTCCACTACGGATATAACTCCAATATTCACTTTTGACTCACTTTTGTTCCTTTCAGATTTGGTTCTTCATTAGTCATTATTTTTCCCAGTATTTTTTTTACTGAATCAACCGCTTTACTGACCATGCCTCAGTGATTTCTTCTCCATATTATTCATGATTCTAGTTCTCATGCTTTCTTATTAGTTTCCACATTTTGTAGGATCTTAATAAGATTTCCTAGGATCTCGATAAGATCAAATCGTATTATAACGGATAAGGTCAAAACACCCTCGATAATAAGGTTCCATGAAGTATTAGGTAATGTATATACCATCTACAATCCTTACATCTTACCTAATTGTATTCATGGCAAGTCTACAATTAAGAACATTAACTAATGCTATGTACATTCCAATTGACTCTAAATAACATTTCTATCCCTGTTCCTGTCCATGGGTGGGGTTTCCCGCATTTACCTCTTCGGGAGCAACATCATTTCATAGTAATTGAACTATCATTGTAAGCGCATTCACTCTTCTTCTTTTGATTCAGTATCTCTTCTTTAATCACGTATATAAATAAATATCCAAACTTAGACGTATTTCTACTTTTTCCGTACTACACACCATTCATCACTTATCCTCACTTGTCAAACCATTTATATCTTCCCTCTTCTCTCTCTCTTTTTTTTGGTCACATCTCTATCACATTCAAAGGTAGTTTATCTACCTTGTCAATCCATATACTTTTTCTTATTCCATATTTTATCATCCACAATCAATTCAGACACATAGATACCTGGTCACCCTAATATTTTGATCTTAATTACACAACCATTTTTGTTTTATCTAATAGTCATTTTGCATCCGAATCGAATCTTTCATTATCATAATTTCCTATAACCGAACTGGTACATTTTAGTCTCATCCTTTCCACATATATTCCTATTATCCTCAAACTGAATTGATCTGTACATTTCCGAAATGTTTCGGTATGTCTCATGTGTTCAAATTCTCAAAACAATCATTATGATAGAAATTTTAAACCATGTACTCAATTTAGCCCAGGAGAGTTTCATTGTGTCTCCATGCATATAAAATCAAAATAAATCGTATCATGGTCGTCGGTGTAAAACTTCCTCACATCCAACATAATCTCCAAATTTAACTGGCATAAATAACATCATTCCTACGGTTTACACATCAAACAATCCACAACAATGGGATATATCCTCACAGTACAATATGAACATCGTACCTCGTAATACCTTCACCAATACAATTGTGCTAGATCGTTGTCTGATATATCTCCAACCTTCATTTCGGCACATTACGATATACCATCCCTTTTCTCACTATTTGTATCAATTTAAACACTTAGCACATAATCATGCGACTCAGACTAGGGATCAGTTGCTATCGTCAGCTTTGTCATGACCAGAATGCATGTAACTCAACACAAATTTCAGAATGCCCATGTACAATCGTACTTCTGGGCTCTGATACCACATTGTAGCACCCCACTCTCGCAGGACACGAACCCGACATCGTAAGTGATATCCGAGTCTGTGACCCGCAAAGGTGGCAGGCTATAGTACTTGAACACAGTCAAAAACTCGGTATATTTTTTTTAATACAATCATATGCACGAAAATCAATAGACAATTTGGGCCCGCTTTACTTTGTAAACATTTTCAATGATAACAATACACTCGATAGTATTTAGAATAGCCAGTTAATGTACACAGATCCATAACCAAATTGGGCCCAATTTTATTCATAAACATTTAAGTGATCATATTACAATCAATAAAATTACAATAGCCCATTTGGAGCCCACTAGAACTACAGCACTATTTTTCAGAAAAAATGTGGAATACATAATTGTATAAAAGTAAGATGACACTAATGCAGACGTGGACTGATCTCGACCTCTATCTCTGACTTGTATGCAGTAGGCATACTCCCGTTTGTCTAACGGGGTACTCTTCAAAGCCTGAAAAATAATTGCAAATTTTGGGTGAGTTTTGCGAACTCAGTGAGGAACCGTCATCGATGGTTCACTCAATTCATGTAGTAGTCAAGAATATTACAGATATTCCATAATTTCATATTCAGAAGTATCACATGATTGCACTCAAGCAGTTCACAGATTGTTTCACATTAGCATATTCAGAAATACCACATGATTACACTTAAGCAGTTCACAGATTATTCCACATTAGCACATTCAGAAATATCATATGGTTGCTATCACACAAGTATAAGGCGTTACGCCTTTCACTCAATCCAGATATTCAATCAAATGCATATGAAACTCACTTTTCCAATTGTTACTTTGTTGTGACCGAGTGCCTGAATTGTCCCATATAGGGCTCATTAAGCGTTAAACGCGTCTTAGGGGTAGGAGAGCCCTCTGGGTATGTAACATCCCATCACCGATGGGAAGGTTATATTGGTAAATGGGGTTAGGCTAATGGGTCACATTTCATATTTTGATAAGAGCATACTTTTGGCCTCTACTTTTAGAGAAATGAGACATTTTTGCACATGCACATATAGGTACATGCATTCATGACATTTTCCGGTATTAATGTGTGAATCTGATTTGTTTGTGAATTTTGAGATAATTGTGTTTGAAATTCTGAATTGAATTATTCTAGGAGTGATTTCAGTTGGTAGTGACGCTTAGCAAATTTTTCTGCAAATTTTGGGAGTAAATGTCTGGGTCGAAAATTTTCCGAGTAACGGACCGATTGACTTTATAGTACTGGTATAAATGTTCAATGGTAATGGAAAAAATAGATACTGGACTTTGAGGAAATAAAAATGTGAACCATTGGAAATTGGAGTTAACCTTGGACTGGAAATAAATTTGAAAAGAGATAGAACATAAAGAGTATTGAGAATGAGATAGGTGACAAGTGTTTAAAGGTTTCTAATAACCTAAGTAGTGGAATTTTCGATGTTCATCGTTAGAAAAGCTTGAAAATCTCTTAGTTAGGGCAAACTTTTTCTCCTCCATCAGTGTTCTTCTGCTCTTTGCTCTCGTGGATTTCACCTTCCATACTTGCTTGCTTCTTCTTCCTTGCGCAAAGCCAGCCTTAACCCTTGTGTTGGATCCCGTTTCCGGAACCCAACTAATCATACAGATTTCCTCGTACGCATACATGATTCCTTAGAAAACCTCGACTAATCCGAAAAATCCCGATAATTTTTTTTTTCATCTTATTCATCTTAACTCCATTTTCATGATTCGGGTCTTAACCGGAGAACGAAACGAAGACAAGAAAAAGGTAAATTCAACGGAACGGAGGAAAAGCATACAGAAACGAAGAAACATACTGAAAACAAACTACGAAGCACATGAAAATCAAAGACTAAAGAATTGAATCCGAAGCAAATTACAAAGCAAATCGAAGGCTCGATATCGAAAGCAAAACAGACTGAAACGAATCGAATCGGATAACAAAATGTAGAAACAAATGAAAACGGAAGCCAAAACAACTCAAACTGAAAGGTATAAGGCGGAAGAAAACAAAACAAAAGCGGAAACAAAAGCACATCAGTTTGAAAGGCATAGTGCAGAAGCAAAGCGAACATCTTGAAGCATAATTCAAATAGGGTAAATCAACAAGACAAATGTGAGGCTAATTCCGACAAAATTCAATTAAGCTAACAATTGGACATTTTTGCAAGGAAAGGTAGGACACTTGATGAGAAGTCACTGGTTCGAATTTCGGGTGAATCGGAGGCCAAACGAGAAAGTTATAAGAGAAAATGCAAAATGACTAAAGGAATAGTAATTGACCATATGAATAGTAACCGGCCAATTTCCGACCCTTATATCTTTTTACCCCGAATTCCGATCGGGATATATTATACCTCTTTTTAAAGATATCAAGACCCTCTACAATTTTCATGAAGGACGGAAATTTCAATTCCCGCTCTAAAGCGGCGGAAAACCCATCCGAAGGTTCAGCCCAAAATTGCCCATGAATAGTAATTCGGAAAACCCAAATGCATAATGGGCAGCAAACTTAAAACGCTCATATCTTTTTCATCTTAAGTCGAAAACTAACCCATTTTATACCGTTTTCAAGATCTTAACATGCTCTAAAAATTTTTAGAAGACTTCCACAGCGAATTTCCCTCTCTAAGAGGGTCTAAACCTTAAGCGAAGTTGCTGCCCAAATTTAGGAAAATTTGGACAGCATCTCCCCTAAAAATGCTCTAGCCAAATCCTAAAGCTAAACCATCCAAGCTCCAAACCTGCACAAAACCACTTCAATCTTCCAATCACCATAGCACATCCCAAACACCAACTCAAAAGGGCAATATCACACTCTTAAGATTCTAAATAAAGCCATACAATCCCATCAACCAACTCAAAATGGCAACAACTTCATCTTTTTTTTCGCTACTCATTTACAAGATTATAAAACAACACAAATTTACTTTTCTAACCATTCTTAAGCATACTCCCATCAATACATTTTGGAATGCATATACAAGATACATTTCTCACATTTACATGGAATTGAGCAAATACAATTCTTTCAAGGCATTTTAGCCTAAATACATCCAAAAGATAAAACTCATTTACAAAGCACAAACTAAAGCTTTGAGACTTCTAAACCAACAAAATGCATCGGATTTTCCTCAATCCCATGCGACGACCGGATTCTTGCTTGCTACCCGAGGAGGGAAAATGGGGGTGAGCTCGACGGCTCAAGTGGGTAATAACTTAATAAACGAAATACGCTAAAATCGTTATTCATTCATTCAATCTTTTCATACAAGTCACATTGAGAAAAGCATTTTAATTTGTCAAAACTCTTCACGGAATACTACTTTTCAAACAATTACAAATTCAACAAATATCAAACAGCACATAACATTTCGAATGGTTTGGTTTCGTCCTAACAGACGTATTGCACATTCCTCATATAGCGGTCATGCATGCAGGAATGCAGGGGAGTCCAAATCGAACTCCTAAGCCACTTCATGGGCAGGGAGAAGGCTATCGAGAGGAGATAGTGCACTGACTCTACGGAGGGGACCTAACCAAACCCATACAATTCACATATTCATGCTTAAAACAAACAGATTGCAAGGCATTTTTCAAATTTGACTTTCAAATTGTTTTCAAATCGATCATTATCAAAACTAATTCAAATATTACAAAGCATCGAATTCATGTTACAAACCATTTAACAATCCATTCTAACATAAATTCATACTCAAGAATATCACATATAAGTGAAAGACATCACATAAAGTAAGTCATACAAACATGCTAAGTCATTGGTGGAAAACATTAGTTTGCATTTATTAGAAAACTTTAATGCATATTATCTCAAGTATTAAGAAATCACCCACCTTGAATCCTTAAGCTTTGCAATAGGTTCACATGTCCTTCCTCAATCCCCAAACGCCTTTAATTGCCCTTAATCAAAGCATACAAAACCTTAATTAACACTAAATATCAAAGCTGGAAATTTCTAAAGAATGAAAAACATGACTAAAACCCTATCTCACTTTGCCTATACCTTTCCTAAACCATAACCATCAAAGCCTATCTCAATTGTATCAATTATTTCCAAGAATCTCATGCTTTCAAAACACCACACCAAATCTGATTTTTTTTTAATAATCCTTCCTCTTTCCTTTTTCCTTTTTTCTTATTCTTTCTTGAAGAATTCTTCAAACCAAGGCACAAAATTCTAACAAAGAACCATGATTTAACATAAGAGATACATGCCAAATTTTCAAGGAATGGAACAACTTACATTTGAAATTAATCTAACCTTCCCTTTTCTTTATATGCACTCTCAAACCACCATGGTTAAGGAAAAGGCAAAACTCTAACAAAATCATGACTTAATAATGCTGAAAATTTTCAAAGCATGGAAAACTTCCATTTCAACTAACCTAACTTTCCTTATATCTTTATATGTTATAACAACCAAAACTCATCCATAAACCAAGCAAATCAGATTTTCTTCTACTTTCAAATCCTTCTTCTTTTCATTAAAACCTCTTTAACTTTCCTTTCTCAAGCTTACAACCCTAACCTTCTTCTTCTCTTTTCCTTCATTCTACAAAACAACCATTAATTTACATGCTGAAATTTTCTTCAAGGATTGGAAAACTTGAATTTCAATCTACATAACCTCACCTAATCTTACCCATACTTTAACTAAGCAATTTGTATCAAAACTCATCCATAAAACCATGAATTAACCAATGATACACATGCTGGAATTTTCTTTAAAATGGGAAAACTTGAAATTGATTTAACATCACCTTACCTATACTCTAACTAACTTATTAATATCAAAACCTATCTAATTAATCAACAAACCATGAAATACCAAATGAGCAACATGCTGGAAATTTTAAGAACAAGGGAAAACATGAAATTCATTCCATCTAACCTTACCCATATCTTATCTCCACCTTTAGCATCAACACTTATAAAAAAAATCAACAAAATTCAATAATCTTCTCACCCAAATGCAACCCCACGAAATCAGAATTTGGCTTCAATGAAAGATAAAACCATTCCCTTTCCTTATTCTTTCATGAATCTCTCTTCAAATCACCATCTTCAAGCAAGAAAAGAGAAACCCATACAATAAAACCAAGAGATTTTCGAAATCCCTACCTTGAGAATGACCCACGACTTTCTTCTTCCTTTGGCTCAAATGGAAGACAACTCTTCCTCTTTCCTTTGGACAGCCGAAATCATCTCTTCTTTTCTCCTTGATGATTTCGTGACTTCTTTCTTCTCCTTTTGTTCTTGAAGTCACGAGCTCTCTCCTCTTTCAACCGAAACTTCCTTCTCTCCATTCTTTTCTTCTTTTCTTTCTTATCTCTTCTCTTTGGTTCTGGAATTTTCGTGAATTCTCCAAGTTTCTGTAGGCTAAAAACGACACCCTCTTATGTGTTTCATTTAATGAAACACAAATTACCATCTTGCCCCTCCAATTAAGCCTATTTCCAAGTTTGCCCATGTGCAGGATTTTGAAAAACTGATAACTTGCGTTCAGAATTTGAGCAGCTAAAAGAACTAATTTGGGAAAACTTTCTTCATGAAAATTGTTCCTCTAGATCATACAAATCCAACGCCACCAACGGCGCTCAATTCGGATCTAAAACGAAGAAGTTATGACCGAATTAATAACTGACCTGCACAAAATCCGAAACTGAACTTTAACATAACTTCAGTCCAGAATTTGACAATCTTAGGGATGAAATTAAATTTCGATCCCTTCACAAGAATTGTAGCCCTATGTCTTAACTTTATTTTTCCTCAAGAATCACCTCAATCGGAATTGTATAACTCCCAAAAATTGCAAAATACTGAACTATGTTCAGAAAATTATCCAACTTATAACTAAATTTTTCAAAAATCATATCTCTTAATTCCGAACTCGGAATTTGACGAATTTGGTGTCTATAGAAAGGTCAAAGGAAGCTCTACAACTTCCCTGAAGTACACAAAATCAAATTAGGTCTTTAAAGGAGTCAAAACCTCAATCAAAGATTCTGTTCAAAATAATTTTTCCTAAATGACTTCCAATTTTTAATCGCTCATAACTCCTAGTCCCGATATCGAAAAATTACAAACTTTATGGCGTCGGAAAGATCGACATACAAGCTACAACTTTCAGTAATACCACTTACTCCAATTCAGACTAAATCCATCGACGAGTGGCCTCAAGTATAGCACATGCAAATCTATACTTAATAACATTTTCAAAACAAAGCATATCTTCCGACATTCATATCTCTCAATCTCGACATCGAAAAATAGCAAACTTTATGTCCACGAAAAGCTCTCGACAGAGGCTACAAGTTTCACGTTGATCATTTCCTCGAATTAGGCCTAGATCAAAAGTCAACTATCAACCCCAAAAGTCAAACTTCAAATAAATTTCATACTTAACTTTGACTGATCATAACTTCCACTCCCGATATCGAAAAATATCAAACTTTATGGCTACAGAAAGCTCTTGACATAATCTACAAGTTTCAGGTAGCATATTTTCTCAAATTTTGCCTAAATCAAGAGTCAACTCTCCAAGGCCAAAAAGTCAACTTTTTCACAATTTTCATATTTTCACTCAAAGATCGGGGTCCAACACCTTGAGAGGATGATGAGTTGTGAGAGGAGAAGAGATGGTCGTGGATTTTAGAGAGGGGTAAAGAGTTGGAGAGATTTCGGGAGTTTGAAGATTGAAAGCTTGATTTGTTAAGTTAATGGCTTATATATTGTTGATTTGTTAGTTAAATGCATTGATGGGTTTTCATGTTAAAGTTTGGGGTAGTTGTTTTTGAGTTATGACTGATTTTGTAAGAGAAAAGAGTGAAAATTCATCGGAGAAGACGGCTGGGAGCCCGCATGTCGTGGCATGCCTGCGCCGCGACGCGACGAGAAATTATGTTCTCGTCGTGACGTGAGCGAGGGCCTCGCCGCGGCGAGTTTACTGAAGTACGCCACGGCGAGCCTTCAAATCTTCCACGTCGCGGTGAGCTACCTTTGAAGCCGCGGCGAGCCGCTCCTTGTCGTCGTGGCGAGCTTCCTTACGTCGCGGCAAGATTGGTTTTCCTAAACAGATAGAGTTTAGTTTTTGAGTCATAACTAATGATGTAGACCTCCAATTGAAGTGATGTTTAATTCGTTATAATCTAGAGAAAGAGGTCTACAATTGATGTAAAGAAAGAAAGTTTGGATTCAGGTTTTTAAGATCTCAATTTGTGAATGAAAGTTGGGTTTAGATTGCTATTACAACCTAAGAGTTGTTTCATGATTATTGGAGCATCATTTTTGAGACTGCTGACTTACATTCAATGCTTTTGAAGTCTATAATGGGTGAATTGACCGAATGAATAGTAATTTTGGCTTTTAGGTCTTCTTTGAGAATAAGGTATTGTCTAAATGTTATAGTATATATAGAATGAAAAATCGGTTTCGAGATAAAAGAAAGTGGAATTTGGGAATTGCACCGGGAAGGTCATGAACATGCATCGTACATCCTTTATTTAAGACATGTGCATCATTGAATTATTCTGATTGTGCATTTAGTAATGGGTGATTATTTGACTATTCTAGAGGCACCGTTGGAACAACATTCCACGGATATTGCTTGGATTTTCAGGCGGTAGCTCGGAAGTACAAGTGAGTAACCTAGTTGGTTCCTCAATCTTTGATTGTTAAATGTTCTGTACTTGGATTTCTGTGTTGAATAATGATGAATATATATGAATGATTACGTTTGAAATCTTGGACAGAAGGTCCGAGGGATTGAGTGTTTTGACAGTGAAGCAAAACTGTTTGTGAATGTGAAAATTATTTATGACTGAAATACCAGACCGAAGGTCTGAGGGAATGGGAATTTGACATTGAAGTGTTAATTGCCTGACATTGAGAAACTTTTACGTTTCCAATGTGATAGACTGTGACTGTGAATTATTGTGAAAAAATTGAGAATGAATTGTCTGCTTCGATATACTTGGATCTGATTGCATAGTGATAAGTGAATTTACATGAACGACTGATTAATAATAGGTGTGACTGGAGCTGCCACCGAGAGCTACAAGCTCGACTACTGGAAAAGTGAATAGTGCATACCCAGAGGGCTCTCCTATTCCTGAGACGCGTGAAAAGTAGTGCATACCCAGAGGGCTCTTCTACCTCCTAAGACGCGATTACTGTTTAATGAGCCCGAAAGGGACAGTTCAGAGCTATATGCTCAACGCTTAATGAGCCCCAAAGGGACAGTTCAGAGCTATATGCTCATCGATTAATGTGCCCAGATTGGGACAATACATGCGCTCAGTCACAACAAGGAAATAAAATAGGAAAATGTTATGTACGTGTCTGATTGTACTGTGATTTGGGAAAAGGGTTAAGTGCTTATGTTTCTGTGAATTGTCTGAGAAATGCATGTATGGATTTAATTAAATTTTTGGATTGTGAAAGAGGCAAAATGCCTCGCATCTATGTGATTTTTCTTAATATGCTATTATGAAATGATCTGTAAACTGATATGCGATATTCTGAAGGTGTTATTATGATAATCTGTACGCTATTCGCGTAATGGATGAATTGGGTGAACCATCGATGATGGTTTCTCATTGAGTTTCGCAAACTCACCCAAAATTGCAACTATTTTTTTCAGGATTTGAAGAGTACCCCGTTAGACAAACGGGAGTATGCTTACTGCAAGCAAGCCAGAGTTTTAGGTTGGGATCAGTTCACGTTTACATTAGTGTTATTCTGTTCTTGTGTAAATTTGTATTACTGAAATTTCCGCAAAATAGCGCTTTGTATTTCAGTAGGTCCCAATTAGCTAATGCCATATTTGTAATGTGATTACTGAAAGTGTTCAGGAACAGCATTGGGCCCAATTTGGTTTTGGATTTTCGTACATGTAATAGTTAAATACTGAGGAGTGTCTTTTATGACTGAAATTATTTTATGATCGAAAATTTTTTTTGTATTAAAGCGGGCACACATCGTTTACTAAATTCCACGCACACGATTGTTTTCAAAATAAAAATGTCTTACTGAGTTTTTGGACTGTTTTGAGTGCTCTAGCATATCACCCTCGTGAGGCACGGGCTCAGATATCACCCTCGATGTCGAGTTTGGTTCTTGCGGGAGTGGGATGCTACATTTGTGGTATCAGAGCCCAGAAGTACTATCTTATATAGGCTGTTTTTGAAATATGGGTCAAGTTACATGCATTTAAGTCATGGCACGGCAGACAATGACAACTGATCCCCAGTCTAGCATATGAGTCACATGCATGAGCATGTATCAATTGTTTAAGCGGTTAGAAATAGTGAGGAAAATGATGATAAGTTAGAATGTGATAATTGGAAGTTGTGGATATCTTGGAATAAGAAAAAGTGTATGATTCGATTTGACAAATGAAGATTAAGTGTATTGGTATTGGTGGATATACTATGAAATACAACATCAGTGTTATACCGAGGTATATTCTTGAATGTGGGATAGATATGAATATATACTTGTGGATTGATAGAGGAAAATAGAGATATGTTAGAAATGGCAAGATTTCAAGTGTATAAGATGGATGAGAATAAAATGTTCTATGATCTAGAGAGGCTACAATTGGGTTTGATTACCGTGATGAGAGTTATGAATAAGGGTTTATGACTTAAAGTCAGAATATGTTAAGTGGGAAATCAAAAATGATTATACATCTATGATTTTGACTTAATTGTGGACATACATGGGTTTGATGAAATAGTTGTCAAGGTTCAGTTGATTTGCCTATGTGAACGCATATCTGATAATGGGGACGCCATGGCAAGTGAAAATATTAAGCATATATGTATCATATGTGTGGAGTTGATATCGGAAGCAATTGGTGAGTTAGTGGATAATTACTAGTCATAGCTCTTATAGTTTAAAGTTCAATAAGAGTTAGCATATGAAATGAAAGTGCTTATAGTGATCAATTGGGAATGAATTGAGATGGTTATATGTAAAAAAAAAGGGGACATGATCATGGCTTAATCCTCATGAACAGGGACAGGTGCAAAAAGGGAAGTGTTGTCAAAAATCAATGAGATCAAGGTATCCTTAGCGTAAGTGATTAATTGGTTAGTTGCCCTACATCTGTCTCTCGATAAGATGTAATGATTTTGATAGTACATACTTCACTGATTCTTATTAAAAAGGATGCTCTGATTATATGAGTTATGGAATAAATTGATCTTCATGGGATATTATGAATAGTTAAAATTGATTTCCTAAGGCATTGAGAATGGCTGACAAGAAATGTGACGACTGTTGATGATTAGAAATTCCATGAGCGGTATTGATGAAAGTAGTAAGAAATCTTCTTTCAAAGAAGAGTTTCCCTGAATTGGGTTAAGTCGATCAGACGATTCAATTTAAAAATGATCAATGAAAGGACAAATCTTAGATAAATCTGAATTGAATTAAAAGTCATTGTGGGAGTCCCAATCCTAGCGGAGACTCAAACGTAAGAGATAGAATCTGATACTGAGAAGGTATGCGCTATGTTAATGTAAAGGATTCGACTATGCACTAGGATTTTTGAAAATTAAGGAGACATTAGTTGCGAATACGAGGAGAATATCAGTTCAAAAATATTTTGTGTAAATATGTTCGTAGAATACAAGTGGATTTGATGAATGTATTTTCAACCCAGGTTGTAAAGATGGCAATAAATTGAAGAGTATGGAGAAACTAGTGTAAAGGAACATATGTCAGAATATGTCACTATGAAACTGGGAGAATCATAAGAGAATTTTTCCTTATTGGGGAAAATCAAATACTTAAAGAGTTAGGAAAATTAATCATGGGTATAAGGAGTTTTAGGTTGCAAATGTCAGAGATAACAATGCCCCTGACAGTATTATATTATTGAAGAGTAAAGTGTCTCAATTGTGTTTAATGTGGATAGTGACTATGACCGTAAATGATATATCAAATGCATTTGAAAAGTGAAGAAGAATAGTTGGCATAGATGAGGAAATCTTTTATATCATGAAAGTTTCATAAGAGTGAACCTCTGCTTGATTAATTAAATTGTGGGCGAATTAGTATTCGAACATGGCACATTGGGAGACTTAATGACGATAGAGGTGATGATAAAATGCGAAATTGCAAGGGACATATGTATATGGGATTTGGAGTTATTTAGAACTAGCTGTATGTGGGATACGTCCAGAAGTTGTTAAAGGTTTTCTGGTCTTAGCTATTTGACAAAAATGTTTGAGGAAAAACGTGTGAATCGTATGACTGATGAATATAAAAAGAGACATTTTGAGAAATTTACAACTCGTGTATTGATCGTATCACTTTAATTTGAAGATTTTACAATATTTAATGAAGTGTCCCAGTAAAGGTTATGATGCAATCTGTTGAAATAGTGTAAAGTGGTTCTTTGTACATGGGGACAAGTATAACTTCATGGGCTGCATTGTAATTGATGATTTGAAATTTGTTGTACTGTGTATTGCTTTGAAAGTTTGGAGATTTTATTCGTACAGAAACATTTTTGGATATATCTATGAATATGTAAATCGATAACGGTTAAGATATTTCGGGAATTTGAAGGAATTGAAAAGGATTATGTGATTGAATATTTCAAAATTAAGTTAGTGATGCAATCTAATGTATTGAATAGAAAAATGCAATGGCAGAAGATCACAATTTGGGCGATAAGGTTATTAAACCTAGTGTAATACTGAGTGCAAATGTTGAGCTAACAAGGGGCAAAAAGAAAGTATTATTAGCTATTGGAATTCCAAATCAGGTGTGTATAAAAAGATTGGCAAAGCCCAAATTGAGGATTCAGAAATTTGCAAACCTTATGGAGTAATCGAAAATGAATTCAGCTTTGAAGAAAATGATATTTATGACTAGATTAAGAAGTTTGTGTTTTACCCACTATAGAAACTGTTAGAGAAAACACAAGGAACAATCGAAGCTTTATGTTCTAGTAAGAGTACATTGAAAAAGTAATTGAAAGTTTAGAATGTAAAATCGAATGATTATATGTGTGATTAACCAACAGACTTGACTGTTGAAGACAACTGTAAAACTGATATTTTTGGAGTTCTTTGGGACATGAGATTAATGTATAGTTCAGAATGATTGTGGGCATAACAATTGTTATATGGGTGACACCATTCAAATAGTGTATAAGGGGTCTTACAGCCAAAAAGGAGTCGTTCACCCTATATTAAAGTGAACAGGGCCTAAAAATAGTCAAAGGCCATGATTGATTTGAGAGAATGTTGATAGGTGAAATGAATCTGTACTAGGGGTTAAATAATCCAAGTCAATGACAATGAGTCGAGTTGATTGATATTGGGGTTATGGAATCTTACGAGATTAGTGTTTTAACACTGAGGTGATGTAGTCTAGTAAGCGATAAATGAAATACTTCGAAGTGTATCGCCTCGGCGAAGATGCACTTAGATGGAGATAAAGGTGTAAATGGGGGAAACTGAATTCGTTATAAAGTGGCCTTTATGTGAATGTGATGTGAATAGAACTATGGATTGGTAAGTCAGTCTAAAACCTAAAAGATGATTTGGATTTTTAAAGTGTTACATGGACAGGATTAGGAAATATTGTTATGATCCAATATATGTGTTATGGATACCGAAAGTGAAAAATTGCGAGTGATCATAAGGAAACAGTTAAGACAATGTAAGAGAGGTGATTGATTGTATTGATTTCAGTTATTTGGCAGAAATTGGTCATGTAGTGAAACAAGTGGGAAACATTTTATAAAGGAACGAAGCAATTCCCCTGCCTTCCTGATCTATCAGATATGAAATTTCGGGGACGAAATTTTTGTTAGGAGGGGAGAATTGTAACATCCCATCACCGATGGGAAGGTTATATTGGTAAATGGGGTCAGGCTAGTGGGTCACATTTCATATTTTGATATGAGCATACTTTTGGCCTCTACTTTTAAAGGAATGAGACATTTTTATACATGCACATATAGGTACATGCATTCATGACATTTCCCGGTATTAATGTGTGAATCTGATTTGTTTGTGAATTCTGAGATAATTCTGTTTGAAATTCTGAATTGAATTGTTCTAGGAGTCATTTCAGTTGGTAGTGACCCTTAGTAAATTTTTCTAGAAATTTTGGGAGTAAATGTTCGGGCCGAAAATTTTTCGAGTAACAGACTGATTGACTTTATAGTACTAGTATAAATGTTCAATGGTAATGGGAAAAATAGATACTGGACTTTGAGGAAATAAAAATGTGAACCATTGGAAATTGGAGTTAACCTTGGACTGGAAATAAATTTGAAAAGAGATAGAACATAAAGAGTATTGAGAATGAGACAGGTGGCAAGTGTTTAAAGGTTTCTAATAACCTAAGTAGTGGAATTTTCGATGTTCATCGTTTGAAAGGCTTGAAAATCTCTTAGTTAGGGCAAACTTTTTCTCCTCCATTAGTGTTCTTCTCCTCCTTGCTCTCGTTGATTTCACCTTCCATACTTGATTGCTTCTTCTTCCTTGCGCAAAGCCAGCCTTAACCCTTGAGAGGATGATGAGTTGTGAGAGGAGAAGAGATGGTCGTGGATTTTAGAGAGGGGTAAAGATTTGGAGAGATTTCGGGAGTTTGAAGATTGAAAGCTTGATTTGGTAAGTTAATGGCTTATATGTTGTTGATTTGTTAGTTAAATGCATTGATGGGTTTTCATGTTAAAGTTTGGGATAGTTGTGTTTGAGTTATGACTGATTTTGTAAGAGAAAAGAGTGAAAATTCGTCGGAGAAGACGGCTGGGACCCCGCACGTCGCGGCGTGCCTGCGCCGCGACGCAACGAGAAATTATGTTCTCACCGCGGCGTGCGTGAGGGCCTCGCCGCGACGCAACGAGAAATTATGTTCTCACCGCGGCGTGCGTGAGGGCCTCGCCGCGGCGAGCTTACTAAAGTACGTCATGGCGAGCCTCCAAATCTTCCACATCGCGATGAGCTTCCTTTGAGGCCGCGGCGAGCGTCCTTACGTCGCGGCGAGACTGGTTTTCCTGAACAGATATAGTTTAGTTTTTGAGTCATAACTAATGATGTAGACCTCTAATTGAAGTGATGTTTGATTCGTTATAATCTAGAGAAAGAGGTCTACAATTGATGTAAAGAAAGAAAGTTTGAATTCAGGTTTTTAAGATCTCAATTTGTGAATGAAAGTTGGATTTAGATTGCTATTACAACCTAAGAACTGTTTCATGATTATTGGAGCATCATTTTTTAGACTGCTGACTTACATTCAATGCTTTTGAAGTCTATAATGGGTGAATTGACCGAATGAATAGTAATTTTAGCTTTTAGGTCTTCTTAGAGAATAAGGGTATTGTCTAAATGTTATATTATATATAGAATGAAAAATCAGTTTCGAGACAAAAGAAAGTGGAATTTGGGAATTGCACCGAGAAGGTCATGAACATGCATCGTACATCCTTTATTTAAGACATGTGCATCATTGAATTATTCTGATTGTGCATTTAGTAATGGGTGATTATTTGACTGTTCTAGAGGCACCGTTGGAACAACATTCCACGGATATTGCTGGAGTAACCTAGTTAGTTCTTCAATCTTTGATTGTTAAATGTTCTGTACTTGTATTTCTATGTTGAATAATGATGATTATATATGAATGATTATGTTTGTAATCTCGGACCGAAGGTCCGAAGGATTGATTGTTTTGACAATGAAGCAAAACTATTTATGAATGTGAAAATTATTTATGACTGAAATACCGGACCGAAGGTCCGAGGGAATGGGAATTTGACATTGAAGTGTTAATTGCCTGACACTGAGAAACTTTTATGTTTCCAATGTGATAGACTGTGACTGTGAATTATTGTGAAAATTTTGAGAATGAATTGTCTGCTTCGATAAAGTTGGATCTGATTGCATAGTGATAAGTGAATTTACATGAACGACTGATTAATAATGGGTGTGACTGGAGCTGCCACCAAGAGCTACAAGCTCGACTACTGGAAAAGAGAATAGTGCATACCCAGAGGACTCTCCTACCTCCTAAGACGCGATTACTGTTTAATGAGCCCAAAAGGGACATTTCAGAGCTATATGCTCAACACTTAATGAGCCCGAAAGGGACAGTTCAGAACTATATGCTCAACGCTTAATGAGCCCCAAAGGGACAGTTCAGAGCTATATGCTCACCGATTAATATGTCCAGATTGGGACAGTACAGGCGCTCAGTCACAACAAGGAAATAAAATGGGAAAATGTTATGTATGTATCTGATTGTACTGTGATTTGGGAAAAGGGTTAAATGCTTATGTTTCTGTGAATTTTCTGAGAAATGCATGTATGCATTTAATTGAATTTTTGGATTGTGAAAGAGGCAAAATGCCTCGCATCTATGTGATTTTTCTGAATATGCTATTATGAAATGATCTGTAAACTGATATGCGATATTTTGAAGGTGTTATTATGATAATCTGTACGCTATTCGCGTAATGAATGAATTGTGTGAACCATCGATGATGGTTTCTCATTGAGTTTTGCAAACTCACCCAAAATTGCAACTTTTTTTTTCAGGATTTGAAGAGTACCTCGTTAGACAAACGGGAGTATGCCTACTGCATGCAAGTTAGAGTTTTAGGTCGAGATCAGTTCACGTTTGCATTAGTGTTATTCTGTTCTTGTGTAAATTTGTATTACTGAAATTTCTGTAAAATAGCGCTTTGTATTTCAGTGGGTCCCAATTAGCTAATGCCATATTTGTAATGTGATTACTAAAAGTGTTCAGGAACAGCATTGGGCCCAATTTGGTTTTGGATTTTCGTACATGTAATAGTTAAATACTGAGGAGTGTCTTTTATGACTGAAATTGTTTTATGATCGAAAATGTTTTCGTATTAAAGCGGGCACACATCGTTTACTGAATTCCGCGCATACAATTGTTTTCAAAATAAAAATGTCTTACTGAGTTTTTGGACTGTTTTGAGTGCTCTAGCATACCACCCTCGTAAGGCACGGGCTCGGATATCACCCTCGATGTCAAGTTTGGGTCTTGCGGGAGTGGGATGCTACAGGGTATGCACTACTTCCCTTCGAGCTCGAGGCTCTTTTTCACTCGTTGAGCCTAAAGCTCTTATTGGTGGCGACTCTGGTCACAACAGCCCTTATACTTCATACACTTATGCCATGCAATGCACCAGTCACGTCTACTCATTTTCACACGTCATCGGGCCGTTGTTCGGCATCAGAATCCATTTATTTCACATAAGCATAAGGTATTTTGCCTTTCACTCAATCAAATATATGTAAGCAGATGCATATGAAATGCCCATATGACACTTTCCAATTTATTACAGTGTTGTGACCGAGCGCCTGAACTGTCCCAATATGGGCACATTAATCGCTGAGCTCGAGGCTCTAAATCACTGTAGGGCTCGCGACCTGAGTACAATCGTTGAGCTTTTAGCTCTCGGTGGCTGCTCTGGTCACAACTGTCATTATCTGCTTATGTATTCATGAATGAAATTAATCACATTATTATGCACGTATGCATATCCATGTACACATTCGACAATCATATATATACACATAATTCATCCAGTTTACATTCTATAATATCACAATCACACATTCAGAAGCAAGTAGTTCACAGATTCAACTCACATGTCATAGACAGATAACACTTCTATGTCATCGCTTCCCAATACGTCGGACCTTCTGTCCGAAACCCATAATCAAAACACAATCACAATCACCCGCCATTTTTCACCACAGTAGACATATAGTAATTGAGAGAAGCCTCTAGGTTACTCACAGTACGTTCCAAATTAGCACCAGATTCTAAATTCTGGAAACGTCGTACGTGCGGACATTTAGCCTGCACAACTCATTTATGCAAGACACACTTACGTCACAAGTTGTACAAGTATAAGTTTTAAATAATGCACATGACTGAAACAAAATATGTATCATGTCTGTTCATGACAATCCCAGTAATATTCCATAATTCACATCACCAAAATGTGCCCCTGTGTCTTAGGAACCCATAGACACTAAAATCACTCAATTCGGATCTTTATAGGTTCGAAAATTTCCAAAACAATTAAGTATATGCGGAGAACTAACCAAGTCATATTCTTTTAATCAACCCTCTCCCTTTGATTCAATTCATCAATTGCAATTAAATCTCAAATTTCCACAAATCCACATGCAGAGATAAATAATTTTCTTATGACTCCGACGCCTTGAGAATCAAGTCAATCGGAGGTCGGACGGACAAGTTATAAGCAAAAGAGTGGAAGGAGGTCAGTTCAGAAAAATACATGTCCTAGTCAACTAGGACATGATTGTAGTCGACTAGGTCGACTACAGTGCCTGATTGGATTCTTTCCTTTCCGACATCCCAACTTGCCCAAGTCATAACTTCTTACTCCGAACTCCAAATTAGACAAACTTGGTATCTATTTTATAGAGAAAAGAGAGCTCTACAAGTTTCAGGAAGGACACAAAAACTAATTCCACTTCTAAAAATGTCAAAAATGCAACCAAAGTTTCTGTTCAATAACAGTTTTCCAGACCAGTACCACATACTTCAAAAACTCATATCTTCCTATCCCTTTTTCCAAAAATTCCAAAATTTATATCAAAAGAAAGATCAAACAACATACTTAAATGTTCATAAAAAACATGGAACCAAATTCCATTTCTAACCAGACCAAATTCCCTCTTGAATGTGACTGCCCTGTTATAGATTATTAACTACTCACATTGCCTAAATCAGATCCAATCTTTGAAATTTCATAACTCACAACTCTTACATCCAAATTTAGCATACTATACCTCATTTTAAAGATAATTCAGTCCCCTACAACTTTCCATAAGACCACTTGAGCTAATTAAACTCACAACAGTCCAGAATTTAGCTTCAATGTACAATCACCATAAAACCTATACTTAGAACAATTTCCAGCACCAAGCACATTAACATACAAAAGTCAACAGGACATAACTCTCAACCTAAATATAAAAAAATTGCATACTTAGTGGAAATGGAAAGATAACAGGAACCTCTTCAAGTTTCATGAAGACCAAATTAGCAAATTCAATCCAAATCAACCTAGAAAAATTCATCAAAGGTTCAGGTCATCAAGCTCGGATTATTGTTCATACAGCACATATCACTCATTTTTAAGACCAAATTTAAACCCCTTAAAGCCACAATTTGGCAGAACTTTCTTCACATAAAATGTAGCCAAATGTCTCAATTTTATTTCAGGATAAGCCTCACCTCATTTTCTCAACCACACAAAGAGTTATGATCAAAACATTGGAACAAGTACAAGTCACATTTTCCATATTTTATACCTAAGCCAAATTCTATCATTCCAATTCCAATTCTACACTAATAAGCACCCCAATTAGTCCCTAAATCACTCATAATTTCATCCAAACTTTCACCTCCATACATAGTCACAAAAATGGCAGCACTCACACAATCAATTCTCATTATATCCTTCCCTAATCTATTGTCCCATCAAAACACCAGCAAGAGATAAATCCATACCCATTTCGTATCCATGTTTTAAGCATATACCCATCCTCAACATCTAGCTCTTAAAGATCATCAATTATGCTCCATTCATCAAAGCCATGAAAAAGAAAAGGTTACTTACTTGATTTATCTTCAATGTTTTCACATCACCAAGAAACCCTAACACTCCCCACACACGATCATCACTAAATAAAGTGGAGTAGGTTAGGTTGCTTTAAACAAATAAAAGAAGATAGCAAGATGTTTATATAGCTAAAAGTGGACAAGATTCAACTTGCTTTGGAGAAGAGATTGTCGAAGATAGAGAGAGAAAATGAAAAAAAGAAATGAAGAAGATGAATGTCGTAAATGAGTATGAACCCAAGCAATAAATGAGTAACTACAAGCATTAAATGTGTTTAAGGTGAGTCATTATGCCACTTGGCATGTAATGAGAGGGAAAAAAAACTAAAGTCCATTTAATAAATTTGAAATAAAATGAAAGGAACCTTAACAAATGAAATTTCTAGATCATCCAATACCAATGGTCCCAATTACAGTCCCAACATCATTTACGCAATATTCCAGTGTCATTGGGCAAAAATTTTCGATACCGAAAAACCAATTCAGTCCACCACTTGGCAATTTTTTCGGTCCGAAAATTTTCCTCGAAAATTTCCAGAAAATTCCCAAAAACATAAAACACACAATAGTCCATTCCAAATAAAGTTTCAAGCACAAAATCATACTTTTCCACAAAAATCACATTTAGGCACATATACCGAGAAATGTCATGAATGCTTGTACAATCATTTTCCTGTGCAAATTGCACTATTCACATGTAAGAATATGCATGAATATTTCAAAACAATACTATACACTCTTAGCCCTTTTCAAATTACTATTCTACCCTTCTCATCGGGGGTGGGATGTTACAGACTCAAAGTTGAGGATATAGCTCAAGCAAGTGCTAAGACTAAATGCTTAAAGAATATGATAGTACATTCTTCATCGGACTTGGAAAATGAACCTGTTGTGGTCTCTAATACGCAAGGATCCCTAGTTATTCCTTCAAGCACCTATATAAAAAAAAGCAAAAAAAAACCCTCTCATCAAGAAAAAGAAAGTTTTTACAAGAAAAAAACCAGCAATACTTCATAAAACTATTTACTCAAGGTTAGACAACTTCATTATTAAGTTTGAATCTATCTGCGAATAAATGGCATCACAATATGCAGCTGCTACAACTGCTTTGATTGCATATTCTAAATTTGATTCCCTAACTAATGAGAAGATACAAAAGCTCATCAATGAACTTATTAATATTGGCATATCTCAAATGGACGTAGGTAAGGCTACTGTGTTATTTAATAATGATCCTACTAAAGTTCATATTTTGTTCACCTTACGAAGTCATTTAAAAAGGTCTTTAGTTCTTGGATTCGTCTATCTATCTTATAGTCCATGAATCATACGAGGGAGCATATTAACACTTTTATAAGTATTATAAACTTATGATGCAATTGATGTTGCCTAAACCGATTATTTGTTATTAGTTGGAAATGTTGTAATTGTGATGCAAACAAAGTTTGTAGTGTTAACCTGGTTGTTTTGTATCAACTGAAGCTTTTGGTTAAGGTATTATGTATAGATGTAATATTTTACATCATTAGCATCATCAGGGGGAATGTAAATTGTATTAAACTATTTACTTGATTTGACTATAGCAATGGAATGGTTGATATTATAGTTATGTCAATGAATTGTACAATATTTTAGATGAGTAAATTGAATGTTGAGGACATTATATGAACCAAGTGCCCCTAAATCTTTTTTGATGACCTTGAAAAATGAGACATTGAAGTAAAGTAAAAGGGCAATCATCTTTCTTTAAATTTCCGTGCCACCTATAACAATGAGATGTACTTGCTGCTATTAATATTTTATGTTTGTGGTGATTTCAATCATTTGAAAAAGATGTCCATTCCCATTGACTGAAAAGTAAAAGAAATGGAATATAAAAGAGAAAAAAAACATGACATATTTACATGTACGTAAATCAAACAATTTCCTCAAACTCGCACTATCTCCGCATTCGAACACAACATATTTACGTGTACCTAAATCAAATCATTTCCTCAAACTCACACTATCTCTACAACTGCTTTCTTTTCTTCCCAAAATTGAAAAGATTACACTGCAAAAAAATTAACGAAAAGTGATATGTGTTTAATTGTTGATATATTTAATCATTTACATTTAGCGATTAATGATACGAAAATCCTTAAGATACTTACTTTAATTTATAGATGATTTTAGGTACAATTTGGAAGCAAAGAAATTAAAGTGAGTCGAAAGTACTGCATTTAGATTATTTTCTGAAGATCAAATTTTCCTTGTCTTTATGGAATAAGATGAAGAAAATTAAAAGATAAGAAAAATGGAACACAAAGAAGAAGAAAAATTTAAAAGCAAGTAGTTGGAAAAAGAGTCAAAACGACAGTGCAAATGAAGAAAACGCATTGCAATCATAATTGGGCAATGCATATAAGTTAAACACAAAGCTTGTGCATTTGTGTTTTACGCTGACCGTATGCGTTGCGTTCAACACAACGCATACGACTGCGTTTTGTGTTGAACGTAATGAATACATCTGCATTTTACATTGAATGCAAGCGTATTCATTCATAGTGTGCGTATAGAATGCAACGCATATCCCATCAGCCATAGGGGAGCGAATAGTGGTGTGAATAAGAAAACCCCCAACCTTAATTGTCCCATCACGCTACAGTGGGCAAGCAACTGTGAGAGGGTGAAGAGAGGTGTGGCAATGAGAGCTAGCATAGGCGTGGAGAGCTGGCGTGCATAAAGAGGTGCAGCAGAGAGTGGGCTGCGTAATTACACAATGAAGGAGAATCGAAGGGGTCTTCGGTGGGGACTACAACATGCAGGCTAAAGCATTTTTTCGAGAAAGACTCATGAAGGGCTACACTTCCTGACGTCAGTTCAGAGGCGACATTGACGTTGACGACTGGGTTAAATATTTTTTTTTATTGTTTTGTTATTTCTTTCTCTCAGTAGAAATTGATTGTGTTATCCTTTGTTAATTAATTTGGTATTTCATATGGATAATCAGATATTCGTTATTGTTTGGTTATTTGTATATGAACTCATTGAGTATTGTGAAAAGATGATTTTAATGCATTCATTAAATCATTAATTGCAAACTTATTGCTAGAATTTCGATATAATTCGTAATTGTTATGCTCAAATTCATGTGTAGCGACTAATGATCGTAATCATTAGAGATAACATGATCTAGGTTAAATGACGCATCTATGTGGTTGTTGCCTTGATTAATCGGTTTCCCTAATTCGTAATGCTACTGCCTAATTAAATCAAAAGATTGTATTCTAGGTTATTCGATAGTTAGGTTTAATTAACGATCGTATCTTGATTAAACAAAATCTAAGGAAAAACTCCAATTAATTATTAACTCACGATTAATAGTTGTTAGGAGAGGTTTGAGAACAACAAATTAATGAAATATGCTTAATTAGGGTGTAGACCGAGATTGAACCAAAAAACTAGGTCCCTACCGAATTCCCCACTTTTTTTCATTTTTTGCATGTTTTTTTAATTGGTTTTCATTAGTTTAGTTTGTTTCATTTTATTTTCTTCTTTCAAAAATCCAAACCCCCCATTAAACTTAAACACCAATTAATTTCATTCTATAAATTTTACACACACTCTCTATGGGATCGGCTGAACTCGTCACTGCTATAGTAGTAGTCTAGTTATTTTATTTTGACTAACATAATGACGTGCGGTCAGAAAGCAATCTCATTACTGGTCTATATCTTTGATGCCAAGGTATATCTTCTCTCTATCTGACCCACAACTCATCAGAAAGAATGTCACACTCTCTTACTAAAGAAACTATTAAATCTACCCCTCTTTGGTGGAAGAAGCTGAAAACCCTACCTCTCACCATTGAAATTGAGAACCAAAAACTAATGGATAAGAAGGTTAAAAGCCAATACAATATTCTTTATGTTGGTTTTAAATTTTGGAACATGGTATCCCACTTTATCTCTTCAACACCAGTTGACTAGTATTCTTCATGCTCATCACCATCCTTCTTCTCCTCTTTGTCAAGATCATAAACCATGGGACTTAAGAAACTATCAAGTTTAGGTCCAGAAACCAACATAGGAGTATAGTTACCACCATCTGTGAGCAACAATCTTCTATAATTAGCCATCATGCCATGTAGGATTATCTTTGTATATAAAATACCACATTAGATTTTGTTATATAAGATTAAAAATTAATGTTAGTTAAACATTACATTTTATTGCATTGAGGTTCCACTTCACTGTTATAGGCTTGATAATTAAAATTTTATGTTTATTTTATTATTATTTTAATTAAATAAGTTACAATGCCACAATTTACTTATTGAATAAAATATCAATTGTAAGGAAAGTATATAATCTACAATCAGTAGAATTATTCAATATCCTCTCCCACTATTAGGATTAATTGTAAATAATTATTAAGAGTAACACTAAAAATTAATATTTTCAAATGGGACACGTTAAAAAGTTTTAACTTTTCATTTTTTTTAAATGTTATTATTTTTAAAAACACCTGTGCAAAACACAGGGTTAGCGACTAGTTAACTATATACTAAAGGGAATACATTAATCATTTCATTACATACAATTGAAATTCACCAAGTGATACAATTTTAAATAAAGGATACAATTGCAGATAGATACCAGGTCACATATTTCCCAAGAACGTTAAACGCAACATGTCCTCTCAAACTAGACAGGAATTATTTCCTTGTCCATAAAGCAACTGGCAGATATAATTTGATTATCTTTGATAAAAGTTCTAAGCTTGGAACCTTTAGGTCTTACCAAAATTTTAAACGGCGGATATCAGATTACTAATTATAGGTAGTAGTCACAATTACAAAAATTCATAATAATAAATTCGAACATAATGGTAGAATTGCAGACCTGCAATTTATAACCCTAGATCTTACCAAAGATATTGTGTATATAAGCACTAGAGAAAAAATCTGTTTTGATTACAATCTCCCCTAGACATAAACTAATCATCATCATTATGTGTAAACTCACAAAAATATCACTTTTTTGACTTGTTTATTGTTGGGCCCCGAACCTTGAGTGGAAATTAGAAATGTGAATATGAAAGTAAATGAATGTGTTGGTGTATAAATTGTGTTATAAATGTTATTTGTGCCTTAATGAGATATGGGTTTATGTAAGGATAATGAGTTGAGGATCCTTAAGTAAGAACTATGGTGATATATGTGAGATCTTATGCAAAAGCAAGAGGGGAACTTGGTGAATGACATAATGCTATTAAATGTAAGAAATCATATGAATTGAGGCTGAGTTTTGGATGAATTCCAAATGATAGTTGAATTGTTATAAATGATGTGCAATTAAGAAAGTGAAGTTAGGATGAATGTTAAATGTATATGCTAATTCAAGGGAATTTCAGGAATGAATGAAATAGAATTGACCAAAGTTGCCCTCTTCGAAGTTGTAATTTGTTCTTCCATCTTTCCAATGATACCAAGTATGCAAGATTTCGAGATCGGAGTTAAGAGTTATAGTTAATACAAGTTATGATGTTATATAAGATTGATGATTGTGACAGCTTTGATGAATGTTTGAAATTTGAGGTTTTGATGAACCAATTTAGTTGAGTTTTGAGAAGATTGTGATTTTGAATTAGTTGTTTTGATTATTATGAAGAGTTAGGCTTTTGAATAAGTAAATATGTGAAGATTATAAGTGTATATGAAGTTAGTTTAGATGTGAGAAGCTTTGGAAAGGGTTGAAGAGGTTTTGAAAAACCCATGTCCGTTAAACGGACCTTCTCGGGTCAAAAGGACCCTTTGTTGTGCCTATGTCTGTTAGACGGACATGAATGTCCGTTTAACGGACATTCTCAGATGGATTGGTACATTTTGGGCCGTATGTGTCCGTTAAACGGACATGCATGTCCGTTTAACGGACAGCCACAGGTCAACTTGGGAAAACGCAATTTTGACCATTTTAGAGGCCGAATCTGGTTTTGTGGTCTTCATAATAGTTGTAGATATAGAAGTCTAGTTTCAAATGGTCTAAGAAAGAAAGAAATCCGATTTCTATATTGAATGTTATGGCGTTTGCGCCAAAAGAGTTTCAAATTGATTTAGGATTTGAACATGTTGAGTTGTTTTGATCATAACTCACTTATCTGACCTCGGATTGAGATGATTCTTGAAGAATTGAATTCCTAACACATGTTTCCTTCTCTCCATGAAAATTTGTATCAATTGGAGTTGAATTGAAAGAGTTTGATTGAATCATATGATAATCGGGATGATTTGTTTCATTATGATCTTGCTATTTTCCTTCCTCATCTGACCTTGTCAAATCTTTTGCTTATATCTTTTCTATCCAACATCCGAATGACTTAGTTCATGAAGCGTTGGATTCCTAAGACAATAAGTTTCATTTTAATGGGAAATTATGAATTTTTAGAGATTTAATTGAGGTATATTATTTGAATCAAAGTGAGACAGAAAAGTTTCTGATCATAGTTCAGTATTTTGTGAAATTTAGGATCTGTGGAGATCCGATTGAAGCAATGTTTGAGGTAAAATAAAATTAAGACATGGGGGTACAATTGTTATGAAGAAATGAAATTTCAATTTAGCCTTTAAGAATGCAAATTTGTGGAAGGAAGTGAATTGCTAGAAAATGTGTTAGTAGAATGATATGTCCGACATGTTTGGACTATAACTTTTGATGTAGTGCTCCGAATTGAATGATTTTTAAGGCATTATGAAATTAAGACATAGAGGAAAAATTCTCTAGAAGAAAGGTCTGACTAATTCCTTCATTTTGATGGTGAAAACAATGTCCTAAAGTAGGATAAGTTTCAGGGGCAGTTATGGAAGTCCACTTAAAGACTTAAGAATTTAGCCTAACATGGAGGGGCAATTCAGTCATTGACGACCCATTTTAATGAGCTGGCACTATAAAAGAAGGGATTGTGTCGTTTTTGAAGAGAAAGCCACGAAAATTAGAGAAAGAAATAAAGAGAGAGGAGAGAAGTGAGAGGCTATCGTGGAGAAGAAGGAGAAGGAGGAAGAAGAGATAGGGTTTTAGATTTTTTAGGGTTTCAAGCTTGGTTTTTCATTGATTCATGAAGGAAAAAGAGGGAAGGAGAAGAGAGCTTCATCTTGAGCCAAGAAATTTTCGAAATTTAAGAAGATAAAGGTAAGAGCTAAGTTTTGATCTTTGAGTTTTTAGTGAGTTTTTGGTTGATTTGGCTTAAGATGGATATGGGTTTGTTATTTATGAAGTTAATTTGAGTGATTATGCATTGGGTTATGTTTATTTTTAGATGGTTGACTTAATTAGGGTTTGTGATTTGAATTAAGGCAAATTCAAGAAAGGATTGGAGAAATTGAAGCTCTAATCAACTCCAAGCATGGATAAGAGGTGGGTAATGTGTTTATTTTTCAAATTATGAGCTAATTATAAGTGGTGGTTTTATAAGCTATTTTTTTATAAATGATTGTTTGAATCAAATTGCTTTTGAAATGATTTGTAAAATGTTAAAGTCATTGTTTCCAAATGATTTACGAAAAATCTACAATGGTTCGGACAATTTTTCATAAATGACTTGAATTGTGTATTCAATGGATTTTTTAGTAAATTGATATAGATGAAATACTTATTGCATTCATTGTGTTAAATTGATTGATAATTTGATTATGTGAATTTGTGTGATATTGTGAACGATTGATATTATGTTCAATTTGAGATGACATGAAAAGTTTGATTTCGAAGTATGCCTTCGGTCTTTTATTTTTCCATACATGAATATGTGTTATATGGGTTTGATTAGGTCCCTCATGTGGAGTCAGTGCACTGGTCTCATTTTTAAAGCCTTCTCTCGGCTGCCCGCTAGTGGTATAGGAGCTCCGATTTTGGACTCCCCATGTGTTTCACGGCTGCACAACACCGCTTTGCGGAAATGTGCAGTACGTCCTGTTTTATGGACCGACCCAAACCGTTTGATGTGCTACGTGTTTTTTCTTGTTTAGAATGTGCTGCATTTAGATGTGAAGCATTTCATGTTTTTAAATGGTTTGAAATTGCGACAAATGAGAAATTGGGATTTCCAACTATGAGAGTTTTGCAAAACTGTTTGTAAATGTTTATGAAAGAATTTAGAAGTTAAGAAGTTTTTGGGAATTGAATCTTCGATGTTTTCGATCAACTAAAATAAGGTTTGAAAATGTTTTTGCTTATCTTTTGATTAATAAACATGTTATCCACGAGCTTCCGAGCTCACCCCCCCCTCCCCTCTTTCATCCCCATCTCCAGGTATTCGAGCAGGAGATTGGATGAAAGATGTCAAGATATCAGTATTTGTACATGTTTTGTACTTTGTGTATTTGGTTTAAGATTATTGGAAATGGTCTATGGCTTGGAATGCCATTAGAGTATTGTAAGCAATTGGTTCATAATGTATTTTAGATTATGATATTGTATAAGAACTTGAGTCATGGAATTGGAAATGTGTATGGCTATGGATTGTGCATTTTGGTTTCGTATATAAATTCAATTGAATTATGAATGAAATTGGGATATATATATATATATATATGGATATGGATGAATATACTGGATGTTGGGATATGAGTTTGAATGTGATGAATATGAATTGATATGAAAATGACTTGAAGTGGTTTAGAATTTAGGATTGCGTTATTGCTGATGTAATATCCCGTTACCAATGTGAAGGGCATATTGGTAATTCGGATGGTTTTGGTTGGGTGCATTTAGAATTTGATTTGAATATATTCATAGCCTCTATATGATTGATAAATGTTCGTAATTGCATACGCATATGTATGTACATGCATGTATGACAGATTTCCGACTTGATTGTGAAATAGGAGATTTTGTGATTAAGGTTAACTGTGCTTTGCTCAGTGAATTGGAGTATTAAAGTGAATTTAGGAATTGAGAATTGAAAATTTGAGTATGTGATTAGATGTTTTCTAATTTTGAGGATTTATAGGAATTTTTCTGGAATTTTCGGAATAGCGGGTCCGGACCGAAAAAATGGCTTAGCAACTGATTAATTATGATTTCGGTTCCGACTTTGATTGAAAATTGATATGAGGTAATGTGAATTATGATTTGAGGAATTAGGGTATGAATCATTGGAATTCGGAGAAATTAGAATTAGAAATTGGATCGGGATTTTTCGGATTTGACTTGTGGCAAATGAACTTGCCAAACAAGCCTTAATCTCCTTAGTATTTAAACCCTTTCTCTTTGAAAAATGATCCACGATGCTTGTCTTCTTTCCTTGAAAGAAATGTGCTTTGTTTTCCTTCTTCTTTGCGTGGATCTCCTCTTGGATTTGCTTCTTGTTTTCTCCTTGTAAATCATTCCTTCTTTTGCCCTTCAATCATTCCTTTTAGTTGGTGTTGAAGATGATGAAGAGATGTTGTGCTTTGGGTGTTGCCGTGGGTGGTGTTTGAGTTGGAAGCTCAAGATTTGAAGTGGTTTTCTAAGGGTTAAAGCTTAAATCAAGTAAGTTTCTACTCCTTTGTGTTTTGCATAGTTTGATTTAAGCATGGAATTAAGGTATAAATTGTTTAAGAAGTTTTAAGTTTTCGGATGATTTAGGTTTTAAGGAAATATGTGATTTTGATTTGGGTATTTGATGAATAATGGTTGTTTGATGGATTTAAGGTTAGGAATGAGTTGTGTTAAGTGTAGAAAGTTGTTTTGGAGTGTTTAGAATGGATTTGGATGGTTTTATATCAGAAAATCTGGGAATTTCTGGGTTTCGAGCGTGAATCTGGAGTTGCACGCCGCGACGTGTGATGAACAAGCCGCGGCGAGCAAATCCTTGTTCGCACGCCGCGACGTGTGCAGGGCACTCCGCGGCGAGCGGATGATCCTCGCACGCCGTGGCGAGCGCAAGGAATCACGCCGCGTAGGAGAAAGCAACGTGCGGCGCGACGTGAGGAGAGACGTCTCGCCGCGGCGAACGATCTCACGCCGCGGCGAGGACGTCTGTTTTTCGGAGGTGAATTGCTTGTTTTTAAATGATTTTGAGGTTATTTTATTAATGATTGGTGATTGATTAATTGATCTTGATTTGGGGAATTAGGAATTTATGGATTCAATTGGATATGGATTGATTTCATTTTAGGAGAATGGAATTTCGAAAATTGAATTCGGTGGTTCTCGAAATCAGATGGCAATTGAACAGTGAATTTGATTCTGGTTTGAAGATAATTCCTATGTATTAGAATTTGACTTTGGAGGATATAGAACTTAGTCAATTGACTTATGGTATTAGAAATTGCTATGGATTAGTGTGAAAATGCGGAAATTGTAATAATTCGGGATTGAGGTCAGAAATGTCATAACATGCATCGTACGTAAATCATTCGATATATTTGCATCCTTAATATTGAAATTGATAAAATTAGTGATATTCGGATATTCTGATTTTTATAGAGGTTCAAGTGGAGCGTCGATCCTCTGACGCAGCTGAGACTTCTCGGCAGTAGCTCGGAAGTTTAGAGGTGAGTAACGTAGTTGGTTCCTCAATCTCTGGTGTGTTAAATGCTTTGTGTGAACTATCTGTGCATATGCTTAAGTGTTTCGCATGAGTTATGTTTTTTGTGAATTGTGAACGCATGCTACAAGCTCATCTGATCTGATCGGAGCTATAAGCTCATCTATTGTGATAAGTGGTAAGAGAATAGTGCATACCCAGAGGGCTCTTCTATCCCTAGTGCGCGTGGGCAGTAGTGCATACCTAGAGGGCTCTCCTACCCCCGAAAACGCGATTTCTGTGTGATGTGTGATATGCCCAGAAATGGGATAATACTGACGCCTAGTCACAACACTAAAATGAAATAGAAATCATTATGCATTCAGTATGTGATTGTGCAATTGGTTAAAGGTAAATGTGTGATAATTGTTGATTAAATTTATGACTGTGATTCTGAATATGATATTGTGTTGTTTTATATGCAATTTTGCATAATGTATGAATTGAGTGAACCATCGATGATGGTTACTCATTGAGTTCGCAAACTCACCCAAAATTGCAACTATTTTTCAGGACAATGTTAGTGACTCCTACTCCAGATAGTGAGACTTTTCCTACTGTGTGTGTGTGCCGGCGAGAGAAGCATGGCTCACAGGTCGGTCAGCTAGGATCTTTTGGGATGACCTAATTAGGAGTTGTTACTGTTTACTTTGGATCTGTATAGTTGTAATCGGATAGAAGTGTGAACTTGTGGTTTCTAAGAAATGAAATGAGAAGTACTCTTTGGTTTTAAAATTTAGTGAAATTGATATTACTGCTTTATTATATTGATTCCATGAGTGTATAGATTGATTGTATCGTAGTGCACCCTCGTCGTAGGGTATGTATCGGTATGACCTACGGGCGTCCCGGTGTATACTTGTTGGACCCCGATCCTTTAGTGGAAATTAGAAATATTAAAATGAATTCAATGGGTGTTTTCAGATATGAATTGTGTTATAGAAGTCTCTATGCCTTCAGGAAATTGATGAGAAAAAGAAATTATTGGTTTTGATGACTCTGAAGATTAGTTTTGGTTATGAAAGTTTAAGTGGATGAGATGATTGAAATGGAAGTTGAAATCAAGAAATAGTAAGTGAAAGTGTAAAATTTTGAAGAAATTAGAAAATAAAGACAATTTGTTTGGTTGTGAATGTTGTGTTTTAAGTTAGATTATTTTAAGAATAAGATTTCAGTCATATGTGGAGAATGGTGGAGTTTTGTATCTTTTGTATTTGGACTTGGATACTGATGTTGTAATATGGCTTGGAATGCCATTTAATTTTATAAACATTTATCTTATGATGTTAATGAGATATGAATTTATATATGGATATGAAAGATAAATTGTGTATAGATTTGTGTACAGATATGACATGTAAATTGTGTATGAATGGCGTAAGTTATTGAAGTAGAGTATAGTGCTGAAATTTCTGGACTGCTATAGATCGGATGAGATCATTTAGTATTGTTGAGAGTGTTAGATGAGCTGTAGAGCTTTTCCATGATGTGTAATGGGCTATTTTAGGATGTGTTAATCGTAATATGTGAGTTACTAGAGTTGGGTGCAGGTGCTATCTAAATGGCAGATCACAGACAAATCTTTGAGGCCACTTTTGACCTTTATAGAGTTAGAATTGGGGTTGGTGACCTTCATGAAAGTTGTAGATCTTTCTTCAAGCTTTCCATAGACACCAAGTTTGTTAAATTTGGAGTTCTGGATCAAAAGTTATGATGTTTGCAAGTTTTGGTACTATTGAGAAATTATCGATCAGTCATCTTTGTGTAAACTTTTGATTCCTTTATTGTCTGATCTTGCCTTTGTATCCTTCTTGAAAATGGTAGATCTATCTCTTAGCTTTCCAATGAAACAAACCGCGACTGATTTGGAGCTCGGAGTCAAAAGTTATGAAGGTTTGAAGTTCGGAGGTCGGAGTAGCGGCCGAGCGACCCGCGCAAGGCCGAGCGGCCGAGCGACCTGCGCAAGGCCGAGCGGCCGAGCGACCCGCGCATGGCCGAGCGACCTGCGCGGGCGCAAGGCCGAGCGACCCGCGTGGTCGCGCAGCTCGGCCATTGTGTCTGATTTTTGACCGACCGACCTCCCTTCTTTATTTTGAGCATAACTTCTTCGTCCGACATTCGATCGACCTGATTTTCGAAGCGTTGGATTTCTAAGACATTTTTCTATCTTTCCATGCAAGATTGATTGGTTTTAGCACTAAATTGAAAAAGGTACATTGAAACAAAGTATGACGATCAGTTGATTAAGTCTGACTATGCTTCAGTAAATTGAAGATAACTTGAGCTATAGAGCTCGGATTGAGCTGATTCTTTTTGGAAATTAAACTAGAGACATAGATCTATAAATGTTATGAAGGAGCCGACTGACAATGGAGCCTCTAAGACTTTCAGATACAGGTCGGAAGTTGAGTATAGAGTTCGATCTCGACTTTGTAATGGCTGAGCAGAGTGTTCATATTATAGGTCGCTAGAGCTCGGATTGAGTTGAGTCTTTTTGAAAATTAAACTAGAGAGATGGGGCTACAAATGTTATGAAGGAGCCGATCAACAATGTAGCCTCTAAGACTTCCAAATATGGGTCGGAAGTTAGGTGTAGTGTTCACCTTCTGTCCGAAGAATAGACTTGATATTTTGGAGATATCTTGAGTTATAGAGCTCCGACCGGCCTGATTCTTGAAGAGATGGATTTTTAATACATAGAGGGACATTTCTCTAGAAGAGAGTTTTGTCAAATGACTTCAGCTACCTGATCGAAATAAGGAGACAAGATGTCAGTTCTTAGGAAGGACATTATTGGAAGATCACTTAAGTGTTAAGTTTTAAAGGCTTACAAGTAAGGGCATAAGGGTCTTCTCTCATTCATTAATGGCAAGTTGGTAAATAAGAAGAGTGTACTTTAGTATAAGAAGGAGCAGTGAGTCACGATTTTGACAGAAACAAAAAATAAAAGAATAAGAAGAGAGGAGAATGAGAGATTCGGATGGGAGAAAAGGAAGGAGAAAAGGAGAGAAATTTTAGGGTTCGAAATTTTGCTACCTTCCAAGGATGATTTCAAGTTGATGTTAAAGGAGAAAGATGGAAGAAGGTGATAGCTCCCTTATGGGACAAGGAAAATTCGAAAATGGGGAAAAATAAGGTAAGAGGTGGATTTTTATTCTTAAGTTTTGAATGAAGTTTTGGTTTAGAAACTTTGCTTATGGTATGGGTTTGTTAATTCTATGCCTAATTTTGGAGATTACATGCTTTATGGGTTTAATTTTGGATGGAAATTAATTAGGGTTTATGCCCAAATTTGGAATTTGGGGATTTTGGCAATTTATGATTTAGAAAGCTTGAATATATGAGGGATTAGTGTTTCTAAGTTCAATTTTAAGGATTTTGTTATTTATGAGATTGAATTTGTGGGAAATTGGTGTAGGGAATTTTCTATTGGAAGAAAGAAAGACGCAATAGTCAAATTGAAGCTAAGGACAAGCTTGTAGCATCGATTCAAGGTAGGTTTCATGTTTATAATTGAATAATAAGCCAATAAAGTTTTTCCAAAAGCAAGAAATAAAAAAGGTTTCAAACATTTCGTAATTGTGCATATACTGTTTTCAAATGCTTTAAAGAAATTGTTTTATGTGTGTATATGCTTCATGGATCGAATTTGAATTGTGATGAATATGCAAAAGAATTTGCATTGTGATATATGATAATTTATGCCATCGAATTGTGCTATGGCATTTCGATTTGATTCGAAAGAATGAAAGAAACATAAAATGCTAGTCTTGTGCTTGAATATGTGAACATAAATTGGTTGTGATTGGGCCAGAGAGAACCTACTTTGATAGTCACGTGCACGTTGACCCCCCTTAGCCTTCTCCCGGCTGCCTGCTTGAGGCTTACGAGATCCGAAAAATGGACTCGTCTTGTTTACGGTAAACTTTCAGTTTCCGTCGTGTTTAAGGAACTCTCGAGCCATTTGATTGTGCATTCACATTTGACGTGCATTGCATTTATGTATTGTGAGTTTGTTGCATACATTGTTGACATTATTGTGCATTGGTTGAGAATTTGAAGAAATAAGAGTTTTGTGATTTCAAAGTGGATTGACTATGTTTATGAAAAATGTTCAATGAGAGTAAACTTTTGAAAGGTTTTGCCTATTATTTTGTTATAAGCATGTTACCTACGGGCTTTCAAGCTCACCCCCCTTTCATCCCCATCTCCAGGTTGCGAGCGGGAGATCGGATGAAAGAAGGTCAAGACTTTGTGTTCGATTTTACTTAGAGTGTAATTGTGTAAAGTAGAATTTTGGTAATTGATATTGTATATGGCTTAGAATGCCATCGACGTTTTGTAAGAAAGAAATTCCTAATATGTATAGATTATGAAATTGTATACGAATTTGTGTATGGTTATGATTGATGAGAATGGTTGGGTTGTATAAGGTTTGATTTATGAGATCGTGCATGAATTGTACTTGGATTATGAGATTTGTATGAGGCTATTGAGTTATGAAAATGAGAGAAGGAAAGAAAAAAAAATGTACACAGATTTGGATTAGTTTGGACTGATAGTCTTAAGGTTTCCAACGCAAACGCTTTGTTTGATATTTGTTCACGGATGTCGGAAATTGCTTTCGATTCGTTAATGATTTGTTTCGCTTTGTAATCAATTGTTTATTCATTTCGCCTCTTTGTGATTCGTATTCATTTTGGCTTTCATTTTTCGGTTGGGATCCGGTTCCCGGATCGGGTCCCAACAGGAATAAAAGGAATTGAATTGAACATCAAAGCTGGAAAATTGTGATTTGTACATGGTTTACTGTTTTGATCATAATTAATTGTGTAGGTATGAAAATGAGGTGAGGTTTGTGCCAAATGAAACGTTGGCTTTTTTTCCACAATTTTGTGTGAAATAGGTGTTGTCTAATTTTATCCTTAAGAGGTTGAAATTTGGCATGGAAAATTCTTATTAAGGTTCTTGTGAGCGATGAATCAACCAATGATCTACTAGTTTTGATGATTTTTCTAAATTAATTGAGATGGAGTTAGGGAAAAGGTTATAAATGAAAGTTGAAGCTTATTAAGTTATCTTTCCATTCCCTCTGATTTTGCAATTTTTCGATATGTATATTGGGAGATATTCACTGTTAACCATTGACTGATTTTGAGCAATTTGGCGAAACCTAGACTAAGAGTGGATTTGGTGCACATTCTGATTAGAAGCAATTTTAGCAATTTCTGTGAATTGAATTGGCTTGAGTGATCTTCTGAATAGTTGTAGAGGAAGAAATTATCTTGAAAATGGTATATAGCATGTAAGTTCTACATTAGGTTTCTCACTGCTGCCCTGATCAGTACATTGTTTGGCAGATTTGAAATTGTTAGAGGTTGAATTGGAATTTGGGTTCTTCATGAAAATTGAAGTTTGAGATCTTATCTTTTCAGGGATATAAAGTAGTGATTTTTTTGACATTTGTGCTAGGAGATATACTGGTTGGAAATTTACTGCTCAGATTGGGGCGCTTTAGTAGACAATTCTTGGTGAATTATTTGACCTAGTTAGTAAATGAATTGGGATTTTGGTTGTTCATAAAAGTTTTAGATAACATTGTGATCTTGATGAGCATATTTATTGTGTAATTTTTGACTGAAGAGACTGAAAGTTACTGAATTTAAAAGATAATGTACTGTGTTGAGTGACTTTGAGTGAGCAGTAGTTTTCATGGGATTTTTGACACCCTTGTGGGTGGAATTAATTTGAATGGTCTAAATGAAACTTGTAGAGGGTTTCATTATCTTTCCAACAAAAGGTATGGTTTGCAATTTTCTTAATTGTGTACAAAAAGTTATAGAGGATTGAAATTCGGTTGAAAAACAGGAAAAAAAAGAGAGGAAATAAGGGCTTATAGATATAGATATATTAATTGTTTTATTTGAATCTTGGTTTCTTTCGTGAATAACTTTTCCATCCGACGTCCGATTGACCTGATTCTTGAGGCATCGGATTCATTGATTATTTAATTTCATTTTTTGATAAATTGGGGATTTGTGGATGGAAAATTGACGTGGGCCCAGGTAACGGAGCCTTTACTCACTGTTTTATTTAATTGGGGACCTATAGAGGTCCAAATTGAGCGCCGTCAGCGCCATTGAATTTCTTATTTTGAAATGGATTTTTTCTGAAAAAAAAAAGGATTAGGACCGAGAATATCATGAACATGCATTGTCCTTATTCTATATTTGTGCATAAATGGGAATTCTTATGCAAAGTGATTAATGTGTGCATATGGCATAAATTGGTAGTGCAGGGTAAATGTCCGCAATCAAGCGTTCTCAGAAATTGGAAACCAATGCAAATCTGGAGCGTACTGTGAGTAGACCTAGATGGTCTTATTTATTGGTTATTTGCTTTTGTTATATGTGTTGGATAGCGTATGGTCCGAGTATTCACAATACGCTGCAGAAAAGACCATATAAAAACATCACGTATAATCGAAAACACGAGGATTAACAAAAATACCTTATTTTCGTGGGTGGATTGCTTCTTTTTCTTTTTCGGATTCCAAGACACTGCAAATCGCTAATGCCCTCTACCGGTATCCACACGAGCATGCACGATCCGAAACTGCGGTAGTGTGCTAGCACGTCCTGAAAACCTTTTTGAACGCCGCACGATCTTTCTCTTGGATGGCGGCTAGGGTTTCCTGACAATTGTGTCGTTCACCTAATGAGACCTAAGCTTCTCTATTTATAGAGAAACCCTAATCTCATTCAGGCCCTATTAAGTTTCGGCCCATTATATCATATATAATAAAAGCCCGACAACTTAATTAAATCTAGCCCAATAAATATATCTAAATATATTTATTCAACACCTAATAAATTAGGTCCAAGAGAATAAGCCCAGATCACATCACTCTTTGTGTGCGACCCTATAGGCTCATTTGATGTTGGCAATGGGCTTGATTACACTTCAAGGCCCATAAGTCATAAGCGGCCTCTAGCAAGACATTATGACTACCCAAATCAAATGAGGATCGATAATCCGATTTAACCTGTAACTATGGTTATAGGCTCATCCTTTGTAACACGATATCAAGATTAATCACAAGGCATGGTACATGTCAACCTTTGATTAATCATAGTTTCTTGATCCCCAAGTTGATGATTATAACAAATGACATTGATGACTCTTCATCAATTCATTTGAGCACGACCATGCATTTCTTCATCACACTTGTCAAGAGGCCCAAATGATATCTTTCTCACTTAAGAGAGGTACAAATCCCATCTCGTCATTCATCCCTCCCTCATGATTCATTTAGTGTCCAACATAAGACTATTTGTTATTCGGTTAAAAATAACTTAGTCGATATCAAAACACTAAATTCCTCATGTAGGAACCATGATGACTTCAGGTCAAAGGACTAAAGTCAAACCATATTGAGAATCACTAATGACATGAAACCATGTAGTATTCTACTTTTGGGTCAATCCAATATGTGTTCTCTAACATATATCTATGTTTATGATTTGATATCTCATATCCATGATCAGTAAAACGTGATCATCAATCAGAACACATACTAGCCTTAATTCATTATTGTTCCACCAATAATGATCGACTAGGGACAGTTTAGAATAGTATTATAACACTTATGGTTTTACTATCAAGTCACATACTTGATGACATAAGTTTAATACCATTCATGGAATGTAAATCACATTACATAAATGAAATACATGCATATATAAAATGAATACCTCACAATATATTATTAACAAATCATAATGTTAATACATGAATCACAAATGTTCATTGGCCTAGGGCACACTACTAACAATCTCCCACTTGCACTAGGCCCAATCCGTCAGATATCTAATACCCATAGACCTCGTATGACTCTCATGTTTAGGGCATGGAATAGGCTTAGTAAGTGGATCGACAATGTTGTCATCATGCCCACTCATATCTTCACGTCTCCTCTTGTAATGATCTCTAATCAAATGGGCGTCGAGTATGTGTTTGGATCTATGATGCGAATTTGGTTCCTTAGCTTTGTGCTATAGCCCAATTATTATCACAATAAAGGTCTATAGGACTTGCAATGCTAGGAACAACTCAAGCTCGTGATGAACTTCGATCCATACAGCTTCCTTAGCGCATTCGAGGCACAATGTACTCGACTTGATTGTAGAATCTGCAACAGTGTCTTGCTTTGAACTTTTCCAGCTCACTGCACCTCCATTCAAACAGAACACAAAACACGATTGCGATCTGAAATCATCTATGTCAAGCGAAAACCAAAGATCGGTGTAACCATTTACAACTAGCTCTCCTTCAAGTCCTCCATAGACTAGAACATATCCTTAGTTCTTCTCAAGTACTTAAGGATGTTCTTAACTGCTATCCAGTGACTCTCACCATAATTAGATTGGTTTCTACTTGTTATGCTCAAAGCATATGAGACATCTGGTCGAGTACATAACATGGCATACATGATAGATCCAATTGCAGATGCATATGGAATCTTACTCATGCGTTCAAGCTCCTTATCTGAAGTAGGACAATCCTTCTTAGATAGCTTGATTCCATGTGACATAGGCAAGAATCCTCTCTTGGAATCTTGCATACTAAACCTTTTCAGTACCTTATCTATGTATGTACTCTGACTTAGACCTATAAGCTTTCTTGATCTATCTCTATAGATCTTAATGCCTAAAATATAGGCAGCCTCACCTAAGTCTTTCATTGAGAAACGTTTCCTTAACCAAATCTTAACACTCTGTAAGGTCGGAATATCGTTTCCAATGAGCAATATGTCATCAACATATAAAGCTAAAAGACAACAGCACTCCACTAACCTTTTGTAAACACAAGGTTCATCTTCATTCTTGATGAATCCAAACTCTTTGATAACTTCATCAAAACGAAGATTCCAGCTTCTTGATGCTTGCTTCAATCCATAAATGGATCTTTGAAGCTTGCACACCTTTCCCGAATTCTTAGGATGGACAAAACCCTCAGGCTGTATCATATATACATCCTCAAGTAAGTTTCCATTAAGGAAAGCTATTTTGACATCCATTTGCCATATCTCATAATCGTAGTATGCAGCTATGGCAATAAGAATTCTAATGGATTTGATCATGACCACTGGAGAAAATGTCTCATCATAATCAATTCCATGAACTTGTCGATAACCTTTAGCAACAAGTCTTGTTTTATAAGTGTGCACATTTCCATCCATGTCGAGTTTCTTTTTGAAAACCCATTTGCATCCAATGGTCTTCAAGCCATCAGATGGATCAATCAAAGTCCAAACTTGATTGTCATACATGGATTGCATCTCTGCTTTCATGGCCTCTAACCATTTAGCAGATTCTGGACTTTCCATAGCTTCTTGATAGGTTGTGGGCTCATTATGATCAATGAGCATCACATTATCATCATCAGTAACGAGAAATCCATATCTCTCGGGCTCATGGCGAATCTATCGGATCTACGTAGGCCTTGTGTTGTTGAAGGTCGCTCATCAACGACTTGTGAGCTCGCTTCAATCTCCTTTTCGAGCTCAATGTCATTTGTGAAACTTGAATTTCTTGAGTTGTACTTTACTCCCACTGTTTCCTTTGGAAACAAATTCCTTCTCTAAGAAGAAACCATTTCGAGCAACAAACACTTTGTTCTCTGATGGGATGTAAAAGTAATATCCTTTAGTTTCCTTAGGATATCCCACAAAATAACATTTTTCAGATTTGGGTGCCAACTTGTCGGCAATTGGACGCTTCACATAAGCCTCACAACCCCAAATCTTTAGAAAAGATAAATTGGGACCTTCGGTCCATATCTCATAAGGTGTCTTTTCTACAGCCTTTGAAGGAATACGGTTCAATATGAATGCTGCGGTTTCTAAAGCATAGCCCCATAAGTATTTTGGAAGATCAGTTTGACTCATCATTGATCGAACCATATCTAATAGAGTTCGATTTCTCCTTTCAGAAACACCATTCCATTGAGGAGTTCCTGGAGGAGTCAATTGTGAAACGATTCCACAATCCTTAAGATAATCATCAAACTCTTGGCTTAAATATTCACCTCCTCGATCAGATAGAAGGATTTTAATATTCTTGCCAAGCTGATTTTGTACTTCATTCTTATACTCTTTGAACTTTTCAAAAGATTCAGATTTATACTTCATTAATAGACATACCCATATCTACTGAAGTTGTAACATCCCGTCACCGATAGGATGTGTACAGTTCCTTTTATACGTATTCTGTATACGCATTCTGCATCTGTATTTATAGCCTCTGCACATTTGATAATGTTCAGCATTTCATTAGCATCTGTATGTACATGCATGTGTGACAGAATTCTGACTTGTTTGTGTCATTGGAGACTTTGTGATTAAGGTTTAGTGTGCTTTGATTTGTGAATTTGGAGAAATTGTGTTATTAGTGGAATTTAATATTTTAGAACTTCGATTTATGAAATTGAGGAGTCAAATTGAACATAGGCATTGAGAATTGAAAATTGGAGTATATGATAATGAGTTTTCTAATTTTGTGGAATTATAGGAATTTTCTGGAATTTTTGGAGTATTAGGCGGATTGGAATAATGGCTTAGTGGTGATTTAATTGCGATTTTGGTTCGAATTGATTGATAATTGATATGAGATAATTTAAATTATGATTTGAGGAATTAGGGTATGAACTATTGAAATTTGGGAGAAATTAAAGTTAGAAATTGAATTGACGTGGTTCGGATTGGACTTGTGGCAATCGAAATTGCCAAACACGCCTTAAGGTTTCTGTATATATATAAAGCCTATGCCTTTGAACTTTGAGAGACGATGTTTGTTTCTTTTTACGGAAAATTGCTTTGTTCTTCTTCTTCCCTTGCGTGGATTTCTTGGTGATTTGGAAGAGTTTAAGGCTTAATCAAGTAAGTTATTGCTTATTTATGTTTTCTATAGTTTGATTCAAGCAAGAAATTAAGTGATTGATTGTTTAGGAAGTTAGAAAGTTTCGGATGATATAGGTTAGGGTAAAATGTGATTTTGATTAGGGTGATTATGGAATAATGCTTATTTGATGGATTTGAGGTTAGAAATAAGTTGTGTTAAGTGAATAATATTGTTTTGGAGTGTTTTGAATGAATTTGGAAGGAAAGGGATCGGATTATATTAGAAGAATCTGGGTTTTCTGGCGATTACGGGTTCATGCACGCCATGACGCAGTGATGAACACGCCATGGCTGATGCGAATTTTTCCATATGCGAGGCATGCGAGGCGAGGCATGCAATGAAGCGGCGTGATTACGCCATGAGAGAGAGACGCGGCGTCATGTGAAGAGACGATGTGAGTGTCTTGTGGCAGGGCGAGAAGAAAGCTCATGTGAGGATCGGCGCCACTATGAGGATGCAAGTTTCGAAATAGTAATTTTGAAAATTTGAGGTTTGAATTTGGGGAATTAAGAATTTGATGATGCAATTAGATAGGATTGGATTTCAATTTGGAGTCTATGAATTGAGATTTAGAGTATGAGATCGGAAATTCGGATTCGTGTGGAAATGTCATAACGTGCATAGTACGTACATTATTTGATATAATTGAAAATTTGATTTTGAAAATTGGCCAATTTAGTAATATTCAAATATTCTGATTTGATAGAGGCTCAAGTGGAGCGTCGCTTCTCTGACGCAGCTGAGACTTCCCGGCAGTAGCGCGGAAGTTTAGAGGTGAGTAACCTGACCTAGATAGGAGCTATTATTGTTCATTTTGGCTCTGTATATTTGTAATGATGACAGAAGTATGGTTTTTAGAAATGAGTTAAGAAGTACTCTTTTGGTTTCAAAATTTTAGTGAATATGATCATTACTGCTTAAATTATTGATGCCATGAGGTTTATTAGAAGTGATCGTTTGGTAGTGCACCCTCATCGTAGGATATATATCGGTATGACCTACGGGCGTCCCGGTGTATACTCTACGGTAAGGGGGCGCTACATTGGTGGTATCAGAGCATGATTTGGCATCTTTTGGGCATAGTGTATTTTAGGCCTGAATCTTTATGAGAAAAGCAGAAATTGATTTAGTTTGTGATTTTATTGTAGGTCATCCGTCTTTGGTGATCGTTGATCCTTTCGGTGACGGGATCGATGGAGCTAGTAAAGAGTCCTCTGTGCCTTTGTATGAGGAGCGACCTCTGTGGTTCCCATGAGGCGGAGCGGAGGTATGATCGTCTCGTGTGGCGGGGAGTGGATTTCTTTGGTAGCACGGACCTGCTTGGTGAGGGTTGGTTAGAAGGACCGAGCGGGTCTGAACCGGATGGATTTGTGACCGATGGCGCTTGACTATGTTGTCTCTTTGCTCCGAGGTCCAGCGCGCCGATGGTGGAAGACATTAGGGGAGTTCCACGGACCACTGTGTTTTGACTTGGCGGATTTTAGAGAGCTTTCGAGATAATTATCGCCCGGGGTTTATATGGAGATGAAGATCGCGGAGTTTGGATTTGAGGCGAGTCTATGATGATGGCCGACTATGAGGTCCGATTTAATAAGTTGTCGGCGTATGCATCTGTTATGATTTCTTCTGAGGCAGATAGGTGCCAGAGATTTGAGGGAGGGCTGAATCTGGATATTCGTACCAGTTAGCCCGGTCGACATGGGCACCTTTGGGGCCGAGGTCACCGTTTGTCGGGATCGGCGACTCTTGAGGCGAGCCGAGTTGAGATTGGTCGAGGATCTCAAGTAAGAGATCCAAGATAGTCAGGGCAGCTCGGGTAGGAGCTTTAGCCGACGTCAGGGCAGGCTCAGATTTTCGGGAGGTCCCAGACAGTCTGGTTCGGTTCAGAGAGGTAGATTTGGGCAGTCGGGTAGCAGTGGTAGTGGTCGAGGCTCCGGCCGGCTTCCTCCTCTGTCGAAGTTTTGTGAGAGGAGGCATAGTGGGAGTCTTTGGAGGTTTACCGGAGCTTGTTTGAGATGTGGCTCGATGGAGCATCGGATCCAAGCCTTGTCCGTAGATTTTGGGAGCTCGATCGCTTGAGTGGGAGAGCTGGTAGTAGCACAACCGCTGTGAGCAGAGCCATAGTGGACTGTATTGAGGCGAGGCGAGCTCAAGTGGGCTGGAGATTCTTTTGTGGGGTCGGAGAGTCGGGGGAGTCGGCCGCAGTCGCAGGCCAGGGTCTACGCCATGACCAGGCAGGAGGCCCAGGACTCTCCAGATGTGGTTGCAGGTTTACTTCTGCTCTCTGATATAGAGGTGTATGCATTGATACATCCAGGATCCACGCATTCATTTATTGCACCGCATGTGGCATGTAGATTGTATGTGCTTAGAGAGATGCTTCAGTATGGGTTGCAGGTGAGTACACCTTTGGGTAGTACCCTTTGCTTTAGGCGATTTGCGGGGATGCCCGATCTGGTAGATTCAGCGATGAGTCTGATTTGATAGTGTTGCCCTTTCGAGAGATTGAGGTGATTTTGGGGATGGGCTGGCTCACTGCCCATAGGGCGATTATGGATTGCTATACCAAGGAGGTTGTGTTAGAGTCTCTGGTCACCGAAACAGGGCTGTTTTTCGAGGTGTTAGTCAGGCAGTGCCAGCCAGGATGATCTCTTTCATGAGTGCTTTGAGGTTGATGAGAGGTGGTCATGAGGCTTATTTGGCGATCTAGTGGATTCTAGAGTGCGGCGAGTTCTGAGGATGTCCTGTGATTAGAGAGTTTCGATGTGTTTCAGAGGAGTTACCGGGGTTGCCGCCGGATCGGGAGACGGAGTTCGAGATTGACCTCATTTCGGGTACCGCTCCTATATCGATACCTCCGTATAGGATGGCACCGATGAAACTGAGGGAGCTTAAGGCTCAGTTGTAGGAGTTGTTGGATAAGGGATTTATCAGGCCGAGTGTTTCCCCGTGGGGAGCTCCGGTATTGTTTGTGAAGAAGAAGGACGGGACTTTGAGGCTTTGCATCGATTATAAGCAACAATCGGATTCTTGTTAAGAATAAGTACCCACTGCCTAGGATCGATGATCTCTTTGATCAGTTGCAGGGAGCTCGGGTGTTTACCAAGTTGGATTTGAGATCCGTTTACTATCAGTTGAGGATCGCAGAGGCCGATGTGCCTAAGAGTGCTTTCAAGAGCAGGTATAGGCATTACGAGTTCTTAGTGATGCCGTTCGGGTTGACTAATGCCCCGGAAGCCTTCATGGCCTTGATGAATAGGGTCTTTCAGCCATACCTGGATCAGTTTGTGATAGTGTTCATTGACGACATTTTGGTGTATTCGAGGTCTAGACAGGAGCATGCGGAGCATCTGAGAGTTGTGCTTCAGATTATGAGAGATAGGCAGTTGTATGCCAAATTCACTAAGTGTGAATTTTGGCTGGATGAGGTAGTGTTCCTAGGCCACATTATATTTAGTGAGGGTATCCGGGTGGATCCTCACAAGATCGAGGCGATGAGGAGTTGGGAGATTAGAGGCGTGTCGAGTTGAGGAGTTTCCTCGGATTAGCAGGATATTACCGGAGGTTTGTCGAGGGGTTCTCTGTGATCTCAGCCCCGTTGACAAAACTTCTGAGGAAGAGTGTTGCCTTCAGATGAACAGATGAGTGTCAGAGGAGTTTCGATGAGTTGATACATCGGTTGACTACGGCACCGTGTTAGCCACCCATCTGGATCGGGAGGTTTCGAGGTTTATAGTGATGCTTGCAGCAGGTTTAGGCCGTGTGTTGATGCGGCATGGGAGAGTGATAGCATATGCCTCGAGATAGTTGAGAGCCCATGAGGTAATTATCCTGCATGACTTGGAGTTAGCGGTGTGGTGTTTGCTCAAGATCTGGAGACATTATCTCGTATGGGGACGCGTTCGGATCTTCACCGATCATAAGAGTTTGAGATATTTGTTGAGTCAGCGAGAGCTGAATCTGAGGCAGAGGAGATGGTTAGAGCTGCTTAAGGATTACGACTGCACTATCGAGTACCACCCAGGGAAGGCCAATGTGGTGGCCGATGCACTGAGTAGGAGATCGCATGGTAGTGCAGCTCAGATTCAGGTTTCGAGGTTGTCATGCTTAGTTCAGTTGAGAGCTCTTAATATGCAGATAGATTTGAGTCAGGATGGAGCTCTGATTGCGACTTTGAGGCTGAGGCCAATATTGCATGATCGGATCAGGAGAGTGCAGGCTCAGGACCCAGTTTTGGTGAGATTGATTGATAGAGTCAGATCTGGATGGGTATCTAAGTTTGAGTTGAGAGATAGTTCTTTATGGATGGGCCAGAGATTGTGTGTTCCTGATGTGGAGGATTTGAGGCGTGAGATCTTAGAGGAGGCTCATTTGGCCGCTTATGCCATGCATCCGGGTGTCACCAAGATGTATCGCACTCTTAAGTTGCATTTCTGGTGGCCGGGTATAAAGAGGCATGTGGCGGAGTATGTTTCTCGGTGTTTGACGTGCCAGCAGGTTAAGGCTAAGCACCAGGCCCCAGTTGGGAGATTGCATTCGTTGCCCATTCCGGAGTGGAAATGGGAGTGGATTACGATGGATTTTATCATGGGGTTACCCAGGATGCCGAGGCAGTGTGATGCTATCTGGGTCATAGTGGACCGATTGACTAAATCGGCTCACTTCTTGCCAGTGAGGGAGAGTAGTACCCTAGATCAGTTGGCCCAAAAGTATGTGGCGGAGATAGTTCATTGCATGGGGTCCGGTTTCGATAGTGTCGGATAGGGATCTCGGGTTTACCGAGATTCTGGAGGAGTCTGCGATCGGCATGGAGTGCGAGATTGAACTTGAAGATGCGTTTCATCCTCGACGGATGGGCGAGTGAGAGGACTATTCGCATTAAGGATATGTTGAGAGCCCGTATATGGAGTTCCGAGGTGCGTGGGATCGATGTTGCCTCTGGTAGAGTTTGCATATAATAATCGATACGAGTAGCATCGGTATGGCACCGTATGAGGCTTTATATGGACGTCGTGCAGATCCCTCTTTCTTTGGGATGAAGAGGGTATGAGGATGTTAGAAGGTCCCGAGCTGATCCAGACACGGTTAATAAGGTGCGATTGATTGAGTCGCATTAAAGGCGGCTCGGAATGACGAAGAGTTATGTGGATCAGCATCGGCGAGAGATGGAGTATGCAGTAGGAGATAGAGTGTTCCTCAGAGTGTCTCCGTGGAGAGGAGTTCTTAGATTTGGCCGTAAGGGCAAGTTGAGTCCTCGGTATATCGGTCCATATGAGATTATTGAGCGGATCGGACCGTTGGCTTCTGAGTTAGCCTTACCGAGTGAGATGTCTCGGTTACGATGTGTTTCATGTGAGTATGCTCCGGAGATACCGATCTGACCCGACTCATGTGATCCCGGCTCAGGAGATTGAGATAGCCAGTAACTTGAGTTATATTGAGGAGCCGGTGAAAATTATTGGATCGCGGGTCAAGCAGTTGCGGAGCAGGGTGATTCCATTGGTGAAAGTCCTTTGGAAGAACCATTCATCAGAGGAGGCAACTTGGGAGACTGAGGAGCATATGAGGAGGCAGTATCCTCACTTGTTCGATCGGTCGGTAAGAAAATTTGGGACGAAATTTTTGTTAGAGGGAGAATTGTAACATCCGTCACCGATAGGATGTGTGCAGTTCCTCTTATCGTATTCATATCGCATTACGCATCAGTATTTATAGCCTCTGCACATTTGATAAATGTTCAGCATTTCATTAGCATCTGTATGTACATGCATGTATGACAGAATTTCGACTTGTTTGTGTCATTGGAGACTTTGTGATTAAGGTTTAGTGTGCTTTGATTTGTGAATTTGGAGAAATTGTGTTATTAGTGGAATTTAATATTTTAGAACTTCGATTTATGAAATTGAGGAGTCAAATTGAACATAGGCATTGAGAATTGAAAATTGGAGTATATGATAATGAGTTTTCTAATTTTGTGGAATTATAGGAATTTTTCTGGAATTTTTGGAGTATTAGGCCCGGACTGGAATAATGGCTTAGTGACTGATTTAATTGCGATTTTGGTTCCGAATTCGATTGATAATTGATATGAGATAATTTAAATTATGATTTGAAGAATTAGGGTATGAACTATTGAAATTTGGGAGAAATTAAAGTTAGAAATTGAATTGATGTGGTTCGGATTGGACTTGTGGCAATCGAAATTGCCAAACACGCCTTAAGGTTTCTGTATATATATAAAGCCTATGCCTTTGAACTTTGAGAGACGATGTTTGTTTCTTTTTCTGGAGAAAATTGCTTTGTTCTTCTTCTTCCCTTGCGTGGATTTCTTGGTGATTTGGAAGAGTTTAAGGCTTAATCAAGTAAGTTATTGCTTATTTATGTTTTCTATAGTTTGATTCAAGCAAGAAATTAAGTGATTGATTGTTTAGGAAGTTAGAAAGTTTCGGATGATATAGGTTAGGGTAAAATGTGATTTTGATTAGGGTGATTATGGAATAATGCTTATTTGATGGATTTGAGGTTAGAAATAAGTTGTGTTAAGTGAATAATATTGTTTTGGAGTGTTTTGAATGAATTTGGAAGGAAAGGGATCGGATTATATTAGAAGAATCTGGGTTTTGGCGATTAGGTTACATGCCTTGTGACGTGTGACGAACACGCCGCGGCGAGCGAATTTCCCCACGCCGCGAGGCATGCGAGGCGAACCATGCTAATGAAAATTCAAGACGCCATGGCGAGACCAGATGCTGCCATGGGCGAAAGCGTGATTACGCCATGCAATGAGAGGAGACGTCTTGTCATGTGAAGGGACGATGTGAAGAGTCTTGCCGAGGGCGAGGCGAAGAAGAAGCTCGCATGCGAGGGATGCAAGTTTCCGAAATAGTAATTTTGAAAATTTGAGGTTTTGAATTTGGGGAATTAAGAATTTGATGATGCAATTAGATAGGATTGGATTTCAATTTGGAGTCTATGAATTGAGATTTAGAGTATGAGATCGGAAATTGGATTAGTGTCGGAAATGTCATAACGCATATAAACGTACATTATTTGATATAATTGAAAATTTGATTTTGAAAATTGGCCAATTTAGTAATATTCAAATATTCGATTTGATAGAGGCTCAGTGGGCGTCGCTTCTCCGACGCATTTGAGACTTCCCAAGATGTAGCGGAAGTTTAGAGGTGAGTAACCTAGTTGGTTTCTCAATCTACGATGTCTATGTGCTTTGTATGTGAATTATCGTATTCGATTAAGTGATTCGCATGAGATAAGTTATTGAGATTTGTGAATGCATGCTAGGCATGATTAGAAATCCGTAACTGACAGTTGTGACTGGAGCATATTCTGATCTAACTAGAGCTATAAGCTCATTATTGTGATAAGTGAGAAGGGATTAGTGCATACCCAGAGGGCTCTCCTATCCCTAGTGCGCGTGGGCAGTAGTGCATACCCAGAGGGCTCTCCTACCCCCGAAAATGCGATTTTTGTGTAATGTGCCCAGAAATGGGATAACTCTGACGCCCAGTCACAACACTAAAAATGAACTGGAAATCATTGTGCATTTAGTCTGTGATTATGCAGTGAATGTGATATGGAAATAATTGAAACTGTGTGATTATGATTGTATGAAATTCTGATTTATGATTCGAAATGTGATATGTGTTGCTTTGTACGCGATTTTGCGTAATGCATAAATTGGGTAAACCATCGATGATGGTTACTCATTGAGTTTATAAACTCACCCAAATTGCGACTATTTTTCAGGACAGCGGTAGTGAGACTTCTAGCTCCAGATTTTGGGACTCTTCCTTTTGTGTGTGCCGGCGAGAGGAGCATGGCCCACAGGTCGATCAGCTGGAGATCCTTTGGGATATTTTGGGGATGACCTAGATAGGAGCTATTATTGTTCATTTTGGCTCTGTATATTTGTAATGATGACAGAAGTATGGTTTTCAGAAATGAGTTAAGAAGTACTCTTTTGGTTTCAAAATTTTAGTGAATGTGATCATTACTGCTTAAATTATTGATGCCATGAGGTTTATTAGAAGTGATCGTTTGGTAGTGCACCCTCATCGTAGGATATGTATCGGTATGACCTACAGGCGTCCCGGTGTATACTCTACGGTAAGGGGGCGCTACAGAAGTCATCCGTAAAAGTAATGAAATACAAATAACCTCATCTCGCTGATATGCTAAAAGGACCGCATACATCGGTATGTATAATGCCCAATAGCTCATTGGCCCTTTCCCCTTTACCTGAGAATGGGGCCTTTGTCATCTTACCCAGTAAACAAGAATCACATGTGTCAAAAAATTCAAAAGAATCAATGTATCCATCTTGATGGAGTTTTGAAATGCGTTTTTCATTTACATGGCCTAAGCGACAATGCCAGAGATAGGTTGGGTTCAAATCGTTAGATTTAAACTTATTGGTATTTATGTTATAGATGGACTCATTTGTAACAAACTCAGTGTCTAGAGTATAAATGCCATTTAATTGACGCTATGATGCCATATAAAATGTCATTCTTATAAATGGAAATACTTCTATTCTCGATAGAAAATTTAAATCCATCATTCTCTAAACAAGCAAAAGAAATAATGTTCCTACTCATAGGTAGGTACATAATAACAATTCTTGAGTTCCAAAATGAGCCCAGATGGGCAAAATAAGATCATAAGTCCCCACGGATAAAGCAGAACTCTTGCTCCATTTCCCACGCAGCAGTCGATCTCACGGACATCAATCTTCTAGTCCTTCTTAGACTTTGCACATTAGTACAAATGTGAGTTGCAGCTCTGGTATCTAATACCCAAGATGCAGAAGGAGTAAAATTGATTTCTATAACAAACATACCTGAAGAAGTAGTCACACTATTCTTCTTCTCTTTCAGCTCTTCCAAATAGAGTTTACAGTTCCTTTTCCAATGACCAGGTTCATTGCAATGGAAGCAAACTCCCTCCTTGCGTGCCTTAGTCTTAGCTTTGGGCTTGGGTTTGGACTTAGGTACTTTACCTTTGTCCTTTGCTGTGCCCTTCTTCTTGAAAGCCTTTCTTTCTTGCTTGAGAACAATTCTCAAGTTCCTATACCAATCTAGGAAATTTGTTCCATTAAACTTTTCTTTCTTCAGGATAGATCGCATAGAAAGGTTTGTGGATGGAGTAGCCATAATCTACAAAATAATGCAATAAGGGTCAACATTCATATATATTATGAGGTATTAGCTCCCACTCAAATAAATAACCCTCAATTGAAAAATGGGAGAAACAAGATCCATATTTCACTAAGTCCTAAGAAAGCTTTGGCTTAACACTCAAAACTTAGTTATTTAGGTAGAAAACTCTTTTCAATTACATCACATGTAACTCTTGATGGGCTTATGTTAAAATACATCTTATGTACTGCATGTATGTAAAAACTCAATCTTATGCCCTAAGCCCAAAACCGTTTTGATAGCTTAGTTAAGTTTAACCATACTTTACCTATGAATAGCACCATTATTCAAATGTCTTCCCTAGATAATCCTCACATGCCTTGCTTTGACAATGACCCACATAAGGATGAGCTAGAAATAAACATTGGTAAAGATTTATGGAAGGCATATAAACTTAAAATTACGATGAGGGTCGTTCTTAGAAGGTTAATAATCCTTATAAAGAATTATGGAAGATTACAAAATGCTTGTTACAACCTTGGCTTGATTCTAATTGTTGATTTGAAAATAAATTTAATTTAATAATTCAACTCTTGAAAAATTAAATTAAATTCCAAAACCCATTCCTAATAAATAATCCTTTGAAAACAATTTTCAAAATTAATAAAACACTTTTTATTTTATTAGGAATATTTATTAATTTAATCTCTATTAAAATAATAAAAGACAAATTGGGTTTTTAAACAAATTTTTTTTATAAAAAAAACATCTTTTAAAAAAAAAATTAAAATCGAAAAGGGTGGGGGCAGTGTCTACGCGCCAGAGCTGGCACGCGTGGAGCGTGTCCACGCTCCTGGAAGGCGCGGGCGCGTGTCCCACATGCGCCCGTCGTCTTCCCCAGCCTTCTTCCCTCTCTCACCATGTTTTCTCTCTCCTTTTCTTCTGGTTTTTCTTTTCTTTCCACTTTCTCCACGTTTCCACTACCAATCTCCCACGTTCCACGATTCGAAGCCTATACTGTCGGATCTAACGAAAAACAGGAAGATTGAATCGTCGGGTCTCCACCCGACGGTTCCCTTTCGTCATCGCCGCCGTGGCGTCACCGAGAGCATACAGAGGCACCGTCGGCGACTTCGTGAGTGGCGTCGCGCGTGATAACGCGAAAGAACACCATCGGTGTTCTCCAACAACTACGGCAGTAAACACAAAAACAAGGGGAAAAAAAGGAGAGGGGAGGACGGGCGTGTTGGAGAAGATGATACATTATTTGCAATCCACAAATCAGAAAACATAAAGGTAGAAGTAATTCCAGAAGCCAAGATCGCAAATTAGAGTTAGACAAAAATTAGGGATTTCAATAAATTTCAGAAACCCTAGTCATTCAAAATTGCAAGATTTCCAGATGTTAAAGAACAATCCACGAGGTAAAAAAAACATATGGCTTGAATAATCGATAAACTCCTTCATGCTTTTGTTTAAAAACAAATCATGTATCATCAGAAAACATGGGTGCGGAAATGGAGGAAACTATTTCCAGAAGGACAACAAAACATGCATCGAATAACAAGGATTTCAGAAACCCAGTAATCACCGTATATGCGTATAGAATGAAATATCCAGATCAATGCATAAACGATTAAAACAAAACAGATAGAAACAATTTCAAGCCTTCGGGAAACAATTTCCAAACTTTAACAAAAACATTCACCAATTATAATCAAGCCTCTAATCCAAGATTAATGATTAAACTTGTCTCTGATACCACTGTTGGATCGCGTATGGTCCGAGTATTCACAATATGCTGCGGAAAAGACCATACAAAAACATCACGTATAATCGAAAACACGAGGATTAACGAAAATACCTTATTTTCATGGGTGGATTGCTTCTTTTTCTTTTTCGGATTCCAAGACACTGCAAATCGCTAATGCCCTCTACCGGTATCCACACGAGCATGCACGATCCGGCCAGTGGTCGTAGTGTGCTAAGACGTCTGAAAACCTTCTCGAACGAGCATACGATCTTTCTCTTGGATGGCGGCTAGGGTTTTCTGACAATTGTGTCGTTCACCTAATGAGACCTAAGCTTCTCTATTTATAGAGAAACCCTAATCTCATTCAGGCCCTATTAAGTTTTGGCCCATTATATCATATATAATAAAAGCCCGACAACTTAATTAAATCTAGCCCAATAAATATATCTAAATATATTTATTCAACACCTAATAAATTAGGTCGAAGAGAATAAGCCCAGATCACATCACTCTTTGTATGCGACCACAGGGCTCATTTGATGTTGGCAATGGGCGATTACACTTCAGGCCCATAAGTCATAAGCGGCCTCTAGCAAGACATTATGACTACCAAAATCAAATGAAGATCGATAATCCGATTTAACTCAGTAACTATGGTTATAGGCTCACCCCTTTGTAACACGATATCAAGATTAATCACAAGGCATGGTACATGTCAACCTTTGATTAATCATAGTTTCTTGATCCCAAGTTGATGATTATAACAAATGACATTGATGACTCTTCATCAATTCATTTGAAACACGACCATGCATTTCTTGATCACACTTGTCAAGAGGCCCAAATGATATCTTTCTCACTTAAGAGAGGTACAAATCCATCTACGTCATTCATATCCCTCCATGATTCATTTAGTGTCCAACATAAGACTATTTGTTATTCGGTTAAAAATAACTTAGTCGATATCAAAACACTAAATTCCTCATGTGAGGAACCATGATGACTTCAGTCAAAGGACTAAAGTCAAACCATATTGAGAATCACTAATGACATGAAACCATGTAGTATTCTACTTTTGGGTCAATCCAATATGTGTTCTCTAACATATATCTATGTTTACGATTTGATATCTCATATCCATGATCGAGAAAAGCGTGATCATCAATCGAACACATACTAGCCTTAATTCATTATTGTTCCACCAATAATGATCGACTAGGACACGATTTAGAATAGTATTATAACACTTATGGTTTTACTATCAAGTCACATACTTGATGACATAAGTTTAATACCATTCATGGAATGTAAATCACATTACATAAATGAAATACATGCATATATAAAATGAATACCTCACAATATATTATTAACAAATCATAATGTTAATACATGAATCACAAATGTTCATTGGCCTAGGGCACACTACTAACAATATGTTGAATGTGTATTGATTTATTTTATTGATTGTGATTAAATATGGGTTCCGGACAGGAGGTCCGGTGATTGATTATGTATTGGGAATTGCATTATTGAAGTGCTCCTTGAATGTGAATGGGATGACCTAAGTGTATATATTGAGATTGTTAAAATGTCTTGCATGCATAATTGCACATAAATGAAATGTGACTTCTTAATTAGATGTCGAATGCCGGACTACGGTCCGATGATAGTAATTATGATTGACTGAGCGCATGCAAATATGCATAAGACATTCCACTGCATGAATACATGAAAGATAATGGGAGTTGTGACCAGAGTAGTCAACAATGAGTGAAAAGAGCTTCGTGCTCAGATACTGATTCAGAGCCTCAAGCTCAACGACAATGAGCCCTTTATGGGACAGTTTACAATGAGCCCTATATGGGACAGTTTCAATGAGCCCGATATCCATGGGTACGGGACAGTTTAGACAATCGGTCACAACAAAGTAATTAAATGGAAAGTGGGTCTCATGCACATATACAAAACATGATTGATTTGATTGTACGGAATGGGAATGGTTGAATTAATTGTATTGAATGGGACTGCAACACTGTATTGAATGGGAATGTGACATTGTGTTGAATGGGAATGATAAATTTGATTGAATGATTGATTTGATTATATTGAATATGACATTGTATCGACATAATGAAAATATGAAACTGTATGTGAATGTGAGGTGTGATAGGGAATATGAAATGTGGCTTAATGGAAATGAAAGTATGTGTTATATGTTATGTGATTGGGTGAACCATCGATGATGGTCACTCACTGAGTTCGCAAAACTCAACCAAAATTTGCATCTATTTTTCAGGTCTTGAAGAATACCCCGTTTGACACGGGAGTATGTCTACTGTAGGTAAGTGAAGGATAGAGGTCGGGATCAGTTTGTGTCTGCATTAGAGTCTTATCGAATAGTATTCCGCAATCATTGTGCAATAATGCTTTGTATTTATAATGAGCCATTGTGGTTCTATTGTTTTACATTAACTGATTGTAAAATTATTATTGGATGACTGTAATAACTAAAAATGATTAATTGTGAACATGGGCTCAAGTTTCTTACTTTTTATGTTGCATTAATGAATGTTTTATACTAAGTGATGTAGCACGCCACCCTCGCGAGGCACGGACCTGGATATCACCGTCGATGTCGGGTTCGGGTCGTGCGGGAGTGGGGTGTTACAACCTTACTGTCACTCACCCTAATATAGCATATGCAGTTCATATTGTCAACCAGTTTATGTCTTCTCCTCACACAACTCATTTTACAGCAGTTCTTCATATCCTTTGTTATATCTAGGGTACCTTGTTTCATGGCCTTCATTTCTCCAATACTTCATCCCTTGAATTGCATGCCTATTCTAATACGGATTGGGCAGGTGACCCAATAGATAGACGCTCTATTACTGGTTATTATTTCTTCCTCGGCAATTCTCTTAGTTCATGGTGTAGCAAAAAACAGATCATTGTTTCTCACTCAAGCACTGAAGCAGAATACCGATCACTTGTTGACACTACATTTGAGCTTCTTTGGCCTTGGTGGATTTTACAGGACATGGGGGTCTCTCATTTTTCCGCTACTACACTCCACTGTGATAACCGAAGTACCATCCAGATAGCATACAATAATGTTTTTCATAAATGCACCAAGCATATAGAAAATGATTGTCACTTTATTCGTCATCATGTGCTCCAAACAACTCTCACGTTTGTTTCGGTCACCTCTCAACAACAAACGACAGATATGTTCACCAAAGCTCATGCACCATACATATTTCATGAACTTGTTTGCAAACTCCAAATGGCAAATTCTCTACCATCTTAAGTTTGAGGGGAGATGTTAATGTATATAATCATTTTCCAGCAAAAGCAACAAATACAAATCATCATGCTAATCCATTCATGATATGGTATAAGGATAATAAAAACATAAACAAGATGAGGAGTATTACCGACTCCTTTGCTACAGTTTTAAATCCTCACTGTCCTCTCCTTCTTCTTGTATCCAAATCCTTTGCCTTTGAATCTTTTTCTTTAGCAATCTATCTTCTCCTTATTGTTGTATCCTCAACCAATTTGATTTACCATTTGTTCTTCAAGGACAATTAGGTTAACAAAATCCTTTGGTGGGAAAGGAGAAGAAATGTTTGGAGAAGATTTTCTTAGAAGAAGATGAACCAAAAATGAAACTCTTTCACTTGGTAATTTCGGTTCACCCTTGCATGAAAGGAGAGAGAGTGTCTAAAAACTTGCAAGAAGACTTTCTTTCACTATCAAATTTGGTTATGCATGGAATGGAATAAGAGAGAGGCATCCAATGCATCACTTCTTTCATTAATCAATCATAAAGAAACCAATAAATGAGACTCTCTTCATTTATCTTTAAAATGGCTATATGAAAAGACCGTAAACTAAAACTGAATTACCAATTTCAATTTTTGTAAGAAGAAAGAAGGAAGATGGTCCATCCAATGTACATCTTTCTTCTTTAATCTAATGAATGCAAATAGGTTACATGCTAACATTAAAAGATAACCATTAAACCATTTAATTGTAAGTTCATAACTCTATTTACTGATGATAAACCATAACAAAGACCATCTTTATTTTAGCATTTTAATGTCAAATGTGCAGCTACACATTTAACCTAAGAAAACCGAAATTGATACTTCTCTCTTAAATTTGTTTTAATATAATTAATCGGATTAATTACATTAAACCAAAATCTAGCTCATTTTTAAATGTACATTTGGGGTTCTAATTAACCTTTAATTAAAGCAAGCCCAATGTTCAATTACGGGCTTCTAAAACCTCCATTTATATTTCTTACTTAGCTTGATAACCTTCCTTAAAGCCAAGTGGGGAATCTTATTGGACTTTGATAATTTAAGCTCCTATAAATCCAAAATTAATTTAATCTCATTAGAATTAATTCTAGCTTATTAACTAAATGTCATTCCACTAAATATAATTAGTTGAACTCTTAAATTATTAAATATTATGAGAACAAATATTTTATGTTTAATTGCAAACCCTATTTAGAACCTTATTATAGTCATCCGCACAACGAAGGGTAAAATTACCGTTTTGCCCTTGTGTTGATTTTTGCTTCTAGATCTCTCGTTTTACATTCTATGGTGATTAACACACAAGATCTCATCTTGGTGTCAATACTTGATGGGTAGCTAGTCCATCAAACTACTGGTGCCAGTTTAATCACCAAATCTCCTTAAAACATCTAGAAGTGATGATAGCACTATAAATTCTTTATTTGAGTGAATGTTCTCTGATACATGTTTCAATTAATAATTTCAACATGCAGACACTAGATTAATACTCTATAAAAATCCATTCTGATCATATCAAGAATTATAATGAAGCACATATGAGTTCACCACTCATCAAGATTATGGTTCATAATAAGCGAATGCTTAAGTTGCATATTTTAAGATTAAAGTAACAGCCCACTTTATTCATGAAAACATACTTGATTGCATATTCATTTAATAGTGTCATTATCAATAGTCAACTACTATCATGATATGAAACTCATCATTCCCTTGAAGTAAACTCCTTTACTTATATGGAGACAAATCGCAACACTACAGTCTAAAACTATGATCAAGCGATCAATTTGGTTATTCAACTGTGAATCAATTAATTTAGATTTTAATAATATACATATTTCTCATACATCTCTATGTATATGTATATTACTTACAAAAGAATCTTGGTACCTTTTGACCAGATATATGATGCTCACACAAATAAAACCAAACTCTTTTGTTTTATTAATAATAAATATTTTCATTATAAAACTGTAACTGAATAAGATAAAGTTACATGTAAATACACTTGCTTTCCAGGGCACTATATTTACATAACTCCAACAGGTGTTTGGTTGCATATCATGTTCATATGTGTCTGATGAGTTGAGAAATAAGCTAGATGACAAGGCAGAAAAATGTATATTTCTTAGTTACAGCATGAAAACAAAAGGTTATAAGCTCTATAATCCAAAGACTCAAAATTGATCATCAGTCAAGATGTTACTTTTGAAGACGATCGAGTGTGGGATTGGTTAGAAAAAGAAAAGAAATCATTGCCAGTATAGAGAGTCATCCTCACCTCCGATTCCTCAAGAGTCAACTTAGGTTGATCTTGAGGCATCATTTCCTCCTACTTCACCTTCACTTAGGTGCTCACAATGAGAACACCATTTGCCCACTTATTTGAAAGATTATGAAGTAGGTGATAATGATAATGATGATGAAGTTGTGGCCCATTATGCCTTCTTTATAGATTATGATCCAATAATGTTTGAGGAAGCAGTGAATGATGGTCGTTGGATTAAAGCAATGGATGAGGAAATATACACCATAGAAAAGAATAAAACATGGGAGTTAACCACTTTAGTGAAAGGAAAGAATCCTATTGGTGTCAAATGGGTATACAAGAGAAAGTATAAGCCCAATGGAGAAGTGGAACGCTTTAAAGCAAGATTAATTGCAAAAGAACACAAATGAAAGTCAGGTATCAATTATTCTAAAGTATTTGCACCTATTACAATTGTTTATTGTATATTTGATCATTTCACTTGGCACTTAAAGTAATTGGAAGATCTATCAGATGAATGTCAAATTGGCTTTTTTGAATGTACTTGAAGAAGAAGTATACATTGAGTAACCACCAAGATATGTATAGCTAGGAGAAGAAGATAAGGTTTAACAGCTAAAGAAGATGTTTTATGGTCTTAAACAAGCACCAAAGGTATGGTATATTCGTATTGATACTTATTTCATTGAACATGATTTTCATAAATTTCCATATGAACAAACTTTGTATATAAAGATCAATAAGGAAGTAGACATTGTTATAGTTTTTCTCTATGTAGATGATTTGATCTTTACTGGTAATAATTCAAAAATGTTGCCAGAATTCAAGAAGGATATGGTTGCTTCCTTTGAGATGACAGATATGGGATTAATGTCCTATTTTCTTGGTATCAAGGTTGTTAGATATTTCCTTTAAGTTTGCACATGTTTTCTATTTTTCACCAGATTTGAATAAGTCTTTTAGTCAAACTAAAATCTAGGATTATTTGTGATTCTTAACAAAATTTGCTGGTTTTGCTCAAGATATACCAACTTTCTGTTTGTAATAGCTCTATTTAAACAAGAGCTGATGATTGAATTAATTATATATAAAAAAGTTATTCATACTTCTACAGAAAATTTTTGTTTTATTCTTGCTATCTCTTTGTTGTTTTTTCAATAAAACTTGTAAGTGGTATTAGAGCATTTTTCTTACAGGACTTGTGAGTGCGATGGAGAGTGAAACTAGCCATTCCAATCTTGTTCCTCCAATTTTCAATGGCCAAAACTATCAACTATGTGCTGTGAGGATGTCTGCTTACCTTGAGGCTTTCAATCTTTGGGAGGCTATGGAAGAAGATTGCAAAATTGCTCCGCTACCAAACAATCCTACCATAGCTCAAATAAAAAATCACAAAGAGAAGAAGATATGAAAATCAAAGGCAAAAGTAATCTTTTTACAGCTATTTCAGCCTAGATCTTCATAAGGATTATGGCATTGAAGTCTGCAAAAGAGGTCTAGGACTATCTCAAAATTGAATACGAAGGAAATGGAAGGACTCAAGGGATGCAAGTGTTAAATTTATTAAGGGAGTTTGAGATGCAGAAGATGAAAGATTTTGAGACCATAAAAAAGTACTCTGACAGACTATTGGACATAGTAATTAAGGTACGGTTGTTAGGCTCTAAATTTTTAGACTCAAGAATTGTTCAAAAAATTCTCATAACTTTATCAGAGAGATACGAAGCAGCTATTACCACCTTGGAAAATACAAAGGAATTTTTCAACATTACGTTGGCAGAGTTTTTAAATGCCTTGCAGACTCAGGAGCAAAGTATGAGTGAGGAACATGAGGTTGAAGGGGCTTTGTCAACCAATCACCAAGAAGCAGGAGAAATGAAGTTATTTGTTGAAAAGGAAATCATTTGTTAAAAACTCTTGAACCAAAGGTAGAAAAAAGAATAGCAACATACCTTGCCAACAGTGTAATAAACTGGCCACCAACCATCAAGGTGTTGGTTTAGACCAGATGTAATATAAAGAAAATGCAACTAGCAGGGACAGGAAGCTATAGTTTGCAAGAGCCAATATGAGAAGCAAAGTGAGGCTCATGTAGCTAATCAAGAGGAAGACGTCATACATTTGTTGGGTCGTGTTTTTCAACAGTAATTTCATAAGAAAGTTGGTTGATTGTTAGTGGTTACATAAACCACGTAACTTTTGACAAAATTCTTTTCAAGTAATTGAAGCCTTCAAAAGTCACGAGAGTAAGAATTGGCAATGGTGGACTTTTCTCTGCAAAAGGGATTGGAGATGTTGCAATAACAACACCTTTAGGTACAAAATTAATTCCATGTGTTCTTTACATACCTGAAATTGATCAAAATTTACTCAGTGTTGCTCAACTACTAAAAAAAAGGATTTAAAGTTTTCTTTGAAAACCTTCATTGTATTGTTTATGTTACAATTGGAAAAGAAATTTTAAGGGTTAAAATGAAGGGAAGAAGCTTCTCGTATGACCCAACAGAGGAGGAACAAGTGGCTAGTTACAACAAAGCCATAACCAGTGATACAGAAATTTGGCATAAAAGGCTCGATCATTGTTATCTTCAAAGAATGCTGAAATTAAAGAAAAGTGACATGACAAAAGGCCTGCCAGAGTTTGACAATTATTTTCCAATTTGTGTTACTTGTCAATTTGGTAAGCAAAATCGATTTCCATTTCCAAAATTGACTTGGAGAGCTTCTCAAAAATTGCAACTTATACACACAGATGTTGCTGGACCTCAAAGAACACCATCATTACAAGGAAGTCTTTATTATATTATTTTTTATGATTTTACAAGAATGTGTTGAATTTCTTTCTTGAAATTCAGGTCAGAGGTGGATGGAGTATTTTGGAAGTTTAAGAAATTGTAAAAAAAAATCAAAGTGGTTGCAAAATTCAAGCATTAAAGTCAAACAATGGAAAAGAATACACTTCTACAGAATTTGACTAATTTTGTTGTGTGTGTTTTTGTAACACCCCACTCCCACAACACCCGAACCTGACATCGATGGTGATATCCGAGTCCGTGCCCCGCGAGGGTGGTGTGCTACATCACTCAGTCAAAACTCAATATAAAACTTTTTTTTAAAACACAAACACACACACATTATAATTTATGCGGAAAACAATTTACATAAACAATTCACTGGCCTCGAGGCCCTTTTCATAAAAATTATTTATTTCAGTCTGTTAACTTTACAAACTGACTTCATCAGTAATACAAAAATTCAGAAAATAAAAATACAATAATGCAGACGCGAACTGATCCCGATCTGTTCTGTACTTTAATAACCAACAGATGTCATACGCCCGTTGCCTAACGGGGTATTCTTTTGAGTCCTGAAAAATAATTGCAAATTTTGGGTGAGTTTTGCAAACTCAGTGAGAAACCATCATCGATGGTTCACTCAATTCATGCGACACAATAATTCACATATCACATATTTTCACATTGTTGCATAATTAAGCACATTGCACAATTGCACTTGAACATAGATAATGTGCCACATTCCATTTGCTTAAACATCTATACCCAATTGAATCTGTAAAACATTCAAACACAAGACAGTTGTTTCCCAATTCACATTCAGAAATACACAGAATCACAAAGCAGTTAGCTTTTCATTCATTCAAAGAAATGCAATCCAATGCATATGTAATGCACATGTGACCCTTTCCAATTTATTACGGTGTTGTGACCGAGCGCCTAAACTATCTCAATATGGGCGCATTAATCGGTGAACTTGAGGCTCTGAACTGTCCCAATATGGGCACATTAATCGTTGAGCCAAAGGCTCTGGATCACTATGGGGCTCGAGGCCCAATATAAACGTTGAGCTTGTAGCTCTCAGTGGCTGCTTCGGTCACAACTCTCATTAACTGATCATGCATTCATGCATGGAATGCATGTGTCACAATTAAACAATATTATTTCACAATCGGATCCAAATTATCATATTCAAACAATTGTTTCACAACAATTCACAGTATAATCACAATCACGATTTATAATCCCAATTAATACATTCATACAATTGGTTCACAAACAATCACATTCCAATCACAATCACCAGTAAAACACTCATATGTCATAATCTCCCACATGCATCGGACACATTCGGTCTGGAATATTGGCACAAACAAACGCAAGAGTCCCTCCATTATTCTCCACAGTTGTATAAGTGCGAAATATAACCAAATAATAATTTAGGAACCATCTAGGTTACTCACCTAATAACTTCCGAGCTAATGCCGGGAAGTCTCTGTAACGTCCGTGGAACGACGTTCCAACTGTGCCTCTATAACAATTAAAATACGGACACGTTACCAACTGTATAGTTAGAAATATCAAACAATGCACATGAAACAATTAAAACGTATACAATGCATGTTCATGGCATTCCCGGCCCTAATCTAAAATTTCCCCATCATAAAAAATTCTACCTAAAAATTAGAAATCTAACGGCACCGAAATTTCTCAATTCGGGACTCGATCGGTCCAAAAATAAATAAAACAGTGGCCACATAACTATTACCCGGACTCACGTCAATTTCCCGTCCAAAAATTTCCAATCTCTCATAAAATGAAATTAAATATTCAATGAATCTGATGCCTCAAGAATCAGGTTAATCGGACATCGGACGGAAAAGTTATTCACGAAAGAAACCAAAATTCACATTAAACAATTAATATCTATATCTATATAACCCTTATTTCCTTTTTTTTTCCTGATTTCCAACCAAACTTCCAACACCCATACCTCTTTGCACACAATTCAGAAAATTATAAACCACATCTCATTGGAAAGATCATGAAAACCTCTACAAGTTACATGAAGACCCCAATAGCAATTTTACCCATAAGGGTGACAAAAATTTAGTCAAAGCCACTGCCTACTCAAAACCTATCAAAACAGTGCAGTACTTTGCAAAATCAGTAACTTTCTGTTTCTTCAGTCAACAATTACACAATAAATATGCTCAGTAAGATCAAAATGTTATCTACAACTTTCATGACTACCTAAAATCAAATTCACTTGCTAACTAGGTCAAACAATCCACCAAACCATCTGCCCTCTGAAATTTCCCAATCTGAACAGTACATTTCACAACAGTATATCTCTTAGCACAAATGTCACACAAATCACTACCTTATATCCCTGAAAATATAAGATCTCAAAATTCAATTTTCATGAAGAACTCAAAATCCAATTCGATCTCTAACAATTTCAAAACTGTTATGCAAGTTTCTGCCATGATCAGCAATCCATGACCTAGCTTAGGTTCAGTTTTTGCAAAATCATAACTCCCAAATCTGATCTCTAAAAATTACATGCCATATATCATTTTCAAGATAATTGTTTCCTCTAAAACTTTTCAGAAGATCACTTAAGCCAATTCAATCCACAGAAATCTCTAAAATTGCTTCCAATCAGAATGCTCACAAAATCGACACTTAGGCTAGGTTTCACCAAAATGCACAAAACCAGTCAATAGTAAACAGTTCATATCTCCCAATATACAGATCTAAAAATTGCAAAATCAGTGGCAATGGAAATCTAAATTAATATGATTCAACCTTCATGAAGACCATTCTCATCAATTCCTTCTACATTAATCTAGAAAAATCAGCAAAACTCTAGGTTATGTGGTTCGGTTACTGTTCATTCCAGCCATCAGCAGTAACTTTCCATGCTAAACTTCGACCTTTTAGAGTTACAATTTAACAACACCTATTTCACACAAAATTGTAGCCCATCAACTAAAATTTCATTTGGCACAAACCACACCTCATTTGCATAACTACACAATTAGTTATGATCAAAACAGTGTAATAGGTTCAATATCAATTTTCCAGCTTTCACATTCAACTCAACTTCTTTCATTTCATCACTTTACCTACACCAATATGCATCCATTTGGACCTCTAATTCAGCCCTAAGTTCATCTAAACACTCACTTGAACATAAATCTCTAAAATTCCAGCATACATACTCATAGCATTAAACCCTAGGCTTTATGACATTAATGCACATAAAAATCACAATAAATGCTTCTAACAACCATATGAAAGAACATAAACATAACTTCTCACCTAGAACAAACTCCAAGCTTCAAGCTTTAAGTTTCCAAATCTTCAAACAAAAACACCAACCTCTCGTATACCTCCTCTCCTTCGACCATCACAAACATCATAATTTCAAAGCTCAAGTTGGTCTTGGGTGTGACTAAAGGAAAAGCAAGTAAGTAGACAAAACAATCCCTGATATGGAGGAAGAACAAAAACAACAAAGGAAGGAGGAAGGAGGAAGGAGGGAGTTCGGATGAAGGAGAGAAAGAGTTATGAAAAGTGAGGTTTTCAACTTTCCCACTTGGAAAGTCGTGGAAGACAACACTTAAAAGCCCCAATTTTTAAACTTTCATAGAAAGTCACGTGGATGCTCTCCCAATTTAGAATGAATGGATAATCATCAATGAAAAGCACTAAAGCTATGGATGAGAGAAAGGATTTTAATTTTCAAAATGAGTTTTAAGCCTTCCAAGGAGCAAGGTCGTGAATGGAGGAGAAGAAAAAGACAAAATCATTAATTGCTTAAAGACACTTGTCCCGATATTTATTTCGATTCCAAATTCTACTCCAATTTCTCGTCAAACTCCAATGGCTTAATTTAATAAATCCTAACATCATATCTCTAATTTTCTTGTGCTATTGGCCAGTCATTTTTAGTACAGGAAACCCACTCAGTCAGTCAATTAGAAATTTTCTGATCCGGGAAAGTACCCCGAAAAATTTCGGAAAAATTCCTGAAATTTTCTAAAAATATGAAACACACATAAATCAACTCCAATTAATTTTTCAAACACAAATAACACATTTTTCACAATAAACACAGATGCCGGAAAAATGTCATAAATGCATGTACAATCATGTGCATGTGCAACAATTTCAATTTATGCATATATGGAGGCCATATTAGGCATGACCATGCCGAGATACGTTTACACACTCGTAACCCATTCCAAATTATCAATTTACCCTTCCCATCGGTGATGGGATGTTACAATTCTCCCCTCCTAATAAAAATTTCGTCATCGAAATTCTTTTTTTTTTGCTAAAGAAGGTAGGGGTACTGTCATTCCGTTCTTGTGTTATCTTTCTAACAATTCTCTGTTCAAATAATATACTTCCTCAATTATGTCATTGCTGAGTTTCAGCATATTCAACTTTTTACTACCAATTTCAATACCATATATATATATCGATTTATAACAATACAGATCACTCATACTGCCTTTGTCCCATTTTTGCCATAGTTTCCTATAGACCACTTTATGTCGAATTAGTTTCCCCTATTTATACCTTTATCGCCATCTAAGTGCATTCGAAGTATTTCATTTTTCGCTTACTAAATTACATCTCTTTAGTGTTAAAACGCTAATCTCGTCCATAACCCCAATATTAATCAACTCAACTCATTTGCCATTAACTTGAATCACTTTACCCCTATTACAGATTTATTTCACTCATCAACATTATCTCAACTCAATCATGACCTTTGATCTTTAGGCCCTATTCGCTTTAATATAGGGATGAACGACTCCTTTTTGCTGTAAGACCCCTTATACACCATTCAAATGGTGTCACTAATATAACGATTTTTATTCCCACAATCCATCTTAACTTTACATCAATCTCATGTCCTTATGAAGTCCATAAATATCAGTTTTTCATTTGTCTCCAACAGTCAAGTCTGTTGGTTATGCAAACCTATCATCATTCGATTTTACATTCTAAACCTTCAATTACTCTTTCGATATACTCTTACTAGAACATAAAGCTTCGATTGTTTCTTGTGTTTTCACCAACAGTTTCTTTAGTTGGTATTACACATAATTCTTAATCCAATCATAAAAATCCTGTTCTCAAAAGTTGGATTCATTTTCAATTCCTCGATAAGGTTCGCAATTTCTAAATCCTCAATTTGAGCTTTGCCAATCCTTTTTATACACACCTGATTTGGAATTCCAATAGCTAATAACACTTTCTTTTTGCCTTCTTGATAGGTCGACATCTTGCACTTAGTATCACACTAGGTTTGATACCCTTATCGCCCAAATTGTGATCTTCTGCTATTGAAGTTTCTATTCACTATGTTGAATTGCAGCACTAACTTTATTAGGAAGTACTCAATCGCATAATCCTTTTCAATTCCTTCATACTCACGAAATACATCAATCGTTATCGATTTGCATATTCATAGATATATCCAAAATGTTGCTATACGAATTGTGTCTCCAAGCTTTCAAAGCAATACCTAGTACAACAAATTTCGAGTCATCAATCACAATGCAGCCCATGAGGGTATACTTGTCCCTAGGCATATAAAACCACTTTACACTACCTCAACCGATTGCATCATAACCTTTACTGGGACACTTCGTTATATAGTGCAAAATCTCCAACTTAAAGTGATACAATCGTTACTCGAATTGTAAATTTCTCAAAATGTCTCTTTTACATTCATCACTATCATGATTCACATTTTTCCTCGAATATTTTTGTCAAAGAACTGAGACCAGAAAACCTTTAACAATTTCTGGGCGTATCACTATACAACTAGTTTTAAATAACTCCAAATCCCATATGTATCCCTTACAATTTTGCATTTCATCATCCTCCGTATCGTCATTAAGTTTTCCGATGTACCATGTTCGAATACTAGTTCACCCACAATTTATTTGATCAAGCTAAGATTCACTTTTATGAAACTCTCATGATATAAGATTTCTTCAACTATGCAAAATATTCTTCTTCACTTTTCAAATGCATTTGATATATCATTAATGATCATAGTCACTATCCAATTTAAACACAATTGAGACACTCTACTTGTAACACCCCACTCCCGCAAGACCCGAACCCGACATCGATGGTGATATCCGAGTCCGTGCCCCGCGAGGGTGGCGTGCTACATCACTCAGTCCAAAACTCAGTATAAATTTTTTTTTACGCACATACATACACATCACATATTATGCAGAAAACAATTTACATAAACAATTCACTGGCCTCAAGGCCCTTTTCATAAATACAATTAATCCCAGTCTGTTGACTTTACAAACTGACTTATTCAATAATACAGAATATCAGAAAATAAAAATACACTAATGCAGACACAAACTGATCCCGACCTCTAACTTTACTCGCTTACAGTACTCCCGTGTCAAACGGGGTATTCTTCAAGACCTGAAAAATAGATGCAAATTTTGGGTGAGTTTTGCGAACTCAGTGAGAAACCATCATCGATGGTTCACCCAATTCATGCATTACGCGAATAGCGTACAGATTATCACAATTGCACATTTAGAATATCATAAGACAATTTACAGATTTTCACAACTGCATAATCAGAAAGGATTCAAAGCAGTATCACAAAAATGTAAGGCATATTGCCTCTTTCCCAATCCAAAAGTCAATTTAATGCATACTTACTCAACTATATAACATTTCCCATTTTATTTCATGATTGATTCAAGCTTTTCCCAATTCACAAGACAATCAAATACATGCATAACATTTTCTATTTCTTCCCATTTAGATTATGTGTTGTGATCGAGCGCTTTAGATCTTGTCCAAAGGCGATTAATCGATGAGCCTATGGCTCTGAATCATCCCTTCGGGCTCATTAAGCATTGAGCATAAAGCTCTGAACTGTCCCTTTCGGGCTCGTTAAGCATTGAGCATAAAGCTCTGAACTGTCCCTTTCGGGCTCATTAAACATTGAGCATAAAGCTCTAAACTGTCCCTTTCGGGCTCATTAAATGTTGAGCATATAGCTCTCGGTGGCGACTCAAATCCAATGGCTATTATCCATTAATCATGTGCAGAATTCATTTATTACAATTCTACCATATTACATTGAAAGTCAAAACCAAATTATCGAAACAAACAATTAACACTTCAATATCAATTTCCCATTCCCTCGGACCTTTGGTCCGAGATCTCAAACGTAATCATTCACAAACAGTTACACACAAATAGCACTTCGATAACAAGTTCCCAATACTTCGGACACCTATGGTCCGAAATCAATCAAAAGTAAACACACATAATCCCTCCATTGTCTCCACATGGCATAACCACATAATTTTCATCACATATAGATTGAGGAACCCACTAGGTTACTCACCTGTACTTCCGAGCTAATATCTGGAAGTCTCAGTAACGTCGGTAGATCGACGCTCTAAATGTACCTCTATAATAATCAGAAAATATAACCATTACCACTTGTCTAATCAGAACTATTTAATAATGCATATGAAGCAATTTGCAGGTGCACAATGCATGTTCATGATATTCCCGGGTCTAATCCCATTTTGTTCCATCAGGAAAATCCGTTTCAAAATAAGAAATCCAATGGCGCTGACGGCGCTCAATTCGGATCTCTATAGAGCCAAAAATAAATAAAACAGTTATCAGAAAACAATAAATCGGGTCCACGTCAATTTCTCGTCCAAAAATTCCCAATTTCTCCTAAAATGAAATTCAATATTATACGAATCCGATGCCTTAAGAATCAGGTCAATCGGACGTCGGATGGAAAAGTTATTCATCAAAGAAATCAGAAATCCAAAATTAAAACAAAAATCACATATATTCCTTTTTGACTCGCGAGGGCGAGCTGTTGCCCTCGCGAGTTTGGCGACTTACCTAGCCTCACCGCGAGGGCGACGCCTCGCGAGGGCGAGGCGAGCTACCGAGCTTCAATCAGTCATAACTCTTTCCATACCAATCAGAAAATTATAAGACATATTTCGTTGGAAAGATTAAGAAAGACTCTACAAGTTTCATGAAGGCCATAAAAATCAATTTCACCCCTAAGGGTGGCTAAAATCCAATCAAAGCTACTGCCCATGCAATACCTCTTAAAACAGTACAGTACTTGGTAAACTCAGTAACTTCCATTCTCTTCAGTCAAAAATTACACAATAAATATGCTTATCAAGACCACAATGTTATCTAAAACTTTCATGAACAACCCAAAATCATATTCACTTGCCAATTATGTCAAACATTTCAGTGAAGGCTGCTGCCCCTGAAATTACTCAAATTGGACAGTGATTTTTCAAACAGTATAACTCCTTGTACAAATGTCGAAAAATTGCATACTTTATACCCATGAAAAGATAAAACATAGTACTACACTTCTCATGAAGGGCTCAGAATCAAATTCCATCACCAACCAATTTAAAACAGTCTTTCAAGTTTCTGCCCTGATCAGCAGCCCATGACCTAACTTCAGTCCAGTCTTTGAAAGAGTATAAATTCCAATTCTGTTCTCTAAAAATAGCAGGATATATACCATTTTCAAGATAATCACTTCCTCTACAATTCTTCAGAAGATCACTTAAACCAATTCACTTCATATAAATTGCTAAAATTACCTCTAATCAGAATGTTCACAAAACCTACACTGATGGCTAGGTTTCACCAATTGCTCAAAATCAGTCAATATTTCACAATGCATATCTCCCAATATACAGATCTAAAAATTGCAAGATCAGTGGAAATGGAAAGCTAACAATGTAGGCTTCAAATCTCATGAAGACTATTTTCACCAATTCCCTCTCAATTAATTTAGAAAAATCATCAAAACAATCAGGTTATAAATCCGGATACTGTTCACCTAAGTCAAAACAGTAACTTTCCAAGCCAAATTTCAACCTCTTAGAGTTACAATTAGACAATACCTATTTCACACAAAAATGTAGCCAACAAACCAAAGTTTCATTGGGCACAAACCTCAACTCGTTTCCTCATCTACATAATTAGTTATAATCAAAACAGTATACTAGGTCAAAACTCAATTTCCAGCTTTACTTCACCAATTCACTTCCTATCATACTAATTCAATTCCTACTACCATAGGCATCTCATTTTAACACAAAATCAGTACCTAAAATATTCATACATTCACTAGGGATAATAGTCACATTTTGGCAGCATTAATTTCCCAATTCCTATGCACAATTCATCATCAAAATGCAATTACAGTCAAGCTAAAACCATTCACCACTGATCCTACTTTCAATTCATAACAACCCTAATCTTATACCCATTAATTCAAGCAATAACTATCATCCATTTAAGGCATCAATAATCATAATAAATGTACCAAACCCCCATTGAATGCATCTAACAACCAAGTCATTAAATTCATAATTAAAACATCATTAAAACTTAACTTAAACACTTACCTTCTTAAGCTTTCAACCTTCAATTCTCTTCAATTCTTTACTTACTAGTCTACCTCAACCACTTCTCCACTCACTTCTAACACCATACATGTGTAGGTTCTCCATGGCAAGAACATAACTTGGTTGTAAGAAGAAGAGTTCTTGAGTTTTGGAGGAAGGAATTCTTAAAGAAGAAAAGCGATGGAGATGAGGGAAACAAAGGTAGGTTTCGGATGATGCTCCCATTATACAATAAAAAGGCTTCTTTTCCTTCTTTTCTAAGGCAATAACCGAGATAAAGACTAAGCATAGGACAAAAGCCATTAAGGCAAAATGACAAGTGGCATTTGGAAAAAACAAAATAGTAATAAGACAAAATAATAGATAAGATTTAGAAATCCTACTACAATTTGACTCATTTTAGTACAATGGTCCTCATTTCAATTCCAAAATAATATACCCAATATTACATTGCCATTGGATAGAAAATTTCGCTACCGAAAATCAACCGGTTCACCACTTGGCGGTTTTTTTCGGTCCGGGAATTTACTCTGAAAAAATTCAGAAAAATTCATAAAAATCCCTTAAAATAGAAAACAATTTATGGCGCACTCAGAATAATTTTTTTAAAACTCATTAACTACGTTAATCCCAATAAAATTGTCTTAGGCACGCAAACCGGGAATCATCATGAATGCATATACAGTAATTCTATGTGCACAATTGATACTGTGTATCAATCCTATTATGCATGAACGGTACTAATGAATCCCTATCGATCTCATCCTATGATAATTTACTACTTTACCCTTCCAATCGGAGGTGGGATGTTACACTACTCTTCAATAGTATGATAAACTCCCTATACCCATGATTGATTCTCATAACTCCTTCAGTATCTGATTTCCCTGATGAGGAATTATATTTTTTTCTCAGTTTCACATTGACATGTTCTGACGTCTATTCCTTTACACTAGTTTCTCCACATACATAAATTTATTTGCAATCGTTACTCCTTGGTTTGATAATACATTCATCATATCAACTTTGTACTTCCCAAACATATTTACACAAAATATACGTAAACCTATATTCTCCTCATATTCGCAATTAATGTCTCCTTAATGTTCAATAAACCCATTATATAGTCGGATTTTTACATCATCATAATGCATACCTTCTCAGTAGTATATTCTACCACTTACGCTTGAGTCTCCGCTAGGATTAGAACTCCCATGATGACTTTTAATTCATTTCATATTTATCTCTGATTTATCCTTTCATTGATCATTCATTCTTTTTTTTTTTTTGGAATCATCTAATCGACTTAACCCCTTTAAGGGAAATTCTTCTTTGAAAGAAGATTTCTTGCTACTTTCGTTGATACCACTCATGGAATTCCTACTCATCAACTATCGTCACCATTTCTTGTCAGCCATTGTAAATGCCTTAGGAAATCAATTTTAGCCATTCATAATATCCCGTGTAGATCAATTTATGCCATAACTCATGTAATCAGAACATCCCTTTTTAATAAGGCTCATTGAAGCATATACCATTAAAATCATTACATCTTATCGAGAGACAGATGTAGGATAACTCACCAATTAGTCACTTACGCTAAGGATACCTTGAACACATTAAAAAAAATTTTGTTGACAACACTTCCCTTTTTGCACCTGTCCTCGATCTTGAGGATTTTGCCATGATCATGTCCTTCTTCTTCTTTTTATCATATAACAAGCTCAATTCATTCCCAATTGATCACTATAATCACTTTCACTTCTTATCCTAACTCTTATTAAACTTTAAATTATAAGAACGATGACTAGCAATTATCCACTAACTCACCGATTGTTTCCGATATCATCTCTACACATATGATGCATATATGCTTAATATTTTCACTTGTCATAGTGCTTCCATTATCATATGTGCGTTCACATAGGTAAAACAACTGAACCTTGACAACTTTTTCATCTACCATTATCATTGTCTTACATTCCTTTTTTTTTTAGCATCATACCCATGTCTGTTCACAATCAAATCTAAATCATAGATGTATAATTGTTCTTAATTTCCCACTAACATATTCTGACTCTAAGTCATAAACCCTTATTCATTACCTCTCATCACGGTAATCAAACCCAATTATAGCCTCTCTAGCTCATAGAACATTTTATTTTCATCCACTTTATACACTTGAAATCTTGCCATTTCTAACATATCTCTATTTTCCTCTATCAATCCACAACTATATCTTCATATCTATCCCACATTCAAGGATATACCCCAGTATAACAGTGATGTTGTATTACACCACTACCAATTAAATCTTCATTTGTCATATCTAACCATGCACTTTTTCTTATTCCATGATATCCAAAACTTCCAATTATCACATTCTAACGTACATCACTTTCCTCACTATTTCTAACCGCTTAGACAACTCATACATGCTCATGCATGTGACTCATACGCTAGACTGGGGATCAGTTGTCACTGTCTGCCGTGACATGACTTAAAAGCATGTCACTTGACCCATATTTCAAAAACGGCCCATATAAGAAAGTACTTCTGGGCTCCGATACCACCTCAATGTAACACCCCACTCCCACAAGACCCGAACCTGACATCGATGGTGATATCCGAGTCCGTGCCCCGCGAGGGTGGCGTGCTACATCACTCAGTCAAAACTCAATATAAAACTTTTTTTAAAACACAAACACACACACATGATAATTTATGCGGAAAACAATTTACATAAACAATTCACTGGCCTCGAGGCCCTTTTCATAAACATAATTTATTTCAGTCTATTAACTTTACAAACTGACTTCATCAGTAATACAAAAATTCAGAAAATAAAAATACAATAATGCATACGCGAACTGATCCCGATCTGTTCTCTACTTCAATAACCAACAGATGTCATACGCCCGTTACCTAACGGGGTATTCTTCTGAGTCATAAAAAATAATTGCAAATTTTAGGTGAGTTTTGCAAACTCAGTGAGAAACCATCATCGATGGTTCACTCAATTCATGCAACACAATAATTCACATATCACATATTTTCACATTGTTGCATAATTAAGCACATTGCACAATTGCACTTGAACATAGACAATGTGTCACATTCCATTTGCTTAAACATCTATACCCAATTGAATTTGTAAAACATTCACACACAACACAGTTGTTTCCCAATTCACATTCAGAAATACACAGAATCACAAAGCAGTTAGCCTTTCATTCATTCAAAGAAATGCAATCCAATGCATATGTAATGCACATGTGACCCTTTCCAATTTATTATGGTGTTGTGACCGAGCGCCTAAACTGTCCTAATATGGGCGCATTAATCGGTGAGCCTGAGGCTCTGAACTGTCCCAATATGGGCACATTAATCGTTGAGCCAAAGGCTCTGGATCACTGTGGGGCTCGAGGCCCAATATAAACGTTAAGCTTGTAGCTCTCGATGGCTGCTCCGGTCACAACTCTCATTAACTGATCATGCATTCATGCATGGAATGCATGTGTCACAATTAAACAATATTATATCACAATCGGATCCAAATTATCATATTCAAACAATTGTTTCACAACAATTCACAGTATAATCACAATCACGATTTATAATCCCAATTAACACATTCATACAATTGGTTCACAAACAATCACATTCCAATCACAATCACCAGTAAAACACTCCTATGTCATAATCTTCCACATACATCAGACACCTTCGGTCCGGAATATTGGCACAAACAAACGCAAGAGTCCCTCCATTATTCTTCACAGTTGTATAAGTGCGAAATATAACCAAATAATAATTGTGGAACCATCTAGTTTACTCACCTAATAACTTCCGAGCTAATGCCGGGAAGTCTCTGCAACATCCGTGGAACGACGTTCCAACTGTGCCTCTATAACAATTAAAATACGGACACGTTACCAACAGTATAGTTAGAAATATCAAACAATGCACATGAAACAATTAAAACGTATACAATGCATGTTCATGGCATTCCCGACCCTAATCCAAAATTTTCCCATCATAAAAAATTCCACCTAAAAATTAGAAATCTTATGTGTAACATCCCGTTACCGATGCGAAGAGCATATGGGTACGGGTAGAGTTGTGAGTGCATTCATAATTAGTTTGCATGTAAAGTGATTCTGCATCAGTGCCATGAGTTAATTGCACATGCATATATAGTGACATGCATTCATGATTATTCCAGCAATTAATGGTGAATTGTGAAAAATTGTGTGAGTTATTGAGAATTAAGCGATAAGTGAATTGAGTAGTTAATTGATTAGATGATGAGTTGAGTGAAAAGTGATTTATTGAGACCTGAAGAATAATTGAGTTATAGAGAATCGGAAACTGAGAATTGAGTCTGGGAGTGAGTGTTTCACATTTTTTGGATTTATGAGAATTTTTCCGAAATTTTTAGAGTTATGTGATTGGACGAAAAATTGACCCAGAGACTGATAATTTTGAAATCGGTTCCGAAAGTGAGTGATTTATGGCATGAAAATTTAGAGTTATGAGTTTAAGAATTATTGTGATGAGCCAGCGAATTTTAGAGACTGAAATTAAGTGATTTGAGGACTTGTAGATTTTGATCTCGGTTGAAATCAGCCCTTGAGTATATATATATATAAATGGGTTGAATCTAGGGTTAAGCATTTTTCCCCTTTCTCTTCTCCTTCACCGTGGACGATTGTGAGCTTCTCCCTTGGAGATTTTGTTGGTTCTCTTCATTGTGAGTGAAAGAGTTGTTAGAGATCTGAAAGATGTTGAGGTTCATTGTGCCTGGGAAAGGAAGGAGCAGAAGCTAGAGACTGTCGGAGATTTTAGGGTTTGAAGCTTTGAAGATTTGAGCTTCGATCGGTAAGTTTTATGGTATAATGTTGTTTGTTTTTGTGTTAAATGCATTCATGGGTGTGATTATGAAAGATTGTGAGTGTTTAGATGAGTTTTGACTGGTTTTAGTAAGAGAAAGGACGGAAATCGATCGGAGAAGACGATCGGACCTTCGCACGTCGCGACGAGTGTTGAGATGTGAGGGCTTCGTCGCGACGAATAAATTAATTGATTCGTCCGCAACGAGCTTGATTAGACGTCATGACGAAGCGCGTTTTAGTCGTCGCGACGAGCGGTTTCTGCATCGCGACGAACGGCTCTTTCTGCGTCGCAACGAACAGCTATACGTCGCGACGAGGGGTGAAATTCTGAAGTGAAATGATTTAGTCTTTTGAGCAGAACTTTTAGTGTAGACCTCCAATTGAGATGAACTTTGATTCGTTATGAACTAGAGAATGAGGTCTACGATTGTAGTAGAGATTGAGAGTGTGAATTTGATCAGCGGAATTTTAATTAGCGAAAGAGAGTCAAGTTCAGTAATGAGCTTAACTTAAGAGTTATGTCTTGACTAATTGAAGTCAATGGATATTATTGACTTAGTGAATAGTGAAGTGTGATTGTGAAGCGAGAGATAGCGGATTGGGATTAGTGCTGGGAAATCATGATCATGCATCATACAATTTTAAATTGAGACATGTGCATTAGTGAATTCAATTGATTGAGCATATAGTGATGAGAATTCGTTGTATTGTTATAGAGGCACCGTTGGATCGACAGTCTACGGATATTGCTGGGACTTCCAGGCTGTAGCTCGGAAGTGCAGGTGAGTAACCTAGTTAGTTCCTCAGCTTTTATATGATTAAATGTGCTGTGAATATGTGTATGAATTAAGTGTTAAAGTGAGTGATATAAATGTAAAGTGATTGAGCTAAATGCGATAGATGATAGTGATTGCGTGAATGTGACCGTTTATAGTCGTGAGACTAATGTGTTAAGATTATAAGTGAATACTCTGAGAATGTGAATAAGTGTTCTAAGTATGTTAAGTGTAGTGAAATGAGATACATGTGAAATATGTTATAAATGTGAATACTTGTGATAAGCGAATGAAGTGACATATTGATAGAAATGTGAGTATTAGTGAATGTGAAAAGTGAGATCCATGTGAGTGTTATAAATATGAAATACATGTGCTGAGATTGTGAAAATACTTGTGATTGTGAATTCATTGTATGAAATTATGAGTAAGTGCTTTGATTGTGATAAGCGAGTAAAGTGATATATATAAATATAAGTGCTAGTGACTGTGTAAATGTGAGTGAATGCTTAGCAAAATAATAAGCGGTAAAATAACAGTTGTGACTGGAGCTTAGTGATTAGAGCTTTGAGCTCGATATCAGTGAAAGGGCCTAAGGCCATAACGGCAGTAGTGCATACCCAGAGGGCTCTCCTACTTGCCTAAAATGTGATTAGTGTAAAAAGGGAATAGTGCATACCCAGAGGGCTCTCCTATCCCGTATGTGAGTGGGCAGTAGTGCATACCCAGAGGGCTCTCCTACTCGCCGATAATGTGATCAGTGCGAAAAGTGCCGAATCGGATCTGAAAATGCTCACATCAACAAATGACATAAAATGAGAATCTGTATACATATGCATCAGACTATGTAGTGAAATAGAGAATGCGTATGAGTGATAAATTGTGTGAATAGTGTGAAAGGCGATACGCCTTATATGTGTAAAAGTGGCAGTGCCTGAGATATTTAGTGAAATGTGATAATTGCTCACTGATATGTTTAGATTGTGATTATAGTAAAAATATGAGATTGCCTGATAGTGTTTAGACTGTGAATTGTGATATATGTGATATATTGAGTATATATGCATGAGTTGGGTGAACCATCGATGATGGTTTCTCATTGAGTTCGCAAACTCACCCAACATTGCAATTATTTTTCAGGGATTGAAGAATACCCCGTTGGACAAACGGGAGTATGGTTATTGCAAGCGGGTCAGAGTCAGATGTCGGGATCAGTTCACGTCTGAATTAGAGTAGTACGGTTTTATGTGCATTGTATTTTCGCAAATTATTACTGATTTCCACACATGTGATTGACTTTGTTTAAAAGAGAAATATTTTTTTTTAGTTTTGAATTGTAGTGATTGCTCTAGTACACCACCCTCGCGGGGCACGGACTCAGATATCACCATCGATATCGGGTTCGGATGCAGCGGAGTGGGTGCTATATTTAATGGTATCGAGCCAGTAAGTACAATCTTACATGGGCTTTCTGAGAATGTGTCAAGTGCATGCATCTAAGTCATGTCACAGCAGACAGTGACAACTGATCCCTAGTCTAGCATATGAGTCACATGCATTAGCATGTATCGGTCGTTAAGCGGTTAGAAATAGTGAGGAAAATGATAATGTGAGAATGTGATAAAAGGAAGTTGTGGACATCATGAAACCCGAAAAGAGTATATGGTTTGATTTGATAAGTGAAGATTAGTGTCTTGGTATCGTGGTTATATTATGAAATGCAACGTGAGAGTTTCTTGAGTATACTTTTGGAATGTGAAATAGAAATAAAGTGATAGTTGTGAATTGAGAGAGAAAATGAAAATAGAAATGTGATGAAAATGACAAGAGTTCAAGTGTATATTGGGGATAAAAATAAAGTGTTCTATGTTATAGAAGTTGCAATTGAGATTGATTACTGGTGACGAGAGTTATAAATCATGATTTATGACCGAGAATCAATTATCTTAGCAAGAAATCAAGAATAATCAGATCAAGATGATGATATTGATTTGAGTGTGAAAAGTTCGTGTGTATGAGACAATTATGAAAAGATTAAAGTGTAAAATCTGATAATAGCGGTGAAGGAGTGATTAGGGTTCACTGATTTGCTAAGTGAATATACACACGATCATGGAGCCCGTGACAAGTGGAAATATTGGCGTAAGTGTCTTATTTATGAGATGGCATGAGAAGAAATTAATGAGTTAGTGGATAATTGCCGTTCGATTCTTATAGAATGAAAGTGTTTATAGTGATCAATTGGAAATGAATAGAGATTGTATTCGATCCTCTCATGCAGGTCGGGTGCAAAAGGAAAGTTGTTGAGCTCGATTTGATTGTCCTTTGAAGTATACATTTGATAGTGGGATCACCCTTATGGGTGAAATGATTGGGCATAAGTGAATAATATGCGTGAATATGTTATAGGAAGAAAATAAGTGGCCTATGAAATAAGCTCCGATTATTATCCATGTGGCCCCAAGCTCGAGATGAGTTAGGGCAAGGCACGAGAATGCTTGTGGCGATCAACCGAGAAAGAAGTGAGACTATTAATGATCAAGAGCTGGTACCAAAAAGAGAGAGGTTATCGAGAATTAAATGAGATTAAAGTGTTTTTAGTAATAGTATAGGCTACTAATGAGTCAATTGATGTGAGTGTATACTCAGATATGATGTGATAATTATAGCGATGTGTTCAAAATGTTAAAGTAAATAGAATTGTTTAAATGCCCTACAGAGCCTCATTATAAGGGATGTTATAATCTTGTAAGTCATGGCATGAACTGCTCTTCTTGAGAAAAAGTATGCGTAATCGAAATTGATCTTTTTGAGGTATTAAGGGTGATTGAGGGATAGTGATGGGAAATAACTGACTGACAACGTTTTGATGAGCAGTGTTAATGAGTGATAAGGTTTGATCCGATAATTTGACTTGAGAGTGATCATTGAAGAGGTAAAACTTTTGATGAGATGACTCTGATTGTGTAAGAGAATTATTGAATATCAAGGAAATGTTAATTTCGAATATAAGAAGAATATAGGTTCGTGTATATTTTGTGTAATTGTGATCTGAAAGTACAAAAGAGATATGATGAATGTGTTAACAAGCCAGTGTGTAATGATGGCAATAAATTGGGTTATGTGGAGAACTAAGGAAAAAAAATTTGTGTCAAAATATGTTGTGATGAAACTGAGAAAGAGATGAGAAAATTGTTCCTCATTGGAGACAATCGATCTTTAGAGAGTTATACGAATTAAGTATGGGTATAAGGAAATTGATGTACTACTGAAGAGTAAAGTGTCTCTATTGCGTTCAAATTTGACTGTGACTATGAGCATCGATGATTGACTAATGTGTTTAAAAAAGTGAAGAGGATAAATTGGCATAGTTGAGGAAATTGGTAATCATGTAATCATAAGAGTGAATCTTAATCTGATCGAATGAATAGTGAATGATTGATAAGACTCAATGATGATGGAGGTATTGATAAACTGTGAAATTTTTCAAGAATGTGTATATCTGATTTGGAGTTATTGAGAACTAACTAAGTGCTGGATCTGTCCAGAAAAGTGTCAAAGATTTCCTGGCTTTAGCTTTGACAAACTGTTTGAGGGAAATGTGTGAATGGTATGACTGATGATAGTAAAAGGGATTAAACGATTGAGTAGTCGCAAAGTTAAGGCAGTGATGCAATAAAATGGATTTAACAGAAATCCAATAGCGTATAAGTGTGTTATTGTTGAGTGTTAATTGTCAACCTGGTAAAGGGCAAAAAGGAAAATGGTGTGAGCTATCGAAATTTCAAATCAATCGTGTATTTAAAGGATTGGCAAAGACCTATATGGGGTGTTGAAATTTGTGAACCTTATTGAGGAATTGAAACTGACTCCTATTGTTGAGGATAGTGATATGTAAAGTGTGATTAAGAACTTTGTGTAGTGCAGACTAAAGAGACTGTTAGAGAAATTGCAAAGAGCGATCAGAGCCTAATGTTGTCGTAAAGTGCATCGAAAGAGAAATTGATGGTCCAGCATGAATGAAAAGTCGTATGATTATATGTGAAAGTGACCAACGGCCCTGACTGTTGGAGATAAATGTGAAACTACTGTGTTTGAAATTTATAGGGACATGAGATTGATGTGGAGCCTAGATTGAATTGCGAGTTCAGAAATTGCTTTATGAGTGTAGTGTATTATGTTAATGAGTAATTGAATTCGAAATAGAATTGAGAAGTCCTAGGAAAGGGAAACGATTTGAGTGGATTGAGGTTATCGGAATCTTATGAGATTAGTGTTTTAACACTAAAGTGATATAATCTGTTAATCGATAAATGAAATGTTTCCAAGTGTATCACTTCTGATGAGATGCACTTAGATGAAAATGAGAGTGTAAATCGGGTAGCTGAAATTGTGATAAGTGACCTTTATGTGACTGCGATGTGAATTGAGCTATGGATTGGTAATTCGGTAAAAGAGGTGTCGGATCCAAATTGTTGCATAGACAAGATTTGGAAACATTGTTAGGATCCGAGATACGTGTTAGTGATATTGAAAGTGACGAATTATTAGTAATTTTAATGAAATAGTGAGACAGTGTTGAGTACCGAAAAAGTGAATGGTAAATTGAACGTATAGATTTCGGTTCATTAGCAGAAATTGCTCGTGTAGCGATAAGTGAGAAACAGAAAATTAATGAGTGAAGCGACTCCCCCACCTTTCAGATCAATAGTGTATGAAATTTCGAGGACGAAATTTTAATTAGGAGGGGAGAATTGTAACATCCCGTTACCGATGCGAAGAGCATATGGGTACGGGTAGAGTTGGGAGTGCATTCATAATTAGTTTGCATGTAAAGTGATTCTGCATCAGTGCCATGAGTTAATTGCACATGCATATATAGTGACATGCATTCATGATTATTACATCAATTAATGGTGAATTGTGAAAAATTGTGTGAGTTATTGAGAATTAAGCGATAAGTGAATTGAGTAGTTAATTGATTAGATGATGAGTTGAGTGAAAAGTGATTTATTGAGACCTGAAGAATAATTGAGTTATAGAGAATCGGAAACTGAGAATTGAGTCTGGGAGTGAGTGTTTCACATTTTTTTGGATTTATGAGAATTTTTCCGAAATTTTTAGAGTTATGTGATTGGACCGAAAAATTGACCCAGAGACTGATAATTTTGAAATCGGTTCCGAAAGTGAGTGATTTATGGCATAAAAATTTAGAGTTATGAGTTTAAGAATTATTGTGATGAGCCAGAGAATTTTAGAGACTGAAATTAAGTGATTTGAGGACTTGTAGATTTTGATCTCGGTTGAAATCAGCCCTTGAGTATATATATATATATATATATGGGTTGAATCTAGGGTTAAGCATTTTTCCCCTTTCTCTTCTCCTTCACCGTCGACGATTGTGAGCTTCTCCCTTGGAGATTTCGTTGGTTCTCTTCATTGTGAGTGAAAGAGTTGTTAGAGATCTGAGAGATGTTGAGGTTCATTGTGCCTGGGAAAGGAAGGAGCAGAAGCTAGAGGCTGTCGAAGATTTTAGGGTTTGAAGCTTTGAAGATTTGAGCTTCGATCGGTAAGTTTCATGGTATAATGTTGTTTGTTTTTGTGTTAAATGCATTCATGGGTGTGATTATGAAAGATTGTGAGTGTTTAGATGAGTTTTGACTGGTTTTAGTGAGAGAAAGGACGGAAATCGATCGGAGAAGACGATCGGACCTTCGCACGTCGTGACGAGTGTTGAGATGTGAGGGCTTCGTCGCGACGAATAAATTAATTGATTCGTCGCAACGAGCTTGATTAGACGTCATGACGAAGCGGTTTTAGTCGCGTCATGACGAGCGGTTTCTGCATCGCGACGAACGGCTCTTTCTACGTCGCGACGAACAGCAATACGTCGCGACGAGGGGTGAAATTCTGAAGTGAAATGATTTAGTCTTTTGAGCAGAACTTTTAGTGTAGACCTCCAATTGAGATGAACTTTGATTCGTTATGAACTAGAGAATGAGGTCTACGATTGTAGTAGAGATTGAGAGTGTGAATTTGATCAGCGGAATTTTAATTAGCGAAAGAGAGTCAAGTTCAGTATTGAGCTTAACTTAAGAGTTATGTCTTGACTAATTGAAGTCAATGGATATTATTGACTTAGTGAATAGTGAAGTGTGATTGTGAAGCGAGAGATAGCGGATTGGGATTAGTGCCGGGAAATCATGATCATGCATCATACAATTTCAAATTGAGACATGTGCATTAGTGAATTCAATTGATTGAGCATATAGAGATGAGAATTCGTTGTATTGTTATAGAGGCACCGTTGGATCGACAGTCCACGGATATTGCTGGGACTTCCAGGCTGTAGCTCGGAAGTGCAGGTGAGTAACCTAGTTGGTTTCTCAGCTTTTATATGATTAAATGTGTTGTGAATATGTGTATGAATTAAGTGTTAAAGTGAGTGATATAAATGTAAAGTGATTGAGCTAAATGCGATAGATGATAGTGATTGCGTGAATGTGACCGTTTATAGTCGTGAGACTAATGTGTTAAGATTATAAGTGAATACTCTGAGAATGTGAATAAGTGTTCTAAGTATGTTAAGTGTAGTGAAATGAGATACATGTGAAATATGTTATAAATGTGAATACTTGTGATAAGCGAATGAAGTGACATATTGATAGAAATGTGAGTATTAGTGAATGTGAAAAGTGAGATCCATGTGAGTGTTATAAATATGAAATACATGTGCTGAGATTGTGAAAATACTTGTGATTGTGAATTCATTGTATGAAATTATGAGTAAGTGCTCTGATTGTGATAAGCGAGTAAAGTGATATATATAAATATAAGTGCTAGTGACTGTGTAAATGTGAGTGAATGCTTAGCAAAATAATAAGCGGTAAAATAACAGTTGTGACTGGAGCTTAGTGATTAGAGCTTTGAGCTCGATATCAGTGAAAGGGCCTAGGGCCATAACGGCAGTAGTGCATACCCAGAGGGCTCTCCTACTTGCCTAAAATGTGATTAGTGTAAAAGGGAATAGTGCATACCCAAAGGGCTCTCCTATCCCGTATGTGAGTGGGCAGTAGTGCATACCCAGAGGGCTCTCCTACTCGCCAATAATGTGATCAGTGCGAAAAGTGCCCGAATCGGGACAGTGAAAATGCTCAGTCACAACAGCGACATAAAATGAGAATCTATATACATATGCATCAGACTATGTAGTGAAATAGAGAATGCGTATGAGTGATAAATTGTGTGAATAGTATGAAAGGCGATACGCCTTATATGTGTAAAAGTGGCAGTGCCTGAGATATTTAGTGAAATGTGATAATTGCTCAGTGATATGTTTAGATTGTGATTATAGTAAAAATATGAGATTGCCTGATAGTGTTTAGACTGTGAATTGTGATATATGCGATATATTGAGTATATATGCATGAGTTGGGTGAACCATCGATGATGGTTTCTCATTGAGTTCGCAAACTCACCCAACATTGCAATTATTTTTCAGGGATTGAAGAATACCCCGTTGGACAAACGGGAGTATGATTATTGCAAGCGGGTCAGAGTCAGATGTCGGGATCAGTTCACGTCTGCATTAGAGTAGTACGGTTTTATGTGCATTGTATTTCCGCAAATTATTACTGATTTCCACACATGTGATTAACTTTGTTTAAAAGAGAAATATTTTTTTTTTAGTTTTGAATTGTAGTGATTGCTCTAGTACACCACCCTCGCGGGGCACGGACTCAGATATCACCATCGATATCGGGTTCGAGTCTGGCGGGAGTGGGGTGCTACATTATGGCACCGAAATTTCTCAATTCGGGACTCGATCGGTCAAAAAAAATAAAACAGTGGCCACATAACTATTACCCGGACCCACGTCAATTTTTCGTCCAAAAATTTCCAATCTCTCAGAAAATGAAATTAAATATTCAATGAATCCGATGCCTCAAGAATCAGGTCAATCGGACGTCGGACGGAAAAGTTATTCACGAAAGAAACCAAAATTTACATTAAACAATTAATATCTATATCTATATAACCCTTATTTCCTTTTTTTTCCTGATTTCCAACCAAACTTCCAACACCCATAACTCTTTGCACACAATTCAGAAAATTATAAACCACATCTCATTGGAAAGATCATGAAAACCTCTACAAGTTACATGAAGACCCCAACAAGCAATTTTACCCATAAGGGTGACAAAAATTCAGTCAAAGTCACTGCCTACTCAAAACCTATCAAAACAGTGCAGTACTTTGCAAAATCAGTAACTTTATGTTTCTTCAGTCAACAATTACACAATAAATATGCTCAGTAAGATCACAATGTTATCTACAACTTTCATGAACTACCTAAAATCAAATTCACTTGCTAACTAGGTCAAACAATCCACCAAACCATCTGCCCTCTGAAATTTCCCAATCTGAATAGCACATTTCACAACAGTATATCTCTTAGCACAAATGTCACACAAATCACTACCTTATATCCCTGAAAAGATAAGATCTCAAACTTCAATTTTCATGAGAACTCAAAATCCAATTCGATCTCTAACAATTTCAAAACTGTTATGCAAGTTTCTGCCATGATCAGCAATCCATGACCTAGCTTAGGTTCAGTATTTGCAAAATCATAACTCCCAAATCTGATCTCCAAAACTTACATGTCATATATCATTTTCAAGATAATTGTTTCCTCTAAAACTTTTCAGAAGATCACTTAAGCCAATTCAATCCACAGAAATCTCTAAAATTGCTTCCAATCAGAATGCTCACAAAACCGACACTTAGGCTAGGTTTTACCAAAATGCACAAAACCAGTCAATAGTAAACAGTTCATATCTCCCAATATACAGATCTAAAAATTACAAAATCAGTGACAATGGAAAGCTAACTTAATATGCTTCAACCTTCATGAATACCATTCTCATCAATTCCTTCTACATTAATCTAGAAAAATCAGCAAAACTCTAGGTTATGTGGTTTGGTTACTGTTCATTCCAGCCATCAGTGGTAACTTTCCATGCTAAATTTCGACCTTTTAGAGTTACAATTTAACAACACCTATTTCACACAAAATTGTAGCCCATCAACTAAAGTTTCATTTGGCACAAACCACACCTCATTTGCATAACTACACAATTAGTTATGATCAAAACAGTGTAATAGGTTCAATATCAATTTTCCAGCTTTCACATTCAACTCAACTTCTTTCATTTCATCACTTTACCTACATCAATATGCATCCATTTGGACCTCTAATTCAGCCCTAAGTTCATCTAAACACTCACTTGAACATAAATCTCTAAAATTCCAGCACACATACTCATAGCATTAAACCCTAGGCTTTATGACATTAATGCACATAAAAATCACAATAAATGCTTCTAACAACCATATGAAAGAACATAAACATAACTTCTCACCTAGAACAAACTCCAAGCTTCAAGCTTTAAGTTTCCAAATCTTCAAACAAAAACACCAACCTCTCCTATACCTCCTCTCCTTCGACCATCACAAACATCATAATTTCAAAGCTCAAGTTGGTCTTGGGTGTGACTAAAGGAAAAGCAAGTAAGTAGACAAAACAATCCTTGATATGGAGGAAGAACAAAAACAACAAAGGAATGAGGAAGGAGGAAGGAGGGAGTTCGGATGAAGGAGAGAAAGAGTTATGAAAAGTGAGGTTTTCAACTTTCCCACTTTGAAAGTCGTGGAAGACAACACTTAAAAGCCCCAATTTTTAAACTTTCATAGAAAGTCACGTGGATGCTCTCCCAATTTAGAATGAATGGATAATCATCAATGAAAAGCACTAAAGCTATGGATGAGAGAAAGGCTTTTAATTTTCAAAATGAGTTTTAAGCCTTCCAAGGAGCAAGGTCGTGAACGGAGGAGAAGAAAAAGACAAAATCATTAATTGCTTAAAGACACTTGTCCCGATATTTATTTCGGTTCCAAATTCTACTCCAATTTCTCGTCAAACTCCAATGGCTTAATTTAATAAATCCTAATATCATATCTCTAATTTTTTTGTGTCATTGGCCAGTCATTTTCAGTACAGAAAACCCACTCAGTCAGTCAATTAGAAATTTTTCGGTCCGAGCAAGTACCCCGAAAAATTTCGAAAAAATTTCTGAAATTTTCTAAAAATATGAAACACACATAAATCAACTCCAATTAATTTTTCAAACACAAATAACACATTTTTCACAATAAACACAGATGCCGAGAAAATGTCATGAATGCATGTACAATCATGTGCATGTGCAACAATTTCAATTTATGCATATATGGAGGCCATATTAGGCATGACCATGCCGAGATACGTTTACACACTCGTAACTCATTCTAAATTACCAATTTATCCTTCCCATCGGTGATGGGATGTTACAGTTTTGTTCACGTGCCACAGGTTAAAAGTGATAAGCTTGACAAGAAGGCCATTCCTGACATCTTTGTGGGCTATAGTTTGATTTCTAAAGCCTATAAGGTGTATCACCCTCAAAATGGAAAAATGACAATCAGCAGGGATGTACACTTCAATGAAGATGAGCAATGGGATTAGAAAATTCTGCAAAATGAGGCTTGCTCTTCCAATGAACCACAGGTTGTTAGTACAAACACTTGGCAAGATGAGCTGGTCTCGATAATCATCCAGTAAGAGGTACAAGATCACTTTCAGATATTTATACTAGGTGTAATGTAACAATTTATGAACCAACTTGTCTAGAAGAAGCATTAAAGGATTCCAGATGGAAAAATGCAGTGGAGGAGGAGTTGTTTATGATTGAGAAAAACAAGACCTGGGAGCTAGTTGACAGACCTAAAGGAAGAAAAGTGATTGGTGTTAAATAGGTGCTTAGAACAAAGTTAAATTCATATATTACCATCAACAAGTACAAGGCCAAACTTGTCGTTAAAGGGTATGCTCAAGTTTATGGTGTTGATTATTCTGATGCATTTGCTCCTATTGCAAGGTTAGACAAAATCAGGTTGCTACTAGCATTGACAGCACAAATGGGATGGAAAGTGTATCAGCTAGATGTCAAGTCAACTTTTCTAAATGGCATCTTATAGGAGGAGATATATGTAAAGCGGCCAGAAGGGTTTGTGAAAAAGGAAGAAGACAAGGTATACTTGCTTAAAAGGCTCTTTATAGATTAAAACATGAACCAAAAGCTTGGTACAACAGAATGGATTCTCATTTGTTAAGTTTGGTTTTTGTCAAGAGTTTTTCAGAGGCAACCCTTTATGTGAAACATAGAAATAACGATACTTTAATTGTGTCTCTTTATGTTGATTTCCTTTTGGTGACAGGAAATAATCCAAGGCTTAATGAAAAATTCAAACATAAAATGATGCAAGTTTTTGAGATGACAGATCTTAGACTCGTGACTTATTTTCTTAAAGTAGAGATTAGACAAAGGGAGAATGAGGTGTGCATAAGCCAAAAGAAATATGTAAAGGAAATTCTTAAAAAAATAAAATGGAGGAGTGCAAATCAATGAGTACACCAATGGATCAAAAGTTGAAGCTGTGCAAAGAAGATGGAACTAATAAGGTGGATAAAGGTCGCTACAGAAGCTTGGTTGGGTGTTTGATGTATCTCACAGCAACAAAACCTGACATTCTATTTGTTGTAAGTGTATTATCACGTTTTACGCATAATACTAGTGAAATATAATTAAATACAACAAAAAGAATATTGAGATATATAAAAAGACACAATTGACTATAGTGTTAAGTTTGAGAGGAGTTAACATTTCAGGCTATATGGTTTTTTTAATAGTGACTGGGCTGGTTCAATTATTGATATGAAAAGCACTTTAGGATATTGTTTTAGTATTGACTTAATTATTATTTTTTTCTTGGTATTCCAATAAGCAAGAGATCATAGCACAATCTACTGCAGAAGTAGAATTTATAGCAGTAACAGCAGCTGCAAATCAAGTTTTATGGCTAAAGAAGATCTTATGTGACTTGCGCTTTGAGTAGAATGACAGCATTGAAGTTTTTGTTGACAACCAGGTAGCTATTGCAATCTCAAACAATCTAGTGTTTCATGGAAAGACCAAACATTTTAACATCAAAGCTCTATTTCTTCAGGGAAGTGTAGCAAGATGGAGAACTCACTTTAGTTCATTGCAAGACTAAAAATCGGCTGGCAAACCTATTTACGAAGCCAATTCCAGTCAGCAAGTTTAAGTTTCTATGGAAAAGAATTGGAGTCTGAAGCCTTTAAAGCAAGGAGGAATGTTTGATATTTTCTTTTAAGTTTGTACGTGTTTTTTATTTTCACCATATTTCAATAAGTCTTGTAGCAAACTAGAATCCAGGATTATTTGTGATTCTTAACAAAATTTGTTGGTTTTGGTCAAGATATACCAGCTTTCTGTTTTTAATAGCTCTATTTAAACAAGAGCTGATGATTGAATTAATTGTATAAAAAAGTTATTCATATTTCTGCAAAACATTTTTCTCTTTTTTCTTGCTATGTCTTTGTTTTTTTCAATAAAACTTATAGAGGCAAAGCAAACAAATGTAAGGCACATTTATTTCATAACGGAAGTATGCAAAATATATTTTAAAGAAATTCAAGATAGATGCATGCAAGCCCATTTTAATACTTGTGGAAGAAAGGTTAAAGCTTGTGAAAGATGGCAGTGGTAATTTGGTTGATGCAACAAACATCAAAAGACTTATTGGAAATCTACGGTACATAACTACAACTAGGCCAGGTATTGTTTACAAAGTGGGAATTGTGAGTAGATTTATAGATTCACCGTGACAATCTCATTGATAAGTAGCAAAACGAATTTTAAGATATATTAAATGTACGATTGATGATGTTATATTTTATTCAAACAATAAGAATATATGACTAGTTAGATATATAGATAGTGATTGGGTTGGTGTCGTTGAAAAGAGAAAAAAACATGTTAGGTTATATCTTTCATCTTAGTTCTGAAGCATTTTCTTGATCTTCAAAAAACAACAAGTAGTTGCTCTTTTAACTACAGAAGTAGAGTAAATAGCAACAACAAATTGTGTTACTCAAACGATCTGGCTAAGGATGATGCTTAGCGAATTACAACACCAACAAGATAGTCCAACGATAATCTACTACGATAATAAATCAGTAATCGCCTTAACAAAGAATCCAATATTCCATGATCGCAGTAAGTATATTGACATTAAACATCACTACATACACGATTTGGTTAAAGATAAAGAAATTATAGTTGAGTATTACACATCTGAAGATCAAATAACATATATTTTCACGAAGCCCTTGAAAGCTAAGCTATTTTACAAGTTGGAGAACATGCTCGAAATAATTAAACCATGTTTAAAGGAGGATGTTAGAAACTAAACTTGGTTTTATACGTGCTTCTAGATTATGAGTTGTATTTGACTTGGTCAAAATATCAAGCCAAATTGTCTTTGAACTCTGGAGGACAGCTTCATTGAGGTTGGCGTTATAGTCGGTTATTATCAACTCTACTTCTCTATAAATAGGTCCATTTGGCCATTACATATGTATTTATGCAAATCAAAAGAAAAGTGAGTGAAAAAAAAAAAGGTTGTGTAGTGTGTGTAGGCTTTGTAAGGTTTCCGACTCAAATAAGTTTGTGTGGTGAGAAGTTTTAATAAAGTGAGTGTGTATTTTTTAAAGTAAGTTCATTCTATGCAATCTAATTGCCAACAAGGGGTCTGCATAGTTGACATTTTGTGGAGTTGTATCCGTGTGAATACTGATCCCTACTATATCCTATCTTGAGGTTGAGGATGATAATTTTATGTTAGTGTTAGCTGGAAATTTTGATTGAAAGAACAATTCTTGCGAGCTCAGCACGTAAATATATCATAGTTTGAGACCGTTCATGTTACCGAAATACGGCTGATAATGTAAATTATGCCCTTTTTGTTCATTTCATTGTCTTCTCTGACGGCTTTATAATTTGTAACATTCCTTCAGTCAATTTTTAGGCATCCAAACGATAACCTGGCACAATCACAAAAAGTTGTCGAGCAAGCGACAATGATTCTTTGTACGTATGTGCAGGCGCATGCAAAGCAATATATGACAAGTTAATTTACTTCTTTTGAAGAGTAGGACAATGATGGCACCCTTTGGATAAACCCTAAATGGCATTGTGACTGATGATATGATTAGCAATTGGTAATCTCGCTTAGTGCTTGCTGCTCTTCACCTCGTCAATAAGAACTTCTTGCCAATTATGATTTGTTATATATTTATGTGAAATCTTTTTATAGTCTGACTAAGATAATACTGTCAGGTGTTTGTAGATGCTTTTAAATAATGGTCCAAGTAGTCAAATATGTTGAGCCACCGTTATTGGTTGTTCACTTCAATAGGATAATCTCCGAATTCATGATTTCTCAACAGGCTAACTCTGGACAAAATGACTAAGCTACTAATCTGCTTTTGACCCAGTAGGTTATTATTGTTTGAAAGTTTGAGTTGTCCTGATCAATAGATTACTAAAATCTCGGCAGGTGACTTGCTTCTGTAGCAAGATGAGTTAAACTTTCTATATTCATACATGATATTACCCAGGGATCATAGTCTTGAAGCCTACGAGGAATTGATCGATTCACTTGCTTGGGGTGAATCTAACTTGACGACACTTGAAAATGCACAGTAACAGGCTTTTACAAAAGGCCTACGGATGAAGCGGCAGTTCCTGCTCAAAAGAGCTGGATACCAAATATTTCAAAGAGCTTGTCTGTGTATATTGCAGTCATCTGAAATGTAACAGGACGATCAACAATGATTACCTGTTTCTTTAAGCAGAACATCCTTTTAGCTTAAGATTTGTTTGATTGTCACCATGAAGTTAGTCTCTGCTTATCAGAGCTCAAGCCAAAAGGCTACTCGAGATATACCTGACTACCAAAACCCAAAGGTTCTATTGATGAATGTTTATGTAATCACCAGAATCAATCCAATACAGTTGGCAAAAAGAGCAGCTCTATTTTTGCAAGACAACATAGGGAATGATTTGAAAAGGACAGAACAAAAGCACTTGAAGAAGAAAGAATGCCTTGTGTATAACGTATGAAACAAAATCTCAATGGTTTGTTTTTGCTCAAGTTACACCTCTTCTATATCGCCAAGAGCACAAAAATATGAAATGTTACATGAATTGGATAGTATAATGTTAGATCAACTTACAAATGCTTGGCATGTATATAGCAGGCACACCAAGCGCTGCCTAAACACAGCCAAACTTGTCACAGTTGCTCTGGGAAGTTGCAGTACTTCAAAAGATATGTTCATGCCATACCTTGGGGCTTTCCATGCTTTCTTCTTCTGGCACTCTGATATAATAACAATCTTCCTGATCTATTTTTTCAAGGATATCAACTGCTCAACTTGATTTGAAATTCTAAAGGTGTGAGGAATGGAACAACATGAAAACTTCGAAGGGCTCACCCTCCATCAATTACAAATTCAAACTGTAGATGCCTTGTAATCACCAAGGGGAAAGTTATTTTGACTGCCTTTTGAGGCTATAAATATTGCCAATCACTCCAACAATGCTGACTATTATTGCCAAGACTAACATCAACCATGACAAGAATCTCTCTCCTACACTTAAACTCTCCCCCTGTCGGTTTAACCTCAATGCAATAAGAGATGGAAATATAAAACCTAAAGAAACTGTCGTTGTTGCCCCTGTAAACTTGAACGCTGTCCAAATATTTGGAATCATAGTAGAGCCGAAATAAATAAGCCCCAATAGTACTGCTGTTATAGCCAAAGATCTCTTCCTACTCTCTGAAAGTGGAGCTGATCCCTCAAACACTAAGGCATCAACAGTTTGCCTTAAAGAGAAATGAACAACAGGAAAAACAAGAACCAAATGAAGAATATAACCTACCCTAACAATATAATTCAAGGCTGAGCTGAAACGAACACCAAGATCCTTGTCAAAATTGGTTAATATATCCGATTCAGTATCCTTACCAAAGAGTAAATAACCTGATATGGCAGTGGCTATGTAAACAGCTACACAAACCACAGTTGTGATTCTTCCCACCTTGTTCATCTTTTGTGGTGATCGCCCTTCAAGCTCATTATATATAGGCGGTACGCTGAAGTGACACACAAAAGCATTGGACATGATTGGAATCACCACAAGCAAATCCAAGATTGCTTTTTTCGAACTAAAATCTGGAGCCATTCTTGGAGCCTCAATCTTTCCCTCGATCAGCTTAATGAAAGCAACTATAAAACAGATAACCACAAACACAACAGCCAAAACCACTGAAGCCGCTGAAGTCAAGGTCAAAGAATCAATCTTTTCCAATGAACACAGGGGTGCAAGGAAAATTATCACAATCACCAAAATAACCAACTTCCGATGATCCCATACCCCATGTCCAAGCCATTGATCAAAAACCCCCAGATGGTGGAGCGATCCCGACATAACATCCCCTATAATTATCAAATACACAACCAAGAAACCACCATTGTTCAGAATTATGCAAATTTCAGACAAAATTTTCGCCGTTCTCCCTAAAGCACACTGAACAACTTCACCGTAAGAAGAAGCCTTACAAAGCACTGAAAATCGAACTAACATCTCAACACTGATTTCAGATAAAATACCAATCAAGATAATCAACAAAACCCCTAAAACCAATCCAAGAACTTTCATTGTAGCAGGCAAGGCCATGATCCCAGCGCCAATAATCGACGTGGTAAGGTTAAAAACAGCTCCATGAATACCAGATCCATTGGTCTCTTTCGAACCAACCAATGGATAATCTTCAACTTCAAGATCATCAATTTCATTACCCTTGTCGTGACCAAAGCTTCCATGTTTTCCAGCCTTTGGATCTATAAAGTTCTCCACATCATCAAAAGGGAGCAATTTGATGTGAGATCTTTGCGGGTTATGAGCCTCATTGGGTGTCTGTAACTCCACGTACGAGGGTTTAGAGATAGGGGTGTATTTGCTGCCCATTACATGCAAAAATCGACCAAAAAATATCTGTAAAGACTGGATCTTGTGAAATGGAAGACGAATAAGAGGACTTACAGAGGAATAATGAGATTCAATGGAAGATGAGAAGTATGCAGGTCCTAGATCTGTGGGTCAACCTTTGTTCTCGTTTTTCTCTTAGAGAGGCAAAATGTGTGAGTTATAAAAGTAATGACGCGCTTTCCTGCAAATTAGTAATTACGTGAGAAAAACGTAAATTATCCACTCTGATTTTATCTATAATGAAAGGTCAAGTTTTAAAGCTTCTCAACTAAATGACGAGCATGTTCATCGGCAATCGTATGCTCTAATTAGTAATTACCTCTAACGACGATATCACCTTAATTCTTTTTTTACTGGTTAGAAAAGCATATTGAAGATGAATTATAACCAAGCAAAAGTGTTAGAAAATATTACTAGCACTAGCACGAGATGATTGCTTTAGCCAAGAACATTGGGTTCATCAAAATTGGGCCTACCCTCGAGGCCCAATTTCTTTCGATCCGAGTACAACCATTTTGCTTATTTTTCAAGGATTAGTTAGCTTAGACTACGCTTTTTTCCTCTTGACCATTGTCCGTGTTGCAAAGGGAACCTGTACTGAAATGTTACTAATAAACTCATGTTCGAGGTGACTTAATAAGAGACTCTTTTTATTTAAGTGAAATTATAGATTTAAACCGTTCTTATATATGCCGTCGTTTAAAATTTGAGATAAGAACTTTGTCTCTTACAAGGAATTTATTCGGTTCGAGTGAGGATTAGTCTAGGTGTGGATAATTTAAAGATGTCATCCTATAATTAAAACTCTTCTAAGACATCTTATAAATTTAAAAAATATATTAATAATTTATCCTATTTGATGATATTTTTTTTTTATTTGGAAGTTTGGGTTAGCTTGCTGCCGTCCTAAGACCGGTTTCAATTACAAAAAAAGAAAGAACAGTGAAAAGTGTTGGGAATTTAACATGGTCAATGTTGTAGATTGAATGGATAAGATTGCTCTTCATTGTAAACATTATGGTTATAATTTTGAATTGATGATGGGTGAGAGTCGTTTACGATATAAAAGTCAAAGATACAAGAGTAGATAAGTATTTTCCTCGCAATTCTCCACCGCTCAAACTTTCCTTCAAAAAGAATTTAGTATTTGACTTCACTAATTTAAACTTTCCTACCCCCGGGGCCGGGAGACGAACGATGCAACATGTTCCAACGCAGACCACATAAAAAGGATCGACGCCACTTGTCCCGAACAGTTGGGTGTTACGTCTGTAACAGCGTACAATACGACGTCTTTTTCAAAGGCCCAGGGCGGTCTCCATCAGCTCAGTTTAGGTGCACAATCGTTCCATTCCAGCTTTGTACAAGTTTTGCAAAGGTTTTTACTTTTTATTCCTGGTTACCAATTATTGTACGGGACATGTCAAGAAATTAGAATAGCATTTAATAGAAATTTCCTTATTTTCCTACCATGGGATGATCACCAGGGGAAGATATTCCAACGGCCATCACTTACTCCTATACATGGCATTGGGATTGTCTTGGATTGCATTACTACCTTAAACGGTTTGACTTAACTTAAGCACATTTTATTTGTGATTGTTCTTATAACTTATATATAGCTAATTAGCTGTAAATATATTATAACAATGAGAAGCGTCAGTCAGCATCTATTGTTGTCATTTCTCAATCCTGTTTAAGACAGGCATAAAGAAGAACAAAAATGTTAGTTTACTACATTATAAGCATATGAAAACATTTATAAATTTCAAAACAGTTATCTGACTACTTAAAAGGTTTCCAGTATAATATGCTATGCAAATAAGATAATATCTACTTTAATAAATTGTTCTCTTAAAAGATATACAACTAAGAGACTGCTAAACTTAAACAATATAAAATATAAAGTCAATGTTTAGAAGAAAACAGTTAATTTTTTTAACAATTCCTTAAAATTTTCAATAAAATTAAAATGCATACAATTTTAATATGAGATTTATATCATAAATAAACAGTTAACTAAGTGTTTATTCTCATAGCAACTAGATACAAAATTAAGATTAAATTATTAAAAAGAAAAACTATAACCCAATATCTTAAGATTTTAGAAGAAAGAATGATATTTCTCTTATATATTTACTATTTATCTATAAAGACAGATTTATGAAATATTTGATATGATAATAAAGATATTTAATGTGACTTTTCACAAATATTCATTTTGTCAGCAATTGTATACGCTTATTCCTTACTTTTCATAAACATTTAAGTTTGAAAGAGTCTTATTTCTTATCTTACACGTTTATCTTTTGGTAAATCATATCTTATATATGATTTTCTAATAATTATGTCATTTACAATTATAACGTTTCGTTTTTTTTTGTAAGTTATAACGTTTCATATTATTAACTTCTAATGTGTATTTATCCATTATCTCCCACTCACACACAATAAAGTTGATTGACCAAAAGAAAATGATTAAGCATTAATCATACTTGTCTAATATCTTGTGTGATCAGTATACAATAAGAGTATATTGTCATACATTTGTTACAAATATATGACTTATCGACTAATGGATCAATCCTTAAGTGGATTTAGTATGTTATGCCCTAGATCATTTATCACATCAATCATCATCTCATTCTTATTGTATAAATATTTTATACTTGTAGTGCATTTTATATAGAAACTGGGCCTTTTAAATACATTTTGATGAAAACTTAGAATTGAAATGATCTTTATCGTTTCTCAATTCTTTAAATCAATCTCACTTTTCTAGAATGTCCTTATATATCAATTCATTATGATTTTCTAATAAAATTTTAAGATAGCAAGCATTAATTCATTCTCTATAACTAGAACCCAAGTAAAACTGGTACTTTAAATTTGAGGTTCACATAGCTTCGAAGGGTCCTCATATAGTATAAGTTGAGAATAGGACTTTTATTGGTCGAAAATGTACACATGATATGGTTTATGTATTACAATATTAACTCTTTTTTTTATTAAAGCATATGTTTTTCCTCCAATATTGTAAAGATGATAGCTCAGGCATACTTAATACGTAACTTGATTTCACTTGTTTTTTTATTTAATCCACCTTTCAAAACTCACATCTAACATATTAACATAGATTGGGCAAACAAATCATTTCTTTAGGTTATTCCATTACTAATAACCTATTGTACCCTTTAATATACTTCACATTGACATCAGTATTTTAAGCCTTAATCTTTCATTTATCACCTAAATAAATTGCTTAAAACTTCTCTTATTTTGATTCTTACAAAATAATAGAGGTGATAACCCACGTAGGAAGGCATCTCGTATCTAACATATTTCTTATATCTATATCTGAATGTTCAACATGCATTTAACATTCATTCTAGAATAGAAAGCTTAATTCAAAATCAAACATTCTCATATTTCTATAACTGAATTTTCATTTAAAATTTATTCTAAAATTTTGTTTAATTATCAATTAAACATATATTAAATCAAATTATCGATGATAAACAAACTATCATCATTAATAACAAGTATTATGAATAATCACTAGACATATCATTTCTCTTTACACTACTATATCCTTGACATACCTATACTTAATACCTACGTGTTTGATTTTATATTAATATTTAAGCTCTTTAATATTTTATTGCATGAGAATACTAATTTTTTGAAATAAAGAACCATCTTTACCTCTTGTTCTTTCTATAGCATCCATAGATGCTACATATTGCTTCTGTGCTCACTTTTAGCAATTGGCATCACAAAACATTTTACTATCTTGCATGCAAAAAATTCAAATATTTCGTCAGTATATATATATAGCTTATAACAATAAGAAAGCTTTATTTGAAGATAATTAGTAATCTTAATCACAAAGATGTGTGTAGCCATATCCATATTCTTCATTTTGGTCATACTTGATAATAAATTTATTTGTTCTCATGATAAACTACTTTTAGCACTAGTTACCAAAACATACCATCCATATGAAATGATAAAATTACACATTTGCTATTGGATCTTCTAATATGGATTAAATGGTCTTTTCCAATCATACTAAAATTATACAATATGATTATGGTACTAACGTAATATACCATTTGCTTTGAGATTGCGTTAGACCATAAATTGACTTTAACAATTTGAGCATGTAATACTCTTGGCCTTTCTGAATGAAACTTAGTAGTTGTACCATATAGATTCCTTTATCTTGTTCTTCTTTTAAGAACGTAGTTTTTACATCAATTTGATATATGTCAAGATCTATTCCAATTACTACGGCTAGAATCAGCTAAAATGATGTAAACCTAATTATAAGTGAGAATTTCTTCCCATAATCTATCTCTTCGATTATGTGTATCCTTTTACCACTGGACACGCTTTGTATCTTTTGAAGTTGCAATCATTGTTTTATTTAACAACTGAAGATCACATTTATTCTTGATGGCTACACATCTTTTTAGAAGAGTATCTAAGTTTTATACTCAAATTGAGCTCATTAAAGTTCATTCTTCTTTTATTGCTATAACTCATTCATCCTTAGCATGACTAGATAGAGCGTTTGCATATTTCTTGGCTTATTTTTTTAAAAAATATTATCATAAAGGTTACTCCCTTTAACTTCAAAATTGTATGAGGAATAATTTGGTTCTAATATAAAAAATTTGAGAAACGAATCTCTTTATATTCATATTGTGCCTACTCAAATTAGATAGTGGTAAAGAACTCCCATTAGGTTGCAATTGTCATTGATTAGAAACTAATTCATCATCTATTAAATTTCTCTCACTGACTTGAATATCATTCAATTAGTCTTGTCTTACAAAATAATAATAATAATAATCATCATCATTATCATCATCATCATCATCATCATCATCATCATCACAATCACAATCACAATCATAATCATAATCATAATCATAATCATAATGTGGCTAAGTAAGAAAAACTTTTTTTAAAGTTGTCTTTGCCTAAATCCCTAAGATATCTCAATGAATTATTGTAATAGCTTAGTGGCTCTTTTTCCTATGCTCAATGGTTTTTGTGCTATTTTGTTAGCTAGACAATTTTTACAAGTAGACTCTTCTACTTTATGTAAGTTTATTAAACAAAATATGCTTGACCAATTTATTTATTTAATTTTATTCAATATGATCTAATCAGCATACTATAAATTAGCATAGATATTATAAAACTAGATGATGTTATTAAACAAAAAAACTAATTTTATTGGTTTAATCAACAACGTCTAATCTTGTAAAACCATCAAACTAAAACAACGACTACTATAATTTTAAGAAAATTGTCCTTTCCACTATTATGGAAATTAATATCAAAGTAAAGGTTAAATAAAATATGAAATAACTAAAAAAATTCTCAATGGGAGGTCTTTTTCTTTTCCTATTTTCGTTGGCCTTAGTTCTTCTTAAAATCCTAAGAATTATAAAGCACTATATCTTTCCACTTTTCACTTAGACTCATTATAATGCTTTCTCTTATTAGTTTTTAATTCTTTATGAGCATAACTTAGCCATATATAGCTCATAAGCCTCAAGATGTTTGTTGATTAGTATCGTATAGCATTCTATATCATCTTGATATTCATATTTTGGGTTAAGTGCATTTTCATATGCTCTTAATGTGGAGACAAGAATGTGTAACAACTTACCTTAGCTCAGTTTAAGATAAAATATAACTAATATCCATCACTATGTCTTACATTAGCTTCGCATGCATCGACATTGGATTCTCCTACCTCTTATTCTCATTTATAATATATTTATTATTATGATATATATCAAACATAACAGCGACTGATCATAATATGGTCACTACGATGCCAATATAACATGTTACCATTGTGGACCATATGTCTTTGACCTGGACATTCCTCTTTATCTCTAGCATAACATCATTCTATATGTTGTATAAGCCAAAGAGTTCTTCTTTTACATAAGCTACATGCCTCATAGTTTTTCTATGTTTCATTATAGCGTACTTCCTAATGACTATCAGGATTTCTTGTAATGAGATAAGAGGCTTTTGCTCTTCCAATACATATTCAATTTCCATACTTCCAAAATTTTAAATTGTCACCATTAAAGTTTTCACCTCTAGTAAATTCTATGACAAAATTTTAGATACATTAGTCATTTTCTTAAACACGTATATCTATAATGACACATTTAATCCATATTAATTTCGATGAATTTGATGCAATCTTCTAAAGAGAAACTTTAATTGCTATCAAAATTATATATGGACTCAAAAGGTTATTTTCTATTAATCTTCTATATGATATTTTATCAATAATTAAATATTATATTTAGGTGTATTTATTTACTAATATCTCAAGTATGATATGTATATTAAATACATATAAAACAATCAAAATTGAAAGAACAATACATTTCAATAAACATGTAATATTCAACATTTAATAGTTGCTACAAACAACTAATACTAGTAGATATTATTAAACATCAAATAAAAAGAGAGTAACACATTTTGACTAAAATTATAAATTTTGATGAATCTTATGAATATGAAATTTCACTAACTCTATAGCGAATTTAGTCTATTAGTTCTTTAAATGAATCATTGATATTCATATCTACCATTAGTTCTATAATATCCTTTAATAGGCCACTAAAACTAAAACCTCTATATATTTTCTTCTCCTATACTCTTTCAAGACAGTTTGCACCACCTAACTATATGTGTCAATATGATCCAATGGAGTATTCCACGTTCTAATTAACAAACTCTATGTTGAGGCATGGACGTTTTGCAAAGTGCTTCATTTTTGCTTATGAGAGTGTAGAATCCTTGATAATAGAAAAAGATAAAACTTTGCATCATTTTATTCACCGATATAACACGTAACATTAGGTTAGTCCCAAGCATCAAACAATATTAATCTATTTGCACCTTTATGAATTTAACACTATTTTGATGTGCTGGAGCTCGAATTGAAATCAGGATTCTAATTACAACTATTCTCCTGAAACAAATTCAAGGAAAATAATATTCAACACTTTTTAATAATAAGTTGAAATGTGTCCCATAATCTAAGGATATCATTAAAGCCAAATGGCTCAAAAGAGCATGGCAAAAATGATTCCTTTTAATCATTAAACTTGTATTTATTTAAGGTATAAAGCTCTTGTTTAATTTTTAGGATTAAACTTAAGGTTTGCTACTTTAACATGTTACCTAAAGATTATGTTTGATTTAATTAATATAATTCAATTAGAAACTCATTTCTAATTTATTATTTAACTCATAAACTTAATAATTTAAATTTAATTATATATTCATTTTTAATTAAAATTGAACTAATCATTTTTAATTATTAGTAAATTCATCCATATTTTCAATAAATTTAGAAACTCATTCTAGATAAATAAATTTATCATTTGATTTATAAGTCTTAACTTGTATTCTTACACATCAATAACATTTAAACCGATGGCAAAATTCATTTAAATCCAAATGTTAATCCATTTTATCCCAATATTTTTAAAAGTTATAGCACGAATATAAATATGTCTACATTAATTTTATGTAGGTTAGATGTAAACAAATAGCTAAGCGTTTTGCTTTTAATAACATAGATTAGGAAGTCTCTGAACTAGCAAAACAAAAGAATATATGTGCATCTTTTTCAATAGATTTACATTCATATTGAACCTAATGGACTTAACAATTGGGGTCTAATAAACTTATAGGTTTAGTTCGCAATAACTTAAACAAAGCTTATTCTATACTCAAAATAAGCTTAATCATTCTTATGTCCAAACATAAGTTATTCTGTCTTTAGGTTTTAGTTACTATGGCAACCATGGTTTTGAAATCTGGACCGGACCGGTCGGTTTGACCGGTCCGACCGGTGACCGGTCGATGGTCTGGTCCGATTTATGCACCAAAATAAGTCTTCAATTGACCCGGTGTGAACCGGTCAAAACCGGTCAATTGATTGGTTTTTGATCGGTCGAACCGGTCCGGTTGGACCGGTTCGATATTTTTTTTTTTTAAAAATTTTTTAAATTTTTTTTAATATTATATATAATTAAATATAATTATTGTATAATTATTACGTTACACCGGTTGAACCGGTCGAATTGATCAAATCGATAACTAGTAAAATCACCGGTTCGATGACCGGTCCGGGTTTCAGAACATTGATGACAACCAAACACCCAACTTCACCTTACCTTAAAAAGCCTAGCTATAACCTATAGAAAACAAAGCAACCAAAAAATACACAATTGTTGCTCCTTTTCTTTTTGCTTCAACCAATCACCTTATTATCCACTAGTAACTCATCCACAGACGTGTCACTAATCACTACCAACAGCCATCAGTAGTGAGAAGGAGCGTCGACTACACCGCCTATTAATAATGGTATTTCAGGTTGTTGATAAAGATGGATGTTCGTTTACGCCAAAATAAATTTAGTGGTTTAAACATAAATGGTTAGTTTTGGAACTTGATGGAAAATTTTCTGAACATCCACTTCAAACCAACAAATCCTGATAGGAGAGGGACGTTGTTTTGTTTTTTTAAATAAAACATCTCAAATAAAAAACACGTTTATTAAAAAAAACACTTTTATGCAATATGTCGGAAACATGCTTTTAAGAGGGAACAGGATTTGTTCCTATAAACCAGTTATTATTCTGTTCTATTAACATTTATATAGAATTTACACAAATGTGTGGATAAAATTAAATGACACATAATTAAAACATTGTAATCGGCACAAAGAATCTTATATGCTTTTAAGATGGCCACACTGGCAAGTAGAAGTGTTTCCACAATAATGCAAAGATAACAAAATTTTCTACTTTGTATCATTAAACTATATCCAAGAATAACATAGTGCTTGTTTTGTTGTAAAACAAAATAATAAATCAAGTCTTATTAAATTTATATTTGGATTTTATGCATCAAGCATATATTAAGAGATATTAAGTAAATTTGTTTTGTGAAAAAAAATTCATGACATAAATCTCAAAATAAATGTTTGAATATAAATTCAAGACTTAAAATTCAATTTAAATCATATCCAACATCTAAATACAAATTCAAGATATGAATTTTAATATCATCTTAATAAGATCATGATCGTATGAAAATCTTAATAAGATATGAATTTTAATATCATCTTAATAAGAGTTATTAAGATGATATTAAAATTCATATCTTATTAAGATTTTCATACGATCATGATAATCATTTTGGATTCAAATTAATGAATACAAATTATTTTCAAATCAACGTAAAACTTATAATTATTAGAATACAAGCTCAATCTAACTTTGATACCAATGTAAAAAAAAATTGTGTATAACATGATACGATGGAAAGATACTTGTATTAGTACCTAAGAACAAAAACAAATTTTACTTTAACCTATAGGATAAGAGACTTGCAGAATTATAAAATTTGTAGAACTCATTCCACAATTGTTTTACTAATTTCAAAATTTTCTTATCTTACATACTTTTTTGGTAAATCATATTTTATATTTTTAATAGTCGTCACATTTACAATTATAATATTTTATATCATTAACTTATTATGTATGCTTATTCATTGAATAAGATCGAAGATTAATGATTATTTATATATAAGAAATGATTCATAAATTGATGTCTTAAAGACTTTTTCATAAACTACTCTTTTTTCCTTCCAACATTAAGAAAAGACAAATGATGCTAATACACCATTTTTATCATACCTGATTAGCCAATTAAGAGCACAAAAAAAAAGGATAAAACGAAATAACGATAGTTTAAAATGAATAAAGAGGCATTGTGAAGTTAGTTTTCATTTCAAAACAAAATAATACAAAAGAAGCGAATTTGACCATCATAATGGCTCCAATATCTGTTTTAAAAATCGGATCGAACCGTTCGATTTGACCGGTTCGACCAGTGACCGGTCGGTTATCCGATTTGATTCATCCTTAAAAATCGATTTTTAATTGAACTAGTCAAAATCGATCAATTGACCGGTCGGATCGGTCCGGTTTGACCTGTCCAACCACTGGTTTAATAAATTTTTTTTGATATATTTTTATATTTTTTAATATTTTTAATATTATATAATTAAATATAATTATTGCATAATTATGATGTCACACCGATTCGATCGGTAGTTAAACCGGTAACTAATAAAATTTTCAATTCGATGACTAATCCGAATTTCAAAAAACTAAGGCAATCCCTGGTCGATGATTTACGACAATGTTTAACATACATGCCGTAGGTAGATGGACCAAGTTAAGATGACATGTAATACAAAAGGGACCTTTCAATAAATTATGATTCGATGCTTGACGTTAACAACGTGTTTATTGTCCAATGCTTGTTTTTAATTCATAAACACAAATACATCAATGGATTAAGCTATTAATTAATTAAACGAAAGAGATAAAGGGTCACTTTCAATGTGAGTTTCCACTGAAGTTCCTTCAAACGAATGCCCTTCTTGCGTTGTCTTTGCCAACCCCACTTTAGAATTTTTACCTAAAGCAAAACTAACAACTAGTGTTACATGTCCACAATTAAAACTTAGAAATTAAAATAAATGTTATAGAACTAAAATTATAGAGACTTATTGATAATTGTTAATAATTAAGAGAATCGTATTATTTAATATGTGAAATTATATGTCTAACGAGTGTTTTACCCTTATTAATATTAATATGTAGAATGACCATTGATGTCCTTATTCTATCGATTTATATATATTTCGTTCATAAAAAAAGTATTTCTTCTTAGGTAGAAGTAGAACTAACAAAGCATGGTTTGTAAAATTTTATGTAACAGTAATGTCACGAGACTGTCGACATAAAAATTCCGCAATCGTAGCATACTTAAGAGGAATAATGAATTGTACGTGGTAAAGAAGTGATCACGGTTTCTCAAAATGTTATGTATGGATATGTAATACGATCCATACATTATACTTTCTGGGTTAGATCGATATGGTTTATTAAGCAACATATATTTGTATTAATTATAGTAAAAACAAACTCTGATCGAACTAATTACACTTTGCCCCAATAAATTGTACGTAAAGCTAAAATAAAAGGCTTTGATTGTAATATTACTTTTATTAAATTAAAAGTTGAAGTTCTTTATCCATATTTATTTTCTTGGTGATTAGAAATTAAAGTAATTTTGTATTTATAAGAGTTTATATTCTTCTTCTTTAATTGAAAGAAATCCAATAAAGCTTAAAATGAGCAATAACTGAGAAAAACTGAAAAGATATATCTCCTAGTCCAACCGAAATTAAGGAAGATATGTTCCAACTTTTTTATTATCAAAAGATAAGATGCCTTTTCCTTATCAAAGCACATTTTATAAATCATTAAACACTAATTAGAATTTTGGAAACAATAGGATTCCTATTTTAATAAAATTTTATCTTGATAATATTTGGAAAATCATCTAAATATTTTAGCTGAAAAAATCCCTCAAACATATGAGGAAATAATCCGAAAATAAAAGATAAGATCTTAAAGCAGATTTTATCCCTGCTGTACTCGTAAACGTATTCCATGTCTGTTACCTTATTTCTTGAGTTGTTTCAAGCATGTGAAACTCGTGTACCCTTAACATAAAGGTCAAACTAAGTAAAATGAACATAATTAACGCTTGATCTTCTTACCATTCGAAGCTAATCTTTGACCACCAATGTATTAATCATCATCATACAACTTTGAAATCTCTAAGTGATCAATAAACTGTTTACAAAATAAGCATGCTCAATTATCAAAACCTATATTAGGGTCAACAACTTCCCCCTTTTTTATGGTGACAAACTATTAAATATACTTAAGCATGAATCACATAATTAGTAATATAAAGATGAGTGAATCAAGTATATAAGTGAAAATAATCACACCACCATATATATACACAAGAAACAAGAGAATAAAAATGTTAACCAATACATACGAGTTTCTAACACTTAATCACTTAAACCAAATAACATAGCCACAGAGCAAATATTCGACTTAAGAATGTAAGACTAGCACATAAGTCACAATACCATAACAAAGCATATACGTGCATGCACATAGGTACATGCCCTTATTTCCCCCCTTTGGCATCATAAAAACAAAACACAAGTCAAGATTAGTAAAATATAGAGTTGTAATACTAAAGGAAGAATCATTAATGGCTAACACATGCACACTTGGTGTTTACGACACACAAATCACAAGCTAGAAAATAATTCAACCTCTAGATGACTAGAATAGTTACAAGCGTGCATAAGAACCTGTCTTAGAAGCATAGGAACTAGATTAGCAAGAGTTACCAAAAGATTAAATAGAACAAGTTTATCAATAAGAAAATATGGGGTAAGCTCCTAAGGCTAAACTAAGATGTGCTAGCTGTAAAGCTGCTAAGTTTGCGACCGGAGGAGTTCATTTCTTGTCATGTGAAATGACCCATTACGGAGTTCTCCTTTCGAAACACGAGTAGAACCCTTCTAGTGACCCTAAAGTAACTCTCCAATAGATAACTAAATCAATTGAAGGGTTCTCATAAAGCTAAACCGTTCAACTGTTAAAAAACCTTTTATACTTTAAAAGTTAAAAATGCGAAAAAATAGTGGGATTTTTTTTTTACTTTATGAAAATTCAGCAATATAACAACTATTTTTTCTAAGATTTCCAAATTTCAAAAACCTACATAACATGATTTAAAACACTCCTAGTATTTCATATACCATCTCAACTTTTAGAACGGAACCTCAGGTCCACATCATAAGCAACCACAAACATATAATTCTCAACATTTTAAAAACATATTATATAAATATCAATTAAACAATATAAATAAAACATATATTTTTCATAAATACATACAATGTTTCTTAAAAACGGTTGGTCTTGAGTTTGAGATTTCTACCCAAATGCTTACGTATCTAATTTCTATTGAGGATCAAAGCTCTTGTAGTTCATTAAGTAAAAAATATATACAATCCCAACAATATTTACAAGATCACACTTTTAATCTCTTTCCAAAATAATTTAAAACATATATACAAATAACTAGGTCAATTTTGAGAAAACACATACATAGCAAAAATGACACAAGCACAACAGCACCTGACTATACAACTAATCATGCGGTGGAATCCTAACTATTGTAGCACTTGTATGCATACCTGGGGTGGTTTATTTAAAAACATAAAATAGGGGTGAGCTAAACGAGCTCAATAAGTATTAATCATTTTACTAAAAATTAAACTTTTCATAACAACATAACTGAAATATTCTCATACAACAATAAAGCTCATGGTAAAATAATTACCACAAAAATTTATTCGTGCATTATAAAATTTGGTAATAAAATAACACTTTGTAAAACATAATTTCTAAATTTCTAAAATACCATTTCGAATGCTTTTTTGAAATTAAAGTCATAATATAAAATTTTCTATTTTCCTTTTTCCTTAAACAATAAATAGTGGTTGCAATAAGTTTTCTGAAAGCTTTTATATTGAAAATAAGCTGACCACTTGAATTGGTACCATACGATGCCTAATAAATAATAGTGACATTATTATTTTCGTAAATTTTCTTACACAACATAGCCCACCCTAATTTTTTTACCTCACGATACCCTAGGGATAAATTCATGGAACTAGTCCTGCATTGCTTAACCACTAAGAAGATAGTTTTACATCACTTACCTATAATAGGTTAATTGCTATAAACTGGTAGTTATGAAGCTAGTTCTACATCGCTTAGCTGTAACAATTTTGACTAGCACTATATGTACACAATACGTGAAGAGGGCGACTGACTAGACTACTGCCAGACATAATATCACCCCTGTTAGTGACTGACGTCTCCCAGACACTACCATGCACATTTTAGGATACTCTTACTGGTAAATCTGTAATACCATCAAGATGTACCATAGGCTAAAAATTTATTTCCTTTTTATCAACAATTAACATAATTTTAATATAAATTCAAATCATATAAAATTGAACTTTCAAACTAAAATTCATATATTACTAAAATATAAACTTATACTAGCAATATTCACTTGTAATATATTATTCACATAAAACTCAGCATAAATATTCATTTCGTGATAAAATAAAAAGCATTTGCATATAATCAATTTAAAGTACACTCACGACTTGCTAATTTCCTTTTCATCACTTTGAAATCCTTCAGTTGGCTTCGTTTTTACATCTGAAAACCAAATACACATACATTCAAGTCTTTAATACATTTTACAACTAAATACACCATAAATCATTTCAATTTCATTACTTTCCACATGCACTCTATATACCTTTTTTTTTCAAATAATAACATAACACTTCATTCATTGGAAGCACTATTCATTCAAGATTTTTTTATTATTGACTCAAAACTTTCCCAAGTCTAGGGTTTCATACATATAAACACCTTTAAATCTCAAAATAACCAGTTTATCCCTTATCGAATTAAACCGATAAACTTTTTTAAATAAATTCGCAAAATATTCTATATAATTCTAAACCTCAAATTAACTTGAGTATACTCTAATAAGACCTAAAACTCGTCAATTGCATGCTTAGAACAATTTAATTGGGCACCTAACCCCTAAATTCATTATTTTTCTATACGGGTTTTTTTATTCAAAACTTTTCATATTACTCGAATTCTATTCAAACAAGCTTCGTTTTGACCTGTTGCAGCTCCTAGGGACTCTAATCCCAATTCTGGCGCTTTTCATCATATTTTGAAATTGTTCGAAAACTTCTTCGATTGCCTAAAAGAATTTTTGGATTGAATATGGAAATTATCAAATGTCACTGAAATGGATTTCATTCAAAAGTGTCACTTAAATCTCCAAAGCACATTTTAGGGCTTTTAAAGCTCGTTCCAACTCATTCTATAGCTTTTTGAAATTTTAAATTTTTTTTGAAAAGTTTCTTGTTGAGTCTAGAACTATCTCCAATCTATCCGTGATTTCCGTTATAACCTCAGTAATACATTTAAACACTTAAATTACTCTAGTATACCATAAATAGCACATTACACATTACAATAATCAAAATTGTATATTACATCATGTTTCTTTTTCTTTCTAAGCACCAGCTTGGTCAAGTTAGAGGTCTACCTCCATTCTAACTTAGCTTCTCATTTTGATCCACAAGAGTCCATAAATGACTCTCATTAATAGCCAATGAGGCCCCCAGAACTACCATAACTTGTTCTTTTCTTTATTTCCTGCCTTTTTGGGCCCCTTATTTCTTACTCTATTCTTTGCCCTAGCGTAGGCAACTTGGGTGCATATTTAGGCTTCTAAGACAAAGCCCTATTCTCTACCATAAAGGAAAACCTATCCAAGGCCTCTATTTAGCAAACGAAATTTGATAGGTCAAGTTCCCTTTTTGCTACCAAGGGGAACTATTAATGGGATAAACACTTTACTAAGTCATATATTATAGGGCAAGGCATGGCTGGTGTTACCCTTCTCAAGCACATAAAGCATGGGCTAAATTCTGATTGAGGGTAGATTGATGGGCACCTTAGCATCGAGTAACTCTATAAGGCATGTATAATACACACCACTTAGGTTTCTCCTTTATCCCCCTAAGAGTTATACTCCAAATGACAATTTGGCAAGAAACTTGAAATAAGGAGAAAAGTAATTGATGCTTATTTCCTTTTTCTTCTTACCACATGAATTGCTTATGAGCTTGATAACAAGCTCATATCCCTTAATGTGTGAGAGATGAGTCATATCCATCTTTTGGTATATGTCAAAACCACTGTAAGGCACCTCTAGAATGTGACCTAAAGTAGTTGGAGTGAATGAAAATTTAAAGCCATTCACTACAAGAAAATAAGTCAATCCGCGACGTTTAAAAAACGTCACAAAATGTCAAAAAACGTCACAGAATACAATTTGCGACGTTTTTTAAAACGTCACAAAAAACGTCGCAAAATGTGGTGTAGGCAAAAAGTTTCTGCGACTTTTTTTATAAAACGTCACAAAAAATACGGACATTCCGCGATGTTTAAAAAAACGACACTAAAAGATTGGTCTTTCTGCGATGTTTTTTAAAAACGTAGCGAAACGTATTCCACGACGTTTCCAAAAAAACGTCACGAAACGTCTTCCGCGACGTTTCCAAAAAACGTCCACAATAGTCTTCGTGACGTTTTAAAAACGTCATAAATATCTTCCGTGACATTTTATTATTATTTGTATTATTTTTTAACTATTATTGTTCTCATTTTTTAGAAAATTATTTTCATTTAATAATTTTTAATTTTAATAATTATTTTTAAAATATAAATTTTTTACCTCTTATTTGTTTAATAACTTTTGCAAACTCAAAAAGTTAGTATAAATATTGCTTTGAGCTAGACCTATAATGTCATATAGGCGGACACGAATTATGTCAGAATTTTCTGGAAAATGAAAAACAGGAAAATAAGTCTTGAACATTACTGATGAAACTGAGGAGCTGCATCAATTGTTATAGACCAAAGAATTTGACATTTTATTCATCACATTTAAAATTTTAATGAAGACAATTATACAAAGAACACTCCCTCAAAATGCCCAGCACACCTGAATACCCAAAAGAGAAAAAGAAAAACATTCCTCACCCACATGAAACAACTGAATACTCCCATACCATTCACTATACACCACTTCCGACCAAGACAAACCATGTTGTTGCCAAGCAGCTCCTCAAATTGTTCAATGAGGAAATCAAGACACCTTAAGATTAGGCTGCGAAAACTATGATCATGATGAGAAGTACAATTCCAAAGATAACCAGAAGCAAACAAGTCTGCACAAAAACACAAAGAATAAGTCCAAAATTTTAAATCCAAAATACTCAAGAGACTTTAACTTATTGTAAATATAAAACATATTTCTCTTATCAACACTACTAGTCATTTTTGCATAGACAGTACCACCAAAGCTGGGAAATGAAAACTCTATAAACAAATCTAAACTATAGGGTTAACTGAACTAAGATCACATGGAAATTTGTTTACGTGGAGCAATAAGCAGGTGGGAGAATGGTACTTAATGAAAAAACTTTACAGAAGATAGTGAATGCACAGTGGTTACACTAATTCCCTATGAGCTCAACCATTTTAGAGAATGAATAACGAATGATCTAGTAGAACAAAATTACATAGGCCAGAAAAGGCAGTGGCAAGTTAAAGAACAAAAGAACATTTCTATGCGTTTTGCCATTAACTTCTCTCTCAGTTCCTAGAGAAACATCTTGAATGTCAGAATTTCTTAGCTTTTCCTGTAATAAGAACAAGCAACAAACAAGTTAGAGAAGAATCAAGCATTAGGATAAATATGCAGCAAGCAGAAAGAAGAAAATTGTGAACTTAAATGAGCATAGAAGTTGCAGAGAAGAAAGTCGATATTACCGGTTGAAGGTGGAGGATTGAACCTTGACACAACTTTTAGTTATCCTCTCTCTTCCTCTACAACAACTGTAGGAAAATCCCGGTGTGAGCATCACATGCCCACGGTGCGGAAAACAAAAATTTTTTGTTCCGGGACCTTCCCGAAAGCCAGGATCCATGTGTATATATATAACAAACTCGAACCGAACGACCAAAGGAGATCGTCTCTAACGGTATCCACGCAGAGATCGGAGAACCTAACCGGGACAAACCCTTTGACTCGGGAATAGCTAGAACAAATTAAAGACTGCTAGATCTTACCTTTGTTCTATGGAGAGCTTGGAAAATGATGGAGGAACTTGAATAAAAGCTTGAAGATGAAACCTTTGAGAAGATGATCGATGATGGCTTGAGAGAGAAACTCTTTCTCTTCAAATCCTTAGGTTTGCTTTAAAACCCACGAAAATCATTTCTTAAAAGAAAGAAACTCTTTTCTTCTCCTTTTAAACCAAGTCCAACGATCATTCTCCATCATCTTTCAAGTTTTTGTCTTTATTCATTTAATGAAAGTGATGACTAAGCATGGAAATGGAAGGTTCCATTCCCTTTCCACGTTTTCAACATATATATATATATATATTAATTATTTAATTAATTAATCATATATATATATGTATATATATTACTGAAGTGGTCCAGTCACACTGCGTAGTCGGTCCTACATGGGTCCCGTATGGGAAAACTCCTAAACCTTTTTCAAGAATATCGATGTCGCGATCTCATCGGGACATATCTCGATCTCATCGGGATCCAATTAATCTGTTGCTCTCCATATATTGGAACTCGTCCAAAACTATTTTACGAGTTCTCCGAGACACTCTTATCGTGTGACCCATTAGGTTCCGGTTATGTTGGCCACTTAGATTAACACTTAATCTAAGCAAGTCATGAGCGGTATCTAGCAACACATCATGACCCCAATTGACGAAAAATAATTGGTTTGACGAATGAATATATATTCATCATGGACCATATCACGAACCCTTCCATAGACAATTACCGTGCAATTCGTCCTTTCACCATCCTATACCCCACTTGGTTATGAGTATGGGCAATGTGTCAACTCTCACTAGACTGACTACGTCAAATCTAGTCCAAGTGATTTCAGTTCTTGTCCTGAGACTCATTACTTTATATGTCACTGAAGACACTCTTCACAACATACATACTCCGGCCAGAGATTTCTAAGTAACGACCCTGACAAGAGGCCATAGGTATCATCTTCTGCTATCACAGAAGTGGTGAATCCTCTATTGGCAACTCAATTACCTTCGAATACCTTAAACTGTACCCAAGCACCACCCTATAAGCAACCTTTGTAAGGCAACAAGGAATGGAGTCAAAGCACAGAATCAGTACCCAAGATATCCTTGAGTACCTCAAGTCTAAGGATACTTGCACCATTGCTATGATGAGATTATCACTGACATTAGAATAGGACATCCATGTGATGATCTCATGGCAGGTCATCCAATGTACTTACTACCTCTAGTAAGCATCTACATCTCAACCCTAAATATCTCATATTTACGCTTTACGAGATCCACCGCTGATCAAATCAAGGAGCATGAGATGTGCTAGTCTTTCCGGATTACCGATGTCCGTCTCGAGAATCCTATGACTAGGATAATTTAGATAATGACATAATTGCACATGATAGGAATCTCAGTAATGTGATCACATCATAATTTCCTTCATGCTATGTCATATATCATGGACTTCATTAATTTGATTACAGATCTATATCAGTTCATAAATAATGAACAACAAATTAATGAAATATGCCTTTCTTTATTTATTTATAAAGACTGTACACAAATTTGTACGAAATGCGCCAAAGGCGATTGCCTTTAGGGCACTACTCTAACAATCTCCCACTTGACCTAAAGTCAATCGCCTTGATATCTAATACCATAGGTGAGTACATGAGAATCAAAACTCTTTTGTGACAATGGCTTCGTCAACGGATCAGCAATATTCTGCTCGGTGGGAACTCTCTCGATCTGGACATTACCACGTCCCTATGATCTCCTTATCAAATGATATCTGCGAGATGCGTGTTTGGATCGTTGATGAGACCTTGGTTCCTTCGCTGCATGATAGACCCATTGTTGTCACAATAGAACTGTATGGGCCCATCACTGCTAGGAACCACACCAAGTTCAGTAATGAACTTCTTGATCCAAACTGCTTCCTTTGCTACTTCTGAAGCGGCAATGTACTCTGCCTCGGTTGTTGAATCGACAGTCGTCTCTTGTTTGGAATTCTTCCAACTGACTGCCCCGCCGTTCAGTGTGAATACATAACCTGATTGGGATTTGTAATCATCCTTATCGATTGAAAATCGCATCAGATACCCGCCACTGGAGATCTCCATCCCGTATATCAAGAAAACATCCTTAGTTCTTCGTAAGTACTTAAGGATATTCTTGACAGCCACCCAGTGATCCTCACCAGGATCCGATTGGTATCTGCTCGTAACACTTAGAGCATATGATACATCGGGTCTCGTACATAGCATAGCATACATGATAGATCCTACCGCTGATGCATACGGGATCATATTCATGCGCATCCTCTCATCTTGTGTTTTAGGACACATAGATTTCGAGAGTGTTATCCCATGAGTCACGGGAAGGTACCCTCTCTTGGATTGCTCCATGTTAAACCTCTTTAGCATCTTGTCTATGTACATTGATTGTGAAAGACCAAACAACCTTTTTGATCTATCTCTATAGATCCTTATCCCAAGGATATAAGTTGCTTCACCAAGGTCTTTCATGGCAAATTGTTTGGACAACCAAATCTTGATCGCTGCGAGATAGAGACATCGTTTCCTAGTAATAATATGTCATCCACATATAGCACAAGGAATATGTTTGCAGTCCCATTAACCTTCTTATACACACAATATTCATCCGGATTTTGTGAGAAACCAAACTCTTTGATTACCTCATCAAAACGGATATTCCAACTCCTGGATGCTTGCTTCAATCCATAGATGGATTTCTGAAGCTTGCATACCTTTTCGCCATCATAGGAGGTGAAGCCCTCAGGTTGTGTCATATACACATCCTCATCTAGATTTCCATTTAGGAAAGTTGTCTTCACATCCATTTGCCATATCTCATAATCATAATGAGTGGCAATAGCTAGGAGTATTCTAATGGATTTAAGCATTGCTACTGGGCTGAAGGTCTCGTCGTAGTCAACTCTTTGTCTTTGACGAAAACCTTTAGCAACAAGCCTTGCTTTATAGGTAATTACATTACCATCCATGTCGGTTTTCTTTTTGAAAACCCATTTACACCCTATGGGTTTTATTCCTTCGGGTGCATCAACCAAAGTCCATACTTGGTTTTCATACATGAAATCCATTTCGGCCTGCATGGCATAAAGCCATTTCTGAGACTCTGAACTCTTCAGAACCTCTTCATAGGTAGTAGGCTCATCATCTTCTATGAGCAATACGTTATCCTGTTCATTCACGAGAAATCCATATCTCTCGGGAACAGAGCGTATTCTACGTGACCTACGAACTTCGTGTGTTGTAGAAGGTTGAACTGTTACTTCATCCGTATGAGTTACAGCTTTGAGTTCAGCGATTGATCTGCGTCTGTTACAAGATCTTGAACTTCTTCAAGTTCAATTTTGCTCCCACCGCCTTCTTGTAAAAGAAACTATTTCTCTAAAAAGACAGCATGCTTTGAAACAAACACCTTTTGTTCCTCAGCAAGGTAGAATTGATATCCCATTGTTTCTTTAGGATATCCTACGAACAAACACTTGTCAGACTTTGCATCAAGTTTATCTGACCGAGTCCGTTTACATAAGCGTGACAGCCCCAAACTTTCAAATGAGTAAGATAGGGTCTTTTGTTAGTCCACATCTCATATGGAGTAACATCAACTGTCTTTGATGGAACTCGCTTAACAAGTAAACAATTGTCTCGATTGCATACCCCAAAAGGATTTTGGTAACTTTGCAAAGCCCATCATTGATCGTACCATGTCTAACAAGGTTCGATTTCTTCTTTCGCCACACCATTATGTTTGTGGTGTGTAAGGAGGAGTCCATTGAGATAAAATCCCATTATCTCGAGATAATCCAAAACTCTTGGTCTAAGTATTCCCCACCACGATCGGATCGTAATGTCTTGATACTTTTCCCAAGTTGGTTTTCTACTTCATTTCAATTGTTTGAACTTTTCAAATGCTTGATTTGTATCTCATCGATACAAGTACCCATATCGAGAATAGTCATCGATAAAGGTAATGAAGTAAAGATAACCACTTCTAGCATGGATGGACATCGGACCACATACATCCGAATGTATTAGGTCTAATACTCCGATCGCTCGTTCACCCTTTCCCTTAAAGGGTAACTTAGTCATCTTGCCTAATAAACAAGATTCGCATGTGTCATATGATTCATAATCAAATGACCCTAAACTATCACTCTTATGGAGCTTAGCTATCGCCTCTCATTTATATGGTCAAGCGCGACAATGCCATAAGTAAGTTGATTTTAAATTATCTCGTTTATGTCTTTTCGTATCATTGACATTCATAATTGGATGTGACATATCTAATATGTAAATTCCATTGCATAAAGTACCAAGACCATAAAGCATTCCATTCAAACTAATAGAACAACCATTGTTACTAAAAGTCAAATGGAAACCAAATCTATTTAAACAAGAAATGCATAATATGTTCTTTGTTAATACAGTACAAAATAACAATCATCCAATTTAATTACCATCCCACCGGGAGTGACAAAAGTAAGTGCCTACGGCTAATGCAAAGAACTCTTGCTCCATTTCCCACACGCAGTTCACCTCTCCTTCACGAGTCATCTCATCGTCCCCGAGGCCTCGCATATCATTGCATATGTGTGAGCCACAACCGGTATCTAATACCTATATGTTATGATCGAAAAGTATTAACCTCAATGACAAACATACCGAAGAAGTCGAGGCATCGATGCCTTCTTCGCTTCGATTCCTCCAGATAGACTTTACAGCCCGCTTCAAAGTGACCGATCTTGCCACAATGGAAGCAAGTCCCTTGGAGCGCTCTTTGGTTTTCTTCTTGCTATACTTCCTTTTGGTTTCTTAGACCTTTTCTTCTTTTGTTTCTTTTTCTTTGAACCAGAAGAAGAGTCCACCATCAGCACTTGCTTGCTATCCTTCTTGATAGCTTGCTCTGCTCGTCTTGAAGGCGATTGATCAACTCAGGGATTGTTGTGGATACTTGGTTCATCCGATAGTTTAACACAAACTGTGAATAACTATCAGATAATCCAACCAGAATTAAGTCAATACTTAATTCATAATCCATGACAAAACCTAAGACGACCAATCTCTCAATATACCCATTCATCTTCAGTGCATACTGCACTGCAGATGAACCTGGAGTCATCTTAGTAGTGAAGAGTAGCCTCGAGGTCTCGAACCTTTCAGACCGAGCTTGCTCATCAAACAGCTCCCTAAGATGAAACACTATGGTATGAGCATCCATAGACTCATGCTGCTTCTGCAGCTCTGGTGACATCGAGGCAAGCATAATGCAGGTAGCCATGTCACTGTCTTTAAGATGCTTTCGATATGCTTTCTGATCCTCATCAGAAGCATCAACAATAGGTGGATCAGGAAGTGGAACATCTAGGATATATCCCAGTTCCTCAGACCTGAGAACAATTCTCAGATTTCTCAGCCAATCTAGAAAATTTGGTCCATTTAATTTGTTCGAGTCCATAAGTGAGCGCAAGTTCACACTGGAAGTCATCTTCAATAACCTATAGGGAAAGAGAGAAAGAATGTTAGAATAGAATAGATGCATAATCATAAGGACTTGCATGATATGCATATGGCTCCCACTAGTTTCATAGAATCCATAACCCTCAGTACGAATCCAAGAAATATTATGACAAAATGTCCTAGTGGGTCGATATCCGACATTCCTAAAAATGACATTGGGTTTGCCCAACAAGTCACCTTAGTTCAATCGGTAGGTATCGGTCATACCAATTGCATCATAGATAGATATCCGACATTCCTAAAATGACCTTGGGTTTGCCCAACAAGCCACCTTAGTTCAATCGGCAGGTATCAATCATACCATTTCCATCTTAGGTGCAACTATCGACTAGTGCTATCAACTTTTGATGTATGCACACATTGGGTTATCAACTCTTGATGCGTGTACATCGATGTACACTACCCAATTTCAGATCGTCCACGTTGACCTTGAGTTTGCTCAACAAATCAACGATTCTAGTGAAACCGACCCATAAATCCGAAAATCTCATTTTCTATGGTTCGAACATATCCAGATAGAGTGAGCTTGGGTTTGCCCAACAACCCAACTCTATAAGAACTCTGTTCTCCCATATTAATGGAAGCGTTAGCTTTCATATGATTTGAGGGTTTTCGGTCTCATCTTCTTCTTCTCCAAGCCGTAGGATTATAGTCACTATGACTATATGGAATGATTTAGGGCATATGATCAATCACATTGAGTTTATACCTAAAATCATCCATCATCCCTCCTTTGCATGTTATAAGTCGACTTGTGTATGTATAAGTTGACTTATGCCTCTGTAAGTCGACTTATGCATGTGTAAGTCGATTTATGCAACAGATACCTAACAAGTCGACTTGTACCATTGTGCAAGTCGACTTATCGCTCTGATGCAACAAACAAGTCGAGTTATGAACGTATAAGTCAACTTGTGCAGTTGGAATTGCTATCTTAATTGGCTAATTTCTCAATTCGTATAGTTCAAATTCACAATACCAAGTCTAATACACTTTACCTTGATGTACCAATGAAACACTTTCATTGTTGCTTACCATATATAGTCAAACTATATATGAAGAATTTGAAATCGGTGAATATACTGTTACTCACTTGGATTTCCAAATAATTCGAGAATATCAAATTATCAACTTAAGTATCTCTAGGCAGTCTAAACTTTATCAAGACTACTTCGGCACTGGTCACAAAATTTGTGACGGCCAAAACAATCAAGATAAGGGAATATACTAACGAGACGCTAATGAGACACATTTGACATCCGAAAATTATTTGGAAACCTAATTTCAAAAAATTCATTTAGGCAAGCATACAACATCAATGTAACACATTTTTAATCACATTAAAAATGATCCAAGGCATTGGAACTGAAATCTACACAATTTCTTAGTTCAAACAAAACAACTCCAACAATTTTCTCAAAACTGCCAAGTTCTATGTTTTGCTTGAAAAACCCATTGAAACAATTTCAATAAATTCTGATAAAATTACATAGGTCACTAAATGTTCCCAAAATGCTCCATGAATTTTTTCAGGATTTATTTCCATCAAAAACTCATTCAACCTCAGCAACAAAGCCAATGCAAAATATGTGTTCCTTAACACAGCTATTCCCAGCAGCACACAATAAATTATCAAATAAATAGTAAATCACCTCGAAAACATTTTTCCATCCACATAGACATTCATAAACATCTTAGGGACATGTAGGTGAAAGAAAATCCGAAAAACCATTTTTCTACAATTTATTCTCGAATTTATAGGCATACCTGTTCAGTGAATGTGCACAAAGACAGCACCCAACACATTAGGGAATAAATTAGCAAAACCATATCAAATCACATTGATAAATTCCGGGCTTCCACAGACATATGCAACAACATCTTGTGAACATATCTGGGTAAGAAAATTTCGAAAAATATATCTCATACTGAATTCGAAATTCAACACATACAACATGCATCATCATCACAAGCGATAGCAACTCCGACCTAGTCATGGTTTCGTTGTTATATACGACACAAGTGGCTCTGATACCACTGTAGGAAAATCCCGGTGTGAGCATCACATGCCCACGGTGCGGAAAACAAAAATTTTTTATTCCGGGACCTTCCCGAAAGCCAGGATCCATGTGTATATATATAACAAACTCGAACCGAACGACCAAAGGAGACCGTCTCTAACGGTATCCACGCAGAGATCGGAGAACCTAACCGGGACAAACCCTTTGACCCGGGAATAGCTAGAACAAATTAAAGACTGCTAGATCTTACCTTTGTTCTATGGAGAGCTTGGAAAATGATGGAGGAACTTGAATAAAAGCTTGAAGATGAAACCTTTGGAGAAGATGATCGATGATGGCTTGAGAGAGAGAAACTCTTTCTCTTCAAATCCTTAGGTTTGCTTTAAAACCCACGAAAATCATTTCTTAAAAGAAAGAAACTCTTTTCTTCTCCTTTTAAACCAAGTCCAACGATCATTCTCCATCATCTTTCAAGTTTTTGTCTTTATTCATTTAATGAAAGTGATGACTAAGCATGGAAATGGAAGGTTCCATTCCCTTTCCACGTTTTCATATATATATATATATATATATATATATATATATATATATATATATATATTATTTAATTAATTAATCATATATATATATATATATATATATATTACTGAAGTGGTCCAGTCACACACTAGGTTCTCCTAAGTCCCTGTATGGGAAAAACCCCTAAACTTTTTTTCAAGAATATCGATGTCGCGATCTCATCGGACATATCTCGATCTCATCGGGATCCAATTAATCCTGTTGCTCTCCATATATTGGAATTCTATCCAAAACTATTTTACGAGTTCTCCGAGACACTCTTATCGTGTGACCCATTAGGTTCCGGTTATGTTGGCCACTTAGATTAACACTTAATCTAAGCAAGTCATGAAGCGGTATCTAGAACACATCATGACCCCAATTGACCGGAAAGTAATTGGTTTGACGAATGAATATATATTCATCATGGACCATATCGCGAACCCTTCCATAGACAATTACTGTGCAATTCGTCATTTCACCATCCTATACCCCACTTGGTTATGAGTATGGGCAATGTGTCAACTCTCACTAGATCGACTACGCCAAATCTAGTCCAGTGATTTCAGTTCTTGTCTGGGACTCATTACTTTATATGTCATCAAGACACTCTTCACGGCATACATACTCCGCCGAGATTTCTAAGTAATGACCTCGACAAGAGGCTACGGGTATCATCTTCGCTATCACGTAGTGGTGAATCCTCTATTGGCTACTCAATTACCTTCAATACCTCAAACTGCACTCCAAGCACCACCCTATGAGCGACCTCTGTAAGGCAACAAGGAATGGAGTCAAAGCACGTAATCGGTACCAAGATATCCTTGAGCACCTCAAGTCTAAGGATACTTGCACCATTGCTATGATGAGATTATCACCGACATTAGAATAGGACATCCATGTGATAATCTCATGGCGAGTCATCCAATGTACTTACTACCTCTAGTAAGCATCCACATCTCAACCCTAAATATCTCATATTTACAGCTTCGAGATCCACCGCTGATCAAATCAAGGAGCATGAGATGTGCTAGTCTTTCCAGACATCGATGTCCAGCCTCAAGAATCCTATGACTAGGATAATTTAGATAATGACATAATTGCACATGATAGGAATCTCGAAGAGTGTGATCACATTATAATTTCCTTCATGCTATGTCATATATCATGGACTTCATTAATTTGATTACAGATCTATATCAGTTCATAAATAATGAACAACAAATTAATGAAATATGCCTTTCTTTATTTATTTATAAAGACTGTACACAAATTTGTACAAAATGCGCTAAAGGCGATTGCCTTTAGGGCACTACTCTAACAACAACAATATTCCACTTTTAAAACGAGTGATTAAAAGATAATGTAATGTGGATTTTCAAAGAAATGAAAAAGAGAAAAATCTGTAAGTCAAAAGTGCCATGAACAGAAAACATAGGAAATCATTGTATTTCAAATTTGAAATCTTTTCAAATTGAAAATGAATAATCTCAGTAATATGTAAGTATGCAATGGGAATTTAAACTATATCCTTGTCATTATAACTTTATCTACTTGTTGTTCTATACAATCTTCTAAGTCACAAGACAAAACCTTCATATTCCGTCCACCAATTGAAGGAACAAAATTAAAGTTTTTCACTGAACAATTCAATTATAAGAAGACGGAAGCAAATTGTAGGTGAAGCATAGACCAAGGATTACCGTAAAAGTAGATGGATATACATAACAAGCGTGGAGTCCTCCTTGACTTTCCTTTTTCCATGTTAAGACTAAAAATTGCAGAGACTCTTCATGATTCCAGTGCTTGAACTCACTCGCGCATAAAATCAAACAGCTGACGGGCCTTGAGCTTGCCGTTTACGATTGCAGCTTCTGACCGCTAGCTGCTTGCCCTCTTTCAGACATGCTCCATGAGCAAAGAACTTACAAAGAACCTTGCATAAGTCCACAACATATAATTAGAAAGAAAATTCAAGAAGTCTCTAGGCTTTGGGAATATATGAATATCAAAATTGTTAACCAAAGCATATGTGATTAAAGAACGAAAACCCAATTTTACAGTAATGAACGAAAATTGAAAGAAAAAGGAAATTAAGAGCCACAAAGCTTGTTCTCACCTCTGCGATTTTCCACAAAACGTTAGGAACAAAACCCGAACCCAAAAGATCTGGAACCCAAATCCAACCTGAGTCACGATCTTCTCCAGTAACACTTCAAAGCAATGCATTACACAGGAACCAAGCAGCCCACGTTCTCCGAAAATGCTTGAAACACGAAAAGAAACTGCCGAAAGGGGAGATCCGAAATCTTCCTCGAGCAGGGTTACTAAAAGGGAGTCGAAGAAATCGACGGAGCCTCAATTCGAAGAAAATGAGGAGTTTTCAGACGGGATAAGGAGGTTAGTCGCCGAAACTAGGAACGATTTCAGGCGAAGCGAGGGAGTTTTGCGGTGGAAGGTAGAGAGAAAAGAGAGAAAAAAGAGAAATAGAAAAGTAAGAGGACAACTTGAAAACCGGAAAAGAGTTAAAGAAACGTCCAAGGATAAAACTAGCGGTTGGGAAACGAAGGCGTGAGGACAAAATGTTGAATTTTAAATAGCCTTATGTGACGTTTTGTTTAATAAAACGATACGATTGCTATTTGGCGACGTTTTCTTGATAAAACATCGTAGAAAATGTTGCAATTTTGTAACGTTTTGTAAAAACGTCAAAAAAAGTTAAAATTTTTTGTGACGTTTTTTAAACGTCACAAAAAGTCTAAATCTTTTGTGATGTTTTATTTTTAAAACGTCATAAATACTATGTTATTCTTGTAGTGATTAGCACCATTAATCATATACAAATCATCATACCCATCTAAATTCATATAGAACTCGACAACCATTTCCTTAAAGATCTAAAATCTAACAACCTCTCCAACCTTGAGATTTTATCTTTTCACCAAATTTTCAAACCCATTATTCTCAAGCCAACTAAAGTGAAATTATGGGGGATGGGCACGTCTTATAAAACTAATAAGCCTATCAATTTTGTAAGCTAATTTAAGTCAGGCTTATCAAGCATGACATTTCCCTTTGTGCTTAGTGGAAGTGGATGCATTAGGCATGGGAATGGCCTTGATCAAAGCCACCTCTGAGGCCTTCCTCAAGATCTTTAAGGTTTTTTGGGTTGTGGTTACTTATCAACAACTGGTGGAGGATGTTTTTGAGAGGCACTTGATGATAAAGAGGACCTAATCATCATCGTCATCCTCGTCACCTTTGACAATGTGTTTCTCAACTTGGTTCTTTCTACGCTTGCTCACGAGTTTTTAGGCTATTTCTTGGTTGATTTGGCTTCTTCCAACTTGCCTCACTTTTTTTCTTATATTTTTAACCTCTCTTTCTCTTCCCTCTTCTTAACTTTCTCTTTTTTTCTTTTTCTCCTATTCTTCTTTTCTTTTTCCCTTTCCCTTTTCTTTTTATTTTCTTGCTTTTCCTTTTCTTACTTTTCTATCTTCTCAATCTCGTATTCGTCAAATGTGTCAAGGGGGTTTTCTTGCAAGTCATGATCATCTCTTTCCCCCTCAACAAGTGCATTTGAAGTTTTTAATGTATCTTCTCTTCCTTGTTTCTTAACCTTTTCTTTTTTAAATTCAAAATTTGAATTTTAAAATCTTTACTTGAATTTGAGCTTACTCTACTTTTTGAACTACCTTCCTCCTTCTATTCCTTTCTTTGTTTCGTCTCATGAACCCTACCACCTCTTGAATGGAGTCAAAAAGATTAACGGTGATTTGGGGATCTCAATTGGTGGTAATGGTGGTAGTGAGGTTTGAGTATGGTGAGGGTTTAGATAACTCTCATTAGGCTTGTTGACTTAGTGGGAATCAGTGATTTAGTAGGTGAAGGTGATTTTAGAGCTTGGTTTATGAAAATTTTCCTTGTTTGCACCATGTTTTGATGTTTGAGGATTAAGGTAATGATTGAAGGTGGGGGGGGAGGGAGAGAGAGCATTTCAGGTTTAGGAGAGAGAAAAAGTGAATGGGAAACTAGGTAGGTGGGAGTTCTTTTATGTGGGGAGGAGTTGGAGAGAGAATATGAAAGTAGAATTTTAAGGCAAATGAGGTTTTGCGGAAGGTTTTAGAGATAGAATGGGTTTCTTAGCTAAAGATAAGATTTTGGAATCTTTTTGAGATAATGATGAGATTTCAAATTTTTATCCAAATTTGGTAACTCCCACTCTCAGTTTAGGTTGACCAAAAAACTCAACTATGCATTTAAATAACAACACAAAGTTAAATTTGATGAATTTTTTAAATCATGCTATATACAGTTGTGCATTTACTTATAAAAATAATACATTTAACCATAATAGAACTTAAAACAAATATCAAGCAAGTCTACAAATTACAAACTAAGCTTGGCTTTAAGTCTACCAGTTATTGGGAGAAATAAGTGTTGGACCCCGAAATTTTCTTAGAATTTAGAAATATGAAATGAGAAATTTTGACGATTATTCATGTGTAAAGAATAGAAGAATTATTGAATTTGAAATGAAGTAGAAAAGATAGTTATGTGCAAGATGGATTATATGTGAAATATTGGAAGTTATAAGTTGAAACATGATCATTGAGTATGCTTCGGTATTTTAGCCATAACTTTTTCTCTAGTTATCCGAATCAGATGATTCTTAATTTGGATTAAACTAGAGAGATAAGGCTACTAATTGTCTGATAAAATTGAGTTCTAATTCAGTCTCTAAGAAAGTCAATTTTTGGTTCAGTAATCTAAAAGTTTTAGGAGAGAGAAAAAGTGAATGGGAAACTAGGTAAGTGGGAGTTCTTTTATGTGGGGAGGAGTTGGAGAGAGAATATAAAAGTAGAATTTTAAGGCAAATGAGGTTTTACGGAAGGTTTTAGAGATAGAATGGGTTTCTTAGTTAAAGATAAGATTTTGGAATCTTTTTGAGATAATGATGAGATTTCAAATTTTTATCCAAATTTGGTAGCACCCACTCTCAGTTTAGGTTGACCAAAAAACTCAACTATGCATTTAAATAACAACACAAAGTTAAATTTGATGAATTTTTTAAATCATGCTATATACAGTTGTGCATTTACTTATAAAAATAATACATTTAACCATAATAGAACTTAAAACAAATATCAAGCAAGTCTACAAATTACAAACTAAGCTTGGCTTTAAGTCTACCAGTTATTGGGAGAAACAAGTGTTGGACCCCGAAATTTTCTTAGAATTTAGAAATATGAAATGAGAAATTTTGACGATTATTCATGTGTAAAGAATAGAAGAATTATTGAATTTGAAATGAAGTAGAAAAGATAGTTATGTGCAAGATGGGTTATATGTGAAATATTGGAAGTTATAAGTTGAAACATGATCATTGAGTATGCTTCGGTATTTTAGCCATAACTTTTTCTCTAGTTATCCGAATCAGATGATTCTGAATTTGGATTAAACTAGAGAGATAAGGCTACTAATTGTATGATGAAATTGAGTTCTAATTCAGTCTCTAATAAAGTCAATTTTTTGGTGGAATTTGAGCATAGCATATTATTTCAGCATAAGAACAATTTGGAAATGTTTATGTATAACTTTTAGATTACTGAACCAAATTGAATGATTTTCATGTCGTTAGAAAATTAAGACAATGAGGAACATTTCTTTAGAAGGAAGTACAAGCAAATTCCTTCAATTGCATGATTAGAAAAGGTGTTGATTTTAAGGAGTTAACCATGATTTAAATGAATTTTGAGATCATAATAGAGTATTTTGTGGAATTAATTAACATGTTAATGGGAGTTTATTCGCATGTTAATGTGAGTAAGACATTATGACTTGGATTTAAATTGAATTAAGGTGGTAACTTATGCATGAGGGAAAAATTGGAAGACTACTTAAGCATTTAAGTTCCTAGGCTTTTAAGTAAGGACAATATGGACTTTTTAGCATCATTAGTGGTATAAAAGGCAAGAGAAAGGAGTGGTCTTCTCATTTGAAGAGAGGGAAATGAAAAGTTAGAGAGAAGAGGGAGAGAGAGTCGTGGAGAGAAGAAAAGAAGAAGGAAAGAATAAAAGAAGAAGGAAAGAAGAAGAGAGAAGGAAGAAGAAAAAGAAAGGGAATCATTTTGCTAAGGTAAGTTTATCTTCTTCTTCTTGATTTGTTAGAGAAAGAGTTAGAAAGAGAGAGTGTTTATGTAGAGAATGGGTGTTGAAGAATATGATTTAAGGAACCCATTTGATTTTTAGGGTTTCTAAGTTAGGTTTTGGGTTTCCTAACCTATATGGACTATGGGTAGGTTGAATTTGAGTTTGATTAGGGTTAATTTCATTTGTTGTGATTTTGAAGTTTTAGGGATTTTGTGAAAATTGGAGGATTTTCATTTGAATCAAAATTGAATGAGAATTTTGATTTGTTTTAGGAAATCAAGAGAAACCCTATTCAAGATCAAGAGGAAGATAACAATTGAGGTTGGATTTTCAAGCAAGGAATTAAGGTGGGTACATGTTTATAATAGAGTAAATAAGCCACTTTTGTTTTCTTTAAAATAAGGAAATTTAATGATCTAAATTGCAGCATAATTGTTGCATAAATTGTGCCTTGAATGAATTGAGAAATTGCTACATGTTAATATGTGAATTGTGTGATGTTTTATCGTTTGAAAAGAATGCACATTTATACAATCATGTTTTCAAGAATGATTTTTATATGAAAAGAAAGTTTCCAAGAAAATGTGTCATTTTGGGCAAAAAGTTTGCAAGTTCATGAAACATGTGTTATGTGGGTTTCATGTTTATGATTGAGTAATGAGCCACTAAGGTTTCTTTTTCTAAATTAAGAAATAAAGGTTTGTTTTTTAAGCAAGAAAATAAAATGATTTTAAAGTACTCCATAATTGTTGCATTCATTGCTTTTGATTTGAGAAATTGCTACAATTGTTGCATTTATTGCTTTTAAATGATTTGTGATAGTGTCGCATGTTTTGGTGTATGAATTTTGATGATGAATTGAGAAATGATGATGAAATTGCATATGGAATGTTTTATGCTAATGGAAGACAAGTTTTCAAAATGTGTCATTTGGGCAATTGGTTTTCAAGTTCATAAATTACATGTTATGTGAGCTTGGTAGTCCATCCAAGAATCATCACGTGCACGTTGACTCAAGAATAGGCTTCTCTCGCCTGTCCGCTAGTGACACGGAACTCCTTCAAGGACTCCCTCAAGTTTACGATTACACAGGACCAGTATATGGGAATGTATAGTGCGTCATGAATATGAATCAACCTAAACGATTTCTATGCTTATGTGTTCATGATTTGTGGACAAGTTGATGCATTCATGTTTTGTGACTTGTGAATTTGAATACATGATGAAAATTTGAGAAACGAACGTTTTATGGATTTTCAACAAGGATTTTCTATGACAATAAAATTTTGAATAGTTTTGCTTATTTTTTCGTTATAAGCTGTTATCCACGAGCTTTCGAGCTCATCCCCTCTTTTTTCCCATCTTCAGGTGAAGAATAAGAGATCCAGTGAAAGTGACTCAAGGCATAATTCCGAATATGCATGTTTTTTTTGTGTTTTGGAATTATTGATGTAAAACAAGGCTTTAAGTGGATTTTGAGAAATTTTGGGTTTTGCATGTTTTGTATATTGGATTTTGACATTGACGATGTATTGTGGCATGAGTTGCTATTGAAGTTGGTAAACTCTTAATTTATGATGCAAATGAAATATGGATATGTGTATGGATTTTGAAATGTGAAATTGTGTATGGATGATGAGTTGACAAACATTGAATATAAGCTATTGTTATATATATGTGTGAGATAATATGGAAAGGAAAGATAGGAATGTCATGAAGCATGAGACGTTGTTGAATAGGAAGGGTCATATGGATTAAGGTTGAGAGTTGAAGAATTCCAATTGGTAGTTGAATGGTTATGTTCATAAAAATCCAAGTTTGTATAAGGCAAAATTGTAAGTTTTCATGAGGATAAAATATGTATATGCTGCCTTCCAAGGATTTAGATTGAATTGGACCAAGTTGTCTTCATAGAAGTTGTACTTCGTCTTTATAGCTTTCCAACGCTATAAAGTATGCAATTTTTTGATATCCGAGTTGTAAGTTATAATCATTCCAAGTTAGAATGTTGTAGTGGACGAAATTCCCGAACCATTAGCGTATATGAAGTGAATCTCGGACTGGAAAGAGTGGATTTTGGAAAGATTATGAGTATAGAAGAAGTTAGGATGAATTTAGGACCCTTTGGAGGGGTCTTGGAGGGTGAAAATTTGTTCCACCCGAAGGTTACACGGCCTGCCAGTGTGAATTTACACGGGCCGTGTTTTTCTGGGCGTATGGATGTTATTTTACCCGAAGGTTACACGGTCTGACCGTGTGATTTTACACAGTCCGTGTATTTTTACCCTCATAAAGACCGAATTTCAAATTATGTTCTTCATGAAAGTTGTATCCCTAGATGTCTACTTTATAATGGTCGAAGAACTAAGTCAATACGATGCCCATAGTGAGAGTTATGGCGTTTACGCCAAAGTATGTTCAGTAGGAATCAGGATATGAACATATCAGATTTGTTTGGCTATAACTTCTACGTTCGACCTCCGATTGAGGTGATTCTTAAGGTGATTGATTCCTAAGACATGTATCTATCTGTACATAAAAATTTAGATCTTTTGGAGTTGATTTGACAAAGCTTGGAGGAAAGAAATTGAGGGGCCGGTTGGGAGACCATGATTGAGGTATGAACACACTTTGGATTTTCAAGCATATCTTCATCTATAAAACTTCGATTGAGTTAGTTCTTTCTCCAAAATGAACTAGAGACATAGAGCTACAATTGTTTTGTAGAAAATCAATTATGGTTATTGTCATTTGTTTGTGTGGGCTCGCCCTAGTGGCTTGATATGTTATGAGAATGATGATGAACCGATAATGGCTAAAAAGACTTCATTGGAGTACGTTCACGTCATATGGTTTCAAGGCAAGAGTTGGGTTCCGGAATCGGCTCCTAATAACAAGACATGCAGCATATGATATATGATTTTGGTCATCCCTAACCTCTCTTAGTTTCTCAAAATGTTTTCTTGGTAATGGTTTAATGAATATATTAGTGATCTGATCCTTAAAATTGCAAAAATTCATCTCAATAGATCCTTTCTCAATGTTATCATGTAAAAGTTGGCGTTTGATTTCGATATGCTTAGTTCTAAAATGTTGAACAAGATTTTTTGAAATATTTACAACACTAGTGTTGTTACATAAAAAAAGAATGCAACCACATTAAAACCAAAATCCTTCAATTATTGCTTAATCCACAACATTTGGATATAACAAGTAGCAATAGACACATATTCAACTTCTACTATAGAAATGGAAACCAAATTTTCTTCTTAGATGCCCATGAGATTAAACATAGACCTAGGAAATTGTCCATATCTGATGTACTTTTACTATAAACTAAAATCCCTGCATAATCGTCATTATCATATCTAGCAAGATCAAAATTAACACCAAGAAGTTACTATAACACAAATATTTTGTACCCACTTAAATACCTCAAAATACTCTTTACTACCTTTAAATGAGATTCTTTTAAATCAATTCGAATCCTAGCACACAAGAAAATGCCAAAGACAATGTCTAGTCTAATTATAACTAGGTATGAGAGATCCAATCATCCTTCTATAAACCTTTTCCTTAACTTTTTTACCAGTTTCATCCTTACACAAACATGTATTAGCAGGCATAGAAGTGTTATAGGGCTTGGCTTATTGCATGGTGTATTTCTTCATAAGTTCCTTTAGGTAATTTTACTGGTGGATCATTGTTCCTTTTAGGGTATAATGGTGACCATCATAAATTTTAAATTTTCCACTATTAAAAAGACATAAATCATAAGATCTCGATAATGTTGCCCAGTTGGTGTTTAGCAGAAAAAACTAGTTCATAAATATATCATAATGTTATTATGTGTACGATCATAATACCAGAACAAAAGAACACAAGTAGATGAAACAAACATTTAATATATATATACACACACACACGCACACACATTATTCTGGAGACAATAAAAGTAGTATTTTGTTATAATAATAAAGTAAAAGTGAGATACAATGGGCTCAAAAAGAGATAGTACATATCTTCGAAACAATTTCCAATCCATGCATTCCTACATATTCTTTTTATGTATATGTTTCTTATTTTTTGGTTAGTTATCCTTCAACCCAACCCCACTAACCAACCTTATATCATCCCTACTACTAAAGCATGCATCTACATTTCGGAAACCCTCCTCTTATTTTCTTTAACTATATATACATGTCAAATTGTACATGTGCACGTGAACCTAATGACATTGTGCACAAGTTATGTGTTTATTTTTTTTAATAAAGAGATTACACGACTAAAAGCTTTGAAAAATGTTTTGTTCTTTAAAGTTTAAACAAAACTTTAGTCTATCTTTTTTTTTTGTATTGCTATTAATATAAGCTCATTTACTGATACAAGCAAAAATATACCCTATCTCTCTAAACAAACTTGAATTAACTACCTAAAGATTTTATATTATTTGCTTACATATGGATCAAAATAATGTGACACCTAATATACTAACCCACCTAGAAGTTGTAGTGAAAAATGTTTCAAATCAGGATGAAATAAGTCTTCTTTTATATAATATATGAAGTAAAATCAAATGAATAGTATCTAAGGTCAAATTTAAATGATATATTCCAATTCCACATAATTATTTGTTATAATATCATATAAAAACTTTTAATGACAACAACACAAGATTTAAGGTGTGTGGTTCAGCCGGATTCTGGCGAAACTGAACGTTGCCGTTTGGATCCATGAGTTGGCTGCCTTCCGTAGTGACTTCGACGTTGAAATCCCTGCAAAACAAAGAAGACACGTCGAGGGTTGTGTCCCGATTAGCCCCTCCGACGCTCAAGTTAGTCTATTTGGTGAAGGTGAGGTTGCTGTATGCAGAGAAGACTAGGTTATTATTTTTCGTACCTTTATTACGATAGAATTATACCTTATATATGGAGCAACAACTAGGTTTAGGTCTTTACGTGTGCATGGGAGTCTCTCACCTGCGGACGGGCTAAGGAGAGTGTGGATCGGGCCTGGGCTTGACATAACCGTTAGGTATGAGATCAGTCTTTGAAGAATGGATCGATCGACCCACGGGTCGTCTGGGTTCGGGCCCTGCAAGACCGACCCGACCATACCATAAGCCCCCTTACTCCTCTAGTCTGAGCGAAGAGAAGGGTCGGAGGAGTATATAGAGGTTCTGTAGCTCGTACGTAGGATAGCTCGGCGCAGGCCCGATCGGCCGGACCTAGGCATCACAGCTCGTCCCTGAGAAGGGTCAAATTTCGACGAGTAGCGCGTGACTTCTCGCACTGGGATTGGTCGGTTGGATGTCCCTACTCGGTCGGCATTGACATTTTTTGCTCGATAGCCCGCGCCTAAGTAGGTCGGAGGTCACCAATAGCGAGCGCGTGGTGGTACGTGGAGCATTTATTGTTTGACGGCGCGTGCCTTCTGATGACTTTTCAGAATCTAAAACGTATCGTCCTTGTAACCGTTGTGCAGCTGTCTAGTACGTCCTTTCAACTATCGCGCCGCTCCTGATTGCGAACAATCCTAATTGTCCTTGGCTCGGATTATGCCGCGTGTCCAAGCATAACTCGGATTTTCTCCACGCGTCGCACTTCCATTGGATCGCTATTCGAGTGTTCCCTTATAAACGTTCAGGATCGACAAGCTGTTTGGTTTTCTTCACGTTTGCTTCGTTCTTACGCTCACTCTGTTTTCATTTAGTTTTTGTTGCCCTTAATTCCTGAAAATTTTTGTCAACTGTCGTTCGATTCCCCCTTCTCCATTCACTAAATAGGTACGTCCTTCTTCCTCTAAGTCTTTCTTATTAAAAGTCTCTTCTTGGTAAACATGTCGACTACTAGTTTCAGAAGTATGGTAGAAGGTGTCGGAGAGATATCGACTAGAGAGAGAAAGGATGGGTTGGTTGTGGAGGCGCCGCCAAGAGAGGCATCAACGATGACCGTAAAGGAACTGAACCGATCAATACTCAGATATAACATCCCTGTGTCCTAGGGACCTCGGCTGGCTTTGGGGAACGAGCATATCCACAGTAACTTGAGTGGATATTTCGCCGTTTCTGATAGCTTTTTCTCGGTGGGTGGTATGAGGCTTCCGTACGTCCCGATCGTTGACGAGGTGTGCACGACCTATCAGCTAATGCCGAGCCAAATTCCTCCGAATAGCTGGAGATTTATTAACGGTCTGGCGTTGCTGTGTCACCGGTTCAGCTGCCCTCCTTCGATCGGAGTCCTGCGCCATTTCACGAGATCGAGTCGAGTCCGATCTTCGAGCGGGATCCTTCTCTCGCAGATCAAACGCTTCGTATCGACCGCCGGACAGCTTCAAAGGTCTCTTGGCGGACAAAGTATTTCTTTGTGAAGCCTCCAGGGTCCCTCTTCGAGTCTCGGCCGTGGAGGTATCCCTTAGCCGAGCAGTGGAATGATGTGTCGGGCATTTCCCTTAATAGGAAGGAGTGGATAGTAGTTAATCGTATAAAAGCGCTTGGTCGATACAACTTCGCTCGGCTCATCCAGGGCTATTTCGGGGGGGCCTCGGCCAATTCTTTTCTGCTCGACCCCCCACCACGGATTGGCGGGCTAGGAGAGGAAGCCGCCCTGTCTAGTTGACCCTGCATAATTTAGTTGTTTACTGCATGTTTTGATTATTGCTATCTTCCTCTGACTTGTGTTTGTTGCCGTGCAGCTATGGTGAGAATAGAAGATTATGTTGGGTCCGCCGCTCCCCCTAAATCCAAAAAGCAGGCCGCGGGAAAGAAGAAGGGGAAAGAGGCGAGATCGGAAAGGCTCACTCCCACGGGTGGAGCTCGACAGCTTCTGATGTCTCGGCCCTTCACTGCTAAGGATAGTCCTGCGAGGCCGGCGTTGTCGCCGATCGTACCAGTGAGTACGGGCCGAGCAGATGTAGAAGAAGAGGAGGAGGGGGAAGTGGAGCCTCCTCTTAAGAGGAGGAGACTGGTTCGACTCCGTGATCTTCCATCCGACCCGTCTGGGTAAGTTGGGAAAGCAAAAGAGAAGAAGGGCAAAGGGAAGAGTCAGCGACTGACGCCGGGCAGTGGGAGTTTTGATCAAGCTGCCCATAACCTTCTCGATTGGGGACCTCGACGTGTCTCGCCACATTATTGAGAGGATTACTCCCCCCGTAGACGAGCAGCACATGGATAAGAAGAGTAATCAGGAGACGGGGTCTCAACTCCTTCATAGCTGTATACGGAGTTCGGTGATGTCCTTCGCGGCGGTGCAGCGTCTGGAGGCTCTGGACCGGAAAGTTCAGGACCTTCATGAGCAGATGAAGGCTTTGAAGGACGAGCTTACGGAGGTGAAAGAAGGGAGAGACCTTCTTCAGGCTCAGAATTCTTCTTTAGAGGAGGAGAAGAAGATTCGGAAGGAAGCGATGAGTGTTTTGAAAGCTCAAGTTGATACGGGGGAGGAGGAGAGGATCAGGGCGGTTGCGACGAAGGGCGAGTTGGTCAAGGTGTGTGAAGTCTTGGAGGGGAAGGTGGAGTTGGAGAGGAAGCTTAAAGAGAAGTTCCTCCAAGATTGCCATGCAGCGGTGGAAGGCAAGCGTAGGACCGAGGAGGTGTTGACGAAGTTGGGATGCTCAGTTAAAAGGCAAAGAATCGAGGCGATCAAGCTGTGGAAGAGAAGAAATCTAAATGCGGAATGCCTAGAGCTCGTCTGCGACGTAACCCTTTCAGTCCTGAGGAAGTGCCATGAGATTCACGTTCCCGATGGGTCGGAGCGACCTTCATTTGAAGAGTATGCCGAGCCGCTGCTTCCTGCTCTCGGCCTTTCGTTGGAGGAAATGAAGGAGAGGGCCGTCTGGGAGCGGACCGTTATTCCGGACGAGGAGTTGGATCTCAGCTCGGAGGAAGAAGAGGAGGATGTCTCTCTGCTGCCAGCTCCTCTTGACCCAATTGTCGGCCCTTCTCTTCCCTTGGCCGATCCTACTATCGACCCTTCCTCCGCTGATCCGATTGTTGGTTCTTCCTCTCCTCCTCCCGAAGCGTCGGGATGGTTGTTCCCTTTGTAAAGCTCATCCGGTCGGGCTTGTGACTGGAACTTTTGATTTTAATTAATGAAAATGTGTTTTTTACTACCTCTTCTGCGTTTAGGGTGAGATTGTCTCCTCAATTAGCGGATTGTGTACGAGTGTATTTGCTATGCGTCGAGCAGGCGAGTTAGGACGAGTGATTACGAGGCCGTGTGATCCTAAGTTTTATCTTAGGATCCTGGGTGAGTGTGTTCGATTTACGCTGAGCGAGGGGCCTCAAGGCTCTTGCCTTGGCGACCCGACCGACTGTAGTCGATCTATGGAGATGCCGAGCGAGGGTCCCAAGGATCTTGTCTTGGCCACCCGACCGACCGTAGTTGATCTATGGAGATACCGAGCGAGGGTCCCAAGGATCTTGTCTTGACAACCCGACTGACCGTAGTCGATCTATGGAGATGCCGAGCGAGGGTCCCAAGGATCTTGTCTTGGCGACCCGACCGACCGTAGTCGATCTATGGAGATGCCGAGCGAGGGTCCCAAGGATTTTGTCTTGGCGACCCGACCGACCGTAGTCGATCTATGGAGATGCCGAGCGAGGGTCCCAAGGATCTTGTCTTGGCGACCCGACCGACCGTAGTCGATCTATGGAGATGCCGAGCGAGGGTCCCAAGGATCTTGTCTTGGTGACCCGACCGACCGTAGTCGATCTATGGAGATGCCGAGCGATGGTTGATTGGTTTTTCTACTCCTTGCCACATATAATGGAACTTTTATTGCCAAGAAATCTGAAAAACCCCTTTATTGATGATAATGAGGGCGTGGGCCGTTAAAAAACCTATCTGGCAGGAACAGGAAAAAAGTTCCCACGTGTTGTATACGAAAAACGGTAATGAGCAAAGACTAATTAAAATAAAACTTATCCATAACTTATCTATTGGTAGAACGCCTTCAAGTTTTGAGAGTTCCAAGGCCTTGGTAGAACCTTCCCTTTCGCATCGCGTAGGATGTAAGAGCCATGCCCGGCTTGCTTGATCACTTGATAGGGTCCTTCCCACGCCTATCCGAAGCTTTCAGATGCTTCCCACCCTCGCCTTTCGCAGGGGCGCACTCGCCTACCTTTACGCCGCTTGGCTTTACCTTTCGTTGTAAAATTTGGTCGCTACTTTGATGGCTTCGAACGAGCAACGCCTTTTCTCGTCTTCATTGAGGAGAACGAGTTCCGCTCTACGGGCTTCATCATTCCGTTCTTCTTCGTAGCCCGACACCCTTTGATTATGCAATGTCACTTCTACTGGAACCAGGGCTTCTGCCCCGAAGGTCATCCTGAACGGCGTTTCCCCTGTAGCTCCGTTCAGTGTGGTTCTGTACGCCCGCAATACTTCGTCTAATTCTTCCACCAAAGTCCTTCGTCCGTCTAAGCGTTTCTTGAGAGCACTCATTATTTTTTTGTTGGTATTCTCCGCAAGGTCGTTACTCTGAGGGTGAGCTACTGAGGATAACTGTAGTCTTATCTTTAGTCGGTCGCAGAAGTCTCTGAACTTGTCGTTGTCGAACTGCCGACCATTGTCTGTAATCAACACCATAGGCATCCCAAAGCGAGTTAGTATATTTCTTCTCACGAAATTCTCCACCTTTTGTTCGGGGATTGTGGCGACCGCTTCCGCTTCAACCCACTTGGTGAAATATTCCACTGCCACTATCAAGAACATCTTCTGTCCAGGACCGAGAGGGAAAGGCCCCAGTATGTCCATCCCCCACTGAGCAAAGAGGATGGGATGACTTACGATTTTCATCCTTTCGGTCGGTTGATGAGACAGGCTATCATTTTTCTGGCAAGCCTCACACCGGTCGACCTTCTCCTGGCAGTCTCTTCTCATTATCGGCCAAGAGTACCTCGTCGATCACCGCGAGCCAACATTCTGCCTCCTACATGATTTTCGCACATTCCTTCGTGGACTTCGGCCATTGCCTGCTCGACTTTTTCTTTATTCAAGCATCGAAGCAGTGGCTAGTCGTAAGATCGCTTGTATAAAGTGTCATTAATGACCGTGTACTCGGCCGCCTTTATTCTTAGTTTCTTGGCCTCCAATGCTTCTTCAGGTTGCGTTCCCTCCAAGAGGTACTGTCTGATCGGCTCCATCCAACCCGACCGACCGGTGCTCACATCAAGAACTTCTTGGGTTTTCTGGATGCTAGGCTGGTCTAGTCGTTCGATCAGAGCATTATTTTTGGCATCCCGGTCGGAAACCATTCTGGAGAGCGCGTCTGTCTTAATATTCCGGGCTCGCTCTATTCTATTGACCGAATATTGCTCGAAGTTTTTCAACTCCTGTTTCACCAACTCTAGGTATTTGATCATGTTGTTCCCCTTGGCTTCATACTGTCCAATAACTTGGCCGACCACTACTTGGCTATCGCTGTACACCTTTAAGTGTTTAACTTCCATTTTCCTGGCCAATTGGAGGCCGGCTATCAGGGCCTCGTATTCTGCTTCGTTATTGGAGGCTTTGAACTCGAGCCGAAGGGCATATTCTACCTTTTCTTCATTGTGCGGGCTGATCAGTACTACTCCCGCTCCGCATCCCTCGGTATTGGACGACCCGTCAACAAACAAGCTCCAGGCGGAGCATTGCTCACACTGCGAGTCTGGTTGACTCATTTCTACGATGAAGTTTGCCAACACCTGTGCCTTAATCGTCATCCGAGGCTTATACTGGATATCAAATTCCCCCAATTCTATTGCCCACTTTATTAGTCGACCCGAGGTTTTGGACTTTTGAAGACATTGCCTGAGGAGTTGGTCGGTCCATACTTCGATGGTGTGACTCTGGAAGTAAGGTCTTAACTTCCGCGCTGACATTAACAAGGAGAGAGCCAGCTTTTCTATAGGCGCATACCGCGTCTCTGGTCTGGTCAACACCTTACTGACGTAGTAGACCGGGTGTTGTTCATTTCCCTCCGAGAGGACAAGAACTGCGCTAATCGACCCCTCCGTGACTGCCAAGTATAGAATCAGATTCTCCCCTTCAACCGGGCTTTGCAGGATGGGCGGGCTAGACAAATATAGCTTTAATTGTTGAGACGCCCTTTCGCACTCATCTGACCATCGAAATTGCGTCACATCCGTTTTCCTTAAAACTTTGAAGAAAGGGAGGCACTTGTCTCCCATTCTAGAGACAAATATGCTCAGCGAGACTATCCGACCGGTCAATATCTGTATATCTTTCAAGCATTGCGGCGAAGGCATCTGGATGATGGCTTCAATCTTCTCTAGATTAGCCTCAATCCCCCGCTGAGTGATCATAAACTCCAGGAATTTTCCGGATGCTACCCCAAAAACGCATTTTTCCTGGTTCAGCTTCATCTAAAATTTATTCAGGGTCTGGAAGACTTCCTTGAGATCTTCCACGTGCTCCGTGGCTGTCTTACTTTTGACCACCATATCATCCACATAAGCTTCCACCGACCGGCCGATCTGTTTTTTAAAAACCTCCATGACGAGCCGCTGATAGGTCGCCCCCGCGTTCTTCATGCCGAAAGGTTTTACTTGGTAGCAATATGTGCCTTGGTCGGTTATGAAGGCGGTCTTTTTTTCGTCTTCCAGACTCATTTGAATCTGATGATAGCCCGAGAAAGCATCTAGGAAACTGAGAAGTTCATGCCCTGAGGTAGAGTCTACTAACTGGTCGATCTTAGGCAAGGGGAAACTGTCCTTTGGACATGCTTTGTTCAGGTCGGTGAAGTCGATGCACATTCTCCACTTCCCGTTCTTCTTTTTCACTAAAACCACATTGGCGAGCCATTCAGGGTACTTGACTTCTCAGATGAACCCGGCCTCAAGCAACTTATCTACTTTTTTCTCGATCACCGCCTGTCGCTCCTTGCTGTGCCATCGCTTCTTTTGTCTAATCGGCTTGTAGTCATGCCGAATACCAAGGGAGTACGATGCGACTGATCGAGAAATTCCAGGCACGTCGCTCGGTACTCAAGCGAAAACCGATCTATTTTCCACCAAACAATCTGTGATTTCTTTAACCAGGTTCTTTTGCAGCTCGGAACCTAGGTTTGTTAACTTAGAGGGGTAAGCTTCGTCCAGTACGACCCGCTGCGTTTCTTCCACTGGGTTCATCCTATACATCTCCTCATCGGCTCTCACATCAAGAAAGCTCGTCAGGACTACCGCCCGTCTAATTTTTTCGTTTCCGCTAAGTAACACTCCCTTGCGATTTTCTGCTGACCCCTGACAGTATCGATTCCATAAGGCGTTGGGAATTTTATCGCCTGGTAGTAGGTAGAGATGACCGTTCTAAGGGCGTTTTGGGTAGCTCGTCTGATTATTGCATTGTATGCCCCTCGAAACTTCACGACTAGGAATTCAACATCCCTTTATACTTGGCATGGCTTTTTCCCGAACTTCACTTTTAAATATACTCGAGCGAATGGGTTGGCTGATGCTCCAGTTACCCCTTTGATAGGTCCGTCTATGGGTAGTAGTCGGTCTTCGGGTAACTCCATCTGCTTGAAGGCCTCATAATACAGTAAATTGATCGAGCTGCCCGTATCAATCATCACCCGCTTCACCTCGTAGCTGTCCATGTTCAGATTTACCACGAGGGCGTCATCATGAGGGCGACTTACTCCATCAAGGTCAGATTCATCGAACGATATCATCCCGTCGTTCTCCCTCGGCCTTTTGGTGAATGAGTCTCTGCCGACCTGTTTGGCATATCTTTTCCTCCCTTTAACAGTGGATCCCCCAGCTGCATTTTCACCGAATATCATGTTAATGACCCCAGTCGGTCGGTCATCTTGTGGCCCGGCGTTTTTGTCATCCCTTTCCCTTGATCGTCCTCTCTCTTCGCGTCGATTATCTGTATTCGCATTATGCCTTCCTCCATCATTTCTATCATTATGTCTCCAATTCTGTCGTCTGTAATTGTGTCGACCGTTCTTATGCTCGTTATCTCGATCGGCATTTTGCGCGTGCTTCACGAATCGGCCTAACCTTCCCCTTTGTATGAGGAATTCGATTTCTTTTTTCAACTGCCAGCAATCTTTCGTATCATGACCGACCTCTTTGTGGAAACGACAATATAAATTGGGGTTCCTATCCTTGTAAGGAGTCTTCATTTTATCGGGTTCTCGGATAGTTTCCCCATCCGCTCTCATGGCCGCCAGTACTTCTGCATATCGCCTGTTGAGCGGGGTGAACTCCTGTCGACATCCCTATCGATCGGTCGGCTTTCTCCAGCTCGACTGGCCATTTTGCCGCTTGTACGAATTGCTCGCTCTGTCATTTGGCGAGCGATCATCCATCTGACGCCTCGTATTTTTCAGCACTTCTTCCAGCTGAATGTACCTATCCGCCCTGTTTCTTATTTCCTGAACGGATTGGGACTGATCGAGGGCTAACGACTTTTTGAACTCCTCATCCCTCGTGTTGCTCATAAGCGCGGCCAATATGGACGAGCAAGTGAGGTCGGGGACCTCAACCGCTTCGTTATTGAATCGAGTGATGAACTCCCGCAGACTTTCATTCCTTCCTTGGGTAAGTTGCATCACCTCCAAGGCTGTCTTCTGTGGCCGCTTACTGGTGGCGAACTGGTTCAGGAATAATAACCTGAAATCTTCAAAGCATGTGATACAAACTCGGGGCAAGCCGTTGAACCATCGCCGAAACTCCTCTTGGAAGGTCGTGCGTAAAGCCTTACACCGGATGGCGTCCGAACACAATGTAGATTCATCATGGATCGGAAGTGTCAGAGGTAATCCAGGGTCGATTTTTCCAAGATATTTTTCGTGGGTCAATTTTGGTGTCGGTCCGGAGGCTATCTAGGATTTTGAGTAAAGGGAGAGTCAGATTGCGCGTCAGGCGATCTGGCGAAGCTTCATAGTGCGTTAATCCGATCATCCACGATCTTCTAGGCTTCGCTAGTGGTGATCGGTCGTCATCGCTGGCTCGTCATGATCGGCGTCAGGCAGACGGCCGATGTCGTAACACCCACACTCGCAGGATCCGAACCCGACATCCACAAAGGATATCCGGTCCGTGCCCGCGAGAATGGCGTGCTAATCACTTTCGATCGTAAATCAAGACATTACTATTAAATAACAAATGCGCTAAGTTCATCCAATTGGGTACAAACATTTTCAAAAGCCACCGAGGTCAATCTTACGAATACAAATAATCATTTTGTACAAAGTAAGGACATGCAAGGCATACACGAACCGATCCCGACTTCGACCTTCACTTGAATCCTGCGCCATACTCCCATTTTGCTAACGGGTACTCTTCGATTCTGAAAATAATTGCAATGTTGGGTGAGTTTCTGAACTCAGTGAGAAACCATCATCGATGGTTCACTCAAATCATGCATTACGCAAATTGCGTACAGCACGACACAGTAATATCTATTTACAGTATTATATAACAGTTTACAGTAATCTATACGATTTACAACAGTATACAGTATCTTAATACAGTAGCGTAACACAGTTTACATAACAGTGTACAGTAGTCTATATCAAGATACGATGTCGTGAGTAATAATACAAGATGGCGTAGTACGCTTTACGCCACAATTTACATAAATCATGGCATCACTCGATTCGAGAATCGTCACACAATTCAGCAATTCAATCACTCATGTATATAATGCATATGAGACTCTTTCCGGTTATTCAGTGTTGTGCCCAAGTGCTCACCAAGAACAGTGGGGACGCGCGTGTGATTTCTCCCCTGCTAAGCCCGACAAGATCGATGTTCGAGCTCTAGGCTCTTTTCAAATGAGATCGAGAACTTGGGTCACAGCCCTTATCCGATCATGCATTTATGCATGCAATGCAAAGGTTCAAGAAATTCAGATTCAAGAGCTCAAGATATGGCTATAAAAGCCCAAGAGTGTATCTCTCAAGAATTTACAAGAATTCAAGATTCAATGATTCAAGAATTTACGATGTATGGCTATAAAGCCCAAAGGTAACAAGAATCGATAATTCAAGAATCCAATCCAATTCAAGAAACACATACAATTCAATCGCACTCTTTCCAAAGAGTCATGCGATCACAAAGGCAATCCAATCACATATAATTCAAGAATCATGTACTTCACGTTATCAAGTAATTTACAAGGAACATTTAGACACTAAAAATTTGAGAAACCAACTGTTACTCACCACACTTCCGAAGCATCGCTCGAAGTCCCAAAGAACGTCCGTGGAACGATGATCCAACGGCGCCTATAATGCTTAAATACGATCTATTATCGATTGCTCAATTAAACGATGCAAGAATGCATATGTCTCAGTGAAATGATGTACAATGCATATTCACAATCTTCCGGTGCTAATTCCTAATTTCGGTACTTTAACCCCAATTCTATTTCTTTGTTCAATTGATCACTAATAATTGATCCCTTCCTATAATCCAGTCAATTTCCTCAATTCAAGTCTCCTATAGCAATTTCCTATTAAACTCCAATAGTCTCAATTTGACACTTAGGTCACATTATGAATCACAATTGACCTTAATCTCTATAATTCAATACCAATTAAATCAAATTGAATTCCCATACTTATCCTCAATTGTAGACCTCTTTACCTAGTTCATAATGAATCTGGAATCACCTCAATTGGAGGTCTACACCAAAAGATATGCCCAATTAAGACAATTCCTCGCCGCGACCATGCGGCCTTCGCCGCGAGAAAAGGCATGCTCGCCGCGACGTGAAGCACGCTCGCCGCGGCGTGCGTCTCCTCTCGCTGCTCGCCGCGATGTCGGCCAAAGACTCGTCATGACGCGTTTTTCCTTGCTCGTTATGACGCTCATGCACAGACGTCGCAACCAATGCATTTAATCTAAATCGATTTATTCGTCATGACGAAGCCCAAAGCTTCTGCGCTGTCATGACAAGCAATGTCCGATCGCCTTCTCCGATCGATTTCGCCATTAATACACATACCAACCTCCATAAAACCCTCACTACCTCAAATCAACTCTCATAAATGCCATAAATTCATGCAAGAACTAATAAAACAACTTTAAACACAACAAACATACCAATCGACGATTTTCCACAGATTTTCACCAGAAACCCTAAATCCTCCAAATCACCGATTACACCTCTCAAAGCCTCTCAATCCTTCATCAAATACAGCAAATCAGTTAGCTAGACACAATGAGAGGAAAACCAAAGGAGAAATAGCAAGACTCACCAATAGGGGAGAAATCGCAACCACCGTGGAGAAGGGAGAGGAAGAAAACGAAAATGCCTTAGGGTATTTTCCCTCTTCCCATTCCACTTAGATATTTATAGCCATGAGTCTCCGATTCAGTTCAAATTTCAGTCTCCAATTTCTAATAGCTCAACATTTTTATTCTTAGAATCACCAATCTATATTTTCCACGCTATTTGCCAGTCAATTTCGGAATCCGGAATCGAATTTATCAGTCTCTAGCAAATTTTTCATCCAAACTCAAACTCTATAAATAGCGTAAAATTTCCTATAAGCCTCTATAAATTACCGATCACTCATAAATGATGTCGAATCACCAAATGCACTCAATCACTCTAATTCCTCAATTAACTCTCGATTCAGTCAGTTCAGTAAATTCATACTCACAATCAGATCCCGGAAAATCGTGAATGCATATACCAATGAATATATGCATATGCAGTAAACCAGTTCCTCTATGATTAGAGGCCAGTAACATGCTCAGTCAATGTATGCAGTGAAATCCTATCAGTCTGTCCCAATATTACCATAATACTCTTAATGACAGTAACGGGATGTTACAATTCACCACTCCTTATAAAAATTTCGTCCTCGAAATTTTATATACAGTCGATGGGGAGGACAGGATAATTTATCCGTTCCTTTCGATTCCGATTCTCGCTCATATCTTTATAATTATTTGCCAATCCTTACACTCAGTACCAGAAACACATTTACCAATTCTTAACACTGTATCTTAATCCAATCCGTAAATCACTTTGTAAATCAGGATCATCTTTTCGATTTTAAACCACTTGCCAATCCATTTTCATGACAGTCACATAGAGGCCATTTAATGACGAATTTAGTTTCCTTATCGATTCGACTCGTTGCCATAAACTGGGATCGCTCAACCCCTATTACAGATTCGTTTTACGGTCATTATTAACTCAAATCAACCATAGTCTTCGACTATGTTCAGACAATCTCGATCATCATTGATTTGCATATCCATAAACATTTATGTACAATTTAAAATCTCCAAGCTCTCACAGCAACACTTAGTACAACAATTTCAAATAATTAGTCACAGTAGAGTTCACGAAGTCATACCTGTCCCCAAATACATAGAATCACTTTGCACTATATCAACAATTTGTCTCTTAGCCTTTTCGGGGACGTTTCACTAACTATTGCCAAGTCTCCAATTTAATACAACATGATTAATACTTAAGCTGAACAGTTCTCCAAATGTCTCTTTCACAATCATCAGTCATACTATTCACACATTTTCTTCAAACATCTTAGTTAAGCTAATGCCAGAAAATCTTTGACACAGTTTGGACGTATTCAACCTTCATTCAGTTCCAATTAACTCCAAATCCCGTATACATATTTTCCTGGAAAATTTCGCATTTTATCAATACCTCTATCATCGTTAAGTCTCCCTATAAGTCATACTCAAATACTAAATCATTCACTATTCATTCGATCAGATTTAGATTCACTCTTATGAAACTTGCGTGCTTTACAATTTTCTCAACTATGCCAGCTTATTTACTTCACTTTTAAATGCATTTAATCGATCTTCGATACTCATAGTCACTTTCCAATTGTCACATATCACACGCATTCTCGATTTCACTACACAGTCAGATACACGAGGTATGCTAATTCTCTATGTTGTGACTGAGCGTTAACACTATTCCGATTCGGGCACTTTTCACATTAATCACTTTTTCGGCAAATGGGAGAGCCCACTGGGTATGCACTACTGCCCACTCACTTTAGGGATAGGAGAGCCCTCTGGGTATACACTATTCCTTTTTCAATGGTATTCGAGCTTAAAACTCTGGTCACTAGATGCTCCAGTCACAACAGTTTATTTACCGCTTAAAATCATGCTAGACAAGTACTAACACTTACACAGTCACTAGTACATATATTATCACTTCACTCGCGGGTACTATCGTAACACTTATTCGTAATACTATACACCGATTCACAATCACAAGTATGCACATTCGCATCACGCTCAAAGATAATCACTCACAATCATAAATCATTATTCATAATTCTCGCCACGGTAATCAATCCCAACAGAACTCCTCTCATCATGGAATACTTGTATTTTCATCACCATATTCACTTGAACTCTTGCCATTTCTATCATATTTCTCCTTTCATTTTCTCACTGCTTCTAATCGCTAAATGATCGTACATGCTCATGCATGTGACTCATATGCTAGACCGAGGATCGCTTGTCATCGTGCATTGTGACATGACTTAGATGTACGACTTGACACATTTTTCGTAACGCCCATGTAAGATTGTACTTACGGGCTCGATACCTATTAAATGTAACACCCACACTCGCAGGATCCGAACCCGACATCCACAAAGGATATCCGGTCCGTGCCCCGCGAGAATGGCGTATAACCACTCGATCGTAAATCAAGACATTACTATTAAATAACAAATGCGCTAAGTCATCCAATTGGGTACAAACATTTTCAAAAGCCACCGAGGTCAATCTTACGAATACAAATAATCATTTTTGTACAAAAGTAAGGACATGCAAGGCATACACGAACCGATCCCGACTTCTGACCTTCACTTGAATCCTGCGCCATACTCCCATTTTGCTAACGGGGTACTCTTCGATTCCTGAAAAATAATTGCAATGTTGGGTGAGTTTATGAACTCGGTGAGAAACCATCATCGATGGTTCACTAAATCATGCATTACGCAAATTGCGTGCAAAGACGACACAAGAATATCTATTTACGATATTATATAACGATTTCTGATAATCTATACGATTTACAACAGTATACAGTATCTTAATACAGTAGCGTAACACAGTTTACATAACGAAGGTACAAGATAGTCTATATCAAGATACGATGTCGATAGTAATAATACAAGATGGCGTAGCACGCTTTACGTCACAATTTACAAGAAATCATGGCATCACTCGGTTCAAGAATCGTCACACAATTCAAAGAATTCAATCACCATGTATATAATGCATATGAGACTCTTTCCGGTTATTCATGTTGTGCCCAAGTGCTCAACAAGAACAGTGGGGGCGCGTCGAGATTTTCTCCTCGGGCTAAGCCCTGACAAGATGCGATGTTCGAGCTCTAGGCTCTTTTCAAAGAGATCGAGAACTGGGTCACAATCCTTTATCGATCACATTTATGCATGCAATGCAATGTTCAAGAAATTCAGATTCAAGAGCTCAAGATATGGCTATAAAAGCCCAGTAGTGTATCTCTCAGTAACTTACAGTAATTCAGTATTCAATGATTCAGTAATTTACAGTGTATGGCTATAAAGCCCGAAGTAACAAAGAATCGAATTCAAGAATCCAATCCAATTCAGTAAACACATACAATTCAATCGTACCCCTTTCCAGTAGTCATGCATTCACACAGTGCAATCCAATCACATATAATTCAGTAATCATGTACTTCACGTTATCAAGTAATTTACAGTGAACATTTAGACACTCAAAAATTTGAGAAACCAACTAGGTTACTCACCTGTTACTTCCGAAGCTCGCTCGAAGTCCCAAAGAACGTCAGTGGAACGATGATCCAACGGCGCCTCTATAACAGTTAAATACAGTCTATTACTGATTGCTCAATTAAACGGTGCAGTAATGCATATGTCTCAGTGAAATGATGTACAATGCATATTCACAATCTTCCGGTGCTAATTCCTAATTTCGGTACTTTAACCCCAATTCTATTTCTTTGTTCAATTGATCACTAATAATTGATCCTTCCTATAATCCACTCAATTTCCTCAATTCAAGTCTCCTATAGCAATTTCCTATTAAACTCCAATAGTCTCAATTTGACACTTAGGTCACATTATGAATCACAATTGACCTTAATCTCTATAATTCAATACCAATTAAATCAAATTGAATTCCATACTTATCCTCAATTGTAGACCTCTTTACCTAGTTCATAATGAACTGAATCACCTCAATTGGAGGTCTACACCAAAAGATATGCCCAATTAAGACAATTCCTCGCGCGACCACGCGGCCTTCGCCATGAGAAAGGCATGCTCGCGCTGACGTGAAGCACGCCGCCAAGGGCGTCGTCTCCTCTCGCCGTCATTGCGATGTCGGCCAAAGACTCGTCATGACGTGCCTTTTCTTGCTCGTTCTGACGTCATGCTGCGACGTCGCAACCAATGCATTTAATCTAAATCGATTTATTCGTCATGCGACGAAGCCCAAAGCTTCTGCGCTGTCATCACGACAGCAGCCGTCCGATCGCCTTCTCCGATCGATTTCGCCATTAATACACATACCAACCTCCATAAAACCCTCAAATACCTCAAATCAACTCTCATAAATGCCATAAATTCATGCGATAACTAATAAAACAACTTTAAACACAACAAACATACCAATCGACGATTTTCCATGATTTTCACCTTAAACCCTAAATCCTCCAAATCACCGATTACACCTCTCAAAAGCCTCTCAATCCTTCATCAAATACAAAGAAATCAGTTAGCTAGACACAATGAGAGGAAAACCAAAGGGAGAAATAGCAAGACTCACCAATAGGGAGAAATCGCAACCACTGTGGAGAAGGGAGAGGAAGAAACGAAAATGCCTTAGGGTATTTTCCTCTTCCCATTCCACTTAGATATTTATAGCCATGAGTCTCCGATTCGTTCAAATTTCAGTCTCCAATTTCTAATAGCTCAACATTTTTATTCTTAGAATCACCAATCTATATTTTCCACGCTATTTGCCAACAATTTGAATCCGAATCGAATTTATCGCCTCTAGAAATTTTTGGTCATCCAACCCAAACTCTATAAATAGCGAAAATTTCCTATAAGCCTCTATAAATTACCGATCACTCATAAAAAGATGTCGAATCACCAAATGCACTCAATCACTCTAATTCCTCAATTAACTCTCGATTCAGTCAGTTCAGTAAATTCATACTCACAATCAGATCCCGGAAAATCGTGAATGCATATACCAATGAATATATGCATATGCAGTAAACCAGTTCCTCTATGATTAGAGGCCAAGAATATGCTCACCAATGTATGCAAGTGAAATCCTATCAGTCTGTCCCAATATTACCATAATACCCTTAATGACAGTAACGGGATGTTACATGCTGTGCTGGCTGAGACTGCAAGATCTGGCGGATCAACAGATCAGCCACTTCCTCGATCTGTTTTCGGGTGAGGAAGGTTTGTATAGGCGGAGGAGGATCTGCATCCGATCGATGTTGGAGATTCGGGTGCATATTGAGTGCAGCGTTATCCTCTAAAGCTACGCTCTGTTCTTCTTGTTCCAAGTTCAGAGGTTGTGGTTGATTGTTAGGGTCTGAAGATTTCGTGCGGGAAACATGAGGTGCAGACGGCAGAGTTGCAGGTAATTGCAAACCTATGCGCTGCATCGCCAGAGCCGCGACGACGGCTATATCAGGGTTTGTCGCTGCCGCCTGACTGATCTGTGTGTTTCTGGACGTGATGCCTTGAAGTCGAGCCTCACGGTGGGCGCCAATTGATTCAGCCAGATTCTGGCGGAACTGAACGTTGCCGTTTGGATCCATAAGTTGGCTACCTTCTGTAGTGACTTCGACGTTGAAATCCCTGCAAAACAAAGAAGGCACGTCGGGGGTTGTGTCCCGATTAGCCCCTCTGACGCTCAAGTTAGTCTATTTGGTGAAGGTGAGGTTGCTGTATGCAGAGAAGACTAGGTTATTATTTTTCGTACCTTTGTTACGATAGAATTATACCTTATATATGGAGCAACAGCTAGGTTTAGGTCTTTACGTGTGCATGGGAGTCTCTCACCTGCAGACGGGCTAAGGAGAGTGTGGATCGGGCCTGGGCTTGACATAGCCGTTAGGTATGAGACCGGTCTTTGAAGAATGGATTGATCGGCCCACGGGTCGTCTAGGTTCGGGCCCTGCAAGACCGACCTGACCATACCAGTGTGGAAATTAAAAAATTGTTACAACTCAATCATATATAGAACTATGACACAATAAGGCAACTCTAAGTTTTACATAGCAAGGCAATAGTACAAGAGCAACTAAAAATAGTGTTTGGTTAACAATAAATTTCACATATTTTTAACTGAACAGGCATTAAAGATCAAAGTCCAAACTAGGGTGCACATTTGGAGCTTTGTAATGTTTTATATAGACAAAAAAATCAACAAACTGCAATGACTTTATCACAATGATGAATATGAAAAAATTGATAAAATAAATAAGAGGAGAATACCTAGTGGAGGAGGCGACTAGCGAGGAGTGGAGTAGTGAAGTAGAGCAGTGACACTAGGAAGTGGAAACTAGAGGAAGTGAGGAGGTCTAGTTGCAAGAGGGGCAACTGCAACTTTCAGTCACTTAGGCAAGGAGGGAGGAGGATGACTATTGATGAAGAAAGATTGTTTATTATATATTTAAGGAAGATAGTCTCTTGTTTGAAGAGGAGAATACCTAGTTTAAAATGATGTTGTTTTACCTAGTGTAAAACAATATTACTTTTTAAGCCTAAACCTGGCTTAAAGCCTAATCAAACCAGGTTGAGCCTGAGCTTATATGTCAAGCCTATACGGGAAATATCTAATTATTGCCATCTCTTCTTACTACCATCAATAACTCACTTTTTACAACCCCTTTAATAAAGCAACCATCTAGTCCTATCAATCTTCTATGTCCAACTAAGAACCTCTTTTTGCAACATACAAAACACATATACATCCTGTCAAATTATGAATGTAAATCATCTCCAAAAGATGGCCTTTCAATAACCAATTTAATTCTCTTACCAAGATTTGACCTCAAAAGTTCTTCCCTATAATCTCACAACTTATTATATTCTACCCTTTCACTTCCTTACATTTCCTATATCACCAACTTCCTAGCCCTATAGTAAATATTGTAACCAACATCTACTCTCAAATCTTTCTTAACAAACTTCTTTAAGTCTATTAGATTTAGTGTAATGAGTCCCAGGAGGTCTTCAAAGTAATTGTTAGAAAGACAATTTGAACCCACACTTTTGTTGTGAAAAACATTATTGCTTATATGTTGTTATTCATAAACTCTTACTTACATATATATGTGTAAGCAGTCAGTTCACAACATTAATGAAGCCTAAATTTAATATTACCAAAAAATTGACAATAATTGCTTGAAGACTATTTAAATCTATCAACAAGCTCATTAAATTATAGCATTTTTTATACTTACACATTTAGTTCTTACAATTATGAATAGCAAGTTTATGAAGTGCCTCTTTGAATTGATTAGAATTATCAAACAATATACCAAGCTCAAAAAACTTTTTCATATATGGGTTGAATCTATAAACATTTGATTTATGTTTCAACCTCTCATCTACATCTGAACTACCCTCTTCAAAGCTGCAATTGTCATATGATCCTAAGTAATTTGTCATAATTCCATCTTTTATATCATTCCCATGATTATCATCTCCATCATCTGTTGTATTTTCTTTTATAACTTTCCTTTTTTTGTTATATGTTGCAAATATCACTCTAGATTTTTCCTTAATTCGTCCCCTTTTAAATGAAGCAACTAAATCCTTAGACAAACCTAACCTTTTATCATCTAAATTTGAATCTAACCCCTTTTTAATCCTTACATCAATAAATAAATTCTCTTCTTATTTATTTGGATCAACTTTACTCCCACTTATGCCTACTTCTTCTTACTCAACTACATCTTCATTCGCGGAATGCATGATAGTAGACTAAGTGATATTGGTGGAGACATCATCTGCAATCCCATTAATAGCCTCCACCTCAAAATCATTATCAAAAGATTGTTCTAAAGATGATAAATTGGATCCATGATCAACGTATATCTTTATCACCTTATAGTCTACAATTAGCTTACACATCTCCATCACATAAGTATCACTCTTATCCACCTCCATCAACCCATTTTTTAGAATGGTTCTTGGAGTCACATACATAAGTTTATTAGCTTTTAGACCTTTAACATCCTCTATAAGAATCCTATTACGGTCTTAATAACAAAACTTATCAATTTTAATGTCCCAAATTTCAATATTTCCACCCTTATATTCAACATCTTCCCTATAAATGATCTTTCCACCATAAAATATACTCAATTTTTCATCCCAACCATCCATTTCTGTTTACTTACATGTAAAAATGTGTAAATTGTTGGTATAATTGGAATATCATACTTTGTTCAATAACATAATTAGAATAATTTGTTAGTATAATTTGACGTAACACCAAAATAGAGATAAGTGAAAATCAAAACGGCATATGATAGTTTTCTCGTCTTCTAATAGCGACATAATAATACTAACCATCATATATTAGCTAAAGTCAACAATGCATCAACTAAAGGCATGTCTAAACGAAAATAATAAAAGATGGAAGAGAAAAAATATATGCTATAACTAACTAATTTTGACACCTAAAATCCTAATCATGCAAATATTAGCTAAAGTCAACAATACATCAACCAAAGACATTTTCAACCATGACAAATATAATTGGGATGTCATACAGCTAATAAATGATTGTTTGCCCTTAACTTATACGAATCTCTTCATGTTTACAAGTCTCTTAATTCTTGATCTCTTGGGAATGAGACAACCACTAAGCATGTTTTAAAGATATAATTTTTTTATATGTCAACGACTTTGAGAAACAGTTAATAATCTGATCATGTACTTTACAACTTCCTTAGTATAAATGCCACATAAAAATGTCAGATAGTAATTTCGAGAAACAATCTTAGTATAAATTCTTGGTTCTGCATGATATAAGACCTTATGGTCTAAGTATCTAGATTTCCATGCATCTCATGCTTTAGGAACCAACACAACAAATAACTACTAACAAAGTGACAAAAATGACATTACAACAATATATTAAAATTAACCTTTTCTTGCTTTACTTATATTTCATAATTCTAGGCTTGGATAATGGTTCAAAATTTAATTTAGGAAGACACATGCACAAAAATGTTTGTAATAAAATTTGGCAAAATTTAAAGTTATTTACAAGTCATATAATTATATGTGTTACTTGCAAAAAATAAAAGTGTGATAATAATATTCAGATGACAATCACAATTATATCTACAATTTAAAGCTTTTAAAATAGGTAAAAGTAGATAATAAAGATAAATAATATCTTAGAGACAAATAATAGGCGACTAACAACAAAGACTTCAAAACAAATCCTACTTTAACTACAATATTTGTTTTCTTACCTAAAAGTAATTGATATTTTGAAAGTTTTAGGATCAAATGTAAAAGAATATGACAATTTTACATATTAAAATTATACATAATCTTCTTTTGGATCATGTGCTAATGTGCCAAGATCCATATATTAGCTTCCTTTACCAAATCAATAATGAAGATATAAAGAACAATGAGGTAGAAAAATCGAGGAATATTATATATTCCATTTTGACTTAATTATTAATCATCTCCATTATCAGTTGCCAATTATATTTCAAGTCATATAGGCCTCTTCTGTTTATAAACTACATATAAGCAACCATGAAATATATCTTAATCTTATAAGGAAACATCAAACCGAAGCCAAGTCATTAGTGGAAAGAATGTACTATAAATATGCACACATAAAGAGAGATTGTCTATCATTATCTTCTCTCTCTTATTACTCATAATTGCCATTTAAAAGGCATCAATATATATAAATTGATGGATATTGAGGGACAAGCAAAAGGGAAACCTTCTTCTAGGGTACAAAATCGAATAGAAAAGATGGTAACAGGTTCATAGAGACTTGCAAAATTTTATTAGTAAGACATATGCATATAATTTTTGTAATATTTAGAACAATTAAATGTTAGTGATTTATGCTCTTTAGGTGGAGATTGAAAATATGGGGGTAGTAGCCCATGATAGGATTATGAACAAATTAGCATCAACATAGCACAAAGCATAAGAGAAGCGAGTAATAGCAAAAGCAAAGACAAATTTATCCCATAAATTTGTGAAATGTCCATATAATTCTGAGTTCATAGCATAATAGTGACATTTTTGACAAAAACATGTAAGTTGATGAAATGGTCGTTTGTATGGAAACATAAAATCAACAAAACACACAAATCATCACATTTGAGAAGGGAAAAAAATACCTAGTAAGTAAAGTTTTAAAAGAGAGAGGCATGTAGAAAGAAATAATGATAACAAATTCTAAGGTAAAGAGGAATGCAGTGCAGTACTTCTAGCTGCAGGTGACAAAGAGGAAAGGAAGGTTGGTGCAATGAAGATAGGTAAATGAAGATGTGCAGGTGGTTTTGAAATAAAATGGGTGGGTTATGGGTTTGATTTATAGGCATGAGTTATGGGTTAAGTGTATTAATCAACATGTTGTCTATCAATTTTTTTTATGGAAGCCTACATGTCATGTCCAAAGGTGGTTTCGCCAGCCAAATCAGTAAAATAATAATAGAACTAACATTTTGAATTGAGTTGTTAGGGTTATAAAAGGTTGATTACTTAATTAAAAATCTTAAAATATTTGATATTGATTTGAAAAAATTTCAAAAGGTTTGGAACTTTAGAATTTGTTATCCCTTAAAAAATTACTCTATCAGTTTTTTATGAGTCCCTTTTTCATATATGAATTCCAATTGACAAATGTGGAAAAAAAAACCTAACCACCTATTGCTCACATGACTTTATCCGAAATAAGAAGATGACACTATGAGAAAAGCAAGAAGGCAATAATTTTTACCATCATCATTAAAATATGACAAAAAATATTTTGTCTTGATGTCTTAATGAGGTTCTTTTCATCGTGAATAAACTTACAAGTTTTTAAAGTAGTAAATAAAGATTGTTGCCTAATTTTTAAAGAATTGTGAAGAGGGACAAAGGGAGAGAAATGAACCGGCTAGGCATCGATATAGGCCTTATTTGGTAAACAACTTATCAACCATTTTTGGAGGATTGACAAGTGTTAGTTGTTTGACTATGTCAAATTTCTAACAGATATGATTGGTAATTAGCTAATTGAGTTGGTGGATTAAACCCAATCAACTGATTTTTTTAAAAACTCCTCACTAAGAGCGTTTTGCATGAAGCTGACGATTTTAATACACCAACAGTCAATTATGACCCTAGCTAAGATAATACACCAAAAGATGATCATTCCTCTCCACCCAAGGCCACTAAAGGTATGTTCTATCACAATACACCAAGCATTTGTAATTTCTATATGATCCTATTATTACTAATGTGTAATAATTACTTATCAAACTCACTTTTATCCATAAAAATCATAAAAAAACCATAAGGTTGTGGTTTGTTAATTTGGAGAAAATAGTGTTAAAGAGATAATCATTTTTGTTGTTATTATTATTATTATTATTATTATTATTATTATTATTATTATTATTATTATTATTATTATTATTATTATTATTATTATTATTATTATTATTATTTATTAGAGTTATAAACTTAATTTTGTAAAATTAAATATCTAAAATATAAATTCTTATGAAAATATTCAAAGAAATACTAAGATATAATACTCATGTCCTTATAAATTTTTTAAGTCATGCTCTCATAAGTCATTTTATATATAAACAACTAATTTTATCAAATATATTTAATAAATAACTCGATGTTATCCGCGATCAAATCAACTGATATAATTCGCTATTAGCTAACTACTGATAGAATTAGCTAATAGCTAATGCAATATGTGATTGCCAAACAAGGTCACAACTACCTTAAGTTTGATTTTCAATTTTAGTTGGTGGTGGTGTTAGGGTGTTTGGAAATGGAAATATTAAATGAAAAAGGCTTTTAGGAGAGGGACCAATAAAGTAACAACCATCACTCACAACTAAAGAAAAAAGTCCTCCAAAATTGAAACAAAGAAAGTCTTCTAAAGCAACTACTAAGGTCCTAATATGAGTAAGCTTATAATAGTGTATTTACTCATTAGTTTCTGTAATTTAATGTGGGGTTTGATGTTAACAATGAAATTTGCAATAAGATTGTGAAGAACAGAGGCCAACTATAGCTTGGAAACGAGCTATTTGAGTAATCTTTTTGGGCTTTACTAACCATTTAGTATGCTCATGTATAAAAAGTTTCAAAAAATAAAATATTGATGTGATTGTTAACTTAGAATTCAAATGGAATGTTTTCAAAATATTTATATCTTTTAACATTATAAAATGTTTGAGCTCAAATGAAAAAATCAACATCTAATTTATTTTTTGTCATCTGTATTTTAATAAAAATATTAGAGTTAAAATAAACTTTTGTCGAATATGTTATGATAAGTTTTAAGTTATTTTTAATTTTTACTAAGTATATGTTTGTTAAATCTTTAAGTTGAATAAAGATTCAAACTCGTATTCCCTTACTCTTAATATTACATTTTATTCTATTCCGTTAATAAACCTCAAGCACAACAAAAGATAGCGTAAGGAAAATTTTGGTGGGTGGAAAAGGGAGATTAGGAAACGACGACGTTCAACATATGATGTCAACACACGTTATCTACTAAAATTATTTATCAGAAAAGATAGAGTTATTCGATAGGGAGTTGGAAGGAACGCGCGGACGGAGTATTGACCCACACACGCGCTGAACATTAAGTGCACGCATAACCAGACGCCATGTCAAAAAATCTCTTCTCTGTTATAAAACCAGAATTACAATTTAAGAGTATTTGGGAGAGAAGACTTATTCTTATAAGTTCATTACATATATCTCTCTTACATCAAACCTTCTATTTATAGTACATTTCAAACACCTAACACACATGTGACCACCTACTCCATATGTGTTATTGTGTTAGGTAAAACTAAATCAATAACCACCTACTTTATTCTTGTGTTAGGTAAAACCAAACTAATCCATATGTACACTAACTATTAAATGGTGCATCTACAATTAGTGGTACACCATATTATGTCTATCTTTTATAACACTCCCTCTTGGTGTGCCATATAATTGTCTCTTCTCTGGCCTTTAAATGCATTTGGTGTTGCCTCGTTAAAAACCTTATCAGGAAAAACCCAGTGGGATAAAAACCATGATAAGGGAAAAAGAGTGCAATCTAGAAGCTCCCCTCATTGAACACAATGAGCTCTTCCTCATAAATTTCTTAGATGTCGCATTCCAATCTCGTGGACATGCTTCCTGAAAGGTATAGTAGGAAGTGCCTTTGTGAAAAGATCCGCAGCATTGTTGCTTGATTGAATATACTGGATGTTGATTTCTTTGCTCTTGTCGAGATCTTGGGTGAATTGGAAAAATTTCGGAGGGATATGTTTGGTTCTATCACTTTTGATATAACCCTCCTTTATTTGAGCGATACATGCTACATTGTCTTCAAATATGATTATTGGTTCTTTGTTGGTCGATAAGCCACAAGTTGTTAAAATGTGGTGTGTCATTGACCTTAACCATACACATTCTCGACTTGCTTCATGAAGTGCAATGATTTCAGCATGATTTGAAGAAGTAGCAACAAGTGTTTGTTTCTGTGAACGCCAAGAAATTGCAGCACCTCCATATGTAAATGCATAACCAGTTTGGGATCTGGCTTTATGCAGATCTGATAAGTAACCTGCATCTGCATAACCAACCAAAACTTGTTTTGCATTTTTAGTGTAAAATAATCCCAAATCAATTGTACCTCGAAGATAACGGAATAGATGTTTAATTCCATTCTAGTGCCTTTTCGTAGGAGATGAACTAAATCTTGCTAGTAGATTAACAGCAAAAGCTATATCAGGTCTAATACAATTAACAAGATACATGAGAGCTCCTATCGCACTCAGATATGGCGTTTCAGAATTAAGAACTTCTTTGTTTTCTTCGTAAGAGCGAAATGGATCATTCTCAATATTAAGCGATCTACCAACCATTGGTGTACTTAATGAAGTTGCTTTATCCATATTAAAACGCCTCAATACCTTTTCTGTATATGTCGATTGATGCACAAATATTCTGCTTGGTCTATGTTCAATTTGCAGACCAAGACAATATTTAGTTTTTCCAAGATCTTTCATTTCAAATTCCTTCTTTAAGTACACCACTGTTTCTTGGATTTCTTTAGCAGTACCAATGATATTCAAATCGTCAACATAGACAGCGATAATCACATATCCGGATGTTGTTTTCCTTATAAAACGCAAGGGCAAATAGGACTATTTACATATCCTTTCTTTAATAGATACTCGCTTGACGATTGTACCACATGCGTCCATTGTTTTAGTCTATATAAGGATCTTTGCAATTTGATCGAATACTTTTCCTTTGGTTGTGATTTTAATGTCAGAGGCATTTTGAATCCTTCGAGGATTTTCATGTAAATATCACTATCAAGTGATCCGTATGTAAGTCAGAATAACATCCATAAGACGCATTTCCAGCTTCAAGAACCTGTTGTGATTAAATATCTAAACGTAATTGTATCCATAACAGGAGAGTATGTTTGTTCATAGTCAATTCCGGGTCTTTGAGAAAAACCTTGTGCAACAAGTCGAGCTTTGTATCTCACAATCTCATTTTTCTCATTTCGTTTTCGAACAAAAACCCATTTGTAACCTACAGGCTTTACAATTTGGGGTGTAAGGACAATAGGTCCAAACACTTTACGCTTGTTAAGAGAATTTAATTTAGCTTCAATAGCATCTTTCCATTGAACCCAATCATGTTTATTTTGACATTCAATGATAGATCTTGGTTCAGGATCTTCATTTTCATTGATGATATCGCATGCTATAGCATAAGAAAATATTTTATCAATCTCTTTCATATCATTTCGGTTCCATAATTCTTTTGTGTGAATATAATTAATTGAGATTTCCTGATTAATCTCAGTTTGTGTCTCTTCTGGAACACTATCCTTTCTAATGGAACACTTTTATCTATATTGGGGTCATTAATCACATTTGCTCCTTTTCTTTTTCGAGGATTTTTATCTTTGGAACCGATTGGTCTACCACGCTTCATGCGTGCTGTAGATTCATAAGTGATCATTTTCTCAGATTGTCCTTTTGGGATTTTAATCCGAGCAGGAGCATTTACAGCCGGTATAAATGATTTAGTCACTCTTTTTGTATCTGTGAAAGCATCTGGTAATTGATTTGCAATTCTTTGCAAATGCACAATTCTTTGCACTTCTGTTTCGCATTGTTTTGTGCGTTGATCAAGATACAATAATGATGGTTCGCACCATGTAATTTCTTTCATTAGCTGTTTATTATCTCCCCCTAATGTCGGGAAAGTATTTTCATCAAAATGACAATCAGCAAAACGTGTTGTAAACATATCACCCGTTTGAGGTTCAAGATATCTAATAATAGATGTACTTTCATAGCCGACATATATCCCCAATCTTCTTTGAGGTCCCATTTTACTACGTTGTGGTGGTCCAATAGGCACATATACTTCACAACCAAAAATTCTCAAATGGGAGATATTTGGTTCTTGAACAAATGCAAGTTGTAGTGGGGAGTATGTATGATATGCGCTTGGTCGGATGCGAATTAATGGCTCAGCATGTAAAATTGCATGACCCCATACGAAAATTGGAAGCTTTGTTCTCATCATCAATGGTCTAGCAATAAGCTGAAGGTGTTTAATTAAAGATTCAGCTAAACCATTTTGAGTATGCACATGAGCAACAGGATGCTCGACCATAATCCCAGTTGACATACAATAGTCATTGAAAGTTTGGAATGTGAATTCACCAGCATTATCGAGTCTGACTTTCTTTATTGCATAGTCAGGAAATTGTGCTCGTAATTTAATAATTTGTGCAAGAAATCTTGGAAATGCCATATTACGAGTTGATAGTAGACAAACGTGAGACCATCTGCTGGAGCCATCTATCAATACCATAAAATATCGAAATGGTCCACATGGTGGATGAATGGGTCCACATATATCACTTTATTTTAGCTGGTGATGGCCTTATGATCAGTTTTTCAAGAGAACAAGATGTACATGGACTCTTATTTATTTGAGTAATCATTTTGTTACTCAATGGATGTCCATGTGTATTCTCAATTATTTTTCGCATCATTGTTGATCATGGATGACCCAGACGATCATGCCAAATAGAGATTATTGAAGGATCAATGTGTTTTGCTTTAACTACCATATTAGATTCAATCACATTTATATATGTATAATGTAATCCAGTAGGGAGCATTGGTAGTTTTTTTCAATATGTTTATCTTTCCGATTGACAACAGAAGATACATATATTTCATATTTCCTCGATTCTTGATCGAGTATCATATTTATGAGAATATATATCATTAAAACTCAACAAATTTCTTTTAGACTTTGACGCAAATAAGGCATCATGTATTGAGAACTTTGTGCCATTTGGTAATGTGAAATTTGCCTTGCCAATTCCTTCAATCAAGTCTGTAGGACCTGATATTGTGTTCACAATTGTTTTTGTTGGTTTTAATTCTGAAAAGAACCTCTTATCTTTTAGGATAGTGTGTGTTGTGCCACTATCTGGTATGCATAAATTATCATTATTTTCCGCTCCTCTTACAGAACGATCCATATCAAAACTTCGCATAAAAATAAATAATCTAATGAGAAAATTGCGCAAGAATAAAAAGAAAGAGATGCTATGTTAACTTAAAAAAAATATATTACAATACTGTAATTGAAACTAGTAACATAACAAGCAATTGAAACTGAGTGACATAATAAGCATAATAATACTTAACACAAACATAAGTACATTATTTTAATTTCCATTGCTACTGCCACCAACAATGCCCTGATCCACAAAATCATCAGTAAAATCCGAAGCATTCAGATATGTAGAGTCATCTGAAGGATTATGATTCTCAATGAAATCAAAATCAAAAGTACCAAGGTCAGTTGAATCACCTAAAGGGTGTTGTTCAGTAAAATTCACTTCCTTTTCTTTCCTTTTTAAGGATGCTTTGTATAATTGACATAGATGTTCAGGAACTCGACAAACTTTAGCCCAATGTCCTTTTGTACCACATCTAAGGCAAGAATCTCCTGAATTCCTATAAGAACTTCCATGAACATCATTAATATGGTGCTTGTTATTGTGGTGGCTCGTATTTCTTTGAAGAGAGTTATATGGATAACTTCCTCGGCCATGTCCACGACCACGGCCACGAATGTAGTTACGACCATGGCCACGACCACGGCCACAACCGCGACCACGATTAAGCCCATGATGATTTTTTCTTTCATTTTCATTTCGAATTGCAATATTTGCTTCTGAAAATACTGCCGCGCCAGTAGAGCGGGATTGATGATTTTTCATCAAAAGTTCATTATTCTTCTCGGCTATAAGAAGGCATGAAATCGGGTCAGAGTATTTTTTAAATCCGCGTACTCGATATTATTGTTGCAAGGTTACATTCGATGCGTGGAAGGTGGAGTATGTTTTTTCTAACATATCTTCCTCAGTAATTGTTTGCCCACAAAATTTTAGTTGTGAGACAATTCTAAACATAGCTGAGTTATACTCATTGACCTTTTTAAAATTTTAGAAGCGTAAAGCGCTCCATTCATCACGAGAAGCCGGAAGTAAAACTTTCTTTTGATGGTCATATCTTTCTTGTAAATTTTTCTACAAATGACTTGGATCTTTAATTGTGAGGTATTCTCTTTTTAATCCCTCATCAAGATGACGACGAATGAAGATCATCGCTTTGGCTTTATTTTGTTTTGATGTTGTATTATTTTCTTTAATGGTATCTAAAACATCCATTAATTCAAGATGCATTTCAACATCAATCATCCACGACATATAATTATGACCCGCAACATCAAAAGCAGCGAACTCAATTTTGGCAAGATTGGACATGTTGGCAACTATTTAGAGAGAAATAATTAATACATGTATTCAAATCGATATTACATTAAATAAATTACATGCCATGCTCAAATGCTATGCCAAGAAGCAACATAGGGATCATAATAAATGCTATTACTAAGAGAAAAAACGTGCAATCTGAATCATTTAGCTCTACACTAAGAATGAAACAAAGATACATAATGATAATAATTATACAAAAAAATGATATAGCGGAAAACATTTGAAAATTTTTGTAAGAATTTTGAGGTAAGAAATAGTGTGTAGGGATGAAGTAAATTATGTAGGAGTTGTATCTATTTATAGAAATATTTTTTTTACCGTTAACTAGCCATTATAATTTTACGTTATATATATATATATATATATATATATATATATATATATATTACCGTTATATATATAGTCGTTATATTTTTTTAAAACATCGATGATGTATACTATACAATAAATTACGTAGTTAGAGGTGGTAATAACTTTTCATTATTAAAAGAAGGTAAAATAGTGAGTCGTCTATAATTTGTTTTAATCATATCATAAGTAGAATTAATGTAGATAAAAGGAAGAACTTTATTTTAACAACATCGTAAGTAGGATAAATAAATGGAAGAACTTACGTTTGTTTGATGTACGTAAACCGAAGAACGTTTGTACGATGTAGGTAGACGGAAGAACCTTACGATTGCTTGATGTTGATAAGCCGAATTTTAGAAATGAGAGCTTCGTGCTGATAACGTGTTATAAAACCAGAATTACAATTTCAGAGTATTTTGGAGAGAATACTTATTCTTATAAGTTCATTACATATATCTCTCTTACATCAAACCTTCTATTTATAGTACATTTCAAACACCTAACACACATGTGACCACCTACTCCATATGTGTTATTGTGTTAGGTAAAACCAAACCAATAACCACCTACTTCATTCTTGTGTTAGGTAAAACCAAACCAATCCATATGTAAACTAACTATTAAATGGTGCATCTACAATTAGTGGTACACCATATTATGTCTATCTTTTATAACATTCTCAGCCAAATTGAAACATTGAATGTGGGTGCCACCTTCGAACACAAAATTCACTCCATGTCTCCACCACTCTCGTTCCCAGACAGTGTTTCTAACGCTCCAAACTCAACGCATGGATATTTTTTCGTGTCTATCCCCTCTCCTTCGGTCCCTTTAGATTACATCTTTCCTTTTCATCTTTATGGAATTTTAGTTTTGTATCGAAATGTGCATGCAGAATAGATTCGCACATTTCTATTATTCCCTTGGTATTTAGATGCACAAAATACAATCATTACAGAAGGGGTAATATTTTTTTATATATAAAATTATAAATATAAGATAATTTTATAATCAATATTTTAAATACATATTAAATAAATTATTATGTAATTACATGTTTTAAATTCAGTTCTTTAGTGAATTAATAATTTAAAATAAATTATGAGTTGTAATAAAATGATGCACAATTAAGTCATATTTGGCGAGTAACTAAAAATAGTCAAAATTTGAAGGACATCTCTTGTATTATGAACCTACACCCTCGTGTCAAAAGGTAAAAACTTTTAATTGATTTAATAATAATAATAATAATAATAATAATAATAATAATAATAATAATAATAATAATAATAATAATAATAATAATAAAAATCACTCTCGTGTCTCAATCATTGTTACAAATATTATACGGACTTAGTGCTTATTTATATGGGCTTATATCAAGAAAGCTTTTATTAAAATAGTTTTTCTAAGAAACTAGTTGATTGTTTAGTCAATTAAAAATTTTATTTTAAAAGAGTTTCATATAGTAGATTGTTTAGCAACATAAAATAAAAAGCATTTTATTAATTTTAAATATATGTTATTTTGTAATAAAATTATTTATGCATATAAATATTATTTAAAGTATATTAAACAATATGCAAAACACAATATATCAATTATTATATAATTTTAAAAATATGTAACATAAATGAAAATATATCTCTCAAATCTTTTACATAGATTATAATATAAGTAAAATAATATCTAAAATAAATATGAAAACATATAAAAGTCAAATAATATTATATAAATCTCAAAATAAACATGAAGATGAGTTTGTGGGTTTTGTAAAATTATGTAAAACATAAGAGCAAAAAGGACTAAAAATAGACTCATTAATTGATATGAAAAATCTACCTGAAAAGTACTTTTTTGAGAAGTTCCAAATTTAAACTTTTTAAAAAGTTGTATTTTGGGTGCCAAAAAAATTATATCTATTAAAAAAGTGCGCTTTTATTTTACAGCTAAACACACATTTTTCTTAAAAAAACTTTTGCAGTAAAAAAAGTGCTTATTCACCTCCAAAAACTCAACCAAACAAGCATTTAGTATCAGATTGAGTTCTGACACGATACTGTACTAGTACTAGTCAATACCGGGTACCGTTTTGGGAATTTTTTAAATTTACGAAATAGTTTCTGAATTTTTTAAAAAATTACAAAATAGTCCATTGTCATATTATACAGTTGTACTGTATATTTTTAACCTGTCTTCAAAAATCATAATAATAAATAATAATCACAATTTTAATTTAATTTATAAAATTAATTTAATAATTATTAATAACTATAATTAAATTTAAAATATATTTTAAAATATATAAATTTCAAATAAATTTTGATTTAATAATTAAAAATATATATAATAAATATTAGTTTATAAATAATAATTTTAAATTATTTATTTTAAAAATAAAATATTTTTATTAATAAATATTATATAAAATATTAAAATAAATTTAAATAAAATAATTTATTTTAAGTTTTATTTAATTTATAATTATTATTAGTAATAAAAATATTTATTATTATTTTAAAACAAAATTAAAATTCACATTAATTATAAAAGTTGAAATAAATAAAATAACTAATTAAAAGATTTTGGAAAAAGGGTAAGAAGAGGTAGGAGACAGGGAGGAGATTTTAAAATTTTATGAAATTTTTTAAAATTTTTTCCTATTTTTTAAAATTTTCGGTATCGATTAATACTTAGCTGGTATTCAAAATACTGGATGGTACTATCCGAAATGGACCGGTACCATGGTCTCAACCCTCATCACTTAGATCATTAATTAAAATATGACTTTATTGATTGATTAAGAAATAGTTCCTATCCCATTATTAATAATTTGACTTTACGTATCATCTCTACATTAATGATTAAAATACTAATTAAAAATTTAAATTATTTAAATTTTAAATTTTAATTATTTAAATAATTTTATTCTTAAAATTAATCAATTTATTAAGAAATTGGCTAATTTTTATAAATTAATCAATTTTATAAATCAAAATAAACTAATTAATTTTCATTTAGCATTTTCTTTGTCAATTAAACTTCAAATTCTTAAATGAGTAAAAACAGTTTTCTTCAATCATATTTCAAATTATTCAAATTACAATCAATTTTATGGTAGTCTAATTTTGTTTGATTTTTTAAATCTTAAACTTCTTGTCTTACCAATTTAACTTTTAATTTAGTTTTAAAATAAAAGTAGACTTTGAATTTTAATGCTTACAATAAAGTACAACTTGAACCCTAATATTTTGAAGCATTCAAATTGAACTTAAACATTTTAAAAGTTCATAATAGACCTTAAATAAACAAAAATTTGTCAAAGTTAACTCTTTGTCAGTTAAATGTTACGTTAATACTAACATGATATTATTTTATATTTTTAAAATAAGTAGTGAGTCTCGTTACCATATAATTACTATTTTAAAATAAATTAAAAATAGATCCTAATATTACATGGCAATAGGGCTTATTGTTATATATTCCAGCCAACGAGTCTCCCTTGTCACATGACAATGAGATTCATAGTTATACATTTCAAACAATAAATTTTATATGTTATGTTATCTTGACATTTATTTTATTTTAGAAAATAAAAATATCATGTTAGTATTGATATGATATTTAACTAATAAAATTAATTTTGTTTATATAATTAAGATCTGTTTTAAATATTGCCAAATATTAGAGTTTAATTAAAAATTGAAAGTTGTTGAATATTTTGTCGTAAACATTAATATTTAAAATGAAATTTTAGTCAAATATTGCCTGAATTTCTTCAGCTGTCCTGCAATGGCAACACCGTAATAATCTTCGAAATCTGAGGTCCAACTCTCCTGTCCCATCCTAATATTAGCTTCTCGATTCTCGTGTCGATCTGAGATGGGTTAAAATCGCTGTCCATGACATTTGCACTATACTTCTCAGCTCAGTTCCCCTCCCTTGGATTTACTCTCGCTTAACGACATCAAAAGACTATGGATGCAGATCAGCTTTTCTGAACAAGAAGTTAAGGTGTACTCAACTATAGAAGAGCATTCCTGGAGTGGTAAAATAGTTGTCATTCTGCGCCGATAAACTCAGATAAATTGAGCCGGCTTCGTGGGGACCATAAAGTACTGTTCTTATACATAAGGACATCCTCGTATAAACAAATTGCTTAACTGAAACTCGAACTTATCACATGATAAGTACATCAACTTATCAACTTCTTTATCCGTCTGCTCCTAGCTATAAAAATCTCCATTCTGCGAGGTTTAATGGTGGTATATATCTATATATTAAAACCTTATTTTTAGACAGAGAAAGTCTACATAGAGAAAGGGATAAGTTTTTCTGCTCAAGTTCTAGAGGGAGAAAGCTGTTCTCTCTCAGCTCTCTCTTTCTGATCTCTCCTTGCTTTCTCGGGTGAGCTTCTCATAAATCTCTCTTTATGCTTTTACTATAGAATCAATCACTTTAATGTCTGTAGCTTTTCTTTTCTGGGTTTTTATTTCTGAAGCTCTTTTTTTCTTGACCTCTCTCCTAATTTTCTTTTGTGGTTTTGTTCATTGTTGGGCTTTCCATATTTGATTCATAAATATTATAAAGTTGCTTTCTTTCTCTCTTTGATCCCTCTAAGTATGAAAAACCCTAGTTTTTTCATACTTTTTTGGCAAATGAAATTATTTTGGGCTCTGGTTTCACTTGAAATATTATATATTGCCTTTTGTGGGGATAATTGTTTGAGAAATGCTGGATTTTGTGTTTTGTTGACTGTCTTCGGAAGGTGGTCAAATGATCTAGAGTTTTATGTTTTTTAATTTTTTTCTTGTAAAACGTTCACTCATTTATATCTGATCCTTTATGTATTTTTTTGGTTGCAGATCTAGTGCCAATTTTGGTTATACCAAAAAATTGTAAGTCAAAGCGGGTTCTTTAATATGTCATCTCTCAGTAGAGAGCTCGTGTTCTTGATCTTACAGTTCCTTGATGAGGAAAAGTTCAAAGAAACTGTTCACAAGTTAGTTCTTTTGACCTTTAAATTTATTGCATTTTGCCTTTAAAGCTGTGTCTCTTAGTAGTTGCCATTATTTTTTGTTAATATTACTAGTGAAGATTACCGGTTGATGGGTTATTGCTTATTGCTATAAATGTCACATAGGCTTGAACAGGAATCTGGGTTCTTCTTCAACATGAAGTATTTTGAAGATGAGGTGCATAATGGTAACTGGGATGAGGTGGAGAAATACTTATCTGGTTTCACTAAAGTCGATGACAATCGATATTCAATGAAAATCTTTTTTGAGATAAGGAAGCAAAAGTATTTGGAAGCATTGGACAAGTAAGCTGGTGCACCTGAATTTTTGGTTATTTGCTTTCCAAATCCAAAGCTTTTCTACATGCAAATGTAAGTGTTTGAAATTTCTGCAGGCATGATCGGTCAAAGGCAGTGGATATATTAGTCAAGGATTTGAAAGTGTTTGCCACATTTAATGAGGATCTTTTCAAGGAGATCACTCAGCTTTTGACATTGGAGAACTTTAGGTATTGAACTGCATCTGAGAAACAATTAAACTTTGAGTTATATAACAATAGGAAGTTTATCCTGAAGATTTCTAGTCATGATACAGGGAGAATGAGCAACTGTCCAAGTATGGAGATACAAAGTCTGCAAGAGCAATAATGTTAGTGGAGCTCAAGAAGCTTATTGAAGCAAACCCTTTGTTTCGTGATAAACTGCAGTTCCCCAGCCTAAAAAATTCGAGGTTACGCACCCTCATTAATCAAAGGTAATCCGTCTAGAAGTGCTAGAACTTGTAAATTAATTGTACTTATTTTATTTTACTAGGAGTATGCATGCATATAATTGCATGGGAATGTTGTTAGTTCAATGTGATTTTTACATGAAATAGTAGAAAGCCCTTTTCTATTGGTCACTGACAATTTAATTTGGTAATTTTTGTTTTATTTCATAATAAGTTTGGTTTTCTGTTGCTGAATGCTGGAAAAATCATGATATGTTGCTACTATTTTCTTGTAATTTCATCTGCTTCAATTCATTGACTACTTCTAATTTTAATCATTATAGTTAGCATTAGTGACTCTGGTATGGGCAAACAGTTATCTTTATTTGTAACTTTCAGCTTGAATTGGCAACATCAACTGTGTAAAAACCCAAGACCAAATCCAGATATAAAAACTCTCTTTGTCGATCATTCCTGTGGGCAACCAAATGGTGCTAGGGCTCCATCTCCGGCAAATAATCCCTTGCTTGGACCATTACAAAAAACTGGGGGTTTTCCTCCACTTGGTGCACATGGGGTGGGTTTATCCTGCTTGATTTGTAAATATTGTTTGCGAATGATTGCTTATCTTAATGCATCTGGATTTATGCATTCAGCCATTTCAACCTGCACCTCCACCTGCACCAGTTCCAGCACCTCTTGCTGGGTGGATGACTAATCCTTCTACGGTAACACATCCAGCAATTTCTGGAGGAGGAGCCATTGGTCTTGGTGCTTCATCAATCCCTGGTAAATTCCTTATTGTGCTAGAAAAGTCTGGAATTGCGTCCAGTACATAGTTCTCTTTGTTAACAAAAGAGTCATTTTGTTGTCATATATAGCTGCTTTGAAACATCCCAGGACTCCTCCAGCTAATCCTTCTGTAGACTACCCATCGGGTGATTCAGATCATGTTGCTAAAAGAACAAGGCCTATGGGAATTTCTGATGAGGTTTGCTGTGTTGTTCTCTCTGATTTGATTATGAACTCCTATGCCATGTTTTATCACCCAAATTTACATACATATCCTTTTGTTAGGTAAACTTGCCAGTCAATGTGTTGCCAATATCATTTCCTGGATATGGCCATGGTCAGGCTTTTAATGCACCTGATGACTTGCCCAAAACAGTTTTACGCACCCTGAATCAAGGATCATCTCCTATGAGCATGGATTTCCATCCAGTTCAACAAACTCTTCTTATAGGTATACTTTGGTTGGTATCATTGATTATGCTTGTCACTATCTTTCACCCTAGCCACAAGATGGCTTGTGGGTTTTAACTCATTTTCCTGCTACAGTTGGTACCAACGTGGGTGATATTGGGCTGTGGGAGGTTGGTTCCAGGGAACGACTGGTTGCAAGGAACTTTAAAGTGTGGGATCTTAGTGCATGTTCAATGCCTTTTCAGGTGTGTATTTTTCTCTTGATGGTTCAGGACACCTGGTATTGTGAATCCTTGTGATGAATAGCTTTCAAACTTTTCATGTTTGATGCTGATAATCTTGTTGTAATTCAGGCAGCTCTAGCCAAAGATCCTGGTGTGTCTGTTAACCGTGTGATTTGGAGTCCTGATGGCTCATTATTTGGTAATCTGAACATCCATTGGAATTTTTATTTGATCATAAAACATTCATTAATTTAAGGGGTGCAAAATTATTTACTGATAAGTATCTTGACTCTACCAACAGGAGTTGCATACTCGAGGCATATTGTGCAAATATATTCTTATCAAGGGGCTGAAGATGTCAGGCAGCACCTGGAGGTAACCACGTGGCTAAATTAAGCTCTGTGTGTGTCACTTTACAAGTGCAAAATAACACTGAAGATTTTGATGTAGATTGATGCTCATGTTGGGGGCGTAAATGATCTTGCATTTTCAACTCCAAATAAGCAACTTTGTGTGATAACATGTGGTGATGACAAAACCATTAAGGTTAGTGTGTTCTGATGAATGCTGCATTGTTGCTAACATGAAAGACTGCATAGTACTTATTTTATTCTGTAACTATAGGTGTGGGATGCTAATACTGGCACAAAGCAGTATACCTTTGAAGGTCACGAGGCTCCTGTTTATTCTGTCTGCCCTCACCATAAGGAAAATATTCAGGTAGTTTGCTTATTTCAGACACATTTTCATTTTCCATGTTAGGTGCATATGCAAGCCTAGCTTGTCGAGTGTGTTCCTTCTTGCAACTTTGCATTCACTCTTTTGCTATGCTTGACTTTCTCCTTTTTTGTTTTTTATCAGTTCATCTTTTCAACAGCACTGGATGGGAAAATAAAAGCATGGCTGTATGACAACTTGGGATCTAGAGTAGATTATGAGGCCCCTGGCCGCTGGTGCACTACCATGTCCTACAGTGCTGATGGCACAAGGTTAATAGATTTTAACAATCTTGTTTATGAAAATGGGTCTTTTGCTCAATTGCTGCTTATTTATGCATGGTCTTACTAACAAATTTCTGGTTTTGAACCTTTGGTTCGGATTTTTGGCAAAACTTCAGACTTTTTTCATGTGGAACTAGCAAAGATGGGGAGTCACATATTGTTGAATGGAATGAAAGTGAAGGGGCTGTGAAACGGGCATATCAAGGTTTTCGCAAACGGTCATTGGGTGTTGTGCAATTTGATACAATAAGAAACCGATTTTTGGCTGCTGGGGATGATTTCTCCATTAAGTTCTGGGATATGGACAACGTTCAACTTTTGACATCAATTGATGCTGAAGGCGGCCTTCCGGTAAGATTCTAGGTATACCTGTTAAAGATATTTCTGTGCAATGGATTACTCATTCTTAGTGTCATCGATTCTTAGGCAAGTCCACGTATCCGCTTCAACAAGGATGGCACTCTGTTGGCTGTTTCTGCCAATGAGAATGGGATTAAAGTATTAGCCAATACAGATGGTATTAGATTACTGCGCACATATGAGAATTTGTCGTATGATGCCTCACGAGCATCTGAAGCTGTTACCAAGGTAACATTGTCAGATATTTTTCGGGATGAAATATCTCAAAGTGAACACGTATAACCTTATTGTGTTTCTCTTGCAGCCTACTATTAACCCAATCTCAGCAGCTGCTGCAGCTGCGAGTAGTGCAGACAGAGGCACCCCTGTTGTTTCAGTAACTGGAATGGTTTGTGCAGCGTGCTTTTTCTTTTTGTCAAAGACCTGAGATTTCTGCAATTCAAATACCCTTTATTTCACCTGCAGTATTACTGTATCTTTTGTAATTCTAGAGCTTTTAGAATAATGCCTCCTTGTTAGTTCTTTCTTATTTCTTATTGTTATTTATAGTTAATCATTGTCATTATGTTCCTCTGGTGGATGCATTTTAGTATAATTTTTTTCAAGTATTATTCACTGGCAAATTTCTTTTGGCAGAATGGAGATGCTCGAAGCTTGGGAGATGTGAAACCTAGAGTAGCTGAAGAACCTAATGATAAATCAAAGATATGGAAGCTCACTGAAATCAGCGAACCATCTCAATGTCGGTCCTTGAGACTTCCTGAGAACTTGAGAGTGACCAAGGTATAATAACTGCTCAGTACCTTGTAACTGCATAACTAATTATCATGGATTTCTTCTTGTTGATAAAGCTATTTCGGCCAACAACCTTTTATGACATGCTAACAACTACTGATCATTCTATTCATTTTTTGACTTCTCCCAGATATCAAGGTTAATCTATACAAATTCAGGTAATGCTGTTTTGGCATTAGCATCAAACGCGATTCATTTACTGTGGAAATGGCAGCGAACTGAACGTAATGCTAGTGGCAAGGTTTGAAGATATGCAATTTTACTTTATATATGTATAGATTTATGTCTGAGTCAAGTTTTGGAGTGTTTATACTTTGCATCTGAACTACTGGCTATTCATATTATAGGCAACTGCCAGTTTTTCTCCTCAACTATGGCAGCCATCAAGTGGCATTCTAATGACAAATGATGTTATTGATGCAAATCCTGAAGAAGCTGTACCATGCTTTGCGCTGTCCAAAAATGATTCTTATGTGATGTCAGCATCTGGAGGAAAGATTTCCCTTTTCAATATGATGACATTTAAGGTATGCAAATATTTTTGGATTTAAGTTGATATCAATGAAAATAGCTAAATAGAAGTCCTTCCTGCAAATTTCAGACGATGACAACTTTCATGCCTCCACCACCTGCAGCAACATTCCTTGCTTTCCATCCTCAGGATAATAATATCATTGCTATTGGCATGGATGATTCTACAATTCAGATATACAATGTCCGAGTAGATGAGGTATAAGATTATTCTATCAGATTTCCCAGTTGTCATCTGTGTTGGTTGGAGAAGCAACACTTGATTCTGTTTTTCATCGTTACAGGTCAAGAGCAAGCTCAAAGGCCACTCTAAAAGGATAACTGGCCTTGCATTCTCCCATGTGTTGAATGTGCTAGTATCTTCAGGTGCTGATGCTCAGGTAATTGTTTCCATTCAATTATTTGAAGGTCATTGTGCTAGCATATTATTTTTTAATTGCTTCAGTATACTCGTACCTGTATGGATTACTGAATTAATTCTTTTCAAGACAAGTTTATTGGTCATAATCAGTTGATTTCATATGTTCAATTCTGGTTCTGGGCTTGCTTTAAATAGTTCAATGCTTTACCAGGAGCCTTGTCATATTCTGAAATGGTTGAAGCATAACAAGTTATAGCTATTAATTATTTGCTCTAGACTGAATTAGATTTATCTACAAGTTGAACTGCGTTGTCATTCTGGTATTCCTTATTCAATGATGCCACTGGTAAGCAATTCCAAGGTTTCTTTTATTGAAGGTCTTACAGATGTTTTTTGACCTTTCCAGCTTTGTGTATGGAACTCGGATGGATGGGAAAAACAGAAAACAAGATTTTTGCAGTTGCCAGCTGGGAAGCCAACAGCACAGTCAGACACACGTGTACAATTTCATCAAGACCAGATGCACTTCCTAGTGGTACATGAAACTCAACTTGCCATATATGAGACTACAAAACTTGACTTTCTAAAGCAGGTACAATTTGTTTCCAAGACTCTTATTCGTTGAAGTAATATCTCATTTTTCATTTTGTTAACAAATGCCTTTTGGATCTAGTGGGTTCCACGGGAATCTTCTGCACCAATCTCTCATGCAACTTTCTCCTGTGACAGTCAGTTGGTATATGCCAGCTTCTTAGATGCAACTGTCTGTGTGTTTAGTGCTGCAAACTTAAATCTAAGATTGCGATGTCGTATCAATCCTTCATCCTATCTTCCTGCCAATGTTAGGTAATTTCTTTAGACCTTAGTTTAATTCAAACCTTGTTAGAATTCTTCCCAGCATCTTTTGAATACCATCCTATCATGTCAATTTTATTTTGTATGTTTAATATACTTAAAATCTGGCAATTTCTTACATGCAACTACCAATATACATTATGCTTAAACTTTTTTAATCACAGATTTCACAATTGAAATTTTGCGACTGCATGACATTCATTTAATTGATTCTTCCTCAATGGATTTCTGTCTTTGCTCAAGGAACATTCCTGTAATTAACTTAATGGTACAACTCGTGATTAACTGTTTCCAATTTTGGAAGTCATGTTCCTCTTTATCTCTAAATTGTTTGTAACTTGTTTTGGCACATTTTAAAGGAAGAACGCAAAGAGAAGCAAGGAATGGCAGATACAACATTGGTTGATATATTTTTCTTTAACACAATATCCCAACAAGAAGGAACATATTCTAAATGCTCCTTACAATCTTGTTGAGCTACTATTTATTCAGATGTGATATCTTAAATCAAGTTGCTTGATATTCATTCAGATATCATATATTAGATCAAGTTACTTCTTTTTTCTGTCAATCTGAATTTTATATCAATACAGTTTTAGATGGTACGAATTGCACATTGCATTTTTGACTACTGGTAGAATTTATGTTTTCTTAATGAATATTTATCTACAGCTCCAATGTGCATCCACTCGTTATTGCTGCACATCCACATGAACCAAATCAGTTTGCACTGGGACTATCGGATGGTGCAGTTCATGTTTTTGAGCCCCTTGAATCTGAAGGGAAATGGGGTGTGCCTCCACCTGCTGATAATGGGTCAGCAAGCAGTTTGCCAGCCACTCCTGCTGGACCTTCAGGTTCAGATCAAGCACAGAGATAATGTGAAGGCCAGAGCACAAGTTATTTTACACGCTTGGCTTGGTAGCCTACTACTAATCTAGGTATGCCTTACATTTGGCAGGTTTATGTTCTTTGTTGAACAATTAGCCTTTAAGTTTGTTTAGGCTAGCAATCACATTTCTGATAATTCAAAAACTTGGATACCATAAAACCGTCAGGGAGAAAAATATCTTCCAGTTGCCATGCACATTACTTTGCTTTAGAAACTGGTGTAACTTTATTAACACTAAGACACTTCCTGGAATTTTAAACTGGCTTGTCCGAGCTTCTCCCATATTGGCTAGTTATCTTCAGTTAGAAACTTACCCGCGTGATAACCTCTGATTTTCCCACTCTCTGTATGTGGTTGTCGACAGTAAATTTGAAATATTAATGATTCATTCAACTTATAACTCTAGTTTCTCATTCATTTTTCCTGAATTTTTTACTGGTGCAGTTCAAGGTTTATGATATGCCATTTACTCGGAGGAACAACTTGCAAGAGAATGCAGTTCAAGCAGGTTCCTGCAGATACTATGTAAAGTAAAGGCTTTAGGAGTACTAATAGTGAAATTTTCTTTGCCCCTGGGAATTTCTAGAGGAAGATCTTTTTTGTATTACATTTCTAGTGCTTCTTCTCTTGCAAGTGGTGAATAGTCGTCTATGTTCCGTATTTCGCACTCATCCCTTGGCTTTTATCGAAACACTAAAGCAGTCATTCTTTCGTTTGTGCACTTGCTCAAGTATTGTTCTTTCCTTTGGAATTCTAGACAAGATATGACTAATGGGACAGATGTTAAACCAAAACATTTGTTTAGGTGATAACTTCGTCAACTGGGTACATAGATACGCCAATGCAAATCCCAAGGCTTTCTCCCGCTTGCCCCATTGGGATGGGAAGACATAGTCTTGGTGCCAAAACATTTGGAAGTATTTGTCTGAAACCTTGAACACGTGGAACTTGAGTATTCTGCTGTAGACTTGGCGAGTCTGGGCCTGTCCGTGATAAGGCAGTCATTAAATCTTTTGTCACTAGTACAGCTGATCTAACTGTTGGCATAATTAATAGAAACTGGTTCCGCGCATGCTTGCAGTATGATTCAAACAACAATATCATCTTAAAGGAAGCATTTGATGACAGGGTTCATCATCCCTGCAGTGGTTTGGTGTCACGACAAGGGGAGGACTAGATGCAGATTCTAGGTCAAAAACAAAGACTAAGCTGAATGTATATCCATTTATTGCCTTGCATTGGCCATTAAATAATGAAAGGGAGTTTCTTCTTTTGCCCATTTTTCAGCCTACCATACATAACATATAGAGTCTTTCAAGGTATTTATTGCTGATTGGTCAAATATGAGTGTTGTGATTGCCTTATCTCAAGTTCGACAAGATACGAGCAAGTTCAAGTTGGAGTGATTAAGAAAACCCCTCCCGAAAGGTGAACAATTGATAATGTGTAATCATCATTATTCACTAAGAATCGAAGTAAATCATATCCAAAAACAAGAAGTGCCACCCGCACTGTTTCCTCGTGTACCCATTCCTCTCGGCCACCTCAAGACTTTTTCTTTTTCTATTCCTGCTCACCTTAATCTAAGGATATGTATACTGTTCTGTTTTAGTCGATACTAGTTAGAAAATGAAACGGTATGAAACCCTTTGGTACCAATTGGTACAGGAGATTCTGCTTGATACCGGCCAATATCGACTGGTCTTTCAAATATGGTTAAAATATTGGGTGATATCGTTAATTTTGAAACGTGCAGAGACTTGATAACAAAGAAAAATTTTAATATCCCACCTAGTACCGATAATTTTCAAACATGGAATTGATGTGAATGGAGTGTTTTATTTAAAGTAAATAATTAATTGATATAATAATTTGTTACGGTTACAAAATTGTTATTCTTACAGTTAGTATTGGGTATTTGGGTATTAATTTATTGGATAATATGTTGTGATATTGATATTTAATGTTGAATTCTATCAATAAAATAATTTCTAATATTCTTCATTTCTATTCATAATAATTAAATAAAATAAGTTATCCCAATTAGTTAATGAAATAGATCATTTGTGTAAATTTTAGAATTTTTTCATATCTAATGCGTAAGAATTAAGAGCATTTAAAATCGTGCTTCAATTTCCTAATTACAAAGACAACATTAGGATTACATTTACAGTGGTGTTGGCTTTATCATTTATACTTAATATGTTCTTCATTATTGGCTAGGCAATGAAAGCTATTCTTCGAATATATTTCTTGAACCAAATAAATCTGTACCATATTACCTTGGGGTTATGCTATAGGAAGATTCCTAAAGTTATTTGCTTTAATGTATTTTCCCTAAACATTTTCAGCCCATATAATCTTGTCATTCAACTTCTAAGTTAGTATGTCATTAGGAATGATCTCCTTGATTCTATTAAAACCTCTAAATCTAATGGTATGATATGTTAGCTCATTTACATATTTACGTATAGAAGTTAATTACTCAATTTTCTCTAGATATATGAAGGAAAAATTTTGAGCATCTTAGTGCAATATAATCTTACACATAAATCCAAAAGAGTCCTTTCTAATTGAGTATTTAACTTTTTATTATTTTTCCTTATAATTTTACATGTTAGTAATTTTATCTTTATATCTGCGACCTCTTTTTTATTTGTCGTTTAATTACTTATATTACTTTTGGTTATTCATATGAAAGTAGATATTGTTTTAACTTTCACTTTTAATATTAATAATGTTACATTGCTACTTATATAAATAATAGAAAATATTTAAAACTAAGATGTAAGGGAAAAATTGTTTCTCATTATATGAGACTCTAAAAGTTTTGCATAGCCAACTTTTTCATATTTTGATGGTCAATATGTTGAATAATTAAGTTGTTGGTTTTGACTTATCGGTTAATTAAATTGGATAAAATTGAATTGTATATGATGTATTCATACAAAATGAGTTATATTATAAAAGATGGACATTTGTATTATATAATTGTGTATGTTGAATATTTGAATTTAGTTTTGACTTATTGGTGAATTGTGTTGAAAAAATTGAATTGTGTTGGATGAAATGAATTGTGTATGATGTAATCATACAAAATGAGTTATATTATATAAGATGGACATGGGTATTGTGTAATTACATTAGTTTGGACTTTTGAGTTCAACAATACATATTTTGTGATGATAGTTGATAATAAAATTATGTTTTCTTTGTTTTGATATACGTCTTCATTTATTTTTACAAATAAATGGAAGGAAGTTCAAGTAGTCTTGAACATTTAACCACTTTATGAAGATACAATGATCTAGCTTAGGTTCATGTTGCATTGGTCCCTAATATGAAGAATCATACTATTTGTTTCTTTTATAACTAGCATTTAAAAGGTGAAGGAATCACCCGATTAAAAAAGTATTTAGCTGTGATTAAAGGAGATGTGAAAACCTGTAAAAAAGTAAGACATGACGTGAAGTGACAAATGAAAACTTTGCTTAAAGAATATCAGCATGAAAAGATAGAAGGAAGATATTGAATTATGAAATTAGTAGTGGAAGTTCATTTGCTAGTGATCATGATGATAGTGGAAATATTGAAGGTAGTAGTATTCTTTCCCAGCAGGAAGTGAAAGTTACATTTGGATCTAATGTTAGGAAAAGAAATGAAAGGTAGATGACTAACTTTTTTCACCACGAACAACTCCTAAAGCCCAACCTTCAATTCATCATGCCATTCAATCAAGAGATGCGACTTACAATATAGATATGACAATGACAAGATGGTGGATGATACAAGTACAACATTCAATGCTTCCCAATCTTACTATCATCAACCTATGGTGGATTCTATAGCCTTTTACGATCTGGGATAGAAAACTCCTTCCACTGATGACTACAGAGGTAAAATTTTCTAAAATTAAAAGTTATTTGGAAGAAAGAATGATGGGTTGGGCTACTTATCGGTGTTTAATCATGTGTGATAATTGGACAAATAGGAGACATGAGCCTATTATTAATTTTTTTGGTTTATTATGTATATGGCTCAATATTTTTGAAGTCTATTGATGCATCTGGGGTTATTAGGAATATTGATACTTTATCTGAGATATTCGATGAAGTTATGAATGAAGTAAGGCTAAAAATATTGTTCAGTTTATTACTGACAATAATTTGCTTATAAAGCGATGAGAAGAAGGTTACAAAATAAGTATAATTCTTTTTTTTGAACTCCTTATAATACACATTGCTGTGACTTAATGCTGAAAAATATAAGAGATGCTAGGTATTTTTGTAACACCCCATATTAGGGGTTAGAATATTAAGAAAGTTCAGGACATTTTATGCTTTGCATATTTGAATATTTGCCTTTTTGTGCCTATGCATTTCTGGACTCATTCAATTATTGTGCATGCATTCATGACATTTTCGGGTACGATTAAGTTGTTATTGTGATTAAATTATGTTTTGATCATTTTGGAGTATTTCGGGTATTTTGGAATTTGTGGTGAATTTTAGAAAAATGTTAAAAGTTGGACCCAATCCTAGTGTGGCATGTGGACGGATTAAAGATTGGCATGCGGCATCATTCATTGTGTGATAAATGGCTTGACTTGTTGGAGACATGTGGTAGCATGTATGAAGGACGAATGGCTCACATGCATAGAGCCATGTGTTAAATTGGCAGTAAGCCATGTAGGTGTAATAAAACCCATTCCGTAACTTGTATTGATCTCTATTCGGTGTTGTCCATCACCGAAAACACCAAGTTACATATGTTGAGAAATTAGCTTTTGAATCTTACCTAAAAGTAAGAATTTCATTACTTAAAGAGTGTCTATTCTGTTATCCTTGGCTTTCTTCATCTACCGAGAACCTCATTGCTGGAAAATTTTGCTGAAACAAGTAAGTGAATTCAATGATGTTTTGCTGTGTAAATGAATGCATGCATGTGAAAGTATAGAAATAGAGTTCGGAGAATGCATGTCTTAGATGACTCAGATGGGGATTTGAAACTGTGAATGTAGGAAAAATGCTGGGAATCTAAAGTTTGCATGTGTGTTAATCGGATGTTGATGCTAACTGTGAAGTTTGGATTTATAAATTGTATGTGTGTATTGATGAGTTAAGAAAATGAGTTAGAGGAATTGTTTGCAAGTATTGGAGTTATTGAAGTGAGATTGAGTTCTGGAAAAGTTACATTAGAGAGAGGAAAAAGATGATCAAGTGTAGTGAAGTTCACCGCGGCCAACTCTTGAGTTCGCCACAGCAAATTTTTATAAGTTCGTCGCGACGAAGTTTCCAGACAACTTAAGCATATTTTGGTATTTTAGGCATAACTTTCTCTTTAGTTATCTGAATTGAGTGATTTTTTTATTTGGATTAAATTAGAGACACAGGGCTACAATTTGTTTGAAGAAATGAAATTTTAATTCTGCCTCTAAGAATTTCATAATTTGATTGGAAATTGAGATAAGAATTTTGATGAAGCTCAAGAACAACCTGAAATCTTTTGAGTATAACTTTTAGTAGACTAAACCAAATTGGACGAACTTGGTATCATTGGAAACCTAAGAAAAAGAGGGACAACTTTCCAGAAGGAATTATTACCTAATTATCTCAAATACCTTATGAAAATAATTAAGCAAGGTGGACCCGAAAGTTGAGTGTGAAATAAATCTAGATTGAGGAATTGAGTTTGGTTTCACATGAATGATAATGTGAGAAGATTAAGGATAAGAAACCTGAAATTTGTCATGAACATGCATCATACATATTCAATATACATGAGTGCGCATAATTGAATTTGTAATTGTACACATTAGTGATTTGTGCTTGTATTGAATGCTATAGAGGAACGCATCGAGCAACCGATTTCAAATATTGTCGGGACTTCGAGACAATAGACAATAAGGGAGCTTTTGTAAGTAATCTTAGATGGTATTTTGTGTAAGTAATTTTAGACAGTATTTTTGTAAGTAATTCAGATGGTCAATTTGATAGTTTTGCTTTGATTGTTTTGTTTGGTACTGCTTTTGGTCCATTGAATGATTTACAAAGCTGTAAGATTGGTATGTTGAATTTTTGGCATGAAAGCCATGCTTGGCTAATTATGTTGAACATGAAATGAATTTGTTTGGTTTGAAATTGTCAAGTCCTAATGGTGGGTAAATAGGCATGTCTAGAAGGGTCTGCAGCTGCTCTTGTTATTGACACCTCGGTGTCTCCTGTATTGACACTTCGGTGTCTCCTATATTGACACATCGGTGTCTCTTGATATCGAGACATACGTCTCTCCTGCTGATATCAATCTTGGTATCTCCTGTATAAGTCCCGTTACCCCCTTCTGTAAATGGATTATTCAGTCATATGATTTTGTATCCTAATTTATGTTTGACTTTGATATAAAAAAGAAATTGTGTTATGATTATGAAGGGTTTATACCCTCTTTTGAGCCTCAGTTCTGCTTTCTGTACAATCTGTTTGAGATCTAATATTATATGTTTGAATTTTTCATTCCAATAAACTGTTAATGCATGTTTCTGATATATCATGATTGTGTATAATTAGTTGTCAGTTTTTGCATAGATTAGTTATTACTTACTAAGCTATATGCTTAGCATGGTGGATTTGCCCCGTGTAGATTCAGAGAGAAGGACATAAGGATTGGGACGAGTGAACCGCAATGGCCAATGAAGTCTGAGTCTTGTTTTGTAAAAATTGTATTTTTGGAGTTTGTTTTTGGCTTGTCTTTGATGTATATGACTTTGGATTTATCTGAAGGTTTGTAATAAACTTAATTCAGGCTGGTTTATGAAATTATGATATGTTTCGTATGTTTTGGAAATGTTTATTTTTGGATGCTATGCTTCCGCGAAATGTTGATGAATATTTCGTATGCTTTGGTTTTGTCTCGATTCTGTATGCATGTATGTTATGTTGTCTGTGTGGCGCCCTTGTATCCTCCCAGGAGGTATTAGGGCGTCACATCTTTTTGATATCAGATCATGGTTTAGGGCGATTCTGGTTTAACCAACGCTTAATTGTTGCCTTTATTGTATGTATAAGTTGTGTTTTGGCCTAATGCAGTGTCCCATGTTTTGTCTATAGAATCACGATGGAAGGGTCTCACGAATCTATTGACGAAGTTGCTGAGAGCAACTAGCCGGAGCAAACTCATCCGGTAATATCTGGACCCTCTGGGGCCAATCGAGTTGAAGCAGGGATGCCACCACCTCCTCCAGCTTAGGGAGAGGCTTTGATTAAGCTATCCCAGGACATGATGACGTTGTTGCATCGAATGATAGCACCCAAGGCTCCAATTGATCAGTTGAGGAAGTATGGGGCTGAAGAATTTACTGGGACATCTCTGGAGGAATCTGAGAGAGCTGGATACTGGTTAGAGAAGGTTAAGCGGGAGTTGGATGAGATCAGTTGCCCAGCAGAGTAGATGGTGCATTGTGTTGACTCCCTTCTTCAAGGAGCAACTTATGAGTGGTGGAAGTTTATTTTGAGGAGTCCTCAGTTGCCGGTAACTCTGACTTGGGAATTCTTTGCCCATGAATTTAAAACTAAGTATATGACGGAGGCTTATAGGAAGGATAGGTGGAAGCAATTTCTGAATCTGAATCAGAGGAGTTTGTCAGTTGCTGAGTATGATCGGGAATTTAATCAGCTCAGTAAGTATGCCCTGAATCTATACTTACTGAAGAGTTTCGATGCTATAAGTTCGAGGAGGGATTGCATGACTCTATCAAGGAGCATTTGGCAGAGGTTACTCTTTTGCAACAAGTTACTTACCATCAGTTAGTGTAAGCTGCGATGAAAATAGAGAGACAAAAGATGGTTAGGAGAGAAAGGAGTTAGAGAAGGGGCTTTACTAGAGGAGACCAGTCCTTGGGGAAACGAAGTCGAGAAGGTACTTCCTCTACACCGAAAGTAGCTCAGAGATTTGTGACTAGGGGAAGGCAACAAAACTTTCCCACTTTGAATGTGTCTGATAGGGGTTCCTCTGGAAGCCGAGGTTCTGGTACCCCAGAGTGCCCACACTACTCTAATCATCATTGGGGTGTCTGTTGGAGAGCTACAGGTGCATGTTTCTATTGTGGTAGTACTGACCATAAGATAGCCAATTGCCCTCTCAACCAAGCTCAGACATCACAGGCCAGTCAAGAGGTCTTTCATGTGTCTGTTGGGAACAGAGGACGTGGTAGAGGTGAAGGAGGATCTGGGCAGAATAGACTGAATCAGAGTAACCAATCAGAAACTATGGATCGCCCAACTGTGCCAACTACTTCGGCATGAGCTTATGCACTGAAAGCTCGTGAGGACCAGGATGCACCGGATACTATTGCTGGTATGGTTTCTCTCTTTGATTCTGAAATGTATGCATTAATAGATCCTGGATCTTCACATTCATATATCTGTGTTGGAGAAATGTTTGACATGAGGATGCCTATAGATCAGTTAGAATATGACATGTGTTGGTGAATCAGGTGTTTAGGAATCGTCCGGTTATGATTCAAGGAAATGAATATGTAGCAGATCTAATCAAATTGCCTTTCCATGAATTTGATTTGATTTTAGAGATGGATTGGTTATCCAAGCATTAGGCAGTAATTGATTGTAAGGCTAAGACAGTTATACTTAGGAGATCTGATCAATCTGAAGTAATATTGCATGGCGTCTGCACCCGAAACCTTCTCAGTAAGGGTTGTGAAGCTTATCTAGCTTCTGTGCTTGATTCCAAGGAGGGTGGAAAACTACTCGACATTCCTGTAGTAAATGAATTTTCTGATGTATTTCCTGAAGAATTACCTGGACTCCCTCCTGAAAGGGAAGTGGAGTTATCTATTGAAGTTATGCCTGGTACTGTTCCTATATCCAGAGCACCGTACAGAATGGCTCCTACTGAGTTAAAGGAGTTGAAGGTGCAATTACAAGAACTTTTAGATAAAGGGTTTATTAGACCTAGTCTATCACCGTGGGGAGCACCGGTGTTATTTGTTAAGAAGAAAGATGGCATATTACGGATGTGTATCGATTACAGGCAGTTGAATAGAGTCACAGTGAAGAATAGGTATCCATTGCCAAGGATTAACGATCTATTTGATCAGTTGAAAGATGCATAAGTGTTTTCGAAGATAGATTTGAGATCGAGGTATTATTAGCTTCGAGTAAAGGATGTGGATGTACCGATGACTGCATTTAGGACCCGTTATGGACATTATAAATTCCTAGTAATGCCATTCGGGTTAACTAATGCTTCAACAACAATTATGGATCTGATGAATAGGGTGTTCAGGCCTTATTTGGGCCAGTTTGTTGTGGTATTTATTGATGATATCCTGGTCTATTCTAGGAATGAACATGATCATAGTGAGCTTCTTCGAATTGTGTTACAGACCCTGAGGGAAAGACAGTTGTATGTTAAGCTGAGTAAGTGTGATTTCTAGCTTCGAGAGATATCATTTTTGGGGCATGTTGTCTCTTCTGAAGGAATTAGAGTTGATCCTAGTAAAATAGAGGCGATTATTAATTGAAAACCGCCACGAAATGTGATAGAAGTGAGAAGTTTTCTGAATCTGACTGGTTATTATCGTCGGTTTGTTAAGGGGTTCTTGGTGATAGCATCCCCTTTAAGTAAACTGTTACTGAAGGGAGTGAAGTATGAATGGTCTGATAGATGTCAGAGTAGCTTTCATCAGCTGAATAGTATGTTTACTGAAGCCCCTATATTGGTCCAACCTATTTCTGGTAAGGAATATGTTTTGTTTAGTGATGCATCTGGAACTGGTTTGGGTTATGTTTTGATGCAGGAAGGAAAGGTAGTTGTTTATGCCTCGAGGCTCTTTCCAGAAGGAAGTATTACCTAATTATCTCAAATACCTGATGAAAATAATTAAGCAAGGTGGACCTGAAAGTTGAGTGTGAAATAAATCTGGATTGAGGAATTAAGTTTGGTTTCACATGAATAATAATGTGAGAAGATTAAGGATAAGAAACCTGACATTTATCATGAACATGCATCATACATATTCGATATACATGAGTGTGCACAATTGAATTTGTAATTGTGCACACTAGTGATATGTGCTTGTATTGAATGCTATAGAGGAATGCATCGAGCAATCGATTCCAGATATTGTCGGGACTTCGAGACAATAGACAATAAGGGAGCTTTTGTAAGTAATTTTAGATGGTATTTTGTGTAAGTAATTTTAGACGGTATTTTTATAAGTAATTCGGATGGTCAATTTTATAGTTTTGCTTTGATTGTTTTGTTTGGTACTGCTTTTGGTCAGTTGAATGATTTGCAAAGCTGTAAGATTGATATGTTGAATTTTTGGCATGAAAGCCATGCTTGGCTAATTATGTTGAACATGAAATGAATTTGTTTGGTTTGAAACTATCAAGTCCTAGTCGTGGGTAAATAGGCATATCTAGAAGGGTTTGTAGCTGCTCTTGTTATTGACACCTTGGTGTCTCCTGTATCGACACTTCGGTGTCTCCTATATTGACACTTCGGTGTCTCCTGATATCGAGACATATGTCTCTCCTGCTGATACCAATCTTGGTATCTCCTGTATAAGTCTCGTTACCCGCTTCTGTAAATGGATTATTCAGTCATATGATTTTGTATCCTAATTTTTGTTTGAATTTGATATAAACAAGAAATTGTGTTCTGATTATGAAGGGTTTATACCCTCTTTTGAGCCTCAATTCTGTTTTTTGTACAATCTGTTTGAGATCCAATATTATAAGTTTGAATTTTTCATTCCAATAAACTGTTAATGCATGTTTCTAATATATCATGATTGTGTATAATTAGTTGTCAGTTTTTTAATAGATTAGTTATTACTCACTAAGCTATATACTTAGCACGGTAGATTTGCCTCGTGTAGGTTCAAAGAGAAGGACATAAGGACTGGGACGAGTGAACCGTAATGACCAATGAAGTCTGAGTCTTGTTTTATAAAAATTGTATTTTTGGAGTTTGTTTTTGGCTTTTCTTTAATGTATATGACTTTGGATTTATCTGAAGGTATGTAATAACCTTAATTCAGGCTGGTTTCTGAAATTATGATATGTTTCGTATGTTTTGGAAATGTTTATTTTTGGATGCTATGCTTCCGCAAAATGTTGATGAATGTTTCGCATGTTTTGGTTTTGTATCGATTCTGTATGTATGTATGTTATGTTATCTGTGTGGTGCCCCTGTATCCTTCCAGGAGGTATTAGGGCTTCACAATTTCCCTATTATTGATGAGACTGTGCAGAAAGCCAAAATGGTGACCAAATTCATCTATAATCGTGTATGAATATTGAATTTATAGAAAAAGGATTTTACCAATGGTAGAAATTTGTGTCATCCTATCATGATAAGATTTGTAACGAATGTTTTATCACTTCAATGTTTTGTTATGGTAAAGAAAGAGTTGAGACAAATGTTTACAAGTGATAAGTGAGTTGCATCTCACTATGCTAGGTCTAATGCTAGATTGGAGATTTCTAGAATTACATTTGAAGATACTAAATTTTGGTCACAATGCTAATTTGTAATTCGAGTTTGTAAGCCTTTGGTGAGGGTATTTCGTTTAGCTCATAGTGATGAAAAGGCAATAATGAGTTTCTTTATTCCATGGAGAGGGAGAAGGAAACAATTAAGGTCGATCTAAAAAATAAACCTTCTTTGTACCCAATGCTAATTTGGTCACAATGCTAAATTTTGGTCACAATGCTAATTTGTAATTTGAGTTTGTAAGCCTTTGGTGAGTGTATTTCGTTTAGCTAATAGTGATGAAAAGGCAACGATGAGTTTTTTCATGCCCTGAAGAGGGAGAAGGAAACAGTTAATGCCAATTTAAAAAAATAAACCTTCTTTGTACACAAATCTTGCAGTCATCAATGACAGATAGAAAAGGCAACTTTACTTTGCTGTTTGCAACTGAGGGGTTTCCAAATCCTAGTATATATTTTAAACTAGGTTTTACAAAAAGAACTGAAGCTAATAGGAGAATGCTATTAACTATTACAATAGTTGTTGCCCATGAGATGATGCAAGACATCCTGAGCTTATAAATGCAGCTTTATAAGCTGTTTTATAGGAATTTTGGGATGCTAATTGCTATTTAACAAAGAGCAAAACTTTCTTCAGGTATTAGCTTTTTTCTTTTTCTTACTTGTTGAAAATTAATTATCAATTTATTTTATTTATAATGCTACTTTTGTTGTCTTAAGACTTACAATTTCTTAGTAGGATCAATTTGGAACTGGTGTTCCAGAATTGCAAAAGTTTGCAATTCAAATTTTAAGTCAATATGTAAGTGCAACAGTTTATAAAAGGAATTGAAGCATATTTGAATTCATGCATTCCAAGAAAAGGAATATATTAGAGCACAAGAGATTGAATGACATGGTCTTCATTCGTTACAATTTAAAGCTTCGGGAAAGATATGTTATTATCATTATTAATTTAAATATAATTTCTTATATTTTTAATAATTAAATTTTTATATTTTACTAGGACTTTTAATAGAATAAGTAGTTCAATAGATCAATTTTGCATTGATAATATTGATCTTCAGACGGATTGAGTTTTTGAGAAACCATATTTGGTATATGTGAGTGATTTGAAAGATAATCTTGGACGGAAAAGCATTGACATGTCATTTGGTGCATTGAATTTGAATGATGATGATGATAAGACCCCTCTCAATGATGAGAATTTTGTACCAAATGATAACTGAGGTCAGTGCAGTTACAGCGGGCATCCCGTCGTACACTATTGAATGAAGTTCCAAGTTTTTGTTTCTAATTTTCTTTTAATTTTACATATATTTAATATATATGTTAACTTCTATATATGTAATGTAATTGTAAATATTTTTGTTTCAGATTTGACTTCTATTTGTTTGTTTTCTCATCACGAACTCTTATTGTAAATTATAATAGTTAGAGAGTTAAGAATATTTATTGTTCTTTTTATTTGATGTTTTGATATAATTATTATTTATTATATGATGAAATTATAATATTTTAAATACTTTGTATTGTTCTTAATTTTATATTTGTATGATGATTGTCTTTTTGTATTAATTATGTTTATTATTTATATGTGAAATATTTGAAAATTATTGTTAATAAAAATAAATAAATTGTTTTTATTTTAAAATTTTACTATTATGATTTTTAGAGACATAGTTGATGTAAAATTATAAAGTATAAAGTACAATATACTAATGGATTATTTTGCAATTTTAAAAAATTAGGAATATTTTATAAATTTAAAAAATTGCTTAAAACAGTACCTGGTATTGATTGATACTGGCACGATATTCATAATATTACTTTAATTAGGCTACTACAACACTTCTCTAGTTTTCTTCTCACACGACACGTTTTGTCAATCATCATCTGAATCTATTCTTTGTTTTCTTTACAATGACTAGCATGGTTTTTTCATTTTCTCTCTCCTTTTTGGATGGAGCTGTTTGGGGTGCGTTTGAAAGTTTACATTTTTGTATGTGTTGTTATATGTAAAGCTTTATTTTTAACGTATCTAAAGTTTTTTGTAAAGATATTTCAGATAAAATGAAAGGAAGGGTTTATAGAAGAAGAAGAAGGCAGGTGTAGAGAAAGATGGAATAACTTGCATTAAAAATTTTCATATTGTACGTAGACATTACAATGGATATAAAATAGTATTGTGTCCCTTTTACAATCAAGACACATGTTGTAATCTTAGATAGTTTGTTAACGCCTTTACAGATACGACGCATCCTTGCCTCCGCTTACTTTTATTCTAATGATGTCTTTTCTCATCTTCTTCACGACTTCATTTCTCTTCCGAAGTTGCATACTTTGTTTGTTTTGTTTACTGTTAATTAACGTTGATGAAGGTTGGTGAGAAAATTCACGAAGAAGTTGAAGAAAGAAGCCACGAAGAAGAAGTAATCAAGATTCAGATAATTAAATTGTTTTTCAAGTATAATCATGGGAATAAAGACTAGGCTTGGCAAGTGACACATGTCACTTGCCACATGTCCAATTTCTATGAGTTTGAACTAGGTTCTCTTATTAAACTAGTAGAATCAACTCCAATTTCTACTCCAATTGTCTCCAAATTTTCAATGACATAAGTCAATAAATTCTAAAGTCATTTATAAAAATTTTCACTGTCATTTTACTCTTATTTCTATTACTATTTAATAATTATCTTGCCACTTGGCATTTCTTCTAGTCCAAAAGTACCCAAAATTTCAAAATTTTCCTAAATTTTTCCAAAAAATTCTAAATCAGTAAGTGCACTATCCAAATCAATTTCTCAACACAAATAAACCACAATTCTCAATATAACCATATTTATAATTCAGTTATACCCTGAAAATGTCAATAAATGCATGTACAATCATTTTAATGTGCAAAAATCAATATTCACGTGTGTGTATATGCTATATTATGCATGAGCATGAAATGGACTTTCTAACTTCTTAATAATCTCTCATATATACTATTCTAGGGTTCTAATCATTATCAAGAGATAACGGGATATTACATATAGACTAGTAGTAGATCAAAGTTGTCACACTTAAATATTTAGGGGTATGACACTTATGTAAAGCATGCAACATCTTATAAGCTCTAAGTTAAATAAGATGAATGCAAATTTGGGAAGTATCCTAAAAAGTGTATCGAATATTAATTTTAACATCCTTTTAGCAAAAAGTATTTGTTTCAAGACATGTTATGTAACATCTCATCACCGATGGGAGGGGTAAATTGGTAAATTGGGATAGGCTAGTTGTTTGCATTACATATATTGACGTGAACATTTATTTGACCTCTAATTATAGAAGAATGAGATATTTTGTACATGCATTTATATGTACATGTATTCATGACAATTCCCAGCATTTAATTGTGAATATGATGTGTTCTGTGATTTCTGAGATAATTGTGTTTGAGAATTAGAATTTGAACTGTTTTAGAGTGATTGTCAATTGTTAGTGACTCTTCGAAATTTTTTTGGAATAATTGCGAGAAAATGTCCGGACCGGAAATCTTCCAAGTGACGAACTGATTGATTGTATAGTACTTGAATAACTGTCCAATGGCCATGAAAAATTAGGTATATGGTTTTAGAAATTAAAATGTCGAGCCATTGAAGTTTGGAGACGAATTGGACTGGAAATAAATTGTGAAACGAAAAAGAGATTTAAATGTATTGTGAGGAAATGACATGTGGCAAGTGTGTAGATTATGAATCACCAAAATGCCTTAAGTTCTGGACTTTTCTCCTTGAAGTTACCAAAAATCTCTTGGCTGTAAACTTGTTTCTCCACCTAGGGCTTGTCTTCTTCTCTTTTTGGTGATTTTCGACCCCCTCTTCTAGGCCCTTCTTCTCGCTTGCTTGCTTTTCCTTGTGTAAAGATCAACCCTAAACCTTTGAGAAGATGAAGATTTGTGAGATTTTGGGAGATGGCCGTGGGTGTTAGAGAAAGGCGTTAGGGTTGGAGAAGATTTCGGAAGTTTTCGAAGGAGAGCTTGATTTGGTAAGTAAATTGGTTATATGTTATTTATTAGTAAGTTTGATGCATTTATTGTGTTTACTGTTAAAGATTGTAGTGTTTGAGGTTGAGTTATGGCTGTTTTGAAAGAGAGAAGAGTGAGAAATTTAGTCAGAGAAGACGACCTGCGTCCTGCACGTCGCGACGAGGGGATTATTGGACGTCACGACGAGCCCCGATTCGTACGCAGCGGTGAGTCTTCTCGTGCGCTGTGACGAGCGACCCCCTTGATGTCGCGGCGAGTGTTCCTTTGCCGTGGCGAGTCCCATTTTTCTGAACCGATTGATTTTAGTTTTTGGGGCATAACTGATGATGTAGACCTCTGATTGAGGTGATGTTTGATTCGTTATGAACTAGTGAGAGGGGTCTACAATTGAGGTAAATAAAGAAAGTTTGAAATAAAATGAGTGAGATCTTAAATATTAAATGAAAGTTGGATTTAGATTGCTAATACAACCTAAGGGTTGTTTCTTGATCATTGGGGTATAATAGTGAGATTTCTGGATTTAAGGAAATGCTATTGGGGTTTTAAAAACTGAGCCTAATGGGTGAATTTGGGTCTAGAGGATAGTGGCACTAGTTTTGAGGTCTTTCTTGAGAATATCCTAGTAGGTATGACTTGGTAAATTAACTGAATGATAGAAATGAAATTTGTGGAGTTCCAGTGTTATTGAATTGCAATGAGTCATTATTGATCAAATGAGTGAAAAGTTAGACTTGGACAAAAGATAGAAAAATTGGGATATAGCGCCGGAAGGTCATGAACAGGCATCGTACATCTTTTATTTAAGACATGTGCATCATTGAATTATTTTGATTGTGCACTTAATAATGATAAATTATTTGATTGTTCTAGAGGCACCGTTGGAACAACATTCCATGGATATTGCTGGGACTTCCAGGCTATAGCTCGGAAGTACAAGTGAGTAACCTAGTTGGTTCCTCAATTTTTAACTGTTAAATGTTCTGTAAACTGTCTGTGAATATGAATTGTTATGTTTGAAATCTCGGACCGAAGGTCCGAGGGATTGAGTGATTGGATATGCTAATGTGATTGTTTGTGAATGTTTCCATGGGAAAAATGTGAATGTATGGTAGAGTGGAATTGGAAATGATATGACTGTTTCCGATAAATTGATTTTGATTGTATGTGATAAATGAATTCCATAATTGATTGATTAATAACGGTTGTGACTGGAGCTGCTATCGAGAGCTACAAGCTCGACCACTGATACTGAAAGAGAGCCTTGAGCTCGAAAGGGATTAGTGCATACCTAGAGGGCTCTCCTATCCCTACTGACGCGTGGAAAGTAGTGCATACCCAGAGGGCTCTCCTACTTCCTAAGACGCGATTACTGTTTAATGTGCCCAAAAAGGGGCAGACGCGTTTGCATCCCTTGAGTAGGGGCGAAACAAAACCGTGAGGCTGGCCCACCACGCCAAAACGGACAATATCGAAGGGTGGAAGTGCATTCCTTGAGGGCTCTCCTCCCCCTAAGACGTGTTTACTGAATACTGTTCACTGTTTAAGCGCTCAGTCACAACTCAGAATAAAAAGAAAGATGGATAATAATGGGAAAATATTATGCGTATGGATTAAATTGTGGACAAAAAAAAGGGATTAAATGCTCATAATTATGTGATGATTGATTTGCGAAATTTTTTAGTTCGATGATTGCATGAGAACCTGAAAATTGTTATATGACGATACTGAATATGTAATTGACTGAAACTGTGGATTGCTTGCGATATGTATGAATTGGGTGAACCATCGATGATATTTTCTCATTGAGTTCGCAAACTCACCCAAAATTGCAACTATTTTTCAGGAATTGAAGAGTACCCCGTTAGACAACGGGAGTATGCCTACTGCATGTAAGTCAGAGTTGGAAGTCGGGATCAGTTCACGTCTGCATTTATATCATTCCGTTATTGTGTAAATTTGTATCTCTGCAGAATAGAGCATTTTATTTCAGTGGGCCCCAATTGGCTAATGTTGTTTTTGAATTGTGATTTCTGAAAGTGTTTAGGATTATCATTGGGTCCGTTTTGGTTATGGAATTTTGTGTATGAATTGATTAAATACTGTTGACTACCTTTTTAATGATTGTAATTGTGTTGTGATCGAAACTGTTTTCGAATTAAATCAGGCCCAAATCGTTTACTGAATTCCGCGTATACGATTGTTTTCAAAAATAAAAATGTCTTACTGAGTTTTTTTGAACCGTTTTGACTGCTCTAGTGTACCACCCTCGTGAGGCGCAGACTCGGATATCACCCTCGATGTTGAGTTTGGGTCTTGCGGGAGTGGGATGTTACATGTTACATTCCTATAATGAGAATTCAATCTCCAAGAAAGTAGTGGTAGTGACATAGACCTTAAAGAATTTCAAGAACCATAAATTCACATCTAGATGGAACATGATCCTCATTTGATACATATGATGTACAATTGATGGTTCAATAGACAGATAGTCCATGACATACTAATAGGATACAACATCCCTCCGCTAGATTAGATATATATATATTGAAAAGGGGGAAGATAATGTATTACTCATAAATGATGAGCCTATTACTTTTTAAAAATGTCTAATATTGATTCTTTAAAATAGCATAAAGTTATGAGATTTGAAATAGAATCTATGTATGTTAATCAAGTATAGACTTTGGTAGATGATCCTAATGGTATTGTACCTTTAGAATTCAAGTGGGTTTCTTAAAAAAAATTGACATGGATGGTAATGTATGTATATACAAAGTAAGGCTAGTGGTTAAAGGTTACAAACAAAAATAAAAAAGTTTCATCATGGTTATAACTACATATCAAGATTATGAAATCTAGCAAATAAATGTTAAAATATCATTTCTCAATGGGAATTTGCTTAAGAATGTGTATATGACATAACTTGAGGGATTTGAATATAAGAGATTTTTATTCAAATATGCAAGTTATAAAAGTCTATTTATGGACATAGGCAAATCATGGAGATGGAATATCTATTTTGGTAAGACAATAAAAGGAATTGACTTTTAAAAAAATATGGATGAAGCATTTGTCTATAAGAAGGTCAGTAGGAGTGCATTCATCTTACTAGTACTATATATAGATGATATATTACTTGTTGAAAATGACATACAAATCCTTCAATCTATAAAGATTTAGTTGTCCAAAAACTTTTCTATGAAGGATATGAGAGAAGCAACCTATATTATGGGAATAAAAATCTATAGAGATGGATAGAAGAGGTTGCTTGGCTTATCTTAATTCACGTATATAAACAAAGTGCAAAAGAGGTTTCACATAGAGAATTTTAAGAGGGGATTCTTACCCATCTCACATGGGCTTTTTTTCTTAAAAAATATATGTTCCAAGACAGAAGAACAGAAGAATAAAATGGATTGTGTTCCATATGCTTTGATAATTGGATAAATCATTTATGTGATGTTATGTACAAGAAAAAATGTCTCTTATGCCTAGAGCATAATGAGCATGTTTTAAGCCAATCCTGGTGATAGTCACTGGATGATTGTGAAACATATTTTAAAATAATTGAGAAGGACTATAAAAAATTTCTTAGTTTATAAAGGAGTTCAATTGAGAGTTCAAGAGTATGCAAATGATAGTAGTTTTCAATTTGATCCAAATGATAGTAGATCATAGTCAAGGTATATCTTCACTTTGAATGACAGTGTGGTAAGTTGGAATAGTTCCAAACAAACAACCATTGTAAATTCTACGATTGAGGCAGAGTACATTTCCATATCAGAGGCAACAAATGAAGCAATTTAGATCAAGGAGTTCATCACCAAACTTGGAATGGTTTCTAGCATTATTGAGATAATAATATTATATTGTGACAATAATGGTGCTATTCCACGGGAAAAGAAACCAAGGTCTCATCAATGGTCAAAACATATACTCAAAAAGTTTCACTTGATCAGGAAGATAGTGGATTGGAAAGACATGACATTAGAGCAAGTTCTCACTAAAGAGAATCTTGTAAATCCTCTTACTAAGTCATTGTCTCATAAGAGACATGATTAAATGGATGAATATGGTATTAAATACATCGGCAAACGACTTTAGTGAAAGTGAGAGATTGTTATTTTAAGTTTTTACAATCAACCGATTGGTTGCAATTTTATATATTACATTATTATTTTAATCAATAAAGGCATTCTTTCTTTACATTTGATGTTTTAATATTAAGAGTAAATTTCCGGAATTTGGAATTGAAATTATGATGAGATCATAATTATGAGATTAAATTTACGCTTACGTATTATTCCTAAACTGTTTCTAGTTATAAATTCACTAAGACAGGGATATTGATGAAATAGTAAAACTAGCATACATTATATTTCCTTCTTATGAAGAATATAATTGATCTTATAAATTAAAGTATGAAGCTACTTAAACAATTGTGTGAGTGTTTATTTGAGAATAAGTTCACCGAACTAACCCGATTATGAGGATCCCAAATATAATATTACTTATGTGTCTATAGATTTCTTTATTACGATAATTGTATAATTGATCCTTAAACTTGAAATTATCAAATTATCTTTATATGATAATTATTATGTTTTAATGTTACTTATGATACCTATATATGGTAGCTCAATTTGTAGTATTTAGACACAATATGAATTATATAAAAATAGTTGGATAAATCAATAAAAGATTTACTATTCTAAAATAATTAGAGAGAATGTTCAATTGTTCTTGATTAGTAGCGATTTAAAAATTCTCTGGCTATAATAAATTGACATTTGAAAGGTATTTTCAAATATCGCTTATAAATTAATTACTAGTTAATATGAATGAACATGATTAGATTTAAAAGAGTAAAGATTATATTTATACTTTATATCCAATTGGATCAGTGGATGATGAAATAATTAAATTATACATCTTAATCTTGTATAGCCATGTTAAATTAAAATCATTTTGACATTCTTAATGTAACATCCCGTTACTTATAGCAAGGGCATTATGGTAATATTGGGCCAGACTGATAAGTTTCATTGCATTCACTGATTGAGCATGTTACTGGCCTCTAATTATAGAGGAACAAGTTTATTGCATATGCACTTATTCATAGGTACATGCATTCATGGTTTTCCGGCATTTTAATTGTGAGTATGAATTGATTGGATTGTGAACTGGAAACTGACTGGATTATGATTGATTGAGAAATTAATAGTAAGTGGGCTCGAATAACTGATTTAGAATAGTCTAAGAGTGATTGGCTATTGATACTGGCTTATAGGAAATTTTCGGGAAATTCGGGAGAAAATGCCCGGACCGGAAATTTTGGAGTGACAGAATCGATCGATCAGTATAGTCTGAGAAAGAATTGTTTAATGGCAATGGAAAAATTAGAGTTATACTGTTAGGAAATAAAAATATGGAGCCATTGAAATTTAGAGACTGAAATTTGAACTGATTTGGAGACCTTTGTCTATAAATAGCTTAGGTTTTGAGATTTAGGGATTTTACCCTAAGGCTTAAACGTTTCTTCTCTTCCTCCTCCCACGGCGTTCTTCGATTTCTTCCATAGCTGAGGATTCCTCGATCTTTTCTTATGGTTTCCTTCTCATTGTGCTAAGCTAACTTGTCATTGTGATTGATGAAGGTTGAGAAGGTTTGAGAGTGGATTAATCGTTGAGTTTGAAAGTTTTAGGGTTTACGGAGATTTGAGGGATTTGTGGAAGTAGATTTTCGATTGGTAAGTATTTATGGCTTTAATGTTGTTATTAATGGTTTCTGATGCATTTATGGCATTTATTATGGTTGATTTGGGTAGTTGGAGTGTTTAATGGAGGTTTTAGAGAGAGATTAGACGGAAAATCGATCGGAGAAGACGGAGGCGCGACCGCACGTCGAGACGTCTGGCGCAGCCTCGCCGCGACGAGCGCAGCGAGACGTCGCGACGAGCGCCTGGATGTACGTCGCGACGAGCCGCATAGGAATTGTTCGCCGCGGCGAACGAACTTCTTCACGTCGAGACGAGCGGCCGTAGGTCGCGGCGAAGGGGCTTTTCTGATGGGTTGTATTTTAGTTTAATGGGCATAACTTATGGTATAGACCTCCGATTGAGGTGATTCTGGATTTATTATGAACTAGGGAAAGAGGTCTACAATTTAGGATAATTATGGAAGTTAGAATTTAATTGAAATGGTATTGATTCATAGAGAATAAGGTCAATTATGGTTCCTATAGTGACCTAAGTATTGAATTGAGACAATTGGAATTTTAATTGGGATTTTCAATAGATGTTTCGACCCAATGAATAGGTAATTGCTATAGGGAGTATGAATTGAGGAAATTGAACTGAATTCTTAGGAATGGATCAATTATTGTCGATAAATTGAACGACGAGTTAGAATTGGGCATAGGATATCAAATTGGGTTTTAGCGCCAGAAATCGTGAACATGCATTGTACATAATTTCATCGAGACATATGCATCACTGAATTGTTAATTGAGCATCTAGTAATGGGACTGTATTTAAATGTTATAGAGGTGCCGTTGGATCGTTATTCCACGGACATTGCTGGAACTTCCAGGCAGCAGCTCGGAAGTAACAGGTGAGTAACCTAGTTGGTTTCTCAAAATCCTGATTGTCTAAATGCTCAATGTGAATTACTTGTCAACGTGAAATTGCATGATTACTGAAATGTACATGATCAAATGACATGCTTTTACTGTATTGGATTGGACTACTGCATGACACTGAGAAATGCAATCTCGGGCTTTTATAGCCATACATCAATTATCAACAACGCATCACATACATAAATGCATGATCGGATAATGGATATGTGACCCAAGTTGCTATTATCATTTGAAAAGAGCCTCGAGCTCGAACATCAGATTGATCGGACCTCGGGCCGAGGCGAAAATCGACGCGTCCCCCATCAACACCGATGAGCACTTGGACATAACACTGAATAACTGGAAAAGAGTCTCATATGCATTGTATACATATGACTGATTGAATTGCGACACTTACTGAATTATGTGATGATATGAGAGATTGCAAATTCTTACATGCTACTGTAGACTGTTGCATAATACTGTGAATTGTGATATGATACTACAAACTATTATAGGCTACTGCAAATCGTTATATACTAATTGTATCTTACTATGCCATGTTGTACGCAATCTGCGTAATGAATGATTTGAGTGAACCATCGATGATGGTTTCTCACTGAGTTCGCAAACTCACCCAAAATTGTAACCTATTTTTCAGGACTGATATAGTAAATCCCTAGCTCCGGAGATAGTCTTTTCCTGCCGTGCAAGCGTGCTGGAAAGAGAAGCGATGGCACTCAGGTCGGTCAGCTGGGTTGGACTTTTGTAGATGACTTAGGATAGATGCTTGTATCAGTTTCCTTTTTTTGGTTTTGTTTAGGGGACTGATAGACTTGTCTATTCTGATATTGGATGACTGTATCAAGACTATTTTGGATTTTAAAATTTACTGATTTCTGATATATTATGGTTTTAATTATTGCGATGCCATGTGGACTATTAGCGAAACTTTCTGGTAGTGCACCTTTATCGTAGGATACGTGTCGGAGCGACCTTCGGGCATCCCGATGTGTACCCTATGGTGAGGGGGCGCTACATTAGGTGGTATCAAAGCATGATTTGGTATCTTTTGGGCATAGTGTATTTTAGGCTGGAATCACTGTAAGAATAGCGAAACTGATCGAAATTTCTTGTCTTTTTTAGGTCATCCGTCCTTGGAGATCGAGTTGAATTACCAGCTGACCTGGAATCGGTAGGAGCTAGTAGGGAGTCTCCCGTGTCTCACTCAGAGGAGTTGCCTCCTCGAGTTCCTGTGAGACGGGAACGGAGATATGATCGACTGCGTAAGCAGGGGGTTGTTGATTTCTATGGCAGCACAGACCCTGCGAAGGCTGAGGGATGGTTAGAGAGGACCGAGCGAGTCCTCGATCAGATGGTTTGCAACCCTGAGGAGAGGTTTGATTATGTCGTCTCTTTGCTCTGTGGTTCGCATATCGCGGTGGAAGATCGTTCGCGGTACCACCAGCTGTACTGCGACATGGGATGATTTTCTGAGGGCCTTCAAGGACAATTACATGCCCAAGGTCTATCTGGAAAAAAAATGCAGGAGTTCTTAGAGTGAGACAAGGACGCTGGACCGTGGCCGACTATGAGTCGCGTTCAACGAGCCGATGGTCTATGCTTCTACACCGGGTTGCTACTTGAGGTGGCAGTGTCGGCGTTTGAGGGCGGACTCAATCAAGATTCGTACCTATTGGCCGTGTCGACATGGGTAATTTCATTGAGTTGAGGGCTGCAGCAGTGAGGATAGAAGCATTCTTGAGACAACGATGACCGAGGCCGGTCGAGGGACCGGATTAAGAGATCTAGTGATAGCCAGGCAGTGTTGGCAGAGGGTACAGCAAGCGTCAGAGTAGGCCCTTCAGGTCCGCAGGAGGGGCTAGACAGACTGGTCATGGGCGAGGGGCAAATTTATGCAGGTAGGTAATGGTGGCGGCGGTGCTGTGGTTTCGAGACGACTGTTCCTTTATTCGAGCATTGTGACAAGAGACACAGTGGAGAGTGTCGATGGCTGTCTGGAGCCTGTTTGAGGTGTGGCTCGATGGACCACCTAGTAAGGAACTGTCCAGAGACTTTGGGAGCCCAGTCTACTATGGCTGGAAGATCAGGCAGCAATACCACGGTGCAGCCGAGCCGTGGAGGTGGATCAGGATGGAGAGGCCAAGACCGAGCAGAGGGGTCCGCATGAGGTCGAGGGATGGAAAGACAGCAGCGATCCACAGCTAGGATCTATGCCATGACTCGGCAGGAGGCCCAGGATTCCCCGGATGTTGTTGCGGGTATGCTTCTGATTTCTGGTTTGAAGCATATGCATTGTTGGATCCTGGATCCACTCATTCTTTCATTGCACCGCATTTAGCATGTAGACTGCATGGAGATAGGCAGAGGTTACAGTATGGGTTAGAAGTGAGTACACCTCTAGGTAGTACGACTGTATTGGGAGAGGTTTGTATAGGGTGTCAGGTTCAGATCGACCGAGCAGTTCTGAGTGCTGATCTGATCATCTTGCCTCTAAGGGAGATTGACGTGATATTGGGGATGAACTGGTTGTCTGCACATAGGGCTATCATGGACTGTTATACCAAGGAGGTTGTGTTAGAGTCTCCTGGTCAGCCCAAGGTTGTTTTTCGAGGAGTTAGTCAGGCAGTGCCTGTAAGGATGATATCCTTCTTGAGTGCCCTGAGGTTGATGCAGGGAGGTTGTGAGGCTTATCTGGCTCATGTAGTGGATTCCCGAGTTGAGCCGAGATTTCAGGATGTTCCCGTAGTCAGGAAATTTCTGGATGTGTTTCCCGAGGAGTTATTGGGATTGCCGCCAGAGCGGGAGACAGAGTTTGAGATTGATCTCATTCCTGGTACAGCCCCTATATCGATACCTCTGTATAGGATGACATCGGTGGAACTGAGAGAGCTTAAGGCTCAGTTGCAGGAGCTTCTGGACAAGGGGTTCATTAGACCGAGTGTTTCACCATGGGGAGCTCCGGTACTGTTTGTGAAGAAGAAGGACGGGACGCTGAGACTGTGTATTGACTATAGGCAGTTGAATCGGGTGACAGTGAAGAATAAATATCCACTGCCTAGGATTGACGATTTATTTGATCAGTTGCAGGGAGCTCAGGTGTTCACTAAATTGGATCTGAGATCAGGTTATTACCAGTTGAGGATTTCAGAGGCCGATGTGCCTAAGAGTGTTTTCAGGAACAGGTACGGGCATTTCAAGTTCCTAGTGATGCCGTTTAGGTTGCCTAATGCCCCGGTAGCCTTCATGGCTTTGATGAATAGAGTTTTTCAACCCTACCTGGATCGGTTTGTGATTGTGTTTATTGATGATATACTGGTTTATTCAAGGAGCAGTCAGGAGCACGCTAAGCATCTGAGGATTGTCCTTCAGGTCATGAAAGAGAGGCAGCTATTCGCCAAATTCGCTAAGTGCGAATTTTGGCTTGAGGAGATTGTATTTCTGGGACACGTGGTGTCCGGTGAGGGCATCCAGGTGGATCCTCACAAGATAGAGGTAGTTATGAGTTGGGAGATTCCGAGGAGTGTGCCAGAGTTGCAGAATTTCCTAGGATTGGCCGAATATTACCGGAGGTTCGTCGAGGGGTTTTCGTTGATCTCCGCCCCTTTGACGAAACTGTTGAGAAAGAATGTGTCGTTCAGATGGTCTGAGGAGTGCCAGAAGAGCTTTGAGGAGCTGAAACATCGGTTGTCGACTGCACCGGTGTTAGGCATTCCATCTGGGACTGGAGGTTTTGTGGTTTTCAGTGATGCCTCGCATCAGGGATTGGGATGTGTATTGATGTAGCATGGGAGAGTTATAGCGTATGCCTCGAGACAGTTGAGGTCTCACGAGGTGAATTATCCAGTACATGACTTGGAGTTGGTCGCAGTTGTGTTTGCTCTGAAGATCTGGAGACATTATCTGTATGGGGAGACGTTCCAGATCTTCACCGATCATAAGAGTCTCAGATATCTGTTGAGTCAGAGAAAGCTCAATCTGAGATAGAGGAGATGGATAGAGCTATTGAAGGACTATGACTGCACGATTGAGTATCATCCAGGGAAGGCCAATGTGGTGGCCGATGCACTGAGTAGGAGATCGCATGGGAGTGCAAAAGTGCGTGTTTCGAGGTTACTGGTCTGATTGGCTGAGAGCTCTTAATGTACAGATGGATTTGAGTCAGGATGGAGCTCTGATTGCTACTCTGAGGCTGAGGCCGATGTTGCATGATAGGATCCAGAGAGTTCAGGATCAAGACCCAGTGTTAGTGAGACTGATTAAGAGGGTCCAGGCCGGTACTGATTCAGAGTTTGAGTTGAGAGATGGGACTTTATGGATGGGACAGAGACTGTGTGTGCCAGATGTAGATGATTTGAGACGGGAGATCCTAGAGGAGGCACATGTAGCTGCCTATGCTATGCATCCTGGTACAACCAAGATGTATAATTCACTGAGACAACATTTCTGGTGGCCTGGTATGAAGAGGCAAGTGGCAGAGTATGTTTCCCGATGTCTGATCTGTCAGCAGGTTAAGGCAGAGCATCAGGTTCCAGTGGGGAAGTTGCATTCGTTGCCCATTCCAGAGTGAAAATGGGAGCAAATTACTATAGATTTTGTGATGGAGTTGCCTAGGATACCGAGGCAGCATGATGCTATCTAGGTCATAGTGGATCGATTGACTAAATCGGCTCACTTTTTGTCAGTAAGGGAGAGCAATACTCTCGATCAGTTGGCCCAGAAGTATGTAGCAGAGATTGTACGGTTGCATGGGGTTCCGTTGTCGATAGTCTCAGGCAGGGATCCCAGGTTCACTTCGAGGTTCTGGAAGAGCCTACAGACTACTATGGGTACTCGATTGAACTTCAGTACTGCATTTCATCCTCAAACAGATGGGCAGAGTGAGAGGACGATTAAGACTGTTGAGGACATGCTTCGGGGGTGTGTATTGGAGTTCAGAGGAGCATGGGATCAGTATTTGGCACTGGTCGAGTTTGCATATAATAACCAGTATCAGAGTAGTATTGGGATGGCACCGTATGAGGCCTTGTATGGGAGGTCGTATCGATCGCCACTGTATTGCGATGAAGAGGGTATGAGATCGATTGAGGGTCCCGAGCTGATTCAGGATACAGTGGATAAGGTACAGTTGATCCGAAGTCGCATCAAGGCGGCTCAGGACAGACAGAAGAGCTATGTGGATCAGCATCGGCGAGAGATAGAGTACAGTGTAGGAGACAGAGTGTTTCTCCGGGTCTCTCCTTGGAAAGGAGTACTGAGGTTTGGCCGTAAGGGCAAGTTGAGCCCTCGGTATATCGGTCCGTATGAGATCCTTGAGAGGATAGGACCGTTGGCTTCTGATTAGGCGTTCTGGGTGAGATGTCCCGGATCATGATGTGTTTCATGTTAGTATGCTCTCTGGTACTGCTCCGACCCGACGATGTGATTTCGCTCGGGAGATTGAGATAGCCAAAGATTTGAGTTATGTCGAGGAGCCAAAGGCATTATAGGATCACGGGTCAAGCAGCTGAGGAACAGGGTGATTCCATTGGTGAAAGCCCTTTGGAAGAACCACTCTTCTGAGGAAGCTACATGGGAGAATGAGGAACATATGAGGAATCAGTATCTTCATTTATTCGATCGGACAGGTATTAAATTTCGAGGACGAAATTTTTATTAGGAGGGGTGAATTGTAACATCCCGTTACTGATAGCAAGGGCATTATGGTAATATTGGGTCAGACTGATAGGTTTCATTACATTCACTGATTGAGCATGTTACTGGCCTCTAATTATAGAGGAACAGGTTTATTGCATATGCACTTATTCATAGGTACATGCATTCATGGTTTTCCGACATTTTAATTGTGAGTATGAATTGATTGAATTGTGAACTGAAAACTGTCTGGATTATGATTGATTGAGAAATTAAGAGTAAGTGGGTTCGAATAACTGATTTAGAATAGTCTAAGAGTGATTGACTATTGATACTGTTTTATAGGAAATTTTCGAGAAATTCGGGAGAAAATGCCCAGACCGGAAATTTTGGAGTGATAGACCGACTGACCGTATAGTACCGAAAGAATTGTTTAATGGCAATGGAAAAATTAGAGTTATACTGTTAGGAAATAAAAATATGGAGCCATTGAAATTTAGAGACTAAAATTTGAACTGATTTGGAGACCTTTGTCTATAAATAGCTTAGGTTTTGAGATTTAGGGATTTACCCTAAGGCTTAAACGTTTCTTCTCTTCCTCCTCCCACGGTGTTCTTCGATTTCTTCCATAGGTGAGGATTCCTTGATCTTTTCTTATGGTTTCCTTCTCATTGTGCTAAGCTAACTTATCATTGTGATTGATGAAGGTTGAGAAGGTTTGAGAGTGGATTAATCGTTGAGTTTGAAAGTTTTAGGGTTTACGGAGATTTGAGGGATTTGTGGAAGTTGATTTTCGATTGGTAAGTATTTATGGCTTTAATGTTGTTATTAATGGTTTCTGATGCATTTATGGCATTTATTATGGTTGATTTGGGTAGCTGGAGTGTTTAATGGAGGTTTTAGAGAGAGATTGGACGGAAAATCGATCGGAGAAGACGGAGGCGCGATCTGGCGCAGCCTCGCCGCGACGAGTAAATTAAGTGCTCACTGCGAAGAGCGCAATGAGACGCCATGCGTGCGCTACCGATGTATGTCGCAACGAGTCAAGATAGAATTGTTCGCGCGACGAACGTCTTTGACGTCATGCTAACGAACTTCTTCACGTCACGACGAGCGGCCGTAGGTCGCGGCGAAGGGGCTTTTCTGATGGGTTGTATTTTAGTTTAATGGGCATAACTTATGATATAGACCTCCGATTGAGGTGATTATGGATTCATTATGAACTAGGGAAAGAGGTCTACAATTGAGGATAATTATGGAAGTTAGAATTTAATTGAAATGGTATTGATTCATAGAGAATAAGGTCAATTATGGTTCCTATAGTGACCTAAGTATTGAATTGAGACAATTGAAATTTTAATTGGGATTTTCAGTAGAGGTTTCGACCCAATGAATAGGGAATTGCTATTGGGAGTATAAATTGAAGAAATTGAACTGAATTCTTAGGAATGGATCAATTATTGTCGATAAATTGAACGACGAGTTAGAATTGGGCATAGGATATCAAATTGGGTTTTAGCGTCAGAAATCGTGAACATGCATTGTACATAATTTTATCGAGACATATGCATCACTGAATTGTTAATTGAGCATCTAGTAATGAGACTGTATTTAAATGTTATAGAGGCGCCGTTGGATCGTCATTCTACGGACATTGCTGGAACTTCCAGGCAGCAGCTCGGAAGTAACAGGTGAGTAACCTAGTTGGTTTCTCAAATTCCTGATTGTCTAAATACTCAATGTGAATTACTTGCCAACGTGAAATTGCATGATTACTGAAATGTACATGTTCAAATGGCATGCTTTTACTGTATTGGATTGGACTACTGCTTGACACTGAGAAATGCAATACTGGGCTTTTATAGCCATACACTGAATTACTGAACACTGCATCACATACATAAATGCATGATCAGATAATGGATATGTGATCCAAGTTGCTATTATCACTGAAAAGAGCCTCGAGCTTGAACATTGTACTGACCGGGCCTCGGGCCCGAGGGGAGAAATCCCTAACGCGTCCCCCACTGAACACTGACTGAGCACTTGGGCACAACACTGAATAACTAGAAAAGAGTCTCATATGCATTGTATACATATGACTGATTGAATTGCGACACTTACTGAATTATGTGATGATATGAGAGATTGCAAATTCTTACATGCTACTGTAGACTGTTGCATAATACTGTGAATTGTGATATGATACTGCAAACTGTTATAGGCTACTGCAAATCGTTATATACTAATTGTATCTTCTTCGCGTCGTCTTTGTCACGCAATCTGCGTAATGCATGATTTGAGTGAACCATCGATGATGGTTTCTCATTGAGTTCGCAAACTCACCCAAAATTACAACCTATTTTTCAGGACTGATAGAGTAGATCCCTAGCTCCGAAGATAGTCTTTTCCTACTTATTTCCTATCAAAAGTTAAGTTTCTTTTTCTCTGCTTTGTGAATACATAAAGACTGGATGTTTAGATAGCTCATAATTAACACTTCAAAAAAAGTTTCAGAAGGAATTCAAATAAGGTATGATTCAATTATTTTTATAATTTATATTAGTCAATTTATTTAATTATTAAAATTTGGTAAAATGTAATAAAAAAATCTACTACATTCATGCTTCAAAATTTCGCAATTCCTGATCACCTAATCCAAACTTACACAACCTTTCCTGATCACCTAATCCAAACTTACACAACCTTCCCTTTGTAATTTTTACAAAGAGTTTGTTTTCGAAATTTGAACTTGTGATCTTATGGTCACAAAGAAACAAGTTTTATCGGATCCTCCAAGGCTCTTCCTCTGTGTGGTTGTGGATATGATATGAATTTAAACCATGCTTTACATATCTTATCCAATATTTTAAAAACAAGACCATAAGTTAAATTTTAAGACAAGAGATTTAATATTTAAAAGGTTTAATTATAATTAGATTGTCTTAAAATTAGTTAGGGATTTAATAAAATTGAAGAATTTAAAATGTTTGAAAAAGATTATTCTTATTTATCAAAAATTTGAAGTTTAATTAAAAAGAGATTATTAAATAAAAGTAATTAATTAATTTTAGTTTATGAGAATTTATTAATTTAAAAACTGATTGATTAATTAATAAATTGATTGATTTTAATAACAAGATTAAATAAAATAAATTAAACTAAAATAGTCTTTCTCTAAGATTACATATTATCGATCTTTTCGATCTTGCCTCGTGAGATTTTATTTGAGTATTGTTGTTTATTTGTTGTTTTATTAAAATAAATTAAAAAACTAAAAACCAAACTTAAACCTGCCAAACCAATTAAACATTTTAATAATTAATCAACTTTGCTAAACTAACAGACAAAGGCACATATGCTTCTAAACAGAGAAACACAAGTTTCATCGTATCATTGGCAGTCTTGAGGAATAGACAAACAAATACTTGTTCAGATTAATCGAATCATTTTACATTTCATTTTTTATAGTTATATAATTACTTATTTGATGGAAAGGAAAGAAATTATGTGAAAAAGATTTAAAAAAAGAAGACGTCAATGGCATCATTATTCATTCAAATGTAAATGTAAATATTTTAAAATAAATTAAAAGATGTTATAAAAGATAGAAATAATATGGTGTGCCACTAATTGTTAATACACCACTTAATTGTTAATGCACCAAATACACCACTTAATTGTTAGTGCACCAAATGCACCACTTAATTGTTAGTGTACCACTTCTATTATCATGATAGTATTTTATTAAAAAATTTATACTATAAATAGAAGGGTTAACTTGATGTAAGTGACACCAATTTATAAGAAGAATTCTCCTCTCTCAAATATTCTTAAATTTTAGTTTCGGTTTTATAACACGTTATCAACACGAAGCTCTAATGTCTAAAATTCGGCTTATCAACTTCAAACAATCATAAGGTTCTTCCGTTTACGTACATCAAAGCCAACATGTCCAATCTTGTCAAAATTGAGTTCGTTGCTCTTGATGTTGCGAGCAATAATTATATGTCGTGGATGATTGATGTTGAAATGCATATTGAATCAATGGATCTTTTAGATACCATTAAAGAAAATAATACAACATCAAAACAAAATAAAGCCAAAGCGATGATCTTCATTCGTCATCATCTTGATGAGGGATTAAAAATAGAATACCTCACAATTAAAGATCCAAGTCATTTGTGGAAAAATTTACAAGAAAGATATGACCATCAAAAGGAAGTTTTACTTCCGGCTTCTCGTGATGAATGGAGCGCTTTACGCTTCCAAGATTTTAAAAAGGTCAATGAGTATAACTTAGCTATGTTTAGAATTGTCTCACAACTAAAATTTTGTGGGCAAACAATCACTGAGGAAGATATGTTAGAAAAAACATACTCTACCTTCCACGCATCAAATGTAACATTGCAACAACAATATCGAATGCGTGGATTTAAAAAAATACTCTGACCTGATTTCATGCCTCCTTGTAGCCGAGAAGAATAATGAACTTTTGATGAAAAATCATCAATCCCGCCCCACTGGCGCGACAGCATTTCCAGAAGCGAATATTACAATTCGAAATGACAATGAAAGAAAACATCATCACGGGCCTAGTCGTGGTCACGGTCACGGTCATGGCCACGGTCGTAACTACATTCGTGGCCGTGGTCGTGGACGTGGCCGAGGAAGTTATCCATATAACTCCTTTCAAAGAAATACGAGCCACCACAATAACAGGCACCATATTAATGATGTTCATGGAAGTTCTTATAGGACTTCAGGAGATTCTTGCCTTAGATGTGGTACAAAAGGACATTGGGCTAAAGTTTGTCGAGTTCCTAAACATCTATGTCAGTTATACAAAGCATCCTTAAAAAGGAAAGAAAAGGAAGTGAATTTTACTGAACAACGCCATTTAGGTGATTCAACTGACCTTGGTGCTTTTGATTTTGATTTCATTGAGAATCATAATCCTTCAGATGGTTCTACATATCTGAATGCTTCGGATTTTACTGATGATTTTGTGGATCAGGACATTGTTGGTAGCAATAGCAATGGAAATTAAAATAATGTACTTGTGTTTGTGTTATGTATTCTTATGCTTGTTGTGGTACTCAGTTTCAAGTAAAGTATTGCAACATTTTTTTTAGTTAAAATAACAACTTTTTCTCTTTATTAAAGTTCTTGCGCAATTTTCTCATTAGATTATTTATTTTTATGTGAAGTTTTGATATGGATCGTTCTGAAAAAGGAGCGGACAATAATGATAATTTATGCATACCAGATAGTGGCACAACGCACACTATCCTGAAAGATAAGAGGTTCTTTTCAGAATTAAAACCAACAAAAACAATTGTGAACACAATATCAGGTCCTGCAGACTTGATTGAAGGAATTGACAAGACAAATTTCACATTACCAAATGGCATAAAGTTCTCAATACATGATGCCTTATTTGCTCCAAAGTCTAAAAGAAATTTGTTGAGTTTTAATGATATATATTCTCATAAATATGATACTCGATGCAAGAATCGAGGAAATATGAAATATATGTATCTTACAACCTCAAATCGGAAAGATAAACATATTGGAAAAACTACCAATGCTCCCTACTGGATTGCATTATACATATATAAATGTGATGGAATCTAATATGGTAGTAAAAGCAAAACACATTGATCCTTCAATGATATCTATTTGGCATGATCGTCTGGGTCATCCAGGATCAACAATGATGCGAAAAATAATTGAGAATACACATGGACATCCATTGAGTAACAAAATGATTACTCAACTAAATAAGAGTCCATGTACATCTTGTTCTCTTGAAAAACTGATCATAAGGCCATCACCAGCTAAAATAAAATTGGAATCATATGCTTTTCTTGAACGTATTCAAGGTGATATATGTGGACCAATTCATCCACCATGTGGACCATTTCGATATTTTATGGTATTGATAGATGCCTCCAGTAGATGGTCTCACGTTTGTCTACTATCAACTCGTAATATGGCATTTCCAAGATTTCTTGCACAAATTATTAAATTACGAGTACAATTTCCTGACTATACAATAAAGAAAGTCAGACTCGATAATGTTGGTGAATTCACATCCTAAACTTTCAATGACTATTGTATGTCAACTGGGATTATGGTCGAGCATCCTGTTGCTCATGTGCATACTCAAAATGGTTTAGCTAAATCTTTAATTAAACGCCTTCAGCTTATTGCTAGACCATTGATGATGAGAACAAAGCTTCCAATTTCTGTATGGGGTCATGCAATTTTACATGCTGAGGCATTAATTCGCATCCGACCAAGTGCATATCATAACTACTCCCCACTATAACTTGCATTTGGTCAAGAACCAAATATCTCCCATTTGAGAATTTTTGGTTGTGCAATATATGTGCCTATTGCACCACTACAACGTAGTAAAATGGGACCTCAAAGAAGATTGGAGATATATGTCGGCTATGAAAGTACATCTATTATTAGATATCTTGAACCTCAAACAGGTGATGTGTTTACAAAGACGCTTTCTTGATTGTCATTTTGATAAAAATACTTTCCCGACATTAGGGGGAGATAATAAACAACTGATGAAAGAAATTACATGGTGCGAACCATCATTATTGTATCTTGATCAACGCACAAAACAATGCAAAACAGAAGTGCAAAGAATTGTGCATTTGTAAAAAATTGCAAATCAATTACCAGATGCTTTTACAGATGCAAAAAGAACCAGCTGTAAATACTCCTGCTCGAATTGAAATCCCAAAAGGACAATCTGAGAACATGGTCACTCATGAATCTACGACACGCATAAAGCGTGATAGACCAATCGGTTCCAAAGATAAAAATTCTCGAAAAAGAAAAGGAGCAAATGTGATTAATAACCCCGAGATAGATAAGTGTTCCTTTAGAAACACAAGATGAGGATAGTGTCCCAGAAGAGACACAAACTGACATTAATCAAGAAATCACAATTAATTATATTCACACAAAAGAATTATGGAACCGAAATGATATGAAAGAGATTGATGAAATATTTTCTTATGCTATAGCATGTGATATCATCAATGAAAATGAAGATCCCGAACCAAGATCTATCATTGAATGTCAAAATAGACATGATTGAGTTCAATGGAAAGATGTTATTGAAGCTGAATTAAATTCTCTTAACAAGCGTAATGTGTTTGGACCTATTGTCCTTACACCCTAAAGTGTAAAGCTCAGTAGGTTACAAATGGGTTTTGTTCGAAACGAAATGAGAAAATGAGATTGTGAGATACAAAGCTCGACTTATTACACAAGGTTTTTCTCAGACACCGAATTAACTATGAACAAACATACTCTCCTCATTATGGATACAATTACGCTTAGATATTTAATCGACTTAATAGTTATTCAAAACCGGAAATGCGTCTTATGGATGTTATTACTACTTACAGACGGATAACTTGATAGTGATATTTACATGAAAATCCTCGAAGATTCAAATGCTGCGCAGATTAAAATCACAACCAAAGGAAAAGTATTCGATCAAATTGCAAAGATCCTTATATGGACTAAAGCAATCTGGACGCGTACGTACAATCGTCTAAGCGAGTATCTATCAAAGAAAGGATATGTAAATAGTCCTATTTGCCCTTGCGCTTTTATAAAGAAAACAACATCCAGATATGTGATTATCGCCGTTCTATGTTGACGATTTGAATATCATTAGTATCGCTAAAGAAATCCAAGAAACAGATGGTATACTTAAAGAAGGAATTTGAAATGAAAGATCTTGGAAAAACTATATATTGTCTTGGTCCGCAAATTGAGCATAGACAAGCGGAATATTTGTGCATCAATCGACATATACGTAAAAGGTATTGAGGCGTTTCAATATGGATAAAGCAACTCATAAGACACCATGGTTGGTAGATCGCTTAATGTCGAGAAGGATCCATTTCGCCTCGAAGAAAAACGAAGAAGTTCTTGATTCTCAAACGCCATATCTCGAGTCACGATAGAGCTCTATGTATCTCGCTAATCATTATCTTAGACACAAATAGCTTTTGTTGTTAATCTACTAGCAAGATTTAGCTCATCTCCTACGAAAAAGGCTTTGGAATGGAATTAAACATCTATTTCGTTATCTTCGAGGTACAATTGATTTGGGATTATTTTACGCTAAAATGCAAAACAAGCTTTGGTTGGTTATGCAGATCTGAGTTACTTATCGATCCGCGATAAAGCCGGATCCCAAACCGGTTATGTATTTACGTATGGAGGCAATCGCAATTTCTTGACGCTCACGTAAACAAACACTTGTTGCTACTTCTTCAAATCACGCCAAATCATCAGACTTCACGAAGCAAGTGAGAATGTGTATGGTTAAGGTCAATAACACACCATATTTTAACAACTTGTGCTTATCGATCAACAAAGAACCAACAATCATATATGAAGACAATTCATCATGATATCGCTTCAAATAAAGGAGAGTTATATCAAAAGTGATAGAACCAAACATATCCTCCAAAATTTTTCAATTCACCCAAGATCTCAAAAAGAGAAAGAATCAACATCCAAAGATATTCCATCGTTAAAATCTCATGGATCTTTTCACAAAGGCACCTCCTACTATACTTTTCAAGAAGCGTCCACGAGATTGAATGCGACATCTAAGAAATTTATGAGGAAGAGCTCATTGTGTTAAATGAGGGAGCTACGCGATTCTTTTTTTTTCCTTATCATGGTTTTATCCTACTAAATTTTTCCCGATAAGGTTTTTAACGAAGAACACCAAATGCGTGTCAGTAGGATAAAAAATAATTATATGGCACACCAAGGGAGTGTTATAAAAGATAGAAATAATATGATGTCCACTAATTGTTAATACATCACTTAATCGTTAACGCACCAAATACACCACTTAATTGTTAGTCTTGCAAAAACGCATAACTTAATAGTTAGTGTCATCACTTCTATTATCACGATAGATTTTATTAAAAATTTTGTACTATAAATAAAATGGTTAATTTGATGTAAGTGACACAATTTATAAGAAGAATTCTCCTCTCCTAAATATTCTTAAATTTTAGTTTCAGATTTATAACATAAGAAAGTTTCAAATTTTATTATTCAATTTCCCTGTATTCATTTATTTCACTTTCCCTCTCTAATCATAATCGTCCGATGGCACTGGACTTATCAACAACCTTCATCTCTTTAACTTCGCAACGCCGTCACCATCCCCATGCGCCGCTCTCCGGAGTACGAGCCACTGTCCTTCCTCTTCTACTGAAGACGCAAATACCTCAACAGTCGCTCTCCGTTAAGTCAACGCGCTCGTTTCCTTCCATTCGTTCCTTTAACTGCTCCACTTTCAATGGCCTCCGGAAGTTCTCCGTTGCCGCCACACCTTCCCAGCAGACTGAAAATTCCGACTTGATCACTAAGATTACTCAGGACGATCGCATTCCTGCCACAATCATCACTGGGTTTTTGGGGTCTGGAAAGGTACGATAATTGTCTTTATTTTGTCTGTGGCATATTAATAATTTAGAATATTGATGCTGGATGGAAGGAGAGTCAGTTTGGAAATGGAGACCCTTCTATAGACTTACCTTGTAATATTTTTGCAAGATGCCATCTTCATTTATAAGTATGGATATTTGTCACGGGTTTTCTGTTGTTCTTTTGGATTTTCATCGAAGTTTAGACACTTGGCCCATCGAAATGATCTCCCAAGAGTTAAAGACACATACGACGAGAGTTTCTGCTGACCAACTTTTCCATGTTTGAACAAGTTGCGATTTATGCAAATTATTGTTGTGAAATATGCCACTCCATAATCAAACGGGGTGTGCATCTGTTTTTACCCTTGTTGTGTTTATCATTTGCATTTGGCCTTTTTGCGGGGTTGCTGTGCATACGTTATATTTTTCGTTACTTGTGTCCACATGCTTTGCTATGATAAACAGACAACATTGCTGAACCATATTTTGACTGAAGATCATGGAAAACGCATAGCAGTGATTGAAAATGAGGTATGCTGTTTGTTGTTTTTTTTAGCAATTTCCTTTCTAATTTTTTCTGTGATACATGAATAGTTGATCATCTTTTTGGGGGTTACATGCCATTCGATATATAAGGCCCATTGGCATGATAGCTTGATTTTTGCTAGATGAAAAGAAGAATTGGTTGAAAATATCATGTATTGTCGGACACTAATAGAACATGTTAGATGATTCACATTGTTGTGTTTAATGTGCAGTTTGGTGAAGTGGACATTGATGGTTCTCTGGTTGCTGCAAAAACTACAGGGGCTGAGGATATTGTTTTGTTGAACAATGGCTGTCTATGCTGTACAGTGAGGGGTGATCTTGTGAGGATGATCTCAGAATTGGTTGAGAGAAAGAAAGGGAAATTTGATCATATTGTAATAGAGACTACAGGTAAGAAGATAGTCTGAGGCATACGCTGAAGTTGTGTTTGTCAATGACAAAAGAGTCTTTATCTAAGAATTTTTTTTTCTCCATAACTGGAGAGTGTGAGTTATCTTAGTTGTTAGTTGAATACAAAACTGTACATGGAGTGGGTTTCATGCATATGAAATATATTGTTTTGTAATTGTTGTTTTTAACACATTCTACGTCCAATTTTTGCAGGGCTGGCAAATCCAGCACCAATCATTCAAACTTTTTATTCTGAGGATAGGGTTTTCAATGATGTCAAGTTGGATGGAGTTGTCACATTGATTGATGCAAAGCATGCTGCTTTTCATCTAGACGAGGTTAAACTAAAGGGAGTGGTAAATGAGGCAGTAGAGCAAATTGCGTATGCTGACAGGCTTATAGTAAATAAGGTACTATTCTTTATCAAATTGTTGACCCTCGGGAGAAATCAATAAGATTTATTGCCATTTTGCCTCTTGACCATTAAGTTCATAAACTTGTAGAATTAATGTTTTGTATGTCTGAGTGAAGATGATTATTAGCTTGCTGAATTTTTATCTGTTCCTGATTGTCTACATCTTCTATGTTGTTAAAGACAGATCTTGTTGGTGAACGAGACATTGCTTCATTGGTACAGCGGATAAGGGTTGATATACTAATCTTATTGAAGCCCTTCTATTTATTTACTCTTGTTTGAGTACTTGTTTTTAAGTTGGTATGTATCTCTGATGCAGAACATCAATTGCATGGCTCATTTGAAGCGGACACAGTATGGAAAAGTTGACTTGGACTATGTACTTGGCATTGGAGGCTTTGATTTGGAAAGGTTGTTCATGTTCTGTCTTTTGTTGATATTGCATTTTGTACCTTAATGTTAAATGTAGGATGTCTCTAACTCTTTATCGAGAAGTTATCTTATCTGCTTTGTGCTCCAATTTCCTCTCTGGTTAGATCATTATCTTGCTTGTTGGTTACATGATTGTTTGCTGCTTTACATTTTCTATTGAATGACGTGCTTTTTCATTTTATCTATGGCCCTTCTTTCTTTTATTTTCTGCCTTTAGGGATGGGGTTAGAATTTTGGAGGATATGGACTTCCAAGTAGAAGGCATATGGAATTAGATTGATGACAAGAGTCATATTTTCATTGGAGTTGGAATCGATACTTAAGCTAGATTTTAAGATTGCGTTTGAGGAAATGAACATACTTAAACATGTATACAACACATTATGGTAATTGGTAGTTATATGAGGCTTTTATTGCTATGTTTCATAAAGCTTTGTCAACAAACATAGTTTTTGGGAACTTTTATTTTGAATTTAATTTAGTTCTATGGATTATCTTCAGCTTAATATCTTTGGTTAGATCAGATGCTAGATGTTGTAATGCTCTGACAATAAAATGTAATAGTTAAGTTTGGCGGGATCGGATAAGGGTAAAGGATTAACTGTTCCAGTTACCCAATCCCCTTACTTGGTGAGTGACAAAAAGGGATGGACTTTATATAATACTAGGTTCTTGCAGATCTATCCTCCTTCAGGTATTCCCTCTCTTTTTTCTTTTTATTTTTATTGTTTCTGTATTCCACATCATTCCTATATTGTCTCATTTGCATGCGGGTCCACCGGAAACAGCCTCTCTACTATGTAGGGGTAAGGCTGCGTACTATCGGACCTCCCCAGACCCTGCTTCATTGCGGGATTTCAGACTGGGTGATGATGATGATGATGATGAGTTAAGTTTGGCAGCTAAATTGAACTGCTTCTTTCCCAGGGTTGATAGTGCTGTAAATGGAGATGCCAGAAACGAAGATCGTGTTGGCGATGATCATAATCATGGCCATCATCACCATCATCATGATCATGACCACAACCATGGTAATCTTAATGTTTCTTGAATCACAATGACTATTTGTTGTGCCAGGCTTGCTTTTGATAATTTGGGTATATCAGTTGGTCATTGAGGTCCTTGAAATGTAGGAAAAGATTTGATTACATGAGCTGAAGATTTTCCTCTACATATGTGTATTAGTATAGTTAATGGAACCTATGAAGATCATAGCGAAATGTCTTACTTGTAAATAGGCCCAGGGTGGGTTGTGTGACATCTTTATGTCTCCCTCTTCTCATTGGCAAGTTGCTTTTATGGCAGAAGTCTCCATTAATGTTCTTATTTAGGCCTCACATAAAGTCTCCATTACTGGACTTCTTCAAATTTTGCATTTTTTTCTGTAGCAGGAGAGATGACCATGCTAAAAATGCATAGAAATATAGACAAAATGTTGGTGGTTTACTATGCGGATGTCTATGTTCTTGCAGTTTGCTTGGTGGAACATGCTTGTGTGCCAATTGGGTATAAATGTTGAAAATGTTTTTACACCGTTTTTTGTGGTATTCCTACAAAGTAATCTTGTGGCTTTTGTTTTGCAGAACATCATGAGGATCACCATTCTCATGATCCTAGTGTTTCTTCCGTCAGCATAGTTTGTGAAGGGGACTTGGACTTAGAGAAGGTGGCTTTGCTTGCAGTTTACTAATTCCTATGATCCATCTCTTTGTGTAGATACACATATTGGCTTTTTCTAAGGAATGTGATAATTTTTAGCATTTTTAGAGTTGCCACAGAAATCATTGACATTACTGGTGCCACTGGACTTATGTGCGCTAATCCCACTTTCAGGCCAACATGTGGCTGGGTACGTTATTGTTGGAGCGCAGTGAGGACATATATAGGATGAAAGGTCTTCTATCTGTTCGAGGCATCGATGAGAGATTTGTGTTTCAGGTAAGATGCAGAGTTATTTGCCAATATTTGACTGATTGATCAAGTTTATGACGTGATAATGTTTGATATGATATGCTTCCATCAATCAGGGATAATTGCATAAAAGATTCTGAAAATTTTTGATTTAAGACTGGTGGAGAGTCAAGGATGGCTTTTCATGTTCTAAATTATTTAGTATTCAACTCTGATTTGCTATTTTACAGGGTGTTCATGACATATTTGAAGGATCACCTGATCGGTTATGGGGTCCTGATGAACCCAGAATCAACAAGATAGTGTTTATAGGCAAGAATTTGGATCAACAGGAAATAGAAAAAGGGTTCAAAGCCTGTTTACTGTGATAACTAACAAAAAACCTCATCTCAAGTTTTGGGCGATTGCATCGTGGGAAATGTGAGACCGTTGAGTGAACAACGGAGCGTTTGAATAACAGCAATATAAGTAAATACTCGTCTGTAACTGGCAAATGTAAGAAAACCGGATTGTGTATTTTCTTTTGTATCTCCTACGGCAGAATTGGCTTGGAAAATGGTAAGAGCCATATGAAGGGCGGGATTTAGATTTAGAACTCTCTATGTGAAGCCATATTCCTGTATTCGCACGAGTAACGTTAGAACAGAATTACAGCCTTGGGGTTAGTGTAGTTATATTGTGACTTTGATCCTAGGGAAGTTGTAACCTTATTTCGTGTGACCCAAATCATCATTTCGTTAATTCAACTGTCCAATTTCGAGAATTTAAGTATTTAACTTGATGTTGGATTTTTTCGCAATTTCTTTCCGGCGGCTGGAGGGTTAAGATTTTCATATTATTTTTATTTTTCGCAATTAAGGAGGTAGAACCTTCCAGTTCTAAGATCCATCTCCTTAATTGCGAAGCCATGTCCTAACCAAAAGAGAGTCAACTATGAGCCACCGTATTAACAACGCGAACGGTAAAAAAAAAAGACTAACTATATAAACCATACTTAAACAAGCTATCTATTTATTTACTCGGTAACTGTTTCCTTGGCTTTCCTTTCATCACCACCAACAATCTCTCAACCATAAAATTTTTGCTTTACAGGCCAAATTAGGGGTGGTCGAGACAGTCTTATACATCAAAACTTCTTTAAATTAATACCATGGGAGACATTGGCCCAGCCTTCGAGGCGTCAAAATGCTTGCTTGGTTTTTGTTGCAATCGAGCAGACTACTTTGATGATCTTCAGGACGATCTCGAAAGCCTGGAACTTAAACTGTTGAGGCTGAAGAATCTGCAAGCAACAATTAAGAAAAGGGTCGACAAAGAAAGCGGGCCAAGCCTGCTGCCTAAATGTAGAGTAATTGACTGGCTTGTTACAGCAGCAGTGTTGGAGAAACGAGTAGTTGAGGTTATTGGGGAAGCTCAGCATGAAATTAGACATCAGTGTCTGAGAATGTTCATTCCCAGGTGTTGCTGTTCGTATCACAGGATTGGAAAGAGAGTGAGCAGAATGCTGAAAGATGTGGACCATGTGTTAGCAGACAGCAGGTTTGATGATGTGGTGGAGAGACAAACGGAGGAGTCTTGGATTACGAACTTGACAGCACAGTTGCAGAAAACTTATCGTAATATTTTGGAATATATCACAGACCCGAGTTTTATGAGTATTGGGATATACAATGCTGATAAGAGTGCTAATCTTTCTAAGCAAATCGACAATCATTTTGACGTGGTGGTTTCTGTAAGAGGTTTCAGAAGGAGGAGACGTAGCAGAAGCTCAAGAAGCTATCATGAGGCAATTAGGATTGTGGCCTGAAGATAAGTTGTGGATGAACAAAAACGAGTATGAGAGAAGCTCTCCGGAAAGGGAAGAGATGAAAATGGAAAAGTTTGCCCTCTTGTTATGCGGTCTACGGAAGCCACGGGAAGAATCGGATCTATTTAAGGTTGGAGTTCCTACTGACTACAACACCCAAGGGTCCAAACTCGTTTTCACCACTCCTTCAAAAAAGGTGTTCAATAGAATGACTGCTGAAAAAAGTATTAGAATATCCTCTTTGCCTAAAGAAGCTTCAGAAAATAGGTACTCAAGAGTACGGAGGCATCTCTTCTTTTGGCACAAGTAAAACAAGAGGTGAAATGTAGTTTATACATGAGAGTCAGAGATACCGTGTAGGCTTTTGTTTCGGATGTTATCCCCTCATCGTGGTCTCACGGTCCTTGTATACACCATCTTCTCTCTTACTGACGCTAAGAGAAACGCCAGAGACTCCCTTGTCCGTGTAACCTTATCTCTCTTCTCATTAAGTTAGTTTTTACAAACGCCCGGTGGTCATCGATTCACGGGATAAACAATGACATTCATGAAAGAAAATTAAACACAAAATTCTAGGTTAACGTAGTAATTAATCAACACAAGTAATTAATCCTAAAATTGCAACATACTATATTCAATAATTGGATTGATAAATACTTAGAAATTGGGGAAACATAATATCCATTGTAATGTTCTGTAAATCGATGTGATAGAGATGCAGATGATTTGCTACTGCTATTCCGAATCCTTAATCAACAAAAGCACACAAAAAATTACGTACGCCTTTCTCGATGGGTATTTGATTTAAAGTTGGCTAGCGATGAGGCTTTCATGATCAGTAAATCATGGGCTGCTTACCTATCATATATAGTTCCATAAACACAGGCCCAATGACACATTAAAGAAAGAATTACAATTGACATCTAATTAATAGGAATTTGTACAAAATAATTTCAATTATGCTAGTCCACAATTATGATAAAATTTTATCATTCTCCCACTTGAACAGCATAACTAATATCATTAAACAACATAAACAAATCCCATATTAATATAACAATGTGGCCACAATAAGATGTCAAAGTAGAGTCAACAATCTCTCAATCATAAGTCCAAATGAGGTTACAAGTACCTCAACAATATAGAAATCGGAATTCGATAGAGTATCGATAACATATATGCAAGATATCCATACCTCGATGACCTAAACAAAATGTGTCATAAGGAAATGCACACAAAATGGTAATCCGTTTGTGCAATTCCAAATAAAATGGCCTAAGCATCCACTCAAGATGTCAATTGAGATTTAACAAAATATCTCAGAACAACAAGATGAGACTTGGTACAAAATGTCTCCAACAAAATGTCATATATATACAAACATTTAAATATATCTGCGCAGTATCTCAACAAAGTATATGTCAACAACAATAATAGCAACAATTATATGCAAAAGTCTTTATACTGAATGATAAAATAGTCAAATACAATGTTGCTATCAAAAATAACATAAAAGATAGACTCCCACTAATCCAAGGCATCAAAAGATCTAAATAGACCCATACGGGTTACATGATTCACAAAAGCCTTAACAGTCAACCCTTTGGTTAGAGGATCTGCCACCATAAGGTCGGTGGGTATATGCTCTATATGAGTCTGAAACTCCTTAACTTTCTCTCTAACAAACATATACTTTGTATCAAAATGCTTCGAACGCTTGGAGTTCTTGCATATTTGAGAGAAGCCCACCACAGCAGAGTTATCACAATATATGGTTAGAGGTCTAGAAACACTCTCCACAAGATGAAGCTCAGAAATGAAATTCCTTAACCATATTGCCTGTCGGGTAGCTTCATAACAAGCCACATACTCTGCCTCCATAGTTGAAGTTGTTGTAAGTGTTTGTTTAACACTTTTCCAAGATACAGCTCCTCTAGCAAGCATGAAGATATATTCTGATGTGGATTTGTGATCATCAAGGCAGCCATCATAATCAGAATCAGAATAACCTGTCACCTCAAGGTGATCATGTTGGATCCGAGACCCAACTACTTAAACTGAACACTTCCACACTTGCTCTGATACCATAAAATACAAATTCTTCGAAATTGATTTCATATATCATCAATTCATCATATTTCCTATAATTCTACACCAAAATATCTCAAAATTCTCAATCATAAAATTAAGCCTAAACCTTAATCAATTTTTCATCCAAAATTAAACCCAGCCTAAAGCATATATTTCAAAATTAATTCCACAATCCACAAACTCATCTTATATGTCATAATTCTAAACCGAAAATTAATCAAAATCTCAAAGTAGAAAAATTTCTCTTACCTCTTTCTCATCCAAATTCGAATTTTTTTGGCTTAAAAGGAAGCTCTTATGCTTTTCCACCTTTTTCCTCTTGAAATCCACTCAAAAATCCCTAAGAAACAAGTAGAAAAATTGAAACAAAGCTTTCTCTCTCTTCTTTTCTCCATACGAAACCTCTTCATTCATCTTCTTCTTATTTCTCTCTTCTTTTCTCTGGAAATTTCCAGCCACTTTCGTGGCTTTTAATATGCCAAAACGACATCACCATATGTGTTTCATTAAATGATAGATAAATGACCATTTTGCCCTTCCATTGTTACTTTATGTCATGCTCACTTGCGGTTTGATTCGCACTATCAAGCTGAAAGAATTTGTTAAAACTTCCTTCTCGAGAAATGTTCCTCTCAATCATACAAATCCAACGCCACTGACCGCGCTCAATTCCGATCACTATATCAAAAGTTATGCACAAAACAGTGCGGGAATATCCATATTCTAACACATTTTCCATGTACGATTATTTCCGTCCAAAAGTTCACATTCTTAATCCCAGAATTGAAACTCGATGTCTTCATAACAATTGTAGCCTTATGTCTCTAGTTTAATTCAAAACAAGAATTGCCTCATTTCAATTCCCAGATCAAAAGTTATACTCAAAATACTCTCAGGTGTTCCCAATCTGAAAATTTCACCGTAATCCGAACTTAAATTCAAAAATTAAAAGTCTTAGGGGCAAAATTGACATTTCATGTCTTCATAAGATTTGTATCCCTTTGTCTTATCTTTATTTCGTCTCAAGAATCACTTCAATCGGATCTCTACAGATCCCGAATTTCACAAAACACTGAACTATGCTTGGAAAATTTCACGACTCACTTTGATTAAATTAATCACCATTAATTTCATCTCAAAATTTCACAAATATCTGTGAGGATGTAGATAATTGTCTTACGAATCCAACGCCACAAGAATCAATTCAATCGGATGTCGGACGGAAAAGATATGAGCAAAACAGTGAACAAAGGTCGGATTGGATGAGGAAGCAAGAAAACTGAAGGAGCAAAACGACGTCGTATTAGGGCGAGGATAGGGTACGGTCACTACGGCGACGCGGGCCAAAATGCTCACCATCGCTACGGCGATGCGCGTCGCCGTAGCGACGGCGGCGCTGAACGTTCGCCATCGCTATGGCGATACGCGTCGCCCTAGTGACGGGGATAAATCATTTTCCTCTTCTTTTTTTTTTTCCTCTAAACTTCCAAAATTCATAACTTTTAATCCCGAACTCCGATTTTGACAAACTTAGTATCTATAGAAAACTTAAAGAAAGCTCTACATCTTTCACGAAGGACATAAAACTCAATTCGACTCCTTCGGAAGTCCATTTTTCGGTCAAAGATACTATCCTCTATACAAACTTGTAAAAATCATAACTAATTACTCCGAGATTGAAAAATTGCATACTTTATATCGAATTAAAGATCAAAACAAACCCTTCAATTTTCATGAAGAACATCAAGGCTAAAATAACCTCTAACTAGGTTAATTTCTCAGTCAAAATTTCAACCATACTTAAAGTCAAAAGTCAACCCTATCACACATAAACTTTGACTGATCATAACTTTTACTCCCAATATCAAAAAATTGCAAACTTTATGTCTACAAAAAGCTCTTAATATAATCTACAAGTTTCATGTAGATCATTTTATCAAATTTTGCCTCAAACAAAAGTCAACTCTCAAAGTCAAACATTCTCTCTCCAGAAAGTCAAACTTTCTAATTTCTTCAAATTTTCACACTTTTCCTTTTTAATTCTTGTTTTTCAACTCTAATTAAATCAACTCATCCACTTGATCATTCATATTACTAAATCAAATTGTCACTCAAGGTTCGGGGTCCAACAGATCAGACATCCTGTAAGTGAGCATGTAATCTTTAGTACCTTGTAGATACCTCAGAACTCGTTTCACAGCTTGCCAATGACCCACACCAGGGTTGCTCAAGTATCTCCCAAGTACACCAACAACAAAAGCAATATCAGGACGTGTACAAACTTGAGCATACATAAGATTGCCAACAGCAGAAGCATATGAGACGTTTTCCATCTCTGACTTATTTTTATCATTTTGAGGACACTAGCTATTCAAGAGTTTGTCACCCTTTTGAATGGGTGCACTGTAAGGATTACAAGTCTTCATGTCGAATCTATTCAAAATCCTTTCTATATATCTTTTATGAGACAAACCCAAAACACCACGAGATCTATCACGATGAATTTCAATGCCCAGAACAAAAGAAGCATCACCAAGATCTTTCATATCAAAATGAGCTGTCAATATTTGTTTAGTCTCAGAAAGAAAATCCACATCATTACTGGCTAAAAGAATGTCATCAACATATAAGACAAGAATAATGAAATTTCTCCCACTATTCTTTAAGTAAATGCATTGATCAATAACATTTTCCTTGAAGCCAAGAGAGGAAACAATTTGATCAAACTTCAAATACCATTGTCTGGAGGCTTGTTTCAGCCCATAAATGGATTTTCTCAACTTGCATACCATATGTTCCTTACCTTTCTCAACAAAACCAGCAGGCTGATTCATGAAGACATCTTCATACAAATCACCATTCAGGAAAGCAGCTTTCACATCTATTTGATGGAGCTCTAAATCAAAATGAGCAACTAAAGCCATCATAATACGTAATGAATCTTTAGTAGAGTTATGATTTTTGAAAATTTCGATTATATATGTATAATTGAGATTTTGTTCTTTTGCTTTTGATCCAACCATTTTTCAATCTTTTGCTTATAATTCCTTCGTACGACATCCGATTGATTCGATTTTTTAAGCGTTGGATTCCTAAGACATTTAGCTACTCCTTCATGAGTAATTATGATTTTTAGGAGATTAAATGGAAAGAGATTGATTGAACCATAGTGAGAGGATTGGTTAAAGGTTATGAGTTAGATAATTTTCTTAACATGGTTCAGTAATTTGGAGATATCTTGATCTGTACAGCTCCGATTGAGTTGATTCTTGAGGAAAAATAAAATTGAGACATGGGGCTACAAATCATGTGAAGGGATCGAAGTTCAATTTAGCACCTAAGGTGTTTAATTTCTGGAGTGAAATTTGAAGTAATGTTCAGTCCAAGTTTTGTAAAGGTCCAAAAGTGTTTTGGCCATAACTCCTTCGTTTCTGAACCGATTTGAGCGTTATTTGTGTCATTTTAAAGATGAGACATAGAGGAACATTTTTCAAGAAGAAAGTTTTGCCAAATTATGTCATTTAGATGCTCAAAATTTGGAAGCAAGATGACATTTTTTAAAGGCTAAATGCAGGGGCAGTTTTGGAAGTCCACTTAAAATGGTTAAGTTGTAGGCTTATAAGGAGGGGCATGTGGGTCATTTACCCTTCATTAATGACATGGCATTATAAACAGCAGGTGGTTGTTGTTGTTATTAAAGGGAAGCCGATGGTTTTCAAGAAATGAGAAGAAAACATAAGAACAAAAGAGAAGTGAGGAGTCGGCAATGGAGAGGAAGAAGAAGATGAAGGCAGCAGCATAGGGGTCGAATTTCATAGGGTTTTTAAAGGGTTTCTGATACTTTTCAAGAGGAAAGAAAGGGAAGAGCATGAAAGCTTGTCTATGAATCCAAGAAATCCGAAAATAGAGGAGAAAAAGGTAAGAGAGAGAAGTTGTTGGTTTTGAAAAATTTTGTGAGATGTTGGTTGATTTGGTTTAAGATTAACATAGATTTGGATTTTCTAAGGTTTATTGAAGTGATTTTGCTAAGATGAGGCTTAATTTTGGATGAATGATTAATTAGGGATTTTGTTGTCTTGAATTAGGGATTTTTTGATTTAAGTGAGGATTGAAGAAATTGAGGCTTAAATCAAGTTCCAAGCATGGATTAGAGGTGGGTACCATATTTATTTTTGAAATTATAAGCTTTGTGTATATTCTTGAAAAATTAAGAAAGTGAAAGAGGTTGTTAAATTATTGTTTTCGAATAGTAAAGTTTTTGTTATGAACATTTTGATGAAATTGAATAATTGTTTGTTCAATTTTGAAAAAAAAAATCACGAAGAGAAATGCTCTTGTAAATTGATTTGAGAAATTGTTATTTTATTATGTTTGAATTATTTAAAGAAGTTATGTTTTGAAAAAATTAAGAATGAGAAATGATTTGAAAAATTATTGTTTATGTTTGAATGTTTTTATAGTTTGAATTATAAGCTTTGAATGAGTTTTGAAAATCAAGAATGAGAACTGTTTTGAAAGACAAAATTATTGTTTATGTTTGAAAAATAAGAAGAAGATAAAATATTTGTAAATTGATGTTTTAGAAATGATTAGATAAATTATTACAATCGTTTTGGATAAATTGATAAAATTGATGAAATTTTCAAATTCTTTATTATGAAAGAATTGACTAATTATGAAAATTGTTACATTTATTGATTTGGAAAGTTTAATTAAGGAAATGTTATTTTATGATATTTGAAATAAATTAAGGAAATTATGTTTTGAAAAATCAAGAAGAAAAGATTTCAAAATTTATTTAAGAAATTGTTATTCATTATGTTTGAATTATTTAAAGCAATTGTTTTGTTTCGGTTGATTTAAATAAAATGATCCAATTAATTACATTCATTGATTATGAATGTTTTGATAAAATAATTGTTAAATTAAATGTTTTGATTGATTTGATAAATTGATTACTTATGACAAGACTTGTATTCGTTGATTTTAATATTTGAGAAATTCTTTGTGTTTTAAAATGATTAAAATGTCGTTTACGAAAATGTTTTAAAAATTATGATTTCAAGATTTTGAGAGTGTTTATAAAAGATAGTTTATGTAAAGGTTTGAAAAGTTATGATTTCGAATATATTTGGAAGTGTTTAGAAAATATTTTTATGTAAATGTTGGAAGATTTTGATTCCAAAATGCTTTTGAAATTGTTTAGAAAATATGGTTTATGAAAATGTTTGAAAATTTATGATTTCCAAATACTTTCAAAATTAATTATAAACTATTGTTTATGAAAATGTTTAAAAATTGTGATTTTCGAATACTTTGAATTAGTTATAAATGTTGGTTAAGAAAATGTTTGAAAATTTAGGATTTCCAAATATTTTGAAATTGTTATAATGATTAAGTCCTTGTTTTGGAGTAATTTTAGAAACTTTGTCATATGTTCAATGAATTCTTTTAATTCAATGACTAAATGTAAGGGTTTGGAATGATTTAAGAAAGTGCTACAATTGTTTAAATTCATGGTTTTGAAAAGTCAAGAAAGAAAGGAATTATGAATTTTATTATCTATGATGTTGAAGAATTGTTTTCGAATGATTAAATATGTTCATGCTTTGAATTATACGCTAATTTAAATGAGTTTGAAAAACAAAATCAAGAAGCAAATTGTTTATAAATTATTGTCTATGTTTATATTTGAAAATTTTGATTTTCGAATGAACAATGATTTTAAGAAATTATTATTCATCATGTTTTGAGTTTATAAAGATTGGCTACCATGAGTGAAATCTATGTTTTGAATGATTTGACGAGAATTGATACAATTTTTGAGTTAAATGTGTTTTAATGATTTGATAAATTATCAAAGGTGTGGCATACTTTGTTATGAATTGTTGTGAATTGATTGTGCTTTTGATCGTTATAAGCTGGTGATGAATTGTGATTATATTTTGGTGTGCTCTATGACATATGTATGGAGAATTGTAATATGCATGTATGTGCATTGTGAATGTTAATGTGTCTAGTAAGACACGATGTGAAAAAAAAAATTAAGTTTTGAAATACGCCTTCGGGCGTTTCGATTGTTTTAAGCATGAATATGTGAATTATGTGGGTTTGGTTAGGTCCCCTCCGTATGAGTCAGTGCATTGGTCTCCCTTCGATAGCCTTCTCCCGGTTGCCCGCTAGTGGCATAAGAGTTCCGATTTCGGACTCTCCTCTGTTCATGGCTGCACAGGACCGCTATGCGGGAATGTGCAGTACGTTTTGTTTCGGACTAAACCAAACCACTTTGATACGTTATGTGTTTTTGATTTGTTACTTTGCGCTGCATTTTTATGTGCTGCATTTATGTTTTAAAATTTCTAGTGAATTGTGAAGTTTGAGAAATGAGAAATTGAAGTTTCAACCGAGAAATTTTTGTGAAATTGTTTAGAAATGTTTGCAAAGATGAGAAGCTTGAAAAATAAGCCTTTGGGCAAAAATTTGTGAAAAATGATTTTTACTTATGTTTCAAGCTATAAATATGTTATCTCTTCGAAATGTCAAGCTCACCCCACCTTTCATCCCCATCTCCAGGTTTTCGAGCAGGAGATCGGATGAAGACGGTAAAGACATCAGTTTTGCATGTTTATGTAATAGGGTTAGTTGAGATTTTTTTGGCGTTGGTTTTATATCGTGGCTGAGAATGTCACTTTGGTTTGATGATGTATATAAATCATGAATTTATGTATGAACTTGAGTTCTAAGGTTATATATGATTATGGGATATACGTCGTGTATGTATATGAAAATGATTGGATTAGTTTACATTTTAGATTGACTTATAAAGTTGTATTCCAAATTAAAATTTGAATGTGGATGATGGGTTTTGCGTTTGGAATTAGACTTGTGAATGGTTTTAGTATGTAAATGGATATCCATGTGGTTTGTTTATATATGGAGATATGAATATGACTATGAATTGAGATATGAATAATGAGATTGTTGTGTTGGTTGATTTGAGAATGATTGAAGTGTCTTAGGTTTAGAATTGTGGTTGCTTATGTTGGATTCCGGACGGAAGGTCCGATGAGTAGTACGGTTGAATGTGATTATATAGAAGTGCGTTTTGAACCTTTGCAGATTTTTGGGTTTAGAAAAATACAGCCATTGTGCTGCCAAATTTTTGTTAGAATAAGTTTTATTAAAGATGAAATTGCGAAATTGCATGATTAAGAAGAATTATAGGAATTGAGGTTTGATTGAGAATAAAGTTCCTAGTGGGAAAGTGTTTTTGCTTGTATAAGCGTGTATTAAGGAATAAATGAAAAAAAAATTATACCGGATTTTTCGGATAGGCTTAGTCTAAGGCTTTTCAACGCGACCATTTTCTATGTTCGTTTTGGATGTCGGATCCGCTTGTTTGCAATTCGTTTTTGTTTCCGTTTGCCTTTCATTGTTTCCACGCGCGTTTGCTACCTCCGCTTCTGATTGCATCCGTTCTCTCGCTGTCGTTTTTTGTGCTTCTGTTTTTCGTTTCTGGAAGTTTCCGTTTGTTTTCATTTTTTCGGTTGGGATCCGATTTCGAGATCGGGTTTCAACATTTATGGTATTAGAGCCCAGTAATAGGATCTTACTTGGGCTATATGTTTGTTAAGATTGAATTTGTGAGAGATTGTTTGATTAAGGTAAGAAGTTATAATTGATTTAAGAAAGTGTTAATGGAAATTTGGAGAAGAACTTCATGATAAAATTGGATGAATGGGCTTTAGATATATATGTGTTAGTTGAAATCAGAAATACTTGATGTTGGACCCCGAACTTTTGGTGAAAATTAGAAATATTAAAATGAATTTAAATGAGAAAGAAATTGGTGAGAAAATTTATGAATTTAAGCAAATTTGATGAATTTAAGAAAAATTTATGAGAAAAGAATTGTTTAGTTTTGATGACTTGAATATTTGAGTCGATTTGTATGGGTTATGAAAGCTTAAGAGAATGAGTTGATTTGAAATAGAAGTTGAAAATTGAGAACTAAAGAGAAAAGTGTAAAAATTTGAAGAATCAATAAAAGTTTGACTTTTTGGGGTTAAAAGTTGACTTTTGATTTAGGCCAAATTGGAGAAAATGATCTTCATGAAATTTGTAGCTTATGTTAAGATTTTTCCGTCGCCATAAAGTTTGATACTTTTCGATATCGGGAGAAAAAGTTATGATCAGTCAAAGTTTGTTTTGTAAAAATAATCATAAGTGTATATTTGCGTGTGCTCGACTTTGAGGTCACTCGTCGTACGGATTTAGTCTAAATTGGAATAAGAGGTCTTCATAAAAGTTGTAGCTTGTTTATCAATCTTTCCGAAGCTATAAAGTATGCCATTTTTCGATATGTGAATTGGAAGATATGAATTTTGAAAGTTTGGAGTTTGTTTAGGTGATGTTTGACAGGGCAGTAACTTTGACTAGATTTTTGACCCCTTTAGAGATGAAATTGATTTTTGAGTTTTTCATGGAAGTTGTAGAGCTCCCTTTTATCTTTCCATCGACACCAAATTTGTCAAATTTGGAGTTCAGGATCAAGAGTTACGATTTTTGAAAAATTCGATTATATATGTATAATTGAGATTCTGTTCTTTTACTTTTGATCCGACCCTTTTTCAATCTTTTGCTTATAATTCCTTCGTCCGACATCCGATTGATTCGATTTTTAAAGCGTTGGATTCCTAAGACATTTAGCTACTCCTTCATGAGTAATTATGATTTTTAGGAGATTAAATGGAAAGAGATTGATTGAACCATAGTGAGAGGGTTGGTTAAAGGTTATGAGTTAGATAATTTTCTGAACATGGTTTAGTATTTTGCGAAATTCGGGAGCTATAGAAATCCAATTGAACCGATTCTTTTTGTAAAATAAAATTGAGACATGGTGCTATAAATCATGTGAAGGGATAGAATTCCAATTTAGTTCCTAAGATTGTCAATCTTTGGATTGAAGTTGGGTTATTGTTCAGTCTAGGATTATAATGAGCTGAACGCATATTTTGACCATAACTCCTTCGTTTCTTAACCGATTTGAGCGTTTTTGGTGTCATTTTAAAGATGAGACATCGAGGAACATTTTTCAAGAAGAAAGTTTTGTCAAATTATGTCGTTTAGTTGCCCAAAATCAGGAAGCAAGATTGCTGTTTTTAGGGGCAAATATGGAACATCACTTAAGGTGGTGGGGCAATTAAGTCTTTTGGCTATTATTAAGTGAAGGACTTGTGTGCTGTCGTTTAAAGAAGGAAGAAGCATGATAGTCTTAGGCAAAAATAAGAAAGAAACGAAGAGAGAAAGAGAGAAAGAGAGAAGCCATTGTTGAAGAAAGAAGAAGAAGAAGAGTGATGCAAGTTTCGGTTTTTCCATGGGTGGTTCCAGCCAGATTTTCGTTTGTTTTAAGAGGAAAGAGGTTGAAGAAGATGATAGTTTCTTATGGAATCCAATAAATCCAAAAATGGAGGGGAAAAATGTAAGAGAGAGGTTTTGTTTGATTTTGAATTTTGTAGTGAGATGTTGGTTGTTTTGGCTTGGAAGGGTTATGGATTTGAGTTTTCTAAGGTGAATTGAAGAGATTATGCTGGGATTATACTTAATTTTGGATTATGGTGAGTTAGGGATTTATGCCCAATTTGTGGGATTTGGAGTTTTTAGAAATTGTTTGATTTAGATGGCTTGAAATATGATGAGTTTGTGATTTTTTAAGTTAATTGTGAGGTTTATGTGATTTATGATGTTAAATTTTGATGATATTGGCTTAGGGAAGTTTTAATTTGAGGAAAGAAGAAAAGATTGGAGAAATTGAGGATTAGGATGAGCTTCAAACATCGATTCGAGGTGGGTACCATATTTATTTTTGAAATTATAAGCTTTGTGTATGTTTTTGAAAACTCAAGAAAGTATAAGTGTTTATAAATTATGGTTTTTGAATGAGTTCGTTAAGACATTGTATTACTTTAGGTTTGAATTATTTAAAGAAATTACCAAATTTGGTTAAATTAAATGTTTTCGAGCGATTGGATATATTGCTAAAATTGTTTCGGACAAGTGAATAAAAATGTTTCAATGTTTGCATTCCTTGATTTTTAAGTGATTTGATACAATTGAGAAGATTAAATTCATTGATTTGGAGTGACCTAAGAAATTTCCAAAATGTTTTGAATTCTTTGTATTTGATTGATTTAATTATAAGCCATGCTTCCATTTCGAAAAAAAAGAAAAAAATTAAGAAAGAAAGTATCGACTTTTATCTATTTCCAAATGGGTTTGAAAAATTGTTACAAGTTTGGAATGATTAAGTTTATTGCTTTTGAAATTATTTATAAAATATTGTTTATAAATGCTTGAACAAATTATGATTTCTGAATACTTTCAAATTAGTTATAAAATATCATTTGTGAAAATGTTTGAAAAATTTATGATTTCCGAATACTTTCGGAATTAGTTAGAAAATATTGTTTACAAAAACATTTCAAAAAAAAAATCATAAGTTCTGAACATTTTTGAAATTGTTTATAAAAAGAAGGGTTTATGAAGATATGATTTCCAAATATTTTTGGAAGTGGCTACAAAAACATTGTTTATGCAAAGGTTTAAAGAATTATGATTTCCGAATAGCTTTGGTGACTCAATGGTAAGAGGCGTGCTTGTAAAAGCAACAAAACCTTGAGGTTGGGTGTTCGATTCCCACCAAAGAGGACAATACTGATTTGTGTTGGATGTCGCGGTATAACCCGCAAACACACACTGGGTGGGAAATGCTAGCCCAGGTGTGGGGTCCAACACTTGAAAGATAGGAATTAATGATGTGAACGTATGTCATGCAATATTGGAACTACAACCACATCTGGGACTTCAGAATCAATGCCAACCTGTTGAGGAATTTCAACATCATTTCCTGGGTCAACAATATCATCAGGAATCAGAGGAGTCTGAATCTCCTCAGGATGGAAAACAATAGGTGTAGGAACAATAACACGATCCTCTCTAAAATCAACAACACGAGACTCATGCCTTTCATTATGTGTCCCCTTCAAAATAGACAGCCCGATCTGATTCAATGACTCTAGTAGTGTGATCAGGACAATAAAATCTTGAACCACTTGAGTCAGTACAATAACCAATAATGTAACCTGAAATAGTTCTAGGATCAAGTTTCTTCAATTGAGAATTATAAATCCTCACCTCAGCCTTACAGCCCCAAACACGGAAATGCTTCAAACTAGGCTTCTTTCCTGATATCAGCTTAAAAGGAGTCTTTGGTACAGACTTACTAGGCATATGATTCAGAACATAAACAACAGTCCTTAAAGCATCTCCCCACAAAAACTCTGGTAAGGTGGAGTGACTAAGCATGCATCTAACCATCTCCATAAGAGTACGATTTCGCCTCTTTGCAATCCCATTTTGTTGAGGAGTGCTAGGCATGGTATATTGTGCCTCAATTCCACAATCCTGCAAGTATCTAGCAAAAGGGCCAGGGTTTCTTCCAGTTTCATCATACTGACCATAATACTCACCACCTTTATCAGATCTTACACATTTGATCTGCTTCCCAAGTTGCAATTCAACAATATTTTTGAGTGACTTAAAAGCATCCAAGGATTCAGATTTCTCACGCAACAATTCAATCCATCCATACCGCGAAAAATCATCAATGAAGGTGATAAAGTACCTATAGCCTCCCATGGAAATAGGAGTAATGGGTCCACAGATGTCTGTGTGAATTATCTATAATGGTTCCTCCTTCCTAATCATTTTCTCCTTTCTTACTTTAGCTATAAACTTCCCCTTTAAGCAATCAACACAAGTGTCAAAATCAGAGAAGTCCAAATCATGCAAAATAGTTTCCTTAACCAACCTCTCCATTTTAGAGATATGTCCTAACCGTTTATGCCACAACATAGAAGATTTTTCAGCAACTCTCTCACGTTTCTTTCCAACAACAGCATTAACATTATCATGCAGTCGATCAAAACGAGAAGAATTAGCAATCAGCATAAACAATCCATCACGCATAATTGCAGAACCAATAATAGCAGAATCATAGTATAAAACAATTCCATTATTGATTATATGGAAATTGTATCCACAACTGCGTAAAACAAAAAATGAAATCAAATTCCTTCTCATAGAAGGCACATAAACAGCATCTTTCAAAAGCAAATTATGTCCACTACTCAACTTCAAGGAAACTACTCCTATGTGCTCAACATTAACACTATATCCATCTCCTAGTTGCGCCATCACCTCCCCTTTATTTGGTTTCCGCCTGCTTTTGAACTCCTGCAATGAGTTCGTTATATGAATAGTGGCACTAGTGTCTAACCACTATGAATGAGGAGGAACATCAACCATATTTGATTCAAAACAGACAAATATTTGAGGAATACCTTTCTTCTTTGCCAACCAGTTATGAAACTTCACACAATCACGTTGTCTATGCCCATGTTCATGACAAAAGTTGCAGCTTCCATTAAACACATGCTTCGGCTTAACACCAGAACTCTCACCAGGCCTAGAAGGTAATGCAGGTTTATCATTACCTTTCTTCTTAAAATGAGGCTTACCCTGTTTGTTTTTATAAAATTTCTTCTTTTCACCACTCTTGTGAGAAGTGTGATGAATACTATGAGACTTTCCCTTCTTCATAGTATGCTCCTCTTGAATAAGAATAGAAATCAACTCATCAATGCTCCATTCATCTTTCTGAGCATGGTAAGTAGTCCTGAGAACATCAAACTCAGATGGAAGAGATTCAAACACTTGCCAGATCAGATAATCTTCTCCTAACACAACTTTCATGGCCTTCAACTTATTATATCAGTTCACAAGCTTCATAACGTGCTCACGAACACCACCCACACCATCATACTTGGTCTTAGACAATAAAGACAAGTAATTAGACTTTTCAGTCTTATCAAACTTCTGGAATTTTTCACCAATAGCCTTAAGATAATTTTTGGCATTATCAGTTTCTGTGATGCTCTCTTTAATGTTCTTCTCCATTGTGTACTTGATGGTCATCAAACAAACCTTATTAGCACGAACCCATTTATCATATTTAGCTCTATCTGCAGTGGAAGACTCAACAGTGGGTTGTGCAGGCTCATCCTCAGTGAGAGCAACATCAACATTAGAAACCGCCAAAAAAAGATTTAAAGATTCAAGCCAGTCCTCATAATTGGTCCCATTCAGCTTAATCAAAGAATTTAAAGCTGGAAATTGATACAAAGCAGGGAGATTTAGCAAATGTATCAAAAACTAGCATAATTGGGCAAACAATATAGCTAGGTTCTCATGTAATTGCAATCCTGCCTAAGGGTCTCGAATTACAACACAGATCACCCAGAACATTAAACTATGCCCTAAAGCTAATATCGATAGGATATTGAAAACTTTAAAGACATAGTTCAATGAATTAAACAAAACATTAGAAACCACATTGATAAAGACAAACCGATAGGGTAAGTGCATAATTAACATAACATCTAATGTATGCCCAATAACAACATCACAACAGCAATTTGTAATAATTGATATCACGATAGGCGAGCTCACAATTACACAAAATGAATGACAATAGTCCAATAACATTCCCCAAGATTGTTCCCATAGGTTCAATTAGCACCACAATTACAAAATTAATCATAGTAATCATATAATATAACATTATATACATAAACAACATCAAAAATTAATTTTGGTGCACAACTATATAACTCTGAGAGTACATAAGACCCTACAAGCCCAAATAATACTAGGAATAAGTACAAAAATTTTCAAGGAAAAATTCGGAGAGTACAACATATTTTTATTAATTTTAAAATTCAGGAAAAATAAAAATAACAATTCTAGCATTCCAAAAATTTCAGAAAAATTACCATAAAATAGTACTGGGCAAGTGGAGCATGTAGGAAAAAAATTGGGGAAAATGGCTACCAGAGAAAGCCACACACGAGCCGGGTCAGGCTTCATCTTCCTCGCCCGACTGGCTAATATCCGGGTCGACCGACCCGGTTCGTGACTCGGTTCAGAAAAATCGATGTATCTCTCTCATTTTTAATACGTTTTCATCAAATTTGGTGTCATTAGATTCAGAATTTCACGATCTATCAAAACCCTCAATAAATTTTATGAAAAAATCTACTGAAAAGAATCAGGAAAAACGAAAGAAAACGTGAATGGTTCGGTTCTTCGAGTTCTTAAGGTTTACGATATATAACAACAAATTGAAAAAACCTAACACATGCTTTGACACCAAACCGAAACTTATCAATATCCACAAAATCGATTTCAGAAAAAAAAAACACAATTATCAAAAACGAAAACCCCAAATTCCATGAAATAATATACCGAAAAATTACACAAAAATTGCACAACAATCAGCAGTCGCAATTAGGGTTAATTGGCTCTGATACCAATTGAAAGAAAATTAAACACGAAATTCTAGATTAATGTAGTAATTAATCAACACAAGTAATTAACTCTAAAATTGCAACATACTATATTCAACAATTGGATTGATAAATACCTGAAAATTGGGAAAACATAGAATCCATTGTAATACCTGGAAATTGGGAAAACATAGAATCCATTGTAATGTTCTGTAAAGCGACGTGATAGAGATGCAGAGAATTTGCTACTGCTATTTCGAATCCTTAATCAGCAAAAGCACACAAAAAACCATGTACAGTTTTCAATGGGGCGACTGTATTTAAAGTCGGCTAGCAGTAGGGCCTCCTGTGCACTGCAAATCATGGGCCAAGCCTACCTATCATAGCAAGCCCATGAACACAGGCCCAATGACACATTAAAGAGAGAATTACAATTGACATCTAATTAATCGAGATTTGTACAAAATACTTTCAATTATGCTAGTCCACAATTATGATAAAATTCTATCAATTCAATCATCTTTTGGGTATGTTTCTTGATTAAGGAGTCTCTTCTACTGTCGTGATTCTGGAGTTTTGTGTTTTATTAAATTTTTATTCTTTATGTGTTTTTTTGGCTTTGATATTAGCTTTTTTTGTGATTTAAAGTTGAATGCTTTCTAGGTTTCATTATTTTGATCTCTTTGTATTTGATATTGTGGGATTTATGCAAGATTAAATTTTTATGCTTAATGATCTAATGGTTTCATTTTGGGAGATCTTTTCTTGTTCTTTCACTTCAACAGATCCAATTTCTCTGCTTTGCAGCCATGGCTCTAGTAAGGCTTAAATCTGTACAATCTGATGAATGCTTACTTGGTTTATTTTCATTGCACTTAGTTTTGTTCTACTTGTTACAATGAACCATTGCGATGTCTTTTTTAATGGTAGATTGATGTATATAGCTTTGGTGTTTTAAAAACTCTTCATATTCGTATCTTTTTTATATTTTTTTTTGGTTAAAGTTCTAATTTTTACTCCCTAGGTTAAGTTATTGTGAGTTTCCTTTTATACACATTTTTGGTAAAGATTATATTTTTAGGATTTGATCATTCATTGCTTTTAAGAGAATATGAACAATACTTGTTATTAGTGTTTAGATCATTCATATTACTTGATTATATGGAGAATTATCCTAGACCCAAAACAATATATATAGTAATACTTGCACTCTAAGATGAAGAAACTGCCCTAATTTCTGTTGAAAAAATCAAGGACAAGCATGGAACAACTCTTCATGGGGATTGATAGGCATAAATTATACTATATTTTAATAGATGATTAAATATGCTTTTGAGTGGTTCTTAGATGATTATCATGTATACAGGCATAGAATTATGTTATTATTAATATTTGTTTATATTCTAAGTTCTTGTGTGATTTAGAGCATGATTTGGATTCTAATTTTATGTTTCATGAGGTATTTGATATATTTGTGAGTGTTAGCAATCAGATAATTAAAGAACAAGGAAGATTTTAATTGGATGTTGATAATGACAACCCAGAGATGAGGCATTTACCTTTCTAGTAGCCTCAATCCAACAATTGTGAGGAGTGATTTTCTGGATGATTCTTTCTTCTTTACTCCTACTGGGAATGTGAGGAAAAACGAATATCAATAAATTCATCCTCTTCACCCGTTGAAGAAACTGAATCCCATTATTCTTCAATCAACATCTTGTCCCTCTACTCTCTCCCGGCATGAAGAACAGGTGGAACTTATGACTGCTGTTTCGGTTTTGTATTTGATTTGTAATGTTTTACCCTCTCTTTTTGAGTTGGATTTTGTAAGATGATAGTCAGCCTATGAACTGGATCTCAAATGTTGAACTAGCTTTTGTTAAAGTTAATAATAATTGATTCATTTTTCAATCTAGGATGTTTACCTCACACTCCATGTCATAACTTAGGAGATGTTTAGCAAATAGCTTATCAGCTGTATTTTAGTTTATCGACTAAAAGTTAGCTTTTTGACCATTTTAAAAAACTATTGATGTATTTAGTAAATAACTTATTAGTTAGCTTATTTAACTTTAATAAGCTAATTTCTAAAAACTCTCTAAGAGGAGCTTTTGGAGTTAGCTGTTTGTCTAATGATAGTATTGCCCTCCACTTTACTTTTTACTTTTGCTCTGTGTTTTCAAAATTAGTTTTTTTTATCTCACTGGAAGAATATAATAAAGAGGTTAAATAAACTTTTAATCTTTATTTAATTTTATAATAGTAGTTTACATTTAAAATTTATAATATGAAGTTTTTGATCATAAAGAGTCACATCAAATTAATATTTTAGTATATAACTACTATATATTGCATTTGTATCATACTATAATTATAGATATTTTAATTTATTAAACAATAAAATTTATACATATTATATAAAAAATTTATATGATATAGCTCGATGTATCATTCATATTAATAAAGAACTTAACGTTAGATTATTATTATTATTATTATTATTATTATTATTATTATTATTATTATTATTATTATTATTATTATTATTATTATTATTATTATTATTTTTTTATTAAAGTTATAAACTTAAATTTTGTAAAATTAAATATCTAAAATCCAAATTCTTATAAGAATATTCAACGAAATATTCGAAATATAATATTTATGTTCTTACAACTTTTTAAAATTATACCCACATAAGTCATTTTATACATCAATAGCTAATACTAAATAATTAAATTTACCAAATATATTTAATAAACAGTGATGTTATCCACTTGTCAAATTAACTAATAAAATTAGCTAACAATTAATATAATCTCTTGTTTGTCAAACAGGACCTTAATATTCTAATATGTCTTCAAATTCCTAAAACCTTTTATTTTCTTACCCAAACAAGGCCTTAGTTTTTTTATATGTCTTGAAGTTTACCCTATTATAGTAGCTAGGAATCCATACTAACAAATCCCTTGGACCCACATCTTTTGTCGCAGAGTCCACAATACATTGGACTCACTTTCCTTCCCAATGACCAACTGGGTTACCCGTGCGGGCAGAGTCCACAATACCTACTAAATATTTCACTTTCCTTCCTAATGACCAACTGGGCTACCCGTGCAGGCAGAGTCCACAATACCTACTAAATATTATATGAAAATGAACGAGTAGATCCATGAGTTCATAGGATCATAGGATACCCAGTCTCAGATAAAGTCTTTTAAGCTGAAGTAGCGGGCTAATCCTTCCCTCAGAATAATTCTACCTTTTTACCAATCTTCTTAATATTGTACCGGATTAAGTTTTGATATAGTACTATATTGATATTAATTAATATTAGGTATTATTTTGAATATGTTTTTAAATTTATAAAATAGTCTCTAATTTTTTTAAAATTACAAAATAGTACAACTGCATCTTGTATATTTTTAATCTTATCTCCAAAAATCATAATAAAAATATTAATCACAATTTTAAATTAATTTAATAATTATTAATAAATATATTAAATTTAAAATATTTTTAAAATATATAAATTTCAAATAAACTTTGATTTAATGATTAAAATATATAAAATAAATGTTATTTTATAAATAATAAATTTTAAATTAATTATTTTAAAAATAAAATATTTTATTAATACTTTATTAATAAATATTATATAAAATATTAACATAAATTTAAATAAAATAATTTATTTTTAATTTTTATTTAATTTATAATTATTATTAGTAATAAAAATATTTATTATTATTTTAAAATTTTGAAAAACAAATGGAGGCCAAGGGGGAAGAGACGGAGGAGAGAAGAAGGGAGATTTTGAATATTTTGTAAAAAGGTCTTCCAATTTTTTAGAAATTTTAGAACTGACCGATATTTGGAATACCGATCAGTACGGTTAAAGTGAGTCGGTATTGACTAATATTTAAATCCGATATAAAAACTTAATATATTATATCGATTTTGGCCCGGTACGGTTCGGTATTCAAAATTATACTTTGTACTCAATGTAAGAGGGAGAGAGATTTTGAAAAAAATTTAATATTTAGATTTTGAAAATTTTTGAATATTTTATAACAAAGTCTCCCATTTTTTAAAATTTTTTAATACCAACCGACATTTGGCCGGTATCAACTGGTATAACCGAAACGAGCCGATACCAAGTAATATTTACACCTCATACCAAAGCTCAATATAGCGGACCAAAACTATTCAAAACTATGCTTTATACTCAACAAGACCGCTTCTTTTGCTTCTTACTCTTCCGCTTCGCTCAGACAAATGTAAAATAAATTTAAAATAAAAATGTTCCATGCCCAATTAGCATCAATGTTATGAATATCGTACTGTGCTCTTGCATCAATTGAGCTCGAATGGGCTCGCATCTGCATCTTAATTAAGTCTAGGATACTGATTCGGGATATTTTTTAAATTTATAAAATAGTCCCTAAACTTTTTAAAAATTACAAAATAGTTCATATTGATATATTATACAATTGCATCTTGTATACTTTACTAGTTCTTGTTTACATCAACCATGCTTTCAAAAATCTTAATAATAAATAATAATGAGTTAATGACAATTAATTTGAAATAACAATATTTTTAAATATTTTACATATAAATAATAACCACAATTAATATAAACAAAGACAATCATCATCATACAATTATAAAACTAAGAATAATACAAAGCATTTAAAATATTACAATTAACTACAATCAAATTATTATTAATTTCTAATTCCAAAATTTTATACTTAACTAATTATTTACCAAAATTCAATACCCAAATATTAAAAATAAATTACCATTTACCAAATATTAAGAATGTGTCAATTAATGTTAAGCTTTTCAATTTCACTAATTTTGATTATCAATTTTACATTTAATTATTAATTTCATATTTGATTATCAATTTTACAATTAGGTTTAAATGTTGATTTGATTTTGATTATCAACTTTTAATTTTAAGTTTTAACAATCAATTAATCAACATCAACAATTTAACTTTAAAGTTTAAATTTAAAACATAAGGTTAACCATAAGCACCAAATTATCATTAAATAAAATATATGTATAATTAAACATTACAATTTATCAAACTCAATCTCAATTCTCAAATTCAATTGCTCAAACTCAAATTCAATTTCATTGATCAATGATTCAACAATTCAATATTAATACAATAATAAATCACAAGCCAATTTCCACCATTCAATAATCAATAAATCATCATTTCAAATTTAATTTTAATTGACTTCTAAATTCCAATTCCAAAATACTAAATGCCAAAATCCAAATCCAAATCCAAATCCAAATTTAATTTACATTCCAATTCCAAAATCCAATCCCAATTCTAATTCCAAATTTAATTTCCAATTCAATTAAAAAATTCAATTCCAATTTTCATAGTTTTGAAAATTAAAAAAATCAAAACCAAATGAATTTGAAAATAAATTAAAAATAAAATGGTAAAAACCACGAAACTCAAAAGCCCAAAATTTTCTTTGCGGCTTCATCAAGTTGCATTAAGGAAAACAACAAAGAAATGGCCTGATTTTTAATTTACAGCCCAATTGCATTACAGCTTAAATTCTAATAGAATTAGGGTTTCTCTATGGTATAAATGGTAGATAAGCCCTACGTTTGGTTGGTTCATCGATTTTCTGATTGTTGCATTTGGGGTTTTTTCTTTATTGTTTTTGGGTGAATTAGTGGAAGAAGAAGCGTATGAGGAGGTTCATCGGTTTTCATCATTCTCCCCCCCACCCCAAACACCTTCCCACCTACACCGATCACCTCCCTATCGTCTGCTCTACACATCCCACCCATGGATCTAGCCCAACAACCATCTTCTTCCCTTCAACCCGTCGGCCTTCCCACCTTCCCCCCTTTCCCACCATCGTCCTCCCACCCACCACCTCAACCCACACCACAAATTTCTCACCTTCAACACCCACCGCAACCACAACCTCATTCACTACCTGATATGGCGTTCGAAGGAGTTAGAAATGTCATCGTCGAGGCCCCCCCACTGTCGGTTCTTACGTCAGCGATTTACAAGGGGAAGGAGGGGCTGTTTTTGTCTGACGCCTTTCCTGCCTTGTCGTCGTCCCTTGTGCCGTCGTCGGTAGCTGCGCCATCGCCTGATCCACCGGCGTTTCCTGTTTTGGTTGTTCTTTGGTCTCATGGCCAAGTCGCTCAAAAGATTTTTTAGGGTTAAATTTTGAATTTTTACAAAATGGTCCCTCGTTTTTATTTTTACTAATGATCCGAAAATTCGAATTGGCGATGCTACGTAGGCATCGATCGAAATTCATGGTCGTTACCCTTATGGCCGTTCCGGTACCAATTTCCGGCCCGGAATGGTACGAAATTCATACCATTGATTAGCATTCGTATATCCCTTAATGTTTAAATGATTATATTTGGAGAACAAAAGTCTGCTTCTCGGGACATTTTTGTTTCCATTTTTATTTTCATTTTTAATTTTTTACTTTTGTTTTAAATTTTATAAAAAATTGTTTGTTTTAATTTTTGTTTTGTTTCTTGTTTTAGTGTCTTCTTGTTTTCAAAAATTATAAAAGTAGTTTTATTTTCTTTTTTGTTTTCTATTATTTGATTTACTATTAACTAAATATATATTATTAAATTATTTAATACATTAATTATTTATAAAATATGAATAATTTAATTTAATATTATGATTAATTAATTAAAATTAATTACTAATAAAATTATGAATAATATAATAAATTTAATTATTAATAAATATATTAATTAAATTGCAAATTATTTATAAGTATAATTGAATTTAAAATATCTTCAAAATATATAAATTTAAAATAAAACTTGATTTAATAATTAAAATAAAATTTTAATTTTAAATTATTTATTTTAATAAAATAAAATAATTTTATTAATAAATATCGTATAAGAGATTAAAATAAATTTATTTAATTAAAATAATTTATTTTAAATCTATCTAATATGTAATTATTATCATTGACAAAATATAATTACATTGACATTAACAACCAAATATATTTTTGTTTTTATTTGAAAGAAAAACAAAAATTGAAAAAAAAAAGAAAATTAAAAATCATAACAAAAAAATATAAGTGAAATCAAACGACCTCTTAATTTACCAACTAGTCTTTGATATCTGCTTTTGTTCGCTAGAACTTGGTTTAGGTACTCCCCAGATAAATGATTAGGGGGGTGATCGGTATATCATCTAGTTTGCAATCTAGTAGGCCGACTTCAGTTAGCAGATCAAGAGCATACTTTCGTTGTGAAAGAAATATTCCTGAGTTAAATCTTGCAACTTCAATTCCTAAGAAGTACTTGAGTCCTCCTAAGTTCTTTATCTTGAATTTAAATGTTAATTATTCTTGAAGCCTTACAATCTCACCTGCATCATCTCTTGTAATAATCATATCGTCAACATAAATAATCAAAATTGTGATCTTCCCTTACTGGTGTTTTAGAATAAGAGTGTGATCATAATTGCTTTGTTCGAAGCCATATTTCTTGATTGCCAAACTTAGCCCCCCAAAACAAGCTTGAGGGGGACTATTTTAGCCTATATAAAGCCATTTGTAATATGCACACAACCATGCCTTCAGAATATGTCGTGTATCTAAGTCATATATTTGTGTAAATTTCTTCTTTGAGATTAACATAGAGGAAAGCATTTTTACGATGAACATATGTAATGACCAATCAAGATTCACTACAAGGGACAACAAAACTTTGATTATCTTTAATTTAGCCACCAGTGAGAAGGTTTCGTGATAATCAACTTTGATGATAAGATGTTATTTGGTTATATTAATTATAACTATCTCTTTTGTTTTAGATTAATTTTGGTGGTTTAATAGGAAAATTAATATTTTTTATTTTAAGAGGTGACAGTGGAGATTACGTCAAATTGGAGCATTATTGGTAAAAATCATGAAATTTGTAAAAAGTGGACAAATTATTTTAGTGGATAAGATGAGATCACACTTAATACCATATTCACCCCAAAAGTTTGAATTCAATTAGGAAACTTATTTTTCAATCATATTATGTAGGGATTTGGATTTGTTTATGTAAGAATCTTGGTAAGATGGGAGAAAGCTAGGTTTTGAGTAAGAATATAGGAGAAAAACATGTCCAATAATTCTACACATCATTGTATTTTGCGTTCTTTGTAATTTGCTCTTTATCTTTCATATTTTTCTTCTATTTTTAATGTTGGAACTAAATTTATGTGTGACTAAATCCAAATATTATGATTCAAGATGATTTAAAACTTTTGTTGTAACCTTGTGAGGTTTTGTTCTGAACTTAGATTCTTGTTTTAACTCACGTATTTCCTATTTTGTGTTCTTTCATAAATAATTAATATTGATTAATCCAATAAATTAATTTGATGTTAATTATTTTATAGTTATCCATGAATTCAAAGACTGTAATTGTCATGAAAGATTAGTACAAGTAACAAATATGTTATTAATGAAGTTGCGTATTTGACTTATGATAAACAAGAAAACTAAATTGAATACTTGTAATTATCTCAATTATTTAATTTAGGGTTTAAACGTTTTCACTAAGCTTATTATTATCATTCAATTTATATGGAATGTGATTATACCCATCAATTAATGGTAAGTTTTGGTTTTAATGATGTGTTTGACCCAATTAATTTAAGAAAATTTTAGACTTATTATGACTATCCAAATATGTTTAAGAATTACTGCTTAATTGTGAAAATTATTTTTTAGACCAATTATTAATATTACAAATGGATAAAATATTTCCTTTAAATTAGAGTTAACTGCAATTAAATTTATCACTTTTATACCTAGTTAGTTTATTTTGATTCCTTGTTAAATTTACTTTATTAGTTAATTAATCATTAATCCCCAACTGTGTTTTATTAATTGAAATTAAGAAACTAATTTTAGTTCTCTTGATATTCGATTTGGTCCTATAACTACTATAAAAGTTTAGTAAATTAAAATTAATTTTGAGGGCTTCGACATCCTAATCAAAATTTTGGTGTCGTTACTACAGAACTATTTTAGCTTTTTAGTTTCTTTGTATTATTTTATAGTTTACTACTAATCTCTTATCTTATACAACTTGTTCTTCTCAAATAGGTGAATTGCAATATAATCATAAAATTGAGAAGATAGTGCATCGTTTAAGGAAAGAAAGTAATCCTAAAATTGAGAAGATAGTGCATCGTTTAAGGAAAGAAAGTCATTTATCTCTAGAAGTGAAAGTTGAGATAGACTTAACAATTGGTGAATATTTTAATTTCTAAAAATTTGGAGAAAAGATATCAAATATTAACACTCGAATGTTGAAGGAGTCAGGGCATCAAATTTGAATCAACGACTCTTATGTATACGATTTATAGATGTTGAGGTAGATTTCGAATTGAAATTTGATTTGATTCACTTACTTCCTACTTTTCGTGGTCTTGTAGACGAACATCTAAATAAAAACTTGAAGGAATTTCATCTTGTTTGCTCTAGAATGAATCCATAAAAGGTGATAAAAGAACAAATTAATATTAGAACATTTCCATTCTTATTGAAAGATAAGGCAAATGATTAATTATATTATCTTCTCTCTAGATTAATGAAAATGTTGTTCCTAAAGAAGTTCTTTTCTACATCACGAACAACCAATATTAGAAAGGAGATACGTAGGATAAAAACAATTCATTAGAGAAACATTGTGCGAATATTGGCAGAGGTTTAAGGAGTTATATGCTAGATGCCTATGCCATCAAATTCTTAACAAACTTTTAATTCAATACCTTTATGACTATTGCCAATGGATAGGAGTATCGTCAATGCAGCTATTGGAGGAGCTCTGATAAATAAAACACCTTAAGCAACCAGACAATTGATATGAAATATGACAAAATATTCTCAACATATTAGGATAAGAATGAATGGAGCTGTTAAACATGCGAATAAGGTAAGTAATACTAACTTTGAGAATAAAATTTTGGATTTAACTGCTCTAATTTGTCAAATAGTTGTAGGTCAATTGCAATTAACACAAGTGTGTAGAATATGCTCATTCCCTAAACATCCTACGAATAGATCCCCTACTTTGCAACAAGACTCCCTTAAAGAAGCTAATGCAATAAAGATATTTCCTAGTCAATCTCAATAAAAATATAACCCTATTCCAATCATTATAATTTTGGACAGAGGGATCACCTTAATTTTAGCTATAGAAATCAAGGGTGGCAACAAAGATACGAACCTCACATTTTCAATAGACAACCTCATGTACCTACATAAGCTTAATCTTAATCTTTAAAATTAGGTATATCTTTGGATGAAATTATTAAGGCATTTGCTACTAATACTCATCAATTTTAGTAGGAAACAAGAGCAAGCCTTCATAATTAAAAAATTAGATCACTCAATTAGCCACCTCAGTTAATAAATTGGAAGCACAAGCATAAGGAAAATTACCTTCACAAATGATGGTAAATCCTAAGGAGAATGTGAGTGCAATGACATTAAGAAGTGGGAAGGAAATTCAATCTGGATCTTCCTTACCAATGGAGATAGAAAAGCATGATGAAGGATAAAAGAAAGATGAACCTCTAACTTAAGAATCAATAAAGGTAAATTATGATTTATCTTTACTAATATTAACTAATACACATGTACTTCCTTTTCCTTAAAGTTTGACTAAATCAAAAGAAGAGAAATATGAAAGAAAAATTTTAGAAATCTTCAAAAGGTATAAATAAATATAATACTTCTAGAAGCCATAAAAAAAATTCAAAATATACATTCTTAAAATAACTATGCACAAATAAAAGAAAGTTAAAGGATAAGGAGCGAATAATTTTGGATAACAATGTATTAGTTGTGATAAATAGGAAATTACCAAAAAAATGCAAAGATCTAGGTATGTTTGCACTTTCTTATGCCATTGGTGGTAAGAAAATTAAGTGTGCCATGCTAAAATTAGGTGTATTATTAGTGTCATGCCATACTCAATTTACCGAGTTTTAAATCTAAATTCTTTACAAGAAACCAATGTGATTATTCAGTTAGTTGATCATTCATATGTGCATCCATTGGTGTTATAGAGGATGTTTTTTAGTGGACTTTTTCATCTTGAAAATGGATGAAGATAGAGTAAAACATTCAGCTTCAATGTTATTGGGAAGGTCGTCATGAAAATGACCAAGACAAAAATTGATGTAGATGAGGGTACTCATTCTATTAAATTTGATGGAGAAATAGTGAAGTTTAATACTTTTAAGGCAAAGAAGTACCCTAATAATTTATCATATAGATATTGTAGATTCAATTGTATATGATATTCTTAGAGAAGAAAATGTTGATGATGAGTCAGAGTTTAACACCAAATTTGAAGTAACCGAGCAAGTTGGTAAAACTTGTGAAACTTAGAATCATTATCAAAAATGCTAATAGATTCAAAAACTTTAAATGCTGAAAGTACTATAACTCATAAGAAAATATTGTCTTTTATTTTGCAGGCTCCAAAGATAAAATTGAAGGCCCTACTTGATCACCTAAAGTACGTTTATTTGGGTGAAGGAGAGTCATTACCTGTAATCATCTCAAAAAGGTTGACTATTAAGAGAAAAGGCTAGTAGCACTAGTTAAGGAATACTAAACTATAATAAGTTGGACCTTAGCTGACATAAAAGGCATTAGCAATTTGCATGCATATGATTATTTAAAGGAACCCTAAAAAAGACTCAATCTAATAATGAAAGATGGAATTGTAAACATTAATTTGGAAAATTGCAATTATAAGAGTTAAAGGAACTACAGTTGGATGCTTACAAGAATTCAAGAATTTACAAATAGAAAACCAAAATGTTCCATGATAATATGATCTTGAAGAAGCAATTTGAGGTGGGACAGAAAGTGTTATTATATAATTATTGACTGAAGCTTATGTCAGGTAAGTTGTGTTCTAGATGGCTTGTTCCTTTTGTTATCACTAATGTATTTCTTTATGATACAGTAGAAATAAAAGGTCTAGATACTGGGAAGAATTTAAGGTGAATGAACACAAATTTAAATTATTTTATAAGGAGATGATGGTTTCAAGTGTGGTGGGTATTGATTTGACACTTCCCTATTATATAGAAGTTTGAGAAGAAAAAATCCCATCAAACATAATGACATTAAATAATTGCAATTTTGGGGAGGCAACCTTGAACATGATAATTGCTATTGCTTTTGTTTTAGTTATATACATATTTCATATGTTTTTCCTTAAGAAGTTACTTTATTAGTTTAAAGAGAAATTGCGTCTTAAAATTACATATTACAAAAATTTATAAGGCAGGATCACGTGTTATATAATTTAGTTGTTACGATAAAAGACTCAAAATTCTAGATTACTAAAATTTATAGGCGTAATCACGCCTTACATAACTCAGGTTAGGGTAGTAGTCATCTTAAATTTTAGAATAATAAAACTTATAAGGTGAGATCATGCCTTATATGATTAAGTTTTTTGGAGTAGAACCCTTTAAGTTCTAGAATACTAACATTCATAAGGCGTGATCACACCTTATAGATGTTTGTGATCTATTTTGTTTTAAAGAATTAGTTATTTTAAAAAATATAAATTAATATAAAAATAAATAATGAATAATAAAAAACAAAATGATGATATAATAATTTCAAAATAATTAAAATTTTAAAAACAAAAAATTAGGGTTTTGTTTTTGTTTTAAGTAGATCAGCTACCCAGCACCAAGCACACCATGCCTTTTAGTCTAGACCACAACACACTAACCAATACCTTGCGTCCTAGCAACAACACTATAAGTAGACGAGGCACACTAGAATGTAGTAAGCACCTCCCAATATGTGAACACAAGCACCAGTCACGCTAAAGTTCAATGATAGGTCCACACGTTCAGGACCAAAAAACTTGTGCATCAGTTCGTAACAATACAATGCACCAACATGGGTCTCAATCACCCTCCTAGCACTTGGCAATGTATAACACCAACCACACAACACACAAACCAAACAATTCAACTTTCCACAATGTTTTGATGGCATCCCATTTCTTTTCTAGTTTTATTCTAGTTATTTTATTGAACAATTTCAATTGCTTTAATTTTAATTTTAATTTTAGTAATTATAAGGTTGTTTTAGTTATCTTTAGGATTAGTTTTCTTGTTTATAATTGTTAGGATGTTCAAAAGATATTAATAGCATAACAGCAAAAGGTAAGCCTAAAGTGAATCCAACTACACTGAATCAACCCAACATTGGACCTACCACAAGTACCACTAAGAAGTGTGTTTGGATGGCAAAAACACATTTATCTTACTACCAAGAGAATCGGACCTTTACAAATATCTCATTTTCAACTCTAAAGAAAGATAACAAAGGTATGTCGCTCTCAAAACCTGACATATTAATGCAAGTATGTGTATTATCCTTCCTTAGAAGACTTGCATATCAAAGAAAATTTTGATGATTTGATTACTGATATAAGTTGGAGACATTTTGTGCTAATTTGTTATCGGTATTTATTGAATTAACTAGGAAATGTTATAATACCTTTAAATATGATCAACCGATAATTTTAATTTACGAAGTCCTAATGTAGTATGGTATAGATTAATAGGTACTTAATTTAAATAAAGCATCACTAACTTTAATTTGGCTTTAGGGCTTATAAATGATGAATATGCTAATTTGACTTAATAGGTACTTAATTTAAATAAAGCATCACTAAATTTAATTTGGCTTTAGGGCTTATAAATGATGAATATGTTAATTTGACTTAGTACAAAGAATTTGTTATAGACTATAGTGATTTTGATCCTTTTAGAGTGTGGAAATCAATGTCCTTTGATCTATTGGTTTATCATCCAAGTAAATCTAAACGTAGTAATCTTAATAAGCTAGAATGGATTTATATGTAGTGTTTCTTGTCATTTAATTATTCAAGAAGGAAGGTCACGACATATACTTGCACTAAAGTTAAGTTGTTTTCTATTTGATGTATGGTACACAAATTTGGGTGCTTGGTTGGGTACATAGTTTAGCACTGTTATCTCTTCAAACAAAAACTTGTGTCTTGATTCCTTTATTACTTATATGGTTGTTAATCTCAATTTGCATAATATGACTTACACTAATATGCATATAGCCTATAAGATGGAACTATTAAACATGGCTTATTTAAGTTGGATCAGGTTGCTCTTCCTTTATTACTTATACGGCTATTAATCTCAATTTTTTAATATGACTTACACTAATATGCATATAGCCTATAAGATGGAACTATTAAATACGACTTATTTAAGTAGGATGAGGTTGCTTGAGCAACAAAAAAGAACACTTTGTATCGCGTGATTCCACCTGATGAGGTTTATTATTAAATCAACAAAAGGATCATAATGTTCCACAACCTCTGTATCTTTCGACTCCACCATTCCAATATGAGCATCATTTTTAGCTAGAGAAGTTGGAATGTAAAATCTTTAAAACTAGAGAGGAATTTGGATGCTCTACTAAACTTATAAAGATGATACCTCTATATCCATCGACACCATAACTCAGATACTCACAACTTAGCGGAGTCTTTTACTCTGTGTTTTATTTTATGTTGATTATTTTTTGTGGCATGTGAGCGTCTTGTGCATACATTGAGGACATCATATGATTTAGGTGTGGAGAGTATGTACTATGATGAACTTTGTGATTTATGCTTGAATTCATTAGTACTATGATTCATATGTTGATTATTCCTTATGGTGGCCTCAAAATTTTTAGATGTTTATTTAGAAATAATCTCTAAGTTATGGTACATTTTTTGTTTAAGTTATAATGTATGGGAGAGATAAGCATGATTAGTTTTTTTCATTAAATTACTTTATCTCATTATTTTTGTTGAATTAAAGTGTGCAAGACGTGATGCATCTTGACACTTATGTGAGCTTTGAGCCTAGGAGTAATTTATCATAATTGTGCTCGTATACTTTTCTCTGTGGCGTGTTATCAAACATAGCTTGTTTAGGCTAGAACTTACTTTTGAATACATTTTAAAACTACATTTTTTATGAATTTGTGTGTAAAAATGATATGGGCGATTAGGTATAGCCCTTTTAACCTAGACAAGTCTACCTTAATTTCTAACCCGAGAAAACTAATTTAAGCCTTAACCTTTCTTTTCTTCAATACTATTCTTGTTACAAGTCACTTTTTCCCTTGTTTTGTTGATTTCCTTAATAATTTAAGCCCTAAACTGAAATAATTGTATCAAGCTTATTTGCATAGGATTTTTACTATTTTTGTGAAAAGTAAATTAGATTATTCAAGTTGCATTTTTATTTTCATCTTTTTATAAAATGAACAAGAAGTATATAAAAAAAAATGTCCTCTTTGATGTTCTTGTTAAAATAAATAAATAATCTAAAAAAGAAAAAAATCATGAGGTGAATGAAAATGATGATATTTGAATTAAGTAAGTTTTAGACTGATTTGAGTTGAAACTTTTGTGGATAAGTTTGTATAATTTCATCCAATTTATTCAACCCAAAAAATTCTTTTTGTCATACCTTACCTAAGTCATATTACAACCTTTATTAAGTTCCTTTGACTTATGTATTAAGTTAATTTTTTTAATGGTGAAGTTGTGATTCATGAGCAAATTTATGGAAATAACACGCTATGTTTTGATACGAGAGTTTAATGAACCCTAAATATTTTAAGTGTATAGAGTGAAATTTATGAAAGGTTGTCAACTCTGGCCTCATTTTATTTTGATGGAATCAATGAGATGCTATATTGTTAATTCTAAAAATGTGTCCTACGAGTGCTTGCTTTCTTGATTGTTATTTTATAATAATCAATGAGAAGTTATATTGTTAATTCTAAAAGTGTCCTATAAGTGCCTGTTTTCTCGATTGTTATTTTCTCATAAACCTTTAATGTGTATTAGCTTTTGGGATATTTCTGGGTGACATAAAAGAAGATGAGAAGTTGTTATGAGGATGATTGATGTATGCTTGAGGATAAGCATGAGTCCAATGTGGGATAATTTGATAAGATGTTATTTGGTTATGTTAATTAGACCTATCTTTTTTGTTTTGACTTAATTTTGGTAATTTAATGAGAAAATTAATATTTGTTTTGTTTTAGGAGGTGACAAGTGGATATTATATCAGATAGGAGCATTATTTGTCAAAATAACAATTTTAAAAAAAGTGGAGAGATTACTATAGTGAAAAGGCAAGATCATACCTAATGTCAAATTCACCTAAGAGTTTGATTTCAATTAGGAAACTTACTTTCTAGCCCTATTATGTAAGGATTTGGATTTGTTTAAATAGAAATATTGACAAGATTGGAGGTGGTTAGGTTTTAAGTAAGAATAGAGGAGAATTTTTAAACATTTCTACATATCATTTATGTTCGTTTCTTTGTAATTTTCTCTTTGTCTTTCATCTTTTCTTCTATTTATGGTTTGAAAATCAAATATTCTTATTGAAGGGATTTAAAATCTAGTTATAACCTTGTGAGGTTTTGTTTTAAACTTAGATTCATGTTTTAATTCAAGCATTTCTTATTTTGTGTGCTTATATTTTATAAATAATTAATATTGATTAACTTGACAAATTAATTTGATGTTGATTATTCTATAGCAATCCATGAATTTGGTGATCCATAATTGTTATAAAGGATTAGTACAAATAGCAAATAAGGTATTTATAAAGTTTGTATTTATATTTTATAAATAATTAATATTGATTAATTTGACAAATTAATTTGATGTTGATTATTCTATAGCAATCTATGAATTTGGTGATCTACAATTGTTATAAAGGATTAGTACAAATAGCACATAAGGTATTTATGAAGTTGCCTATTTAACCTTTAAGAAACAAGAAAACTAAATTTAATAGTTATAGCTATCTCAATTATTTAACTTAGGGTTTAGTCTTTTCACTAAGCTTATTACTATCATTTAATTGATATGGAATATTATCATATCCAATTAATTAATGGTAAGTTTTAATTTTAATGTTGGGTTTGAACCAACTAATTTAGGAAAATTTGAGACTTATTATAGCTAATTGGCTATCCTAATAGGTATTGACCGACTACTTAAATTGTGAAAGTTATTCTTTTAGACTAATTGTTAATGTTACAATTGGATGAGATATTTTCTTTTAATTGTAGTTAAGTATCATTGAATTTCTCACTTTTATACTTAGTTGATTTACTTTGATTCCTTGTTAAATTTAGTTTATTAGTTAATTAATCACAAATCCTCCATTGTGTTTTATAAGTTGAAATTAAAAACTAGTTTTTAGTTCTATTGGGATCTGACATAGTTCCACAATTATTACAAAATTTTAGTAAATCGGAATTAAAATTGAGGGATTCGACAATCCGATCACTCGTATGTCTGGTTATATCATTTTGTCTAATATTTCTTTGTATCATTCAATTGTTCCACCATCTTTATTCCCTTTGGTAGCAAAGCAAGATCCTAAATCTCATTTTTTTATAAGGCCTCCATCTTTTCCTTCGTCACTTGCACCTAGTTGGGATCTTTTAGTGCCTCCTTCACACTTACGGGAACGTGATGAGACAAAAGATTATTGATAAAATTCTTCAATGGTTCAGAGAGATTTTTAGTGTTAGCAATAGAATATTTGGATCACTATTGTTCTACCTCAGGAGAATATTGATTTTGTGGCTTGCCATATTTATGCCTAAAATGTAACGCATACATAACAGGAGTAGAAGTACCTATGGTGTTAGAAACTTTTTGAGGTGTTTTTGGAGGGCTACAAGAGCTTACCTCGTTATATTCTCAGGGATGGGCCATTCATTATTGAGTGAGGGGAAACTATAGGAGATTTTGGAGGAAAAGTTTCTGCTTTTATTGAGGATATGGTTATCTCTATCTTTGTAGCTTTGTCAATTTTCACTGTAGGAGTTATTGGGTCAATAAATCCAGGCTATTCAAAACGCAGCTTGTTCGCCTCCGAGTTAAAATTCCACTTATTATAACTCTCCTTCATAGTGGGTTTGGATAGAGTTATACTCGCAGTAGTATGATGAGTTTCAGATGTAAGTCATCAAAAGAGTCGACTCACTGGTAACAATTGAGGCTTGACCCATGGAGGTAGCTATTTTACCAACACTCATCCCTCCTCCATCACTCTTTTTCTTTGCCTGTAACTTATGCTGCCAATCAGGGTAACCATGGATCTTGAAACATGTCTTGAGTATGTTTCGAGGGTCCACAATGGGAGCATTTTTGCTTGTTAGTTGTGTTCTTCATTGGGATTTGAGTTCACACTTTGGAAAGAACTAAGTGTAGGAGCACCAATCTTCAAGTTTTTTGTTGCCAACACAATTAGAGATTAAGATTCCTTTCAGTCTGAAGTAGAGACTGAGATTGATTTCTAGTTTAGAGATAAAGAAGAAAGATGAGAAAAAAAAACAATACCCGTCTTTATACCATAATATTTTGTTTAGAATTGAATTTTTTATTGATACTATTCCTTTACAATGTGATAGTATATATAACCACACACCATGTCTATTTTAGTATAAGAACCTATACAAATCTCTCTATTCTAATTTTTATTCATTTGTTGACCCTATAATGATGAGAGATGTGAATCCCTTAATTCCGTCGACAGCTCGCGCCAACATTAAACTCCACTCAGTCTCACAACGTTCTAATAATTTTTGATTAGGAAAGAATGCTAGCCAATCTAAACCCCACCTTAAGGTTGGCAATGGCACAAAAACAGAGGAAAAGCACACGTGAAGATACACATAAGAAGAGAAGAAATCTAATTAATCCGAAGTGGAAGGGTTGGCGTAGGTAATACATACTTTCGTTGCTTTGCTTAACTAAAAGGTCGAGGGTCGCCGCGAGGGATTAGTTCCCGGACTAATCCTTTTAAAAAAAGAAAAAGAGAAGAAATCTAATTAACATCGTGGCCATTTGCAAAAGAAGAAGCTTACGACTGTTAAACATAAAGGTAAAGCCCTCATTTTCTAAAAAGACAAAAAGGTAAGAACATAGGTTAGGACTTAAGAACTGGGAAGTGAGATGTTAATGTTACAAAAGAACAGAGCAAATTTATGAGGAAAAAAAAAACTGTTGAGGTGAAATCATTCTGAAAGTTATAATCTTTTGTAAATGAGTTTGTTTAGTTGAAAGTTTCGGCACTGTGAAGCCAATTTAATTTGTCTTAAATGTCACCATCTTCTCAAAATAATTCTGCTTTCCTTTTGGCAAAGCAGAAGTTAACTATATTATCTGTAGAGACGCGTGTATACTTTATATCCTAAATGTCACTCTTTACTTTAGTCCACCATGCCATAATAATTGATATCATATCATCTTTTCTTACCTGTAAGGACTGAATCCAAGTTAAACATGGGAAGAACAGAGTAACACATAAAGATTAAAGAACGTTTTTCTTGCATAGGTCCTGTTAGAGACTTAGTGACTGGCAAGGAACTATGTCAGAAGGTCTGAGCCTAGGCTGGGAAGTTGTAAAGACCCTCTTCGGTTTTTGCTGCATAAGAGCAGACTACTTCAATAATCTGAAACATGATCTTAAGTCCTTGAAAGATAAAAGTAAATGAACTGCAGAAGAAAAGACAACAAGTGGAAACAAGGGTGGAGACTGAAGCAAGACCACATTTCATGACAGCATACAAAGTTTCCGACTGGTTCAGTCGAGAAAAGAGCATGCAAAATGATGCAGTGAAGATCGTCAAAGAAGTTGAAGAAGAAGTTCAGAACAAGTGTTTTAGATGGTTTTGTCCCAAGCACTGCTTGTCATTTGATATTGTGGGCAGGAGAGTAAGTGAAGCACTTAAAGAAGTGTCTGAACTCATCAATCAAGGTAATTTCGACTCTGTAGTTGAAAAAAAGGCTACTGAATCAGGAGAGGAGATGCCCGTTGACCAAACCATGGGCATGGACTACAATTTCGAGGAGGTCTGGAAATATGTTACAGACCAGACAACAGGAATCATTGGAGTATATGGGATGGGCGGTGTGGGTAAAACTACCCTCTTAAAGAAAATAAATAATGAGTTGGTCAAGACCTCCAAGGAAGTGGATTTCGTACTCTGGGTGGTGGTGTCCAAAGAACCAAAGTTGCCGGAAATTCAGGAGCTTATTCGCCTTAAACTAGAGATTCCTGATGAAATTTGGAGGGGCAAAAATGTGGACGCTAAATCTGCAACGATGATGAAGTACCTGAAAGAGAAAATTTTCGTGCTATTATTGGATGATTTGTGGGAGAGACTGGATCTCTTAAAATTAGGAGTTGATCTTGCCCAGATACGAGATGGGTCTAAGGTTATATTTACAACACGGTCCGAGGGCGTTTGTGGCCGCATGGGAGCTCAAAAGACAATTAAGCTGGAATGTTTGCCAAAAGAGGTAGCATTCAAATTGTTTAGAAGTAACGTGGGCGAAAATGCTTTCAATTCTCATCCGGTAATACCAAAAATAGCTGAAGATATTGCTAAAGAGTGTGAGGGTTTACCATTGGCTCTCATCACCATTGGACGAGCCATGTCCAGTAGGATTGGTTTTTCAGGGTGGAAACGGGCATTGAAAGAGCTGCGAAGCTATAACTTTGAAGATATGACAGCTGATGTCTTTCCTGTTCTCCAGTTTAGTTATGAGTGATGCGCTAAAGCAATGTTTTCTATATTGTTGCATATTCCCTGAGGACTACAAAATATTGAAGGAAGAACTCATTCAGCTTTGGATTGGTGAGGGATTTTTGAATGATTTTGATAGCATTTACGATGCCCGCCATGAAGGAGAAAATTTTATCGAAATTTTGAAGCAATCAGGTCTCCTTGAGGGTGGTCAATTAGAAGGTCATGTTAGCAAATATGGTTACGACAAGTTTTTGATGCTGCATGATGAGATTTTTGGGTCAAAAGATTTTGTGATGATGCATGATGTGATTCGTGATATGGCCTTGTGGTTAGCTTGTGACAACGGAAAGAAGAAGAATAACATTTTGGTTCAAGAAGAAGCCAAAAAATTTGCAAAATGGAAGGAGGCGAAAAGAATATATTTGAATGGCAACGATTTTGATAAAGATCAGACGCAAAATCCATTTTGTCCGAATCTCCTGACTTTGCTGTTTCGAAAGGCTAGCTGGAACCGTTTTCCAAGTGAATTCTCTCACTCTATGCAGGTCTTGGATTTGTCGGAATGTGATCTGAATACTCTACCTGGGGAAATTGGAAGCTTGGTTAACTTGCATTATCTTAATCTCTCATACACCAGGATTTGGAAGTTGCCATATGAGGTGGGGAACTTGATAAATTTAAGGAGTTTGCTACTGGATTTCACTGATGAACTTAGATACATATCAGGGGATGTAGTATCTAGACTGTTGTCTTTGCAAATTTTCAGCAAATTAGCAAATCCGTATTATCTGCGCGATGGGAACTTCTACCTTCAAGGGTCCTTAATGGAAAAGCTGGATTGCTTGCCATACCTGAGTGACGTATGTTTAACCTTGTGCTCCAACGAATGTGTGCAGAAGCTCCTCAACTCCTCAAAACTGCTGCAGTGCATAAGGCAACTCTCGCTCTTTCCATGCGCGAGATCAATTGAAATTACCTCTTCTGCCATAAGAAAAATGGAGCATCTAGAAAGCCTCGAAATCAGTTCAAGTGATTTGGAGAAAATGGAAGTTTATGTAGATAGGACAATAACAAGGCGTGATTACTTCGATAACCTTCATCATCTGCATGTATGGCTTTGTCCTTTAAAAGATGTGTCATGGCTTGTTTATGCTCCAAGTCTTCAAATACTTTCACTATGTCTGTGCGACATGGATGCAGTAATACGTGGGGATAGTGGATCTGTAGAAATTGAAGAAAGTTCGGCTATATTCTCAAGTCTCACTGATTTGATTTTAGAAAAAATGCCCGAGCTAAAATACATCCACCGGGGTGTGTTGACCTTTCCTTGCCTTACAAAAGTATACATATTCGGATGCCCCAAACTTCGGAGGCTCCCTCTTGATTCCAGGAGTGCAGTTAACAGTTTAAAGGAAATAAGAGGAGAAAAAGACTGGTGGGAAGGATTGCACTGGGACGATGAAGCTGCAAAGCACATGTTTGATCTAAAATTTGCAGAGGGATATCCTCTGGTATGTGTTTCTTTCTTTCCAGTGATGATATTCAATTCCTGGATAAGTATATATATTTCATTTTAATGACCTGTTTTCTTGAATCAATACTGCTCCAATGTTGCTCAACTCTCGATTTAATTTCTTGTAAGTGTACGGTTAATTAGTTTGTTGTTGACATAACAGTTGACGAAGTATTTGGTTTAGGCTATGAGCATGAAAAGCTCGAATCAAAACTATGCTGAATATCGAATGCCTGATGTATGTGGTTCTACTAACCTCAGCGATTTACAAACTTGCTGATTCTTGCTTCTCTCAGATTTGAACCCTGAGACGGTGTGGTCAGGAGATTCATTTCATTGGGGTAGCTATGCTGATCTAATTGGTGCTGCTCTACAAAATGCTCAGGAATGTTAAAGTACGGAAGAATCCTCTAGCCAGTTTGTATGTTCCGTTAATTCTTATTTAATGGTTGCATGCTCCGTGGATGCTTATGTAACTCAATTTGAATGCTTCTATGACAAAGAGCATAACATGAATAACCTGAATAAAATGTGTGTGTGGATCAGGGAAGTTGGTAACTTTTAGTTGCATGAGTGATTCTACCGTTTTGATTTTGCATCCAAATAGTACGCTGGGCTAGCTTGCATGCAACAAACTAAATCTATCCCCATACAAGGTGAAATGAAGTTGCCCATCAGAATCTTAGTTATTTGTAAGAACTTACTTTATAGTAGCCTGAATCCATAATCCATACCTCAACAATGTTGGAAGTTTCTTGATGATTCAATTATGTTAAACAATTTCTACTTGGTTTTGGTGCATATCATTGGTTGTATTGTGAATTCGGGATTCGAAGTCATGGACTGCAGGATTCATCTGCTTAGTTCGTCAGGAAATAAGATTTATCATTTTTTTCTCTGTGTTGTTAGCTATTCTTCAAAGTGCAGGAATAACTAAACCCAAGATTAGTTATTCTGCATAATATTTTCTAATCAAACAAAGGAATAACTATTCATTTAGAATACATAAGTGATAGAACCAAATAAGCCATAAGGTGATTAGAAAGATTGGACTTTTATCTCAAGCAACTTGCTACCGTAACTCCCCGTAGTACTAATGCTTTGGTTCTGCGGTCCCTTGTGACAATGCGTGAACTTGAATGTCGGAGTAGAACTTCTGCCAATCCCCTTACTATGCATTCGCTCTGTTTGGAACCAATATATATATGCAGTATCAGTCATATAGTTGGATTGTATTTGATTTTTTTGCTTTGATGCTAGTTCCATGAGGAAGTGTCAAAAATACATCCCTGGAAACAGAGTAAGAATCTTGTAAATTTCATAGATCATAAGGATATTTCATTAGCAGTTTCTTAATCAGAAGATAGCTTTCTGGTAAAAGGATGAGGCTTTGCAAGAAAGGTATCTCGAAAAAGAAGTTCTCTCAGCAGTATGAATTGATGTATGATTGTAAGTGATCAAAATCTTTCTTAGGGTCTTATTATTGGAACTTACACGTTCCTGTGAACTGCAAAAGCGAAAGATAAAATGCCTATTCGTGATTTTGGACAACAGGCACTATAAACCAAATCCTACCTTATTACAGTGGCTGAAAAAGAAAGTTCTATTGAAAGTTGTCTCTCCTTCCATTGTTTTCCTTAGTTGTGGGAAATTCTCTATTGTTTGAAACAACTGATATATCTGAGAAACCAATATCCTCCTTTCTTCCATGTGCTCAACAAGTTCTCGCTTCATTCTTTCTGATTCTTGCTCAAGACTCCTTAATCGCTCACTTATCTCTTTGACTTCACTGTCCTGCAAAACTTGTTTCCCCTTTTGAAAGTCCCTGCACTCTATGCTCCTTGAAGAATTTGCAACTAACAGTTTTTTAATCTCATGTGAACTTGCAATCTTTGAATCTGTTAAAAGCTTTTTGCCTTCCAATCTGTTCATTTCTTTTTCCTCTTCTTCCCTGCCGTCTGCATAAGAGAAATTCTTTGAACATTCACTGACTAACCTGAGTTTGTTAGTAGTTGTATGCTTGCTAATACATGCCGTACTCTTCAAATTCTTGATGGCCGCAACATTCTTCTCTGAGGAACAGATCTCCAACTCGAGTGACGCAATTTCCATTTGGTTGTGGTTCAGGATTTCTTGAAGTTTCTGCAGAAAAGACAAATATCCTTCACCAAGTCTCTTGGGACATCATTGTTTTCTGTTGCCTAATCAAGACAGTAAAAGGAACCCTTGTAAGGTGTAATAGAGCATCAAACTTTAAAAAACAAAAGGTGGTATACGCCTGAATGATAACGGAAACAATACACCAAATAGAATAAACCAGCTGCGTGCATCAGAAAACAAAACTGGTTGTATAGAAGTTTTGGTCCCTGAAGTAAAACTGATCAAAGCCTAAGTTTGAAATAAAGGGCAACAACAAACACCATCATTTCACCAAATTAGGAAAGAAGTTTGTGAACTGTCTCATACATTAAATGATGATTGGTTACCTGATAGTCCTGCAGCGTTCAAAGTTACAGAGAACATCTCTGGAGAGAGACTCTTTGCTTATCTTGGGAAAGAAGTATTGAGTTACATACAAGACTCGTGTAGTTTTCAGGAAAAGGCAAAGGGTCCTGTGTAAGCAACTGGGAGGTAGTTGACAGGTTATGCAGCTTCACTTTGCAGGCGGTTAACGGAGTTGTAGCTTAGCCACAATAGACATTTGGCTTATTCCCATATTTAGGAGGGCAAGTTTTGGCTACATTATATACTTCACTTTGAAGCACAAGCAATTGATGGTAGAAGCAGAGTTCGGTTTAGCATGTGCATAGCAATTAAACTTGAGGGACCCACATAAGATGAATATCTAAACTCAGTTTTAGACTAGATTTATTGAATAAAGGGTGTTTAAATGAATGATGTCTCGATAACAAGGTTACACAGATAAAACACAAGAATTATGCCTTACAATCAATCACTAAGGTGTATTTTTAGTGCTATAATTATTTAAAGTATTATTTATCTTATATATATTTAAAGGTATATGATAAGGTTCATAAAATAAATGTACATTATAAACAAAATTATAATAAAATTATAATTATGAGATTAATATTATATTTTACATTCTCAATTATTAGTCTCTTAAGATTGAACATTAATATAATGTAAAAGAATAGTACACTTTATATTTAATCATTATAAAGAAAGTAGTTATTCTTAATAACTAAAGTATGAAAATAATTAAGCAAACGTACAAGAGTTTGTTAAAAACAAGTTCATTGAACCGATTCCATATAAAATTTTATGTAAAATATTATTTATATGTCTAATTTGCATTGTGATAATTGTATAAGTGATTATTTAACTTAAGATTTTAAAGTATCTCATATAAAAACTGATTTGTTTTGATACTATATATGCCTCATTCTAATTAACGATATCTCAATCGGTAGTTGGTATTGGATATAACATGAATTATATGGATGTATTTGAATGATTAGTATAGGATTTATAACTTTAAAGTGATTAAAAGTATGTTACATGGTTCTCAACTAGTATGTTACACTGTTTTCAACTAGTATTGATTTATAAAATCCTTAGTTAAGTATAAATGATACTTTGAAAATAAATTTCAATTGTTAACGGTAGAGAACTAACAAGAGTATATTAAAATATAATAGACATTAATTTTATGCTCTATTTATAATGGAAAAATTGAGTGATGAAAGATTAAATTATACCAAAAAAAGAATACATGAAAGGTTAATCAAAACTATTTTAACATTCTTAACATTTAAAGAATCACGATATGTTGTTACAAGCTAATCTTGATATATAAATTTAAATTATTTAATTAGAAAATTAAAGATAACTTCAAAGAATTTATTTTATCTAATTCTAAATATAATTTAGGGTTATAAAGTATATTTATTATGAACATATTTAGGAATCCAATTTGTTACATAAAAGAAAAAATTGATAAGCAAAATTGTAATTTAATCAAGTTAGACTTTATTATAAAGTTTGGAACATTTTAGAATTAAATATGAAATATTATACCTTATTTGGACTCATTAATATTTAATTATCATTAATGTTAACATTAACATTTAATTGAAGTCAAAATCTATTACAATTAAATTATTAAAAGTTAAAAACCTTATTATAAATTCACATGGACTCTAAAGAAGCTAATATTTCTTGTATAACTATAAAATTCTCTTGTGCTGACTGTTGTAATGAACTAATTTCAAAACAATTTGAAAGAAACGGTAATAATAGAGCTATCTTTAATTTTATATCTTAGATTAAAATTATTCGATTATTACTGGTCAAAATTTTAGAATTAAAATTGCAAACTCATATTTGATTTGCTAATATCTAAAAGGTTCTTATTGAAAGTTCCAAAACCCTACATTCAATTTGGAATACAAATTTTGCTCTAGTTTTTTACAAGAGAACAAACGAAACACCCAACTAAGTTTAAACTAAAAATTTCAAGTTTATGACCCTGAACCTCAAGCCAAAAGCCCAAGATAATTGTTTACATTATAAACCTTAAGCCACACATGAATTTCAAAAGTTAAGAACCCAGAAACTTTGAATGGACTCATCAGCCCTGTGTTGAAAGCAATGAACAAGTAGAGGTGTTATGAAAAAGTAAAAAATGAATAATTTATACCTAATTAATAATAATTTTATTTATTAATTTTGAATTTTGAATTTTAAAATTTTAAGAATATTTTTAATTAATTGAGAAACTAATCTCTAAATAAATAATAAATATCTTTCTTAATTAAATTTCAAATATTTTATTTAATTTGAAAGTTATTTCCTTTATTATTATAATTTTAATTAATAAAACTTTATTTATAATTAAATTAGAAATCATTTTCTAACTTGATTAGAATGTCTTATTATAAAATTTTGAAAAAAGTTTTCTTAATTATAAAAAGTAAGAAGAGTAATTTGTTAAAATTATAAATTAAATTTCATTAAATGATAACAAATTATAAATTAAGTTTCATTAAATGAGTCAAGATAATAAAATTGATTTTAATTGAATTTAAAATAATTTTAAATTAAATTAAATTTGTTTTTAAAATAGGAATTTAATTTATTAATAAATCAATGAATTTAGTCTAATTTAATTATATAAATAATTAAAAATATTTTTATATTATAAATATCAATAATTAGAATCAAAGAAGTATTGATATTTTATGCCTATAATTTGATTTTGTGTGCATAAGTTGCATGTTTTATTTATATATTTGATATATATTGGATGCAAGTTGATTTATAAGCTTATATGTATAACATTTTATATGCAATTGTGCATTTAATGGGACCTTTTAATATTAAATATCTTGTTAAAATATTAAGTATATGTTTAAAACATGATTGTTGCCTTATATTATTATAAGAATACAAAAGAGTTTTATTTATTGTTAAGATTGCTAAGCAAACTTGAGATCACTTTAATCCAAATATGTTAAATTTTATAAAAAGAATCTGCTTAAATAAATTCTTATGATTTGGATGAATAGACTTATGATCATATTAATTTAGAAGTAAAGATAAGAATAATATATAGAATAGATAAGAGTTATTACTTAACGGATCTAGAAGTTACATAAGATAATTGATAAAGTTTTTATCTACCTAATTTGAATTTAATTAGTTTGTTAAGAAAACTCAAGGTTAACTAAATTTACATTGGATCTTAGACTATTGAAGAGATTAGAGTAATATTTACAAAATAATAGTGAAGGATATTATTTAGAGTAAAAGAATGATTGAAATCATAATCTTATTTGGTTTTCATGACATATAACCAATTGCTTGCTTTCCTTACATTTATACTCTCTCCGATTCATAATAAGGGTCATTTTAGAAAAATACACGCTTATTAAGAAAGTTAATGAAATTATAGATATACCCTTGCAATAATTAGCATGTGAGAGAAATTGCATATTAAATTGCCTTGAAATTGTGATCTGTATAATTAAGATGAGAGAAATAAAAGGTTAATTTTGGAAGAAAATTATAAACATGCATACAAAGTCAAGAATGACACCTATTTTGAATAATTAAAATGTATCTAAAACGACACTTATTATGAATCGGAGGAGTATTTTGTTATAAGTAAAATTATCTTTACATAGTATAACTAATATTAAGTGTTAATAAATGAAATTTTTAGACATATGTTAGGTTTGAGAATAGTTCTCAAAATAGAAAGAAAAATTGTATATCTATTACGTGATTTTGCTATTAATCCCTATTGAGGATTTTTTTAGTTAATATCATATAGATGATAAAATGTAATGATATTTTGAGTTAACTTATGTTTCCAAAACTCTAATGACAACAAGTAATGTGAATGTCAATCATGATAGCACAATGCAAATAATTGCATAGTGTATAACCGAAAGGTATAGTGCTTTGATAGAATTGTTCCACTCTATTTACCATACTAAAAGTATAAACATAAACTAAAATTAAAGACATTTGCTATAGTATAATAATACTTATCATTAGAAAAAATGTTTCTATAGTTTATGTTGCCTATGCTAGATATGATAGAGATTATATATATTTCTTATTCATGCTTTTAACTATTTGATACTGAAATTTATACTTAGCATTACTATAATGTTTAAGGTATGATAAGAAATAAATTATTAAGTAAAAGTATTTTATTCGAGTTTATATAAATAGTTTGTATATGTTGAATAAAAGGATATTTATATTTAACATAAGTGACAAGAATACAAAGTAATCAAGATTATCATTTTATATCATATTTGTTAAATCAACATAATGAAATGTATCCTTTGATTAAGAATAGTATGAAACTTGTGAAATTTATTAGGATGGTGATATTGAATTGTTAAATTTTATACATGTGATGTATTAGATATAATAACAATTCATTAAAAATGATAGTTGCATCTCATTTGATTATTAATGGCTTTATGTGATATAGTCATACGTATTAAATAAAATATTAAGCTAAACATTTTAAAATTTTCAAATTATTTAAATCTAATTAGATAATAAACATTGAAAATGTTGGAGTACTTTGACGACATTGACACTAGATCTAAATTAATTATCTACGGGAATAAGAATCTCTAGTTAATACCTCTACAATTAAATTACATAATAGTATGGATTTGTGCAAAGAAGAAAATGCAATATGAGATACTATATGATGCAATATCTATTTTTCTATAGTTAAGACAAATACAATAACTTAATTTTAAAAGTTTCAATTAAATCAATTAATAAGATTTTATATTAGATATGAATTGGTAAGACTTTAAAAGAGTCAAAGTTAACAATTTTAGGATACAATGCTTACTTAAAGAATATATTATTCAAAAATTTAGAATTAAATTGGACAACAGATATTTATAAGATATCCAAAATGTTAGATATGATCTTACAAACTCCAATAAATAAAATATTTACTTCAAGGATTCTCAAGATAGGTAGTAAGAGTAAGATGAAATTTAAAAGGCTTCAAATCTTATAACAATCTATTCAATTAGATCTAACGCCTTTTTGATACATTTTATATTTTTGAAATATTATGAGTTATTAAAAGATTGACATGAAGAATTCAAAGAGTTTATTTTGAAGGGCTTATGGATTTATCATTTCAGATAAAAAAGTTAGTGGGAGTATTATTGTCCTCTTGATGAGAGTATGCAAAGACATACTGCTCATAGAAAAATAATTTATTTTGTCGAATATATAATATTCCAAAATAACTCTTATTGAAAACAAAAGGTAAAAAACTTAATTATAGAAATTAGATCTACATACATGTAAAAAGTTTTTTACTTATTTTAGTCAAAGTGCATAGATAATATACTAAAAGTATTTAATATTTGAAATACCATATATTTATGAAGTATTAAAAATTCCTTATTCTATAATAAATTGATATTTAGGTTCGAGATTATATCGATGTAACTTTGATTTGACAAAAGTTAGTCCTTGTTAAGGTATATTTTACTTAGCTAAAAAGTTTCTAATGTAACATTAATTGTTAATCAAGGCATAATATATTTTTCTTAAGTGGAAATGATTATTTAGATCAAAAAATTATCTAACAAATTTAGCATAGTTCCTTGCATTATTGAAACAATAATGTACTGTAAAATACTATAGTCATTGGACATTCAAAAGGAGCTAAAGTCTCGTTAAGATCCAAATATATATTTAGGCACTTTCTTTCAATTCTGGTAATAATTAAGGTGAAAGTTGTAAGATTTAAGTATGTAGTCGCCGTAGAGAAACCTGTAGAATTCTCTCATGAGACTACTATCTTAGTAGTAGCATGATGGTTATACAGGGAAATGGTATAAGATATTTAAGTGATTGACTTACTGTAAGTAAAAGATTGTTAGTTTATGCCTTATTGCCAATCAATTGATTATGGTTTTAATGATATAATAATTTAAAAGCATTCTTTTCTTTTCATATTCAAATATAACATATATATATACATATAAATGATAAAATTTATAAGATAAATGCATATTGCAAATAAAATTATGAGGAGATCATTTATGTTGCGTTTGTATATTATCCCTAAATATTCTTAGTCATTGAACTATTGAAATTGGACATTAATAAAGTAGAAAAAGATTATTGCATGTTGTGTTCCTTGCTTGTAAAGAAAATAAGTCATTTTGTAGATTAAAGTATAAAGATACTTAAACAACCTTATGGGTACTTATTAGAAAACAACTTTATTGAACTAACCTTATTTAAAATTTCAATTAAAACATTACTTATATATCTATGAAAATTCTCATTACGATGATTATATAAGTGATTCCTTCATTTGGGATCTCTAAAATATCTCATATAGAGATTGATATGTTTTGATACTAGTTATAATATATTCTAAACAAGGATAGTTTAATTAGTAGTAATTAAATATATTATAAAATATATGTAAGAAGTTGAGTGATTGATATAAGATTCATTACCTTAAAGTGATTAAGAATTTAAGAGAATGTTTCGTTATATTATTTCATTGTCATAAATCTAATTAGAACATTGTAAGATAAAATGATTAAACTATAAGAAAAAATCATATACAAAAATTTAGTCAAAATCACTTTAATATTCGTAATATTTGAATAGTTATTATGCGTTAATAGATATCAATCTTAATCTATGTATATAAATTATTTAATTAGAGAATTAAAATAAATTAAAAGAATTTGATTTATCTAATTTTGAGCATAATTTAATGTTACAATTTGTTCATTTACAACATATTTAAGAATTAAACATGTCACATATAAAGAACAATTGAGTAGAGAAATGTAATTTAATAAAGTTATACTTGATCGTAAAATATATAAAACTTTAATATTAAATATGAGATATTTAATAAATAATGATCAAAATAAAATATTATACTTTATTTAACCCTAATTTGTATTAAATATTAATTATAATTCAAATTCAAATTTAATTAAAATTAAACTTTTATTTCAATTAAATTATTAAAAACTTAACTCTATTGTAGATAAGTTTAGGCTCTAAAAAGAGAATACTTCTTACCTAATATCCTTTACGCCACTTATATTTAGGCTCCAAAGAGAGAATACTTCTTACCTAATATCCTTTACACCGCTTATATAATTCTCTAACTTGTTCGTATAAATACTATTAGAGACTCGATACATGTGAGACTAAAATAGTTGCAATGAACTAGTTTCAAAACAATTCAAAGAAAACAGCCAAATAAAATAAATAAAATCAAACCACATAATAAGGTACAATTTATATCTATACTTATTATGCATTAATCATAGTATTGAATTCTAGAGTGGTCTTAACTTTCAGAAAATCGAATGATAAAGTTTAATTCTTATTCCACTAAGTAAAGTATAGAATCAAATCCTGTCCCAATTTCCAACACAAAGATCTAGTGTCAACACCAAATCATAATTCCTAAGAGTTTCTCACGTTGCAAAGACATGGTGAACTGTTTTGGTATTTACAGAAATCTGAAGGTGGTTCTTATAGAAAACCCTGGAGGTGGTTCTTATAGAAAACGTTTATGTTTCCTGGGAATATACGGTGAAGATGGCATTCGTACAGGTTATGTTCTACTTCGACTATAAGGGCTCTGTATAATGTGGCATTTGGGAGTGTTTCTCCGACAATGATTCTCCATTGATGTCGCGTGGAATGTCCTCAGGGTCATCCTAGTCCACTGGAACTTCAACCTCCATTTTCAGGCCAGAATTTCCAAAGACCTGCAGATACATTTATGCAAGTGTAGTGGAAATTAGCCAACACTATTACTTGAAAACATTTAAGGTCCAAAGCTATCTGAGTTAAGTTATCTTCAAGGCACAATTTCTATATATCGACGAAGGATCTTCAGTACAACCGCAGAGAACATAAATGGATTGACAACATATTAACTTGCAGAACAATTGCCTAAGACAAAAAGAAGTGAAACAAAGACCAAAAGCTGCTTAATAGTGTCTGCAGCCCATGGGCAATATTTTAAGATAATACCATTTTATGAACCTTCTAGTACTCATTTAGACAAAAGGATAGTACCATTTTATGAACCTTACAGTCCTTGTTTAGACAAAAGGGAACACATGTACTATATAACAACTGCCACTGGAGATCTATTAATCCTATCTTCAAGTCTTCCTCTTCAATAGCTTGAGCACAAATGTTGGGGTTTGTAACAATAAGGGTGGTTCAAACTTCAAACACAGCCCCATGATAGAGAAGTACTGAACCACGAATATGTATTAAACCCCCTCAAGCACCACACCCACTTCAGCAGTAAGTCTTTTAGGACAATGGCTTTTGCAAAAGAAAAGTATATATTAAGTACCTTGATGAAGTCATTTAGCATTAAGTAGGATGCCCTCGAGTAACCTGCTTCCTCCAAAACTTGGCTCAACACTTCCTGTAAAAGGAAGAATATGAAATACAAATGATTAAGCCGGTCTGAAGTTGATAGGGAAAGTAATAACTTTAGGCCATTCATTGACAAAGAATATAGTAATAAAACTAAGCGACAAAGAATATTAATCTCCACAGAAAAATAAAGGAAAATTAAACAAATTGTACAGGAAAATGCAGAAACACTAACAAAGATGCTTTCATTGGAAGAGTACAGAGTATGTCACATATATTGCACATTTCAGTCAAAATGACGATGATGTTATAAATGCCACAAAGTGTGGAAAGTCCCCAAATTAGAGTATTTTATAATTTTGTAAGGAATTCATCAATCGGTACCCTAATGGAATGTTCCACAAAGATCAGCTAATATCAATTAATCCTCGTTAGTAATAGTTAAACAAGAAAGAAGTTCTTCTTTGATACCTCTCTTTGTTCAGAAGTCATGAAAGAACCAGATAAGTCCTCAAGCACTTCCAAAATGTCACTGAAAGACACTTTTCCATTACCATCTGAGTCATATACTTTGAAAATAACTGCAAACAAAATAAATACAGGAAAACATAAAAGTCATGCTCAGTTAACAGCTTAAAACATAAAATTTGAACAATTTATTTGGAATGAAAACGAATCTAGATACTCATCCATACTAAGCAAAATAAAAGTACATAAACATTCGGTTGTTTTCAGTAGATAAAGACCGTAAGCCACAAAAACAGAGAACGGTGATGGGAAACCAAAAATTAGGAGTGGCAAGACAACGCTTACGTCCTAGTTTCTGCTCTTTAGTTGCCTTTGCACTAAAAGCAGACAGGAAGGCAACGAAGTCCTTAAAATTTAAACCATCCACCATTTTAAGAAGTCTCTGCAAGAAGCAGTAAAATAAGTTTCCAAATTTACTTTTCAATTTAGCACATCTCAAGCCAAAAGATCACCACCTGAGAAAGAGGGTTCATTGCAAATTCAGGCACTGATAAGAATTCATCAGCAGAGATAAATCCTTTCGCATTTCGGTCTAGCTGGCAAAACCTCTGATACAATGACACGATCTCTTGCTGGGAAACTGAATTTGAAATCCCAAAAAGAAAAAAAGAGAACAGATTGAGAGCGAAAACCAATAAACTGTGTAAGAATAAACAAGGCCATCAAAAACATAAAAAGGAGCATAACTATCAAGAGTGAGAACAGAGACAAATTAAAATAAGCGGAGAGGGATAGATAACTTACATAGATTATGGCAGTGTCCTTGAACCTCCTCTATATCATATTGAGTCAGCATCGATGACGCGTTTCCCATTGCTATACTAAAACGGGAAAAATACCCATCAGTCGAAATGAAAAAAAGAAACAAAATTTCACAGTTAAAATTTGATGTAATCCCACGAATATGGATAAACAACAAACACAAATCAACGAACTAGCTAGACACAGAGGTCAACCCAAAAACCCCACGAGAATTTTCACTTCCAAATTGTCAAAGCGATCACGTCCAGACGATTTATCAAATCATGAAGCAATTGCACAGATGTAAAATAATCTCAAACATTCAAAGACCTATACTTCAACCTCTTTGGAAATCCCTACACAACGAAATCCTGGCCAAATAGAAGCAATTGTCTAAGCTTTCACTAGAGAAAAGAAATCCGTTTTCCCAGTAACAAGCAGGCATAAAGCAGAATAACAAAAAGGGCACTCACGTCTATGAAAAAGACAGAGAAAGAAACCAGAAAATTCTGATAGAGGGAGAGAGATGTGTGAAAGTCTGTGAAGTGATGATACGGGAATGTATGGAATTGAGATAGGAAGCGTTCAGGTTGCAAAACAAGGTGGCGTCTACTTTGTCATAATCGAGCTCCCTGACACACGGAGGAGTTAAACCTTAACCAACCTTCTCCTTTATTTAAAAAAATAAAAAAGCTATTTTTGTGATTTGAAAGATATTTAAGTTATCCACATCGGATTCATCAATCTTATCAAGAACTTGTTTGGTTCAATGAAAGCCCAAAAGTATTGTTTTTTATCACAAAAATTATTTTAAAGAAAAAATAAATGTTTGACTATAACCTTCAAAAATATTTTTAAAGTAGAAATAATTTTTAAAAATTAAAATGTAATTTTTCAAAAATTTAAATTTAAAGCTTAAAAAAAAAGTAATGAATTTTGACTTTTTCGGTAGATATTTTTGCGTCACTTACGTTTATAACATAAACAAGCACCTTTGTCTTTTGTGTTCAGTTTTCACTTTCTTCTTCAACTTTCGTATTTTGCTTTTTCCAGTTACCTCAGTATTAAGATTTGATTCTTCACGTTGTTTTTGCCAACCCATCTTCACAAGGGAAAAGTGACCACCGATTTCAAGGGACACACCCATCTTCTCAAAGGAAAAGTTGTTTCGCAAACCCATCACCGTTGAACAAAACTTGCCTTTTTGATTTGTGATTTCTGGTATGATTTGTGGTTTTTGGTTTGCGTTGGCTAAACTTGAATATTAGGGATTATTGTATGGGTTTCTTGTTTGCGTCAGTTGAACTTGAATATTAGGGATTATTGTGTGGGTGTTTTGGGTTGTGTCTTTTGCTCACTGTCAGTGTACATTACATCTATTTCGACGAGTGAAGGACTAGCAAGCTTGCCCTGCAACACGTCGTCCAGGGCCAAGCGTGTAGTGCTATGGTGTGTTTGTATTACAACACGGTGGGAAGGACCTTGAAAGTTTTGTGCTCCTAAATTTTGATTAAGCGAGAAGTTTATTGGTCCAGGTCAATCACTGAGTGCTATTGGGCATTTTTTTCACCTCTTTTCTAAAAACTGTTACTACAACTTTGTGTCCCTCTTGCATTATAGGTTACAGCTGCCTTAGTTTTTGCAGAAGCTGCTTATGAATTTGAACACCAGGACCTGCACTGGTATGATTGTTTACAAAGTATATTATGTACTGTTGTATAGCCAGTAGGGATGCTAATTGAGGGCTTCTTTGTTTGTTACAGGGGAAACATTCTTTTAAGTCGAAATGAATGTGCTACAGTGCAATTTGCTCTGGAGGGAAAGAAAATCTATATGAAAACCTTTGAATTAGCTATATCAATAATTGATTTCACTTTTTCTAGGATCAATATTGGTAATAATTCTTTGGTTGATGATATGCTTTTGCCCTGTTCAAGGTCAAACTATATCCCTCCTCCAACTAGCAACATTAATGTAATTGTCTATAATTTGCAAACTTCTATCTCTAATTGTTATCAACTTTTTTTAGGTTACTAATGGATTCTTGATTTAGTAATGTCAATTGTCTTCTTTGAAAGTTGAAGTGGGACAATTTTTCTGTGCTATGCAGTGTTTTTGCATTCATTTGGTAAGAATTAGAATCAGTTCCTGAAAGATGGTTTTATGCAAAATGATTCCAGGAAACAGAATTCCTGGCGTTCCTAAGCATTTAATTCATTAATCTGAGGAACCTGAGAAGTGATGCCCATTCCTTAGCAAAATTGTTTTGGTATCTCAAACTAGAATAAAAGTCATGAATCTCTTGAAGAGGTTAGAGAAAACGGAAAGAAGAAAGGAAGATCTTCCATCACTTCCTAGCTCGAGAGTTTCTGTTTGTTTCGCATGTAATTATTTATACGTCTATCTATTGCTTTCAATTTGATTCAGCCAAAGAAGCAATACATGATCCATTCTACACTGAATTGTTTGTCTTGTCATGTGAATGATATGAACAGCAAGAGAAACTATAAATGGTGTTGAAAAGAAACAGAGAAGCTTTTAATATTTACACTTATCAGGCTAGGCTAAGAAATTGTAGACAACAAGGTTTTATGATTGCTGTAATTTCTGTAATTATTGATAGATGACTATCGTATTTTAGAGTGAGGAACTTGAGTGGTAAACTGGTCAACTTTCTTAACTTCTTTTGATAGTTCCAAACTGCTACTTCCTCCTGCTGTTTTTCATGGAGCATAAATTCACTTTGTTTATGCGCTAATATCATATTTCACAGAAACAAACATAATCGTTTCTTTCTATATAATTTACACATTTAGGGCACCTAATGATGTAGCAGCACATCTTCAGATTATTGCCAGGCAACTATACTCATATAGAAAAGCTTTGCCACTAGAATTTTTCACAAAACTTGTGAGTTTCTTATAATATACCTTAAATATTATTTATATACATAAATAATTTTTATTATAAAATAAAATATAGTTAAAATTAATAAAAATATTTTTTATTTTTATGTTATCAAACAGTCTACTGTATGAAGCTCTTTTAAAAAAATATTTTTTTAATTGACAGTCAAAGGTCAACTGATAAAAGTGCTATTAGTAAAAGCTCTACTAATATAAGCTCATTCAAACATTCACTAAGAAAAATAGGACAAGTAAAAATGTTAGAGGATAAACTCATTCAATAAAAACATTAAATGACTTTTAAGTCTGAAAGATTATACAGATGATCATTTTGTTTTCAAAACTAAACTAGAAGTTAAATCTGTGAGATAAGAGATTTAAAATTTTAAAAATTCAACTGGTATTAAGCTATCATAGGTTAAAATTGAATAGATTTAAAATTAATTGAAAAATTATCCATGCAAAATTTAATTAAAAGAAAATTTTAAATAAAAATTAATATACTTATGTTAATTCATAAAACTAATTAGTTTATCAAAACTGATTGATTGATTAATAAATTATTTAATTTTAACAACTATTAAATTAAATTAAATAGAAAAGTTAAAAATTAAAAAATAGTTGGTTAAATTTTTTATTATTAAACTAACTAAATCAGTTAAAACATTAAAACATAAGTGACTCTATAAGTTCCTTATAGGGAATGGCGACAAACACGTATTACTAGTTCCTTCGCTCGAGATTAACTCAATTTCTTAGGTTGGAACGCATGATACATATTATCTTTTTATATAATAATCAAAAGAAAATTTATAGAAAATAGGGGATCTTCCGTTGCCATTGTAATCCAACGCAACGTTTAAAACTGGAATCTGATACGCCGCCTCGAAAAACTTTGAAGAAGAAATCCCACGTTTCTAATAAGCCACTACACTTATGGCTTCTTCTCAGCCTCAACCTTCTTCATCGCCGATGTCAGTTTCCGCCGATTTACCGGCTGAAACTAATCTTACTCTGGGCTGTTCCCAGTCGAAGCTACCTGCTGCGACTCTCCCTCCGCCCCAGACTGCGGTTACTCAGTCCTCTAACCGTAAGTATTGTTTTAAACCCTGAACTGAATTTTAAACTTCAGAACTTGATAATTTTATCTTCTTCTCAACCTCGCCCTTGTTCATCGGCCATTGCAGATCCCGGCGAACCTCCGGCTGAAATTCATCTCACTTCGGCCTCTTCCCAGTCGGAGCTAACTGCTGCCACTCCAGCTATGCTTCAACCTGCGATCACTTCTTCCTCTAACCGTAAGTACTAAAATGGAGTTGTTCTTATTACCTGAACTGAAATTTGAATTAAAAATCGTTACTTTTATCTTTTCTCAGAGATCCCCGAACTATCTATGTACAAAAGCAAATTGCAAGAGTATACGCAAAAATCATCTCTACCACTGCCAGTGTACTGCACTGTTGATGAAGGTGTATCTTGCAGTGAGCCAAAGTTTAGGGCAAGTGTGATCGTGGATGGAGAGAAATTCACTTCTCCAAATACATTTTCTCGTCGAAAAACAGCTGAACATGCAGTTGCCAAGTTTGCTTTGGAGTGTACATTGAAAAAGATTAAAGAAAAAGGTTGTCCTCGTATTAATCAAGAGGTTAGTAATTTTTTTTTCTTAATTCTATAATTTTACGGTGTTGGAATTTGGAATTGAGGGTGACATTAAGAATTGATGTTCTTGTATTAATATTCTTTGGAATGATAATAAAAGGTAATAAGTTTTTAGTTGTGATTAAGGGTATGATTACTGGTGCTTTTAATGGTTCTTAGAAACATCGTGTCATTGGAATGTTTGGTTTAGGTGGCTTGCTTTCCCTTTTATTGACTTCGCAATGTGATTGCAGCATACAGTGTTTTGCAAGTCTATCCTTTATGAATTTGCAGTCAAGATGAATTTGCAAATGCCAATTTACAACACCGTTAAGACGCCAGGATTGCTTCCTTCTTTTGTATGTTCTGTGGTTTTTGATGGTTTAACTTATAGTGGGAAAATTGGTAGAAGCAAGAAAGAGGCTGAACAGTTAGCAGCACGTGCTGTGATCCTCTCTCTTTTGGGTATGCACTCTACATAATAAACCAAGAGGAAATCTTTCAATTTATAGTTGTTTGCATGATTTTTTTTTCTTTTAGTTTCCAGTCTATCATATCAGTTGAGTGTTCATCTTTTAAAATCTTGTATGTTTCTTCTACGTGGTTATTATTGTGTCTTTGTTGTAGAAGATTCCAAGTCTGGGGAAGCTCTATCTAAAATCATCAGATCTAAAGTTAAACTGTTTGCTGCATTTGACAAAGTGAACGGTGCAGAACCTACCCAAAGGGGCACATCGCCTATGGAGGTCGAAGCATTTATAGTACAGAAACTGATGAGTGCAGAACCACAAGCCACTTCAGGAATGCTTTCCCATCAAAGTGAATCTAGGATGCAACTACCATCATCTGAAGAGATCAGTTTTCCAATTAAATTTATGCAAGAAGATTTGACTGATGCTGGTCCAAATTGTTCGAAAAGACAAAAAATAAGCTAAAGAGAGTCTAACAAGAAGATCTGTGCTATTTACTGGTAAATCCTACTTCTTTCTTAGAGTGCTTTATGAATAGCAACATAGGTTGATATTTTCCAAAAAAATACAAGCAAATAATTGATGACAATAATGCTTCTTATAAAATTAACGCTATATTCATTGTGGCTTGAAATAGGTTTAGTTTCAATATTCTGTCTACAATTTAACCAAAATTTTAATTGTTTATGATCGAAACTAGTGACTATTAGTAAGAAATTGCACTTAATGAGGATATATTATAATGATCATGATTTTGTTGAATTACATGAATTTTAGAATTCTTATGAATTGTTCGAGCTAAGTGCTTAACGCGGGAATCAAGTTATAAAACTTTCTATTGTTGTCAAAGTATCAACGTTTTCATTATAATATTCAAATTATTTTGGTCAATATAATGCAGTTGCATATGGAGAAGAAACTTTTAATCAATGAAACAAAAGAAACTGGCTTAAACTTATACAGCCACCCGAAATTTTGCTAAATAAATTGGAACTGATACAATTCAAAAATAGAATATGGACATTAAAGGAATTGAAAGAGAAAAAAAAAGAGATGAAAGTGGAGGTGTTAGGTTGCAATCAGTTGAGTAGTTTGTTTGGATGAAGAACGCTATTGTTGTCTGGTTTGTCATAAACCATACTGTATTCTTCACTACTTGCAGGTTACATATTGTTTTAAAGCCTTTTGGGCAAGAAATATTTTGTCAAGTGAGCACACCTAAGAGGAGCATATCAATTTTCTGAGCATGGGGCTGTGGATAGCAGGGATTCTTGAAAACATCAGGTAGGGCATCTGTTAGGTTAACTTTATGTTATTGTGATGTTATTGGATAATAGTGAAGATTCTGTGTGTGGAAAACATGTCAGCAAGCTGTTCTTTATAATATATTTGCTACAGAGGGCTATTCCAAAGGCATTCATTATCTGTAAGTAAGTTCCATGCTAATTTCGTGAGGAAAACTTGATTGTTGACATGAGCACTTTTAATGCCAACTCCTCCCAGTATGTTTAGTCTGATGAGGTGAACTACAGGACCAAGTGTTTTTTTTTTTTTCTTGTTGTGTTCGTTCTGTCCCATAAAAATCACTGCAAAATTGTCACAAATCTCTTTTAGAAGTTTATAAAATTTGAATTTACCAGAACATCCTTACCTGCCAAAGATAGTTGCCTAGCTCTTCAACCTAATCATTATTTGAAATTGGTAAGGAGCTCCTTATAAGCTTAGACTATAGAGTGAATTATATAACGCTCCTAAATTGTGTCCAAAATCCTCTGTAACTTTAACTTTCAATTTAAGTGAGAGTATTTTGAATCGCCTGGCGATATTGAGAGAAAACCACACCTTAGACTTATCAAAATTAACCTTTAGACCTGATTGTCGACGGACCAAATGTAAACATTCAAGTATGCAGTGTATGAAGAAATGAGCCTTCACTGTCAGCAGAAGAAACGCAAGAAGATCAATATTCGTACCGTACGGACTCATTATACTGGCTTATACCGGTTAGTATTTAGAATGTCGGTTGAATATTGATATAAATTTGGTAAAATTTTAAGACTAAATTGAAAAAGGAGAGAGTTTCTTAACTCGAGTCTCACCCCTCCTTCCTCACCCTCCCTGTTCGGTTGCCTCTTTCAACCTCTTAGCTCTCATTGTCTCATAGTCTAGTCAACTTCGCACCGGTGTCCTCGTTGCCACTAAGCTTACCTTATTCTGTTCATTACGCTATGACTCGCTGCCGCAGCCACTCCAACTTATGCCACATTTGCTCCGGCCACTTTAGAGATCTCTTTTTAAGTTTTGATCCTTCTGGAAGATAAATCCACCTCATTAACACATTATTTTTTGAATGAATGGGTATGGGACCTCTGATTGTTCTTGTTACCGTTATTAAGAATTAGTCTACGCATATTATTGGGATTGTAGCTTGATTCTTGGAAGCTTGATTATAGGGATGGACATTATCTTCTTACCATCTTTAGGAACATATCATGCATATAAATAGAGGTGTATAGTAAATAAAAATAATCAAGCATTCGTGGCATAGTATCATAGCCATACTTGGTTATCTAAGTGTAGAATTTCAGTATTATTTAAGTGTTCTTCTACTTGCTGTAGCTGTAAGTGTTTGGCCACCCGTTTAAGATGATGTTTGAGTCTCACTGTTGGCACCATTGGATTTTCCAGCCACCGATTGGCCTTTAATTGAAAGTTGGTCACTGGAGGTCTTGCGAGTGAGCTATATGTACCATCAGAAGGCCAATTGTTTGTCCCACACGTTGGTGAGTGAAAGTACGTGTGACAGAGCTATACCACCCGTCACCTCTCTCTTCCAACTTGCCTAGGTATTAGACCCACCACCACCATCGACTGCCTAGGGCGTTTGTGCACTACTTCGCCAGTGCTATTGTAGCTCCATAACAAATATTGTTCCTTTGTGTTTTCAAAAGTTGTATTAATATTGTCGTCCTAGGTAACTTTTTTCTGTTATTAAAAACTGCTAGATCCTTGGTGTATGTGAGCTCAACAAATGGTCTTGTTTAGTGTGGTGTACTAAACTCTTCAAAATGACCTGCCAAATGGTTTTGACATAGTTGTATGGGTATATTTACTTTATTTTTAGTGGCTTATGAACACAAATCCGTTGTTGTTACGAATGTATTCTAGTGACGCCTAAAATCACTAAGCATAAGTTAATAGTTCCTAATTATCTAGATTGGGACAAAATAATTAGGATTTATTTTCGCAGTATTTCCAAAGATGACCATCTTACCAAGATCATACAAGAAGAGAATGGCTAAAAGATGATGGTAGATTATTCTTGCAAATTTGGAATTCAATAGATACTGAAGTGGTTAGTATGGTTAATCACTGAGAGTATATTAAGCAATTAATGGAGTAACTATAATTTTTGTATTTGGGAAACGAGATTATTTCTCATATCTATAAGGTATGTAAGAAATTTTGTAGGGTTGAACAAAATGATTAGTCTTTTTAATTCTATGTTATGAATTTCAAAAAGGTTTATGAAGAAATCAATGTTTTCTTACCTTTAGTTTTGATATTAAGGTACAACAAACTCAACAGGAGAAAAAAAATGACAATTAGAGTTTCCTGGCAAGTCTCAATTCTCAATTTGATACAGCAAAGTCACAGATCCTCTCTAGTGTAGAAATTGCCTCCTTATATGAGGTATTCTTTCGAGTTTTGCGTACAAACAATACGACCATTGTTGCTCCACTTGTTCAGGCTTTATATGTTCTTATCAGTCAAAATAATGAATGTTCCTTTAGTCGAAGTAAAAATAAAGGAAACAATACAGGGGATTCGGAACACAGAAATCATGTTATAAGAGGTGTTAAATGTAACTACTATCATGAGTCAGGTCATATCAAACGCATATGTCTAGGAATCATGATATAAGAGGTGTTAAATGTAACTACTATCATGAGTCAGGTCATATCAAACATATATCTCCAAAACTACAAAATAAATTAAAAAAATATCACTTAACTCGTGTTGTAGTTACTTCTAACACACTTAACACATCTTTAAAGCAAATAGTCTTTGTCTCTGTGAACAAATTTACTAATTTTGTCAATATCAAGAAGCAAGTAGATCTTATTTAACTCTATCCTTGCCATTGTTGAAACAGGCAATCCTAATAAGTGTTTGCTTTCTTTGTCCAACACCTAGTTGGTTATTAATTCTAGTGCTAATAATCGTATGACAAGTACTCCTAATCTTCTTACTACCTTTACAACCCAGAACACTCCTTCCAATTTCAATTTAAGAGATGGTTCTACCTCATCTGCTCTTACTTATGCTTACCTTGCTTTTTGCTTTCCCTATCATGTTAGGCATAATAAGATTTCCTTTCAACTTAATATTTGTTAGCAATATTAATTGAGTTTTAGATTATATGTCTCATTTTCCTAGATTATTGTCTTTTATAGGATGTTATAATGAAAAAGATTATTGGTAGTGGATATGTATCTGGAGGTCTTTATGTTCTAAATATCCATAAACTGGTGCCCATACCCTTTGCTCGCTCCGTGATCTTAACTCCTTTTTGAAGCATATTGTTGGTTAGGTCATCCATCCTTGTTTGTGTTAAAGAAATTATATCCAAATTTAAAAATGTGTTGTCTTTAGATTGTAAGTCATGCCAATTCGTCAAACATCATCTTTTATATACTATTTCTTGAGTTATTTAAAGAGCCAGTTTCTTTTCTCGAGTTAGTTCATTAAGATGTTTGAGGTCTATATCCCATTGTATCTAAAATTTGGTTTTAATATTTTATTACCTTTATTAATGATTTTCCTAGGATAACTTGGCTTTATTTCATAAAAATTCGTTCTGAGCTATTGCCCCATTTTACCACTTTTTGTGTTGAGATCAAAGCACAATTTAATGTTTCTCTATGTACTTTGCAAAGTGATAATGCCAAAGACTATCTTACTAATTCCTTTCAAAATTACCTGCCTAAAAATGGCATCATTAACCAAACTTCCTGTGTAGATTCACCATCTCAAAATGATGTAGTTGAAAGAAAAAAAAATCTCCTTGAAACAACTAGAGCACACTTATATTCCATACACATGAACCTAAATATTTTTCGGCCATTACGATCTCTACAACCTATTTTTTGATTAATCATATGCCATAATCTGTCATTTATAGTGAGATTCCTTATCTCGTTCTCTTTCCTACTGAACCCCTGTTCCCTAATAAACATCATATATTTGGGAGTTCATGTTTTATATGTGATGTTCATCCTCAAGTCACCAAATTAGATCCCAAATCTGTAAAATGTGTCTTTTTGGGTTACTTCTGCATTTAAAAAGGGTATCAATGTTATTGTTCCAATATTAATAAATATCTTGTATCTATTGATGTCACATTTATGAAAATTCTTCCTTACTTTTCTACTTCTTCAACCATTTATAACAGTAATGGGGAGAATGATGATTTGTTAGTATACCAAATGACTTAGTAGTCATCAAATGTTGCTTCTACACCTACTATCTAGACACCACCACCACCTCCACCTATTCATCATGTCTACACTAGACGTTGAGATGTTCTAGATATACATTTGACACCAATTCTTTCTTCAACATTAGATCCTAAGTACGTCGATCTTAACATTCCTATTGCTCTTTGGAAAGGTAAACATCAGTGTACTCACCTAATTTCATCTTTTGTTTCATATGACCATTTTCCATCCTCTCGTGTTCCTTTGTTGCCTCTCTTAATTATGTATCTCTTCATAAAACTATTCATGAGGCCTTGTCTCATCTTGGTTTGTGGGAAATAATGATAGAAGAGGTAAATGCTCTAGATGGAAATGGTACCTAAATTTTAGTGAATTTAACTACAAGAAAAAAGGCTATTAGATGTAAATGGGTATTTCCTATTAACATTAATCTTGATGGCATAGTAGCTCGACTTAAAGCTAATCTTGTTACTAAAAGCTAGGCTTAGACTTATGATGTGGACTAGTTTGCTTCCTTTCCTGTGCCCAAGTTGAAATATTTATTTCTATGGTAGCTACTCATGCTTGGCCTTTACATTAATTGGACATAAAAATAAAAAAATGTGTTCTTATGTGGAGACTTACAGGAAAAAGTTTACATGGAGCAACCACCTAGGTTATTGCTCAGAGGAAGTATAGAAAAGTGTGCCACCTTTGAAGATCTCTGTATGGTTTGAAACAGAGTCTCATGCTTGGTTTAGAAAATTTATTCATGCCGTTGAACAATTTTGAATGATGAAGAGCAAGTCTAATTATTTTGTCTTCTACAAGAATTCTACATCTAAAATTTTTATTCTTGTTGTGTACGTAGACAATATTGTTATCATTGGCAATGATGCTATGGGAATATCATCCCTAAAAACGACTTAAAGTTGATATGCTAGCAAAATTATGGTGTGATAACCAAGCTACTCTTCATATAGACTCTAATCTTATATTTCAAGAATGAGCTAAGCATATTAAAATTGACTATCACTTTGTTCGTGAAAAGGTACAACAAAATATTATATCTATAAGATATGTGAAGACTGGAGAACAACTAGGGGATGTCATTTCAAAGACTCTAAATAGGTATTAGGTTGAATATCTATGTAACAATCTGGGCATGATCAACATCTATTCTCTAGCTAGAGGTGGAGTGTTACTATTACATATTATGAATTAATGTACAAATATTATAGGGATTATAACTTTAAGCTTGATAGTACGATTGACATTATTTCCCTACCATCTTTAGACACATATCATGTATATAATTAGAGATGTATAGTAAATACAAATCATTAAGTATAAAACAATTTCTAAGTAAATTTAGGAGCAAAGACACCAAGAAAGGAAAAAAATTTATTATTACCGTGGGCATCTTCATTTTTCATTGATGTTAAAAAAGAGTTGGTTCAATTGAAATGTGGTTAAGAAAGAGTTACTTTAGTTTCTACTTTTGTTTTTTTTCTCTCACTTGGTTTACGAAGTTCAGAATTACATCTAGTAATGGGGATTTATTTAACTAATTCAACAATCGGTTTAGCTTTTAATTTGTGAATATGCCAACATTGCATGAACTTTTGCTTGGTGCTAATATAGGCATAGGAACTTTGTTGATTTGTGCTAATGTGCTTGGCAAAATGTTTGTATATAGAAATATACCCACCCATATTTCTTGAGACTTTCATTTTTCACATTATACATTTTCATATGTGAGTTTTGAAATGCAAAGTTCAAGAAGTTTGGGTATTGTCTAATTATACCTTGAAACAAATTAGATAATTATGGTGCATAGCCCCATTCTCACAATGATGTGCATTTTTTTTTTGAATTTGAATAGCAAGAACTTGAAAAAAGAAAATTATTAAGATTGTTATTAAAACTATTAAGCTATCAAATAATCTAGTTCTTTCACACAAAATACAATGAATTTCACTATAACTTTTCATCTAAGTTGTCCAATAAATAACATTTTGTAAAATTTGATTGTAAAGAATATTTTACAGTTCTTGTCATCATTTGTTTTGTTTATCATGTGTTTCTAGTTTATTAGTGGAAGTTTTAATTTGAAATTCATATTGTAAAGGTATCACTATTTATTTATAAGTTACTATATTTTAGAACTCAAATGACCTAATTATCAACTATGCTCAATACGTTTTGAGTAAATTCACTTTCATATACAAAAATTTATTTTGATATAAATTTATTAATTTAATTTTGAAATATTTATTTATTTATTTTTACATATAAATGGAGGAGAATTTAAGTAATGTTAATAATTTAACCTCTTAAAGTTTAGAAGATTTAATCCAGTTAGGGTCATGTTCGATTGATTCCTAGTACGAAGAACCATAATATTTGTTTATATTACAATAAATATTTCAAAGGAGGGAGAATAATCAGATTAAAGAAACATTTAACTGAGATCAAAAGTGAAGTAGAGTTGTGTAAGAATGTTAGCCATGATATGAAATGACAAATGAAAACTTTTCTTAAAAAGTATCATAATGAGAAAGATAGAAGACAAAGACTAAACTACAAAACTAGTAGTGGGATTTTTGTTTTTGTTTTTGCGGTGGTCAAGATGATAATAACAATGTTGAAGGTGGTGTTCCTACTTAACAAGAAGGGATTGTTACACTTAATGTGAGGAAGAGAAGAAGACATAAGTGTGTAATTTTTTTTGCACCACGAATAACTCTTAAAACTCAACCTTTAATTTATAGTGCCTTACAATATAAAGAAACAAGTCATAATATGGACATATTAATAGCTAGATGATGGTATAATGCATATGTATAATTCAATACTAATCATCCTTAGTATTACTAACCTATGATGGATGTTGATATCTCTTATGGTTTAAGATATAAAGCTTCTTCAATTGATAATTACAAAGGTAATCTTTTGAACAACTTTGTTTATGAAATAAAAATTATTTAGTTGAAAGAAGAATGACTTAAACTACTTATTAGTGTTCAATCATGTGTGATGATGAAACTAATTGAAGAAATGATCCTATTATCAACTTTTTGGTTTATTTTGCTAAAAAGATGATGTTTTTGAAGTCTATTAATATATTAGACCTTGTCAAAAATATTGATACTCTATTTGATATATATGATAAAGTCGTGATTGAAGTTGGGCATGAAAACATTGTACAATTCATCATCAATAACGATTCTACTTCTAAAGTAGTTGGAAAAAGGTTGCAAAGTAGGTATAAATTTTTTTGACTTCATTTACTTTATATTGTATTGGCCTGATGTTATAAATATACGAGATCCTAGATACTTTCCTATTATTGATGAAACTGTATAAAAAATAAGAAAAGAGACAAAGTCCATTTACAATCATGCATATGTTCTGGGTTTGATGAGAAAGGGTATCACCGATGATAAGAATTTATGTTGTCCTGCCATTATAAGATTACAACTAATTTCTTATCACTTCAATTTTTTGTTTTAATGAAGAAGGAATTGAAATAAATATTTACAAATGGTAAGCACTACATCTTAGTATACTAGGTTTAATGATAAAATAGATGTTTTAAATTTACACTTAAAGATAATGAATTTTGGTCTCAACAATTTATCATCCAAGATTATGAGCTTTTGGCGAGATTACATTATTTGACTAATATTAATGAGAAGAAAACTATAGGTTATTTTTATGATGTTGTAGAGAGAGTAATGGAAGCAATGAATACTAACTTAAAAAATGTGCTTTCTTTATATACACTTTATATTACGATTATCAATGAAAGATGAGAAAACAATTTTACTCTCCATTATTTGCTACTGATGCATTTTGAATCATACTGTCTATTTTATACCAAGAGGCATACAAAGATGCATATAGTGATTTTGGGATGTTCATCGTAATTTTTCAAAGAGAAAAATTTAATCTAGGTATATATGTTTTCTCTGTTCTTATTTATTTAAAATTATTTATCACTTTATTTATTTATATGTTACTTTTATTGTCTTATCATTGCTCAGTGGAACCAATTCAGAAGTAGTGTTCTAGAAGTAAAAGGGTCTACAATTCGAATTATGAGTCAATATATGAGTGAAGCTTAGTTTGAAAAGAATTGAAATACATTTGAATTCATCCATTCCAAAAATATATATTAGAACATAAAAGATTGAGCGATTTGGTCTTTCTTCAATACAACCTAAAGCTTTAAGAAAGATATATTATTATCATTATTAAGTTTATTATAATTCCTTTTAATTTTTAATAATTTACTTTTATTTTTTCCTAGTATTCTTAATAGAACAAGTAGTTCTATATATCTAATTTGTTCTTATTATATTGATATTTTAATAGATTCAGTTTTTGAGGAACCATGTTTCATGGACGAGAGTAATTTAGAAGAAAATCTTGGATGAAAAATAATTGACATCATTTGGAGCAATGAATTTGAATGATAGTGATGATGAGACTTTTTTCAATAATGATGACTTTATACCAAATAAAAATTGGGGCTAGTGCGATTTAGGCCGATATACCAATGAATTAAGTTCCAATTTTTATTTTTCTCTCGTCTTTCAATTTCACTTTTATTTGATTTATATAATAAATTACATATATGCAGTATAGATATAAACTTTAACTGTAATTTTTTTTTGATTTAACTACTACGTAATTGTGTTCCTCAACACTAACTCTTGGTGTAATGCCTATGGAGTAATCGATCTATTTTATTCTTACTAGATGACATTTTGATGTAATTATTCTTTATTATATAATGTAAATTATAACATTTAAAGTACTTTTTAATATTCTTAGTTTTAATATATAATAATTAAACAAACTTTCTCTTATGTTAATTATAGATATTATTCATATGTAAAATATGTAAAAGTAATACTAATAAAAATCAAGAGATAATTTTATTTCAAATTTATATTATTATGTTTTTCAATACATGATTGATGTAAAATTAAAATTATATAGCATAATATATTGAGGGATTATTTTGTAATTTTAATAAATTTAGGTCTATTTTGTAATTTTAAAAATTAAGACTATTTTGTAATTTAAAATTTTAAAACTATTTTATAAATTTAAAAATTACATTGACTAGTATTGATAATGGACTAAAACTGAATCCAATACTAAATTAAATACATACTTCAAATAGATGATGATGACATGTTTAATTCTAATGATTAAAATGCAGACTGCATCTATCTTTCTACACCTCCTTGTTGATATATTCATTTTTATCTTTTGAGAATATTATTAGGACTGATAACATCACTAAGGTACATGGTGATTGTTAGAACACATGAATTAAGAAAGGCTCTTCTTGTTGTGACTCTTAAGCTTGTGAAATATTTCACCAATAAGTCTCATTAAAGCTACATCGTGGGTTTCCAACTGTAACACCCCACTCCCGCAAGACCCGAACCCGACATCGATGGTGATATCCGAGTCCGTGCCCCGCGAGGGTGACGTGCTACATCACTCAATCCAAAAACTCAGTATAAATTTTTTTTTAATGCATACACACACACATACACATTATAACATATGCGAAAAACAATTATAACCAATTCAATAGCCTTGGGGCCCTTTTCATAACAATTAATTCCAGTCTGTTGACTTTACAAACTGACTTAATCAATAATACAGAATATCATAAAATAAAAATACACTAATGCAGACGCAAACTGATCCCGACCTCTATCTTTCACTTGCATACAGTACTCCCGTGTCAAACGGGGTATTCTTCAAGACCTGAAAAATAGATGCAAATTTTGGGTGAGTTTTGTGAACTCAATGAGGAACCATCATCGATGGTTCACCCAATTCATGCATTACGCAAATAGCGTACAGATTATCACAATTGCACATTCAAAATATCATATGGAAATTTATAGATTTCACAAAAGCATAATCAGAAAGATTTCAAAGCAGTATCACATAGAAGCAAGGCATGTTGTCTCTTTCCCAATCCAAAAGTCAATTCAATGCATACTTACTTAAATACATGACATTTTCCATTTCATTTCAGTGATTCAATACTTTTCCCAATTCACAGTACAATCAAATACATGCATAACATTTTTCTATTATTTCCCATTTCGATTCGATGTTGTGGATCGCGCTTGTCTCGTCCCAATCCAGGCGCATTAATCAGTGGGCCTATGGCTCTAAACTGTCCCTTTTCGGGCTCATTAAGCGTTGAGCATAAATCTCTGAACTGTCTCTTTCGGGCTCATTAAACGTTGAGCATAAAGCTCTGAACTGTCCCTTTCGGGCTCATTAATCGTTGAGCATATAGCTCTCGGTGGCAGCTCCAGTCATGATTGTTATCAATTAACCAGGTATATAATTCATTTATCACAATTCTACAATATCCCATTGGAAGTCAAGTCCAATTTATCGAAATAGACAATTCATTCTTAATTATTCACAATAATTCACAGTCACGGACTATCACATTGAAAGGATAAAAGTTTCTCAATCACAGGCAATTAACACTCGGACCTTTGGTCTGAGATCTCAAACGTAATCATTCACAAACAGTTACACACAAATAGCACTTCAATAACAAGTTCCCAATACTTCGAACACCTATGGTCCGAAATCAATCAAAATCAAACACACATAAGCCCTCCATTATCTCCACATGGCATAACCACATAATTTTTTTTATCACATATAGATTGAGGAACCAACTAGGTTACTCACCTGTACTTCCAAGCTAATACCTGTAAGTCTTAGTGACGTCGGTGGATCGACGCTCCAAATGTGCCTCTATACCAGTTCCAGAATGCAATGATTACCAAAATCCAAATCAGAATTATTTCAGAATGCACATGTAGCGCTTAAAATGTGTACAATGCATGTTCATGATTTTTTCCGGCCCTAAATCAAAATTTTCAATCACAAAAATCCGTCTAAAAATTAGAATTCTATCGGTACTGACGGTACTCAATTCGGACCTCTATAGATCAAAAAATAAATAAAACATTGATCAGAAAATAATAAACCGGACCCACGTCAATTTCCCGTCCAAAAATTCTCAATTTCTCAAAAAATGAAATTCAATATTTCACGAATCCGATGCCTAAAGAATCAGGTCAATCGGATGTCGGATGAAAAAGTTATGAGCAAAAGGAGGAAAAATACACATCCTAGTCGACTAGTGCAGGAAAAACACATGTCCTAGTCGACTAGTGCAGGTTGTAGTCGACTGGTTTGAGAATCATAGTCGACTAGTCTTATTAAAATGACAAATTTGAAACCCTTTCCTCCGACATGCCAACTTGCACAGAGCATAACTCCTTACTCCGAATTCCAAATTAGACAAACTTGGTGTCTATTTCATAGAGAAAAGAGAGATCTACAAGTTTTATGAAGGATACAAAAGTCAATTTCACCTCTAAGAGTGTCAAAAATGCAATCAAAGTTACTACCCAGTCAATGGGTTCTAAAACAGTACAGTGTCTTGTAAATTCAATAACTTCTCATTTCCTTTGTCAAAATTTACACAATAAATATGTCCAGAAAGATCCCAATGTTATCTACAACTTTCATGAACAACCTGAAATCAAATTCAATTGTTAACTAGGTCAAACAATTCAGTGAATGTTGCTGCCCCTGAAAGTACTCAATCTGGACAGTAATTTTTAAAACAGTATAACTCCTTGTACACATGTCAAGAAAATCACTACCTTATATCACTGGAAAGATAAAACACATTACTACACTTTTCATGAAGAACTCAAAATCCAATTCCATCCCTAACAATTTCAAACTTGTCATGCAAGTTTCTGCTGATCAGGGCAGTTAATAACCTAATGCAGGTTCAGTGTTTGAAAATTCATAACTCCCAAATATGATTTCCAAAAATTGCATGCTAAATACCATTTTCAAGATCAATGTTTCCTCTACAACTCTTCAGAAGATCACTCAAGCCAATTCAATTCACATAAATTGCTAAAATTGCTTCCAATCTGAATGCTCACAAATCTGACACTTAGGCTAAGTTTCCCCACAATGTACAAAATCAGTCAATAGTTAACAGTTCATAACTCCCAACGTACAAATCGAAAAATTGTAAAATCAGTGTCATTGGAAAGCTAACAATACAGGCTTCAACTTTCATTTAGACCATTTTTCCTAATGCCTTCTCAATTAATGTAGAAAAATCATCAAAACTAGTAAGTCATTGATCCGGATACTGTACACACCAGTCATCAACAGTGACTTTCCAAGCTAAAATTCACCCTCTTAAGGGTAAAATTGGACAACACCTATTTCACATAAAAATGTAGCCAACAAACCAAAGTTTCATTGGGCACAAACCTTGACTCATTTTCATAACCACACAATGAGTTATGCTTAAAACCGTACAGTATGTCAAAAACCAATTTTCCAGCTTTCATCTTCAACTTATATACTATCACTTCTAACACCAATTCCACATGCATAAGCATCCCAATGAACAAGAAATAAGTTACTAGATCATTCATACATTCACTTAAGCTACTAGTCACAATTTGGAAGAATCCTATTGAAGTAGTTTTCATTAATCTCCCAAGTCAAAATCAATCCAACACTAAGTTAAAACACACTTCAAGCATACTACTTCATCAATCAAGTCATATTCAACATAACCTTACCCACCAATTCAAACTATAATTGTCATCAAATTAATGCATCAATAGACACAATAAATGCACCATAACTCCTATTGAATGCATCTAACAACCATGATTCATAAAAGACATAATTAAAGCATCATAAAACACTTACCAATTCAAGCTCTTTCCATCTTCAATCTCTTCAATTCTTTACTTACTACTCTCACTCAACACCTTCTCCTCTCTCTTCTAACACATGCAAGTGTAAGGTCATCATAGAAAGGAAGGAGCTTGGTTGCATGAAGAAGAGCTCTTGAATTTGGAGGAAGGATTACTTAAAGAAGGAGAAACCAATGGAGAAGAGAAATAAAAGGAAGGTTTTTGGATGGGTTAAATAAAATGGCAAGAACTTCATCTTTTCATTCTTTAAATAAAGCATCACCGAAATTAAGGATAACAATGCATTAATGGTGGGACACTTGGCAATTGGAGGAAGGACTAAAGAAAAGTCAAACTAATGACACTTGGCAATTAATGGAATTAAACCCTAATGACATAAATTTGACCCATTCAATTCCAATGGCCCTAATTTCAATCCCAAAATAATGTACCCAATATTATAGTGCCATTGGATAGAAATTTTCGCTACCGAAAATCAACCGGTTCGTCACTTGGCGATTTTTTCGGTCCGAGAATTTTCTCCGAAAAATTCCAGAAAAATTCCTAAAAATCCCTTAAAATATAAAACATTCAATAGCTCACTCAGAATAATTTTTCAAACCCAATAACCACGTTAATCACAATAAAATTTCATTAGGCACGAAAACCGGGAATATCATGTATGCATGTACAGTACTTTCATGTGCACAAATGATACTGTGTACCAATCCTATTATGCATGAACAGTCCTAAGTCATCCGATCCATCTCATCCTATGTCAAATTTACTATTTTACCATTCCCGTCGGGGGTGGGATGTTACAATTTCCTCCTCTTTATAAAAATTTAGTCCTCGAAATTCTCTGTCAACGGTTCACTATGACAGTTATCAAATGACCCTACATGTCCCATACACTTTTTCACTAAATGATTCATTTTCCGAAAGGTCACAGTAACCACACTCAGTCAGTTGTTCAGTCACTTGTTTGGCTAACTCATTATCACTCATCACAGTAGACGGACTCAACAAGGCTGTCAGTTAGCGATCTCACTATCTTAACTATCTCACTTGCCATTTTCAGAGTAGCCACTACCTTTAGTTCCGATGCTATGACTCAGTTCCTGTTCACTCATCACGTGTTATCCATCCAATACTGTTTTCTTACTATACAGACTTATTCTAATAATTTCATTGATACTCTTTTTGTCAATTCTGCGTATACTTTGTCACTATGATACTTCTAATAAAATAGTTTCTCTCTTCTACGTTTCACTGTTCTATATGCATTTAATTATATTTCATTTGTCCGATCCTGATCCACTTCAGCTAACCCATGCAATTATCCTAAGCCCTTTTCCTTTGTTTCACTCATCACAAGCATCTCGATTCACTGTTGGTCTTTGCCTCTTGTTAGGCATTTTTTTCCGTGTAAGACAAGCGTGTACAATTCCATCTTGTGCTCACCATTAGTTCTATAATCATTCAGTCAAAACTATATCATGAAGTTATAATCCTTTGTAGTCCAAACCCTTAAGCACTTTTTCTATTGAATAGGAAATTCCAACCTCTACGTACTTAAATCTATAATCACTTCATTCTATACCCTTAGTGATTCAATTTCACTTTTCGCATATACTTACTAGAATGTCTAGCTTCGACTGTTCACTTTCTTGTTCTATCACCTTTTTGTCGGTTACACATTCTTTTTCTTTGAAGCATGCAATATTGTTTTTTCCGATTTCACTCGTATATTCAGACTCATCATAGGACTCACCACTTTAACTCCTGCACTCTTAACCTTTCTTACTTCTATCCAGTATCACTAGATCTACAACTTCAATTTTCCAGAAACACTTCACAATTACCCATAATCTACTTGACATTCTTTGAAAATCCCAATATATGTAATTGGTCTGTTCATTTTAGAAGTGTCGGTGTAGTAGTCATTTATGTCCGTCTTTTTCCTCGAATAAACATAATGTATCCTTATAGGACTCTAAGGTCTCCAAGGCTTTAAACAATTACGATCATAATACCAATACCATTGATCAAAGTCAATTTAATTTATCTTATACCGTTTTAACATAATGTCTCAGTTCATCACACATTGCCCACTCTCCAAGGGTATGCTTAGCATCAGTATCAACTTTCTCAATTATTCATATAGTTCTTTTTACTTTTCACTATTCAACACTTTCAAACACATTCCGTCTATAAACATAGTCACTACCATTTGCTTACCTCACATAATTCCCTATTAGGGTCTTGTTGACCTTACCATATATCATTCAACTTTTTCATTGAGTCCACAAGTAGTGTATTTGCAATCCCTTTATGAAGGTAACACTACATCACGTCATTGTCAGTTTCCTTTTAGGACTTCTTGTTTGTACTCTTTTTTTTTCTTTTCAATTGATTTCCTGTCATTCACATCAACATATGCCAATACCTAGTCATCCGTACTTGGACTTCCATAAATTCCACTTTATTTGAGTATTTCACTTCGCAGTTCGAGACTATTTTCTTCTTAGTTTCAAACAAGATTTCTCAACAGTTTTGCATCACATATGGAGATCTATTCACTTCACATTGCAATAAAATCATCTCAAATTAAAATTCCACTCACCTACGTGGATACGTTACATTCCCGTACACACAAAGCAGATAACCTTAGTAGTATATTTCACTTGTTATGTCTAAATCTCCTCTTGAGATATGACTCAATTTCACTTTTGATTTCGTCCGTACTTCTTTTCGTTTGACCATTAGTCTTGTTATCGTCATTATACTGTTCACGAAAGTCTCATCAACCAATTAGTGTCCCTAATTACTTTTCAATCATTCTCAACTATACACATTATCTCAATCAGAACAATTTTATGCCATAATTTAGAGATCAAAACAGTTTTTGCACTAAGGTTTCATGTGACAGTCACATAAACACTTTCTTTAACACTTATTCCGTAATCTACACCTCACTAGAACTTATTTCATCTTATCCGGAAGTCAATTAGTAACCTATACTATTCAGACTTCCATAAAACTCCTTTCCATTTATGCTAATCCTCAAATAGAGGACTGATGCCATAATAATTTTTTTTTGTTCATTTCCTCTCATAAAGGTACATTCAGTCATCTTATGTCTTACTTTAACCCATTATGAACTTTACACTTATAGCCACTCTAATCATTCACCGATCATCTCCTCTATGATTTCCATGTATCTTTCACATACGTTTCATTAATCATGATCAACTTTACTGTCCAATAGATACTCCCAACGATAAATCAACTTAAATGCGACAACTCTTTTCATATATTACTATCATTGTTTCATTTTTGTTTTTTTTCATTCCCCTAGTTTCATTCCCATATCAGTCAATGTATCAGCTTGACCTTTTAAGGTCATATCCACTTGGCTTATACAATGTCATCGAATTTTTGCTACGTCTCTCTTTATTTTCCTCAAACAATCCACAATAGGGTATTCACATTGATAGTACATTCGGGGATATGTCCTCAACCAGAACAAAATCATAGATACTCCACTGTATCTCTATCTATTTACCCATCCATTTACCATTTCTGTGTCCATATACATCTTTTCAACCGATCCAGACTTTTCCGATACCCAATCAGTAGAAAATTGTCAGTCTGTCTTTTTCCCTTACGATCTTATTATACTGATTTCCAAACTCTTAGCACAATATTCGCATACCCATTTCAGTCTCAAGCTTATGCACTCATGATCACAATCGTTTCACGAGTTCATTTCAGTTTATCTGTACACTTTTATCTCACCATTTCTACTTTTTCTTACTCTACTAGGCACTTTACTCTTTCAGTTCTAGGTAGACCATTACAGTACAATATTGATCTTATTACAATCTCAATATTATCATCTATCTCTGATATCTACTGATATCGAACACAAATGCAGTGAAACAATATCTGCCTGATCGGACCATCTACGTTTTACTCAGTTCCAATGGTTCCCATTTCATCGCATATACAGTCAGAGCTCTAATTACTTCATCATTTACTTTCACATAGGTCTACTATAACCAGTATGCTTCTCATATCTCCAGTGGACCTCTCCAAGTTCTAAACATATTCGTTTTCTGCCGCCGTAATATTGCCACATTAATCAGGGGACTCAGTTTGATATCAATTCTTTAGGCCAACATAGTCATTCTAACCACAATACATTATAATTCTCATTATCGATGTTTCCTTTTTCTCCTTCCCAATTGCTTATACCCATTAACATCCCACCCCTGACGGGAATGGTAAAATAGTAAATTTGGCATAGGATGAGATGGATCGGATGACTTAGGACTGTTCATGCATAATAGGATTGGTATACAGTATCATTTGTGCACATGAAAGTACTGTACATGCATACATGACATTCCCGGTTTTCGTGCCTAATGAAATTTTATTGTGATTAACGTGGTTATTGGGTTTGAAAAATTATTCTGAGTGAGCCATTTAATGTTTTATATTTTCAGGAATTTTTCAGGAATTTTCCGGAGAAAATTCCCGGACTGGAAAAATCGTCAAGTGGCGAATCGATTGATTTTCGGTAGCAAAAATTTCTATCCAATGGCACTACAATATTGGGTACATTATTTTGGGATTAAAATTAGGGCCATTGGAATTGAATGGGTCAAATTTATGTCATTAGGGTTTAATTCCATTAATTGCCAAGTGTCATTAGTTTGACTTTTCTTTAGTCCCTCCTCCAATTGCCAAGTGTCCCACCATTAATGCATTGTTATCCTTAATTTCGGTGATGCTTTATTTAAAGAATGAAAAGATGAAGTTCTTGCCTTTTTATTTAACCCATTCGAAACCTTCCTTTTATTTTCTCTTCTCCATTGGTTTCTCCTTCTTTAAGTAATCCTTCCTCCAAATTCAAGAGCTCTTCTTCATGCAACCAAGCTCCTTCCTTTCTATGATGATCTTACACTTGCATGTGTTAGAAGAGAGAGGAGAAGGTGTTGAGTAAGAGTAGTAAGTAAAGAATTGAAGAGATTGAAGATGGAAAAAGCTTGAATTGGTAAGTGTTTTATGATGCTTTAATTATGTCTTTTATGAATCATGGTTTTTAGATGCATTCAATAGGAGTTATGGTGCATTTATTGTGTTTATTGATGCATTAATTTGATGACAATTATAGTTTGAATTGGTGGGTAAGGTTATGTTGAATATGACTTGATTGATGAAGTAGTACGCTTGAAGTGTGTTTTAACTTAGTGTTGGATTGATTTTGACTTGGGAGATTAATGAAAACTACTTCAATAGGATGCTGCCAAAGTGAATGTATGAATGATCTAGTAACTTATTTCTTGTTCATTGGGATGCTTATGCATGTGGAATTGGTGTTAGAAGTGATAGTATATAAGTTGAAGATGAAAGCTGGAAAATTGATTTTTGACCTACTGTACTGTTTTAAGCATAACTCATTGTGTGGTTATGTAAATGAGTCGAGGTTTGTGCCCAATGAAAATTTGGTTTGTTGGCTACATTTTTATGTGAAATAGGTGTTGTCCAATTTTACCCTTAAGAGGGTGAATTTTATCTTGGAAAGTCACTGTTGATGACTGGTGTGTACAGTATCCGGATCAATGACTTACTAGTTTTGATGATGTTTCTACATTAATTGAGAAGGAATTAGGGAAAATGGTCTAAATGAAAGTTGAATCCTGTATTGTTAGCTTTCCAATGCCACTGATTTTACAATTTTTCGATATATACGTTGGGAGTTATGAACTGTTAACTATTGACTGATTTTGTACATTGTGGGGAAACTTAGCCTAAGTGTCAGATTTGTGAGCATTCGGATTGGAAGCAATTTTAAAAATTTATGTGAATTGAATTGGCTTGAGTGATCTTCTGAAGAGTTGTAGAGGAAACATTGATCTTGAAAATGGTATTTAGCATGCAATTTTTGGAAATCATATTTGGGAGTTATGAATTTTCAAACACTGAACCTGCATTAGGTTATTAACTGCCCTGATCAGCAGAAACTTACATGACAAGTTTGAAATTGTTAGGGATGGAATTGGATTCTGAGTTCTTCATAAAAAGTGTAGTAATGTGTTTTATCTTTCCAGTGATATAAGGTAGTGATTTTCTTGACATGTGTACAAGGAGTTATATTGTTTTAAAAATTACTGTCCAGATTGAGTACTTTCAGGGGCAGCAGCATTCACTGAATTTTTTGACCTAGTTAACAATTGAATTTGATTTCAAGTTGTTCATGAAAGTTGTAGATAACATTGGGATCTTTCTGAGAATATGTATTGTGTAATTTTTGACTAAGGAAATGAGAAGTTATTGAATTTTCAATATAATGTACTATTTTAGAACCCATTGACTGGGCAGTAACTTTGATTGCATTTTTGACACCCTTAGAGGTGAAATTGGCTTTTGTGTCCTTCATAAAACTTGTATATCTCTCTTTTCTCTATGAAATAGACACCTAGTTTGTCTAATTTGGAATTCGGAGTAAGGAGTTATGCCCTGTGTAAGTTGGTATGTCGGAGGAAAGGGTTTCAGATTTGTCATTTTAATAAGACTAGTCGACTAGGATTCTCAAACCAGTCGACTACAACCTGCACTAGTCGACTAGGACATGTGTTTTTCCTGCACTAGTCGACTACAACCTGCACTAGTCGACTAGGATGTGTATTTTTCCTCCTTTTGCTCATAACTTTTCCATCCGACATCCGATTGACCTGATTCTTGAGGCATCGGATTCGTGAAATATTGAATTTCATTTTTTGAGAAATTGGGAATTTTTGGAAGGGAAATTGACGTGGGTCCAGTTTATTATTTTCTGATCATTGTTTTATTTATTTTTTGATCTATAGAGGTCCGAATTGAATACCGTCAGTGCCGATAGAATTCTAATTTTTAGACGGATTTTTTGTGATTGAAAATTTGGATTTAGGGCTGGAAAAAATCATGAACATGCATTGTACACATTTTAAGCGCTACATGTGCATTCTGAAATAATTCTGATTTGGATTTTGATAATCATTGCATTCTGGAACTGGTATAGGTATTAGCTCGGAAGTACAGGTGAGTAACCTAGTTGGTTCCTCAATCTATATGTGATAAAAAAATTATGTGGTTATGCCATGTGGAGATAATGGAGGGCTTATGTGTGTTTGATTTTGATTGATTTCGGACCATAGGTGTTCGAAGTATTGAAAACTTGTTATTGAAGTGCTATTTGTGTGTAACTGTTTGTGAATGATTACGTTTGAGATCTCGGACCAAAGATCCGAGTGTTAATTGCCTGTGATTGAGAAACTTTTATGCTTTCAATGTGATAGTTCGTGACTGTGAATTATTGTGAATAATTGAGAATGAATTGTCTGTTTCGATAAATTGGACTTGACTTCTAATGGGATATTGTAGAATTGTGATAAATGAATTCTATACCTGGTTAATTGATAACGATCAGGATCGGAGTCGCCACCGAGAGCTATATGCTCAACGATTAATGAGCCCGAAGGACGATTGAGCTTTATGCTCAACGTTTAATGAGCCCGAAAGGGACAGTTCAGAGATTTATGCTCAACGCTTAATGAGCCCGAAAAGGGACAGTTCAGAGCCATAGGCCCATTGATTAATGTGCCCGGATTGGGACAGTACAGACGCTCAGTCACAACACAAAATCGAAATGGGAAATAATAGAAAAATGTTATGCATGTATTTGATTGTACTGTGAATTGGGAAAAGTATTGAATCACTGAAATGAAATGGAAAATGTCATGTATTTAAGTAAGTATGCATTGAATTGACTTTTGGATTGGGAAAGAGACAACATGCCTTACATCTATGTGATACTGCTTTGAAATCTTTCTGATTATGCTTTTGTGAAAATCTATAAATTTTCATATGATATTCTGAATGTGCAATTGTGATAATCTGTACGCTATTCGCGTAATGCATGAATTGGGTGAACCATCGATGATGGTTCCTCACTGAGTTCGCAAAACTCACCCAAAATTTGCATCTATTTTTCAGGTCTTGAAGAATACCCCGTTTGACACTGGAGTACTGTATGCAAGTGAAAGAAAGAGGTCGGGATCAGTTTGCGTCTGCATTAGTGTATTTTTATTTTCTGATATTCTGTATTATTGATTAAGTCAGTTTGTAAAGTCAACAGACTGGAATTAATTGTTATGAAAAGGGCCCCAAGGCCATTGAATTGGTTATAATTGTTTTTCGCATATGTTATAATGTGTATGTGTGTGTGTATGCGTTAAAAAAAATTTATACTGAGTTTTTGGACTGAGTGATGTAGCACGTCACCCTCGCGGGGCACGGACTCGAATATCACCATCGATGTTGGGTTCGGGTCTTGCGGGAGTGGGGTGTTACACCAACCTAGTCCCAAAGGTTTTGATCCATATAGAGCTACTTTGATTGGTGATACAATAAGGGACCTGGTAAAGGATACTTTTGGCCTTTCACTTTAACATTTTAATCAAACTTATAGTGGTAGAATCACTCCTCTTCACTCCCTTCTTTGCCACGAATGTCTCACTAATTTTCTTATTTTAGTTAAGATTTGTACCACATTTCACATATGTCACAAGTAGCATCCTATTTTGAATTGTTTAGTTTGAGTACTTTTTATCTGTGTTTATTATTCCATCTCAAGTGTAGACTTTAAAACCTGCTCTTACTACAGAGTTATTATTATTTTAAGTAGAGTATAGAAACCAACAAAAAAAGGACTGAAACCAAATTGTTTCCTATTTTTTCAAATTAATCACTTATGTTTGAGTTTGGCAATTGATCATAATTTCATTTCAACGGTGAATGCCTCCTTCAAGTATATGCTCCTGGCTCAAAATTAGAAGTCAATTTGTGGTGATCAATTAACACCATCAATCTCATGTCAAAAGGTCAAGTTTGTCCAAAATCCCTTCAAGTTTGAGAGCATTCAAATTGATAAGAAGAGCAGCTAGAAATAAATTTGCTATGTTATGTGTTAATATAGATCTGTAGAAACCTTTTGATAGCACAAGTATGTTGTTCGTCTACACCAAAAGATTAAAGAATATGGATTCTATATTTTAGTTTTGGAATGGTTGGATACAAAGCGAATAATTGTTGTCTTGCTAATCTAATCCAACAAAAAGGTCTACTTTTTTTCTTTTAGTTGTGGAATGGATGGATTAAAAAAGAGCCAGTCATTAAATGAAACTTCTAACAAGAGGGAGTGTGGGGAAGTTAAGAGGGTTGAGGAAATATTTTAGATTCGGATCGAATGGTTTGAGCATCAATAATTATAATTTTATTGAACATATTCAACCCTTTAATAGAAAATTTTGGTTTAAAGAGGTAGAGTGTACCACTATGCTTAAAATCAAGATGAAATGAGTGAAGAACCAACTAGCAAAAGTGGAGCAACTCGAGGAATGAAGATAAATTCCCTCAATTGAAGGAAAAATGCCAACAAATGTTTGTGGCTTCTATATAACAGGAAAGGAGCTCAAAAAAGAATTCAACTAAAGATCAATACAATTCTTTCCCTACAAAGTTTTGACTTAAAAGTGTTGCCTCAAGTGGATGAAGATTTAGCTCCTTTTTTGAGGATAATGACTAATAGGTTTATGCATTTATATATGATATCAAACAACCACTATTATAAGCCATATAGATATTGAAAATCTTTCAAGTCTGCCCACAAGTTTGAAAATGTTATCATACATTTTATATAAAAACAAAGTACTTAAAATGTTATAATTTATATCATATTAATAAAGAATAATTACACAAAACATCATATAGTAATAACAATATAGGTTCCTAACTCTATAAACATTACAATAAGACTTTGTCTTGAGAAACATAATCAAGTAGAAGTGAGACTTGAAACAAAAACACTTACAAGTAAAAGTTTTATATTTATATTCATTTACAATAAAATATTTATATTTATATTTATTTAAAATTAAAATTTTATATTTACACTAAATGACATGCCAAAATTTTATATCCAAAGTTATCTTCCAACTCACTGTCATTTATGAAACTTGGTTCCTTAAAAAATCAAATTTTACATTTCTTTCTACCATACTGTCGAATCTTAAAGATCGATATGATCAAGCAAATTGGATCTATATAACTACATGTTCTATTGAAACTCCTAACAAACAAATTAAATTAAATTATTAATAAATTACGAGAAATTTTCATCAACTTAATAATCGAAACTTTAGGTTGTATTGAATAAAGACAAATCATTCAATCTTTTATGTTCCAACCTATTTTTTTTATGGATTAATTCAAATGTATTCTAATTCCTTTTACACCAAGTTGCACTCACACATTAACTTAAAATTCAAATTACAAATCTTTACAATTATAAAACACCACTTCTAAATTAGTCCTACCAAGTAACTATTATACAATAAAAGTAGCTTTATAAACAAAATAAAATGATGATTAATTTCAATAATTAACAAAAGTAAAGAAATATATGTTTGGATTAAGCTTGTCTCTTTGAAAAATTACAATGAGCATCTTAAAATAATCATACGCATTATTATATGCCTTTATTTTTGAGCTAAAAAGATGTTACATCATCTTCTATGTAACAACTGTTGTGATAGTTTATAACATTCCTCTATTATAGTCCCTATTAATTTGAGCTTTCTTTTTAAAACTTAGTATGAAATAAACATTAGGATTCGAAGAGGCCCAATAATAAATAATGGAAAGTAAAGTTACCTTTCTCGTCTTTAATTAATAAATGCAAGGTAAGGTGTATATAAAGAACTCTTATTTTTTAGATTAACCTTTATTGCTTCCTTCGCCATCTCTACAACATCATAAAAAATCTCATTGTTGCCTTTTTATCACTATTAGTCAGATAAAGTACTGTCACCAATGACTTATAACCTCAAACAAAAATTTATATTGGGATCAAAATTCATAATCTTTAAATATATTTTTAAAAACCTCGTTTCTAGCATTAGACCTTACATATATTTTTAACATATATCAATGCAATATGCAACACAAAGAATCTAATAAAAAGAATTATACCAACTTTGCAACCTTTTCCAAATGCTTTATAAGCACGATTGTTGTCAATGATGATGTGTCCAATGTTTTCAAGCCCAACTTTATTCACAACGTTATCAAATATATTAAACAGAGTATCATCATGTCTAACAATGCAAGATGCATTAATGTACTTTAAGAACATCATTTCCTTAGCTTAATAAACCAAAAAATTGATAATAAGCTCAATTATTATATTATTTCAACCATGATTTATAATTGAAGACTCATAAGTTACATAAGTCATTCTGCTTTCATTCAATCAACTTTTTATTGCATAAACAAAGCTGCTCAAAAGATTACCTTTGCAGTCATCACTTGAAGGAGCTTTATATCCTGGGTTATAAGAGACAATATCATCCACCATATGCTGGTAATAATAAAACTGGGTAGTATTAAATGATACACCTGCATCATACTACTATCTAGTTATTTTCATATTCACATTATAAGTTGCTTCCTTAGATTATAAGGCACTACAAATTGAAAGTTAAGTTCTAGGAGTTGTTCATGGTGCAAAAAAAGTTAAGAACTTGTCTTCTTCTCTTCCTCTTATTCATATTATTTTCATATACATATGCTTGAATGTGTGGCTCGTTGCCTATGGCTATAAATGTATAAGCCACTGAGCTTCGCAGCTCACCCTATTATCTCCCACTCCTCAGGTGTAGAACGGGAAGATCGTGATCCTTGCCAGGCATCGGAAACTCCAAGATAGTTAGAAGCTTTTGTATTAAGTTAGTACTTTTGGTTAGCTTCCAAGCATATCGTCATGGAGCATCCTTACGTATTTTGGATTTAAACCTTGATATGTATTGTGCCATGTTAAGAATACTTACTAAATTTCTTCGAATTGTAATGGCATGAAGTTATGTTGTTTATGGAGGTGATTAACTCATAGTTAGAATGCATGTGTTTGTGATAGAATGTATGAGAATGTATGTGTGATTTGAAATTGCTTAGATGTTGGGATCGGGTTCAAATTTGGGGAGCTCGCCGCGGCGCAGCCCATGGGTGATCATCGTGACTTGAAGCTGGTCGCTCGTCGCGACGTGCACCCACGAGTTCGCCACGGCGAGGCCAGATTTGGCCGCAGCGAATCCTTGCAGCGAGGTGCTCGCTGCGGCGAGCATCCTGTTGCCGCGGCGAGGCCTCCTCTTCCCGCTGCTGTTTCTTTATATTTTGAATGTTTTCGTTTCCTCTTTCGCGAGCCCTTTACTCGCCAACCCCGAGCGGTCAACTCGGGATGGGAATCGGGACGCGGGCCCAACAGTTTTAAAACGTGCTAGCACACATTAGCCGCTGCCCAGATCGTTCATCCTCGTGTAGATATCGGTAGATGACATTCGCCCATTGTAGTGTCTACAAATCTGAAAAAGAAACAAGTACCAATCCGCATCGAGAGGTAATTTCGTACGTGTTATAATTTTCGATTATACTTCTTGCTGTGTAGTATGATCCATTCCGCTGTGTATTGTGAATACCTGGGCTATAGGCGATCCAACAACTTTAAGGCTGAAGTACATTCAAATTCTACTAAGATGTATCGTAATATTAAAGACACACATTGGTGGGACTGTATGTAAAAGAATGTGGGTAAATATATCTCAATAAATATAAATATAATCTCTATTAAGAAATATTGGTAAGATTTGATCCTGTGTACAGTAAAATAATCACAAATTTTTCATATAAATTTCTGAAAGTCAAGATATCTTAAATTCTATAAAATGGTTAGCGTATAAATTATAATAAAGCAAATTCTATTTTGTATCTTATTCCAAAGCTTGATCATTTTCTTATTATTTTTCTCGAGCTGCTTATGAAATTAACTCATCTCAGCCACTTTAGCCTTAGAAATGTTTGACCTCTAATGGTATCCATATACCTTATTGAGAAAACTTTGTAATTATTACAGATATGATTAGGCAAGAAGTGCTAGCTCCCTTAGAGCTTAAGCCTATTTATAATAAGTTTAAGATATTTTAGTAATTTAATTGAAATTAGATTCTCATTTGAATTAAACTTTAAATAGAATTATAAATAATTCTAACTAAATACCAATTATGCCTAAATAGGATTTAGTGTCTCATATTGATCCTTATTTATTAAATATCTTACATTTAATTATAAAACTTCTCAAACTTTACAATTAAGTCCAATTTGATTAAAATATATTTTTCTCTCTAACCCGTTCTTTTTTTACTCATTAGGTTTCTAAATATTTGCCAATAGATATAAATCATAAACCTAAATCATATTTAGGCTTTGATAAATTCAACTCTTTTAATTTATCTTTAAGTTTCTAATCAAACAATTTATATCCATAGATCAAGATTAGTATTTAGCAACACGTCATGATAACTCACATATTAAGAAATGTCAAAGTGATTTTGACTATCTTTCTATGCATAATTTTTTCTATAATTTAGTCTTTTCATTATATATTATTCTAATTAAAATAAAGCATTAAATTAATGTCTACAATATTTTGAGTCCAATCATGTTAATTCTCCACTACTTGTAATTGATTCACTTAATGAAATTTTAGAAATATTTTCAAATTGTCTTTCTATCTTAGCTAAGAATTTTTGAATTAATACTAATCGACAATAATACAACATTCTCAAAACTTATATTGATAACTTAATTTCCTTTATATAGTTTATGCTATATCTAACGACTACCGACTGAGTTATCCTTGACTATAACAGTTCATAAGTATTAACAAAATACTATAATCCCTATATAAGATAGCTTTAGAGATCTCAAGCCAAATGATCACTTATATAAAAATCACAATAAAATTTTTCATAGACATACAAGTAATGTTCCAAATAAAATTCTCATATGAGGTCAGTTTCATAAACTTGTTCTCCAACAAGCACCAACACATTTGTTTAAGTATCTTCATACTTTATTAAATAAGATTGACTACTTCTTTCATAAGGAAAAACATAACGTATGCTAGTTTTTTAATATTCTATTAAGATTAATATAACAATAACTAAAAAGAACTTAGAGATAATACATACATGCAATATGAATATGATAATTATAATCTCATCATAATTTCATTTGCAATTTATTTTTATCCCATGGACTTTATCGTATACATTCGAATATGTATAAGATAAAGAATGACTTTAAATTAACCAACTAGTTAGCTGTAGGGTATGAACTAACACTTCACACACCAGGCAAAGTACCATTGCACTAAAGAGAAGATGATTTCGATCACCAAATACATTAGGATCAATAACTCTATCCCCAACTTTAGCAACGACATCGTCTGGAAACCCAAAACTACACCAAAAATTGAATTTACAAAGAGAGTGTGAACATTTTTGGCTTGGTAAAATCTAATGCATTTTCTGGATACGCAGGAAAGTTAGCATGCATCTCGTCCTATTTTAATAGTTTATAACTGTAACTACGGAAGATTTTGATTTATTGATCATAATACAATGTTGAAACTAAAATCTAGAGTTCATATATTATGTTATATAGTGGAATATATTGCAATGGGGTTTTATAAGCTAAAAGTTAACACTTATTCAAAATTTAGATGTACAATGGACGATAATGTTAGGAAATTAGGAAGAGTTTAGATCCTAACCTCAACTGAATAATTAAGATTTTTTTTGTATTTTATTTCCCAAAAACCAATACCACTTTAATTTTATATCATTAACACATAAATCATAATAAAGTATAAATCTTAATCGTACCTTATTTTGAGACACGATCTTTTTCTTATAGTATCTCATGAACTATTTCCAAAACCAATCCTTCTCAACCATCATAGCTGTACAAGTGTCCGACTTCTAAAAGTATCTATAGAATAGGTTAGAGAACCCTGTAACTCTTATAGAGAAGGTTAAGCAAGAAGTGTTAGCTCCATTAGAGCTTAAGCCTATTTATAATAAGTTTTAGATGTTTTAGTAAAATTAAATTATAATTTCAATTAAACTTTAATTATAATTATAAATAATTCTAATTAAGTACCAATTATACCTAAATAAGTTTCAGTATCTCATAATGATCCTTATTTATTAAATATCTCATATTTAATCATAAAATTTCTTAAACTTTACAATCAAATCCAACTTGATTAAAATAACTTTGCTCTCTACAACCCATTCTTTATGTGTAACCTATTAGGTTCCCAATATGTTGGCAATAATTATAAATTATAATTGTAATTGATAATTAAAATTAGATAAATTAAAACTCTTTTAATTTATCTTTAATTCTCAAATTAAATAATTTAGAAGCATAGATCAAGATTGACTTGCAAAGAATGTATCATGATTACCTAAATATTTAGAAATATCAAAGTGGTTTTGACTAACCATTTCATACTTTTTTGTATAATTCAATCATTTCATTGTACAATATTTTGATTAGACAAAGCATGAAATTAATATCTATTCTTTTCGAGTATAATCATATTAGTTCTTTTCGATTAGCTATTTATTCAATTAATGAAACTTGTAAACTATTTACAAAGCATCATTCCACCTTGGTCAAGTATTTTGAAATCAATACTAATTGAGAATAATAGAACATTCTTCCTAATTAATTTAGGATAATGAATCTTATTTTGATCACAAAACTACCTCTATATAATTCGTGCTACATCCAATGACTACTGACTGAACGACCCATGATTAAATAGTTCATAAGTAGTATCAAAACATAGCAATTATCATACAAGATAACTTTGGAGACCTCAGATCAAATGATCACTTATACAATCATCACAATGAGGATTTCCATAGACATATAAGTAATGTTTCAAATGGATTTCTCATATTGGGTCAGTTCAGTGAACCTTTAGCAAGCATCTACACATTTGTTTAAGTATCTCCATGCTTTAGCCTATAAGATCAACTACTTCCTTTACAAGAAAAAACATAACTTGTGCTAGCCTTTTTACATTTTATTAATGTCCAGTCTTAATAGAACAATGACTAGGAACAATTTAAGGATAATATATAAATTTAATATGAAGCTCATAACTATAATATAATTATAATTTCATTTACAATATATAATTATCATATAGACTTTATCATATACATTTAGATATGTTCAAGATAAGGATGCCTTTGAATTATTTTGTTGCTAAATTGCAATTAATCAATTGGCCGTAAGACATAAACTAACATTCTCCTACTTGCACTGAGCCAATTATTTAAGTATCTTATACCATATCTCCATATGACAATTATGTTATTGCTGGGACTGTGGCTTAATGAGAGAATTTTATAAGATTCTCTATAGTGAGCACTTGCTTAAAACTTAAAACTTTCATCTTAATTATCTTTATAATTAAAAAATGCCTAAATACATCATTGGATCTTTAACGAGATCGTAGCTTCTTAGGGACACCGAATGACTCTAATATTCCACAGTACATTATTGCCTTGAATAATGCAAAGAACTGTATCAAGTTTACTAAAGAACTTATTGCTCCAATTAACCATTTAAACCAAATGAAAATGTATTATGACTTAACTAACAACTATTCCGATGTTGGAACCTTTCGAATCTTGAATAATATTGTTTTAAATAAATAGACCTTAATTAGGATTTACTTCAAAGTTATGTCCTTATCTTCTCAAACTTAAATATTGACTCATACTTGGAATAATGCATATCTTTAATACTTCACAAATATTAGATATATCAAATACTAAACACCTTTGGTAAAAGAATAAGAAAATATCTGTCAAGAATAAGAAAATATCTGTCCCAAATAATATAATAAAGCTTTTCTTAAAATTTTATTTAATTATTTTGATATAATCTATTATTAAAGCCAAAACAAAACAATCATACACACTCATATAAAGAACATTTCCTGACAAGGTCACAATATAGAGCCTTTAAGGTGCCCTTTATCACTTGTCTAATTGTTAATGTCAATACAACTATATTGTCCTTACTGATAATAGTTACATATTACATAAAAGTTAAAGATAAATTAATTTTATGAATTAACTAACTAATTAATTGTATTTTAATATCTTATATAAAATTTATTAATAAATTATCAATAAAATTATTATATTTTATTAAAATAAATAATTTAATAATTATATTTTATTTATATAAACTAACATTTTTAAAATTATTTAAGAAAATTTTATTTGAAAATATGTATTTTAAATTAATTAATTAATTAAAATTAAAATTATTTATCTTCAAATTTTAAATTTAAATTAATTTTAAAATTAAGATAATTAAATTATGCATGATTTTATTTATAACTAATATTAAATAATTAAATAATATATACTTAATTGATAAGTCAAATTATGACAAAAGAGCAAAAAATAAAATTCAGTTTTTTTTTTTGTTTTCATAAATTAAGAAAAGTGGAAGAAATTAAAAAACTATAAATTAGAGTGTCCTAAACAAAACAAAAAAAAAAACTTTACATCCGTTTCATAACGTTAAACTCGCCTAGTCACCCTTGAATTCTCCGACCTAAGCGCCTTCTTGTTCCGTAGAAAAGGAGAAAAAAAAGGACAGCAAACTTAGAATAAAAGCCTTCTTTCCTCCACATCCAAAACTTAAAAATTATTTAATAAGCAGTCAGAAGGTCCAGTTTTCCATTGTTATGTCAGAAATGAGATCATTTATTTTCAATCAAAGATAGAAAAAAAAAACAAAGGAATCTAGTCGGGAGCATATAGTTGATAAACGAGTTGGTGAGTGCTGAAGGGTTTTGTCTCTCGTGACAGATGCACGAGCACGCCGTGCAAACTCTGTCAAAGTCAACATTTTTAACCCACGTGGCATCCCAAGAACTTCGGAGCGGCTACGTCATAACTGAAAAACACCTGTTTTGTGCCTTTCACCAATAAATTTTCATAAAAATAACTAAACACCGATCCAGAAGTTATTAATTTTATATATTTAATTCTAAGTCATTAAAGAGTAAAGACCCAGATTTATTATAGGATTTAGTTGGTTTTAATAATTAAATCTTTATATATCATAAGTTATCCATAAGAACTGCTTAATTCTTTTTCTTTTTAATATATATCCCAACAAAGAAATAATTTTTAGACTTGGGATGGTAAATATTGAATAAACCCAAGAAAGATTCGCGTACAAGTTGTAGTAGGCCTTCTCTTTCTTTCCCTCACAGCCTCTGTATGCTCTGGTCTACTCTTATGAACTCCTGCTAATCCCAGATTCAGAAGTCGTTGAATACAAAAGGAAGGAAGATGGCAAAAGAGGAAGCAGTGTTTATTGGATCGATAGATCAAGGGACAACCAGTACTAGGTTCTTCATATATGACCGTAATGCTCGGGTTATTGGGTCTCACCAGGTCGAGTTCACTCAGTTCTACCCTGATAATGGGTAAGCTCTTTCTCTGTTTTCATTGAGTAGTATTTCATCTGTACTCGAAATATTGATGATGCATATTTGGGAGTTTGGTGATATAACTTTTGCGGGGTTGATTTAAAGTTTCAATTTTTTCTTGCCTGATTGTTTAGTTCTTGTGAGAATTCAGTATTCCGTGATGAAAAGGTAGATAATTTTCTCTACCTTTGTGTTGAAGTGCAAGCGAGGTGGTTGCGGTTGACTTTTATGTTTCTTGTCGTTGTATGAGAAGATTTATGTTAAATCTTCTGTGCTGTGAGATTATGATACGTAGGAATCAAATCTTCTATTCGTTCAGATACGAAATGATCCTTGATAAAGCCTCTATTCTCATTTGCTTTATGTGTGTATACGTCCATGGTTGTGGTCGCATAATTATGTCTTTTGTCTATTTCTGGATAAGCAAACCTCCTTGCCGATTATTTGGGAAAATATGCCTTACGTTTTCTGGGTGGCAGGTGGGTAGAGCACGATGCAATGGAGATACTGGAGAGCGTTAGGATGTGCATGACAAAGGCAATTAACAAGGCCACTGCTGATGGACATAATGTGGATGATGCGTTGAAGGCTATTGGTTTGACCAATCAGAGAGAGACGACTCTCATTTGGAGCAAATCCACAGGTCTTCCTCTCTACAACGCCATTGTTTGGATGGATGTTCGCACCAGTGGCATTTGCAGGTACCACAACGCAAATACTCCTATTTAATTTTATTCATTTGATTTTACATCTATGATTTGTTTCTGTTATCTAGGATCTGGGAAATGTGTCTTTCTTCGCTCTCACACACAACAAAATTGAGGTTTCTGCCATATGGTTGTTCTTAGATAGCTTGTCCACAGTTACTTTTTTGTTCTTGTGTAATTTTCAGCCTACATCCTAATGAATATCATGACTGTCATACAACCTCCTTATGATATGGGTTGCCCCGGTTTGATCCCCACCTAGGGAAGGTGCTTTTGATAATTGTTTGGACTGAGTACTTCTTTCTCAGAAGTAACAAAATAAGTTTTTTGTTTTTAAATATTTCATCACTAATTGCATTTGAATTTGAAGTTTCTTCTTGATATTTGATTGTTAGCGAGCGAGCAAGTGTTTGTCTAATTGATATTTGTATTACTGATTTAAGGAAACTGGAGAAAGAATTATCAGGAGGAAGAACTCACTTCGTAGAGACATGTGGTCTGCCTATAAGCACCTATTTCAGTGCAGTGAAGATTCTCTGGTTAATGGAAAATGTGGATGCTGTCAAAATGGGTATAGAGAAAGGGGACGCAATCTTTGGAACTATAGACACCTGGTTAATATGGAACTTAACTGGCGGAGTGAATGGTGGATTGCATGTTACTGATGTTTCCAATGCTTCACGAACCATGCTCATGAATCTGCAGACTCTTGAATGGGATAAACCTACATTAAAAACCCTGGGGATTCCAGCACAGATTTTGCCAAAAATTGTTAGCAACTCTGAGATCATTGGAAAGATTGGGAAAGGATGGCCAATTACTGATATACCTATTTCTGGATGTCTAGGTGATCAACATGCTGCAATGCTTGGGCAAGCTTGTAGAAAAGGGGAGGCCAAAAGCACATATGGAACTGGTGCTTTTATCCTGCTCAACACAGGTGAAGAGGTAGTTCCATCAAAGCATGGCCTTCTAACAACTTTAGCATACAAGCTTGGTGCTAAAGCTCCAACTAACTATGCTCTTGAGGGTTCAATTGCTATTGCTGGAGCTGCCGTTCAGTGGCTCAGAGACAAGCTTGGGATAATTAGCAGTGCAAGTGAGATTGAGAAACTGGCATCAGAGGTTGACTCAACAGAAGGAGTTTACTTCGTACCGGCTTTTAGTGGACTGTTTGCTCCCTGGTGGCGCGATGACGCACGTGGGGTTTGTGTTGGGATCACGCGGTCCACAAGTAAAGCACACCTTGCTCGAGCTGTGCTTGAGAGCATGTGTTTCCAAGTGAAGGATGTTCTGGATTCGATGCATAAAGATTCTCGGCAAAAAGATCAGGCCAAGAATGAGAAAGGGGAGTTTTTACTTAGAGTGGATGGTGGTGCTACAGTCAACAATCTTTTGATGCAGATACAGGTTTTAGCTTCATCCATTATCTTTTTTGTTATCACTTTCTAGGAATAGTGACCTATCTTATGTGGCTGAGCTCTAGACCTGAATGCATCTCATAGGACGCATATTTTTGCTCAAATCTTAGATTTTTTTAAGCATAACATAAGATAATGTGTTTGCAGGCGGACTTGTTGGGAAGCCCCGTGGTAAGACCAGCCGATATAGAGACAACAGCTCTTGGGGCAGCCTATGCGGCTGGTCTCGCCATTGGAGTTTGGAAGAAAGAAGAAATTTTTGCTTCTGGGCAAAAGGCTAAGACAGATACCATTTTCCATCCCATGTTGAATGAGCAACTTAGGAACAAGAAGGTGAAGTCTTGGTGCAAGGCTGTTGAACGCACTTTTGACTTGGCTGATCTCGCAATTTGATACATTTTGTTTTTTCTTTCCCAACCCAACCTTTTAGTTTAGCTTTAGGTAGAACGTGACACTCCATGTTAGCAGAGAGACTATTTGTTCAAGTTCAATAAATAAAATTGATGTCCATCTCATTGGCTACTTTTACGTATTATACCTTCCAGAACAACATAGTATCAAGATGAGTACGTATGTCTCTAGCCTGTTGATGCCTACCAGATGCATTAGGAAAACCTTTCCATTTAGGAAACTTCATGTATCCTGTTCTTATTTACGGATGACTTGTGTAACTCTTCAAGCAATCCCTTGGAACGACAACGACAACTACGAGCCCACAACTTGAACAAGACAAAAATGTATTAGGGAGAACTCGTATGCAGACATTATTTCCCTGCTGTAATAGAACAACCTTCCTTTTCAATGAGGAAAACGTACTTTCTCATATAGTGAATTTATTGCTCCCTTTCTCCCATAGCCTTTCTCCCATAGATGTAGGCTTATTGCCTAACTACGTAAAATTTGTGTATTTTAATATTAGTCCTTATATTTTGGCTATTTCTTCACTTTGAGTTGGCATTCAAAATTAATATCAAAATAGCCCTTTGAAACCTAACAAATTAGTATCAGAGCTGAGTATCAGTCAAGAGTTGATGAATAGTATCATTATATTAAGTGTCGACATTATAACCATGACAATACCAACATTACGATGGCAACTACAAGATTTGATATTGAGAAATTTGATTGTAACACAAATCTCTTGTGGAAGATTAAGATGAGTGCCATCTTAATTCAGAATGAGCTTGAAAAAGCTTTGTTGGCGAAGAATAATATGCTAGAGTCAGTGGCTGAAAAAAAGGGATGAGATCATTAACAAGACAATTTCCACAATTCAGCTACGTTTGTCTAATGAGGTTCTTTAGGAGGTCATTAATGAAAAATATAACAATTAGCTTGTGGGCGAATTTGGAGTCTTTGTACATGTCCAAAATCTTAACTACAAGTTATACCATATGAGAGTGTTTTTTGTTTAGAGAGTGTAGTGCTTTCTTATTGAGTAGTATAGTTAATTGCTCTAATAAATATATAGGTAAAATCAAACCTCGTTCTAGGAGAGCATTTGTAAGATGAGGTGTAATTAGGTTTTAGGTTTAAGAATTACTCCACTTGTATTGTTTATCTCATATAGTGAATTTATTGCTTCGTTTCTCCTGTGGATGTAGGCTTATGTCAAACTACGTATACGTAAATTTTGTGTATTTTAATTTTAGTCCCTATACTTTGACTATTTCTACACTTTAAGTTGCCATCCAAAATTAACGTCAAAATAGCCCTTTAAACTTAGTAAATTCGTATCAAAACTGAGTTTCAATCAAGAGTCACTGAATAGTGTCATTGCATTAAGTGTCAACATTGTAACCATGATAGTACACCAATGTTACGATGGCAACTTCAAGATTTGATGTTAAGAAATTTGATCGTAACACAAATCTCTTGTGGAAGATTAAGATGCGTGCCATCTTAATTCAGAATGGGCTTGAGAAAGGTTTGTTGGGGAAGAATAATATGCTAGAGTCAGTGACTAAATAAAAAAGGGACGAGATCATTAACAAGACGGTTTCCACAATTCAGCTCTGTTGTCTAATGAGGTTCTTTAGGAGGTCATTAATGAAAATACAATAGTTGGCTTGTAGGCGAATTTGAAGTCCTTGTACATGTCCAAAATCTTGATTGACAAGTTATACCATATGACGCAGTTCTACACTTTTTAGATGTAGGAAGTTATACCTATTAAAACCTACCTTGAAGTACATACATCGATTTTAGTAAGTTAAGAGACACAATGCTTTATGGAAAAGATAGTTTGTCTTTGATAGAGGTTTAAACGGTTTTACTCTCTAAACGTAGGTAATATGGATAACAATCTAAAAGAAGGCCTTATTGCTAGAGGAAAGCCTAAAAATAAGAGTTTAGGTAGGTCTATATCAAAATCTAGACACAAGGATTTGATCCGTAACTATTGTCGTAAAAACAGGTATATTAAGGCTGATTGTTATAAATTGAAAATAAAAAATCAAATTAAGAAAGAAGGAAAAAATTTGCCAAAGTTAGTGTTGTTGAAAATGAGTCCATGTCTAATATTCTTCTAGTCACTAACAATGAAAGGTGCAGATTCAAGGATAAATGGATTATGAATTCATGGTGCTCTTATAACATGCATCCCAATAGGGATTGGTTCTCCACATATGAATCTGTTGCAGGTGGAATCGTTCAGACGGGCAACAATATAGCTTACAATATTATTAGGAATAAGGGACAGATCTAGAAATTTTTTTAGCGGGGGAAAAATATTTAAAGTACCCTTATATTATTGAAAAAGATACAAATATTTGTACATTTGATAAAAAAATTTATCATTGTTTTGAGCTTCTTACATATAAGTATATAATCTATTACAATCGTTCCCTACGGGTCCTCATTTTTTGATATCGTTGTAATATTTTCTCAGTGTCAATACTATTGAAGATATCTTTCCCAATATATATGATCAAACAGTCATTCATCCAAAAATCTCCCATCCGATTATGCAAGCAATTTTTCACTATCTTCATTGTAGAAAATACTCTTTCCACCGATGCAGTAGCAATAGGCAAAATCAAAGCTAATCTCACAAGTAAACACACCGAAGGGTACACAACATCCTTTTTTGTTTCAACTAGCTTCTTGGCAAGATCATTAATCTCATTTGATATCGAAAATTGATCATAAGATTGCATATAATTGTCAAGTTGATCACCAAGAGTAATAAGCTCTACTTTAGAGGAATCAGAGGGATAAAATTCAGCAAGTCGAATCAATTTTTGCTTATCAAAAGCATAAAAAGAGTCATTTGGATTCAAGCATGCCACACAAATAAGCAACTTAGTATTTACCTTATTGAAGAGATTGTTAAGCTCTTGAAGTTGCATATCAATCATAGTGTAAAATAATTCCACTTGATAATGATGCAAATTCATCATTTTTTGTGCATTTTGCCTTGACCTTCCCCCATGGTCAAAATTTTCATCCATATTTGGAATGACAATATTATTTTTCTCACAAAATGAAGATGTTTCATCAAATAAAGACTGCCACCTATCATCCCTCATCATTTTTAGTTGTTTGCAAACTTTAATCAAAGAAATTGCATTGATAATGTCTTGATCCTTCTTTTACAATGCTTGAGATAATTTCTTTTTAATGCCCAAGATTTTTTCATCAAATGCAAGCTAAACACAAATTCATAAGATTAGATAGAATCAAGCAATGCATATGCTTCACCTTTTTGCTCTGAAGTTGTGCCTTCTTTCATAATGATCTTTAAAACATCAACTATGGGGTCAAACATCATGATTAAGCTTGATAATGATCCATAATGTGTGCGCCAACATGTGTCACCTGGTCTTTGAAGAGAAGTTTCTTTATGTAAACCTTTACCACTTGAAAGTTCACCGTTTTTTAGCCCTTCAACAATCTTACTAAATTGCTTCTCATGAAGAAAATCTTTTCTTTTACAATAACCTCTAACTACATTTGATAAGCTTAAGACTGTGTAAAACAATAAAGCAACATTCACATGATTCTTGGCCACTAGTACAAGTGCTAATTGCAATTGGTGAGAGAAACAATGAACTTAGTGAGCTGAATTATTTTCTTTTAAAATCAAAGTCTCCAAACTATTAATTGCTCCTTGCATATTGCTAGCTCTATCGTAGCCTTGCCTACGTAGAGATGATATACTCAATCTAAGCTTTAAAAACAATTCATCTATTACAAACTTTAGTGATAAAGAGGTGGTATCATTAATATGAATAATATCAGTAAATCGCTCAAGCACACATACTTTTGCTTTCACATAATATAAAACAATAGCCAATTATTCTTTGATTGAGATATCACAAGACTCATCAATAAGGATAGAAAATAACCCACTTTGAAGATCATTAATAATGACATTGGAGGTTTCAATTGCAGTGGCTATTACAATATCATTTTGTATGTCAGGAGCAATGACTTTACAATTTTAGTAGGCATTGTTTAAAACAACATCTATTGATAGCTTCATTATGGTCAACCAAGAATTGTAAAAGTTGAAGAAAATTACCATTATTACTAGAAATCTCTGATTCATTGTGACCACGAAAATTCAATCCTTGATGTAAAAGGAATCGAACACAATCCACTGATGCAGTGAGTAGGGTACGATAGTTCTTTCGAGCTTAGTTGGATTGATTAGCATAAGCAACTTGAATATGTTCTTTTTGATTCATCAAATCTTGACATTTCTTCCAAGCTATATTGTGAGAGCTATTAGGACCTCCTATATGAATATGAAATCTGTCTTTTTTCCTTCAATTGTTGAATCTATTAGTAACAAAAGTATTATCACTATTTGACTTCCAATATTTGGCCTAAAAAGTTAGCAACATAAGCAAAAAATTGCATCTTTTGTAACACTATACTTTAACCAATTCATGTATTCTGTAAACTAAGATGCAACAAATCTATGATAAATATTTCTAAGTTTTTTTTGTGTGGAAAATCATGCTCAAAAGGTTGACATGGACCTTTTTTGCAAATAAGCTCTTCATATTTTATCAGAGTCATTAGGATGATAATCTTAAATTTTTTTTCGCAATCTTGAATCAGATTGAAGATCATCTAAATTGACCTCTAAATGAAGATGCCTTAAAGGGTTGAGGTTAGAATCCTTATTTGTAAGAGGCTTTTTGAGAAAATTTTCCATAACTAAAATCAAAGTTAAGTAATTAGAGAGGATATTATGATATACAAAAAAATATGTACATAAGAACATGAGGAAAGAATAATGTTGTAAGAAAAAAAAAGTTTGTTTAATAACCAACAGCTGCATTATTATCAAAAAGAAGAAAAAAAAGCTACATTTGCTAATCCATGATTGTTTTCAATTAATTATATATTTGATATTTGATATTTCCACAGCCACCATTTTATTTATTTTCTTTAAACACTCGTTGTCTCATTGCCCATTCATCAGTTCAAAAAAATTGTTATTTGCTCACTTTCCCTTTTGTCTCTAAATTGGTGAGAATCATTGAATTTCTATGTGTTTTGAATTACTAATTTTCTTCTTTTCTTTCTTTTGATTATTTTAATAATTAATAAAAATCTACAAATGCTACAATGACTCAATGAGTTTCACATATCCACTTAAAAGATATTATAAAAGTATCATATAGGGACAAATTAAATGCAAAATAAACAAAAATTATCTATTCACAAAAATTAACTAATTAAAACTATTTAAATAACACTTTACAGATGCAAAATATGAAATACACAAACAAAAAGTAATTTTTTCTTATATATATATATATAGAAAAACAATCAACTAAATATTGAAAAGAATAGAAGGAATTAATTAACTTATTATTTAAATGCAAAATTTATGGCAAATGTTGGAAATTAATTGTTACTTTGATGGGCATAACTCAAAGACTACAACTTGGAGAAAATGAAAGCTTAGGCCTTTGGGTGTGGTCGTTATAGAGTTAGGTGAAAAAGAAGTCAAAAAAGATAAAAAGTAGTATGCTGAAGAAGCCAAAAGGTTAAAAGAAATCTCAATAAAAAAAGTCAATTAAACATATAATTTTTATCTCTCTATTTGTAGGCTTTCATTTAAAAAAGTCGTGGGTTCAAATAATAGTAATCTTAATAAAAATAGATGAGCTCAGATTTTATTTTTTATTTGATATCTTATTATATTAAAAAATTTTATTATTAATTTTTTGTCATTAATTAAATTAATCGGGGCAAAAAAATTTATGGGAAAAACTTAAAATAATAATATTTTTATATGAAATTTTATGGAGGCAATGGGGGCAAGGGCCCCTACTTGCCCCCAATGTGCATCCGTCCCTGTTGGGAAGGGAACAATCCAAATTAAGAACATTGACAGACATTTGTCATATTCCTAATTTGTAGAAGAATCTCATCTCTTTGGGCACCCTTGATGCTGGTGAGTGTAAATACACAACTGAAGGTGGAGTCATGAAAACTATCGAAGGCACTTGTGGAGCTACAATCACAGGAGCTGCTACTACAATTTCTACACCAATGTCTGAAGCCAACATCACCAAATTGTGACATATAAGGCTAGGCAAAATAAGCGAGAAATGCTTGACCTTGTTAAGTAATAAGTGTATTTTGTGAGAGCAAAATACTACCAAGATTGGTTTTTTTGAGTGCTGTGTTTTTTGAAAGAAAAAACAAGTTAGTTCCAGCAAAGTCACCCACACAACCAAAGATACTTTGGATTACATCCACTCAGACCTTTGTGGACCATCACAAGTTCCATCTAAAGGTGGTGCCAGATATATGCTTACCTTCATTGACGACTTCTCGAGGAAGTATTTGTGAGATTGGGTGTAATTGAGTTTTGGGTTTGAGAGTTACTCCACTTGTATTTTGTTTATCTCATATAGTGAATTTATTGCTCCCCTTCTCCCATAGACATAGGCTTATTAATGAACCATGTAAATTTTGTATGTTTTTATTTTAGTCCCTACACTTTGGCTATTTATCTTTGGTAGGCTATGCGTTCATATTTGGAGATAGCGCTGTCAATTAGAAATCTACATTACGATCTATAGTTGCACTGTCTACAATAGAAGTGGCTGAGGCTATCAAAGAGGCTATTTGGTTAAGGGACTTATATAATGAGCTAAATTCAAATCACTAGGTGATTGTTGTCTTCTTTGATAATGAAAGTGTAATACATCTGACCAAAGATTAGATATTTCATGGGAAAACAAAGCACATTGACATCTAGTACCATTTTGTTCATAATATTATCATACAAGGAAGTATTATAAAGAATATTGATACTGCAGAAACCTAGCTGATATGTTTACAAAGTTTCTTCCTACTATCAAGATCAAGCATTGCTTGGACTTGATTAGTTTTTATTGTCATTGAGTTGCCCTTATGAACTTATTTGGAGAAGGTAGAGTAAAGTTCATTAATTTTCTACAACGAGTAAAAAATTCAAGCCAAAGTGGAGATTTGTTATATTGTCTTGAATTGTTTTGCTTGATAATTTGATAGCTATTTCTTTTCTCTAGTCTATGTGTCATTACCTCATTCAAACATTTTGAAAGATAAAGATCACCACCATTACATGGCCTAGTTTGGTACATGAAAATTGAATGGAAATTTAGCTATCTAACGTGACCACTTCTTAACAAAAATTGGAGACCACCATTTGCCTATATAAAGCCATCATTTGCATTGTTTTAGAGGAAACAAAATTTTCGAGAGTTTTCTAATTAGAGAGTGTCGTGATTTCTTATTGAGTGGTATGGTTAATTGATCTAGTAAATATAAAGGTAAAATCAAGCCTCTTTTTAAGAGAGCATTTGTAAGATCAGGTGTCACGACCCGGTACCACATCGGGCCCATGACAACTACCGCATACTCGGGCTAAGGACACCCGCAATATCCTTAATCCGATTATACGAGGCTAACTGAATATTTTTTTCTCTTTTTCTTTTGAAAATTTTTTGGGCAGCACAACGATTGTATTTTTAAAAATCCCAAAACCTGCAACGATTTCAAACACACTTCTATATGCATATCTAACCACAACTTCAGGACTCTCTAGTCCACTCAAGGCAGTCTCAACTCCAGGCAATCTCATCAACAGTATCAATAGTTCATACATAAAATCTTTTACAAAAACCAAGGTAATCAAAAGTTAACTCACAAAATCATAAAGTGTATCTACATAATCACAGTTCATGAGTCACTAGACAATAAAAGTAAAAACTAAGAAACTACCCACGTGTGGTAAGATCCCGAAAATGTCAAAAGACCCTACGATCCACTAAGAGCTTCAAACTCACTAACCTGTATGGTTGGAAAGCGGAGGGGATAAGTACACTAGGTACTCAGTGAGTAGGAAAAATATATAACACAAATAGAATTTGATCATACCAAAATGGTGTGGATGATCTATGAAGTAAATATACATGATATAAAAACACATAGGCCTAGCCTATATCTCATCATATAATAGTTAGGAACTACATAGGCCCAACCTATTAATCACCCATCCGGTGAACATAAGTTCTAGTTCCAGTAAATGCATAAAAACATCAGATGTATAAATCATATCTCGTCAGAAAATAAATATCAGAATAAGCCAAAACAATCATGTGTGACACCACTAGTTGGCCAAACTAATGTGCACACCCACCGATTATCGGTGTTGGCTCGACTTTCATCCGTGGTGAGTCCAGAATATAGTCGACAAAAGTGTCATAACCCTAGGTGATGACCTCGTTGGTTTCCAGACCCTAGGTATGGAATCACTCGTGAGTCCCGTAAAAAATGTCGATACGATGACTCGATTTTCATGTACCAGCATCAAGGGTACGGGGGTCGCTTAATCAATTATGCCCAATATAGGAAAATCCCGGTGTGTGCATCAATGCACACGGTGCGAAAAACAAAATTTTTTGTTCCGGGACCTTCCCGAAAGCCAGGATCCATGTGTCTATATAACAAACTCAAACCATAACGGCTAAAGGAGACCGTCTCTAACGGTATCCACGCAGAGATCGGAGAACCTAACCGAGACAAACCCTTTGACCCGGGAATAGCTAGAACAAATTAAAGACTGCTAGAACTTACCTTTGTTCTTGGAGAGCTATGGAGAAACGATGAAGAGGAGAAGATGAAACTTGAAGATGAGATGATCGTTGATGAAGAAGAGAGGAAAAACCCTTTTTCCTTCACACTTTTCTTCTTTCTTCAAAAGCCAACGATCATATCTCTTCTTTCTTTCATTTTATATGTTTCCTTTTGTCTTCTAATCATTAAATACACTTAATGACAAGGCATATATAGGAAGCTTCTAATGCTTCTTATCCTCTTCCACGTAAATGCTATATATATATATATATATATATATATATATATATATATATATTAATTCTTTAATTAATTAATAAGATATATATATATATATATAAATACTAAAGCGGTCCAGTCACACTGGGGTCGGTCTTACCGGCCTACCGGGTCCCGGTATGAAAAAACCACCGGAAACTTTTTTCAGCAATATCGATGTCGCGATCTCATCGGGACATATCTCGATCTCATCGGGATTCATTTAATCGTATTGCTCTCCATTTATTGGATCTCTATCCAAAACTATTTTACGAATTCTCCGAATCACTCTTATGCGTGTGACCCATTAGGTTCCCGGTTATGTTGGCCACTTAGATTAACACTTAATCTGAGCAAGTCATGAGCGGTATCTAGCAACACATCATGACCTCCAATTGATCGGAAAGTAGTTGGTTTGATGAATGAACATATATTCATCATGAACCATATCACGAACCTTTCCATAGACAATTACTGTGCAATTCGTCCTTTCACCATGCTATACCCCACTTGGTTATGAGTATGGGCAAAGTGTCAACTCTTACTAGGTCGACTACGTCAAATCTAGTCCAAGTGATATCGATTATTGTCACGGGACTCATTACTTTATATGTCATGAAGACACTCTTCATGACATATTTACTCCGACAGAGATTTCCAAGTAATGACCGACAGAGGCCATGGGTATCATCTTCTACTATCACAGTGGTGAATCCTCTATTGGCTACTCAATTACCTTGAATACCTCAAGTTGCACCCAATCACCACCCTATGAGCGACCTATGTAAGGCAACAAGGAATGGAGTCAAAGCACGAATCAAGATTCAAGATATCCTTGAGTACCTCGAGTCAAGGATATTTGCACCATTGCTATGATGAGATTATCACGACATTAGAATAGGACATCCATGTGATGATCTTGTAGCAGGTCATCCAATGTACTTACTACCTCTAGTAAGCATTCACATCTCAATCCTAAATATCTCATATTTACAGTTTCTGAGATCCACTGCTTGATCAAATCAAGGAGCTTGAGATGTGCTAGTCTCTCCGGATTACCGATGTCCAGTTTCAGTAATCCTATGACTAGGGATAATTTAGATACTGACATAATTGCACATGATAGGAATCTCAATAGTATGATCACATCACAATTTCCTTCATGCTATGTCATGTACCATGGACTTCATTAATTTGCTTATAGAACAATATCCATTCATAAATAATGAACAGCAAAGTAATGAAATATGCCTTTCTTTATTTATTCATAAAGAATGTACACAACTTTGTACAAAACGCGCTAAAGGCGATTGCCTTTAGGGCACTACTCTAACAATCTCTCACTTGACCTAAAGCCAATCGCCTTGATATCTAATACCATAGGCGAGTATATGAGAATCAAAGTTCTTCTGTGACAATGGCTTTGTCAACGGATCATCAATATTCTGCTCGGTGAGAATTCTCTCTATCTGGACATCACCTCGTCCAATGATCTCCCTGATCAGATGATATCTGCGGAGTACGTGTTTGGATCGTTGATGAGACCTTAGTTCCTTCGCCTGCGCAATAGCCCCATTGTTGTCACAATACAACTGTATGGGCCCATCACTGCTAGAAACCACACCAAGTTCAGTAATGAACTTTTTGATCCAAACTGCTTCCTTTGTTGCGTCTGAAGCGGCAATGTACTCTGCCTCGGTTGTTGAATCGACAGTCGTCTCTTGTTTGGAACTCTTCGAACTGACTGCCCCGCCGTTCAGTGTGAATATGTAACCTAATTGGGATTTAGAATCATCCTTATCAGATTGAAAACTGGTATCTGTATACCTGCTCACTTTGAGATCTCCATCTCTATATATCAAGAAAACATCCTTAGTCCTTCGCAAGTACTTGAGGATATTCTTGACTGCCACCTAGTGACCCTCACCAGGATCCGATTGGTATCTACTCGTAACACTTAGAGTATATGATACATCGGGTCTCGTACATAGCATTGCGTACATGATAGATCCCACCGCAGATGCATACGGGATCATATTCATGCGCATCCTCTCATCTTGTGTCTTAGGACACATAGATTTTGAGAGTGTTATCCCATGAGTCACGGGAAGGTACCCTCTCTTGGATTGTTCCATGCTAAACCTCTTCAGCATCTTGTCTATGTACGTTGATTGTGAAAGACCAAGCAATCTTTTTGATCTATCTCTATAAATCTTTATCCCAAGGATATAAGTTGCTTCACCAAGGTCTTTCATGGAAAATTATTTGGACAACCAAATCTTCACCGATTGTATCATAGAGACATCGTTTCCTAGTAATAATATGTCATCTACATACAGCACAAGGAATACGATTGCTGTCCCACTAACCTTCTTATACACACAGTATTCATCCGAATTTTGTGAGAAACCAAACTCTTTGATTACCTCATCAAAACGAATATTCCAACTCCTGGATGCTTGCTTCAATCCATAGATGGATTTCTGAAGCTTGCATACCTTTTCGCCATCATAGGAGGTGAAGCCCTCAGGTTGTGTCATATACACATCCTCAGCTAGATTCCCATTTAGAAAAGCTGTCTTCACATCCATTTGCTATATCTCATAATCATAATGAGTGGCAATGGCTAGGAGTATCCTAATGGATTTAAGCATTGCTACTGGGCTGAAGGTCTCGTCGTAGTCAACTCCTTGTCTTTGACGAAAACCTTTAGCCACAAGCCTTGCTTTATAGGTAATCACATTTCCATCCATGTCGGTTTTCTTTTTGAAAACCCATTTACACCCTATGGGTTTTACTCCTTCGGGTGCCTCAACCAAAGTCCATACTTGGTTTTCATACATAGAATCCATTTAAGCTTTCATGGCTTGAAGCCATTTCTCAGACTCTGAACTCTTCAGAACCTCTTCATTGGTAGTAGGCTCATCATCTTCTATGAGCAATACGTCATTCTGTTCATTCACGAGAAATCTATATCTCTCGGGAACAGAGCGTATCCTACGTAACCTACAAACTTCGTGTGTTGTAGAAGGTTGAACTGTTACTTCATCTGTATGAGTCACAGTTTCAGGTTCAGGCAGTTGATCTGCGTATGTTCGAGCATCTTGAACTCCTTTAAGTTCTATTTTGCTCCCACTGTCTTCTTGTAAAAGAAACTCTTTCTCTAAAAAGATAGCATGCTTTGAAACAAACACCTTTTGTTTCTCAGCAAGGTAGAATTGATATCCTATTGTTTCTTTAGGATATCCTACAAACAAACACTTGTCAGACTTTGCATCAAGTTTATCTGACTGTATCCGCTTCACATAAGCAGGACAACCCCAAACTTTCAAATGAGTAAGCTAGGGTCTTTTGTTAGTTCACATCTCATATGGAGTAACATCAACAGTGTTTGATGGAACTTTGTTTAGCAAGTAAACAGCTGTCTCGAGTGCATACCCCCAAAAGGATTTTGGTAACTTTACAAAGCCCATCATCGATCGTACCATGTCTAACAAGGTTCGATTTTTCCTTTCTGCCACACCATTATGTTGTGGTGTGTAAGGAGGAGTCCATTGAGATAAAATCCCATTATCTCTGAGATAATCCAAAAACTGTTGGTCTAAGTATTCCCCACCACGATCAGATCGTAATGTCTTGATACTTTTTCCAAGTTGGTTTTCTACTTCATTTCGAATTGTTTGAACTTTTCAAATGCTTGATTTGTATCTCATCGAATCTGTACTCATATCGAGAATAATCATCGATAAAGGTAATGAAGTAAAGACAACCACTTCTGGCATAGATGGACATCGGACCACATACATCTGAATGTATTAGGTCTAATACTCCAGTCGCTCGTTCACCTTTCCCTTAAAGGGTAACTTAGTCATCTTGCCTAATAAACAAGATTCACATGTGTCATATGATTCATAATCAAATGACCTTAAACTACCATTTTTGTGGAGCTTAGCTATGCGTCTCTCATTTATATAGCCAAGGCGACAATGCCATAAGTAAGCTGATTTTAAATTATCTCGTTTATGTCTTTTCGTGTCATTGACATTCATAATTGGATGTGACATATCTAATATGTAAATTCCATTGCATAATGTACCAGTACCATAAAGCATTCCATTCAAACTAATAGAACAACCATTGTTACTAAAAGTCAAATAGAAACTAGCTCTATTTAAACAAGAAACAGACAATATGTTCTTTGTTAAAACAGGTACAAAATAACATTCATCCAATTTAATTACAAGCCCACTTGGGAGTGACAAAAAATAAGTGCCTACGGCTAATGCAGCAACTCTTGCTCCATTTCCTACACGCAGTCTATCTCTCCTTCATGAGTCATCTCATCGTCCTCGAGGCCTGCATATCATTGCATATGTGTGAGCCACAACCGGTATCTAATACCCATATATTATGGTCAGAAACAGTATTAACCTCAATGACAAACATACCTGAAGAAGCCGAGGCATCGATGCCTTCTTCGCTTGATTCTTCGAGATAGACTTCTGATTTAAGCTTGGGTGGCGGTCTTTTCTGATGGAAGCAAGTTCCTTTAGTGCGGTTTCTTTGGTTTCTTCTTGGCTGTACTTCCTTTTGGTTTCGACCTTTTCTTCTTGATTTCTTTTCTTGGAGCGGAAGAAGAGTCCACCATAAGCCTTTGCCTTGCTATCCTTCTTGATAGCTTGCTCTGCTTTGTCTTGGCTGATTGATCAACTCGAGGATTGTCGTGGATATTTGGTTCATCCGATAGTTTAACACAAACTGTGAATAACTATCAGACAATCCAACTAGAATTAAGTCAACACTTAATTCATAATCCATAACAAAACCTAAGACAGCCAACCTCTCAATATACCCATTCATCTTGATGCATCTTGCATCTGCAGATGAACACAGAGTCATCTTAGTAGTGAAGAGTAGCCTCGAGGTCTCGAACCTTTCAGACCGAGCTTGCTCATCAAAAAGCTCCCTAAGATGAAACACTATGGTATTAGCATCCATAGACTCATGCTGCTTCTGCAGCTCTGGTGACATAGATGCGAGCATAATACAGGTAGCCATGTCACTGTCTTTGAGATGCTTACGAGATGCTTTCTGATCCTCATCAGAAGCATCAATAGCAGGTGGATTAGGAAGTGGAACATCTAGGACATAGCTCAGTTCCTCAGATCTGAGAACAATTCTTAGATTTCTCAGCCAATCTAGAAAGTTGGGTCCAGTTAATTTGTTCGAATCCATTAGTGAGCGCAAGTTCACACTGGAAGTCATCTTCAATAACCTATAGGGAAAGAGAGAAAGAATGTTAGAATAGAATTACATGCATGATCATAAGGACTTGCATGACATCCATATGGCTCCCACTAGTTTCAAAGAATCTATAACCCTCATTACGAATCCAAGAAACATTATGACAAAATGTCCTAGTGGGTCGATATCCGATATTACTAAAATGACCTTGGGTTTACCCAACAAGCCACCTTAGGTCAATCGGTAGGTATTAGTCATACCAATTGCATCATAGATATCTGACATTACTAAAAATGACCTTGGGTTTACCCAACAAGCCACCTTAGATCAATCGGCAGGTATCGATCATACCAATTGCATCTAGATGCAACTATCGACTAGTTCTATCAACTCGTGATGTATGCACACACATTGAGTTATCAACTCTTGATGCGCGTACATCTGATGTACACTACCCAATTTCGCCTCTGTCTACGTTGACCTTGAGTTTACTCAATAAATCAACGCTTCTAGTGAAAATCAACCCATTAATATGAAAATCTTATTCTCATGGTTCGAACATATCCGTATAGAGTGAGCTTGGGTTTACCCAACAACCCGAACTCTGTAAGAACTCTGGTTCTCCCCATATTAATGGAAGGCATTAGTTTTCATATTATGTGTGAGGGTTTTCAAACTCTGGTCTCATCATCTTCTTCTCCAAGCTGTAGGATTATAGTCACCACGACTATATGGAATGATTTAGGGCATTTCATCAATCACATTGAGTCTATACCTTTGATCATCCATCATCCCACCTTTGCATGTTGTAAATCGACTTGTGTAAGTCGACTTATGCTACTGTGTACGTACAAGTCAACTTATACAATTGTGCAAGTCGACTTATGATACTGTGCACGTACAAGTCGACTTATACCATTGTGCAAGTCGACTTATGTGCACGAACAAGTTGACTTATGCATGTGTAAGTCGACTTACCTGAGAATACAAGTCGACTTATGCATGTGTAAGTCGACTTATATGTGTGGAATTGCTTTCTAATCGGCTAATTTCTCAATCCATGTAGTTCCAATTCATAATACCAAGTGTAATATCCTTTACTAAGATGTACCAATGAAACACTTTCATTGTATCATGCTTACCATGTATAATCATACTATACATGAAAAACTTGAAATCGATGAATACACTACTATTAACTTAGATTTCCAAATAATTTGAGAATATCAAACTATCACCCTAAGTATCTATAGGTATTTTACACTTTATCAAGACTACTTCGGCACTGGTCACAAAATTGTGACGGCCAAAACAATCATGACAACGAAATATACTAACGAGACGCTAATGTGACACAATTGACATCCGAAAATTTTTGGAAACCCAATTTCAAGAAAATCATTTTGGCAAGCATGCAACATCAATGTAACACATTTTTAATCACATTAAAAATGATCCAAGGCATTGGAATTGAGAAATACACAATCATTCATTCCAAACAAAACAGCTCCAACAACTTTCTCAAAACTGCCATGCTTTGTCTTTTGCTTGAAAAAATCATTGAAACAATTTCAATAAATTATGAGAAAATTACAGAGGTTACTACATGTTCATAACATGCTCCATGAATATTTTCAGGATTTATTTCCATCAAAAACTCAACCATCCTCAGCAACAAAGCCAATGTAGAATCTGTGTTCCTCAACACATTTATTCCCAAAAGCATACAATAAATTCTCAAATAAATAGTAAATCACCTCGAAAACATTTTTACATCCTCATAGAAATTCACAAACATCTTAGAGACATGTCGGTGAAAGAAAATCTGGGAAAATTTTTTTCTATAATTTATTCTCGAATTTATAAGCATGCCTGTTCAAGGAATGTGCACAAACACAACAACCAGAACATTAGGGAATAAATTAGCAAAACCATATCAAATCACATTGATAAATTCTGGTATTCCACAGACATATTCAACAACATCTTATGAGTATATCTGAGCAAGAAAATTTCAAAAACTATATTTCTATACTGAATTCGAAATTAACACAGTCAACATGCATCATCGTCACAAGCAATAGGCAGCTCCGACCTTATTATGATTTCTTCGTTATATACGACACAAGTGGCTCTGATACCACTGTAGGAAAATTCCGGTGTGTGCATCACATGCACACGGTGCGGAAAACAAAATTTTTTATTCCAGGACCTTCCCGAAAGCCAGGATCCATGTGTCTATATAACAAACTCAAACCATAACGGCCAAAGGAGACCGTCTCTAACGGTATCCACGCAGAGATCGGAGAACCTAACCGGGACAAACCCTTTGACCCGAGAATAGCTAGAACAAATTAAAGACTGCTAGATCTTACTTTTGTTCTTGGAGAGCTATGGAGAAACGATGAAGAGGAGAAGATGAAACTTGAAGATGAGATGATCGTTGATGAAGAAGAGAGGAAAAACCCTTTTTCCTTCACACTTTTCTTCTTTCTTCAAAAGCCAACGATCATATCTCTTCTTTCTTTCATTTTATATGTTTCCTTTTGTCTTCTAGTCATTAAATACACTTAATGACAAGGCATATAAAGGAAGCTTCTAATGCTTCTTATCCTCTTCCACGTAAATGCTATATATATATATATATATTAATTCTTTAATTAATTAATAAGATATATATATACTGAAGCGGTCCAGTCACACTGGGGTCGGTCCTACCGGCCTACCGGGTCCCGGTATGAAAAAACCACCGGAAACCTTTTTCAGCAATATCGATGTCGCAATCTCATCAGAACATATCTCGATCTCATCGGGATTCATTTAATCGTATTGCTCTCCATTTATTGGATCTCTATCCAAAACTATTTTACGAATTCTCCGAATCACTCTTATGCGTGTGACCCATTAGGTTCCCGGTTATGTTGGCCACTTAGATTAACACTTAATCTGAGCAAGTCATGAGCGGTATCTAGCAACACATCATGACCTCCAATTGATCGGAAAGTAGTTGGTTTGACGAATGAACATATATTCATCATGAACCATATCACGAACCTTTCCATAGACAATTACTGTGTAATTCGTCCTTTCACCATGCTATACCCCACTTGGTTATGAGTATGGGCAAAGTGTCAACTCTTACTAGACTGACTACGTCAAATCTAGTCCAGTGATATCAGTTCTTGTCCTGGGACTCATTACTTTATATGTCACTGAAGACACTCTTCATGACATATTTACTCCGGCCAGAGATTTCCAAGTAATGACCCTGACAAGTGGCCATAGGTATCATCTTCTGCTATCACAGAAGTGGTGAATCCTCTATTGGCTACTCAATTACCTTCGAATACCTCAAGCTGTACCCAATCACCATCCTATAAGCGACCTATGTAAGGCAACAAGGAATGGAGTCAAAGCACAGAATCAGTATCCAAGATATCCTTGAGTACCTCAAGTCTAAGGATATTTACACCATTGCTATGATGAGATTATCACTGACATTAGAATAGGACATCCATGTGATGATCTCATAGCAGGTCATCCAATGTACTTACTACCTCTAGTAAGCATTCATATCTCAATCCTAAATATCTCATATTTACAGTTTCTGAGATCCACTGCTTGATTAAATCAAGGAGCTTGAGATGTGCTAGTCTCTCCGGATTCTCGATGTCGATTTGATAATCCTATGACTAGGGATAATTTAGATACTGACATAATTGCACATGATAAAAATCTCAGTAGTATGATCACATCACAATTTCCTTTATGCTATGTCATGTACCATGGACTTCATTAATTTGCTTATAGATCAATATCCATTCATAAATAATGAACAACAAAGTAATGAAATATGCCTTTTTTATTTATTCATAAAGAATGTACACAACTTTGTACAAAACGTGCTAAAGGCGATTGCCTTTAGGGCACTACTCTAACACCCAGCACACGATTGCCCAATCGTTTCCTCACCAATCACAAAAATCATATACAACATTTAAGTATCAAAAATCACGTAAGACATCACGCCTTTATTTATCGGTCCAATCGTTAAAATGAAACCATGTTGTGGCTCTAAACTAAAAGAGAAAACATACACATAGCATATATGACTCATCTATGCATAAGACAATTTGAAAACATTATTTCAGGCCATAACAGTCATCTTTTGCACTCTAAGTGAAAGTCGTTCAAAAACATAATTTCAGAAAATAAAACATTATTCTTTTACACTTTGAGTGCATGTTTGTTGAAAACAATGTCATTTCTCAAAATACGAAATAAAAACATAAGTTGTGCTCCAATAGCAAAGAGTTATTCAAAACCTTATTGTTTATTAAATAAACAAATATACTAGCATCTATTGGAGATTAAATTCTACTATGCATTACCTAGGTCCAAAATTCACGTACAAGTCATCATACATGCCTTAGAGTAATTTAATTCCATATGAGAAATAAGGTTCCCCAACTCACCTCAAAAGAAGGTATACACTCGCTTAGCTTCAACAATCCTGGGTACGGGTTCCTTGATTCCTACCTCCCGAGCCTTTATACATAAAGGACATACAATGTACAATGAATTTCTACTTAACATAAATTTTATAATTATACACCATCACATAAATGTATAAAACACAATATCATTCCCTTTGAACTATAGGATTCAACACTTTAATTCCTCACATGGTTACTTCCCTACCACCCACCTTAGTTTTTCTTTTGCATTTTCTAAGGCATTTAATGCCTTTAATATAATACTTATTTCAAAACATAATTAAGCCCCTCTTTATCCAAACACATTAGGCCTTTACTTGTCAATCTAAGCAACAATTCAAGTTTACTCTAAGTAAACATGAAAGCCTCTTCCCAATGCACACCATCAAAATCCTTAAATCCTAAGCCAAATTCACTTAGGCATTTTATCAAACACCTAAAGGCATAAACTTGAAAGCCTCCTTCTAATGTACTTCTTCCTCATTTTCCATCATCAATTCACCTCATACATACACAATTAACATCATAGAGTTCATTTAAACCATCAAATTCAAAAAATATTCAAAAATTCACAAAGTTTCACCTAAAGGGGACAATTTTGGTTTTGACTTAAAGAACCATCGCCATGACATATTTCATTCATCTAAACAATGTTTCATGCATAATCAAGCATGGAGAACAACATAACTTAACACCAAACTCAAAATCCTAATGTAGAGAGAGATGAGACAAAATTTACCTAAACCTTCCTTTGGTGATATCTTCCAATCCTTTGAGAATTTGTCAAATCTAATGATAGATTTGAGTTCCTTGACCCCAAATTAACTTAGAACACCTTGGTTTGAGTTGTAAAATAAAAAAGGGTGAATTTTGGTGATGGCCAAAACTTCCTCTCTTTCCTCTCTTCTCCTTCTTTCTCCTCTTTTTTAATTAAAAGAACATGTTTTAAGTCTTTAAAATGGAGTGCACGGCCACACCTAAGAAGAGTTTAGAAATTTGACTCTTCTTTGACCAAATATGGTGAATTTACCTTATTGCCCTTAGTTATGTGAAATTACCATTATACCCTCCAATTTTTCCTAAATTTGCAATTAAGCCCAAAATTTGGGAATCACCAAAAATTTTATTTTCATTTTGGTCCCCGAACTTTTGAAAATTATAAACAAGACCCTTAACTTTATAAAATTATGAATTAGTCCTCCAAGAATTGAAAATTTACAATTAAGTCCTTTAACTTTTCACAATTTGCAAATAAGCCCTTATATACATCAATTTTTCCAATATAGCTTTCTAAGTGTCCGTTAAATCTATAAACCATGTATAATCACCTCTAAGGCATTAGAACACATTTAATTTTACCACCATGGTCATATCCATCAAATGGACTCGATTTTACACACTTAAAAGCTCATATGCCGAAAATCTCCAAGATTCTGCTTACCAATGAACTCTAAGTTCAGATAAGGGCACATAACATTATATATCACTGACATATGTACCAAAAGGATTCAAATACATCTTTGAACTCATATACAACCATGTATATATCAATATACAATAGTATCTCCAAATATAGAACAACACAGAAGGGCTCAGAAAGTCCAGTGTTACATCAGGTGTAATTGGGTTTTGGGTTTGAGAGTTACTCCACTTATATTTTGTTTATCTCATATAGTGAATTTATTACTCCCCTTCTCCTGTGGATGTAGGCTTAATGCGAAACCATATAAATTTTGTGTGTTTTTATTTTAGTCCCTATACTTTGGCTATTTCTCCACTTTGAGTCACCATCCAAAATTACTATCAAAATATCCCCTCAAACCTAACAAATGTGGTATAAGAGATTTCTTCACAAACAAATATGGTCCTCTTTGTTTTCAATTTTGAAGCCTTCAGGTTGTTGCATATAGATATGCTCTTTAAGTTCACTATGTAAAAAAGTAGTTTTGACATCTAATTGCTCCAATTCCAAGTCATACTTAGCTACCAAAGCAAGTAACATGCGAATGGAATAGTGTTTTACAACAGGTGAGAAAACATCATTGAAATCCACACTTTGTACTTGACTATACGCCTTTACAACTAATCGAGCTTTGTATCCTGCTTCTTCAATGCTCGAGGTGCCTTCCTTTTTCTTAAAGATCCATTTATGGCTAATAATCTTCTTTCCCTTTCGTGGGCTAACAAGCTTTTAGGTGCCATTTTTATGTAAGGACTCCATTTCTTCTTACATAACTACCAACCATTTTTTTGAGTTGGGTGAAATGGCTTCTAAATATGTAGATGTCTCTCCAACATTGTTGATGTTCTCAAATGTTGATAAAGCATAAGCCACCAAGTCTGCGTAATTATTATATCTTACTAACTTCCTTATCTCCTTCCTTTCTCTATCTTTGGCAATAGAGTATGTTGCTCCTATTCAACTAAGCTAGGCTCTGAATCCCTTTGAGGAAGAGAATCTTGCTAAGAACTGGAAGATCATGAATCTGATTATGAGGTAGAGTCTTGCTAAGTTGGATAGCCTTCAACATCTATCTCCTATCTCGGACTGGTCTCCCCTTGCATGTCAAAAGTGCAAGTTACCAAGACTTCTTTTTTCGTGTAAAGCATCGAACCTTCATCAATCGTAACATTTCTACTGGTTATAAATTTGGAAGATTTAGGACACCAAAGTTTATATCCTTTCACCCTTAGGGGATATCCTTGAAAAATGTACTTTTTTGCTCTTAGCCCTAACTTGTCATCATTGACATGCATATATGCTTGACAACCAAAGATTCTCAAATTTGAATAATTTGTAGGTTTTCCAAACCAAACTTCCTCTGAAGTATTGTATCCAATTGGAACTGACGGATAGCGATTCACTAAATAGCAAGTTGTAGAAACAACTTTTACCTAAAAACTCTTTGGCAATCCAACATTTGAAAGCATACATCAAGCTCCGTTAACGGGAGTTCAGTTCATGCGTTCATCAACTCCATTCTACTGAGGTGTCATTCAAATTGTATGATGCCTTACAATGCCTTCATTTCTGCATAAATTATTGAACTCATTAATGTAGAACTCCAAGTCATTATCTGTTATGAGCCTCTTTATCTTCCTTATAATTTGCTTCTCTATTATAGGTTTCCACTGCTTGAATGTGGAGAACACTTGATCCTTATGTTTGAGAAAGTAAACCCAAACCTTCCTTGATAAGTCGTCAATGAAGGTAAGCATGTATCTGGCACCATCTTTAGATGGAATTTAAGATGGTCCCCAAAGGTCAAAGTGGATGTAATCCGAAGTACCTTTGGTTGTGTGGGTGGCTTTGCTGAAATTAATGTTTATAAAAACATAGTGCTTGTAAAAATCAAGCTTGCTAATATTTTTCCTGCACAAAAGACCTTATTACTCAGCATGGTCAAGCCTCTCTCGTTCATATAGCCTAGCCTTATATGCCACAGTTTGGTTATGTTGTTTTTAAACATTAGTGTGGAAATTGCAGTAGCAGCTCCTGTAACTGTGGCTCCTTGTAGGACATAAAGACTTCCATTTTTTTAAGCCTTCTTCACCACCAAAGCACCTTTGCTAATTTTCATGACTCCACCTTCAACTTTGTATTTACAACCACCAGCATCAGTGGTGCCCAAAGAGATCAGATTCTTCTTTAGATCAAGAATATGAAAAATGTCTGTCAATGTCCATACTACTCCATCATGCATCTTAATTCGGATTATGCCCTTCCCAATAACATTGCAAGCTACATTGTTGCCCATCATAATGACTCCACCTATAACAAATTCATATGTAGAGAACCAGTCCTTATTGGGACACATGTGATAAGAGCATTATGAATCCATAATCCATTGATCATTGAATCTGCATCTTTCACTGTTAGTGACCAGAAGAATATCAAAAGTGGACACATGTTTAACAACATTAGCTTTGACATATTTTCCCTTCTTTCTTTATTTGATTATTTATTTTTCAATTTATAACAATCAACCTTAATGTGCCCTTTTTTACGACAATAATTACATATCAAATTCTTGTGTTTAGATTTTGACCTAGACATGCTACGATCTGAATTCTTATTTTCAAGCCTTCCTCTAACAATAAGGCCTTCTACTAGATTATCATCCTTATTACCAATAAATCTTTTATTAATTATAATTTTAGAGACTAAAGTTGTTTTAAGCTCTGCCAAAGACATAATAATTTCATAGCAGCATTTTCATCATCAATCTTAGCACCAACATTTTCTAAACTTACTAACATTCATATATTTTTTTAAGGTAGGTTTTAATAGGTATAACTTTTTGCATCTAAAAAGTGCAGAATCGCATTATATGATATAACTTGTCAGTTAGGGTTTTGGACATGTACGAGGACTCCAAATTTGCCCATAGCTGTTGTATTTTCATTGATGACCTCCTATAGAAACTCATTAAATAAACATAGCTGAATTGTAGAAACTACCTTGTTAATGATCTCGTCCTTCTTTTCTACAGTCATTGACTCTAGCATATTATTCTTTCCTAACAAAGCTTTGTTAAGCCCATTCTGAATTAAGATGACATGCATCTTAATCTTCCATAAAGAGAAATTTGTGTTACGATCAAATTTCTTAATATCAAATCTTGTAGTTGCCCTCATAATGTTGGTACTATCACGGCTACAATGTCGACGCTTAATATAATGACACTATTCATCGACTCTTAACTGAAACTCAACTCTAATACCATAGGGACTATTTTGATAATACTTTTGGATGGTAACTCAAAGTGGAGAAATAGCCAAAGTATAGGGACTAAAATCAAAACACACAAAATTTTCATGGTTCGGTAATAAGCCTACATCTATGGGGAAGGGAAGTAATAAATTTACTATATGAGATTAAAAAAAATGCTAGCTGAGTAACTCTCAAACCCAAAACCCAATTACACCCGATCTTACAAATGCTTTCTTAAAAAGAGGTTTGATTTTACCTCTATATTTATTAAGGAAATTAACTATACCAATTAATAAGAAATCACTACACTCTTTAAACATAATACTCTCTTAAATTTTGCTTCCATTGAAACCATACAAATTGTAACACCCCACCTTCTCGAGACACGTACTTGACATTTTAAGTGATATCCGAGTTTGTTCCCCGCAAGGGTGACATGCTAGAACAATCAACCATTCAAAAACTCAGTACAATTTTTTTTATTAGCACAAGCATATGCAAAAATCAGTAATCAAATCGGGCCTATTTTATTCGTAAACTTTTTCAATAACAACAATACAATCATTAGAATTTCACTAGTCACTTGAGCCCAAATTCATATACAAAATATTTTAGTCATAATGTCTTTACATTACAACATCATTCATATACACATTGTTCGGTATTTATGAATACATAATTTGATACAAAATTTGCGGAATATACAATTCAATACGAAATTAAAGAAATATAATGCAGACGCGAACTAATTTCGACCTCTGCCTCTTACTCGAATGTAGTAGTTGTACTCTCGTTTGCCTAATGGGGGCACTCTTCTGAGCTTGAAAATTAATTGCAAATTTTGGGTGAGTTTTGCAAACTTAGTGAGTGACCATTATCGATGGTTCACTCAATTCATGCATCATATCAATACACGTAACAGTTTATTCACATATTTGCATTTTCATGAATTATCACACTTCATTTTCAGGACAATCATCATAATCATATCAATAATATAAGGTACATATTTCAAGTATAAATGCAGTGCACATGAGACTCACTTTTTATTTATTACTTTGTTGTGACCGAGTACCTAAACTATCCTGTATTCATTGTGGATACCAAGCTCATTGATAACTGTCCCGTATATGTTGGAAATAACGGGCGCATTAAACGTTGAGCTTGAGGTTTTGATGCACATAACTGAGCTTAAATCTCTTTTTTGATAGCTACTCCGATCACAATTGCCTTTATGTTTTATGCATTCATGTATTGAAATGCATCAGTCATATTTGCATATTCTCATTCAATCGCATATTTTCACTCAGTCACATGATCTCATTTAGACATTCTTATCGAGCCTTAGTCCGGCATTCAAAGATCACATTTAGAAGCACTTCAATAATACATTCACGTATCACAGTCATCTGACCTTCATTGTTCTGAATCAACACATCAATTCACATTCATTTATCATTCAAAACACAATTTAAGCAAATAGTAATTGAGAGAAATTGTCTAGGTTACTCACAGTATACTCCAGATTAGCATTTTCTTCTAAGTTTTGGAAACATTTGAACGTGGACTTTTATCCTGCACATCATAATTATACAATACACACGTTGCACACACATTAATAATTGCACAATTATAAGTATTCGTTTATGCACACTTGTGGATATAGAATATGTACAATGCATGTTCAGGATAAACCTGGGTGTCTTTCCTTTATTTCTTCACAAAATCATTCCCATATCAAGACTCACCTAAGTATAATTTATACTTAAGTTTATACCTCAATGAAACCATTGAAATCACAATCCATAACTCATTGAATCACTTTAAGATTTTCCCCAAAATTGACTTTCAGGTCTGCTATTCTTGATCACTTAGACAATGAAAATAAAGTAATTTGGTCATCCTATCTCTAGAAAATTGTTCCCCTATGTCTTGTGTTTTTATTGACATCAAAATCATTCAATTTGGTTCAGTAATCTAAAAGTTAGGCTCCAAACATTTTCGAACTATTCCTATACTAAAAAAGTATACTATGCACAACTTTCATCCAAAAATTGAACATCTTCGAGACTGAATTACAATTCTACTTCCTAGATAATTTGTAATACTATATCTCTAGTTTACTCCAAATTAAAAACCATCTGATTTGGAATCCTACAGATCCAAATATAATCAAAATACTTAAGTATGTTCAATAAAATATTCCTATTTACACTGTTCCAACATATTTCACACTTTCATTTAATCCATATTTTTTAAATCAATTCAAAATGCTACTAATTTTTTTGGAGAGTCAGAATAATGTGTTAGGAATCTATTGGTTTAAAAATCAAATCATTTGGAGGTCCAGAAAAGAAGTTACAGTCGAAAGAAGCAAGATGGTTCAACTTGCACATTGTTCTCAGGTACAGACAGTCACAGCTAACAATTGAAGAGTACTATAGCATGAAAAGACACTTAAGGTTGTGAGTGTCTATTAATTGACACTCACAGGCATGAGAGTGAACAATTGCGGTCGTTCAAGAGTTATGGGCATGAGAAAAACTCATGGGGTGACAGATAAAGACAAATAGGTTGGATGAGAGCATAATAATCAGACCCATCCCACATTTAACACTCAATATCTCTCAATCCTTTTTAGATGGATATGAATTTTGAAGAATAGGTAGAGCAGTGTCTTACGAGTCTAATGGTTTAAGAATCAAGTCATTTGGATGTCTAGAGAAGAAGTTATGATCAAAAGAAGCAATACTGTTCAGTATAGGGGAAAACCTCAAATGCATGATCGTGGTTATGCACAATGGTGCATTTTCCCATTTATCACCGAAGTCACCGTCGTGCTTATGCACGATGTTGCATTTTCACTATAACTCAAAATTCACTGTCGTGCTTATGCATGACTGTGCAGTTTTTCTTAAATCCAAAAGTCACTGCATTTTCTTCTTCTTCTTCTTTACCGACTCTCTACTTCAAACCTCCATAACTTTTGATCTAAAACTTCAAAAATTGCAAAATTTATATCAATGGAAAGCTAAAAGAAAGATCTACAACTTTCATGAAGACAATTTTATCAAAATATATCTAGATAAATATAGTTAATTCATGGAAGTTTAGACCAAAATTTAACCTCTCTTATCTCTTCATTCTCAGCCAACTTCTCTAACCTGTTTTCCTTCACTAATCCAACACTTCAAAAAAAAAATTAATTTCTAGTCTTTCTACTCCATTTCTTTCAACTCATTCACCACAATTTCACAATACCCCTAAATATGCAAGTTTACTCAAATTTCTCAAAATCGTCAAAAAACCAGATATTAGTTTTTCAACTCTTAATGTTTTGCATTTCACCATTATGTACATTTTCCTATATTTTTATTCTATGCATTTTCTTGTTTTTCTTCCTCTAACACAATCTTTCTCATCTCTGACCATCATTTTACAACTATTCTTCAACTCAAAAATCATTCTTTTGATCATCTCTAAAGCACTCACATATTCGCATACACACACATATGTACACATTCACAGTGAAGAGTTACAGAGCATATATGCCTATCACCTTTATATACAATAATTTTCTACACTAATCCCATATACCATTTCATTGCTCTTTCTAACTCCAAAAATCATTTTTACTTTACCTAATCACTAATAACCATCAAATACTAAATAACACTATATCCATATTTTCCCATCCTATTTACACAGTGTTCATAAAGATGTATGTAAATTCCATGATCATGTAAATGAAAGTAATTTCATCAAATTTATTTCATAAATCCACAACTCTAAAGGATTTATTCAATACTTGTTAAAAAAATCCAGATCTTCAACTATCCTAAAGCCTTAAACTCTACGCAATTCACGTACACCACTGTATAAATTGACCAGCTTCGGGTTTTTCTTAAGGCAGAAGAAATAAATAGCAAGGTGGGAGTGGTGTGGGATAAGGAAAAGCAAAGAAATCTCTCGGAGGATATTTGATGAAAAACTTTGTGTATTAGGAGGAAACTTAAAGAAGGTGGCTACGAAGAAGGTAACTAGGACTGAGTACTTGGCCTTTTTAACTCACAGAGAACATAACTTACTTTCTAATAAAATTATAAAAATCAACTTAACTAAGTCAATGAAACTTGTCACTTCTCTAATGTCTAAAGCTCTAACTAAGTTCTGTTTTTGAACTAATTCCTTTGACTTCCTCCTTACATTCCAATTATCTCTAATATTTTTCCAATATCCTTTGGTTTTTTATTTTTATTTTCCATAATTTTCAAAATTAGTCCTAAAATTCACCAAAATTCAAAATATAACAATTTCACTAACCAATAAAATTTTCAACGTAATAAATTTCAAAATTTCCAATATATCGCGACTCAATTCAATTATACCTGGAATTATCCATGAATGCATATGGAATAATTTTCATGTGCAAAATTTTCGCTATAAATGGTGTTCTCCAAATTTGGTTAGGAAATGGCCATATTAAATAACCAATTTCAATTCAATTTTCATGTATCAAACTAGACCATGTAGTGATGATCTTTATCACTCAAAATTCTTGGATGAGGTAGTGCCACATAGACTAAATAAAAAGGAACGGGTCAACAAATTATCAAGCAAAGCGAATTCAAGACACTTTAACAAATTAAGGAAGTTGGTAAGATATAACAACCATGTAGACTTGGTGGCTTGTGCTTTATTAGTAACTGAGGAGATCAACAATGTTGGAGAGCCATCCATATATTCATAAGACATTTTAGGAGCCAAATCTGACAAATGGTTGGTAGCTATGCATGAAGAAATGGAGTCCTTACATAAGAATGACACTTAGGAGATTATTAGAACACCAAAGGGAAAGAAGATTGTCAGCTATAAATATGTCTTCAAGAAAAAGGAAGGCACCCCGAGCATTGAAGAAGCAAGGTACAAAGCTCAGTTAGTTGCAAAAGGGTACATTTAAGTATAAGGTGTGGATTTCATTGATGTTTTCCCACCTATTGTAAAACATTGTTCTATTCGTATATTGCTTGCTTTGGTGGCTAAGTATGACTTGGAATTGGAGCAGTTAGATGTTAAAACTAGATTTCTTCATGGTGACCTTAGAGAATAAATCTACGTACAACAACTTGAAGGCTTCATGATTGAAGGCAAGGAGGATCATTTTTGCTTGCTGAAGAAACCTCTATACAGCCTTAAGCATTCACCCAGGTAGTGGTATAAGAGATTTGGCTTTGTTATGATCAATAATGATTTTTCAAGGATTAATTATGATAGTTGTTCCTACTTTATAAGGTTAGTTGATGGGTCATTCATATATTTATTATTATATGTTGATGATATGTTGATTGCTATAAAAGATACTTTTGAAGTTAGAAAGGTGAAAGCCTTATTAAGTGAAGAGTTTAAAATGAAAGATTTTAGAGCAGCAACAGAGATTCTTGGGATGGAAAATTAGAGGGATAGGAAAGTAGGGAAGTTGTTCCTCATTCAAAAGAAATATGTTGAGAAAGTTTTGGAGCATTTTGGCATGAAAGATGCTAAGCCTGTGAGTACTCAATTAGTTACTCATTTCAAGCTTTCGGTTGCACCATCACCATAAACAAATGAAGAGTATAGATACATGGATCATATTCCATACTCCAATGCAATAGGTAGTCTCATACATGCTATAGTATATGTTGGACTCCGAACTTTGAGTGGAAAATAGAAATGTGAATATGAAAGTAAATGAATGTTTTGGTGTATAAATTGTGTTATAGATGTTATTTGTGCCTTAATGAGATATGGGTTTATGTAAGGATAATGAGTTGAGAAACCTTAAGTATGAATTATGGTTATATATATGTGAGATATTATGCAAAAGCAAGAGAGGAATTTGGTGAATGACATGATGCTTTTGAATGTAAGAAATCATATGCTTTGAGTTTGAGTGTAGAATAAAAAAGTGTATGCTGATTCGAGGAAAATTAGGGAATGATTGAAATAGAATTGGCCAAAGTTGCCTTCTTTGAAGTTGTAACTTGTTCTTTTATCTTTCCAACGAGACTACATATGCAAGTTTTCAAGATCGGAATTAAGAGTTATATTTGATACAAGTTATGATGTTATAGAAGATTGATGTTAGTGACAGCTTTGATGACATGTTTGAGATTTGTGGTTTTGAAGAACCAATTTAGTTGAGTTTTGAGAAGATTGTGATTTGAATTTGTTGTTCGATTATTATGATGAGTTAGACATTTGAATAAGTAAATATGTGAAGATTATAAGTGTATATGATGTTAGTTTGGATGTGAGAAGCTTTAGAAAGGGTTGAAGAGGTTTTGGGAAACGCATGTCCGTTAAACGGACATGGGAGTCCGTTAAACGTACCTTTACGGGTCTAAAGGACCCTTTGCTGTGCCTATGTCCGTTAGACGGACATGGATGTCCGTTTAACGGACTTTCTTGGATGAATTGGTGCACTTTGGCCCGACAATGTCCGTTAAACGGACATGCGTGTTCGTTAAACGGACATTCACGGGTCCTTGTAGAAATGGTGATTTTTGATACTTTTAGAGGCCGAATCTGATTTTGTGGTCTTCATAAGAGTTGTATATCTAGAAGTATAATTTCAAATGGTCTAAGAACGAAATCAATCCAACTTCTAGATTAAAAGTTATGGCGATCGCGCCAAGAGAGGTTCAAATCGATTTCGGGTTTAAACATGGTTTATTATTTTGGGCATAACTCACTCATCTGACCTCGGATTGAGGTGATTATTGAAGCACTGAATTCCTAAGACATGTATCCTTATCTCCATGAAAATTTGTATCAATTGAAGTTGAATTGAAAGAGTTTGATTGAATCTTATGATAATTGGAATGATTTGTTTCTTTCCGATCTTGCAATTTTTCCTTCCTCATCCGACCTTGTCAAATCTTTTGCTTATATTTTTTCCGTTCGACATCCGAATAACTTGATTCTCAAAGCGTTAGATTCCTAAGACAACTAATTAAATTCTTATGGGAGATTATGAATTTGAGAGATTAAATTGAGGAAGATTGTTTGAATCAAAGTGAGTCGGGAAATTTTCTGAACATGGTTCGGTATTTTGAGAAATTCGGGATCTGTGGAGATCTGATTGAAGCGATGTTTGAGGCAAAATAAAATTAAGATATGGGGCTACAAATCATATGAAGAAATGAAATTTCAATTTAGCCCCTAAGACTTTAAATTTGTGAATTGAAATTTGGATTAGTGTTTAGTCTTGGATTAGGAGCATATAAAAGTATTTTGGCCATAAATTTTTCTATAGTTATCAAAATGAGGTGATATTTGATTTGGATTAAACTAGAAAAATAGGAATACAATTGTTATAAAAGATTCGAATTCCAATTTAGTCTTTGAGAATATTAATTTTCGGATAAAAGTGAAGTACAAGAAATTGTGTTAACATAAAGAACAGTCCGAAATGTTTAGACTATAACTTTTGGTGTAGTGCTCCAAATTGAATGATTTTTGGGGCATTATGAAATTAAGACAATGAGGAACAATTATATAGAAGGAAGTTTTGATAAATTCCTTCAAATTGATAGTGTAAAACAGGTCCGAAAGTAAGCATGACTTAAAGTCAAGTTCAGGGGCATATTGGGAAGTCCATTTAAAGGGGTTTGTTTTAAGGCATTGGTGGAGGGACAAAAGGGTCCTTTGACCCTCATTTAATGACTTGGAATATATAAAGAAGGGGCTGTCGTTTTGAAGAGAGTAGCCCACTAAATTTATGAGAGAAGAGGGAGAAAAATGAAAGAAAAGAGAGAAGAGAGGGAGAGTTCGGTGGAGAAAGAAGGAGGAAGCTTAGGGTTTCTGATTTTTTGAGTTTTAAGCAAGGATTTTCGATGATTCAAAGGGGAAAAACATGGAAGGAAGTGAGAGCTCCAAGATGAGCCAAGAAAAAAGTCGAAAATGAAGAAGATAAAGCTAAGAGATGGTTTTGATCTTTGAGTTTTAGTGAGATTTTGGTTTATTTGACTTAAGTTTGGTATGGGCTTGTGGTTTCTCAAGCCAATTTTAGAAATTTCATGTTTGAATTGAATCAAATGTGGATGTTTGTGATTTAGGGCGTTTGTCTTGAATGAGAAAAATTGAGGAGAGGCTTAGGAGACTTGAGGATTGGAACAAGCTCCAAGCATGGATAAGAGGTGGGTAATGTGTTTATTTTTTCAAATTATAAGCTAATTATAAATGTTGGTTTTATAAGCTATTGTTTTCAAATGATGTGAATCAATTGACTTTTGGGATGATTTATGAACTATTGGATTCATTGTTTTCCAAATGAATCAAGAAATTTCAAGAATTGTTTCGGACTTTCAAATGAAATGATTCAATTAACTACTTTCAAAGTATTTGAAGGATTTGATGAAATGAGAAATAATTGTTGAATTCTTTATGTTTGATTGTTTGAGTTTTCAATATGTGAATTTTGATTATTTATGAGATGGATTGATAGTTTGAGAATGTGTTTGAATTGTTATATGCATGTATGCAAGTTTGTGAATATGAATGTGTTGAGTACGACACAATATAAAAAGTTGAAATTTTAAAAATGTGCCTTCGGGCAATCTGATTTTTCAAACATGAATACGTGTTATATGGGTTTGGTTAGGTCCCTCATGTGGAGTTAGTGCACTGGTCTCATTTCTAAAGCCTTCGTCCGGCTGCTAACTAGTGGCATAGGAGCTCCGATTACGGACTCCCTTCACGGCTACACTGGACCGCTATGCGGGAAAGTATAGTACGTCCTGTTCACGGCTGCACAGGACCGCTTTGCGAGAATGTACAGTACGTCCTGTTTTTTTGGACCGACCCAAACCGATTGATGTATTATATGTTTTGCTTTGTGTAGAATGTGGTGCATTTATATGTGATGTATTTCATGTGTTTCGATTATATTCATAAATTGTAAAAAGGTTTGGATTTTCGACAAATGAGAAATTTGGGATTTTCAACGATGATAGTTTTGGAAACTGTTTGTAAATGTTTATGAAAGTTTTTGAAGTTAAGAAGTTTTTAAGAAATAAACCTTCAATGTTTTCCTACTGTGATGGTTCGATCAACTGAAAGTAAGGTTTGAAAATGTTTTGCTTATCATTTGATTGATAAACATGTTATCCAGGAGCTTCCGAGCTCACCCCCCTTTTATCCCCATCTCCAGGTATTCGAGCAGGAGATCGGATGAAAGACGTCAAGACATCAGTATTTGTGCATGTTTTTGTACTTTATGTTTTTGGTTAACGATTATTGGAAATGGTATATGGCTTGGAATGCCATTGGAGTATTGTAAGCATTTAGTTCATAATGTATATTGGATTATGATATTGTATAAGAACTTGAATTATGGAAATTGAAATGTATTGGCTATGGATGGTGCATTTTGGTTTTGTATACAAATTGAATTGAATTATGATTGTAATTGGGATATATATGTATGGATATGGATGAATGTGTTTAATAATGGGATATGAATTGTGATGATTTATAAATATGATTGGTTTTGGGTTTGATGGAAGTATTAATTTGTATATGGGCTAATGGAAGTTGTATATGATTTTGAATGTGATGAATACGTTTTGGATATGAAAAATGACTTGAAGTGGTCTAGAAATAGGATTGCGTTTTGCTAAGATCCCGGACGGAGGGTACGGTGGATTTTGATGTAGGTGTGATTGTTTGGAAGCTATAGAAGTGAGTTTTATACCTTGCAGGTTTGGGTTTTGTTCATGTGCAGCCGTTATGCTGCCCGATTTTGTAGAGTAGCATATGGATACGTGTATTAGTGTATAAATTTATGGGTTTATTGGCATGAGTGTGAAATTGCTATGGAAAGAAATGAGAAAAAGGATAAGAACATGTTTCGTTATGAAGATATTGAGTTATTGCATAATTAAGAAGACCGTGATTAAGGATTGAGATTTATATGAGAAAAAAAATTACATCGGCATTGATCCGTTTCAGATAGGAATAGTCCAGGGTTTCCAACGCTATAATTAAAATATTCGTATCGGATGTCGGTTTCGATTTTATTTGCTTCGATTCGATCCGTATTTGTTTCATATTTCTGTCATTCGATAATTTGATTTCGACCGTTTATTCGATTTCATTTCCGATTCATGTGTTTGCTTTGCTTTGATTCGCTATATGATCCGATTCACTGTTTTTCGTTCCGTTTCGGATTCTATTTAAGAGTGATCATGTTCAGTTAAAGAAGAGGTGTTATGTTGGGACCCGATCCGGGAACCGGATCCCAACCGAAAAGCAGAAAACGGGAACGAAACAAAGTGGCGGAATGAAACAATCGAACCAAACGAACGAATTTCGAAGCGAAACGAAATACAAAAGTACCGAAGCAAAACGAAGCGAAGCGGAATCGATACTTAACAAAACAGATAGCAAAGAGAAAGCAAATCGGAATCGAATGCAAAACATACAAACGGAGTAATTGAACTGAAATCAAACGAATCAATTCAATTGACACAAATTCTGACATCCGAGAGAACCAAAGAACAAAGAACAACAACGAATAGAGGGACATAATCGAGTTGGAAACCCTAAGACGTTCCAAAATCCGGTATGAAATTTTTTTCTTTTTTTTTTCTTTCTTATTCCTTGTCTTTTCATTCTTAATTTATTCCATTACATACAAAATCATCATATGCTTAGATACTCATACAAATCCCAAATCTCACTTTAATACTAATTCTATCAAAATTTCGGCAGCATAACGACTGCATTTATCCTAACCCAAACCTGCAAAGGTTCAAAAACACTTCTATAATCCCAAACACAACTCAAAATCATCGGACTCTCCCGTCCGGAATCCAAACACCAGCAAAACGCACGTCTATACCTAATACTTCCATAATTCTCAATTAGTCAACATAACAATCTCATTATCTATATCCAAACCACAATCATCATATTTATAATCAATATACAATCCCCATCATTCATAATAAAACATTCTTAGAATGACTTACACAACACACTCAATGGCATTCCAAGCCCAAAATACGTAAGATACACTCTGAACAAAAACGAATACATATCCATACTAAAATCCAAATTACTCAAAATCTAACTTATACAAATATCGAAACTAACGTCTTGACCATCTTTCATCCGATCTCCTGCTTGAATACCTGGAGATGGGGATGAAAGGGGGGTGAGCTAAAATAGCTCGTGGATAATATGTTTATATATTGAAAAATAATCGAAAACATATTTAGAAAAACTTTACCATTTATTTCCGAAATTTCACATTAGAAATTTGGCAAATTTCTTATTTTTCACAATTTTCAAAATATTGCCAATACAAACGCAATCTCTCTTCAGTTGGAAAACTACCATAAGATATTTCTCAAAATTTTCACATTTTGTTTTTAAAATGATGCAATGCAACACACTTATAAACAGAACAAAACACACAAAACACAACAAATGGTCTGGTTTGGTCCAAATAGAATGTACTGCACATTCCCGCATAACGGTCCTGTGCAGCCGTGAACAGAACGTACTACACTTTTCCGCATAGCGCTCCATTGTAGCCGTGAAGGGAGTTCGAAATCGGAGCTCTAATGCCACTAGCGGGCAGCCGAGAGAAGGCTTTAAACGAATAGAAACAGTGCACTGACTCACAAGGGACCTACCAAACTCACATATCACATATCGAAAATGAAAAATCGGATTGCCCAAAGGCACTTTTCGAAAATCTTACTTTTCAACATTTTTTATAATACAATCACAAGTCGCATCAAATCATATAACAAATCATATGCAATCTAACTCACGAATTACATCACACGGCAATCAAAATCACAACAATGTATGCAGCTATTTCTTTCAATTACAAATTCAACCTTTTTCAATTTCACTTTTCAAATCGTTCATATAAAGCAAACTGCATTTTCGTAACATTTATTGCGAAAACCAATTTTTCAAACATTTTCATAAACCATAATATTTTTTTAAAGCAATTTTCAATCTCACATGCTTATGCTTAAAATTCAATAAATAAACATACTACCCACCTCAAAAGGATGCAAGGACCTCGTCCCGATCATCCATTTGACCAAAGCATCCTTTGTTCTTCCAATTTAACATTCCCTAAAGCAATTTCATCAAAATTCAACCTCATAAATAACTTAATCCTTAAAATTGATATCATAATTCATCAATTCATACTAATTCCAAGATATTTAAATCATCAATTTCCAAATTCTCAATTTGACCTAAACCGAATTATTCAAATTCAATACCATAAATCACAATTTCTTCAAAATTGTTATCATATTTCACAAACTCATCATATTTCAAGCCATCTTAATCCAACAATTTCAAAAAAATCCCCAATTTCCACAATTGGCCTAAACCCCCAATTTATCATTTTTCAAATTAACCTCACTTAAGGCATAAACATAAAAATTGACTTAAGAAATCTCAAATTCATCATTATCCAAACTATCTAAAGCATCAATTTACAAAAACTCCAATTCACAAATTTGGGCAAAACCTCCAATTTACAATTAAGCCAAAATTAAACATAATCATAACCTATTCTCTTCAATTAACCTTAGGAAAACTCAATCCATAACCATCTTAAACTAAACCAACCAACAAACTCATCAAAAATTCAAAACTTGAACTTTCTCTCACTTACCATTTTCTCCACCATTTTCATTATTTTTGAGCTCTAAGACAAGCTTTCATCTTCTTCCCTCTATTTCCTCTTGGAAACAACAAAAATCTCTAAGAAAAACCAAAAAAAACCAAACCTTGCTTCATCTTTCTTCTCCTTCCTTCCATAGCCGATTGCTTCATTCTCTTCTTCTTCATTTCTTCTTCTCCCTTCTTCGTTTATTTCTCTTCTCTTTTTCTTCTATTTTCTTCTCTTACTTCGTGGACCAGATGCCTTATACGACAGCCATAGGTGAGTTTTACCATGTCATTAAAAATGGAGGGTAAATGACCATTTTGCCCTCACTTATTGGCCTATTTCCACATTTGCCCCTGCACTGTCTTTAAAAATCTGATGCCTTGCGTTCTAGTTTTGGGAAACTAAACGAAATAATTTGGACAAACTTTCTACTAGAGAATTGTTCCTCTCGATCATACGAATCCAACGCAACTGACAGCGCTCAATTCGGATCTAAAACGAAGAAGTTATAGCCAAAATACTATCGGACCTTCACAAAATCCGAGACTGAACATTAACATAACTTCAGTCCAGAAATAGACAATCTTAGGGATGAAATTAAATTTCGATCCCTTCATATGATTTGTAGCCCCATATCTTAATTTATTTGGCCTTAATAATCAACTCAATAGGAGTTGTACAGCTCCCGAATTTCGCAAAATACCGAACCATGTTCAGAAAATTATCCAACTTATAACGTATAACCAAATCTCCTAATTTGGTTCAATCAATCTCTTTCCATTTAATCTCCTAAAAATCATAATTCTTCATAAAAATGAAATTAATTGTCTTAGGAATCGAACGCTTCAAGAATCAAATCAATCGGATGTCGGACGAAGGAATTATAAGCAAAAGATTACAAAAGGGATCGGAGTAAAAACAAAGTAACCGAACTTCAAAACCGAACTTTTCAAAAATCATATCTCTCCATTCCGAACTCAGAATTTGACAAATTTGGTGTCAATAAAAAGATCAAAGGAAGCTCTACAACTTCCCTGAAGTACTCAAAATCAAATTAGGTCTTGAAAGAGGTCAAAAACTCAATCAAAGATTCTGTCCAAAACAACTTTTCCTAAACGACTTCCAATTTTTAATCGCTCATAACTCCTTGCCCCGATATCGAAAAATTGTAAAATTTATATCAATGGAAAGATAAAAAGATCATATAAAACTTTCATGAAGACCACTTATTCTAATTCAAACTAAATCCATATGAGAAGTTGCCTCGAAGCATATAACACACAAATCTATACTTAATAGCATTTTCAAAACAAAGCATATCTTCGGAAAATCATATCTCTCAATCCCGACATCGAAAAATAGTAAACTTTATGGCCACAGAAAACTCTTAACATAATCTACAAGTTTTATGTAGATCATTTTCTCAAATTTTGCCTAAATCAAAAGTCAACCCTCAAAGGCCAAAAAGTCAAACTTTTCACAAATTTTCATTTTTTTTTTACACTTTCTCTCTTTACTTCTTGATTTTTTTCCACTCCCATTTTAATTAACTCATTCTCTTTCCTCTCATAATCCATATAACTTCATTCAAATATCAAAGTCCTCAAAACTAAACAATTCTTTTCTCATAAATTTTTTTCTTAATTTCAGCAAATTTTCTTAAATTCATAGATTGTCTCACCAATTTCTTTCTCATTAATATTCATTTTAATATTTCTAATTATCATCAAAAGTTAGGGTCCAATATTTCTCCCCTCTTAAAAGAATTTAGTCCTCGAAATTCATACTTAATCATCAAGTAACACATCCGCCTAACCATAGTCAAATTACTTTCTTATCCATTTCCCATCACATACATTCTTAACTTAATCACTATTTTTGAATCTTAATGAACCTTAAGGGACCATCCATCATTTGTCTCATCTTGCAAGGATTCACTTCCTCTTTCTTTAAAGCATAAGCATAGTCAAAATCAATTTATCTCCAATCTCATTTGTATTATCACATTCCTAAAATCGATCATGATTCTCGTCACTTTAATCAACAATCAATTTAATTCTCCAAATATTTCAGATATACCTTCATATCATTCAATCCTATCCTTCAAGTATTTCTTATTTCATCTTATAAATGTGTAAAGTCGAATCATCCAAATTCATCTTAAAATTCTCATCGCATAATGCCATCATGAACTTCAAATCTCAAGTTCATTAACACACGCCTAAAATCAATCAAAGTTCTTAACCTCACTCAGACAATCACTAAATTCATTCTTCATAACCATATTGCCCAAGTATGATCATAATACTGGGCTCTGATACCATAAATGTTGGGACCCGATCCGGGAACCGGATCCCAACCGAAAAGCGGAAAACGGGAATGAAACAAAGTGACGGAACGAAACAATCGAACCAAACGAACGGATTTCAAAGCGAAACGAAATACAAAAGTACCGAAGCAAAACGAAGCGAAGCGGAATCGATACTTAACAAAGCGGATAACAAAGCGAAAGCAAATCGGAATCGAATGCAAAACATACAAACGGAGTAATTGAACTGAAATCAAACGAATCAATTCAATTGACACAAATTCCGACATCCGAGAGAACCAAAGAACAAAGAACAACAACGAATAGAGGAACATAATCGCGTTGGAAACCCTAAGACGTTCCAAAATTCGGTATGAATTTTTTTCTTTTTTTTTTCTTTCTTATTCCTTGTCTTTTCATTCTTAATTTATTCCATTACATACAAAATCATCATATGCTTAGATACTCATACAAATCCCAAATCTCACTTTAATACTAATTCTATCAAAATTTCGGCAGCATAACGGCTGCATTTATCCTAACCCAAACCTGCAAAGGTTCAAAAACACTTCTATAATTCCAAACACAGCTCAAAATCATCGGACTCTCCCGTCCGGAATCCAAACACCAGCAAAACACACGTCTATACCTAATACTTCCATAATTCTTAATTAGTCAACACAACAATCTCATTATCTATATTCAAATCACAATTATCATATTTATAATCAATATACAATCCCCATCATTCATAATAAAACATTCTTAGAATGACTTACACAACACACTTAATGGCATTCCAAGCCCAAAATACATAAGATACACTCTGAACAAAAACAAATACATATCCATACTAAAATCCAAATTACTCAAAATCTAACTTATACAAATATCGAAATTGACGTCTTAACCATCTTTCATCCGATCTCCTGCTCGAATACCTGGAGATGGGGATGAAAGGGGGGGTGAGCTAAAATAGCTCGTGGATAATATGTTTATATACTGAAAAATAAGCGAAAACATATTTAGAAAAACTTTAGCATTTATTTCCGAAATTTCACATTAGAAATTTGGCAAATTTCTTATTTTTCACACTTTTCAAAATATTGCCAATACAAACACAATCTCTCTTCAGTTGGAAAACCACCATAAGATATTTCTCAAAATTTTCACATTTTGTTTTTAAAATGATGCAATGCAACACACTTATAAACATAACAAAACACACAAAACACAACAAATGGTCTGGTTTGGTCCAACAAAAGCGTCTTGCACATTCCCTTTAACGGTCCTGCGTGCGGTAGTGAATGAAACGTACTACACTTTCCGCATAGCGGTCCAGTAGATAACCCGTGAAGGAGTCCAAATCGGAGCTCCAATGCCACTAGCGGGTAGCCGGGAGAAGGCTTTAAACGAATAGAGACAGTGCACTGACTCACAAGGGACCAACCAAACCCACATATCACATATCGAAAATGAAAAGTCGGATTGCCCGAAGGCACTTTTAAAAAATCTTACTTTTCAACATTTTTTATAATACAATCATAAGTCGCATCAAATCATATAACAAATCATATGCAATCTAACTCACGAATTACATCACACAGCAATCAAAGTCACAACAATGTATGTAGCTATTTCTTTCAATTACAAATTCAACCTTTTTCAATTTCACTTTTCAAAACGTTCATATAAAGCAAACTGCATTTTCGTAACATTTATTTCGAAAACCAATTTTTCAAACATTTTCAAAAACCATAATAATTTTTTTAAAGCATTTTTCAATCTCACATGCTTATGCTTAAAATTCAATAAATAAACATACTACCCACCTCGAAAGGATGCAAGGACCTCGTCCCGATCATCCATTTGACCAAAGCATCCTTTGTTCTTCCAATTTAACATTCCCTAAAGCAATTTCATCAAAATTCAACCTCATAAATAACTTAATCCTTAAAATTGATGTCATAATTCATTAATTCATACTAATTCCAAGATATTTAAATCATCAATTTCTAAATTCCCAATTTGACCTAAACCGAATTATTCAAATTCAATATCATAAATCACAATTTCTTCAAAATTGTTATCAAATTTCACAAACTCATCATATTTCAAGCTATCTTAATCCAACAATTTCAAAAAAATCTCCAATTTTCACAATTGGCCTAAACCCCCAATTTACCATTTTTCAAATTAACCTCACTTAAGGCATAAACATCAAAATTGACTTAAGAAATCTCAAATTCATCATTAATCCAAGCTATCTAAAGCATCAATTTACAAAAACCTCAATTCACAAATTTGGGCAAAACCCCCAATTTACAATTAAGCCAAAATTAAACATAATCATAACCTATTCTCTTCAATTAACCTTAGGAAAACTCAATCCATAACCATCTTAAACTAAACCAACCAACAAGCTCATCAAAAATTCAAAACTTGAACTTTCTCTCACTTACCATTTTCTCCACCATTTTCGTTATTTTTGAGCTCCAAGACAAGCTTTCATCTTCTTCCCTCTATTTCCTCTTGGAAACAACGAAAATCTCTAAGAAAAACCCAAAAAAACCAAACCTTGCTTCATCTTTCTTCTCCTTCCTTCCATAGCCGATTGCTTCATTCTCTTCTTCTTCATTTCTTCTTCTCCCTTCTTCGTTTATTTCTCTTCTCTTTTTCTTCTATTTTCTTCTCTTACTTCGTGGACCAGATGCCTTATACGACAGCCATAGGTGAGTTTTGCCATGTCATTAAAAATGGAGGGTAAATGACCATTTTGCCCTCACTTATTGGCCTATTTTCACGTTTGCCCCTGCACTGTCTTTAAAAATCTGATGCTTTGCGTTCTAGTTTTCAGAAACTAAACGAAATAATTTGGACAAACTTTCTACTAGAGAATTGTTCCTCTCGATCATACGAATCCAACGCAACTGACGGCGCTCAATTCGGATCTAAAGAAGTTATAGCCAAAATACTATCGGACCTTCAAAAATCAAGGGCGAACATTAACATAACTTCAGTCCAGAAATAGACAATCTTAGGGATGAAATTAAATTTCGATCCCTTCATATGATTTGTAGCCCCATATCTTAATTTTATTTGGCCTTAATAATCAACTCAATCGGAGTTGTACAGCTCCCGAATTTTGCAAAATACCGAACCATGTTCAAAAAATTATCCAACTTATAACCTATAACCAAATCTCCTACTTTGGTTCAATCAATCTCTTTCCATTTAATCTCCTAAAAATCATAATTCTTCATTAAAATGAAATTAATTGTCTTAGGAATCGAACGCTTCAAGAATCAAATCAATCGGATGTCGGACGAAGGAATTATAAGCAAAAGATTACAAAAGGGATCGGAGTAAAAACAAAGTAACCGAACTTCAAAACCGAACTTTTCAAAAATCATATCTCTCGATCCCGAATTCGGAATTTGACAAATTTGGTATCAATAAAAAGATCAAAGGAATCTCTACAACTTCCCTTAAGTACTCAAAATCAAATTAGGTCTTGAAAGAGGTCGAAAATGCAATCAAAGATTCTGTCCAAAACAGCTTTTCCTAAACGACTTCCAATTTTTAATCGCTCATAACTCTTTGCCCCTATATCGAAAAATTGTAAACTTTATATCAATGGAAAGATAAAAACATCATCTAAAACTTTCATGAAGACCACTTATTCTAATTCAAACTAAATCCGTACGACGAGTGGCCTCGAAGCATAAAACACACAAATCTATACTTAATAGCATTTTCAAAACAAAACATATCTTCGGAAAATCATATCTCTCAATCCCGACATCGAAAAATAGCAAACTTTATGGCCACAGAAAACTCTTAACATAATCTACAAGTTTCATGTAGATCATTTTCTCAAATTTTGCCTAAATCAAAAGTCAACCCTCAAAGGCCAAAAAGTCAAACTTTTCACAAATTTTCATTTTGTTTTTTTTTTACACTTTCTCTCTTTACTTTTTGATTTTTTCCACTCCCATTTCAATTAACTCATTCTCTTTCCTCTCATAATCCATATAACTTCATTCAAATATCAAAGTCCTCAAAACTAAACAATTCTTTTTTCATAAATTTTTTTTCTTAATTTCAGCAATTTTTCTTAAATTCATAGATTATCTCATCAATTTCTTTCTCATTAATATTCATTTTAATATTTCTAATTATCATCAAAAGTTCGGGGTCCAACATGTTACGAGTGTTAAGTGTAAGCAGTTGGGTTCCGAAACGGGATCCATGAGATGTGGTATCAAAGCCCAGTAATATGATCTTATTTGGGCGTATGTGTATGAGTGATTTTTGCACAAGAAATTGATAAGAGTTTGTAAAGATAAGTTTGATTTTGTGAGAATATGATATTGATGTGAATAAAGTTGCATGAATTATTCGAAGAACCTATGTGATTGTTTGATTAAGGTGAAGAATTATGATTGAGTTTAAGACTATGATAAAGGAAGTTAAGATCAGAAATTCATGATGAATTTAGAGGATGTGACTTCGAATATATGTGAGATGCAAATATGAATCTTTAAAGATGAGCTTGATGATAGAAATACATGTATAGAAGTTAAAAAGATTGAGATTGAATGGTTTTGGTCCGTATTAAGGTTCTCAATAAATTAGATCATTGGCATATGTGAAGAAATAGTTGTTTGATATGATAGTGATGATTCAATCTCATAAAGAAGTGAAAATTTGTGAATAAGATAAGAATATGTGTGATAAGAAATTTGAGTGATTTTAGGTTTGTGATAATGAAATTGAGATTAGAATTCCTGATGAATTGGGATAAATGGATATTGTTTATCCTTTTGTGAGATGAAAGTGTGAACTTTTGAAAGATGAGATAAATTGATAGAGGTATATGTATAAAATGACAAAGATTGGTTTGAATGATAAATTGGTCCATGTTAAGGTTCATTAAGAGTTGGACCATTAATTTGTGTCCATAGGTTGAGGAATATTAATTTTTTGATAAAGTGAGTTAAATATATGTACTTGTGAAAATATGATAAGAACTATTGGTGTGTGAATATGATATGGATGGTATATGATTTAGGAGGTGAAAAACATTACGAATATGTGTGATGAAGGATTTGTTAAGAAAGTGAATGACTAGGATCTTTTGGAAGAGATTTAGCTAATTCAATGTGTTACATAGTGATTCGCTTAAGTATGAATTTCGAGGACGAAATTCTTTTAAGAGGGGGAGAAATGTTGGACCCCGAACTTTGAGTGGAAATTAGAAATGTGAATATGAAAGTAAATGAATGTTTTGGCGTATAAATTGTGTTATAGATGTTATTTGTGCCTTAATGAGATATGGGTTTATGTAAGGATAATGAGTTGAGAAACCTTAAGTATGAATTATGGTTATATATATGTGAGATATTATGCAAAAGCAAGAGAGGAATTTGGTGAATGACATGATGCTTTCGAATGTAAGAAATCATATGCTTTGAGTTTGAGTGTAGAATAAAAATGTGTATGCTGATTCGAGGAAAATTAGGGAATGATTGAAATAGAATTGGCCAAAGTTGCCTTCTTGTTCTTTTATCTTTCCAACGAGACTACATATGCAAGTTTTCAAGATCGAAATTAAGAGTTATATTTGATACAAGTTATGATGTTATATAAGATTGATGTTAGTGACAGCTTTGATGACATGTTTGAGATTTGTGATTTTGAAGAACCAATTTAGTTGAGTTTTGAGAAGATTGTGATTTGAATTTGTTGTTCGATTATTATGATGAGTTAGACATTTGAATAAGTAAATATGTGAAGATTATAAGTGTATATGATGTTAGTTTGGATGTGAGAAGCTTTAGAAAGGGTTGAAGAGGTTTTGGGAAACGCATGTCCGTTAAAAGGACATGGGAGTCCGTTAAACGGACCTTTACGGGTCTAAAGGACCCTTTGCTATGCCTATGTCCATTTAACGGACTTTCTCGGATGAATTGGTACACTTTGGCCTGATAATGTCCGTTAAACGGACATGCATGTTCGTTAAACGGACATTCACGGGTCAGCTTGTGGAAATGGTGATTTTTGATACTTTTAGAGGCCGAATCTGATTTTGTGGTCTTCATAAGAGTTGTATATCTAGAAGTATACTTTCAAATGGTCCAAGAACAAAACCAATCCAATTTTTAGATTAAAAGTTATGACGATCGCGCCAAGAGAGGTTCAAATCGATTTCGGGTTTAAACATGGTTTATTATTTTGGGCATAACTCACTCATCCGACCTCGGATTGAGGTGATTATTGAAGCACTGAATTCCTCAGACATGTATACTCTTCATGAAAATTTGTATCAATTGAAGTTAAATTGAAAGAGTTTGATTGAATCTTATGATAATCGGAATGATTCGTTTCTTTCCGATCTTGCAACTTTTCCTTCCTCATCCGACCTTGTCAAATCTTTTGCTTATATCTTTTCCGTCCGACATCCGAATAACTTGATTCTCAAAGCGTTGGATTCCTAAGACAACTAATTAAATTCTTATGGGAAATTATGAATTTTAGAGATTAAATTGAGGAAGATTGTTTGAATCAAAGTGAGTCGGGAAATTTTCTGAACATGGTTCGGTATTTTGAGAAATTCGGGATCTATGGAGATCCGATTGAAGCGATGCTTGAGGCAAAATAAAATTAAGATATGGGGCTACAAATCATATGAAGAAATGAAATTTCAATTTAGCCCCTAAGACTTTAAATTTGTGAATTGAAGTTTGGATTAGTGTTCAGTCTTGGATTAGGAGCATATAAAAGTATTTTAGTCATAACTTTTTCTATAGTTATCAAAATGAGGTGATATTTGATTTGGATTAAAGTAGAAAAATAGGAATACAATTTTTATGAAGGATTCGAATTCCAATTTAGTCTTTGGGAATATTAATTTTCGGATAAAAGTGAAGTACAGGAAATTGTGTTAACATAAAGAACAGTCCGAAATGTTTGGACTATGACTTTTGGTGTAGTGCTCCAAATTGAATGATTTTTAGGGCATTATGAAATTAAAACAATGAGAAACAATTATCTAGAAGGAAGTTTTGACAAATTCCTTCAAATTGATAGTGCGAAACAGGTTCGAAAGTAAGCATGACTTAAAGTCAAGTTCAGGGGCATATTGGGAAGTCCATTTAAAGGGGTTTGTTTTAAGGCATTGGTGAAGGAACAAAAGGGTCCTTTGACCCTCATTTAATGACTTGGCATATATAAAGAAGGGGTTGTCGTTTGGAAGAGAGTAGCCCACTAAATTTATGAGAGAAGAGGGAGAAAAATGAAAGAAAAGAGAGAAGAGAGGGAGAGCTCGGTGGAGAAAGAAGGAGGAAGCTTAGGGTTTCTGATTTTTTGAGTTTTAAGCAAGGATTTTCGATGATTCAAAGGGGAAAAACATGGAAGGAAGTGAGAGCTCCAAGATGAGCCAAGCAAAAAGTCAAAAATGAAGAAGATAAAGGTAAGAGATGGTTTTGATCTTTGAGTTTTAGTGAGATTTTGGTTTATTTGACTTAAGTTTTGTATGGGCTTGTGGTTTCTCAAGCCAATTTTAGAAATTTCATGTTTGAATTGAATCAATTGTGGATGTTTGTGATTTAGGGCTTTTGTCTTGAATGAGAAAAATTGAGGAGAGGCTTAGGAGACTTGAGGATTGGAACAAGCTCCAAGCATGGATAAGAGGTGGGTAATGTGTTTATTTTTTTCAAATTATAAGCTAATTATAAATGTTGGTTTTATAAGCTATTGTTTTCAAATGATGTGAATCAATTGACTTTTGGGATGATTTATGAACTATTGGATTCATTGTTTTCCGAATGAATCAAGAAATTTCAAGAATTGTTTCAGACTTTCAAATGAAATGATTCAATTAACTACTTTCAAAGTATTTGAAGGATTTGATGAAATGAGCATAATTGTTGAATTCTTTATGTTTGATTGTTTGAGTTTTCAATATGTGAATTTTGATTATTTATGAGATGGATTGATAGTTTGAGAATATGTTTGAATTGTTATATGCATGTATGCAAGTTTGTGAATATGAATGTGTTGAGTACGACACAATATAAAAAGTTGAATTTTTGAAAATGTGCCTTCGGCAATATGATTTTTCAAACATGAATACGTGTTATATGAGTTTGGTTAGGTCTCTCATGTGGAGTCAGTGCACTGGTCTCATTTCTAAAGCCTTCGCCCAGCTGCCACCTAGTGGCATAGGAGCTCCGATTACGGACTCCCTTCACGACTACACTGGACCGTTATGTGAAAAAGTGTAGTACGTCCTGTTCACGACTGCACAGGACCGCTTTGCGGGAATGTGCAGTACGTCATGTTTTTTTAGACCGACCCAAACCGATTGATGTGCTATATGTTTTGCTTTGTGTAGAATGTAGTGCATTTATATGTGATGTATTTCATGTGTTTCGATTATATTCATAAATTGTAAAAAGGTTTGGATTTTCGACAAATGAGAAATTTGGGATTTTCAACGATGATAGTTTTGGAAACTGTTTGTAAATGTTTATGAAAGTTTTTGAAGTTAAGAAGTTTTTAAGAAATAAACCTTCAATGTTTTCCTACTGTGATGGTTCGATCAACTGAAAGTAAGGTTTGAAAATTTTTTGCTTATCATTTGATTGATAAACATGTTATCCAGGAGCTTCCGAGCTCCCCCCCCCCCCTTTCATCCCCATCTCCAGGTATTTGAGCAGGAGATCGGATGAAAGACGTCAAGACATCAGTATTTGTGCATGTTTTTGTACTTTGTGTTTTTGGTTAATGATTATTGGAAATGGTATATGGCTTGGAATGTCATTGGAGTATTGTAAGCATTTAGTTCATGATGTATATTGGATTATGATATTGTATAAGAACTTGAATTATGGAATTGGAAATGTATTGGCTATGGATGGTGCATTTTGGTTTTGTATACAAATTGAATTGAATTATGATTGTAATTGGGATATATATGTATGGTTATGGATGAATGTGTTTAATAATAAGATATGAATTGTGATGATTTATAAATATGATTGGTTTTGGGTTTGAAGGAAGTATTAATTTGTATATGGGCTAATGGAAGTTGTATATGATTTTGAATGTGATGAATACGTTTTGGATATGAAAAATGACTTGAAGTGGTCTAGAAATAGGATTGCATTTTGCTGAGATCCCGGACGGAGGGTCCGGTGGATTTTGATGTAGGTGTGATTGTTTGAAAGTTATAGAAGTGAGTTTTACACCTTGCAGGTTTGGGTTTTGTTCATGTGCAGCTGTTATGCTGCCCGATTTTGTAAAGTAGCGTATGGATACGTGTATTAGTGTATAAATTTATGGGTTTATTGGCATGAGTGTGAAATTGATATGGAAAGAAATGAGAAAAAGGATAAGAACATGTTTCGTTATGAAGATATTAAGTTATCGCATAATTAAGAAGACCGTGATTAAGGATTGAGATTTATATGAGAAAAAAAAATTACATCGGCATTGATCCGTTTCAGATAAGAATAGTCCGGGGTTTCCAACGCTATGATTAAAATATTCGTATCAAATGTCGGTTTCGGTTTTATTTGCTTCGATTCGATCTGTATTTGTTTCGTATTTCTGTTATTCGATAATTTGATTTCGATCGTTTATTCGATTTCATTTCCGATTCATGTGTTTGCTTTGCTTTGATTCGCTATATGATCCGATTCACTGTTTTTCGTTCCGTTTCGGATTTGATTTAAGAGTGATCATGTTCAGTTAAAGGAGAGGTGTTACGAGTGTTAAGTGTAAGCAGTTAAGTTCTAGAAACAGGATCCAACAATATATACTTGATCTGATATTTCTTATACAGTTAGCCTCGTGAGTAGATACATGGAAAATCCTAGCAAAGTTCACTGGCAAGCAGTGAAATGAATTTTGAGATATTTAAAAGGCTCAATTGACGCTGGTCTGGAGTTCAATAGTGGTGGTAATAGTTTGGTTGGTTATATCGACTTAAATTATGCAGGAGACCTCGACAAAAAGAGATCTTTGATAAGCTATGTGTTTACTTTGGAAAATGGCGTTGTCAGTTGAAAATCTACATTACAATCTACATTTGCACTATCTACAATAGAAACTGAGTACATGGCAATGACTAAGGCTATCAAAGAGGTTGTTTGGTTAAGGGGCTTATATAATGAGCTAAATTCAGATCATCAAGTGACTGTTGTCTTTTATGATAGTGAAAGTGCAATACATCTAACCAAAGATCATATGTTTCGTGGAAAAACAAAGCACATTGACATCAAGTGCCATTTTGTTCGTGATATTCTCACACAAGAAAATATTATATTAAAGAAGATTGGTATTACAGACAACTCAACTGATATGTTAACAAAGTCTCTTCCAACTATCAAGTTCAAGCATTGCTTGGACTTGATTGGTGTTTCTCATCATTGAGTTGCCCTTATGGGCTTATTAGGAGAAGGTGGAGTAAAGTTCATTAATTTTCTATATCGAGTAGAAAATTCAAGCCAAGGTGGAGATTTATTATAGTGTCTTGAATTTGTTTTTCTTGATGATTTGCTAGCCATTCCTTTTTCTCTAATCTATGTGGCACTACCTCATTCAAGCGTTTTGAGTGATAAAGATCACCACTACATGACCTAGTTTCGTGCATGAAAATTGAATGGAAATTGGCTATCTAACGTGGCCATTTCCTAACCAAATTTGGAGACCACCATTTGCCTAGATAAAGCTGTTATTTGTATGGTTTCAACGGAAGCAAAATTTGAGTGAGTTTTCTGTTTAGAGAGTGTAGTGATTTCTTATCGAATGCTATTTTTAATTGCTCTAGTAAATATAACGGTAAAATCAAACCTTTAATTGGGTTTTAGGTTTGAGAGTTACTTCACTTGTATTTTGTTTATCTCATGTAGTAAATTTATTGCTCCCCTTCTCTTATGGATGTAGGCTTATTACCAAACTACATAAATTTTGTGTGTTTTTATTTTAGTCCCTATACTTCAATATTTCTCCACTTTGAGTAGCCATCCAAATTACTTTCAAAGTAACCCCTCGAACCTAACAAAAATCGTTATGGCTAAGATCTAACTCTTGAAGTTTCTCCAGGACGCATAAACCTGCTGAAAGAACAACTTGATCATGTTTCCCGAGTTGTGCATAAGATATAATTATAAAGATATTTATTTCAATAAGTTAAAAGTAATAGAAGGATAGTTTCAGTTGCCTGTGAAGTTCTATAGATAACTTTGTACTTACTATGAGCTGTTAATGAACCATTATAAAGATTTGATGATAATGACAAGGCCTTAAGGAAGCAAGTGCCTCCATGTTAAGAGGAATGCTGTGGCGAACAAATTTCAAGTCCAGAAGTTCCAATTCAGTAGATTTTGACAACCCCATACAAAAAGGAAACGTGAAAGGTATGTTGTTTTCAAGAGACTATAAGAAGTGAATCTTTTGGGGTCTGTAGTTTAGATAAAGGAACTATTATCTCTGAATGGAAGGGTTCCATCAAGGTAGTTACTTTGCAACTTGAACACCGTCAGATTACTAAAAGTGGCCATTTCTGTAACGAGGCATAGAAGTAATGTGTTCAAGAAGAGGTTTTCAAAGAGAAGCTTCTACTTAGAATTTCTTATACTTAGGCTACCTTGCATCCTTAAAGAGCCAGTCAGTTGACTCCTACTCAAATCCAATGTCTCCAAGTACTCGCAATCTGATAATTCTGCATAAAGAATGATTATTATTTGATGTCTAATAAAAATAATTAAACGCTAATAATCTTACCTTCCCATGGAAAGGGTCCAGCTAACCAATTAGCTTATTATATCCCAGATCCAAGGTCTCTAATTTTCTCAGTCCTGCCAAGCTCATAATCCCCTTAAGTAGCACAAGCAACTAGTCATTAGAAAACCATTACAAGAAACTAAAAACCTTCATAGTTCCACCCTATAACAGAAATAGAAGCAATAGGACTTAAAGCTACTAAAAGTTTGCCTTTTTAAGATGATGTGAAATCAATCAAATATCAAGTTGCAGTCTTTGGCATACCTTTTTTTTTTTTTTCCCTTAATCCTCCTAATTGAATTGAATGACATATTGAACAAGGATATATTTAGAGGCCAGACATCAACCTAATCAAAATGTATTTGTGGATACTCTTGAGTATTATTGTCTTGTATCATCTATCGACAGCTCAATCACACGGTTCGTATATAATTGCATGTGACTCTGTCCCATCTGCAACAATCATTCCATGAGTCACCAATCCATGTAGGAAGAATATAATCTGCATCATATCTGTTTGATTCTAGAGATGCCTTAAAGGCTAATAGAGCCAACCTCACATCTTCAAAGTGACTTCCACTTCCATTGATTAATTGAACCAGAAGATCAAACCCAGAACACCAAGAGCAGACTTTGACTCGTGCATGGCAAGACATAAATCAAAGTGAACTGCTTCTACAGGATGCTATAGCAAACCATAATTAATCATATATGATATACCCTAAAACTTTAAGAAGAAATAAAAACAAAATTGGTTTTCAATATCATTAAGACAAAATGTGCAAATGGTAGTAATGTTGACATGGGAAGAAAAATCAATTGAAAAATTGCCACTCTACTAAAATTTATAATGAGAAGAAAGAAGGATAAAATTAAGTTGATGTTTCTAAGTTGGACAAAGCAATTTGACAAGATAAACGTGAGATACAATAATCTTGATGTCAAACAGTGACTAAGAGGCCAGTCAAGGTCTGAATTGGCCAACAATTGTCAAAGTCTCGTTAGAGAATTTATTTCGCATTGGTATCAAGCTTTGCCATTGACAGCGACAAGTAAAGGGACGAACCACGAGAAATTGGGTGGAAATGACCTCCTATGGCTTGCTGTCGCTGGAGAGCCTTGTTATGCAGGTGTCGGAGGTATAGGCAGAGACCTTAATTTTTTGTTTCCTGTTATGTTTCCTCGCAATTCCAGTGTGCCAAAAAACGGCCAATCATTTGTATAGAATCGTCTAAATATGCATTCTACCTCACATTTCAGTTAACAATGATGCGCAGCGACAAAGGGGAGAAATTAAGGTTGGCTGTGAAAGAGGAATGGTATGGAGATAAAAAAGAATAGGGTTATCAGATGGGTTATATGGAAAATTGTTCAGCCCAAACAAAAGTCACATAAACTTTACATGTATTTACAAAAACATGTTTTGTTAGGGGTTAATTATAAAAAAAAAGTCCTAACTTTCGTCAATTTTTAATTATTTTCTGAATTTTAAAAAATAGCAATAAAATACTTAAACTTTCAATTTTTTTAATTTTAGTGCAAATTTCAAAAAATGACAATAAATGTTCAAACTTTCAATTTTCTTCAATTATAGCCCGACGTTATTTGTTGTTCTCCTAATGCCCTCAACTTTTTTGTTTTTATTTGTTTTTTTGACGCCTCAAACTACTCTCGTATTACAGCATACTGCAACAATAAGTTATTCGTTTTTAGTTCGTTCTTTTGATGTCCTTAATGTGAGGGCGTCAGAATTACATAATCTGAAAATCGAAGGATGAGGATAAACTGAAAATGAAGAAAAAAAAACTGAAATTAAAGCGTAAGGTCGTCGGAACTGTATAATCTGATTTAGATTATTTTTAAACGACTTTATTTTAATTATATGATTAAACGACATCATTTCATTAATTTTCATTTATTGTGTTAATTTTAGTGGCGTATATTAATAGTTAAAGTTTCGAAATATGTATTAAGTCACATCATCAAACTTAATGGAAACATTAACATTAAGCTAGAATTGAAAAAATGAAAGTTTAAGCATTTTATTATTATAAATTTACTTAAACTTTAAAAAGTGATAGGATGTGATAAAAACTTTTGACCTTAATTATTTTATTATTATTTGAACTATTCTTTTAAAATAATTTGGATAAGAAATTAGAAAAAAATTGTTGTTATTTGATTAAGATTAATTTTTCTTCAAAATAAAACTCATGCTAATGCCACGAAATATTCTTGTTGTACAATTACAAGCTTATATTTTTGTATGTGCACTTGCTCTTGCATTTTGGTAGGCAAAAAGTGCAAAATTGATCCTAATGTTTATCTGTGTTGACAAATTAAATCTCAACATTTCGTAGGGTTCAAATTGAACCTCATCATTTTCAAAACTTTCATATTGAACCTTATATTAATAGAAAATGTGAAAAGATCGTGAAGTCGTCAATTTTCAATCATGTCATCACTCACATAACATAAATTAATAATATTTTAATATTATTGTAGGTCTATTCTACCATATAAGCAATTTATATTTTAAAAATACTTATTCAAGTTATTAAAATATATAGGACCTACTTGTTTAATTTAAACTAAATATAATTAACCTAACTAATTAATATAATTAAACTAATTAATTTTGTTAACTGAACTAATTAATTTATTAACTAATAAATCCTAAAACTTAAAAATCCTCGGTTTAGAACTTGTAGTTAACACTTCGTCTCCCTCCTTCGCCATAGCATCTCCTTTATTTGTCACCCTTCATTATAGCCACTTTTCACTAGTGCTTCACTTACTCTTAGAGAAGATAAGTCCCTTTCTCTAACCATACATCGACAAAGAATTGAGCAAGATTAAGAAGTACTAGTCAACAAATTTCATATCTTTAGAATTTTTACCTTTTAGGATTCAAAACAAAAGAATATCAAAACCTTAAAAAACAATTTCATTTTAATTTGCATCATTAACAAGTACTTTCTTTTTATTTTTAAACCTAATAATAATAATGAAGTTTTATATAGCTACTAGCTTTCACCATAAAAATATTTCAATAAAAGCCCTATATAGGTATTGGTTCAGTCGGATTCTGATGGAGCTGGGCGCTGCTGCTTGGATCCATGAGATTGGTTGATTCTGTGTTGATAATACCTGCAAAACAATAAAGGCACGCCGGAGGTTGATTTCTGGTAGACCCCTCCGACGCTCAAGTCAGTTTTTGTGAGAGCTTTTTGTAGCTGATGAGTAGTGAAAAGTAGGGTTATGGGAATTGTCCTTTTCATGATGAGGTAATGAATTTATACGATTGATACCTGAGGGAATTAGGTTAATCCCCAAGGCATGGGTCGATCGGCCCATGTGTCGTTCTGCGTATGGGCTTGGGCCTAGCACGACTGGCCCAACCATAAACCCCCTACTCCTCGAGTCTGACTAAGGAGAAGGGTCGAAGGAGTACATGAGGATTGTGCAGCTTGTCTGCGAGATAGCTCGTGATAGGCCCGATCGGTTGGACATCAATGCATAGTGCCTGAGAGCTCACGCTAGGATCGATCGGTTGAATGTCCCGATCAGTCGACATTGATGCTTAGTGTATGACAGTTCGTGCCGAGATCGGTTGTAAGGTCTGAAAAAGTCATGGTCGACCGAGGCAATGGAGTTTGGTTGAACAATTGTGAGGCCGAGCGATCCAAGATTTTTGCTCTTGGCTTTACCTGGTTCCAAGATCCCGTCTTGGCAACCTGGCCGAGCGATGTAGAGGCCGAGCGATCCAAGATTTTGACTCTTGGAATCGCCTGGTTCCAAGATCCCGTCTTGGTAACCTGGCTGAGCGATGTCGAGGCCGAGCGATGGTTCCAAGATCTTGTCTTGGCAACCTGGTCGAGCGATGTCGAGGCCGAGCGATGGTTCCAAGATCTTGTCTTGGCAACCTGGCCGAGCGATGTCGAGGCCGAGCGATGGTTCCAAGATCTTGTCTTAGCAACCTGGCCGAGCGATGGTTCCAAGATCTTGTCTTGGTAACCTGGCCGAGCGATGTCGAGGCCGAGCGATGGTTCCAAGATCTTGTCTTGGCAACCTGACCGAGCGATGTCAAGGCCGAGCGATAGTTCAAAGATCTTGTCTTGACAACCTGGCTGAGCGATGTCAAGGCCGAGCGATGTCGAGGCCGAACGATGGTTCCAAGATCTTGTCTTGACAACCTGGTCGAGCGGCGTAGAGGCCGAGTGATGTAGAGGCCGAGCGATCCAAGATTTTGGCTCTTGGCATCGCCTGGTTCCAAGATCCTGTCTTGGCAATCTGGCCGAGCGGCGTCGAGGCAATTAGTTGGTGGAATTTTCTCCCCTTGCAAAATTTAGTGAGATTTTTCTCCCCTTGCCAAATTGGAGCCTTATCTTTAGTCGTTCGCAGAAACCTTTGAACTTTTCGTTATCAAACTGCCGATCGTTGTCTGTCACCAAAACCATGGGCATCCCAAAACGGCTCAGTATATTTTTGCGTACAAAATTTTTGATTTTCTGCTCAATGATGGCGGCGACTGCTTCCGCTTCTACCCACTTAGTGAAGTATTCGACCGCCACTATCAAAAACTTCTTCTGCCCCGGACCAAGAGGAAAAGGACCTAGTATGTGCATTCCCCATTGAGCGAAGGGAATGGGATGGCTCACAATTTTTAGCTGCTCGGTCGGCTGGTGAGATAGATTGCTATTCTTCTGGCAGGCCTCGCATCGATTAACTTTCCCTTGACAATCCTTCTTCATTGTTATCCAGTAATACCCCTGTCTGATCAATCTATGAGCCAGCATTCTGCCTCCTAAATGATTTCCGCACATTCCTTCATGAACTTCAGCCATTGCTTTTTCTACCTCCTCTTCATTCAAGCAATGTAATAGTGGCCAGTCGTAAGAACGCTTGTACAGAATGTCATTGATGATCACGTATTCGACCGCCTTTACCCTCAGTTTCTTGGCCTCCAAAGCTTCTGTCGGCTGTATTCCCTTGAGAAAGTATTGCCTGATCGACTCCATCCAACTTGATCGTTCATCTGCTTGAAGGACTTCAGTAGCCTTCTGGATGCTAGGTCGGTCGAGTCGCTCGACTAAGATGTTGTTCCTAGCATTTTGATCAGAAGCCATCTTGGAAAGTGCATCCGCTTGAGCATTTTGAGCTCATTCTATCCTGCTGACCGAATATTGCTCGAAATTACTCAGCTCCTATTTTACCAACTCCAAGTACTTGATCATGCTGCTCCCCTTGGCCTCATACTGCCCAGTGACTTGACCAACCACTATTTGGCTATCGCTGTGCACCTTTAGATGCTTTACCCCCATCTCTCTTGCCAACTGGAGGCCGGTTATTAGAGCTTCGTATTCTGCCTCGTTGTTGGATGCTCTAAATTCTAACCGGAGAGCATACTCCACCTTTTCTTCCATATGTGTGGGCTGATCAATACCACTCTTGCTCCTCATCCTTCAGCATTGGATGAGCCGTCAACAAAAAAGCTCCAGGCAGGGTGTTGCTCACCCTGCGAGTCAGGTTGACTCATTTCTACAACGAAGTCTGCCAACACTTGGGCCTTGATCGTCGTCCGCGGTTTATAGTGTATAGGAAAGCATCCTGGGAAACTGAGAAGTTCATGCCCTGACGTGGAGTCTACCAGCCGATCGATTTTGGGCAAAGGGAAGCTGTCCTTTGGGCATGCTTTGTTCAGGTCGGTGAAATCAATGCAAATTCTCTACTTCTCGTTCTTCTTTTTCACCAATACCACGTTGGCTAGCCATTCGAGGTATTTGACTTCTCGAATGAACCCGGCTTCAAATAGCTTCTCTATTTCTTTCTCGATCACCCCCTGCTGCTCCTTGTTGTGCCATCGCTTCTTTTGTCTGACTGACCTATAATTTTTCTGAATACCCAAGGAATGGGATGTTACCGATCAGGAGATTCCAGGCATGTCGCTCGGTACCCAAGCAAAGACCAATCGGTTCTCTACCAAACAACTTGTGATTGCTGCGGCCAACCCTTGTTCAAGTTCAACACCCAAATTTGTGAATTTGGATCGGCCTTCTTCATCCAGTATGACCCGCTGATTTTCTTCCGCAGGGTTCATCCTCTCGGTTTCTTCATCCGCTCTTACATCCAAAGAACTTGCCCAAGTAGCATTCCCGAGCGATTCTTTGTTGACCCCTGACAATGCCGATGCCATGGGGTGTTGGGAATTTCATCGCCTGATAATAAGTTGAGACGACAGCTCTGAGGGCATTTTGTGTGGCCCTTCCAATTATTGCATTATAGGCTTCTACAAACTTCACCACTAAGAATTCAACATTCTTCATTACTTGGAGCGGCTTTTGTCCGAACTTTACGCTCAACAAAACTCGAGCGAATGTATAGGCGAATGCTCCTGTTACCCCTTTGATTGGCCCCTCTATCGATAATAGTCGTTCTTTCAGAATCTCCATTTGCTTGAAAGCATCGTAGTATAACAAGTCGACCGAGCTGCCTGTGTCGATCATTACACGCTTCACCTCACTACCGTCCATATTTAAAGTAACTACGAACACGTCATCGTGAGGACAGCTGACGCCAGCCAGGTCGGACTCGTCAAACGAGATTGCCTCATTAACTTGCGATTTTTTTGCTACTGACTGACCCTCAACGATCTGCCTAGCATACCGCTTCCTTCCTTTGGCGGTGGACCCCCCAACTGCGCTACCGCCAAAAATCATATTGATGACCCTAACTGGTCTGTCATCTTGCTGCCCTGTATTTCTATCATCTCTAGCCCTAGACTGTCCCCTCGTGTCGCGTCGGTCGTCCGTATTCCTAGTCTGCCTTCCTCCATCGTTTACGTTTTGTCTCCAGGGTCTTCGCCAATTGTCAAACCTACCGCTTCTGCCCTCATTACCTCGCTCGGCATTTCTACCGTACTTCAAGAATCTACCCAGTCTTCCCCTCTGGATGAGGAGTTCGATTTTCTTCTTCAGGTCCTAGCAATCCTCCGTTTCATGACCGACATCTCTGTGGAAGCGACAGTATAAAGAAGAATCCCATATTTTAGAGGAGTTTTCAATTTATTGGGTTCTCGAAGGGATTCCCCTTCTGCTCTCACGATCTCCAGTACTTCCGCATATCGCCTGTTGAGCGGAGTGGAGGACTCTCGCCTTTGGTCTTTTTGATCGATCGGCTTCCTCCAGCTAGGCCGATCCTTCTGCCGTTTATGCGAGTCATCGGCCCTCGTCTGCTCTGCGCTTTGTGTTTTTCAACAGTTCCTCCAGCTGGATCTATTTGTGTTGGGCCTGGGTCCCAGATCCCTAATCCCGAGGTGGCCCCTTGGGCTGCGCCAGCGACGAGCTCCCCGAAATTCGGACCCGATCCCAACATCCATACATAATTCACAAACATACATACACATATTCTACACATGCATTCGATCTATGAAGTAAACACCCCATAAACCAAGGGGCTTCATGCCATAACAACCCGAAGGAAAATAAACCAGTATTCTCAAAATAGCATAATACAAAATAAAGTTTAAATCCAAAATACATGAATATGCTCCATGATGATATGCTTAGTGGGCTAACCAAAATACTAACTTAATACAAAGCTCCTAACTAGCTTGAAATTTCCGATGCCTTGCAAGATCAGCGATCGCCTCGTTCTGCACCTGAGGAGGGAAAGTAATGGGTTGAGCTACACAGCTCAGTGGCTAATATAGTTATAGCCATCGGCAACTAGCACAAATTTAGGCATATGTATATATATATATATATATATATATATATATATATATATATATATATATATATATATATATATATATATATATATATATATATATATATATATATACATGCAACAATTCTAGCACTCACATACTAACCAAGCAATTTGCGCATTCAACATAATTAATTCAACTCACAAAACATGTCATCGGATAAAATGATTCTGAGCATGATTATGTGCTTTTGTTTAGGCGAGAGTGGAACCATTTCGTTCGTCACGTGCACGTCGACAAGAGCCTTCTCCCGGCTGCCCGCTTGTGGGTTATGATCTTCGAATGGACTCATTTTGTTCAGGATGTAAACTTCGGTTTCTTCCTTTTGTTTCTATGGAACCCTCACACCATATGATGTGCATTGCATATTTGGTTTATTCTCTATGAAGCATACTTATGACATGTTTTGTGAGTTGAATTAATTATGTTGAATGCGCAAATTGCTTGGTTAGTATGTGCTAGAATTATTGTATATATATATATATATATATATATATATATATATATATATATATATATATATATATATATATATATATATATATATATATATATATATATATATATATCATTTTATCCGATGATATGCTTTCAAGCTTTCATTTATTCAAAATGCCATGACCGAAGTCGAGGCATAACATGCTCATAATCAAGATTCATTTCTATCAGTTCTCATGTGTAGCGCCCCCTCACCGTAGGGTACACATCGGGACGCCCGAAGGTCGCTTCGACACGTATCCCACGATAAAGGTGCACTACCAGAAAATCCCGCTAATAGACCACATGGCATCGCAATAATTAAAACCATAATATATCAGAAATCAGTGAACTAAAAAAAAATCCAAAAATAATTTTGATACAGTCATCCAATATCAGAATAGACAAGTCTATTAGTCCCCTAAACAAAACCAAAAAGGAAACTGATACAAGCATCTATCCTAAGTCATCCACAAAAGTCCAACCCAGCTGACCGACCTGTGAGCCATCGCATCTCTTGCCAGCACGCTCGCACGACAGGAAAAGACTATCTCCGGAGCTAGGAGTCTACTATAACGATCCTGAAAAATAGGTTGTAATTTTGGGTGAGTTTGCGAACTCAGTGAGAAACCATCATCGATGGTTCACTCAAATCATGCATTACGCAGATTACGTGCAAGACCGCAGACAAGATGAATACAATTAGTATATAACAATTTGCGTAGCCTATAAAAGTTTGCGATATCATATCACAATTCACGATATTATGCAGCAGTTTACGATGGCATGTAACAATTTGCAATCTCTCATGTCATCACATAATTGATAAGTGTCGTAATTCAATCGGTCATGTGTATACAATGCATATGAGACTCTTTTCGATTATTCGATGTTGTGCCCAAGTGCTCGATCGATTCAGATGGGGGGCGTCGAGATTTCTCCCCTCGGGCTCGAGGCGGTCGATCTGATGTTCGAGCTCGAGGCTCTTTTCAATGATAATAGCAACTTGGGTCACATATCCATTATCGATCATGCATTTATGCATGTTATGCGATGTTCGATAATTCGATGTATGGCTATAAAGCCCGAGATTGCATTTCTCGGTGTCATGCAATAATCGAATCAATACTGATAGAAACATGCCATTCGATCATGTATATTTCAGTAATCATGCAATTTCACATTGGCAGGTAATTCACATCGAGCATTTTTACTATCAAGAATTTGAGAAACCAACTAGATTACTCACCAGAACTTCCGAACTCTCGCTCGGAAGTCCCAAAGAATGTCTGTGGAATGATGATCCAACGGCGCCTCTATAGCAGTAAAATACAGTCCCATTACTAGATGCTCAATTAAACAATTCAGTGATGCATATGTCTCAATGAAATTATGTACAATGCATGTTCACGATTTCCGGTGCTAAAACCCAATTTTAATATTCTATGCCCAATTCTAACTCTTTGCTCGATTGCTCGACAATAATTGATCCAATCCTAAAATCCAGTTCAATTTCCTCAATTCATACTTCCTATAACAACTCCCTATCCATTGGGTCAAAACCGCCATTGAAAACCTCAATTGTCTCAATTCAATACTTAGGTCACACTATGAACCATAATTGACCTTATTCTCTATGAATCAATACCACTTAAATTAAATTCGAACTTCCATAATTATCCTCAATAGTAGACCTCTTTTCCTAGTTCGTAATGAATCAAGAATAACCTCAATCGGAGGTCTATACCATCAATTAAGCCCAATCAACTAAAATCAATCCAATCAAAATTTCTATCCCTCGTCGCGACGAATAAATCCACGCTCGTCGCGACGTCCAACCGAGCTCGTTGCGACGAATAAATCATTATTCGTCGCGATGAAGCCCTCACACCTCTGCGGGCTCGTCGCGACGTGCAAAGGCCCGATCGTCTTCTCCGATCGATTTCCGCCATTAATGCTCTTTAATCTCAACATTTAACACCCTAACTACTCAATCAACCATAAATGCATGGAACAACCATTAATAACAACATTAAAGCCATAAATACTTACCAATCACAGCCTCAATCCACAAATCCCTCAAATCACCGTAAACCCTAAAATCTTTCAAACTCAATGATAAACCACTCTCAAGCTTCTCAACCTTCATCAATCACAATAACAAGTTAGCCTAGCACAATGAGAAGAAACCATAAGAAAAGATCGAGGAATCCTCACCGATGGAAGAAATCGAAGAACACCGTGGGAGGAGGAAGAGAAGAAACGCTTAAGCCTTAGGGTAAAAATCCCCAAAATCTCAAACCTGACTATTTATAGACATAGGTCTCCAAATCAGTTCAAATTTCAGTCTCTAAATTTCAATGGCTCCACATTTTTATTTCCTAACAGTATAACTCTAATTTTTTCATCACCATTGGACAATTCTTTCAGTACCATACAGTCAATCGGTTTGTCACTCCAAAATTTCCGGTCCGGGCATTTTCTCCCGAATTTCCTGAATATTTCCTATAAGCCACTATCAATAGCCAATCACTCTTAGACTATTCTAAATCAGTCATTCGAGCCCACTTATTCCTAATTTCTCAATTAATCATAATCCAGTCAGTTTCCAGTTCACAATCCAATCAATTCATACTCACAATTAAAATGCCGGAAAACTATGAATGCATGTACCTATGAATAAGTGCATATGCAATAAACCTGTTCCTCTATAATTAGAGGCCAGTAACATGCTCAATCAGTGAATGCAATGAAACCTATCAGTCTGACCCAATATTACCATAATGCCCTTGCTAACAGTAACGGGATGTTACAATTCACCCCTCCTAATAAAAATTTTGTCCTCGAAATTTAATACCTGTCCGATCGAATAAATGAGGATACTGACTCCTCATAAGCTCATCAGTCTCCCATGTAGCTTCCTCAGAAGAGTGGTTCTTCCAAAGGACTTTCACCAATGGAATCACCCTGTTCCTCAGCTACTTGACCCGTGATCCTATAATTTGTACCGGCTCCTCAACATAACTCAGATTACTGTCTATCTCAATCTCCTGAGCTGGAATCACATGCGTCGGGTCAGAACGGTACCGTCGGAGCATACTAACATGAAACACGTCATACATCTGGGACATCTCACTCAGTAGCAATCAGAAGCCAACGGTCCTATCCTCTCAAGGATCTCATACGGACCGATATACCGAGGGCTCAACTTGCCCTTACGGCCAAACCTCAGTACTCCTTTCCAAGGAGACACCCGGAGAAACACTTTGTCACCCACATTGTACTCCATCTCTCGCCGATGCTGATCCACATAGCTCTTACATGCATCTGAGCCGCCTTGATGCGACTCAATCAACTATACCTTATCCATCAGATCCTCGAATCAGCTCGGGACCTCAATCGATCTCATACCCTCTTCATCCCAATACAATGGCGATCGACACGGCCTCCCTACAAGGCCTCATACGGTGCCATCCAATCTTGCTCGACATCTTTGGTTATTATATGCAAACTCGATCGGTGCCAAATCGATCCCATGATCCTCGAACTCCAATACACAAGCTCGAAGCATGTCCTCAACAGTTTTAATCGTCCTCTCACTCTGCCCATCATGCGAGGATAAAATGCGATCTTGAAGTTCAATCAGTACCCATAGCGATGCAGAGGCACTTCCAGAATCTCGAAGTGAACCTGGGATCCCTGTCTAACACTATCGATACTGGGACCCCATGCAGTCGCACAATCTCTGCCGCATACTCTGGGCCAACTAATCGAGAGTATTTCTCTCTCTCACTGGCAAGAAGTGAGCTGATTTAGTCAACCGGTCCACTATGACCCAGATAGCATCACGCTGCCTCGGTGTCCTAGGCAACCCCATCACAAAATCCATGGTAATTCGCTCCCATTTCCACTCCGGAATGGGCAACGAATGTAACTTTCCCATGGAGCTGATGCTGCGCTTAACTGGCCGACGGATCGACACCTAGAAACATACTCTGCCACTTGCCTCTTCATACCAGGCCACCAGAAATGCTGTCTCAGTGAATTATACATCTTGGTCGTACCAGGATGCATAGCATAGGCAGCTACATGTGCCTCCTCTAGGATCTCACGTCTCAAATCATCTACATCAGGCACACACAGTCTTTGTCCCATCCATAAAGTCCCATCTCTCAACTCAAACTCCGAATCGATGCAAGCTGGACTCTCTCAATCAGTCTCACTAACACTGGGTCTTGATCCTGAACTCTCCGGATCCTATCATGCAACATCGGCCTTAGCCTCAGAGTAGCAATCAGAGCTCCATCCTAACCCAAATCTATCTGTACATTAAGAGTTCTCAACTGAATCAGACCAGGTAACCTCGAAACCTAAACCTGAGCTGCACTACCATGCGATCTCCTACTCAGTGCATCCGCCACCACATTGGCCTTTCTGGATGATACTCAATCGCAAATCATAGTCCTTCAAAGAACTCTATCCATCTCCTTTGTCTCAGATTGAGCTCTCTCGACTCAGCAGATATCCGAGACTCTTATGATCGATGAAGACTGGGCGTCTCCCCATCTGATAATGTCTCCGGATCTTGAGCAAACACAATGCGGCCAACTCCAAGTCATGCACTGGATAATTCACCTCGTGAGACCTCAACTGTCTCGAGGCATACGCTATAACTCTCCCATGCTTCATCAATACACAACCCAATCCCTGATGCGAGGCATCACTGTAAACCACAAAGCCTCCAGTACCAGAAGGAATGCTTAACAAGGGTGTAGTCGTCAACCGGTGTTTCAGCTTCTCAAAGCTCTTCTGGCACTCTTCAGACCATCTGAACGAAACATTCTTCCTTAATAGCTTTGTCAAAGGGGAAGAGATCAACGAAAACCCCTCGACAAACCTTCGGTAATATCCGGCCAATCCTAGGAAACTTCGCAACTCTGGCACACTCCTCGGAATCTCCCAACTCATAACTGCCTCTATCTTGTGAGGATCCACCTGAATACCCTCATCGGACACCACGTGTCCTAGAAATACAATCTCATCAAGCCAGAATTCACAGTTAGTGAATTTGGCGAACAACTGTCTCTCTCTCATGACCTGAAGGACAATCCTCAGATGCTCAGCGTGCTCCTGTCTACTCCTCGAATAAACCAGTATGTCATCAATAAACACTATCACAAACCGATCCAGGTAGGGCTGAAAAACTCTATTCATCAAGGCCATGAAGGCTGCCGGGGCATTAGTCAACCTAAACGGCATCACTAGGAACTCGAAATGCCCATACCTGCTCCTGAAAGCACTCTTAGGCACATCGACCTCTGCAATCCTCAACTGGTAATAACCTGATCTCAGATCCAATTTGGTGAACACCAGCTCCTCGCGAATCGATCAAATAAATCGTCAATCCTAGGCGGTGGATACTTATTCTTCATCACACCCGATTCAACCGCCTATAATCAATACACGCCTCGGCGTCCGTCCTTCTTCTTCTTGACAACCAAGACTGGAGCTCCCATGGCGAAACACTCGGTCTAATGAACCCTTGTCTAGTAGCTCCTACTGGCCGAGCCTTAAGCTCTCTCGGTTCCACCGTGCCATCCTATACGGAGGGATCAATATAGAGCGGTACCGAACGAGATCAATCTCAAACTCGCCTCCGCTCTGGCAAGAATCCGGTAACTCCTCGGGAACACATCTGAAATTCACGACTACGGAACATCCGCAATCTCGCCAACTCGGAATCCACTACGTGAGCCGATAGGCCTCACAACCTCCTGCATCAATCTCGTGGCACTCAAGAAGGATATCATCCTCGCTAGTACTGCCTGACTAACTCCTCGAAAAACAACTCTGGGCTGACCAGGAGACTCCAAAACAACCTCCTTGGTATAACAAATCCATAATAGCCCTATGTCGCAATAACATGTAGCACCCACTCCCGACGAGACCCGAACCCGATATCCATGGTGATATCCGAGCCGTGACCCATGAGGGTGGCGATTAGAACATTCATTACCTTATTAACAAAAATCGTATGACATTTTTTTTTCTTTCAAAAAACATTAGAGTCATGAAACAAACATTGACTTGCCCAATTATAACAAAACACTTTCAAAGATTAAACCATTTAACGATAAAACAATTTCAATCATTATTAGCACTCATTAGTGCTCAATCACTCTATACAATTACATGTAACCAATTGGGCCTACTAAATACCAAATTAATACACTAATGCGGATACGACGACCGATCCCGACCCGATACTGTCTTGCTAGCGATGAGCGTACTCCGTGTATCCAACGGGTACTCTCCATTTCTGAAAAATAGATGCAATGTTGGGTGAGTTTGCGAACTCGGTGAGAAACCATCATCGATGGTTCACCCAACTCATGCATATCCACACAATCACACAATATTGTATATATATCATAAACAAGAAATCACAGCATTCAATTTCACATTTTATAAGGCAATAAGCCTTTCACACAATTCACACATTCATTTATGCGGTGCATGTGACTCTTTCATTTTCTTTCGTTGTTGTGACCGTGCTTTGAGCTCATATCGTTGAGCCATTGGCTCTAAAACATTGGGCTTAAAGCCTCAAAGCGTTAGGCATAGCTCGATCATCGAGCCGAGGCTCGAATACGTTAGCACAAGGCCTCGTGCGTTGAGCTTAAAGCTCAAATCGGTGGCGACACCACAACTGCCATTATCTCGATCATTTACTATGCATGAATGCACATGTCATTTTCCAATATCCAATTATCGCATTTCTATTTCCAATTCCAATTAATTACTATTTCCGATCATTTTCCAATGTCCTCGGACTTTTAGTCCGAGATTTCATTCTCATGCATTTACCTTTCGCTTCACAACCACATTTACAATCCAATTTACTAATGCATTCTCACGCACTTATTCTCATTTGCACTTCAATATCACAATCTAATATTTCGAACACCCATGGTCCGAAATCAATCAAAACAATCAATTACATATATCCATCCTTGCATCCTCACGGCAATCAATGCATATAATTAAGAAACACATAAGGTTGAGAAACCAACTAGGTTACTCACCTATTACTTCGAGCTAATCTTTGGGAAGTTTCACCGTCGGTTGGACGACGCTTCACTTGGGCCTCTATAAGAAACAGAGAAATAACGAGTCACTACAGATGCAATTTGTGCACATGTAGGTGAAATATGCATGTTCATGAATTTTCTGACCCTAAATCCAAATTTCTCCATAACAAAATCCATCTAAAAATTAGAAACCTATTGGCGCTGACAGTGCGCAATTCGGACCTCTATAGGTCCCCAATTAAACAAAACAGTGATTAAAGGCTCCGTTACCCGGGGCCACGTCAATTTCCCGTCCAAAAATTCCCAATTTCTCACAAAATGAAATTAAATGTTCTACGAATCCGATGCCTCAAGAATCAGGTCAATCGGACGTCGGACGGAAAAGAAATTGACAAAAGAAGCATGAAATCAAAAATTACCAATTAACAAATAAAAATAATAAAATAATAAATAATAAAATAATAAAAAAGGAATCAGCCTCGCTGGGGGCGACGTCTCGCCCCAGCGGGGCTGACTTAATCGGCCCCGTCGCTAGGGCGAGGCGTCGCCCTAGCGACGCGGGCCTTTACGCCTCGTCACTAGGGCGAGGCGTCGCCCTAGTGAACGGGCGTGATTCCATTTCTATTTTTTTTTTCTGATTTTCAATCTAATTTTCAACACCTATAATTCATTGCACACAATTCAGAAAATTTCCAACTATATCTCGTTGGAAAGCTCAGGAAACCCTCTACAATTCTCAAGAAGACCATAAAAATCAATTTCACCCTTAAGGGTGTCAAAAATCCCTTCAAAGCTACTGCCTACTCAAATCCCATTAAAACAGAACAGTACATTACAAATTCCTTAACTCTCTGATTCTTCAGCCAAAAATTACCATATAAATAGGCTCAATAAGTTCACAATGTCATCTACAACTTTCATGAACAACCCAAAATCAAATTCCATTGCTAAACAAGTCAATTAATTCACTCAATGTTGTTGTCCCTGAAATCATTCAATTTGAGCAGTAAACTTATAACAAGCATAACTCCCTGTACACAAGTCAGAAAAATCAGAACTTTATATCCCTGAAAAGATAAATCCTCAAACTTCAATTTTCATGAAGAACTCAATTTCCAATTCAATTTCTAACAATTTCAAAACTGTCATGCAAGTTACTTCCATGATCAGCAATTCCTAACCTAATGCAGGATCAGTTTTTGCAAAATCCTAACTCCCAACTCTGACCTCTAAAAATTATATGTCATATCTCATTTTCAAGATAATTTCTTCCTATTCAACTTTGCAGAAGATCACTCACACCAATTCAGTCCAAAAAAATGGCTAAAATTGCTTCCAAGCCGAATACTCACAAGTCAGACACTTAAGCTAGGTTTCATCAACATGCCCAAAACCAGTCCATAGTAAACAGCTCATATCTCCCAATATACAACTCGAAAATTAACAAGATCAGTGGCAATGGAAAGCTAACTCAATATGCCTCAACTTCCATGAAGACCATTCTCCCTAGTTCCATCTCAATTAATTTATAAAAATCAGTAAAGCTCATAGGTTATGGTTTCGGTTACTGTTCACAGGCAATAAAACAGTAACTTTCCATGCCAAATTTCAACCTATTAGAGTTACAATTTGACAACACCTATTTCACACAAAAATGTAGCTAACATATGAAAGTTTCATTGGGCACAAACTTCACCTCATTTACACACCTACACAGTTAGTTATGCTCAAAACATTACAATAGGCTCAACACCAAAATTTCCAGATTTCACCTATACCTCATCCTCTTCCATTCTATCACTTTACCTACATTAATATACATTCATTTACACCTCCAATTCAGCCACAAACTCAACACAATATTTATCTGTATTCTTACACAAAAGTTGGCAGCAATAATTCCTCAATTCCTATGCACAATTCATCATCAACATGCAATTACAATCAAGCTAAAACCATTCATCACTCATCCTACTTTCAATTCATAACTAACTCTAATCTTATACCCATTAATTCAAGCAATAATTATCATCAATTTAAGGCATCAATAATCATAATAAACATACCATAACCCCCATTCAATGTTTCTACCTACCATGATTCATTAAATGCATACTCAAAGCATAAGGAAAACTTAAACCATACACTTACCTATTCAAGCTTCCACTAATCAATCCTTCACTCTTTAAAGACATCAAGACCACTCTACTTCCTCACTTCTCAACCCCATGCATGGTTATTATCTTAGTAAGGAGGGAGAAGGTTTAAGCTTATAAGCATGCAAGGAAGAACAAAGAGAGTAGCAACTCCAACAAGCCAAGAAGGAGGAACTATTGAAGGAGAAGAGAGGAAAGCTACGGTGAAATGAAGCAAGCCAAGTTTTTTTTTGTTTACTTTTGTTCTCCCCATATGGAAGAATCGAGACTCATTTAAAGGGCTAAAGAGTGTCATGACACTTGGCATTAATAAGAAAGAAGGAAATTTAAATTAATAAGGTTGTAACAAAAAAAATTGAAAATTTTAATTTATCCAATGCCAATGGCTCTAATTGCAGTCCCAATTTAATGTACCCAATTTTTCAATGCCATTGGACAGAAATTTTCGCTACCGAAAATCAACCGGTTGGTCAATTGGCGATTTATCCGGTCCGGAAATTTCTGAAAATTTTCCCGAATCATTTTTTTGAAAATTACATAAATTGCCCAAAATTGTAAAACATAAGACAGTCCACTCCCAATAATTTTTTAAACACGAAAACCACACTTTCCACTACAAAAACACATTTAGGCCATTTACCGGTGATTTTGCCGGTCCGGAAATTTTCTCCGGATAATTCCAGAAAATTTTCATAAATCCCTAAAAATGTAAAACACTCTATGGCGCACTCCAAATAATTTTTCAAATCCCATTATCACACCAATTTCACAAAAGATCATAATTAGACACTTAGGTAGGAAATGTCATGAATGCATGTATGACTATGTGCTGTGCAAAACTCACCATTTATAGAGGCTGCATGACATATGTCCATGCCGAAGTTAAAATTTAATACTCTAACCGTCTCAATTTACTAAAATACCCTTCCCATCGGAGATGGGTGTTACAATTCTCCCTCCTAATAAAAATTTAGTCCTCGAAATTTCATATCTGATTTATCGTGAAGGCGAGAGTCTTTTGATTAATACCCTCTGTTTCCCAGATTTCACTACGACCAAATTACATCCATGAGCGAAATCAAAACCATCAATAACTCTTTTCCTTTCTCAACTTTACATGATTTTATTTGCTTTCTCGGGCTTCTGCAATTCGCCACTTTCAATCTCAATAACATATATATCGGCTCCGAACAATATCTATGACACACTTTGTGAATCCGAATCATCTTTTAAGTTTTAGCCTAACTTGCCAATCCATAATTCTATTCACACCACAATCGCATGGAGGCCACTCCTCATGAATTCAATTTCCCTTAATTCCACCTTTATTTCCATCTAAGTACATTTTAGCCGAGGCCATACCTTTCAAAATATTTCCTTTATAAACATCGATTACTTATTATCAAAACACAAATCTCATGAGATTTATAACCTCGGTGTGAATCAATTCAACTCAATGTTACCATCTTAAATTGTAGCATACGATCACCTAATAAAGACCCTTATACACTTTTGAATGGTGACACCAATATAATGATTGTCATACCACAATCACTTTGCACTATATATCAATCTCATATCCCAATGAAATCCAAAACACACATTGGTTAATCACACATGTCATCGTTCACTTTGACAGACTTACCATCAATTGCTTTTCCACAATACTTTTACTAGAACATAACGCTTCGATTATTTCTTATGCTTTCTCGAACCATTTACTTATGATCACTTGATTTTCCATTCTAACCTTTCAATTACTCTTTCAATACGCTCTTGCTAAAACATAAAGCTTCGATCATTCCTTACGTTTTCACTAACAGTTCCCGTAATGAATATCACCCATATTTCTTAATTCGAACTATACCTATCACTTCCTCAACAAATGGAGTTATCTTCAATTCTTTGATACGATTTACAATTTCTACATCCTCACTTCGGGTTTTGCTAATCCGTTTTGATGCACACCAACTTTGAAATTCTCATAGCTAATAATACTTTCCTTTGCCCCCCTTTTTTTTTGTCAGTTCGACTATTAATACGCAATAATACACCAGATTTGATCACTTTATTGCCCAACTTTTGATTTTTCTGCCATTGAATTTATTTATTTCTTTGTTCAATTCCTTGAATTGCACCATTAGCTTAGTTTGGAGTAATCAGCCACTGAATCCTTTTCAAATAATTCAGATGCATGAAATAACTCAATCATTATCGATTTGCATATTCATAAACATCTCCAACCTATTTCTGTACGATTTATGTCTCCAAGCTTTTAGGCCACACTCAGAATAACAAATTTCAAATCATCAATCATAATACCGCCCATGGAATCATATTTGTCCCAAGGTGCATAAAATTACTTTATCCAATTTCCATAGATCACATCAGAACCTTTACTGGAACACTTCAATATAGATAGTAAATTCTTCACATGTCTCCTTTATGATCATTAGTCATAACATTCACATGTTTTCCTCAATTATTCTTGTCGATTTGCTAAAACCAGAAAATCTTTGACATATGAACGCATCCAGCATTCCATTAGTTCTAATTAATTCCAAATTCCGCATACACATATCTTTTGAACTTTCACATTTTATCAATACCTATATCTTAATTAATTCTCCTAATATCCCATGTTCGCATCCTAATTCATCCCTTATTTCACTCTTATGAAACTTGCATGATAACCAATCTCCTCACCTATACCAATGTATCTATTTCTTATGCTTATATCCATTATCCATCGCAACACAATTGAGACATGTTCCTTTTCCGTACCCATAGTTAATTCATGTAACTTTTAATTATCGAGCGTCTCAATGAGGAAAAATTTTACGTATAATTTGTTTCATCATAACATATTACTCGCACATGTTCCTTACCTTCATTTCTCCACACATAACTTAATTTATTCACGATAGATCACTCATTGACTTGAATAAACAATCGTTATATCGATCTCATGCTTTCAAAACATAATTACACAAAATATACGAACCTTTAATCCCATCAAATTCGCAATTAATATTTCCTTAATATGCGATACTTCTCTTACATAATCGAACCATCTCATTAACATAATGTACACTCTTTCAATAACTTAGTTTAGCTTTTACGCTAGAGTCTCTGCGGATGTAATACAAATCGATTACTCTTGATACATCACGAAGATAAATCTCGAAGAGCACTTAAACAATTTCTTTTCCTCTACTATCTCGCCATACATCACCATAATCATCACATCCTATCGCACAATATATCTCTATAGTCCCATCAATTTGCCCATTAATAGATCATCTTGCTAAGAATACCTTAATTACATTTAATTCTCGATAACCATTCTCTTTTTGGTACCAATTCTCGATCATGGGGACCTTACTCTATTCATGTCCCTCATTTTATTCTCTCAAACTCATTACTGATGCTAACATCTTTAACTGTATCACTTCTTTCTCAATTGATCATTCTGAGCATTCTCATGTCTTACTCTCACTCATTTTGAACTTGAGCTATCGACATTATACTTGGAGCTTACGTAATAGACCACCGATTACGTCCTATATCATAATCACGCAAATTATTCATTTATGCTTAATCATTTCACCCGTGATAGTAATCCCACTATCAGATATACACTTACAATGACAATATATATTCTGAACTCAACAACCTTCCTGTTTACACCCGTCCTCGCTCGTGAGGATCATATACAATCTCTATTCCTATACAACTGATCAGTATAAGCACTTTCGTTTCTTATTCTAACACATAACAATTACGGCTAGCAATTATCCATTAACTCAAAAATTGCAACCTGAACATTTCACTTACCATAGGGCTCCATAAGCGGTGTGCATTTACTTAGGCGCATCAATTAAACCCAACAACTTTTTCATCTATCCATTTCATTGTCTTACATTCCAATCTTTTCATTATGGCATTCTACCCATATATTTCCATACTCAAATCAATATCACAGATGTGAAATCATTCTTGATTTTGCCCTTAGTATATTTTGACTCCAAATCACCAATCCTTATATATAACTCTCATCACGGTAATCAATCCCAATTGTGACCTCGCTATATCATAGAACACTTTATTTTCATTTACCTAATACACTGGAAATCTTCCCATTATCACAACTCTATTTTTTTTTCTTTCTATTCATTCCCAACTATAATCTTTATTCAAATTCATATTCAAGGATATACCCAATCTAACTCCAATATTGTGCTTCACAATATACCCGTCAATACCAGCACGAAATATTCGTCTATCTGGTCGAACCATACACTTTTTTTTCTATTTTTGCGATATCCATTTCTTCCTTTTATCACACTCTAACACATTATCCTTTTTCTCACTTTTTCTAACCGCTTAAACGATGAGACATATTTATGCATACGACTCATATACTACACTGGGATCGATTGTCCTTATCTCGTAGTGACACAACTTAAATGCACATAACTTGCCACACTTTTTTTTCGAAAGCCCATGTAAGATTGTACTGGGCTCGATACCTAATGTAGCACCCACTCCGACGAGACCCGAACCCGATATCCATGGTGATATCCGGGCCCGTGACTCGCGAGGGTGGCGTCTTAGAACATTCATTACCTTATTAACAAAAATCGTATGACATTTTTTCTTTCAAAACATTAGAGTCGCAAAACAAACATTGACTTGGCCCAATTATAACAAAACACTTTCAAAGATTAAACCATTTAACGATAAAACAATTTCAATCATTATTAGCACTCATTAGTGCTCGGTCCTCTATACAATTACATGTAACCAATTGGGCCTACTAAATACCAAATTAATACACTAATGCAGATACGGACGACATCGATCCCGGCCGATACTCTGTCTTGCTAGCGATGAGCGTACTCCGTGTGTCCAACGGGTACTCTCCATTTCTGAAAAATAGATGCGTGTTGGGTGAGTTTGCGAACTCGGTGAGAAACCATCATCGATGGTTCACCCAACTCATGCATATCCACACAATCACACAATATTGTATATATATCATAAACAAGAAATCACAGGCATTCAATTTCACATTTTATAAGGCAATAAGCCTTTCACACAATTCACACATTCATTTATGCAGTGTGCATGTGACTCTTTCATTTTCTTTCGTTGTTGTGACCGTGCGCCTGAGCTCATATACGTTGAGCCATTGGCTCTGAAACATTGGACTTAAAGCCCCGAAACGTTGGGCATAGCCACGATCATTGAGTAGGGCTCGAAATCGTTAGACACGAGGCCTCGTGCGTTGAGCTTAAAGCTCAAATCGGTGGCCACACGGTCACAACTGCCATTATCTGATCATTTACTATGCATGAATGCACATGTCATTTTCTAATATCCAATTATCGCATTTCTATTTCCAATTCCAATTAATTACTATTTCCGATCATTTTCCAATGTCCTCGGACTTTTAGTCCAGTATTTCATTCTCATGCATTTACCTTTCGTTTCACTACCACATTTACAATCCAATTTACTAATGCATTCTCACGCACTTATTCTCATTTGCACTTCAATATCATTAATCCAATATTTCAACACCCATGGTCCAAATCAATCAAAACAATCAATTACATATATCCATCCTTGCATCCTCATGGCAATCAATGCATATAATTAAGAAACACATAAGGTTGAGAAACCAACTAGGTTACTCACCTATTACTTTCGAGCTAATGCCAGGAAGTTTTCGCCCCGTCGGTCGGACGACGCTCCACTTGGGCCTCTATAAAAAACAGAGAAATAACGAGTCACTACAGATGCAATTTGTGCACATGTAGGTGAAATATGCATGTTCATGAATTTTCTGGCCCTAAATCTAAATTTCCCCATAACAAAATCCGTCTAAAAATTAGAAACCTATTAGCGCTGACGGTGCGCAATTCGGACCTCTATAGGTCCCCAATTAAACAAAACAGTGATTTATAGAGGCTGCATGACATATGTTCATGCCGAGTTATAATTTAATACTCCTAAGTCGTCCCAATTTACTAAAATACCCTTCCCATCGGAGATGGGGTGTTACAACCAGTCCATCCCCAATATCACGTCAATCTCCCTCAGAGGCAAAATGATCAGATCAGCACTCAGAACTGCTCGGTCGATCTGAACCGGATACCTCATATAGACCTCTCCCAATACAGTTGTACTACCTAGAGGTGTACTCACCTCCAACCCATGCTGTAACCTCTGCCTATCCCCATGTAGTGTACATGCTAAATGCGGTACAATGAAAGAATGAGTGGATCCAGGATCCAACAATGCATATGCTTCAAAGCCAGAAATCAGAAGCATACCCGCAACAACATCCGGGGAATCCTGGGCCTCCTGCCGAGTCATGGCATAGACCCTGGCCTGAGACTGCTGTCTGCTGCTTGGTCCCTCTGACCTCACTGCAGACCCCTCTGCTCGGCCTCGGCCTCTCCATCCCGATCCACCTCCACGGCTCTCTTGTCATGCAGTGGTATTCTTTCGATCTTCCATCATAGTAGATGGGCTCCCAAAGTCTCTGGCGGTTCCTTACCAGGTGGTCCATCGAGCCACACCTTAAACAGTCTCCGGACAGCCATCAACACTCTCCACTATGCCTCTTGTCACAATGCTCGCATAAAGGAACAGATCGCCTCAAACCACAGCGCCGCCACCACTACCGACAGTACAAATCGCCTCTCGCCCATGACTAGTCTCTAGCCCTCCTGCAGATCTGAAGGGCCTACTCTACGCTTCTTGCATCTTCCGCCAAGACCTCGCTATCACTAGATCTCTTAATTACGGTTCCCGGACCGGTCTCGATCATCTGTTGCCTCAAGAATGCTTTATCCTCACAAAGAAGCCCTCACCAATGAAATTACCCATGTCGACACAGCCAATAGGGTACGGATCTCCAGATTGAGTCCGCCCTCAAAACGCCGACACCTGTCAGCCTCAATAGCAACCAATGTAGAAACATAAACCATCAGCTCGTTGAACTGCACCTCATAGTCGGCCACGATCAACATCGTCTCGCCAACTCTAAGAACTCTTGCAACTTCATTTCAGATAGACCTTGGGCATGTAATTGTCCTGAAAGCCCTCGGAAAATCATCCCATGTCGAGATAGACTCGTGGTACCTGTCCGGGACGATCTTCCACCATCGATATGCGGGACCTCAGAAAAGAGACGGCGTAATCAAACCTCTCCTCGTGGTCGCAAACCATCGATCGAGGACTCTCTCGGTCCTCTCTAGCCATCCTCGCCTCCGCAGGTCGGTGCTGCCATAAAGTCAACAACACCGCCACGCAGCGATCATCATATCTCGCTTCCGTCTCACAGGAACTCGAGGAGGCAACTCCTCTGAATGAGGCACGGGAGACTCCCTGCTAGCTCCTACCGATTCTAGGTCAGCTGGTTGTTCCACTCGATCTCCAAGGACGGATGACCTAAAATGCATAAGAAATTCGATCACTCATTATTCTTACAAGGATTCCACTAGAATACACTATGCCCAAAAGATGCCAAACCATGCTCTGATACCACTTAATGTAGCGCCCCCTCACCGTAGGGTACACATCGGGACGCCCGAAGGTCGCTCCGACATGTATCCCACGATAAAGGTGCACTACCAGAAAATCCCGCTAATAGACCACATAGCATCGCAATAATTAAAACCATAATATATCAGAAATCAGTGAACTTAAAAAAAAATCCAAAAATAATTTCGATACAGTCATCCAATATCAGAATAGACAAGTCTATCAGTCCCCTAAATAAAACCAAAAAGGAAACTGATACAAGCATCTATCCTAAGTCATCCGCAAAAGTCCAATCTAGCTGACCGACCTGTGAGCCGTCGCTTCTCTTGCCAGCACGCTCGCACGGCAGGAAAAGACTATCTCTGGAGCTAGGAGTCTACTCTAACGATCCTAAAAAATAGATTGCAATTTTGGGTGAGTTTGCGAACTCAGTGAGAAACCATCATCGATGGTTCACTCAAATCATGCATTACACAGTGCGTGCAAAGACGCAGCACAAGAAGATACAATTAGTATATAACAATTTGCGATGAGTCTATAACAGTTTGCGATCATATCACAATTCACGATATGCAGCAGTTTACGATGGCATGTAACAATTTGCAATCTCTCATGTCATCACATAATTCAGTAAGTGTCGCAATTCAATCACTCATGTGTATACAATGCATATGAGACTCTTTTCCAGTTATTCAGTGTTGTGCCCAAGTGCTCGGTCGAAATTGATGGGGGCGCGTCGAGATTTCTCCCTCGGGCTCGAGGCCCGATCAGTACAGTGTTCGAACTCGAGGCTATTTCCAGTGATAATAGCAACTTGGGTCACATATCCATTATCTGATCATGCATTTATGCATGTTATGCAGTGTTCAGTAATTCAGTGTATGGCTATAAAAGCCCAGTATTGCATTTCTCAGTGTCATGCAGTAATCCAATCCAATACAGTAGAAACATGCCATTCGATCATGTATATTTCAGTAATCATGCAATTTCACATTGGCAGGTAATTCACATTGAGCATTTTTACAATCAGGAATTTGAGAAACCAACTAAGTTACTCACCTGTAACTTCCGAGCTACTGCCTGGAAGTCCCAGCAATGTCCGTGAAATGATGATCCAACGGCGCCTCTATAGCAGTAAAATACAGTCCCATTACTAGATGCTCAATTAAACAATTCAGTGATGCATATGTCTCGATGAAATTATGTACAATGCATGTTCACGATTTTCGGTGCTAAAACCCAATTTTAATATTCTATGCCCAATTCTAACTCTTTGCTCGATTGCTCGACAATAATTGATCCAATCCTAAAATCCAGTTCAATTTCCTCAATTCATACTTCCTATAACAACTCCCTATCCATTGGGTCAAAACCGCCATTGAAAACCTGAATTGTCTCAATTCAATACTTAGGTCACACTATGAACCATAATTGACCTTATTCTCTATGAATCAATACCACTTAAATTAAATTCGAACTTCCATAATTATCCTCAATAGTAGACCTCTTTCCCTAGTTCGCAATGAATCGAGAATCACCTCAATCGGAGGTCTATACCATCAATTAAGCCCAATCAACTAAAATCAATCCAATCAGAATTTCTATCCCTCGTCACGACCTACGTCCCTTCGCCACGACATGGGAAGCTCGTTCGTCGCAACACGGAGACCGCTCGTCGCGACGAATAAATCCACGCTCGTCGCGACGTCCAACCGAGCTCGTTGCGACGAATAAATCATTATTCGTCACGACGAAGCCCTCACTCCTCTGCGCGCTCATCGCGACGTGCGAAGGCCCGATCGTCTTCTCCGATCGATTTCTGCCATTAATGCTCTTTAATCTCAACATTTAACACCCTAACTACTCAATCAACCATAAATGCATGGAACAACCATTAATAACAACATTAAAGCCATAAATACTTACCAATCACAGCCTCAATCCACAAATCCCTCAAATCACCGTAAACCCTAAAATCTTTCAAACTCAACGATAAACTACTCTCAAGCTTCTCAACCTTCATCAATCACAATAACAAGTTAGCCTAGCACAATGAGAAGAAACCATAACGAAAGATCGAGGAATCCTCACTGATGGAAGAAATCGAAGAACACCGTGGGACGAGGAAGAGAAGAAACGCTTAAGCCTTAGGGTAAAAATCCCCAAAATCTCAAACCTAACTATTTATAGACATAGGTCTCCAAATCAGTTCAAATTTCAGTCTCTAAATTTCAATAGCTCCACATTTTTATTTCCTAACAGTATAACTCTAATTTTTCCATCGTCATTGGACAATTCTTTCAGTACCATACGGTCAATCGGTCTGTCACTTCAAAATTTTCGGTCCGGGCATTTTCTCCCCAATTTCTCGAAAATTTCCTATAAGCCACTATCAATAGCCAATCACTCTTAGACTATTCTAAATCAGTCATTCGAGCCCACTTATTCCTAATTTCTCAATTAATCATAATCCAGTCAGTTTCCAGTTCACAATCCAATCAATTCATACTCACAATTAAAATGCCGGAAAACCATGAATGCATGTACCTATGAATAAGTGCATATGCAATAAACTGTTCTCTATAATTAGAGGCCGATGAATATGCTCAATCGGTGAATGCAATGAAACCTATCAGTCTGACCCAATATTACCATAATGCCCTTGCTAACAGTAACGGGATGTTACATCATGCTTCTTCAAATCTTATAACAAATCATGTTAAAAAATTAATCACATGTTCGATCAAAAGTCATGCACTTCATCATACATAACACATAACATATATTCACACATAGGCAAAAATTTGCCTAATCACACAATAACTATAAATACATTACCCACCTAATATCGCTCGAGAATCCAACTCACTGTAGTCCTTCCTCTTGCGATTGGATCAGGTCGGCTTGGTTTCCTATAACAAATCAAGTTCCCATTCAATTAACATTCAAAAGAAATATTCAAGAAGCTCGAAAAGTAAAAGCACTAGTGTTAAAAGTCTACATTCGACTGCCATCTAAATTCCCGAATCTCTAGAGGCAAAACCCAACTTCCTTTCTTCATACAACTTGTAGCCCTTTCTTTCTAGATCACAACGAATCAAAAATTACCTCATTTGGACATCTACACCAAAAGATATGCCCAAAATACCAAAATTCATCGTTGCTGGAAACAGAGGCTCGCCACGGCGAAGCTCCGCTCGTCGCGGCGAACGCCCGCGCTCGCCGAAGCATGCATGCAAGTGTGCACCGCGGCGTGCACCAATTCCTCGCACGTCGCGGCGTGCTTCTTCTCGCACGTCGAGGCGTGCTCCTTCACGTACGTCGCGGCGAACAATAATGTCGCACGTCACGGCGTGTTCATACGCACGTCGCGACGTGCGGGCCTAGAGAACGTCTCCGAACCCGATTTTCTAGCATTTTCCACTCCAATCCTTCCCCAAACATAAATGCAACACACCTAAACCTTGATTCAAGTCCTATACTACATTTCTAACTCATTCAAACCTTAAAAATCGTCACAAACTCATCAACCCAAGGTTTTCCCCTAATTTTCTGAAAAATCCTAAACCACCGATTCTAACTCATGCAAATCGATTCTAGAGTTTAATCCAACCAAAACAAGAAGAAATGAAGTTAAACTTACTAAGACTTGCTTCAAACAGTCAAAAATCTTCTAGGATTAAAACCCTCTTTCTCTTCTTCCTCTTCTTCCTCCTACGACACTCTTTCTTCTCTTCTCCTCTTCCTTTCTTTCTTTCCTTTCTTCCTTCTAACTCCTTCACTTAAGTCTAAAGGGATGGGTAAAGACCATTTTACCCCTCCAAGCCAAGTCTTAACCTATCCATCCTAAACAATCTTCCCAAAATACCCTCATACACTCTTACCCTTTAATTCCTATTTAAACCACATTAAACTCAAATAAATCTCAATTATCCACTAACACTCTCAATTTCATCAAACTAAGGCATAATCACAGAATTAACACAATTCAGGCTTAATGACATCATAAAAAAAATTTGGGGTCTAACAATTTGTCAGCCTGATTTCTTATCTCTTAGATAGACCTAGGCTGATCGAGAGCTAGCGACTTCTTGAACTCTTCATCTCTCTTATTGCTCATCAAAGCAACCAGCATGGACGAGCAAGTAAGGTCAGAAACTTTGACAACTTCATTGTTAAATCGGGTGATGAACTCCCGCAAACTCTCGTTCCTTCCTTGGTTCAGCTGCATTACCTCCAAGGCAGTCTTCTGTGGTCGTTTGCTCGTAGCGAACTGGTTGAGGAATAGCAGCTTAAAATCCTCAAAACTGATTATGCAGCGTGGGGGCAAGCTGTTGAACCATCTTCGGGCTCCTTCTTGAAAGGCGGTGCAAAAAGCCTTACATTGAATGACGTCTTACATTGAATGGCGTCTGGAAAACAATGCAAGTTCATCATCAACTGAAAGTGCTGAAGGTAGTCGAGAGGATCGGTCTTTCCAGTATACTTTTCTGAGGTTGGTATTTTAGTACCGACCGCTGGGAGGTTGTCCAAGATCTCCGGGATGAAAGGAGAGTTGTACTGCGTTGAAATCTGGCCAGGACGGGAATTCATGGCTATGTTGATACGGTGGTCCACAATTTTTTCCAGGGCTTCAGTAGAGTGTCGATCGGCCATCACACCAACTTCGCCGAAATGGTGTTTATCATTGCTTCGATTGAGATCAGAAGATTTGGCGGATCAATAGATCGACCACCTCTTCTATTTGTCTCTGCGTGAGCAAGTTTTGTTGCTGTGCAGGTGGGTTAGCGTGGAGGGAATATTGAGCATGAGGATGTGAATAGGTTCTGGCGTCATCCTCTAGGGCCACGCTCTGCGCTTCTTGGTCTTGATTTTGGGATTGTTACGGTTGATTATGCTGGTGTGAGTGTTGAGGAGGCGGCTCATTTAGGCTAGGTTTTGGATGATGGGCGGAGGGTTTGTCTGGTGGTCAGGATGCAGTGGTGGTAGGGCGGCGGGTAGTCGCAAGCTCATTCGCTGTAGTGCAAGTGTCGCGACAGCGGCTACATCAGGATTTGCCGCCGTCGCCTGACTTATCTGAGTGTTTCTGGACGTGGTGCCTTGATGCCCGGCCCCACGATTGGCGCCAATTGGTTCAATCAGATTCTGATGGGGCTAGGCGATGCTGCTTGGATCTATGAGATTGATCGATTTTGTATTGATGATACCTGCAAAACAATAAAGACACGCCGTGGGTTGATTTCCGGTAGGCCCCTCCGACGCTCAAGTCAGTTTTTGTGAGAGCTTTTGTAGCTGGTGAGTAGTGAAAAGTAGGGTTATGGGAATCGTCCTTTTTATGATGAGGTAATGAATTTATACGATTGTTACCTGAGAGAATTAGGTCAATCCCCAAGGTATGGGCCGAACGGCCCATGTGCCGTTCTGCGTCTAGGCTTGGGCCTAGCACAACCAGCCCAACTAGGTATCATACCCTTTGTCCAAATCATGTTTGTCGATCATGAACAATTTGTCTATACAACACAAATATTTGTCACCATTATGACATATGTCAGTAACATGTACATTTAAAAGTCAAGAGGATAAATATCAAAAAGTCAAAGGCATTATTAATCAGCAATGTTTCCCTCATTTATACTTGACTACTAAAATTATTGTTGGGATGATTGTGTCAGTGGCGTTCTCCTTTTAATTGCTTAAACTTGTAACTATTATGAAGTAATACTAAAATGTCATTTGAATTGTAAACTCCTTAGTTCAAATGGTAATTGGAATGTACGTGGATCAACATTTTTTTAAGATTTCTTTTAATGGCATGTCTAGATGCATCAACCTAGCAAATTGAAAATAAAATATTAAAAACACATTCACTAATTATTTCAACTAAGATAAATTAATAAAGAGCATATTCTTTACAATATTGCTTTGTTGACTCGATATAACATTATCATCAACTCTGTTTACATTGGTTAACTATTTTTACAATGAAAACAATTTTTTCAACCATTAAAGCCAACAATAATTGATAACTGAATAATCATGTACCTATTAAAGTGCCTATGTGATAACTTGATTAAGATAATGATAAACATTAGTTATTACAAGTTTTATAGGCTGTATTCATATGATTAAAGTAAGGTATACACACTTGTGACGAAGACTCAACATGTTGGGTTAAGCTCTCCTTATTGCATTTTTTGGAGTTATGATCAAAATTATCACATTTCAAGCATTTATGCATTTATCCTTTTAGGGAAAATTTGCTTATATTTTTTAATTTCTTTGGCTTATTTTATTGCCTCCTTATAATTTCAGGTCTATAGGCATAACTATTTTAGCTAGAGGATGTCATTTCTGTATTAATAGAAGGTTAGAATATTTCATTGTAACATCTGTTCAGACAAACTTATGAATCAACCCTTTTTATAACATGAATAGACAAATATCTCAACCCTTTCTTTCAAATGATGGATTGCACTAATTGCATGTTTGCATGGGTATCCATATAGGTCATATGCCAGATAACTACATGTTTTTTGTCTACCAATCCTAACAGTATGTTTCCCATCACCTTTTGAAACTTCATAAGCACCATCTCTATTCCAGACAGTTCTCCATTATATTGCTTCTTTTTTGTTCTTCTCTAATCTCTTTATTATATTTGGTGCAAAATCTAACTTAAATCCAACAACAAATGTCTCCTATCTGTATGACTCTTCATCACCATTATTCTAATTATCTCAAGTATTCTGATCATTAGCCTATCCCTAGCTAGTAAGATCTACCCATTGAAAGTTTTATTCATATTGTTGTCAACTATTGGACATTTGGATTCAAAGGTTTGGTAACAATTTGCCCACCTCTCCTTAGGATATTCAAGTAAGGTTGAAGCACATCTAGGTCTTATTTTGTCAAGTCTCTTTAGTTGCTCATTGAAATCTTCGACGTAGGTAAACCATGCGTAATTCTATAACTATTTTATGAGATCCTTTCCTTCTGATTCCCATGTCAATTGTGATATATATGTCTAACACACATTTGGTGAGTTGCATTTGGAAAATTCTTCTCTATAGCCTTGACCAATTCCTAAATCAAATTATAAAAATATTACTTAATATTTTATATTATAATCAAAATAATTGTAAGTATATAAAGATTAAGATAGCTTCCACATATCAGCTATGACTATAAGTCCTTTATCATCATCAAATTCAAAATTAAATGTTAAAAATTCATTAACCAAGTTCGTGAATCTATGTTTTGTGCCTCCATTATTGCCCAACTCAATAGATGCATTCCTCTGTCACCATCCTTACCCATTGTGCTCAACAGTTGACCTCAGAAATCTATCTTTAGGAAGTAGCCATTATTCCCAAAAATTGGTCTTAAATGCTTCCATCTTTTTTTCATTGAACCAAAACAAATGTATAATCTTTTGAACTAAAACAAAATGTAAAGATGTATTAACATAATGTATAAAATAAGATAATGAAGTATTAATAAGTTAATAAAATTTTCATTTATCATTACCTATAGTAATAAAGTCTCCTAATTCCTTGATAATTGTAACTCTATTGTTGATTCAGGATTGCTTACCTTCAACTCAAGTATATAACCTTGCAGCTTCACATATTCATTAATATAATTTGCTACTCTCTTTTTCCTCAATCTCCTTTTTCTATTTTGTACATACTTAAATTGATAAAAACATTGAATTTTTCTCTACACTCTTTGACAAGTTTTTTTGTTAAGATACTAGGCTTCTCAAAAATTCTATCCTTGAAGTGTCTCATTAAGAATTTGCAAAAAACCAATTTTGTTTGTTTGTTGTGAAGCAATTATGATCAGGTTTGTAAGTTCTTACTTTGAAACATCTCTCATTCTTATCATATCCAACATGCTAAACCCACAGGCATCCATCAATACACCCAACCCTATTTCGATTATTGTCACACTTTTTTTTACCTTACATTATGTCTAGTTTATACTGCATAATCAATAATAACATCTTTAAATTCTTTTGTAGTTTAGAACTCCATTTCCAATCTTCCCTTATATACCACTTTAGTAGGATTATGCCTAACACTTGAACTAAGTTTATGCAAAGCTTAACCAACTCCTCTCCACTAAGATATTCATCAGTAGTACAAAAACAATCACAATTAGCTAATTTAATTTCAACTAGTTAATGGTCATTTGAAATGTTTATATAAAAGTCTAATTGAACATTTGTACCTTGTTCCTTCACATTTTCATCCATATATGTATCATGTTCCTCCACATTTTCATCCACATGTTTATCATGTTCCTCCATATTTTCATCTATATGTTCACCTGGTTCCTCCACATTTACACCATGTTCATTATATACACATTATTCATCATCATCATAATCCTCTCTTACAATCATATGGAATATGGCAGGTGTTGACCCCATTTCTGGAGCCCAACATTCGAAGTCACAAAACGTGAGCAAACTCATTCTTCTATTTCAGAACATATTTTGGGAGACTTCCAACTAAAATTTAAGTTTGACTTCTTCATAATTTTTGTTGGGCCCCAAAAATTTTCTAATTGATATTATTAAGCATGAATTGTGTTAATTGTGTGATTGGTGGTTTAATGGGATAAAATTTGAAGTATTAAGGGAAAATTAGATTAAGTGAGCATAATGTGGTATAAGTGAGAATGAAAGGGTAAAAATGTTAGAGGGCAAAATAGGAAGAGCACTTAGGTTGGAATGGGTTAAGGCTTTGCATAGAGGGGTATCTTGGTCTTTGACCATCTCATTTAGACTTAAGTGAGAGGATTAGAAGGATTAGAAGGAAAAGAAGGAAAAAGAGTGAGAAAAGAGAGGGAGAGAGTGTCGTAGGAAGAGGAAGAGGAAGAAGGGAAAGAGGGTTTTTGATCCTAGAAGATTTTCGACTGTTTTGAAGCACGTCTTGGTAAGTTTAACTTCATTTCTTCTTGTTTTGGTTGGATTAAACCTTAGTGTAGCTTGGTATGGTGTTGGAATCGGTTGTTTAGGGTTTTCGAAAAAATTAGGAGAAATCCTTGGGTTGATGATCTTGTGACTGATTTTAAGGTGTTAATGAGTTAGAACTGAAGCTTAGGACTTGAATCAAGGTTTAGATGTGTTGCATTTCTAAGATGGGAAGATTGGGGATGAGAAATGCTGGAAAAATCGGGTTCGGAGATGTTCTCCAAACCCGCATGCCGCGACGTGCGAGGAAGGTATGCACGTCGCGACGTGCGAATTTATACACATCGCGGCGAAAGCAGAGGCCTTCACACGGCGTCTGAAAGGGGTGCATGCCATGCACAAGACATCGGAGCCATTCGCCATGCTTAACGTGGCCTTCACCGCCGCGAGCCCCCAGTTTTCAACAAGGATGAATTTTGGTATTTTGGGCATATCTTTTGCTATGGATGTCCAAATGAGGTGATTTCAGATCCGTTGTGGACTAGAGATAGAGGGCTACAAGTTTTATGAAGAAGGGAAGTTTAGAATTTGCTTCTACGATTCGGGGATTTGGTTGGAAGTCAAATGTAGACTTTTAATGCTTTTATTTTGGATTTTCAAGCTTTTTGAATATTTCTTTTGAATATTGCTTGATCGGGAACTTGGTTTGTTATAGAAAACCAAGCCGACCTGATTCAATCGCAAAAGGAAGGACAACAGTGAGTTAGATTCTCAAGCGATATTAGGTGGGTAATATATTTATGGTTGTTGTGTGTATGGGTAAAATGTCTTGCTTGCTTGCATGTGTGTGTGGCTTATTGGCAATGTTTTGTAATTGTGATGCTTGAAAAACATTATGGCATTTTTGTATGAATGAAAAGATGAAGAAGCATGATGATCATGAAAAATATGAAAGCTTGATAAAATGCTTTGAGCATGAAACGAATGATTATGTGCTTTGTTTGGGCGAGAGAGGAACGTTTCGTTAGTCACGTGCATGTCGACGTATGGCCTTCTCCCGGCTGCCCGCTTGAGTCCACGAGATCCTGAGAAATCGGACTCGGATAGTTTACAGTATAAACTTCAGTTTATCCGGATCGTTCCACGGAACTCTCGAGGCATTTGTTGTGCATACATTAGTGATTTTTTGGGCATGACGCATATTAATTGTTATATCGTGAAATCACATGACATATTATTGTGATGATTGTAAATTGATAGGTGTTGACCTGGTTATGCTTGTATATACATATATATGCTTGAATGTGTGGCTCGTTGCTAATGGCTATAAATGTATATGCCACTGAGCTTCGCAGCTCACCCCATTATCTCCCACTCCTCAGGTGCAAAACGAGACGATCGTTGACCCTTGCAAGGCATCGAAAACTCCAAGATAATTAGGAGCTTTTGTCTTAAGTTAGTATTTTTGGTTGGCCCTCCAGGCATATCATCATTGGGCATTCTCATGTATTTTAGATTTAGACTTTGACATGTATCATGTTATATTGAGAATACTTGTTTAAATTCTCGGATTGTAATGCCACGAAGTCTCTTGATTTATGGGGTGTTTAATTCATAGATGGAATGTATGTGTATGTGTTTGTATTGAAATTGTATGGATGTTGGGATCGGGTCCGAGTGTTTGGGAACTTCATGGCCGAAACCAGGTCCTTCACAAGACACACCCGAGGGGCCACCTCGAGAATGGAGAATCGAGACCCGGGCCCAACAATATTTGTTTCCCATTGTCTTAAGTTTCTAATGACATTAAAAACATTCAATTTGGTTCAGAAATCTGAAAGTCATGGCCCAAACACTTTCGGACCATTCTTAGACTAAAACAGTATACTATCTTCAATTCCACTCTAAAAATTGAAAGTCTTAAAGACTGAATTAAAATTTTATTCCTTCAGATAATTTGTAGCTCTATGTCTCTAGTTTATTTAGATATAATAATCATCACATTTGGATCTCTGTAGATCAAGATATCACCGAAATACTGAAGCATGTTCAGTAAAAATATCCAACCCATACACTTCCAACTGATCCACTCACTTTGATTCAATCATTCTTTTTAAAATTAATACCAAAAGCTACAAATTTTTGTGTACAGATATAGGAATGTGTTAGGAATCCAATGCTTCAAAAACAGGTTATTTGGAGGTCGGAAGAAGAAGTTATGGCCAAAAACCTATCGAATGTTCATCAGCCTCTCAAAACTTCAAAGTCGTTGTTTTGCTATCCAACTTCCAAAGTCTACGACGGTGCTTTTTGGCTAACCCTCAAAGTCACCCTCGTGATTTTGCACAACGGTGCTTTTGACCTAAAGTCTTAAAAGTCACCGTCGTGCTTTTGCACGATGGTGTTTTTCCACTTCTTCTTCTTCTCATATATCCTAACTTCTAAACTCCATAACTTTTATATAGGACTCCAAATTTCTCAAACTTTATATCAATGGAAAGCTAAAAGAAAGATATACATCTTTTATGAAGAACATAAAAACAATTTCTATTGGATCCCGTTTCCGAGACCCAACTTCTTACACTGAACACTCATAACCACTCTTGAAGCGAAACGAAAATTTGAAATCCAAAGCGAATGAAATGAAACAAATGCGAAGCTAATAGAATCGAAAATACAAATGTGAAACGAATATCAAATAAGTCGAATCGAATACAAATCGGATACTAATGGAATCGAATACGAATGTCAAACAAATAGATCAATTCGATAGGATCGAATACAAATGAAAAGAAATCGAATAGCATTACAAGTGTCCGACATCTGAGAAAATTATCTTAAGGAAGCGTTGCGTTGGATACCTTATACTTGACCTAAACAAACCGGTAAAATTTTTTTTGTTATTCTCTTTTACATCTTTTGCATCTTTTCAAATCTCATATTAATCAAAGCAAAGTAATTTCCCCTTTGGAAATTTCATCCTTAATCAGACTCCATTTACTTGGCATCTTCTTATACATCATATTTTAATTCTTTACCATAATAATCTCATATTCGTGTCAATAAATCCATAAATCCATACACAATTTCACTTATCCAATACTACCATATTAAAAAAATTCGGCAGCATAACAACTGCACTTTCTATAGCCCAAACCTGCAAATAACTTGAATACACTTCTATATATATATTCCAGACAGTTTTACATACATCAAATCCACCGGACCCTCCGTCCGGGATCTCAGCAGAAACGCAAACCTAAATTCTAAACCACTTCAAATCATTTTCATATCAATTCATATTCATCACATTCAAACTAATATCCCATCATCCAGTACATTCATCCATATCTAAATATATATACATATCCCAGTTACATTCATAATTCAATTCACTTTATATACAAATCCAATATACACCATCCATCATCAAATACATTTCTTATTCCCATAAACCAAGATCTTGAACAATTGCATAATCCAAAAAATACATTAGGAACTAAAATGCTTACAATATTCTAACGGCATTGCAAGCCATACCCCAATACCAATACTCATAAATCAAAATACACAATTTACAAACACATGCACAAATACTGTTATCTTGACGTCTTTCATCCAATCTACTGCTCGAATACCTGGAGATGGGGATGAAAGGGGAGGTGAGCTCGGAAGCTCGTGGATAACATGTTTATTAAACAAATGATAAGAGAAAATATTTTCAAACCTTAATTTCAGTTGCTCGAAAACAGTGAAGGTTTAAGTTTATTTCTCCAAAAACTTCTCAATTTCAAAAATCTTTCATAAACATTCACAAATAGTTTTGCAAACTCTCATAGTGGAAAATCCAAATTCTCATTTGTCGAATTTTCATACCACTGTAAACATGAAATGCTTCACATCTAAATGTAGCACATTATAAACAAAGCAAAAACATATAACACATCAATCGGTTTGGGTCGGTCCAATAACACATGACGTACTACACATTCCCGCAAAGCGGTCCTGTGCAGCCGTGAAACACATGGAGAGTCCAAAAACGGAGCTCCTATGCCGCTAGCGGGCAGTCGGGAGAAGGCTTTAAAAACGAGACCAATGCACTGACTCCACATGAAGGACCTAACCAAACCCATATAATCACATATTCATGTATGAAAAATTAAATGCCCGAAGGCATACTTCGAAATTCAACTTGTCATGTACTCTCAAATTCAACATGATGTCAATCATTCACAAAATCACACAAGTTCACATAATCATATTATCAATCAATTTAACACAATGAATGCAATAAGTATTTCATCTTTATCAATTCACTCAAAAATCCATTAAATACACAATTCAAGTCATTTATGGAAAATTTTCCGAACCATTGCAGATTTTTCGTAAATCATTTGGAAACAATGACTTTAACACTTTATAAATCATTTTAGAAACAATTGGTTCAATCATTTGTAAAACAAGAGCTTATAAAACCAGCATTTATAATTAGCTTATAATTTGAAAAATAAACACATTACCCACCTCTTATCCATGCTTGGAGTTGATTAGAGCTTCAATTTCTCCAATCCTTTCTTGAATTTGCCCCAATTCAAATCACAACCCTAATTAAATCAACCATCCAAAATTAAACATAACCTAAAGAAAAATCATTAAAATTTACTTCATATTTAACAAACCCATATCTATCTTAAGCCAAATCAACCCAAAAACTCATTAAAACTCAAAGATCAACACTTAACTCTTACCTTTTTCTTTCTCTATTTTCGAAATTCTTCTTGCTTGGAAGGAAACTCTTGACTTCTTCATTCTTTTCCCTTTGGAAAAAACTCAAAAATGCTTTTGGAAGCTCACAAAATCAGAACCCTAGCTTCATCTTCCTCTTTCTCCTTCTCCTCCACGATTTCTCCCTTTTCTCTCTTCTCTCCTTGTTTTCTTTCTTTCATTTTCGTGTCTCTTCTAGAACCAATGACAATCCTTCTTTAAATATATGCCAAGTCATTAAATGAGGTGTAAAAGACCCTTTTGCCCCTTACTTATAAGCCTTAAATCTCAAATCTTTAAGTTAATTCCCTATTTTGCCCCTGAACTTTACTATAAGTCATGCTCACTTTTGGACAATTATTCTCACATCTAAATGAAGGAATTTGTTAAAACTTCCTTCTAGAGAATTGTTCCTTATTGTATTAATTTCATAATGCCACAAGAATCATCCAATTCGGAGCAATATATCAAAAGTTATAGTCCAAACATGTCGGACATATCATTCTACTAACACATGTTCTAGCAATTCACTTCTTTCCACAAATTGGCATTCTTAAAAGCTATATTGAATTTTCATTTCTTCATATGACTAGTAGCCCCATGTATTAATTTTATTTCTCTTCTAACATCGCTTCAATCGGATCTCCACAGATCCCGAATTTCACAAAATACTGAACTATGTTCAGAAACTTTCCTGTCTCACTTTGATTCAAAAAATCTTGCTCAATTAAATCTCTAAAATTCACAAATTTCACATAGCATGAAATTCATTGTCTTAGGAATCCAACGCTTCAAGAACCAAGTCATTCGGATGTCGGACGGAAAAGATATTAGCAAATGATTTGACAAAGTCGGATGAGGAAAGAAAAATAGCTAGCTCAGAATGAGACAAATCATTCCGATTATCATATGATTCAATCAAAATCTTTCAATTTAATTCCAATTGGTACAAATTTTCATGGAGAGAAAGATACATGTGTTAGGAATTCAATTCTTCAAGAATCGCCTCAATCCAAGGTTGGATGAGTGAGTTATGATCAAAACAACTCAACATGTTCAAACCCTAAATCGATTTGAAACTCTTTAGGCGTAAATTTCATAACTTTTTCTAACAATATCTAAATGCCTTCTTTCTAGTTCCATTGGAAAGATAACATCAAGATCTACAACTCGTATTAGATACATAGAAGCGAGATGCGGCCTCTAAACTAGTCAAAAATGCTTTTTTCACAAGTTGAACCTTGGATGTCCGTTAAACGGACATGCATGTCCGTTTAACGGACACATACTGCCAAAAATACACCAATCCATCCGAGAATGTCCGTTAAACGGACATACATGTCCGCCTAATGGACATAAGCAAGAGGAGGGGTCCTTTAGACCTGAGGCTGTCCGTTAAACGGACTTCCATGTCCGTTTAACGGACATGCGATTTCCAAAACCTCTTCAACCTTTTTCCAATGCTCCTCACATCCAAACTAACATCATATACACTTATAATCTTCACATATTTACTTATTCAAAGGCCTAAGCACTTCATAACAATTCAAGAAACAAATTCAATTCATGAACTTCTCAAATCTCTACTAAATTGGTTCTTCAAAACCACAATTCTCAAACACTCATCAAAGCTGTCACTAACATCAATCTTATATAATATCATAATTTGTATTAACTATAACTCTTAATCCCGATCTCAAAAACTTGCATATTTAGTCTCGTTGGAAAGATAAAAGAACAAGCTACAACTTCACATAAGGAAACTTTGGCCAATTCTATTTCAGTCATTCCCTAATTTCCCTTGAATCAGCATACACATTTTTATCCACATGGAAAACTCAACATTCATGCCAACCTCACTTTCTTAATTGCACATCATTTATAACAATTCAACTATCATTTGGAATTCATCCAAATCTCAGCCTCAATTCATATAATTTCTTACATTTAATAGCATTACGTCATTCACCAAGTTCCCCTCTTGCTTTTTGCATAAGATCTCACATATATCACCATCCATACATAAATCACATTTCCTATATCATAATCATCTATAACACAAATCATATACAAAACACTCATTTGATTTCATTTATTATTTCTAAATTTTTACTCTAAGATCGGGGTCCAACAATTTCTGTCTCTATAAGGGTAAATGTTTCAAAACAATGAAGTTGTCCTAAAAGACCGCCCTATGCAACATCACAAATTTTTAACAATCATATATCCCAACTCCGATGTCCAAAAATCTCGCACTATATATCATTGGAAAGATAAAAAGATAAACTACAACTTTCAAGAAGACAACTTTGGCTAATTCTACTTAGATTGATACATTTTTCCTTTGAATTCTGGACACCATTTCTACACCTAGGAAAGCTTGCTAAATGCAATATCTCTTCATATTAATCCACTACTAAGTACCTTTCGGTAACTCTTGAACTTCACCTCAAGTAATTCATCCCATACAACCATCCCAATCTCCAACATGCTATTCTAAAACAAATAACCATTTGCAATTTCAACAAGGAAGAATAGGCACATACTCATTTCTCTTCCACAACCATCATACTCCACCTATAAAATAACATAATCATACACAAAAGGAAATCCTTAAATTCTCATTCTCATTTCTAAACAAAATAAATATTCATATATAGCTTTAATTACATATCAACATACACATCAAACTTAATATAAAATACAAAAGGATGCTCATGTTTGATATGCTTATAAAGCTATCAAAAATTCTAGCCACTAACTAAGTTACAAAAGTCTCTAATGTCTTGAAGTTTCCGATGCCTTGTAAGGTTCAACACTCGTCTTGTTTTACACCTGAGGAGGGAATAGTGGGGTGAGCTACACGGTTCAATGACTAATACATTTATAGCCATCGGCAATGGGGCATATAAAAAAACATATATACACATATTTCTAACAATTCATTGATTCACAATTCATCTCATAACTCATAATTAACAAAATATCATCACATAGAGCATATCATGTAATTATCTATCAAAGAATAACGTTCAATTATACATCATACTCAACATAGCAATGATGAAATGCACAACAAATGGCTCGAGAGTTCCGTGGAACGAAACGGAGAAATTGAAATTTACACCGTGAACAAAACGACTCCGATTTCTCAGGATCTCAGGTATAACATGGTCATAATTCATCATGCATTTTCAAATCTTCATAACAATTCAAATTCACGAAATTTAAACATAACATACAAATAGGGCATTTGCCCATCACACAACAACTATAAACATATTACCCACCTAATTTTTGCTGAAAATCTAAGCTCAAGATTGTCTTTCCTCTTACTCTTAAGTAAGATTTTCTTGATTCCCTTCAAATAAACCAATTTCTATTTAATCCATATTCAAATGAAAGTTCGTAAAACTTCAATAATCAAAGAAATGCTAAAATTGAATTTAAATCTAACCTACCCGTAGTCCATCTAAGCTAGAAAACCAAAACCTTAGCTTAGAAACCCAAATCAAATTGGTTTCATCTTCCTCTTCTTTCTTCCTTCATTCCCAACACAAACCCTAGTCTGTATTTAATCCCTTTTTGAACCTAACCAGAAGAAAGATAAAAACTTAACTCTAAAAAGTTGATTTCCTCTTCTTTTTCTTCTTCTTTCTTCTTCCTTCCAAGTTTGCTACGATCTTCCTTCTTCTCTTCTTTTTTAAACAAAACCACATTTTGCTTACTCTTCCCTTTTTAAACAAAACCACATTTTGCTTACTCTTCCCTTTTTACCCTTCATTTAATTAGTTCTCCCAATTTTACCCCTTCTTTCATTTAATCCATCTACTAACTCCTTTAAGCTAACTTAATTCTAACCTTCCCATATTAATTCTAACTTAATTCTAATCCTTCCATCTAATTCTAATCTCTATTCATGCCACTAAATTAGTGACTAAATTCAAAAATAATCAAACAATTAAATAATTAACCAAAACCTAAATAAATAGATAAATAAACAAATTGATAATAATTGGAAAAAAATTTCAGGGTCCAACAGCAGGAGCATAGAAAGGTGTGTTTAAATGATCATTTACATACACATCAACGCTCCTATAAATTTACATAAGGATTGCTAGCCTAATACGACTTTGGTTTGACTCCATAACACTCAGTGAATCTTTAAAGTTAAAATTAGGTCATTTAAGATATGCCTTATGTACCCTAATTCCTTCCCCATCTAATATATTTGTCTAGTACTGATATAGTCAATGTGAACAATCTCAAATATAGCAACATCCCCGCTAACATATTAAAATTCATGTTCTAACATATATTTTCCACCATAAGAAAAACCCTATACTTCCACATTAAGCCATTAAAACTTATGTAGCAACCATTAGACAATAATAAAATAAACAAATGTCATTAAAATGACCAATAGAGACACAAGCACAAATTGATCATAAGGAAATGAGCTCTTCCCATAAGTTAATCAAGAAGAGTAAGACACAAAGATTAAGAACAATCAACAACCAAGTATCAAAAGTGTTCCTCTTCGGGTTTTGTGAAGTTTAGAAGCTTACTTGTTTCACTTTGATATTGTACTTTTTCAACCCAAGTAGTAATGAACCAAATTGTGATAACTTAAACAACAAGAGATCCATAAAAGATTACAAGTATCTGCAATTGAGCATATTAAAAAAAGTTAATTTGACTTTAGGAACTCCATAGTTGGTTTACAATATCTAAAAATTAATCGACAAAATCAATAGGATGCAATGTTTCATTCTACAACTTTAACCAACATTTCTGTAATAGGTAAAGAACTTGTAATAAAATTAAGGAATTAAATAGGAATTCATAGATAAAAATATTTGATAAAGACTATCCAGAGATAAGAACACCATATTAGAGTAGTCCCTCTTTACCCTGTAACACATAAGAAGAAAAGAACCAAAAACTTGCAAAACATACTATTAGCATCCATGAAACAATAACCAATTTAAAAATATATATAATGATAGTTAAGAATTTCAATTCCACACATTTTACCAAGTTACAATGAAATAAAATCATAAGCAGCATAACACTTCGTAGTTCAAAATTAGAGAAATAAAATAAAGAAAAGCTAGTCTTAACACTTAGTAGTTTCAACTGCTTGCAAAATTAGGTTATTTCAGAAGCTTGATTTGGTTAAATCAAATGGAAGGTTGTATATGCATAATATGTCCCAATTGATCTAAATTTGACAAAGATCAATCTATGTCAATTGTCAAGTGGACCTATGCATGTCAATTATGTTAGGAGTTTCTAATGCTTAGACAGATGCTATGATTCTCATGTGAGGCCACTTCATCTACGTCAATCTATGTCAATTGTCAAGTGGACATATGCATGTTAGTTATCTTAGGAGTTTCTAGTGCTTAGACAAATGTTATGATTCTCGTGTAGGGTTACTTCATAAAAATTTGACATAAATAGCTACATATTAATTGTAACTAGACAATTTGTTAAACAATTAAGCATGGAACATCTATATTTTAATAAACTATAAGCAAAACACGATTCACACAACTGCTTTTATAGTTCTATGCTATCAATGGCGTAAGGTCACGAACATTAATCATGGTTTCAAATGTTAGTTGTCCATGACAATGGAGGATTTTAAATATCATATGAATATTCTTCTTAAGAAGTATTCCTTTGTAGGTTATCATTTTTTTTCTTTGACATAGTTGTTGAAATTGAAGTATAATTTAAATCACCATTATGTTGAATATTGTCTCAAAAGAAAGTCAAAAATGGAAGCTTGCTTACCTTCTTAAATGTCAGAAATCTCAGCCTGCTTTCGGTGATTATTGACTCAACAATGGTGGCTTGTTTTTCATGGATTTCGGAGGTGCACCTGGAGGCTTTTACACCCATGAAATTCTCTATAAATAGAAGCAAACAAAGGAGGAGAAGTGAGAGCAGAAAGAGAGCAAAATTTCTTGTGAGAGAAGAGAGAAGAAATTGTTAGAGAGTGAGAGAGACACTTTCGGGAGAATAAAAAGAGAGAATAGTGAAAGGGAGAGAGAAAAGAAAAGAAAAACTATTTATATATTTTTTTTCTCTTTTCTAGTAGTAGTGTGTGAGCTTGGGTTATTTTGGATCTCTTGAAAATTGATGCTCTCATTGTTATAGTGAAATACTCAATCGTCTCCAAACTGGACGTAGGCATTGCTGAACTAATATAAAATCTTAGTGTTCTTGTTGTTCTTTATTTTTTTTACACCAAATTTATGAACGTTTCCGCACAACAAGTGGTACTAGAGCTCCATTTTTTCGACTGGGGTACTGTCGGAGTGAAAATATATTGGAGCAATAGTGTCGGTGAACAGTGTCGGTGAACAGTATCGGTGAACAGTGTCGGTGCTACAGTCCCCGTGAACAGTACCAGTACTACAGTGATGTGAACAGTACCAGTACTACATTGTGAACAGTGACGAGTAGATGGCTGGTGATAAAGACGAGGGAGTCGATATCGTCATCATCGACACCTACATCCAGTAGACATCCAATCGCTACTACAAGGTTAGAGGTTGATAAATTTAATGGCTCTAATAATTTTGGTATGTGGCAGTGTGAAGTTATGGATGTATTGTATCAAAAAGAGTTAGATATGGTTCTGGACAATAAACCCGAAGATATGGATGAGAAGCAGTGGACGCGAATTAATCTCCATGCGTGTGCCTCTATTCGATCATTCCTTGATATGGAGCTGAAATATCCTTATATAAAAGAAACTTCTGCTAAGGAGTTATGGACGAAATTGGAAGAAAAGTATATGACTAAGAGCGCAGAAAATCGGCTCTTCTTGAAGAAGCGGCTCTTTCGATTTCAGTATCGTCCAGGTATTTCTATGCACAAACACCTAAATGATTATAATAAAATACTTGCTGATTTAGCAAACCTTGATGTGAAAATTCCTGACGAGGATAAGGCACTATGTTTGTTAAATTCATTGCCTGATGATTATGATCATTTGACAACTACTTTGTTGTATGGAAAATCTGAGGTAAAACTTGATGAGGTTTCTGCGGCATTGGTGAGTCATGAGTGTTGTAAAAAGGAAATGAAGACTCACAATTCACAAACTGAGGCACTCACTGCAAGGGGACGAATAGAGGAAAGGAAGCATGGGAAGCAGGGAAAATCTCATTCAAAATCACGGGGAAAGTTTCCTGCTAAAGACGAATGTGCCTTTGTCGTCAAAAAGGTCATTGGAAGAAAGACTGCCCCAAATTGAAAAAAAAAAAGAGAAGGAGAAAGTGGGTTCTTTAGCAAACGTTGCAAAATCTAGAGATGATGATTTCTAGTTTGTTTTGACTAGTTCATCTGCTGATGGTCACTCCAAAGAGTGGATTTTGGATTCAAGTTGCAGTTATCATATGTGTCCCATTCAGGAATGGTTCTCTAGCTTCCAGGAGCTGGATGGTAGAGTTGTTTTGATGGGAAATAATAATGCCTGCAAAACACAAGGGATAGGCAAAATCTATTTGAAGATGCACGATGGTACAGTCAGAGAATTGAGTGATGTTCGGTATGTACCAGATATGAAGAAAAATCTTACCTCAATAGGAGCCTTGGAATCCAAGGGTATCAAGATCACCATAGAGGGTGGAGTTCTTAAAGCTATGTACGAGGAACTTGTGGTGATGAAAGGTACAAGACGAAATAACTTGTATTTTTTGCAGGGGAATACAGTTACTGGTGGAGCAACTATCACTAAAGCTGCTAATGCAGATAGCTCAGACTCTACAAGGTTATGACATATGCGTCTTGGGCATGCTGGTGAAAAAGCATTGCAAGGATTGGTGAAGCAAGGCTTATTAAAAGGCGAAAAGGTATGTAAATTGGAATTTTGTGAACATTGTGTATTGAGTAAACAAACTAGAGTGAAATTTGGCACTGTTATTCATCACACTAAAGACATTCTAGATTATGTTCATACTGATGTTTGGGGACCTTCCAAGAATGCATCTTGGGGAGGTAGCCATTATTTTGTCTCCTTTATTGATGACTTCTCTAGAAGAGTATGGGTGTACACCATGAAGCATAAAGATGAAGTCTTAAAGATATTCTTGAAGTGAAAAAAGATGATTGAAATGCAAACCAGTCGAAATATCAAGACTCTCAGATCAGATAATGGTGATGAATATAAGTCAGATCCTTTTTTGGAAGTCTGTCAAGCTGAGGGTATTGTGAGGCATTTCACGGTTAGGGAGACACCACAACATAATGGGGTGGCAGAACGTATGAACCGTACTTTACTTGAGAAAGTTCGGTGTATGTTGTCTAATGCTGGTTTAGGCAAGGTGTTTTGGGCTGAGGCAATTACTTATACAAGCCATATTATTAATCGATTGCCTACTACTGTAAACAAAGGTAAAACACCCATGGAGGTATGGTCTGGTAAACCTTGTACTGATTACAAGTATTTACACATATTTGGTTGTCCTGCTTACTATCATGTCAGGGAAAGCAAGCTGGATCCAAGAGCAAAGAGAGCTCTATTTATGGGCTTTAGTACTGGCGTGAAGGGATACCGACTTTGGTGTCCAGATGAGAAGAAATTTGTTGTAAGCAAAGATGTGACTTTTAACGAGACTGCTATGGTTAATCAAAACAAGCATGAAGGGAAAATTGAAGCAACCAAGACCATGAGTAGTTCAAAGCAGGTGGAGTTATTAAAGACTCCAGTTGATCCAGTAAGGTCTGATGTTACAGACACTAGTCCTACAGTTGATTTTGATGATGAGGACAAGGTTAATGAAGAGGAGGTACCTACCCAAGAACCTCCACAACAACAAGATTCTATTGCAACCAGAAGATCAAGAAGGGAAGTTTGAAAGCCTGCTCGGTTTACAGATATTGTGGCATATGCACTTCCAGTTATTGAAGATGATATTTCATCCACTTACAAAAAAGCTGTCAGGAGTTCAGAAAACGTGGAGTGGAAGAAATCTATGGATGAGGAGATGAAATCTCTTCAGAAAAATAAGACTTGGAAGCTGGTTCAGTTACCAAAAGGGAAGAAGGAAATTGGTTGTAAATGGGTATATGCAAAGATGATGGAATCTTTGGGAAAAGACAATGTAAGATTCAAAACCAGATTAGTAGCTAAAGGCTATGCTCAAAAGGAAGGCATTGACTACAACGGTGTGTTGGCTTTGGTTGTGCAGTTTGACCTTGAATTGGCTTAACTTGATGTCAAGACGACGTTCTTACATGGTGATTTGGAGGAAGATATTTTTATGTTTCATCCAGAAGGGTTTACGATTGTTGGTAAGGAAAATTGGGTTTGTAAATTACAAAAATCATTGTATGATTTGAAACAATCTCCAAGACAATGGTACAAGCGATTTGACAGATTTATGATCGAGCAGAAGTACACAAGAAGTCATTATGATCATTGTGTATACTTTCGCAAGCTACAAGATGGAACCTTTATTTATTTGCTTTTATATGTTGATGATATGCTTAGAGCATGTAAAAGCACAGTGGAGATTGAAAGATTGAAGACTCAACTGAGTAATGAATTTGAGATAAGGATTTAGGAGAAGCTCGGAAGATACTAGGTATGGAAATTGAAAGAGATAGAGCAAAAGGCAAGATTGATCTGTGTCAAAAGCAGTATTTGAAGAAGGTACTACAATGTTTCGGGATGAATGAAAATTCAAAACCGGTTAGTACACCTCTTGCTCCTCATTTCAAACTTAGTGCATCTATGTCTCCTAACACAGATGAGGAGAGTCATTACATGGCTAAAATTCCAAATGCAAGTGTTGTTGGTAGTTTGATGTATGTTATGGTGTGTACTAGGCCTGATATTTCACAAGCTGTTAGTATTGTCAGTAGATATATGCATAATCCAGGAAAAGGGCATTAGCAAGCTGTGAAATGGATTCTACGATATATTCTAGGTACTGTGGATGTTGGTTTATTATTTCAGCAAGATGAAGCTACTGGTCAATGTGTTGTTGGATATGTAGATTCTAATTATGTAGGTGATTTGGACAAGCGTAGGTCCACTACAGGTTTTGTATTCACTCTAACTGGAAGTCCAGTGAGTTGGCGATCAACTTTGCAATCTACAGTTGCTTTATCAACTACTGAGGCAGAATACATGGCAGTAACAGAAGTCATTAAAGAAGCCATCTGGCTTCAAGGGTAGTTTGATGACTTAGGGGTCCATCAGGACTATGTGGATGTTTATTGCGACAGTCAGAGCGCTATTTATTTAGCAAAGAATCAAGTTCATCACGCACGTACAAAACACATTGATGTGAGGTTCCATTTTGTTCGTGAGATTATTGATGAGGGAGATATTCTTCTTCCGAAGATTGGGACCGCTAATAATCATGTTGATATGTTGACAAAACCAGTTTCGTTACTCAAGTTTAAGCATTGCTTAGACTTGATTGACATTTGTAAAATTTGTTGATTGCCCAGTGGGGGATTGGGAGACAACTATTGGGAATTTCACTTCGAAGATTTGAGCCAAGGTGGAGATTGTTGAATATTGTCTCAAAAGAAAGTCAAAAATGGAAGCTTGCTTACCTTCTTAAATGTCAGAAATCTCAGCCTGCTCTCGATGATTATTGACTCAACAATGGTGACTTGTTTTTCATGAATTTCGGAGGTGCAGCCGGAGGCTTTCACACCCATGAAATTCTTTATAAATAGAAGCAAACGAAGGAAGAGAAGTAAGAGCAGAAAGAGAGCAAAATTTCTGGTGAGAGAATAGAGAAGAAATTGTTAGAGAGTGAGAGAGACACTTTCGGGAGAAGAAAAAGAGAGAATAGTGAAAGGGAGAGAAAAAAAAAAGAAAAACTATTTATATATATTTATTTGTTTATTTTTCTCTTTTCTAGTAGTAGTGTGTAAGCTTGGGTTATTTTGGGTCTCTTAAAAATTGATGCTCTCATTGTTATAGTGAAATACTCAATCGTCTCCAAACTGGACGTAGGCATTACCGAACCAGTATAAAATCTTGGTGTTCTTGTTGTTCTTTATTTTTTTTACTCCAAATTTATTAACGTTACCGCACAACACATTAAACATGCATTGCAAAGTACAAAATCTTTATCTTCATATAAGGGATGTCCTAAGTAGGGGAAATGAAGCAAATATGATATCATGTGAACATATAATAGAAAGATCAATCTATGTCAATTGGACATATGCATATCAATTGATCTAGATTAGGGTTATTTCAGAGGTATGCATGGTTATTAATAATTTTTAATAAATGTAATATCTCAACATTTGTAAAGTAGAATGAACAGGGGATCATGAGGAATCTAGCATTATGCAAAAAAAATAGAGAACCACGACATATAATAAACATAAACTACAAACTAGACAAAAGAAGAGACCAACCACGTCCTTTTGGAGTCTTGCTACGTGCCGTTCGGTTCATTTTTCGAGCATGAAAGCCAACAGCAAGTGGAAAGACTTTGCTAATTTTGAGAACAAGTCCACGGACACGCACACTTGCCCAATTCATTTTTTACCGCATCTTCTCTTCCAACTATGGGAATGGTCTTGGCAATTTCCTTTCTGTTTCCCCCCAGTGAAACTTTAGTATTAATAAAGTTTAACATCTAATCGAGCATATCATGCAATGGGCCATGACCAGCTTTATAGACTTTAATTGTCCATGGGTTGTCAATATAGGGTAAAGGCCATCAGGTCAAGGTCGAGTGGAAAAACCATGTGAACGCGATGGTATAGTTCAAGTCCATAACCTAATGCATATTATAAATTAATATTTTTTTGTAAGTCATGATTTGATGATTATTTAAAAGCATAAGGTCAACCCTTTCTTTCTTACGAAAGAAGACCAAAATTACATACTCTCTCTTATTTCAAATGCAAAAGCCAGCCATGAGAGCACAAGTGCCATATACCTCAAAATGCCAACAGTTGTCGGGACTTACTTTAATTAAGTGGGTTGTTAGGCAAGATTAACGTATTAAACTGAGAATCTTAAAGCTAACCCATTTAATATATTTTTATATCAACCTACTCTCCACATTCAATGATGTTGTCCTCCACTCTTGAATCTTACGATTGAGTGTCTCTTGAGCTTATTTTATTGCTTAAAAGATATTCTGTACATAAGCACTGCATTTGGATCTTACGTGATGCTTTTAACAAAGACAATAAAAGGAGACTTTGTACACTTTCTCTCGAGTAGGGCAGGACTGAAATTTTTTTTTAATTTTCATTTGTAGTCATTATGCTTTTGGTGTATTAAATAAATTTTTAGAACTGCTTCACTAATCATATAATTCAATTCAGATTAAAAAATCATAATTAATTTTACAGTTGAGGGCTCTCTATCCTTCTGGTATGAGTTTTCCAGGGAACCAGGTTGACTTATTAAATGAGTCCAGCTTTCAATTGGACTTCTTTGAGACTTTTTTTTTTATTACAAGGAAAAAAAACTCAAAAGTAAACAAACACGCGTCTAACGCGTGACACGTCGATACATATTTCCTAGCTTGTCTTGGTGTCTTTGAGACAATATTAAAATGTCCATGAGGGCTGGCTTCATTTGAACAGGAAAAGCACGAGTTCGTGGCCTAGGCCTACTTCAGGCATGCTTAAGCCGAGGGCAGCGATAATCTGAACTTTTTTTCTAGAAAAGTTCTTTGCAGATAGTTTGATACTGTATTTATTAATCATATTTATAAATTATTTATTTTCACCTTTACAAGAAAATTATAAATTATCAACGAAAAAATCTCATAATAAATTAGCGACGGGAATTGATTTTCTATCAGTAAAATTGTTAGAAAAAAAATAGTAAAATAGTATTGTGCGACGGACAAAACATTCATCGGTAAAGGTAGAGAGAAATTACCCCCACAATTTTGCCGATAGAATATAACGACAGAATAGTGAAGGTCGTCATAAAAATAGGCGACAGTGGTTGACGGCAAAAATAAACATTAGAAGAGTATCTCTCAGGTGACAACATTTTATTATCAGGAGTTTGAAGAACACAAAATATATTTTTTAATTTTTTATTTTATCTAATTTTATACATTAATTAGATAAATATTGTCATTTATAAGTACTTATACTATGTTTTTCTTTTTTTTCAAAACAAATGTCTTTTAGGATTCAAACTTTGATACTATAATTTATAATGTATGGGAGAGGCAAACTCTTACAAGTTATAGAGACTTTCTTAGTTAAATATACAAGAATAGTGTATGACCACCATATATATCTGAAGAAATATAAAGTTGTTGTCAGTAATATTGGGTATCACCTAAAGCAATGTCCATTTCAAAAAGCAATTCTACCAACAGACATAGAGGAAGAGAGTTTAATCTTACACACTGGAGGATCTATGATCCACCAGGATCATGCAAAAAAAAATTGTAAGTATCAAAACTTTACACTTATATTTTGATTTTTGTATTTTGATGTATGAAATTTGATTTCAATATAATTTGATGTATAAAATTTAAAATAAAAATATATGTGTATTATAGAGAATAATAATGTTATAAATGTTTGGTGCCATTAATGACTGTCTTGTTGAGTTAATTTTTTTTGTCTAACAAAGGATAAATATCATAAAAATAGAGAAAATTCTGTCGAATTTTTTGTAAATTGTAATTCACTCATAACAATTTATTTTGACGCAGGAAAAATCCATAGGTAGGAAGCCTACACCAAGCTAGCTCTTTTTTTATACTCACACCAAGGAGTATAATGGTGAGAACTTCATCAACACCTGATGTAGACAACCTTATGTATGTAAAATTTATGCTTTAATATTAATTCTTAAAAATTGATCACTTATTAACATAAACAATTATAATGATAGAACCAAATACAAGCAAGCATTGAACAATAGTCTCAGAACTCTGAAATTGTTGATGAGAGTCAGGCATATCTTGATGCAGTGAGTGGCAAGGACTATGGTGGAAGGATTTTCGACTTAGGTTCATTTGCAAGCACATGTTATTTACAATCCTCCACATTCACTACAGTTGGATCTAGTAGGTGGTTCGCATCGAATGAGAGTCCTTCAACTTGAGAGGACAGTAGAGAGGCTGATAGAGTATATAACTTAGCTCGATAATAAGGTGGAAGAGTTGTAGGGGAGGAACAGGACCTCATCGCAGCAATCAGAGCATTCACCTTCACCACCTGCATAGCTTAAATGGGTAAATGAATGTATTGATGTTTGCTACTCTTAAGTTTTTGTATAAATTCTTAATTTACAGTTATTTTTAAGATACTTATTCTTGTACATTATAATTTTTTATTATATTACCATTTAGGATAATGTTTACTTTATATTTATTAACCAATGTTATATTATTTATAGAAATTAAATGTATACAAAATCATAAGATTGTCAACAGAAAACTAGGGTGTGAAGTGAGAAATGGTGATTGAAATTTATCATCTTTAAATTTTTCGATGGAACTACAATATTCCGTTGCTAATTAGCAACAAAGTGATATATTTTGTCGGTCATTCCATCGGCAACTTACTGATGGAATGTATCACTCTGTTAGTAAAAATTTAGCAACAGATAATGTTTTCTGTTAGTAAATTTAGCAACAAAATTTGTGTATCCATCGGTAAATTTAGCGATGGACCTACAATTTACAGTCTGTAAATCCACCGATAGAATATTGTGATTTTGTCGACAAATTAGTAACAGAATATTGTAAATTTTTTGGTAAATTTACCGACAGAAATACAAAATTTCATCGCTAAAGTTACCGATAGAATTACAATATTCTATTGCTAAAGTTACCGACAGATTTACAAAATTTCGTTGCTACATTTGTGACGGATTTTTTATATTCGTTGCTAAAATTTACCTACATTCGTTTCTCTAACCACTCTTTTCGTTGGTAATTTCTATCACTAAAACCTATTCTTCTTGAAATGCATTGTGTCGTGTATGATTCATAAATAAACGTGTAGTTTTGGAGTGTTTAAGAAAAACATGATTGTTTTTTTAGATTTTTTCAATTGAGCACTACCCCGGACAAAAGTGTGGCTCAAGACATATTTAGTTTAGAACATCATAGGTAAAAACACGAGTTAAAGACACAAACATGTTGGTATAGTGAAGATATTTATGTGAAAGATACAATTTGAGACACAATTGTGTTATATATCATGTCTAGATGCGCAAAAGAAGTAAAGAAGTAGAAGGATCCATAGTTTGGAGACATAGCCATCATTGAACCCATGTTCATGTATAAGAAGAAATAGTGAGATCTATGACTTGGGACATGAGTATATCTGTAATAAACAATCTTATTTGGAAATGTGTATTTGGTGGACTTTCAAATTTAGGAGGATTCTAGGACTTATTAGAATCATGATTATATTGGGTTTAATTAAGTAGTTTTATTTAAACAATCTTATATAAATAGAACTATACCAGTTAGAGTTTATAATTAACTATAATTACGTAAACCTAGCCTATATAAAAGGTAATTTATAATTTTCAAATGAGTTTTTAATTAATCAATACTTAATCAATCGTTATTGGTTCTTGAGAATGTAGGCATATCTAATTGACTAAACATGATAAAAATTCTTCTTATTTGTTTGTTTCTTTTTTATAACACATATCCTTATTGCATACACATTATTTCTTAATAAGTGGTATTATATTGTTGTCAAGTCAACAATGATTTTGGTGTTAGACTATTTTATGTCCCATGTCACTTATAGATTTAAGTCCAATAAAAGCACCCAAGATAATGGTTATTGGGTGTTATAGAATGGATATCAAATAGGTCAAAGACCCTTTTTCTCTCTCTTCCAATTACCAAAGAACATGTCCGTTGGTGATGCTATATAAGTTGAAAAAACTTATTGAATCATAGCATTCTTAACCATTGAAGAATTCTCTAACGGAAGAAGACGAGAGGAAATAAAATTCGTTCAAGCAAATCAACATCAGGACAAAAAAATTATGGATACGGGTACACAAACAATAATTCGATCCATTAAATGATTTACAATTGGTATCAGAGCCTGATATTGTTTGTTGCGTTTCTGGAATGTGATTTTATGTTTTTTGGTTTTATTTTGTTCTTTAATTTCCATGCATTTCCAAAACTATTTTTCGGTCTTAACCATGAAATGAAAATGAAAACCAATTAAATGTGTTGAACTAGAATGATGTTATCTTTGACATGTGGGTATGGTTGTTCAAGAACCGAATATGAATGTTGATATGTATGTGTTGATTAATCTTCGGTGTTATACAACAATGCATAAGTCAACATACAAATAAACACACCATTGTTTTGGTATGAAAGAAAACTCATTACCGATATGTTTCTTCCTCTGTATCCATGATAATGCCATGCAAAATTGAAAATATAAAACCTAAAGTTTTCTGTATGATGGTTTAGAGTGAGAAAATAAATGGGTTTTGTATCATGGATTGACCACCGATGAAAATAATGGTGGATAACATTATTGTTTGACTCAAGCCAAGAGAGGAGAAAAATCCATGGAAGAAAGAAATGTTATAATAGTTTAGATGAAGAGAAAAAAAAAGGAATGAAACCAGAAACGAACCAGCATCTGAGGAAGAAGGAGGAGTAACGTCTGGCACATACACTGCATGCACCAGACGTTGTGTAACTTGCAGACGTTGCACGCTCCAGACGCTGTCTCTGTGTAGGCAGAAGCTAGCCCGTGCTTTGCACATGCCAGACTGGGCTTCCAGGCTCAAAACTTAGCTTCTGGACTGATTTTGGGCCTTTGGGCCAATAAGGGATAATATTTTGGGTTAGTAAATAATTATGGACTTTAAAGCCAAAATAATAATAATAATAATAATTTTAGGATGGAACATAAAGGATTATTTAATTCATAATTGATTTATATATAATATAATTTTGGAAATTAGTGCCATATTATATATTTGTTTGGTACTTTGAATATTTTATATTATGTAATAGTTGGAATTAAATTTTCCTAGTATATGTTGAAGGTAATACATGACATTATGGACATTTAGAATAGTTTGTGAGTCACCAAAGTGACCAAACTAATTAAATTAAATTTTTTCATGTATGATAATTATCCAATTAAATGTTTATTGCATGGAAAGCTTAAGAGTCACCAAAGTGGCCTAGCTTGAAAATTTTAATCATTTAATTGTGATTTATTTTAATTGTTCAATATGATATGATGGTAAGACGATATAAAGATTAAATTGAACAATAGAAATTATTAATTATAATGCTAGGAGGTCACCCAAAGTTGGACCATTGCTTATAATTAATGACATTAAAAGGGCTTGATCAACATATTTAGTTAATGTGCTTGTATATCCAAATATAACATGCATATTGACTGTAATATGCTTGATTGTCCATTATAGTATTATATATGCATCATAATAGGTTACTTCTATGTATTTAAATTTCACCCAAAGGAGAATTTAAATGCATAATCAATATTTATTAATTAGTTTGAATCCATTTAGGTTTACTCAAAGCATTAATGTATGAACTATATGTTGTATATGCAGCATCTTCTAGTTTGTTCGCCTTAGGGAATGGCTTAATCAAGTTCAATGGTCTGAACTATAGGGACTGGTCTGAACAAATCCAGTTCCAATTGGGTGTAATGGATTTGGACTTAGCCATAGTTTCATAAATAAGGCCCGCATCCATAACTGAGACTAGTTCTGAAGCTGACAAGTCTTATTATGAGGCTTGGGAACGGTCTAACAGGCTAAGTTTGAATTTGATGCGAATGACAATCGCAGAAAATGTGAAGCCATCAATGCCTAAAACGGATAATGCAAAGGAGTTCATGTTAAAGCTTAAGGAATACTCCCAATCAGATATAGTTGACAAGTTCAGAGTAAGAACTTTAATGAGTAAGCTAACGACCAAGAAGTTTGAATGGTCACAGCCCATTCATGATCATATAACTCATATGTCAAACCTAGCTGCAAAGTTGAAATCTATGAGAATGGATGTGAGTGAGTCCTTTCTAGTATAGTTTATAATCAACTCACTTCCTCTAGAGTTTGGCCAGTTTCAAGTAAATTATAACACTATTAAAGAAAAATGGAACTTTCAAGAAATTAAGGTCATATTAGTTCAGGAGGAAGGGAGATTGAAGAAAATAAAGGACCACTCCGTTCATCTCACATTTCATCAAAGTGCTAGTAGCAGCAAGAATAAACCACGACAGAAAGGCAAAAGTAAGGACAAAGCTCTCAATAAAGTTAATGAGGGTTGAATCAAGAAAGATAAGAGATACCACTTCTGTAAGAAGCCTGATCACTTTCAAAAAGATTGTCCGAAAAGAAAGGCTTGGTTCAAACAGAAAGTTACATACTATGTTTCAGTATGTTTTGAATCAAATCTTATTAATGTGCCTAAAAATACATGGTGGTTAGATTCTGGTGCAACTACTCAAGTGTCACATATTAAACAGTGATTCCTTTCAATCCAGACCATAAACGGAACTGAAAAGTTCTTGTCTATGGGGAACATAATGAAGGCACGGATAGAGGGTATTGGAACGTACAGATTGATCTTGAACCCTAGGTGTTACCTAGATCTAGAAAAATGTCTTTATGTTCCTGAATGTGCTAGGAATTTAGTTTCTGTTGCAAAATTGGATGATGTAGGATTTCAATTTAAGATTAGAAACAATGTTTTTTCATTGTATAAACATAAGTACTATTATGGTTCTAGTAAATTAATTGATTGTTTATATCGTTTCAATCTTGATGTTAATTTCGCTAAATCTCTGATTAATGTTAACCATATTATAGGAAATAAACGTAGTGCACATAATGAATGTTCTGCTTTTTTGTGACATAAAAGATTAGGTCATATATCCAAAGAAAGGGTACAGAGGTTAGTGAAAAATGAAATCTTACCTCCATTGGATTTTGTTGACTGGGATATATGTGTGGATTGCATTAAAGGCAACCAAACCAAACATATATCAAAGCATCCAGCCACAAAAAGTAACGCATTACTTAAATTAATACACACTAACATCTGTGGTCCTTTCGACGTTCCTTCTTGGGATGACAAAAAATATTTTATTACCTTTATTGATGACTTCTCACAATATGGATATATTTATTTACTATATGAGAAGTCTTAGTCTGTGGACATCCTAGAGGTGTTCATTAATGAGATAGAAAGGCAGTTAGATATAAAAGTAAAGATAGTGAGGTCTGATAGAGGTGGTGAATATTACAAAAAATTTGATGAAAGTGGACAATGTCTAGGTCTATTTGTAAAGTTTCTTGCAATTCGAGGCATATGTGCGCAATACACAATGCTTGGTACACCACAACAAAATGGTGTAGCTGAAAGGAAGAATCGTACTCTTATGGAAATGGTTAGGAGCATGTTAAGTAATAGTACTATACCTTTATCATTGTGGATGCATGCATTAAAGACCGTTGCGTATCTGCTAAATAGGATTCCCAGTAAGGCAGTTCCTAAGACACCTTATGAATTGTTGACAGGAAGGAAACCTAGTTTACGACACCTTCACATTTGGGGTTGTCTAACAGAAGTAAGGTTGTATAATCTATTTGAAAAGAAGCTTGATGTGAGAACCATTAGTGGTTATTTCATCGGCTATCTCGAAAAGTCAAAGGGGTATAGATTTTATTGACCTAACCATAGTACGAGAATAGTTGAGTCTGGTAATGCTAGGTTCATTGAGAATGGTCAAATCAGTGGGAGGGGAGAACTATGAAAAGTGGATATTTACGAGACTCGAGTGGAAACTACTCTAGGACGAGTCGACACTACCACATCAGACGTGACTCCACCGGTTGTTATTCCTCTTATTGCATCACAGATACGCAACATACCAGAACAACAAATTAATGTTCCACTTGCACAAATTGAACATATTAATGACGAACCAGCTAATAATGATCAAGTTACAAATGATCAAGTAATGTCACAAAACGTAACATTACGAAGGTCTGTAAGGCAAAGAAGACCAGCAATCTCAAGTGACTACGAAATTTACTCACTTAAACATGAATGTGATTTGAGCATTGATAAAGATCCAAGCTCGTTCAAACAAGCCATGGAATGTAATAATTCTGAAAAATGATTCAATGCTATAAAAGAAGAGTTGAAATCAATGGATGACAACAATGTCTGGGAATTAACTAAGTTGCCGAAAGGTGTAAAGCAAGTGGGTTGTAAATGGGTCTTTAAGACCAAACGTGACTCACAAGGCAATATTGAAAGGTATAAAGCCAGACTTGTTGCTAAAGGTTACACTCAAAAGGATGGTATTGACTATAAAGAGACCTTCTCTCCAGTTTCAAAGAAGGACTCTTTGATAATTGTTATGGCACTGGTGGCTCAATATGATTTAGAGCTTCATCAAATGGACATAAAGACCGCCTTTCTAAATGGTGACTTAGAAGAAGAAGTATATATGGATCAACTGGAAGGTTTCGTGACCACAAGAAAGGAACGATTAGTGTGTAAATTAAAGAAGTCAATATATAGACTGAAGCAAGCTTCCTAACAATGGTAGCTTAAGTTTAATGATACCATTACGTCTTATGGTTTTGTAGAAAATACCGTTGATTGGTGTATCTATATGAAGGTTAGTGGGAGCAAGTTCATTATATTAGTCCTATATGTTGACGATATCCTTCTTGTTGCGAATAATGTTGCTTTGTTATATAATGTAAAGAATTTTCTTTCTAATAATTTTGAAATGAAAGATATGGGTGTGGCATCATATGTGATAGGAATAGAAATATTCTGGGATAGATCACAAGGATTGTTAGGATTGTCTCAGAAAGGTTATATCGAGAAAGTATTAGAAAGATTTCAAATGAAAAAATGCTCCGCAGGGATAGTTCCAATTCAGAAAGAGGACAAATTTAGTCTACTGCAATGTCCACAAAACGATTTGGAATGTAAGGACATGGAGTCTATTCCTTATGCGTCAGTAGTTGGGAGCTTAATGTATGCTCAAACATGCACTAGGCCAGATATCAGTTTTATTGTTGGAATGCTAGGACGATATCAAAGTAATCCTGGACTGGATCACTGGAAAGCTACAAAGAAAGTCCTTAGATACTTACAAGGCACCAAGGACTATATGCTCACATATAAAAAATCAACTCATCTTGAAGTGATTGGTTACTCGAATTCAGACTATGCCAGTTGAATAGACTCACAAAAATCTACATTCGGTTATATGTTCCTATTAGCTGGATGAGCAGTTGAAAAAGTGAAAAGCAGTCCGTCATTGCTACTTCCACTATAGAGGTCGAATTTGTGGCGTGTTTTGAGGCCACGGTTCATTGATTGTGGTTGCGTAACTTTATCTTAGGTCTTGGTCTTGTCGACAGTATTACCAGATCGTTAAGAATTTATTGTGATAATTCCGTAGCCGTATTCTTTTATAAGAATGGCAAATATTCAAAGGGTGCGAAACACATAGATTTGAAGTATTTGTCTGTGAAAGAAGAAGTGCAAAAACATATAGTGTCAATTGAGCATATTGGTACTAATCTCATGATAGCAGATCCATTAACGAAAGGCTTAATGCTCAAAACATTTATTGGTCATGTTGAACGTATGCGCCTTATAGATAAGTCCTTGTTAGTATAGTTTTCAGACATGTATATATACATATCATTGTCTTGCTCAAATTGTTACGACACTTGTGAATTTAATTACAGTCTTATATTTTTTGCTCACTTACTAGTTATCCATATTATGTTGTATACAATAATTATTATTTGTGAGATAACAATTATCGAATTACCCACTTAAAGTTTGTTGAGTTGAGTTGATTCTGTGATACATGGAAGGAATCAGGTTATATAACTTGTGATCGCCATGATCCCATCAGCTTAATTCAGTTAAGGATGACTTGATCGATTCGATGTATTGTGTGCTCTTAAAGTTGTTGGAACACCAAGTCGTAACATGGGCCAAGTGGGAGATTGTTAGACTATTTTATGTCCCATATCACTTATAGATTTGAGTCCAATAAAAGCATCCAAGATAATGGTTATTGGATATTATAGAATGGATCTCAAATGGGTCAAAGACCCTTTTTCTCTCTCTTCCAATTACCAAAGTACATGTCCGTTGGTGATGCTATATAAGTTGAAAAAACTTATTGAATCATAACATTTTGACCATTGAAGAATTCTCTAACGGAAGAAGACGAGACAAAATAAAATTCGTTCAAGCAAATCAACATCACGACAAACAATTATGGATACAGGTACGCAAACAATAATTCGATCCATTAAATGATTTACATTTGGTTGTAGAGTTCAAAATGGGGAAGTTTAATGAAATTAGGGAATTTCAAACTGTGACGATGGAGAATGAAGGATTTATTAGCATAACAAATCTCACTGAATTGGTTGCAGGAGAATAATTTAGAAGAAATGGATGAACGCAATTGGGATAAGTTGCAAGCACAAGCAACCAAACCCATTTGATTATATCTAGTAGATGACGTTTTGTACTAAACTGTAGATGTTGCATCCCTTATAGAGATATGAAAAATAGCTAGAAAGACAATATATGTTAAGTCTTTTGCAAATAAGTTGTGTCGAAAGCAAAGTCACAAGTCATAGATGTAGGAGGCAATATATTTAAAACAATATGTGGCATCCAAATAGTCAATGAGTTGCCAAGACTCGAGGTAAATATTGCAGAAAAAGATAAAGCAATGATTTTGTTTTACTTTTTCCTCTTTCTTATAAATATGCATTGATCATACTCAAATTGGATGAGGAAAAACAATTTTTATCCCAATTAAACTTTATAATTAATTATACTTACACAACCTAGCCTATATATAAAGAAAATTTATAATTTTCAAGTGAGTCTTTAATTAATCAATACATAATCAATCATTATTGGTTCTCAAGAATGTAGGCATATATAATTGACTGAAGATGATGAAAAATCTTTTTATTTTTTTGTTTCCTTTTTATAGCTTATATCCTTATTGCATACACATTATTTCTTAATACATGGTATTATATCATAGTTAAGGCAAGAATGATTTTGGTTGTTGAGTTTAAAATAAGGAAGTTCAATGAAATTAGGTAACTTCAGACCGTGATGATGGAGAATGAAGGATTTATTGGCATAATAAGGCTTACAAAATGAGTTGTAGGAGAATAAGTCATAAGAAATGGATGAACACAATTACGGTAAGTTGTAGACATAACCAACTAAAGCCATTTGATTATATCTAGTAGATGATGTTTCATACTACATAATAGATGTTGAATCCTTTGGGGAGATATGAAAAAAGATAGAGAGCCAATATATGTTATATCTAAAACAAAGCCTATATATAAGTCAAAGATGTAGGAAGAAATAAATTTGAAACAATATATCAATATGTTCAACCAAATAGTCGGTGACTTACTAAGACTTGAGGTCACTATTATGGACAAGGATTTTTTACCTCTTTCTTATGAATATGCATTGAACATACTCAAATTGGATGAGGAAACTAGGAATAATAATTCTATCCTGATTAAAATTTATAGTTAACTATGCTTATGTAAACTTGGCCTACATATAAAGTAAATTTATAATTTTTTGTGATTTTTTATTAATCAATAGACAGTTGATCGTTCTTAGTTCTCAAGAATGTAGGCATATCTAATTGACTAAACATGATTAAAAACAATCTTCTTGTTTATTTGTTTCTCTTTTACAACTTATCCTTATTGCATACACCTTATTTCTTAATAAGTGGTATGAGATCGTAGTTAAGCTAAAATTGAGTTTGATTGTGGAGTTAAAAATAGGAAGTTTAATAAAATTAGAGAATTTCATAATGGGGCAAAAGAGAATGAAGGATTTATTAGCATAATAAGGCTTATTGAATGGTTTATAGGAGAATAAGTCAAAAGATATGGATGAAATCAATTAGACAAGCGCACAAATAGCTAAAATCATTTGATTATTTCTAGTATATAAGGTTATGTACTACATCATAGATGTTGTATCCCATGGGAAGATATAAACAAAAGCTAGAGAGTCAATACATGTTGAGTATCTTTAAAAAAAAAGTTATAGTTAAAGTAGAGAATATACAAGCTAAAGATGGTGGAGGAAATATATTTAAAATAATATATCAATATGTTCAACCGAATTGTCAATGACCTGTTGAGACTCAAGATGACTATTGCAAATAAGTATAAATCAATGATTTTGCTTTATTTGTTACCTGTTTCTTATAAATATGCAGTGACCATACTCAATTTAGATGAGAAAACTAGGAATAGCAATTTTATCCAAGTCCACCTTGAGGTCAATAGGCCAAAACTAGGTTGATAGGCTTAGGCTTGGAGCTAGCCTAAAAGACCTAATTAGCCTAAACCCCTCAACTAAAATAGTGTCATTTTAGTATAATTGACCAAAATAGTGTGTTTTTGGTTTGTAGAATTAAGAACCTATATATCAAAATGACGTTACTTTGGTCAGTTATATTAAAATGATTTTATTTTAATAGTGACTTAAATGAGCTCAACTTGAGCCTGAACCTTGTGTAATAGGTGTCAAGCTAGGCTCGACCTAGCTGGGCCCATTATTATACCTAAAGAAAATAGTTACCATTACTACGTTATCGACTTATAAAGACCTAATATTAGGGAAAGCTCTTAAGGTGAAGAGTTATATATAAGAAAAATGAAGATTATGGAGATAAGTAAGGAAAAGATACCTCTTCTAATTGGAGTTATCGATCTAAATTCAAGGGTAACAAGACATTTTTGTACTACAAGTGCAAGCAAACTGGACATGTTAAGGAAGGATTATCCAATCAAGAAGGAGCACAGGGATAAAAAGAAAAATGATTATTCATTAAGGTTGTTAATGTAATGTAGAGTGGAGATTTAGATTGTAGCAATAGAGACATGCTTTACGTTTTAACTAGTCATCTTTAGAACTCATAGATATTGTATACATGGTTATCACTTAAAACCAAACAATACAGATCATGCAACTTTGAGCTTGTTTAGTTGAGGGATGATAAAGATTAAAAAATCATCAAAACAACAAAAAAAATTGGATTAAGATGTTTGATGGTATTATTGGGATTTTGAATAATGTCTGACATGTACTAGATTTAAGGAATAACTTAATCTTTTTAAAAACCTTATAAGATAATGATTTTGAAAATAGAACTGATGAGGACAATATTAAGGTCGTAAATAGTGTGATAATTATGACGAAAGTCTCTAATTTAGTAGAAAATATCTATAGACTAATAAAGAGCATATATGTAGATGGAGAAGTTGCATTAATTGAATCAAGGGAAGATTGGACTATGGTATGAAAAATGTAATTGGATCATCTAGATAAGCAAGATATAATGGAACTTCATAAGGAGAATTTATTAAAAGCTGACAAATGCTAAAAGTTAAACTTTTGCAAGTTTCATGCATGTGATAAAATGACTAGGAGAACCTTTAAAGATGTAGTGCTTAAGGAGTGTTATATGTTGAGATAAATTTGAAAAGGACATACCAAAGTCAACAATAAGCAGTACTAGTTCAAAAGTGATATAAGTGAAATCAGAATAGTCCGGAACATATAATCAAAGGGTGGAAAATTTTAGTTCTAGAAATAAAACAATATTAGGAAAAAAAAAAGCATATGATGTTATAGTGATAGATAGAGCTAGGCAAATCATCAGGCCGTAAAGGAGATACAATTGGGAAGAATTGGTCACATATGCTCTTACCATCAATGATGAGAAATCAACCACTTTTTAAGACATTGAAGAAAGTCAGGAGAAAGATAAATGGATTAATGTTACAGGGAATAATGAGAAGTTTCATAAAATCAAAAAATTGATTGCATCTAGTTAAAACTTATTGGAAAAGGTTCATACTTCAGACAATGCAATTGACTTATTGACTAAAACAGTTAACAAGGAGAAGTTTAAACATAGGACTTGGTTAATGTCTCAAGGTATTAGACATAATAATAACCTAATCTATGAAGAATATATTCACCAAGGTAGAGAATATTGAGTATGACTCATATAAATTCACAATTTAGGGACACAATTATGGCTAAGCCTACGTCCATATATAAAGAGAAACAATAAGATCCATGAACTAGTATGCAGTCTATTTATGACTAACAAATTTATTAGAAAATACAATTTTGATTGATTTAAACACTAAAAAGATTCTAAGACCTATTAAATCATAGTTACGTTAGGTTGAATTTAGGAATGAACTATTTAAGTAGACTTGTATCGTTAGAGTTTACAATTAATTATACTTGTATAAACTTAGTCTATATATAGAACATAAATGTAATCTTTAAGTTATTTTAATCAATAATAGACAATAAATTAATTTGGACTCTTGAAGAGGTAGATGCACCTAAGTAATCAAAGCTTGTTAAAAGTATTTTATTGATTATTTGTTTCTCATGAAGATGTAGATGCACTTAATTAATCAAGATCATTAAAAAAATTGTTATTGTTTGTTTCTCTTAAAGATGTCAATGCACTTAAATAACCAAAGCTCATTAAAAAAATTTGTTAGTTATTTGTTTCTTTGTTTCTTTTATACAACTTATGTCCTTATTACATATATCTTATTTTTGTTTATATATATAATTGGGATAAACACTTTCAATTAAATAAAGTGGAGATAAATAGATACTTGACTATATTTTACCACCTATATTTAATATATTTTGCTTGATATTTTATACTTTTCGTATATTGGGTAGTTTAATATATTGAAAGTGTGTTTACAGGTAATAGTTGCCTTCATAGACTTCAAGGAGAAGAATTTGGACGAAAACGCAACATAAAACAGAAAACCAACAATCTACTTTTGCACGCTCGTGCACTTTTGCAATATCCAACGATTTCCAATTATACACATTCCTATGCACAGTTGTGCACACGACCATGCATAACCCAGAAACCTAATTTTTCATATAAAAGTAACGTTTTAGAGGCAAATCAAAAGAGGAAACGGTTGGCATCGTTCTCAAAGGTTAAGAGGCGATTTGAGCTCGAAGAGTGGGAGAACCAAAGATTTTATCAACAAATCCACCAAATTATAAGATCAGACATCTACATCGTTAAAATACTCAAAGAGAACAATCAGGAAGATTTAGAATTATAATTTCTTTATTTTCAATTCAAGTTTCTATATATGTGTATCTGATTTCATATTCAGCAATGTGTAACTAATTGTTTCATTAGTATCTAGGTAACTAGGTTAGAGGAACCCTATTTGGATACTTTAACATGTGTTGATTATTTTGTTAATGCAATTGATTGATTGATTATTGTGATTCAATTATCTATTTTTATTTATATTCTAGTCATCCAAAATATTAGACCATAATCTGATTTCATACGTAGAGATTAAGAAATCTAATGTGAATAGATTCATGATAATTGGAAAGAGTTAATTGCAATCCTAGAGATAGGATGACATAAATCTTCTAAATTATAGTAAAAACTAATAGAGGGATTCATAAAACGGTAATACAATCCTATAAATTTTGACCTGAATAATTTAGTTAGAACCTTAAGATTAATTGTTAGTAGACCCAAGGTCAGTTACTAGCACACCTTATGAATCTCCACAGTCTAACTAATCAATATCATAATTGCATTACAAATGATCAATCGGTTAAGGGCTAGGGAGATTCAAAATCTAGATACTAATTATTTGATATCGATAATTGCCTAGTGCTTCCTGAATTTGCTTCCTGAATTCTCAGCTCAATTCCGTTTCCTATTTTTATTTGACTTGCCTTAGTTTTAGTTTCTTGTCATTAAAAATCCAAAATTAATTCTTAGGCTAGATAATAAGGGAAGGGTAATTACTAATATTCATAGTATTCGTAGGATCAATCCATACTTGACGGTACTAATTATACCTACGACGTGCATTTATTTGAAGCAATTTTCTACTATCATTAAACCCAAATATAGAAAAATGTCACTTAATATTTTAGCTTATCATTAACTCATGAATTGATTGAAAGTATAAGATGAATTCATTTATGATATAATTGAAAGATAAAGATAAAGATAAATAAAGTAATAAAAGCACGACAAGAATGAGCAAAGACGTAAGAGTCTACAAATGTCAAAAAGCACCAATAAGCAGCAGCCTCTGTTTTGAAAATCGGACCGGACCAGCCGGTTCGACCGGTGACCTGTCGGCTATCCGGTCCGGTTCATCCTTAAAAATCGGTTCTCAATTGAACCAGTGAGAACCGGTTGGACCGGTCCGGTTTGATCGGTTCGACTACTGGTTTAATAAAATTTTTATTTTTTGTTTTTTTGGTATATTTTTGTATTTTTTTAATATTATTAATATTATATATAATTAAATATAATTATTGCATAATTATGACGTCACACCGGTTCGACCGGTGGTTGAACCGGTTAAATCGGTCAAACCGATGACCAGTAAGGCCTCCAGTTCGATGACCGGTTTGGGTTTTAAAACATTGGTTGCAACAAAGCAATTATGAGAAGGGAGGAAAATTATAGCAACAACAATCTAGTAAAAATTTCACTGATATGCGAGATTTGAGGAGGCCCAATAATATGCAGTATTATATCTAACTAATAGAGAAACTGTTTTTGAATGACCCACATAAAAAAGAAAAATAAATAAATAAATATTTAATAAATAAAATATGTAATAAGTATTAATAGTATTAGCGCAATAATAATAATAATAAGGCTAGGAAAAAACTTAGCTAAATCTCTAAGAAATTAGTATATATTTAAAAGTTAGGCCAAATAAAAGAAAAAAAGGAGTGGAACGAAACTACAAAGAATTGAGTGTGAAGGTGAGGCCAAAGCATAACAACCCGAAAAAGATAAGAAAGAAATGTCAAAGTGCAATTCCACACGCAAACATTGGGAAAAAGTGATGAAAAGAGTAAGAAGTATACCATCACAACAAACAAAACATATATACGCCGCTTAGATGCGCGGAAGGCGAAACAAAAGACAAAGGAAAAGAAATTATTATTAAGTCACAGAAGGTCTGATAAGGGTCGGACCAGTCCAGAAAGAGTCTCTGCTTTCCGCTGCAAAGTCTCACCCCTTGTTTCTTGTTTCAATGCCAACACAGCCCGCCGATCACGCATGACTCATCATTCATTGTCACACAGCTCATTTATGAATATCACACACTTTCTTTTCAATTTTCAAATACACCCATCTCTATTTTCTCGTATTGTATGTACTACTATTACTCTTGCTTCTACACCATTCTTTCCATGAAATATGTAATGATTTCTGGTATCATTTATGGACTTTGACAGGAGTACTTCAATTCATAACTCTAGTTATCTCTTAACCTTGTCTGTTTGAAGAATATCAATGCATCACTTGAAAGTTAGCTGAGTTTCTTCCTGTGACCTCTTAAAGTAGCATATTGATGAATGAATATATTAGAACTTAGAAGAGTTGTTTTAATAAACTTTATGAGCATTAAGTAAAACGTGCGCACAAAACATAAATAATAGAAAGAACACTTTAACTTAGGGGAGGAAAGACTACAGATAGAGCATAAACTCATTCATGTACACAAAGAAAAACCAACCCTCTTCTAGACTAGAGGACTTGATTCAAGAAAATATATGCAACTCTTTCTCTCACTTTCCATATCATTTGTTGACATTGAGAACTCCACAGTCCACACACAAATTTCCTCATAAATTCACAACACCATCGCCAAAACTCAAAAAGCAAAAGCTGTTACGTAAACCCCTTTAAAATCCCATCCATCCTCTCCCTCTTCCACCAACCCCATACCAGAAAAGTATAGAATTTCTGAATATTTCATGCCTCGATCTCATGGCCTCCACCTCTAACACAGCCACCATGAACCAAAACCAACCCACCTTTGGATCCGACCCATCAAACTCTTCCAACACCACCTTTGTTCAAGCCGACCCGTCAACGTTCCGAACCATAGTCCAAAAGCTCACCGGAGCACCAGACGAGCCATCAACACCAAAACTGCCTCTCACCCACCAAACCCGACCCATCAACTCTCCAGGCCCCAAACGACCCGCATTCAAGCTCCAAGAGCGTAGACCAAGCGCTAGGAACCTCCAAATCAACCTCTATAATAACAGCATCATCAGTTCTACAATAAAGAACAGTACTTTTGACCATGGTGGTCTTTTCCATCTCAGACAACGTGGGTTTTTGGTGTCCCCTGTGTCAACGTTGGACTTCTTTGCTGGGCGTGCAAGTCCGACGTCACCGTGTGAAGAAGAGGAAGAGAGAGCCATTGCTGAAAAGGGGTTCTATTTGCATCCAAGTCCTCGAAACACGCCTAGAGGATCTGACCCTCCAGAGTTATTGCCTCTATTTCCTTTGCAGTCTCCTAGAGACAAAGAGATTCGTCAAGATGACGATTCCAGTTTCTTTTCTTGAACAGGAAGACCACAAGGCAAGGCTGATATTGGTTTGTATCTATGTGACCTAGCTACGGTTCTTATTCTCAAAAGTTGTTGTTATCTAATTTACCGTTAGAACTTAGCATTAGCTGGGTGATAACTAGCTAGCAGGTGACGGTTCAAGTCCAATTGTGGCCTGTGGATAGTCTTTCTTCCTCTGTGTATGCGCTTCTTTGAGCACTAATTGTGATTTTTCAGCTCCATCAAGCCTTTATTATGTAGCCAGTGAGAAAGTCTGCAAGCAGATTATAGCGGAAATAAAAAGATGTGTCCATGCATATGAATATGGTTCTTTAACCTTAGTTACAGATTAGGTTGGTAGGAACATTGTGATCTGTCAGAAAAAGGTTGTGCATTTTATCCTATCAGAACTCTCGTATAATCCATTTTGCATGTGCAAACAACTACATCTAACACTCTGTAGATATAGTATTCGCTAATTCCTTCCGTTTGAACCTGAAATCTATCTAAACATTGTCTACAACAATTTATGGAAGAAAAATGTTGAATTCTTCCAAGTTCCAACAACAAACAATCTAGTTATGTTGTGTAACGAAAATTTAAGTTCCTTTTGATGTTGAAGTTGGGTTCTTATTTCCTTTTCTATCGCATAGTTCAAAGCCAAAACAATGATCCAGTAAAAAGCTGGAAGGCGTTGGATTTTAATGACAACAGTAATGATTGTCGAACAAAGCGAGGGCTAGGATCTGTCTCTAAGTATTTAATGTTACATTTTTTACGTGTCAGGGCAACGACATTATTGCAAAGTGAATATAAGCGCATTGTACTACTGTCTGATGTGTAATTTCGAAGTTGAAGAAAAGAATCTCAGCGGTGAACCTGCAGATCAACGGCTGATAACGTTACTGTTATCAAGTGGAAGGGTTGACTTCCGCATGCAAAGTTTTCAATGTTCTGCAGTATTGACAGGCTGACAGGACGGTTAGATTCTATTCTTTTGTTGGAGTGTCAAAGTCTGGAGGTTCATAGGGTTCCCAAAGAAAAGAATTAAAGAGAAATTTTTCTTCCAAGGCATTTTAACTTTATGTCATTTTCTTATCCGCAGACACGTTTTATGAAGTCTTCCTCTAAATTAGAAAATGTTATTTTAATAGTTTTTACAGTAGGTTAATGTTGTTTAAACTATTTATTGTTATACTATAATTACATAATTGGGCCTACGTCCTCTGAACCGACCCAAGACAGACTATGCATAGGAGTTCAAGGAAGAATATTACCGAGCGTTTGATTTGTGTTCTTGTCTACGTACACACCAACTCTTCTTGACTGCCATGGTTGGATACGTGGCAAGATAATTGAAAAGCAGGGAACAACATAAGTTAGATAAAGAAAACTGAATCCACATACAAAGTCTACGTACATTTGATTCCTACACTGTGCAAGATTCATCTTAATCCTATAATCAATTGGTTTGTTATAATTTTTTAAATATAATTAAATAAAAACATTCTTTATCTTATGCACGTTTATTTAATTAACTTACGTATAAGATGAAGTACACAAGATAAATATAATTTTGTAAGTAAAATTATAATAAGATTATAATTATAAGATTTTGTAAGCGAAATAATGAAATAGTAGCAAATAAAATAGGAATAGTTTATCTAAAAGTGCAAGGTGTCGTGAAAATCGCTATTTTAAGTTGAAATTTTTCCCTCTACGGTGCAGTAGCACAATGAGATTTGACCCTAAGGTTAACGCCTCATTCACAGCTTCAGTGCGCTCCAAAGGACAGAGTAAGATCTGTCTCCGAGAATTAGTAAAAACAAAAAAAAAACGTAGAATACAAAAGATGAGAACATTTGTGTGCAAAAGTATCTATCTGTGGGAAAAATGTGTGCGTTATATAGAGAAAATGGAAAAGCACGACAGCGGAGATAGCAGCCAATAACAAAGCAGATGCATGACATTTATAGAAAGCATAGAGGCATTCTTTTATTGTGTATTAAAGTAAAAGGAACATTTGGGTAATAAGAATAAATATATAAACATATGGTCATTATGAAGGGCCCTAAAAAATGTATGACTTAATAGTAAAAAACATATGACTTAAAGCAAGTGGGCCCTTAAAAAATTCAGGTCACATGCGTGTTGCATCACATCGCAACCTAGCCGGATTGGGCGGTGCATAAGCGCACGTGTGTGTGAAATTCATACCCTCCTCAAGAGACTTGATTCAAAGACACAAAACAATCTAGTATATAAACTATGTGAAAGTTCCAAACTCTTTCAATGTGGGACACAAACCAAAGTAAGAAAGAGAGATGTTTCAAGTTTTGAAATAACACCAACAATCCTCAACTTGGGCCAAAACTTGATAAACAAACTGTAACAATTTATTAGAGATAGCGAATAACTAGGTAAACTAAATCTTGAACTTGGTATCCAAGAAAATCGGAAACAAAACATGCTAGAGAAATAAGCAATCTCAAAATGCCTTAGTCTCGTGATCACTTTAGAGAGATAGCCCAAATGATCTCATAGGAGGGTGGCTAGCTCCCAACAATCACGTAGGTGAGTCCATTAAGTGTGTACTGCTTACATCATTCAAACTTGGCCTATGGAACTCATTAAGGATTAAACCATCTAACCTCATCAAACACAGTAAAATCATGTTAAGGGACGCAATTTAACAACTGAATGTGTATCAATATTATTCCACAAACAATACAAGTAGTCACCACATAACTTCATTTGACCCATTGAACTTGGTTTTCCAAGACGGGTGTGTATCACGAGGTTACTACACAACTGAGCTCAACCCCATCTTGTTAGCATGCTCTGAAACTAGTTTCTTACTTAAAGTTTTTGTAAACGGATCTGCTAAGTTTCTCTCTGACTTGACATAGTCTATAGAGATTGTACCATGTCTAATTAAAATATAGATAATTTTATGTCTCAATCTGACATGTCTACTTTTACCATTATATGCCTTGTTCTTAGCAACATGAACGACAGCCTGTGAATCACAATGATGGAACATATAAGGAATTGGTTTTTCCCAAAATGGGATATCTGCTAAAAGATTCCTTAGCCACTTAGCTTCCAGTCTTGCAAGCTCTAAAGCTATAAACTCATAGTCCATTATTGATCTCGCAATACATGTTTGCTTGGATAATTTCCAAGACACTACAGCTTTTGCCTAAGTAAAAATATAACCACTAGTAAAGTGTGTATCATCACTCTCCGTAAGCAAGTTAGCATTAGAATACCCCTCCAAAACAAGAGGATGAACACCAAAAGATATCCATAATACATCATACCTTTCAAATATCTCAACAAATGAATCAATGCATTCCAATGCTCTTGACTAGGATTACGAGTACACCTACTAAGTCTATTCACACAGTATGTAATATTAGGACGAGAATAGTTCATCAAAAACATCACACTACCAAGAATTTTAGCATACTCAACTTGGTTTACAATGTTTCCAAGATTTTTCTTTAAAGCAACATTGACATCATAAAGAGTCTTGACTGGTTCAACATCATAGTAACCAAACTTCTTTAAAATTTTCTTAACACAATAAGTTTCATTCAACCAAAAATCAGAGTCAGTTTTATTAAATTTGACTCCCAAAATAAAGTCCACAGGTCCAAGATCTTTTATATCAAAGGAAGATCTTAGAAATCTCTTAGTAGTATCAATGACAAATAAACTAGTACCAAAATAAAGCATATCATCCACATAAGAAGTTATGATCACACAACCATTGACATCATATTTCACATAAATACAAGAATCAACATCACAAGAGGTGAAACCATGTTTGAAAATCTCACTTTCAAATTTCTCATGCCACTGTTTAGGAGTTTCCTTAAGTCTATACAAAGACTTAACCAACTTACAGACCTTTTGCTCCTGACCAGGCACTCTAAACCATTCAGGCTTGATCATATAAACTGTCTCATCAAGATCATCATTCAAGAAAGTTTTCTTAACATTCATTCGGTGCACATAAAGCTTAAACACTTAGGCAATAGCAAACAACATCTTTAGAGATGCAAATTTAGTAACATGAGAGTAAGTATAAAAAAAGTCCAGTCATTCCTTTTGTTTAAAGCCTTTAATCACAACTCTTACCTTGAACCTCTCAGTGGTTCCTTTAGGTCTCAATTTCTTTTTGAAAATCCACTTATACTTCAAAGGCTTACACTCTCGAAGTAGATCAAATAAAACTCAAGTTTTATTATATGATTAACTCCAACTCACTATGACTTCCTTCCAAAGGTTAGCATCCACATATTTCATTGCTTCCTTATAAGTTTTGGGATATTCCTTAATAATATAAGTCGACACAAAACCGTCATCTATCTCTTCAGGGATTTTCACCACAAAGGAAGTAATAAAGTTAGAACCAAAACTAGTGGGTACTCTAGCTCTTTTGCTTCTCCTTAGTTCAACAATTTTTTCTTACTTTATGTCATCAAAGGTAGAAGAACTAAGGACAGATTCTCTAGGAACTTGCACACTCACTTTCATAGGAAATATATCCTCAAAGAACACTACATCTTTTAATTCCATAATTGGTTCATAAGTGTTAGATCCCTCTTCCTTAATGATAAATCTATAGGCAGCATTATTAGAGGCATATCTCATAAAAATTGAATCAATGATCTTAGGCCCAATTTTATTCCTCTTATGCTCAGGTAGAGAAACTTTATCAAGATAGCCAAACACTTTCAAAAAATACAAGTTAGGTGGATAAAGTTTCCAAATTTCATAAGGGATTTAATCTAGTTTCTTATGAAGGACTCTGTTTAGAACATAACAAGCTAAAAGAATAGCTTCCCTTCTCTCTCCCCCTTGGGTAAACCCAAGGATATCAACATTTCATTCATCATATCCTTAAGTATTTGGCTTTTCCTTTTGGCTATTCCATTTTGTTCAGGTATATAAGGGGCTAAAAGCTCATGAATAATCCCAAATTTTCCATAATAATTAGTAAAAAAGTTAGTACTATACTCACCACCTCGATCAGACCTTAATCTCTTAATTTTCCTTTTCAATTGGTTTTCAACCTCATCTTTGTATTTCATAAACACTTCCTCTGCATCACTTTTATTTTTAAATAAGTAAACATTAGTAAATTGAGAGCAATCATATACAAAAGTAATATAATATCTCATTCCTCCTTTACTCACACAATTTTTAAAATCACTCAATTCTTTATGCACTAAGTCCAACAATTGTGATTCTCTCTCAACCATTGACTTACATAGGTTTCTTAGAATGTTTATCCTTAACATAAATTTGACAATTTTCCTTTCATTAGTGATATGGTTAGGCAACAAGTTTAAGCTTTGCATCCTTTTAATTGGTCTCACATTCACATGCCCAAGTCTAGAGTGTCATAGGTCTGGAGACTCAACAATATCTGCAGAAGAAGTTGATGCATTCATTTCAACATCAAATACAAATAAGCCCCCATTACAAAACCCTTTATTAACAAAGTTTCCATTCTTAGTAAGAACTAACTTATTGTTGGATCCCGCTTCCGAGACCCAACTTCTTACACTGAACACTCATAACCACTCTTGAAGCGAAACGAAAATTCGAAATCCAAAGCGAATGAAATGAAACAAATGCGAAGCTAATAGAATCGAAATACAAATGTGAAACGAATATCAAATAAGTCGAATCGAATACAAATCGGATACTAATGGAGTCAAATACGAATGCCAAACAAATAGATCAATTCGATAGGATCGAATACAAATGAAAAGAAATCGAATAGCATTACAAGTGTCCAACATCTGGGAAAATTATCTTAAGGAAGCGTTGCATTGGATACCTTATACTTGACCTAAACAAACCGATATAAATTTTTTTGTTTTTCTCTCTTTCATCATTTAAACCATCTTATTTAAAAAATCAAACAAATAATTTCCCTCTTTGGAAACTTATCCTTAAACTCATACTAATCTCAAATCACTTGATTTTTCTTATTCATCATATTCTTATTCTTTACCATAACAATCTCATACTCATGACAATAAAACCATAAATTTGTCCACTAATACACGTATCCATATGATATCTTATAAAAATCGGGCAGCATAACGGCTGCATAAGAACAAAACCCAAACCTGCAAATAATTTTAATACATATATATATATATATACCAGACAGTTTCACATACATCAAATCCACCGGACCCTCTGTTCGGGATTTCAGCAGAAATGCAAACCTAAATTCTAAACCATTCCAAGTCATTTCTCATATCCAATTCGTATTCATCACATTCAAACTCATAAACAATTTCCATTAACTCATATACAAATTTATGCTTCCATCAAACTCAACCAATCGCATTTTATAAATCTTCACAATTCAAATCTCATCATCAATATGATCATCCATATCTATAAATATATACATTGCAGTTAACCCTTATGAACAATCCATAGCCAAAATACATTTCCAATTCCATTAATCATGTTCTTATACAGTATCATAATTCTCATACATCCTGCAATAAAATGCTTGTAATACATTTATGGCAATTTAAGCCATATCAAAGACTTATACAAAAATCATTATCAAACTATACTTTATACAAAACACTCGCTATACAAAACGAACATAAAGTCTTGACATGCTTTCATTCGATCTCTTTCTCGAATACCTGGAGATTGGGATGAAAGGGGGGGTGAGCTAGAGAGCTCGTGGATAATATGTTTGTAAGTTGAAAAATAAGTAAAAGTCATTTCTCAAAACTTTGCCATCTTATAAAGAATTTCGCAGCTGAAATTTCATCAAGCGTTTATTACAAACCCTTCAACTTTTTTTTCAAAACATTCATACCCAGTTGCCAAAAACTACCACAGTTGAAAACTCACTTTCTTATTCCCGTAAAAATCAAATTTTTTTCCACAAAGCATGAACCATCTTAAAGATATGAATGCATCACATTTCAAGCAACATTAAAATCCTATAACACATCATAATGGTTTGGCAAGTCCAATACACATGATGACTACACAATTCTATAAAATGGCCTTGTGTAGTCGTACACATAAGGGAGTCCTAAAAGGAACTTCGTGCCACTTGCGGGCGGCCGAGAGAGGGCTTTAAGAATGAGACCAGTGCACTGACTCCACATGAGGGACTATGCCGAAACCCACATAACACGTAATCATGCATTGAAAATTACTTTGCCCATATGGCACTTTCTTGAAAACTTGATTTCATGAACATGACATATATATGCAATTCTAGCATTACTTCACCATTTTCAAACCATAATTCACATAACAATCTTTGATTTTCCAGACCAAAAATGCATACTTTAGACAATTGTAAATCATTTAGAAGTCATGTCACACAAGTTCACACATTGAATTGTCAATCAATTAAGCATAAAGAACTCAGCAATTCATAAACTTTCCAATTTCAATTGTAAAACAATATCTTAGAAAACATGATCATTTTCTTGATTTTTCCAAAACTTACAAATAACTTAAAATTTGAAAAACAAACATATTACGCACCTTTTATCCATGCCAAAATCTTGTCCAAATGCTTCAATTTGATCTTTGACTCCCTCTCTCTTCCAACTTAAAATCACCTAAGTCATAATCAACCAAATCAAATATCATAACCATCATACTTCTCAAAATTGATTACTTAACTTCAAACTCATACTAATTTCATGACAGCTTAAACAAGAACTTCTAAAATCTCCAACTTATACAAGTGGGTATAATCCCAAATAACATCATCCAAAATTAAACATAAACCAATGCAAAATCATTAAAATTTACTTCATAATTAACAAACCCATATCCATCTTAAGCCAAATCAACCCAAAAACTCATCAAAACTCAAAGATCAACACTTAACTCTTACCTTTTCTTTCTCTATTTTCGACATAGCTTGGTTCAAGATGAAGCTCTCTTCATCCTCCACGTTTTTCCCTTCTTGAACATCTTGAAAACCCCTCTTGAAGACCTTGAAAAAATCAGCCTTAGCTCTTCTCTCTTTCTTCTCCACGAAATCTCCTTTTCTTCTCTCCTTTCTTTCTTTTCTTCCTCTTCTTTTATAATTTTCGTGACTTGCTTCTAAAACCAATGACCCCTACTCCTTTTTATATGCCAAGTCACTAAATGGAGCATAAAAGACCCTTTTGTCCCTTACTTATAAGCCTTAAATCTCAAATCTTTAAGTTAACTTCCTATTTTGCCCCTGAACTTTACTTTAAGTCATGCTTACTTGCGGACATGATTCGCACTATCAATTTGAAGGAATTTACTAAAACTTCCTTCTAGAAAGTTGTTCCTTATTGTCTTAATTTCATAATGCCACAAAAATCATCCAATTGGGAGTACTATATCAAAAGTTATAGTCCGAACATGTCGGATATATCATTCTACTAACACATGTTCTAGCAATTCACTTCCTTCCACAAATTGGCATTCTTAAAGGCTAAATTGAAATTTCATTTCTTCATAAAAATTGTAGCCCCATGTCTAAATTTTATTTCGCCTCAAACATCAATTCAATCGGATCTCCACAGATCCCGAATTTTACAAAATACTGAACTATGTTTAGAAACTTTTCTGTCTCACTTTGATTCAAATAATCTTGCTCAATTAAATCTCTAAAAATTCATAATTTTCCATAAAAATGAAATTAATTGTCTTAGGAATCCAACGCTTCGAGAACCAAGTCATTCGGATGTCGGACGGAAAAGATATAAGCAAAAGATTTGACAAAGTCGGATGAAGAAGGAAAATAGCAAGATCAGAATGAGACAATTCATTCTGATTATCATATGATTCAATCAAACTCTTTCAATTCAATTCCAATTGATACAAATGTTCATGGAGAGAAAGATACATGTGTTAGAAATTCAATGCTTCAAGAATCGCCTCAATCTGAGGTCGGATGAGTGAGTTATGATCAAAACAACTCAACATGTTCAAACCCTAAATCGATTTGAAACTCTTTTGGCGCAAATGTCATAACTTTTTCTAACAATATCTAAATTCCTTCTTTCTTGTTCCATTGGAAAGATAACATCTAGATATACAACTCCTATTAGAGACCTCAAAACGATATTCGGCCTCAAAACTGGTCAAAAACGCAAATCACTAAAGTTGACCTGTGGCTGTCCATTAAACGGACATGCATGTCCATTTAACGGACACATACGGCCCAAAATGTTCCAAAACATCCGAGAATGTCCGTTTAACGGACATCCATGTCTGTCTAACGGACATGAGCAAGGGGAGGGATTCTTTTGACCCGAGGCTGTCCGTTTAATGGACATGCGATTTCCAAAACCTCTTCAACCTTTTTCCAATGCTTCTAACATCCAAACTAACATCATATACACTTATAATCTTCACATATTTACTTATTCAAAGGCCTAAACACTTCATAACAATTCAAGCAACGAATTCAATTCATGAACTTCTCAAATCTCAACTAAATTGGTTCATCAAAACCTCAAATTTCAAACATTCATCAAAGCTGTCACTAACATCAATCTTATATAACATCATAACTTGTATCAACTATAACTCTTAACTCCGATCTCAAAAACTTGCACATGTAGTCTCGTTGGAAAGATAAAAGAACAAGCTACAACTTCAAAGGAGGCAACTTTGGCCAATTCTATTTCAATTATTCCTGAAATTCCCTTGAATCAGCATATACATTTTTATCCTACATTCAACCTCAAGGCACATGATTTCCTACATTCAAAAACATCATGCCATTTACCAAATATCCTCTCTTGCTTTTGCATAATGTCTCACATATATGACCATAATTCATACTAAGGGTTTCTCAACTCACTATCCTTACATAAACCCATATCTCATTAAGGCACAAATTACATTTGTAACACAATTTATACACCAACACATTCATTTACTTTCATATTCACATTTCTAATTTCCACTCAAGGATCGGGGTCCAACACTTATCATAATCAAAAGTAAGTTTAACATTAGTTTTTTAAGTAATGCTCCAGAAATCAAGTTTCTATGAACATCAAGAACAAAAAGACATTTTCTAAAGCCAAAACTTTTCCATAAGTGAGTTTGAGAGTGACCTTTCTAACTCCTTGGATAAGAATTTTGCTGGAGTTGCCCATATACACGAATTTACCATCAGCAACATCATTCAATTCTTTGAATAGGTCTTTGTTGGTACAGATGTGGCATGTGGCTCCTGTATCAACAATCCACTTGACTAAGTTTCCAGCAAGGTTGAGTTCGATCACCTCAATAGTAATGATCTCCTCGTCATCATCACCAGCTTTGACCATATTAGTTTGAGGCTTACCAAAGCTCTTTTGCTCACCCTGTTGGTATCCTTCTAGTTTCCTTTCCCAAACTATCATGGTTTCTATCCTTGGTCCTTTTTTTATGGTTGATTCTAGCTTGGCAAAAAAGCAAGATGGCCTAACTTATGGCACCACCAACCATCGCCATCAATCATTTTGCGTTTGAACTGACCACACTTGTTGTTATTGAAAGACCTATTGTGTCCATTTTTATAGGATTTCCTACATTTTTTGTGTTCAATAACATTAGCCATAATAGTAGGAGCAAGGGTGAGTGATTTGGCCTTGTCTTGTATGCGGTTGGCATCCTCAATCTTTATATGCCTGATCAATTCTTGTAGCTTCACGTCCTTCTTCTTATGCCTCATCTGGTTTTTATACTCATTCCATGAGGCAGGCAATTTCTCAACAAGGGCACTAACTTGAAATAGCTCACACATGCTTATATCCTAAGCTAGGATTTCATCAACTAGATTTTCATACTCATGTAATTGCTCCATAATGGGCTTATCATCAATAATAATAAATTTTAAAACCTAGCAACTGCATATTTCTTAGTATCGGCATCATCAGTCCCATGTTTCAATTCTAACGTATCCCAAATTTCCTTAGCAATTTTGTACTTGCAATAAATATCAAACAATGGGTTTATCATATGGTTGAGTAGCACTCTCCTAATAGTAAGATTATCGTTAGTTGTCTTAAGGCCAATATTATCATTAGGAATTTCTTGAAACAATACATAATCAATTTCGTATTGTTAAAAGTAAAATAGAATTTTTTCAAACCATCGTTTAAAATTTCTCCCATCTAAAGGCTCTAATCTAGTCAGCCAGGTATAGTCCTCTAGGGGACAAAACCTATGTAGGGAATAGTAAATGTAGAACCTACATTGGTCTTATTCACAAACAACATAATGAATCCGAAAATAGTAGCAAGAACAATGGTATTTCAACTAACTCTTTATGACTTATACCAAAATAAACACGCAGTAACATAGTGTTTCGACTTATACTAACACACAACAAAAAGAACGTAACAATTTGCGAACAATAGCTTGAATGTAATCTTTCAGACAATAGTAGCAATGCAACATAATTCTGACAAATAATAGGCAAATATAACAAATATCCAATAATATTAGTGACACAACAATAATTTCTGACTTAGATTGTACGCAAAATAATGAAATAACACCTAATAAAATAGGAACAACGTATCTGAAAATGCAAGGCATCGTTGAAATCACTGCCCTAGGTCAGAAATTTCCCCTCTAAGGTGCAACAAGACAATGGGATCCGACCCTAGGGTTAATGCCTCCTCTACCAGCTTCAGTGCACTCTAAAGGGTAGAGTATGATCTGTCTCTGAGAATTAACAAAAAAAAAATGTATAATAGAAAAGATAAGAAAATATATGTGCAAAAGTGTCTATCTACAGGTAGAAAATTGCATGTGTTGTATGGAGAAAATGAAAAAAAAAACACAATAACGGGGATAGCAGCCAATAACAAAGTTGATGCGTGAGATTTTTAGAGAGTAGAGAGGCAATCTTTTAATGTGCATTTAAGTAAAAGGAATGTTTGGGTAATAAGAATAAATATATGAACATTATGGTCATTATGAAGGGCCCTAAAAATGTATGACTTAATAGCAAAAACAAGTTTGACTTGTAGACTTAACGGACAAACAGAAAATGTATGATTTAAACTAAATGGGCCCCCACAAAATTCACCATACCACAATTGAGTCGAGTCGAGCGATGCTCGCACGTGCATGTGTGGTATCTAACCCTCCTCAAGAGACTTGATTCAAAATCTCACAAAACATTCTAGTATATAAACCAGGTGAAAGTCCTTTACTCTTTCAATGTGGGACACAAACCAAAGCAAGAAAGAGAGATGTTCCAAGTTTTGGAACAACACCAACAGATTTATATTATATTTATATATTATCCTTAAATTGTTTTTAGTTGTTTCTCTATTAAAGACTAAGCATTAATATAACATAAATATTAGCACATATTGTCTCTTTTTCTTATAAATAGTCAATCTCATAGACTAAAATATGGAGATACTTAAACAAGCATGTAGGTATTTGTTAGAGAACAAGCATACTAAACTAATCCAATATAAGAATTCTATTTAGAAAACCTTGCATGTCTATAAAAAATCTCATTGTAATAAATGTATTCGTGATTGTTTGACTTGAAATCTCTAAAATACCTCATATATGGATTATTAAATTTTGATACTACTTGTGACTTATCTCATCCAAAGGTAGCTCACTTAATAGTCATTAGATATAGAATGAACCATATAGAATTAGTTGAGAGACTAATATATGAATCATCACTGTAAAGTAATTAGAGATAATATGTTATTGTTCTCGATTGTTATTGATTTGAAAACTCTTGACCATGGTTTAATGGCATTTTAAAATAGTTTTCAAGTATTATTTAGAGAATCGATTATTAATGGTAGAGAACTAATATGATTAGATTCAAATAGAGTAAATATTAATTATATACTCTATATATACTCATAATATTATATAATACAATAATTGAATTATATTAAAAGTTTATGCATGAAGAGATTAGCCAAAACTACTTTGATATTCCTAATTTAGATGATCATATTGTGTTGCTAAATGCCAATTTTAATCTATAAATATAAATTATTTAATTAAAATTAAATATAAATTAAAGGATTTTGATTCGTCTAATCCTAATTATTGTTTAGGGTTATAATTTATATTTATCACTAACAAATTTAGAAACCTAGTGGGTCACATATATAAAAGCAGTCTAAAAGAGAAAAGATAATTTAATCAAGTTAGAATTTAAAGTTTGAGAAACTGTATGATTAAATATAAGATATTAATAAATAAGGACCAATATTAGATATTGGATCTTACTTAGACTCAAATGGTAATTAATTAGAATCAATTTTAATTTTAATTAATGTTTGATTAAAATAAGGATTATACTTAAATTAAATTATCAAAAGGTCTCAATTCTATTATAAAAAGGCATAAGCACTTTAAGAACTAACACTCTTTGCTTACACCTCTCTACGCTACTTGTAGAGTTCTCTCAACTTATTTGTGTAGACACTATTAAACGCCTAATACTGATACAACTATGGTTGTTAGACAAACATGTGGATTAAAAGCAGTTGTAGAAAAAGGAATCAAACTTTATAACAAGATAAGAATTCAGATTTATGTTTTATTATGTTTATAAATTAATCAAGTTGTAGATTAATGTAATCCTGAAATTCAAAAAGTCATAAAAATTTTATTTTCTTCTACTATGTGTAGGATTAAATATCTTCCTAATTTTCAATAATGGTATCAAAATCATCTCGGGTCAAATATTAGCGTTTAGGTGATGAATCCACCTAAAAATCATTAAATAATTAACCTTTTATCATGCAATTATTTCATTGATTATTAGAGCGTGAAAATTTATATCTTATGATATTAACTCTCTCAAGACTACTACCAACTAATCCATCAATTGATTAACAGAAATCTTTCTAGTTAAAACCCCTAGAATTGCATTATCAATTTATGAATTATACTATTAGGTTTGACCCTAATCTAGAGATTTTATGTTAACCTATCTCTAGGTTTGCAATCAACTCCTTTCAAATATGGTAAATCTATTCATACAAAGGATTTCTCAATCTCAATTATATGAAATCAAATTATTCAGTAATATTTTGGATATATTAGAACAAGCATAAAGCACATAATGGAATCACAATAAATCCATCAAAATATTTGCATTGAATAAAAGATTAAGATATATTGTATCATAATTAGGGTTCATCACACCTAGACACTAAAAAGTGTTTAGTTACTCATATTAAAAAACGAAATCAAACATAAACATATAGAAAAACTAATAGAAAACAAAGAGTTGATAATTCTAAATCTTCCTTTCTATTCTATTGAATCTTCTTGCAAGTTTAGATTTGATGTAGCCTTCTATCAAATCTCTTCTGATGTTAACTTTATGTTTTCCTCACCTCTAGATTCATCACCTCTTTGGATGTTTGACGTTTCAATTTTGCTGCAAAATTTGGCTCTCCCCATTTTGTCGGCTTTCACATCCTTTTATAGTAAAAACTAGGATTATTGGGATATACACGATCACTTACATAGCCATGTAGGTGACTTTATATCTCCAAAAACTCATAAAATTGTGACTTTACACATTCGCATAAACTTATACGGCCATATACATGATTGTGTATCTCCAATTTACTTCAAATCTTCATTTTATGTCACGATTTCATCCGAATTTGTATTCTTTTAGTCCATGAAGGCAATTATCACCTATAAATGAGAGGGGGATGATGATTGTAAGAGAGGGAAGAGAGAAAATAAGAAAAATTAAGGGTTTAGGCCATTTTAAAGGCATATCACAAACTTACATGGATCAATACACGGTCGTGTATTTGATCGTATAAGTCACTAAATTTTAGCTTTTCTCGGGCTTACACAATTTATTACACATTCGTGTATCTAACCGTGTAAGTCTACAACAGCGTGTCTAGAAGGTGTGTAGCTCTCTGTAAACATGTACAACTTTAAAATTGGATGATCAAACAAAAAAATTTTGTACTAAGCTTTATAACACATTAACACGTATATGCTAATACCTTAATTATTCACAATCTTGTTAAGATGCTCAATTATGTATCTTCAAACACATTAAAATCATATAAACATATTCTAATCATCAAAACAAATGTAAAATAATATGGAATTTAAAATAAAACCTAAACTAATTCGTAGGTTGGCTCCCATGTAGCTCTTGTTTAACGTCATTAGCTTGACGTACCCTACACTTTACCATCATCCAGGATCTATGATCAATGGCTTACTTCCGCCCATTTCTCCATATAGCAGTTTTGTAGCTCGTAAGTAAGTCACCTACTGTAGGATAATAATAAGAGCATAATTTATTAATACATTAATGCCCTTTTTAAATGACAAAATGTTAATAAAATAAGGGATAGAAAAACTCCTAAAATCTTCAATTGACATAATCAGTTTGGTTTTGAGGATGTGGGACCCCCCATACTTAATGTGGTTACCAATGACTTATTAGTAATTTCCTTATTTCGTTCCTCTGTCAGTTCTTCCTCAACCACCTTTGTCCACTCTTCTTCTTCTTCTTCTTCTTCTTCCTAGAAAAATGTTTCTGGCTCGTCTGCTTCACTTATCTTCCGCCACTCCTATGCTTCTTTTTGGACAAAATCTTCCTCTTCTTCTTCCTATACTACGTCCTTCATCCCTTTTTGGAATGTGACTTCATTCATGAAGTCAACCTTTATTTTTTATTCACTTTGTTGCATTAATAAGCCTAAATAATATTCTGTGTTATGCTCAAGATATTCAAGTGAAGAAAATATTTCTTCAATTTGGGTTCAGTTAGCTTTATTTTCGGCAAGTAGTTTCATTATTTTATCAGTAATACTTTTTCCTTCATCTTCTTCTTCTAGAAGCTCTTTTCCCTATAGGTGATTTCCATTCTATGATCTTTAGGATTTGTTTCAGTAATACTAGGCAAACTCCCGTGTAGTTTATCAGATAATATCTTCACTAGTTGATTAACCCGATTTACCGTATTATGTATACAAGCCTTAGTTCTTTGAAATCTCTCCCTTAATGCACACCAATTAGCTACACACTTAGTAAGGTATTCTATTAGTTTATTTGTAATGCTTTTGTATTGTTGCTCTTATAATATATATTCAGTTGGAGCATACTCATTACATCCATATGTATAAGATTTACTCTACTCTGAATTATACATATTCTCATATGATGCACCATGAGGTTAGTTGTACATGCTTGGTTGCTCCCACATATAGTATGGTGCATGAGATTGATTGCAATAATTACTCCTACAAATGTCGCAATAGGACTTTAGAAATTGATGGAGCTTTCAAAAACATGTAAGGAAAGGACTCTTTCCAATATGGTGATGTTACATGTTGTGATGACATATCATAACTCTTATAAGAGTACTGTCTACTCCATCCATCAACTTTGAGTTGTGGCTATTTCATTAAATCTCAAGATCCTAATAATAAGTCACAAACTCAAAGTCAAAGTAGTGAAGTGTAAAAGATAATTAAATAAATAAACCAAGAATACAATAAAGTACAATAAAATAAATACATAAATAATGGTTAGATTAGTAGAATCTAGGCTTTTCTAATATTACAATCCCCAGCAATGGTGCGAAAAACCTGATTGATATTTTTCTTTATATCAATATTAAATTAACTAAAAATGCATGGTGTAGGTGTACCTAGCACGTGCAAGTAAGGGTCAATCCCATGAAGACAGTAAATATTAGTAATTACTGTTATGTTATTATCCAACCTACAAATTGGATGTTTGGTTTCTAATTAAAAACAAAACTTAACAATTAATCTAAAATTGGAAACAATAATGAACTCAAAAGACCAAGGAAATTACGTAGAAAACTCAATATCAAAGATTACTATCTAGGTGATGAATCCCCCTAAAACTCATTAAATAATTAACCTTTTAACATGCAGTTATTTAACTAATTATTAGACCGTAGAAATTTCTATCTTATGTTAATAACTCTCTTGAGACTACTATCAACTAATCCATTGGTTGATTACTAGAAATTTTAACTAGTAACTCTCTTAAGACTACTATCAACTAATCCATTGGTTGATTACTAGAAATCTTACTAGTTAAAACACCTACGATTGCATTATCGATTTATGAATCATGCTATTAGGTTTGACCCTAATCTAGAGAATTTATGTTGATCATCTCTAGGTTTGCAATCAACTCTTTTAGTTATAGTAAATCTATTCATACAAAGGATTTCTTAATCTCAATTATATGAAATCAAATCATGCACTAATATTTTGAATATATTAGAATAAGTATAAAACACATAATTGAATTACAATAAATTCATCAAAATAATTGCATTGAATAAAATACTAAGACATATTGTATCACAAACTAGGGTTCATCACATATAAACACTAAAAACCATTTAGTTACCCATAATAAAAAATGAAATCAATTATAAACATGCAAAAAACTAATAAAAATAACGAATTCAAAATTATAAATCTCTTTTCTATTTTATTGAATCTTCTTGCAAGTTTGGATTTGATGTAGTCTTTAATCAATTCTCTTCTAATGTTAACTTTATGTTTCCTTCAACTTTGGATCAAAATGGTCACCTCTCTAGATGTTTAACATCTCAAGACAGTTGCAAAATTTTGTTCTCCCTATTTTGCCTCTATTCACCTCTTTTTATAGTGAAAACTAGGGTTATTGGGACATACATGGTCACTTACACGGTCATGTAGGTGACCTTGTAGCTCCAAAAACTCCTAAAATCGTGACTTTAAACATTAGCAGAGACTTGCATGGCCACACACATAGCCGTATATCTCCAATTTGCTTCAAATCTTTGTTTTATGCCACGATTTCATCCTAATTTGTCTCCTTTTAGTCTATAAAGGCAATTATTACCTATAAATGCATTTTGAGCAAGTTTAGTACTAAATATATAACAAAAATATAAAATATCAAGCAAAATACATCAAATATGGATGTATAGTTATAGTCAAATATGCATCTATTAGTGAAAGGGTCGAAGTTGGTGTCATTCACTTCATGCCTATTACTTCTCATCATCAATTTACGAGCTCCAATTTTCAATAAAATGTTTTCCAAGTTTAGTGTTTTTAACATTTTTACCCACCAGCTTGAGGAGGGCTAATGAAAAATTAAGGACATTATTCAGCTAGCTTTCTCATTTATTTTTTATAAATAATTTTCTAGTTAGTTGGTCTATTAGTGAGTTTGTTAGAAACATGTTAAGTTTATATAAATGTCAGTAGAAGTGGTACTGAACTTAATGTATATAAAGTAGCTTACTAATTTTTCTTTAAATGGCAAAGCTCATTTTTCACTCTCCAAATTCAAGAACCTACGCCCATTTAAAACATGTTACAGAGCTTAAATGTTGACCATACCACCTGAAGTACAACCTGAAATATAGAGTGAACATAATTAAGTTATAAATTTTGGGTATATGATTAGCTAAATCATACAAGTTATAATCTTTTGCATATGATAAGTTCAATTTAAGTTGTAGCGTTAAATTTAACATGAATTTAATTGATCTATTTAGAATCAATAATAAATTTATATAAACAAAAGTATGTGAAAATTTATATGTTTTTCTTTCCATTTTATTTTAGTAAATTGTTGAAAGTTTGTAAACTTTCGATCAAGATGTACAAAATTTGTTAGAAACAATATATTCCTTTCTTAATGCTTATAATTATTAATAGTTTACAAAATCTAAATATTTGTGAAATTTTGTTTTAAGTAGATATATGAATCCTATCAATTGTTTATATTAATTTTATTATTTTAACATTCTCCTTCTTAGACAAATATTGATTATCATGTTTGTGACATAAAAAAGACCAAGAGAACAAAATACACTATATTAGTTGAACTTTTAAAAATCATTTGGTTTAAAGATAAAACAAGTCCATCATTTGGCCTTATAAACTTTCAATACCAAAAGAAATTATAAACATATGTCATATGCAGCATAAATTCCACATAATTAAAATATCTAATAAATTTACTAATAGGAATAGGTAAATAATGTATGACAAAAACAATAGTACATAGATGATCTAAAAGCATTATATAATGTTTGTTCGTCTCAATTTTGTAAATTTTATGTTAAAATACGATAAAGAAATTTAATTTATCTCATTATATAATAAACTAAGTGCATTAAAGAAATTCTTTATGTGATTAAAAATCATATCTCTCTGTCTTATAAAACTATTGTGTCTCAATATACTTGAAAGTGATAACAAACATATAATCAAAGTTAAACTACAAATATACACATTGATACACATGTGAAAGTTAAATTAAGAATATACTCATTGATACATATGTTAAGACTTTCACTTATTTTATGACAAGAAAAATAACATATACGACTGAAAAAAAAGAATGATCGTCAATATATACAATTCAATCATAATGCAAAGAGAATAAATTTGTATTTAAAGCAAATATATAATGATCTCTAACCAATGAGTGTCAAATAACCTCCAGACACCCGTATTACAAAGATATCTATTAAAATAGCTTGCAAAGTCATTTAGTTAAAGGATTGACTAACATATATTTACTTAAAACATGATATAATATGGTGTCACCTTTTGTACAAGTACTTTTATGATCAAATATTTGACATCTAAATTCTTAGATCGTGTAATATTCTTATTGTTATTACCGAACAATACTATAAAAAATAATCACAATATAATAAGATATGTGTAACAACTTAAACAACCACAAACAATTTAAAATCTAAATTTCTCAACAAAATTACTTGTGAAGCAATCACATAACATGCAACAAATTCAATGTGCATAGTAGAAGAGGTCACAAGTATTTGTTTGACACTTTTCCATGAAATAACACCATTTATTGATCTAAAATATAACTTGATATAGATTTATTATTATTTAAATACACACTAAAGCAAGAGTTTGTATATGCAATCAAATTTAATTTAACTTCCTTATATATCAATATATAACTATTGATTTTTAAAGGTATTTCAAAACTAGTTTAATTGTGTTTTATAAATTTATATCTAGATTAAATAAACATTTAATTTAATAATCTAATATCGAATATAATATCGATTTAATACACCACATGAACAATATTAAAAATCTTGAAGGACCAAGTGAACCTATAAGTTAAGTTAGAATTTTATGGCATATGATTAGTTTAATCTAAGTTGTAAGGTCACAAACCTTTGGAACAATGCAACTCTTTGTTGTGATTGTTAGAGATTTTCATAGATTAAATTTTAATCCCAAGTAAGGTTTTAATCCAGATTGAGGTAACTTTACAATAGTCTCAAAAAGCAATCGGTTAGTCCAGCAGCTCCAAACTATAGCGAACATAACCAAAATGGATGCATTCCATCATCGTTTCCAGTGTAATATTGGCTCTGTTCACTTGCACATATGGGAAATGTTAACTGCTTCTTTTAAAAAGCAATCAGCTTCGTCAGTTCATTACTGTTCACAGTGCTCTAAACAACAAATTAATCCCTCAAATCCAAACGATACCCTCACCTCTAATGCTTATGATGGTCATGTAACTAAAAAAATGTGGATTCGAGAACGGGAGGAAGACATTCCTCCCTCATCGTCCTACCCACCGACTCTCCATGCTAGTTATAGCGCGACAGTCTCTGGGCATACAACACCGAACAATGAGTTAGATTGGCCGGAAGAAGAAACAATAGCAATTAAAGAAGGGGACATTAAGCACGTACAAGGCAAATATGGGATGGGCCTAGAACTATCTAATAAGCTCAGAGGAAACCTTAACAAGAAATGGGAGAAGGTGGTCGGGTAAAACTCTTAGGCTAAAAAATGGGATTCAATTTACTTCATAACCAAATCAAATCCATGTGGAATCCCCAAGGCCCCATGAAAATAGTGGATCTAGAAAATGAGTTTTACCTAATTAACTTCGTTGAGGTTGACGATTACATAAAGATACTCACCTAAGGTCCCTGGATTATAGCTGGCCACTCCCTCGACCGATAAGATATCTCATGTTGTCTCCTGGGTCCATTTTCCCGAGCTCTCCGTAGCTCGATACCATCCTGCCATTCTTAAAGCATTAGGGAACTTAATTGGAAGAACAGTGAAAATTGATGAAAATACCCAAAACTCACAACGAGGGAAATTCGCGAGGGTCGCCGTCGATATTGACATTAGCTCCCCCCTTCGACCCCTCGTAGAGCTGGACGGAGAAATCATAAAAGTAGCGTATGAAGGCTTACCTTCAATCTGTCTCACATGTGGTCTGGTTGGCCATAGAGCCACCAACTGTCCCACAGCCCGACTAGAGCAAAGTGCATCGCCTCCCACCCACGCGCAGGAGTCGCCTTCCTCGTTACCCAATCAGTCGGCTATCGGCCCTTTGACGGAAAGTTACGAATCGTGGGTCCAAGTGCAGCACCAACCCCGTCGTCAACCTAACTGAACAACGACTCTCGAAAGTGACAAGCAGAACCTACCTTCACACGAGGGGTTGAGGGGCTCGAGGTTCAACCTTCTGACAGAGCTGACGTCGCAGGACTAGGATAACGAACACCTGCCTATAGGGGTAGACAATGTTCACAGAGCTTTAACATCCCCTCAACCGAACTCCCACCGACGAATGGCGTCGAAGACCCATATGCGTCCTAATTATACCGCGGCAGGAAAGGCTACTCGTGGACCAGACTCTTCGACTTCCAAGGCTAAAATGCCTCTGAAGCCCACGTCTCATCCAAGCACCAACAGAACCTAAGAGACAGCCCACGCTTTCGACCCATCTTCCGCAACGTCGTTGTCCAGGCCATGTCACCAACTCCCTAATAATGCGACTTCGTCGTCTAAGATCGCAGAAAATATTCCCACAGCTAATCATGCAACGTCATCGTCTAAGGCCGCAGAAGATGTTCCCACAACTATTGCAATGACGTCGTTGAATCACACCCCGTCTCCCTCAACCAACCACACCGTAATCTCTATCTCCTCATATGCAGCTGTTATTATTAACGATCCCTCCTTAACTGAAGCCATGCAAGAGGATGTGAGCTGCCAGGCAAATGGAAAACTTAATCAGGATGTAAGTAGGACCACATCCATGCCATCGTCCTCATCTCCTAATTTATTGCCTCCTGGCCGTCCACCAAAATTAGATGATGACATGAGTCCCGAAAGCGAGACCCTTATTGTCCCAAACTCTCAAGCAACAGATAATCAGATGGACTACATGCCTGACCCCTCGAGGGCAATGGACATCCCCCCAGTAAACACTCAAGACTCATAGTGTTTACTTCGATTTTAATTATCATTCATGCCTATATTCATTTGGAACTGCCAAGGGGCTAGAGAGCAATCCTTTAAATTGATCCTAAAAAATTATCTCAAGATTCACAATCCAATTCTCACAGTTCTAGTCAAACCCCGAATCAGTGGTGAGCGAGCAAGGAGGGTTATTCGGAGCTTAGGCTTTGAGCAATCGTTCAGGGTAGAGGCTTCAAGGTTTTCCGGAGGTATTTAGTTATTATGGAAAGTCAATATCACGATCCAGATTCTATTAGCTCACTGGCAATTCATTCATACTAATATTGAATGGGACCATATAATTTTGACTTTACAGCTATTTACGCTAGCCCGAATCACTCCCTCCAACACATTCTGTGGGATTATCTCCAAAAAATTGCTCGAATCACTTCTAAACCTTGGATTGTGGGGGGCGATTTTAATGCTAAACTTGACATCAATGACAAGAGAGGGGGCTCCAGACTTCTGCCAGTAGTCAACACGCACTTTCGTGAAAGTGTTCATCATTTTCATCTTCATGATCTAGGTTATTCTGGTCCCAAATTCACCTATAAAAGAGGACAAATACTAGCTAGACTATATCGAGTTCTCTGTTCAACCTCCTGGCATTCCACCTTCAAGCACACTTCGGTTCAGCATCTCCTTTTCCTCAAATCTGATCATCGACTGTTTCTGGTGAACCTTCACAGCAATATCAAGTTGCATCGTATCACGAAACCTTTCCGATTTCAAACAGCCTGGCTGACATATGAAGATTTTGATAAAATTATAGAACAGAAGTGGCAACCGAGTACCAATGATATTAGTGGCGCTTTATCCAATCTCTCACATTCCTTACAGGAATGGAATTCTAGCACCTTCGGGAATATCTTTCATTGAAAAAAGAGGCTTCTGGCTTGTCTGCAAGGAATCCAAAAATCTATGGAAACTCAAGACTCGCATTCCCTTTGAGATCTCAAGGATCATCTTAGAACAGAGCTGGATCAGGTTCTATACCAAGAAGAACTTTTCTAGCACCAACGTTCAAGATGTCAATGAATAAGTTAGGGAGACCGGAATACGAAGTATTATCAAACCATCACCACGGACCGTCAGCGGAAATCACAGACTACTACCCTCAAAGACGAGTAGGGGATCATGAGATCAGACACAACGAGCATTTTACGAATAGCTCAGACTTTTCCTGAACATCTTTACAAGCAAGACAGTCCGACCCCTATAACTTCCCAACTTCCTGGCACGTTCCCTCCTCTATGCCCCCAGGCTACTACAGAATTGCAACAACCACCCAGTCCACAGGAAATCAAGAATGCTTTCTTCGATATGGCTTCGAATAAGGTGCCATGATTGGATGGTTTTACTGCCATCTTCTATCAATCGCAATGGCACACTGTCGGCCAGTCCCTGACTTTTTTTATTCAACAAATTTTTCGACTTGAAGTCTGGGACAGTAAACTCAATCGTACCATTATGGTGCTCATTCCTAAGATCCCCATGCCTATGTCAATGGTTGGGTTCCGTCAAATCGAATGTTTTTGGTGTCATTAGAAGCTTAATGAAAAGAGGAACAAATATTATGAAGAAGTCCTTTTGAAATTCTTTTTTGGGATGTTCCAAAATCTGTTCCGAAGTAAGTGAGACGAACACTTTTGTTGACGTTTGGCTTGGTGTAGGTGCATACCATTTTGAAGAAGGTAATAGTGATTCTTGTGATTCCGCTGTGTGAGTTTGCCCTTTTGTGGCTTGAGATGTTATGAGAATGATGAGGAACCGATGATGGCTAATGAAAGTACTTTGAAGTAACTCTATAAGGAAATCCGCTCATGTTTTATAAGGGTTAAATGAATTGACCCTACAGGGTAGGACGTATATGTTTTATGTTTTCGAAGAGTGTGGAAAAAAAATTTAAGGAGAAATGAAGAAGATCATGTTTCATGATTTCGCAAGCGTTGGATTTCGGACTCAAGCGGGATCCAACATTCATGGTATCAGAGCAAGAAGATGAATCAGTGTCGTTTAAGGAATTTCCATAGGTTTAAGTTCACGTTAATGATCCGAGGTTGGGTTTCAAAAATGGTGCCCAACATCGATATCCCAATGTAGACCTATAGCGCTGTGTTCCGTGTTTTACAAAGCCATAACCAAAATCATTGTGTCCCGACTCAAACCTCATTTAGATGAATTGGTTGCGCAGACCTAATGCATCTTTGTCGCCAGGAGTCAAATTACATACAATATCATCATCGTTCAAGAAGTGCTTCACACTATGAAAAAAAAATCAGGAAAGAAAGGTATCATTGCGATAAAGGTGGACTTAGAGAAAGCCTATGATCGACTTTCCTAGGATTTTATCATAGATACTCTTTTCAAGATTGGTATTCCTAACTCTTTGACTAATTTGATCATGAAGTGTCTCTCCTCAGTTTCTATGCAAGTGAACTGGAATGGGGAGCTTAATGACTCTTTCTATCCCACCAGGGGTATTCGACAGGGTGACTCACTATCGCCTTACCTTTTCGTTCTTTGCATGACAAGACTAAGTCACTTAATTAATGATTCTATCTTTAACGGAAGATAGAAACCGATTAGATTAAGTAGAGGCGGACCTCCCATATCTCACTTATTCTTTGTCGACGATCTCATTCTGTTCGCGGAAGCCTCCCTATACTAGATACAAGAAATATAGGATACGTTAAACACCTTCTGCACTGCTTTCAATCAACGGGTCAGTCATGACAAGTCTCGGTGCTTTTACTATAGGAATATTTCGAACACACTGGCTCATTCCCTCAGCGAGGCCCTGGGATTCAGACCGACAAACAATCTAGGTCGTTACCTCGGCGTGCCCCTTTTACACGAGCGGGTTAATAAAAGAACCTACCAGCATATTCTGGACAAGGTTCAACACTATCTCTCAAGGTGGTCAGCTAACCTTTTATTGCTCGCAGGCAGAATCACACTGACTCAATCTATCATTGCAGCTATCCCAATTTGCACGATGCAGACGATCCGCCTATCGCGTCAATTATGTGATGACCTGGAGAAAATCATATGTCAATTCCTGTGGGGCACGACACCAGATAAAAAGAAAATTAGTTTGGTCAATTGGGACACAGTGTGCCTACCAAAAGAGATGGGGGTCTTGAAATTCGCAAAATCAAGGAAACCAATGATGCATTACTTGCTAAACTCGGCTAGTCAATGGTTTCTAAACCAAAAGCTTTATGGGTTCAAGTGCTATCCGCTAAGTATAAATTTGATGCTAACAATTTCCCCTTTTCTTTGATGTTACAGGTGGATCGATGATCTGGAGGAATATCAAAGCGACTTGGTATAACGTTCTACAAGGAGTGAAATGGATGATAGGGGACGACTCCCAAACGAGATTCTGGCTCGATCAATGGGTCGATGACTGGGGTCTTCTTTTAACTCATGCGATGGCTCCGATCCCTCTAGGAATTATTGATCACCGGGTGCATCATTTTACAGACACTACTGATAACTAGAATTGGGCCACTTTTCAACACCTACTCCCTTTGATGATCTGCTTGGCTATTGCAGGTATCCTTCCGTTGAAGCTGTTCCTAGGGCCGGATAAGCTTATTTGGGGCCGCACGGAGAACGAACATTTCACAACAGCGTTAGCTTACTCCATGATCTTGCACCACGAGGAAGCTATGACCAATGCATACTGGAGGACTATCTGGCAGTGGCAAGGTCCACAATGAATCCGAGCATTTCTTTGGCTCCTATTGCACGAAAAGCTTCTCACAAATCAACAGCGGGTCTACAAAAGTTTCACTTTGGATGCAACTTGTTACTATTGCCACATTGAGGAATCTTCTCTTCATATAGTGCGGGACTGCCCCAAAGCCCGCACCTTATGGAATAGGTTTCCCCTGCAAGTTATCACTACAGAGTTCTTTTCTATGGATACCAAAGAGTGGCTCCTAAAGAACCTCCACATACACCGATTGGTAGGCGGCTTCGACTGAGCTACTATCTTTGGCACAGCGTGTGGGTTTCTATAGTCTTGACAAAATAGGGCTCTCTTTGAGAATCACTTCTCCTGGCCGATTTTGCCAGGGCATCAAGTTATAGAATATGTACCTCACATTCACATGGTGGCAGTTTGGCAACAAAGAATTCGGATGAGCAATTGCACTCGATGGGAACTACTCATCGGATAGAGCAAACCTCCTCAAGGCTGGGTGAAATTAAATACCGATGAGGCCAACAAAAGCTCAAGCACTTCGGCCACAACAGGTAGCCTGCTGCGTGATAGTTCAGGCACTTGGTTGGGAGGATTTGTACAGAACATTGGTTGGTGTTTCTCGTTAATGGCTGAACTTTGGGGTGTGTTCTCAGGCCTTAATCTGGTATGGTCCTTGGGGTACCGCCATATAGCCTTAGAAGTGGATTCGAGTTCAGTGTCCGATATGCTTTCTTCTCCGACACGAGCTATGTCCTTAAACCCCTTAGTGTTGGCAATTCATGAATTACTCTCCTGTAATTGGGTCGTCGTAATTCGACATATCTACCGGGAAGGCAATCAAAGTGCGAACTGACTTGCCAATTATGCAGAACAATTTTCATTAGGGATCACTACTTTCGAGCACCCACTAGAAGCTGCATACCTATCCTCTTAGAGGATGAGTCGGGAGTCTGTCACCCAAGAACTACCATGTAATTTGTAAGGCTTTATCTTCCATATAAATAAATAAATAAAAAGCTTTACATTGTAATTGATTACGAAGTTTTTGTCTGCGGAATTCATTTTGTTAAATGATTCGTTCGGGAAGGATCCATACTTAAGTGGTCTATGTCGTTATATCACAGGCCATAAGGCCTCGTTTAGTTGTAGTGCCTGTTTGGAACAGCTTTTGGAGACCCCAAAAGCACTTTTTTCTACCGCAAAAGTCATTTTTGAGAAAAAGTGGGTGTTTGGCTGCAAACTTCAAAAGCACTTTTGAAGTAAAAACAGCTTTTGAAAAAACTAAAATACAACTTTTTAAAAAGCTAAAATTTGGAGCTTCTCAGAAAAGCCCAAATTTTAGCTTTTCCGGAAAGCTATTTTTTAATTGATTCCCGTCACTTACGTTTATAACATTCTAAAACAAAACCCTCAAAATTTCCTCTCAACCGTCACTTTCGTTTTCTGCTGCCTTTCTTCTTTTTTGTCTATCCCTTCTACACAGACGCTCTCTTCTAATCTAGGTAGTTCTTCTCTTCTCTATTTTTTAGCTTAAAATATGTTAATAAATATCGCAGACTTTCGTCTGCATGTTTAACGCAGACGAAGGTCTGCGTTGTCTTCATGTTTCAACGCAGACGTCTGCGTGTTTCAACGCAGACTGGGTTGAAACACGCATAATGTATTCTGTGTGTTTCAACGCAGATTGAAACAGCGTGAACAAGGTAAAAGATAGTCTTATCATTTGGTTTTATCTTTTTTGCTGGGAACTAGTAAGATGTTCAGTCCGATAGTCTTAGCGTTTGGTTTTTTTTTCCCCTGTCAATTTGATCATTTGCTTCTACTCATGAAATGATTTACAATATTCAATTGCCTCTGTCCTAGTTGGTGAGGCTAGGTCCCTTTGTTTGGTCATGAAATTGAATCTAAATCCTTATCTTTGAATGGTCAAAGAAGGGTCCGACAAATGATGGAGAAGAGGTTAGAACACACTGGCTTGGATCTTAATTGAAATCTTGAAGAGACTGAAATGTGTAGAAAGTGTGTATTGGTCTTTCTGGTTCTATTGAAGAATTGTTTATATTGGTCTTTTATAGTCTTTTGGTTATCAATTTTAATAGTAGCGCTTACTGTAATCTTTTGGTTATCAATTAACTTTATGTAATAACATTGTGATTTCATATTGTCCAGTATCAACATTGAAAGCAGAAAGGGGAAAGGAGAGGTGCAACTTGTTACTGTTGAGGTAAGCTTACTATTTTTTTGTCTTCTAAATTTTCTGAAATTGAGCATATGTTGGTATATTGGTTTACATATTGATTTAGAATGCGTAAAACTTCTGGTTGTGTGGTCTTCTTATACTTGCTTAAATAATTGTTATATGCAGTGGGGATTTTGTGTTTGATAGAAAATGTTAATACCAAGCCAAGATATTCAAGGTGGGAATAAATTGAAAAAAAGGATTAAAGCGGAGTGGAATGATAGAACTCTTGAAATTTTAATCAAAATTTTGGTGGAAGAGACATTAGCTGGAAATCGACCAAACGGTCACTTTAACAAGACTGGATGGAGAAATATAGGTTCAAAGTTTGCTCATGAAACTAAGAAGAACTATGAATACAAACAATTTAAGAATAAATGGGATGGATTGAAAAAGGATTGACAGCTTTGGACAAATTTAATAGGTAAGGAAACTGGACTATGATGGGATCCTACTAATCAGACTATTGATGCAAGTGACGAATGGTGGGAAAAGAAATTGAAGGTAAGCATTTAAGCTTTAGATTTATATTGTTCTAATGTTACTTGATAGTTTAATAACTTAAACAATATTATTGTAGGAAATCCTGAGGCAGCCAAATTTCGAACTAAAGGTTTGAAACATATTGAACAGCTGAATATTTTATTTAAAGATGTTGCAGCTACAGGAGAAGGAGCTTGGGCACCTTCTTCAGGTTTTGTACCAAATGATGCTAATGTGGTGTATAGATAAAGCCTAGTTGATATTGATCTTGACGATGACCTTTCTGAAGGCTTTGCTGGCAATCTAGAAATTGAAAATATTCATAATGAGATTGGTGCATCAACTCCAACTCTAGGAACCTCTACAAAAGGAAAGGGAAAAAAAAGAAAAAAAAAGATACTAGAATCGAAAAGTTAAATCAAAATTTGGACCGCATATGTGATGCAATACAGATTAGAACTTCAATGAGCTCTATTAAAAGAGATGAACCTGGTTATAGCATTGCTGAGGCGCTGAACATCTTACGAAGTATAAATGAAATAGAAAAGGGAAGTCAACTGTTTATGTTAGCTACCAAATTATTTTTGAAGAAGGAAAATAGAGAGATGTTTATTGAGCTGAAGGAAGTTGAGCTTCAAATCGAATGGCTTAAGACAATGAAATGATTGTGGTTTTTGTAATAAATTAGACATGTCTTTGGTTACTAATATTGGACTATTTGTAATGTATTGTTTTGGATTTTGCTACTATTAATGTGTTATATTGGATTTTTGTTTGGTGAATTTTGTTGTGATGAATTAAATTGTTCTTGATTATTATTGTGTTATGATTATTGCTATGTTATCATGTTATACAATAAGCTTATTATTTATCTTTTTATATATTTTGATACGTATGTCATCTTCTGATAATGATTATGAGAACAGACATGAATATAATGAAGAGATTGAAGAAGAAATTTTGCAATTGGTTCAAATTGGAGTTTCAATGGCCGTAGACCATCATATTAAAAATTATATGAAAAAACCATGTAGAACATCCCCTCACACTGGATGGATGTTTGTAATGGAGTTGCTTAATGGTCATAAAGATAGATGTCATCAACAATTGAGAATAGAGAATGATGTGTTTATCAAATTATGTAAATTGTTGAATGAGTCATATGGATTAAAGAAAGGTACAGAAGTTACAATAGAAGAGGCAGTAGCTACGTTTTTTATCACTTTAGGTCATGGACTTTGCAATAGAATGGTTCAAGAAAGATTTCAACATTCAGGTGAAACAATTTCTAGATGGTTTGGAATAGTATTAGAGGTTGTTTCACGTATGTCGATTGATTTCATCAAACCAAAAGATCCAACTTTAGAGAAATTCCAAGAAAAATTAAAGATGATAGAAGATCGGCCTTATTTTAAAGATCAGATTGGAGCAATTGATGGAACACATATACCATTGTCGCCCAAGGTCCAATCAAATAAAATATATTGGGAGAAAAGGCATTCCTACGCAAAATATAATGGCTGTATGTGATTTTGATATGTGTTTCACTTTTGCTTGGGCTGGTTGGGAAGGCACAGCACATGATGCTCGAATTTTTATGGAGGCTTTGCACAATGATAGCTTACACTTCACTCATCCACCTAGAGGTTTGTGACGGATAACTTAGTACTTTTTTATTCATTCTTAATAATTAAATGCTTCTTTAATTATTTATTTTTTTAATTTGGAATGTAGGAAAATATTATTTGGTAGATGCAGGATATCCTTACATGCAAGGTTATTTAGGACCATACAAAGGTGAAAGGTATCATCTTCCTGATTTTCGACGTGCTGGTCAACCAAGAGGAAAGAAAGAAATATTCAATCATGCACATTCTTCTTTAAGATGCACAATCGAAAGAACATTTGACATTTGGAAAAATAGGTGAAAAATTTTACGTCAAATGCCAAGTTTTCTTTTTCCAAAGCAAGTTAAAATTGTGATTGCTTCAATGGTCATTCACAATTTTATAAGGTTAAATGCTCAAAAGGATGAAGAGTTTTCTCCCTATGATAAAGATGATGAATTACTTCCTACAAATGAAGAGAACAATGAAAATGAAGACGTTGAAGAAAATCATTTAGACGAATGGCAAAACAACGAGATGAATGATGCGAGGGAATATATCGTAAATCTTCAGATTACGATAAAATGCATAGTTTATTATTCATTTAACTATTTCAACTTGAATATTTATTTTGGGATTATAATATTATTTAACTTTTTTACATGTTTTAATATTTATTTTCATATTAATTATATTTCCTATAAGAAAATGAGACATCTCTTTAAATTATTTCCTACAAGATGGTTATCTAAAATTTCCTACAATATGGTACTTTGCATATTGTTTAGTATACTTTAAAATTATCTAGCATAAATAATTTAACTATATAAAATAAAATATAGCTAAAATTAATAAAAGTCTTTTTATTTTATGTTCTTAAATACCATCAGATAAAATTGTTTTAAAAAATTGTTTTTTAATTGACAACAAACAATAACCTGGTTTTAAAAAACTCTTCTCAAAAATCCTCGACAAAAGTTTCACCGATAAAAGTTTCAACCAAACGGGCAAGTAGTTTCGGGGAGGAAAGGCTTTGCTTTGGTCTAAACATAATACGTCCCATGCCAGGCGCCACCACCACAATTAATGCCATCTTTAAGCAGTAATACCATACTATAGAGAACGGGAATCAGCTGCGAGCAACTAAAGTAAAAGCTTTTGGTTTTCCAGACAGAATAACGGGGACAAGTTTTCGTGTATATTAATAATACTTATCAAATGTAAGAACCCTCCAATCTTCTAGGAGGCTGAGATATTGGGTTCCACTCGAAATAACTCGTGAGAAGGCTAAGGAGAATAATAACAGGGAGACAAGCCATGAAAAGTAGAGATTCCATAAAATTGGCAATGAGCCTTTTATTGTTTCAATAAAATTTGTGAAACCACATTTTGTACACAGATATAATCAGACATACCAAGTTGGATGCTTCTGATTAATTTCTACACTGCTTACATAATCAAATTTCCCTTCCTATCTTGGCCTAATATGTCAAAGAGGATAAGGCTGTTTCATTAAAACCAGATAGAAAGGCAGCACCTGTCATGTTGATTTCTTCTTCAGCTAACAGAAGTACAAATTGACTGCTGATTGTACAACCCAGGTACTCCATTTGGGAAATGCTGCCTATTTCTTCTCCGCTTTGTCACAACTATGAATCCATCAGCATCTCCATTCTTCTTTCTATTTACACTTGGTTTCAGCTGGTCATGATCGTTGGACTGGCTGGCAAAGTTTGTCTTCCCTTCATTCCCATGGAATATTTTTATTATTGCACTATCATTTGCAATCTCATCAGAAGCATTCTCTAAAGGATCAAACTTCTTCTCACATGATAAGGACTCATCTCCAGAATCAACTTTATTCTGGACTGATTTCACGATGAAGCTGAGCAGAATCTGCCTTGCAAGTTCGTCCTTGTCAGACTGTGTACTGCTTTTCTCTGAAGAACTATAGCTCACGTCATTGTTGGATTCCTTATAAACTTTTCCTTCTTCAACCTTGCTTGTCTCAAGCAAAGGCTTTGCCTCCGGTGGAACAACAGTATCTTCACTTACAGAATGCATTTGACTAGCTCTCCTCGGAACATATTCAGATGCATTTGGGTTCATGCTTCTGGGAGGTACTGTCACAGAGGATTGTTGTTTCAAGAAACTCTGTTTCATTCGGTAAGCTTGATTGGCTCTATAGTACAGAGGTGATCTAGGTCCACAGGGAACTCTAGCAGCAATAGTAGGTGCCACTGATGCGGCAAGCATACCTTGACTAACATTTACATCATAAATATTTGGCACGGCAACCAAGTTTGGTGGGTGACCAATGGGAAGAGCTCCTGGTTTAAATGGTTTGGCAGCAGCTGAAAGCTTGCGTCCATTAGTTTCCATCGGCTTTTCCTGGTCAGAAGGGGTCTCTTCAAGCTTAAGGCCAGACATGTCTGATTCAGGTCCATTCTTCACTTTATCATCACCTGATATATTGCCAACAACATAATTAGTGGTTTCCTCCTTTGATGTTTCAGCTGGAATGCTGGATAACTGGGTCTCGAGTTTATTCACACTTGACTCTTCTACTGTCTCTGCAGATGGCTTTAAAACTGAACCTGGCAGAGCAACGGCTACTTCTTTGTAAGATAGAGATTTAGAAGCAACAGCAGCGAGATTTCCTAGGGTAGATGAAACTTTAGAGTCACAAACTTTTGTTGGCAGTTTTATTGAACCTTCCAAAACATTCTTAGTTTGTTTTTGTTTCATCAACTCAGTTTTGGAGATCCCATTAGGTGTTTTCTTGGGAGGAGAAATCACATCGTGCCTGCAACTGTTTCCTTTGATACCACTTGTTTTTAGCTTCGTCAAAGCTGGTCTCCTGAGACCAGATTTCCTTCCAATAGTATTACTCGATCTTCCTCTTGGATTGGCCTCTTGCCAGCCTTCATCTGAAGTTGTCTCTTCAACTTCTTCACTTGAAACTGTTGATCTGTATATAGTAACATCATCACTTTCTTCTTCTACATCAGGACCATCACCATGAACCAAGCCCACATTTACATTGCCAGCATAGTCATCTACTATGGTTGTTACACTCCGTATGTCATTATGAGTCATCAGATCTTCAGTTATTACCTGTTGATTGGCTTGACTAGTTTTATCATTAACCTGCAGTATCTGGCAATTTTTAATCAAGGAAGATTAGAATCACAATTGGTCGTCTCTAAGTTGTGGAATGCAAACCAAAATTGGCGTGCTGTGAAATTGTAATACCTTCTTTGAATACATTCTTAGTAAATCCATTAATCTTTTTAAGAAGAACAATGACAAACACAAAAGAAATAAACATGTTTTCCAATTGGATAACCTGGATAAGTTCTATCTTCCAATTTTCCATATCTAGTAAATTCTCTACTATAATAAACAATTCTATTTAGTAAATTACTTTGAAAAGTTCTCCAACTTTAGACTCCACCAAGGCACGGTTTTAGGCTGATTCCATATTGATGCCAAAAAGTTCAGTTTTCCTTTTCTCTATTTTGTTTTGATCTTGTATAAAGGGCAAGGAAAAGTCAAATTATCAAGATTCTGTTGCTTTATCACATGGTGTATTAGTCATATCCAGTTACAAAGCTGAGTTTTAAATTGCCCATAGTGACTAGTAAAATCATATTAATGTAACAAGCAAGTTGAACAGTTGATACCTTTGGGCGGCGTTGTTTCCTATGTGCATCACCTCCTCTACAATCTTGACCTGGACTAATATAATCCAGTAGATCTGATACACTGCAATACAGATCACAAGCTTTGGTACTCCCAGATATATTTGCACATCCAAATACAAGTGATTTGAAGAATACCATATCAGTACCTAAGATGACCTTTGCTTGCAATGGATGCATCTGGTTTAGGAGTTCCATTTCTTGCAGCTTCTTGCTGTTCAAGAACTTTGGATTCAAAATATTCAAGCCATGCAGCAGCATCCTGCTCAAAGAATGCAGCCCCGTGCCCACATTATGCATAAAGAATCCAAAGGAAAACCAAATATTATGTACAGCATTAACTACATTATCCATGGCCTACTGGATGGGGAATAGATATGCTCCCAGGCTTTGCACCCTAGCATTCTGACATATCTCCAATTTATGGTAACAAGCAAGCGACGTAACATGGTCCAAGAGTGAAATTTCTGATTACCTGAGTACGCAGGTCCTCTGATCCAAGTTTTGCTTGAAGTATTTTGAGTGTAGTTTGCTCATGTTGAACACTCAAGGAATATGCTTCCATTAGTGAAAGAGCTATGGCTATGGCATGGTAGCTTGCTGCTGTCTGCAAGTGAAAAAAAAAAACAAGAAGAAATTTGCATCAAGATTTTCTCAATCCCTTTTGTTTTTTCATGTGCAAAAATATGTAAAATATTTGCTTAAAATGCTAAGCTTGTGTAATGAATGCGAGGGAGATACAGAGACCTGTATGTGATCGGCCCCTAACAATTTCTGGTTGCATTTAAGAGCTTCATGAAGATATCTGAGAGCAATATGGACGTTCCCTATACCCTCCTCCATCATTGCCACATTGATGTATGTAGCAGCAGTATTGGGGTGGGACAATCCACAAGTAAAATGGAGAAGGAACAAGGCACGGTTTACATATCTGCCAATATTTATTTATCATTGATTAGAGAGCCAATATAGCTCAAAGAACCAAAAAAACTTAAATTGAAAAGGACGTGATAAAGGAAGCAATTGAATCAGACACGACTATAATTGCATCAAAAAGATACAACAAATAACTACAGAAGTTGGGAAACAATTCAAACTTAGAGACTGAATTGCTAGAAATCCAGCTTCCATGAAAATAGCTGGCAGATTGTATAAATGAATTAAGATAATACGTCAAATTTCCATGACTTCCAACATGATCCCTCTTAATCCAGCCAAATAGAGGTTGAATGGCACATAGACGGTTGGCAAATATATGATAAGCTCAACAAAGGACCGGCCTAGTGACTTACTTCAGAGCTAGCTCAATGTGTTGGAGACGGTAGTAAAACACAGATAGATCCCCATAGGCTTTCATTGTATCAGGATGATCAAGCCCAAGTTCCCTCTCATTGATATCCAAAGCCTTCTGCTGATATATAGTTGCCTGAAATGGAGACTAATATTTAGTGAATTCACCAACATATCTGCATTCAATTAGTCAGCAAAAACTTTCTTGTATCAAGTAATCCAATAGTTTTATACATGTCAAGGGACTGCACTCATGTTGTTTGTTTATTCTGAATAGCTTCTATGCTTGAATATCCAAATCTGATATATCTCTAAGCATCTGTTTGACACTCCACTAACCTGTGAGTTTCCTACTCTTGAATAACCATTTAAAGGAATAATGTCCTTGTTTAATTTAAATTACACATTCTACAGATCCAATTCCGTATGTATCTTTGTCTGAAGACGGATGTTATTTTTACACACAAATGCGAGCAAAACATATCAAATACATAAATCAATCTTTTATATAGCTGATAAGTCGGTTTACCTGATTAAAATCTCCAGTGTGGTAAAGAACTACAGCTAGAAGACTATAAGCACCTGCTGTAGTTCGGTGATAGGGGCCACAAACAGCTATCATTTTTGCTAGTGCCTTCAGTACAATCAGAAGACAATATAAGACTAGAAGAAACTCTCTTTGGATATAGATAACTCATGTAGCATTTGAATGATATTGAAAGGGTTAACACCTTGGTTCCATAGTTAACAGCATCCTCTAGTTTTCCTTTATCAAGAGCAATCTTGGACGACTCTAATAAGGTTCGACCATCTGCTGATGAGCATACTACATGCTGTGGAGCAGAGTGAAAATGTGTGATTCACATTGACTTACTATTAGCTACCTAACTATAGCAGAAGAGGTTGATGTGAAAGATTTAGCACCTTGCACACTGGAACAAGGCTGATGATATCAGACTTCTTAAAAGGATTAGGACAGTCCATGTCGTAATCTCTAGGTACCAACTCCAGCCCAACCTGCACAGTATTGTTTATTGATAATTATTCTTAGGATACATTAACCAGCCATGAATAATGAAAGTAAATTAAACAGAACAAGAAAGTACCTTATGGCAAAGTCCACGGAGAACTGAGAGCTTTCTTAAACACTGCAACTCATCATTAAATGTCCATCCAAACCTTCTAGTAAGAAAAGTTTGCAACCACTTCAACTTCAGACTATCATCTTTTACATACTCGTTATCTTCCACCCGTGCACATCCAAATAAGAAATTCAAGGATGATGCAATGGCGGAAGCTAAATCTGCTACATTGGGAACTGATGCAATAACTGCATTGAGTATGTGCTTAAAAGCTCGTGTAACCATCTCATGGATACAAAGTGATCTTATATGAGGAAGCTTCTCTGAAAGTTCAACCTGCAACAAGGAGAAAGAAACAGACAAAAGAAAAAGTGATGCACTTAACAACTTTCAGAGACAGAAGTCCACACACACAGATGCATATTCAGAGCAACAGCTAGAGAGGAGAGGGATGATACGGGGAGAAATTACTTACCACGCGACCCAAAGAACGCATCTGTAGTCCCCGTAAATGCATGAAGTCAGTCATCGTGCGGCCATCAACCGGGGAAAGCTCGAGTGAGCCAAAGTCTGTTACCTAATGTAAGAAAGATAGCAAAAGCTATAAATCTGATAGTACATTATTTTATTGGCAGAAGTACTCGACATAGATACTAGTTACCAGTTTTGGCAAAGCAATTTCATCATAATACTTATGTGCCATATGGATAAGTTCATCAATCGACTGCTCCAAGAGGTAAAACAACACAGTTAGAGAAAAAGGTGACACAGAGTATCCTACCCAAAAAAAAAAACAAAATCAACAACTGTAGAATCAAATGAATAAAAAAATGTTCCTTTCAGAAACCTTTATGTGAAGATCAGTTCCTGTTTCTTTCAGCCGCAAGTATGCGTCTTCAGAAATTAGATTCTTCAATTCGTCCCCACAGCTGGTTTCTTCAGAGCCAATATGTCCCCCATCAGTTCCCATGCTTTCATTGCCAAGAATAGTTTCATTGTCCTTGTCATCATGTGAATAACTTCCTTTAGGTTTCTTGCCTCGCTTCTTCAAATATTTAAATTCCTTTCCCAGACCTTTTACAGCATGTTCAGTATCATTTTCACTTTCAAAGCTTTTAGAGCTTGAATCTGTTTGAGTTTCTCCCTTTTGCAGATGTTGCAACCAACATGAACCAAGTTCCCACCTAACTGACCTTTCTGAAGAAGAGGGACTCTCCTCTAACTTTGTCAAACTATCTTGAGTAACTTGTTGAACAAGAAGCCTAGATTCTTCAAGATCATCCAAATTGGAGATAGATGACTGAACCCCAGATGATTCAGTATCATAAGAATTATGAAGCAGAACCCTCAAGCTGCATTGAGATTTGAACCTTCTAAGTCGATAGCAAATATGGAAAGATTGAATTTAACCATAATGTTTTCTTGAAATTTTCATTTTATAAAGGATTTAAAGCTTTTACCCATCATTGTAAACCATTTTAAAGTTTTCCCCTTGAAAAATTATCTTAAAACTAGGTACGAGACAGAATATGGAGAGCTAGTCTTAAAAAACTCTCCCTTCCAGTTATAAGCTCATTAGTAGTAACACCATATGAAAGATCCAATTGACGGAAGCAGACATATCCAGTGCTCTTACGAGACAATGTTGAAATAAACTCTGACACAGAATGCAACGTATAAAACAAGCCAGATCTATCTTACAAATTACAGCAGCATCTTTCATTTAGAATTTTCCCATATCAATTAAAACACAATTGGCAGTCAGATCTTCCTGTTAATTGCTAGTCATAGTCTCCTAGTATGCTAGTGCTGTCTTCTGTGGCCCAATACAATCTTTCTAACAGGAAAAGAGTGAGATTATAGATTAGACCTGTTAATGTTAAGAGCATTAGCTCCTCCATCCGGTTGATCATCAATTTTAATATCTTCTGTATCACCCTTCATCTTCTTCAAGTTGCCAACAACTTTCACTGTCCCAGTATATCCACAGTGTCTTACAATGACAACACCCAATGATGCAGTATCCTGTGAAAAGTTTGCAGTACTGTTCAGCACTTTGGTTGAAAGAACTATGCAAATAATGTGCAACTAGCTACATGTTCAATGAAGTCAAGAGCAAAGCTATTAAATTGGGTAATCTTCATGCTGTCATGCAATTTACAGAAAATAGGGTTCAGAGAACCATACAATCTAGATAGCATTCGTGATGCAAATATGAACGACTCTATCAGAGCTTCTCTAACCTTTATTCCCTTTTCAACATAAAAACTGCACTTGAGTTAAACAGGTTACATATTGAAATTATATGTGTTCATCATCTCCAGAAGTACATAATTTTCAGCTGCAAAACAGTCCTCAATGCATATTAGAAGGGAGGTTGAGGAGGAAAGGGAAAGGTAGGATTGCTTATGGTTTGGACAACCTAGGGTGTAAAGGAAAATTATCCATAAAAGGAAACTATCTAACATCGATGAATGTAATGCATCCAAGTACTGTTATTTACTACTAATAGACACACAACCTTTGCCCGTACTGAAGAGCTTTCTGTTCTATATGCATCTGAAACTGACTAGGTACTTGAATATTGGACAAAGTGAGATAAAAACGCACTTACATGAACAATAACACTTTCATCTGCTGTTATTCCTTTAAGCAAGTTCCGTTTAACAACTTCCTTATCAGAGGCACCAGATAACACATGGCCATGAACTTTTACCTCAGACTTTGAATTGACGTTAGTATCATCACGTTTGACAACAATGGACAGGTCGCCTACATGTTCCTCAAATAAAATTGAATCCGAAGAACAGTTTACTGCATGTGTGGGAGAATTAATGAGGCCCTGGATAATTCCTACAGCTTTAAAAATGGAGACATCAACAAATTGACTATGAAGCAAAAATGCCTTCCGGTCGCGAATCACTCTGTCTTCCTCTGTCTTGCATGGTAGGCTAGCCAATATTTCAAAATAAGTAGCCCATGGTCGAAGATCATATTCACCATCTCTTCCTTGCCCTCCACCATTACCACCCCAACTTTCATCTTCTGACGGTAGTAATGGGAATTTGGATGGAGAATCACCAACAGATGGAGGAACGAGCCACGTATTTGTACGAAATCCATAGGGAAGATTACCAAACTGGAAACAGAAATAAATGTGAGCTCTCATAATTCACCTCAAAAGAAAATCTATAAATTTAAGGTTTTGTTTTTGGCAACAATCGGTACAATAATAAAATATATTTATCACCTTGTTGCGCTCCGCAAAAGCTTTCATAAGTAAATCATATGCCTGCATCAACACAACACCCATGTCAATAACTCCAAACTCCATTACAACAATGCAAATGACTGGAACACAAAGTACCCACATTAGCAAAAGCCCGGCTAAGATTTTGCAGAAGATCCACCAACGAATGGCTCTGCGAAAACTGTTTTCCCACTGCATAAAAGCCCTTTACTGATGCTGCCACATTTATTTGCTTCCCGTTGCAGATTTTGATCTGTAACATCAAGTACATTGCAGCTTCATTGAACTCCATTCGCAATGAGTGAGAACTCAATGAAAAAAGACAACTTTACATCATATATAAGCTCAAAACTTACATACATGAAAAAGCAAAAGAGAAACCATTACGAACCTGAATCTCAAAGTACTCGCCTTCACGCCTCGGCTGCCCATCCTTAGGATCACATCTCCTCAAATCTACATCACGAAATTTGCCTTTAAAATGTTAAGTAAATATTTAAATAATAACGCAAGTAATTCCCATAAGCTACGAGATACATATTACTAACGTGAAAAGCCTAAAGGCGATAATCGATCACATAACTGTTTTTTTTCTACCTCGAAAAACCAAAATGTACATTTTCCAACGCATTCTCAACAGCCAAACAACAAAGACAAAAAATTTTGAAGACGAGATAGTAAGATACTTACAGACGATTGGAGGAGTAAGGTGAGAGAAGGAGAAGAAGTCGTAGAATTCGGAGAGCTTTGGAGTTTGATGAATAGCCACCATGTCTAAACTCTCCGATGAACCCGAAGCCGTCGGAAGCGGCGCCACTCCGTCATTCGCCGTTGTAGGAGATGATGGAGTGCGGGGCCCATTGCTGACTGAAGTTGCCGGAGAGTTCGGTTGAGGCTTAACGTTGGGATTACTCTTTCTGATGGAAGGCGACGTAGACTGTCGGTTGGAGAACCTGGTGGTGCAGGCGACGATGTCGAGTAGCCTCCGCACGTGAGCGATGGCTTGGGACTCGTCGGCGTAGTCGTCTGCGCAAGGGGAGTGGCAGAGATGTGAATAACTAGGAAATATTGGGTATTTTTGAAAAGTTAGGTGGAATTATTTTACTTGAAATTATAAGATTGTATAGTTATTTAGCAGTTTACATAAATCAATTGAATTCTGTATACCAAAAGAGGAGGAGTTATTTAATATAAACCCCAAAATTCACCTAATCCTATTCCTATTTAAATGGAATAATTAAATTAGTTCTGCTTCAGCAGGGCTTTTTTTTTTAATCCTTTCTTTTTTTAATCCACAACATGTCTTAAAGAAAGTTTTAATTATGAAAAGACATATTTAAACTATCTATACTCAAAATGATCTCTGCTTAAATCGGATAAGTTTCTTATAAGAAGTAGAACTCTAACAATAAGTTTTAAAAGATATTAATAAAATGAAGGTAAAATTCTGAATTCAAATTTTAAATTGTTATAAATAAAGTAAATAGTAAATCACTAACTTACAAAAGGTATCATGTCTTGTAATCTGTCCCATAAACGAGTTCGAATCTAAACACACGGTTGGAGTGAGATTGGGACTAGTTATGTATGGAAAGTTAGTTGCGGCGGTGCATTGCTAGACTAATTTTTTATCTTTTGTTTAATTTTATAATATCTTATTCTGTTTCATACATTTTAGTTATTTATTTATGTGACTTCAGCGTAAATTTTACATAAATAAACGCAGAATTTACATAAATAAATGGTTAAAATTTAAAAAACAGAATAAGTATTTATAGTTAAATTTTATAAGACAAAATAAGTTACTCTAATATCATACAAAAGATGTTGTACTTACTAGACTTATTCAAGACGGCTACAAAAGCACAGACATATATTGTTTGTACCTATCTGTCACAGCCAACGTTATTTTGAATGAAATAGTACTACTAATACTAATAGCTGCTAAGTTTCACGTGTCATACACGTTCCTATGCTCCCCACAAGTAATGCATTTCATAGGGTGGTAGTTAGCCTTCATCAACTTGGAATGAAGAGCCAAATTCTACTTCAAACCAAACTCTGAAGCTAAGCCCATTGAATTACTATGGCATACTCAGGAGCTTCAACGTCTTACGTTTTTAATTATAATTCCCTAGCCAAAACCAGAAAGGAAAGTATCCTTTTGACAAAAATGATATATTATATTAATTAAATGTCCACACCCACACATGGTGGCTGGCTGAGGCCTCACCAATCACCTACCTTCAACCATTCTGAGCAAACAAGGCTTCAGGGTGACTATCTCCACTTTATCACCCAACCTCCTGCCTTTTACCTGATAAACCAAAGTATGTATATTCTCAATCAATTTCTCATACTCATGCAATATTCTGCATCAAACGGCCAAAAAGAAACATGCTACTGAAAATAATTAAAAACAAAAGGCGGATAAATAAATGGAAGAATCACAGAATATTTACTTCATGCGATAAAGAGTAGCTTGTGAGATGGCATGTCTCTACATTCACAGCCAAGAGCTTCTTCACATCAAGTATCCTGTCGGTGGATATACCCTTCAAAAACATTCCATTTCAACAAGTGAGCCAAATTTCTTCTATTTACTACTGCTTAAGGGTCTCCATTTTTTGTTTTTCCTCCCAAATCCCAGGTTTGTATATCCTACCTTCAGAACGACTTGAGATTCATAAGGTGTGATGATAGTGATGTCAAGAACAGTGGGGACTACTGCACAGACAAGAAAATCAATGAGGGCATTAATACAAAACTTGAAAAGCAAAAAGAAAAGGATTTACCCTTCTCCTCTTTCTTTTTCTTCTCTGCCTTGGTTTTATTTGACTTGCCTTTGCTAGACCTTGGGGCCATTTCTTCTCTTGATTTACCCAAAAAAAAAAATCAGAAGCACGAAAAAGGTTACATATTTTTTGGAAACAAAAAGTTTCAGATACCCATTTCAGAAACAGATGATAAGCAAAAGGTTACACAATAACGAAGAGTATTAGAAGCAGGAATGAGGAGTGAAAGGAGAACAAGAGCAAAAGAAAACAAAAAGGAGTGACTTCATAAGAGAGAGAGAAGAATAAGAAGAAGAAAATCTTATGAAAGTTTTGAGTCGAAAAGAAGATAAGATGAGGAGATAATAGTTGGGTTTACCCTCTCGTGGATTTGTAAGCAATCCTGGCCTCTCCTTGATGCTAAAAGCTCGATTCCCTTTCCAATCTTTACCTTCTATTCTGAAAGATAGCTGGGACCTTATTATAAGACCATGCACTTCGACAAGACCAAGAAATTCTAGGGACAAGAAGGTGATTGCGTAGGGGTGACACTTGGCAATTTGTTATTGGATGCGGAGGTGGAGATTAGCAGTACATTGTTGGTTCTAGCCGAGCAATCCTAAGTTAAGATAGTCCGGATCTTTTGTCCAATTTTATAGTGTCTTATTTTGTTTTATAAATTTTAGCTATTTATTTACGTGAGTTTCGCATAGATCAAACATAAATAAACGCAAAATTTGCATAAATAAATAGCTATAATTTATAGAATAAAATAAGACATCAAAATATTAAATAGAGAATCCTGTCTTATTTATTAAGGGTCTTTGGTTTTGCCTGCTAATTGGCAAATGAGTGGTATTTTAGTGTCAGGATCTAATCAGAATCTGCTCTGTCTACAGTAAATTGGTTTTTTCTAGAAATTAATTGATGTTGTTGATGAATCATCTCTTTCGTCACATTTTAAACGGTGATTCGTGCTTGTACTCTTGTAATTTTAAACCAACAGCTCATCCTTTCTTTCTTTGTTCAATTAACTGTTTAAATCGTAAATTAATATATAAGATATACTTGAAAATTGATTCCTTCCCTTTAAGAAGTTTTGAGTCTGTCGATGATTACATGACCAAAATGTCGCAGAAACACAAATAGGAAAATGTTCAATGAAAGATTGCAATTATTTGTATTCTTTGCGTTCGATCTGCCTCCATTCACTAGGGGCATGCATGGGATTTCTATTCATTCCTCCACAACAGCATCTTTTATAATCTCAAATCTGAATGCTCTACCAGAACAAGTAGCTTCAAGAACTAGAAATTACATGGTTTGAGTATTTACGTTCTAATTAGTTTTGGTTAGTATATATATGTTATCCTATGATAAAAGTTAATGTATTGTAAGTTTATAGTAAAATAATGCAATTTAAAGTATAAAATAATACGAGATATTCTAATTAATTAATTCTCTCTTTCTGTATTTCAAATAGTGACCCATGTAAAAATTGTTGATAATCTAATCATTGACATGAAAGTTGAGAATTTAGGGTAAAAATTTTACCTCTTATAAGGGATCTATCTGAGCAAGAATTAGTTTAAATATAGATAATTTAAAGATATTTTATTATAAATAGAACCCACTTAAAATACCTCATAGGTAACAAAAAGAATGGAATGATTTTACACGGTAAGACTTGTCAACTGAATTGAATTCAAAACGGAAAAAACATACTTGTTCCATGCAATTTTTTTTCTTGGCGGCCCTTGACTACTAACTTATTTTACATACCCTAGCCATGGAATTCAACAAGTGCATGAATCACGAAAGGTGGTGCAATATTTGACTACCCATTACTTTAATTTTCTGCCATTTTCTACTCTAATTGAGCATAAAAACTATTAGGTCACTGATATTTTATTGTAATCAACCAGGTTCCTTCCTAATATTTTATAAGTTAGGGATAAAGTATTAAAAAACTAGTAAATGAGTGATATATAAATATACAAATTTTAAAGCATATTTTTATTATTAAAATTTAATATCAATATAGAAATAACTTAAGTTATAAGTCCACGTAATTAATAAAATACTAAATGATTATAACAACAACTAGGAACATTTCACAAATATCAAAAGCAATAAAATTATTAAAATAGTAGCAACAACAACAAAAGTAATATCATAATTCAAAACACCAAGAGAATTATACTAACAAACACATCGATGATCGTAAAAATAATTTCCCACATATTTTTACATCTAAAATCATTAATAATAGTATCAAAATTAACATTGTCCAACATATTCTTCTTGATATACAAAATAGCTAAATTATTCTTTTTTTACATTGATGGCTTTAAGGAAATTTTTAATAATTTTAACTTTAAAAACTTCTCTATACAACAATAACAAGTAAAGCTAATAGAATTTGATAAGCAATTGAAATAATTGAATAACAATCGCAACTTTAATATATTCAAGAATTTCAACAAATGACATTAACTTATTTGACAAAGTCATTTGCACCACTTTTAATTCATAAAAACCATTTAAATCCACATCCGATACATTATTATGAAAAATATAATCATAAAATTAGTGCAAAATTCTCTTAATTCATAATTACCCGATGACCTCAACTTCTACGAATCAAATAAGAATCTAAATATACTTTCAAATATTGTTAATTGTTTAAATTTATTTTTAACCAAGCAATTGTCATATCTATAATAACTAGAAGTGATAAAAGAGAGGTGATTCATTATATAGAACAGATAAACATATAATACGTTAATAAATGTACATTTTAACAAAATCAAATATTACAAAATGCCACAACAATTATCTATTTTTTCAATTTTAGTTTATACTTTTAGATAAACACTCATTTATTCTAATTTAATTACTTGTGGGGCGTATTACAATTTAGTTCATCCTAAATGAGAACTTATCTTATTCATTTAAAAGTTTAAAATTTTTAAAAATATGCTCTCCATAAATCATCAACCCCACACCAGGAGCAATCTAAACTTTTTATTTAAAAATGGAGTTTAACGAATTGTCAAAATTTTAAATTTCAATTATATAAATTAATTAGGATCAAATATTATCATATTAATCATATATATCATTGTTAATAAAGATATTAGAAGCAACTTTTCTTTATCTCTATTCAATAAAACTTGTTAGAATAAGAAATTCAATCACAAATTTTTCTCTTCAGTTTCCAAAAGTAAAATGTCCAAAAATGGTATATGTAAATATCTTTAAGCAGATTTATTGATTTTTAATTTCTACTTCTTTTAATGAGCATATTTATTAACTTTTAAAATGTTAACTCTTTTAATAAATAAAAAACACTTACTTGGGTCCTAAGGAAAGATCAAACGGTAAAGAATTCATTTAGATTGAGAATGTCATGCAGTATCTTCTTGATTTCGAGGAGGTTTCCTAAACTTAGGTTTAATGTAGTAATGCTGAGGTTTTAATTAATTGCTAGCCATTCATTTATCTAAGTTAAATACCTTGAACTCCAATATATATGTATACATGTCTAAGTTGCGCTTTACCAACAACAAGATGCACATCAAACATTTCTTGTCAACTAATTGATCTATTAGAGAAATAAAATTTACAGGTTCTATATATGAGCAAAACATTCGTAGGACTTGAAATATGAAAAATCGGCCTCCATGTTTATTTATATTTATTATTTACCCAGTCAAACGTAAGCACCTTGTTACTCTTGGCTCATTTGATTGTTGCAAACAAAACAAAAAAACACCATTCAAGGTGGTCTTCTTGTCTTAAAAGGTGAAATTGCCCACTCCAGGGCGCTTTTACATCCTAGCTCGATAGAATGGTGAGGGGGTAAATCACAATCTAATTTTAGCTAACTTTTCAGCAAGACGGCTCACTCTTTCGCTTATTGAAATTAGAATCCTGATCCTTGTCCCAAGTTAACCTTATTAATGACCCACTAAACTAACCGTGCGAGCTCAAGGTGGTCTTCTGTCTTTATTCTTAACGTTGTTTTAACAAATGAGTAGTAACAGTATCATTCGTCATGGTCACAATCAGATTTTTGTTTTGGGGACCAGGTAGAAAATGGAAAGGAGGAAGGAGAAAAAGGCAGCTTGATGAAGTTCAAAAGTTACAATAATTGTTACTGCCAGGTAATAAAATATACAGCGAGAAATGGAGCGGAGCCGAGGAGCCTCCATATGTCCCCCACATGTTCTCTTGTCTTAAAATCATAGTCAAAGATTGTTACCGGTGCACCAGTACAGTACTGCGCCCTTTTATTATTCAGCACCCACAATTATTTCAACTTTTGAACTTCATCAACCTCTATATATAAATATTTGTAGAATTGAATTGAAAATTATATTGCGTAATCAGAACGTCTTTACTACATATATTTACACTTTCAACTATATTCAAGATAAATAATAAATTATGAGAAAATTAAATTGTCAATAAATTCGCAGATTATCCAAGATAAACTTTTCAGCACGAATAAATTCGCAATCGCAAGAGTGAAACATCAAATAAAACACCGACGTTTGGTAACGCAGTTCGGCAAACTTGCCTACGTCTACGGAGCCCTCACATAGATTAATCTCTTTCACTGTAGTTCACAAAAATTATAAAGATTGATCAACTCCGTAAGACTCAATCTAAGTAACTAACCCAAAAGCTAACTACCCGTGAAAGATCTTCACGCCCAATAACTCGACCTACTCGTGTTAACCTCGTCAGATGATTTTTTAACTATTTCCGCTCAAACTCAAACACAAATAAAACAAGAAAATAATAATGTTTCAGATCTGAAACTCTTCACTGAAAATTGCCAAATTCCTTGACTGCTTGAAAAAGATAAAAGAGTTAAAGTGGAGATGCTTAAAAAAGACCAACGCAATCAGTCAAAGCAGATGATATATTAGATGAACAAGGCACCAGCAAACACATAGGCAGTCACCAACTTAATTGTGCTAATTTACGTAAACTCCACTGTTCCAATCAAGCACCCATCTCTCAAGAGACAACCCAGAGAAGTAAAACTACAAACAGCAGAAAAACAAAACAACCTAAGGAACTAGAAAATCACCGCCATATCATTCACCAATCAGCTCAAAACAAGTGAAAATCACCAGACCAAAAGATGCCCTACTCCACTTTTCCACGTCAGCAAAGAGACCATCTACAAAAATCCCATTAATCACGCAATATCATCGTATCCTTTAGAAGAGTCCATTTTTTTATGCCAATTCCATCTTTAGAAAATCAACTACCGTGAATTATGCCAATTCAAATCCCAAGCACCAACTACTTCCAAAGGAGTGCAATCTTCGATAATTATTAAGGAAATTCCAATGTCCAATTAAAATGCCAAAAATAAAAATATGATATATTAAAAATAAATCATAACAACCTCCCCCTTTTTTGGCATTTCTGTCTCAACAACTAAACCAGCAAACAAGTAAGCAGTGATTGGACATTGAAGGAAATATAAACTGTTGATGCTCCCCCTCAGATCAATATTCAACTACATGTGCCACCATGAACTGATTTCAAACCAAAAAATCAACCGAAACCAAGCAACAAGCAGAATAACACTGCTTATCTTTGGGTTTGTCTCCCCCTTTGAGACAAGAGATGACAAAAAGCATGATGAATAGTTACTCATATACCATAAAATCTTCCCCTGAATAGAACATTCGTCATAAACAATCTGATGCCTTCTCCCTCGAGACAAAACAGTATCAAAATGCATAATCATAATAATCAACCATAGACGCAGTGGAAGAATCATAAACACGTCAATATGTCAACTTACCACCATTCAAAACACTGAGAGATATTCTCGAAAGAGAGAGAGATACCTGAGAAAGATCCATACCGATGAGAGAGCTGAGGAGTCTTTGGGGGAGCCAAATAGAAGTCACAGTGCAAACTACTAAAAAGATAAAACGACAATAGGAACAAAAAAAACTAAAGCACTAAAGAAAATATGTTTTTTTTGTTTTTTTTAACAACATAAAAAATACTTCAAAAATATAAAGCACACTGTCCCTGTGCCCTTCGAAGAATCTCAAACCTGGTGTTTTTCTTTGGCTCGAATGAAGATGTATAACACAAGTTTCCTGTAAGCTCTTGATAATCAACCCTTTTTCTTTGTCTTGTTTTTCTTCTTTCACTTACATTCCTAATAACATTTTCTGCTAGATGGTTTCTTCGGATTTGAGATGAAGAGCCTCGATTCAAATCAGTTTTCATTGTTTTAGTTGGTTCATCATCCGAAGTAACTGAAAGATCTTCAATTTCTGCAGTTACTTCCTCAGCAGTAACTAACTGCAAATCTGGGCATTTTCTGGTTTTCTCTTCATTACATTTTTGTGCCTGTACTTCACCTTTTCTAATCCAAGCCTGCTTCGATACCATGGAATGCTGCTGGAAACTTAATGGAGAACGTCTAGATTTTCGATTTTGGTCCCTTTGAAATATCATTTGTAATAACTGATAACACCTTGACCTTATATGTCCAATGACTCCACAAAAATGACATGTAGGTATAAATCTATCACTCTTTTTTTGTGCTTCTACTTCTTGGACTGATCTGGATATTTCAAATTTTTCTTCATTCACTTTCAAACACTCGCCTTTATAGCCTATGCCTTTGAAGTTTCCTTTAACCTTACCAGTTTCTATCAACTTATCAAGTTTTTCGGTGCCTCCATTCAACATCCTCAATCCCTTTTCAGTACTAACTAATTTTATTCTCACGTCTCCAAGCTCATCTGAGGTCATTGCTAGCTTCTTTTCCAATTCTCGTATAGTATTCTTCAAACTAAGATTCTCTTCTTTCAAACTCTCATTCTTTTTCTGCATTTTCAACCATTTCTCATACAAGGCCTTGTAGTTCTCATGAGTATTCTCAACTTCATCATCATAATCGCTTCACATTTGCTATAGTCCGAAATTGAATTCGGATCGAATCGATTCTGAAATTTTCAAGTCTTCTCCTATTCTCATCATTACTTCCTTCTCGCCATCGTTAGACAAGTAACTGGATTTTTGCTGTGTAATGCAACCAGTGCTGCATTATTTGTCATTTCTTCCTCACTGCCGAAATCACTTTCAGATTCATTTTCACTCCAGGTAGTTGTGAAGGACTTTCCTCTTTGTTTCTTCAACGTGTTAGCACATTCGGATTGAATATGTCCAAATCCCTGACTTTCATGACACTGTATTCTTCTTTCCTTCCATTCGCTTCTTTGTGCCTTGACTTATTGTCTTAGGTTATTACTTGATGAACTTCCACCATATTGTCTAGAGTCGGGTCTGTCATTTTTCCTTGTTTTCAGCCATTTACTGAAATTTTTAGTGAGGAACACCATATCTTCATTCTCATCTGACTCACCTTCTACATTGTTCACACTTTTTCTGGCTTTTACTTTCAATGTCAATCCTTTACTTCTTTCTTGTTTACCTCTTAAGAGATTCATCTCAAAATTTGTGAGAATGCCAATAACTTTTTCCAATGACAGATTATCAATGTCATGAGCCTCTTCTATTGCTGCAATTTTTGGAATAAATCTCGATGGCAGCGATCTTAGCGTTTTCTTAACCAATTTCACATCAGACTACTTCTTCCCTAGTTGATGTGTTTGATTGGCTATATCTCTCAATCTTTCATGAAAATCTCCAATGGTCTCATTCTCATCCATCTTCAGCTCTTCAAACTGCACAGCTAACATCTGTAGTTTTGACGATATCACAGATTTAGACCCTTCATGAATAGTTTGTAACATGTCCCACGCTTCTTTTGCCGTTTCACATGCTGAAATCATTAAGAAGCGTCCTTCGTCAACAGCACTGAATATCGCATGTATTGCTTGTGAATTTACCAATGCACTTTCTTCTTCCTGTCTAGTCCATTCAGATGGATCTTTCTGAATTGTCTCTCCTGTATCATCAACGATCATTGGATGAGTCCAACCGTATACTATCGAATGCCAGGCTCTTGTCCCCTGAGCTTGAGTGAAGAATTTCATCCGGGATTTCCATGATGGATAATTCGATCCATCCAATGGTGGAGGTCTGGTAATTGATGCACCCTCTCTCGTAGTCATATCTGCGAATCTCGGATCTGCACCAACTTGCTACCAAGTTCTGAATAGGTGACCCGCTCTGATACCAAATGAGAAAATTAAATTGTCAATAAGTTCGCAGATTATCCAAGATAAACTTTTCAGCACGAATAAATTCGCAATCGCAAGAGTGAAACACCAAATAAAACACCGACGTTTGGTAACGCAGTTCGGCAAACTTGCTTACGTCTGCGGAGCCCTCACCCAGATTAATCTCTTTCACTGTAGTTCACAAAAATTACAAAGATTGATTAACTCCGTAAGACTCAATCTAAGTAATTAACCCAAAAGCTAACTACCCGTGAAAGATCTTCACGCCCAATAACACGATCGACTCGTGTTAACCTCGTCAGAGGATTTTCTAACTATTTCCGCTCAAATTCAAACACAAATAAAACAAGAAAATAATAATATTTCAGATCTGAAACTCTTCACTGAAAATTGCCAAATTCCTTGACTGCTTGAAAAAGATAAAAGAGCTGAAGTGGAGATGCTTAAAAAAGACCAACGCAATCAGTCCAAGCAGAGGATATATTAGATGAACAGGACATCAGCAAACACATAGGCAGCCACCAACTTAATTGTGCTAATTTACGTAGACTCCACTGTTCCAATCAAGCACCCATCTCTCAAGAGACAACCCAGAGAAGTAAAACTACAAACAGCAGAAAAACGCAGCAGCCTAAGGAACCAGAAAATCACCGCCGTATCATTCACCAACCAGCTCAAAACAAGTGAAAATTACCAGACCAAAAGATGCCCTACTCCACTTTTCCACGTCAGCAAAGAAACCATCTACAAAAATCTCATTAATCACGCAATATCATCTTATCCTTTAGAAGAGTCCATTTTTTTATGCCAATTCCATCTTTAGAAAATCAACTACCGTGAATTATGCCAATTCAAATCCCAAGCACCATCTACTTCCAAAGGAGTGCAATCTTCAATAATTATTAAGGAAATTCCCATGTCCAATTAAAATGCCAAAAATAAAAATAGGATATATTAAAAATAAATCCTAACAAATTATATTTAGTAATCAACTGATTAGGTTAACAGATTAATCTCAATCATATGTTTTTTAAAATGCTTATACGAGGAGTGTTTTGCTTTAGCGGTTGAGAAATTAAGGGACAAAAAGACGATTATGCTTTAAAGTTATTACAAATTACTCAAGCTATCATTTCTTATAATTGTTTTCTTCATCAAACATTGATATCCTAAACTTCAACTTATTTAATAAGTTAATATATTAGAAAACTAAACTTCAACTTGATTAATATAGGAAAGAAAGTAACATTAGTAGTTAATAATAATAATAATAATAAACAATAATAATAATAATATATTTATAATAAATAAATTATAATATTAACATTAATATTATAATTTATTTATTATAAATATAAATATTAATATTAATAATTATTATAATAATACATTCTATATTTTTATTAGAGTTATAAACTTAATTTTTGTAAAATTAAATATCTAAAATCTAAATCTTATGAAAATATTTAAAGAAATACTATTATATAATACTCACGTGCTTATAAATCTTTTCTTTAATAATATTTTCATAAATCATTTTACATATAAACAATTAATTTGATTAAACATCTTTAAATAAATAGTGATATTATCAATTTGTCAAATCAACTAATATAATTTACTATCGCTTAAGCGTTATAAAACTAGCTTATAACTAATATAATTCGCTGAATAGTAAACAAGGCTTTAATGTAATCATAACTTATAGAAGTGTAGGTGACCATAAGGTATGAAATTATTAATTTGGGATGAATATAGGAATTTTTACAAATTATTTGACTTTTTATTGTCTGCTCCCGTTGGAATCCTACTTTGAATAGCACGATGTTGGCATTTGGCACTAATAGTTGTAATTATATCCCTAGCCATTTCTCTACATTTGTATGCACATTTTTTACATGTTACACACATTTTCCTTTTTATTTCATTGTTGGAAAGTAATTTGATTTGCATTAAAAAAAACGTGCATTTTTTTTTAAACTGTAACTTCATTTCGCTTAAATGAGGATGTGAAATTGAGAGAGAATGCCAAGTACTAAGCTTTAGATAAAACCTCATTTTGTCCTTCTTTTAAGAAATTTTATTTGGGTAAAGGAAACATAAAACCTCATTTTAAAAATTTCATCGTTCGAAACTTTATATTGGTTTCAAAGATTAGAAAAAAGGGAGCATTTTGCTTCTATAATAATATCTTTATCAATGTTATAATATCATAATGTCCTAATAAAACTTTGGAATGAACTACTAAAACGTCAAATATGAGTAGCAAATTATGAAAATAAAATACGAAATTAAATAAAATATTTAGAATAATAGTTATTATTTTTGGAAAATAATTTTTTGATGTTAATAAATTAAGATAACTTTCAAAAATAATTATAATAACATGGCAAATTTTGATTGCATAAATTAAATTAAAATAATATTCAATATTAATTGAGTATTGTACCAATTTCAAAGGTCGGTAACTTTGGTGAGTAATATCATGACTAACATCTGAGACAAAACGGAGTGGGTGTGCATATCAACCGATTTAAAACTCAATTAATTAACAGTTACGCTTTAAGCATACATAGTCAATTCATAATTCTGTTCCCACATGGTCACTGAAAAACAATGAGAGGAAATTATATCTTAAACCCACTGCAAGTAAATGAAATCACTTAACTATTTGTATTATTTATTAAAAAAACTATTTGTATTATTCTAATTCTGTTTCATTCTATTTCATTTGTGTTATTCTAATTCTGTTTCATTTTATCTCATTCATATATTTATGTGAGTGTTATTTGTATTATTTTAATTTTAGATTGATTGAAATAGAGTTCTCACCATAAAAAAAATTTACATAAACGTATTAATGAAATAGATTGAAACAAAATTAAAATAGCACAAATGACAAATGTGATCAAGTCCCACCACAAGATGCCTTCACTAGATGCTTTGATGCAACGACGGCAAAATTTCACTCCTCTTTGTCCATACGAATGTACCCATAAGCAATCGCCACCCATTCTTTTCCCACAATGTACCTTCTGCGAAATAACAGATAATTAGAGAAAATATTACTGCGTAATCAGTAGATACCTTTCCCAAGATGCTTGGACGGCTGGACCATACACATCACATACCAAGACAAAAAGTGAGCATGCACCAATAATATACACAAGTAAATACCCCATTAGTTACCCAACATTGTTCCCAAGGAACTTCATCCAGATATGGACACCTATCTATTCCACCCTTCTGTGCTCTCTATTACTTTGTTGAATGTTATACTTTTTCTTTTTTTGTTGTAAAGAAGAATTATTAGGAGTTACCTATTTCTCCAACAACCAAAATGATAAATTAACTAAAAAAAAAATGATCAGAACACTTGTAACAGCTGCTGTATTTATTGGTCGAAGATCACAAAGTCAGGATAAAGAATTTTATTTTATTTTATTTCCGTATTATTGGTATAGTAATGCAATTAACGCAGTAACGTGGTTTGGAAACCTGTGATGCAAAATCCGATGCTATACCGCAAAGGAATCAAAGTAACATGACAATTTTAAGTCTTGCACCGAAAGGAAAACAATAACATCAGGCTATAGTTTTTCACGAATCACATCACAATTAATGTCAATATACTTTATTCGTTCATGAAAAATCAGATTTTGCGCTAGATATACCGCAGACTGGTTATCACAAAATAATGGTGTAGGAACAGTAAGAGACATCTATAATTCAGCAAGAACATAATGCAACCATTGTATCTCACAAGTTGTAGTAGCTAGTGCTCGATATTCAACCTCGGAAGAACTAAGACTGACAGTGTTTTGTTTCTTAGTTTTTCAAGAGATCAAAGACGAACGACACAATATCCTATAATAAATCGTCGAGTATCTGGGCAAGTTCCCCAATCCGAATATGAAAAAGCTTTAAAACGAATGTCACTATCAGAAGGAAAAAAGAGACCTTGTCTAATAGTACCTTTTAAATATCGCAACACACAATGAACAGTAGTCAAGTCATCCAGCGTGGGAGGGTCAAGAAATTGTGCTAATTGTTGGACAACAAACGTGATGTCAGATCTGGTCATAGTCAAATACTGAAGCTTGCCAATCAAAGTTCTATACTGTGTAACATCATCTAATTTGATACCCCCATCCTTGGAAAGCTTCGTTTCTGACAAGATAAGCGTGGAGACTGGCTTGGAAGCCAAAAACTGAGTAGCTTGAAATAAGTTCAAAGTGTACTTCTTTTGACAAATGTTGATTCCACGTTTTGATCTTGCCACCTCTAGACCAAGGAAAAACTTGAGTTCACCAAGATCTTTGATGGTGAATGTATCATGAAGATGTTGTTTAATGTGAATAATGGCATTCAAGTTATCACCAGCCACGATGACATCGTCCATATATACCAAGAGCGCCATGAAACCATCACTGCTAGTCTTGAGAAACAACGTCTGATCCGATGTAGCTTGCGTGAAGCCATATTGAAGTAATGCGGAAGTCTATTTCGCATTCCATTGTCGACTAGGTTGACGTAAGCCATAAAGAGATTTAACCAACTTGCAGACTTTGATTCCATTACCTTCAAATCCCTGAGGAAGCTTCATATATACCTCTTCATCAAGGTCGCCATGAAGAAAAGCGTTATTGATGTCGAGTTGATGTAAATGCCAACCTTTGATTGTCGCTAACGCAAGAAGAAGGCGAATTGTTGTCATTTTAGCCACCAGACTGAAAGTGTCCAAAAAATCAACGCCCTCTCGTTGAGTATAACCCTTAGCAACTAGCCGAGCCTTGTATCGTTCCACTGAGCCTTCTGCCTTTCTCTTGATTTTGAAGACACATTTACAACCGATTGCTTGTTTCCCTGATGGTAAATCAACGAACCTCCAGGTATGATTTTGTTGAAGAGCCTGTAGCTCTGCCTGCATGGTATTCCTCCAACATTCATGCAGAATGACTTGTTCATAAGTATGGGGCTCATGATCTTGATCCACTGCAGCTGCAAATATATACTACTTAGGAGTAAGTTTAGAATAAGAGAAAACATGAGAAAGGAGATGAGGATGTATTGGATCAAAGGAGACTTACACTTAACATAAATGACAAGAAGAAAAAGTTGGATAACCGAGATTATCCTTTTATGCCATATTGGTTAAATCAACATAACGAGAATCATAAAGTTACATACTAGGATATATGTATCCTTTTGATCATGAATCGTATAGAACTTATGAAACTTTAGAAGTTGAAGAATAATCAAATCAACCTTTGGTGAAAGGATGATGATGGTATTGAGCTGTTAAATCTTATACATGTGATGCATTGGATAAAATTACAATTCATAAAAAGGATAATACTTATATTTCATTAGATTACTAACGATTTTATGTGATATAGTTATACGTATTAAATGAAATGATGATTTAAATTTTGGAAGGTTCAAAATTTTTAAATCTAAGTAGAAATCAAGCATTGAGAATGTTGAAGCACATCGATGAGATCCTTGTAGCAAGTTTTAAATTTTCGATTATCTATAGGGAATGCGATTCTCTAGTAAATACCTTCATAACTAAATTCATAAGAGTATAGATTTATGTAAGGAGCAAAATACAATATGAGATATTGTATGACGCAACAATATTTCTTTTGTAGTAATGCCTAGTATAATGACTTACCTTCTATAGTTTCAATTGAATCAAATTAGCAAGATTTCGTATTAGATATGAAACGCTAAGTCTTTAAAAGACTCAAAGTTAATGATTTAAGTATGTGAAGCTTAGTTGAAGCATATATATAATCCATTAAGTTTAGAACTAAATTGGATAATAAAAGGTTATGAGATATCCAAAAGATTGGATATAATCTTACGAATTCATTGAACAAATTGTTTAATTCAATGTATACTTATAGGAGAATGGTTCTTAAGATAAGTAGTAGAAGTAAGAAAGATTTTGAAAGGTTCAAATCTCATACCATTACATCTAATTAGAACTAATGCCTTTAATGATACAATTGATGTATAGTTGAAAGGCTACCAGACATTGAAAATTTCACTTTCACGATGAATTCAAAGAGTATGTTTTGGAGATGATTATGAATTTATCAAGTCTACAAGAAGGTAAGTCGGAGTATAGTTGTCTTCTTCAGTAAGACTAAGTGGAGACATATTACTCACAGAGAACAAAAGTTCTAACTTTCAGTTGTCGAATACATAATTTTCAAGAATAACTCTTCTTGGATATGAAAAGGTAGCAACTTAATTATGAGATTGAGATCTATAGAGATAGATTGGATATTGTTAACTTATTCTAAGTCCAAGTGCATAGATAATGTACTAAAGATGTTTAGTATTTAAGATATCAGATACTTGTGAAGTATTAAAGATATTCATTACTTTATGTGTGAGTTGATATTTGAGTTCAAAATGATAAGAATATAGCTTTAAAAGCAAATCCTAATTAAGGTTTATTTACTTATAACATTATCATTTAAGATTGGAAAAGTTCCAATGTAGCAATTGGTTGCTAATTAAGCCATAATACAATTTTTCGTTTAGTGAAAATGATTAATTAGATCAACAAGTTCTTTAGTGAACTTGATATAGTTTCTTTGCATTGTTCATGACAATAATGTATTGTAGAATATTAGAGCCATTGGGCATGCATAAAAAGCTAATGTCTCATCAAAGATCCAAGAATGTGTTTAGGCAAATTTTCTTAATTATGATGATAATTAAGATGAGAGTTGTAAGATTTAATCAAATGCTCACTATAGAGAATCTTGTAGAACTCTCTCATTAAGCTACTGCAATAGTGGTAGAATAATCGTCATATGGTCATATAGTATGAGATACTTAAATGATTGACTTAGTGAAAATGGGAGATTGTTGATTAATGCCCTACAGCCAATCGCTTTGGTTGTAGTTTAGTGACAAATTACTTAAACACATTCTTTATCTTTACATGTTTATATGTCTATGAAAAAATTTATGAGATAATTGTACATTGTAAATGAAATTATAATGAGATTATAATTATGAGATTCATATTACATCTATGTATTATTCCTAAATGTTCGTAGTCATTATTATATTAATATTGGACATTAATAGAACGTAAAAAGACTAGCATACGTTTTGTTTTTCCTTATGAAGGAAGTAGTTTATCTCATAAGCTAAAGTTTGGAGATACTTAAACAAACGTGTGTGTACTTTCTAGAGAACAAGTTCATTGAATAGACCCAATATGAGAAATCCGTTTGAAACATTATTTGTATGCCTATGGAATTGTCATTGTAATTGTTATATAAGTGATCCTTTAACTTGAGGTCATCAAAGTTGCCTTGTATGGGGATTGCTATGTTTTGATATTACTTATGATCTATTTAATCATAGGTCGTTTAATCAGTAGTTATTGAATGTAGCATGAGCTATATAGAGGTAGTTGAATGATTAAGATATGATTCATCACCCTAAATTAATTAGGGAGAATGTTTCATTGCTCTCAATTAGTATTGATTCAAGAAATCATTGGCTAAGATGAAATGATACTTTGTAAATAGTTTACAAATGTCATTAATTAAATCGATAGCTAATGGCGGATAACTAATATGATTATACTCAAAATAAAATAGACATTAATTTCATGTTTTATATCTAATCAGAACATTGTATGATGAAAGTATTGAATTATATGGAAAAATTATGTACGAAAAGGTTAGTCAAAACTACTTTGACATTCTTAAATATTTGGGTGGTTATGATGCGTTGCTAGATGCTAATCTTGATCTATGATTATAAATTATTAATTGGAGTATTAAAGATAAATTAAAAGGAGTTTTAATTTATCTAATTTTAATTATAAATTAAAATTAGATTTTATAATCATTGCCAACATATTTGAAAACCTAATAGGCTTCACATATAAAATAGGTTGAAGAGAGCAAAGTTAATTTAATCAAGTTGGACTTGATTGTAAAGTTTAAGAAACTTTATAATTAAATACGAAATATTTAATAGATAAGAATCAATATAAGATATTGAATCTTATATAGGCATAATTGGTATTTAATTAGAATTATTTGTAATTCTATTAAAGTTTAATTGAAGTTAAAATTTAATTTCAATTAAATTACTAAAACGTCAAAAGCTTATTATAAATATGCTTAAGCTCTATAAAGCAAACATTTCTTGCTTAATCGTCTCTATAAGAGCTACAGAGTTTGCTCACCCTATTTTATAAATACTGTTAAAGACCAGACATTTGTACGATTACGGTGGCTGAGACGGATCAATTTTGAAAGAAGTTCGAGAGATACAAGATGATAAAGATGAAGTTTTGAAATGAGAGACAAATTAAATTTTCGCTTTATTATAATTTAGTTATTCATTTTATAAAATTAAATAGATCTTAATTTTCAGAAAATAAAAAGTTACGAAAAATTTCGTGATTATTCAGCTGCGGTCGAGATCAGATCTCGACCTAGTTTTCAAACACATCTATGGTACGGGAGCTGTCTTTTACATATTTGATTCTATGGCATAAAAATAAACGTAAATTTAAGCAAGGTCACAATATATGCATGACGCATGTCACGCTCTTGAAAGCACAAGTGTTTTTAACCGTCCACTATTTCATAAACATATTTATTACACGTCTTCATGTAGGCTTTAATTTAAATCCCATCCTCTACAGAACCATTAGGCATGCATGGTAGTATATAAATAGTCTTCTTTGACGGTTATTTTGGCTTTAAATTCATCTCCAGGAATGCCCAAGCAAATACATTATGATGCAAGGAAAACTATTTAATTGCGATTTTATCTCTCTCACAAAAAGCGTGTTCCGATACAAATGGACTTCTTATTGCTCCTCAAAATCCTTCATCATTATGCTTGATCTGCAACAAGAAAAAAGAATAATCAAAGTCCTGACTTCGGGGGTTGGTAGTGTTCTTGTAGCTACTCATGCCGTGCAATACCAATAACAAATTGCCCACTTTTTAGTCCTGCGTTCTCACCTTCAGTCAAATATAACAGCAACTCATCAATTCATGTGGCACTACTCTAGTCTCCTTCAAACGGTGGACTCATGTGTTGCACTTAAAAGAACAATCTTAGAGCATCAACCACTTTTTCAGGCCTGTTTATATAAGCTAGATAACATAAAACGAAAAGAGAAGACATGAAGTTGTAAATGCACTTCCCATAATATGGCTCATTACCAGTCTTCCTGTGGCATGTGTCCAGCACCTTCAATCAACTTTAGCTTCACATTGTTGGGATTCCCATTCTGAAACTCTTCTGCCACAGATTGTGGTAAATACTTGTCTTGTATTCCCCAAGCAAGAAGAATTGGTTTATCCCATCTAAGGTTTATAAATAGTCAAGTAAGTTTGCTAAAACTTTACAAAGATTTCCACTGTAGGAAACTTTGCATAAGCGCATTCCAAGGGTTACGATAGAGTTTGTACCTTTCAGAGGCAAAACCATCAGCTATTTGTCTCGAAATATCTCTGAAATTGATCTTTCTTGCTGCCTCAAGCAGAGCTGCAACACGGAAGTAGTAGAATCAATTGCTCATGCTCAGTAATTCTTTTCTCCACATGTTCAATGAGATGTGCATATTTATCACTGAAAACTGAAAGTTTATCAGAAACCATCATACTTTTGTACATTTGTTTGATGTTTGTTAGAGACCAATTGATGGTTGCTTAAAATGTTGTAATCTTACAAACACACAGATACATACATAAATCAAGATGCACAAACATATGCATGTCAGATACTTTTCATAAAGACTCGACATTTGCTATGTACGGAACTGGATTGTGAATCAAAGTTAAAGAAGCAAGAATCACAAACCAAATCCTGGTCCACTGCTTGCCAGATATGGTAGTCGATAGACATCAGCCTTTTCGAGCTTCAAGACATAACTGCATATCAGTCATTGGTTAATACTGTAAGGGCAAAAGCAGAGATACCAAGTTATTGATGGGAAAGAAATAAGCTAAACAGAATCACAAGGATTAACTCATCAACATTCCAGTATCAGGATTATGATGTTAGTAGTTCATGCCTTCGAAAGTTCTGTTGTCAGCAATCAATAATAACTGGTACATAGCAGTCAATGTCTCATTTGGAAGGCAACTATCAAGATGCCAATTTTCCTGAAAGTTGCATTTTATACCGTAATTCACTCGGCAGGTTTCATGGTAGCCTTTCATCTGAACTTTGTAAAAGTACTTCATATCATGCACACGAAGTAGTTGACAATTAAAACAGTAACATAATTGACAAATCATGATGCAAAAGAAATCTTAAAGATGACAGTTGACAAAAAAAGCACGGCAGACAGGCATTGGAGGTGAAGGTATGCTTTCCAGGGAATAGAAATATTCTATGTATACACAGGTGAAAGGAAATACCAGCGCACCATAACAGCAATGCTGCATATGACAAATGCCAAAGCCCAGAGTTTTATAGGGATATATGTTTCAATGCTAAGAACCAGATGTTCAATCGATGTTGAAGATTTGAATGAAAATATGGATACATACGGGCTACCTGCTTCAATAAAACGCTCAGCCATAACAGCATTTTGACAGGTAAATTCACCGTAGAGGGGAATCCTGCATTAAAAAAGGAAAGAAGAATCACAATTAGGGTTGGAAAGATGAAAAGGTTGAGATCTTGAGGTACGCCTCATCTTAAAGAAACTAAGAATAAAGAACGATGTATAGTTGGCAACAATAACTGGAAAATGATTATAACTTAATATACTGGATAGTTACTTTAGCTGTTGAAACAGCCAAGGAAGAGGAGAGGAAACTGTCAATGGACTATTCAAAATAGTGAGCTTCAATATCTTGTTTGCATTTTTCAGGGCCCAAGTTAATCCATATGAACCTACAAGAAATCCCTTTTGGGAGTATAAGAACCATATGTTAGGAATCTTAATTTTAAAATCGAGTTACAACTTGACAGGGAGCATTATTTTTACATAGAACCTTTCCAGGTAAGCATTTAGGATGTGAATGAGATCGTCATAAATGAAATAATACACAAACATTGAGAAATTTATGTCAAACCTGCACGACAAGAAAAAATGGAGATTCGATTCCCAGCACATCAAGCAATTGATCAAGTGCGTCATGAAACTCCTTTTCTATGACAATCCGATTTTAGAAATGTTAAATTTGTGTATAAAGAAAGATTCACTGTTTTCTTAACAAGTGTAATATCAGGAAAAAGAAAAACCGGTGTAATCAAATCCATAGCCAGGCTGTGGTTTGTCACTGAAACCAAAACCAATCCAGTCAGGTGCAAAGCAGTGGAACCCAGCATCTGACATCTACGACAAGAAATGAAGAAAGATGATACTGGTTCATGTGCACCATGAGAGTAATAATTTGCAGCAGAAACCAAGCATCATGGATCTATGGCATAAGTTACTATTCTATTAGCTGTAAATCCTATAGGAAGACTTACTATGAATCAATAAAGGAAAAAGAAAACAAAATCAGAGAGAAAGAACAAGGTAATGTAGTCACGTAATCACATTTCTACACCAAAGTATAGTTGTTTGGTCCTTTCATTTAGTGATATAACAACTTGGAAGCTCAACTTGCAGAGAATACAGTATCCAGATAATTTCGCAACACGAAAGGTCTGGTTAGTTCATAAGCCATAACATTCAAGCAACAAGAAAAATTGAGGAAACAAGCTAACTTTATGACCTGAGACATGACAACCCGGTAGCTATAAGATTGTGTTGGAGCCCCATGTAGAAAAACAATTGTTCCACGTCGACTTTCAGGTGACCCTGGAAAGGCAAATCTCTATCTTAGACAACTATTTCCAAGTGATGACAAATCAATTTTCCGGTGGATACAAGTTTACCAGTTTCTCTCACAAACCATCCTAGCTTTCCAGATCTGATATATGAGCCATACTCCTTCCCCTTGTCTTCTATCCTCTAGAATTGACAGCATGCATTTTTAAATGTTAATTTCTAAATGGAGAAAGAAATGAAATTAACGGATGAATGATGAATGATGAATGTCACGCACTAACAATAAATGGATAAAAAGAACTACATCCATCTAAACAGTTTTGGTTGCTCTGAATCCCAAATCAAGTTTTAAAACAATAATATTTCTTGACATCAACAACACTGGAATTCATGAGAAAAGCTGGCACTTTCATCTTTGACGTTATGCGCAGCGCAAGGCGTGAATCATGTCTTATACTCAGGAGCTGATATCAAATGGCCAAATGGTGGAACTCAAAGAACAACCATGTAATAAACACAGCCACATTACTGATCATACATCACTCCTAAGTAATCCTCTAGATCATCATGAAAAAAGCAGGAGAGAATGCAGATTCATCACGTTCTTGCAATTAATCCTGTAAAAGCTTACGCAACCTATACGAATTGCTTAAAAAAGAGAAGACATCTATGGCTGATATTAATGCAAGACACCAACATCTCCCCTGTACAGCAGCAACTGACAGTACTCGAATTGAATCCCGAAAGGAAATGTTATTATGCATTTCAGGCATAATTCTGCATGCAGTTTCAAAACATTCGTTTTATCTATGAACAGGATGGTAATTATAATACATAGTTTTTATTATTTATAACGCATATGTAATTAATTTTCTATGACAGATATTTAATCTCCCATATGCCAACTAATCAATGTTAACTCGGTCAAAAACAATCAAGACCAGATCTTTTGAGTATACATCCAACGATCATAAGTGATGCAACTCAGGAAGCCAATAAGCTTACATAGAGCATTTGGCCAACATTGCCATCCTCTGCAGGGGACTCGGGGAGCTGAATGGCTCCACGGCTCGAAGGATTGTCAGTCACAAAAGCGAAGGGGCTGAAAGCTGGTGAATCTTTATCTTCAACATCGTTGTCCTCACTGCTTCTTGCGTCCTCAGTGGCTTTTCTCAGAACTACTGCTGCCCTGCTTTTGCTGACTGAAACTGGCACGAGGGTCTTTAAGTTATTGAATTTTGTGGTACCGGTATGTGAGAGTAGGGAAGGAGGTGGTGGAGAGGGAAAAGCACAAACCATTTCGCTCGCTATGGTGGTTTCGGTTTTCTGTGCTTTAAGAAAAAGGTGTCCTGAGTGCTAGTGCTTCAAGATGATCTGGTTAGAATTTTATCTCTATGGCCATGCCTGTTTTGCTACATTGGAATCTCATGCGCGGGATCATATGCACCACATAATGACCCTCCCACTGTCGGATATGATAATAAATCGTAAATATCGAATGATATTTTGGGTAATTTTTAAATTTATAAAATAATTTTAAATTTTTTAAAAAAATTGTAAAATAATTTTTTTAATATTATACTGTATAATTTAAATCAATTTTGTCTAAAAATAATAATAATAATTTAAAATAACAATAATTTTTTATTTTCTTAATATTATTTTCACATATTCCACATATAAATAATAACCACAATTAATAACAATATAAAGTATTTAAAATATTATAATTTTATCATATAATAAATAATAATTACATTATAATATCAAATAAAATAATTATTATCAATAATAAAATATAACTTCTATCTTAATATTTAATTTTCAATAATAAAAATATATTTTATCTTAATATGTAATTGTTATTAATAATAAAATAATGTTATATTTATATTAACAATTTAAAAAATACAAAACTTGAAGCCACTTAATTTTCATTTTAACATATCTTTAATTATTCTTTGTAGAAAAATATAACTATTATTTACTATATGAATTTAAATATTATATTATATTATTAATAATAAAAGAGATGATTATTGTGAACGCGAGAGAGAGAGTGAGAGTGTGAGAGAGAAAATAAAGAGAGGAAGAAGGTAGTGGAGTCAGTGGGGGTGGGATTTAAAAAACTTTCATTTTTTGCAAAAATGCTCCTGGTTTTTTTAAATTTCTAATACCAGTCGTATATTGATTGGTATTTCAAATATTGACAATATCGACTGATATAGGTTAGTATTTGAACCCAGTATCGAAACATTTTATTTTATACCATTTTTTGGCCAATATAATACGTATCACCTGATACGATGCGAGATTTATTTCACTACTCCCACTTACCATAAAAAACAAAAAAAAAGGATATCCACGGTACGCTTAAACACTCACCACTCGACACACATACCCCAATCCATCGTTGCACCATCACTTCGATGCATATTACAAATTTTTTTTTTACATACCAAACTTATATTGAAGTTGTACAAATATTTTTGTATGACAATTTTGTTTAGGTCTCTTTAATTAAGATTAACCCTTTTCATGTAATTGTTGACTAACAAAATTTGTTACCAATGCCAAATTTATTATCTCTTTAAAAGTATACAAATGAATACTTTATCTCATTGTGTTCCTCTCCACACGCATTGAGATGTAAGGCTCAAATAAGCTATATATAAATAAGCTATATATAGGTTTGGATGGCCAAATTACAAATTAGAATCATAGTTGAACTGAAATACCTCGATCACCTTTATTCTTATATCATATTAATCAGTTGGATGTAGAGAAGGCAAAAGAGACTCGGTCTAACCCAGCTCATGGTCAACGGGCCACCAAGTTCGATCCTGACCTGAGGCCTGATTGTCTAAACTGAACAAAACAACATTTGTTGGCCTCCAATTTTTTTTCTTGATGAATAAGCATGATTTAACTAATTTTGAGATTTTGATAGTTACCATTTTGTAATTATTTAATTATGTCAAAGTTAGTAGGATTTATTGAATGAGTAAGTGGAATTAAGGTGTTAAGGTTATAAGAATATTCAAGGATATTTTTGGCAAGACATTTAAGGTTAAAAGAACATAGCCTATAAGGAAGGGTAAAATGAACTTTTTGGACTCATTAAGGGTAGAAATGGAAGAAGAAATGTTGACTTATTATTTTAAGAAGGGGAAAAACGTGAATTGAAGAGGAAAAAGAAAGAGCGTCATAAAAAAGAAGAGAAATAACAAATCAAAGAGAAAAAGAAGAGATATTTCGGTGGTTGAGAGAAAAGAAGAGAGTTGAGCTAGGGTTTCTTCATTTCTTAACTTTTGAGAGAGATTTTGAAGTAGTTCAAGAAGAGAAAAAGGTAGAAAAAGAGAAGAGCTTCCATTTGAGCCAAAGATCTCTTCTTTTGGTGAAGAATCAAGGTAAGATAGATCATTTTAAATCTTTTTGAATTTTTGGAATGATTTTAGTACATGAAGTTTAGAAAATGCATGGGTTTAAGTATTCTAGAACCAATTTTAGTGAATGTGCTTTGTGGAATTTTTGTTATTGTAGAAGGAAAACAAGAAAGGCAAGAGAAGAAAGAGTAGAGACATTTTAAGTAAGTCTTTAAGCAAGAAAATTAAGGTGGGTACATGTTTATGATAGAGTAAATAAGCCACTAATGCTTTCTTTGAATCAAAGAAGTTTAATGATTTCAATTGCATCATAAATGTTGCATTTATTGCTTTTAAAATGATTTGAGAAATTTCAATATGTGATTCTATGAATTGTGTGATGATTTATGAAAAGGATGGAAAGTGATTTTTGAAAAGATATCATGTTTATAAAATCATGTTTTTGAAATATCTCATGTCTATGAAAAGTCAAGATTTGAAAAAGTACCATTTTGGGTAATATATTTACAAGATGTGAAATATATGATTATGTGAGTTTGTGATGATCCCCTAAATTAAATCAAGTGCACTTTGACAAAAGGCTTCTCTCGCTTGCCTGTTAGTGGCATGGAGCTCCTTCATGGACTCCTATAAGTTCACGGCTATACAAAACTATTATGTGGGATTGCGTTAGTACGTTCTGTTCACGGCTACACAGGACTCTTAGGAGAAATGTATAGTACATTCTGTTTTGGACAATGTTTTAAAAACCGGTTCGGACCGTCCGGTCCAACCGAAAAAGGTCTGAACCGGTCATTGGTCCGGTTCGGTTTCACCTACTAACCTCTCTGTATAAAAACCGGCCGGCTTAACCTTTTTCGGTCGGACCGGACGGTCCGATCCGGTCCGATTTTAAATCCTTGGTAAGGATAGCTTTGCTCTGGGTGAATCTATAATGGTTTCTGGAGAATTTATACCGTAAGTCTTCTTGTTCAAAATAAGAAATTGATTTTAAATGCGTTTGTAAAGCTTGATCTGGGCTTCATTGATGGCAACGCCGATTAGGCGTCGGTGGTGAGGAGCCTGAAGTGGAGACATGGCAGAAGCAAAAGCAGGAAGCAAAGTTAGAGAAGCTTGTAACTTGCGACAACAGTAGAGGAAGAACCTAGGTGGCTTGCGGCGGCACAAGATGAGCTGCTAGGGTTTTTCATCTTTATGTTTTAGGGTTTTCTTAAAGATGAAGATGATGATGTTTGGACATAGGTTTAGGAATGGGCTTGTTTGGCTGTAGATTTTTTCTAACCTAAAACTAAGAATAAAGGGTACAACTTGCTTTTGAAGTCCTTGTTAGAGGCTGAAGAAAGAAACGTGTTCGATGAAGATGTATGGTGTTGCTTTCATCTTATCGCTTATTGACACTCTTAAATTGTTAACTGTCTTTGCTTTCATGAGCATTCTTAATTCATTCTTTGGTTTTGTGACATCTTGACCAATGGATGAAAAAAGTACAACGCGGTGCACTCACCAATTTTGAAGTACTAGATTTTTTAAAGTCAAGAGGTGCTTCGAATGATTCTTCAAGGGTTATTGCTCCTGTAGCACCATCAGAGTACAAGGTCTTTTCCTATTTTTTCTCTTTTGAAATTCTCCATAGAAGAAGTACAATTGTGACGTTTAGACAAATGAGTGTTAATATTTATATTAGACTTATATTTATTTATTATTAATTCATTATATAATAATAGGCTTTGATGTATTTTTATTTTAATAATATATTTTATTTTTACTTATTTTTATATGTTTTACTTCTTATTTATTATATACCGGTTTTATAGCGGTTCACTACCGGTTGAACCTCTAAACCTTAAACCTTTCCTTCGACCGATTTAATATCCGGTCCGGTTTTTAAAACATTGGTTTTGGATCCATTCAAACTATTTTGATGTGCTTATGTGCTTATGTTATGTTAACAAGTTTGATGCATTCATGTTTGAAATTTGTGGATTTTGGCTGAAAACTTAAGAAACATGTGTTTTATAAACTCAATGAAAAATTTCTATGATAAGTAAAATGTTTTCAAAGGTTTTGCTAATTCTTCCGTTATAAACTGTTATCCACGAGCTTTCAAACTCACCTTCTTTTTCATCCCATCTCCAGGTGATAGATGAGAAATCAAGTAATCAAGAGCTTAAGGGAATTACTCCAAATTTGTTTATTTTGTATTTTGAGTTGATTTTGGGAAAGCACAATGTTTTAATTGCATACCAAGTTTATTTGTTTAAGAATCTTTGTAATTTGAGACTTTAAGATGTTGATGTATTGAGGCTTAAAATGCTATTAAAGATTTTTAAAACTTTATTTTTTGATGTTAAGGAAACACGAATTGTGTATGGATGATATTGAGATGATTATCAACTTGAGCAGATAGTTTTTGAACATAAATTGTGGATATATATATATATATACACACACATAAGTGAGATGCTATGGAAAAGAAAGATAGAAATTATGATTGATCAGATGTAGTTGAATGAAGTGAGACAGATGAGTTGAGATTTGAGAGTTTAATTAAGCCAATTTGGTAGCTGAATGGTTATGCTCAAGACATTCCAAGTTTGCCTAGTGTAAAATTTCAAGTCTTCCATAGGAAAATTTTCATATTTTAAGTTAAGGAGAAAATCTAGATTAATTTAGGTTGAATTAGGCAAATTTTTCTCCTAGAAAGTTGTAGCTTATCCTTCTAGCTTTTCAACGGTATATAGTATGAAATTTTTGGACATCAGAATCGAAAGTTATGATCCTTATAAGTGGAGATGCTCAGGAGTATAGATTGTATCTTCTATGCACTGTTCATCTTACATATTTTGGTCCAATTTTAACCCTGTATATGACAGAATCTCACTTTGATGTCTTCATGAAATTTGTAGATATTGAAGTCCTATTTATAACCCTCTAATAATGATCTTAATAAGATGTCTCTAGAGAAAGTTATGCTAATTGCAAGATATCTTCTATGTTCTATTCATAACCTTCTTCTGGTCACCGTTCATCTTGTATTGTCTAGTTCAATTTTGACCCTCTAGATGACAAAATCTCATTTCTATGTCTTCATAAAAGTTGTATATATTGAAGTTATCTTTCTAACACTCTAAGAATGACCTTGATCTAATGTCTTTAGAGAAAGTTTTGCCAATTGTAAGATGTCTTCTGTGTACTGTTCATAACCTTCTTTTGGTCACTGTTCATCTTGTATTGTCTGGTCAAATTTTGACCCTCTAGATGAAAAAATCACACTTTTATGTCTTCATAAAAGTTGTATATATTGAAGTTATCTTTTGAACCCTTTAAGAATGACCTTAATCTGATATCTCTAGAGCAAGTTATGTCTTTTGTCCCGAATAGGTTCAATATGATTAAGGACGAAACCTTGTTTGATTCCTTCAGCCCAATCTTTGTTATCCGACCTCTAAAGGAAATGATCCTTGAGACAATAGATTCCTAACACATTGTTATATCTCTCCACAAAAATTGGAAGCATTATGAATTGATTGGAAAAAGGTTTGATCGAAGGAGAGTGAGAGAATCTGTTGGAATAGTATGAACTGGTGTTATTTTACTAAACATGCTTCGACATTTTGAATATATCTGGATCTGTAGGGTTCCAATTGAGATAATTTCAATTTGGAGTAAACTAGAGACATAGGTTTACAAATTATATGAGAAGTCAAATTCTGATTCAGCCTTTAAGATGTTCAATTTCTGGATAAAAATTGGGTATTCATTAGAAACTTAAGACAATGGGAAACCAATTTTTTGAAGAAGTCAAATTATGATTCCAGTTTAAGGTTTCCAAAAATCTGTTCTGAAGTTGAAAAAATGTGAATAAGATCATTTTTGTTTCTAAATAAACTAGAGACATAGAGCTTCCAATTATCTGGCGGAATAGAATTTTAATTCAGTCCCTAAGACTTTCAATATCTGGATGGAAGTTGAACATATAATATTTGCTTCAGTATAAGAATGATTCAGAAAATAAAGTTCCACACTTACGGTATCAGAGAACGAAGATGAACTGAGGATGACTAATGAGGGTTAATTGGAATAATAACCATACATGGTAACAAGCACAAGTACAAGTTTTATGACTCCGAATGTTGGACTTCGGAAGCGGAGTCCAACAACATTGTTTTGAGCAATAAACAATTAAATGGATGAAACAAAATGATATCAATTTGCTTCTCAAACAAAACAATGTCATTTTAGGCTACTTTTTCTCCCTAAGCAAAATGATTTTGTTAAACAATTAAATAGATGCTTTTGAAACAAAATGACGTTTTGCTTTTGGTATATTTCTTGCTCGTCTCCCTCTGTCTCTCACACCATCATTTATCCACGTTGCCATGCACCACTTCTTGTTCTCTCATCTCTGGACTTTGATTCTCTCTCACAATTAGGCCGCACATGCCACCACTTAACCCACCACTCATCCCTTTTCTCGACAATAGAGTATTATTATTGTATTTCATTATTCTCCATGTTCAGTCATCATTCTCTATGTTTTGAAATTTTTAAGGCAAAAGGGTTAAATTTGACCCTACATTTTACATCAATTGATAAATTTAACCCTAAAGTTTCAAAGAGTACAAATAAAACTATAACATTTAGAAAACATTTAAATATAACTCCATAATAATGAAAAAATTGACGACTAGTTGATGTCGTCAGTTTTCTGCTAGGTCAGCGATAACTTGACACTTCTTAATATTAATTTATTTCTTTTGTAGGCCTCACACTACCATGTCATATCTGAAGTGAAAATATAGGGCTTGCTTTCGTAAAAAATTTGAAGACGTTATTAAATTTAAAGTTGTGCGACCCATAATATTTAATTATTCTAAAAAATTCTTATTAAAAAAAAAACATATTAACTTAACTAATAAGCAAGTAATTTGTTGGGACCCGATCAGGGAACCGGATTCCAACCGGAAAACGGAAACGAAAAAGAACGAAAAGCGAAACAAAGTGCGGAATCGGAGCAAACAGAAAACTCGGAACGTCTCGAAACGAAATACACATCGAAGCAAATCGAAATCAAGTGTCCGACATCCGGTAACGAAGATTGGTCGAGAAACGAAACGAGATGCGTTGGATAACCTAGACTAACCATCCGAAACCGGTATAGTTTTTTTTTTCTTATTCATTCCTTTTCCCTTTACTCAAACACATTCAAATCATAATCAATCCATACAATTTCCTTTTTGAAAATTTATCCTCATATAACACTAAATTCATATAATTTGTCTTAATCACACAAATCTCATCTTTACCAAACTAATTTTTTTATTCTTATTCTTATCTTAACCCGATTTTACCGAAAATCGGGCAAAGATAACTACTGTATTTTGACAGCCAAAAATCTGCAAAGGTAAAAATACACTTCTATAAATCAAATCCAATCACACAAAGTCATCGGACTCCCGTCCTAATCCAAACACCGCAAAACAACACACATCTATATCTAAGCACTTCATAATCTCAATCCATCATACATACTTCAATTCAATACAATTCAATCATATTCATATAAACTAACATGATCTACTTAAATAATCCAATTCCACTATCATACATAAATTCAATTTCATAACTTAACTCAAATACATCATCAATAGCAAAGTGACATTTTCAATCCACGATATCAAACCAAAACCACAATCTCAACGAACCCTATTATCGACACATGCAGAATCGATGATCGACTGTTTTCATCCAATCTCCGCTTGGAAACCGGAGATGGGGATGAGAGGTGGGGTGAGCTTGATGACTCGATGGGTAACATACGATAAATGAAACATAAGCGAAAATTTTCTTTTCAAACTTTTCAAATCTTTCCCATTCGAAATTTATAAACCTTCGTCAATATTTTCTAAGATTTTCTCATCATCTTCATTTATTTTAAAATCCTCATAAACTGCTTTGCGAAATTTCGTGATTGAAAATTAACCATTATTTCTCAAATTCTCAAACTTTTCACAAATTATGCACCATTTCAAACATGAATGTATCACATCATGAATATCACATACAAACAGAGCGAGATCATCTAACACATCATTGGTTTGATGTTGGACCCCACACCCCACCCGTAGGTGTTTGCGAGTTATATCATGCGTGTGTTTCATGGGTTATACCGCATGCATCCAACACCAAGCACATAATACATTAAATGGTTTGGGTCGGTCTAACACGACGATCGCACATTCTCAGATAATGGTCGCAGGTAACCGGTGAAACGAGGGAAGTCCGAATCGAAACTCCTATGCCACTAGCGGGCAAATGGAGAAGGCTATCGAGGGAAACCAAAGTAATCGACTCATCGGAGGGGACCTTACCAAACCCACATAACATATATCAAACTCGAAAATCATATTACCTGGAGGCACATTTCGAAAACTTGATTTTCATATCGTCTCACATTATCATTCATAATTTCACATAATTCACATAACAAAATCAAATACCATCACAATTCATCAATCACTTTTATACCGATTCACAATCATATTCGGTTTGTAACTATGCATAATTAAAGTATGCAACACAAAATAGATAACAACTTTATCAATTTCTTTGAAACATACAATACACATGTCCCATCCAAAATTTAAACCACGATTTTCACCTTTTATTTAAAACAATAAAAATCACTAATCATTTTAATTTCTTAAATCGATTTCCAAAAACATTTCTCTCCTTGATTTTCCAAGACATAATAACAATCTCTAAAATTTTGAATATACTTTAATAACAATTTCTTCATTCAATTTTCAAAATCTTTAGAAACAATAAATCTAACTTTTGTAATAATTTTCGTAATTCCGCACATGCTTGAAATCTATCAATATTTAAAACCTTTGAAAACTTTCAAATTGAAAGTTTCAATTTCTCATATCATTGGACATATAACAAAATTTCTAAAGTTATTCCAAAAGCAAAGAATTTCATCGAACGAAAATCAAACGATTACATAAACAATATTTTATAATTAATTTCTAAAACATTCGCAATCATAGATTTCCTACTTTCCAAAATAGTCGAAATCATGATTTTCCAACTTTTCAAACACGTAGAACTTGGAACAATTTTCCAAACCATTTGAAATCAATACCAAAATTCGATACTTTCTTTCTTCCACCTTCTCAAATCATTCGAAATCAAAATTTCAAATCAATCAAACCATCATTCAAAATAATAAATCGAATCATTTTAACTATTTTCAAACCTTCTTCTTTTCTTGATTTTCAAAACATACACAATAAATTTGCAAAACATTTTCTCCATTCAAGACAAAATCAAGGAATTTAAGCATTTGAAGCATTGAAATTAATAATTGGAATTCCAAAATCATTGAATATATAACAATTTCTACAGAAATTCCGAAAGCAAGGAATGTACTAAACGGAGATTAAGATTTTTAAACATTTTCATAAACAAGAGTTTATAACTAATTCCGAAGGTAATTGGAAATCATAAACTTTAAACATTTGCATAAATCATATTTTCTACACGATTTCAAATGCATTTTCGGAAATCAAAATCTTCTATCATTCATGTAAAGAATACTTTCTAAACACTTCCAAGTTTATTCGGAAATCAAGGTTTTCAAACCCTTTTTTTTAATATAAACTATAATTTATAAACACTTTAAAAAAATCTTCGGGAATCATAAATTGTCAAACACTTTTATAAGCGATATTTTTCTAACATTTTCAAAGCTTTCAGAAATCCTAGTTTTTCAAACACTTTCATAAACTGTGGTTTTATAAAAATTCCAAAGCATTAACGTCCATCATTCTAACCCAAGGATTTCTCAAATATCAAATATCAAAAAGTACAAATCTTGTCATAAGAAATCATTTTATCAAACAGTTAAATTACCAACTATTTCATTCTTTATCAAAACATTTAAAAGCGATGAATGTAATCAATTGAATCATCTTGTTTGCTTTGTCCAACAAAACAATTTCTTTGAGTATTTCAAACGTCATGAATAACAATTTCTTAAACAAATTTTCAAATCTTTTCTCTTGGTTCTTCAAAACATAATTTCCTTAACTTTTTCAAATATCATATAACATCGCTTTTTTAATTAAACCTTCAAAATCAATACTTGCAACAATTTTCATAAACAACAATTTTCCAAAACATTTTCATTCTTGATTTTCACAAACTTGTACAAAGCTTAAAATTCGAAATACAAATACGTTACCCACCTCGAATCGATGCTAACATCTTGTCCAAAGCTTTACTTTTCCGAAATCCTTCTTCTTTCCTCAACTTTAAAATACCTAAGCCATAATCATCCATATTTAATATCATAAAAATCAAAATCCTCACAATTAACTTAAGCAAACACTAATCCCACATATATCCAAACTATCAACCTTAACAATTTCCAACATCCCCAAATCTACAAACTTAACATAAATCCCTAATTCATCAAATCCAAAATGAAACCTCACTTAAGGCATAAACACCATAAATAACTTCATAAATCGCAAATCCATATAAACCTTAAGTCACTTAACCAAAAATCTTACTAAAACCTCATAGGCATAAACCCCACATTCAACATAACCATAGTCTAATCTCTTCAATAAACTTTAGAAAACTTAACTTCATAACCTTTCCAAGCCAAATCAACCAACAAACTCATCAAAATTTCAAAATCAAAACTTTCTCTCTCTTACCTTTTTCTCCTCCATTTTCGTTATTTTTTTAGCTCCAAGACAAGCTTTCATTCTTCTTCTATCTCTTCCTCTTGAAATAGAATCAAAGTCCCTTTTGAAACCATCAAAACCAAATTAGCTTTCTTTTTTTCCTCTTCATCTTCTTCTCCTTCAACCTCCACGCAAGTTTCTCTTCTCTTCTCTCTTCTTCATCTTTTCTTTCTTTTATTTCTCTCTTATTTTCTTTCTTGTTTTGCTGCTTATTTCGTGCATTCCAGATGCTTAATACGACAGTCCCAAGTGAGTTTTTCCATGTCACTTAAAATGGTGCCAAAATGACCCTTATGCCCTCACTTGTTTGCTTATTTCCAAAATTGCCCCTGCAGGAATTTGAAAAACTGATACATTGAGACCTGATTTTAAGTAACTAAACGAAATAATTTGGACAAACTTTCTTCATGAAAATTGTTCCTCTCGATCTTACGAATCCAACGCCACTGACGTCGCTTAATTCGGATCTAAAACGAAGAAGTTATGGCCGAATTGCTAACTGACCTGCACAAAATCCGAAACTGAACATTAACATAACTTCAATACAGAATTTGACAATCTTAGGGATGAAATTAAATTTCGATCCCTTCACAAGAGTTGTAGCCCTATATCTTAACTTTATTTTCCCTCAAGAATCAACTCAATCGGAGTTGTACATCTCCTGAAAATCGCAAAATACTGAACCATGTTCAGAAAATTATCCAACTTATAACCTATAACTCATCTCTTACTTTGGTTCAATCAATCTCTTTCCATTTAATCTCCTAAAAATCATAATTCTTCATAAAAATGAACGTAATTGTCTTAGGAATCCAACGCTTCAAGAATCAAATCAATCGGATGTCGGACGAAGGATGTATAAGCAAAAGATTACAAAAGGGTCGAAGTTCAAACCAAGTTACAAGACTTCAAATACTTACTTATACCTGAATTTTTCAAAGATCATATCTCCTAGCCCTGATATCGAAAAATTACATACTTTATGGCGTCGGAAAGATCGAAATACAAGCTCCAACTTTTATTAAGACCACTTATTCCAATTCAGATTAAATCCATACGACGAGTGGCCTCGAAGTATAGCACGTGCAAATATACACTTAGGTCATTTATACAAAACAAAGCTAGATCACTTAACTTCAGAAAATCATAACTCTCAATCCCGACATCAAAAAATAGCAAACTTTATGTCCACGAAAAGCTCTCGACAGAGGCTACAAGTTTCATGTAGATCATTTTCTCGGATTTTGCCTCAATTAAAAAGTCAACTGTCAACCCCAAAAGTCAAACTTCAAACAAATTTCATACTTAACTTTGACTGATCATAACTTCCACTCCCGATATCGAAAAATATCAAACTTTATGGCTACGGAAAGCTCTTGACATAATCTACAAGTTTTCAGAAGACCATTTTATCAAATTTTTCCTAAATCAAAAGTCAACCCTCAAAGGCCAAAAAGTCAAACTTTTTTTACAAATTTTCATATAATCCATATAAGTTCACTCAAATATCAAAGTCCTCAAAATTTATAATTTTATCAAATTTCCTTAAACTCAACATTTTCTCACCAATTTCTTTCTTTCTTAAATTCATTTTAATATTTCTAATTTTCATCAAAAGTTCGGGGTCCAACATAATTGATCAAAACATAATAAAAACTATCCCTCAACTCATTTTTGGGTTTGTGTTTGTGCGTTTGGAATCCCCAGAGTTGTTGGAGGCTAGCTAGAATCCCTAAAGGAAGATGCCAACATGAAAAGAATTGTAAGGGAGAGAGCAGTGCCAGCAATAACCATTTGCCTAATAACATTAACAGAAGATTACACACTTTAATAGAACATTGTATTCCACGAGGACTCTAATTATCAGAAAATTAGTTCCCAACTCAAACCTGCTTCTTTTTTGTCAATAACTTTACTCTTTTTCCTCTCTCTCTCTCTCTCTCTCTCTCGCTCTCTCTGGGTTGTCTAAAAGACGGGGTCAAGTGTTGGACCCTGCTTTTGAAGCCAAACATTCGAAGTCATAAAGCGTGAACATATTATCCTATAGGGTTATTTTCATGAACACTCATTAGCCATCATCCCACAAGGATGGTGTGCCCACACCAGTCAAACATAAAAAACAAACTCATTTCTCCTATTTCAGAACAAATTTTGGGAAACCTTGAACCGACATTATAATTTGACTTCTTCAAAACATTTTTTCCATTTTCTTAAATTTATAATGACATCAAAATCATTTAATTTGGTTCAAAAATCTGAACATTTTTAGATCGTTATTAAACTGAAACAATACACTATACCTAAATTCTATCCAGAAATTGAAAGTCTTAAGGACTGAATTAAAATTCAATTCCTTCAGATAATTTTTAGCTCTATGTCTCTTGATTATCTAGAAATAATAATCATCTCATTTGGAAGTCGGATGTTGCAGTTATGACTAAAAGAATCAAACATGATTTTGTCCTCAATCATACTGAACCTATTTTGGGACGATTGGCATAACTTTCACTAGAGATATCATATTAAGGTTGTATTTGAATGATTTTTAAAAAGAACTTCTAGATATACAACTTTTATGAAGACACAAAAGTGAGATTTTGTCATCTAGAGGGTCAAAATTTAATCAGACGAAGGTTAGACGAAACCAGACAAAGGTCAGATGAAAGACATTAGTCTAAGACCTATTTTGGGACAATTAACATAACTTTCACTAGAGATATCGGATTAAGGTAGTCCTTAGATAGTTTCAAATAGGACTTCTATATATACAACTTTTGTGAAGACATAAAAGTAAAATTTTATCATTTAGAGGGTCAAAATTGAGTCAGACGAAACCAAACGAAGGTCAAACGAAAGGCTTTAGTCTAAGACTTATTTTGGGACAATTGGCATAACTTTCACTAGAGATATCAGATTAAGGTATCCTTTAGATGGTTTCGAAGAGGATTTTTAGATATACAACTTTTATGAAGGTATAAAAGAGAGATTTTATCATCTAGAGGATCAAAATTGAGTCAGACCAAAGGTTAGATGAAACCAGACGAAAGGCCTCAGTCTAAGATCTATTTTGGGACAATTAACATAAATTTCACTAGAAATATCAAATTAAGGTTATCTTTAGATGTCTTTGAAAAGAACTTCTAGATCTACAATTTTTATGAAGATACTAAAGAGAGATTTTGTCATCTAGAGGGTCAAAATTGAGTCAAGCAAAAGGTCAAATGAAACTAGACAAAGGTCAGACGAAAGGCTTCATTCTTTTCAGTCTAAGACTGAACTAGACGATAGGCTTCAATCTAAGATTGAACCAGATGATGGGTTTCTACAAGGTTTGTCTTGTTCACATCACCTAAAGTTCTAAAACACTAACCACACTCTCTAAAACGTATCCAACTTGTAATGGCCATAACTTTCAACTCTAATATATGATAATCACATACTTTATATCATTGGAAAGCTAAAAGGATGAACTACAACATGCTAGAAGTCAACTTTTTCTAATCCAGCCTAAATTAATACAATTTTTCCCAAAAGCCAGAACACAAATTCTTACCCTTATGGAAAACTTGAAAGTGAAAATAAATAGTTTGGAAAAGTCATTAACAAAACACAATCATACTTCATTAACATCAAAATATAAGAGCTTTTACAAAGCTTTAATGGGAATTTCAAGCCACCACACATCAATATATAAAAATCCCAAAATACAAAAAGATACATGAGCAATAATTTGCTCAAAATGCAGCTAAAGCCTTGTTTTACAAAACTAGCTTAAAATACAAAAGTATGCATAATCGGAGTGATGTCTTGACCCTTGGTTACTAGTTCTCATGCTCTTTCCCTAAAGATAGGATGAAAAATGGGGGGTGAGCTTAAAGCTCGTTGGTAACAGTTTTATAATCAATAACAAGCAAAATCATTGAAATATTCATTTCCATTGTAAAATTCACATTGAATCATAAAAAGCCCAATTCTCCATTTATCAAGCAAATTAGAAACAACATAAGTCATGCATTCAACAAACTTGTCAACACATAATCACATCAAATGGTTTGGGTGGATCCAAAACAGAACGTACTACACATTTTCATATAATGGTCCTGTGTAGCTGTGAACAAAACGTACTATCGCAATTTCACTTAATGGTCTTGTGTAGTCGTGAACTTATGGGAGTCCATGAAGGAGTTTCATGTCACTAGCGGGCAGACGGGAGAAGCCTTTGGTCAAAGTGCATTTGACATACTTAGGGGTCCACCACAAACCTACATAATCATGTATTTCACATCTTGAAAACTTGTTGCCCAAAATGACACATTTTTGAAACATGATTTCATAAACTTGATATCCTTTCAAAATCATTTCCATTTTTCATTTCATAATTCATCCACAAAATTCATACACCCAACATGTAGCATTTTCTCAAAGAATTTAAAGAAAAATAAATGCACATTTAAAAGTAGTTGAAAACATTTATTTCCATTTCTTGAAAGAAACATTAATGGCTTATTATTCAATTATAAAAATGTAACCCACTTTGAATTCCTTGCTTGAAAACTTGCTCAAGAATGTCTCTCTTCTTGCTCCTCTCGTCTTTCTTGATTCCCTTTTCATAGGCAAAAATCCTAAGTTCAAATGGGTTGTAAAATAGAAAACCCACAAAGTACATTTACCAAAATTGATCCTAGAATACCTAAATCCATGCATTTCCTAAGCTTCATGAACCAAAACCCTTCCAAAAAATCCAAAATATTAAAAATGCTCTTAACTTAAATCTTCACCAAATGAAGAGATGTTTAGCCCAATTTTAAGCTCTTATCTTCCTCTTTCTTTTCCTTTTCTTGAACAACCTCAAAATCCCTAAAAAAAACTTGGAAAAGATGAAACCCTAGCTTAACTCTCTTCTTTTCTCTCAAACCACTGAAACCTCTCTTCTTTCTCTCTTTGATTTGTTATTTCTCTTCTTTCTCTCCTATTTTCGTTTTTCCCTTCTTTAGGAAGAAGACAACACTTCTTTCTTCCCATTTTACCCTTAATGATTGAGAAAGTCCACCTTGCCCTTCATTTAATGCCTTATGGTTTTTAAACTTAAGTAAGCTACCCAAAACACCCTTTTTTGCATTCTTACTACTTTTAATTTAACAAACCCATGCAATAAATTTTATTAACATAGATATAAAAAAATTAACTCCAAAAAATTCACTTATCATAACCTCATAATTCATTTAAATCATGTTTAATTAAAGAAAAAAATTCAGGGGCCAACATTTCTCCCCCACTTAAAAGAATTTCATCCTTAAAATTATTACCTGAGTCATTAAAGAGTTGTGGATGCTTCTCTCTCATGGCTTCCAAGGGCTCTCATGTGGCCTCTTCAATGGAATAGTTTCTCCACAGAACTTTAACTAGTTGAACTATCTTATTCTTGAGGACCTTTTCTTTGGTATCAAAATCTCTACTGGAATCTCCTCAGAACTCAGATCATCTCTTAACTGAACCTTAGTGGTCTGAATGATGTGAGAGGGATCTAATCTATATCTCCTCAACATGGAAATATGAAAGACATAATGAATCTGTGATAATTCCGACGGCAGTGCCAACCTATAGGATAGTGGTCCAATCCTTTCAACAATTTCATAAGGACCCATATATCGTGGGCTCGAATTGCCCTTCTTGCCAAATATCATAATTCCTTTTTAAGGAGATATCTTAAGGAAAACTTTCTCACCGACTTTGTTGGGACCCGATCCGGGAACCGGATCCCAACCGAACAACGAAGAACGAAGAGCGAAGGAAACAGAATCGAAGAACGGAACACAAATCGAGGCGGAAAATCAAGCGAGGGCAACACATAAAGCGAAACCCGAAAGAACGGATCGAAATCAAACGTAAAAGTACAAATCGAAAGCGAACAACGAGGCGAAAGGAAACGGAAATATCGTATCAGAATTTCGAATCGAAAACAAAACATAAGAGTCAAAAGCGAAGCGCATACTCGAAGGAAATGCGAATCGGAATCGAATACCAAATCGTATTAGCAAATGGCTGAAATACGAAACAAATACGGATCGAATACGAATTAAAACGCGGAATCAATTCGTAACAAAACAAAGCCGACATCCGAAACAAAGTAACAGAGAACAGCGTCGCGTTGGAAACCCTAAGACGTCCACTATCCCGAAATCCGATATAATTTTTTTTTCTTCTTATACCCATTTATCAAACTCATACAAAGAAATCTTATATCCTTTTTCCTTGGAAATTCTTTCTCATGCGAAATCTCAAAACTTAACCATATTCTTACACATTGGTATTAATCCCAAAAATCATATTCATACTAATTTTTATCGAAATTTCGGCAGCATAACGGCTGCATTTATCCTATCCCAAAATTTCCTGCAAAGGTAAAATACACTTCACAAAATCCAGAATCACACAAAGTCATCGGACTCCCCGTCCGGAATCCAACTACCGGCAGAAACACACATCTATGCCTAACACTCCAATAATTCTCAAACATCATCAAAAACATCCATATCTCAGTTCACTCATATACAACCCATAGTTTACTTACACCATCATAATCATACACAATTCCATATGAAATCTCATACTCTCATACTTTAAGTCATAATTTTCATACATAATACATCATAATCACTTAACGACAATTCAAGCCATTTACAAAATATTTCAAATCTCAATTCACATAACTACACAAACAGTGCAAAATCGGACCAAACGTCTTCACATTCTTTCATCCGATCTCCTGCTCGAAACCTGGAGATGGGGATGAAAGGGAGGGGGGGGGGGTGAGCTCGGAAGCTCGTGGATAACACATATATACAGTGACAAATAAGCCGAAATCATTTTTCATAATCTTTCGCCAAAAGGGCTAATTTTTTTTTCTTTCAAACTTTATAATTTTTTTTTTCAAACAATTTCCTCAAACCTTTTTTTTTTCAAACTTTTCATAGTCATCTCACTTTTTCTTATTTTTCAAAAATTCTCGAATTTTCATAAATATGAATGCAACATACAGAAACAAAATTGAAAACACATAACATATCGTAATGGTCTGCTAGTCCAAACAGAGCGTCATCGCATAGTCCGTAAAGCGGTCTGCAGGCGATCGTGAATGTAACGTATTACACTTTTCCAGATAGCGGTCCAGTTAAGCTTGAAGGAGTCCGAATCGAGTCCGTGCCACTAGCGGGCAGCCGGGAAAAGGCTATACACATAGAGACAGCGCTGACTCACCAAAGGACCTACCAAAACCCACATAACACCTATCGAAAACGGAAAGTCAAATTGCCCGAAGGCACTTTCCAAAATCTTACTTTTCTTCAAATTTTCCATAAAATACATACAACTCAATTTATTCAATCTATCGTTCACTAAATTCAACAATCAAATCATTCAATCAACAATAATTTCAGCAATTGAATAATGCATACACAAGAAATACACTTTCAGAAATTTCTATCCATTTATCAAATCATATAAAACAATGAATTTAAGCTTCTGAAAATTTTCCAGAAAACATTCGGAAATCATAATTTCAAACATTTACAAAGCAATAATTTATCAAAATTTCACATTTTTGCTTTCTTTAATTTTCGAAAATTCGTATTAAGCTTACAGATCAAAATATAAATATGCTACCCACCTCGAAATGACGCTAGGAACTTGTTCCAAGCTTCAATTTGATCCTTGCTTCTTTCCTTCTTTCAATTAAAAATGACCTAAGCCATAATCACCCAAATTCACATCATAAATTTGCATGATTATCAAAAATAACCATAAGGAATCCAAATTCATCACTTTACCAAGCTATCTAAAGCAAGAATTTCTAAAATCTCCAAATTCCGAATTTGACCTAAACCGAATTAATCAAATTCAATATCATAAATCACTTAATTACTCAAATTAAACTTAGAAAACACCAATTTCGTATAAATTCAAGCTATTTCAATCTCCAATTTTGAAAATCTCCAATTTTCAAAATTGGCCTAAACCAATACACTCAAATTCAATCTCATAAAACATAATTTCTTCAAAATTGATTCCATATTTCATCAATTCATGCTATTCTTGATGATTCTACACCTTTAATTTACAAAATTTGGAAAAATCCCCAAATCTTAAAATTGGCCTAAACTAATTTATCTAAATTCAATATCATAATTCACAAATTCTTCAAAATTAACTTCATATATCACTAACCCATATCATTATCTATAATTCTATACCAAAATATCACAAATTTTCTCATCACAAAATTAAGCCTAAACTTTAATCAATTTTCCATCCAAAATTAAACCCAACCTAAAGCATATATTTCAAAAACAACTTCATAAATCACAAACCCATAACATTATCTATCTTTCTCAATCAAAAATTCAACAAAAACTCCAAATTGAAAATTTTCTCTTACCTCATTTCTCCTCCAAATTCGAATTTTCTTGGTTCCTTAGGAAGCTCTCATCATTCTCCACTCTTTTCCTTCTTGGAAAAATCTCAAAAGCCTTAAGAATTGAGTAGAAAAAATAAAACAAAACTTTCTCCCTCTTCTTTTCTTCTTACGAAAATAACTTCTCTCCATTATCTTCTTATTCTTTCTTTCTTCTAAAAATCGATTTTCCTCTCTTCTTTTAACATTCCAGATCTTTCTAAACGGCAACACCTCACATATTGGTGCCATGTCATTAAAAAATGATAAAAAGACCAAAATGCCCTTACATTTATCTTTTAGTCATGCTTACTTGCGGGTCGATTCACACTATCAAGTTGAAGGAATTTGTTAAAACTTCCTTCTCGAGAAATGTTCCCCTCAATCATACGAATCCAACGCCACTAACCGCGCTCAATTCTGATCACTACATCAAAAGTTATACGCAAAACAGTTCGGGAATATCCATATTCTAACACATTTTCCATGTATGATTATTTCCGTCCAAAATTTCACATTCTTAATCCCAGAATTGAAACTCGATGTCTTCATAACAATTGTAGCCTTATGTCTCTAGTTTAATTCAAAACAAGAATCACCTCATTTCGATTCCCAGATCAAAAGTTATGCTGAAATTACTCTCAGATGTTCCAAATCCAAAAACTGCACACGAATTTGAACTTCCATTTATAATTTGAGGGTCTTAGGGGCAAAATTGACATTTTATTTCTTCATATGCTTTGTAGCCCCTTGTCTTATCTTTATTTCTCCTCAAGAATCACTTCAATCGGATCTCTACAGATCCCGAATTTCACAAAACACTGAACTATGCTCAAAAAATTTCCCGACTCACTTTGATTAAATTAATCACCATTAATTTAATCTAAAAAAAGTCACAAATTTCTATGAGGATGTAGATAATTGTCTTAGGAATCCAACCCCGCAAGAATCGACTCAATCGGATGTCGGACGGAAAAGATATAAACAAAATAGTGCACAAAGGTCGAATTTGTGAAAGGAAATTAACAAAGGAATCAAAACGGCGCCGTATTGAAGAAACAAAAGCGGCGTCCTTCCAAGCAGAAACGCCCGCGTTTGGGCGAGGCGAAGACGTGGTTGCCCTGGCGACCGCGTCGCCCTAGTGACGCGAGCCGAATGCTCGCCATCGCTATGGCGATGCGCGTCGCCGTAGCGACGACGGCTGGACGTTCGCCATCGCTATGGCAATACGCGTCGCCCTAGTGAGGGGGATAAATCAATTTCCTCTCTTTTTTGTTTTTGTTTTTTTTTTAACTTCCAAAATTTATAACTCTTAATCCCGAACTCCGATTTTGACAAACTTAGTCCCTATAGAAAGCTTGAGGGACGCTCTAAATCTTTCACGAAGGACATAAAACTCAATTCGACTCCTACGGGAGTCTATTTTCCGATCAAAGTTACTATCCTCAATACAAACTTGTAAAAATCATAACTTATTATTTCGAGATCGAAAAATTGCATATTTAATATCGAAAAAAAGATCAAAACAAACCCTTCAATTTTCATGAAGAACATCAAAGCTCAATTAACCTCTAACTAGGTTAATTTCTCGGTCAAAGATTCAGTCATCATCAAAAGTCAACCTTATCAAACATAAACTTTGACTAATCATAACTTTCACTCCCGATATCGAAAAATCGCAAACTTTATGTCTACAGAAAGCTCTTAACAAAACCTACAAGTTTCCAGAAGACCATTTTATCCAATTTTGCCTCAAACAAAAGTCAACTCTCCAAGGCCAAAAAGTCAACTATTACACAAATTTTCATATTTTCACTCTTTCTTTTTTTATCCATGATTTTCAACTCCATTTCAATCAACTCATCCACTTTATCATTCATAGTACTAAGTCAAATTGTCACTCAAGGTTCGGGGTCCAACAGACTTCATACTCCATTTCGTTTCGGTATGCATCAGTATAACTTTTCATTCTATCTTAAGTGTTGTTGCTTAATTAAGTTGACCTTGTCCACTGTCATCTGAAGTAACTCTGGCCCTATTAGTTTCCTTTCTCCTTCTTCATCCCAACATATTGGAGTTCTACATCTCCTTCCATATAGTGCTTCATAAGGAGCCATTTGAATACTCGAGTGGTACGAGTTATTGTAAGTAAATTCAACCAATGGCAAATGTTCATCCCAAGCTCCTTTGAAATCCATCACATATGCCCTGAGCATTCCCTCAAGGGTTTGAATGGTTCTCTTAGATTGATCATCTGTCTGGGCATGAAAAGTCGTGCTAAAATTCAACTTGGTTCCCAGAGCCTCTTGTAAGCTTCCCTAGAATCTCGAAGTGAATTGAGGATCTCTGCCAGAAACTATAGAATCTGAAATCCCATGTAATCTTACTATCTCATCAATATACTTCTTTGCTAGCACATGCAAAGAATCAGTTTTTTTAATTGCTAGGAAATGGGTTGACTTCGTCAAACAATCAATAATAACCTATATGGCATTATGTTTCCTACTAGTATTAGGTAAATCCATCAGAAAATCCATGGTCACCTGTTGCCATTTCCACTCAGGAATAGACAATGGCCTTAACTTGCCTGAAGGTGAATGGTGTTCAGCCTTGACTTGTTGATACATTAGAAACTTGCTTGCATATTCTGCTATATCCCTCTTCATGCCTTTTCACCAGAAATGTTCTTTTAGATCTCTGTACATCCTGGTGCTACTTGGGTGTATGACATAAGGCGCATTATGTGCCTCATTAAATATCTCATCTTTTACTTCCTTGACATTCGGGATACAAAGTCTATTCCCTACAACCATAAGTCCATCATCCCTCATTACCGCTTCAGATTTCTTGCCATTCTGAATTTCTTCTTAGAGCTTACTCAATTCTACATCCTGTGCTTGTAACTCCTTAACTTTCTCCCTAAATATCGGTCTCACTCTGAAATTTACAATAATACAATCTGGTTCCCCCTGTTTCAAGCTTATCTTAAGCTTAGCCATCTCTTCCAATAACTACAGATAAACTATATGAATATGGGCTATTGAAAATTTCTTACTCAAAACATCTGCCACTACATTTACCGTTCCTGGATGGTACTCAATTAACAAATTATAATCCTCAATTAGTTCTAACCATCTTCTCTGTCTCAAATTCAGTTCCTTTTGGCTTAATAAATATTTGAGACTTTTATGATCCATAAAAATTTTCATTTAAACCCCATACAGATAATGTCTCCAAATCTTCAGGACAAAAACTATTGCTGCTAACTCCAGATCATGGGTCGGGTAATTCAGTTCATAAGGCTTTATCTGCCGCGAGGCATAAGTTATTACCTTGTCTCCTTGCATCAACACACAACCCAAACCCTTTCTTGAAGCATCATTGTATACTGTATAACCCTTATTTCCCACAGGCAAAGTTAAGATTGGTACATTGGTTAATTTGTTTTTAAGTTCCTCAAAGCTCTTCTAACATTCATCACTCCAGATAAACTTTTGATTCTTTCTCAGTAACTTGGTCATCAGTCATCGGAGCCATTATCATAGAAAATCCTTCCACAAACCTCCTATAATAACCTACCAATCACAAAAAACTCCTGACCTCGATCACCGTTTTGGGGGTATGCCAGTTTATCACTGCTTCAACTTTTCTTGGATCAACATGTACTCGATCTTTCGAAATCATATGTCTAAGGAATACCACCCTATGAAGTCAAAACTTACACTTATTGAATTTGACATAAAGTTCCTTCTCTCTTAGTGTCTGCAACACTATCATGAGATGTCCCTCATGTTCCTCTTCACTCTTGGAATAGACCAAAATGTCATTTATAAACACTATGACAAATCGATCTAGATACTCCTTGAAGTAACATCCATGAATGCAGTTGGAGCATTGGTCAATCCGAAGGATTTGGCCAAAAACTCATAATGCCCATAACGTGTCCTGAAGGTTGTCTTGTTAACATCAGGCTCCCTGATTCTGAGCTGATGATAACCTGATATGAGATTAATCTTTGAAAATACCTTTGCTCTCTACAACTGGTCAAATAGATCATCTATTCGGGGTAGAGGGTATTTATTTTTAATGATCACCTTGTTGAGTCTCTGGTAATCAATACACATCCGCCATGTTCCATCTTTCTTCTTAACAAACAAAACTGGCGTTCCCCAAGGTAACGAACTTGGTCTTATGTACCCCATCTCTAACAATTCTTCCAATTGTTCCTTAAGCTCCTTTAGCTTAAATGAAACCATTCTATAAGGTGATATCAAAATGGGAGCAGTTTCGATAATCAAGTCGATGACAAACTCAAATTTCCTTACCGACGGCAAACCAGGTAAGTCCTCTAGGAATACATCTAGAAACTCCCTCACAATCAGAAAATCTCCTAACTTCCCTTCATTTACATCAGTGTCCACAACATATGCCAAGAAGGCTTCACACCCTTTTCCCATCATCATGTCAGTTAGCAAAGGCAAAATAATTATTGGTGATGGTGTTTTCCTCTCCCCTCTAAAAATCACCTTTTCACCATTGCTCAGATCAAATTCTACCTCCTTAAGGCTACAATCCAACTTCACATAATATTTTTCTATAGCATCCATTCCAAGTATAACATCTAAGCCTTTTAGGTCTAGAGGTAGTAAGTCTACTACCAGTCTAGCACCATCGATGAAGAGCTCACATTCTCTATATGCTTGACTTATTATCACATTCCTTCCTAGAGGAGTACTAACAATCAAAAGACTATCCAAAGGAATCAAATTCACACTATGTAATGACATGCTTGCAGAAACAAATGAGTGTGTGTAGCTAGAATCAATCAAAACATATACTTCAGAATTTAGTAACTAAGCCATACCTGTGATAACTTCAGGTGCGGCTGCAACTTCCTCCCTTTTCATGGCAAACACCTTTACCTATGCCTGGCCCCTTGGCTTTCCTAAAAAAATAGCCTTCTTTGTAGCTCCAAAACTGCCCATCTTAGCGATTGGTCTGGTTCCCACTGTTGGGTACCATTGTCGGAACCCAACCTCTTTCGAATATCATAAGACTTGAGCATCTTTACTTCATCATACTCTTTAATAGATTAAAAACAACTAATTTTCATCATTCACATTTCAATACCCTCAAAACAAAGTGTTTTACAAAGCTATAATGGCCTTTCAAGCCACATTACAACATAATCCAAAATCTCAAACTACAAAAGTTACGTGAACTACAAATTCTTGAAATTTGACTAATCCTGGTATTTTACAAGGATAACTTAAATTCCAAGATATGCAAAATTTGAAGTAACGTCCTTATACTCTTGATCACTCGGTCTCTTCCTCATCACCTGAATAGGGGAAGGAGAGTGGGGGTGAGCTTAAAGCTTGTGGGTAACAAGTTTATAATGAAGAATAAACAAAACCGTTGAAATATTCATTTGTCGTATAAAAATCATAATGAATTTATAAAACTCTTCGTTCTTAAATTCTCAGTCAAATTCGCAATTATAACTCAACTCATAGTTAAAATATCATCATATAACACTCAATTATGCACCATTCATGACTATGCAAAGATGCAATGCACAAACAAATAGCTCGAGAGTTTTGTGGAACAAAACAGATAAACCAAAGTTTATATCGTGAACAAAACGAGTCTGATTTCTTAGGATCTTATGACTTCAAGCAGGTAGCCAGGAAAAGGCTATATGTCGACATGCACGTGACTAACAAAACGTTCCTCTCTTGCCCAAACATAAGCAAATTTATGCTCAAATCATTTCATCATACTTTCATGCTTCTTCTTCTTTTCCAAATATACAAAATAGCATGACATTTTTCAAGGCATAACATAAAATGTTTCAATGCATTTCCATATTTATTTTGAAATTCATTAACAAAATTCATATATCGAAACATGTAGCAATTTTGCAAATCATTCAAAAGTAATAAAAGCAACCTTCATGAAGTAATTGAAATTATTTTATTTTCTTGATTTGAAATAAAACATCAATGGCTCATTACTCAATTATAAACATGAAACCCACCTTATAAATCCCTGCTCAAATACATGCTCAAAATGTCTCTTCTCTTTGCAAACAACCTGAGGTCTCTAAGGCTCTTTCCTGATGTATCTTTAATGTGTGTTTCGTGAGCTGATCTAATTGAAATAGGTCTCTTCGATCCCTTTGGTTCTTCACCAAATGAAGAGATCCTTGGCTCAAATGGAAGCTCTTCTCTTCTTCTACCTTTTTCTCTTATTGAACAACCTCAAAATCTCTCTTATAGGCTAAGGAAATTGAAACCCTAGCTTGTTTTCTTTTCTTTCTCTCATTCTCTACTTCTCTTTGTATTTCTCTCTCTTTTTCATGATATTCTATCTTTCTCTTTCTTCCTCTTTTCATTATTTTCTTCTGCTTATCCCTCCATTCATGTTTTTTTTCTTCATTTATAAGCAAGACAACACTTCTTCTTCCAATTATGCCCTTAATGATTGAGAATTGTCCCATTCACCCTTCCATTTATGCCTTATGTCTTTTATACTTAAGTATCTTGTCAAAAGCACCCTTGAATATTTTGACATAACTCTTTCTTCTAGAAAAATGTCCTCCCCTGTCTTAAGTTCCCAAGGACACCAAAATCAATCTATCTGGTTCAGTGATTCGAAAAATATACTTTAACATTTTTGGATTGCTCTTGTCCAAATCAGTATACTATGCACAACTTCTATTCAAAATCTAAACATCTTAGAAACTGCATTTGTTGGGACCCGATCCGGAGACCGGATCCCAACCGAAAAAGCGGAAAGCGAAGGAAACGGAAATTTCGCATCGAAATTTCGAATCGTAAATCAAAGCATTCGATAACACGAAACGAAAAACGAAACTAAAGACGAAAACAAAAACAGATCGGATAGCAAAGCGGATCGAATTGAACAAATCGAAATAAAAGAGACACGAACAAAATCAAAGTACCAAACAGATGCGAAGCAAAAGGCGGAATCGACATCTGAACACATACACTGAATCGCATTGGATACCTAGACTGTTCTTATATCCGTTTTTACTCAAATTCATGCAAGTCATATAATTTCCCTATTCTTGGAAATTATCCTTAATCAAGTTCTCGAATCACAACAAACTTCTTAACACTCGTATAAGTCTCATAATCCATCATCACACATATCTTAATCTTATTTTTATTCGTTTTCAACTTATTATCTAACGAAAATTTGGCAGCATAACGGCTGCCTTTGACCTAACCCAAAACCTGCAAGGGTTCAAAATACACTTCTAAAATTTTCAATCAAATATACAAACATCAAAATCCACCAGACCCTCTGTCCGGGATCTCAGCATACACAAACGCAAACCTAATTCTAAAACACTTTCATAATTGTAATTCAATCTTCTAGTCTCATAATTCAATCTCATTTCCAAACTCATACACAATTTCATATACAATTTCACACTCTTATACTTTAATTCATAATCCTCATACATTCTGAAATACATGCTCGAAATACATCATAATCACTTACTTAACATCAATTCAAGCCATAAACAATATTAATATCCAAATCTCATTTCACATAAAAATACAGACGATGCAAAATCGAACCAAAAGTCTTCACATTCTTTCATCCAATCTCCTGCTCGAAACCTGGAGATGGGGATGAAAGGGGGGTGAGCTCGACGGCTCAGTGGATATCACATTTATAAATTGAAAAATAAACAGAAATCATTTTTTATAAGCTTTTTGCTAAAAGGGCTAATTTTTTACAAACTTTGTAATTTTTCAAACAGTTTTCTCAAACCTTTCAATTTTTCAAACTTTAAATGCAAATCCCACTTTTTCATTTCTCAATTTTAAACATGAATGTAGCACACAAAAACAAATCAAAAGCATGTAACATAACAAAATGGTCTGGTCGGTCCGAAGTAACGCATTACACTTTTTTTCGCATAGCGGTCCAAAGGTAGCCGTGAAGGGAGTCCGAAATCAGAGCTCCGTGCCACTAGCGGGCAGCCGGGAGAAGGCTATAAATGAATAGAGACAGTGCACTGACTCACAGAGGGACCTAACCGAACCCACATAACATATAAGCAAAAACGAAGATTCGAATTGTCCGAAGGCACTTTTCAAAATCTTGATTTTTTTTCAAAATTTTCACATTTCTATATCATGTCACACTTGACACACTCACATACATAAATCACATCAAATCATATGACAATTCACATTCAATTGAAATTCAACAATTTAATCACGTACTAATCCAATGCATAAAAATGAATGCAATTTATTTCTTTCAAACATATATCAAAACGTATACAAATTCATAAAGCACATTGTTCCAATTTTTCAGATAATTCAAAAATCATTCGGAACTCATAATTTCAAATATTAATCAACATTTTTTTAAAACATTTACAAAAACAATAATTTATCAACATCCCATTTTTGCTTTCTTTCATTTTTGAAAATTCGTATATTACTTACAAATCAAAATATAAATATGCTAGTCACCTCGAATTAATGCCAGAAACTTGTTCCAAGCTCCAAATTGACCATTTCTTCTTTCTTCCTTCCAATTTAAAATAACCTAAGCCATAATCATCCAAATTCAACATTATAATTTGCATAATTCTCAAAATTAACTATAGGGAATTCATAATCATCATAATTCCAAACTTTCCAAATCAAGAATTTCTAAAATCTCAAATTCTCAAATTTTACCTAAACCTTAACTCACATAAATCCAAAATTAAATCAATTCATCATGAAATCTTCCAAAATTAATCATGGAAATCACAAACCCATCACCTTTTCCATATTTCTAAACCAACAAATCACTAAAAACTCAAAACTTAAAAATTTCTCTTACCTCTTTCTCTTCCTATTTTCGAATTTATAAAGCTTTAGAGGAAGCTTCCACCTTCTTTCATCCTTCTCCCTTGAATCTACTCCAAAAACAAGCTTGAAATCTTAAAAATTCGAAAATTCCTAAGCTTCCATCTTCTCCATGGCCGAATGAGCTTCTCCTCTTTCTTCTTATTCTTTCCTTTTCTTTTATTTGCTCAAGTCTTCGGCTCTCCTATGTAAAAATCGACAGCCCACTTGATTCTTAACTTATAACCTATAATAAAACTACAACGTTTCATGCTCTTCTTATTTCCTTTGCAAATTTGTGTGGCTCCCATTCATCGATATGGCTACAATACTATTTGGTTCTTTTCTTCTTATTTTTTCTTTCCTCCTCTAGAATCATCGTGATTCTTCCTTTCCCAAATGACATCCTTATACTTTATATAATGCCATGTCATTTAAATGGTGACTAAAAAGACCAAATTGCCCTTGAACTTTACTTTAAGTTATTCTCACTTGCGGACATGTTTCGCACTATCAAATTGAAGGAATTTATCAAAATTTCCTTCTAGAGAATTATTCCTCTATGTCTTAATTTCATAATTCCACAAGAATCATCTAATTCGGAGCACTACATCAAAAGTTATGCTCAAAACATTTCTGACATGTTCATATTCTAACACATTTTCCATGTACTATTATTTCCATCCAAAAATTTACATTTTTAAACACAAAATTGAAACTCGATGTCTTCATAAAAATTGTAGCCTTATGTCTCTAGTTTAATTCAAAATAAGAATCACCTCATTTCGATTCCCAGATCAAAAGTTATGCTCAAAATACTCTCAGATATTCCTAATCCAAAAAATGCACTGTAATCCAAACTTCCATTCATAATTTGAAGGTCTTAGGGGCAAAATTGACATTTCATTTCTTCATATTATTTGTAGCCCCATGTCTTAATTTTATTTCGCCTCAAGAATTACTTCAATCGGATCACCACAGATCCCGAATTTTGCAAAATACTGAACCATATTCAGAAAATGAGTCAACTCACTTTGATTAAATTAATCATCCTTAATTTAATCTAAAAAATTCACAAATTTTCCGTAAAAGTGAAATTCATTGTCTTAGGAATCCAACGCTTCGAGAACCAAGTCAATCGGATATCAAACGAAAAAGTTATAAGCAAAAGAGCGAGAGGAGGACATTTAGCGATTAGGCGTGGGCACGTCTAAGGAACTTAGAGACTAGACGTGGCCACGTCTAAGGATGAAATCTGGATCTGCAGGAAACTTTCAGAATTTTCAAATCATATCTTTTTCTCCCAAATTCTAAAATTAACAAATTTGTTATCAATAGAAAGCTTAAAGGACTTTCTACAACTTCCATGTAGAGCTCCACAACTAATTCAGTCTTTAATGTGGTCAAATTTCTAATCAAAGATCCTGTCCAAAAGAATATGCCCTAAGCCATAACTCAACTTTGAAAAATTCTATCTTTCAACTCCAAAGTCTAATCATGTCATATTTTATATCGATGCAAAGATCATAAAGTCACCTTCAACTTCCATGAACGACATAAAAATCAATTTGACTCCTAAGGGAGTCCGTTTTCCGGTCAAAGATTCTGTCCTCTAATATTCATGCTAAAACCATAACATAGACTTGTAAAAATCATAACTTATTATTCCTTGATCGAAAAATTGTATACTTTATGTCAAAATAAATATCAAATCAAATCCTTCAATTTTCATGAAGAACTTCAAAGCTAAATTATTCTCTAACTAGGTAAATTTTCCAGTCAAAGCTTTAGCCATAATATAAGTCAACCTATAACACACCTAAACTTTGACTGATCATAACTTTCACTCCCGAGATCGAAAAATTACAAACTTTATGGCTACAAAAAGCTCTTAACATAATCTACAAGTTTCATGTAGATCATTTTATCGAATTTTGCCTAAATCAAAAGTCAAACCTCAAAGGCCAAAAAGTCAAACTTTTCACACTTTCTCTTTTTACTTCTTGCTATTTAACTTCATTTCAATCAACTCATCCACTTTAATTTCATAACCCATAACAAGCTACTCAAAACCCGAAGGTATCAAAATCAAAATCATTCTTTTCTTATGAATTTCCTCACAGTATAAATACCTTTATTTCACAATACACATATAAAACCACTCATTTAATTTCACTTCATATTTCTAAATTTCACTCAAAAATCGGGGTCCAACAGTATTAGATTTAAACTTCTTCATACCATTTATATCTCCATGTCTCTAGTTTATCTTGAAATAAGAATCATCTTATTCGGAGCTCTATTGATCTAGAAATCATCAAAATACTGAAGCATGTTCAGTAAAATATCCGATTCCTACTCTTCCAATGTATACCCTTACTTTGGTTCAATCCATCCCTTTCAAATCAACACCAAAAGCTATGAACTTCAATGGAGACGCAAAAAGAAAAGTGTTAGAAATCTAAGGGTTCAAGAATCACTTCATTTGGAGGTCAGACAAACAAATTATGGCCGAACGAGATTTGGTCCTCACTCATATTGAACTTGTCTCGGGACAAATGACATAACTCTTACTAGAGATGTTGGATTAAGATCATCTTAGGATGATTCCAAAGACAAAATTCAAATATAAAACTTTGAAGAAGATCTTGAGGTGAGATTTTTATCATATGAAGGGTCAAAATGGATTAAACGATAGGATTAGATGAAGCCAAAGGAAAAAGCAGACGAATGGAAAAAAACAGAAGAAGTAAAACAATTCCTATAACTTTCCCTACAGATATCATATTAAGATGTTCTCTATATAGTTCAAAATAAGACTTCAAGATATACGACTTTCATGAAGACCTTGAGGACATATTCTATCTTTTGAAGGATAAAAAATGGAACAAAAGATGTAAGATGAACAGTAACCCATAAGAAGTTTATGAACAGTAACACAGAAGATGTTTTACAATTGTCATAACTTTCTCTACAGATATTAGATTTAGGTGTTCTTTGGATGGTTTGAAATAGGAATTCAAGAGCTACAACTTTAATGAAGACCTCAAAGACAAATTCCATCTTTTGAAGGATCAAAAATGGAACAGAAGATGTAAGATAAACAGTAACCTAAAAGAAGTTTATGAACAATAACACAGAAGAAACGAAAGACAGAAGAAGCAAAAGGTAGAAGATAGTAAAACACAGAAGAAACGAAAAGCAGAAGGAGCAAAGCACAGAAGAAATGAAAAGAAGAAGGAGCAAAACATAGAAGAAGAAACGTCAACAAAACACAGAAGAAGACGCGTCAGCAAACCACAGAAGAAGACGCGTCAGCAAAACACAGAAGAAACAAAAAGGCAGAAGAAACGAAAAGACAGAAGGAACAAAACACAGAGGATGCAAAACATGGAAGAAGATGACGTCATCACAAAGGAAACACAGAAGAATATGACATCATCACAGAAGAAGCAAGAAGGCAGCAAAAGAAGCAAAACACAAACGAAGCAAAACATAGAAGAAGATGACGTCATCACAAAGAAAACACAGAAGGAGATGACATCATCACAGAAGAAGCAAAAAGGCAGAAGAAACAAAACACAGATGAAGCAAAACACAGAAGAAGATGATGTCATCACAAAGGAAACACAGAAGGAGATGATGTCATCACAAAAGAAGCAAAAAGGCAAAAGATACAACTTCCTTTACAAGGACCATAACGTTTAGCCTAGAAGTCTAAAAATTTTGTACTATATGTCGTTAGAAAGCTAAAAGAAAGACCTACAACTTTCAAAAAGACACACTTACTCTAATCTAACCTAGATCGATCCAGAATTTTCCTCAAATTTAGAATACGAACTTACATTCATCCACTATACTACACCCAATTCTCAACTTCATGACAAATTTTGAGATTCTTAAAGACAAAATTTAAAATATATGTCTTCATAAGAAATGTAGCCATATGTTCCTAGTTTAATCCAAATCAAGAATCATCTTGTTTGGATAACCAGACAAAAAGTTGTGGCTAAAAGACTGAAGCATACATCATGAATATTTTCCAGATCAACCACCCATTTTGTTTCACATCTTTCCTTAACCTAACTCATACCAAGACTACCTTTTCTACTTCAGTTACTCCTCAATCTCAAGTCCATCTTAAATCAATAGCATCCGAAGAAAAATATATATTCCATGATTAATCATAAACACCAACAACAAAACATACACATATGTACATATTCTTCATCAACTTACTACACAAATTCAACTTCATTTTTGCTTTCATTCTACTTCTAACTTTCACCTTAATTCTTCTCACTTCAAAATCTTTTATCCACCAGAAATACCAAAGCAAAACTTGGACATATCCACATTTCTCATTCTCTACTTTCCCTTGCCTATCATTTCTTAGTTCAAGAATTTTCATCATTTGTTCTTTACTCATGACTAATGTCTAAAATTTCTCATTCAAATAGTTCTAACTTCTATGAAATGTTCGGGGTCTAACACCTATTCTTTCTACTCTCCTTGGGGCTTGCAGCTGCGACCCCTCTTACCTTGTTATTTGGGGACAGTCATTGATCATGTGTTCCTTCTCTCTGCATCGAAAGTATGCTCCAAGTAACTTGAAGGACTCTCCCCTATGAAGCTTCCCACAATACTCACATTGGGGGTTCATGTTCTTGCTCCTCTCCACCCTGCTATTGCCTCTTACAGTTGAGGCTTGTATCGAAGTTGCCTTGGCTTGCTTTTTTTTGGCAGAGAAACTACTTCCCACTTCACTCTGTGTGTGGAAGCTCTTCATACCCCTCTCAGGCATTGGAGCACTCATCCCCTTCTTGGAACACTGCTCCCTGTTCTTCCTTTTCTTATTCACTTCATATTTTATATTCTCTAGTTTTTACGCCTGGAGTGCAGCATTTACCAATTACTGGTCATCACAAAAATTGTGGATCAGGACTTTCTCCTTGATCCCCAAATGCAGCCCTCCCTCAAACTTGCAGCACTTGTCTTCCTCATTCGCCACAATGTTGGTCACATATAGGAAAAGTTGGGTGAACTTCAGCTCATACTCACTCACACTCATGTCCCTCTGTGTGAGATTCAAAAACTCCTTGACCTTCTCTTGTATGTAAACTCTGGAGAGATACTTCTTCCTAAACATTTCCACAAAGTCTCTCCACGACAACACTGGAGGCATAACCTGACTGTGAGGTACTGATTCCCACTAATGAAGAGCATCCCCCTATAGCAAGCTTACCGTATAATCTAGTTTCTCCTCATCAAAGCATTTTATCTGAAGCAGGACTCTCTCGGTCCTCTTCAACCATGGTTCCACCTCTTCCAAATTTGTAGTACCATTGAAATCTACAGCTCCGTACTTACGGAGCTTATCATATTGCCCACTCCTATCCACTGGAGCTTGCATCGACCCTTGTGACCCCTGGCTTATGGTATAAGAGAAAGCCTTAGCAAAAGCTTGAAAGAATCGCAAATCTATAGGGTTTGCTTGAGGCATCGGTGGAGGCGGTGGAGGCACTTCCTGTTACATACTAGGTGTCTCAGAATTTAGAGTAGAAAGTGTATCCACATCTTGCCGGACATAGGATTTATCCGTGCTCCTTTGGTGAGAGTGAGACGAGTCATAGCTACTCGAGTTTTCTGTCGAGGCGGCATTTTCACTCCTTCAATATAAAATCATTGAAAACCTTTAGTTCATGCAAAACAATTTTCAAAGTATGCAAAACAATTCAAATCGTATAAAATAATTTCAAATCATGTGAAATAATTTAAATCAATGCAAGTTATTCATTTAAAACAATGCATATAAATTTCATGTCTTAAACTACCCATTTCATGCCTAAGCTACTCCTAGACCTAATCCTACACTTGGACCTAAACCTAGTCATTTTGATACCATACAATGTTGGACCCTGCTTTCGGAGCTCAACATTCGGAGTCATAAAGCGTGAGCATATTATCCTATAGGGTTATTTCTATGAACCCTCATTAGCCATCATCCCACAAGGGTGGTGTGCCCACACCAATCAAACATAAAAAACAAACTCATTTCTCCTATTTCGAAACATATTTTGAGAAACTTAAAGCTAGAATTACAATTTGAATTCTTCAGAACATTTGTTCCCCAGTGTCTTAAGCTTCTAATGACACCAAAATCATTCAATTTGGTTCAGAAATCTGAAAGTTAGGGCCCATACATTTTCAGACTATTATTAAACTGAAACAGTAAACTATACCCAACTTCCATCTAGAAATTTAAAGTCTTAAGGACTGACTTAAAATTCAATTCCTTAAAATAATTTGTAGCTCTATGTCTCTAGATTATTTAGAAATAAGAATCATCTCATTTAGAGGTCGGATGATGTAGTTATGACCAAAAGAATCAAACATGGTTTTGTCCTCAATCATATTAAACCTATCTTGGGATGATTAGCATAACCTTCACTAGAGATATTAGATCAAGGTCTTCTTTAGACGGTTGTGAAGAGAAATTACAGATCTACAAATTTCGTGAGGACACCAAAGTGAGATTTTGTTGGGCCCCGAAATTTTTTTATTTTTTTATTTGAATTAATTAATTATTTATTTATGGATTTATTCGTTAATTATTTTATTTTGTCTTAATTGATTTAATTATGTGTTTATGTAAATATTTTTATGTTGGGCTTGGAAATTAGAAGTTAGAAATTAAATGAAAGCTTGGGCTTAATATTGGAAAGTATGGGCTTAGGTAAATGGATTAAGTAGAAGGAGGATTAATAATAAGTGGGTTTGGTGGAAGTAGGCCTTGGGAGGTGGGGCCCAAAAGCCTTTATGTAGGGGAAAGCCAAAACTATGTAGTTTTGGTGTAGGATGAATTAAAGGAATTAAAGAAGAGTTAAAGGAAGAGGAGGAGAAGAGAGAGTGTCGAGAATCCAAAGGAGAGGAGAAGAGAAGGAAAACGTGAGCTAGCCAAGGAAGAAAGGAAGAGAGAAAATCGTGGGAGGCTTGTGGAGAAGAATAAAGAAGGAGAAAAAGAAGAGAAATCAAGAGCTTAAGGTAAGTATCTATCTTCCTTTGAGTTAGATTCAAGAAATGAGATGAAATGAAGGTTAGGGTTTGTGTAGGAATGAAGAAAGAAAGAAGAGATGAGTGGTTTTGTGATTCGAAGCTAGGGTTGGTTGTTTTAGCTTAAATGGGCTATGGGTAGGTTAGGTTTAAGACTTCGTTATCGATTTATCGATTCTTGAATGTTTCGACTTTTTCAATGAGTTTCAAATGTGTTTTATTGAAGGAACCAAGGAAACCTCACTCAAGAGAGAGAGGAAGAGCAATCGTGAATCCGGATTTCGACGATAGGTGGGTAACATCTTTATAGTTATTGTGTAATGGGCAAAGCCCCATGTGTGCTATCTTGTTATACTATGTGCATATTGAAAATGAAATTTTGTGTTTTGAGAGGAAAGAATGGAACTTTGATGCTTTGAAAGAGTGCGATAAGCGTAAAATGTGAATCTTGTGTTTTGATATGTGAGCATATTGATTGTGTTTGGGCGAGAGAACCCTTTGGAAGTCACGTGCACGTTGACCCCATTAGCCTTCTCCCTACCGCTCTTTGTGGCTTACGAGATCCAAAAAAAATGGACTCGTCGTGATTACGGTAAACTTCGGTTTCCGTCGTGTCTATGGAACTCTCGAGCCAATTGTGTGCATTTCATCATTTATAAGTATTTATGATGCATAAGATGGGTGTTAGTTGCAAGATGATTCTATGTTATGCCTTGTGATGAGTTGAGTAAATTGTGAGTTAGGTGATAAAGTTGAGTTTTCAACCTATTATGTAAATTGCTAATGCTTTGGATTATTAATTGTGTGTGTGGCTCATTATGTGATGGCTATAAATTTGTTAGCCATCGAGCCGTGTTAGCTCACCCCATTCTCCTCCTCGGTGAAAATTCAAGTTGAGAGTTGAACCTTGCAAGGCATCGACATCACTCCAAGAACTTAGGAACTTTTGTATTAAGTTAATAACTAGCTTTTGGAATAGCTTTGTAAGCATATTGACCATTGAGCATCTCATCTTTTGTGTTTTGTACTTGATTTTGATGAATATGCCAATATGTAACCAAAGCTATGCATTTAATCTTTCTTATGATTGGAAAAGAGAATGAGAGCTCTAGTACTCTCTTCATTATATGTTTTGTTGATTTGTGACCTATGTGTGAAGCATGTGTACCATTCTTTTAAGTTTGGAGATTTTTGTTGGGTGTCTGCTGGGTTTTGCCTTGAAAGAGCTTCTTAGAAAATTTCCAAGGTTAGGAGTTGTAAAAGTTTTGTAAATTCGGTATGTTGCATTTTTGATATTTCGTGTTGTTAGAGGATTGTATGGGAGCTTTATGACTCCTTGAGAGTGATAAGCGAGCTGTAGGTTCTTCTAAGATGTTTATAAGCTATTTATGAGGGATTAAAATGGTAGGTGTGAGTGGTTAGAATTAAATGTAGGTGCTGTCAAATGATGATTTTTAGATAGAACCTTTGTGACCATTTTGACCCTTATAGAGTTGGAATTTGGGTCAGTGATCTTCATGAAAAATGTAGATCTTTCTTTTCTCTATGAAATAGACACCAATTTTGTTAAATTTGGAGTTCGGAATGGAAAGTTATGACCTTTGCAAGTGGAGCTGTCTTCAGAGCAAAACCAGACGATGCCTCAGAAGCAAAAACCAGACGATGACTTTAAGAAAACCGAGACGATGCATCAGAAGCAAAAACCAGACGATGCACTGTAGCAAAAACCAGACGATGTTACTGTAGCAAAAATCAGACAATGTTACTGTTCATCTCCGTCTGATTTTTGCTGAGGATGACATCGTCTCCGTCTGATTTTTTGCTAAGGATGACGCCATCTTCGCCTCATTTTATCGCATGCTTTTGTCTTACGACCCTCTTCCTTCTTTTGGCCATAACTTTTGCACAGACCTCCGATCGACCTCATTCTCGAAGCATTGGATTTCTAAAAGATTTTTCTACCTTTCTACACTAGACTTATCAGATTTTTCTTTCAAATTGAAAATGGTGGTTTGAAACGAAGCATGGCGATCAGTTGATAAGGGCTGACTATGCTTCAGAATTTTTAAAATATCTTGAGCTATAGAGCTCCGATCAAAGCGATTCTTGTTTTAAATTAAACTAGAGGCATAAACCTACAAGTTTTATGAAGAGATCGATCAGTGATTAAGCCTTTAAGATTTTCAAATGCTTACCCGAAGTCGGTAGTGCTCAGTTTTGATTGTTTTCTTTGAGATATTGTTTTAACCATAACATCTTCATTCCTAACCCGAATTGAGCGATTCCAGTTGCATTGGAATCGTGAGATCCGAGGGATCATTTTTATCAAGAGCTAACCCCAAATTTTTATAAAGTGAAATTTTTCCATATTTGTGATTAGCATATGTGTTCGGTTGTGGGTCTTCTACGCTGGATGGGTCCGAATGTTGGGCTTCGGAGACGGGGTCCAACATTGTTTGGTATCAAAGCTTAGGCTTACTCCTAGGCTTAAAGTGTATAGTAGGGAACATTGTATGTGATTAAATGTTTATTTTATGAATTGATTGTTTGCATTACGTGACATGCATATCATGCATACATATAGAACTAAGCTTAAAAGCAATTGTAGCTAATCACTAGTATTTTCATTGAAGGAGTACGATGCCACCTCATCGAAGGACACGAGGAGTTTTGCAAGGTTCAATTGCACCTGACTCTCCGCCGAGAGAGGAGAGCACGGATGAGTCTGTAGCCCTGGGAGTGGCAGAGGCCCCTACAGGCGGTGGTAGTGAGCCTCTTCGCTCACGCACTCAGCAGCCACCTAGTCCATGTCTGAGCAAGTGCCTCGTTAGACCCAGTGTCGCTCCTGACATTTACCCAAGCTTTTGTTCAAAGCTATGGGCAAATGCCACAAGCTTCTGTTCGACCCCGGTAAGAGGGGAAGACAGTTTGATAAGCTAAGGAAGCACGGAAGGTGGACTTCCACGGGACCACGGATCCCGAGGAAGCCGAGACTGGTTGAGGAAGACCGAGAGAGGCCGGATCGGATGGAGTCGAGGATGATGAGAGGGTAGTCTATGCCGCCACCGCTTGCTTGGTGATGCTTTACCTTTGGTGGGAGACTGTGCCGTGAGTCATTGAGACCAGATGGGATTGACATGGGAGACTTCTGTTGTCTTCAGAAGAAGTATCTGTCTGAAGTGTACATTCAAAGAAGCGAGAGGAGTTCCTAAGCCTTACCTGTAGGGAGATGACAACGATGAATACGAGCGCTCGGTTCACACAATTGGCTAGATATGCTTTGCAGAGATGTGGTGAGTGAGGCTGCTAAGTGCCGTCGATTTGAGTCGGGTTTGCACCGCTATCGAGAGAAGGTGATAAGACAGAACTTCGTGACTTCGGCAGCGATTAGTTGAAGCAATGGCGAGGGTTGAGAACCTTGAGAACATCAAGAGTGCAATTAACAGGAAGAGGAAGGAAGAGAGCGATTCAGAGGGAGGTGGTACTTCATGCCCGAGAGAAGTGCTAGAGCCTTTCTGCATGATCCGAGGAGAGGAGTACGGTGGGAGCCGGCTTGCACCGATGAGGACTTCTTCGCTTCCCACCAAGTCTCAACGGTGGGCGGCGGTAGAAGAGGAGATGGGAGAGACCACCCTTCCTAAGTGTGAGCACTGTGGATATCTCCATAGAGGAGAATGTCGCAGATTGACAGGAGCATGCTTCAATCAGGGCGGAAGGGCATATCGCTAAGTTTTGTCCCAAGCCGGACGGAGAGAGGATCTCGATGCAGCCCTCTGAAGGACAGAGGCAAGGGCTCGAAAGTGGTGACAGAAGGGTAGCTCTGGAGGTCCTAAGAGAGCTTATCCTCCGATGCATCCGAGAGGCAAGTTCCACCAGTGTTTGCCATGACTCGAGAAGAGGCGAGACCGCGCCAAGTTGTAAGGGTATGGTTAAACTGTTTGATGATTATGTGCTTGCTATGATTGACTCAGTTCTACCCATTCCTTTGTGTCTTGGTGGGACTATTTCTAGAGGAGTTTGAGCCCATTGGATACTCCGCTGATGGTGAGTACTCAATCGGCCAATATATTATTATCAGTCAAGTATATAGAGATTGTGAGATAGAGATTAGTGGAGGAAAATTGGTGGTGGATCTGATGCCTTTGAAGATGGGAGGATTGGATGTGATCCTAGGTATGGACACATTAGAGAGGTATCATGTTACTTTAGATTGTAAACAGAAGACAGTGGAGTTTGAGCTAGAGGATAGCAGGAAAGTGATACTCATGGGAGATAGAAAAGTCAGTCCATCTCGGGTTATTTCAAATATGATGGCAGAGAGAATGATGAAGCGAGGGTGTGAGGCCTTTTGGCTTTTGTGCTAGATATGGAGGCAGATAGAGGGAGGTTGGAAGACATTCCAGAGTCGTGGAATTCCGGATGTCTTTCCCGAGGAATTGCCAGACTACCTCCTCCTAGTGGAAATTGAGTTTCCATTGAGCTTCATTCAGCATCATACGATCTCAATTACGCTTTTATCGGATGGCTCCGTGAATTGAAGGAGCTTAAGGAGCAATTGGAGGATCTTTTAAAGAAGGGTTATGTTAGACCGAGTTCTTCACCTTGGGGAGCTCGGTTCTTTTGTGAAGAAGAAAGATGGGTCGTCATGATGTGTGTGGATTATAGGAAGTTGAATCATGCCACCAAGAAGACGGTATATCTGCTCCGCGCATAGATGATTTGTTTGATCGATTGCAAGGGGCGAGAGTCTTTTCCAAGATAGACTTGAGGTCGGGTTATCATCGATTGAGGATTAAGGAGACCGATGTGTCAAAGATCGCTTTTAGGGCGAGGTATGGCCACTTTGAGTTTTTGGTTATGCCTTTCGGTTAACGAATGCTCCTGTAGTCTTTATGGATTTGATGAATAGAGTCTTGTCCTTCTTAGATCAATTTATCATCGTCTTCATTGATGATATATTGGTCTATTCTAAGAGTGATGAGGAGCATGAGGATCATTTGATGGTTGCCTTGGAGACATTGAGGAAGAATGAGTGTATGCCAAATTCGATAAATGCGAATTTTGGCTAAGGGAAGTGGTATTTTTGGGCATGTGATCTCTAAGCAAGGAGTGCATGTGGATCCGCAAAGATAGAAGTCGTGGTTAAATGGGAAGCGCCAAAGAATGTAGTGAAGTGAGAAGTTTCTTGGGATTAGTTGGATATTACAGGAGGTTTGTGGAGGGCTTTTCCTTGATAAATTGCTCCACTTTCCAAGTTGACAAGGAAGAATAAAAATTTGAATGGACCGAGGAGTGCGGGGTAGTTTCGAGGAGTTGAAGAAGACTTACCACCGCACCGATTCTCGACATTGCCTTCGGTAATGATGGGTACATTGTTGTACAAAGTGATGCCTCCAGGAAGGGTTTAGGGTGTGTATTGATGCAAGGAGAGAAAGTGATTGCTTATGCCTCTAGGCGGTTGAAGCCTTATGAGATGAACTATCCGATCCATGACTTGGAGTTGGTCGCTATAATCTTTGCATTGAAGATTTGGAGACATTATCGTATGGAGTTACCACTAGGATATTTACAGATCATAAGAGCCTTAAATACTTGTTGACCCAAAAGAGCTGAATTTGAGGCGAGGCGATGGTTAGAGTTGCTAAAAGATTATGACTTGGTGATGACTACCATCCGGGAAAGCTAATGTCAGAGGTGATGCATTGAGTAGAAAGTCCACCATGGCACATGTGGAGACATGTACCTTCCTTTGTGAAGGATTTAGCCGACTTGATGTGATGTTGAGGCAAGATGGGCCCGAGTGTATTTTGGCAAGTTTCAGGTGAGGCCAAGGTCTTGAAGGAGAAGATCAAGGAATTTCGGGATCGGGATAAGTACTTGAGTAAGCTTAGGGAAGAGATAAAGAATGGAAAGCCGCCTAATGTAGAGGTAAAGGAAGATGGATTGATGGTTGTGGGTAGTAGATTGTGTATTCCGCAAGTTAGAGTTGAGGATGAAATTCTTGATGAGGCGATAATGCTCCTTATGCAATGCATCCGTGGAGTTCTAAGATGTATCGAATTTGAAAGAGCATTTCGGTGGAAAGGAATGAGGAAAGATGTAGCAGAGTATGCTAAAAGATGTTTGGTGTGCCAGAGTTAAAGTCGAACACCAGCACCTTCAGCAAGCTTAATCCTTGCCTATTCCGGAGTGGAAATGAGAAAAGATAACTATGGATTTTCCGATGGGATTAGAGATCTGGCCTAAGCATGACGCTATATGGGTGATTGTGGATAGGTTGACTAAGTCACTCACTTCTTGCCGATTCGCCGACATGATTCTTTGAATATTTTGGCTAAGAAGTATGTGGATGAGGTGATCGACTTCATGGGATTCCAAGTTCGATAGTGTCGATAGGGATCCTAGGTTTACCTCCGTTTTGGGAGAGTTTGCAGGAGGCTTTGGGGACTCGATTGCATTTTAGTATGACTTTCCATCCGCAGACCGATGGACGGTCGGAGAGGACCATTCGGACTTTGGAGGCAATGTCGAGGGCTTGTGCTTTGATTTCAAAGGTTCGGGATGATCACCTACCTTTGATTGAATTCGCTTACAACAATTCCTATCACTCGGGAATTCAGATGGCGCCTTATGAAGCCTTGTATGGTAGGAGATGTAAAACTCCTATATGTTGGGATGAGGAAGGTGAAAGAAAGTTTGTGGGGCCTGAGTTAGTGCAGGTCACAGTTGATAAGATAAAGCTAGTGAAGCAGAGGCTTAAGGCAGCTCAAGATCGGATGAAGAGCTATTCGGATGCCCATAGGAAAGAGATGGAATTTGAAGTGGGTGAGAAGGCATTTCTTAGAGCTTCTCCATGGAAAGGCGTTTTGAGGTTTGGTAAGAAAGGTAAGCTTAGCCCGAGGTATATAGGCCCATACGAGATCATTGAGAGGATTGGGCCTTTGGCTTATAAGTTAGATTTGCCATCGGAGTTGTCTAAGATTCATAATGTATTCCATGTGTCGATGCTGAGGAGATATAGGTCGGATCCTTCGCATATAGTTCAACCTTCAGAAGTTCAGTTGAGAGCGGATTTGAGTTATGAGGAGCAACCAGTGGAGATCTTAGATTCAAAGAAAAAAGTGCCAAGGAATAAGATTGTGAAGCTGGTTAAGGTCTTGTGGAGGAACCATTCGATCGAGGAGGCTACTTGGGAACCCTTGGAAGCCATGAGGGAGAAGTATCCCTACCTCTTCATGAACTCAGGTAAGAATTTCGAGGACGAAATTCTATTAGGAGGGGAGAATGGACCCATCCAGCGTAGAAGACCCACAACCGAACACATATGCTAATCACAAATGTGGAAAAATTTCACTTTATAAAAATTTGGGGTTAGCTCTTGATAAAAATGATCCCTCGGATCTCACGATTCCAACGCAACTGGAATCGCTCAATTCGGGTTAGGAATGAAGATGTTATGGTTAAAACACTATCTCGAAGAAAACAATCAAAACTGAGCACTACCGACTTCGGGTAAGCATTTGAAAATCTTAAAGGCTTAATCACTGATCGGTCTCTTCATAAAACTTGTAGGTTTATGCCTCTAGTTTAATTTAAAACAAGAATCGCTTTGATCGGAGCTCTATAGCTCAAGATATTTTAAAAATTCTGAAGCATAGTCAGCCCTTATCAACTAATCGCCATGCTTCGTTTCAAACCACCATTTTCAATTTGAAAGAAAATCTGATAAGTCCAGTGTAGAAAGGTAGAAAAATCTTTTAGAAATCCAATGCTTCGAGAATGAGGTCGATCGGAGGTCTGTGCAAAAGTTATGGCCAAAAGAAGGAAGAGGGTCGAAGACAAAAATAGATTATAAAATGAGACGAAGATGACGTCATCCTTAGCAAAAATCGACGGAGACGATAAATATCCTTAGCAAAAATCAGACGGAGATGAACAGTAACATCGCCTGATTTTTGCTACAGTAACATCGCCTGGTTTTGCTACAGGCATCGTCTGGTTTTTGCTACAATGCATCGTCTGGTTTTTGCTACAGTGCATCGTCTGGTTTTTGCTACAGTGCATCGTCTGGTTTTTGCTACAGTATAGCTCCACTTGCAAAGGTCATAACTTTCCATTCCGAACTCCAAATTTAACAAAATTGGTGTCTATTTCATAGAGAAAAGAAAGATCTACATTTTTCATGAAGATCACTGACCCAAATTCCAACTCTATAAGGGTCAAAAATGGTCACAAAGATTCTGTCTAAAAATCTGTCATTTGACAGCACCTACATTTAATTCTAACCACTCACACCTACCATTTTAATCCCTCATAAATAGCTTATAAACATCTTAGAAGAACCCTACAGCTCGCCTATCACTCTCAAGGAGTCATAAAGCTCCCATACAATCCTCTAACAACACAGAAATATCAGAAAATGCAACATACCCGTAATTTACAAAACTTTTACAACTCCTAACCTTGAAATTTTCCAAGAAGCTCTTTCAAGGCAAAAACCAGCACACCCAATGTAAATCTCCAAACTTAAAAGAATGGTACACATGCTTCACACATAGGTCACAAATCAACAAAACATATAATGAAGAGAGTACTAGAGCTCTCATTCTCTTTTCCAATCATAAGAAAGATTCATGCATAGCTTTGGTTACATATTGGCATATTCATCAAAATCAAGTACAAAACACAAAAGATGAGATGCTCAATGGTCAATATGCTTACAAAGCTATTCCAAAAGCTAGTTATTAACTTAATACAAAAGTTCCTAAGTTCTTGGAGTGATGTCGATGCCTTGCAAGGTTCAACTCTCAACTTGAATTTTCACCTGAGGAGGGAGAATGGGGTGAGCTAACACGGCTCAGTGGCTAACAAATTTATAGCCATCACATAATGAGCCACACACACACATTAATAATCCAAAGCATTAGCAATTTACATAATAGGTTGAAAACTCAACTTTATCACCTAACTCACAATTTACTCAACTCATCACACAAGGCATAACATAGAATCATCTTGCAACTAACACCCATCTTATGCATCATAAACACTTATAAATGATGAAATGCACACAATTGGCTCGAGAGTTCCATAGACACGATTTAAAACCGAAGTTTACCGTAATCACGACGAGTCCATTTTTTTGGATCTCGTAAGCCTAAAAGCGAGCGATGGGAGAAGGCTAATGGGGTCAACGTGCACGTGACTTCACAAAGGGTTCTCTCTACCAAACACAATCAATATGCTCACATATCAAAACACAAGATTCACATTTTACGCTTATCGCACTCTTTCAAAGCATCAAAGTTCCATTCTTTCCTCTCAAAACACAAAATTTTATTTTCAATATGCACATAGTATAACAAGATAGCACACATAGGGCTTTGCCCATTACACAATAACTATAAAGATGTTACCCACCTATCGTCGGAAATCCGGATTCACGATTGCTCTTCCTCTCTCTCTTGAGTGAGGTTTCCTTGGTTCCCTTCAATAAAACACATTTCGAAACTCATTGGAAAAGTCGAACATTCAAGAATCGATAAATCGATAACAAAGTCTTAAACCTAACCTACCCATAGCCCATTTAAGCTAAAACAACCAACCCTAGCTTCGGAATCACAAAACCACTCATCTCTTCTTTCTTTCTTCATTCCTACACAAACCCTAACCTTCATTTCATCCCATTTCTTGAATCTAACTCAAAGGAAGATAGATACTTACCTTAAGCTCTTGATTTCTCTTCTTTTTCTCCTTCTTTATTCTTCTCCACAAGCCTCCCACGATTTTCTCTCTTCCTTTCTTCCTTGGCTAGCTCACGTTTTTCCTTCTCTTCTCCTCTCCTTTGGATTCTACGACACTCTCTCTTCTCCTCCTCTTCCTTTAACTCTTCTTTAATTCCTTTAATTCATCCTACACCAAACTACATAGTTTTGGCTTTCCCCTACATAAAGGCTTTTGGGCCCCACCTCCCAAGGCCTACTTCCACCAAACCCACTTATTATTAATCCTCCTTCTACTTAATCCATTTACCTAAGCCTATACTTTCCAATATTAAGCCCAAGCTTTCATTTAATTTCTAACTTCTAATTTCCAAGCCCAACATAAAAATATTTACATAAACACATAATTAAATCAATTAAGACAAAATAAAATAATTAACGAATAAATCCATAAATAAATAATTAATTAATTCAAATAAAATAAAAAAATTTTTCGGGGCCCAACAGATTTTGTCATCTAGAGGGTCAAAATTGAATCAGATGAAGGTCAGATGAAAGGCTTCAGCCTAAGACCTATTTTGGGACAATTGGAATAAGTTTCACTAGAGATATCAGATCAAGGAACAATAAGAGATCTTTGGACAGTTTCAAAGAGAACTTCTATATCTACAACTTTTATGAAGATATCAAAGCAAGATTTTGTCATTTAGAGGGTCAAAATTGAATTATACGAAGGTTAGACGAAAGGCTTTAGTCTAAGACCTATTTTGGGACAATTGGCATAACTTTCACTAGAGATATCAGATTAAGGTCATTTTTGAACAGTTTCAAATAGGACTTTTAGATCTACAACTTTAATGAAGACACTAAAGAGATATTTTGTAACATACCGTCACTGATGGGATGGGTACAGTTCATTTCATACGTATTTGGTATGTGCATGCATTATTGCATTATGTATAATTGGCAATGATTGTACTGGTATTCGTACGTACATACATGTATGACATATTTCCGGTTTGATTTGGATAACTTGGATTTGGAGATGATTAGGGCATGTGTGATAATTAGGTCATATTAGGCTCGAGAATTGAATTTGAGTTAGAAAGGAAAGTTAGGAAATTGAATTATAAAATTGGAGTATACGATTATGAGTTTTCTATTTTTGTGGATTTATAGGAATTTTTCTAGAATTTTCGGAGCAATAGGCCCGGATCGAAAAATTGATCAATGACTGGTTAATTGGATTTTCGATTCCAAAATTGATTATCCAATAGCACGGACAGATTAGAAATTTGATTTGAGGAATTAGGGTTTAGCTATTGGAATTCAGGAGAAATTAGAATTTGAAATCGGATCGAGGTGGTTCGGATTTTGGCCTTGTGGCATTTAATTGCCAAACAAGCCTTATTAATCCTTTAATATATATAGGATAACCTTTGAAATCTTGATCCACGACTTCTTCTTGCTCCTGACAGAAACATCTTCTTCCTTCTTTCTCCATCGTGATTTCTTTTCCTTGATTTCTTCTTGGTTCCTTCTTGATAGTTTCTTCTTCTTCCACCCTTAAATTATTTCATTTAGTTTGGGTTGAAGATAATGGAGAGATGTTTTGCTTTGGGTGTTGTCGTGGGTGTTGATTTGGCTTGAGACTTGGATTATCTTGGTGATTTGGAAGGATTAGAAGTTTAATCAAGTAAGTTCCTGCTTATTTATGTTTTAAATAGTTTGACTTGAGCATTGGATTAAGGTAAAAATTGTTTGAGAATTTATAGATTTTCGGATGATGTAGGTTTAGGGAAAATGTTGATTTTGATTTTGGGTAATTTTTGAATAATGGTTATTTGGTGGATCTAAACTTAGGAATGAGTTGTGTTAAGTATAGAATGTTGTTTTGGAGTGTTTAGAATGGAAAGGAATGATTTAGAACTGAGAAATCTGGGAATTTCTGGGTTTTCTGGGCGATTCTACGATTGCATGTCATGGCAAGACGAAGAACACGCCATGTGGCAGGCAAAGCGATGCTACGCGCGACGAGCCGAGGCGAAGCGACCCTCGTCACGACGTGCACAATGCGTACGTCGCGGCGAAGAAGGAATCGTTCGCCGCGGCGAGGCGTGCGGACGCCGTGGCGAAGGGCGTTGAGAAGGAGCTCGCCGCGGCGAGGGAGTAGGCGCCGCGACGAGGAGGGCTAATTTCCGAATATGTAATTTTTGAGGTTTTGAATTTTGGGATTTAGGAATTTGATAATTCAATTAGATTTGGATTGATTTCAATTTGGAGACTATGAATTCGGGATTTAGAATTTGAGATCGGGAAATTTTGGATTAGTGTCGGAAATTTCATAACACGTATAGTACGTACATTATTCGATTCGTATGCATCAATGAACATTGGAATTGATACAATTAGTAATGTTATCTATGTTTTGATTATTATAGAGGTGCCAGTGGATCGTCGATTGTCCGACGTAGGCGAGACTTCCCGGCAGTAGCTCGGAAGTTCTGAGGTGAGTAACCTCGTTGGTTTCTCAACCTATATGTGTTAAATTCGATGCAATACGCCATGTGGAGTTAAGGATGGATTGTATGTGTTTGTTTTGATTGATTTCGGACCACAGGTGTTCGAAATATTTGGACTTTGATATAGAAGTGTTAATTATGGATAAATTGTTCTTAATTGGTTTTCAAATGCAAATTTGGATAGTGATACTAGGTTGTGCTACCACTAGTGAAAATTGGGGATATGTGCATTCATGCCATTATGCATGATCGATAAAGGCGGTTGTATCGTGCAGCCACCGTATTCAGAGCTTTAAGCTCAACGCACAGGGCCTAGTGCCCAACGATTTTCAGAGCTTTATGCTCAACGTATTAGGGCTTTTGAGCCCAATGTTTTCAGAGCCAATGGCTCAACGTATATGAGCTCAGGCGCACGCTCACAACAACGAAAGAAAATGAAAGAGTCTCATGCACATAGCATATATGTGAATGTTTAAATGTGAATTGTATGAAAGGCGTACCGCCTGATAATTGTGAGAATTGAATGCATGTGATTCTTGACTGTGATAGATATATATACGATATTGTGTGATTGTTTGATTATGCATGAGTTGGGTGAACCATCGATGATGGTTTCTCACTGAGTTCGCAAACTCACCCAACATTGCATTTATTTTCAGGGCAGCGATAGTTTGACTCCTAGCTCCAGTCAGTGAGACTTTTCCTGCTGTGTGTGTGCCGGCGAGAGGAGTATGGCCCACAGGTCGGTCAGCTGGGGATCTTTTGGGATATTTTATGGATGACTTATCTAGGAGTTGTGTTAGTTCTTTTGGGCTTGTACAGTTGTATATATGACTGATGATGTACTTATGGTTTTAAGAGATGAAATGAGAAGTACTGTTGGGTTTTAAAATTTAGTGACTTTGAGATTAATGCTTTATTATATTGATGCCATGAGGTTTATAGAATTGATCGAATCGTAGTGCACCCTCATCGTAGGTTATGCATCGGTACGACCTACGGGCGTCCCGGTGTATACTCTACTGTAAGGGGGCGCTACATATTTTGTTGGGCACCATTTTTGGAATCCAACTCTTGCTCTGATACCATACATGTTGGATCCCATTTTCGGAACCAAAAATCTGAAAACCATTCATCAACGTATTAACCTTTAAAGTTATTTCCATGGAATCCTTTTACCCATCATCGATTCCCTCTAATTCTCATAACATCTCAACCCATAAAGGTGAGCCCACATAACAGATTCACAAAAATCAAACTCATTTTTCCTATTTCAAAACAGATTTTGGGAAATCCCAAACTCAAATTACAAATTGAGTCCTTTAAGAAAATTGTAGCTCTATGTCTCTAGTTTATTTTGAAGCAAGAACCATCTCAATCGGAGACCTATAGATCAAGATATGCTTAAAAATCCAAAGTGTGTTCACAACCAGGTCTTGCCCTTCCAATCGATCCCTCACTTTCTTTCCATCAATCTTTCTGAGCTCAACACCAAAGGCTACTAATATTTATGGAAAGATATCTAAACGTCTTAGGAATCTATTGCTTTAAGAATCGCTTAATTTGGAGGTCAGGTTATGAAGTCATGGCCAAAAGAGTCAACCATGTCCGTGTCCTCAATCATGTTAAACCTATCTTAGGACAATGGACATAACTTTCACTAGGAATGTCGGATTAAGATTTTATTTAGATGGTTGCGAATATGACTTATAGATATACAACTTTTGTGAAGAACTCAAAACAAGATTTTGTCATTTTTAGGGTTAAAACATGGATTGTGTGATCCAAAACGGGTAGACCGTGTAACTTTCGGGTCTGGCAGTTTTTCAGCATCAGGAATACACGGCCTGTGTGATTTTACAAGGCCTGACCGTGTAACCTTCGGGTTTAACAAAAAATTTCACTCTTCAAGACCCCTTAAATGGATCCTAAACCATCCTAACATCCCTTTTACTCATAATCTTTCCCAAATCGAACAATCCTAGTGCGATATCACTTCATATGCTCTAATTATTCGAGATACATGTCCTATGCAACATCATCTACTTAAACTATCATATCTCTTAACTTCGATATCCAAAAATTGTATACTTTATACCGTTAGAAAGTTAAGAGGATAGGCTACAACTTTTATCAAGACAACTTTATCTAATTTATACTAGATTTATACATATTTTCTCCTGAATTCGGAACACACACTTTCCCCTAATGAAAAACTTGAGAATTATCCCAACTTCACTTCCTCTATTGCAATATCATTCATAATGATTTCAACTACAAATTAGAATTCATCAAACAATCAACCTCAATTTATTTGACTCTTCACATTCAACTACATCTCATCATTAATAATTCCTATCTTTCTTTTCCATAACATCTAACTTATGTATATATATATAACAATAATTCATGTTCAAAGTTCATCCATTCAAGTAGAAAAACTTCTTCAATTATATCTAAATCTAACTCAACTCATATCATGCATACACAATTCGAATTTCATTAACATCATAAGATAAGTGTTTGCAAAGCTGTAATGACATCTCATGCCAGAATACATCATCAATATCAAAATCCAAAATACAAAAGATGCAAAACCCAATAGTTCTCGAAATGCATCTAAAGTCTTGCTTTTGCAAAATCTAATTTCAAATACAAAACATGCATAATCGAAATGATGCCTTGACTCTTAATTTCTCGATCTCATTCTTTTCACCTGAAGATGGGATGGAAATGGGGTGAGCTTGACAGCTGTTGAGTAATATTTTATAATCGATAACAAGAAAAATCATTGACATTATTCATCTGTCATAGAAATTTTTATTGAATTCAAGAAAAACATAGTTCTCAACCAATTCACAATACTACAAATCATGTATTCATCAACTTGACAATTCACAGATGCAATATACAACAAATGGCTTGAGGGTTCCCTAGAATAAAACAGAGAAATCGAAGTTTACTCCATGAACGAAACGAGTCAACTTTTCGGATCTTGTAGGCCACAAGTGGGCAGCTGGGAGAAGGTTTTATGTCGACGTGTATGTGACTACGAAGCGGTTCCTCTCTCATCCAAACAAAGCACAAAATCAATGCTCAAATTCATTTTATCAAAATGAAATGTTTTCATACTTTTCATGTTCTTTTTCTTTTTCCCATTCAAATCAAAACGCCATGACACAATTCAATAGCATAACATGATCATATACCACAATGCATTTTTCCACATTCACAACAATTCAAATCCAATCCATGAAGCATATACACATATATAAGCAAATTCTTTAAATCATTTAAAAACAGTATATGCACATTTATGAAGTACTTGAAATCATTTTATTCTCTTGATTTGAGAAAAAATTTAATGGCTCATTATTCAATCATAAACATGAAACCCACCTTATTTCACTTGAGAATCCAAACTCAATTGTTCCCTTCCTCTTACTCTTGGATAAGGTTTCTCTTGATTTCCTAAATCAAACCAATTTTTTATTCAATTCCAATTCAATAAAAATCCCTAAAACTTCAAAATCACAATAAATAAAATTAACACAAATTAAGCTCAAACCTAACCTACCCATAATCCATCTAGGTTAGAAAACGTAAAACCTAGCTTAGAAACCCTAAAATCAAATGGGTTCCCCCTTAAACCATCTTCTTTCTCCATTCATTCCCAACATAAAAACCCTTTTTCTCTTTCTCTAACTCTTTCTCTAACAAAACAAGAAGAAGAAGATAAACTTACCTTGGTAAGATGATTTCCTTTCTTTTTCTTCTTTCTTCTTCCTTCTCTCTTCTTCCACGATTTTCTCCTTCTTCTCTTCTTTCTCTACATTTTTCTCTTTTCCCTTTTGTTTTTCACGACAGCTACTTTCTTCCTCTTCTTATTTCAAGACATCATTTTAGTTGTCTTTCCCATTTTGCCCCTCTTTTAAGTAGTCTTTCCATATTTACCCTCCTTTTGTCTTTATAACTAACATCTTATACTTCTAACTCCTTGACTAATGATCATGGGGAAATTGAAGGAATTTTATAATACTTCCTTCTAGAAATTTTTTTCTCATTGTCTTAATTTTCCAATGACACCAAAATCATTCAATTTGGTTTGAAAATTTAAAAGTTATATCCTAAATATTTATGAACTATTCTTATACTGAAATAATATTTTGTACTCAAATTTCATACAAAGATTGAAATTCTTCAAGACTAAATTAGAACTTGATTTCATCAGATAATTTGTATCCCTATTTCTCTAGTTTAATTCAAATTAAGAATCACCTCATTCGGATAACTAGAGAAAAAGTTATGGCTAAAACACCGAAGCATACTCAGTGAACATGTCTCAACTTATAACTTCCAATATTTCACATATAACCCTTCTTGTCCTAACTACCTTTTCTACTTTAGTTCAAATTAAAAAATTCTTCTTTTCTTTACACATATATAATCGCCAATAATTTCTCATTTAATAGTTCTAAAATTCAAAAAGAGTTCGGGGCCCAACATATTTTGTCATCTATAGGGTCAAAATTGAGTCAGATTAAAGTTCAGATGAAACCAGATGAAGGTCAGACGAAAGGCTTCAGTTTAATACCTATTTTGGGACAATTGGCATAACTTTCACTAGAGATATTAGATTAAGATCAACTTTAGACATTTTTGAAGATAACTTCTAGATCTACAACTTTCATAAAGATACCAAAGATAGATTTTGTCATCTAAAGAGTTAAAATTGAGTGAAACAAAAGGTAAGATGAAACCAAATGAAGGTCAGACGAAAGGTCAGATGAAAGGCTTCAGTATAAGATTGAACCAAACGATAGGCTTCATTCTAAGACTAAACCAAGCGATGGGGTTTCTACAGGGTCTTCTTCACATCACCTAAAGTTCTAAAACACTAACCACACTCTCCAAAACATATCCAACTTTTAATGGCCATAACTCTCAACTCCAACATCCAATAATCACATACTTTATACCATTGGAAAACTAAAAGGATGAACTACAACTTGCTAGAAGTCAACTTTTCAATTCAGCCTAAATTAATACAGTTTTTCCCTAGAAGTCAAAACATAAATTCTCACCCTTATGGAAAACTTGAAAGTGAAAATAAACAATTTGGAAAAGTCATCGGCAAAACACAATCATACTTCATTAACATCAAAATATAAGAATTTTTACAAAGCTTTAATGGGCATTTCAAGCCACCATACATCAATATCTCAAAATCCCAAAATACAAATAGATACATGAGCAATAATTTACTCGAAATGCAACTAAAGCCTTGTTTTACAAAACTAGCTTAAAATAAAAAAGTATGCATAATCGGAGTGATGTCTTGACCCTTTGTTACTCGTTCTCATGCACTTCCCCTGAAGATGGGATGAAAAATAGAGGGGTGAGCTTAAAGCTCATGGGTAACAGTTTTATAATCGGTAACAAGCAAAATCATTGAAACATTCATTTCCATTGTAAAACTCACATTGAATCATAAAAATCCCAATTCTCCATTTATCAAGCAAATTATAAGCAACATAAGTCTTGCATTTAACAAACTTGTCAACAGATAATCACATCCAATGGTTTAGGTGGATCTAAAATAGAAAGTAGTGCACATTTCCATAAAATGGTCTTATATAGCCGTGAACAGAATGTACTATAACAATTTCACTTAATGGTCTTGTATAGCCGTGAACTTATGGGAGTTCATGAAGAAGTTCTATGCCACTAGCGGGTAGGTGAGAGAAGCTTTTAGTTGAAGTGCACTTGATATACTTAAGGGATCACTACAAACCCACATAATTATGCATTTCACATCTTGAAAACTTGTTGCCCGAAATGACACATTTTTGAAACATGATTTCATAAACTTGATATCCTTTAAAATCATTTCCATTTTTTATTTCATAATTCATCCACAAAATTCATACACCCAACATGCAACACTTTCTCAAAGCATTTAAAGAACAATAAATGCATATTTAAAAGTAGTTGAAAACATTTATTTCCATTTCTTGAAAGAAACATTAATGGCTTATTATTCAATTATAAAAATATAACCCACATTGAATGCCTTGCTCAAGGATGTCTCTCCTCTTGCTTCTTTTGTCTTTCTTGATTCCCTTTTCATAGGCAAAAATCCCAAGTTCAAATGGGTTGTAAAATTGAAAACCCACAAAGTAAGTTTGCCAAAATTGGTCTTGTAATACCTAAACCCATGCATTTTCTAAGCTTTATGAACCAAAACCCTTTCAAAAAATCCAAAGTATTAAAAATGCTCTTACCTTAAATCTTCACCAAATAAAGAGATGTTTGGCCCAATTTCAAGCTCTTATCTTACTCTTTCTTGTCCTCGTCTTGAGGGATTTCAAAATCCCTCAAGAAAATTTGGAAAAGATGAAACCCTAGCTCAACTCTCTTCTTTTCTCTCAAATCACCGAAACCTCTATTCTTTCGCTCTTTGATTTGTTATTTATCTTCTTTCTCCCCTATTTTCATTTTTTCCCTTCTTTAAGAAGAAGACAAAACTTCTTTCTTCCCATTTTTTCCTTAATGATTGAGAAAACTCCACCTTGTCCTTCTTTTAATTCCTTATGGTTTTTAAACTTAAATAAGCTGCCCAAAACACCCTTTTATGCATTCTTACTACTTTTAATTTAACTAACCCATGCAATAAATTCTACTAACATAGACATAAAAAAATTAACTCCAAAAAATTCACCTATCATAGCCCCATAATTCATTTAAATCATGCTTAATTAAAGAAAAAAATTTGGGTGCCAACATCAAGGGAGATAACAATAATTTGAGAGTATGTTTATGTAGGAAGCGCTTTGGTTTTTGTTGTATGCAAACCCCTTTTCCCAATTTTGGGGCTCTCTTTCTCTACAGCTTCTAGAAGTGTACGAATGGCCGAGTTTATATATGTAGTTAACAAGGTTTTGACAGGAATCTTTAATAATTATGTTTCATTCTAGGTTTATTATCTTTATTTTTAGGAGTAAAGCAATGGGTATTTAGTAAAATGTTGATATTTTCCTTTGTATGTAGTCTTATATGCTTATGTTTAAACTCACCTAACTTTAAAGAATAATACTTTGCTTTCCCTTTTGCTATAGTGGTTTAATGTGTCGCAAAAAACTACTTTCTTGCAACTATTCTTGTGTTGACTTAGATTGGTGAGCGTGGAAACTGTTTTGAATGGGTTTTATTTACTTAGAAGTGTTCGTGTTCTGATATGGGTTTAATCGAGTTTCATCATTGTTGATATTCGTAATTAGTGAGCTTATATTGTTAGTATTCATTCTTCAGCTTATAGTTGTTTCATTCATAGTTTCCATTCCTAAAAAATGAGAAGAAAAGAATTTCACTTTTTATTTTTTATTGGTTATCATTGGTTGATGTTGTTGAAGGTAGTGGAGGAAGGGTTGAAGAGAACGTTAATCAAAATAAAGGTTAATTAAATATATTGGGTCCCATAGGTTTAAAATTAATAATATTTTTAATTTTTTAAGAAAGTATGGCCCATATTGTTGTAATAGATATGACGTCAAAGGATGGGGCTTGGAAAATAAATAAATAAATATTTAAAAGAGCTAGGTTATAACTAACTTGGCAAAAAATTGACGACGTCATCTATCGTTTAGTTTTTCTGTTATTATAGGGTTATGTTTAAACATTTTCTAAATATTAATTCTTATTTGTACTCTCTGAAACCTTAGGGTTAGATTTATCAATTGGTGTAAAACTTAGGGTCAAAATAGACCATTTTACGAATTTTTTAATGGTGTCTATTGCGTTTAATGGTGAAGTGAAATCTTTTGCATAATTTTGCTTTCTTTTTTGGATTAGTTATAATTTGCTTATAATAGTGTCTACTGTGTTTAATTTTGCTTTCTATTTTTTTGATGTTTTTAATGGTGAACCAAACGCTTTTGTATAATTTTGATTTTAGTTTTGCATTAGTTATAATTTGCTTATAATGGTGTCTACTATGTTTAATTTGTTTTCTGTTTTGCTGTTGTTTTTAATGGCGAACTGAACTCTTTTGGATTATAATTTGCTATATGTTTTTATTTCAATTTTGCAAGTGATCAAATTGTAGTGGCAATAAAGCAATACTGAGCTAAAGGCATAAAAGATGCCTTTTAGACTTAGAAAAATGTAAAGTAGGTTGTTAAAATTTCAATCTTGGAATAGTGAAGTTGATCAAAGACAAACATGTACCAATTGATCCAAATGTTTGGCCATCCATTTTAGTTATCGTAATTGCCCTTAAGATTATTAGTAGGTCTTGTCCTAATTAGCAAGATGTATATTAAGAAAATTAGAAAACATCCTATTTAATAATGGTTCGAGGAATTGTAGATCCAAGAGGTATTTTGTTGATGTTTGCATTCAGTGGCCTAATTCTATGTTAGATGATCAAGCACTAGAGAAGTTTGATTTGTTTTAGAGCAATAAAAAAGATCTTTTTAAGGTTGTTTGCAATTGTAGGTAATCCTATAAGCACTAGAGAAGGTCTTCTAAATAGAAAGATAAGACTAGTGATGATATTATAAAGTTTAGTTTTGAGTTAGGTAGAGGTAGTTGTATTTGAGTTGAAAGTTGAGACTTCAAAAAAGAAATAAATGATGACTTGCTATTTTTTAGATTTAAATGTGTATCCATGGAATTGAATTAGTCAATGCATTGCAATGGAGTGTCCTTCATTACTACCTACCACTTTAAAACATCATTAATAATTTATCTAGTTTAATTCCATAACATTAGTGAATTTACTAAGTTTCCTATTATAAATTTATCCTCTTCATCAACTATTTGTAAAGGGATCATATTTCTCACTTGGGCTTCATTTTGACAGCTCATACTCATCAATTAAGTGGGCATTACTTTGATAAAATATTTGAAGATGAAGGGACATTTAATTATTTATTAATTATTACTATGTCCTTGATATTCCATTAATTTTAATATTACATTACTAAATATGATGTTTATACATACAGATAAAGTGACATAGACTATTGACGATTTTGACTACAATAATTAGTGATTTCTCGACCTATCTAGTCTCTACCTTCTTTAGTCTCCATAATTATTTTATCTTTATTTTTATAAATTGTATCATTTTCTATACAAAATGATTTGGATAATTATTTTCTTTCATTTCCTATAATCATATCCTCCTTAGTGTCATCTTATTCAAATTGTCACTATATTTAAGTTTTTATGTATTCATTCATTATAAAATCTCAAAATTTCTTATTTTTAATTAGTTGAAATTTGTAACTATAATTAATTTAATTGGTCACTTCAATTATAAATTTTCTTTCATTTTCTATAATCATATCGTCCTTCATTAATGAAATTGATTTCATCTTATTCATTTTATCACTATGTGTAAGTTTCTATATATTTATTCATTATAAAATCTCAAATTTTTTAATCAATTGAAATTCTTAACTATAATTAATTGAATTGATCACTCAATTATAATCTTTTCTTTCATTTCTTATAATCATATCCTTCTACATTAATGAATTTGGTTTCATCTTATTATATGTAAGTTTTATATATTTATTTATTATAAAACTCGAATTTTCTTAACCAATTGAAATTGTAACTATAGTTAATTGAATTAATCACTTGAATTATAATCTTCTTCTTTCATTTCCTATAATCATGTTCTCCTTTATTTATGAGTTTGGCTTCATTTTATTCATTTTATCACTATATGTAAGTTTCTATATATTTATTCATTATAAAATCTCATTTTTAATTTTCTTAATCAATTGAAATTATAACTATAATTAATTAAAGTTATCACCTTAATTATAACCTTTTCTTTCGATTTCTATAACCGTATCCTCCTTCATTAATAAATTTGGTTTCATCTTATTCATTATATGTATATATATATAAATCTCAAATCTTTTAATCAATTGAAATTTGTAACTATAATTATAAAATCTCAAAATTTTAATTAACTAAAGTTTGTAACTATAATTAATTAAATTAATCACTTCAATATCTATTTTATATCCTCCTTCATTAATGAATTTGATTTTATTTTATTAATTTTATCACTATATATAATAATATATATATTTATTCATTATAAAATCTCAAAATTTCCTATTTTTTTAATCAATTGAAATTTGTATCTATAATTAATTAACTTGATCACTTTAATTTTAATCTTTTTCTTTCACTACCTATAATTTTATCATCAATTGTTAATTAATATAAATTTAAATTTAAATTTTAAAAAATGCCTGCTAGGTCTGTGTGAGCTTAGGGGTTGTTGAGCACAATTAGACCCTAGCCTTAGGCTTGACTAATTTGGCTAGATCGGGCCCGAGCCTCTCGATAGGATCGAGCTTCAAGCCATGCTTGGGCTATTTTTCCACTGGTCAGGTCGAGCTCAGCCCTTACCATCCCTAGTTAGATGATATCCCCATCTAAATAAGATTGGATAAAGTTATATCACAATTAACAATATAAGATATTACGTTGAATTAGAAAGATACATCCATATTCATAAATATCTTTTCTATACATCCATATTCATAAATATCTTTTCTATCTTTAGATGATTCTCACATATGATCTTTATCCTTTAGAACTGATGTGTTATCCCATGTGATCTTATATACCACATCATCCAAGATCTGCCCTTCATAATACATTGGTCTGATCTAATGCTTACCCATATCAAGTATGTTATCTATGGTCTATTCATTTGAGCATACACTAACTCTTTGGAGCTATCACATGTCTCTCTTATACGTGTGATCTAGTTATCTGTCAACCTAATGTCCATCTTAAGCTAGCAATTACATATCCAAATCTTGCATCTTGTCGGAGACTTCTACCAATGCATGTCAACGCTCTCCTACTCTAGAGCTTTCGTTGATAATGCCTATTTTTTCTTACTTTTTGCAAGTCTTTGTCTTTTTTTGCTAACTTGAGTGTCAAACATTGGTTAAAGCTCGCCAACATGCATGATTATGTAATTTAGACTTAGGGTCTAACAATGTGAGAGGGTATAATGGTCAATATCACAATTAACATAACAAAGAAGCAATTGTATCACTTTACCAATTGTTAAGGACACATCATATAGGAAGTATTATATATAATATTTTGGCCCAAAATGAAAGTCCAGACATATCATTGTATTGGATGGAACAACAAAACTAAAGAATTGAGTGACGTATCAATGAATAATACCAAAGAAAGAATAAGGGAATTAATTAAAAAAACTTGAAATCTAATGAAACATGTTCGTTGTGTAGGAAAATCCCGAGAGGAACATCACATGTTCCAGCAGCGGAAACAAAAAATTTTATTCCCGGGACCTTCCCGAAACCCAGATCCCGTGTCGGTATGAAAACTCAAACTGAATAGCCAATAGAGACTATCTCTAAAGGTATCCACGCAGAGATCGAAACCTAACCGGATCAAACACCTTTGACCGGGAATAGCTAAACAGAATAAAGCTGCTAGAGCCTACCTCCGTCCTTGGAGAGCTTGAATCAACGTTGGAAAGCTTAGAGAAGAAGAGAAGATCCGATGATGCTTGAGGAAGAAGACTTGAAAATCACCTTTCCAAAGCAAAGCTTAACAATTAAGCTTTCAACTTCTTACCTTTGCAAAAACCTACGAAACCATCTCTTCTCATTGCCTTTTATATGTCTTGAACACTTTAAAGACTCATAAAAGGCTTATGGTGGAGGCTTGTCCACGTTAGCCATTTATATATATATATATAAAGCTTAAAAGATGATCTTCTCCTTTATGCTTCCACGTATCACACACACACACACACACACACATATATATATATATATATATATATATATATATATATATATATATATATATATATATATATATATATAATCATATATATATATGTATATAATTGTTTAAGCGGTCCAACACACTGGGTCATCCTACCGCCTCTACCGGGTCCCAAGTATGGGATAAACCCCAAAACCTTTTTCAAGAATATCGATGTCACGATCTCATCGGGACATATCTCGATCTCATCGGGATCCATTTAATCCAGCTTGCTCTCCATATATTGGAACTCACCAAAACTATTTTACAATTCTCCAAACACTCTTATCGTGTGACCCTTTAGGTTCCGGTTATGTTGGCCACTTAGATTAACAATTAATCTGAGCAAGTCATGAGCGGTATCTAGCAACACATCATGACCCCAATTGACCGGAAAGTAATCGGTTTGATGAATTCATCACGAACCGATCACGAACCTTCCATGTATACAATTCTTGTGCAATTCGTCCTTTCATCATCCTATACCCCACTTGGTTATGAGTATGGCTAATATGTCAACTCTTACTAGACTAAGTCTAGCCCAAGTGAAATCGGTTCTGTCGAGGACTCATTACTTTATATGTCCATGAAGACAATCTTCATGACATAGTCATGCTCGCCGAGACTTAAAGTAATGATCCCGAAAAGAGGCGTGGTATCTCTTCTGTTCTCACGTAGTGATGAATCCTTATTGGCTACTCAATTACCTTCAATACCTCAAACGCACCCAAGCACCATCCTATGAGTAACCTCCGGAAGGCCACAAGGAATGGAGTCAAAGTGCAGGATCAAGATTCAAGATATCCTTGAGTACCTCAAGTCTAAGGATACTTGCACCATTGCTATGATGAGATTATCACCGACATTAAATCCATGTGATGATCTCATGGCGAGTCATCCAATGAACTTACTACCACTAGTAAGCATCCATATGTCAACTCTAAATATCTCATATTTACGCTTCGAGATCCACCGCTTGATCCAATCAAGGAGTATGACATATGCTAGTCGTCCGGATTAATGATGTCCATCTCATTAATCCTATGACTAGGGAAAATTTAGATACTGACATAATTGCACATGATAGGAATCTCAAGATTATGATCATATCATAATTTCCTTCATGCTATGTCATATATCATGGACATCATTAATTTGATTAAAGATCAATATCAATTCATAAAGAACATCAAATAAATGAAATATGCCTTTCTTTATTTATTCATAAAGTCTGTACATGACTATGAACAAAAAGCGCTAAAGGGGATTGCCTTTAGGGCACTACTCTAACACGTTGTTACTACATCAAGTTAACTATCTTGACGTTAACAGGCCATAATACATGATATGAATATAGAGTGAAAGGTCCTAACTGAAAAAGGTTCACAATTGTGTTACAAACATTTATATAAAGCTCTAGTAGCATCATCCATAGAAACAGAGACAAGAATAAGAGATGGCTTGGTTACACAACTCAGTAACCACCACGAAGGCTAAGCAAGATGCAACGTAGATTCCTTTTGGATGTTATAATCAGTACGACTCCTCCCATCCTCGAGCTACTTCCCAATATAGTATCTAAACCCTCCACCTTCAAAGTGATAGTTTTCCTAATCAGGGTCTTCACAAAGATTTACATCCCACCCTAAAATCGAAGCACCAAGTGAAGGGTCGACTCTGTTATAAAGGTTTTTTTTCAAGCATCAACTTATCCACTAGTTGTGCCAACCCTTTTTCACATCAATCTCACTTAGATCTGTTTAAGCAAGATTCAGCCTTCACATGCGATCGTTGATCAATCTACTTGTTCTCGAATGCCTGACTACCTTTGTAGTGTTTAGCTCTCATACTCTTGCAAGAATACTACGAAAAAAACTAAATATTCATGGCAACAATAAAAACAAAAAAAGAGATATAGATAAAAACTAATCTTTATTACTTACCTCAAAGTATACAAAAAAATGCTCTCTCACATTTGAGTGTCTCCCACACTCAATATATAAAGAGTAAGGCTTAAATCAACTATTTATAGGCACCTCTAGATGACCAAGTTAAAATCTTAATAGAACTCTACTGACTAAGATCACATCTTATCCTTATCAGATTACATCACAATATCCAATATAATGACATCCCTATTCAATTAGGACTCTATCTAATATGATTAAGTTGCATCATAATAACAATACAAAAGATAAAATCTACCTAGGAATGATCTATCTATATCCACAAAGATCCTCCCGTATGATCTTTATCTCTTAAAGTTGATGTTCATCCACTGTGATCTTATACATCACACTATCCAAGATCTCCTCATTTCTATCCATTGATGAAGAGTCATCTAAGCTAATAGCACATTGGTCTTTCCAATGCTTTCCCATACCAGCTTCATTAGCCATGGTCCGTCCATTTGAGCACATACTAAGGGGGTGTTTGGTTTGAGGGTTTGGAAATGAAGGAATGGAATAATAGTAAAAAATAGTATTTGCTTTGGGGTTTTCAATTTCAAGGGAATGGATTTATTCCATTAAATTTGGGAATCCACCAAACCCCCCAAAAGGGTGGGTATCAAGTTTTCATTCCAATTTGGGAATTCACAAACCATCAAACAACCGTCTTCTCATCTTCTCCTGCTCTCTTCTCTGATCGGGTTTCCTCGCTGTCGCTAGGTATCTGCTCTATTATCACGTTAAAAAGACATTCCAATCAGTTTATAATTGATTTCCAATAGGATTTTTCCATAGAAAGCTATTTTATTGGTATCATCATGCATTGGGTCTCGAGGCTAATCAGTTTATGATTGATAGTGTGTAAAATTATCTCCCTTTGGTTTTATGATGATTAAGCTGAAGTTGATTCTTTTATACTTTTAAAAAATGCAATGCTTATATAAATCTAATTTTAACATACTCTACTTGAATAACAATTTATACACTTGTTGCTTTTATGTCCCAGTCACATATTTCATAACTTAATGACATTAGAATCTAACATTAGCTACCTTTAATTTCAATGTAGAACATTATGGCACATACCCCTATCATAAGTAGACGATGCAAATTAATTCGAAATGCTCGGATTATGGCAACATTGGTTAATGTATTCAATCTAGTTTTTGTTACTTGGTATCAAATGTTATTGATGCATTTGCACATTACGAGACCCCCATTGAAAATCAAAGAAGAAATCAAGCATGAAAGAATGAAATGGATGTTTAGGCTCACAAAATAATATGATACAATTTGTATTAGTGAGCTCCGAATGGATAGACGTACATTTGGTATACTGTGTGAGATGGTAAGAGATATTGGAGGGGTAAAGGACACTAAGAACTCTTCATTAGAGGAAATAGTTGCTTTGTTTTTATATGTGTTGGCTCACCACAAAAAGAATAGGACAATTGGCTTACTGTTTCATCGAAGCGGGGAAACTATCAGCCGACACTTTAATAGTTGCCTTTTAGCAATCTTGAAATTACATGGAGTATTGCTTAAAAGACCTCAACCTATTACGGAAGATTGTGAGGACAACCGCTGGAAGTCTTTCAAGGTACCTTCTTGTTAATTTTTTTATTATAGGTTTGCATTTTTTTCAACCATTTAGTCTTACATTTTTTTTTCAAATGACAGGGTTGTTTAGGTTCTTTAGATGGGACGTTAATTAAAGTGACACCTCCATCTGATCAAAAATCACGGTATCGCACTAGAAAAGAAAATATCACAAAAAATGTGTTGGGTGTGTGTTGTCCAAATATGCAATTCATATATGTTTTGCCTGGTTGGGAGGGTTCGGCACATGATGGCCGCGTACTTCGTGACGCTATCAATAGACCTGATGGACTTAAAGTTCCTTGAGGTATAAGTACTTCACACACATATATATATATTAAAAAATTCATTCAAACTCTAATCTATGTATACTTGTGAAGGTTGTTATTATTTGGTGGACTCTGGTTACTGCAATGCTGAGGGGTTTTTGGCTCCATTTCGAGGTCAACGGTATCACCTTAATGAATTTCATGGTCATCGTCCACGGACACCACAAGAATATTTTAACATGAAGCACTCTAAGGCCATAAATGTTATTGAGAGATGTTTCAGGTTGCTAAAAGGACGATGGAAAATATTAGCTTCTCCTTCATTTTTTCCAATTGAAACTCAAGTGCGCATCATTTTGGCTAGTTGTCTCCTACATAATTTGATAAGGAAGTACATGAGTGTTGATCCACAAGAGTTGGAGCCAGTTGAAGAAGATGATTTAGCAGATGATGACCCCCTTGATAATGAATACTATGTGTCATTTATTAACCCTACACAAGAATGGGTTAACTTTAGAAATGATTTAGCAAATCAAATGTTTAATAGTTGGAGGGAGAGATTGAATCCTTGAATGTGTACTTGTTTCAACATTTTGTATAAACATTACTGTTTTATTTGTTTGAGATGTACTTTAAAAATGTGTACTTGTTTCATTTTCTTACCATTGTTGTCTCTAAATTATGTTATTTTATTGTAGTTTTTTGAATAACTATATGAGTTATTGATTCTTGAACAAGTTTATGTTTTCTTTCTTAGGATGGATCAAGAAGAATCTAGTCAAGTTTGGGGAAAAAATAAATGCTTTTGGACAGAAGAAGAGGTGCAAGTTTTGATTCAAATTCTTCAAGGAATGGCGTGCGATCCTTCATGGAAGACAGATAGCGGGTTTAAGAGCAACTACATGGCTGAAGTACATCGAAAAATTATAGAAATAATGCCAAATTTTTCGAAGAAAGTTAATCCTCATCTTGAGTCAAAAATCAAATGGTTGAAGAACAAATTTCATTGCATCAATGATATGTTAAGGGAGAGCGGTTGTCAGTCGAATGATGTGGAGAAAAAAATTGCATGTGAGAAGCAATGGTTTGATAGTTACTGTCAGGTGAGCTATTCATACTTGTTCTCTTTAATCAAATTGGTGGACATGTGAACTTATAGAATGAAAAAGTATACTAATTGAAGTTCCATTTTCTGTTTTTCTATTTTTTTAGACGCATAAAGAAGCAAAAGGAATGTGGGAATTTAAATTCCCATACTTGAATCAACTTGAATCAATTTATGGAAGAGATAGAGCTACTGGGTTGAACGTTCAGGGATATGTGGATTCTATTCGAAATATGGAGAATGATCAAAATACAGTAAGTGGTGGTGAGTATGTTGGTGAATATGATTTATTATCTGACGAAGAAAACAATGATGTGTGTTTGGATTCGCAAGCAACTACAACTTACACAAGCAACAAAAATGTGAGAAATGTGAGTGCAAAGCAGAAACAACCATCAAGCAGCAGTGGAGGGAATATAGCAAAAAGGAAGAAAATGTCGTCAATTTCAGCTTCCTTAGATGTCAGCGCACAACTGCGAGAAATCAATTCTGGTTTTTGTACTTTTGTGGAAGGCTTTAATAGCAATTTCGCAACCATAGCAAATGGTATTGCAGATGAAAATTTACGTGACAAAGCTGCTTCTGAAAAAATGAAAGACGTGGTTGAAGAGTTAATGAAAATTGGCCTTCCAAGTGGTGATGTCTTTAAAGCAGCTAACATTTTCAGTTCAAATAAAGACAAGATTGATCTGTTCCTAAGCCTTCCCGTTGACATGCGAAGGCTTTATGTCTTAAGATGTTGTTTTGATGCTTTATGTTTTAGGTACTATGAAAAATCTTGCTTTTTGTTTTGATACTTTATGTTTTAAAGTTTATTTTGATGTTGTTTTGATGCTTTATGTTTTAGATACTATGAGAAATCTTGCTTTATGTTTTGATACTTTATGTTTTAAGTTATTTTGATGTGTTTTTATGCTTCATATTCCATTTTAAATATGATATAAAAAATGGTATTATATTATCTTTCATTCCCATTAATGCAACAAACCAAACAACATTATTGGTATTAATACAGAAACCCAAGTTACAACCCAAACATCATTTTTCAATTTTTCATACCCATTCCCATCCCCTTCTACTATTATACCCATACCTATACCCAACCCCGTGCTCAAACCAAACACCCCCTAAGTCCTTAGTCCATCAAGAATCCAACCTTAGTTAAGTTAACTTATACAAGGCCTGAAACTCTAACCAAAACTCGCACCACGCTTAATCTAACTTGTTAAGTCACCTTGGAACTCTCGTATGCCATATTCATATGTATGATCCAGCTAACCTTCCACTCGATGTCTATCTCAAGCCTTCTTTTGGTCTCACTTCTAAATCTGGCATCTCGTCAAAGATTTTCACCAATGTGCACCAATGTATGTTAACATTTGGCATTGCCCCTTTATTAGAGCTTTAGACACATAAAATACAAAAAATCCTTAATAGGTTGAAATTAACACTGTTTTTCAATTTCTGGCAGATTCGACGTTTGGATCTTTGGATATTTTTATCTTGGGATCGGGTTATTAGAAAATTCTAAGATTTGGTAGGCATAATCTTGACTCATTGAAGAATGTTTCCACTAAGTTTTAGAATTTTTGGAGCTGTCAGTTAAGAGCAGTAAATTTGTGAAAAGTGATATAAACAAGTCCATAAGAGGAGGACCAGCATTGGGCAGACCGAATTAAAGGCTACAGGAATGCATATAGAGGACAGCAAATCGCGGCATCGTTTTGTTTAAATCATGCTAGAGAAAGCCGTGGACCAAGGGAAAAATATTGAAAGGCAACGTACAAAGTAAGTTCTTAAAATGGTTCCATCAATTAGCTACTTATGGACAGGTAGCATGAAACACTAACGCAACAAGAGAGGAGGCGTTAAGGAAACTGGAGGCTTGAACAAAATCACGCTAGGTGTGGGCAGCGTGAATGAGATAGCTGGGAAGGAAACAAAGCAGCAAATTAAAGGAGCAAAATCAAATCAGCTAAGGGGAAAATCAGCACAACACGTGGAGGAGCAACAGATATCACGCATGGAGACAGCTGGAAGGAAAAAAAAAGCCACCAACGTAATAGGGGTGGAAGACACGCACGTTAGCAGAGGGGGAAAAGCTCTCCAACGTTGGCTTGAGCTTAAGAAGAAAGACACATGTTGAAGTGGTGATATAGAGTGGAACGTTAGGCAGGTAGAGAGAAGAACATTGAAGACAGCTGGTGGGTTTTAGGAGAAAATGAAAATAACGTGGTAGCTGGTTTTTGGGGAGGGTGAATCAAGTTAAACCACAAAGCTCTCAAGGTGGACGTAGACCAATCAAGAGTAAGCAAGAAGACAGCTGAAGCATGCATGAAGAAAAGGACGCAGACCACAAATGATTGAAATCAGCTGGAGGCATACGAGAATGGACAAAGAAAAAATCAACGAAGACGTGGACAGTTGTGGGAGAGGAGCAAGTTATTAAACATGATGTCGACCTTTATTGGTCTTGTCATGCTATAGTAGAAAAGAATGCACAGTAAAGAGAAGCTTGCATCAAATGGAAGGAACATAATCATGCATGAGACAAAGCAAAATGTAGAAAGCAACAGCCAAGGGAGGAACGTATAAGATGCAAGTATCAAAATCATTTAAAAGAGTCAAAATCCTTAATTGACGCAGCAACAAAAGGAGACTAAGGTCAGAGATTGCGGCTGTGGAGTTTTGGAAGCTAGAGGTTATTATTTCATCAATGGGAGAGCAAATCAATTTAAAAACGCAAGTCATACACAAAGGCATCAGGGCAGCCGCATGAACGTAGGTGACGACAGAGAAGATTTAATTGTTTAATCAATTAAAATCAACAACAATCCAATGTAAATCACGTAGAACACAGCATGAGATAAAACAAATCAAATGGACTGAGAAATGAACGCAATACGCGGACGCATGGAGGGAGAATAGTTGTCAGCTCAAGCATTAAAAAGAGGATAAACGTAAGAGAGAAAAGGGGAATTGGAGGTTGCACAGGAGTTGGAGGTTCCACCAGACAAGCAAGAACGTTACACACACTCCAAGCATCAACGTAAAGGTAGGAGGAACCAAGAAATAAAAAAAGCGAGGCTGGGTTAGAGAAGCTAGCGAGGACACCGGAGGCAAAATTAAAGACCAAGCAATCACCAATTGTTTTAATTTTTCTTCTACTCATTTCATATTTATAATGTTTGCTTTTATTATTTTCCTTGTTGCTACTGTTATTATGCGTAACTAATCCTTTCATTCTAGGATTTTAACTGAACCCTTGATATAATCTCGGTTAATTGGTATTTTCTCAGTTTAATTTCTTATGCCTGTTTTTACTTAAAGGTTTGATTATTGCAATTTGTTCTTAATGCTTTTCATAATTTGATCATCTATGAAATTGATTTTCTTAATCTTTGTGTAACGTAACAGGGAGCAATAGATTTGGAAAAAGATTGCAATAGCTTAGGATCACTTTCGTAGTGATTTGTGTCTAGGATCGGGAGATACCTATCCACCCTAAGTAACCACATTAAGATTGATTCGATAAAGCTATCATCGAATTATCACAATTTACCATAGAAATATAGGAAATTGGTTCGATGATTAGGATTACTAATGATCCTGGAGGGCTTAGTAGTTAATTCTGAATCTTAGGTTATCAAACCCGGTATATGAATTAACTCGAGAAAATTTCGACACCGAGGTAAAATCAAAAGGGAAGTTAAATTCCTATATTTTCATTCCATCGATATTTCTTATATTTTTATCTTGCGTTAATTCTCGTTTTTATTTCATTTTTCAAACAACAACAATCATTCTTTTCTTTAATTTTTATGTTATTAACTTAAATTAGAAGTTATTACGAGTATTACTTTTTAACTAATTTGGTCTCCGTGGGATCGATATTTTTACTACTTGACGATAGAAACGTGCACTTGCGTTTACGATTAACAAGTTTTTGGCGCCGTTGTCGGGGACCAATTTTTAGTTTTAATATTGATACTTGTTTTGATTTTTTTTTTAAGTTTACTTACGTGTCTCATTTTGTTTTTATTGGGTAGGTGATCTGCATGCTCACCCGCTCTAAACCGATCCAACCCATACGTGATCCTGAAATAGAGAGAACGTGTAAAGCGAATCGGAGAAGAGTTCGAGAACAAAGAGCAGCTGTAGCCAACATGGCCAACAATAACGAGACACCCGAACAAACGGCCGAACAACTCCAAAATGAAGAAATACGGAGACAAGTTCGAGAGGAGATGGAAGCCGAGCAAAGACAATTGGAACGAGCACGAAGTTGCTTAGATTTCCATACACCTACTTTTGATGAGAGAACGAGTATAGCTCACACTCGGATTCCAGCCACTCAAACTTTCAAAATCGACGGAGCGGTCATGAATTACTTGAGGGACAAACCTTTCACCAGAGTGGCATCCGATTGTCCCATCACGCACCTCAAAAATTTTCTCGAAATTGCCGATAGCTACCAAGTAGCAAATGTGTCAAATGAGCAAATGCGACTAAGGCTCTTTCCATTTTCTTTTGCAGGTGCAGCCAAAGAATGGATGTGGGATGCAAACCCAAAGGGTTCGTTGACGACGTGGGGCGAATTAAAGGACAAATTCATGAGAAAGTACTTCTCACCAGCAAAGACTCACAAGCTCAAAATGGAGATTATCAACTTCAAACAATCCGAGATGGAGTCATTAGCTGAAGCCTTTGAATGATTCAAAGAATTCCGAAGGAAGTGCCCACATCACGGGATTCCTCCATCATCTCTGGTCTCTCATTTATATCATGGGTTGACTCTCGCTACGGCAAGTCAATTGGATACAATTGCTGGAGATACGTTCTTAGAACTCAATCCCGATGACGCTATATCGTTAGTAGAAAAGGTTACTGCTAACAACTGTAGGGTTTATGAAAGAGGAGGATCTCAAGCTACGCGGAAAGCCCCAAGTACGTATGAAATCAATCCCTCAGAATTGATGGATGCCAAGATCTCGAATATGTGCAAGAAAATTACAGACACTGTTTTGAAACAACTTAAACCCATAACAAAATAGGTAAAAGTCGTAAGATTTACTTATGATTATTGTGGTGAAAGTCATCATTATGAACAGTGTCCAAACGTCAAGCCACCTACCGAGACGGTAAATTACTTCGGGAATCAAAAAGCTCCATATAATCAAAATGCAAACAACTACAATTCAGGAGCAAGAAATTACCCTCCAAGGCAAAATCACCCATCGGGATTCCAAACGCAACAACAAAATTGGCAATATCAAAACCAACCACAAGGACAACCTCCAAATACATCCAACCAAGCATCATTGGAGAGTATATTGGGGAAGTTCATGGAGCAAAGTGGTCAGAGAATGGTCAAACTTGAAGAATCAAAACGGAACTTGCAAACTCAAATGGGACAAGTGATTGAAGCTTTAAAAAGTCGTCCTCAAGGAACATTTCCAAGTGACACTGTGAATCCTCGGAAGGAACAACTTCATGCCATCGTTCTTAGGAACGGAAAAGAGGTGGATACAACACCAACTCCCAAAGGGAAAGAGGTATGTATAAATTCTGAAAATTCTAAAATTTTGTGGGATGATGTTGTTATTGATGTTGATAGATCCATGAAAAAAGAGGAGGAAGAAAAACCAAGGGAAGACAAGGAATAAAAACAACCGAGGCAAAGACCATATCCTCCACCGCCATTTCCTCAAAGGCTAGCAAAGCAAAAACATGAAAAAGGGTTTGAAAAATTTATGGATGTTTTTAAGAAACTAACAATTAACATTCCGTTTGCTGAAGCTTTAGAAATATGCCAAGTTATGCCAAATTTATGAAGGATGTTCTATCAAAAAAGAGAAGGCTTGGAGATCATGAAACGGTGGACTTGACGGAAGAATGTAGTGCGATACTACAAAAGAAGCTCCCACCAAAACTCAAGGATCCTGGAAGTTTTACAATTCCATGTGTAATTGTCACACAAATTTTCGGTAAGGCTCTTTGTGATCTTGGTGCTTCCATTAATTTAATGCCCATCTCATTTTGGGAAATTAGGCATGGGAGATGTAATTAAACCAACTTCGGTGAGACTACAATTGGCCGATTGTTCCATTATCCATCCATGGGGAATTCTTGAAGATGTGCTAGTCAAGGTGGATAAGTTCATTTTTCCAGCAGATTTTATAGTCTGTGACATTGAAGAAGATGTAGAGGTACCTATCATTTTGGGACGACCATTCCTAGCCACAGGTAGAGTTCTCATCGATGTTGAAAAAGGAGAACTTACCATGAGAGTAAATGGAGAAGAGGTAACCTTTAGCATTTTTTTTCTTCTATGAAATTTCCAAATGAAAAATGTTATGCAATTTCTTCAACCAGGGCAATTTTAAATGACTCAACTATGAATGCTCTAACTGATGATCCTTTGGCAGCTGCTTTAACAACATTTAATGAGTTTGATGAAGAAGAAATTCTCGAATACATTAACTTGTTAGACTCAGGTTCATCTCTAAGACCATTTAGACAAGTTATAAAGCCATTGAACAATTTCAAGGATGAAGTAGCAACCTTCAATCGAAGTACCTCCGGAGTTAGAACTTAAGCAACTTCCTCATCACCTGAAGTATGCTTACTTAGGTGAGAACTCCACCCTTCCTGTTATTGTTTCCACAGAACTAACTAATGTGCAGGAAGAGAAGCTACTTCGTGTTTTGAAAGGACACAAAAGAGCAATCGGTTGTGTAACATCCCATCTCCGATGGGAAGGGTATTTTAGTAAATTGGGACGGGTCAGGAGTATTAATGTAACACCCCACACCCGTAAGACCCAAACCCGATATCGTTGGTGATATCCGAGTCCGTGTCCCACGAGAGTGGCGTACTACATCAGTCGATTTAAAATTCAGTATACACTTTTTTTCTTTTTGGAGCCATTAACTCCACGTTCACACGGCAAACACAGTAAGTAAATAAAATCCGTGTTTAATATAAACCAGTTTCAGTTATTACAGTCATCCAGTAATAATTACAATCAGTCAATGCAGTAAAATATTACTACCACAATGGCTCAGTAAAAAATACAATGCCTTGTTATACAGTAATTGCGGAATACAGTTTACTAAGACACTAATGCAGACACGGACTGATCCCGACCTCTAACCTTTACTCGTCTGATGAGACATACTCCGTGTCAGCCGGGTATTCTTCAGACCTGAAAAATAAACGCAAATTTTGGGTGAGTTTTGCGAACTCGGTGAGAAACCATCATCGATGGTTCACTCAATTCATGCATGTTCAATCGACTTGCCAAATATCACATCGAACACAGTTCACAAATGTAATCTCAAATAGTACATACCATTACATTTCACAAATGTAAGGCGACGCCTTTCATACAATCCAAATTCAATCATACCATATATGCAATGCACATGAGACCCTTTCCATTTCATTACGTTGTTGTGACTGTGCGCTGGCGCCCCAATGAACGGCACATTGCGTTGAGCGGTGGCTTCAAACATTGGGCTTGAAGCCGATACATTGAGCTGCTGGGCTCTGAATACGTTGGACTGAGGTCACATGCGTTGGTGAAAGCTCTCACATCGTTAGGCGTGATATGCCCCGATCGGTGTCGCTCGATCCTGTTGCCTTTATCGATCATGTCCTTATGCATGAATGCATATGTTCCAATTTTCATTTACGATTATTTCTATCACTTACATTCAATGCCATTTCCCATTTCCTCGGACCTTGGTCCGATTTCAATCATATATTTTCCAATTTATTCGTCATACCATATCGCATTTACAAATACATCCCATGTATCGAGACGATAATTAACACCGATATCAATCCTATTTCCTCGGACCTTTGGTCCGAGATCTCCAATGTAAACATTCATAAACAACACACACAAGTAGCACCGTTATCTCATTCCCAATATTTGAACACCTATGGTCCAAATCAATCAAAGTCAAACACACATATACCCATCCATTATCTCCACATGGCATAATCGCGAAATATTAAACACATAAAAAAATTGAGAAACCATCTAGGTTACTCACCTATTGCTTCCGAGCTAATGCCGGAAAACCTCTGTGACGTCGGTCAATCGACGCTCCAATTGGACCTCTATATGAATCAGAAAAAGTACGAGTCACTAAATATGAAATTTGTACTCATGTTGATGAGATATGCATGTTCATGAATTCCCGGTCCTAATTTAATATTTTTCCATAATAAAATTCTATCAAAAATTAGAAATCCATAGGCGCTGACGGTGCGCAATTCGGACCTCTATAGGTCCCAAATTAAATAAAACAGTGTTTACATGTTCCGTCAATAGGGGCTACGTCAAATTCCCGTCTAAAAATTCCCGTTTTCTCATAATATGAAATTAAATATTCAACAAATCCGATGCCTCTGGAATCAGGTCAATCGGACGTCGGACGGGAAAGAAATTGACAAATGAACAATCGTACCATTTAATACCAAATAAAAATTCAAAAATAAATAACAAGGAATAGCCAGGCGCCTGCCTCATGAGGCGAGATGCCGCCTCCCTCGGCGAAAATCGCCTCACTCCGTCGCGAGGGCGAGGCGTCGCCCTCGCGACCTGTCTCTTCGGATCTCGCCCTCGCGAGATGGCGAGTTCCCACTCCTTCTGCTTGCCTATTTTTTTCCAGATTTAAAACTTAATTTCCATCCACTCTAACTTTTAGCACACAAATCAGAAAAATACCCACTATACCTCATTGGAAAGCTTATGAAAAGCTCTACAATTCTCTAGAAGACCATAAAAATCAATTCCAACCCTAAGGATGTCAAATAATCCATCAAACCTTCTGCTTTCACAATTTCCCTCAACACAGGGCAGTACATTTACAATTTCATAACTCACTGATTCCTTAGTAATAAATTACCACAAAAATATGCTTAATAAGTTCACAATGTCCTCTACAACTTTCATGAACAATCCAAAATCAAATTCTATTTCTAAACCAGTCAATTAATTCATTTAATGTCACTGTCCCTGAAATCCTTCAATTTGGGCAGTAACCTTACAAGAGGCATAACTTCCAGTATACAAGTCAATAAATTCAGAACTTTACATCCCTATAAAGATAACATCATAAAATTCATTTTTCATGAAGCACTCAACACCCAATTCGATCTCTAACAATTTCAAAATTGTTATGGAAGTTTCTGTTATCATCAGTCACTCATAACCTAATGTAGGGTCAGGTTTTGAAAAATCATAACTCCCAATTCTGACTTCTAAAAATTACAAACCATATGTCATTTTCAAGGTAATCTTTTCCTCTACAACTTTTCAGAAGCTCACTCACACCAGTTCAGTCCACTTAAAATGTTAAAATTGCCTCCAATCAGTACACTCACAAAATCACACTTAAACTAGGTTTCATCCAAAATACTCAAAACCAGCCATTAGTAATCAATTCATATCTCCCAATACACAATTCTAAAAATAACAAGATCAGTAGCAATGGAAAGATAATCAAATATGCTACAACTTCCATGAAGACCATTCTCCCTAATTCCATCTCAATTAATTCATAAAAATCAGTAAAACTCAGATGTCATGGTTGCAGTTACTGTTCACAGGCAATGGAACAGTAACTTTCCATGCAAAATTTCACCCTTCTATCATTGAAATTCAACAACACCTATTCCACACTAAATTAAAGCCAACATCCCAAAGTTTCAGTGGCCACTAACCTTACCTCATTTACATTTCTACACAATAAGTTATGAATAAAACAGTAACATCAATTATAATTCCAACTTTCCAGATTTAAGGTTAACCTTAGTTCACCCACTTCTAATTCCTTTTTCACATCACTAGACATCAAAATAAATACAAATAAAATATTACTCCAGTCACACATATACTAGGGTTAATACTGAAAAATTTACAGCATTAAATTCCTCAATTCAAAAACTCAATTAATTATCCATAATCAATTCAAAATCAAACCATATCATTACTTTCAATTCAGTCATCACTTAGCTTTATGCCCCTTATTTTAAATCATAATAATCAACACTTTAATGTCTACATGAACCTTATACATGCTTTAAATCCTTATATTAACTACCCCCATACTATCATGACATTTATTTCCATGTAAAAATACATTTAAAGATCAAAACTTAAGGAAAACTTACCAAATCAAAACCTCCTTCAAACCTTCAACAATCACTCTCCAACTTCTACACCTAAGTACCAACCTCCTTCCCTTCTCAAATATGCTCAAAACTCATCTTCTAGCTTTGATGGATTTCTAGATGATAGCTTGAAGTTGTGGAGAAAGTAGAAAGAAGAGTAAAATTTTCTATGTACATGTAAAGTAGAAGTGTGTTTCGGGTAAGAACATTGATGAAGAATTGATGAAGATTTTATCCTCCTTTCCTTTTAAACACATACACATCCGTAGGCATTGAGAGGTGCATTTATTGTCACTTTATAAATGGCAAAATACCATTGGTTACTTTGTATTTGGAAAGTCAAAATAGTCATTTAATAATCCAGTCCAAAATTTTACTCCATTCAACTCCAATGACCCTACTTTCAGTCCCAAAATAATATACCCCATATTACTGTGCCATTGGGTAGCGATTTTTGCTACCGAGAAACTACCGGTTCGCCAATTGGCGATTTTACCGGTCCGGGAATTGTCTCCGGAAAATTCCAGAAAAATTCCTAAAAATTCCTAAAAATCGAAAACGCTAAACAGCGCACTCAAAATAATTTTTTCAAATCCCATAACCACGTTAATCACAATAAAATACCGTTAGGCCCAATTACCGGGAATATCATGAATGCATTTACCGTAATTCCATGTACACGATTGATACTGTGTATCAATCCTATTATGCACGAACAGTACTAATTATTCCTTACCAATCTCATCCTATGCCAATTTTACTATTTTACCCTTCCAGGAGGGGGTGGGATGTTACAATTCTCCCCTCCTTATAAGAATTTCGTCCTCGAAATTCTCAGTCAACGATTCCTATGACAGGAATCATATGATTCTTCATATCCCATATACTTTTCCACTTAATGATCCACTTTTGGAGTGATCGCAGTAATCACTCTCAATCAGCACTCGATTCTTATGGCTAACTCATTATCACTTAGTACAGTAAACGGATTTGACAAGACTATCAGTTGACGATCTCATTTTTCTTAGCTATCTCACTTACCATTTCTAGAATTGTCACTACCTTTGGTTTCGATATTTAACTCAGTTCAGTATTTTCAAACCTATTCACTTATCACATTTTATTCCTCTAATACCTTTTTCCCCAATGTTATATAGTCCAACTTATGTTCCAATGAGTGCGTCTCCATTTCTTTGATATCTCTCTTTAATCACGTCAGGGACGATTTATATTCCTTTGGTACCAATACAGTGACATTTAACTCCACTTCACTATAATCAGTAACAACGTATCTAATGCAGTCACTTATCATATGCCATTCACTTTATGTTCAAATTCGATTCTTGTAAGACACTTCACTGTTCTATAGTGTTCACACACTTCATCCGGATATACAGTTTACTCTATCTCATTTGTCCGATCCGATTCCACTTTAACTAACCATGCAGGCTTCCTAAGTCACTTTCCTTTTTCTCACACATTTTAGTCTCAAACCCATTATGGTCTTTAACTCCCAAAGAGGCAATCATGCGATGTAACAAGATATATTTTCCAGTGAATCAAAGCTCTATAACACGACCATAATCAAACCTTTTTCCCATTGGACATTCAACCTATAATCACTTGAGCCAAGAACTACTTCGTTCTATACCTACAATTACGCAATTTCACGTTTCAAATATGCTAGAATGTCTAACTTTGACTGTTCACTATAGTTTTCCAATTCCATGGGTATATTCAAACTCATCATAAAAAAAATTCCCCCTTTACTTTCTGCACTCTTAACCTTTCTTATCACTATTTTTACAACTTCAATATTCCAGAAACACTTCACAATTACCCATAATCTGCTTGACACTCATTGAAAATCCCAATATCTGTAATTGATCTGTTCATTGCTTCAATCATGAGAATGGCACTAATACCCTTTTATCACAGTCAGTTCAATTTATTTCATACCCATTCAACATATTACCGCAGTTCAATACTCACTGCCCACTCTTCCAATGTATGTATATCATCAGTATCAGATTCCTCAATTAGTCCCATCGTTCTTTTCACTTTTCACTGTTCAACACTTCTAAACACATTCTGTCTCTGTGATCAGTTACTACCATTGTTTACCTCGCATAAATCCCTACTAGGGTCTTATTGACTTTACCGTACATCTTTTACCCTTTTCATTAAGTCTACAATGAGTGTATCTACAATTTCTTTATGAAGGTGTCACTACATCACCTCATTGTCAGTTTCCTTTTTTGACCCTCTTGTCTCTATTCAGTTACTTTTTTCATTTTCTCTTCTCATTTGTTTTCATATCATTCCTATCAACATATGTTAATACCTTGTCATCTATATTTAAACCTCCAAAAATTTTCCATTTTATTTTAGTATCTCTCTTCTCAGTTCGGGACTCTTTTATTTTCCGTTTCAAATCTAGATTCCTCAACAGTTTTACATCATAACTGGAGATCGATTCACTTCACATTGCAATAGAATCACCTCAAATTAAAATCTCACTCATATGTAATTCTTTACATTTCTGTACATACAATGCAGATAATCTCAGCAGTATGAGCTAGGACCCAATTTCACTTTTAATTTTGTCCCTACTTCTATCCATTTGACCATTCGTCTTGATACCATCTTTATACGGTTCACGAAAGTCTCCTCAATCAATGATTATTCCTAATCGCTTTTCAATCCTTCTTCACTATACGTACAATCTCAATCAAGACACTCTTATGTCTTCATTTAACAGATCAGAACATTCCTTTCGCGAAGGTTCCTTGTGACAGTCACTTAAACACTTTCTTTACCACTTATTTAGTTATCTATACCAGAATCACTTTTCAGTTCCTCTCATACAGGTACACTCAGTCCACCTTTGTCTTACTTTAACCTCTTAAGAACTTCACACTTATAATCACTCTAAACATTTACCGCTCATTTTCTCTATGATTTCCATATATCTGTCACATACATTTCATTAATCACAATCAACATTACCGTCCAATAGATATCCCTAACAGTAAATTGACTTAAATACAATAACTCTTTTCATACACCACTATTGTGGTTTCATTCATTTCAAGATCTTTATTTCATTCTCACCATATCATTAAACCGTATGTCTTATTCCCCTATCCGTTACGTGCAACTTGACCTTGTAAGGTCATAACAATTTGGCTTATCATCTTATGATCTTTATTCCTATTTTTTTTTATTCTGTTTTCTGCTACTTATCTTCTATTTTCCTCAAACAGTCTATAATCGGGTGTTCACAATCCCCAATACCGACAAAGTCGTTGATACTACTCCATTTTATCTCTATCTATATACCTATCCATTTACCAATTTTGTGTCCATATACACCTAATTCAGTATTTCTCGATACACCATCAGTAGAAATCATCTGTCTGTCTTTTTCCTTTACGATTTTATCATACGAATTTCCAAACTCGAAGCACAATAATCACCTAACAATTTCAGTCTCAAACTTATGCGGTCTAGTTCATAACCATTTCCCGAATTCATTTCAGTCTATCTGTACACTTTTACCTCACTCTAATAGGCACTGAACATCTTACTTTTTCGATTCTTTCAGTTCTCGATAAACCGTTCTGATACTCTATTGAGCTTCTTTCCATATCATCATCTGCTTATAATATTTACTGATCTCCAATTCGAATACCGTGAATCAAGATATGCCCGATTGGACCATCTACGTTTTACTCAATTCCAATATTTCCCCTTTCATGACATATACGGTCAGAACTGTAATTACCTAACCCTCCCGGGCTTTTAATTTCACTTAGATCTACTATAACCAATATGCTTCCCATATCTCTAATGGACCTCTCCAAGTTCTCAACATCTGTATTCAATTTAATTTAGAAATTCTTAATTAGTCTAGGCCAACACACACATTCATTACGCTATCACATATGAGGGTTTCTAACCCAGTACAATATCAACCTTCTTATCCATTTTTCCTTTATCCTTTCCTAATTGATTATCCCCTTTTAGGGATTTTCACTCTAATCCAGTCTCACTCTTCTCTCACTTAGTCACTTGACACTTATGCACCCTTAGACTTTATCCTCGTGCGATTCTGACTAGGGATCAGTTACCACGGTCTGCAACGACACGACTCAAATGCATGCAACCTATGTTCCAAACTGTGCCCAGATACATTACGTACTACTGGGCTCTGATACCACCTAAATGTAACACCCCACACTCCACACCCGTAAGACCCGAACCCGATATCGTTGGTGATATCCGAGTCCGTGTCCCACGAGTGGCGTCTACATCGATCGATTTAAAATTCAGTATACACTTTTTTTCTTTTGGAGCCATTAACTCCACGTTCACACGGCAAACACAGTAAGTAAATAAAATCCGTGTTTAATATAAACCGATTTCAGTTATTACGGTCATCCAAGAATAATTACAATCGATCAATGCGGTAAAATATTACTACCACAATGGCTCGATAAAAAATACAATGCCTTGTTATACGATAATTGCGAATACGGTTTACTAAGACACTAATGCGATACGGACTGATCCCGACCTCTAACCTTTACTCGTCTACGAGACATACTCCGTGTCAGCAGGGGTATTCTTGAGACCTGAAAAATAAGCGCAAATTTTGGGTGAGTTTTGCGAACTCGGTGAAAACCATCATCGATGGTTCACTCAATTCATGCATGTTCAATCGACTTGCCAAATATCACATACGAACACAGTTCACAAATGTAATCTCAAATAGTACATACCATTACATTTCACAAATGTAAGGCGTATCGCCTTTCATACAATCAAATTCAATCATACCATATATGCAATGCACATGAGACCCTTTCCATTTTCATTACGTTGTTGTGACCGTGCTTTGGCTGTCGATGAACGGGCACATTGCGTTGAGCGGTGGCTCACAAACATTGGGCTTGAAGCCACGATACATTGAGCTGCGGCTCTGAATACGTTGGACTGAGGTCACATGCGTTGGTGAAAGCTCTCACATCGTTAGGCGTGATATGCCCGATCTGATGGTCGCTCCATCCAACCGCCTTTATCGATCATGTCCTTATGCATGAATGCATATGTTCCAATTTTCATTTACGATTATTTCTATCACTTACATTCAATGCCATTTCCATTTCCTCGGACCTTGGTCCGTATTTCAATCATATATTTTTCCAATTTATTCGTCATACCATATCGCATTTACGGTCACATCCATGTATCGAGACAGATAATTAACACCGATATCAATCCCTATTTCCTCGGACCTTTGGTCCGAGATCTCAATGTAAACATTCATAAACAGTCACACAAGTAGCACCGTTATCTCATTCCCAATATTTGAGACACCTATGGTCCAAATCAATCAAAGTCAAACACACATATACCCATCCATTATCTCCACATGGCATAATCGCGAAATATTAAACACATAAAAATTGAGAAACCATCTAGGTTACTCACCTATTGCTTCCGAGCTAATGCTTGGAAAACCTCTGTGACGTCGGTCAATCGACGCTCCAATTGGACCTCTATATGAATCAGAAAAAGTACGAGTCACTAAATATGAAATTTGTACTCATGTTGATGAGATATGCATGTTCATGAATTCCCGGTCCTAATTTAATATTTTTCCATAATAAAATTCTATCAAAAATTAGAAATCCATAGGCGCTGACGGTGCGCAATTCGGACCTCTATAGGTCCCAAATTAAATAAAACAGTGTTTACATGTTCCGTCAATAGGGGCTACGTCAAATTCCCGTCTAAAAATTCCCGTTTTCTCATAATATGAAATTAAATATTCAACAAATCCGATGCCTCTGGAATCAGGTCAATCGGACGTCGGACGGGAAAGAAATTGACAAATGAACAATCGTACCATTTAATACCAAATAAAAATTCAAAAATAAATAACAAGGAATAGCCAGGCGCCTGCCTCGCGGGGGCGAGACGCCGCCCTCGCGAGGCGAAATCGCCTCACTCCGTCGCGAGGGCGAGGCGTCGCCCTCGCGACCTGTCTCTTCGGATCTCGCCCTCGCGAGATGGCGAGTTCCCACTCCTTCTGCTTGCCTATTTTTTTCCAGATTTAAAACTTAATTTCCATCCACTCTAACTTTTAGCACACAAATCAGAAAAATACCCACTATACCTCATTGGAAAGCTTATGAAAATCTCTACAATTCTCTAGAAGACCATAAAAATCAATTCCAACCCTAAGGGTGTCAAATAATCCATCAAACCTTCTGCTTTCACAATTTCCCTCAACACAGGGCAGTACATTTACAATTTCATAACTCACTGATTCCTTAGTAATAAATTACCACAAAAATATGTTTAATAAGTTCACAATGTCCTCTACAACTTTCATGAACAATCCAAAATCAAATTCTATTTCTAAACCAGTCAATTAATTCATTTAATGTCACTGTCCCTGAAATCCTTCAATTTGGGCAGTAACCTTACAAGAGGCATAACTTCCAGTATACAAGTCAATAAATTCAGAACTTTATATCCCTGTAAAGATAACATCATAAAATTCATTTTTCATGAAGCACTCAACACCCAATTCGATCTCTAACAATTTCAAAATTGTTATGGAAGTTTCTGTTATCATCAGTCACTCATAACCTAATGTAGGGTCAGGTTTTGAAAAATCATAACTCCCAATTCTGACTTCTAAAAATTACAAACCATATGTCATTTTCAAGGTAATCTTTTCCTCTATAACTTTTCAGAAGCTCACTCACACCAGTTCAGTCCACTTAAAATGTTAAAATTGCCTCCAATCAGTACACTCACAAAATCACACTTAAACTAGGTTTCATCCAAAATACTCAAAACCAGCCATTAGTAATCAATTCATATCTCCCAATACACAATTCTAAAAATAACAAGATCAGTAGCAATGGAAAGATAATCAAATATGCTACAACTTCCATGAAGACCATTCTCCCTAATTCCATCTCAATTAATTCATAAAAATCAGTAAAACTCAGATGTCATGGTTGCGGTTACTGTTCACAGGCAATGGAACAGTAACTTTCCATGCAAAATTTCACCCTTCTATCATTGAAACTCAACAACACCTATTCCACACTAAATTGGAGCCAACATCCCAAAGTTTCAGTGGCCACTAACCTTACCTCATTTACATTTCTACACAATAAGTTATGAATAAAACAGTAACATCAATTATAATTCCAACTTTCCAGATTTAAGGTTAACCTTAGTTCACCCACTTCTAATTCCTTTTTCACATCACTAGACATCAAAATAAATACAAATAAAATATTACTCCAGTCACACATATACTAGGGTTAATACTGAAAAATTTACAGCATTAAATTCCTCAATTCAAAAACTCAATTAATTATCCATAATCAATTCAAAATCAAACCATATCATTACTTTCAATTCAGTCATCACTTAGCTTTATGCCCCTTATTTTAAATCATAATAATCAACACTTTAATGTCTACATGAACCTTATACATGCTTTAAATCCTTATATTAACTACCCCATACTATCATGACATTTATTTCCATGTAAAAATACATTTAAAGATCAAAACTTAAGGAAAACTTACCAAATCAAAACCTCCTTCAAACCTTCAACAATCACTCTCCAACTTCTACACCTAAGTACCAACCTCCTTCCCTTCTCAAATATGCTCAAAACTCATCTTTTAGCTTTGATGGATTTCTAGATGATAGCTTGAAGTTGTGGAGAAAGTAGAAAGAAGAGTAAAATTTTCTATGTACATGTAAAGTAGAAGTGTGTTTCGGGTAAGAACATTGATGAAGAATTGATGAAGATTTTATCCTCCTTTCCTTTTAAACACATACACATCCGTAGGCATTGAGAGGTGCATTTATTGTCACTTTATAAATGGCAAAATACCATTGGTTACTTTGTATTTGGAAAGTCAAAATAGTCATTTAATAATCCAGGTCAAAATTTTACTCCATTCAACTCCAATGACCCTACTTTCAGTCCCAAAATAATATACCCCATATTCTTGTGCCATTGGGTAGCGATTTTTGCTACTGAAACTACTGGTTAAGCCAATTGGCGATTTTACGATCAGGGAATTGTCTCCTAAAATTCGAGAAAATTCCTAAAATCCTAAAATCGAAAACGCTAAACAAGACTCGAATAATTTTTCAAATCCCATAACCACGTTAATCACAATAAAATACCGTTAGGCCCAATTACCGGGAATATCATGAATGCATTTACCGTAATTCCATGTATAGGATTGATACTGTGTATCAATCCTATTATGCACGAACAGTACTAATTATTCCTTACCAATCTCATCCTATGCCAATTTTACTATTTTACCCTTCCAGGAGGGGGTGGGATGTTACAATTAAAGTATATTTCGGCATGCACATACAGTATATAGCCTCTATGATAGATGGTATGTTGCACTTGCACATGGTAAACATGCATTCATGACATTTTCCTACAGGTTTCAAATTGCGATCTTTGTGAAATTTATGTGGAAGTTGTCTGGAAAAATTATTTGGAGTGCGCCATTGTGTGTTTTACATTTTAGGGATTTATGAAATTTTCGGAATTTTCGAGGTTCTTGCCCGACCGGAAAATTCAATGACCGGTGAGTAAGCTTTTGTGTCTTGAAAGGATTGCCTAATGGCATGAGATTAGTGAATAAATAATTGTGGAATTATGTTAGTGCCATGATTAGAGATTAAGTGGGATTAGTGCTTAATTAATTGGGATTAACTCATTTTTGACTTTTCCATTCATTAAAAGCCAAGTGTTTCCTTCCATTAATTGATTTTGTCCCATCTTCTTATCTTCCACGACCTTCCTCCTTATTATATTTATAAAATTGGTCTTGGAAAGCTTTGGAAAAGTTCTTCTTCCTTTCCATCCGAAATTTGGTTTCTCTTTCCTTGGAGTGTTCTTTATCTCCTTTGAAATTTTCTTCTACTTATATCATACAAGACATTTCTCCTTGGTTCTTTGCTTACTCTTCTTCACACCAACCAAGTTGAAGCTTTGAGTGAAGAAAATCTTTGGTATGTTTGTGATAGCCGTATGGGAGGTTTGGAAAAAGGAAGTTAGTGTGAACTTGAAGAATCAAGGGGTATTGGTAGCTTGAACTTGCAATTAGATAAGAGTTGTTTTGCTTTCTTTTTTTTTGGTAGTTAGAAACATGCATGGGGATCATTTGTACATTTATTTGATCATTATAAGGGTAGATGTAAATGGGTTTAAATGTATGCTTGTGTATGGATGAATGAATGAATAAGGTTTCCAATGATTTGGCTTGGTTTTGGATTGAGTTTGCAAGGTTAGATGCATGGAAAGAAATGAAAGCTAATTGTGTATGTACTGCCAAATTTTGTGTTAGTATACAAATAATTTTTTTGTTGAGTTTGTGGCTGAATTGGAGGTGTAAATGAATGTATATTAAGGTAGGTAAAGTGATAGAATGGAAGAGGATGAGGTATAGATGAAATCTGGAAAATTGGTGTTTAACCTATTGAAATGTTTTGATCATAACTTATTGTGTAGGTGAGCAAATGAGGTGAGGTTTGTGCCCACTGAAACTTTGGGATGTTGGCTTCAAATTTGTGTGAAATAGGTGATGTTAAATTGTAATGTGAGAGGGTCGAAATTTTGCATGGGAAGTTACTGTTTTATTGCCTATGAACAGTAACCGAAACCATAATCTATGAGTTTTACTGATTTTTATAAATTAATTGATATAGAATTAGGGGCAATGGTCTTCATGAAAGTTGAAGCCTATTAAGTTATATTTCCATTGCCACTGATTTTGCAATTTTTCGATATGTATAGTAGGAGTTATGGACTGATAATTATTGACAGTTTTTATGAATTGAGTGAAACCTAGCTGGATTAGCGAATTTGGTGTACATTCTGTTTTTGCGTAATTTTAGTAATTTTTGTGAACTGAACTGGTTTTAGGGATCTACTGAAGAGTTTTAGATGACACATTGATTTTGAAATTGGTATATGGAATGTAATTTTGGAAATCAGATGTGGAGATATGGAATTTCAAAATCTGAACTTGCATTGTGATGTTAAGTACTGATTAGGTCAGTAACTTGCATAACAGATTTGAAATTGTTAGAAATCGAATTAGAGATTGAGTTCTTCATGAAACTTGAAGTTTGAGGAGTTATCTTTTCAGGGATATAAAGTTTGGATTTTCTGACTTGTGTACAGGAGTTATGCTTATTATAAGTTTACTGCTCAGATTGAATGGTTTCAGAGACAGTAACATTGAGTGAATTAATTGACTGGTTTAGCAATGGAATTTGATTTTGGGTTGGTTATGAAAGTTGTAGATGACATTATGAACTTATTGAGCATATTTATGTGGTAATTTTGGCTGAAGAATTTCATAGTTGTGGAATTTGCAATGTACTGTTCTGTTTTATGGGATTGGAGTAGGTAGTAGTTTTGAAGGATTTTGACACCCTTAGGGGTGAAATAAATTGTTATGGTCTTCTTGAGAAGAGTAGAGGGTTTATGATCTTTCCAACAAGATAAGATTTGTATTTTCTGAATTGGGTGGTAAGAGATTTGAGTGTTGAAAATTTGGATTGGAATGAAGGAAAAAAAAAAAGGAAATGAGGCGAGGTGGAACCTCGCCAATATCCTGAATGACGTCTCGCCTCAGTGAGGCGAGCTCGATTGGCGCCGTCGCTAGGGCGACGCGTCGCCCTAGCGACGGAGCTGGGCGAGCCGGCCTCGCTGGCGCGAGATTTCTCGCCCCCGCGAGGCTGGTATATATATATATATAGTATTTTATTTTATTATTTTGGCTTTAAGTGACCTGATTGCTTCTCTTGTCAATTTCTTTTCCGTCCGACGTCCGATTGACCTGATTCTTGAGGCATCAGATTCGTATAATATTTAATTTCATTTTGTGATAATTTGGAAATTTTAGGCGGAAATTAGCGTAGCCGGGTAATTGTTCTATGGTCCTTTGTTTTATTTATTTTGGACCGATCGAGGTCCGAATTGAGCACTGTCAGTGGCTATAGTTTTCTAATTTTAGATGGAATTTTTATGACGGGAAAAATTTGAATTTAGGGCCGAAAATCTCATGAATACATGCATTATACACTTACATGTGCATTATACTAATTGGATTGGATAATTAGTGATCAGTTCCTCTCATTTGTTATAGAGGTACATTTGGGCGTCGATCTACCGACGTTCTTGAAACTTCAGATGTTAGCTCGAAGTGCAGGTGAGTAACCTAGTTGGTTCCTCAACCTATATGTGTTTAAGTTTTGCAATTATGCCATGTGGAGATAATGGAGGTTTATGTGTGTTTGAATTTGATTGATTTCGGACCAAAGGTGTACGAAATATTTGGAATGAGATAACGAAGTGCTACTTGTGAGTAATTGTTTGTAAATGTTATATTGGAGATCTCGGACCAGAGTCCGAGAAATGGAAATTGATATTAAAGTGTTAATTATCATTTCGTTTGATACATTGGATGGGATTGTAAATGTGATATAGTAGGATGCAATAAATTGGAAATGTAGATAATTGAAATCTGGGACCGAAAGTCCGAAGAATTGGCAAATAGTAATGATATGTAAATGGAAATTGGAATATGTACATTGCATGCATAAACATAAATGTGTGATCGGATAAAAGGCGGTTGTGACCGAGCAGCCCTTTGTCGGGGCATATCACGCCTAACGTATGTGAGCTTTATTTCAGCACGGACCTCGAGTCCAGCGTATTGAGCCGCAGCTCAATATATCGAGGCTTCAAGCCCAATGTTTTCAAAGCCACGGCTCAACGCAATGTGCCCGTTCTTGGGGCGATTTGAGCGCATCAGTCACAACAACGAAATGAAAATGGAACAGTGTCACATCGCATTGCATATATATATATATTGTAAATGACCGAAGATGTAAATGATGAAATTGTATGTGTATATGAAATTGGGCTGAAATGTGATAATATGTGATATTACTATTAATGCTACCGTGTGCTAATATGATTGGTGAATGCATGAGTTGAGTGAACCATCGATGATGGTTTCTCACCGAGTTCGCAAAACTCACCCAAAATTTGCATATATTTTCAGGACTTAGAAGAATACCCGTTAGGCAGCAGGCGTATGACATCTGCTTGGTTGAAGAAGCGGAGAAGTGGTCGGGATCGATTAGCGTCATCTTAATGTTTCTATTCTTGGACTTTTGTATTACTAATTTGGACAAGTTGTAAAGTCAATTGACCGAAATAAATTGTAAATATAAAAAGTGGGCCCAAGGCCATTGAATTGATTATATAAATTGCTTTCGCGTTAATGATAATATGTAATGCGATTGTGTAAAAAAAGTGTTATCTTGAGTTTTTTTCTTGAGTGATGTAACACGCCACCCTCATGAGACACGGACTGGATATCACCGTCGATGTCGGGTTCGGGTCTTCTTGGGAGTGAGGTGTTACATTTAGGTGGTATCGAGCCCGAAGTACAATCTTACATGGGCTTTACGAAAAAAAATGTGTGTCTTGCTATGTGCATTTAAGTCATGTCACGACAGACGGTGACAAATGATCCCAGTGTAGTATCTGAGTCGTTTACATAAGTATGTCTCGATCGTTTAAGTGGTTAGAGAAAGTGAGAAAAGGATAGTGTGTTAGAATGTGATGAAAGGAAGAAATGGATATCGCAAAATAGGAAAGAGTTACGGTTTGGTCGACAGATGAATATTTATTGATATTGATGGGTATATTATGAAATGCAATATTGGAGTTATATTGGCAATATCCTTGAATATGAGATAGCTATAAAGATTATAGTTGTAAATTCATAGAGGAAAATAGAGATGTGACAATGGTCGATTTCCGATGTATTAGGTAAATGAAAATAAAGTGTTCTATGATATAGAAAAGTTACAATTGGGATTGATTCTTGTGGCGAAGGTAGATGAAAAAGTTGTTCGGGTTTAATTGATGCGCTAAGTAAATGCACACGATTATGGGAGCCTATGTTAAGTGAAAATGTTAAGCGCAATTGATGAGTTAATGGATACTTGCTAGCCAGAATTCTTGTCCAAAAAAAAAATCCCTTTAGGAGTTAGAAGAAGAAATTAAAGTGCTTATAATGATCAGTTGTGAATGAATTGAGATTGTAGATGGTCCTCACGAGTGAGGACCAGATTATAAACAGGAAGGTTGTTGAGTTTAGAATATATTGTCCTTTGTAAGTGTATATGTGATAGTGGGATTACCATCATGGGTGAAATGAATAATTTATGTGAATATGATATCAGAAGTAATTGGTGGCCTACTACATAAGCTTTGATTATAATGCCGGTAGCTCAAGTTTAAAATGAGTGAGAGTAAGGCATGAGAATACTTGTACTGATTAATTGAGAAAGAAGTGAGACAGTTAAAGATGCTAGCATTGGTAATGAGCTTGAGGAAATAAAATGAGGGACATGAATATAGTAAAGTCCCATGATTGAGAATTGGTACCAAAAAGAGAATGGTTATCGAGAATTAAATGCAATTAAGGTATTCTTAGCAGTATGATCTATTAACGGGCAAATTGATAAGACTATTGAGATATATTGTCAGATAGGATGTGATGATTTTGGTGATGTATGGCAAGATAGTAGAGGAAAAGAAATTGTTTAAGTGCTCTTCAGAGATTTATCTTCGTGAAGTATCAAGAGTAACTGATTTGTATTACATCTGGCAGAGACTCTAGTGTAAGAGCTAAACTATGTTACTGAAAGAGTGTACATTATGTAAATGAGATGATTTTGATTATTGAAGAAAAGAATTACTGAATATTAATTATGAATTTGAGGGATTAAAGTTTATGTTACGAAAGTACTAGACCGATATAACGATTGTTTATTTAAGTCGGTGAGTGGTCTATCACGAATAAATTGAGTTATATGAGTCAACTAAGTTTATTGTATTACTAAAAGGAACATGTTTCAATTGTGTTTGGAGTGGATAATGGACATAAATATAAGAAATGGATAATGAAAGAGAAATAGATGAATGGGTATAGTTGAGGAAATTGGTCGTTATCTGAGTCTCATAAGAGTGAATCTTAACTTTGATTGAAGGAATAAAGGATGAATTAGTATGCGAACATGAGATATTGGGAGAATTAATCAAGATATAGGTACTGATAAAATGTGGAAGTTCAAAAGATATGGGTATGTGGAATTGGGAATTTATTAGACCTAACGGAATGCTGGATGCGTTCAAAAATTGTCAAAGATTTTCTGGTTTTAACAAATTGACAAGAATAATTGAGGAAAACATGTGAATGTTATGACTGATGATCATAAAGGAGACAATTGAAGAATTTACTAGTTCGCATACTAATTCATCCTTTATTCCTTCAATCAGGTTAAGATTCACTCTTATGAGATATTGGGAGAATTAATCAAGATATAGGTACTGATAAAATGTGGAAGTTCAAAAGATATGGGTATGTGGAATTGGGAATTTATTAGACCTAACGGAATGCTGGATGCGTTCAAAAATTGTCAAAGATTTTCTGGTTTTAACAAATTGACAAGAATAATTGAGGAAAACATGTGAATGTTATGACTGATGATCATAAAGGAGACAATTGAAGAATTTACTATCTACAATTTGAAGTGTTCGGTAAAAGATTCGATGTGATCTATTGAAATTGTATAAAGTGATTTTATGCACTTGGGACAAATATAATTCCATGGGTGGTATTATGATTGATGATTTGAACTTTGTTCTACTGAGTGTGACCTAAAAGCTTGGAGACATTAATCGTACAGAAATAGTTTGGAGATGTCTATGAATATGTAAATCGATACCGATTGAGTTATTTCATGCGGTTGAATGATTTGAAAAGGATTCAACGGTGATTACTCAAACTAAGTTAATGGTGCAATTCAAGGGATTGAGCAAATAAATAAATAAATTCTATTGCAGAAGATCAAAATTTGGGTAATAAGGTTATCAAATCTAGTGTATTATTGAGTGTTAATAGTCGAACTGACAAAAAGGGGTAAAAAGAAAGCATTATTAGTTATAGAATTTCAAAGTTGGTGTGCATCAAAGCGGATTGGCAAAACCGAAGTGAGGATGTAGAAATTGTAAACCGTATTGAGGAACGGGAATTAACTCCAATTGTTGAGAAAAATGGTAGGTATAGTTCAAATTAAGAAATATGGGTGATACTCATTACGGGAACTGTTAGTGAAAATGTAAGGAATGATCGAAGCTTTAAGTTTTAGCAAGAGTGTATCGATAGAGTAATTGAAAAGTTAAAATGGGAAATAAAATGATTATAAGTGAATGGTTCAAGAAAGCACAAGAAACAATCGAAGCGTTACGGTCTAGTAAAAGTATTGTGGAAAAGAAATTGAGGGATACCAATCAAAGTGCACGATGACATGTGTGATTAACCAACAGGTATTTTTGGATTTCATTGGGATATGAAATTGATGTATAGTGCAAAGTAGTTGTGGTATGACAGATAATCAGTATATGAGTGACACCATTCGAATAATGTATAAGGGGTTTGGCACAATAAAATGATTATAAGTGAATGGTTCAAGAAAGCACAAGAAACAATCGAAGCGTTACGGTCTAGTAAAAGTATTGTGGAAAAGAAATTGAGGGATACCAATCAAAGTGCACGATGACATGTGTGATTAACCAACAGGTATTTTTGGATTTCATTGGGATATGAAATTGATGTATAGTGCAAAGTAGTTGTGGTATGACAGATAATCAGTATATGAGTGACACCATTCGAATAATGTATAAGGGGTCTTACTGCCAAAAAGGAGTCGTTATCCCTATACTATGTGATCAATGCAATACAGTGATAGGCTAAGTAAAATAAGGAGGTGACAATGAGTCGAATTGATTCACATTGAGGTTATAAATCTCATGAGATTTGTGTTTTGATAATAACGGAATCTGATAAGCGATAAATGAAATATATTGAAGGGTATGGCCTCGGCCAAAATGTACTTAGATGGAAATAAAGGTGTAGTTAAAGGAAATTGAGTTCGTGAAGAGGGGCCTCTATGCGATTGTGGTGTAAATAGCATTATGGATTGGTAAGCTAGACTAAAATCTAAAAGATGATTCGGATTCACAAAGTGTTTCATAGATAGAATTAGGAAATAGTGTTAGGATCCGATATATTTGTTATTGATATTGAAAGTGACGAATTGCGCGTAATCATGAAAAAGCAGTATAATCATGGAAAGTTTGAGAAAGAGGAATAGAGTAATTGATTGTGTTGATCTCCGTACATTGACAGAATTTGGTCATGTAGTAAAATCAGTGGGAAACAGAGGGTATTAATCGAAAAGACTCCCCTGCCTTTCAGATTAATCGTATATGAAATTTCGAGGACGAAATTTTTATTAGGAGGGGAGAATTGTAACATCCCATCTCCGATGGGAAGGGTATTTTAGTAAATTGGGACGGGTCAGGAGTATTAAAGTATATTTCGGCATGCACATACAGTATATAGCCTCTATGATAGATGGTCTGTTGCACTTGCACATGGTAAACATGCATTCATGACATTTTAAACAGGTTTCAAATTGCGATCTTTGTGAAATTTATGTGGAAGTTGTACTGGAAAAATTATTTGGAGTCGCCATTGTGTGTTTTACATTTTAGGGATTTATGGAAATTTTCGGAATTTTTCGGGTTCTTGCCCGATAGGAAAATTCAAGCGATTAGTGAGTAAACTTTTGTGTCTGAAAGGATTGCCTAATGGCATGAGATTAGTGAATAAATAATTGTGGAATTATGTTAGTGCCATGATTAGAGATTAAGTGGGATTAGTGCTTAATTAATTGGGATTAACTCATTTTTGACTTTTCCATTCATTAAAAGCCAAGTGTTTCCTTCCATTAATTGATTTTGTCCCATCTTCTTATCTTCCACGACCTTCCTCCTTATTATATTTATAAAATTGGTCTTGGAAAGCTTTGGAAAGTTCTTCTTCCTTTCCATCCGAAATTTGGTTTCTCTTTCCTTGGAGTGTTCTTTATCTCCTTTGAAATTTTCTTCTACTTATATCATACAAGACATTTCTCCTTGGTTCTTTGCTTACTCTTCTTCACACCAACCAAGTTGAAGCTTTGAGTGAAGAAAATCTTTGGTATGTTTGTGATAGCCGTATGGGAGGTTTGGAAAAAGGAAGTTAGTGTGAACTTGAAGAATCAAGGGGTATTGGTAGCTTGAACTTGCAATTAGGTAAGAGTTGTTTTGCTTTCTTTTTTTTTGGTAGTTAGAAACATGCATGGGGATCATTTGTACATTTATTTGATCATTATAAGGGTAGATGTAAATGGGTTTAAATGTATGCTTGTGTATGGATGAATGAATGAATAAGGTTTCCAATGATTTGGCTTGGTTTTGGATTGAGTTTGCAAGGTTAGATGCATGGAAAGAAATGAAAGCTAATTGTGTATGTACTGCCAAATTTTGTGTTAGTATACAAATAATTGTTTTGTTGAGTTTGTGGCTGAATTGGAGGTGTAAATGAATGTATATTAAGGTAGGTAAAGTGATAGAATGGAAGAGGATGAGGTATAGATGAAATCTGGAAAATTGGTGTTTAACCTATTGAAATGTTTTGATCATAACTTATTGTGTAGGTGAGCAAATGAGGTGAGGTTTGTGCCCACTGAAACTTTGGGATGTTGGCTTCAAATTTGTGTGAAATAGGTGATGTTAAATTGTAATGTGAGAGGGTCGAAATTTTGCATGGGAAGTTACTGTTTTATTGCCTATGAACAGTAACCGAAACCATAATCTATGAGTTTTACTGATTTTATAAATTAATTGATATAGAATTAGGGCAATGGTCTTCATGAAAGTTGAAGCCTATTAAGTTATATTTCCATTGCCATTGATTTTGCAATTTTTCGATATGTATAGTAGGAGTTATGGACTGATAATTATTGACAGTTTTATGAATTGAGTGAAACCTAGCTGGATTAGCGAATTTGGTGTACATTCTGTTTTGCGTAATTTTAGTAATTTTGTGAACTGAACTGGTTTTAGGGATCTACTGAAGAGTTTTAGATGACACATTGATCTTGAAATTGGTATATGGAATGTAATTTTTGGAAATCAGATGTGGGAGATATGGAATTTCAAAATCTGAACTTGCATTGTGATGTTAAGTACTGATTAGGTCAGTAACTTGCATAACAGATTTGAAATTGTTAGAAATCGAATTAGAGATTGAGTTCTTCATGAAACTTGAAGTTTGAGGAGTTATCTTTTCAGGGATATAAAGTTTGGATTTTCTGACTTGTGTACAGGGAGTTATGCTTATTATAAGTTTACTGCTCAGATTGAATGGTTTCAGAGACAGTAACATTGAGTGAATTAATTGACTGGTTTAGCAATGGAATTTGATTTTGGGTTGGTTATGAAAGTTGTAGATGACATTATGAACTTATTGAGCATATTTATGTGGTAATTTTGGCTGAAGAATTTCAGAGTTGTGGAATTTGCAATGTACTGTTCTGTTTTATGGGATTGGAGTAGGTAGTAGCTTTGAAGGATTTTGACACCCTTAGGGTGAAATAAATTGTTATGGTCTTCTTGAGAAGAGTAGAGGATTTTATGATCTTTCCAACAAGATAAGATTTGTATTTTCTGAATTGGGTGGTAAGAGATTTGAGTGTTGAAAATTTGGATTGGAATGAAGGAAAAAAAAAAAGGAAATGAGGCGAGGTGGAACCTCGCCAATCCTGTATGACGTCTCGCATACGGTGAGGCGAGCTCGATTAGCGCCGTCGCTAGGCGACAGCGTCGCCTTAGCGACGAGCTGGGCGAGCCCGCCTCGCTGGCGCGAGATTTCTCCCCCCCGCGAGGCTGGTATATATATATATATAGTATTTTATTTTATTATTTTGGCTTTAAGTGACCTGATTGCTTCTCTTGTCAATTTCTTTTCCGTCCGACGTCCGATTGACCTGATTCTTGAGGCATCGGATTCGTATAATATTTAATTTCATTTTGTGATAATTTGGAAATTTTAGGCGGAAATTGGCGTAGCCGAGTAATTGTTCTATGGTCCTTTGTTTTATTTATTTTGGACCGATCGAGGTCGAATTGAGCTTGTCGATGGCTATAGTTTTCTAATTTTAGATGAAATTTTTATGACGGGAAAAATTTGAATTTAGGGCCGAAAATCTCATGAATACATGCATTATACACTTACATGTGCATTATACTAATTCGGATTGGATAATTAGTGATCAGTTCCTCTCTGCTTTGTTATAGAGGTACATTTGGGCGTCGATCTACCGGCGTTACTGAAACTTCCAGATGTTAGCTCGAAAGTACAGGTGAGTAACCTAGTTGATTCCTCAACCTTTATGTGTTTAAGTTTTTGCAATTATGCCATGTGGAGATAATGAAGGGTTTATGTGTGTTTGAATTTGATTGATTTCGGACCAAAGGTGTCGAAATATTTGGAATGAGATAACGAAGTGCTACTTGTGAGTAACTTGTTTATAAATGTTATATTGGAGATCTCGGACCGAGGTCCGAGAAATGGGAAATTGATATTGAAGTGTTAATTATGCATTTGTTTCGATACATTGGATGGGATTGTAAATGTGATATAGTAGGATGCAATAAATTGGAAATGTAGATAATTGAAATACTGGACGAAAGTCCAAGAATTGGCAAATAGTAATGATATGTAAATGGAAATTGGAATATGTACATTGCATGCATAAACATAAATGTGTGATCGAGATAAAAGGCGGTTGTGACCGAAGCGACCCTTTGTATCGGGGCATATCACGCCTAACGTATGTGAGAGATTTCAGCTCAACGCACGGGACCTCGGGTCCAACGTATTGAGCCATGAGCTCAATATATCGAGGCTTCAAGCCCAATGTTTTCAAAGCCACCGGCTCAACGCAATGTGCCCGTTCTTGGGGACGATTTGGTATACAGTCACAACAACGAAATGAAAATGGAACAGTGTCACATCGCATTGCATATATATATATATTGTAAATGACCGGAAGATGTAAATGATGAAATTGTATGTGTATATGAAATTGGGCTGAAATGTGATAATATGTGATATTATTTATTAATGCTACTGTGTGCTAATATGATTGGTGAATGCATGAGTTGAGTGAACCATCGATGATGGTTTCTCACCGAGTTCGCAAAACTCACCCAAAATTTGCATCTATTTTTCAGACTTAGAAGAATACCCGTTAGGCAGCAGGCGTATGACATCTATTTGGTTGAAGAAGCGGAGAAGTGGTCGGGATCGGTTAAGCGTCTGTCTTAGTGTTTCTATTCTTGGACTTTTGTATTACTAATTTGGACAAGTTGTAAAGTCAATTGACGAAATAAATTGTAAATATAAAAAGTGGGCCCAAGGCCATTGAATTGATTATATAAATTGCTTTCGCGTTAATGATAATATGTATGCGATTGTGTAAAAAAAGTGTTATCTTGAGTTTTTTTCTTGAGTGATGTAGCACGCCACCCTCGCGGGGCACGGACCTGGATATCACCGTCGATGTCGGGTTCGGGTCTTGCAGGAGTGAGGTGTTACAGGTTGGACCATAGCCGATATCAAGGGAATAAGCCCACTTTTCTGTCAACACAAGATCATACTAGAAGAAGAGTTCAAGCCTAGTGTGCAACCACAAAGGCGATTGAACCCGAACATGAAGGAAGTGGTGAAAAAGGAAATCGTGAAGTGGCTTGATGCTGGTATTATTTACCCTATATCGGATAGTTCTTGGGTAAGTCCGGTGCAATGTGTACCCAAAAAGGGAGGAATGACGGTGGTGACAAACGAGAAGAACTAACTCATCCTAACGAGAACCATTACCGGATGGAGGATTTGCATGGACTACCGAATGCTGAACAAAGCAACAAAGAAAGATCACTTTCCACTACCCTTCATTGATCAAATGCTTGATCGATTGGATGGTAAGGTATATTATTGCTTTTTGGATGGCTATGCAGGTTATAACCAAGTCCCAATTGCGGTGGAAGATCAAGAGAAAACCACATTTATGTGCCCTTATGGTACTTTCGCTTTTCGACGAATGCCATTTGGACTATGTAACGCACCAGCCACATTTCAAAGATGTATGATGGCCATCTTTTCAGACATGGTTGAGAACGGGTTAGAAGTATTTATGGGTGATTTTTCAGTCCATGAAGATTCATTCGATATGTGCTTAGAAAATTTAACCAAAGTTCTAGAAAGATGTGAAGAGACCAACCTTGTGCTCAATTGGGAGAAATGTCATTTTATGGTACAAGAAGGTATTGTTCTTGGACACAAGGTTTCTAGTAAAGGGCTGGAGGTAGACCGAGCAAAAATCAAGACAATTAAGAAGATACCACCACCCACCTCAGTAAAGAGAATCCGAAGCTTCCTCGGACATGTCGGGTTTTATAGGCATTTCATAAAAGATTTTTCTAAAATCTCAAAACCCTTATGCAATTTGCTTGAAAAGGATGTCCCATTTAAGTTTGATGAAAATTGCATGCTTGCTTTTCAGGTACTAAAGGAGAAGTTGGTGTCTTCACCAATTATTGTTGCACCTGATTGGAGCCGCCCTTTCGAGCTTATGTGTGATGCAAGCGATTATGCTGTGGGTGTCGTTTTAGGACAACGGTACAACAAGGTTTTACACTCTATCTACTATGCTAGTAAAACTCTTAATGATGCTCAATTGAATTATACCACAACTGAAAAAGAGTTATTAGCTGTTGTTTATGCATTTGAGAAATTTCGATCTTACCTTGTTGGCACGAAAGTGAAAGTTTTCAGATCATTCAGCCATCAAATACTTGATTGAAAAGAAGGATGCTAAACCGAGACTTATTCGATGGGTCTTACTCCTCAAGAGTTCGACCTAGAGATAGTAGATAGGAAGGAACAGAGAATCAAGTGGCGATCACTTATCAAGAATGGAGAACGCGAAAGCTCTTCACCAAAAGCGGGCAAATCAGCGAGTCTTTTCACGATGAAAGACTCTTCATGGTGAATGACAAACAAATCCTTGGTATGCTGATTTCATTAACTATTTGGTATGTAAGCAATTACCTCCTCATTTTACATATCAACAAAAGAAAAATTCATGCGATGTTAGAGCATATTTTGGGACGAACCATATCTCTACAAGTTGGGTAAGGATAGCGTATTGAGAAGATCGTTCCTTTCGAGGAACAACAGAACATTATTTATCATTGTCATTCTTCTCCATACGGTGGTCACTTCAACGGTGAGCGGACAGCAGCCAAAATCCTCCAATCCGGATTCTTTTGGCCAACACTTTTTGCAGATGCTCATAACTATGTAAGAAGTTGTGATGCATGCCAACGAGTCGGCAAGATCACTAAGAAAGATGAGTTACCTTTGACTAATGTTCTTGAAGTTGAATTATTTGATGTATGGGGAATTGATTTTATGGGTCCTTTTCTAGCTTCAAATAGAAATATTTATATACTTGTAGCAGTTGACTATGTTTGAAAGTGGGTAGAAGCAATTGCTTCTCCGACTAATGATGCAGGTGTTGTTACGAGATTTCTCAAGAAAAACATTTTCACAAGGTTCGGAACTCCGATAGCCATCATCAGTGATCGAGGGACAAACTTTTGCAACAAACAATTTGCTAATCTCGTTGCCAAGTATGGAGTCCGACACAAGGTGGCACTTGCTTATCATCCACAAGCAAATGGCCAAGCCGAGGTTTCAAATAGGCAATTGAAGCAAATTCTCACGAAAACCGTTGATGCCTCACCAAAGACATGGTCAATTAAGCTAGATGATAGCTTATGGGCTTTCCAAACGGCATACAAAACTCCGATAGGGTGTTCGCCTTATCAATTAGTATTCGGAAAGGCTTGCCATCTCCCGATAGAGCTGGAACATAAAGCATTTTGGGCCACAAAGCAATTGAATCTCGACCCAACTCTAGCCGGTGAACAACGTCTTCTTCAACTAGAGCAAATTGAAGAATTTCGTCTTAATGCATATGAGAATGCACGAATTTACAAGGAAAAGACGAAGAAGTGGCACGATCGGCATTTAAGGGAGAAACACTTCGAACCGGGCGAACTCGTGTTGCTCTACAACTCTAGACTCAATCTCTTTCTGGGAAAATTGAAGTCTCGATGGTCCCGGCCGTTTCGAGTATTGGAAGTTTTTCCCCATGGAGCCATTGAAATTTCACCTCTTAATTCTACACATTCATTTAAGGTGAATGGACAGCACTTAAAGCTATATTTAGGAGGCGAAGTTGATAGGGGGACGGCAACCATTCAGCTCATTGAGGCCTAAAGAAGCAAAAATGTCTAGCCAAAGATGTTAAAGAAAAGCGCTTCTTGGGAGGCAACCCAAGGATAGTATGGTCGCATAACCTCGTAGCTCCACCATCACCTTAGCGCGTCACTTAGAGAAGCTCCTTCTTACCCTTTATTTTTTACTATTCTTGTCTTTCTTTTGCTAACATTGAGGGCAATGTTTCGTCTAAAGTGTGGGGGAAGGGTTTAGGTTAAATTTTGCATGAAATCTTCGCGTTTCAGTGGGTGAATGGTTCAGATTTTTCTTGGTTTTTGTGCTTAAACGTGCCGCACCTTTGCTCTTGCTTGCACTTGAAGATTTTCACTTGTACTTGCATGTTTTATTTCAAAAACCCATAATTTTTTTTGTTTTTGTGCTTTTGAAAAAAAAAGAAAAAGATTTTCCGTTCTTGCATGCTTTTACACCTTAAGTGTTTAGTTTCTCTTTTGATCTCCTAATGATTGATAAGAATATGAGTATTATAGGTGAGAGTTAATCTGTGATTTTTGAATCATAAACTTGATGAATGTGTTTTTATGTGAGTTTGAAGCTTGACAGCTTTTGGATTGATTTTGAAACTACATTGTGTTAACTTAATAGACGATTGTCCCATATGAGCTTTTGAACCTTCAACGCAATTCTTTGATGTGTGTTCATTCAATGCTTTGTATCTCTAGAACTTGCTTTATATCTTGTTGAGACTACACTTTTACATGCATGCGTGAAGATGATAAAGGCACTTAGGATTTTAACCACTTGACCAAAAAGCCAACCCAAAGCATGTTATCCTCTAGTGAGCTCATTTGAGCTTATTATCTGTTCTTTGCTTCACCATGTTTAACTTAACCTTTTCTTAATTGATATATCTTTTTAACCCTTATCATGGTTAGTAGAGCATGTTTGTTAAGTTAAATTTATGAAGGTTGCGCATATAGGAATATCAGTGGTATATGACTTGTATTGTACTTGTTGTCAATGGGGAAGGAATAAAAAAAATGAAAAACGAAAAAGTTTGAGGCCAAGAAGAGAAAAGAAAGAAAAGGATTCTCCATGTGCTTGATTGATAAATGTTTGGGTATGAAAAAAAAAGATGTGCTTAATTGTTTGATGATATGCAGGATGCGCACATATGTGTTATTGATTACCTGTTATGCTCTACCCACTCTGATACTTAGCCTTTTCTTACCTTTCTTTTACTTTACCCCTAACCCAACCAAATTACATCCTTATTTAAGACTTTTTGATTTATGTTGTGCATGTAATACTTAGTAGTGTATTCAAGATTGAAGAGCAAGCCTATGGTAGAGCATTGCATTGTTTGAATTTATGAGAGTTAAAACACATTTGAGCCATAAACACTTGAGTGTTGGAGAGTATGATAATGAGAGGACCTATTATTTTGACATGGTGTAGATTTCCTATAAGTCTATTGTGCTATCTTGCTTGGCTCTTTCATTTAAAGTGAGTTCATTATTTTTAAGGATTAAATGTCGCGGGTTACTTCTTGTTTATAATCCTTGTATGTCTATGAAGTTGTTGGGAGGTTGGGAGAAAAACTTTGACACTTGAGAAAATGTCCCCTGCATTTGCATATTTATTTCTTTTTGTTTTTGTGCTTTCAAAATTTATGTTTTTAAGCTTACTCGAGGACGAGCAAGAGCTAAGTGTGGGGGATTTTGATACAATCATATTATATATATTTTTAGAACTTTATATTTAGCATCTTGCATGTGTTTTATGGATATTTATGGCCTTTTCATCATGTTTTATAATTATTAGAGCTTTAGACACATAAAATACAAAAAATCCTTAATAGGTTGAAATTAACACTGTTTTTCAATTTCTGGCATATTCGACCTTTGGATCTTTGGATATTTTTATCTTGGGATCGGGTTATTAGAAAATTCTAAGATTTGGCAGGCATAATCTTGACTCATTGAAGAATGTTTCCACTAAGTTTTAGAATTTTTGGAGCTGTCAGTTGAGAGTAGTAAATTTGTGAAAAGTGATATAAACAAGTCCATAAGAGGAGGACCAGCGTTGGGCAGACTGAATTAAAGGCTACATGAATGCATATAGAGGACAGCAAATCGTGGCATCGTTTTGTTTAAATCATGCTAGAGAAAGCCGTGGACCAAGGGAAAAATATTGAAAGGCAACACACAAAGGAAGTTCTTAAAATGGTTCCATCAATTAGCTACTTATGGACAGGTAGCATGAAACACTAACGCAACAAGAGAGGAGGCGTTAAGGACACTGGAGGCTTGAACAAAATCACGCTAGGTGTGGGCAGCGTGAATGAGACAGCTGGGAAGGAAACAAAGCAGCAAATTAAAGGAGCAAAATGAAATCAGCTAAGGGGAAAATCAGCACAACACGTGGAGGAGCAACAGATATCACGCATGGAGACAGCTGGAAGGAAAAAAAAGCCACCAACGTAATAGGGGTGGAAGACACGCGCGTTAGCAGAGGGGGAAAAGCTCTCCAATGTTGGCTTGAGCTTAAGAAGAAAGACACATGTTGAAGTGGTGATATAGAGTGGAACGTTAGGCAGGTAGAGAGAAGAACATTGAAGACAGCTGGTGGGTTTTAGGAGAAAACGAAAATAACGTGGCAGCTGGTTTTTGGGGAGGGTGAATCAAGTTAAACCACCAAGCTCTCAAGGTGGACGTGGACCAATTAAGAGTAAGCAAGAAGACAACTGAAGCATGCATGAAGAAAAGGACGCAGACCACAAATGATTGAAATCAGCTGGATGCGAGAATGGACAAAGAAAAAATCAACGAAGACGTGGACAGCTGTGGGAGAGGAGCAAGTTATTGAATATGATGTAGACCTTTATTGGTCTTGTCATGCTACAGTAAAAAAGAATGCATAGTAAAGAGAAGCTTGCATCAAATGGAAGGAGAATAATCACGCATGAGACAAAGCAAAATGCAGAAAGCAACAGCCAAGGGAGGAACGTATAAGACGCAAGTATTAAAATCATTTGAAAGAGTCAAAATCCTTAATTGACGCAGCAACAAAAGGAGACTAAGGTCAGAGATTGCGGCTGTGGAGTTTTGGAAGCTAGAGGTTATTATTTCATCAATGGGAGAGGAAATCAATTTAAAAACCTAAGTCATGCACAAAGGCATAAGGGCAGCCGCATGAACGTAGGTGACGACAGAGAACATTTAATTGTTTAATCAATTAAAATCAACAGCAATCCAATGTAAATCACGTAGAACACAGCATGAGATAAAACAAATCAAATGGACTGAGAAATGAATGCAATACGCGAACGCATGGAGGGAGAATAGTTGTCAGCTCAAGCATTAAAAAGAGGATAAACGCAAGAGAGAAAAGGGGAATTGGAGGTTGCACAGGAGTTGGAGGTTCCACCAGACAAGCAAGAACGTTACACACACTCCAAGCATCAACGTAAAGGTAGGAGGAACCAAGAAATAAAAAAGGCGAGGCTGGGTTAGAGAAGCTAGCGAGGACGCCGGAGGCAAAATTAAAGACCAAGAAATCACCAATTATTTTAGTTTTTCTTCTACTCATTTCATATTTATAATGTTTGCTTTTATTATTTTCCTTGTTGCTACTGTTATTATGCGTAACTAATCCTTTCATTCTAGGATTTTAACCGAACCCTTGATATAATCTCGGTTAATTGGTATTTTCTCAGTTTAATTTCTTATGCCCGTTTTTACTTAAAGGTTTGATTATTGCAATTTGTTCTTAATTCTTTTCATAATTTGATCATCTATGAAATTGATTTTCTCAATTTTTGTGTAACGTAACAGGGAGCAATAGATTTGGAAAAAGATTGCAATAGCTTAGGATCACTTTCGTAGTGATTTGTGTCTAGGATCGGGAGATACCTATCCACCCTAAGTGACCACATTAAGATTGATTCGATAAAGCTATCATCGAATTATCACAATTTACCATAGAAATATAGGAAATTGGTTCGATGATTAGGATTACTAATGATCCGGGAGGGCTTAGTAGTTAATTCTGAATCTTAGGTTATCAAACTAGGTATATGAATTAACTCGAGAAAATTTCGACACCGAGGTAAAATCAAGAGGGAAGTTAAATTCCTAGATTTTCATTCCATCGATATTTCTTATATTTTTATCTTGCGTTAATTCTCGTTTTTATTTCATTTTTCAAACAACAATCAATCAATCTTTTCTTTAATTTTTATGTTATTAGCTTAAATTAGAAGTTATTACGAGTATTACTTTTTAACTAATTTGGTCTCCGTGGGATCGATATTTTTACTACTGGACGATAGAAACGTGCACTTGCGTTTACGATTAACACCCTTCTCTTACCTACATGCAAATCTTTGCCTTGTTATGTTGATTCGTGTGTCCAACATTGGCCAAGGCTCACCAATGCCTACTCGATTTTGTTATTAAGATTTAGGGGTCTAACATACTCCTTTTAGATATTATAGTCTGTAAAGGTTTATCCATCCTCAAACTACTTTCAGCAAAGATCAGCCTTTGTTGATCCGATGGAAAGCCCTCCTTATCTTGTATCTCAACCTTTATATTGTTAATTTCGTCAGAGTTCTTAACCTCCAGCGTGATTATCTTTCCAATAAGAGCTTTCACAAAAATTTGTATACCACCCTACAATTGAAATAATAAGTGGAGAGTTGAATCCTTCTAGATGTTATAATCTGCAAAGGTGAAATTGTCTTAAAGTTGCTTACCAGAAAAGATTAGCCTCTCTTAATCAAGTGTGATACCCTCCTTATCCTATATCTTGGCCTTGACGTTATCAATAGTGTCGGAGCTTTCAACTTCCAAAGTGATTATCTTACTAGTGAGAGTTTTGAATGCCACCGTGAAGGTAAAACACAAAGTGAAGAGTAGACTCCTTTTGAATGTTGTAAGTTACAAGAGTATGACCATCATCAAGCTACTTTCTAACAAAGATCAACCTCTATTGGTTAGGTGGAATGCCTTTCTTGTCCTGAATCTTGGCCATGACATTATCAATAGTGTCATTATTGAATGTGTGTTATATTTCTCCAATGTCCCACATCGGGGAAATATAAAAATTGAGGAACCTCCTTAAGCTATAAAAGGAGGGCTCATTTACCTTTGTTTATCATCCCAAAACAAACAAGTCTTCTTGCTTTATAAGAATTTGTTTGTTTCTCCCTCATTTGTAATTTTACTCTTTAAAATAGTGGGGTATTTTGGTGGTGTCTAAGGAGCAGGCAAGCTCGAACCTCTTAAATTTTTAATGTTCTCTTTCTTATTATTTATTTAATATTTATTTTAGGTATAACTGTAATGATATATTGTGCTATTAATTATATGTCTAGGAAAATTCTAAGGAGGGGTATTAAAGTTGATCAATATGTCATATTGGCTCCTGAAAATTGACCTGGTGTAATTAGTGGTACAATTGTTCACTCACTATTCACTTGTGCAATAGAATGAAAGTACTATTAGTGGAAAATAGCTCAAATTTCACAATAAGTGGTATCAAAGCCAAGGTTTTCTAAGTATGCTATGTGGTTGTAGCTTAGTCTGATCTTCTACACAAGAAAAGATTTTTCTTAGGTTATTGACATTTCGCATTGAAGGCTATTGAATAGAAGTTGAAGCAGAGATAACAGAAATCAAAGGTACGATTGTACTAACCACGTTGACAGTTTCTACTTTGTTTATTCTAATAAGGAATGCTGTGATAAATGCAATATTAACGGTAATTTTTTATAGTACAAGTCATTTTGGCATGCGACAAAGTGAGGTTCTAAACGTTCTCTTTCAACAAGGTTTAGATATTGCCATTGAAGAAGAGAAACTAGAAGGGATGGATGAGAAACAATGGAAGACTATCAATTGTTTGTCATATGATACAATTCGATCGTGCCTACCTAGAAAAAAAAAGTTATCCATTCTGTAAGAAGACCTTTGCAAGTAAATTGTGGAAGGCATTGGAAGAAATATTTTTGAAAAAAAATAGTCAAAACAATCTTTACATGAAGAAAAAACTATTTCATTTCACTTATGTTCCTGGCATCACTACGAAGGATCACATCACCAACTTTAATTAGTTAGTAGCTAATTTAATAAATATGATTGTGACGTTTGAAGATGAAAATCTCGCTTTGATGTTGTTAGTATCTCTTCTTGAAGAGTTTGAGTTCCTTGAAACTACTATACTTTGTGGGAAAGTTAAGGTGCCTTTGAGTGAAGTATGTGTTGCCTTATCCAGTTATGAGTTAAGGAAGAAAGACAAAAAAGGAAGCACAATTGGAGCAACAAAAGCATTGGTAGTCAAAATTCATTCACAAAGCTGAAAGAAGGGAAAGAAAGGGAGATCAAAATCCATACCAGATAAGGATGCATGTGCTTTTTACCAGGAGATTAGGCACTGGAAAAAGGATTGTACAAAGTTGAAGAATAAAGGCAAAACTGATAGGGGGAAGAATGTTGCAAGTTTGAGTGTTGTTGAGTGTGATGATGCAGATTCAAATCTTTCATTCGTTGTTATATCCTTAATAAGCCCTTCTAGGCCAAGCCTACTAGATTCAAGCTGTAGCCATTATATGTTTCTCAATCGGGATTAGTTCTTTGATTTTAAAGAGCTAAAAGTTAGAGTTGTCTATATAACAAATGACAATCCCTGCACCACAAATGTGATTGGTATAAATTATTTGAGGAATCACGATGGAACAACTATAACTCTGACAGATGTCAGATACGTGTCAAGTTTGATAAATAATCTCATTTTTTGGGAGTTTTAGAATCAAAGGGCTACACTGTAAATAGAACAAATGGAGTAATGAAAGTAATCTCTGATGCACTTGTGGTGATGAAAGGAATTCGAAGGAATAATATTCCTACCAAGATAATGCAGTTATTGGAACAATAATAGTAGCTTCTAATGATGATCAAGAGTTAGAAGTAGTCAGGTTGTGACATATGCGCTCAGGACATGCAGGTGAAAATCCTTGAATATTTTGGTAAATTAAGGATTATTGAAAGGAATTCGTGCTTGTAAATTAGACTTCTGTGAGCATTGTATTAAAGGGAAGCAAATAAAAGTGAAATTTAGTATTGTAATCCATAACACCAAGGGTATTCTGGATTATGTTCACTTTGATACATGGGGTGTAACATCCCGTCACCGATGGGATGGGTACAGTACATCTCATGCGTATTTTGTATACGTATTTTGCATACGTATTTTGTATATGCATTTATAGCCTCTACATGTAACATCCCACCCCCTCCTGGAAGGGTAAAATAGTAAAATTGGTATAGGATGAGACTAATAAGGAATAATTAGAACTGTTCATGCATAATAGGATTGATACAGTATCAATCGTAAATACATGGAATTACAATAAATGCATTCATGACATTCCGTAATTGGGCCTAACGGTATTTTATTGTGATTAACGTGGTTATGGGATTTAAAAATTGTTAAAAGTGCGCTATTAAGCGTTTTACATTTTTTGGGATTTATAGGAATTTTTCTGGAATTTTCCGGAGAAAATTCCCGGACCGGCAAAATCGCCGGTAACTGGCCTAAACATGTTTTGGGGTAAAAAAAGGTAATTGTTGTGATTGCAAAATTAATTAGAGTGCACTGTTACCTGTTTTATAATTTTAGGGAATTTCATTAATTCTCAGAAAAATAATTCGGGGAAATTCTCGGACCGGATAAATCGCCAATTGGCGAACCGGTCGATTCTCGGTAGCAAAAATCGCTACCCACTGGTACTGTAATATTGAGTATATTATTTTGGGACTGAAAGTAGGGCCATTGGAGTGAAATGAAGTAAAATTTCGGACTGGATTAAACAAATTTATCTTGACTTTTCAAATAAAAAGAAGCCAATCACTACTTGCCAAGAAAAAGTAACATTTAATGCTCCTCTCCATACTCCTTCGGACGTGTATATGTTTAAAAGGAAAGGAAGATGAATTTTTAGGTTTTTATCATTGTTCATCCGAAAACTCAAACACTCTCCTTTACAAAACCATCGAATTTTTCTCTTCTCTCAATTTCCTCCATAACTTCAAGCTACTCTCTTTGATTCCCTCAAAGCTAGAGGATGAGTCTTGAGTATACTTGAGAAGGGAAGGGGTGGATACTTTGGTGTAGAAGTTGGAAAGTGATTGTTGAAGCTTGAAGGAGGTTTTGTCTTAGGTAAGGTTTCACTTAAGGTTTGATCTTTAAATGATGTTTGCATATGGATTAAATGCCATGACAATATGGAGTAGTTAATAAAAGGGTTTAAAGCAGGTATTAGGTTCATGTAGACATTAAAGTGATAATTATTGTGATTTGAAGAAAGGGGTATGAGGCTAGGTGAAGATGCATTAAAATTAATGATATGGTTTGATTTTGAATTGATTATGGATAATTATTTGAGTAATTGAATTGAGGAATTAAATGCTGTAAATTTTTCAGTGTTAGTCCTAGTATATGTATGACTGTATTAATATTTAATTTGTATTTATTTTGATGTCTAATGATGTGAAAAAGGCATTAGAAGTGGGTGAACTAAGGTTAACCTTAAATCTGGAAAGTTGGAATTATAAGTGATGTTACTGTTTTATTCATAACTTATTGTGTAGAAATGCAAATGAGGTAAGGTTAGTGGCCACTGAAACTTTGGGATGTTGGCTTCAATTTAGTGTGAAATAGGTGTTGTTGAATTTCAATGATAGAAGGGTGCATTTTTGAATGGAAAGTTCCTGTTCCATTGCCTATGAACAGTAACCGCAACCATGACATCTGAGTTTTGTTGATTTTTATAAATTAATTGAGATGGAATTAGGGAGAATGGTCTTCATGGAAGTTGTAGTATATTTGATTATCTTTCCATTGCTACTGATCTTGCTATTTTTGGAATTGTGTGTTGGGAGATATGAATTGATTACTAATGGCTGGTTTTGAGCATTTTGGATGAAACCTAGCTTAAGTGTGATTTTGTGAGTTTACTGATTTGAGGCAATTTTAACATTTTAAGTGGACTGAATTGGTGTGAGTGAGCTTCTGAAAAGTTGTAGAGGAAAAGATTACCTTGAAAATGAAATATGGTTTGTAATTTTTAGAAGTCAGAATTGGGAGTTATGATTTTTCAAAACTGACCCTACATTAGGTTATGAATGGCTGATCATAACAGAAACTTCTATAACAGTTTTGAAATTGTTAGAGATCGAATTGGATGAAGAGTGCTTCATGAAAAATGAAGTTTATGATGTTATCTTTACAGGGATATAAAGTTCTGATTTTATTGACTTGTATACTGGAAGTTATGCTTCTTGTAAGGTTACTGCCCAAATTGAAGGATTTCAGGGACAGTGACATTGAATGAATTAATTGATTGATTTAGAAATAGAATTTGATTTTGGGTTGTTCATGAAAGTTGTAGAGGACATTGTGAACTTGTTGACCATATTTTTTTGGTAATTTATTTCTGAAGAATCAGTGAGTTATGCAATTGTAAATGTACTGCCCTGTGTTGAGGGAAATTGTGAAGGCAGAAGGTTTGATGGATTATTTGACACCCTTAGGGTTGGAATTGATTTTTATGGTCTTCTTGAGAGTTGTAGAGCTTTTCATAAGCTTTCCAATGAGGTATAGTGGGTATTTTTCTGATTTGTGTGTTAAAAGTTAGAGTAATTGGAAATTGGGATTTAAATCTGGAAAGAAGGAGGGCAAGGAGAAGGCCATCTCATGAGGCGACAAGCGCCTCGCGAGGCGAGACAGACTTCACTGCCTCGTCTCGCGGGCAGATTTCGCCTCATGGCGAGATGAAGGAGGCAGGTCGCGAGGCGACGCCTCGCCTCATGACGCAGTGAGGCGAAATCGCCTTGCGAGGCGGGCGTCTCGCCCATGAGGCGGCGCTGGCTATTCCTTTTATTTATTTTGAATTTTATTTGGTATTAAATGGTACGATTGTTCATTTGTCAATTTCTTTCCGTCCGACGTCCGATTGACCTGATTCCAGAGGCATCGGATTCGTTGAATATTTAATTTCATATTATGAGAAAACGCAGGAATTTTAGGCGGAATTTGACGTAGCCCTATCGATTTTAACATGTAAACACTGTTTTATTTAATTTGGGACCTATAGAGGTCCGAATTGCGCCGTCGGCGCCTATAGATTTCTAATTTTGATAGAATTTTATTATGGAAAATATTAAATTAGGACCGGAATTCATGAACATGCATATCTCATCAACATGAGTACAAATTTCATATTTAGTGACTCGTACTTTTCTGATTCATATAGAGGCCCAATTGGGCGTCGATTGACCGACGTCCACGAGGTTTTCCGGCATTAGCTTTCGGAAGCAATAGGTGAGTAACCTAGTTGGTTCCTCAACCTTTATGTGTTTAAGATTTTGCTATTATGCCATGTGGAGATAATGGAGGGTTTATGTGTATTTGACTTTGATTGATTTGGACCATAGGTGTATACGAAATATGGGGAATGAGATAACGAAGTGCTATTTGTGTGTAACTGTTTGTGAATGGGAGATCTCGGACCAAAGGTTCGAGGAATGGGAAATTGATCTTGAAGTGTTACTTATCCGTTTTGATACATTGGATGTGACTTTTAAATGCGATATGGTATGATGCAATAAATTGAAAAATATATGATTGAAATACGGATGAAGGTCAGAAGAAATAGGAAATGGCATTGAATGTAAGTGATAGCAATAACGTAAATGGAAATTGGAACATATGCATTCATACATAAGGACATGATCGATATAAAAGCGATTGTGACCGGAGCAACCACCGGATCGGGGCATATCACGCCTAACGTATATGAGCTTTCACCAGCGCACGAGACCTCGGGTCCAGCGTATTGAGCCTCGGGCTCGATGTATTAGGCTTCAAGCCCAATGTTGAAACCATTGGCTCAACGCAATGTGCCCGTTCTTGGGGCGGTTTGGTATGCAGTCCACAACAACGTAATGAAAATGGAAAGGGTCTCATGTGCATTGCATATATGGTATGATTGAATTTGGATTGTATGAAAGCGTCGCCTTACATTTGTGAAATGTAATGGTATGTACTATTTGAGATTTCATTTGTGAACTGTGTTCGTATGTGATATTTGGCAAGTGATTGAACATGCATGAATTGAGTGAACCATCGATGATGGTTTCTCACCGAGTTCATAAAACTCACCCAAAATTTGCATCTATTTTTCAGTCTGAAGAATACCCGGTTGACACGGAGTATGTCTCATGTAGACGAGTAAAGGTTAGAGGTCGGGATCGGTTAGGTATGCGCATTAGTGTCTTAGTAAACCGTATTCCGCAATCACCGTATATCAAGGCATTGTATTTTCTTGAGCCCTTGTGGTATTAATGTTTCTTGCCGACCGATTGTAACTATTCTTGGATGGTGTAATAAGCTGGCTGGTGTATATTGAACACGGATTTTATTTACTTACTTGTGTTTGCCGTGTGAGCGTGGAATTAATGGCTCCAAAAAAAAAAAAAATGTATCTTGAATTTTAAATCGATGATGTAGTACGTCACTCTCGTGGGACGCGGACTCGGATATCACCAACGATATCGGGTTCGGGTCTTACGGGAGTGGGGTGTTACACTACATCATTGATAAATGTTCAGCATTGCACAAGTATATGTATGTACATGCATGTATGATAGAATTCCGACTTGATTGTGGAATTGGAGATTTTGTGCTTAAGATTAATTGTGCTTTGATTTGTGAATTGGAGTGTTAAATTGAATTTAGGAATTGAGAATTGAAATTTGGAGTATGTGATTAGATGTTTTCTAATTTTGAGGATTTATAGAAATTTTTTCGAAATTTTTAGAGTATCGGGTCCGGATCGGAGAACCAGGAAAAAATGGCTTAGTGACTGAATAATTGCGATTTCGGTTCCGAATTTGATTGAGAATATTTATGAGGTAATTTGAATTATGATTTGAGGAATTAGGGTATGAACCATTGGAATTCGGGAGAAATTAAAACTAGAAATTGGATTGAGGTTGTTGATTGGACTTGTGGCAAATGAACTTGCCAAACAAGCCCTTAATCCCTTAATATATATTAACCTATGCCTTTGAAAATTTGCTTCCACGATGCTTTCTTCTCCCTTGAAGAAAAACTTGATTTTTCCTCCTTCCTTCATCGTGGATTCTCCTTTGACTTGCTTCTTCTTGATTTCCTCCTTGCTAGTTACTTCCTCTTCTTTCCTTTCATCATTTCATCTAGTTTGGGGTTGAAGAAAATGAAGAGATGTTTTGCTTTGGGTGTTGCCGTGGGTGGTGATTGTGTGTGAAGTTAGAGTTTTGAAGTGATTTTCAAAGGGGTTTAAGCTTTAATCAAGTAAGTTTCTATTCCCTTGTGTTTTGCATAGATTAATTTAAGCATGGAATTAAGTTATTAATTGTGTAAGAGGTTAGAAATTTTCGGATGATATAGGTTTTAGGGCAAAAGAGGATTTTGATTTGGGTGTTTTATGAATAATGGTTATTTGATGGATTGAAGGTTAGAAATAAGTTGTGTTAAGTGTATAATATTGTTTTGGAGTGTTTAGAATGATTTTGGATGTATTATATCAGAAAAATCTGGGAAATTTCTGGGTTTTCTGGGCGATTCTGCGATCGCACCTTGCATGAAGCGAGGCATAACGCAAGACGCCGCGACGAAGCGCGGAGGCCTTGTGCCGAAGCAGGATCGGCCAGCGTCGCGACGTCTTGCTGTAGCTGCACGCCGTGGCAAAGAAGGAACCGTTAAATCATGGCGTCTGCGGACGCCATGGCGAGTGAAGAAGGAGCTCGTCGCGGCGAGGAAGACCCATTTCTCCGAAATTGTTTTTTTTTTTAGGGTTAAGTTTTGGGGTTAGGATTTTGATAATTCAATTAGATATGGATTGATTTCAATTTGGAGATTATGAATACGGGATTTAATTCGGTGATTCTCGAAATCGAATGACAATTTGATTCTGATTTAACGATAATTCCTATGTATTAGAATTTGACTTTGGAGGATATAGAACTTAGCCAATTGACTTATGGTATTAGAAATTGCTATGAATTATAGTGAAAGTGTTGAATTGAGATAATCGGTATTAGGGTCGGAAATGTCATACCTTGCATAGTACAGCATTCATTTGAGGCATAAGCATTATTGACTACTGAAATTGATGCAATTAGTAATATTCGAGTATTCTGATCATTGTAGAGGTCTAAGTGGAGCGTCGATCCTCTGACGCAGCAAAGACTTCCCGACAGTAGCTCGGAAGTTTAGAGGTGAGTAACCTAGTTGGTTTCTCAATCTCTGATGTGTTAAATGTTTTGTGTGAATTATTTGTGATTATGAGTAAGTGATTCGTATGAGATATGTTTTGAGAATTGTGAACGCATGCTAGGCATGAATAGAAATCGATGGCGGCGATTGTGGTGGGAGCACATTCTGATCTGATTGGAGCTATAAGCTCGTCTATTGTGATAAGTGAAAAGGGATTAGTGCATACCCAGAGGGCTCTCCTATCCCTAGTGCGCGTGGGCAGTAGTGCCTACCCCCGAAAACGCGATTTCTGTGTGATGTGTAATGTGCCCAGCAATGGGATAATTCTGACGCCCAGTCACAACATTAAAATGAACTGGAAATTATTATGCATTCATTCTGTGATTGTGCTGTGAATTTGATATAGGATTAAATGCAATGTGTGATCATGGTTTACTGAATTTATGAATTGTGACTCTGAATATGATCTTGTGTTGCTTTGTACGCAATTTTGCGTAATGCATGAATTGAGTGAACCATCGATGATGGTTACTCATTGAGTTCGCAAACTCATCCAAAATTGTAACTATTTTTCAGGACAGCGAGAGTGCGACTCCTAGCTCCGGATTGTGAGACTTTTCCTTCTGTGTGTGTGCCGGCGAGAGAAGCATGGCCTATAGGTCGGTCAGCTGGGGATCCTTTGGGATATTTTGGGGATGACCTAGTTAGGAGTTGTTATGGTTTATTTTGGATCTGTACATTTGTAGTTATGACAGAAGTATGTACTTATGGTTTTACAGAAATGAAATGAAGGTTATCTTTTGGTTTCAAAATTTAGCGAATGTGGTCTTACTGCCTTATTATTATTGATGCCATGAGGTTTATTAGAATTGATCGTGTCATAGTGAACCCTCATCGTAGGGTATGTATTGGTATGACCTACGGGCGTCTCGGTGTATACTCTACGGTAAGGGGGCGCTACATGGGGACCATCCAAAACAAATTTTATGGGAGGAAAGTATTACTATGTGACCTTTGTTGATGATTTCTCCAGAAGGATATGGATGTATACAATGAAGACAAAAGATGAAGTGCGAGAAGTCTTCTTCAATTAGAAGAAAATGGTGGAGACTCAAACAGGAGTTAGGATCAAACTTCTCCAGACAGATAATGAAGGAGAGTATAAAAGTTATCCATTTATGAAAGTCTGTGAAGAAGAAGGAATTATATGACACTTCACAGTTAGCAATACATCACAACAAAATTAGATAGCAGAACTATTATTGGTGGCAAGATGCCTTTGGAAGTATGATTTGGAAAACCTACTACAGATTATGATTTCTTACATTTGTTTGGTTCCCTTTCATACTACCATATTAAGGAATCAAAGTTGGATCTAAGAGAAAAGAAAACAATTTTGGGAGTCACTTATGGTGTGAAAGGATATCTTTTTTGGTGTCCAGAGATGAGGCAGATAATATTTAGCAAAGATGTCACCTTTGATGAGTCTGTCATTATGAAAAAGGTGACAACTAAAGGTGGTTTGTAAACTAATGGTTCTCCACAACAGGTGGAGAGTGCTTCGAAACATGTGGAATTTGAAAGAAGGATTATAAAGCCAGCAATGAATGATGAAGTAGATAGAGACACTCCTATGGTAGAAGAGGAGTCGAATGAAGAAGAGGTTCAAACTCAGAAACCTCTATAACAGCAACATGAATTAATTACATTAAGTAGGCCAAAATGAAGAATTCAAAGACCTTCTTGCTTTGATGACATAGTCGCTTACTCATCTCTAATTACAAATGATGAAACTACTGTCACTTATCATAAAGCGATCTAAAGTTATGAAGTAGATAAGTGGAGCCATTAATGAAGAAATGTCGTCCCTTCATAAGAATCAAACATGGAAGCTAGCTCGTCTACTGGAGGAAAAGTAAGCAATTGGATGCCAATGAGTTTATGCAAAGAAAGAAGGATTTCCTGACAAGAATGATGTTCTTTACAAGGTAAGACTAATGGCTAAAGGCTACACTCGGATAGAGGATAAAGATTGGACAATATATTAAGGTGAAGAATTGTTGAATGTGTCATATTTCCCACATCGGAGAAAAATGAAAATTGAGGAACCTTCTTAAGCTATAAAAGGAGGGTTCATTCGCCTTTGTTTATCATCCTAAAATAAACAAGTCGTCCTCCCTTATAAGACTTTGTTTGTTTCTCCGTATAATTCTTCTTTTCAAAATAGTAGGGTATTTTGGTATTGTCCAAGGAGTAGGCAAGTTGGAACCTCGTAAATTTTTGGTGTTCTCTTTCTTATTATCTATTTAATAGCTATTGTTGGGTATAACTGTAGTGATATATTGTGTTACTAATTACATGTCTAGGAAAATTCTAATGAGGGATATTTAAGTTGACCAATGTGTAGCACCGGCTCCTGAAAATTAACTTGGTGTAATTAGTGGTACAATCATTCACTCACTATTCATTTGTACAATAGGGTGAAAATATCATTGGTGGAAAACTACCCGAATTTTGCAACAATCATAACTCTCAACTTCTAATAATCATAACTCTCAACTTCTAATGTTATTATCTTGTTAGTAAGGGTCTTGACAAATATCTGCACGCCACCATAAAGATGAAGTACTAAGTGAAAGGTGGATTCTTTTTAATTATCATAATCTGCTAGGGTGTGGCCATCCTCAAGCTACTTTCTAGCAAATATTAGCGTTTGTTGATCTATTAGGATGCCTTCTTTATCCTGAATCTTGGCTTTACATTCTCAATGGTGTTGAAACTTTCAACTTTAAGGGTAATTCTCTTTCCAGTGAGAGTTTTCATAAATATCTACATAGTACCACGTAATTGAAGAATTAAATGCAGGGTAGACTCCTTCTAAATATTGTAATCAACTAGGTTGTGACCATCCTCAAGTTGTTCTCTAACAAAAATCAAGCTCTGCTGGTCAAAAGGGATTCCTTCCTTATCTTAGATCTTGGCCTTGACATTATCATTGGTGTCTGAGCTTTCAACCTCCAAAGTGATTGTCTTGCTAGTGAGGGTTTTTGCAAAAATCTACATCTGTTATATAAAAGAGCACATCTCAGTATCGAGAATCCGTAGCCAAGTCCAAATACCCTAGATAAAAGATCACTTCTCATTATTGAGAATTCATAGCCAAGTCTAAACACCAGAAATTCAATGGAAAAACGACATGGTTTTGAAAATTGTTATAATCTTATTTCGAAAACATCACCACAAACCCAAGAAACCAACAAATATTATTTGGAAACTCAAGATCTACATAAAATACAATATTTTATTTCCTTTTTTTATTGATCTCATCAACAAGATTTCAAACAGATCAAATGCCTACAATAAAAAGTAAAACTAAAACAATTTCACAAATCACGAAGGACTAAATTAAAAAAATATCTTTCCCTAATTTAAATAGAATAAGAACTCCCTGTGATCTTAAGGAGGCTAAATAACATCTACCCAATAATCAAAAACCATACCCTTGACAACAAAAGGTCTGCCTTTTTCTACACTGACAAAAGCAACAATTAAAATAAATAAGGAAACAAACAACAATTGAAAAAAGATCGAATAGGTCCAAAAGCCTACCTAGTCAAAACACAATACTTTTACCACTGAAGATAGATATAACAATTCACTAATAAATTAAACAAAAATTAATCAAATTTGAAATGATGAGAGAGAAGGCACCTCTAAGGAGAGAAGACATTTTTAGCTATTGGAAAAAGATTAAAAGGAGCTTATGTGACGATTAAAATTGGGGAGGTTATCTTCTCTATATAGGAGTTTTGGCTTAAGTGACTAAGATGCCCACTAACTTGTTCAACATATTAACGTTAGCTACGTGTGCTTGTGGATGTCTTTGGCCTTGCTGCATTGCCACGTTAAGGTTAGAATTCTATTTCTTATCATATTCTTTCTTTTTTTATTAAATATATTTTTAGAATTTATAAGGATTTTGAAGTTAGTTAATTAAATTTTTATATTACATGTAGCTAATAATTATAATTGCAAGAAACTTGTGGAATTGTATAAAGTTGATGTGTAGTTAAATAAGAAGAATAATGGTCCTTAAGAGTACTTTTGTACAAAACACATTCAGAATCTGTAAAATTTAAGCTTATCGACTTTCAAGTCTTTAGGAAGCTACTAGCCATAATGCAAATGAGTGTGATGGAGCCATTCTTGATTCCCATACAAGTGAGTGCTAAGAGCACATCAAAGACGATCTAAGATATGTTTCTTATATGAAGCAGTAGAGAACTTCCCAAAATTATCTTGGAGCCATTGTATATTATCTGGAGCAGTCTGATCACGAGTTTAGTTTGGCATTCTACTTAGAATATCATTAAAGCCTTTGGTGGAGTGAAAAGGCTAATGACAATTGCCATCTCTCACTAACGATTTCATTTTAGTGAGTGCGGGGGAAAGCCCTTCAAGTTATATAATGGTCCTAAACCATGCCAATTATCAAACCAAAAATCTATGTTCTCTCTATTGCCTATCTTGTGCATCATACGAGGTTGCATCAAGCTCCTCAGGCACATAATTTGTTATAAGGTAATCCTTCTTATACACATCCAAAGCAAGGTTTGATCTTAAGTAAATTGAGTCTATGCCTACAAATTACAATCTATATGCTTTTCCTTCTTAAAAATAAACATCAATCCATTTTACCTAAAGACTTTCCTTTTTAGTACAAAGTCTCCAAAGTCTTTTCTCTATGAATATTTTGCTCATCTTGTGTATAAGAGTTAATCCTAAACAACCTTGTTTTTATGGCAAGTAGATGGTACTCTAATTGATATTTGCAATCTTAGTTTTACTGCTTGTACCAATCTAAATGAAATTTTTGATTAGCTTATCAATCAACTTCATTACTCCTTTGGGAAAAGTAATGTGTTAGCATCAATATAAGTTTATATTACTATAGGAAAAAAAATAGAGCTGCATTGTCCCTTTATCGGACAATATTTTTTACACTATAATTGCAATCGTCTTTAAATGGAGTTGATCAATGAGGAACATATAGCAATACTTAGTCTTTTAATTGAGATAACACCAAGATACTTGAATGGGGGACTTTGTTACATCAAACCTAAAGAAGAAAATAGCATGCTCACATTAGGGGAAATAGATGTAGAGATGTAATAAGAGCTTTTTAGAAGGTTATATGACAAACTTGACTTTTTTTTTGATTGAGAAAGTAGAGGAAACTAGAAGAATGATCTTCGTATTTTCTATTAGAATGACAGAGGTATTTATATAAGAGTACATAGCCTAAACTAGGAAAGTAATCCCTATGATTATGCTAAAATCCCTATGAATATGTTATTTACATTAATTGTATAATCCCTATGAATATGTTACAGTTTGTAACAACTGTTATATTCTGCAACACTTTGCCTCAAACTGGAGCATAAATATTGATCATGCCCAGTTTGTTACAAATACAATTAACTTGATTCCTGGGTAATGCTTTAGTGAACACATTAGCTAACTGGCTTCCTATTATGACATGTAGAGTTGAGATTGATCCATCTTCTACCTATTCTTGAGTAAAATGACAATCGACTTCTATATGCTTAGTTCTCTCGTGAAACACAAGATTGTTTGCAATATAAATGGTTGCTTCGTTGTCACACCATAAGTTCATTGGTTTAGACTAAACAAACTCAATCTCACTAAGTAAATGATGTAGCTATATAAGTTCACAGGTAGTCTGTGCCATAACCCTATATTCGGATTTTGCACTTGATCGAGATATAACACTCTATTTCTTACTCTTCCAAGAAACAAGATTGCCTCCAATAAAAACATAATAACTGGTGATAGAATGTTTGTTTGAAAGATCTCCTGCATAATCAACATCTATGAAACCTTCTATAGTGTGGTGACCATGATTTCGATATAAGATACCACGTCCTGACACACCTTTTAGATATCTCAAAATATGAATAACAACCTCCCTATATGAGGTTCTAAAAGATGATATGAACTGACTTACAACACTTACTAGAAAGGCAATATCAGGATGAGTGATACTAAGATAGTTTAATTTTCCCATAATCTGTCTATACTTTTTAGGATTTTCAAGCAAGTCTACATCTTTAGATTTTAACTTCACATTTGGTATCATAGGCGCATTACGTGTCTTTGCCTTAATAAAACTAGCATCATTTAATAAATCCAGGCAATATTTTATTTGAGATAGACAGATCCGCTTTTGACTGCGAGAAACTTCAATTCCTAAGAAATATTTCAATGGTCCTAAATCCTTTGTTTGAAAGTGAGTCCCAAAAAATGCTTTTAACCTTGTGATCCCAACTTCATCACTTATAGTGATCAAGATATCATCCACATACACAATTAGTAAAATGCATTTAAAAATAGATGGTGCAAAGAACACCGAGTGATCATATGTTCTTCTTTGTAAGCCAAAGTCAGTTACTACAGTAATGAATTGTCTAAACCAGGCATGAGGAGATTGCTTCAAATCATAGAAAAATTTTCTCAATCTGCACTCTTTCCTTGACTACCTATGGGCAATAAATCGAAATGGCTGCTTCATGTAAACCTCTTCACACATATCCCTATGTAAGAATGATTTCTTTATATCAAGTTGGTGAAGTGTCCAACTGTAAATAGTAGCTAAGGAGATAAATTGTTGGGACCCGATCCGGGAACCGGATCCCAACCGGAAGACGAAAGCGAGAGAAAAATGAACGAGAACGAATATGAAAGAAGAGAACATAAGCCGACATCAAATCGGATACGAATGACGAAGTGGAAATGAATACGAATCAAATGTGAAAAGCCTACAAAAACAAAGTACGAAACGGATAACATAGTTAGATCGGGTACGAATCAAAAGCGGAGAACAAGTGAAAGCGAGACGAAACAAAAGTAGCGAAGTGAAATCGAATACGAATCGAAAATGGAACAAAAACTTAACAAAGCGGATCCGACATCCGAGAACAAAGAACAGAGAAACACAATCGCGTTGGAAACCTAAAACTAATCCAATACGAAAATCCGGTATAAATTTTTTTTGTTTTTCTTTTTCCTTATATTCATCTTTATTCAAACTTAAGCAAATCAAAATACAATGAATTTCCACTTTTGGAAATTCATTCTCATGCAAATCTCGATACTTGAATCATATTCTTATATATTCATACAAATCCCAAATATCATTTTTATACTCATTTTACCATAATTTCGGCAGCATAACGGCTGCCTTTAACCTAACCCAAAACCTGCAAGGGTTCAAAATACACTTTTAAAGTTCCCAATCAAAGCAAACAAACATCAAAATCCACCGGACCCTCCGTCCGGGATCTCAGCATACACAAACGCAAACCTAATTCTAAAACACTTTCATAATTGTAATTCAATCTACTAGTCTCATAATTCAATCTCATTCCCAAACTCATGCACCATTTCATATACAATTTCACACTCTCATACATTAATTCATAATCCTCATACATTCTGAAATACATGCTCGAAATACATCATAATCACTTACTTAACGGCAATTCAAGCCATAAACAATATTAATATCCAAATCTCATTTCACATAAAAAAATACAGACGATGCAAAATCGGACCAAATGTCTTCACATTCTTTCATCCGATCTCCTACTCGAAACCTGGAGATGGGGATGAAAGGGGGTGAGCTCGGAAGCTCGTGGATAATATATTTATAAATTGAACAATAAGCGGAAAAACTTATTTTCAAGAAGTTTGTCATTTTTAAACATTTCACGATAGAAACCTTTCAAAGCTTATCTTTCACTTTTCAAACCATTCATAAAACATTTCCAAAATCTTACATTTGCAAATCTTATCTTCTCATTTATCAAAATTCTCAATTCTTTCTTATTTCAAGATCAAACTTAAAAGCATGAATGCATCACACCAAATTACAAAACACATAAAATCATAAATCAAACACATAAAACACATCAAACGGTTTGGGTCGGGTCTAACAGAGCGTCTTCGCACATTCCTCAAGATAAGCGGTTCATGCAAAAGTGAATGAAGGGGAGTCCAAATCGAACTCCTAAGCTACTTGCGGGCAGCCGGGAGAAGGCTATAAACAAATAAAGACAGTGAACTGACTCACGAAAGGGACCTAACCAAACCCACTTAACACATAATTCAAAACTGAAACTTTCGGATTGCCCGAAGGCACTTTTCGAAATCTTACTTTCAAACTTTTTATATCATAACATCAAATAGTGTCAATACTTGACACATTCTCATAACACATGAAAATCATATAACAATTTTAATGCAATTCAAATCATCAATTTAATCACACATCGCAATCAATCAAAATTCATAACAATGAATGCAATAATTCCTTTGAGTCATAATTCAAAACTTATTCAAATAATTCGAAAACCCTGAATTTTATAAACCTTGCATTTTTAAAAAATCATTTCCACAATAAGGAATTTAATCCTTCGAAATCATAATTTTTCAAACATTTATATGTTTATAAAAAAATCCGCTTCTTAAATTTTCAATTTCACATGTTTAGCTTAAAATTCAACAAATAAATATACTACCCACCTCGAATTGATACCAGAAACTTGTTCTAAGCTCCAATTTGATCAATTCTCCTTTCCTTCTTCCAAATAAATTTTCCCTAAACCAATTTCATCAAAATTCAACCTCATAAATAACATAATTCTTAAAATTGATGTCATAATTCATCAATTCATACTAATTCCAAGATATTTAAATCATCAATTTCTAAAATTCCCAAATTCCAAATTTGACCTAAACCGATTCACTCAAATTCAATATCATATTTAACTTAATTTCTCAAATTGAGCTTAGAAAACATTAATTCCGCACATATTCAAGCTATCTAAATCTCCAATTTTCAAAAACCCCAAATTCTAAAATTGGGCATAACCCTAATTCACAATTATTCCAAATTGATCCAACATACTTAGCAATCTCTCAAATTGACTTCAAATACCACAAACCCATATCATAATCATGCTAAAACAGCCAAAAAATTAAGAAAATCTCAAAGCTCGAAATTTCCTCTTACCTCATTTCTCTTCCAATTTTCGGATTTCTTGGTTCATGATGAAGCTCTCTTCATTCTCCATCCTTTTCCTTCTTGAAAGAAGCACGAAAATCATCTTAGAAGCTTGGAAAAATCAATAAGTCTCACTTCTCTCTCTTCTTTCTCCATGGCCGAAGCTTCTTCTCCTTTCTCTTCTTATTTTCTTCTTTTCCTCTACTCATTTTCGCGCTTTCCCTTAACAAAAATGACAACATCATCTATTTATAGTTCCAAGTCATTTAAATGAGTGGTAATTGACCAAATTATCCTTACCCTTTAGCCAAATTTTCAAATTTGCCCCTACACTTTACTTTAAGTTATTCTCACTTGCGGACATGTTTTGCACTATCAAATTGAAGGAATTTGTCAAAATTTCCTTCTAGAGAATTATTCCTCTATTTCTTAATTTCATAATGCCACAAGAATCATCCAATTCGGAGCACTAAATCAAAAGTTATGCTCAAAATATTTCGGGTATATTCATATTCTAACACATTTTCCAGCACGTTATTTCCATCCAGAAATTTACATTCTCAATCCCAAATCTGACATTCTATGTCTTCATAACAATTGTAGCCCTATTTTTCTAGTTTAATTCAAAATAAGAATCGCCTCGTTTCGATTTTCAGAGTAAAAGTTATGCTCAAAATACTTTCAGATGTTCCTAACCCAAAAAATGCACACTAATCCGAACTTCCATTCATAAATTAAAAATCTTAGGGGCAAAATTAAAATTTATTTTCTTCATATGACTTGTATCCCCATGTCTTAATTTTATTTCGCCTCAAGAATCACTTCAATCGAATCTCTACAGATCCCAAAATTCTCAAAATACTGAACTATGTTCGAAAAATTTACCTACTCAATTTGATTAATTTAATCACCCTCAATTAAATCTCAAAAATTCACAAATTTCACATAAAATGGAATTAATTGTCTTAGGAATCCAACGCTTCAAGAATCAAGTGAATCGGATGTCGGACGAAAAAGTTATGAGCAAAAGAGTGGGGTATGGTTAGAAAATTACATTTCTTAAACAAATAGGGAAAGTCGCGATCGTGCGCGTGCACGACCGCGACATCCGGGTGGACCAGCGGAGTCGCTATCGTGCACGTGCACGATCACGACTTTCCGATGATCCTGCAGAGTCACAATCGTGTGTATGCACGGCCGCGACATTCCAATGGACTTGCGATTCTTCTTAATCGACATCTCAACTTATAAACCCCATATCTTTTGACTCAGAACTCCAAATTTTGCAAACTTGGTATCAATAGAAAGCTGAATGAAAGATCTACAACTTTCATGAAGAACTCGAAAATCAATTTCATCTCTAAAATGATCAAATTTCTAATCAAAGATTCCCTCCATTTAAATTTTGTCCTAAGCCATAACTCAACTTTGAAAAAAAATCCTATCTTTCAACTCCAAAGTCCAAACATGTCATATTTTATATCAATGTGAAGATCGGAAAGTCACCTACAACTTTTATGAAGGACATAAAAATCAATTTGACCTCTAAGGAGGTTAATTTTTCGAATCAAAAGTTCTATCCTCTAATAATCATGCTAAAACCATAATATAAACTTGTAAAAATCATAACTTATTATTCCTTGATCGAAAAATTCCATACTTTATATCAAAATAAAGATCAAATCAAATCCTTCAACTTTTATGGAGAACTTCAAGGCTCAATTAACCTCTAACTAGGTAAATTTTTCAGTCAAAGTTTCAGTCATAATATAAGTCAACCTATAACACACCTAAACTTTGACTGATCATAACTTTCACTTCCGATATCGAAAAATTGCAAACTTTACGGCGACAGAAAGCTCTTAACTAGAGCTACAAGTTTCCAAAAGACCATTTTCTCAAATTTTGCAAAGGCCAAAAAGTCAAACTTTTCATATTTTCATATTTTCACACTTTTTCTCTTTATTTCTTGATTTTCAACGTAAACTTAATTTTCAATTTCTCATCCACTTAAACTTGTATAATCCATACAAATCTATTCAAATTTCAAAATCATCAAACTCCATCAATTCTTTTTCTCATCAATTTTCTTAAAACATAATCACATCTATTACAAACTTCATATACAAACTTACTTATTTCATACTTTTTATATTTCTAAAATTCACTTAAAAATTAGGGTCCAACATAAATAGTCAAAAAGAAGAAAGTTTTGCAACTAGAGAAAAGGTCTCTGAATAATCCACCCCATATGTATGAGTATATCCTTTATCAACTAACCGTGCTTTTAATCGAGCAACAGAACCATCAAAATTCATTTTAACAGTGAACACCCACTTACAACCAATAACCAATTTCTGTGAAGGAAGTGACATAATGTAGCGCCCTCTCACCGTAGGGTACATATCGGGACGCCCGAGGGTTGCTCCGACACGTATCCCACGATCAAGTTGCACTACCAGAAAATCCCGCTACTAGACCACATGGCATCGCAATAAATAAAACCACAATATCAGAAATCACTAATTTTAAAAAATTCATAATAGCAATCTTGATACAGTCATCCAATAGCAGAATAGACAAGTCTATCAGTCCCCTACACAAAACCCCAAAAGGAAACTGATACAAGCGTCTATACTAAGTCATCTGCAAAAATCCAACCCAGCTGACCGACCTATGTGCCATCGCTTCTCTTGCCAGCACGCTCGCACGGCAGGAAAAGACTATCTCCGGAGCTAGGGGTCTACTCTATCAGTCCTGAAAAATAGGTTGCAATTTTGGGTGAGTTTGCAAACTCAATGAGAAACCATCATCGATGGTTCACTCAAATCATGCATTACGCAGATTGCGTACAGCATGGTACAATAATATTTAATTAACAGTATCATATAACAAATTATAGTATTATACAACAATTTACAGTAGCATGTAACAATTTGCAATCTCTCATGCCATCACATAATTCAGTAAGTGTCACAAATCAATCAGTCACATGTATACAATGCATATGTGACTCTTTTCTAGTTATTCAGTGTTGTGCCCAAGCGCCAATCAAGATTCAAGATTCAAAGGTGGAAGGTCAAGGATTTCTCCCCTCGGGCTCGAGGCCGGGTTAGTACAGTGTTAGAGCTCGAGGCTCATTCAGTGATATTAGCGACTTGGGTCACAACGTTCATTATCTGATCATGCCTTTATGCATGTAATGCAGTGTTCAGTAATTCAATGATATGGCTATAAAAGCCCAGTATTTCAATTCCCAATGTCATGCAGTAGTCCAATCCCATACAGTAGAAGCATGCAATTCGATCATATACATTTCAGTAATCATGCAATTCACATTGGCAAGTAATTCACATATAGCATTTAGACAATCAGGAAGTTGAGAAACCAACTAGGTTACTCATCTGTAACTTCCGAGCTACTGCCTGGAAGTCCCAGCAAAGTCCGTGGAATGACGATCCAACGGCACCTCTATAGCAGTAAAATACAGTCCTATTACTAGATGCTCAATTAAACGATTCAGTAATGCATATGTCTCGATGAAATTATGTACAATGCATGTCCACGATTTTCAGGCGCTAAAACCCAATTTAGAACTCTTAGGCCCAATTCTAACTCTTCGCTCAATTGATCGACAATAATTGATCCAATCCTAAAATTCAGTTCAATCTCCTCGATTCATATACCCTATAGCAATTCCATAACCATTGGGTCAAAACCTCTATTGAAAATTCCAATTAAAACTCCAATTGAAATTCCAATTGTCACAATTCAATACCTAGGTCACAATAGGAACCATAATTGACCTTAATCTCTATGAATCAATACCATGTAATTTAAATTCTACTTCCATAATGATCCTCAATTGTAGACCTCTTTCCCTAGTCCGTAACGAATCAGAAATCACCTCAATCGGAGGTCTATACCATAAATTATGCCCCATAAATAACAATACAACCAATCAAAAATTGCTCCTCGCCGCGGCGTCACATCCTCGCCACACAGATAAGGTCGCATGCATGGCAAGGCCAAGCGCGAGACGAAACGTTTCGCCATGGCGTGAAACCATCGTCATTGTGGCGTCTCGCTGCGCTCGTCGCGGCGAGCACTTAATTACTCGTTGCGACGAGGCTGCGCCAGACGTCGCGACGTGCAGGTCGCGCCACCGTCTTCTCCAATCGCTTTTCCTCTTCTCTCTCTCTAAAAACCAGTATTAACTCACTATAACTACCCATTCAAACATAATAAATGTCATAAATGCATCAAACAACCATTAATAACAACATTAAAGCCATTAACTTACCAAATCAAGCCTTAAATCCACAAATCTTCCAAAACCCTAAAACTTTCTCCAATCACCGATTAACCACTCTCAAAGCTTCTCAACCTTCATCGACCACAATAAACAAGTTAGACTTGCCCAAAGAGGAGAAAACCACAAGAAAAATCGAAGAACCTTACCGATGGGAAGCATCGACGGACACCGTGGGAGGAGGAAGAGAGAAAGCGATTTTGCCTTAGGAAAAATTTCCAACTTTCAAACCTAAGTATTTATAGACACAAGTCTCCAAATCAGTTCAAATTTCAGTCTCTAATTTCAATGGCTCAACATTTTTATTTCCTAATAGTATAAATCTAATTTTTTTTTCTTTGCCATTGGACAATTCTTTCAGTCTCATATGGTTAATCGGTCTGTCACTCAGAAATTTTCGGTCCCGGCATTTTCTCCCGAATCTACCGAAAATTTCCTACAAGCCACTATCAATAGCCAATCACTCTTAAACTATTCTAAATCAGTCATTCGAGCCCAATTACTCCTAATTTCTCAATTAATCACGATCCAGTCAGTTTCCAGTTCACAATCCAATCAATTCATACTCGCAATTTAAAATGCCAGAAAATCATGAATGCATGTACCTATGAATAAATGCATATGCAATAAACCTGTTCCTCTATGATTAGAGGCCAGTGACATGCTCAATCAGTGAATGCAATGAAACCTACCAATCTGTCCCAATTTACCAAAATACCCTTGCTATCAGTAACAGGATGTTACACATAAGATCCCAAGTATAATTATGCTCTAAGGCCATCATCTTTTCTTTCATTACAACTTGCTAACCATCATGAGCCAGTGCTTCAGCAATGGATGTTGGAACAACAATAAAGTCTATGGAAGCTATAAAAGACTTGGAGGAGGGAGATAGAGCATGGTAAGATACAAAGGAAGAAACAAGGTAAGTACATGTGTGTTTACCTTTTCAAAAAGCAATAAGAAGACAAAGGTCATCATCAAATGGTGGTGAGGAATCTAGAAATGAAACAAAACAGGTTGTGTCTATGTCCTGGACCATAGAAGGTGCCTCAATAAAATGTTGCACACGTTAAGAATAAACCTGACGGATAACAGGTCGAGAAGGAGAAGAAACTACTTGTTCATTGATAGTATAAATACGAAAATTGTCCCCTGAATCACTAAAGTGCGAAGAACAGGACACAGGAGAACCAAAGAAAGATGTGTTCTTAAAAAAATTAACATCAACAGATACCAAATAACGACCCAAATAAGGAGAGTAACGACAATATCCTGTTTGTTCACGAGAATATCCCAGAATGATACACTTAAGAGATTTAGGTTCTAATTTTGAGACCTGTGGTCATATGTCTTGAACAAAGCTAGTACACCTAAAAATTCAAGGAGCAAGAGAAAATAATGTAGATGAGGGAAAGAGAAGGGAATATGGAATCTAACCATTAAGAACAGAAGAAGGCATTCGGTTGATTAGGAAACAAATAGTGGAAGCAACGTTAGCCCAGAAAACTTTTAGGACTTACATTTGGAACATTAGTGTCCTAATAGCTTCTAATAAGTGACAGTTCTTTCATTCTACTACACCATTTTGCTGAGGGTAATAATATATAATGATTGATGAATAATACCATGTTGAGAGAGATAAGATTTAAAAAGTATGGGAAACATATTATTTAGTATTATCACTCTCAAAATGTAAATGGATTCGTTGAATTGAGTCTTAATTTTAGCATGAAATGCGCAAAATCTAATAAACAAGTTAGATTGAGATTTCATAAGATAAAGCCAAGTAACCCAAGAATGATCATCAATAAATGTCATAAAATAACGAAAAATATATTTGGACGAAACATGATAAAGACCCCATACATCACTATGCACCAAATAAAAAGAAGAGTCAATTCGTTTATTTAGTCTAGGAGAATAAGATACTCTATGTTTAGCAAATTGACAAGTTTCACACTCTAAGGTAAATTCTTGTTTAATACTAGGATATAACTTTTATAAAACTATTAGAGACGGATGACCAAAATAATAATGAAGTTGCAAAAGAGAAGATGAGCTTATGCAAGCAATCGATCGAGGTACTGGTTTAGAAGTCACATCAAGTACATATAGGCCATTCACTAGGCACCCTTTACCAATAATCTGCTTCGTCCCAAGATCCCGAAAAAGGCAATAATTGGGATAGAAAGCAACACAATAGTTGAAAATTTGTTGAGTTGGCTAACAAATAATAAGTTAAAAGGGAATTGGGATAAATATAAAACAGATGCTAATGGGAGAGATTTTGTTGGGCTTGTTGTCCCACGTCCAATTACAGAAGTAGTACATCCATTGACTAAAGTAACATAAGGTAAATTAGTAGTAAACTTGAAAAAAGAGGATGTTTATGTTGCCAGTCGTATAACCAGGTCGTATGACCAGTAGCACCTGAGTCAATAACCCAACTATGAGATGAGGTGGAGAGACAGGCAATATGGTTACCAGTATTAGCCAAAGTTGATATTGCAGAGGATGGCTATTGTGAATCATGAGTGGTCGAAATTTGTTGATGGGCATTGGTTAAACGAGCATACTCATCTGCCAAAATTGTGATACAAGGTGAGGATAACTGAGGAAGCAGTAAGATGCCATCCTGAGTAGGCACATTTGTAAATTTTCCATTATTATTCTGACCCAAGTACTTAGGAGGCTTACCATGCAATTTTCAATAATTCTTCTTAATATGCCCCTCGACTCTACAGTAATTACAGGTACGAGGGGTGCTATTGTTTCCAGCAACAGAACCATTATTGTTTCCGTCTTTACCGCCTCGATTAGCATTTGAAACATTACTAACCAATGCCAGTGTGTCAGTGGACACCATAATAGAAGTCATGTCACCATCTTTGCAAACCCAAAGCAAACAGGTTTATACTTCCGTAAAAGAAGGAAGTATCTCACTAGTTAACAATTGTGTGCATGTCACATCATATTCAGAACCCAACCCTGTTAAGAAATACTGTACCATAATAGGAAACATAACTCTCTTTTCTTCAAATGCTTACTTCACTTTAATATAATACTAAAATAGGGAGCGACCTTTTTGTTTTGCTCAAGAAATCTTTAACAAGTCATGAACATAAGACAGATATTGTTTGCAAGCATACAAAAATTCCAAAAATTCGTGTATTTCTTTTATACTAGCACAATGATTCACAACATCATCAACATTTGAATTTAGAGTATTCTGGATTTGATTAAACAATTTATAATTCTCCATTAACCATTTTTTTCGAGCAGCACCATCAATCTTAGGAGGGGATTACTAGTTAAATGATCCTTCAAATCTACACTAGTCATAAATCTATGAATAATCCTTTTCAATTGTGCATAATTTTTCCTTCCAGACAGTTTTCTATTAGTAATTTTAGATGAACTCAACGTAATTTTAGTAATAGTCTTCTTATCACCACCTATATCACTACCCTCTGCCATTTAAATTAGTCTCAAATGACAATATCAATTAAATAAAGGAGGAAAGGAAGAAGCCAACCTCACAACAATAAGAACTTCAGGAGGAAGAGAATGCAAAAAATTGAAATAAATTCAGAGATACACACACCAGGGAAGAGAGCGGCAAATGACTGTCAACGCATACTAACACAAATCAGCAATACTTGGAAGAAATTGACCAAATATTTAGACGGGGACCCTTCGGTTTGACAGATGGCAGCTCATGCACCCTCACGCTCCAACGCATGGGAAGGACGTTTGGGAATGTGACGACTCGTGTGAGTTAAGGGTTGGAAATCTAATGACCGAATTTGAGAGGATGGTCGATCGACACCTGTAGAGCCTTGTGAAGAAGGGGGTGAGAAAAAAAATTATTCCAAAATGTGTCACCCAAGCACTACCTCACTATAGAGCAGAAAATGAAAAAAAAAAGGGAGAAACTAAGTCAGCCAAGCTCGAATACCATAAGAAAGTAGAGGAAATGACAAGAATGATCTTCTTATTTTCTATTACAATGATAAAGGTATTTATACAAGAGTACATAGGCTAAACTAGGAAAGCAATCCCTATGATTATGCTAAAATTCCTCCGAGTATGTTATTTATGTTAACTGTATAATCCTATGAATATGTTGCAGATTGTAACGGTTATTTACGGCTGCAATATTCTGTAACAATAACTATCATATTTCTAGCCATTACGAAGATAAAATTGCTTTTGTTATTGATGTTTCACTTCGACCGACACTCATAGAGCCTTGTGAAGAATGGGGTGAGAAAAAAATTATTCAAAAATGTGTCACCCATGCATTGCCTCATTATAGGGCAGAAGATGAGAAAAAAATTCAAGAGAGAAACCAACTCAGCTAAGCTTTAATATGCTGAAAAAGTAGAGGAAATGAGAATAATGATCTTCTTATTTTCTATTAGAATGATAAAGGTATTTATAAAAGAGTACATAGGCTAAACTAGGAAAGTAATCCCTATGATTATGCTAAAGTTCCTATGAATATGTTATTTACATTAACTGTAAAATCCCTATAAATATATTACCGTTTGTAGCAGTTATTTATGACAATGACTATTGTATTTTTAGGGGACGTGATCCTCTGTCCTATTTCTTTTGTACCAATCTTGTCCTATTTAATCTCAATCATTTATTTATATGGGACTTACATAAATAAATAGTTGAGACTAAATGAGATAGAGTTGGTCAAGAGGAAGTGAGACCGAGGATCTAAGGGGTATTTCTAGCCATTACGAAGATAAAATTGCCTTTGTTATTGATGTTTCACCGTGTTGTTCGTAACTAGTGTCGACATCTGTAGTGAATTTGGAAGTGGTGGGGCACCTGCAAATCTGATAGGCCATTACGTTGTCGTTCGTCGAGAGTTATTATTAAGAATAGGAAGTACTTGGACTAGTAGTTCTGCTACTACTATAAATTTATTTGTTGTAATTGTTTTATTTCTTATTTTTAATGTTTAATTGCTGAGTCAATTTGCAGTTAGCAATCATGACAATGCAATCTCATAAGTGCCGAGTATCTGGCCATTAGAATAGGACTAAGTGCAATCTCATATGTGCCTAGTATCTGGCCATTAGAATAGGGCTAAGTAGTTGCTTCCTTTTTCTATTTAAAGTACATGTATTGTCAATGAAGGAGGAATGAAAAGAACCAAAATTTCCTATTTCTATCAATTACTCTTTGGCTTTGACTGGGACCTAACATTGGTATCAGAGCCCTTTTTTTCTTAAACTTCTTTTTCTTTTTCTTTTTATGGCAACCAACAAGGAGAGAATCGAAAATTTGGAAGTTAGCTTAGGCCAGCTCCAAGACAACCTATCAAGAATGGAGCGGGGACTTGGTGAGGAACTGCAACAAATTAAAGCAGCCATCACTAAATTCTCGAGCTTTCTTCCTAGCAAAGACGCCCAATGTGCAAGTGACCGAAATACCCAAAATCGCACTCACCAGGATGAATCCAGAGAAAGAGGGAAACCATTGTTTTCTGCAAAACTAGCTACGTTGGAGTTTCCGAAATATTCCGGAGACGATCCAACAGAATGGTTTACCAAGGTAGATCAATTCGTTGAATATCAGGGAACCCCAGATTCAGATAAGGTATCCTTGGCCTCTTACCACCTTCGTGGAGAAGCAAATGAATGGTGGCAATGGCTTCGTAGAACACATACTGAAGTAGGAAAAGACGTTTCGTGGGAGGTATTTTTTGAGGAATTGTGGTCTCGTTTTGGGCCCACCGATTGTGAGGATTTTGACGAATCGCTATCCAAAATTCGTCAAACAGGAGACTTACGAGACTATCAGCGGGAGTTCGAAAGACTGGGGAACTGAGTTAAGGGTTGGACCCAGAAGGCGCTTGTCGGGACTTTCATGGGAGGTCTTAAACCCAAATTGTGAAGGGATCGGGATGTTCAAACCGAAGACATCAAGGACGCCATCGCTTGGCGAGAATGAAGGATGAGCAATTGCTGCGTCAAAAAGAGGCAATTCGCCCATCTTATCAAATGAGTTCTTCTTCCCCAACAAAAATTAAACCGTCCACACCGGTGAGGCAACTTACTTGGGAAGAGATGCAGAAACGCAGAACGCAGGGGCTATGCTTCAATTGTGACGAAAAATTTATCCCTGGCCACAGATGCTCCAAACCACATCTCCTCCTTCTTGATGGCGGATGTAATTTTGAAGAGGATGATGCTACATAAACCTTGGGGACAAGGTTCCTTCTGAAGGAGGAGGTAATGATAGGCCATTACGTTGTCGTTCGTCGAGAGTTATTATTAAGAATAGGAAGTACTTGGACTAGTAGTTCTGCTACTACTATAAATTTATTTTCTGTAATTGTTTTATTTCTTATTTTTAATGTTTAATTGCTGAGTCAATTTGCAGTTAGCAATCATGGCAATGCAATCTCATAAGTGCCGAGTATCTGGCCATTAGAATAGGACTAAGTGCAATCTCATATGTGCCTAGTATCTGGCCATTAGAATAGGGCTAAGTAGTTGCTTCCTTTTTCTATTTAAAGTACATGTATTGTCAGTCGTAAGGAGGAATGAAAAAAACCAAAATTTCCTATTTCTCTATCAATTACTCTTTGGCTTTGACTGGGACCTAACATTGGTATCAGAGCCCTTTTTTTCTTAAACTTCTTTTTCTTTTTCTTTTTATGGCAACCAACAAGGAGAGAATCGAAAATTTGGAAGTTAGCTTAGGCTAGCTCCAAGACAACCTATCACGAATGGAGCGGGGACTTGGTGAGGAACTGCAGCAAATTAAAGCAGCCATCACTAAATTCTCTGAGCTTTCTCTTCCTAGCAAAGACGCGTCCAGCGGTGCAAGTGACCGAAATACCCAAAATCGCACTCACCAGGATGAATCCAGAGAAAGAGGGAAACCATTGTTTTCATGAACTAGCTACGTTGGAGTTTCCAAATATTTGGAGACGATCCAACAGAATGGTTTACCAAGGTAGATCAATTCTTTGAATATCAGGGAACCCCAGATTCAGATAAGGTATCCTTGGCCTCTTACCACCTTCGTGGAGAAGCAAATGAATGGTGGCAATGGCTTCGTAGAACACATACTGAAGTAGGAAAAGACGTTTCGTGGGAGGTATTCTCGAGGAATTGTGGTCTCGTTTGGGCCCACCGATTGGGAGGATTTTGACGAATCGCTATCCAAAATTCACAAACAGAGACTTACGAGACTATCACGGAGTTCAAAGACTGGGGAACAGTTAAGGGTTGGACCTGTAAGGCTTTGTCGGGACTTTCATGGGAGGTCTTAAACCCAAATTGTTGAAGGGATCGGGATGTTCAAAACGAAGACATCAAGGACGCCATCGGTTTGGCGAGAATGAAGGATGAGCAATTCTTTGCGTCAAAAGAGGCAATTCGCCCATCTTACCAAATGAGTTCTTCTTCCCAACAAAATTAAACCGCCCACACCGGTGAGGCAACTTACTTGGGAAGAGATGCGAAACGCAGAACGCAGGGCTATGCTTCAATTGTGACGAAAAATTTACCCCTCGCCACGATGCTCCAAACCACATCTCCTCCTTCTTGATGGAGGATGTAATTTGAAGAGGATGATGCTACATGAACCTTGGGGACAAGGTTCCTTCAAGGAGGAGGTAATGATAGGCCATTACGTTGTCGTTCGTCGAGAGTTATTATTAAGAATAGAAGTACTGGACTAGTAGTTCTGCTACTACTATAAATTTATTTGTCAGAATTGTTTTATTTCTTATTTTAATGTTTAATTGTCGAGTCAATTTGCGCTAGCAATCATGATAATGCAATCTCATAAGTGCCGAGTATCTGGCCATTAGAATAGGACTAAGTGCAATCTCATATGTGCCTAGTATCTGGCCATTAGAATAGGGCTAAGTAGTTGCTTCCTTTTTCTATTTAAAGTACATGTATTGTCAGTCGTAAGGAGGAATGAAAAGAACCAAAATTTCCTATTTCTCTATCAATTCCTCTTAGGCTTTGACTGGGACCTTACATTGGTATCAGAGCCCTTTTTTTCTTAAACTTCTTTTTCTTTTTCTTTTTATGGCAACCAACAAGGAGAGAATCGAAAATTTGGAAGTTAGCTTAGGCCACCCAAGACAACCTATCAAGAATGGAGCGGGACTTGGTGAGGAACCGCAGAAATTAAAGCACCATCACTAAATTCTCGAGCTTTCTTTCCTAGCAAAGACGCGTCTAGCGGTGCAAGTGACCGAAATACCCAAAATCGCACTCACCAGATGAATCCGAGAAAGAGGGAAACCATTGTTTTCAGAAAACTAGCTACGTTGGAGTTTCCAAATATTCCGGAGACGATCCAATGTAATGGTTTACCAAGGTAGATCAATTCTTTGAATATCGAGGAACCCAGATTCAGATAAGGTATCCTTGGCCTCTTACCACCTTCGTGGAGAAGCAAATGAATGGTGGCAATGGCTTCAGAGAACACATACCAAGTAGGAAAAGACGCTTCGTGGGAGGTATTCTCGAGGAATTATGGTCTCGTTTGGGCCCACTGACAGTGAGGATTTTGACGAATCGCTATCCAAAATTGCCAAACAGAGACTTACGAGACTATCACGGAGTTCGAAAGACTGGGAACTGAAAGTTAAGGGTTGGACCTGTAAGGCGCTTGTCGGGACTTTCATGGGAGGTCTTAAACCCAAATTGTGAAGGATCAGGATGTTCAAACCGAAGGCATTGAAGGACGCCATCGGTTTGGCAAGAATGAAGGATGAGCAATTGTCACGTCAAAAGAGGCAATTCGCCCATCTTACCAAATGAGTTCTTCTTCCCAACAAAATTAAACCGCCCACACCGGTGAGGCAACTTACTGGGAAGAGATGCGAAACGCAGAACGCAGGGCTATGCTTCAATTGTGACGAAAAATTTATCCTCGCCACGATGCTCCAAACCACATCTCCTCCTTCTTGATGGCGGATGTAATTTTGAAGAGGATGATGCTACATGAACCTTGGGGACAAGGTTCCTTCAAGGAGGAGGTAATGATAGGCCATTACGTTGTCGTTAAATCGAGAGTTATTATTAAGAATAGAAGTACTTGGACTAGTAGTTCGCTACTACTATAAATTTATTTGTCAGAATTGTTTTATTTCTTATTTTAATGTTTAATTGTTGAGTCAATTTGCAGCTAGCAATCATGATAATGCAATCTCATAAGTGCCGAGTATCCGCCATTAGAATAGGACTAAGTGCAATCTCATATGTGCCTAGTATCTGGCCATTAGAATAGGGCTAAGTAGTTGCTTCCTTTTTCTATTTAAAGTACATGTATTGTCAGTCGTAAGGAGGAATGAAAAGAACCAAAATTTCCTATTTCTCTATCAATTACTCTTTGGCTTTGACTGGGACCTAACATTGGTATCAGAGCCCTTTTTTCTTAAACTTCTTTTTCTTTTTCTTTTTATGGCAACCAACAAGGAGAGAATCGAAAATTTGGAAGTTAGCTTAGGCCAGCTCCAAGACAACCTATCAAGAATGGAGCGGGGACTTGGTGAGGAACTGCAGCAAATTAAAGCAGCCATCACTAAATTCTCTGAGCTTTCTCTTCCTAGCAAAGACGCGTCTAGCGGTGCAAGTGACCGAAATACCCAAAATCGCACTCACCAGGATGAATCCAGAGAAAGAGGGAAACCATTGTTTTCTGCGAAACTAGCTACGTTGGAGTTTCCGAAATATTCCGGAGACGATCCAACAGAATGGTTTACCAAGGTAGATCAATTCTTTGAATATCAGGGAACCCCAGATTCAGATAAGGTATCCTTGGCCTCTTACCACCTTCGTGGAGAAGCAAATGAATGGTGGCAATGGCTTCGTAGAACACATACTGAAGTAGGAAAAGACGTTTCGTGGGAGGTATTCTCTGAGGAATTGTGGTCTCGTTTTGGGCCCACCGATTGTGAGGATTTTGACGAATCGCTATCCAAAATTCGTCAAACAGGAGACTTACGAGACTATCAGCGGGAGTTCGAAAGACTGGGGAACTGAGTTAAGGGTTGGACCCAGAAGGCGCTTGTCGGGACTTTCATGGGAGGTCTTAAACCCGAAATTGCTGAAGGGATCAGGATGTTCAAACCGAAGGCATTGAAGGACGCCATCAGTTTGGCGAGAATGAAGGATGAGCAATTGCTGCGTCAAAAAGAGGCAATTCGCCCATCTTACCAAATGAGTTCTTCTTCCCCAACAAAAATTAAACCGTCCACACCGGTGAGGCAACTTACTTGGGAAGAGATGCAGAAACGCAGAACGCAGGGGCTATGCTTCAATTGTGACGAAAAATTTATCCCTGGCCACAGATGCTCCAAACCACATCTCCTCCTTCTTGATGGCGGATGTAATTTTGAAGAGGATGATGCTACATGAACCTTGGGGACAAGGTTCCTTCTGAAGGAGGAGGTAATGATAGGCCATTACGTTGTCGTTCGTCGAGAGTTATTATTAAGAATAGGAAGTACTTGGACTAGTAGTTCTGCTACTACTATAAATTTATTTGCTGTAATTGTTTTATTTCTTATTTTTAATGTTTAATTGCTGAGTCAATTTGCAGTTAGCAATCATGATAATGCAATCTCATAAGTGCCGAGTATCTGGCCATTAGAATAGGACTAAGTGCAATCTCATATGTGCCTAGTATCTGGCCATTAGAATAGGGCTAAGTAGTTGCTTCCTTTTTCTATTTAAAGTACATGTATTGTCAGTCGTAAGGAGGAATGAAAAGAACCAAAATTTCCTATTTCTCTATCAATTACTCTTTGGCTTTGACTGGGACCTAACATTGGTATCAGAGCCCTTTTTTTCTTAAACTTCTTTTTCTTTTTCTTTTTATGGCAACCAACAAGGAGAGAATCGAAAATTTGGAAGTTAGCTTAGGCCAGCTCCAAGACAACCTATCAAGAATGGAGCGGGGACTTGGTGAGGAACTGCAGCAAATTAAAGCAGCCATCACTAAATTCTCTGAGCTTTCTCTTCCTAGCAAAGACGCGTCTAGCGGTGCAAGTGACCGAAATATCCAAAATCACACTCACCAGGATGAATCCAGAGAAAGAGGGAAACCATTGTTTTCTGCGAAACTAGCTACGTTGGAGTTTCCGAAATATTCCGGAGACGATCCAACAGAATGGTTTACCAAGGTAGATCAATTCTTTGAATATCAGGGAACCCCAGATTCAGATAAGGTATCCTTGGCCTCTTACCACCTTCGTGGAGAAGCAAATGAATGGTGGCAATGGCTTCGTAGAACACATACTGAAGTAGGAAAAGACGTTTCGTGGGAGGTATTCTCTGAGGAATTGTGGTCTCGTTTTGGGCCCACCGATTGTGAGGATTTTGTCGAATCGCTATCCAAAATTCGTCAAACAGGAGACTTACGAGACTATCAGCGGGAGTTCGAAAGACTGGGGAACAGAGTTAAGGGTTGGACCCAGAAGGCGCTTGTCGGGACTTTCATGGAGGTCTTAAACCCAAATTGCTGAAGGATCGGGATGTTCAAACCGAAGGCATTGAAGGACGCCATCGGTTTAGCAAGAATGAAGGATGAGCAATTGCTGCGTCAAAAAGAGGCAATTAGCCCATCTTACCAAATGAGTTCTTCTTCCCAACAAAATTAAACCGTCCACACCGGTGAGGCAACTTACTTGGGAAGAGATGCGAAACGCAGAACGCAGGGCTATGCTTCAATTGTGACGAAAAATTTATCCTCGCCACAGATGCTCCAAACCACATCTCCTCCTTCGATGGCGGATGTAATTTTGAAGAGGATGATGCTACATGAACCTTGGGGACAAGGTTCCTTCAAGGAGGAGGTAATGATAGGCCATTAAGTTATCGTTAGTCGAGAGTTATTATTAAGAATAGGAAGTACTTGGACTAGTAGTTCGCTACTACTATAAATTTATTTGTTTGTAATTGTTTTATTTCTTATTTTAATGTTTAATTGTTTGAGTCAATTTGCGCTAGCAATCATGACAATGCAATCTCATAAGTGCTTAGTATCCGCCATTAGAATAGGACTAAGTGCAATCTCATATGTGCCTAGTATCTGGCCATTAGAATAGGGCTAAGTAATTGCTTCCTTTTTCTATTTAAAGTACATGTATTGTTAGTCGTAAGGAGGAATGAAAAGAACCAAAATTTCCTATTTCTTTATCAATTACTCTTTGGCTTTGACTGGGACCTAACATTGGTATCAGAGCCCTTTTTTTCTTAAACTTCTTTTTCTTTTTCTTTTTATGGCAACCAACAAGGAGAGAATCGAAAATTTGGAAGTTAGCTTAGGCCAGCTCCAAGACAACCTATCAAGAATGGAGCGGGGACTTGGTGAGGAACTGCAGCAAATTAAAGCAGCCATCACTAAATTCTCTGAGCTTTCTCTTCCTAACAAAGACGCGTCCAGCGGTGCAAGTGACCGAAATACCCAAAATCGCACTCACCAGGATGAATCCAGAGAAAGAAGGAAACCATTGTTTTCTGCGAAACTAGCTACGTTGGAGTTTCCGAAATATTCCGAAGACGATCCAACAGAATGGTTTACCAAGGTAAATCAATTCTTTGAATATCAGGGAACCCCAGATTCAGATAAGGTATCCTTGGCCTCTTACCACCTTCGTGGAGAAGCAAATGAATGGTGGCAATGGCTTCGTAGAACACATACTGAAGTAGGAAAAGACGTTTAGTGGGAGGTATTCTCTGAGGAATTGTGGTCTCGTTTTGGGCCCACCGATTGTGAGGATTTTGACGAATCGCTATCCAAAATTCGTCAAACAGGAGACTTACGAGACTATCAGCGGGAGTTCGAAAGACTGGGGAACAGAGTTAAGGTTTAGACCCAGAAGGCGCTTGTCGGGACTTTCATGGGAGGTCTTAAACCCGAAATTGCTGAAGGGATCAGGATGTTCAAACCAAAGACATTGAAGGACGCCATCAGTTTGGCGAGAATGAAGGATGAGCAATTGTTGCGTCAAAAAGAGGCAATTCGCCCATCTTACCAAATGAGTTCTTCTTCCCCAACAAAAATTAAACCGTCCACACCGGTGAGGCAACTTACTTGGGAAGAGATGCAGAAACGCAGAACGCAGGGGCTATGTTTCAATTGTGACGAAAAATTTATCCTCGCCACGATGCTCCAAACCACATCTCCTCCTTCGATGGCGGATGTAATTTTGAAGAGGATGATGCTACATGAACCTTGGGGACAAGGTTCCTTCTGAAGGAGGAGGTAATGATAGGCCATTACGTTGTCGTTCGTCGAGAGTTATTATTAAGAATAGGAAGTACTTGGACTAGTAGTTCTGCTACTACTATAAATTTATTTGCTGTAATTGTTTTATTTCTTATTTTTAATGTTTAATTGCTGAGTCAATTTGCAGTTAGCAATCATGACAATGCAATCTCATAAGTGCCGAGTATCTGGCCATTAGAATAGGACTAAGTGCAATCTCATATGTGCCTAGTATCCGGCCATTAGAATAGGGCTAAGTAGTTGCTTCCTTTTTTTATTTAAAGTACATGTATTGTCAGTCGTAAGGAGGAATGAAAAGAACCAAAATTTTCTATTTCTCTATCAATTACTCTTTGGCTTTGACTGAGACCTAACAAAATCACCTTCGGATTAATTGGTGAAAAAGCTGCCTCCCAATTGTACTCAACCAATGCCTTTTCTGACCTTTGAAACTAAGGGTTAAAAGTCTGCAGTTAACCATTGTCTCATGTTCAACTTCTGGAACTTCAAGCTGCTCTTGATATGGCTCAAGACCTGCCTCAGACTCTTGTTCAAGTTCCAGATTTAATTCAATTGCAGAACTTTGTGGACAGAACGAAGCATGTTGGAGGTTTGCTAAATATGTCCATAAGCAAGTACGGGAATCTGCATCTTCAGATTTCCACAACTTTGATCGCACTGAATGCCGAATTCCGTAAAATTTTGGTTATTGGAGATAAAGCTTAGGAGCAACCGAAGGACCAAAATCCAAGTGCACAGACTGCGCGGAGATGCTCTGTCAGTGCAATTAAGTGTTAGACATTTCTCCAAGAATCTTCAGTGCTACCTGGCAAACCAGACTGTGCTTTCCGTGGGATTGCTCCTGAGGGTGCTTGCTTGACAGTGATTTTTCGGTTCTTCATTCTTGGAACTCGACAGGCAGATAAGTCCATCAGTTTACAGTGCAGGCTTCCAGTGCTTGATCCAGGATCAAATTGATAACTTTTTATTAGTGTGGGAAGTTTGATAATACATCTGTCTTGCCAAATTGCTATTATGGAAGCTTCTTCAAGATGCGACTGTTTAAAAGCCAAGTATAGATGGACAAATTTGCAGCATTAGAATTTTGTGTTCTCTATACGTGTTCTCCTATCCCCTTTTTGGATGTGTGTTTAATTGCCTTGAACAATGTTATGGAATATCAATTAACAGGCAAGCAATACTTACTCACATTAGAATATACTTCAGTGTTGTTCTTCTTTCTATAATCACAACTTTGAGTGACTGCGCCACAAAATTCCTTGAGCTTTTTATTGCCATGAAAGTTGTGGAATGGCGCAGTTTTGTGAAGCATTATTTTCTTTCTTAAAAATCACAATTACTTGGTGTTTTTGGCACACATCTGAGAAAATTGGCTTCGTTGAAAATTCATTTGTAGGAGAAGTATGTAATACATAATGTTTTACCGTTTGTTCTGACCATAAACTCAATTTCAGTGCATCATATGCATATTGCTAATTTATTAAATAGGCATTTCACTGGAAAAAAAAACTCCTAAATTCATTTCCTAATTGTATACTTGTAGGAAAAAGAGTCACAAATAAGGTTATTTCAATTATTACCAATAATCCTTACAGGAACATGAACCATGCCTGAAATGGTGAAATCGAGTTCGATCTCTGACAATTACTTCCCTATCGTACATCTTAGATACCAATTTTGCCACTCTGTGACAATCTATACACATTCTAAGATTCTTCACAACTCTAATTGTGACGCCAGGTCCTGAATTGATGAGCCCAAATGCAATGGCTAACTTCTCACTGTGTCGGTATAGTGCACTCTCCTTATCCTCTTCACCTATATCTAGATACACTTCTGAAGTATCCGGCAAATAGCCTACCAGTTTCAAGTCAGCTGTCATTTCCTCTAACTTCATATATATTTCTTCTGTTTGAGGATGTGATTGGTCGCCAGCCACAAATTCGTGGACAATACCATTCATTTCTATCAAGCTACAACCTGGAATTTTCTTGATTCCTTTATCCGTCATCACTTGTCTTAACTCCCTCAAATTCTTCCATTTCTTGCAAGCTGCATATATGTTACAAAGCAGAACATAAACAGCCCCATTATCTGGCTCTAACTCAAGGATCTGTTCAGCTGCCATTGCTGCTAATTTTGAATCTTTATGAATTTTGCAAGCACCAAGAAGAGCTCCCCAAACAATTGAATTTGGTTTAATAGGCATGTTCTTTATAAGTTCAAGAGCTTCTGTGAGATATCCTGCTCGGCCAAGAAGATCGACCATGCACCCATAATGAGCTACATTTGGCTCAATTCCATAACGGGTGGTCATGCTAGCAAATAATTTTCGTCCTTTATCAACCATTCCAGTGTGAGTGCAAGCACAGAGTACACCAATATAGGTTACTTCATCTGGACTGATTGAAGCTTTCAGCATTAAGGAAAACATATCAAGAGCTTCTACGCCATATCCATTCACTGCAAGGCCAACAATCATGGTTGTCCATGTAAATTTGTCACGATTAGGCAAAGTGTTAAAAACGACCTGTGCCTTCTCAACATTCCCACATTTGAAGTACATGTCTATCAAGGCATTGCCCACACAGGGGTCAATCTTGACCTTATTCTTGTACATGTATGTCTCAATCCATTCTCCAAGCTCCAGTGCCCCGAGTTGTGCGCACGCTGTAAGCATGCTGACCATAGTGAACTCATCGGGTTTTATATTTGAAGCTTGCATCTCACGGAAGAGTATCAAGGCTTCTTTGAAGCAGTTTGCTCTAAGGTACCCATCTATCATAGCGGTCCATGAGATATAATCTCTTTCTGGCATCTGATCAAAATACTTCCTTGCCAAATTAAGTTGGCCTGTGTTCAAGAAACCAGTAACAATTGCAGTCCATGAAACCACATCTCGATTCCTCATATTCTCAAAAATTCCAAGTGCATAATTCATTTGACCACAAGCTGAAAACATATCAATCAAAGCATTTGACACTATCAAATTTTGCTCAACAACTCCATCGGTAATGTAATTGTGAGCATGTTTGCCACATTCAAAATCTCTCAACTCAGAGCAAGCTGACAGTACTGAAACCAGAGTAACTGAAGTGGGTACCACTCCCTTCTTCTCCATCTCATAAAACAGCTTCCTAGTTTCACGATACCGCTTTATTCTATTGTACCCAGAAAGCATTACATTCCAAGTAACCACATCACTCTTACAACTCATATCAAACATCACACGAGCCATTTCAATCAACCCACATGAAGAATACATGTTAATCAACGCATTTTGAACAAAGACATTCCCATGAAAGCCGTATTTCACCACATGGCAATGCAACTTCCTCCCAAACTCCAAAGCAACAGCCTTTGTAAAGCCCTTAAACAAGAACGGATACGTGTAGCAATCGGGTGGAACATCTCTCTTCAACATTTCTATGTACATTGAAAGTCCAGTCCCGGGACAATTAATCCTTGAGTACCCTTTGAACATCGTGTTCCAACAGAAGATACTTGGTTGACGAATTGTGTCAAACAGTCGGCGGGCATAATCCACGTCACCAAACTCACTACAACACAAAGAAATGATCTTGTTTTGAACAACAGGGCTCGCTATTGTGCCTGTTATGATTGTTTGGGAATGGAATTGCTTGAGTTGGCCCATTGATTTGCAGCTCTCGATGAGGGAGAGATGTGGCTTATCCAGTGAGGAGAGGTGTGTAGGTGAATGTAAGTGGGCCGCCAATGAGATCATTTTCTTGACACATGAAAAACAGTACTTAGTTGAAAGGTTGTTATGAGTTTCGTGAGAGATCAAAAGTTGCATAAAGCAAGAGTTGAGAGATACTCAGCAGATAAAAAGCTGTCCATGACCATGACCATGTCCATCTTCTAAGCTATTAACAAATATAACTTTTTGCCTTCTAGTAAAGTGGTCTACTGGTCCGTCACTACGCTAAGGCCTAAGGGCATCTTTTGCCGTATATTCACCCAATAGGCCACCAAGACACTCAAAATAAAACAAACAAACGCAGATATTTAAAAAAGAAAAAAATGAATCTGTACACGCACGACCTTTCTCTCTTCGACTTCACCGGCTTATCCGATCCAATTATCGACCCTATTTCTCTTTCCCACCATCACCATCCTTCTTATTTAGTCTCAAGTTCTTCAACCACGCACCTCTATGATCATCACAAAGCTGATGGGCCCAGTAGCAATTCCAGCGATGGCAAGGCGGTGATTTCGAAGCCAGAGAGCCCACCAAGGCACCGTCACGATGGCACTTCGCCGCTGCCTTTGGGAATGGACTGGAGCCTCCCTCCTCGTAAATGGGTATATTTTAGTTTTTAATCTTCCGTTGGTTTTCTTTGTGCGTTGGTGATTTGTTGACTTGAAAGCTTATTTTGTAAGCTTTTGTTGTTCTCTGGTGTGAAGATATAAACTTTGGAGTTATGTTGATGGAAATTGTCATTTTTTACGACTTCATTATCAATAATTTGTTCGTCCAAATCTTGGAATATCTGAATTTGACTGCTGGAAAAGTTAAATTTCATTGTGCCTCTATTGATTGCAAATATATTCTTTGCAAACTAATACTTAAAACTGCCCCTCTCTGACTCTGTTTTGGCATTTAAGAGATATTCATTCGAGCGTTAGTTTTTCAAAAATATAGGTTCTTATCTAATGTTCATCCCAACTATGCCTCAAGTTACGAAAGGAATCAATCCTTCAAGTGGACCACCAAAAACCACGATCCATATAGTATGATGAATTAGTTTAAATGGAGATCCCCCAGAGAAACCATCGGTTGATGAGTGATATAGAGATACAAATATCACTATTTTGATATGGTTCTATTATATCGGTTAATTGGTGATTAAGAATTTGAGCTGTGATAAAAATGTATGTAGTAATTGGAGGTTTTATCTAATATGTCTTCTCATGTTATATAGCCTGACCTTTCACTGCAGGATGGAAGGGATTCTATTTGGCCACATGATCCCCATACAGGATGGAGTTATTGTGTAACAGTTCCTTCGTGGGTTCTTCTGCCGAGCTCGAGAGGCTCAAATGTTGTCACGGTATAAATTATTTCAGTATATCAATTAGATGATATAAGCTCTTCTCGAGTTTCTTCTCTTCAAGGATTCTCTAATTTTAAATTCTAAGTTATGACATTTGAAATTAAAATCTCGTTCGTTATTAATTTGAGCTACGTGCATTATTGCTTTGTGCTATTCTGAAATTTTTTCTTTTTTCATCTCAGATTCTTGACATATTTTCTGTAGTTTTATGCTCTAACATTCATTAAGGACAGTTTTACAGAGTTCAAATTGGTATTCAGTCACCAGAAGGGGTTACCATCACAAGAGGAATACTACGGAGGTTCAGTGATTTCTTAAAGCTTCTTTCTGACGTGAGTAAGAAGTTGAGTTCCTTCCTTTGTTAGGGATTTCATTGGCTGATATATATTTTTTTGCTTGTTGTAGCTTAGAAAGGCATTTCCTCTCAAAACTTTGCCTCCACCTCCTCCGAAAAAGGTATTGAGGTTAAAAAGCAGAAGACTACTAGAAGAGGTAATTTGTACTTTTTTTTCCCTTTATCTTTCTACTTTTACTTTCTTGGTACTATCACAGCAGGACTTTTTACTGGGTGGTTGTTGTTGTTTGATCTTTTCTTGTTCTCTTTTCAGCAAACCCCTCTATTTATAGAATAGGAGAGGGGCTTTTCACAAAAACGTCTTTTTTTTGCTTGAGTAGTTTGTAACATATATTTAGATTCTATGGCTTGTACAGTGTTTAAAATAATTATAGAACTATTTCTCAAAGTTTTTTGTTTGCTCAGCGGAGATGTGCTCTGGAGGATTGGATGGAGAAGCTATTGTCAGACATTGAAGTATCTAGAAGTGCTTCAATAGGAACATTTCTCGAGTTAGAAGCTGCAGCAAGGTTATGTAGGTGTTTCTTGATGTGCCTTTAAGAAATTGTATAATTTAGTTGGAACTTGGTAATTAGTTGTGGCTACTTTATGAGAGTAGTGAACAAAATAGTTGGTACGGATGTTCTAAATTCATATTCTTTTCAGTTTTTGATGATGCGTATCAGCAACTTTTGGATGCAACATCTTCTTTTAGTGGCATGATTACCACACCCCTGTTCCAAGCCAACTCGGACATTTCACTGCTTGCTGGTAGTTCACTGATTACATCTGATCATGGTAATTATTCTCGCGACGAGATATCAGAACTTGGGAATCCAGGCTATGAAGAAGATTATAATTTTGACGCTGATGTTAAAAGTTCAACCTGTGAATCAAACATAGATGATCATCTGGCAGCAAATGCTAAAGATAGCATATTGAACAGGAGTCTGGAAAACCTGCAAGGATTCTCGTGGAGAAAAGTTCTTCATGGAAGAGAAATAGGAAAAAGTAAACCTGTTGAGACCGTGTCTAAGGCTCTGCCTTTCCATAGTGACGGACCACAAACTTTTCCTGAACTGGAGTATCAGGGGTTGGATGGGCATCTCCGAAGACTGTCATCAGATAGCATTGGGAGTGACTTGACCTCAATAAGAGCTAGTGAAGTATCAAATTTGGGGCTGAATGAATTTTTTGGTGATGATTCCCTTGATTTTCCTGAAGGTGCTGAAACTTCTGGGAGTGATGTTCACGCAAGCTCAAACTTACATCTGCCAAGGGATGCACTAGTTGTTCTTCCAGCATATGAGCGTACTAAGCTGAACAGGGTTCTTGATACTGTGCAACGGAGACTAACTACAGCAAAAACAGACATGGAGGATCTTATTGCACGAGGAAATCAAGAAGTTGCTCTGAGGCAATTCTTGACAACTAAGGCATGCATATTTTTGCTTCCTAGATTGTTATTGTTTGGTTTCTTATTTTAGCATCAAAATGAAATTATCTAATGTTTCCAAAGCTGTAGCAATGAATTTGAAAGAATTATTATATAGCGTGCTTTTTATGAAGTGGTTTCTCTCATATTACATGAATATTCAGTTCTTGTTGTTTACTGCAAATTTATCTCATTTTCATTCCTAACAGCAAGTTGCTTTCAAGATTCTTATGCCCATATCCTCTTCCTTTTTCTTTATTATTTTGTAAGAGCTGCTTAAGTCATTCCCCAAGAATCTATATAGGCAAATCTCATTTATACCATTTAGTATATAGAAATATTTTAGTGGTTAGATTATATCTCAAATAAGTCAGGGTTTTGCAAATTTGGTGTCCTTAGTATGATAGGTTGTGATATTAATAGATATAGCAGACTACATCTTACCAAGCTAATCATATGATAATAGACATTGGTATTCCTTTTTTGGTTTAGTATACTTATGATTATATATTACATCACCATGATTGGTCTTGTTTATTGCCAGTTCCTCCATAGACAAACTATTAACCATAACATAGTGTCTTTGACAATGTCATATGCTTGCTTGAAAGTTATGATTTGAATGGTAGTGTTGAACTCAAAAACTTATGCATGGTTAACTGGTTGTTGCACATCCAAAGATGACAATGGAGGGACTTGTTGGGTTCGGGTGTTTATTGCTCGTGTTATTCTGAATCTGTGCAAGTATGAATTGTTCTAGTACGATTGTTGAAACTAATTAAGAGCACTAGTGTTCCATTGATAGTGGTAGGTGTTGTATACAAAAATTGTAGATATTTGGAATTGAGCTCGAGGCTAATCGCAGTTAGGACATGAATGTAAATTAACTTATCTTTTTCCTTTTGAAGGTCAAAGATTTAGAAATGGATCTTGAAACTACCAGGACCAATTGTAAAGACAATATGCAGCAAGCTGTTTTCACAGAAAGGGAAAGATTTAATCAAATGCAATGGGATGTGGAAGAGCTTCGTAGACAGTGTTTGGAGCTGGAGATAAAGTTGAAATATGAGCAGGTTTATACTGTAACTTCTGATATTTTTACTGTTTTCCATTTTATTTATGCAAGTAGGCTTAGTCAATTGCATGCAAGTAAATTTCAGGATGAAAAATCACATGTGGAGTCTACAAAAGCTGCACTGATTCAAGAGAATGAACTGTTACTGCATCAGTTGGATGTTGCAAGGGAAGAGCTCGAAAACTTGCACAAAAATCATGAAGAATTGGAATTAAAATCAAAAGCTGATATAAAGCTTCTTGTGAAGGAAGTAAAATCTCTTAGAGGTTCTCAGTTGGAACTGAAACAGGAGCTTAGCCGCTTAATGAAAGAAAAGATAGAAATAGAGGTAACTTCTGTTCTCTGTGGTTTTGATTTGTTATGGTAGTTAGACTTGGATGGTACCATGGACTTGTATTACTTGAAACGAGAGGCAGGAGATAGGTGATTCAATTAGCAGACTGATGTTCCAATTCTGATTGTTAAGACTTTAATTTTTAAATATAAAAAATATCAATTGGATGTAATCATGTAAGGCAGAAGGTGAGTCTATAGCTGAATTAGGCATACTTTCTCTTCTTCCTTTTGACCCATACATACTAACTATAGCAAACATGTAGCACTTCGAAGTTCCTTCCTCCCTTTCTCTGAAGTCGTCGCTGGAACTCCCCAAGATTGGTAGGCATACCTTTCGGTTTCCAAAAAGTTTACAAAAATAATTCCACATATTCAAACATCTAAATGCAATGTGCAAAGAAAGAAGGGTGGTGTTGTTACCATGGGATGGAAAACACTGGCCAACCTTGGCCTTTTGGCTCTGATTAATCAAAGGAGATATGCATACACATATTTACAAGGCAGAATGAATAAGGGTTTCTAAGTCTTAATTCGATGCCAATCTGAAGTCCATGCACTCGTGTCACTACCCAAGGGAGAATTTACAACATGAAGGCTGCATGATATTGAGTTTCTGCAAGTATAATTTATTATTCCAATTTTTATGGGGCTAAAGTATCAATCAAAACATTTTGGTCATGTTTTGTCGTTTGAGTTATCCCTTCTGTAGCCGTAACTTCCATTGTGTTGGTCTGATTCAATCTTCTTCATCTTCTTAAGAAACATTATTGTGGCGATTTGCATCTTCTATCAATTAATGATGTTTTATGTTCCTGTTTTCAGCGTGTTCTTCAAAAGGAAAAACAAAGAATGGAGTATGTAAATACTTCTAATACAAAGTTGCTGCATGAGTGTGAAATTCTACGCAACAGGCTTCAGGAATGTAGCGTTAACTTTCTCATTGAAGAAGAAGATAAATTGGTAGTGGAAACTTCATCACCCTCTGATGCTATAGATCTCTTGACAACGTCTGATAACCGAATCGGTCTCCTTCTTGCTGAGGTAACTGTTGCAGCTTGCACCTGATCCACGCAAAGCTTATATGTTTATATATGCACCTCATGCCTATAAATATAGTTTTGGAGCTTTAATTTCTTGTCTGAAGTTTGTGCTTCTTAGCATATGCATAAAACATTGATCCCGTCTATTTGAAAGAACAATTGATCTAGCAACTTATTTGAACCAGCTAGTCAAATTTAAGCCCGATGGTAAACAATTGTCAGACGCTGTGCTATAGTAAAGTGCATGCCTATGCTTCATGTTTGATATGAGATCAACATACCTAGACTTCTGATATGGCTTGATTTTTATGGAAATATTTTCCCACGTCCCACCGGTTCCAAAGCATGGGTCCCTTCCCTTGTATGGGAGAATGGCTACACTGGGACAATGTAGTGATACAACCATAGGTGAAATAGCCAGTTCTATTTTCGATAGCCTTTCTTTTCCATGAATATTTCTGCATTTTTAACTTCTTTTTTCTCATATTATCTTTGGTCTAAGCTTTACATAATGTTTAATGAAAACTTGAACAGGCACAACTCTTAGCACAAGATGTTGAGAACTCTCTGCATAAATCAGACGAGACTCGGAACAACAATGGCAACGATGGAGCCTATGATGACCCGAGGAAGATGTTGACTGAGATTTTTATCGACAATGCAAGGTTGAGGATGCAGGTCAACTCCGTAATCCGTTATACTCTGAGCACAATTGCAAAGTCTGATAAAGAGGAGGAGGAAGAGGAAGGTCCTTTCAGAAACACAGTCTTGAGCAAGTTCTTGGAGAGATAAAATGCCAAATTATGCTCATAGCTTACTGTTAGAAGTCATGACATGTAAATTACGAGAGGAGAGTAAGGCCCTTTAGGTAGTGCGGAACGCCCAGCTCTCATGTGAAGCATTATACAACCATACCAACCTTGACTGTTAAATCATTGTGTTTATAAAAAGATTGTGACAATTTTTTTTAAATAATTGTGCATAATGACATTTCTTAGGTAATGATACAGTCCCATTTCCTTGGCACAAAACGTAACAGAAATTTCCTAATTGTCGAAAAATTACCTTAACAAAGCTACCTGTGTTATTGACTGTTGTCAATAGTACGCCGCTTCTCTTACAAATGTTCATATTATCGTTCTAGACCTAAAAAAATCCCAAAATCAGTATGTACTAATAAGCTTTTGAGGGATTGGCCAACATCCAAACAACTATTCTCGCTCGCCTGGTGTTTATGATTATACAGTCATTATCAAGAAGTGAAGCTTATGAAGCAACATGGGTGAGAAGGACATCACGCCAGATAGTTCTTTGAAACGAGGGCTCGCTGCTGCAGTGCAACTCCTGCAAGATATTGTTTGTCGAGAAGCCTCTGCAAACATGATTGTGGACGTACGTCTGAGAATATATGTTGCAATACTTGGGTGTACGCGCAAACTACTTGTCCCCTCCAAACATTCCCATCATATCCTTGTTAGCACCCATTTGCTTCATCAAGTTTTGCAAGCCACCAATTCCACCAATCTGCTTCAGCATTGATGCAGGAAGAGCTTTGCTCATTTGCTGCGCATTCATATTCCTAGATAATGCACTCATTTCACCCTTTTTAGGAATCTTCAGTCCTTTCATTTTGCTCCAAACCTTAGCAAGGCGTTTATACTCTTCCAACATTTCCTCTACGTCCCTCACTTGACGCCCAGAACCTCGTGCGATCCTCATAATACGAGATGCATTCATAAGCTTTGGGTTCGTACTATCTAACTCTGTAATATACAAAGATATAATCGTTGGAAGCAAGCCCAGGATTTTAAGAGTGAAGTAAATTTCACATAATTACTTGCCTTCAGCAGTCATTGAATCCATTATAGTCATGTAGCGCTTCAGCTTTGCCTGGCTTTCCTTTTCATGACCTTTGGGCATTAATTCAGCACTAAATCCTGGAAGCATTTGAAACATCTACAAAGATAAGACAACAAGCGTCATCAAATGACATAAGAAGCTAAACAAAGAAATGACTACATTCGCAAATTCGTAATAGCATTACAAGTACAACACAGCATTTTAAGACGCATTAATCTGTACAAAAGTAAAAGTCTTCAACCTTCCTTGTAATTTCACCAATTTTATTGAAACCAATTTGATTTAATTGATGATTAATAATAAATTTATTTATAATGTTTTATCAATAATTATTAATATTTTAATCAATTTAACAAGATAGTAGATTAAGTCTTTCATTGAATTTTCACTTTATTATGCAATGATATTACTAAGTAAACACGATCAATTTCTTATATTTTACTATAATCAATATTTTTAAATATGTAAAATTGACAGGTTGATTTTTATTGTTAATCAATAAATATCAATTAATTTTTCTTGTCGTATAAGCCCAGTCTACTGGACTTAGTACCAATACTAATTATTTTTTTATCATATTGACTCGCCAAATTCAATGTCAATACTAAATAATTTTTTGTTCCATTGGTCTGTTGCACTAAATATTAATTCTAAATAATTATTACTATAAATAAATTATTTATAAATTTATATTTTACAATATAAAAATAAAAATTTATAAATAAAAATGACTACAAATAAATTAAATATTATTATTACATAATTATATAACAATAGGAATAGATAAACAAAATTATAAAATTATAATAACATATTGATCATCTTATTCTTATCCTTATTCTTATTCTTATTATTATTATTATTATATAAGATCAAACTTTAATGAAAAATATTATTTTAAATTGATTGAGATATCATTAACTATTAATGAAATATGACAGATTAATAATGTTATAAGTTTAATATGAATAATGATATTTGCAACAAAAAATCTACCTGTTTGACACATTCTTCCTCGTGGTTTACCGGATGTGAATATCTAGGTATGATAAATTTGTGTATTCTATTGGAGAAAGTTAACAGAAAAAGATTTGCAGGAATTTGGTGTCGCTAAGATTTTTGAAACACACAAAGTTGTAGAGAAATTGGTAAAACCACAAAAGAAGTTAATGCCATTTACCCAACTGAAAAAAGGCTAGGAAGATAAAAACCTGGCCAATAGGTCCCATATTGAGTATGTTCTGAAATTGGTCATACATTATCCTCAGGGTAAAGGTCCCTTCTGTAAGTTTCTGAAGAAGTTCAGGTTGCTGATCCATTGGAACAACGTCGTGAATTTTGTCCATGAATCCAGACCAATCACCCATGCCTAGTCGAAAATAATATTTACAGAATTGAGGTCACAAGAACATCCTCAGGAAAAAGAGAAAAAGAAAACAAGGATAGTGAGATACCTAAAAGACGACTAACAAAAGGTTTAACATCAAAGACCTCAAATTCATCCATATGCTCTCCTGTGCCAATAAATATGACGGGACTTTTTGTAGCTGCAACACTGTAAATGGACAATATATGGCATATGAGTTTCAACGCTCAAATAAGAGCCGGAAAAAATTTAATGCTTAAAATCATATTGCAGCAAAAGAGAATGTTCCCTTCCCCAATGGATAAATAGATTAGAAACAAAGGAAAAGAGCAAGGAAATATGCTCAAAAGGATAAAGAGCAGAAAGTTTAAGTCCATCCCAACTTAACAATAGTTAGAAAGAAAGTCAAACAAAAACATATTTCAGAATTTAAATTGAGAAATCCATTAAGAGGAGAGTTGGAAAATTATACAGTTAATCTAAACCAAGAAAGCTACAATCGCCGCAATACTTACGCACTAAGAGCACCACCACCCTTTGCATGGCCATCCATTTTGGTAACAATCACGGCTCCAACTGAAACACTTTGCTTAAACGCTTGAGCTTGATCAAATGCTGCTTGACCAATGCTACTATCCATGACGAAGATAACAAGATCTGGTTTCTAGAGAATATATAGGGGGGAAAGAAAGAGAGAAGGGAAGGTGGCTAAATTTATGGAAGTTAAATCCAATAGATTAGAATGTCATGAGAAGATATAATACAAGATGATACCGTTGCTTCAGAAACTTGACGCATCTCCTCAAAAAGAGCAGCTTCCTGTTTATGACGCCCACTGGTATCAACAATTATTAGATCACAGTTTTCCTGCTTGAATCTTTCCACACCTTCAACAGCAATTTTAACAGGATCTGACTCCATGTAACTGTTGGACAAAAAGATGCAAAAAAACTATGTGATTCAACGAACTACACAGTAACACTTATGCATTGCTCTACTAAACTAATGTTCAGTTATTATGCATTTATCCCTCACAAGTTACCTTCCATAGAAAGGAATTTTAGCTTTAGTGGCATTCTGTTTCAGCTGATCGAAAGCACCAGCTCTGAATGTATCTGCACACACTAAAGCAGGCTTCCAACCTTTTCTCTTAATATGGCAACATCTATCATATCCGCGTTGTCATATCCGTTGTATATGTATTTTAGGAATGTCTTACTGTCCATATCTATTTTAGGAATGTCTTACTGTCAATTTCTAACGTTGCTGTAATTAGGAGATTGCTAACCAAATCTTTAGGAAACTCTCGTGTATATATTGCAACGATTAATACAAGGCTGAAACACTTTTTGCCCAAACACGCTTTTACATGGTATCAGAGCTTTCCAGGCTCCAATAATCGTTGCACATAGGCAAGCATCCAACGCCACAATGGCAGAACCAACGCAAGAAATACAACAGAAGGGAGACGGAATCAAGACAGGTTCTTCTCCCTATGACTTGAGTGCGAGTGACAACCCAGGGAGTGTGATCACACAAGTCCAGCTTCGTGGAGAAAATTATGACGAATGGAGTCGTGCTGTGAAAATTTCTCTGCGGGCCCGTCGCAAATGGGGATTTGTTGACGGCACCATTAAGAAACCTGAAGAAGATGCACCAGAGTTAGAGGATTGGTGGACAGTCCAATCCATGCTGGTGTCTTGGGTATTGAACACTGTCGAACCAAGCCTGCGCTCCACGATCATATATGCTGAAAATGCAAAGGATCTTTGGGACGATATCAAGGAGCGTTTCTCTGTCGTGAATGGACCGAGAATCCAGCAATTAAAGGCTGAATTGTCAGAGTGCAAACAACAAGGAATGACCATGGTTGCATACTATGGGAAACTGAAGGTACTGTGGGAAGAACTAGCCAATTATGAGCAGATTCCAAAATGCTCGTGTGGGAAGTGTATGTGCAATATTGGGTCGCAACTTGAGAAGCGAAGGGAAGAAGAGAAAGCTCATCAGTTCCTACTGGGATTGGACGATGAAAACTATGGAACTGCACGATCAAACATTCTAGCTACGGATCCGTTGCCATCTCTTAACCGAATATATGCAACCATGGTGCAAGAGGAGCGCATGAAGACAATTGCTCGCTCAAAGGAAGAAAGAGTTGTGATGGGATTAGCAGTGCAAGCTAGTTACAAAAACAAAGGTAAGAATGAAGTGAAGGAAGGAGCATGTTCCAATTGCGGAAAAACGGGACATGACATCAAAGGATGCTTTGAACTGATCGGATACCCTGAATGGTGGGGGGATAGACCACGAAATGAAGGACGTGGTAATCGAAATGGACAAAAGTTTGGGACACGCTCAAAGAACACAGCTCGAGCTAATGTAGTGCAGGTCACGCCAAATGCAGCAGCTGCACAACATACAATTACAGGTCTCAGCAACGATCAATGGGAATCATTGGTGAAGATGCTAAATGACAATAAAATAAATGAAGCTGAAAAGATGACTGGTAAGAAAGAACATATTACGTGGATTGTTGATAGTGGTGCAACTAACCATATGACAGGAAACCTGCAAAATTTCAGTAAACAACATAGTGCGGCAACATGTACAGTGGGCTTGCCAAATGGTGAGCAAGTTTTCGCAAATAGACAAGGAACTGTAGCCCTTGCTGGCGGGCTTAAACTGAAGAATGTGCTCTATGTGCCACAGTTGAAATGCAATTTGCTCTCAATTTCGCAATTGACTGATGACGCAGATTGTATTGTTCTGTTTACTAAAAAGTTGTGTTTAATGCAGGGCCTCACTTCGAAGATGCTGATTGGAGTGGGTGAACGGAAAGATGGGCTTTATGTGTATCGGGGCATGCCACAAATAACTGCATGTCATGCTAGTGTGAAGAGTCAAATTGATCTATGGCACAAACGGATGGGACATCCCTCTTACAAGAGTATACGCCTGTTACCTAATATAGAGATTGATTATACTACTGAGCAACTGCATAAAGTCTGTGAAGTGTGTGAAAAATCGAAACACACAAGAGAAAAATTTCCTTTAAGCAATTTTCGTGCTACTGAAGTTTTTGAGTTAATTCATTGTGATTTGTGGGGACCTTATAGAACTATTTCATCTTGTGGAGCATCTTATTTCTTGACCTTGGTTGATGATTATTCTAGAGCTGTTTGGATATATTTGTTGTCTGATAAAAGGGAAGTTTCAAAGGCTATGATGGGATTTTTTTCTTTAATAGGACGACAACATAATAAACTTGTTAAATGTGTGCGTAGTGATAATGGAGCAGAGTTCACTTCTTTGCGTTCTTATTTTCTCCAACAAGGCATTATTCATCAAACATCTTGCACGGGAACTCCCCAACAAAATGGAAGAGTAGAACGAAAACATAGACACATTCTCAATGTGGCTCGTGCATTGCGATTTCAAGGGGCACTTCCTATTCAATTTTGGGGTGAGTGTGTCCTCACTGCTGGGCATTTAATTAATTTGACTCCCTCATCTATTCTTAATGGGAAAACTCCATATGAACTGGTACATGGGAAACCACCTTCCTATACCCACTTGCGAGTGTTTGGCTCCTTGTGTTACGCTCATAACCAACTCACCAAGGGAGATAAATTCCAAAGTCGGAGCCGCAAATGCGTGTTCATGGGTTATCCCTATGGACAAAAAGGTTGGAAATTATATGATTTAGAAAAAGAGTCTTTCTTTGTCTCTAGAGATGTAAAGTTTGTCGAAGAAGAGTTTCCCTTTGCATCTAGAGAATGGACTTCACCAACGGCTATTAGTGAATGTTTGCCCATTGATGAGCCAATTCTAGATGAACCAGTGAATATTGGGCCAGCTTTGAGGGACAGGGGGGGACATCCTGAGAGGCATGATGACGACCCAGTGCAAGAAACCAATGATGTGCCCATACATGATTCACACTTCGAAAATTCTGTGCCAGAAAATGGCAATGTTATGCTTCCGGAAGTTGAGCAACCTGCACCTGCTGGCACCTTGGGGAGAGGACAGCGCGTGAAGCAACCTTCTATCCGTCTTCGTGACTATGTGGTCAACTCTGTCATAAGCCCATCTGACCGTAACCTCTCTTCAGCGCGTCTTCCAGGTGTGCCCTATCCTCTCACTAATTATGTGAATTATGCCAATTTTTCTCCTCCCCATTGTATGTACCTTGCAGCTATTGGGGCCGACAGGGAACCAAAGAGCTTTTCTGCTGCCATGCGCGATGTTCGTTGGCGAGACGCCATGGCCAGCGAAATACAGGCTCTTCAAGACAATGGGACCTGGTGCATCACTAATTTGCCTAAAGGCAAGAAAGCTCTTGGGTCCAAGTGGATATACCGCATCAAATACCACGCTGATGGCAGTATAGAACGATTCAAAGCACGCCTAGTAGTACTGGGCAACCATCAAGTTGAAGGATTGGATTACAATGAAACCTTTGCACCTGTTGCAAAGATGGTTACTATTCGTTGTGTATTGGCTGTAGCTGCTGCTAAAAATTGGGAACTTCACCAAATGGATGTTTATAATGCTTTTTTACATGGCGATCTTACTGATGAAGTCTATATGAAACTGCCTCCTGGCTTCCTCGTCCAACATGAAGGGAAAGTTTGCAAACTTCGCAAGTCACTCTATGGCTTGAGACAAGCTCCACGTTGTTGGTTTGCCAAGCTTTCTACCTCTCTTTTTCAGTATGGATTCCAACAGTTTACCACTGATCACTCTCTCTTTGTCTATTGCCAACAAACTGTGCAGCTCGTGGTTCTTGTGTATGTGGACGACCTCATCATTGCGGGTAATAATTCCTTGGCAATTGCAAAGTTCAAGGCCTATCTTCATCGCTGCTTCCGCATGAAAGACTTGGGGAAATTAAAGTATTTCTTGGGTGTTGAAGTAGCTCGGTCCCCTACGGGCATCTTTTTGTGCCAACGAAAGTATGCTTTGGACATTCTTACGGAAACTGGGATGCTAGGATCCCGCCCTATATCTTCTCCTCTCGAAGAAAATCATCGCTTAGCTCTAGCTAAAGGATCGTTCCTGTCTGATGCCAGCAAATATCGTCGTCTAGTAGGGCGTCTCATTTATTTATGCTTTACTCGACCGGAGCTCTCTTATAGTGTGCACGTCTTGTCCCAGTTTATGCAACAACCTCGTGAAGAGCACTGGCTGGCAGCTCTACGGGTTGTTCGCTACTTAAAAGGCCAACCTGGACAAGGCATTCTACTTCGTCGTGACAGTGATCTTACCTTACATGGTTGGTGTGACTCTGACTGGGCTAGCTGTCCTCTCACTCGCCGCTCTCTTACTGGCTGGTTTATCCTCTTCGGCAATTCTCCAATATCGTGGAAAACTAAGAAGCAACAGACCGTCTCACGATCGTCCGCTGAGGCTGAATATCGCTCCATGGCCAACACCACTTGTGAATTAAAGTGGCTCAAGGACCTCCTTCACTTTCTTGGTGTCTCTCATCCCCAACCCATTTCTCTTTCTTGTGACAGTCAAGCTGCCATTCACATTGCAAAGAATCCTGTTTTTCATGAACGAACCAAGCATATCGAGGTTGACTGTCATCTTGTCCGGAATGCCATTCTGCAGAAAATGATACTTCCCTCATATGTTCCTACTCGCATGCAACTCGCGGATATATTCACCAAGTCTCTCGGTGCTCACCATTTTATTTCGATCTTAGACAAGTTGGGCATTCGAAACCTGCATGCGCCAACTTGAGGGGGGGTAATATGGCAACATCTATCATATCCGCGTTGTCATATCCGTTGTATATGTATTTTAGGAATGTCTTACTGTCCATATCTATTTTAGGAATGTCTTACTGTCAATTTCTAACGTTGCTGTAATTAGGAGATTGCTAACCAAATCTTTAGGAAACTCTCGTGTATATATTGCAACGATTAATACAAGGCTGAAACACTTTTTGCCCAAACACGCTTTTACATCTCTGATGATAATGTGCATATTTTGTGCATGTTGTGGTCTTCCCAGACCCTGGAATTTTCAGAAGCAGAGAAGCATGTCCATATCAATTATAGTAGCGTAGAGCAAATAAAGTAGCCAATACAAACCATATTCACTGTAAAAACCTCTCCACCTTGTAGACCAACAAACATGACAACACTAGCCTTTCCCTTCTTCGGAGTGAATGAAGGCTTTCCAGGATCCAGCATTTTGCATAGCTCGTTAAATATTGCCTGAAAAACACAAACTAACATCAAATTATGCCCAAATATGATGAAGATCATTTCTTTTTTTTAAGAAAATAAAACAACAAAAAAGGAATCAATTTCCTAAATCCGACAAAACAAAACTAAAATTTTGTACTTGTTGGATGATCTTGCGTTTGTTGTGGCCGGCGGCGAGGTCGTCAAGATTGACGATCTTCTTGATGTTAGATTGCATGTCGCGGACGAGCTTGAACTGAACGTCAGCTTGGAGAAGAGCGCGGGTGATCTCGTTGAGGCAGTCGTTGAGGACTTTCTCGTCGATGATGGTGGCATTGCTCATCTGCTGAATTGCTCGGGAGATACTCCCGCCTAACTGTGCCAACACCATCTTCTTCGATTTGCTCTTTCCTCAGTCCGTCGATTTCTAGGGTTTTGATTGATTCTGAGATTATAGAGAACACTTTGGTTTCTGGTTCAAAACGAAATTAAACGTACTTTTGGGAAGCTGCCTTTCCATTTTGCCTTTTACTGTTATTCTGGTATAGTTCAACAGTATTGGTAAATATTGTATACAGATAATTTTTAATTTTATTAAATAGTGCTTAAATTTTTAAATTGTAAATAATATTTTAGTACTGTATAAGTTATAATTTTACATTAACAATGTCTTTAAAAATCAGAACAATAGATATTTAAAATTAAAATAATTTATTTTATTAATATTATTTTCACATATTTCACATCATCATTATTAATATGAAAATTATTTAATCATCATACGTATATAAAATTAAGAATAAAAACATAACATAAAAGGAATAATAAATATTTGACTCTCTAACAATTATAATTTATACATTTTTAAAGTTTTAAATTGTTTGAATAAAAATCAAGTTATTTAATTTTTGTGCTTCAATCTATTCCTTTTCTTGAAATTGATGAATTCAAATATGCTTCAATTCTTTTCACACCTTGTTACACTCACACATTAATTTAGAATTTAAATTATAAACTTTTACAATTTTGGAGCACCACTTCCAAATTGGTCCTTGATAGATGTAGATTATAATATGTTTTACTAGATATTTAAGTATATTTTAAGTATTTCTTATATGGTTTTTTTGTGTATAGGCTTAGAATTATGTTATTGTTAGATTTTTGTATGTTTTCTATATGTCTGTTTGGTTCAGAGCAATAATTGGATCTTAATTTTATGTTTCATTAGATGTTTGATATGTTTGTGAGTATTTGGAATCAGGATGCTAAAGAATAAAAAAGATGGAGGAAGCTTGAAGGTGACATGATCATGTAGAATGAAAAAACACGTTCATGCTAGAGGGTTTCAATGTGTAAATTTTTTCATTTGTTTTAGGGGCTATTTTTGAAACCGAACAGAGTGGAAAAACCCTAGACATGATCCCAAGACCCTAAAGCACTATATAAGAGTGTGAAATACAATTAAAAAAAACATAGCAATTATTGTATCAAAGTGAATCACCAGTGAAGAGATCAAGAAGAACATCTAAAAATTCCAAGTCTCCAAATCAAGAAACAATTAGAGTTTTTATTCTTTTTCCCTTATTTCTTTCATTATCCTTAATGTGTAATATGACTTTCTTGATGTTAAACATGTTCATGGAGTTCTAAACTTAAATTAGGAATTACTTAGATTTATTTTGTGACTTTATTCATTGTTGAATTCAATATATTTCTAAATGTTTTTTATAATTGTTCATATATAAACTTGAGAACAAATTGAGAGAGTGAGTCAAAAGTCATTAGTTTTAGATTGTACAACGAGAGTTTGCAATTTAATAGACCTACAATTATCAAATTAACAATTAATAGAAGAGATATCTTGGTTGTGAAATTAATTACCTATTAGATAGCTTCAAATCTAATTGAAGACGTTAAGAATAGTTTTATGAATTGAGAGATTGGAAATTTGAAAATTTTTGAATTCAATTAGGATTAATTGATTAGATCTTGAGAGAGAGTAATCAACACTTCAGAAAACCTAGTATCAAACACATAAATTGAATCAATAATAGTAAAGGAAACAAAATAAAGAAAGAATAATTCCTAAGTATTCAATCTTGATCAAACCTTAATTTTAATTGGCAGCTCACTTATCATTTGATTATTTGTTTTGTCTTATTTATTTATTTCAATTTCTATTCTTTAAATTTATTCAAACAAATTTTTGAATACTTTAGACAAAGTTAGGCTCAAATTGTTAGCTATTGCATAATCCTCGTGGGAATTATAACCTCTTATATTATAAGATACGATCCGTATATTTGCTGGTATTGAGAGTTTTATTTTTAGATATAAAACTTGCCCAACAGTCCCACCTAAGTGATGATTAATTTTTAACAAGTAAAAAGAGTAAAAAAAATATACTTAAGTTAAGTTTATCTCTTTGACAAATAATAATTGGCATCACAAAATCAATAGAATCCTCCTTATAAATTTTCATTTGTGAGTTTAGCAGATCTTGCATCATCTCACGGACAACAACTGCTGTAATAGTATTCTCCTATTAACTTTATCTTTCGCCATAAAACTTGGTCTGAAATAGATTCTAGGATTCAAAAATACCCTAGCTGCAATTACTGTTAAGTCAAAATGACTTTACATAAAAATGATTTTGATGTATAACAAACATAGTGAGATCAAATACAAGAAAAACAAAAGCAGATCCAGAGGCGTATCTGATTTATTCGGAGGCAGAGCGAAGATGACGTATCTGAGGCAGAAGTTGACATGACTAAGTTGAAAAAGTCGATATCTGAGGCGCATTACGCACAAATCAAAACACGTATTTAAGATTGTCAAAGTAAAAGTCAACACGACGTAGATGACACAAGACAATAAAAGACGCAGACGCAAATGTAGATACTGACGCGAAACAAAAGCGACGCAGACGCAGAAAAGAAACAGACGCAAGAGTCGATTCGAGTTAGTTCTGAAACTCAACCGATTAACTGCTTCTTTAAAGATTCAAGATTCAAGAATCGAAGCGATTAGAGGCGAAGGCTATAAATACAAGTCAAGTCGAAATCAAGTGCTTCTTTGTTTTGAGAAAAATTACACAAAGCGAAAAAGCGATTAAGTGCAAATTAGTGAACGCTATCTTTACTCAGTAACGAGTGTTCAAATATTTTCGAAAGAAAAGTTATGAGATAGCCTGCAGAGACTAAGTGTGAAAGAATCTGGTTGTAGAGACTGAAGAGGCTCGTGAAAGAATATCGTAACGTTTGAAGAGATAGTGAAATCTCGGAAGAAACTCGAGGATGGGACGTAGCCCACGGTTTGGGGTGAACCGGGATAAATCTGCGTGTCTACTACTCTCACTCTCTATCTCACTTTTAGTTTCAAAGTTGATCTTTATTTACTATTCATATACTTAGCATTGAAAAGTTTGATCAATCAGATTAATAAGAATTACGTAAAGAATCTTAATTCTAACAAGTAATTCTAAAAGATATTCAAAAGGGAATACAATTCAACCCCCTTCTCGTGCATTCTATTGTGTTTTTAAGTCTTTGTATTAACGTGTGATTCACTTCAATTGATATCGAGCACGGTATCCAAGAATCACTTTGGCGAAGTGTGGATTAAAGATAATGGCGAGTCACATGTATACATCATTGAAGGAGCCTCGATCACTAGACCTCCAAAGATTCAATGGAGAAGACTATCATTCTTGGAAAGATAGGATGCGGTTATTCATCGAATCTAATCATGTAGACCTTTGGGACGTAATAGAGAACGGACCTATATACCAGTAGATGACGAAGGTAGTTCTATTCCACGGGCGGATGGACGGTGATCGAAAAGCAAGAATACAACCAATTCAAAGGCAAAATTTTTCTTAACGTGTGCCTAAGTAGAAGCGAGTGCGACAAAGTGCATGGTTGCGACACAATGAAAAGAAATGTGGGACACATTGTCCATTGCTTATGAAGGCACAAGTCAAGTTAAGGAATCCAAGATAAGTATTCTTGTACATCAATATGAACTTTTCAGGATGGAAGATGAAGAATCTATTGATCAAATGTTTGGAAGATTTCAAACAATTATCAATGGATTGAAAGCTCTTGGAAGGACATACAATAATCAAGATCACGTTCGCAAGATTCTAAGAAGTCTTCCCAAGAGATGGAGACCAAAAGTTACTGGCGGTCTGAAGCCAAAGACTTGAGCATATTAAAGCTAGATGAGTTCTTTGGGATCCTTAAAGATTCATGAAGTTGAACTCAACGCGAAGATAAGCCCAAGCGAGAGAAGTCAATAGCATCAAGGTCGGACAAAAGAATCATAAGACTCGAGAAGGAGGAAGTCATCAAAAGCATTGAAAATTGAAGAATCAAGGGATGACAACTCTAGCCAATCGATTCGAATCGAGTGATGAAGATGACGAATTATCTTTCATTTTCGAAAGATAAGACGCATGTGGAAGAAGAAGCCCGAAGTAACCGACATTCGAAAGAATGAAAAGATGAAGCTAAGCCGAAAAGTCTTCTATCATTTGTTACGAGTGCAATTAGCCTGGACACTACAAGTCCAAGATGCCCTACTCTCGAAGAAACCCAAGAAGAGTAGAAGGCAAGAAAAGCATGATGGCAACATGGGAGGACCTAGATTCATCTCAATCGAATCTGAGCTCGAGTCATCGAACATGCAAACATTTGCCTAATGGCCGAGGAAGATAGTGATGAGGAGATATCCTTCCTTGGAAGATACGGCAAGCACCATTGGTATTTAGACAGTGGATGCTCGCGACACATGACAGGAAGAAGGTCTATGGTCCTAGACCTTCAATATAAGAAGGAGGATCGGTAACTTTCGGAGACAACCAAAGAGGGCAAAATCATTGGAATCGGAAAATAGGTAAAGATTCCTTTGCATGCATAAATAATGTCTTGCTTGTTGATGGTCTAAAGCATAACTTGATTAGTGTGAGTCGGTTGTGTGATTACGGTTTTATAGTTACATTCAATCAAAATCTTTGTGAAGTCGAAACAAAGATTGGTCTATACTTTTCTCGCCAAGAGAAGAAACAACCTTTACAAAATCAACTTAGAAGATTTTCAAAGTCAAAATATCTCATGTTTTCTATCTTACGAAGAAGAAAGACTAATCTGCATAAAAAGCTAGGTCATGTCTCTTTGAAACATATTTCAAAATTGGTAAAACATGATTTGGTAAGAGGTTTACCAAAATAAGTTTTGACAAAGAATTTTTCTGTGAAAATTGTTTGAAAGGAAAACAGTTAAAACCTCTTTCTCTTAAAAATTTTGTAACTTCTTCAAGACCTTTAGAACTATTACATATGGATTTGTTTGGTCCTACAAGGACATTAAGTCTTAGCGAAAGAAATATGGACTTGTCATTGTTGATGATTTTACTCGATTTTGTTGGATATTGTTTTATCACACAAAGATGAGTCTTTTAAGTACTTTAGAACTCTATCCGAAAGTTCTGAGAATGAAAAGGAATGTCTATAGCTAGTATCGGGAGTGATCATAGCGGAGAATTTGAGAATGAGAAGTTTAGAGTTTTCTCGTGAGGAGAATGGAATTTCCACAACTTCTCGCCCCTAGAACTCCACAAGAATGGAGTTGTTGAGAGAAAGAATAGGACGATTCAAGAGATGGCAAGGACTATGCTATGTGAGACGAATCTTCCTAAGTATTTACAGGCGAAGTCGTGAATACAAGATGCTATATTCGAGAATAGGATCTTGTTGCGACCTATGTTGAAGAAAACTCCTTACGAGTTATGGAATGGAAGAAGACCAAGCATATCCTACTTTCATCCATTCGTGCAAATGTTCCATTCGAATACGAGAGTCATTGGATAAATTCGATTCAAAGACCTATCCAGAATATTTCTAGGTTACTCATTATCGCCTAAGGCATTTCGAGTTTACAACCCGACTTCAAAGATCGTTGAAGAGACGATCCATGTCAAATTTGATGATAGTTCTCAAACCCATAAGGAAGATGACATGGAGATTGAAGGTCCTTCAAAGAACCTAGATGATGCCTCGAAACTCCCTCGTCGGACACTCATGAGAATAAGATTGAAGATATTCCGAAACTATAGAACTAAGGCGAGATTGGAAGTATAAAAGTTCTCATCCGGAAGAGTTAATTATCGGTGAGACCTCGAAGGAGTTAGGACAAGGTCCGATTCGACGAGAAGCTAATGTAGCTTTTATCTCCGAAGTAGAACCTAAAAGGTTGAGGAAGCTCTTGAAGACGAAGCTTGGGTGTTAGCCATGCAAGAAGAGTGAACCAATTCACAAGGAATAACGTTTGGTCCTTGGTTCCAAAACCTCCTAAGAAATCCATTATAGGAACAAGATGGGTTTTCAAGAATAAGTTAGACGAATCGGGAAGAGTGAGTCATAACAAGGCCAAATTAGTAGCACAAGGTTACAATCGCAGAAGGAATAGACTACAACGAAACATATGCTCCAAGGCGAGACTTGAAGTAAGGATTTTGTTGGCATATGCAATCTGTCACGATATAAAGTTGTTTCAGATGGATGTTAAGAGTGCATTTCGAATGGCTTTATAGGCGAAGAAGTCTATGTGAAACAACCTCCGGCTTTGAAGATGTTAAAATTCAGATTATGTCTATAGACTTCACAAAGCCTTATACGGCCTAAAGCAAGCCCTAGAGCTTGGTATGATCGTCTCGAGTACCTTCTTAATAGAAAATGGTTTCAGCAGAGGTCAAGTTGATAAGACACTCTTTAGAAAGAGTTTTCGAATGATTTTATCTTAAATGCAGATCTCGTTGATGATATTATCTTTGGTGCTACTACAAAAGAGTTGTGTTTAAAGTTTGAGAGACTAATGAAAAGAGAATTTGAAATGAGTATGATGGGTGAATTAAAGTTCTTTCTTGGGTTGCAAGTTAAGCGCACCAAAGAGAAGATCTTCATTCATCAACGAAGTATGTGAAAGAGTTCTTGAATAAGTTTGACATGAATAATGTGAAGCCAATGGCAACTCCGATGCATCCTTCAAACCTTTTGTCGAAGACGAACTTGGTAAGAAGGTGGATCAAACCCTATATAGAGGGATGATTAGTTCTTTATTGTATCTTACAAAGTAGTAGACTGATATTACGCTTTCGGTGTATGCTTGTGTGCAAGATTTTAAGTGATCTAGAGAGTCTCATTTCTTCTTTGTTAAAGAATTTTGAGATATCTCGCAGTACTACCGATCTTTGCTTAATGTTTGAGAAAGGTAAAGATTTCAGTTAATCGGATCTTGTGATGGGACTATGCCGAGATAGAATCGAAAGAAAGAGTACAAGTGGAGGATGTCACTTTCTTGGAGAATTTAGTCTCTGGTCAAGCAAGAGACAAAGCTTAATTGCTCTATCAACCGTGAAGCGAAATACATATCCGCATGATTCTTTGTTCACAGAGCGCTTGTGGATCAAGTATCAACTTGAAGACTATTCGATTAAGGAGGAGGAGATTCCAATTTATTGCGACAACACCAAAGGTAATAAATCATCAAAGAATCAATTTAGCATTCGAGTAAAGCATATAGAAGTCAGACATCATTTCCTGAGAGACTACATTCAGAGAAAGGTGGTGCTTCTAAAGTTCGTTGAAACAGAGCTTCAATGGGCGGACATCTTTACTAAACCACTGAGTGAAGAACGTTTTCAGAAGATAAGACGCAATCTCAATATGGTGATGCTAAATGAGCAGTTAGGCTAAAATAACGTGAGAAACTAACGGCGTTATACACAGTGAGTTACAGCTGGTAACTTTTCTCACAAGGAAGATTTTTGGAGGGAAATATCTGATAAACTCGAGGTTCTTAATGATTCGAGAACCCATCAGTCCATAACCCTATAAGTAGACTGAAGATGATATTATAGTAGTCTTTTCATCATCTCCTGACGGTTCATTTCTACTTTACCAATTCTCTCAAAATCTTCTCACTCAAAAGTTTTCCAGAAGATAATCCTTCGCTCTATACAATGGAAGCAGCAATGATTTATGGAAGACTTGTGAACTTTGAATCGCTAAGGGGTGACGGCATGGATGTAGAACCTGAGATTATAAGAGCTGGCTGGAAGAACTTCTTTCAGATACAAGAACCTGTCTATATAAATGAGATATATAAGTTCTGGAAGAACGCTCGTCTGATAGAAGACACTATTGTATCCTCTGTGGATAGAATATCAGTTATTGTCACAAAGGATTTGATAAGGAAATGGCGATTGCCCATCCGTTGGTGAAAAACTGTCTACCAAGGCGGATGGATGTCCTCGATTGGAATGAAAGAAGAAGATGTCAAGAGACGACTCTATGGCACAAATGATTCAAGAGAAAGGAAGACATCAAATCGATTCCAAAAGCTAGGGTTACGCATGCAATCTGTTCAATTGCATTCTTCCTAGAGTTGGTTCAAGGCATTTGGTGACTACTTTGAGCGAACAATGTCATTCTTTCTTCTCAATCGAAATCCTATAGATCTACCCTTCTTAATCTTTCACTATATGGTTAAGGGGTTAAAGGAAACTTCTAGTTATCCTTATGGTATGATTTTGACGAGGATCTTTATGGAATCCAGTATTCATCTGCACCAAGGTATAAAACGAACTGTTCCAGTGAAGAGCAAGATTGATGCTCAAACTATTCAGCGAATGGGTCTGAATACAGTAGACAAAGATCACGCCAGTTCTTCAAAGAAACCAAGAACTGAGGGGGAGCGTATATTGAAGAAGACTCTTGTCTCAAGTTCTCAATCGCCTGTAAGTATCAAATCGCCTACTGCCGAATTAAGGAGAGTGCTAGGGAGACCTCTCATGAAAATGGCGAGTCCTCTTGTCGCAGAAAGTCAATCTCAGAGGGCAAAGCAAAGTGCGCCAAAGAGACAAGGAGAAAGTCTCTTGAGCGAAGTTGTGAAGAAAGCCAAGAGATCTCCAAGAATCAGGACTCTGAGGCAACAGGAAGAGAAGATTGCCAGAGAACAAAGGCGAGAAGAAACTTCTAAATCTTGTGCGACCAAAGCCACAAGATCCTTAATCTGCTTCTAGAAGAGGATACGCCGGAGATCTAAAGAGACCGAGAGGAAGAGAAAAGCAACATCTCGTTAAAGGAAAATCTCTGTGAAGAAATCAAGAAAACTAATCAAGCGAGAAAAGACTAAGAAGGTTAGTCAAAAGAAGAGCATCTCAACTGCCGAGGACGTTAGTCTACAAAAGAGACTAACGACATCGCTCAAGTTGAAACAAAACCGAGCATTATACAGCCTCAAGAAATTCCTAGTGCTCAACAAGAAGAACCAATGGATGAAAGCACGGTTCATGAGACACTGGCATTATAAAGGAGGAACCAGCAGAAGAATGGCGGTTCTCAGAGACTTCTAAGGAACACAACCGAAGCAATCGCAGTGCAGATTTGGTGATGATGAACCAAGTCTCAAGGTATATAACTACTAGAAGTTCTTGAGGAAATATAGGCTGGAAATCAAATTGGTAGAAGTTATTACCAATCTAAGCAATGCTATTATAATCGGTGTTGAACCAGTGAAGAAAATAGTAGCTCTGGTGCAACCTATGTTGATTAATGGTATCACGTGGCAGTTACTAAATGAAAAAGAGAAGTCTTTTTACGATACCTTGAGGCTTACTGATCATTTTCCATATCCCTCAAGACGTCCACCTTGCGTGTACTATGTTCCCAATCACAGAGAACACAGAGATAAAGGTTGTTCCAGATATTCAACCAAGGTGTCCAAAAGATTTTACAAAGGGAAAGTCAAAATTATTTCCTGAAGATAATGTTGATGATGATCTGTCCGCAGATCAGATTGCAGAAGAAGTGCGGAAAATTGATGAAGCATGCATTCCTGCACAAGACCCGAGATCAGCGAGTTGCGACCATACAAATCGTGCGTAAGACTGCCCAAGATGGGGAAGTATAAAACAGAACATTTATCGAGTTCCTTGTTCAGACAGTTCTTCATATTAGCCCTTTGTCTAATACACTGTCTATCGAAGAACATGCCCTATCCCTGCAAGGAAGACAGTTGTTGATGCTGCCAGTTCCTTTTGATCTAAATCTTCCTGAAGCTGCAACATTCATTCGTCCACCGACTTTTGAGATTAATGAAGACTACACTCCATCCTCTGATGCCTATACTACTACAATTCCTTTCGCTCCTCCATCAGCAGAAGCAGATCAAGCCTCTTCGTCAGATGAAGTCAATAGATTACGTGGTGAACTCAATGACATGAAGGAGACAGTGAATGATCTAAAGAAGATGATAGCAGAACTGCTGAAGAACCAGAATCGATAATCATTCTTGATTATAACAAATACGGGGAGAGCAGGAAAAGAAGAAAATAATCGAAGAGGAGAGGATGTTCGGATGAAGAAGGTGTGACCACAATGATTTAAGACAGAAGAAGATAATTTTTTTGTTTTGTTTTCTTTTCTTTTCTTGCATGTAATTTGTTATATTCAAAAAGGGGGAGATTGTTAAGTCAAAATGACTTTACATAAAAATGATTTTGATGTATAACAAACATAGTGAGATCAAATACAAGAAAAACAAAACAGATCCTGACGATATCTGATTTAATTCGGAGAGATGAAGATGACGTATACGAGGAAGTTGACATGCACTAAGTTGAAAAAGTCGAATCTGAGGCCTTACGCACAAATCAAAACACGATTTAAGTTTGTCAAAGTAAAAAGTCAACACAGACGCAGATGACACAAGACAATAAAAGACGCAGACGCAAATGTAGATACAGACGCAAAAACAGACGCAGACGCAGACGCAGAAAAGAAACAGACGCAAGAGTCAGTTCGAGTTAGTTACAGAACTCAACTGATTAACCGTTTCTTTAAAGATTCAAGAATCAAGAATCAAGAAGCAGTTAGAGACGAAGGCTATAAATACAAGTCGAAGTCGAAAACTGAAGTGCTTGCTGTTTTTGAGAAAAATTACACAAAGCGAAAAAACGATTAAGTGCGAATTAGCTGAAAGCTATCTTTCTGTAACAGAATGTTCAAATATTTTCTGAAAAGAAAAGTTGTACAGATAGCCTGCAGAGGCTAAGTGTGAAAGAATACTGGTTGTAGAGACCTGAAGAGGCTCGTGAAAGAATACTGTAACGTTTGAAGAGATAGTGAAATCTCAGAAGAAACTCTGAGGACTGGACGTAGCCTACGGTTTGGGGTGAACCAGGATAAATCTACGTGTCTACTACTCTCACTCTCTATCTCACTTTTAGTTTCAAAGTTGATCTTTATTTACTATTCATATACTTAGCATTGAAAAGTTTGATCAATCAGGATTAATAAGAATTCTGTAAAGAATCTTAATTCTAACAAGTAATTCTAAAAGATATTCAAAAAGGGGAATACACAATTCAACCCCCCCTTCTCGTGCATTCTATTGTGTTTTTAAGTGCTGTATTAACGTGTGATTCACTTCAATTACAAGAGAGTAAAGTTAGCTTTCCTATCTCTCATTGATGACTGCATGATAAGATGTGTAAAATTTTTTAAATTGGCTTTGATTCCTTCCTTCACCTTCTCTATGGTATCATAAAAATAAACGATTGTTACCTTTTCATTACTATCAACTACATGAAGTAACCGTACCAAAGGCTCACAAACTCTGATGACAAGGAACAAAATTCAGTATCTTCAAGTATAATTCTAGAAATCTTTTAAAAATTCAACATTAGACCCCATTTATCACTTGTAAACTTTTGTCTAAACTCTTTCTTCATCATAATAAAACATTGAAGAGATAAGAATTTTTTTCAAATCTTGTAATAGCAGGATAACACATGCATGATTAGAGATGAACTTGGTCACCTTTTTTGCTTTATGTAGGGTCTCATTAATAATAGAAAAATAACTAGCACCTCCTATATTTTCCAACATCAAGTTAATGCAATGTGCAGTACAAGATGTCCACTAAAAAGAATTATACTTGCTTTGCAATTCTTCTAGCCGCTTTACAAATAGAATCATTGTCACTAATGAACTGAATAATATTTTCTAGCCTAACTTCATTCACAACTTCATCGAATATTTCAAATAGAGTGTTAGCATTCCTAACAAGGCTAGATGCATTAATATACTTCAAAAACATTAAGCCCTTTACAGAATAAACCAAAAAATTAATAATAGGCTCATGTATACTATTTATCCAACTATCACACATGATTGAACACCCAAAAGTAGTCTAAGTCATTCTTCTTTCATCCAAATAACTTTTAATTTCATAAATATAACTACTTAAAAGTTTACCTTTGTGGTCATCAATTGAAGAAGTTTTATATCATGGATCGTAGGAGGCAATAACATCTACCATAGGCTGATAATAATAAGATTAAGAAGCATTAAATGATATATCTTAATCATACCACCATCTAGCTATTGCCAAGTCCACATTATGAGCTGCTTTTCTTCATTGTAAAGCACTACGAATTGAAGGTTGATTTTCAGGAGTTGTTCATGGTGAAAAAAATTAGACATCTACTTCCTCCACCTTTCAAATGCTTGTTACAAAACAAACAAATGGTATGGTTCTTCATTTCGAGGACCAATCTAGCATAAGTCTAAGCTGAATCATTATATATTCCTAAAGTGGTTGGATTTTCAGGAGTAATTGAATTTTTTTTATCTGTAAAAATAAATGAAGACATATATCAAAATTAATAACTTCATATCAAAATAAAGAAAACATAATTTTATCCTCAACTACTACCAAAAATATGTATTTTTAATCTCAAAAGTCCAAACTAACATAAAAACACATATATATTATGCACAATTACAAAATACGCAAATACATATTATAAAATATAACTCATTTTGTGTGATATAAAATTCAATTTCATCCAACACAATTCACCAATAATTCAAAAACTAAAAATTTAATTATTCAACATACACAATTAAGCAATACACATATACATCGTATATAATCTAAGACATTTTGTGTTATTACATCGAGGCCCGACTCTGGAAAAGGTTAGGAAGGGCACTTGCCCAGAGCCCACTCTTATAAAAAAAACAAAATAAGGCTCACTTTTGACCTTCATACAGAACAAAAACAACCAATATGAATCCCGTTATACCGTGGGGTTTGGGAAGGTCCAATAATACGTAGCCTTATCATAACTAGTAAAGAGGTTGTTCAAATGACTCTCTTTCATAAAAAATAAAATGAGGCAAAATAGGGCCCACTCTGGAAGAGTGAAATGAGGTGAAAAAAAGGGCCTAGTTCACTCTTGACACTCATAAAGAACAAAATGAGGCAAATCCTCTTAGCTTTCTTTATTTTCTTTACATATTTTTTTCATTTGATTTTTTTAGTTGTTCTCTTAATCTTAATATTAAGAATTAATGAAGCCCATTGGATTCTTCAATTGTCATAATGAGGGACTTAAGGTAGCCTCCTTAGTAATAAAAATATGCTTTAAAATTTACATATTTATATACTATCGATTTATTGGGGTTCTTTGTTTACTTTGTTCATGGCCTATAAAACGTCAAAAACGACCTTAATTACATCATACACAATTCAATTTTACCTAACACAATTCACCAATAAGTCAAAAACTAACAATTCAAGTACTCAACATATAGAATTATACAATACATATATACATCTTATATAATATAACTCACTTTGTATGATTACATAATTCAACCATAAACTAAAGACATATACTCACAACTAAAGCATATTCAACTTCAACTATAACTCACAACTACAAGTTTACAACTTTATGCAATCTCATAATTTAACTATAAACTAATATATTTTGTTTACCTATACAATTTAATTTGTAATGCTTATAATTATTTGGTTTTCTTAACTAATTTTAATCAACATTGTTACTAAAATCCTAATTTTCAACTTTAATTTAACAATTTTCATTCACCAATTTTAATTAATATTCTTATTTTCATACTTAAGTTAACTCTATAATGAAGAGTAAACATACATTACATAATTTAATTTCATTCAACACATTCACCAATAAGTCAAAACTAACAATTCAAGTATTCAACATACATAATTATACAATACTCATATACATCTTATATAATATAACTTGTTTTGTATGATTATATCATTCAATCATAAACTAAAGACATAAACTCATAACTAGCCTATCGGTTTTAATCATAACTCTCAAATATAAGTTTACAACCTATTTTATGTAACCACATAATTCAACTATAAATTAATTTATTTTATTGGCTTATACAATTCAATTTGTAATGCTTATCAATATTTTTTTCTTCACTAATTTTAATCAACATTGTACTGAAATTCTAAATCAAAATTTTAATTTAACAATCTTTCATTCTCCAATTTAATCAATATTCTTAGTTTTTACTCAAATTAACTCCATAGTCAACATACACAATATACTACAAAATTCAATTTAATCCAACATAATTTACCAATAACCAACAATTCAACATGTAGAATTACTACACAACACAAAGTCACAAAAACACAATTCAATATTCAAATTAACAATCAACTGATCAAGTGATCAACACACTACAATTCTAAAATTCCATTTCAATTTCATAATTTCACAAATTAACAATTCCACAAATTCACAACTTCACAATTTAACAAAATTTGTTGCAATATGTGCAACCTTCATTGAGGTAAATCCTTGGGTTGGTGCAGGTTAGCTTATAGGTGAGTTGGTTCAGGTTAGGTTAGGTTTAAATTTGGATTTACAAAATTCAAAATCCTGATATGATCTACCCAGGCGAGCAATTGAATTGGAGATTGCAGTGACTAGAGGCCTAGAAATGTAAGACAATCGTGGCCACCGGTCAAAAGACCAGATGACCAGAAGTGGAGGCTTGTGTAGTTAGGCACTGGGCAAGCAACAACACATTATGAGAGAGATGATCTTAGGCACTGGGCAGGCAACAACTCCATCTTTTTCTTTTTATCTATTGTTGACCTCTTTCTTTATTTCATTGGCAATTCTGACGGTGACGCAATGGCACGGTGTAATGGTGGTAGTTGCGGGCCGTGATGCAGCAACATGGTGGCAGTGAGTAGCCGATGACAGTAAATGTTGTGAACTCAAGCAAATACAACAGTAACTAGCAAGGGAACAGTAGATCAGCCAAACAAATATCAACCAACACAAGATTCAGTGATGTATTTCATTCAGCAAAAAAAAGAAGATTACAAGGAATTAAAGGTTCTTGAAGGAAAGTAAATGAGAAGGGGATGAGAAGAAGAAACAGAGAATTTGATGAGAGGAGAAATAGAGAATCTGAGATGAGAAAGAGTTACATTCAACATAACCATCATCATGCCCCAACCCTCAGCAGAATATCGAATATATAGAGCACATTCAGCAAGTGTAAACCGTTTCATTCCATGATCTGACACTAGGCCGAGAACTTCTCCTTAGGCCCCTATGGATCAAAAGGCTCAATAACTACTTTGGGCTTTGCTGGTTGCTCAACTAATATGTTCATAACATTACCTTCCCCTTCAAGACAACCTTGTCCGCAAGGTTGAGAGAAGAAAAAGACTCGAGGATAGTGCTTGTGGTGCATAAGTAAAAGCATGAAGATATCGTCGTTTTCGTCCAAAATAGCTGCTCGTATTGACAACCCTGCCCATGGAATGAGCCACTGCTTGATGACAAAAGTCAGGTGGTGCATCGAGTCGATGCAAACGCTTCAATTGAATAAATCGAACTGACTCAGCTTGCTTGAAAAATGCAGCAACTTTAATGAGAACCAAGGATGTTGCATCACCAATTTCTCGACCGTGAAGATCAACCGAGTCTACTAGTAGCTTGGAAGCTAGATGCTCCCTTGCCAAAACCAAACTATCTATTAGCCTTTTACCACACACACTCCTTGCAACATGAGCCATAACCAAAAGCCTAAATCTGTAAGGGTCATCAGCATCAATAAGTTCCTCTATATTCAGAAACAACAATGAACACATTTCTTCAAACTTCACCGCAACATCAACAATACACCACAAAGAAGGTTCCTCTATTTTCCTTCCCATATTTAAGCCCTCATAGTCACTGCCTAATATTCCCCATGGCCACATAGCAACAAAAACGAAAAACCCCTTTGCTGACAAATCCACTATAGCAGTACCCAATAACAAATTTGTTTCTTTGTGAGCCTCGTACAAATTAAATTCCAAGATGTGATGCAAGAAAAAAGCAGTAGTAACTGTTGGAACAAAAGCAACACTTAATGTACTCTCAATCAACATATTTGCAGTCAAGGAAATACCCGGATCAAAAGGTTTCGATTGGAAAAATTCAGTAGGCTACCAACACTCGTGACTCAATGCATTTCCGAACAATATATTTGCACTTGTTTTTCTCCTAGGATTTTTATCAAACACTTGCAACATGAAAGGAAATTCTACCAATTTTTCATATGTATCCAACAACGTTCCAGCTTTTGAACTCACCATGTACGCATTTTGAGCGATCCTTCCCATCAAGTCAATGAAAGGATCCTTCGTACTCATCAAGTAATCACTCTCAATCACACCTGAAAAGATATATTGAGATTGTATTTGATTGGCTTCAATCGGGGTTGCTTCATGGACATGTTCGAACTCCCCAGCTTGATTGATCTCCAACGCCGACATTTCATCACACACCTCGACTGTAGCAACGAGGCTATAAACATCCTCCGAACTAGCTGTTGTGACGGGTTCCATTCGGTCCGGCATTTGATCGAGCATATCAGGTCCAGCAAGATGTTGTGATTCAATCGCTTTATCGACGAGCTCGGGTTCGTCATTGTCTCCAATTCCAAGCACACATGGCGCATCAGAAATTGTCTCGGACAATTCCTCGAACACTTGATCTGCGTGGAACACAGAATCCGGTTGCATCACTTTGGTTGCTTCACTGGAATTCCGGGTTGGAATAGGAGGAAGGAGATCCAAAATCTGATGGAGAAGACTCGTAGTCTCCCTCAGAGAAGAAGAAATATCACAATAACCTCGTTGAACCGCATTATCTCGGTGAAGTCCCTCTGGTTGGTCTACATCTTTTGGCTGGAAACAGAGAAGAAAAGCTCTCGTGAAATGATCCCAACCAGCCAACTGCCGATTGCGGTACATCCAGTCATACCAAGAAGTGGCTTTGCCATCAAAACAGAAGGAAGAGATGAGCACACGATCCTCCTCACGGATCTGATAAAAATCAAAATAACGACCAGCTTGCAACAACCACCGATCGGGATGCAAACCGGAGAAGCGAGCCATGGTCACCGGAGCATTGGTTTCCGTCATCTGAACGGAAACTCAATGAAAGCATCAATGTTGTGAACTCAAGCAAATACAACAGTAACCAACAAGGGAACAGTAGATCGGCCAAACAAATATCAACCAACACAAGATTCAGTGATGTATTTCATTCAGCAAAAAAAAGAAGATTACAAGGAATTAAAGGTTCTTGAAGGAAAGTAAATGAGAAGGGGATGGGAAGAAGAAACAGAGAATTTGATGAGAGGAGAAAGAGAGAATCTGAGATGAGAAAGAGTTACATTCAACATAACCATCATCATGCCCCAACCCTTAGCAGAATATCGAATATATAGAGCACATTCAGCAAGTGTAAACCGTTTCATTCCATGATCTGGCACTAGGCCGAGAACTTCTCCTTAGGCCCCTGTGGATCAAAAGGCTCAATAACGACTTTGGGCTTTGCTGGTTGCTCAACTAATATGTTCATAACAGTAAACATTAGAGGGAGCGAGAATGTTGAAAATGGGTAGAGAGGAGAAAGATGAAAATGGCGTGGAGCTTATGGTGAGTTCTTTGGTGTGGATCTTGCGGTGGGTTGTTTTTTAGCAATTTAGTCCAACTTTACTATATTGTTCAGTATTTCAAATATCGATTAGTAGCAGACGAAAAATTTGGTACTTATTGGTAACGACAACCGCTATAAAAAACATTGATTTCATAATATTTTTTGGTTAATAGAGTACGAAACTCATATTTGTGCACTAATAAGAAATTTATTGTTGAGTTATTTTTTAACAAATTAAAATTTTGATTATTTTAATACTACTTAGTTATTTAAAACAACATTTCTACTAATTAAGAGTAAGGTTGTATGCTACTAGATCTTTTAGACTCCATATATTAGCAATATAAGGTTGTATGCTACTAGATCTTTTAGACTCACATATTAGCAATATAAGGTTGTATGCTACTAGATCTTTTAGACTCACATATTAGCAATATTTTACATAATATTGTTGTTTTAAAATTCATGCTAGTAGTACAAAATTAAGTAAGGTTTGAATTTTATAATTAACACAAGAAAATATTCAAATTGTATATGAAATATCTTTAATACAAGTAATCAATGTTGTGAATATTATACCATCCTCATTAATGGATTTAGTTTTAGTATAGTGTGGTATTGGCATTGGTATTGGTATTGGTATTGGTTACTATTAGGTATTGTGTTAGGTAAAATTTTAAAATTTATAAAACTTTATTGAATTTTAAAATTTCAAAATAATCTCTCAATGTATTTATTATATAATTTTAATTTTACACCAACTCTATCTCAAAAATTATAATAATATAAATTTAAAATAATAACTATCTCTTTATTTTTATTATTATTACTTTTCACATATAAACAATAACTATAAGTAATCTAAGAAAAATTGTTTAATTATCATATGGATATAATACTGAGAATAATATAAAGTATTTAAAATACTACAATTTATATCATATAATAAAAATAATTACATCAAAATAGCATATAGTAAGAATAATTTAAGTCTATGATTCCATGAACATTACAACAAGAGTTTATATCGAATAACATAGCAAATTAAAAGTTAAAAATAAAAATATTTATAATTAGAAGTTTATATTTATATTGCATATATAAAATTCAACATATGAATTAAATATAAGTGGAATTAAAATAAAAGAAAAAAAGACCTAACTTCATTCAAGGCCATATCTCATTAAATTACATTGACTTCAATTTTATTTGATTCAAAATTTCCATCATCGAGAGGAGTCTCGATCTACTAAAAGATCAAAATGTTAAGACAAATTGGATATATAAATCTACTTATTATATTAAAAGTCATAGTAAAATAGAATTAAATTGTTAATAAATTATAATTGACTTAATAATGATAATTAACTTATCTTTTTGAAGATTTAAGTTGTATTTAATAAAGACTAACTAGTTTAATTTTTGTGTTATAATCTAATGTTTTTACAATTGAACTCAAGTGTACTCTAATTCTTTTTAAACTCAGTTGCACTCATACATGAATTCAAAATTCAAAATTTAAGCCTTTGTAATTTTAGAATATCACTTTCGAATTAGTCCACCAAGCACTATAAGAAAATAAAAGTAACTTTATAAACAAATTAAAATAATGATCAGTTTCAAACAAGTGACAAAAGTGAAAACAAATATACACGTATTAAGTTTATCTCTTTAACAAACTGCAATGGATATTCTAAAATCACCGTATACATCCTTATGTGCCTCCATTTATGAGCTAAAGGGATCTTGCATCATTTCAAATGTAATAATTGTTGTAATAGTTAATAACATTCCCTTATTAACTTCAATTTTTTTGGTAAAATTTGGTCTAAAATAGAAAATTTACTAGTAGCACTACAAGAAAAATGTAAATTAGCGACGGAAACTTAGCAACGGAAACATTTTCGTAGGCAATTAGTGACGGAAATATGCTTTCCGTAGGTAAAATTGAGTGATTTAGCGACGGTACTAATATTCGTCGCTAAATTTGGAGGGAATTTATCGTAGCAAAATTAGCGACGGAACAATATAGCCGTCGATAATAAATTACCGACGAAAAATATACCGTTGAAAATTAGCGACGGAAAGCATATTTCCGTCGCTAAAATTGAGTAATTTAGTGACGGTACTAATACTCGTCGCTAAATTTGGAGGGAATTCGTGGCGGCAAAATTAGCTACGGAATTTAGCGATAGTATACGTTCCGTCGCTAAAAATTAGGGATGGTAATTGTATCCGAACCCGATGGGTACTCGATAAAATTACCCGAACGAGGGCGGGTATGGGTAGCAAATTTTACCGATGGTATGAGGGTTAGCAAAATACATGTCGAGTATCGGTGTGTATGAGGATACCACCCCATACAGATTTACCGTTATAATCTCTTTTACTCGTTTCTTTTATGTTAAATTCAGTATGTATGTATGAATGTAACATGAAAATTTAAAAGAAAAACAAATAGTTCATTCATATTAAATAAGCTTTTCTTTTAAAAAAAAGAGGCGGGTAAACGGGTACCCGATGAGGGTCAAACCCCTAACAGGTACGGGTATGAGGGTGCCAAAAAAATCCCCGACGGGGATGGGGGCGGGTATGGGAGTGGGGGAGGGTTCATGGGGCGGGTACGGGGGATGACATACCCGCCCCGTTGCCATCCCTACTAAAAATGGAGGAAATTTTTTACGGAATAAAAAATTTTGAATTTACCTACGGAAAATTCCGTAGGTAAATTAATTTAGCGACGGAAGATTTTTTTCCGTCGGTAAAAAGGAGAGAATTATTGGCAGTATAAATTTTTTTGAATTTACCAATGGAAATTTTCGTCGGTAAATTCTTTTTAAATATAAACTCACCCGACATCTCCCTCCTACTTCTATCTTCTTTTTCCTTTCTTCTTCTTCCTTCTTCCTACATCTTCTCTTCGATTTTTTTGGAGCCCATTTCTCTGTTGTGAACTCCTTTTCTGCTCGACGATGTTGTCTTCTCCGGCTATTATCATCGTGTCCTTTGGTAGAGGTATTTTTGCAACTACTGTCATGTGTTTTTTCATATATTAGATAAAAGTTAATTTGGGTATTTATTACTTTCGTTTATTTGTGTATTTTATTATTGGAAAACAACTTTAAGGTATAAATGTTAGTGATAGAAGGGACAAGACGTGATTTTAATTGTGATGTTAAAAAAATTTCTAATACATGTAAGGTGTTTGATGAAATGTTTGTTATTTGAAAAAATAATTTCAGTTCTTTATTTTCAGTAAATATATTGAATTTTACCGACGGAAAAAATTCCGTCGCTAATTACCGACGGAATTACAAAATCCGTTGCTAATTTTTAGATAGAAAAATTTACTGACTGAACAAAATAATCGTCGGTAAATTTACCGACGAAAATTTTTACCGTCGGTAATTTCGTCGGTAAATTTACCAACGAAAAATGTCCGTCGTTAAATTTAGTAATGACCATATATCCGATACCTTTTTCCGTAAATAAATTTTGTCACTAAATAAGCTTACCGATAAAATATGTACAAATTTTGTCGGTAAATTTCATCGCTAAACTTTATTTTTCTTGTAGTGTAGCAAACAATAGAGAGTGAAGTTATCTTTTCCCATTTTCATTGATGATTGTAAAATAAGGTATATACAAATAAGATTTTTCGAATTGGTTTTGATTACTTACTTCGACCTCTTCATAACAATATAAAAATAACTTATTGTTAACTTCTCGTCACTGTTTGTTAGAAAAAGTACTCTTACCAAAGAGTTACAAATTTTAATAATAAATTGACTTTTGGAACCAAAATTTATGATATAAATTTTAAAACATATAAAATCATTTTAAAAATATTTCCCTCTAAATAATATTAAAACAAATAATCAAGAAGCACTAAAAGGATAAATCACTCTTACCTTTCTCAATTTTATTGCTACCCTTGCGTGGTGCTCTTTGTGGGAAGAGAAAGTGACTGTTTTCTTTGACCGTTTCGTCCTACGTTGAAGATCATATCTCAATCTCGAGGATAGACCCGGACAATCAACGATAATTTATGCGGGTTCGTAAAATTGTCTAGAACTAGAACAGGAGTGGATCATATTTTCCAGTATTACAACTTGAAACAGTAACTTTGAACTTGGAAATGTTCTTGATTAAATAAAGGAAACAATTGAGGATTCTTCCTCTTCCTCTATAATGGTGGTGCTGCGCTGCAGCCACATCGTACGCATGTAAGTGGGTCGATAGCAGCCAGTAGGCGCACAACCTATGGCATTGGCAATCTACAATGCACTTCTGACATTGTATGAGTTACTAATACTACCATAAACTGCTGATATTATCTTCCCTAGAAGACGTCAGGATGAAAACGTCCTGGAATAGGGCTGCTTTGATGGGCCTGTCTCAAATGCATCATTAATTTGTAATTGTTTACTTGGCAGCAGAATAGTCAAGACGCAGGCATGTTTAGTCGCCGCCAAAAAAATGAATCAACAACTGAAAAGTATATGAACTATGCCACTTTCTTCCCTATTTCAAGCAAATGCTTTGACTTAGGTTCATAAAATCTCCACCCATGATCTTTGAAGAATTCCAAAAACTAATTTTAGATGTTACATAAGAAGTGAACTTCTGATGCAATTTTTCACTTATCATAATCCAAGTAAGATGGAATCTGCTTACGCATTACTTTTCTGTCTACCGGATAAAGATTCATGCAATAAATCACCCTTTCTTATTTAATGGAAGGATAAATTAAAACAGATGACACTATAGTACAAAAGGTTTAAGAAAAATTTCACCCTCACCTCCATTGCTGTCAATTGTTCCTGGTATTGAGAAACTAAATGCTTCAAGTGCAGCAATTCTCCGTTCTTATCCTCAAACACTTCGTGACGTTCATGTTGACTAGCCGCAGCTCTTTTGAGTATGCTATTCTCTCGGACTAACGCTTCAACTTGCTCCTTCAATAACATTCTTTCATGAATTTAAACAACCTTATCTGAAGATTCATAAAATAATTTTCAAAACTGAGCTTCAACTAAACAAAGGAAACAACTGCATAACAATAGTATTTAGCTATCACTCGTTTTTCTTCCGTTAGAAGTTGAGGTAAAGGGAAGGGAGTGGGAGCAAATAGAAAGAGATTGCACTTCCCTACCTTTGGCTTTAATTCATCCTCCACTCCCTCAGTCCATCTAAGGAACAACTACAACGTTAGAAACATCATTCAAACGAGCTTGAAATACCATCACATGCACCACATCACATTAATAACCTGATTGCATAGTCTCTATGAAAGAGAATCATGCTCCAACAAGAGATATGTGTGCTGTATAACAGTAGTCTACAGAGGAGTTTTCACCTATGAACTAACTGTTAATACCTTCTGACAATTTTGCCACTTCGGTAGCATATGCATTAATGGATTTCTCCAAACTATCCAGCAAATTTGAGGCACGGGCTCTGGAATCATCAATATGCTCATACACCATTCATTTCATTCACAAACAATTTCACCCATTCAGCACCATTGATAGGAAGGTAGCTTAGTGTTGATGTGCAGCAGCAGCAACAGCAATATCTGTACCAATAATCAGTTCACCTTTCAATCTTGCTCGGAATTTGTAACACTCTTTCATTAACAAATGATATCTAAACCAAAGCTGCTTCCTAATGGAAACAATTATAAAGGATGTAAATCAATCAAGCTCACTCATATTGCTATCCAATGCAGAATAATATATTTAAATCATTTTCCTTAAGAAAATTAGTTTCTACAATCAACAAGCACAATAAAACTGAATTTAAAATTCACTACTATAGTAACCAGTTTGGTCTTCACTAATCATCCAACATTTTCAGGACATAACAGCAAAAACTTAAACCACATGTTAAACACTACATCTTAAAAGAACATACCAGGATAGATAAACTTCACTTGTAGATCTCCTTTTCAATATTCATACAGTAGAATTACATACCTTGCTCCACATTTGCACCCAAATCTTCAGAAGAAGCTGAATGAAGCAGTTCTTCAAAATTCTTACGCACTCTCTTGATTGCAGAGTCCAAATCCTTGCCACATTCTCCCAGCGTTCTCTCGAGAAGCTGGAATCCCATATCTCAAAATAATGAAGTTACTCCCAGCCTTAAAACAACAAAACTAACCAAGACCATCAAATCCCACACAGATTAGAGCCTTCCTATCCAACACTAGGTCTACGTTGCACTTGCAGAAGCACACATTAGATGGGGATTTTTTACAAACAAAGGGTTGCTGTACGTGAAGACGGCATCACAATTGAACCCAATTCAGAAACACCAACATGGGCAAAGGAAGACCAGAAGTTTTTCTTTAAATAAGAGTATAGAATAACTTTAAACAATAGAAAGTTACAATGCAACCCCATTACGCATTAAGAAACAAGGACCTCGGGTTTGGCAGTAGGGAAAACGATCTTGAGGTGCCGGGGATAGGAAGGAGCAGAGGAATGAGGTGGGGGAGCTGAGGAGGAGCGACGCCGAAGCTTTTTGGAGACAGGAGACCACGCGTCAGCCTCGAATAAATACGATCTCTTGCTACCGCAAATCGCCGTCGACATGATTTTCCGGTGCAGAGAAGTATTGGGGGTTGGAATTGGATGAGGTTTAACGGATCAGGGTTTTGAATGCTGGCTTTGGCTTGAGGCTTAATGTTATTTATGAGAGATTAAAGCGGTGAGCTACCTTTTAACTATTATGGCTATGGGACTATTCATCATGTCAAGATTAACGAACACATTTACTAGATTATCTGTCAAAAACAAAGCTGCACTTCTATTACATTATCTCCTCTTCCGAAAATTTGCTTTGCTGGTTTAAGGTGATGCTCAGTTTTGTATATAGAACCACCACCCCTGTCAAGTGTCAACCTTCATCGGCATTGTCTTAAGTACTTTCTCATGATGACAAACCTAACATTCTCAAAAAAAAAAAAAACTCATGATAACATCTCAGAGAAAAGAGAGTCAGACAGAGAGAACGTTATTCGTGGAATTTCCGTGTTGTTGAAATTTGTATATCAAGGAAGATATCAAATGAAAATGTAAGCAGAAGGGCAGAGTTGGAGCTTGAGCGAGCAGTCATCTCCATCTCAGTTTTGTTCAGCAAAACTATCATCCTTGAAGTTGGATCATCCTGGGTCTCCCTCCTAAGCATTGCAAGCCAAATCTTGATGGCCGGTTAACACTTTCCGGTCCCTTTCGTGCAACTCCTGTCAATCTAGAGTATGATAGCCATCCTTTCAAGAAGCTGGCTAACTTGAACTCTGAAATATGAATCTCTTCCTGAGGAGTGTTTTTGGTGTTGTTATCCATCTCTTCCTTCTTTTCAATATTGTCCGCACTAGGCTTCTGTTCTTTCTTTTCATCCACATGTTCTCCTGGTGAGTATGGTTTGTAAGCAACTCCTTGATTCTTCAGCTGTTTCCTTGAAGGTGAATAATTGATGGTCAAGTGCCTGATGAACTGAAGCTGCACAAATAAATACGACAAAACCTATCATTGAGAGGCATTTAGCAAGCAGTGAACTAATCTACCAAAACAAGTTCCCAACAACAAACCTGATCTCCATCTTTGATGCCAAAATTTTTAATGCAAGCCTTGTCATTGATAAGCTTCTGACCTTGATAGCACAGGCAAAAGTGCCTCCAAACGTGATCCCTAAGTGCATCAAAACTCTGAAGCGATTAAGCTTAATAAACGACCTCTTCTTAATCCAAGCGAACTAAAACCAAATCACCTCACATCACAAAAACAAAACAGATGGTCTAAACAGTAAGTCGCTATCGATGCAAGGGGCAGACACGAGTTTAAATAATAGAATCGGGGTTAGGAGATGCTTTTACCACAAGACGCCCGGTTCACCTTCCTTGGGAGATGAAGTGAAGATCTCTTCCACCGCCTGCCTTAGTTCTGACACCGTCGCATTTCTCCCTATTTGAATTTCTGACTCCGATTATAGATGGAATATATAGAAAAATCAATAGTATCCCATGAAACCACGCATATGAAAATCCAACACTTTCTCGGGAAACAAACAGGAAAATAAATAAAAGTACCAAAATGTGAACCGTCGAGCTTGAGGATAGAGAGACTGAGTAGCTGCTTTGGTAGCTTACGGTAGGAATGCGAGCGTTTCTCGATGAACACCCTTAAATTACCACTTTTACTCATTTTATTGGGATTATTTAAACCTATATCATGACATAAAAGATTTGAAGACAAGAAGAAGAAAAAAGGGAGCAATGCAGAGAGAGTCGGTTATTCAGGGGATTTTCTGTTATTTCTCCGTCAATGTTTACCGTTTCCTGCTCTTCTATTCTATACAAAAACATGGGCAGTTGCATCACATGTATTATAAATAAGGCAAAGACGGAAATATGCAAGTTAAGTGTTAGTATGCATTAGTGCACGTGGCGGAAATCTTCGACGAGATGTTAGATTTGAATATGAAACCAAAAGAAGGCTTGAGATAAATATCAAGTGGAAGGTTAGCTAGATCACAAGTATGATGGGAATATGTGAAAGTTCTAAGGTAACTTAACAAGTAGATCAAGCATGGTATGAGTTTTGGCAGAGTTTTTGTAGCGCCTCCTCATCGTAGGGTATACATCGGAAAACCCGAAGGTCGTTCCGATACAAATCTCACGATGAAGGTGCACCACCAGAATATTTCCCAATAATATCCACATGGTATCGTAATAAATTAAATCACAATATATCAGAAATCAGTAAATTAGAATCCAAAATAATAATCATCTGGTACAGTCGTCCAATAACAGAATAGACAAGTCTATCAGTCCCCTAAACAAAACCAAAAAGGAAACTGATACAAACATCTATCCTAAGTCATCCTCAAAATCTAACCCACCGACCGACACATGAGCCATCGCTTCTCCCGCCAAAGACGCTTTCTTACGGTAGAAAAGGCTATCTCCGAGCTAGGGGTCTACTCTATCATCTGAAAAATAGGTTGCAATTTTGGGTGAGTTTATAACTCAATGAGAATCCATCATCGATGGTTCACTCAAATCATGCATTACGCAAATTATGACAAAGACGCACACAATAATATTCAATTAACGAGATTATATAACAATTTATGATGGTTTATAACGATTTACATGTCGAGACAATATTACAAAGAGCATAGAAACGGTTTATAGTATCACATCACAATTTACAGTAAATCATGGCATCACACAGTTTAGTAATCATCACACAATGTGGCAATTCAATCACTCATGTATATAATGCATATGAGACTCTTTCCAGCTTATTCAAGATTGCGCCCAAGTGCTCGATCGGTGTTTAGTGGGGGCGCGTCGAGTGATTTCTCCCCTGCTAGGCGGTCGAAGATATTCGAGCTCGAGGCTCTTTTAAGTGATAATAGCAACTTAGGTCACATTCCATTATCTGATCATGCATTTATGCATGCAATGCAGTGTTCGGTAATTCAGTATTCAGTGATTCAGTGTATGGCTATAAAAGCCCAGTATTGTATTTCTCAAGAATATACAGAAATTCACCCAAAGATAGTAATCCAATCCAAAGATCGAGAAAGTGATCATGTAATTTCACGCCTCTATACAAGAGAGGCATACCATCCGATCATGTATATTTCGAAATCATACTGATTTCACATTTGGCAAGTAATTCACGTTGAGCATTTAAACGATCGAGAATTTGAGAAACCAACTAGGTTACTCACCAGAACTTCCGAACTCACGCTGAAGTTCCAAAGAATGTCCGTGGAACGACGATCCAACAGCGCCTCTATAACAAAGAAAAATACGATCCTATTACTAGATGCTCAATTAAACCATTCAAGAATGCATATGTCTCGGTGAGATGATGTACAATGCATATTCACGATTTTCCCACTTAAAACCCAATTTATAATTCTTATATCTCAATCTAACTCTTCGCTCAATTGATCGACAATAATTGATCCAATCCTATAATTCGGTTCAATTTCCTCAATTCATAATCCCCATAGTAATTTCCTATCCATCGGGTCAAAACCTCTATTGAAAATCCCAATTAAACTCCAATTGTTTCAATTCAGTATTTAGGTCACACTATGAACCATAATCGACCTTATTCTCTATAAATCAATGTCACTTAAATCAATTCTAATTCATATAATTATCCTCAATTGTAGACCTCTTTCTCTAGTTCATAACGAATCAGGAATCACCTCAATCGGAGGTCTATACCATAAATTATGCCCAATATACTAACAATCATCCCTTCAGAATTGCCATCTTCGCCACGACCTATGTCCGCTCGTCGCAACGTATACGGGCCGCTCGCCGCGGCGTGCGTCATCTTCGCCGCTCGTCGCGACGCAAGCCAGAAGGCTCGTCGCGGCGTATCTCCAGGCGCTCGCCACCGCGACGAGCGCAAACACTAAATTTATTTGCCGCGGCGAGGCACGCCAGACGTCGCGACGTGCGACCGCGCCACCTTCTTCTCCGATCGATTTTCCGCCATTAATGCTATTTAAAACCTCCATTAACACTCTAACCACTCAATCTAACCCAATAAATGCCATAAATACTTGAAACAACTACTAATAACAACTTTAAAACCATAACCACTTACCAATCACGCTCAAATCCACAAATCTCTAAGAATCGCCGTAAACCCTAAAACTTTCTCAAACCAACGATAACTCACTCCAATCCTTCTCAACCTTCATCAATCACAACAAATCAGTTAGGCTAGCACAATAGGAAGAAAACCATAGAGGAAAGATTGAAGAATCCTTACCTATGGAGGAAATCGAAATCACCGTGGAGAAGAGGAAGAAGAAAAACGTTAATGCCTTAGGTAACTTTCCCAAATCTCAAACCTAGGCTATATATAGACCTAAGTCTTCAAATCAGTCCAAATTTCAGTCTCTAAATTTCAATGGTTCACATTTTAATTCCCTAACAGTATAACCCTAATATTTCCTTTGCCATTGGACAATTATTTCGGTACTATACAGTCAATCAGTCTGTCACTCCAAAATTTTCGGTCCGGGCATTTTCTCCCGAATTTCCCAAAAATTTCTCATAGAACACTATCAGTTGCCAATCACTCTTAGACTATTCTAAATTAGTCATTCGGGCTCACTTACTCTTAATTCCTCAATCAATTACAATCCAGTCAGTCCAGTCAGTTCACAATCCAATCAGTTCTTACTCACAATTAAGTGCCGGAAAATCATGAATGCCTGTACCTATGTATAAATGCATATGCAATAGACCTGTTCCTCTATAATCAGAGGCCAGTAACATGCTCAATCGGTGAATGCAATGAAACCTATCAGTCTGACCTATAATTACCAAAATGCCCTTGCTAACAGTAACGGGATGTTACAGTTTTGTATCGTATACGAGTTGACTTGGCTATGACTAAGTTCTTGATGGATTAAGGACTTAGTGTATGCTCAAGTGAATGGACCATGGCTAATGGAGTTAGTATAGGTAAGCATTAGATCGGACCAGTGTGTTATTGGTTTAAATGACTCATCATCAACAGATATAGATGAGGAGATCTTAGATGATGTGGCTGATAAGATTACAGTGGATGAACGTCAGCTCTATGAGGAAAAGATCATGTGGAAGGATCATCTGAAGATAGAGGAAATCTTTGTGGATATGGATAATCATTCCTAGATAGTGTAATCTTTTATCTTCTTGTTGGGATGTGGCTTAATCTTATTAGATATAGTCCTAATTAGATGGGAATGTCATCTATTGGTTAGTTTGATGTAATCTATAAGGATAAGATATGATAAAACTGTGATCTTAGCTAGTAGAGTTCTATTAGGATTCTAAATTAGTCATTTAGAAGTGCCTATAAATAGATAGCTCATTTGAGTCTTGCTTTTCTCATGAGAAACGAGTGTGGGAGACACTTAGGTATTGTGAGTATTCCTTTGTATACTTTGAGGGAAGTAATAAAGGTTAACTTTTAGCTGTATCTTTTTCTCGTGTTCTTATTCTTGCTATGATTATTTAGTTCTTTCGTACTTTTGTTGCAAGGTTGTGAGAGTGAAACACTATAAGGGTAGTGAGATATTCGAGAACAAGTAGGTTGATCGACGATTATGAGACTAGGCTAAATCTTACTTTGACGGAGCTAAGTGAGATTGTTGTGCAAAGGGGTTGGCGCATCATGTGGAACTAGTTCATGCTTGAAAGAAAATCTTTGTAATAACCAATATCAGAGCCAAATTTTGAGATGGTGGGAGGTAGCAATTTGACAAAATGTGTCAACCGAGTGGAGGGACTCATTGGGTCGATTCCTCAAGGGGAGAAGGAGGTCACTTCTTACAATACTTGATTCGAGATATTGGAGACATAAATCCAACAGTTGCAACATCAAATAATGGAGTTGATGAAAGCATAAGAGGAGTCTAGGTTTAAGGTGGCGATCTTAAGGCATGTCGTTGCAATATAGGATATTGGACGAGTGGAAAGAATTTTGGTGAAGGTGTGAGAGCCACAAGTTTTGGACAGCAAGCAAAGTGTCAAGAAGCTCGGAAACTTTTTTTAGGATATGGACCAATACTTTGTAGTGGCAAAGTTGACTGACTTAGAGAAGGTGTTGATCACAATGATGTATTTAGTAAATGATGCAAAGCTGTGATGGAGAATGAGAACTTCCAACGATATCAGTACGGGTTGGCCTTCCATCGACACTTGGGAGAAGATGAAGAATGAAATAACGGATCAGTTCCTCCCTAACAATGCTTCATGGGTCGTGAGGGAAGCCTTGAAGAGGTTAAAGCAAGACGACCTGGTGCTGGAGTATGCGATAAAATTCACATCTTTTATGTTGGACGTGTGGAACATGTCCAAGGAGGACAAGTTGTTCAACTTTATAAGTGGGTTGCAAGGTTGGGCACGAATAGAGCTTCAGAGGCAGAACGTGAAGGACCTCCCATGCACGATAGCGATTGTGGATGCCTCAGTGGATCTCTAAATGCCACCATCGATTTGAACTAGCTACGAGGGCAAAAAGAATGGTAGGATGCGAAATTGCTTGGAAAAAGTCAAGGAGAAGGTAGGTGAATCTTCTCAAGGTAAGAAACAATCAAAGTGGGATATTGCTTGTTTCATTTGTTAAGGGCTGCATTTTGCTTGAGAATGCCCAAGACAGAAGGCAGGTGAGAAGCAAGTAAATATTATGGTAGCGATGGATCAAGGAGGAGAGGAGGATGGCTCGATGGAAAAAGTCTACCTTAACAATTTTGTTGTGATGGGTGCAATGGGCGTTGTGAAGAAGTGTTCAAACAAAAGTATGAACAAACCCGACGAAGAGGTAAAGAGAGAGGGGGTGAAGAACTTGACGGAAGGAGTCTACTTAACATGTCACAATTTGCTCGAGAATGCCCAAGTCGGACGGCAAGTAAGGATCAAGCGAATTCCATGGTCATAATGGATCAAGGAGAGGGAGAGGAGTACTCGACGGGAAGAAGTCTACCTTAGTAGCTTTGCTATTTTAGGCACAATAGACCTTGTGAAGGGGCGTTCAAATAGTAGCAAAAGGAAACCTGATGGAGAGGGAACATGGTACGTGGGCGATGTGTCAATGGCTAAAGAGTCTTCGAGGGAACCACACTTGGAGGAGTGTCCACATATTATTTCGACGAAGGCGTCGATTTCTTCTAGTGGGGGTGGTTTGTTAAACCCCTAAATTGTGATAGCAGGATTGTGCGATCATTGGCTAGCCTCGACCAGTATTGGACACACATAACAACAGAACAAGGCAAAGACTTGCAAGGAGGTAAGGAAAAAAATGGCAATGTCAAGTGTTGACATGCATGCATTGGTGCACATTTGTGAAAATCTTCAACGAGATGTTAAATTCGAATGTAAAATCAAAAGAAGGCTTGAGACATACATCAGGTGGAAGGTTAGTTGGATCATACGCATGGCAGGAATATGTGAGAGTTCCAAGGTGACTTAGCAAGCAGATCAAGCATGGTACAAGTTTTAGCAGAGTTTTGGACAGTGCACGAGTTGACTTGGCTAAGGCTAATTTCTTGATGGACTAAGGACTTAGTATGTGTTCAAGTGGACGAACCATGGCTAACGGAGTTGGCATGGGTAACCATTAGATCGGACCAGTGTGTTATTGACTTGGATGACTCATCATCAATGGATATAAATGAGGAGATCTTGGATGATGTGGCGGATAAGATCATAGTGGATGAACATCAGCTTTAAGAGAAAAAGATCATGTGGAAATATCATCTGAAGAACGAGGAAATATTCATGAATATGGATAATCATTCCTAGATAGTGTAATCTTTTATCTTGTTGTTATGATGTAGCTTAATCTTATTAGATATAGTCCTAATTAGATGAGGATGGCATCTACTAGTTAGTTTGACGTAATATGATAAGGATAAGATAGGATAAGATTGTAATCTTAGCTAGTAGAGTTCTATTAGGATTCTAAATTAGTTATCTAGAGATGCCTATAAATAGCTCATTTGAACCTTGCTCTTCTCATAAGAAACGAGTGTGGGACACACTTAGGGATTGAGAGAGTATTCCTTTATAATATACTTTGAGGGAAGTAATGAAGGTTTGCTTTTAGTTGTATCTCTTTCTCTTGTTCTAATTATTGCTATAATTATTTAGTTCTTTCGTAGTTTTGTTGCAAGGGTGTGAGAGTGAAATACTGCGAGGGAAGTGAGATGTTCGAGAATAAGTAGGTTGGTCGACGATCACGAGACAAGGCTAAATATCTCTTTGAAAGAGCTAAGTAAGATTGTCGCGCAAAAGGGTTGGCACATCTTGTGGAGCAAGTTCATGCTTGAAGGAAAATCTTTGTAACAACTAGTATCAGAGCCAAATTTCGATATAGCGAGAGGCAGCAATTTGATGAATTTTCTGTTACTTCTCCTTCTCTGTTTACCATTTCCCTGCTCTTCTATTCTGTACAAAAACATGGGCACTTGGTTGCATCATATGTACTATTACTATAAATAGACAATATCAACATGCTAAGATAATACTCCTAATAGGCCTACCATCCTAAAAACATACATCTAGAAAAGAAAGATATGAAAATCGGAATGGGATATCAGTTATTTGTTTGTCTTATGGGAGTAATTTTGTAATTTCTTTAATTACTCATTAGAGCTAGTTTTAATAGCAATAATTATGGATTCCTGAGGGAGTTTTTGGGAGTTACGTAATTGTTATTTTAGAGAGTGGGGCCCTCTCGAAAGTTCCTAACCGAATTGCTTGTTACTTTCATTCAATGAAAAATATTTTTGAATTCATTGCAAATTCTTTGATTCATACTCTGTTTTGTTTGTTTTGAACAATTTGAGATATCGAGTTATATTAACTTGATATCAGAACATTGATCCATGGCACCAAAAAACGTTGAAGCAAAGTTTGAGACCATTGATAAGGAGATAAAAGAGATGAAGGGAGAGATGAATGGAATGGGGTGAAAAGATTAATGGCATTGCCCAGAGTTTTGCCCAATGAGCAATTTGAGCAAGTCAAGGAAAAAGGAAAAGAGCTGATCGATGAGGGCATCTCAGGAATAAGTGGGAGACTCACTGGGAAAACACCACCACTAATTCCCTTCCAATGATCCACCATGAGTTTCGATGGACGAATGGAGGAACCAGTGAGTCGGGGTGATATGAGTGGAGGCACAGAGGTGCAGAGAGGGGGTTGACGATTGGAGTTGCTATTGTTTAGTGGAGAAAATCCAGAAGGATAGTTGTTTAGGGCATAACGATATTTTGAAATACATCAGATGTTAGATGGTGACAGATTGATGGCAATGCCAATCAGTTTTGATGAGGAGTCGTTTGCATGGTTCAATTGAAATGATGTAAGAACTCTTTTTTAGAGTTGGGTGGAATTGAAGCAGTGTATTCTGCAAAGTTTCAAGAATGGGCAAGAAGTAAATGAATATGAGAGGTTTTTGGGCATTAAATAAGAGAGTTCTGTTGCGGAATACAGGTAAGAGTTTGAGACTTGATCCACTGCATTAACTGAGACACTAGAGAAGGTGATGGCAATAACATTTCTAAAAGGGCTGAAACCAGAGATAAAGGCCAAACTGGAAGTATCAAATCCTATTAGGCTAAAGATTATGATGGGTATGACCCAATGAGTGGAGGAAAAAATTGGGCTATTAATGGAATCAGAGGTCCGATCTTTATAGGATCAACTAAGAGCCAATTTACTAATGAAACCAGGACACCTGGGTTGTATTCTAGAAGCCCATTAGACAACCAAAAATTATAGGTCAACGGTTCTACTCAAGGGATGATTTCAGGTAATCTAACCCAGAACACATTTGGAGCTAAGGAGCAGACCCAATCTACACTCGCAAGCCTTAAGTAGCGGCTATGAATTACCGATGTCAAGATCTAGACACACCGAGCTAAGGGTTTATGCTATACTTGCAATGAGAAATTTAGTCCTAAATACAAATGCAAAAGAGAATTGCAGATTATGGTGGTCAAAGAAGGAGATATAGAGTTAGTCAACAACAACGATGAAGACAAAAAAAAGCTTTCTTGAGTTTATCAACGGCTGAGGAGATGGAGGTAAGTAATATAAAGAAAGTATAATTTTTTAAAATATTGTGATGGGATTGTCGATGTTGGGAATGATGAAAATGAGTGTCAAATTTGGGAAAAGAGAAGTGAATGTAATGGTCGACTGTGGCTCAACTCATAACTTCATTTAAGAGGAATTAGTGGCAACCCTCAAATTTCCAGTGAATTCAAATTGTAGTTATGGAGTAGTTATGGGGATTGGACTCTCGATAAGGGGAAAGGGAATATGTAGAAATGTGAGAGTGTTAGTTCAGGGATTGGAGATAGTTGATGATTTTTGGCCTCTTCATTTGGGAAGTGCTGATCTCATTTTAGGAATGCGATGGCTAAGCACAGTAAAAAAAAGGAGGTATATTGGCCGAAGCTTTTGATGGTATTCAATACTGGTGGTGTGACGGTGAGGCGGATAAGCGAGATGAGTTTATGCAAAATGGGAATCTTTTGGAAAACAATGATGAAGGAAATTAACAGAGGAGGATATGGCATCTTAGTGGAGTATAGATAGATGTAGACTAAAAAAACGGGTAAGGAATTAACCAACAAGGAAGTAAAATGGTTTAAGTTGTTGAAAGGGAAATTTCTTAAAGTTTTTAAAGAAAAATTAGGTCTTCCACCAGAGAGTGCAGTTGATCATGCTATTAGATTGGAAGCAGGGACTAAACCAATCAATATAAGGCCTTATCGATATCGATAATTTCAGAAGGAAGAGATTGTGCGACCGGAATTATCCAACTCTCCACGACTGCTTTCTTTAGTCCGGTGTTACTTATGAAGAATAAAGACAGAAGCTTGAGATTTTGTATTGATTATCGGGCTTTGAATAAGGCCACTATCCTAAACAAATTCCAATTCTGTTATAGAAGAGCTATTGGATGAATTAAATAGGGCATCTATTTTTTCTAAATTGGATTTGAAATTTAAGTATCATAAAATCCAGGTTTGACATGAGGATGTTCCTAAAACAACTTTTAGGACACATAAAAGGCATTATGAGTTTCTTGTTATGCCTTCGAATTGACAAACGCCTCAGCTACATTTCAATTATTAATGAATAAGGTGGTCTGACCTTATTTATGAAAATTTGTTCTTGTGTTTTGATGATATACTTGTTTATAGCAGTGATGTAAACACTTATGAGAGACATCTAGACTTGGTTCTAACCTTATTGAAGGAGACTCAACTAAACTTGAATGCGAAGAAGTGCAAATTCAGCCAGAGACAAATTGAATAACTCGACCATTAGATTTTAGCAGTAGGAGTGAGTGTTAACCAAAGGAAAATTAAGTGATGTTAGAGTGACCCTCACTTACTAGTTTGAAGGAGCTGAGAGGTTTTTTAGGACTCACAGGCTATTACCGACGTTTTGTGGCAGAATATGAGACTCTTGCTTGGACTCCCACCCAATAGCTTAATTAAGAAAGATTCTTTTAATTAGAATGAAGCAACAGTGAAGGCATTTCGATTACTTAAACATGGTATGACAATGGTCCCAGTGCTAGCCCTTTTGGATTTCACACAAACCTTTGCCATTGAAACTGATGTCTCATCAATCAATATGGGAGCAGTGTTGCTGTAGCAAGGGAGACCAATCTCATTTTCAACCGATCACTCCCCCCCCCCCCACCCCCCCTCATAGTGTTGGCAGTGTAAAAATGATGACATTACTAATTAGGAACGCATTTTACCATCTACACCGATTAGAGGAGCTTGAATTTTTTTCTAAAAAGATGAGTTATCCAGCCTGATTATTAAAAATGGATAGTGAAACTAATGGGATATGATTTTGAAATTCACTATAAACTAAGAAAAACGAGCAACGTAGCAGATGCATTTTCACACTTACTAGTTGTTGACCCATCCTTGCTAACATCCCTTAATTACCAGATAGTGATGGATGAACACCAGCTCAATAAAGAGGTTTTTGAAGATTCAAAACTCAACCTTATTTTTCGAGGTCTAATGGCAGCTGAATCAAAATGGCCTAGGTACACAATTTTATAAGGGAACTTACTCTTTAAAAGGAGATTGGTCATTCCCCCTACTTCTACCCTTATCCCCAAGCTCCTTCGGGAGTATCATTGTGGAGTTACAGGTAGGCATTCTTGTTTTTTTTTGAACCTACAAAAGAATGAAAAATGATATATATTTGACATGAATGAAAGGGGCAGCGTAAAAATTTATCTCTACGTTTGATATTTGCCAGCAAAATAAGTATAAGACTTTATCTCCAACTGGTCTGTTATAATCACTTCCAATTCCCCATCAAATATAGAAGGACTTGTCTCTTGATTTCATTGAGGGCTTACCTAAATATGAGGACTATGTAATTATTCTGGTGCTGGTTGATAGGTTGAGCAAATACGCTCATTTTCTTCCTATAAAACACCCTTTTATAGCAAAAAATGTAGCTTTTGTTTTTGTGAAAGAGGTGGTTAAGTTGCATGGGGTACCACGATCTTTGGTGTCAGAAAAAGATAGTGTTCATTAGCCACTTCTGGGAGGAGCTTTTCTAACTTTAAGTCACTAAACTCCATTGGAGCACTACCTATCATCCTCAATCTGATGGAAAAATAAAGGTAATTAAATGTTGCCTTAAGACTTATCTCTGTTATTTTGCTAATGAAAATTCAAAGAATTGGTGCAAGTGGCTTTCATGGGTGAAGTATTGATATAGTACAACTTTTCATGAGTCCACCAAAACCACTCCATTCCAAGTTGTGTATGGTTGATTGCCTCCCCCATTAATTCGACTTGGCTCACTACCAACATCAGTTGAACAACAACTGACTAAAATGGATATCATTTTGGAAGATTTAAACCCACAACTCTCCCATACACAAACCAAAATGAAGCCTTCAGCTGACCAACATAGACGAGATATTCATTTTGAAATGTGGGAACGAGTATATCTGAAGTTAAGGTCGCATCGCATACACTCTTTGATTGGTAAACTTAATAAAAAATTATTTCCTAGGTACTTTCGGCTTTTCAAGATCCTGAAGAAGATGGAAGTCATGGCTTGCCAACTAGATCTTCCTTCTAAACCTCCATCCACCCTGGTTCCCATGTTTCCCAATTGAAACGAGCATTAGGAACTCACCAGCAAGGCCAACCCTTACCTTTAACATTGGGCTTTGAGTTAGAATGGGTGGTGGAAACCAAGAAGTTGTTGCAAGCCCGACAATCTACACAAGGATCTGATGTGTTGATCAAGTGGAAGGGATTATCGGGATTTGAGGCAACTTGGGATTTATTCGTTGTTATAGACTACCAACTTCTAGAGTTTGGGATTGGGATTGGGATTGGGATTATTTGTTTATTTTATGGGGTTAATTTTGTGATTTCTTTAATTACTCATTAGAGCTAGTTTAAATAGCAATTGTTATGGATTCCTAAGGGACTTTTGGGAGTCACGTAATTGTTGTTTTGGAGAGTGGGGCCCTCTTAAAAGGTCTTAAATGAATTGTTTTTTTTTTCCATTAAGTGAAAGATATTATTGAATTCATTGCAAATTATTTGATTCATACTCTGTTTTGTTTGTTTGAAGAATTTAAGATTTTGGGTTGTGTCAACTCCTTTCATACTTAAATTGATAAAAATAACATAATATTATTGTAGATGTATGTTTTAAGGATAATTTAAGTGATATAATCTGGTGCATGTAAATAATAGTTTTATCTTGTGCATTTAAAAGTCAGTAGAATGAATCTTAAATTTATTTAATGCAATCTTAGAAATACAAAATAGTATAAAATATCTTTATTTTCAAATTCTAAACCTTGTGCTTATAGAACAGACAAATATCACTTTGAGTTAATTTAATTGTTAAAAATCTTAACAGGGTGATTAGAAAATTTTATACGTATAGACAATCATGTCTTTTGTTGGCCTACTTGGGA